>JAOPSE010000003.1:79054309-81554309 GCA_029449295.1 Zea luxurians | reverse complement strand
CGAAGGTAGAAATTGACGGAGCGACCGAAGAATGCCGCAAGGCTTTTGGGTTAGTTTGCTCTTTCATTGGGACAAGGGACTTAGTTCAAGAGCACGTGGCCTACATGATATGGCCGTTGTTAGCCGACTGGGAGGTGCCAAAAGAATCCATCAACAATCCCCACGAAGGTGGTCTGATTCGACTAAAATATACCTTCAGATTCAGAGACCAGTTTATCGAGCCAAGCGACGACTGGCTGAAAAGCGTCGAAGCTACAAGCGATGATCTGCTTGGGCTGTACTCCAGAGCAGAAGATAACGCATTATCTGTGGCCTTCGGGAACTGGAAAAAGAAGAGACTAAACAGAGTTTTTGATGCCATTGGGTTCATGTATCCCGACTACCGTTACCCGCCCCGGGGGCAAAAAAGAAAAAGTGAAACTTCCGGGAGAGATGATGCTTCAGCTGCTCCGAGCGAGCCCGCGCCGAAGAGGAAAAGGGTGAAGGTCCTTACTCATCGACCACGCTATATTGAACCGGCCATAGTACCTGAATTTGGTGGTGAGACCTCTTCGGCGACCGAAGGCGAAAAACCTGCGATTACGCAGAAAATTGAACCAGCTGCATCGCCGAAGGCATCATCAACTAAACCGGATGAGCCGAAGGCCATTAACATTGAAGAGATGAAGATTGAGAAAACAAGAATATTGGAAGTAATAAGTCCTTCGGCGGAGGTGACAATGCCGAAGGCACAAAAGGATCTCTCGACAACCCCTAAGAGGAAAAGAATGGTTAACGTATTAGATGTGCTAGAGACAATAAAAACTTCAAGCTCTACTCCGAAGAAAGCTGTCAAAGCTTTGGAAACACAAATTGAGGCCGAAGCTTCGAGAAGCCAGGCCGAGACCGAAGTTGGGCCTTCAGAGCCCGCTAAGGAGAGATCCCTGGAAATTGGAAAAGAAACGGAAAAAGAGTCTGCAAAAGAAATTTTATCTGAGAAAACTGCCATTCCTATTCCCGAAGCATCTTCCGAAACTCTCAACTATATTTTACGTCATGCTTCGGGTAAAAAATTGACTGAAAAAGAAAAGCGAGAAGCTCAATTCTATGCCCAAAAATTGAAATATCCAAAAGGGGCGTTGATATTCAACGGCAGCGGAGAAGAAGACTTCTTGTATTGTCTTCCCGACAGCAAGGAGATTTCTGTCTGCCGGGAGATGAGCAAGAGCTTCGGATTCCCGACATTAGAAGACGGGCTTTCGGTGTTATCAAAAGATGAGTTGGCTGACAATTTAGCATACAATAGTTTAAAGGTGAGAAAATGAGATTTTTGTATTTAAAAACAAAATTTTCCATTTGCTTACACTTAATACCGCAATTTTTGCAGGGCCATATTCTTAGCAATGCCCTCAGGGCACAAAAAGATGCCGAAGATGAAGGGTATACCATAGCCTTGAACAACCTTCGTTCCGAAGTAATTGAACTAAGGAACGAAGGTCTTGAAAAAGATAAAATACTATATTCATTGTTGAGCAAAATAAAAGAAGACGAAGCTGTTTCCAAAGCCCAAGCCGAAGCTCAGAAACACAAAATCAAAGATCTTCAGAAACAGCTGTTCGAAGCTAAAGAAAAATATGCTGTTGCAGAAGCTAAACGAGAAATTGGCGAACAAAGGACAAATCGTTTAGAGAAAAATATTGAAGAACTTCGTATGTCCAAGGAGAAATGTTTTGAAAAATCTATGGATTGCGTGAAGAAAATAAAAATTAGCTTCGCCAATGTTGGCGCATACTCAAGCGAGGAAAAATTCATAAGGGGCGATCCCAAAGGCCTAATTGAATGGATCAGCCACGAAGCTGAAGCTTTTGAGGAAGTTTTGAGTGGCCGTGGGGACATATGCGCCTTCTCGGGTGCTAGAGGGATTGCTGCTATCTTGGAGAAGATAGGCTGCGAACACGTAAAATCTTTGGCGCAAACCGAAGCTGCCTTATACATTGAAGATACAAAAGACCCGTCGACCGAAGCAAGCTTAGTTGGTGGAAAGTTTTTCACCGACATCTGGGAAAATGGCGGTCGAGAGATGGCTCAAGAAATTATAAGGAAAAGTGAAAAAGATACTCACGATGCTAGAGAAGCAGCAGAGACCGCTGAGAAAACTGCGGATCTCGAGAGGCGAATAGGTATTGATTAGCAGCTTTTGACTTTGTGTTCTAATTTTATGACTTCGAACTTATTTACGCTTTGCATCACAGCCGCACTATCTCCTCCCCCAGAGCCCGTCGAGCCATTGGCGGACCCCAAGGCGAAGGAGGATGATGAAATTATAAAAATGGCCGAAGCTATTATGGATAAAGTTGTTGA
The DNA here is from genome assembly GCA_029449295.1 of Zea luxurians. Classification (NCBI taxonomy): domain Eukaryota; kingdom Viridiplantae; phylum Streptophyta; class Magnoliopsida; order Poales; family Poaceae; genus Zea; species Zea luxurians. Next base: position 81,551,969 of record JAOPSE010000003.1, on the reverse strand, counting down.
TCAACTATTAAACGAAGCTGCAGAAGTAGTTTTAAAAGAAGATTAGCTATTATTGTAAAGACATTTGGAATGTAATATTTGCTGGACAATGTGTGTAATATTTTATAATTTTGAATGTAATATATAAGCTGTTTATAATTCAATTCTTTACGATGCATGAAACTTTACGTACATACCGTTTTTGAGCCTTCGGCGAAAAAACACCTTCCCTTCTTTTCATGCTTCGTAAGGAATATCCATATTCGTGAAAATATTATGCTTCATAAGCAATAGATTTCCCCTGATACTAAAGTTGGCGAAACTGCACTTCTTCAAACTTTATTTTGTGCCTTGGCATAATTTCTTCAAAAACAATTTCCGAAGATTAACATCGTATTCCCCTTCTTGTGCCATTGATGCAATATGATGTATGATGTCATGTTTATGCGAATGATGTGATGATGATATGATATGCAATGATGATATTTGTTCCGAAGGTACACACACATCCTCACAGTAGAATACAATCTCTTTGCCGTTTATTTTTCGGCTTCACCGTTTATTTTTTGGTGTATCAGCGTTGACTTTTCGCTGTAAGCCTCCCTTAGGAGCTTCTTCACCTTTTATTTCGGCGGTATCAACGTTTATTTTTCGCTGTAAGCCTCCCTTAGGAGCTTCTTCGCCTTTTACTTCGGCGGTATCAGCGTTTATTTTTCGCTGTAAGCCTCCCTTAGGAGCTTCTTCGCCTTTTACTTCGGCGGTATCAGCGTTTATTTTTCGCTGTAAGCTCTGCATTCCCTTTGGAACGACTTTTGAGCAGAAAACTTACGCTGCGTTCCTTAGGAACGACTTTTTGTTGCTTCGGAAAACTTACGCTGCGTTCCTTAGAACGACTTTTCTAATGCTTCGGCAAAACTTGTAATGTGATTGTGAACCCCGCGCTCTCTTGAGAGCAACTTTCGTGCTTTACCAACTTTTTGGACTTCGTGAGTCTGTAAAAGAGATACATTTCCACTATGGCCAAAACGAAGCTATTACAAGGAATTGAAAATGACAGGAAAAACTTAGGCTTTTAACGATTGTTCTCTATTGAAAAAGGAAAAATGATAACGAATGCCAGAACTATTTCAGAAGAAGGATATCCTCTTAGTAGATGTGCTTCGATTCTGGCACAGTTCTGTTGACTGTGTGAGCTTCGGACTCCTCTCTGAAGTCTCGTTGCTGATGAGTGTGGTGGCTCCCTTCTGGCTGCTGGCCTCGTTGCAATGTTGGTGGAGGTGGAGGCTGTTGCCAAGATGCCTGAGGTTGGCTTGCCGAAGCAACAGAGGCTGCAGGATGGTTACCCACATACTCTGGAATGTATGGTGAGTGGTACGAAGCAGTATGCATGACTTGCTTCGGCTGATTCTGTTGGGCTGCAGCTTCTGCTATCTCTTTTTGTTTCTGGATGGTGACGTGGCACATCCTGGTAGTGTGGCCCTTGTCCTCACCGCAGAATAGACAATAAATTTTCCTGGGCTGATCCCAAACCTTGCTCCAAAGCCCCTGGCGCCTCTACCCCTTGGAGCTGGGGGCCTAGGATAGCTCTGTTGCTGCCCCAAAGCCTTGGAGGAATATTGTGGCCTCTGTTGTTGACCTCCCCTGTCGTCATTCTGAGTGGAATGAATTGATCTGACGTGCCCGGGGTGAATTCTCCCTCCGAAGCCCCTGGCCATTTCGGAGAACATGTAAGCTTCCTCCCTTCTCTGTCGAAAATCATTGTCAGTGCGGATGTATTCATCCATCTTCTGAAGCAGTTTCTCCAGGGTTTGAGGGGGTTTCCTGACAAAGTATTGGGCTGAAGGTCCTGGCCGAAGTCCCTTAATCATGGCCTCAATGACAATTTCATTGGGCACTGTTGGCGCTTGTGCCCTCAGACGCAAGAACCTTCGGACATACGCCTGGAGATATTCCTCTTGATCTTGCGTGCACTGGAACAAGGCCTGAGCGATAACCGGCTTCGTCTGAAACCCTTGAAAACTGGTGACCAGCATGTCCTTCAGCTTCTGCCATGATGTGATTGTTCCTGGCCGAAGAGAGGAGTACCAAGTTTGTGCAACATTTTTGACTGCCATGACGAAGGATTTCGCCATGACTGCAGTGTTGCCACCATACAAAGATATAGTTGCTTCGTAGCTCATTAGAAACTGCTTCGGATCTGAGTGTCCGTTATACATGGGGAGCTGTGGTGGCTTGTAAGACGGGGGCCAGGGCGTAGCCTACAGTTCTGCTGACAGAGGAGAAGCATCATCAAAAGCAAAATTTCCATGATGGAAATCCTCATACCAGTCATCTTCGTTGAAGAAGCCCTCTTCGTGCAGCTCTCTGTGGTGGGGCCTTCGGTGCTGCTCATCTTGAGTAAGATGACGCACTTCTTCGGTGGCTTCGTCAATCTGCCTTTATAGGTCAGCTAACCGAGCCATCTTCTCCTTCTTCCTCTATACCTGCTGATGAAGCATCTCCATATTCCTGATTTCTTGGTCCAACTCATCCTCTTATGGTGTTGGACTAGTGGCCTTCCTCTTCTGGCTTCGGGCCTCCCGAAGAGAAAGGGTCTCCTAGTTCGGGTCCAGCGGCTGCAGAACGACAGCCCCCATTGCCGAAGCTTTCTTTGGCGGCATGATGAAGGTCGATGGTTGTCGAAGGTGGTCGAAAAGGGGTTCACCGGAGATGGGCACCAATGTTGGTGACTTGTTCTCAAATGCTATGAGTTAAGAACAAGGCAACATAAAGAATGTTAAATGTTAAAATCCTTCGTCCTTCAAAGCATTATTTCCCTTAGGATATAACGACTCTCGGATGAAGGTTACAGAAAGCGTACCTTCGTAAGTACAACGTATATAAAAATGAAGAAGGGTTTATACGAAACATGAACAACGTGAACAATCAAATATGTTATCATTATTGTATTAATTTTGTGATATTATCATGAATAAGTAAAGATAATGATTTATTACAAGTATACCTTCGGCTTGAAGGAAAAGTAAAAAAATACAAGCGTGACGCAAAAGCAAATGCCCAGTCAGCGTGAACAGTACGGGAGTACTGTTCATCTATTTATAGGCACGGGTCGCAGCCCATGTAAAATTACATTCAGGCCCTTTACATTTGATAACAACTCTATGGTAATTCATCGGGGTCTAGATAGCCTTTTCCTCTTTAAGTCGGTTTCCTTTTTCCTGTCATCATGCCGAAGCTCCCTTGCGTACAGCTTCGGCTCTGTTCCATCCTTCGTTCCCTTGTGTTTCTTCATACAGTGATTTTGACTCAAGCCCGAAAGGTCCATGTCCGAAGGTACCTGCTCATGTATTATACTCCAGAAACATTGTTAAATCACGTTTTTGAGGACCTTCGGAAGCCGAAGGCCCCCAACACTATCCTCAAAGCCGGGAGGTTGCTCAACATAGACCTCTTCCTTGATTGGTCCATTGAGGAAGGCACTCTTCACGTCCATTTGATAAAGCTTGAAGCCATGGTAAGTAGGGATGGATTCGGATCGGATACGCATGGAAACGGATTCGAATGTCACTATTTACCATATTTTAATTCGAATACGGATACGAATACGAATACTATCGGATACGAATACAAAACGGATAGTTCGAATTCGAATTTATATTCGGATACTTACTTGATTTAGAACATAGCATCATAACAAGTATTAATTTGTTTTATCGATGAATTTATAGTTGATAAAAATCACATTACAAGCAAATTATGAACAATAGTACATATACATTATTTAGTTGAAACTTAGTTGAATATCATATTTTTAAATAAAATATTTATATTTTGGACTCTAATTATAATGTTTTTGTATATTAAGTATATTTGTATTTTGGACTCAAACTCAAATAATCTAATGTATTCAAAATTAGAATTTTTAATATTATTAAAACTTATCATTGTATATCACTAGTACTGTAAGATTAACACAGTCATTTGTTTATGATATAAATATTTTTAACATTTTAAATGGTGTACTTCAGTTTTTAGTATATTATTTAATGTTTAAAATCACTTGTAATTAGTAATTAGTAATAAAAGTAAGTTTAAATTGATTTTATTAAGTGCTTTTTTCTTTCGGATACGAATAGTATCGGATATTTCACGGTTTTGTCGAATATTGTCGAATACGAATCTTAAATCGGATAGAGAAGAAACGAATTCGGATATGTCTATTTAACATCCATATTAAAATCGAATACGAATACGGATATCCATATTAGCGCTTTATCCGAATACGAATACGGATATTTCGGATCTCCAGACATCCGAATCCATCCCTAATGGTAAGTAGCAGAGGCAAGTAATATGCGAATTGACTCAAGCCTAGCTACGGGTGCATAAGTTTCATCAAAATCCAAACCTTTGACTTGTGAATAACCCTTGGCCACAAGTCAGGCTTTGTTCCTTATGACCACACCATGCTCGTCTTGCTTGTTGCGGAATACCCATTTGGTACCTACAACATTTTGATTAGGATGTGGAACTAAATGCCATACCTCATTTCTCGTGAAGTTGTTGAGCTCCTCTTGCATTGCCAGCACCCAATCCAAATCTCTTAGTGCATCCTCCACCCTGTATGGCTCAATAGAGGACACAAAAGAGTAATGTTCACAAAAATGTGCGACTCGAGATCGAGTAGTTACCCCCTTATGGATATCACCAAGAATAGAGTTCACGGGGTGATCTCTTTGAATCGCTTGGTGGACTCTTGGGTGTGGCGGTCTTTGACCCTGAACTTCTTGATCATCTTCCTTGTCTTGATCATCTTCATCTCCCCCTTGATCCTTGTCCTCCTCTTGAGGTGGCTCATCTTCTTGATCTTCTTGTTCATCATCTTGAGCCTGATTCTCATCTTGGGTTGGTGGAGATGCTTGCATGGAAGATGACGGTTGATCTTGTGCTTGTGGAGGCTCTTCGGATTCCTTAGGACACACATCCCTAATGGACATGTTCCTTAGCGCGACGCATAGAGCCTCTTCATCATCTAATTCATAAAGATCAACTTGATCCACTTGGGAGCCATTAGTCTCATCAAACACAATGTCACAAGAAACTTCAACTAGTCCAGTGGACTTGTTAAAGACACTATATGCCCTTGTGTTTGAATCATATCCTAGTAAAAAGCCTTCTACAACCTTAGGAGCAAATTTGGATTTTCTACCTCTTTTAACAAGAATAAAACATTTGCTACCAAAGACTCTAAAATATGAAACATTGGGCGTTTTACCAGTGAGGAGTTCATAAGATATCTTCTTGAGGATTCGGTGAAGGTAGAGCCGGTTGATGGAGTAGCAGGCGGTGTTAATCGCCTTAGCCCAAAACCGGTCTGGTGTCTTGTACTCATCAAGCATGGTCCTCGCCATGTCAAGTAGAGTCCTATTCTTCCTCTCCACTACACCATTTTGTTGAGGTTTGTAGGGAGAAGAGAACTCGTGCTTGATGCCCTCCTCCTCAAGAAAGCCTTCAATTTGAGAGTTCTTGAACTTCGTCCCATTATCACTTCTTATTTTCTTGATCCTTAATCCGAACTCATTTTGAGCCCGTCTCAAGAATCCCTTTAAGGTCTCTTGGGTTTGTGATTTATCCTGCAAAAAGAACACCCAAGTGAAGCGAGAATAGTCATCCACAATAACTAGACAGTACTTACTCCCGCCGATGCTTATGTAAGCGATCGGGCCGAATAAATCCATGTGGAGTAGCTCCAGTGGCCTGTCCGTTGTCATGATGTTCTTGTGTGGATGATGAGCGCCAACTTGCTTTCCTGCTTAACATGCGCTACAAACCCTGTCTTTCTCAAAATGAACATTTGTTAGTCCCAAAATGTGTTCTCCTTTTAGAAGTTTGTGGAGATTCTTCATCCCAACATGAGTTAGTCGGCGATGCCAGAGCCAACCCATATTAGTCTTAGCAATTAAGCAAGTGTCGAGTTCAGCTCTATTAAAATCAACTAAGTATAGCTGACCCTCTAACACTCCCTTAAATGCTACTGAATCATCACTTCTTCTAAAGACAGTAACACCTACATCACTAAAAAGACAGTTGTAACCCATTTTGCATAATTGAGATATAGAAAGCAAATTGTAATCTAAAGAATCTACAAGAAAAACATTGGAAATAGAATGGTCAGGTGATATAGCAATTTTACCAAGTCCCTTGACCAAACCTTGATTTCCATCCCCGAATGTGATAGCTCTTTGGGGATCTTTTTTTTTCTCATAGGAGGAGAACATCCTTTTCTCCCCAGTCATGTGGTTTGTGCATCCGCTATCAATGATCCAACTTGAGCCCCCGGATGCATAAACCTGCAAAACAATTTAGGTCTTGTTCTTAGGTACCCAAACAGTCTTAGGTCCTTTGATGTTAGAAACAAGCACCTTGGGCACTCAAACACAAGTCTTTGAGCCCTTGTGTTTGGCCCCAACATATTTGGCAACTACTTTACCTGATTTGTTAGTTAAAACATAAGAAGCATCAAAAGTCTTAAATGAAATAATAGGCTCATTTGATGCAGTAGGAGATTTCTTTTTAGGCAATTTAACATGGGTTGATTGCCTAGAACTAGATGCCTCATTCTTGTACATAAAAGCATGGTGGGAAACAGAATGAGACTTCCTAGTATGAATTCTCCTAATCTTGTGCTCAGGATAACCAGCAGGATATAAAATGTAACCCTCATTATCCTAAGCCATGGGAGCCTTGCCCTTAACAAAGTTAGACAATTTCTTAGGAGCATTAAGCTTAACATTGCCTCCCTGTTGGAAGCTAATGCCATCCTTAATGCCAGAGCGTCTCTCATTATAGAGCATGCTTCTAGCAAATTTAAAATTTTCATTTTCAATTTCATGCTCATTGATTTTAGCAGTTAATATAGCTATGTGATCATTTTGTTGTTTAATTAAAGCAAGGTGATCATGAATAGCATCTACATTAACATTTCTACATCTAGTGCAAATAGAAACATGATCAACAGTAGATGTAGATGGTTTGCAAGCATTTAATTTATCAATCTTAGCATGTAAAATAGCATTCTCTTTTCTAAGATTGGAAATAGAAACATTGCAAACATTCAAATCTTTAGCCTTGGAAGTTAAAATATCATTCTCAGTTCTAAGGCTAGAAAGAGATTCATTCAATTTATCAATCTTTGCATTTAAACTAGCATTTTCATTCCTAAGACTGATAATTGAATCATTGCAAACATTTGATTTTTCCACCTTAGCATTTAAACTAGCATTCTCATTTCTAAGGTTGGAAATAGTGCCATGGCATATGCTAAGCTCATTTGTCAATTTTTCAGATTTTTCTATTTCCTGAGCATAAGCATTTTTTACTTTAACATGCCTTTTGTTTTCCTTAATAAGAAATTCCTCTTGGCTATCCAAGAGTTCATCCTTCTCATGAATAGCACCTATCAATTCATTCAATTTTTCCTTTTGTTGCATGTTATGGTTGGCAAAAAGTGTAAGAAAATCATCTTCATCACCACTAGAGCTAGCCTCATCACTAGATGTTGTATATTTGGTGGAGGCTCTAGCTTTTACCTTCTTCTTTTTGCCGTCCTTTGCCATGATGCACTTGTGGCCGATGTTGGGGAAGGGAAGGCCTTTGTTGACAGCGATGTTGGCGGCATCCTCGTCGGAGGAGGAGTCGGTGGAGCTCATGTCGGAGTCCATTCCCGACATACGTGAGCATCGCTGCCCTTCTTCTTGTAGTATCTCTTCTTCTCCTTCTTCTTTCCCCTCTTGTCGTCGCCCTTGTCACTATCACTAGACATAGGACATTTTGCAATAAAATGACCGAGCTTACCACACTTGTAGCACACCCTTTTGGAACGGGGCTTGTAATCTTTCCCCTTCCTTTGCTTGAGGATTTGGCGAAAGCTTTTGATGATAAGCGCCATTTCCTCGTTGTCAAGATTGGAGGCGTCGATTGGAATCCTACTTGGTGTAGATTCCTTCTTTTCTTCCTCCGTCACTTTGAATGCGATGGGTTGCACCTCGGGTGTGGAGGTGCCGCCTTGCTCCAAGTTGATGATTTGTTTGGAGCCTTTGATCATCAATTCAAAGCTCACAAACCTCCCTATTACCTCCTCGAGAGACATTAGCTTATATCTAGGATCACCACATATTAATTGAACTTGTGTAGGATTGCGAAAAATGAGTGATCTTAGAATAACCTTGACCATTTCATGATCATCCCATTTGGTGCTCCCGAGGTTGCGCACTTGGTTCACCAAGGTCTTGAGCCGGTTGTACATGGCTTGTGGCTCCTCTCCTTGGTTGAGGACGAATCGTCCGAGCTCCCCCTCGATCGTTTCCCACTTGGTGATCTTTGTCACCTCATCTCCTTCGTGCGTGGTCTTGAGCACGTCCTAAATCTCCTTGGCACTTTTCAACCCTTGCACCTTATTATACTCCTCTCGACATAGAGAGGCGAGGAGTATAGTAGTTGCTTGGGAATCAAAGTGCTTGATTTGGGCAACCTCGTCCGAGTCGTAGCCCTCGTCCCCCGGCGATGGTACCTGCGCTCCAAATTCAACAATGTCCCATATGCTCGCGTGGAGTGAGGTTAGGTGATGCCTCACAAGCGATTATCCTGATTCGGGCTACTCAAGGCCCTACTTCTAGCAGAGAGGATGAGGCTTATTTTACTCACACCGTGGTGCCTGCAGTAGGGGTTTACAAGCACAGTGGGAGAGGGGAAGTCTCCAAGTCCCTAGAGATGATTGAGGCAAGTGCCAATATCTAAGACAGAGTGGATGTGGGGAACGGATATCCCCCGGGTCCACTAGATGCGAAAGGGCCTCGCGCGGGGCCTCGAGCCAGTTACCCCGCAAGGCCATCCCTTCGTGGGCCGGGCTAGAGCTACTGGTGGAATGGGCCGACCTGAGAAGGCAATAGACTCAAGCCCAAGCATCCTGTCAAAGCATGCACTATCCAAAGAAATTGTCCGACCTTCCCGCGCATGGCGTCCTCAAATGTCGGAGCGGATTAGGGATGAGTCGGTGGTGTTTTCGAGAGATCAGTTGTGGCAGAACCTCTCAAGTTATCAGGCCCACATGCACCTGTCCTTGCCTTAAAGACCTCAGACTGCTATGCAGGTGCACCAGATAACCTAATAGGATCCGTCTGATTGCCCCAAGGACATCGGATAAACCACAAACAACCAAGATCGCGAGATTAAGTAATACAAATCACACACACCAATATTTTTGCAGCGGAAATCTTATTACCAAATTTTACAAGTTACAAAATTTTTACATTATCTTTATCGGAGTGATTACAAAAGTATAAGTTTGAAATATATGCTAGCTCAAGTGACCATCCTCAATAAGAAGTATAGAAGGGTTACTTAGACTTATAAGAAGGCCGAGCCCACCAGCACTTAACACCATCACAGCAGCACAATGTTAGAACCTGAAAAACAACAGGGAATAAAAACCCTAAGTACGGAATTACTCAGCAAGACTTACCCGACTAAAAAAAAGACTCTCAAGGGTATGCTGGCTAGAGGGATTCAAGGTATGGCTTATCAAGAACCAAAGACTCTGTTTTGCAGAAAAGCTTACTATGAGTGGATCCTTAAAATCCAATTTTACTTGTTAGGTTAAGTAAAATTACCTGCATCTAGAGTTCTGTTTACCCTAGTTCAATCACTTGACCTATACTAGCCAATTTCTTAACAACCCTTCATCTTCACTGGATTGCTACGTGTAAGTCAGTGACCAAGTCTTCATAACCGTGAAGTTACGATGATCCGAATCGATTATACTCAGCTGAGGATCTCCAATCACACGACATATGTAGCACTTAACCCTTGCATATGTCAACTCGCCACCGGGGTTCTTAAGACCAGATCAGGTTCACGCCAACCGAGAGCACAGATACACCACCGTCCAGCCTCTTGCCACGGAGGGTACACGCTACTCTCGCCATCTCTCCACTCCCATTGCGTGGTATCTTATTCTGGTATTAGTCTGGCCGAGGCAAAGCTTACCCATGACGAGGCATGTGACCAGTAAAAGGGTCCTCGATCATCAAGCCTACATCGGCACGGTCCTTAATCGACTCAGACGTAGACACTACACCGAGACTCCTTTCTCGTGCAAGTCAACCGCCCGGTCTCAACTTTATTATTTTCAACCCAAAGTTTGGTACCTGGCAGAGGTACATCTTTTTCAATGTTGAACCCATCACGGCCATGATGGATTCACCATCAAGTTTTATTTTTGAAAACATTCTGAAAGGAAATTAGGCTTACACCTATATTCCTAATTGATTTTGGTGGTTGAATTGCCCAACACAAATAATTGGACTAACTAGTTTGCCCAAGTCTATAAGTTCTACAGGTACCAAAGGTTCACAATAAGTCAATAAAAAGATCAAGAGAAAGGGTTCAAACAAAGGAGCAAAGGGACAACCGAAGGCACCCTGGTCGGGCACACCGGACTGTCCGGTGTGCCACCGGACAGTGTCCGGTGCACCAGGTGACTCCAAGCTGAACTCTTCACCTTCAGGAATTTTCAAAGGCGTCGCGCTATAATTCACCGGACTGTCCGGTGTACACCGGACAGTGTCCGGTGCTCCAAGGGGACGCGACTCTGAACTCGCCAGCTTCGGGAATTCACAGCGGCTAGTCCGCTATAATTCACCGGACTGTCCGGTGTAACGGCAGACCAACGGCTACTTCGGCGCCAACGATCACCTGCAGGCGCATTAAATGCGCGCCAGAGCACGCAGAAGTCAGGCACGCGCGAGCTAGCGCACCGGACACTCTACAGTACATGTCCGGTGCGCCACCGGACATCCAGGTGGGCCCAGCAGTCAGAGCTCCAACGGTCGGAACCCTAACTTTCGGGTGATGTGGCTGGCGCACCGGACATGTCCGGTGTGCACCGGGCTGTCCGGTGCACCATGCGACAGACAACCTCCACCCAAACGGCTAGTTTGGTGGTTGGGGCTATAAATACCCCCAACCACCCCACATTCAAGTTATCCAAGTTTTCAACCTTCCAACCACTTACAAGAGCTAGGCATTCAATTCTAGACACACTCAAGTGATCAAATCCTCTCCAATTCCACACAAGGCTTTAGCGATTAGCGAGAGAGATTTGTCGTGTTCTTTTGAGCACTTGCGCTTGGATTGCTTCTTTCTTTCTCACTTGTTCTTGTGATCAAAACTCCATTGTAACTGAGGCAAGAGACACCAATTGTGTGGTGGTCCTTGCAGGGAAGTTTTGTTCCTGGTTTGATTTGAGAAGAGAAGCTCACTCGGTCTGAGGGACCGTTTGAGAGAGGGAAAGGGTTGAAAGAGACCCGGTCTTTGTGACCACCTCAACGGGGAGTAGGTTTGAGAGAACCGAACCTCGGTAAAACAAATCATCGTGTCTCACTCTTTATTTGCTCACGATTTGTTTTGCGCCCTCTCTCTCGGACCCTTTATTATTTCTAACGCTAACCCGACTTGTAGTTGTGTTTATATTTGTAAATTTCAGTTTCGTCCTATTCACCCCCCCTCTAGGCGACTTTCAATTGGTATCAGAGGCAGATTCTTCATTAGAGCCTAACCGCTCGAAGTGATGTCGGGAGATCACGCCAAGAAGGAGATGGAGACCGGCGACAAGCCCACTACAAGCCACGGGTCGACTTTATCGGAGGAGTCCCACAACAAGAGGAAGGAAAAGAAAGACTCCTCCAAAGGGAAGAGGAAGGAGAAGAAATCCTCTTCCCACAAGTCGCATCGGAGAGGCGACAAGCACAAGAGGATGAGGAAAGTGGTCTACTACGAGACCGACACTTCATCAACGTCGACCTCCGGCTCCAACGCGTCATCCATCACTTCTAAGCGCCAAGAGCACAAGAAGTATAGTAAGATCCCCCTACGCTACCCTCGCATTCCTAAACATACACCTTTACTTTCCGTCCCATTAGGCAAACCACCAACATTTGATGGTGAAGACTATGCTAGGTGGAGTGATATGATGCGATATCACCTAACCTCACTCCACAAAAGTATATGGGATGTTGTTGAGTTTGGTGTACAGGTACCATCCGTAGGGGATGAAGATTATGATGAGGACGAAGTGGCCCAAATCGAGCACTTCAACTCCCAAGCCACCACTATACTCCTCACCTCTCTAAGTTGAGAGGAGTATAACAAGGTGCAAGGGTTGAAGAGCGCCAAGGAGATTTGGGACATGCTAAAGACCGCGCACGAAGGAGATGGGGTGACCAAGATCACCAAACGGGAAACGATCGAGGGGGAGCTCGGTCGCTTCCGTCTTCGCCAAGGGGAGGAGCGACAAGACATGTACAACCGGCTCAAGACCTTGGTGAACCAAGTGCGCAACCTCGGGAGCAAAAAATGGGATGACCACGAAGTGGTTAAGGTTATTCTAAGATCACTTGTTTTCCTTAACCCTACTCAAGTTCAATTAATTCGTGGCAATCCTAGATATACTCAAATGACCCCCGAGGAAGTTATAGGTAATTTTGTGAGCTTTGAGTTGATGATCAAAGGCTCAAAGAAGATCAACGAGCTTGACGGCCCCTCCACGTCCGAAGCACAACCGGTCGCATTCAAGGCGACGGAAGAAAAGAAGGAGGAATCTACTCCAAGTCGAACACCCATCGACGCCTCCAAGCTCGACAATGAGGAGATGGCGCTCATCATCAAGAGCTTCCGTCAAATCCTCAAGCAAAGGAGAGGGAAAGACTACAAGCCCCGCTCCAAGAGAGTTTGCTACAAGTGTGGTAAGCCCGGTCACTTTATTGCTAAATGTCCATTATCAAGTGATAGTGACAGGGACAACGACAAGAAGGGGAGAAGAAAGGAGAAGAAGAGATATCACAAGAATAAGGGCGGTGATGCCCATGTGTGCCACGAGTGGGACTCCGATGAGAGCTCCACCGACTCCTCCTCCGACGAGGACGCCGCAAACATCGCCGTCACCAAGGGTCTTCTCTTCCCCAACGTCGGCCACAAATGCCTCATGGCCAAGGACGGCAAAAGGAAGAAGGTAAAATCAAGATCCTCCACCAAATATGAAACATCTAGCGATGAGGATAATGCTAGCAATGAGGAGGATAACTTGCGAACCCTTTTTGCCGACCTAAACATGCAACAAAAGGAAAAACTAAATGAGCTAATTAGTGCCATCCATGAAAAGGATGATCTCTTGGACTCCCAAGAGGACTTCCTAATCAAGGAAAATAAAAAGCATGTTAAGGTTAAGAATGCTTATGCTCTAGAAGTAGAAAAATGTGAGAAATTATCTAGTGAGCTAAGCACATGCCATGACACTATTGCCAACCTTAGAAATGAAAATGCCAAATTAATTGCTAAGGTTGATTCTCATGTTTTTGATGTTTCAATTCCCAATCTTAGAAATGATAATGATGATTTGCTTGCTAAGATTAAAGAATTAAACACCTCTCTTGCTAGCCTTAGGATTGAAAATGAAAAATTAATTGCTAAGGCTAAAGAATTAGATGTTTGCAATGTTACAATTTCCGATCTTAGAGATAACAATGATATTTTGCGTGCTAAGATTGTTGAACTTAATTCTTGCAAACCCTCTACATCTACCATTGAGCATGTTTCCATTTGCACTAGATGTAGAGATATTGATGTTGATGCTATTCATGATCACATGGCTTTAATTAAACAACAAAATGATCATATAGCAATATTAGATGCTAAAATTGCCGAGCATAACTTAGAAAATGAAAAGTTTAAATTTGCTAGAAGTATGCTCTATAATGGGAGACGCCCTGGCATCAAGGATGGCATTGGCTTCCAAAGGGGAGACAATGTCAAACTTAGTGCCCCTCCTAAGAAATTGTCTAACTTTGTTAAGGGCAAGGCTCCCATGCCTCAGGACAACGAGGGCTACATTTTGTACCCTGCCGGCTATCCTGAGAGCAAAATTAGGAGAATTCATTCTAGGAAGTCTCACTCTGGCCCTAACCATGCTTTTATGTATAAGGGTGAGACATCTAGCTCTAGGCAACCAACCCATGCTAAGTTGCCTAAAAAGAAAACTCCTAGTGCATCAAATGATCATAGCATTTCATTTAAAACTTTTGATGCATCTTATGTTTTGACTAACAAATCCGGCAAGATAGTTGCCAAGTTTGTTGGGGGCAAACACAAGGGCTCCAAGACTTGTGTTTGGGTACCCAAAGTTCTTGTTTCTAATGCCAAAGGACCCAAAACCGTTTGGGTACCTAAAGTCAAGAACTAAACTTGTTTTGTAGGTTTATGCATCCGGGGGCTCAAGTTGGATCATCGATAGCGGGTGCACAAACCACATGACCGGGGAGAAGAAGATGTTCTCCTCCTACGAGAAAAACCAAGATCCCCAATGAGCTATCACATTCGGGGATGGAAACCAAGGTTTGGTCAAAGGTTTGGGTAAAATTGCTATCTCTCCTGACCGTTCCATTTCCAATGTTTTTCTTGTTGATTCATTAGATTACAATTTGCTTTCCGTATCACAATTATGTCAAATGGGCTACCACTGTCTATTTACTGATGTAGGTGTCACTGTCTTTAGAAGAAGTGATGATTCAATAGCATTTAAGGGAGTGTTAGAGGGTCAGCTATACTTGGTAGATTTTGATAGAGCTGAACTCGACACTTGCTTAATTGCTAAGACTAACATGGGTTGGCTCTGGCACCGTCGACTAGCCCATGTTGAGATGAAGAATCTTCATAAGCTTTAGGATTAACAAATGTTCATTTTGAGAAAGACAGGATTTGTAGCGCATGCCAAGCCAGGAAGCAAGTTGGTGTTCATCATCCACACAAGAACATCATGACAACTGACAGGCCACTGGAGGTCCTACACATGGATTTATTCGGCCCGATCGCTTACATAAGCATCGGCGGGAGTAAGTACTATCTAGTTATTGTGGATGATTATTCTCGCTTCACTTGGGTGTTCTTTTTGCAGGAAAAATCACAAACCCAAGAGACCTTAAAGGGATTCTTGAGATGGGCTCAAAATGAGTTCGGCTTAAGGATCAAGAAAATAAGAAGCGACAACGGAATGGAGTTCAAGAACTCTCAAATTGAAGGCTTCCTTGAGGAGGAGGGCATCAAGCATGAGTTCTCTTCTCCCTACACCCCACAACAAAATGGTGTAGTGGAGAGGAAGAATAGAACTCTTTTGGACATGGCAAGAACCATTCTTGATGAGTACAAGACACCGGATCGGTTTTGGGCCGAGGCGGTTAACACCGCTTGCTACGCCATCAACCGATTATATCTACACCGAATCCTCAAGAAGACATCATATGAACTCCTAACCGGTAAAAAGCCCAATATTTCATACTTTAGAGTCTTTGGTAGCAAATGCTTTATTCTTGTTAAAAGAGGTAGAAAATCTAAATTTGCTCCTAAGACTGTAGAAGGCTTTTTACTAGGATATGACTCAAACACAAGGGCATATAGAGTCTTTAACAAGTCCTCAGGACTAGTTGAAGTTTCTTGTGACGTTGTGTTTGATGAAACTAACGGCTCTCAAGTAGAGCAAGTTGATCTTGATGAGATAGGTGAAGAAGAGGCTCCATGCATCGCGCTAAGGAACATGTCCATTGGGGATGTGTGTCCTAAGGAATCCGAAGAGCCTCCAAATACACAAGATCAACCATCCGCCTCCACACAAGCATCTCCACCAACTCAAAATGAGGACGAGGCTCAAGTTGATGAAGGAGAAGATCAAAGAGATGAGCCACCTCAAGATGACGGCAATGATCAAGGGGGAGATGCAAATGATCAAGACAAGGAGGATGAAGAACCAAGGCCGCCACACCAAAGAGTCCACCAAGCAATCCAACGAGATCACCCCGTCGACACCATCCTCGGTGATATTCATAAGGGGGTAACCACTAGATCTCGTGTTGCACATTTTTGTGAGCATTACTCTTTTGTTTCCTCTATTGAGCCACACAGGGTAGAGGAAGCACTCCAAGATTCGGATTGGGTGATGGCGATGCAAGAGGAGCTCAACAACTTCACTAGAAATGAGGTATGGCATTTAGTTCAACGTCCTAACCAAAATGTTGTAGGAACCAAGTGGGTCTTCCGCAACAAGCAAGACGAGCATGGTGTGGTGACAAGGAACAAAGCCTGACTTGTGGTCAAGGGATACTCCCAAGTCGAAGGTTTGGATTTTGGTGAAACCTATGCACCCGTAGCTAGGCTTTAGTCAATTCGCATATTATTAGCCTATGCTACTTACCATGGCTTCAAGCTTTACCAAATGGACGTGAAGAGTGCCTTTCTCAATGGACCAATCAAGGAAGAGGTCTACATTGAGCAACCTCCCGGCTTTGAAGACAGTGAGTATCCTAACCATGTATATAGGCTCTCTAAGGCGCTTTATGGGCTCAAGCAAGCCCCAAGAGCATGGTATGAATGCCTAAGAGATTTCCTTATTGCAAATGGCTTCAAAGTCGGCAAGGCCGATCCTACTCTATTCACTAAAACTCTTGACAATGATTTGTTTGTATGCCAAATTTATGTTGATGATATTATATTTGGGTCTACTAACGAATCTACATGTGAAGAATTTAGTAGGATCATGACACAGAAATTCGAGATGTCTATGATGGGGGAGTTGAAATATTTTCTAGGATTCCAAGTCAAGCAACTCCAAGAAGGCACCTTCATTAGCCAAACGAAGTATACTCAAGACATTCTAACTAAGTTTGGAATGAAGGATGCCAAGCCCATCAAAACACCCATGGGAACCAATGGGCATCTCGACCTCGACACGGGAGGTAAATCCGTCGATCAAAAGGTATACCGGTCGATGATTGGTTCATTACTCTATTTATGTGCATCTCGACCGGACATTATGCTTTCCGTATGCATGTGTGCAAGATTCCAAGCCAACCCTAAGGAATCTCACCTTACGGCCGTAAAACGAATCTTGAGATATTTGGCTTATACTCCTAAGTTTGGGCTTTGGTACCCTCGGGGATCCACATTTGATTTGATTGGTTATTCGGATGCCGATTGGGCGGGGTGTAAAATCAATAGAAAGAGCACATCAGGGACTTGCCAGTTCTTGGGAAGATCCTTGGTGTCTTGGGCTTCCAAGAAGCAAAATTCGGTCGCTCTTTTTACCGCCGAAGCCGAGTACATTGCCGCAGGCCATTATTGCGCGCAATTGCTTTGGATGAGGCAAACCCTGCGGGACTATGGTTACAAATTAACCAAAGTTCCTCTTCTATGTGATAATGAGAGTGCAATCCGCATGGCGGATAATCCCGTTGAGCATAGCCGCACTAAACACATAGCCATTCGGTATCATTTTCTTAGGGATCACCAACAAAAGGGGGATATCGAGATTGCATACATTAATACTAAAGATCAATTAGCCGATATCTTTACCAAGCCACTAGATGAACAAACTTTTACCAAACTTAGGCATGAGCTCAATATTCTTGATTCTAGGAATTTCTTTTGCTAATTTGCACACATAGCTCATAAATATACCTTTGATCATGTCTCTTTTATATATGCTATGACTAATGTGTTTTCAAGTGTATTTCAAACCAAGTCATAGGTATATTGAAAGGGAATTGGAGTCTTCGGCGAAGACAAAGGCTTCCACTCCACTCTATCACTCATCCTTCGCCGTCGCTCCAAGCAATTCTTCATCTTTGGTATAATCTTTACTCATATGTTTTATTTGCCAAAGGGGAGAAAATAGTTAGGAAAGGGCTTATATCTCACTTGTAGTCTCCGTTTTTGGCGATTCATGCCAAAGGGGGAGAAAGTATGAGCCCAAAGCAAAAGGATCGCACCACCACCCTGATTTTAAAACTAATGATTTTCAATTGGTGAATTTCAAATTGGTATCTTATTGTGTTCAAAAGGGGGAGCAAGTAGTATTTTCAAAATTGATATCTTAAAACCCTCTTGAACACTAAGAGGAGAATTTATTGAGGGGGAGTTTTGTTTAGTCAAAGGAAAAGCATTTGAAAAAGGGGAGAAAATTTCAAAACTTGAAAATGCTTAGCAAAATCTTACTCATTTACCTTTGACTATTTGCAAAAGGACTTTGAAAAGGATTTACAAAAAGAATTTACAAAAACAAAACATGTGGTGCAAGCGTGGTCTAAAATGTTAAAAATAAAGAAACAATCCATGCATATCTAGTAAGTAATATTTATTGACTCAATTCTAAGTAACATTTGCACTTGCATATGCAAACTAGTTCAAATTCTGCACTTCTATATTTGCTTTGGTTTGTGTTGGCATCAATCACCAAAAAGGGGGAGATTGAAAGGGAATTAGGCTTGCACCTATATTCCTAATTGATTTTGGTGGTTGAATTGCCCAACACAAATAATTGGACTAACTAGTTTGCCCAAGTCTATAAGTTCTACAGGTACCAAAGGTTCACAATAAGCCAATAAAAAGATCAAGAGAAAGGGTTCAAACAAAGGAGCAAAGGGACAACCGAAGGCACCCTGGTCGGGCACACCGGACTGTCCGGTGCACCACCGGACAGTGTCCGGTGCACCAGGTGACTCCAAGCTGAACTCTTCACCTTCGGGAATTTTTAGAGGCGTCGCGCTATAATTCACCGGACTGTCCGGTGTACACCGGACAGTGTCCGGTGCTCTAAGGGGACGCGACTCTGAACTCGCCAGCTTCGGGAATTCACAGCGGCTAGTCCGCTATAATTCACCGGACATGTCCGGTGTACACCGGACTGTCCGGTGTAACGGCGGACCAACGACTACTTCGGCGCCAACGGTCACCTGCAGGCGCATTAAATGCGCGCCAGAGCACGCAGAAGTCAGGCACGCGCGAGCTGGCGCACCGGACACTCTACAGTACATGTCCGGTGCGCCACCGGACATCCAGGCGGGCCCAGCAGTTAGAGCTCCAACGGTCGGAACCCTAACGTTCAGGTGACGTGGCTGGCGCACCGGACATGTCCGGTGTGCACCGGACTGTCCGGTGCACCATGCGACAGACAGCCTCCACCCAAACGGCTAGTTTGGTGGTTAGGGCTATAAATACCCCCAACCACCCCACATTCAAGTCATCCAAGTTTTCCACCTTCCAACCACTTACAAGAGCTAGGCATTCAATTCTAGACACACTCAAGTGATCAAATCCTCTCCAATTCCACACAAGGCTTTAGCGATTAGCGAGAGAGATTTGCCGTGTTCTTTTGAGCTCTTGCGCTTGGATTGCTTCTTTCTTTCTCACTTGTTCTTGTGATCAAAACTCCATTGTAACCGAGGCTAGAGACACCAATTGTGTGGTGGTCCTTGCGGGGAAGTTTTGTTCCCGGTTTGATTTGAGAAGAGAAGCTCACTCGGTCCGAGGGACCGTTTGAGAGAGGGAAAGGGTTGAAAGAGACCCGGTCTTTGTGACCACCTCAACAGGGAGTAGGTTTGAGAGAACCGAACCTCGGTAAAACAAATCATCGTGTCTCACTCTTTATTTGCTCACGATTTGTTTTGCGCCCTCTCTCTCGGACCCTTTATTATTTCTAATGCTAACCCGGCTTGTAGTTGTGTTTATATTTGTAAATTTCAGTTTCGCCGTATTCACCCCCTCTAGGCGACTTTCACATTCCCACCCACTGAAGCATCATCTTTGTTTTAAAACAAAATATTTTGTTTGCTAAAGCAAGGCTAAGCATCATAAAATTCTTTTCAAAAAGGGTATCAAGGGAGGGTAATCAATTTTTCAAGGAAGGAATTGCATCAACGGTTTAGCACACAACTCCTATCACCTAATGCATCAAACAAGGTGATAAAGATTTTAAAATATCAAGGAGGTGGCGAATGCACCGGGGCTTGCCTGAATAGCACACAACTCCTATCACCTAATCCACTTGAGAGTATCCCTCGACCGAGCACTTGCTTGATTTAACCATCTTCAGGTTGGTCCATCAGCTTCATCCTGCGGATTCGCCCGCGCTTGGGGTCGACTTGGGTCGTCTTCCGCATCACGCGATTATTTAACGTACCTGAATGAAATGCATTATGCACATGAATG
Source organism: Zea luxurians (assembly GCA_029449295.1). Lineage (NCBI taxonomy): Eukaryota > Viridiplantae > Streptophyta > Magnoliopsida > Poales > Poaceae > Zea > Zea luxurians. The sequence goes on along the minus strand of JAOPSE010000003.1, from coordinate 81,531,905 downwards.
CATATAGACGAGAATATTACAAACCTAAATAGTGCTACGCGATAGCGAATTTAACACCTATCGGCGAGGCGTTGTACAATTTTATACGAAAACACTAGTTATTAATATATGACTACACGCAATAATTACGCTTCTCGAACCTAACACAAACATTACGAACAACAAACTATACACATGAAATACAATTAGCCTAATCACAACTTATCAATTAATTAAGCAAATTCTAAACTTATCCCTTGCTTTATAAATTATACTACATCTTTATAAGTGATTAAAATATTTCATCAATACACAGGCCTACTAATATTCTGCTCGGTACACTAATTCAGCGAATTTCTCGAAATAGCGAAATAACTCGCCACAGCTGAATCTGGCTCGATAATCACAAAAACCATGAAGTCGACGAGAGTTTCGTGACTCACGCAATTTATCGAGCACCTAATGAGCATCGCACTAGCACATTAATTTATTCAACGATCGAACTATTCTGAATAATTCATTAGTTTACCGTTTCAATAGCCGACTCAAATCCGCAAGATCGGTAGTGATTTTCCGTTCCAGGCAATTTGTCGAGCGCTTGGAGAATATTGCGCTGCTAGCTTCGTCTTCACCCGATTCTTGGGATTCTTGATGACGCGCGGAACGGCGACAATCTTCGATTGAAGTCTTCAACCGAGTACTTGATAAGCGATGCACAGGGACCTCGCTTATTTTTGTCTAATATCCGGGATTCGGGGTTCGACGAGATCGAGTAGAGAAGAACGAGGTTCGACGGGCTCGACGACAATACGGGAGGGTGACGTATATAGAGTTGCAGGTCTGGCGAGCTGACGTGATCAAGATAATTGTGGCTAACGAGCTTGCGACAGAAGCGATGATGATGCGGGAGCTCAACACGCTGTGGCGAGCAGATAAAATTCGTGCGCGCGGCAAACAAAGAAAGAGCGAGCTGCGCGTGCGTAGAGAGCTCGACACGAAAGCTCGACGCGCGCAGGGACTACGGCGAGGAAAGAGTAGACACGACTACACACATAGGAAGCAGTAGGAGCACGACGGCACATGCATACACGCACGCACGCAGGAAGGTGGAATCCGAGCGCAGGACGAGCTCGGCGAGTGGCGCGCGCGCACGGACAACAGCGAAGAGCTCGGCATGGTGGCCACGGCAAACGCCAGGGCGCGCGGCGAGGAGACTCCAGGGGCGTGCAGGGAGATCCGACTGGGGCAGAGGGAGCTTGACGGCGAGCTCGGAACAAAGGAGTGCCGCGCAGAGGAACTGGGGAAGGCTGCGGCGCTGGGGAAGAAACTGGTCAGTAGGATTTAGAGCCGGCCACAGACGACGACGAACAGGCAGGCTACAGGGACCGAGCAGAGGAACTCCGGCCGACTGGGAGCTGGAGGCTTCGACGGCTGGACATGCAGAAGAATCCACGGTGAGGGAGCTCGGGGAAACCGCGGCGCGTGCACAGGGACGAGCAGGGCATAGAGAGCAGGACGTCGAGCGCTAGTCACCGGAGTAGGGAGCTAGGCAAACTCCATGGGCGAGCAGGAGTCGAGCTCGCAGGGGAAGAGGCTAGGGGAAGCCGAGTGGTCGAGCTGAGCTACGGTGGCCATGGCGACAAGCGAACAGAGGGGAGGGGCGCTAGGCGCTGTGCGAGCTGTAGCTGGGCGCGACAAGCAGAGAGGGAGGCACGGCCACAGGGGAGCTTCACGAGTGGGAGCAGAGAAGTTTGGCTACCGCGGCAAACAGAACCGAGATCGGCCATGATAGCAGAGCTGCGACGACTGGATCGATGTCAGTTCTGAGCTCGCAGACGACAGCGCTGTTCGGCGAGGCCACACGCAGAGGCGGCTAGCCCAAGTGCACGACGCGCAGTGCGGTGATGGCGGCCAAGATCGAGTGTTGCCGGCCAGTAGCGTGACAGCGAGGTAGTGGTGAGGCCCGACGAGCACTGGAATTTGAGCGCGCCTGCAAGGAGAGAAGCAGGGGACCCAGGCACCGAGCAGGAACGCGGCATGGAGCATGTGCGCGCGCAGACCGGCGGCAGGTGCGGTAGCGAGAACTGGAGGGAGCAGGGGATGGGCGCCGCCATGGGAGCTCGGCAGGAAGGGGACTCCGACCATGGGTGGAGCCGAGCGGGAGCATGGAAAAGGAGCGACGCGGCTGGGCGCCATGGCTGCAGGAGCTCGGCGAAGAAGCTCCAGGGAAACAAGGGAGGAGGAACGGCTGGGGAAAGAAAGGAGCAGGGAGCTCCGGGGAGGAGATAAACATTGGTGAAGAAAGATCTAGGGAGAGGATAGCGACGGGAGGAGGAGAAGAAAAATCCTCACGCCAGGATAGGATCGGCTGGTAGTTTTTTTTATTTCTTTCTTCTTTTTTTTAACCGGAAATCACAGATATTTCGATCCCAATTTTTAGATCGGAGCGAGACGTAATCGGAACAAATCAGAACAGAATTTAGGACTATGTTCCATTTGATTTGAAATCAATAATTTCATCCACGACTGAACACCTGGTTCCACAGCCACAAATAATTTACCAGTGAATTGGAGCTCAATTAAAATTTCTCGGACGAGCTGTCTCGGTTGACGAGTGGGAATCGAATTATTTAATAATTGTTTATATCCGAAGATTTGGATCTAGCGAGAAACAACAGACCGAAATAAACTGATTTCGGTACTGATAATTTGTTCTGGATAAAAATCTCAGTGGGTCGGGCTTCCGAATTCGTGTTCGAGCGAGCGATGAATTTTAAATACTTACCGGACGCACCGATTTTCAGAACAACGATGTTCCGAACATCACGAAAATTTCAGAGATCCCGGATAGATAGAAATAAAAACGATGTCGCACTTGCAACAAACGAAGCAGATGCGATATAAAAATCACGATAGGCGAAGATGTTTAAAATCTAGCATTCATTTTATCCACTGATTGCGTGCTTAAGTCCATACTCGTTGTCGAGCGGAATATAAACACCTGGGGTGTTACAGCCCTCCCCCCTTAAAAGAATCTCGTCCCGAGATTCGGAACAAAAGACTTCTAAGAGTAGAGAAGCATGTAACCCATATCCATATCAGCGATAACCCTAAGACAGTCCGGAGCGAAGGCGAGTGCCTCAGGATGTCGTTTCTCTAGTGGACATAGCATGTATCGCCACAAGCTAATTTAAAGATGTCCATCAATAGAGACGATGTCTGCCAGAGGAACACATAAGGTTCCATGTGTGCAGTTTGCTTTTTCTGATGACACTGTACTATCTGAGTTTGTTGAACGAGCGGTGAATACGTGATTTTGCCCAAACAGAATCAGATGCACCATCTTGGGTAAAACACACAGAAGGAGGTTTACCAACAAGTGGTCATGGTAAGGTCATAGCACACGAGACGAATGTGAATGTCGAATAACATCACAGTTAACTCGTGTTAGCTAGAGAATCCAAGTCCACGAAAGGTGATATAGATTCAAGAAAATCACCAGCGGAGGGATCTGTAGATGCGGACTTCGCAACCTGTCCGTTTTATCCAGCACTATTCATGGCTCGACTTAATCACACATGCTGGAAAAGCACACGTGAGGTGATCGAGGCACGATTAGAGCAATAATTAGGCAGTTATCGGCCGACTTAATCTTGATTCTTGTAAGTACTTCCTCAGGATGGGTTGAACCAAAGTGAGTTTAGACAACTCGATAAAACAATCTCTAAACTCAACCTTTGATCACAAGGCAGTTACAAGTTAGTAGAACCAACTTGTTAAACTACTTTTGGCATTAAGCAAGTCCTCTCAGTACCATCGGTAAGCCAAGGGTTGAGAGTTTACTTTTTTGCTAGCAAAAGGTCATGCATTTGGGTAGAAATCCATTTGGTCATGTTGTTCATCCGTTTCTTCATGCGAAATGAACCGACTTAGTTCGGGAATACATGGATTAAATAAGAGAGTGAATGAACAAACTCCTGCATCTCAGCAGCAGGGAAAAATCAATCTCCATTTTGAGAGCTAATCAGTTGTCTCTCGACACTAAAAATCTCCAAGGCTTCACCTTTACACAAAGGATGTAAAGGGAACTTGTATGGGTAGTCACTACCAAAGTTAAGGGAAAAGAGACCACACATGAAAGTGGTATGCCCTTTTGATCCAACGGAGATGGCAGATGTTGCTTGGTCACTTCGACAAACAACACCGAAACCATTTCAAGGGAATGTCGACGGAATATAACAAATTGATATAATCTCATAATGGATTATGACTACTAACTGTGATACTAGCGTGTGCCGAGTAGCGCAACCATGTGCGCACACACAGAAGGCCCTCGGTTTTGTCACGACACAACTAGTTTTAGTCATAACACCATTATCAGACATAACCAATAAGAAATCTCGCGCGACACCAATGGATTGGGCAAGGGTGACAATATACAAAGACATACTCCACCTGTAAGGATGGTTACAAGTAGAGAGCCAAACAGATCATGGCCGATGAAATGAACAAGGCATGGCCATAACCTAAATTTGTATGAGTTTAGTCATGGAGGGATAATGGTAAATTCAAATTTGGGTCTCGGTTCACCAACTAAGAACATGGCCTAATTTTCGGTTTAGGCAAATAAATTACCAACCTCCTATCGGCACATCAAGCACAAGAGCAAACACCATATAGGACCTTAACAGGTTTCCTAAGAATGGAGGACAACTATCTCATTGGGGTTCATAACACCACATTATATCACATTATTTACAATCACTGGTTACTGGAATAAAGATGAGAAAAGCATCCTGGGTGTATAGGTGACAAACATGATGCAACAATCAGGATGCATGCTCGTCCTATTCGTCCTCACGAGTTTTGCCAACGTACTGTGGCGATAACGTTCTATATCGGTGGCATACTTACGACTCTCACGGTATATTGCTAGTCGTCAGCTACACATACGTTTTCGAGGTTAGTGTACCTGCAGAAAATTCATCACAGCCCATTACCCAATGATGCAATTCAAACATAACAGTTTATCACAGTTTATACTCCATATATTGCTATATGGAGGCCAGCTCATCATTAAGCACCGAGCCACGCATAGGCGCCGTTGCCACACTTTAACCATAGGGCAACTCATTATGGTAACTCACCTTCTTACCTGAGCGTAGGTGCGTCGTTACAAGTACAATACATTTCTTAGTATTCCCATGTCTACATACCCATACACATCCATGGGGTACTGATTTCCCAGAAAAGTAAATACTCCACATCGCAGCCTACATATATACATATGTGGAACATGTATATAATCAAGCGCTTTTTATACTCTTCCCTAGACCGACGTTTGTTCGGTCATGCTCTCACATCTCACCTTACCTGAGCGTCGATCCATTCAGAACTGAATGGCCTCAAAAATAACAATACACATGTATGCAATACCCCCGGTTGTGGGTTAGTGGTTTTAAACTAAGCCACCTGATAGTCCTTAACTTAGGGCTTAACAGAGGATGTCGCTAGCATTATAATTTTTCAAAGCTGTTTTTCAAAGCCAAACAATGTGTTTGTTGAAAATAGGTTTTCTAAAACCAAAACTTTTGTTTTGAAAATACGTATGTGACCGTATATACTTAATCCTGCTTCGATACCAGCCTGTGGTAGAACCTCTCAAGTTATCGGGCCCACATGCACCTGTCCTTGCCTCAAAGACCTCAGACTGATATGCAGGAAGTATTTTTCACCACTGGTCCCCGAGCCGGAAGGCGAGTTAGTCGTGTTTGAAGCGTTTTTCACCGCTGGCCTTCGTCTGCCTGCACATCGATTCATGGCGGAGGTGCTGCGGAGATTCGAGGTCTAGGTACACCAGTTGACGCCGAATGCCGTGGTGGCCCTTGCGAAGTATGTTTGGGCAGTGACTTCGTATGGTGGTCAGCCCTCTGTGGAGGTCTTCGCGAAGCATTACTATCTGCATTGGCAAAAGAGGAAAATTGGACATGAGATTGCACAGTTTGGATCATGCACGTTTACTCCTAGGACCGACAAGACTTCGATGGAAGTCGTGGAGTTGGTTCCCTGCGCCCGCAATAAGTGGGGCAACTGGTGGGATTTCTGGTTTTACATTTCCGAAGGCGCAGTTGAAGACCACCCAGGACTGCCCGTGGCCGTCATGTGTTCCCATTATTATGTGGCGTACCTACAGTTTGAGGTGGCGGAGGATGATGAAGACGAGGGGCCCTTCGGAGCGCTGCCCGCACGAGTAGCGGGCGCGATTTAGTGGAGGAATTTGTCGGGTATGGGGTATGGCCCTTGGCGCATGGCTGGGCGCTGGGCAAAGTATGCCCTCGCGAGATGCCTTCCCGGGGCGGGCAGCGGGTGCGAAGTCCAGCCTTCGCGTTGGATTTGCATGGTCGGGATCCCGTCGCATTCGTGCGCGAAGCGAAAGATGGTGCGGCGAGGATCGTGGGGCGTTATGTGCCGAAGACAGAGGGTGTGCGGAGCTGGGATATTCGTGGGGCCAACGATAGATTGAATTGGGTCTTCGAATTGAACGGCTTGCCATATGGTGGTTATCCCGGGGATGACGCCGCCGACCGCCACGGGAAAAGGCCAGTGGCTGTAACTGAAGAAGACCCCTCGCAAGAGGCCACCCCAGCCGCTAAGAAGAGGAAATTAGGTACTGCAGTGGGGGGACTGGGGGTTTCTGATAGTTTTGCTATGGAGTTGATGGGGACGTGCGCAGCCCCCGGGGGAAGGATGTCTTCGCCTGAGCTTTGCGAGTCTTCGACGCAAATGCTGAAGGTTACCGGGGGTCGATGGCCTAAGAATGTTCCGATCCCCCGCGCGGCTGGCGAAGACTTCTTTACGTCTCGCATGGCCCATGACTTGAAGGTGTTTCCTTACGGATGGAATATTGCTGCTGTTGTGTCGGCAGTGATGAACAAGGACCGTCAAGACGCTGCGCAGAAGCGCCGGGCGATTGTCAGGATCGCAGATCCTAGGCGTGAGGCGAAGAGGGCGCGGGGGAGCACGAAGGCTGCCGCCTCCGGCAGTAGCCAGCCGATGCCGGCTGCGAAACCGGTAGCACTCGGATCCAGCAAGGCATCGGCGGGCACGAAGACTGCCGCCTCTGGCAGAACCAAGCCTCCCCCGGGCGGATCCGCGAAAGGACGGGAGCTGCCTTTGCCGGGGAGACGTGTTGGCGACTTCGGCACAAACATCAGTGTCGAGGATTATCTTGTTGGTAAGTTTTTTTGACATAGTTGTTTGACCGGTGATATGTCGCAGAGTCAGGTGAAGGGCAGCTGGTTGTTGTCCCGCCTTCGGCGGCAACCGCGTTGCCAACGGTGGAGGCTACAACGAAGGGTGCCGCGCGAGACCCGTGGGCTACTTTCTGTGCGAGCGGCGAGATTCCGTCAGCCGCTGCCGCCAAGGACGTGGCCGGCTCCATGTCCTAGTGGCTGAGGGAGGCGTCGCAGCAGTTGTCGCAGCAGTTGAAGTAGGTAAGTTGTGCTGGACTTTGTCGTTTGTTGTTTGCATGAGGTTTTGGGTCTCATGTGTTTTTGTTAGGCGGCCGACTTCGCCGACCACGTGGCGTCGGGTGTCCTGACTGCGAACGTGGCTGCCAAAGTCGAGAGACTTCGGGCGCAGCACGCGGATGCCGTCCGGGAGAAGTTGGCAGCGGAAAGCAAGAACCGTAGGCTGGCGGAGAAAGTGGCCGCCTTGGAGGCCGAGAAGACGGACCTCCGGCGCCAGCTGGTGGAGGAGAGGAGGGAGGCGAACCAGGCCATCGCTGAGGCGCAGGCTGCGCAAGCGGAGGCCAAAGTGGTGCGGGCGGAGAGCAGTCTCGCTAGTCAACGCGCTGAAGAGCTGGAGGCGAGGTTCAACGCCTTGCGCGGCCGCGTGGACAAGGCTGAGGCCTCTACGCGCTCGGAAGTTGAGTGGACGCACGCACAGTTCGTGGGCTCGTACCGCGAGCAGGCCTTCGCTTCCTCGAATGGTTGCAGGAGGAGTTGTTGGTGCTCCCGACCATTGTGGAGGGTTTCATGTCCTTCGCCTCCCTCGTCACCTGCGAGGGGACCGTGAATGTTGTCCCGCGAGGGCTGCAGGCACTACGAGGTCTTCGACCAATTAGATGAGAACTTTGAACGTGAGATTGTAACGCCCCGAATTTTGCAGTTGAATTTTTTCTTTTCTTTACTCGCCAAAATTCGGGCGTTACCTTTTCTTTTTCTTTTTCCCCTCGCTAGACCTTGACCTTTTCCAAAGCTAGCGGGATTCGGTTTGGAATTCCCGTGTAAAGAAAAACCCTAGAGTTGTTTTATGTTGTTTGATGCACCATGCCGAACTACGCATTCTTTGATTGTTTGAAAGTGCAAATGCATTCATCTAGAAAGATCGGATTTCGAAAATAAGGAGAGAATCTCTTCTTTCTTTTTCTCTCTCTTTCTCTCTCCTTTTTTTTCTCTCTCCCGCGCCGTGGGCCGACCCCGGCCGGCCCAGCCGCCCTTGCGCGCCCCTTTGGGCCCAAAAAGGCCCAGCCGCCCCCCACCCCCTCCCCTTTTTCCCCAATTCCCTCTCTCCCTCCCTCCCCTTCCTCTCATTTTCTCTTCCCCACCCTAAGCCGCCGCCGCCCCTACCCCCACCCTGCCCTAGCGCTCGGCCGCCGCCCCCCGCCGTCGGCTGCCCCCGCCGGTGAGCCCCCTCCTCCCTCCCTCCTCCCTCCCTCTCTCCTCCTCTCCCCCTCCCTGTCCGGCCATGGCCCGGCCGCCCTTGGCCGCGCCGCCCTGGCCCAGCCGCCCCCGGCCAGCCCCCAGCCGGCTCCGGCCAGCCCCAGCCGGCACCGGCCGACCCCAGCCCCCGCCCGGCCGCCCCCAGCGCGCCCCCAGCCGGCCCCCAGCCGCGCCTGGCCGGCCCTGGCCGCGCCCCCGGCCGCCCGCCCGGCCGCCCTCGGCCGCTCTGGCCCCTGGCCGCGTCCCCCTGCCCAGGGCCGATTCAACCGCCCGGTTCGGCCGCCCCGGCAGCCCAGTTCAGCCGCCCTCCCCCGCGCCCGCGCCCGCGCCCCTACTCGGCCGCCCAGCCCAGGGCCGGTTCAACCGCCCCCCTGTTTTTTTTTTATTTTTTTTATTTATTTTATTTTATTTACTTTCTGTGATCATAGTTATTTTATTTTAGGTAGGCTAATCATTGTTCATGTTATTGAAATAGGAAGCTCAATTTAAAATTCCGTTATGCTAGTTGATTCACGTAGTTAATTGTTTATCTCATTCAATGTTGATCAACTAAAAATGATTAGGTTTCCATTAGTATATATATAACAGAATTCTTTTGTTAAGAACCAATTGTAACTGATCATTAGTGCATAAGCTTTAACCCCCCTACGAGACCCTCTCCCGTTTCTTTCTAACCATAACAAATGCGATATCGAATGTCATACCTGATGCCTACTCACTTTATTTGTTCCCTTGTATGGTGTACTGTTCTTTTGTATTAAATATGTGGATGTATGTATGTTTGCGCTCGCATAGAGAACGATCCGGTCGAAGAGCCCGAGGAATTCGCAGGAGAAGCCCCTGAGCAGCAGTCGGTTGGTGGAGGCAAGTGTCCTTTGACCTATCTCTGTCCTATTCATTCTTTAATTCACCTCCCGCATTACACATTTATACCTAAGGATTGACTAGCTTTTGTTATCCATGTCCTTGTTTACCTACTTGGGTCGGATTATTACTGCTTAGTTTGATGCTATTGCTCAACTCTAATCAATGAACATGATGTGATTATTTATGATACGCTGTTTTCCCCTTCTTATTTATGATCATATTTGTGACCTTCAAGGGGACTCGAGCGGTTTCTCGAGTGCCTCTCCGTAAGGACCTGTTCAATGGATGACCGCCCGGGAAAACAGTGCAACCATGAGGGTGGAATGGGACGCCCTTAGCTGAATAATTAGAGGAACCGGGGTGTAGTTCGCTTAGCCGTTGTGCCGTCAATGGGGCTCGGTGTATGCGGCTCGCTTTGCCAAGGTTGATTTGTCCCTTGGGGAGGAGTGCGGTACATTTAGGAAACCTAACGGGTGGCTACAGCCCCGGGGAATCTTTGTAAAGGCTTCGTAGTGAATCCCTAGCTATTCACCTTGGGAGTGAATAAGGGTCTTGCAAGCCCGGGCTAGAGAGGGAATCACGGCTTGTGGGTAAAGTGCGCAACCTCTGCAGAGTGTTATGAAACTGATATATTAGCCGTGCTCGCGGTTATGAGCGGCCAAGGGAGCTCCAGAGATTAGTGATACTTGATCAGAGACATTTTGGCACAGGTGGCAATGAGATTGATGATTCTGGTTATGATTATGGTGCTGGTAAGTGGTATTCTTTCCGTTTGGAAAGGATACGTTGGGCTAATAACTTGGGTTAATGTTAAAACCTGGCTTTCTACTAGTAAGTAATAACCTGACCAACTAAAAGCAACTGCTTGACTTATCCCCACATAAAGCTAGTCCACTACAGCCAAACAGGATACTTGCTGAGTATGTTGATGTGTACTCACCCTTGCTCTACACACCAATCCCCCCCCTCCAGGTTGTCAGCATTGCAACCACTGCTCAGGAGAAGATGAAGCTGTGGAAGGAGACTTCCAGGAGTTCCAAGACTACGACGAGTTCTAGGCGTGGGTTAGCGGCAACCCCCAGTCGGCTGCCTGTGAAGGCCGCGTTATCTACGTTTCTTTTCCGCACTTTGATTTATTGTAAGAACTATATGGATGTCTCAGACGTATGATGTAATCGACTACTATTTCCCTTTTTAATACTATTTGAGCACTGTGTGATGATGTCCATGTTATGTAACTGCTGTGTACGTGAATAACTGATCCTGGCACGTACATGGTTCGCATTCGGTTTGCCTTCTAAAAACCGGGTGTGACATAAGTGGTATCAAAGCCGTGCTGACTGTAGGACCGCTAACCTAGAGTAGAATGGTCGTTCTAAGGACTATAGACCTCTGTCCCTGCCTTGACTTTGATATCCCTTCAAAAGTTGGTCCTACTGACCAAACCTATGTTCTACTATATAATATACCTTGCTGAAAATTTTGTTTATCCTGATCCTTCATTTATTTATGATTCATTATTATTCTGATCCTTCATTTATTTATGATTCATTATTTGCTGGTCATATTAATTCTGTTCTCACCCTTTTGCTTGCGATGTCTTTTGTAGATGGCTCGACTTAGACACACTGCACGAAAGTCCGTCATCCCCTTCTTACCCTCCCGCCTTGCTGAGCGTCCGCTTCGCCGTCCCTTGGCCGGACAGTCCAGCCACTTGGAGAGACTGCACCACCGCCTGCATGAGGAGCAGGAGCGTCGACGACAGGAGCAGCAGGGCTCTTCTTTCTCGCTCCAGCAGGAGATAGAGTCTGTGAGGAGCTGCTCTCCTATGCTTCCCCTGGAGGCGTTCCCTGCACCACCACTGGGCGCCCCAGCTTCTGGAGTAGCCGCTGGAGGAGACCCAGCCGACGGAGGTGGCGACGACAGCTCGAGCCACGACATCGACCTCTCTGCTAACCATGAGCCGGAAGGATGGGTTGCTCGACCCATCACTCGCGACGCTGCTCGCGGGTGTCACTTCCATGACGCGCTCGACACCCTGCTACGTCGGGCACTTGACCGGCGTACTTGGTCCATCGAGTATCGCTGTGTGGTCTACCAGCATAGTCGCGGGGTCTACCCGGACCGCTGGGAGGCGACCTGTTTGGTGCGCCGTCCGGAGAATAGTCTCCAGGGCGCGGAGGCTTGCTCAGAGCACTATTCTATCTCTGAGCGGGACTCAGTTGAGGCAGCCATGCAGGATGCTGCACGGCGTGCGCTTTCGCACTACTACTCGGTTCTCGGTGGGGTAGCTGACGGTCTTGACCTGAAGTATTACCCCCGCCGTCCATCTGGCAGCACAGGAGGCGTGATTGTTTCACCTGCTGGTGAGGACAATCCTAGGTTGAGCAGCACAGTCAACCTAGCCGCCGTGCTAAACACGGAGCTGGACCATGCATTAGACGAGCTGAGTAGGGCTCATGCTGAGATCGCCTTGCTGCGGGCTGAGCGCGCGGAACGTCGTCACTTGGATGATGGTTCCCCCGCTCCCGTCGGGACTCAGCACCCGTACCGCTCACCTCGGCGTGGACTCCAGTCTTATGGCAATCCCGACTGCAAGACCAAGATAAATCTAGAACCATAGATCGTTAGAGTTGGATCTTGTAATTAATACGAAATATATATACATAGAAGCTTCAGTCTTAGCGTTAGTCTCGGTCTTAGTTAGTCTTAGTTAGACAGGGTAGTTTGCTATATCCTGTGCATTTATGTTTGTCATGATGAACTATGTTTGGTTTGGATCTTTGTAATGACTGTCACCAGAGTGTGGGTATCCCCTGCATTTTGGCTTACATATTATGTTAATGGAGTTAGTTATATAGTTGGGAAACCTTTATTCCACTTTCCTCTTTATCTGAGAAGCTGTGTGGTTTGTGTTGGAGATCAGTGAAGATGCTCATCTGTTCAGTGCTGTTGGAGAATTCTATACTCTTTTCTTATGCTGCAAGATTTGCCAGATCAGTTCTGATGTGTGGTTGCGTTCTGCAGATGTCAGAGAACAGGCGCAGAGGAGGAAGGCGTGCTCAGCAGGAGCAAGCCGGTCAGCAAGATGAGGCGCCCCAGCAGCAGCACCTGCCGCCCCCGCCCCCGATGTCGATCGAGCAGATGTTTCTGATGCAGACTCAGGCAGTTCAGGCCATCGGTCAGACTCTGGCCGCCATTCAGCAGCAGCAGCAGCAAGCTCCACCCCAGCCTCAGATGCCTCAGATGCCCAGAGACAAGCGTGCTGAATTCATGAGAGGTCATCCCCCAACGTTCGCTCACTCTTCTGACCCCATGGATGCTGAAGATTGGCTGCGCACTGTGGAGCGGGAGTTGCATACCGCTCAGTGTGATGACAGGGAGAAAGTCTTATATGGTCCCCGTCTGTTGAGAGGAGCAGCCCAATCATGGTGGGAGTCTTACCTCGCCACCCATGCCAACCCCGATGCCATCACCTGGGAAGAGTTCAGAGGTAGCTTTCGTCAGTACCATGTTCCTGCAGGTCTGATGACAGTGAAGAAGGAGGAGTTCCTGGCCCTTAAGCAAGGGTCATCATCTGTCAGTGAGTATCGAGACAGGTTTCTGCAGTTGTCTCGCTATGCTCCTGAGGATGTCAACACCGACGCCAAGCGACAGTACCGTTTCTTGAGAGGCTTGGTTGACCCTCTGCAGTACCAACTGATGAATCATACCTTCCCGACATTCCAGCACCTGATTGACAGAGCAATCATGACAGAAAGGAAGCGTAAGGAGATGGAGGATCGTAAGCGCAAGATCAGTGGACCCCAGCCTGGAAGCAGCAGTCGTCCTCGTTTTTCAGGCAATCAACCTCAGCAGTTCAGGCAGAACCAGCGTCCACCTCAGCAGCATCAGCAGCGTCAGCAGTATCAGCAGTTCCAAAGGCAGTACCCTCAGCATCAGTACCAGAACCGTCAGAGCAATCAGTCAGGAGGAGGTCAGTTTCAGAGGCAGAATCAGCAGACACCTCGTCTTCCTGCCCCAGCAAACCAGCAGAACAATCAGGCAGCACCAGCTCAGGTTGGAAATAGAGCATGTTTCCACTGTGGAGAGCAAGGCCATTGGGTGATACAATGTCCGAAGAAGGCAGCCCAGCAGCAGTCAGGCCCCAATGCCCCAGCAAAGCAGAATGTGTCCCAGCCTGGAGCAGGCAACCGCCCTCAGCAGCGCTATAATCATGGGAGACTGAACCACTTGGAGGCTGAAGCAGTTCAGGAAACTCCCGACATGATAGTAGGTATGTTCCCAGTCGACTCCCACATTGCAGAAGTGTTATTTGATACTGGAGCAACGCATTCTTTTATTACTGCATCATGGGTGAAAGCACATAATCTTCCAATTACTGCCATGTCAACCCCCATTCAAATTGACTCAGCTAGTGGTAGAATTCGAGCTGATAGCATATGTTTGAATGTAAGTGTGGAAATAAGGGGGATAGCATTTCCCGCTAACCTTATAGTAATGGGTACTCAGGGAATAGATGTCATCCTAGGGATGAATTGGCTAGATAAGTATCAGGCAGTTATCAGTTGTGATAAAAGGACAATCAAGTTGGTGTCCCCACTAGGAGAGGAAGTGGTGACCGAGTTAGTCCCGCCTGAGCCGAAGAAAGGAAGTTGTTATCAGATGGCTGTCGATAGCAGTGAAGCAGACCCAATTGAGAGTATCAAGGTTGTGTCTGAATTCCCAGATGTGTTTCCAAAGGACTTACCGGGTATGCCACCAGAGCGGAAAGTTGAGTTTGCCATAGAGCTTCTTCCTGGAACCGCCCCTATCTTTAAGAGAGCTTACAGAATATCCGGACCAGAGTTGGTTGAGCTTAAGAAGCAGATTGATGAGCTGTCAGAGAAAGGTTACATCCGGCCAAGCACCTCGCCTTGGGCCGCCCCTGTCCTATTTGTGGAGAAGAAAGATGGCACCAAAAGGATGTGTATCGATTATCGAGCTTTGAATGAAGTCACGATCAAGAACAAGTATCCCTTGCCCAGAATAGAAGATCTGTTTGACCAGTTGAGAGGAGCCAGTGTGTTCTCCAAGATTGATCTAAGATCAGGTTATCATCAGCTCAGGATCCGACCTTCGGACATTCCGAAGACGGCATTCATTACCAAGTATGGTTTGTATGAGTTCACAGTGATGTCTTTTGGTTTGACCAATGCACCAGCGTTCTTTATGAACTTGATGAACAGTGTATTCATGGATTATCTCGATAAATTTGTGGTGGTATTCATTGATGACATTCTGGTTTATTCTCAAAGTGAAGAAGAGCATGCAGATCATTTGAGGATGGTATTGCAGAGATTGCGAGAGCACCAGTTGTATGCAAAGTTGAGCAAGTGTGAGTTCTGGATCAGTGAAGTCCTGTTCTTGGGTCACATAATCAACAAAGAAGGATTGGCTGTGGATCCGAAGAAAGTGGCAGACATTCTGAACTGGAAAGCGCCAACGGATGCTCGAGGAATCAAGAGCTTCATTGGAATGGCCGGATATTATCGGCGATTCATTGAAGGGTTTTCGAAGATTGCGAAACCAATGACAGTGTTGCTAGGCAACAAGGTTGAGTTCAAGTGGACCCAGAAATGTCAAGAGGCCTTCGAAGCGCTGAAAGAGAAGTTGACAACAGCGCCTATCCTAGTCTTGCCTGATGTGCACAAGCCCTTCTCTGTGTACTGTGATGCTTGTTACACAGGTTTGGGATGCGTGTTGATGCAAGAGGGAAGAGTTGTGGCTTACTCGTCCCGACAGCTGAAGGTTCATGAGAAGAATTACCCAATCCATGACCTAGAGTTGGCAGCAGTGGTTCACGCACTGAAGACATGGAGGCACTATCTGTATGGACAGAAATGCGATGTTTACACAGACCACAAGAGTCTGAAGTACATATTCACTCAGTCAGAGTTGAACATGAGGCAACGAAGATGGTTAGAGTTGATCAAAGACTATGAGTTGGAGATTCATTACCATCCAGGCAAAGCAAACGTAGTGGCAGATGCTTTGAGCAGAAAGAGTCAAGTCAATCTGATGGTCGCTCGTCCGATGCCTTATGAGTTGGCCAAGGAGTTCGACAGGTTGAGTCTCGGATTTCTGAACAATTCGCGAGGAGTCACAGTTGAATTGGAACCTACCTTGGAGCGAGAAATCAAAAAAGCGCAGAAGAATGATGAGAAGATCAGTGAGATTCGGCGACTGATTCTAGATGGCAGAGGCAAAGATTTTCGAGAAGACGCAGAAGGCGTGATATGGTTCAAAGACCGCTTGTGTGTTCCCAATGTCCAGTCCATTCGGGAGTTGATTCTCAAGGAAGCTCATGAGACAGCTTATTCGATTCACCCTGGCAGTGAGAAGATGTATCAGGATCTGAAGAAGAAATTCTGGTGGTACGGAATGAAGAGGGAAATTGCAGAGCATGTGGCTATGTGCGATAGTTGCTGAAGAATTAAGGCAGAGCACCAGAGACCAGCTGGATTGTTGCAACCGTTGCAGATCCCTCAGTGGAAATGGGATGAAATCGGCATGGATTTCATAGTCGGATTGCCTCGCACTCGAGCCGGCTACGATTCCATTTGGGTAGTAGTGGACCGTTTGACCAAGTCAGCCCACTTCATACCTGTCAAGACCAGCTACAACAGTGCAGTATTGGCAGAGTTGTACATGTCTCGGATCGTTTGTCTTCATGGTGTGCCAAAGAAGATAGTGTCAGATAGAGGAACACAGTTCACCTCTCATTTCTGGCAGCAGTTGCATGAAGCTTTGGGCACGCATCTGAATTTCAGTTCAGCTTATCATCCGCAGACAGATGGCCAGACCGAAAGAACCAATCAAATTCTTGAAGATATGTTGAGAGTCTGTGCGTTGCAAGATCAGTCCGGATGGGACAAGCGATTGCCTTATGCAGAGTTCTCCTATAACAACAGTTACCAGGCCAGTTTGAAGATGTCACCATTTCAAGCGCTTTATGGAAGGAGTTGTAGAACTCCGTAGCAATGGGATCAGCCTGGAGAGAAGCAAGTGTTTGGGCCAGACATTCTGCTTGAAGCCGAAGAGAACATCAAGATGGTCCGAGAGAATCTGAAGATAGCGCAATCGAGGCAGCGAAGCTATGCAGACACAAGAAGAAGAGAGCTGAGTTTTGAAGTCGGAGACTTTGTCTATCTGAAAGTGTCACCGATCAGAGGAGTCAAAAGGTTCGGAATCAAAGGCAAGCTAGCACCTCGCTACATTGGTCCGTACCAAATCCTCTCAAAGCGTGGAGAAGTGGCTTATCAGCTCAGTCTGCCAGAGAATTTGTCAGCTGTGCATGATGTCTTTCATGTGTCTCAGTTGAAGAAGTGCTTGCGTGTGCCAGAAGAGCAGTTGCCAGTGGAAGGTCTGGAAGTCCAGGAGGACTTGACCTATGTCGAGAAGCCAGCTCAGATTCTTGAGATTGCAGACAGAGTCACCCGAAGGAAGACCATCAGAATGTGCAAAGTCAGGTGGAGTCACCACTCTGAGGAAGAAGCAACCTGGGAGCGTGAAGATGATCTAATGGCCAAGTACCCAGAGCTCTTTGCTAGCCAGCCCTGAATCTCGAGGGCGAGATTCTTTTAAGGGGGATAGGTTTGTAACGCCCCGAATTTTGCAGTTGAATTTTTTCTTTTCTTTACTCGCCAAAATTCGGGCGTTACCTTTTCTTTTTCTTTTTCCCCTCGCTAGACCTTGACCTTTTCCAAAGCTAGCGGGATTCGGTTTGGAATTCCCATGTAAAGAAAAACCCTAGAGTTGTTTTATGTTGTTTGATGCACCATGCCGAACTACGCATTCTTTGATTGTTTGAAAGTGCAAATGCATTCATCTAGAAAGATCGGATTTCGAAAATAAGGAGAGAATCTCTTCTTTCTTTTTCTCTCTCTTTCTCTCTCCTTTTTTTTTCTCTCTCCCGCGCCGTGGGCCGACCCCGGCCGGCCCAGCCGCCCTTGCGCGCCCCTTTGGGCCCAAAAAGGCCCAGCCGCCCCCCACCCCCTCCCCTTTTTCCCCAATTCCCTCTCTCCCTCCCTCCCCTTCCTCTCATTTTCTCTTCCCCACCCTAAGCCGCCGCCGCCCCTACCCCCACCCTGCCCTAGCGCTCGGCCGCCGCCCCCCGCCGTCGGCTGCCCCCGCCGGTGAGCCCCCTCCTCCCTCCCTCCTCCCTCCCTCTCTCCTCCTCTCCCCCTCCCTGTCCGGCCATGGCCCGGCCGCCCTTGGCCGCGCCGCCCTGGCCCAGCCGCCCCCGGCCAGCCCCCAGCCGGCCCCGGCCAGCCCCAGCCGGCCCCGGCCGACCCCAGCCCCCGCCCGGCCGCCCCCAGCGCGCCCCCAGCCGGCCCCCAGCCGCGCCTGGCCGGCCCTGGCCGCGCCCCCGGCCGCCCGCCCGGCCGCCCTCGGCCGCTCTGGCCCCTGGCCGCGTCCCCCTGCCCAGGGCCGGTTCAACCGCCCGGTTCGGCCGCCCCGGCAGCCCAGTTCAGCCGCCCTCCCCCGCGCCCGCGCCCCTGCTCGGCCGCCCAGCCCAGGGCCGGTTCAACCGCCCTAGGGCCGGTTCAACCGCCCCCCCTGTTTTTTTTTATTTTTTTTTTATTTATTTTATTTTATTTACTTTCTGTGATCATAGTTATTTTATTTTAGGTAGGCTAATCATTGTTCATGTTATTGAAATAGGAAGCTCAATTTAAAATTCCGTTATGCTAGTTGATTCACGTAGTTAATTGTTTATCTCATTCAATGTTGATCAACTAAAAATGATTAGGTTTCCATTAGTATATATATAACAGAATTCTTTTGTTAAGAACCAATTGTAACTGATCATTAGTGCATAAGCTTTAACCCCCCTGCGAGACCCTCTCCCGTTTCTTTCTAACCATAACAAATGTGATATCGAATGTCATACCTGATGCCTACTCACTTTATTTGTTCCCTTGTATGGTGTACTGTTCTTTTGTATTAAATATGTGGATGTATGTATGTTTGCGCTCGCATAGAGAACGACCCGGTCGAAGAGCCCGAGGAATTCGCAGGAGAAGCCCCTGAGCAGCAGTCGGTTGGTGGAGGCAAGTGTCCTTTGACCTATCTCTGTCCTATTCATTCTTTAATTCACCTCCCGCATTACACATTTATACCTAAGGATTGACTAGCTTTTGTTATCCATGTCCTTGTTTACCTACTTGGGTCAGATTATTACTGCTTAGTTTGATGCTATTGCTCAACTCTAATCAATGAACATGATGTGATTATTTATGATACGCTGTTTTCCCCTTCTTATTTATGATCATATTTGTGACCTTCAAGGGGACTCGAGCGGTTTCTCGAGTGCCTCTCCGTAAGGACCTGTTCAATGGATGACCGCCCGGGAAAACAGTGCAACCATGAGGGTGGAATGGGACGCCCTTAGCTGAATAATTAGAGGAACCGGGGTGTAGTTCGCTTAGCCGTTGTGCCGTCAATGGGGCTCGGTGTATGTGGCTCGCTCTGCCAAGGTTGATTTGTCCCTTGGGGAGGAGTGCGGTACATTTAGGAAACCTAACGGGTGGCTACAGCCCTGGGGAATCTTTGTAAAGGCTTCGTAGTGAATCCCTAGCTATTCACCTTGGGAGTGAATAAGGGTCTTGCAAGCCCGGGCTAGAGAGGGAATCACGGCTTGTGGGTAAAGTGCGCAACCTCTACAGAGTGTTATGAAACTGATATATCAGTCGTGCTCGCGGTTATGAGCGGCCAAGGGAGCTCCAGAGATTAGTGATACTTGATCAGAGACATTTTGGCACAGGTGGCAATGAGATTGATGATTCTGGTTATGATTATGGTGCTGGTAAGTGGTATTCTTTCCGTTTGGAAAGGATACGTTGGGCTAATAACTTGGGTTAATGTTAAAACCTGGCTTTCTACTAGTAAGTAATAACCTGACCAACTAAAAGCAACTGCTTGACTTATCCCCACATAAAGCTAGTCCACTACAGCCAAACAGGATACTTGCTGAGTATGTTGATGTGTACTCACCCTTGCTCTACACACCAATCCCCCCCCCTCCAGGTTGTCAGCATTGCAACCACTGCTCAGGAGAAGATGAAGCTGTGGAAGGAGACTTCCAGGAGTTCCAAGACTACGACGAGTTCTAGGCGTGGGTTAGCGGCAACCCCCAGTCGACTGCCTGTGAAGGCCGCGTTATCTACGTTTCTTTTCCGCACTTTGATTTATTGTAAGAACTATATGGACGTCTCAGACGTATGATGTAATCGACTACTATTTCCCTTTTTAATACTATTTGAGCACTGTGTGATGATGTCCATGTTATGTAACTGCTGTGTACGTGAATAACTGATCCTGGCACGTACATGGTTCGCATTCGGTTTGCCTTCTAAAAACCGGGTGTGACAGAGATCTTCAAGGCCGACGACCCTGTGGTGAAGCAGTCAGCGAGGACACTTTTTGATAGGATGTGGGGTCCGCATGGTCGGGAGGCGGTCAGGGAGCGATCCGACCGAGCAAGAGAGCAGGTGAAGGTCTTTTTTTGTGGTTGTGTGTGTGGGTATGTGTGGTTTTTGCTGAGTGAATGTGATGTTGTTGCAGATGGAGTGTGCTGAGTACGTCGAGGAGTTTGGAAGTCTAGCCGGCGAGCCACCCAAGGCTGCGGAGATCAAACCGGTGCTGCCCTCAGATGCTGGTGAAGGCCCCTCGGCTGTGTCCGTGTTTACTGCGACTGGTGAAGGCCCTGTGTCGGCCCCTGCGCTGATGGTCGAAGATGCCTTGAAGGTGGTGGCTAAGACGGCAGTTGAAGACCCTACGGCTGCGGCCGAGCCTTCGCAGGTGGCTAAATAGGTGGGGGGGTTTGTAAATTTTGTCTGAGTGTTACTGAACCTCGGTTGCTGCACAGGTTCAGGGTTTTGGGCCTGCGCACGCAACCGCTACTGACAATGCTAATTTTGCGGCTTCGACCGTGGTTGCTGAAGACGTTTCTGATGATTCCGTATCTAAGTTTTTTGAGTCTGATGATTCTGGGAGTTCGATTGTGTGGACAGAGGGGTCTTCGAATGGGGACTTGGACTATTTTGCAGCATTGGATGTGGCTGCGGCGGAGACTTCTCTGCGTGTGGTGGGTGACGAGGATATTTTGGGTGCGAATGCTGGGCGTAGGCGGCGAAGGGCGGTGGCGAAGCGGAGAGTGAGTACGTTATCGCGAAGTGATAGGCGTCATCATGGTGAGGTGGAGGATGGTCGTCTTCGTGTAGACGGGACTGCCAAACAGGAATTGTTGTCTTCGCCGGCTGGGGCGAGTGTAGGTGAGGGTGAGCTGCGAAATCTTTTTGAGGCTGAGGAATTGAGGATAATGTTGTTCAAC
Source organism: Zea luxurians (assembly GCA_029449295.1). Taxonomy (NCBI): domain Eukaryota; kingdom Viridiplantae; phylum Streptophyta; class Magnoliopsida; order Poales; family Poaceae; genus Zea; species Zea luxurians. Next base: position 81,510,959 of record JAOPSE010000003.1, on the reverse strand, counting down.
TACAGGGAGATGGGTATCATCCCGAAGGTTGAGCCGTTGTAATGTGTGCTGCCCTCACCGTGTGTGTAACTATGATTTGTATGATGAGGCTGTGTGTCTTTGTTGATCCGGCCGCGCCCGTAGGCGGCTTGTGTTCGGGTGCTTTTGGGAGAGGCTTCGATTTTGCGCATTTGTTGAGCTAGTCCCGCTGCACCCGTAGGCGTGTTTTGCGCGGAGTCTTTTGGAGAAGACTTCGATGTCGCGCACTTATTGTGTTGTTCCGGCTGCACCCGTAGGCGACTTTTGCATGGATAGTCTTTTTAGAGAAGACTTTGATTTTTCGCACTTATTGTGCTATTTCGGCTGCACCCGTAGGCGACTTTTGCACGGATAGTCTTTTGGAAAAGACTTCGATTTTACGCACTTGTTGTGCTATTCCGGCTGCACCCGTAGGCGACTTTTGCACGGATAGTCTTTTGGAAAAGACTTCGATTTTACACACTTATTGTGCTATTCCGGCTGCACCCGTAGGCGACTTTTGCACGGATAGTCTTTTGGAAAAGACTTCGATTTTATGCACTTATTGTGCTATTCCGGCTGCACCCGTAGGCGACTTCTGCACGGATAGTCTTTTGGAAAAGATTTCGATTTAACACACTTATTGTGCTATTCCGGCTGCACCCGTAGGCAACTTTTGCGCGGAGTGTCGCACGCGAGGGTAGTAAGCACTGCCCCTCATGGTGACTTTGGTGTGGTCGAATGCCGAAGACCGTCGATGCGGTCTTTTTCGACGTGTCTTAATTTTTGCGGGGGATTTTTGTGGGTATATTGCATGGCTCCGCCTCGTTAAAAACCTCACCCCCCGGGAGGAAAAGAGTACGGGCCAGAATGATAATGTTTGGTTAATTACAAGGGCACGATGGCCCTGAGGAGTCAAACAAAAAACTTGCGGAGATTATCTATGTTCCAGGAATGCTCCAGGTCTTCGTCGGATTGCGTTGTTAGCTTGTACGTGCTGAGAGACGACTTCGTCTTGACGATGAATGGTCCTTCCCATTTTGGCTCCATCTTACCTCGTGACTCTGTCCGGGTTGTTCGGACGAGTACGAGGTCCCCTTCGTTGAATTCTCTCGGGACGACTGCGTGGTCGCGCCAGGTCTTCGTTTGGGCTTGATATTTATTGAGGGCCTACAGGGCGAAGATGCGATCTGCATCGATGAGATCTTTGGAGGTTAGCTCATCTACGTCGGGTAAGGCCAAAGCCTTGTCCTTGGAGACCCATGCTTGATTTCCTGCGGGTCATGGCCTCCGAGCTGTATAGCAGGTGAAAGGGAGTAAATCCGGTCGCCCGACACTCGGTCGTGTTCAGCGCTCAGACTGCTTCAGGTAGCAGGTTGGCCCATTTACCCTTCTTGTTATCGAGAAGCATTTTCTTGATCGCCGTGAAGATCTTGCCGTTGGCGCGCTCCACGACGCCATTGGATTGTGGGTGATATACGGAGGCGAAGGCAAGCTTGGTGCCGATGGAGAAGCAGAAGTCCCTGAAGTCTTGGCTGTCAAATTGCTTGCCATTGTCAACTGTGAGCTTGGACAGGACTCCGAATCGGCAAACAATGTGTTGCCAGAAGAATTTCTGGGAAGTCTTCGATGTTATTGTTGATACTGCTCTTGCCTCGATCCATTTGGTGAAATACTTGACAGCGACGAAGGCAAACTTGAGGTTCCCTTGGGCCGTGGGTAATGGCCCGACAATGTCCAGGCCCCAGCGCTGAAGGGGCCACGTGTGTGCGATTAGCTTTGTGAACTGCGAAGGGCTTCTCGATCGTGGAGAAAACTTTTGGCAGGCTTCGCACGACCTTATGACCCGATTCGCGACGTAGATCATAGCAGGCCAGTAGAAGCCTTGACGGATCACCTTGGCAGCAAGGGCCCTGGGCCCCGCGTGAGAGCCACAAGTTCCGTTGTGGACTTCGCGTAGAATCTGGACGCCTTCGGTCTCAGTGACGCATTTAAGCCTGGGTTGACTGACCCCCTTCTTGTACAGCTGTCCCTCAATGAGAGCGAAGTCTCCGCTTCGGTGTTTGAGGCGCTTGGCCTCGTTGATATCGCTTGGATGGTAATATCCCTGCAGGAACATGGTTATCGGTGCCCGCCAGTCTTCGGTCATGATGAGATTGACTATGCAGTGGCCCTTGGTGTCGTTGGTTATTTGGAGGCTTTCTGGGCTGCGAACGGCTGGCGTGCCGATGACGTGGTAGAATACGTCAGAGGGCAGGGCCTCGCCTCTGGCGGCTGCCTTGGCCGGCCTCCTCGTTCTTAGCTCGGTCCACGTGCTACAAGGTAAAGCCTTTGAACTGTCTCTCGAGACTGCGGACAGCCGCGAGGTACTGCATAACTGCGGGGTCCTTTGCTGCGTAATCTTTCTCGACTTGGCCGGCAACTACTTTGGAGTCTGTTCTGATTATGCAGGTGGTGACGCCAAGTGCCCGTAGCTTGCGAAGGCCGAGGATGACAGCTTCGTATTCTGCTACGTTGTTGGTGCATCTACCGGACTCCAAAGCAAAGCTGGGACGTGCCGCATATCTGTGCTTGACCCCTGTGGGTGAAGTAATGACTGTCGCTGCGCTTGCCCCCGCATGGCACCATGCGCCGTCGCAGTGGATGGTCCACACCTTTTCTGCAGACGTGTCCGGTTGCGCTATTGGCCCGATCCAGTCGACGATGAAGTCTGCCAGGACTTGTGACTTGATGGCTGTCCTAGGTTCGAAGGTGATATGGTAGCCAGAGAGCTCGGCTACCCATTTGGCGATCCGAACAGATGCCTCTGGATTTCTGAACAATTCGCCGAGTCCCCTGTCCGAGGTGACCCGCACCTTGAACGCTTCAAAATAGTGGCGCAATTTGCGCGAAGCCATAACGACTGCGTAGGCAATTTTTTCCAGTTTCGTCATGTTGCATTTGGATGTTGTGAGTACTTCGGAGACGTAATACACTGGACACTGCCTAGTTGTGCCTTCCCTGTCCTGCTCTTGAACCAGCGCTGCGCTGACCGCGTGCGGCGAAGCTGCGACGTAGAGCAAAAGGGGTAGCAAGGGGTTGGGGTTTGTAAGAATTGCCAGCTCTAACAGGTGCTGCTTTAGTGATGCGAAGGCCGCCGCCTACTCTGGTCCCCATGCAAAGTCCTTTGCGCCGCGTAGCGTTTTGAAGAAAGGTAGGCTTCGCTCGGCGGACTTGGAAATGAATCTGTTGAGGGCGGCCAATCTGCCTGTCAGTCGTTGGACGTCTCTGGCTGACTGCGGGGGCGTCATGTCGATGATAGCCTGGATCTTGCTCGGGTTGGCTCCGATCCCGCAGTGCGACACCAGGTAGTCCAGTATCTTCCCCTGGCGAACGCCGAAGACAGACTTTTCGGGGTTTAGGCGAAGTTGTGCGTCCTGCATGTTCGTGAATGTTTCTGCGAGGTTAGCCAGGTGGCCCTCTTTGCTTTTGCTAGCGACGACGATGTCGTCCACATACGTAAATATGTTTCTACCGACTTGGCTCTCGAACACTGTCTTGGTGAGGCGAGAGAACATGGACCCAGTGTTCTTTAGTCCCTCCGGCATTCTGATGAAGCAATATGTGCCGAAGGGTGTTATGAAGCTGGTGCTGGCCTTGTCCTCCTCCTTCATATATATCTGGTGATAGCCAGAGAAGCAGTCAAGGAGTGACAAGACTTCGCACCCGGCCGCGCTATCGACGATCTTGTCGATCCGAGGCAGGGGGAAATTGTCTTTGGGGCAGGCCTTGTTGAGGCTGGTAAAATCAATGCACATCTGCCACTTGCCGCTCTTCTTTTGCACCATGACTATGTTGGAGAGCCACGTAGGGTAGGCGACTGGTTCGATGAAGTTGGCCTCAAGAAGGCGGTGTACTTCGGCCTTGGCGGCTTCTGTCTTCTCATCTGACATTTTGCGCAGCCTCTGCTTCTTTGGCCTCACCGAAGGGTCGATGCCCAAGCTGTGCTCAATAATGGAATGACTAACTCCTACCAGGTCGAGGGTAGACTAGGCGAAGACGTCCTTATTTTTGGAAAGACAGGAGATGAGTCTCTCCTCGTCATGCGAAGTAAGGTCCTCGCTTATGATCACCGTTTGCTTGGGTGTTGCCTGGTCAAGGGGAACTGTCTTTGTCCCATCGTTGCTTTGCATTGTGCCTTTTCATGCCCGTTGGTGGTTGGGCGGGTAACCTCGGGGACCTCGCGTGGCGCCGTGAGGCAGTGTATGTTCCTTTGCCCTGGGATGAAGTCTCTTTCTATGTTGCGCGCGGCCTGCTGGTTGCCATGGACTGTGATCACGCCTAGCGGGCCTGGGATTTTCATGCATAGATAGAGTCCGTGAATGGCTGCCTCAAACTTGTTGATGGAGCCCTGACCCATTATGGCGTTGTACGGGTACACCATGTCGACGATGTCGAAGGTGACCTGCTCACTTCGTGCATTGGGTGCTACACCGAAGGACAGGGGCAGCTCTATTTTGCTCACAGGGAAGGTGCCCTTGCCGCCGAAGCCATATAAGGGGTTGTCCGAAGGTTTCAGCAAGCTGTGGCTGATGCCCATGCGGTCGAAGGCATGGAGGAAGATGATGTCTGCCTGGCTGCCATTGTCAACTAAAACTTTGTGTAGGTCCCAGCCTGCCACGCTGCAGTTGATGACCATGGCGTCGATGTGGGGTGCGCTGCGTAGGTCGACATCTCTGGCGTTGAAGGTCAACGACACATGGGACCACTTTGTCTGCACGACTGGACCTATGATGGCGACGTGGTTGATGCTGCGGTAATGGTCCCTCTTCTGTCGCTTCGTGTCGAAGTTGACGCTGGATCCCCTAGTGATCATGTGAATGACTCCGCAATACGGCTGATCAGCGAAGTCTTCTTGTTTTGGTGCTTGGGGGTGGTTTGGGTGGTGGATGTTTGGCTGTTGCGGGGGAGGTACGATTTGTACCTCCTGGTGGTGTTGGTATGCGTGGTTAGGTGGATGTTGTGCAGGGCTGTGGTTGTATGGTTGTGGGAGTTGTTGATATGTGTGCGCGACAACTCTTGGGTTGTCGGCTGGTTGCGCCCGAGGCATCTTGTCCCTGGTGGCCTTCGTTTCCGGGCAGTCCCTTGTTGGGTGCGCACAGTCTTCACCGTGAAACAAGCAGTAAAATCGGCACGGCTGTTGCGCTCATCCTCAGCCCCGACCACGAGTTCCATTGCCGTGGCCCTGGGGGGGGGGGATAATCTTGGCGGCGAGGGGCCTCGCCAGCGGGGTGCTGGTTGGCGATGTTATGTACCTGCTGTTGACTACGGCCGTCCCAACCGGAGTCTGACTGCGAAGGTCTCATCCATGTTCGGTTGGACTATAGAGGGTCCTTGGGTTTCCTCTGGGACTCGACCTTGCGCTGGTGGAGCTCTTCAGATCTGGCATATTTTTCGAACAGCTGATACAACTCCTGGAGGTTCTTGGGTGGATCCCTGATGCAGTGGCTGTAAAGGACGCCAGCCCGAAGGCCACTGATGGCGTAGTGAATGGTGATTTGGTCATCAACCGAAGGCAGTTGTGACTTGAGAGTCAGAAACTTGCGGTAGTACTCTCGCAGAGTCTCTCTCTCCAGCTGCTTGCAGAGTGACAATTCGGCCAAGGCATCGGTGTCTGGGCGGTACCCTTGGAAGTTGAGCAGAAATTTGTCCCAGAGACTTCTCCAGGAGTCAATGGACAACGGGGGCAACCTGGTGTACCAGGTGAGAGCAGGGCCTTCGAGGGCGATGATGAATGACTTGGCCATCGTGGCATCGTCCCCTCCGGAAGATGCAACGACGACTTGGTAGCTCATGATATATTGTGCGGGGTCAGTGCTGCCGTTGTATTTGGGGTAAGTGCCTGCCTTGAAGTTGGCGGGCCATGGTGACACTTGCAGTTGCGGCGCCAGGGGGCTCCGCTCGTCGAGGTAATTGATGCCTTGGAAGGCTGCAGCGTGCGGGATGAAGGGTCCGCGCTGAGGGACGAATAGGTCTCCCACTGGTGCGCGCTGCTGGAGGGGCGGGCCGTACTGCAGATCATGTTGGCCTTCGCGCTGCAAGAGCGCAATCTCCTGCTCAAGCTCCTGAGCCCTCTGCTCCTCATCTCGTATCATTTGGCGCACCTTGGCCTGTGCAGAGACACGTTGGCGCTTGGCCTCGAGGATTCCCTTCTGCTTCTGGAGGTTGCGGTTTTTTAGGCGCAGGGCCCGTAGCTGTAGTTGTTCTTCTGCGGAGACGCCGAGGACCTCGCCGTCCTCTGCTGCGTCCTCGCCCTCTGGTGGTGCAAAGCCTGGGGGTGGTGCTTGTGGCTGCCCTTCGGAGCTGCAGGTGCGAAGGGTGCCTTCTGGAGTGTGCTAATCGTGCGTTGTCTCTTACTATGTGCTTCATCTTCGCCAGCTCCTTGGTGGGTGTTATCGGCAAGGGCCTTGCCTTTTTTCTCAGCTAGCAGTGCTGCCTTCGCTGCTTTGTCGACGGATGGGGCTGCCTTCAAGTTAGCTCTTTTGGGTGCCATCCCGGGTGGTTTGCTCGTAGCACGAACGGTGGGCGCCAATGTTGGAACTAGCATTCCCAGGCAGATTGATTCCAACGGGGGAGTGAGAGAGATGTGAACACGGTTTAACTTGAGGCAACAATAGCTCTGTTAATCCAGCCTCTCAAGGGCACTGCACGGGGGTATTTATAGGTGCCTAAGTGCCCAACGTCTCAATGCAAGGATGCATATGCCCTCAGGCATCCGGCCTATCCCCGGAATATTTCTGTAAAGGAGGGTTACAGACTGTCATTACAGAAAAGCTGTTACAAATCGGGCCCGTAACACACTAATCCGAGCGGGGCCCGTTACAATGGGCCGAATCCCACGTGGGCCTCCTGGCAGAGTGAGGACGTGGGACGGGGCGACATAGCCATAGGCCTTCGTCCTGTAGCATAGAAGACGAAGGGTGGACCTCGCCGGTCGTTCCGCTTCCTGTCTGCGCAGTGAGATAAACGAAGGGTGGACCTCGCCGGTCTTTCTGCTTCCTATCGGCACAGCGAGGTGGACGAAGGATGGAGCGGAGGGTAGCTGTGACGGAACCTCCCAAGTAATTAGGCCCACCTACAGTTGTCCTTGTCCAACGGACCTCAGACAACCCTATAGGTGCCCCTGAACTACTTGATAAGCTCGGTATCTTTCCTTACCTTTCCAGGAACGTCTCACCCGTCTTGCAGACATTACAGAACATCGGAGATAAAGAAATGCGGAAGCGATTACATAACTTACATTTATTAAAAAGTAAGATCAGGTTGTTTATTACAGACCAGGCATATAAACGAGTGCAGAGTAATATTATTACACATACCAAGGGAGGCAAAAACTCCTCCCGACAGTTATCACACAAAAGTCTTAATGGAGGATCCTTTCCTCCCGCGCTTCACTCTTGCTTATCTTCATTAGGAACCACCTTGGTACAGAAGCAACAGAAATCTGCTGCTTCCTCACCTAAAAACAACGAGGGAATAAACCCTGAGTATGGAATTACTCAGCAAGTCTTACCCGACTAAGGAAAAGACTCTCAAGGGTATGCTGGATAAATAGGGATCAAGGAGAGGCTTTAGCAAGAATTAACTTAGATACTTTTGCAGAAATAGCTTACTAAAGTGAGTCCTTACTTTCAATATTTTAACGCCAGATTGAATATTAATAGACCCTGTTTGCATCTAGTCTAATTTCATCATCTCATCAGTACAACATCTTTTTTTATCATGAAGTTCATATCTTGACTTAGGTTGTAGGGAAGTGACCAAGTCTTCATAACCGCGAAGGTACGGCGATCCGAATCGATTATACTCAGCTGAGGATCTCCAATCACACGACATATGTAGCACTTAACCCTTGCATATGTCAACCCGCCACCGGGGTTCTTAAGACCAGATCAGGTTCACGCAAACCGAGAGCACAGATACACCACCGTCCAGCCTCTTGCCACGGTGGGTACACGCTACTCCCGCCATCGCTCCATGCCCATTTCGTGTTATCTAATTTTGGCCTTAGTCTGCCCGAGGCAAGGCTTACCCATGACGAGGGATGTGACCAGTTAAAGGGTCCTCGATCAGCACGCCTACATACACATTCAATCCTTAATCAACCTGGGTAGAACATCACCTGTTCCTAACCCAAGTTACGATTTAAGTACTTCCATCCTTAGGATTGTTTCTGTTCCTTAGGATGAAAAGAGCATCACAGGGAACTTTGCAGTAAGATCCCACCACGCTCTCAATGAAAGTATTCTTGCAGGTAGAAGTCATCTTTTCTCAGGATAACCCCTGAGCTAGGCAGTATAGCAAAAGACAACCTCTATCCACAAGATCTAAGTAGGGCTAAGCATTTTTGTAAATCAAATTTTGATACTTCACCAGAAGTATCTATAAAGGTGTGGATATCAAGGAAAGCAATGCATCAAAGGGGTTCTAAGCAATTCCTATGAACTTAATGCACATCTCACTTGACTTAAAGTGTGCGAAAGGTATTTAAAAACACAAGGAAAAGGGTTGCATGCACCGGGGCTTGCCTTCATTAACAGGTGAGTCTGGCTCGGATCCGCAAATATCAAAGTAGAAGCAGTTGCCTGCTTGAGAATCCGAGGGTGGTGGTGTCCTTTCTTCGGTGACTTCCACTTCTTCTTCACGTTCTAATCATAACCATACGTATGTATAAGAATGGATGCCATGGGATGCTCATGAGGGTGCAAAGATAATATAAACTTATTATCTAAGTCTTGAATACAACTTTCCTTCACGGAACTCCGAGAACTTAGGGTTTCCGGAGTCAGTAAAGGAGTTCAAAAGGCAGGGGGTGTTTTGGGGTTTGGTGATCAAACAAGGTCCAAATCAACCCAAATTCTACCCAAGGCTTCTAAATAATATGAGAAACTCATATAAAAATTTTGAGCATTTTTGGGATTACCATTTATCTTTTAAAAATCCAAAACTACTACTTTTAACTACTTTAAATGCCTTAAAATTCCTTATTTAACCTAAAAATCACAAAACTATTTTTATTAAATTCTAGGGAAAATAAGAAACCTAGGAAAATTGGTTTCACAATTTTACCATTTTCTACATTTTTTTATAATTGTTTTGGCTCTGGAAATAAAAGAAAAAGAAAAACCAGGGAATAGTACTGGGCTGATTTCAGCCCAGCGGCCCAGCTTAGAGGGAGAAAGGCGCGCGCGTGCGCCCGCGCCCTGGCGGCTTTGCAAAAAGGGCCTTGGGGTTTCGGTTAATCGGAACGGGCGTCAAACACTATTTAACAAAGTCACTGACACTTCATAGAAATGCCCCCGACTTTCTATTTCTTCTCCCAACACCTCCCTGGTCACGACACGCTCCCCGTTCATCCCCGCCGTGGTTCGTACCGACCATGACCGGCGATGATTGTTCAAGCTAACTATCGGAGAAGCGTTGGGGACCTAAGACGGCCTCGGAACACCCACTAATTTAACTCGAACACCCCGAGAACAGCCGGTCCACGTGCACGGCGGAAACCGAGCCCGGGAGTACATGTTCTCGCCAAACCATGGTCGATCAGAGCAAACGGACGCCACCGTGAGCTTCGCGAGTATGCAAGAACGCTAGAACGATACAAGGATTGGACAATGACTTACCAGAGTAAGCTGGCCACGGGCGGGCTGTTTTGGGTGGCGCGGCGGACGGAATTGGGGGAAGTGGCAATTCAACGACTCTGGATGAAATTGGGGGTGGGGATTGAGGCTATAGGATCGGGGTTCTTCCTCCGCGGGAACTCTGTTCTTGGCGGATTTGCCACGGGACTACTATCCCGACAGAGGATACCCACGAGTCTGTAGTTTACGCTCCTTTTCTTCTCCGCGGCCTTGGCCTTCCCATCTCTCCCTTTTTCCGTGGTCTCCTTGATTTCTACCACATTAACCTGACTCATCTGAACCCTAACTCAATTCTGCAAATCTCCATCTTCGTTCACTTATGCGAAGCCTTTCTTGGTGTGCTGCCGCATTTCGGCTTATGGAAATACCTGTATCATTGTCGCCCTGGGATGGCCGGGGGACAACATCAGTTGGTCGGGGGTGCCAGTTTGGAGATGCGCCGGGGACGGAAGACTGAATATCTTGAGATTCCCCTTAAAGACAGCATTAAGGGATGGCGTCTAGAGTGGTTCATAGTTGATAACTATGGAAATTCTCTCCCCCCCCGGTCGGGAAGACAGCCAGACGTTCGCACCCCAAGCTGGACCGAGTCTCCCACAGATGAGGAGGTAGCTGAAGCGGGTGTGTTGCTAGCTGAAGTTGGACTGCTGAAAGAGAGAGGTCTAACTGCTGAAGCTGTGGTTGCTGACTTCGTTTTCAAGAACATTCAGCCACTGAAAGATAGGGTCCACCCAGCTTATCTGTATCGAGGGCTAGCCGACTCAACTCAGGTTACCAACAGGAGAATCCCTTCTGCAGACTTGGTGAGCCGACTGGAAATGATTCTCAGGGGCAAGGTGTCCAATGTTGGTGCTCCGGTGGCGTACTCGGCCTGGAATTTGCCTCCTGCCAAAGTCTTCACTCTTTTCGTATCAAATCCACCTGCGACTGATGGCAATTTGGGCCTTAGAACGCGACCCTCTGATGAAGAAGTCAGTGCTTTGGTTGCCTCGCTTGGGGAGATTCCTGATGACGAACGACAAATCCATTTTGAGGTGCCTTTGGATCCTAATGATGCAGAAATAAGTGCTATGCTTGATATGCTGGCTAAAGATTCTTCTGATGCTACTCCTGCTGGGACATTGGCGCTGGCGCCTCTCCCAGAAGCTGGTACAACCTTGGATGTTCAGAGACCTGTCCGTGTTCGCCCGAGACGTCCTTGTCGAGCCAATCAAACTGATCTTTCTGCTGATGAGCATAAAAAGAAAAAGAGACGTCTTCGGCAAGTATCTAGTTTGGATCGGGGCGCTGGTCCCTCGGTTCCTGCTGCTGAGGAGGTTCCCGTGCCTGAATTTACTGATGCTGACCCCAATGGGTGTGGTATGTCTGTTGTTGATCCCAATGGGTGTACTCCATCTGTCGCTGATCCCAATGGGGGTGTTGCCTGTGTTGCTGATGAAGACGACAGGGAGGAAGAGAATGAGGTCCCTCTGACTCGGAAGAACAGTCGGCAATTCCTCGCCAGTGGTGAAAGTAGTGGAGTTCCCTCTCCTGCTTTGTCTGCCCTCATTGGTCTGCAGGAACTGTCCCTGGCCAACTTTGATCAAACTCTTGAGGATATGGTCCCAGAGGACTTGTTATCAGAGCCAGTGGATGATGATGCGATGGAGGCTTGCGCTGCCGTGCCTGATGCTGGGTTGAGGTCATCCCGTGCCTCGTCGACCTTAGAGCGCGATCTCGAGGGTCGGGATGCTAACTTGGATTGTCCTGGTTCCATGGAAGTGGCTGAAGGCCCGTCAACCTTAGAGGTGGTTACTGCGGAGAGTCTGGACCTCAAGAATGGTGCTGACACATGCCCAGCCCCCGAGGATGTCGCCGGGGATGACTTAGCTCGGGTGAAGAATGTAAGCCACTGCCCAGCCCCCGAGGGTGCTGCCGGGGATGATCCGGCTCAAGTGGGCAGTGCCAACTATGACCCAGCCCCCGAGGGTGCCCAAGCAGGGTCTCCCTCCTGCACTTCCATGGACGTTCACGTGGGATCACCTCCACACTCTGGCTGCATGGTGGTAGCCCAAACTTTGGACCAGAGGGTCGCTTTAGAGGGCAGCGTCCCCGCTGATCGGGCGTTCGGCTCTGTTGAAGGCGCTGAGCTGATTCCTACTGGTCCGTTGCAAGCTGCTTCGGGTGGTGGCCTTGCGTCTGGTTATCAGCTGATTTCTCCTGATTTGGGGATCCCTTCGTTCTTTTCCAACCTCCAGGTACTGTGCTGTTTTTTAGCTTGATCTTTACATTGCATGAACTTTTGTCATTATGCTCATCTGTTCTTCTCATCAGGTTTTGGTGGACGGGATGGCCAGCCAGCTGAGATCGCAGGGTGCTTCCGTCCCAGAAGTGGCTTCGTCTCTTACGTGTTGGAATCCAGTGTCACTTCATCGTCGTGTATCCGAGTTGGAGGCAACTAACGCTGGTTAGTGCCCTTTTTCTTTTCTTCACCTTTGTTGTGGACTGTTTTACCTTCTGACCTCGTTTTGTTTGATTACCTCTTGCTAGGAATGACTCGGCAGATTGCAATTCTTGAGGAAAAACATTCTCGAGATCAGGCTGAATTGGCCCAGCGATGCACTGATTTTGAGGAAAAGTACTCTCAAAGTCAGATTGAGCTGAGTCAGGTCTCCGCTGCCTTAGATGATGCCAATGCACTGAGTTCTTCTCTTCATGCTCAGCTCGACTCTGAAAAGGTGATATACGAAACTGTGCTTTGCCTTGCCGTGCTCCTATTACTTGCTTGGTTTTTTGAAGGAACTGACTTGTGCTTGCAGGAAGAAAAACGTATCCTTGCTGCTTCTCGTGACAATCTTGACAGGTTGTATCGAGATTCTAGCAATTCGCTGACTATCTTGGAAAGAAGTCATCGCTTCACCATGGAAGAATTAGACCTCCAACGTCGTAAGCTGCAGGAATCCATGGAGGAGGTAACCCGGCTTAAGCAGTTGATATCAGCGAAGGATGCTACTATCAAAGGGCTCCGAGCTTCCAAAAAATCCATTGCCCAGGAGTTAGAGAGCGCTCGACTGGCTGCTAAAACTGCTGAAGAAACTTCTGTTACTCTCAAGGCCCAACGCGACAAAGCCCTGGACAAGGCTATTCGGGCGGGACGAATCTTGATGAGGAGACCCGGCGTGGTTGTTCCTGAAGACATAAGGGCTGACGTGAACGCCGCCCCTGATTCCTCGAGTCGCCCTTCTTCGTCGGTCGCTCCTGAGAAAGACATTGCAAAATAGAAAAACATTTTGCGTGCTCCAAGCGCGCGGTTTGCATGATCGAGTATTTGTTAGAGGACACCAGTTTACCATTCGAATGACATAATTACTCTCTCATTGTATCAGAATTTATTAGTTAATGAGTTGGCAGTAATGACGCATGATGATTATGAAATTTGTTTGCGGGATATGGAAGTCATCCCCTGAATTATATAGGCGCGAGCATGTTGCACCGGTCTTAAGTTGCTGCCAACTTAAGTCGATCGCTGCGTTTGTAGGGCATAGTGGTCACCCTAAGTTAAGTAAGCGTGAGCATGTTGCACCGCCTTAAGTCATTGCCGACTTAAGTCGATTGCTCCGTTAGCAGGGCATAGTGGTCACCCTGAGTTAAGTAAGCGTGAGCATGTTGCACCGCCTTAAGTCGTTGCCGACTTAAGTCGATTGCTCTGTTAGCAGGGCATAGTGGTCACCCTGAGTTAAGTAAGCGTGAGCATGTTGCACCGCCTTAAGTCGTTGCCGACTTAAGTCGATTGCTCCGTTAGCAGGGCATAGTGGTCACCCTGAGTTAAGTAAGAATGCAAGTCAATCGTAAATGAATTGAGTATCCTTGAGACCTCTTTTTTATTGATGACATATCTCCACTTTACAGAGTACATCATCATCATCCCAGCAGTTTTGAGGTACAGCTAGGGATAAAACTTTCTGAGGTGTTCTATGTTCCAGGAGTTCCCAACTTCTGTGCCATCCATCTGAGTGAGGCGATACGATCCGGGCCGAGTGACTTCTGCTACTACGAAGGGTCCTTCCCATAAGGGTGATAACTTGTGTCGTCCCTCTCCCGTTAGAATTCGGCGGAGGACGAGATCTCCTACTGAGAAGAATCGTTGTCGCACAGCCTTGTCGTGATAGCGCCTTAGAGTCTGCTGGTACCTTGCTGATTGGATTACTGCGTTTAACCGTTCTTCCTCGAGTACATCTATGTCCTCCAGCCTGGTGGTCTCAGCTTCCGCTATGCTTTCAAAGATCAGCCTTGGCGCCCCAAACTTGAGATCAGCAGGTAGCACTGCCTCCGACCCATAGACCATGAAGAAAGGAGTGTTTCCATGCAAAGCTCGTCTAGGTTGGGTTCTTAGGCTCCAAACAACATAGGGTAATTCCCTTATCCACTTTCCTGCGAATTTTTCATTCTTATCGAAGATCTTTTTCCTGAGTGCATCCAATATCATCCCATTGGCTCGCTCAACTTGCCTGTTGGCTCTTGGATGGGCTACAGATGCATACTTGATCTGAATGCTCTTTTGCTCGCAGAAGTCAAAGAATTCTGAACTTGTGAAGTTGGATCCTAAATCAGTTATGATGCTGTTTGGTATCCAGAATCTGAATATTATGTCTTGTATGAATTCCACGGCCTTAGCAAAGGTTCGGGAGGCAATGGGCTTGAATTCTATCCATTTAGTGAACTTGTCAATTGCTACCAATACATGAGTGTATCCCCCTTGAGCTTTCTTGAAAGGTCCAATCATATCCAGTCCCCAGCATGCGAAAGGCCAAGTTACTGGTATGGTCTGCAGTTGCTGTGCCGGCATGTGTTGTTGCCTTGACAATTATTGGCAGGCCTCGCACCTTCGAACTAACTCGGCTGCATCGTTCTTTGCTGTTGGCCAATAGAATCCTGACCTGAAGACCTTCCCGACTAGTGTTCTGGAGGCTGCATGTATTCCACATTGCCCAGCATGGACTTCCTCCAGAAGTTGCTTTCCAGTGGATGGGAGAATGCACTTCATGAAGACACCTGATGCACCCCTTCTGTATAATGTCTCCCCAATAAGTGTATAGTGAGCCGACTGTCTTGCAATGCGCTCTGCCAAATTTTTGTCGTCTGGTTCCTCTTCATTCTTTATATACTTAATGATTGGCCTCCTCCAGTCATCAGGGTCTGACTCGGGTTGATCTATGACATTACACTTTACAAATTACATGAGGCTAGAAAGCCTGGGAAATTCTTATTCAAGAAGTCTTGAGTTTCCCACGTAGCCTCTTCCTCAGCACGTTGGTTCCATTGTATCTTGTAGAACTTGAGAGTCTTTCTCCGGGTAACCCTGTCCTTTTGATCCAGAACTCGAATAGGATGTTCCGAGTATGTTAAATCTGGTTCCAGGACACCATCTGTCACTTCAATGGTTCGATCGGGAGCCCGAAGACACTTCTTCAATTGCGATACATGGAACACATTATGGATAGCAGACAGAATTTCGGGGAGTTGCAGTCGATATGCCACTGGCCCGCATTGCTCAAGTACCGGAAATGGACCAATATACCTGGGTGCAAGTTTCCCTTTAACCCCGAAACGCGATACACCCTTCATTGGTGAAACTTTCAAGTAGACATAATCGCCTACCAGAAAGCATAAGGGTTGTCGTCGTCGGTCTGCATAACTCTTTTGTCGAGTCTGAGCTTTCTTCATATTATGAATAATTTTCTGAACCTTTTCTTCGACCTCCTTTACCATATCAGGCCTAAAGAAGTACCTTTCTCCAGGTTCAGACCTATTTAGCGGAGTTCGACACCGTCGCCCATATAAAGCTTCAAAAGGTGCCATCTTGATACTTTCTTGATAACTGTTATTGTATGAAAACTCCGCTAAGGGCAAACATTCATCCCATTTCTGTGAGAAGTCCAGAACACATGCCCGTAGCATATCCTCAAGTATTTGGTTGACCCTCTTAGTCTGTCCACTTGTTTGAGGATGATAGGCCGAACTGTGGAGCAATTTGGTACCCAAGGATTTATGAAGTTCTTCCCAGAATTTGGATACGAACTGAGGTCCATGATCCGACACTATAGTTTTTGGAATACCATGCAAACTGAGAATTCGGGCAATGTATAATGCTGCATAAGTGGCTACTGTATATTTGGCCCTGACGGGTAAGAAGTGGGCAATCTTTGTGAGTCGATCAACGATAACCCAAATAGAATCATACCCTTTGGCCGTCCTGGGCAGTCCCACAATAAAGTCCATACTTATGTCTTCCCATTTCCATGTTGGGATTGGCAAAGATTGTAATGGACCAGCAGTTTTCATGTGTATGGCCTTGACACGTCTGCAAGTGTCACACTTAGCCACATAGCGTGCAATTTCGATTTTCATCTTTGTCCACCAGTAATGTTGCTTCAAGTCGTGGTACATCTTAGTGCTTCCGGGATGAATAGAATAACGACTAAGATGGGCTTCATCAAAGATTTGCTGGCAGAGTTCTTCATTCTTTGGCACTACTATGCGGTTTTTAAACCATAGCACACCTTGATCGTCTTCTTTGAAACATTTGGCTGTTCCAGCCCTTATTTTCTCTCGTATGTGCTTCATACCCAGATTATCCTTTTGAGCATCAATTATCCTTTGCAAAATGATTGACTCAAGCTTTAGCTGATTCAGAGTCCCTTGTTGGATCATCCCCAGGTTTAACTTTTCCATCTCTTGACATAAAGTGTTGTCAGAGGTCTTCACTATAAGACAGTGGCAGGAAGCCTTGCGGCTTAGTGCATCTGCCACCACATTGGCCTTGCCTGGGTGATAATGGATCTCCAGTTCATAGTCCTTAATAAGCTCAAGCCATCGTCTTTGCCTCATATTTAATTCTGACTGGGTGAAGATGTACTTCAAACTTTTATGGTCTGTATATATGTGACAGACATTTCCTAGTAGATAATGACGCCAAATTTTCAGGGCATGAACCACAGCAGCTAGCTCCAGATCATGAGTGGGGTAATGCTCCTCATGTCGGCGCAACTGCCTTGAAGCATATGCAATTACTCGGCCCTCTTGCATTAATACACAGCCGAGTCCACTGCCAGACGCATCACAATATACATCAAAAGGCTTAGTGATGTCCGGTTGAGCCAATACCGGAGCAGTGGTTAATAATGTCTTCAATTGCTCAAAGGCTTCATTACACTTAGAAGACCAATTGAACTTAATGTCATTCTTCAATAAACTTGTGATTGGCTTCACAAGCTTAGAAAAATCTGGTATGAATCTGCGATAATATCCAGCTAGTCCAAGAAAACTCCGGACTTGGTGAACAGTGGTTGGGGGTTTCCATTCCAGAATATCCTTGACTTTGCTAGGATCTACCGCAATTACTTTGGTTGATAACACATGCCCCAAAAATTGAATTTCCTCCAGCCAGAACGCGCACTTGCTGAACTTGGCATACAGCTGATATTCCCTCAGGCGCGTCAATACAATCCGTAGATGCTGAGCATGCTCCTCTTCATTTTTAGAATATATCAAGATATCGTCGATGAAGACCACCACGAACTTATCCAACTCGGGCATGAACACCGAGTTCATCAAATAGGTGAAGTGGGCAGGAGCATTTGTTAGCCCAAAAGACATTACCAGATATTCAAACAATCCGTACCGCGTAGTAAACGCGGTCTTCGGTATATCCTCGGGCCGAATATGGATTTGGTGATAGCCCGACCTGAGATCAATTTTGGAAAATACCCTCGCCCCAGTCAGTTGATCAAATAAGATGTCGATCCTTGGAAGAGGGTACTTGTTCTTGATGGTGACCTCATTCAGGGGTCGATAATCCACGCACATTCGCAAGGTTTGATCCTTCTTCTTAACAAAAATGGCGGGGCAACCCCATGGAGACGAGCTTGGCCGGATGAATCCCTTATTCAGTAGATCTTGTAATTGAATCTTCAATTCCGCCAACTCATTAGGGGGCATACGGTACGATCTTCGGGAGATGGGAGCCGTACCGGGCTTTAGTTCAATTACAAATTCTACATCTCTTTCAGGGGGCAGTCCAGGCAAATCTTCCAGAAATACAACTGGAAACTCACATACTACCGGAATATCCTTGATCTCCGGTACAATGGCTTCATATATTCTACCAGAAGCTTTGGCTGGATTGGTTACGGGGAGAGACAAAAGAATCTCTTCTTGATTATAACTCAACCTGATGGTTCTGAGTTCAGTGTTGAGAATTGCCTTGTGTTGGGTTAACCAATTCATACCCAAAATTACATCTATATCCTGGCCTTTCAGAACAATCATGTTAGCAGGAAAGTTCCGTCCGGCCATTGTTACTGGCACTTCATAGGCCACTTCTCGAGTAAAAATATGTCCCCCAGGTGAATGAATTTTAAATCCTTCTTTTGATTCATGGCATGCAATGTGATGTTGCTCCACAAATTTCTTGCTAATGAATGTATGCGAAGCACCAGAATCAAAAAGAATAATTGCAGGGTGACTGGCCATGGGAAACGTACCCATCATCACCGGCTCTCCTTCCGGTGTAGTGGCCACTTGGGTGTAGTATACACGCCCCGTCTTCTTTGTATTCTTCCCCACAGTATTTCCCTTAGGCTGAGCTGATTTCCCAGATCCTTGCTGAGCATTTGATTGATTTTGCTTGGGATATGGGCAGTCTTTGATGAAATGTCCCGACTTGCCGCAATTGAAACACCCGGTTGAAGAGCTGGGCAAGGCAGGGAATCGAGTGCCCGGGGCACCCGGCTGATTTGGGGTAGTGGGGGTATTGTTGGGGCGAATAATGATTGGCTGCTTAAAAGGGAATGAGGGTGGACGAGAAAAAGTGTGATTTTGGCTAGAAGGCCGGATTACAAACAGTTGCCTTTTCGCCTGGCCCTGATTAGGCCTCTCACCACTGAATCCCTTGCTCTTCCCAGAACTTGCGAATTTTGCTTCAACAGATAAGGCTGTGCTGACAGCCTTTCCATACGTGAGATCTATACATGTGGCCATCTTTCTCTGCAACCGGTCATTTAGACCCCTCATAAAGCAGTTCTTCTTCTTTAAATCAGTATTCACCTGGTCGATAGCATACTGCGACAGGTGATTAAACTTGTTGAGATACTGATTGACGGTATCTCCTCCTTGTTTCAGCTTCATGAATTCTTCTTGTTTCATATGCAGCACACCTTCGGGTATGTAGTGTTCGCGAAAGGCTGCTTTAAACTCTTCCCAGGTGACTTGATAGTTAGCAGGTTGGATAGCCACAAAATTCCCCCACCAAGTACTGGCAGGGCCACGTAGTTGTTGTGCTGCAAATAATGGCTTCTGCGTTTCTGAACAGCGGAGAAGACCAAACTTTTGTTCAATAACCCGTATCCACTCATCAGCTTCTAACGGGTCCTCTGCCTTGACGAATAGGGGTGGACGGGTTTCAGAGAAGTCCAGATAGGTGGTTTCACGGGGGCCTTGTTGATAACCCCTTCCCGCCTGCTGCTGGAGCTGTTGACCCGCCATTTCCCTAAGAAAGCGGGTATTGTCTGCGGTGGCATTTACCAAGGCGGCAATTGCCTCGGCCAATGTGAGAGGAACCGGAGGTGGATTTGGGGTAACATCCCTTCCCCCAGAAGTTCCTGCTGCGTCCTGTCCTCGAGTCCTGGTAGGCATCTGAGGCAAAGAACATTTGAAGTAAACATAATATGCCAGAGAAACCTTCCATTTTACATTACTATAAAAAGTAATGATACAGACTCGATATTACATAACAAGATACATTACCCATTATACAATAGTTCATCCTATTATACAACATACTACTTCAACTTCTACAAGCTACACTACTACTCCTGCTTTTGATTGTTCTTGGTAGCTTCATCGTCAGGGGTGGGAGACCATACGTCGACCAGCCTCAAAAAAGGAGGGGGCCTAAAAAGGTCTAACTCCCCACCAAGCGCTTCTCCCGCAGTATGCGAGGGTCCGGCTTCAGACCTGACGGGATTCGCAGGGACATTTTGGTGTAATTGCGAATACAGTACATGAACTTCTTCATGTAAAGTATTGCAATATACCTGCAAGTTCTCAATAGTGACGCTAAGTTCGTTGACTCGTGCTCGAGCCTTCGCTTCCTTAGCTAAAGCTACTGAGCGAGATTGTACTGCCCAGTCGAGCGCCAAATCTCGGTCAGCTAGTTGATCTTGCAGGGTGCGGATGTAACTTCTTAAATCATTTATTCGGTCACCGTCCGCAACCCATAGATTAGTCCTGCGTTGTAACTCCGCTTGAAGTTGATTCACGCGAGCTTCGAGATCACCAATAGGATCGTTGCTCCCTCTACTGCTGTCTTGCTCCCGTGGGGCAAGTTGGTGCCGAGGCACCCCGATAGGTCCAGTATGCTTTCGCGCCGTTTTCCTTGTACGCGGCGGCATTTGCTAAGGGGGAAGATTTATTAGTACAATTCTTAGCATGATGCATGAATAATTACAGAATCAACCTGAGTCGATTCAACCTTCTATACATTGCACTCTCCCTATCTGGTCTTTGAAATAAACTCTTCAGAAATACTTAGATGAGAAGAGAAGAAACTTTCTAGATAAGTCTTAGAAAACTCTTTTGAAGATGCTACATAATATCTGTCAAGAAGGGCTACGCTCCGATACCAGCTGTGATGGAACCTCCCAAGTAATTAGGCCCACCTACAGTTGTCCTTGTCCAACGGACCTCAGACAACCCTGTAGGTGCCCCTGAACTACTTGACAAGCTCGGTATCTTTCCTTACCTTTCCAGGAACGTCTCACCCGTCTTGCAGACATTACAGAACATCGGAGATAAAGAAATGCGGAAGCGATTACATAACTTACATTTATTAAAAAGTAAGATCAGGTTGTTTATTACAGACCAGGCATATAAACGAGTGCAGAGTAATATTATTACACATACCAAGGGAGGCAAAAACTCCTCCCGACAGTTATCACACAAAAGTCTTAATGGAGGATCCTTTCCTCCCGCGCTTCACTCTTGCTTATCTTCATTAGGAACCACCTTGGTACAGAAGCAACAGAAATTTGCTGCTTCCTCACCTAAAAACAACGAGGGAATAAACCCTGAGTATGGAATTACTCAGCAAGTCTTACCCGACTAAGGAAAAGACTCTCAAGGTTATGCTGGATAAATAGGGATCAAGGAGAGGCTTTAGCAAGAATTAACTTAGATACTTTTGCAGAAATAGCTTACTAAAGTGAGTCCTTACTTTCAATATTTTAACGCCAGATTGAATATTAATAGACCCTGTTTGCATCTAGTCTAATTTCATCATCTCATCAGTACAACATCTTTTTTATCATGAAGTTCATATCCTGACTTAGGTTGTAGGGAAGTGACCAAGTCTTCATAACCGCGAAGGTACGGCGATCCGAATCGATTATACTCAGCTGAGGATCTCCAATCACACGACATATGTAGCACTTAACCCTTGCATATGTCAACCCGCCACCGGGGTTCTTAAGACCAGATCAGGTTCACGCAAACCGAGAGCACAGATACACCACCGTCCAGCCTCTTGCCACGGTGGGTACACGCTACTCCCGCCACCGCTCCACGCCCATTTCGTGTTATCTTATTCTGGCCTTAGTCTGCCCGAGGCAAGGCTTACCCATGACGAGGCATGTGACCAGTTAAAGGGTCCTCGATCAGCACGCCTACATACACATTCAATCCTTAATCAACCTGGGTAGAACATCACCTGTTCCTAACCCAAGTTACGATTTAAGTACTTCCATCCTTAGGATTGTTTCTGTTCCTTAGGATGAAAAGAGCATCACAGGGAACTTTGCAGTAAGATCCCACCACGTTCTCAATGAAAGTATTCTTGCAGGTAGAAGTCATCTTTTCTCAGGATAACCCCTGAGCTAGGCAGTATAGCAAAAGACAACCTCTATCCACAAGATCTAAGTAGGGCTAAGCATTTTTGTAAATCAAATTTTGATACTTCACTAGAAGTATCTATAAAGGTGTGGATATCAAGGAAAGCAATGCATCAAAGGGGTTCTAAGCAATTCCTATGAACTTAATGCACATCTCACTTGACTTAAAGTGTGCGAAAGGTATTTAAAAACACAAGGAAAAGGGTTGCATGCACCGGGGCTTGCCTTCGTTAACAGGTGAGTCTGGCTCGGATCCGCAAATATCAAAGTAGAAGCAGTTGCCTGCTTGAGAATCCGAGGGTGGTGGTGTCCTTTCTTCGGTGACTTCCACTTCTTCTTCACGTTCTAATCATAACCATACGTATGTATAAGAATGGATGCCATGGGATGCTCATGAGGGTGCAAAGATAATATAAACTTATTATCTAAGTCTTGAATACAACTTTCCTTCACGGAACTCTGAGAACTTAGGGTTTCCGGAGTCAGTAAAGGAGTTCAAAAGGCAGGGGGTGTTTTGGGGTTTGGTGATCAAACAAGGTCCAAATCAACCCAAATTCTACCCAAGGCTTCTAAATAATATGAGAAACTCATATAAAAATTTTGAGCATTTTTGGGATTACCATTTATCTTTTAAAAATCCAAAACTACTACTTTTAACTACTTTAAATGCCTTAAAATTCCTTATTTAACCTAAAAATCACAAAACTATTTTTTATTAAATTCTAGGGAAAATAAGAAATCTAGGAAAATTGGTTTCACAATTTTACCATTTTTCTACATTTTTTATAATTGTTTTGGCTCTGGAAATAAAAGAAAAAGAAAAACCAGGGAATAGTACTGGGCTGATTTCAGCCCAGCGGCCCAGCTTAGAGGGAGAAAGGCGCGCGCGTGCGCCCGCGCCCTGGCGGCTTTGCAAAAAGGGCCTTGGGGTTTCGGTTAATCGGAACGGGCGTCAAACACTATTTAACAAAGTCACTGACACTTCACAGAAATGCCCCCGACTTTCTATTTCTTCTCCCAACACCTCCCTGGTCACGGCACGCTCCCCGTTCATCCCCGCCGTGGTTCGTACCGGCCATGACCGGCGATGATTGTTCAAGCTAACTATCGGAGAAGCGTTGGGGACCTAAGAAGGCCTCGGAACACCCACTAATTTAACTCGAACACCCCGAGAACAGCCGATCCACGTGCACGGCGGAAACCGAGCCCGGGAGTACATGTTCTCGCCAAACCATGGTCGATCAGAGCAAACGGACGCCACCGTGAGCTTCACGAGTATGCAAGAACGCTAGAACGATACAAGGATTGGACAATGACTTACCAGAGTAAGCTGGCCACGGGCGGGCTGTTTTGGGTGGCGCGGCGGACGGAATTGGGGGAAAGTGGCAATTCAACGACTCTGGATGAAATTGGGGGTGGGGATTGAGGCTATAGGATCATGAGAGACTGTGCTTTCACCGTGCGCAATCGATTTGAGAGAAGATAGAGAGGCCAGTGCGAATTTCTGGTTGTACTCGAGCTCACTTGAAGAACAGCGAGCACCTCGCCGTGATCCCAATGGCTATTTATAGCCGTGGCGGTCCGGCGATCACCTCGCGGCCCCGGACAACCCCACAATCGCATGTCGACCACGTCGGTAGGCGGTACAGTGAGGGAGAGCTACGGCATGATTGCCACTGCGGTGGAATCCACTGAGTCACGGCGGCCGCCGGTGAGTAACTCCGGCCGAGCACAGGAGATGGTGCCACGTACGAGCTACCTTTTCCCGGTGTTATCCACCCAATACCCTGCACGATTCCGGACGGCGATCAACGACGGTGAGCTGAGCTGGCGTTCTGATCCAACCAAAACACTGTACCATGGCTCATCTATTTCAGTCGCCTGAACCGGCCATAATCCCACCCGATTATCTCTAGATTCTTCTTAGGAACAGAGCGATCCCTCTTAATAAAACTTGTTCACTAATCATCAATCTCCAAACTCACTATAGGATTCCTGGATCAAAACCGAATGTATTAAAAGTTATGGCGTGCTTAAATCGGTCCCATATCACTGTGCCCACTTCTGACTTCAGGTTCAGTTTCAGTTTCTGGATACAAGCCTGACAGAGCAACTTCAGGCAAGATTATCTCTGGATTTTTCTCAACAAGTGAGCTTACCACCTTAAGCAAAGTTGTTCTTCTATAATCAGGTTACAATTTTGATGTGGTGACCTAATATGAATTCTCACTATTTTGAAAGCTACACAGCCCCAAAGTTGGGCCTATAACCCTGATTTCAGACTTAGCATAGGAATCAAAATTGGGGTCCTTTTTGCAAATGAGTCCAAAACTTAGGGTTTGGCTTTCAAGTCCACATATTTGTGAACCAAATGACTTAAAATACTTATTTGACTTGGTTTTTGCACTTTAGCCCAAAAGTGGACTAATTTTGCACATAGGTCCCTAGGGTTTGGTTTTAGGGTTTTCCAGGGTTCCAATTAGGGTTTTTGGTATCCCAGGGGCATAAATGTGATTCAACTTTATTTTTGGGGATACTTTATAACTATTTCCCTAAAGTCTTTAGATTTTCTCATCTTGGGTTAGGTTTTGCCCCTTTGAGCCTGATTTAGGACTAGGTTTCCTATCCAGGGTCCTATTTGCAAAACACCAAAAACAATACACTTGTTTGAAATTTTTGCCTAGTGAATGCACTCTAGGTGTGTCAAACATATGCAATGTCAATGCTTATGATGCCATGCTCAAGTTTTAGTTGCAGTAACACCAGGGGTGTTACAGTAGCGTCTTCGCCTTCGACCCAACAGCAGGTGCACCAGATAACATAACAGGATCCGTCCGATTGCCCCAAGGACATCAGATAAACCACGAACAACCAAGATCGCGAGATTAAGTAATACAAATCACACACACCAATATTTTTGCAGCGGAAATCTTATTACCAAATTTTACAAGTTACAAAATTTTTACATTATCTTTATCAGAGTGATTACAAAAGTATAAGTTTGAAATATATGCTAGCTCAAGTGACCATCCTCAATAAGAAGTATAGAAGGGTTACTTAGACTTATAAGAAGGCCGAGCCCACCGGCACTTAACACCATCACAGTAGCACAATGTTAGAACCTGAAAAACAATAGGGAATAAAACCCTGAGTACGGAATTACTCAGCAAGACTTACCCAACTAAAGAAAAGACTCTCAAGGGTATGCTGGCTTTAGGGATTCAAGGTATGGCTTTTCAAGAATCAAAGACTCTGTTTTGCAGAAAAGCTTACTACGAGTGGATCCTTAAAATCCAATTTTACTTGTCAGGTTAAGTAAAGTTACCTGCATCTAGAGTTCTGTCTACCCTAGTTCAATCACTTGACCTATACTAGCCAATTTCTTAACAACCATTCATCTTCACTGGATTGCTATGTGTAAGCCAGTGACCAAGTCTTCATAACCGCAAAGTTACGGCAATCCGAATCGATTATACTCAGCTGAGGATCTCCAATCACATGACATATGTAGCACTTAACCCTTGCATATGTGTAACACCCGGTTTTAAAGGACAAAGCCGGGTGCATCTCATACATGCACCAAAGAAGACAACAAATATAATAACAGAGTGTATAGAGATAAATGTCATAAACATCAGAGTAATTATTACATAGCGGAAGACTTATTACAAAATAAAAGTATAACCATAAATCGAACTAAGGATCGTCGGCGCCAATGTCAACTGAGAAACGCCACCTAGGTCAGATCAAACTCCTCGCCTCGTGGCTCCTCCTGAACCACCTGCTCTTCTCCTGTGGGGGGGGTGTGAGACAGCAAGAGTGAGCTCACATACGTTCATAGCTCAACAAGTCGTGGGGAATAATGTGGCACGAACCCACCAAAGGTGGGAGTTCATGAAGTGTAAGGCTGATCAATGAAATAAAGGCTGAAGCTGAGCATTGCTTTTATAAGTTGGTCAAAATTTTATTAGCAATTACTAAGTGTAAGTAAATACCAAACCATAGTAATAATAAGTAAAAGTAATAATAAAATAATCCCAAATGCAATGATATGACAAATTAAGTTTAAGTTCCATAAATTAATCATGTGAGTGTCCGAGCCGCTCATGACCGTGAGCACGGCTAGTATACCAGTTTTACACTCTGCAGAGGTTGCGCATCTTTACCCACAAGTCATGTTACCCATCTGCCAAGAGATGGCCAATCCCATACACCTCTACCGAGGAGGCGAGGCAGGGTAACACTACGAGGCCTTTACAAAGTTCCACTAGCTTCAGACTACCCGCTACAGTTTATAGGAAGATCCAGTGCAGGGTTCCTGGCTGACCGCCATCGCAGCAAAATCAACCAGGGACCTCCCTACACTGACCTCTCCCCTACTGCCCTTGCCCCTTTCGGGTAAAGTAGCCCTCCCCTAGCTTTCCTAGTTAATCAGCCAAGGGCGTCCCATTAAACCCTTGTGGTAGCACTGTTTTCCCGGGTGGTTCTCCATGTTCCCATTAACATAATGATCTTAACATGAACAAGGAAGAATAAAACAGATAACAATAAATAGTATAACAATGAGTGATGAATATCTCTATACCCAAATCCACATAAAGCAATAGCATGTACTACCCAAAACTTTAGTAGTAAAACCAGTGGTGAAGCAAGGTATAAAGATAGTCAAATCTAGGGTATCCTATTGGGTCCCAGCAAAATTATCCTATGCAGATCATTATGAATAATAAGAACATGAATGGGTAAAAGAAGTGATCAAGGGCACAACTTGCCTTCAACGAGCTCCTGCTCAGCTACTTCAACTTGTTGAAGCTCAGGTTCCACAGTGGGTTGCTCGTCTACTCGCATCAATACAATACATACATGGCATAGCATAAATTAACATCACATCAAACATGCAAAGAGAATATACAGTAATAAACTAGACATTAAAATATGATCACAGGAACTGGAATCATCAAAATTGGAGTTATATATTTTAAGTTATGGATTTTCTAAGGTTTTATGCATTTAATACAAGATTAAGTATTAGATAAATTTAAATGAGCCTTTCATGCCAAAACAGAGGCACTAATGCGTAGACAATATTATTACAAAAATTTAGGAACTGGAATGGACCAATTTGGAGCTCATATGAATTTTCTATGAATTATCAAAGTTCTAGCAATTATTTTCATATTAAAAATCCATTTTCTATTTTATTTATTCCATTTAAACGATCACTGGACTGGGCGTCATTTTCTGGAAAACGCAGGGGTCTCTGCGCAAGAGATACTAGGCACAGTGAATAGTAATAGGTGGACGGCGGGTCGATTACTGCTTTCCTCGGGGTCTCTTTAGAAAAAATGCCCCGCGAAGGGGTATCGGGCCATTCTGGCCGCTGGATTAGATTTCAGTGGCCAGGATTAGATCTACTTAATACCGAATCGGTACGCACTGGTAGTCATCGGATCTAACTCCAACGGCCACGATTTAAAACACCGTTGACTGCATCCGTGCCAGTCGTGATCAAACCAGCAGCCCAGATTTAATGACTTCGGACCCAACCGACGCGGTCCGATTACGCACGAAAGGCACAGATTCACTCACGCCCATACGATGTGTACGCCAGCTCACAGCCATCGATCACTGGATCAACGGTCGATCACTCGTCTTCCTCGGCGAGACATCCAGGTACGTCGATGGCGCGCCCAACGGCGGACCCCGCCATAGCCATGTCCATGCCTTCCTCCACTCACTGCGACAATCGACCGGGCGCCTCGGACACTAACCCGCACCCAATCCTTACCCCAACAACTCACCAGGGTTCACTCGCGATTCCTAATATACTACGGGTTAGCGCGCTGGAAGACACCGCACGGCGATGCGGCCACCTGAGACGCGCTATAGCAGGTAAAGTGCCTTACACAATACACGGAACGATGGCGAGTGAGGAGTGTTGGTTACCGAGATGCTGGACGAGTTGGTGCCGCCCGTGATCCGGCCACGGATTCAGCCCACGCGCGGCAACGGAGAGCTCCCAGAATGCGGAAGCTAACGGCGTCGGGCACCTATGGCTTCGAGAATTGGCGGGCGAGGTCGAGCAGCCTGCACCAGAGCGGAGACGAGGTGGTCGCCGGCGGTCCCTCACCAAGCGCTAGCGATGGTTCCTACAACCTCAACACACGGCGCAAACGCTAACGGCCACAACAGTGCACTCGGCCCTATTTATCCACACGACCGAGCGCGGCGTGGGGAGAATCGGAGAAGGTGGTTGCAACCACCCCAGCTGTGCTTCCGCGCGCTCCGTTCGGCGAGAAGTGCAGCTGATCTGTTTTCGGCCGCGCGACACGGAGCTGCCCGCGAGTTCCGCGGACGGTTGAAGAAGATGAGGTCCTGGGTGGCCCACTCGTCAGCCGCACCAGCAAGGTGATGACCGAACGGATGCAGGCGCGCGCCAAGGGAGGTGGATGACACACGGGCCCCGTTTGCAGCGAGCACGATGGAAGTGAGGCTGGCGGCTAGGCTTTTTTTCCTCAGTGGAGACGCGCGCGCAAGGAAGTATAAGCGGGCCGGCGCGGGAGAAACTGAAATTGGGCCGAATTGAGGGTTTTGGGCCCAACAGTGGGATTTCTCCTTTTTCTTTTTATACTTTTATTTTCCTATTATGTCTCCTTTTTATTTTGAATCCCAAATTTGAATTTGAATTCTCTCATGAGTTTCACTCCTGAGTAAATTATACAAATTCACACTTTAGTGTAGAATAATATATTTTTATTCACTTATTTTATCCACATAATATTTATTTTTCTTTTCTTTCCTAAATTCTAAAATTTCTTTTAGATTCTAGATTTCCTTTTTGAATGAATACATTTCTTGTCTCATTATATTTTTTTATATATTGTCACAAAATGCACAAGCAAATAAACTCCAGCATGATGCACAAGTTATTTATGTGTTCTTTGTTTTAATTATCCAATTATAACTAGGGTTGACCACATGTGATGATAAGTAGAGGACACAAATTACTAAGATTATCTCTGTTCTCATTATTGCACTTTTGAGTATTACAAATCCTACCCCCCTTAAAAATAATCTCGTCCTCGAGATTTCGGAATGACTAGTGAAAAGATGGGGAAAATCTATGCGAAGCTCTTCTTCTCTTTCCCAAGTTGCTTCATCTTCTCCGTGGTGACTCCATTGTACTTTGCACATCTTTATCACCTTATCTCTGGTAACTCGAGTCAAAGTGTCTAGAATCTTGATAGGGTACTCAGCATAGGGTAGACTCTTGTCCCAACTACTACCATGCTGAAGGGTACAAGCTCCCAACATGTCTTATAATACTTGATTAGTCCTTTCAGTTTGTCCATCAGTCTAACGATGGCAGGCCGAACTAAAATTCAACTTCGTAACCATACTCTCATGAAATCTTTTCCAAAATCTGGAGGTAAAACGTGATCCTCTATCCAAAATGATCTTCTTGGTACACCGTGTAGAGACACAATCCGGGCCACATATAACTCTACCAATTGAGATCCCTTATAAGTAGTCTTGACCGGAATGAAATGAGCCACTTTGGTCAATCTATCCATAATAACTCATATCGAATCATATCCTCTCGAGGTGCGAGGCAATCCAGTAATGAAACCAATCTCTTCTTATTTCCACTTGGACATCTTTGGTGGGTGTAATAGTCTAGCTAGTCTTTGGTGATCGGTCTTAACTCTTTGGCACGCATCGCACATAACCACATGTGCAGCCATATCTCTCTCCAGTCCATATTACTAGTATTTCTGCTTCGAATCCTGATACATCTTGGTACTACCAGGATGAATAGAATAATCCAAGTCATGGGCCTCCTTTAAAATAGTCTCATGAAGGCTATCAATCTTAGGAATACATATCCTGTCCTTGAACCATATGGCACCTTGCTCATCTTCCGTGAATTCTAGACCTCGACCTTCAGTAATAAGATCCTTAATCTCTTGTATTTTAGCATCACCAATTTGTCCTTTGTGGATTTCTTGCTCCAAGGTAGGTTCCGCATCAATAATAACTCCTTCAGTATGATCAACTATCCCCAGGTTAAGTCTCCTGAAATCCTCAACAATCTCATCGAGTAGCTGGGCAACAACAGCTAAATGAACATGCTCCTTTCGACTCAAGGCATCTGTAACCAAATTTGCCTTGCTCGGGTGATAGTGAATTTCCAAATCGCAATCCTTAATAAGCTCCAACCAACGGCGTTGCCTAAGGTTGAGATCCTTCTGAGTGATTATATACTTCAAACTCTTATGATCCGTATATACTTGGCACTTCTCGTCCCACTTGAATTCTCTTTCCTTCACCAAAAGCGAGGTCATAAGCTTGGCAATCTTAGAAAATCCTTCAATAAATCTCCATTAATATCCTGCAAGTCCCAAGAAACTTCGGTCCTTCGTAACCGTAGTGGGTATGCTCCACACCACTATCTCCTTGATTTTAGCAGGATCCACTGATATCCCTCCATTAGAAATGATATGTCCAAGAAATGGCACCTTGTCAATCCAAAACTCGCACTTACTGTACTTGGCGGAGAGTTGATTATCTCGTAGCTTCTATAGCACCAATATCAGATATTTCTCATGATCACTATCACTCTTAGTATAAATAAGAATATCGTCGATGAGAACCACGACGAATCTGTCCAGATCATGAACACTTTATTCTTTAGATCCATAAAATAGGCTGGTGTTTTAGTTAGTCCAAATGACATAACGGTGAACTCATATACTCCATATCGAGTCGAGAAATCCGTCTTGGGAATATCCGATGGCCTAATCTTCATTTGATGGTAACCCGGTCGGAGATCAATCTTCGAGAATACCCTTGCACCTCTCATCTGATTAAATAAATCCTTAATGCAGGGTAATGGACACTTGTTCTTCATAGTGACGTTGTTAAGGGACCTATAATCCACGCACATCCCTTGCAATCCATCATTCTTCTGTACAAACAAAACTGGTGCTCTCCAAGGTGAAGACTCGGACGAATGTACTCAGCCTCTTGCAACTCCGTTAAGTGCTTCTTGAGTTCTTATAACTCCTCTACAGACATCCTATATGGCCGTTTAGAAATAGGAGCAGTTCCACGTAAGGGATCTATGACGAACTCAACTCCCGTATCTGGTGGCATCCCTGGTAACTCTTCTAGAAAGACAGTCCGAAAAAAAAATCCTTAACCACTCGGATGTTGTCACCAGCAAACTTCTCATCTATTAAGAATATCGATAGTCTGATGGTGGTAGTTACTGCAACTTTAACTTCAAATCCTTGTCCTTTGGAACTGGTGAGTTCTACGGTTCCCTTAGCGCAGTGTATAAACCACCATTGCCTTTCTTAACCATGACATACCAAGGATCAGATCTATACTGCTTGACTCTAACATTATAGCAGTGGCTCCAAATTCTCTACCCATAATGGTCCATGACAATCTACGTGTCATTTGATTCGCCACAACAGGCCCTTTAGGTGTAATTACTCTCATGGGTTTTCTCATATTGTCCAACACAAATGTCCAAACCAAAATCTCAGCATGACGCATAATTTTATTAGCAACACATGGGGACAAATAGACCTTTTTATTCCTCCTAAAATGGTATCATACCGAATACTAACTAAAGGAACATGTAGATCCTACAAATAGTAGTAATTTATATATACGTTTATGTAGCTTGGTGGAGCTGGTGGTGGTGGAGATGGTGGTTGTTGTTGTTGTCTCTCCAACCGTGATTGCCTTATTTCTTGTTGTATCTCCAGACGGGCCTGACGTATTTCCTCGCGTTCTTGTCTTATCTGGTTTTGCATTTCGGTCATCATATCTATCAATTGCTGTATTACCAGCCTTTGGGTTGCGATCACTTGCTCGGTTTCAACAGGTGGGGGATTTGGAGGATTCATTTCTGTTTGCTGTTGCGTGATAATCTTTCCTTTCCTGGTATT
Source organism: Zea luxurians (assembly GCA_029449295.1). Lineage (NCBI taxonomy): Eukaryota > Viridiplantae > Streptophyta > Magnoliopsida > Poales > Poaceae > Zea > Zea luxurians. The sequence goes on along the minus strand of JAOPSE010000003.1, from coordinate 81,479,396 downwards.
GACCATCTGAGTTAGATACATAAGCTAAGAAAGAGCAGTAGACAAGGCAGTAATTACAATCATGTTACTTTGGGGGACTTATTAGCTAAGTAGATTAGTATGTCACCTACTAAAGCTAATACATTACCTTATAGTGGTACATGCTAGGATGCCCAACTATAATGTTTCAATCAATCAAAGAAGCAAATCAAGCATTCATCATCAGAACAATCAATCAACATTTTTTTTAATAGAGAAAATAGTTTGAGTTTTGTCTTAGGTCTCCTATCTCTTAAAATGTCATAGGGATAGGGATTCCAAGGTGTGAAACCCATCTTGTCTTAGATTAGAAAAGGTAAGAATGATCAGAGTAGAACAGTAGAAGGTGAGACAGAATCAAGATAAGTATAGAAAGAATCAGAGTAAGGTAAGTGTAGAATGAATCAGAGTAAGGTAAGTGTAGAATGAATCAGAGTAAGATAAGTAGGTAAGGGTTTTGTCCATTTCTATCTAGGTTTCGTCCTACAGTCAACATTTCCTCTGATACCACTTCTGTAACACCCGGTTTTAAAGGACAAAGCCGGGTGCATCTCATACATGCGCCAAAGAAGACAACATATATAATAACAGAGTGTATAGAGATAAATGTCATAAACATCAGAGTAATTATTACATAGCGGAAGACTTATTACAAAATAAAAGTATAACCATAAATCGAACTAAGGATCGTCGGCGCCAATGTCAACTGAGAAACGCCACCTAGATCAGATCAAACTCCTCGCCTCGTGGCTCCTCCTGAACCACCTGCTCTTCTCCTGTGGGGGGGTGTGAGACAGCAAGAGTGAGCTCACATACGTTCATAGCTCAACAAGTCGTGGGGAATAATGTGGCACGAACCCACCAAAGGTGGGAGTTCATGAAGTGTAAGGCTGATCAATGAAATAAAGGCTGAAGCTGAGCATTGCTTTTATAAGTTGGTCAAAATTTTATTAGCAATTACTAAGTGTAAGTAAATACCAAACCATAGTAATAATAAGTAAAAGTAATAATAAAATAATCCCAAATGCAATGATATGACAAATTAAGTTTAAGTTCCATAAATTAATCATGTGAGTGTCCGAGCCGCTCATGACCGTGAGCACGGCTAGTATACCAGTTTTACACTCTGCAGAGGTTGCGCATCTTTACCCACAAGTCATGTTACCCATCTGCCAAGAGATGGCCAATCCCATACACCTCTACCGAGGAGGCGAGGCAGGGTAACACTACGAGGCCTTTACAAAGTTCCACTAGCTTCAGACTACCCGCTACAGTTTATAGGAAGATCCAGTGCAGGGTTCCTGGCTGACCGCCATCGCAGCAAAATCAACCAGGGACCTCCCTACACTGACCTCTCCCCTACTGCCCTTGCCCCTTTCGGGTAAAGTAGCCCTCCCCTAGCTTTCCTAGTTAATCAGCCAAGGGCGTCCCATTAAACCCTTGTGGTAGCACTGTTTTCCCGGGTGGTTCTCCATGTTCCCATTAACATAATGATCTTAACATGAACAAGGAAGAATAAAACAGATAACAATAAATAGTATAACAATGAGTGATGAATATCTCTATACCCAAATCCACATAAAGCAATAGCATGTACTACCCAAAACTTTAGTAGTAAAACCAGTGGTGAAGCAAGGTATAAAGATAGTCAAATCTAGGGTATCCTATTGGGTCCCAGCAAAATTATCCTATGCAGATCATTATGAATAATAAGAACATGAATGGGTAAAAGAAGTGATCAAGGGCACAACTTGCCTTCAACGAGCTCCTGCTCAGCTACTTCAACTTGTTGAAGCTCAGGTTCCACAGTGGGTTGCTCGTCTACTCGCATCAATACAATACATACATGGCATAGCATAAATTAACATCACATCAAACATGCAAAGAGAATATACAGTAATAAACTAGACATTAAAATATGATCACAGGAACTGGAATCATCAAAATTGGAGTTATATATTTTAAGTTATGGATTTTCTAAGGTTTTATGCATTTAATACAAGATTAAGTATTAGATAAATTTAAATGAGCCTTTCATGCCAAAACAGAGGCACTAATGCGTAGACAATATTATTACAAAAATTTAGGAACTAGAATGGACCAATTTGGAGCTCATATGAATTTTCTATGAATTATCAAAGTTCTAGCAATTATTTTCATATTAAAAATCCATTTTCTATTTTATTTATTCCATTTAAACGATCACTGGACTGGGCGTCATTTTCTGGAAAACGCAGGGGTCTCTGCGCAAGAGATACTAGGCACAGTGAATAGTAATAGGTGGACGGCGGGTCGATTACTGCTTTCCTCGGGGTCTCTTTAGAAAAAATGCCCCGCGAAGGGGTATCGGGCCATTCTGGCCGCTGGATTAGATTTCAGTGGCCAGGATTAGATCTACTTAATACCGAATCGGTACGCACTGGTAGTCATCGGATCTAACTCCAACGGCCACGATTTAAAACACCGTTGACTGCATCCGTGCCAGTCGTGATCAAACCAGCAGCCCAGATTTAATGACTTCGGACCCAACCGACGCGGTCCGATTACGCACGAAAGGCACAGATTCACTCACGCCCATACGATGTGTACGCTAGCTCACAGCCATCGATCACTGGATCAACGGTCGATCACTCGTCTTCCTCGGCGAGACATCCAGGTACGTCGATGGCGCGCCCAACGGCGGACCCCGCCATAGCCATGTCCATGCCTTCCTCCACTCACTGCGACAATCGACCGGGCGCCTCGGACACTAACCCGCACCCAATCCTTACCCCAACAACTCACCAGGGTTCACTCGCGATTCCTAATATACTACGGGTTAGCGCGCCGGAAGACACCGCACGGCGATGCGGCCACCTGAGACGCGCTATAGCAGGTAAAGTGCCTTACACAATACACGGAACGATGGTGAGTGAGGAGTGTTGGTTACCGAGATGCTGGACGAGTTGGTGCCGCCCGTGATCCGGCCACGGATTCAGCCCACGCGCGGCAACGGAGAGCTCCCAGAATGCGGAAGCTAACGGCGTCGGGCACCTATGGCTTCGAGAATTGGCGGGCGAGGTCGAGCAGCCTGCACCAGAGCGGAGACGAGGTGGTCGCCGGCGGTCCCTCACCAAGCGCTAGCGATGGTTCCTACAACCTCAACGCACGGCGCAAACGCTAACGGCCACAACAGTGCACTCGGCCCTATTTATCCACACGACCGAGCGCGGCGTGGGGAGAATCGGAGAAGGTGGTTGCAACCACCCAGCTGTGCTTCCGCGCGCTCCGTTCGGCGAGAAGTGCAGCTGATCTGTTTTCGGCCGCGCGACACGGAGCTGCCCGCGAGTTCCGCGGACGGTTGAAGAAGATGAGGTCCTGGGTGGCCCACTCGTCAGCCGCACCAGCAAGGTGATGACCGAACGGATGCAGGCGCGCGCCAAGGGAGGTGGATGACACACGGGCCCCGTTTGCAGCAAGCACGATGGAAGTGAGGCTGGCGGCTAGGCTTTTTTTCCTCAGTGGAGACGCGCGCGCAAGGAAGTATAAGCGGGCCGGCGCGGGAGAAACTGAAATTGGGCCGAATTGAGGGTTTTGGGCCCAACAGTGGGATTTCTCCTTTTTCTTTTTATACTTTTATTTTCCTATTATGTCTCCTTTTTATTTTGAATCCCAAATTTGAATTTGAATTCTCTCATGAGTTTCACTCCTGAGTAAATTATACAAATTCACACTTTAGTGTAGAATAATATATTTTTATTCACTTATTTTATCCACATAATATTTATTTTCTTTTCTTTCCTAAATTCTAAAATTTCTTTTAGATTCTAGATTTCCTTTTTGAATGAATACATTTCTTGTCTCATTATATTTTTTTTATATATTGTCACAAAATGCACAAGCAAATAAACTCCAGCATGATGCACAAGTTATTTATGTGTTCTTTGTTTTAATTATCCAATTATAACTAGGGTTGACCACATGTGATGATAAGTAGAGGACACAAATTACTGAGATTATCTCTGTTCTCATTATTGCACTTTTGAGTATTACAATATGTTGACTCGCCACCGGGGTTCTTAAGACCAGATTAGGTTCACACCAACCGAGAGCACAGATACACCACCGTCCAGCCTCTTGCCACGGAGGGTACATGCTACTCTCGCCATCTCTCCACTCCCATTGTGTGGTATCTTATTCTGTATTAGTCTGCCCGAGGCAAAGCTTAGCCATGACGAGGCATGTGACCAGTTAAAGGGTCCTCGATCATCAAGCCTACATCGGCACGGTTCTTAATCGACTCAGACGGAGACACTACACCGAGACTCCTTTCTCGTGCAAGTCAACCGTCTAGTCTCAGCTTTATTATTTTTAACCCAAAGTTTGGTACCTGCTATAGGAACTGGGGAAGGCTGCGGCGCTGGGGAAGAAACTGGTCAGTAGGATTTAGAGCCGGCCACAGACGACGACGAACAGGCGGGCTACAGGGATCGAGCAGAGGAACTCTGGCCGGCTGGGAGCTGGAGGCTTCGACGGCTGGACGCGCAGAAGAATCCACGGCGAGGGAGCTCAGGGGAAACCATGGCGCGTGCATAGGGACGAGCAGGGCATCGAGAGCAGGACGCCGAGCGCTAGTCACCAGAGCAGGGAGCTGGGCGAACTCCATGGGCGAGCAGGAGTCAAGCTCGCAGGGGAAGAGGCTAGGGGAAGCCGAGCGGTCGAGCTGAGCTACGGTGGCCATGGCGACAAGCGAACAGAGGGAAGGGTCGTTGGGCGCTGTGCGAGCTGCAGCTGGGCGCGACGAGCAGAGAGGGAGGCGTGGCCACAGGGGAGCTTTGCGAGCGGGAGCAGAGAAGTTCGGCTGCCGCGGCAAACAGAACCGAGATCGGCCATGACAACAGAGCTGCGACGATTGGATCGATGTCAGGTCTGAGCTCGCAGACGACGGTGCTGTCTGGCGAGGCCACACGCAGAGGCGGCCAGCCCAAGCGCACGACGCGCAGTGCGGCGATGGCGGCCAAGATCGAGTCTTGCCGGCCAGTAGCGTGACGACGAGGTAGTGGTGAGGCTCGACGAGCACTGGAATTTGAGCGCGCCTGCAGGTAGAGAAGCAGGGGACCCAGGCGCCGAGCAGGAACGCGGCAGGGAGCATGCGCGCGCGCAGACCGGCGCTGGGCGCGGTAGGGAGAACTGGAGGGAGCAGGGGATGGGCGCCGCCATGGGAGCTTGGCAGGAAGGGGACTCCGGCCATGGGTGGAGCCGAGCGGGAGCATGGAGAAGGAGCGACGCGGCTGGGCACCATGGTGCAGGAGCTTGGCGAAGAAGCTCCAGGGAAACAAGGGAGGAGGAACAGCTGGGGAAAGAAAGGAGCAGGGAGCTCCGGGGAGGAGATAAGCACTGGTGAAGAAAGATCTAGGGAGAGGATAGCGACGGGAGGAGGAGAAGAAAAATCCTCACGCCAGGATAGGATCGGCTGGTATTTTTTTATTTCTTTCTTCTCCTTTTTTTAATCGGAAATCACAGATATTTCGATCCCGATTTTTAGATCGGAGCGAGACGTAATCAGAACAAATCAGAACAGAATTTAGGACTGTGTTCCATTTGATTTGAAATCAATAATTTCATCCGCGACTGAACACCTAGTTCCACAGCCACGGATAATTTACCAGTGAATTGGAGCTCAATTAAAATTTCTCGGACGAGCTGTCTCGGTTGACGAGTGGGAATTGAATTATTTAAGAATTGTTTATATCCGAAGATTTGGATCTGGCGAGAAACAACAGACCGAAATAAACTGATTTCGATACTGACAATTTGTTCTGGATAAAAATCTCAGTGGGTCGGGCTTCCGAATTCGTGTTCGAGCGAGCGATGAATTTTAAATACTTACCGAACGCACCGATTTTTGGAACAACGATGGTCCAAACATCACAAAAATTTCAGAGAGCCCGGATAGATAGAAATAAAAACGATGTCGCAGTTGCGACAAACGAAGTAGATGCGATATAAAAATCGCGATAGGCGAAGATTTTTAAAATCTACCATTCATTTTATCCACTGATTGCGTGTTTAAGTCCGTACTCGTTGTCGAGCGGAATATAAACACCTAGGGTGTTACATCAGTTCAATCGGTTCACTATCATTTAGGAAACATGTGATCACCATGTACATATGGAGTGCCCCACGGTCGTGTATATAAGGCTCAGGGGTACCCCATCATTTCCATCGACCATCTACCTATCTCATTAGCTTGTCCCCATTTAGGAGACATCGCTTGTAACCCACCACATATAGATCCACCCCAGGAAGTAGGATGTTACGCCTCTCTAAAAGTTGCCTAGAGGGGGGGGTGAATAGGCGTAATCTGAAATTTACAACTTAAAACACAATCTACAAGTCGGGGTTAGCGTTAGAATAAAATCTGAGTCCAAGAGAGAGGGGAAACAAATCAAAGGCAAATGAAGTGGATGACACGGTGATTTATTTTACCGAGGTTCAGTTCTTGAGAACCTACTCCCCGTTGAGGTGGTCACAAAGACCAGGTCTCTTTCAGCCCTTTCCCTCTCTCAAACGGTCACCTAGACCGAGTGAGCTTTCTCCTTAATCAAATGGGTCACTTAGACCCCACAAGGACCACCACACAATTGGTGTCTCTTGCTTTGATTACAAGTGTTGTGAGAACAAGAATAAGGAAGAAGAAAGTGATCCAAGAACAAGAGCTCAAAGAACACGAGCAAAAACACTCTCTCTAGTAACTAGGAGTTTGGAGTGAATTTGGGACTTGGAGAGGCTTTGATTCTTTTGAATTGTGTCTTGTATTGATTGCACTAGCTCTTGTATTGAATGGGATGTCTGAAAAACTTGGATGCTTGGAGTGGTGGTGGTTGGGGGTATTTATAGCCCTCAACCACCACATAGCCGTTGGGGAGGCTGTCTGTCGATGGGCGCACTGGACAGTCCAGTGCGCCATCGGACACTGTCCGGTGCGCCAGCCACGTCACCCAACCGTTAGGGTTATGAAGATTCTGACCGTTGGAGCGCTGACTTCATGTCGCACCGAACAGTCCGGTGCTGCACCGAACAGGTCCTATTCACTGTCCGGTGCACCTCTGACGCCTGCTCTAACTTCTGTGCGCACTGTTCACGCTTTTGCAGACGACCGTTGCGCTAGATAGTCGTTGCTCCGCTGGTGCACCGAACAGTCCGGTGGCATACCGATAGTCTGGTGAATTATAGCGGAGCGGCGCCTGAGAAACCCGAAGGTGAAGAGTTCAGACTGTACGGCCCCTTGTGCACCGGACACTGTCCGGTGGTGCACCGGACACTGTCTGGTGCGCCAGACCAGGGTTCTCTTCGGTTTCTTTTGCTCCTTTCTTTTGAACCCTAACTTGATCTTTTTATTGGTTTGTGTTGAACCTTTATGCACCTGTAGAATACATAATCTAGAGCAAACTAGTTAGTCCAATATTTGTGTTAGGCATTCAACCACCAAAATCATTTATAGGAAAAGGTTTGACCCTATTTCCCTTTCACTCTCCAAGCGGCCTGAACCTGCAGAAAATCGTCTGTTCCTCTCTCGTGCATCTAGCACAAACCATTGAGTTACAATCAACAACATCATCCTACCCAAAAGCACCTCAAGGGTAACCCTGGGTGTACGGTTGGACTCTAAACACCGACAGCTGGTGCGCCAGGTAGGGGGTGTGTCGTTGATCCAAGCTAGCTCAATGGCCATCACCTCTAAGTCCAAGATTGCCCTTCGCCATGGGACCATGTTCTGCTTTGGAACCATCTTGTCCATAGCGAATGAAGAGGGAACTCTGCACCGCGTAGCAGACCCGTCGGAGAAGAAGCTTTCCTCGGAAATCCCGAGGGGAGCCAGAGCAGAACAGCGGGTGGCGCCACTACCCGCATCTCGGGCAAAGACGACCCCTTACAAACCAAAGGTCAGAAGCTCACCTACCCAAAAAACTCCACTATCCACCTCGCCCACAAAGGAATGGACACGAATCACTCGAAAGAAGAAGCAAACGTCCCGAGTCAGGGGACTAGAACACATCGAGTCATCTTTCCAACGCCTTCGCCCTCAAAGGAGGACAGAAAGAAGAGTGCCATCGCACCGGCTTCTTTCTACCCCGACGTCCTCTTCATTGGGGGGAGACTGGAGTCAACGCCCATCTTCGATGATGAGCCAACCATGCAAGGGGAAGAACCTCCCTAGCGTGAGGCTCGACGACGGAGGAACAGATGTCGGAATGTGTGGCGACATCATGAGGCTGGGGGATGGGATCCGGCACAGCCCGTATCCTAGGATGAAGCTTCAGAAGTAGGAGAAACCCCCAACGAGCGAGTACACCGAGAAAGGCGGAACTCTCGTCGCCGTGATCGCCGACAAGCTCAGGACCGAGAGCGAGAGCAAGCGGAGCAAGGTGCAAGGCTGCGCCGAGAGAATCCTCTCTTAGCTCGGAACCTGTACCCCGACTTCGCTCGTGCAATGAACACACCGAGTGAAGTCGTAGGGGTGCTAGCCCAGATAGCTGAGGGCTCCCGCGAACCCCAGACACGAAAGGCTACCGGCGGCTGCTTACTCGAGCAGCTAATAACCTTCTACCCATCACTCATCCTTCGAGCAACCTACGCCATGCCATCAACAGTCGGCGAGACACACGGAGCTCCATCAACGCTTCACACGACCGAAGGAACAAAAGTGAGATAAGGCACCGGGAGGAGTATGACCAGGACCATGGTGTCCCGGCATGAAGTCGCGCCACCCGAGCTGAGTCGGCGGCGGCCTCGACTAGTGGCCCGTTCCAGGGACGGTTGAGACGACACGCTACCGACTCCCCTCCCCAGGACCGACCTCACGAATGCTGACAGGAAGACACGTGTGGAGTCTCCGCGCTTACTCCACGTCTCTGGGCCATCCAGTGGCCCCCAACTTCAATGTCTCCAACGTCGACAAGTACGAGCCAAAGCAGGACCCGGGTGTCTGGTTGGCCATCTACATGACGCTGCCCGGGCTGCTGGGGCAACGAAGGATGTGATGACGGCGTATTTGCCCATTGTCCTATGGCAAGACGCGCTGTAGTGGCTCCGACATCTACCCCGACACTGCATCGATGATTGGAGCAACTTCAGTCGGTGTTTCATCGCCAACTTCCAGTCCCTCTCTGACAAGCTGGCGCAGCCATGGGACCTCAAATCCATCAGGCGTTAGGGCAATGAAACGCTCTGGTCATACCTCAAGAGGTTTCAGACCATGAGGAACCGCATTCCCGAAGTAGTTGAGCCGGCGGTGATTGAAGACTTCTACCGGGGATCCAATGACTTGGCCTTCATCTGAGCCATACTCCAGAAAGCACCCGTCACCTCCGAACAATTGTTCCGGGAGGCAGACCTCTACATCACTATGGATGAACGGGCCTAGGACCTCATCGGAGGTATGAAACCTGCGCCACCCACACCACGGCGCGACACGAACCAGCAACCTGACAAGCGCTGGGAGAAGAGGCCCCACGAGGAAGTGCACACCGTCAGGCCACCCATCGCTAGAGCCCGCGGTGCACCCCGCGGAGGAGTATGAACACTGGATGAAATCCTCGACGCCTAGTGCCCATACCACAAGGACATGCGTCACACCCTACGAAAATGCAGGGACTTCAAGCATTCTGTCGGGCATGGCCGACCATTCCAGCCTCTACCGCCTCCCCCACCGCGAGGAGAGCCTAGCGAGCCTAGGCAGCCTCAGCAACAAGAAGGGAGAGGGGGTGGAGCGTTTCCACGTGTTGATAGGGAGGTCAACATCATCTTTAGAGGGCATGGAGCGCAAGAGAACAGGAGGCAGCAAAAGCTCAACGACCGGCAAGTCCTAGCAGCTACCACCAGTGCTCCAGCTCCTTACCGGTGGTTAGAGCACATAATAACCTTCAGCCGAGCTGATCAATGGCTCAACTTTGATCATCCCACCAAATACCCGCTCCTCATTGATCCAGTGATCCGAGAGAGCTGAGTGAAGAAAGTATTAGTGGACGGGGGAAGCAGCATCAACGTTACCTTCCTTGGACGCTCCAGGCCTTGGGGGTCGCACTCAAAGACCTCACCGAGTCAGATACTCCATTCTTCAGCATCGTGCTGACAGAATGGGAGTACCCACTCGGGCACATCTACATGTTTGTCACCTTCAGGACCCCAGAGAATTGTAGAACTGAGTTCCTGAGGTTCGAGGTGGCGCGCTTCGACCGCGGGTATAACACCATCATCGAAAGGCCAGGACTGGCGAAGTTCATGGCCATTCCGCATTACCCGTACATGATACTAAAGATGCCGGGACCTCAAGGAATCATCGCTGTGCGTGCCGATTTCCAAGGCACCGCAGAGTGCTTCTAGGGAGCCATTCAAACAGCTCTCACTGCATGGCCCTCGACAGCTCTTCCCACGCAGGCGAACACCAGGTTGGAGGAGGAGAATCTCGCAATACCCACTAATGAAGCTCAAGCCATGACCTCTATATGGTCGACTGAAGAGACTAAGAGGATTAGTCTAGGATTCTCTGATGAGCGCAAGACTGTCATCATCAGTTCTTGTCTTGATGACAAATAGGAAAGTATGCTCGTTCGGTTCCTGCAAGATAACCGGGATGCATTCACATGGCAACCTACAACATATGACGGGAGTCCCGAGAGAACTGGCCGAGCACAAATTGAAGGTGTATCCTCAAGCAAGGCCGATTCGACAAAAGTTGCTTCGTTTCACGCCTGATAAAAGGGAGGCTATTCGCGCCGAGCTAGCTCGCTTAGTGTCAGCAGGATTCATTAGAGAAGTACTGGCAAACCCTATTTGTCGGGGACCATAATTAGGGGTACCCTCAAGGCTCCTAATTCTCAGCTGGTAACCCCCATCAGCATAAAGCTACAAAGGCCTGATGGGTGCGATTAAGTCAGGGATCAGTCCATTCGAGGGACTCGATCACGCCTCGCCCGAGCTTAGCCTCGGACAAGGGCAGCCGACCCCGGAGGATCTCCGCCTCGCCCGAGGCCCCCCTCCAGCGGCGAACATATTTCCGGCTCGCCCGAGGCCCTGTCTTCGCCAAGAAGCAACCCTGACCAAATCGCCGCACCAACCGACCAAATCGCAGGAGCACTTAATGCAAAGGTGGCCTGACACCTTTATCCTGACGCGCGCCCCTCAGCCGACAGAGCAGAAGTGACCGCCGTCACTTCGCCGCTCCACTGACCGGTCTGACAGAAAGACAGCGCCGCCTGCACCGCTCCGACTGCGGTGCCACATGACAGAGTGAGGCTGACAGGCAGTCAGGCCCGGCCGCACGCACCATAGGAAACTCTGCTCCGCCCGACCCAGGGCTCGGACTCGGGCTAAGCCCCGGAAGACGGTGAACTCCGCTCCGCCCGACCCAGGGCTCGGACTCGGGCTAAGCCCCGGAAGACGGCGAACTCCGCTCCGCCCGACCCAGGGCTCGGACTCGGGCTAAGCCCCAGAAGACGGCGAACTCCGCTCCGCCCGACCCAGGGCTTGGACTCGGGCTAAGCCCCGGAAGACGGCGAACTCCGCTCCGCCCGACCCAGGGCTCAGACTCGGGCTAAGCCCCGGAAGACGGCGAACTCCGCTCCGCCCGACCCAGGGCTCGGACTTGGGCTAAGCCCCGGAAGACAGCGAACTCCACTCCGCCCGACCCAGGGCTCGGACTTGGGCTCAGCCCCAGAAGACGACGAACTCCGCTTCGCCCGACCCCAGGACTCAAATTCCGCCCTAGCCTCAGCCAACGACCTCCGCCTCGCCCGACCTAGGGGCTCGGACTCGACCTCGGCCGCGGAAGACGGACTCGACCCCGACCTCGGAGGAGCCTCCACATCGCCCCACCCTAGGGCGCAGGCCGGCCACGTCAACAGGAGGCGCCATCATTACCCTACTCCAAGCTGACTCAGGCTACGGGGAACAAGACCGACGTTCCATCTGGCTCGCTCCGCCAGATAGGCAATGATGGCGCCCCGCACGCACCCTGACGATGGCGGCTCTCGGCCCCCTTACGGAAGCAAGAGGACGTCAGCAAGGACTCGACAGCCCCGACAGCTGTCCCTCCGCCAGGCTCCAGCGCTCCTCCGACGGCCACGACATCACACAAACCGGGCGCCAAAATCTCTCCGGCCGCCACGATGGCGTGTACTTAGGGCGCTAGCTCTCCTCCACTAGACACGTAGCACTCTGCTACACCCCCCATTGTACACGTGGATCCTCTCTTTACGCCTATAAAAGGAAGGACCAGGGCCCTCTTAGAGAGGGTTGGCCGCGCGGGGACGAGGACGAGACAGGCGCTCGCGTGAGGCCGCTCGCTCCCTCCCCCGTGTGGACGCTTGTAACCCCCTACTGCAAGCGCACCCGACCTAGGCGCGGGACGAACACGAAGGCCGCGGGATTTCCACCTCTCTCACGCATGTCTCCGGCCACCTCACTTCCCCCCTTCGCGCTCGGCCTCGCGCTGACCCATCTGGGCTGGGGCACGCGGTGACACTTCACTCGTCGGCTTAGGGTCCCCCCGGTCTCGAAACGCTGACACTATTGTTGTACTAAAAAAGAATAGAGTTGATTAGCGCATGTGCGTCGATTATACTGATCTCAACAAGCATTGTCCGAAGGATCCCTTCGGGCTCCCTAGAATAGATCAGGTAGTTGACTTGACTGCTGGCTGTTCTATGCTCTCCTTCCTAGACTGCTACTCCGAATATCATCAGATCAGCCTGGCAAAAGGGACGAGGAGAAGACTACATTCATCACACCGTTGGGAGGCTTTTGCTATACCTCCATGCCGTTTGGCCTCAAGAACGCTGGAGCGACGTATCAGAGAGGTATCCAAACATGCTTAGCCGATCACTGGGGCAAGCGGGTGGAGGCTTACGTCGATGATGTGGTCATAAAAACAAAAAACTTAGAAAACTTCATCGAAGGTTTGCAGCTGGTCTTCAACAGCCTGAGGCGCTACCGGTTGAAGCTGAACCCAGAAAAGTGTGTCTTTGGAGTACTAGTCAGAAAGCTGCTCGAATTCATTGTCAACCATCGGGGAATTGAGGCAAATCCGGAGAAGATCGAGGCCATCTTGAGAATGGAAGCGCCGCGGTCGTAGAAAAAGGTGCAAAGGCTTACTGGATGCATGGCAGCTCTAAGCAGGTTTATATCAAGTCTAGGCGAGAAAGGAATGCCATTTTATAAATTACTCAAGAAGGTGGACAAGTTTCAGCGGACCACAGAGGTACAAGAGGCTCTAGAGGCACTGAAGAAGTTTTTGATCACACCACCTATACTCAAGCCACCGCGTCGAGCTACGCTCGGCCAGCCGGCAGAAGATCTGCTCCTGTATATCTCCTGCATGACTCACGTGGTAAGAACCACGTTAGTAGTCGAGCGGGTGGAGGAAGGACACACATACCTGGTGCAGCATCCAGTTTATTTCATTAGTGAAGTCCTTGGGCCCTCAAAGATAAGGTATCCTCAGGTCCAAAAGTTGTTGTACGCGGTACTTCTAACTGCTTGCAAGCTCTGGCACTACTTTGACGACCACAATGTCATAGTAGTCACATGATTTCCAATAGGTGATATTTTTCACAACAAAGAAGCTATTGGAAGGATAGCCAAGTGGGCATGCAAGACTCAAGCACTGGTTGACTTCATATCAGAATGGACTGAGCACTAGGTCCTGGAAAGCCCAAAAGTTGCTGAAGTATGGAGAATGTACTTTGACGGCTCGCTGAAGCTGCAAGGAGCGGGTGCAGGGATTCTCTTTATTGCTCCTAGAGGTGAACAACTTAAGTATGCACTCCAGCTTTTATTTCTGGCATCCAATAATGCAGCAGAGTACCTGTGACACCCCAGTGTCACTCAGGGTTTTTCTCAAAAGCCAAACCAAGAGCCATCATTTTATGTGAACCAAAGTAAGCATGAGCATCAAAATAACTTAAGTAATGATGAAGTCACCAAGTATATACTTAAAAGTGTCATGATCAAAGCAATTAATACCTTTAAAAGATAAGATTATGCAACCCTAGTTTAAAAACCCTAAAGGAGCCCCATGAGCAAAATTCAAAAAAAGTAAGAAAAAGGGAGTGAAAAGTTTAAAATTTTGAGTTGAGCCAATTATAAAAATTGAAGTATATTTAATGGGCAACAAGAAAGGTTGAGAAAGCTTAGCCAAAATAGCTCAAATAAAACCCCAAATCAAGCTTTCCATGTGTGGACTTAATGAGAATTCTGAATTTCAGATTTCTGAAATTCAGACCTTGAGCCAAAGATCAGGGATGTTCACCTTGATCCCTAACTCGAATCCTAATGGCCCCATTGACAAAAATGTGTCTAACTAACCCCTCTGTCGTGTGCCAGAAGATGGCATTGGGACGCGAGCCCTAGACACGACTAAACCTTGGATTTGCCTCGGATTTGCGCAGGGAGACAGACCAGATTTCCTGGCTCCATATCTCTGCGACCAGTAGGCAAAATCCTATGACCCCCACACAAGAATGGTAGCTTGTAGGGAGGAGAAGAGGTTTTGTGCACTGACCAAGGCGAGAGCAGGCTCGGATGAGCGACTACACGCGCCAGAACTTGGGCAGAACGCACGGGCACACGTGTTCGACCCTGGTCGGCACGCCAGAGCTCGCCCAACCCGCGCGCGCGCGCTCCCCGGCGACCAGTCAAGTCCGCCGCGCGCTCACGCCCTCGGTCGTGCCCGCCCGCGCCTATAAAGCCTCCCCGGGCGCGCCTCACTTCGCCCCGCACTCACCCTCTTCGGCCAGCCACTCTTCCTTAGCTCCGGCGAGCTTAATTTCCGCCCGCCATTGCCGCCCGAGCTTCGGCCACCGTGGCCAGCTCCCTCCAGCCACCCTCAAGTCAAGCCAGCGCTTCGGCCAGCTCCGCCAGTAGCCCGTGAAGCTTGCCAAGCCCTCGGACCCGGCCGGACTTCACCGGAGGCCCGAGATTGACTTCACCGGACTTCGGTCTTCCGCCGTCGCGCATGGACCGAGCTATCCAGTGAGTCTCTGCCCAATTCCTCTCGCTCATGACTTCTCTGGCATCCCGTGGACCTCCCTGACCCATTTGATTGAACTATCTCGCCGTGACCAGGCCGGTCTCCTCGCCGCCGACGAGCATCCCCGCCTGCGCGCGTGGACCGACCGACTCCGGCCATCTCCGACGGCGTTCCGCACACCGTTGTGATCCCCAAGACCTCCCCTTCATCCTCGACCTCTTCACCGGAACAGTCTCGCCGCCGGTAAGCCCCTCCGCCCTTTTCCCCGCCGCGGCTACTGTTTAAGGTAGAAGAAGGACCTCGGGTTAGGTTTTTGTAGAACCCGAGGGGTTTTCTGTAATGTCAGAGACTCAGGTGAATAGTAGCCTGAGGACTGATTCGCGAAGAAAACTTAGAAAACCGCCAGGGACCCCAGTGCAAAGTAGATTTTCAATTAAATCGATTCTGATATTCTTTTTAAATAACCAGAGAACTTGTAAAACTCATAACTTGATGAATTCTTAATCAAAAAATGTCAAACCAATTTTGCTAGCCTCTGTATATTATAATCTATCATTTAAAAATAGTAGACCTTATGCTTTCTTTTCAAAATTTTAGAGTTTAAAATTAAAAACAGAAACCCACTAAACCTTATTTAATCAAGGAAAATTAGTTTTTCTTCTGTGCTAGACTTAAGAAAATTTGTGGGTATTCAAACCTCTTTTAGACACTGTTTAAAAATAGTAGGAACCCCAGCATTAGAAATTATGATGTAGTTTCTCATTTAAAGATGTTTTGTCCAAAACTTAGAGAAAATCAGAAAGATAATAGAAATTAATGAACAGTGATTAATATTATTTTTCCTAGTTTACTTATGTAACAGAGAACTTAGGAAAAATACAGAGACCATTAATTTGGACCAGTTTTAAATTAAAATGAATTGTTTAGCCTAAATAAGACTGAAAATCAATTATTAAAGAGGCAAAACTATAACCAAAATGCTTAACAAAAATCCAGTGAACTTATAACCACCAGAGCCCCACTACAAAAATACAGAGCACCTCAGTCCAACTTTTTAAGTAAGGGAAATAAATACAAGGTGATAATAAGGCATTTTCCAACTAAATCATGAACAACCTCAAATAATGTGATAATGGGCAACCAAAAATTTGCTAAGTCCATGATGAGGTAAACTACCAGAGAAAAATGCAAACCCATGAAAAGGAGGCAAACTCTTACCAATTGCTAATGATTTAAGAGAAAAGCCATTTAATTCAAATAATGCATACCACCCCTTTCCTTAAGCAAAAAGATGCCAAACTTCAGAATGATTGCTCTTGCACAAAATAATAACCAAGAAAAATAAGAACTCTGTTGTTTGATATTTTTCAAGTGTAGTGGTAGTAGAAAGCACCCATTTGGCTAGAAACTTGAGAAAACCATAGAAAAATAATTAAAAGTATTAATGACTAGAAATTTGTATCAAGTCATGTTATAACACCTAAAAGCCAGCAAAAATAAGTTCTGAAGAATTACCCACTATTAAATAGTAGTTGTAGTTCAAAGCACCCCTTCTACCCTAGAGTTTAATAATTTTGTGCAGAGAAAACTATTCACTTTCTGATCCCCAAATTTTAAGACAGAGAAACACACACCAGTAGCAAGCCACTGTAATTTTTGCAGAATTTTTAGAATTTTATAAAAGCAACTTGTAGTTCAAACCTACTCCAAAACATTAAAGAGAATAAAAGAAAAGGAAAGGAGAAATAAACCCCACCTCAATAAGTCTAACTTGAGTACTTATCATTTATCCCTAAGACTTAAAAAGAATTCAGTGGAACCCCCAAAATTAAACCTACCACTTACCTTAGCTAAATTTGAACCAGTTTACCAAGTATACCACCCAAGGGTCTTGCATAAGTAAAGTTAACTTGTTTAACTCAAGAAAGATCATACACCTTTTAAGTTGTGATTTCTAAAAGCACATATCATATCATGCATATATCTTACGCATTGCATTCATTAGATTGTAATCTTGCCGACGGAGAGTACGTGCTCATCCCCGAGCAAGGACCTGTCCAAGAGGAAGACCAGGAGCAGGCTTCAGAGGCTGCTATCGAGGATCTCCCTGCAGCCCCAGCAATTGAAGGCAAGCCCCGGTTTTATGCATAACCTATTAATTATGCTATTTTACTACACTTAATGCTTGTAGGATTGCAATGTGCACTTAAGTGTAGGAGTTGCTTGAAACCTCTAGTTGCATGAACTTAGGATTCCTTTTTGAGATGAATACTAGTATGCTAGGTCGAGTAGCTGCTTGCTAATCAGGATCTTGGTAGAAGTCGAGTGATTTTTCTAGCACTCGCGCGAGGTCAGGAATTGATTGTATTCATTTTGATAATGGGATATATGTTGGTCTATGGACTTGGATCCAGGGAGGATGCCTTGTCCATGAGACGGGAAAATGAATTAAGGATTAATGTGTGGATACCTGAGTCAAGCTTTTGAACGTACTAAGCACATGCCGGGAAATATGGTGACCGGTAAACCTAGTACCTGAGTGAAGCCGGGCGCGGACTTTATCCCTCATGCGACCTGAGACTGGGTCTCCCATGCTAGCTATGGTGGGTACAAGTGCAGTCACTGCACGGCGGCAGCCGGGGTCAGTGGAGCATTGTATGCCAAGGCGGTGAGGCCTGGACGCGAACGGGGAATCGATGGGGACGGTTGTCATGTGCAGGGTCGAAGTACCCTGACATGCCGTGTGTTTAGGTTTACCTTGCAAGGTTAAAACTCGATTCGAATCGTCTGCTTCTCGCAGCTAATGAGACTGCTTGATTCCTTGTACTGCATCGAGTAAGAAGTGAAATGTGGTTACATGAGATAACTTGTTGATTGAACTAATTGATTGTTACCATGTATGCTTAGAAGGAGCAAACCTAGCTAAGTTAATGATGGTAAAATTTGGAAAAGCTAAAAATTGCTTTTAGTAACAGGTAGTGCTTTTGGCAAACCAAACCCCTCAGCCAAACAGCTGCATAGTCTAGAGGTAGAGGAGTAAACTCCTCACACCGGGTAAGTCTAGCTGAGTATTAGTATACTCAGCCTTGCTTGTGGCACCATTTTTGCAGGTACCATGCAGGATTTGATTGATGGTGTGACTTGGCCTACCACCCTGCCACCGGGTTGGACGGTCGAGTGGGATGTTGCTCCGGCAGGAGAGGAGCATGAGGAATAGTGGGCTAGGCCTTGCCCATTTCCTCATTACCGACGACATCGATTATCCGCTGCACTTTACTTTATGAACTTTATTTGCTACTCCAGAACTCCGATTTATGTAATAATTCAGTACTTAATTTGAGGTTTCCTGTTTTATTGTATTTCTTCTGTGACTCACCTTCGAGTGAGATTGTGGAATTTGATCCTGGTTAAGTGGCTCTATCAGACTAGATCTGAAGGACTGACGGGTTATTCCGATTTAAGTGTGTCACGGCCCTTGAGGCATGACTTAGGCACTTAAGCTGGAATAATTCGGGTGGTTCTGCCACAGTACCAAGCACTGGTCCACGAGCTGAGCATCGCAATATCACTCTGCATCAAGAAGCTAATGGTATACAGTGATTCACTGGTAGTCATAAGCCAAATAAACAAAGATTGGGACTGCTCGACCGACTCAATGGGCAAGTATTATGCAGCCGTGCATAAGTTGGAAGACAAGTTCGAAGGATTGGAGTTCCATCACGTGGAAAGGGATCGCAATGCAGCATCTGATGCATTGTCGAAGCTGGGATCCAGTCGGGCCCAAGCTCCACCTGGGATCTTCGTCCAAGAAGTATCACAACCAAGCATCATCACGGACCAGATGGAAGAATGCAACGCTTTGAGTCTGCTAGAGGCAGATCCTAATGACTAGAGAGAGCCAATCATCAGATACATAAAAAATGAAGAGGAGTCGGATGACAAGGCTGCAGCAGAGCGCATTGCAAGGCAGTCAGTCCACTACACCATCATAGGGGTTGCTATACAGAAGAGGCGCCGGAGGAGTCTTCATGAAATGCGTCCACTCGGCCACTGGGAGACAGCTATTAGATGAAATTCATGCTGGACATGTGGTGTACATGCTGCATCAAGGACTCTAGTCAAAAAGGCTTTCAGATCCGATTTCTACTGGCCAACTGCGAGGAATGACGCTGTCGAGTTAGTCCAGAAGTGCGAGGCATGCCAATTCTTGTCAAAATAACAACACTTGCTCGCGTAGTAGCTGCAGACCATTCCTATAACCTGGCCGTTTGCATGCTGGTGGCTGCACATGATCGGACATTTCAAGAAAGCTCAGGGAGGTTATACTCATATACTGGTTGCCATTAACAAATTCACGAAGTGGATAGAATACAAGCCAATCGCTTCCTTGACCTCAGCAAAGGCAGTGGAGTTTATCCAGGAGATAATGTTCAAGTTCAGAATACCAAATAGCATCATCACTGACCTAGGATCCAACTTAACCAGCTCAGAGTTCTTCGATTTCTATGAACAAAGGAGTATCTAGATCAAGTACGCATCAGTGGCACATCTGAGAGCTAATGGCCAGGTGGAGAGAGCCAATGGAATGATACTGGATGCACTCAGAAAAAGGTATTCGACAAGAGCGAGAAGCTTGCAGGGAATTGGATCAGAGAGCTGCCATACATAGTCTGGAGCCTGCGAACTCAGCCCAGTCGAGCTCTGCATGGAAACACCCTGTTCTTCATGGTGTATGGGTCGGAGGCAGTGCTGCCTACCGATTTGATCTTTGGGGCGCATAGGCTGACCTTTGAAAGCATAGCTGAGGCAGAAGCAACCAGGCTAGAGGACATTGATTTGCTAGAGGAGGAACAACTAAACACGGTAATTCAGTCGGCCAGATACCAGCAGACCTTGAGGCGCTACATGACAAAGCTGTGCGGCACCGATCCTTTGTAGTGGGAGATTTGGTCCTCCGCCGAGTGCTAACGGGGGAGGGGCGACACAAGCTATCACCACCATGGGAAGGACCATTCATCGTAGCAGAGATCAAACAGCTGGGATCCTACCGGCTCACTCAAATGGATGGCACCGAGGTGGGGAACTCATGGAACATCGAGCACCTCAGGAAGTTCTACCCTTAATGATACCTCAAAAGTCTCGAGGGAAGTTGTACTATGGAACCAGAAGGTTTCATCATCAATAAAGCTTTCATCTTCCAAAGGCATTCAAACTCTTGATTGACAACTGACTTAGATTGGGCTCGACTCGAAATCAGCATTATATAACTTAGGGTGACCACTATGCCCTACTAACGGAGCAATCGGCTTAAGCTGGAAACACATTAAGTCGGTGCGACATGCTCACGCTTACATAACTTAGGATGATCACTATGCCCTACTAATGGAGCAATCAGCTTAAGTCAGAAATGTCTTAATTTAGTGTGGCATGCTCACACTTACATAACTTAGGGTGACCACTATGCCCTACTAACGGAGCAATTGGCTTAAGTCGGAAACGCCTTAAGTCGGTGCGACATGCTCACGTTTACATAACTTAGGGTGACCACTATGGCCTACTAACAGAGCAATCGGCTTAAGTCGGAAACGCCTTAAGTCGGTGCTCCATGGTCATGCTTACATAACTTAGGGTGATCACTATGCCCTACTAACGGAGCAATCGGCTTAAGTCGAAAACGCCTTAAGTCGGTGTGACATGCTCACGCTTACATAACTTAGGGTGATCACTATGCCCTACTAACAGAGCAATCGGCTTAAGTCGGAAACGCCTTAAGTCGGTGCGACGTGCTCACGCTTATATAACTTAGGGTGATCACTATGCCCTACTAACGGAGCAATCGACTTAAGTCGGAAACGCCTTAAGTCGGTGTGACATGCTCATGCTTACATAACTTAGGGTGATCACTATGCCCTACTAACGGAGCAATCGGCTTAAGTCGGAAACGCCTTAAGTCGGTGCGACATGCTCATGCTCACATGATTTAGGGTGATCACTATACCCTAGTAACAAAATAGCCAAATCAAACCAGGAGTACTTCGAAAAAAGAAGTATTTCGCTTACAGTGCCAGTGGTGTTTCTCGACGCCCTGCCCACGAAACAATCAGTTCAAACATAACTATTGTGCACATACAAAACTCACATTACACGTTTTCTCTAAAAGATGCTAACTCGATAAACAAGTGTTTTTCAGGCAAATCATTGCGCTGGAGTATTCTTGTAGGCGACATCATTTGTAGGAGCAACAGAAGAAGATGGATAGCTCACGGCATCAGGCGCGGCCATGACATCAGCGGCAATGTCATCAGGCACAACGACGCCGGGTCTCCTCATCAGGATCCACCCAGCGCGAACAGCCTTATCCATGGCCTTGTCGCACATCGCCTTCATGACGAAACGGTCATCCTCTAAGGCCTTGATAGTGAAGCGGGTGGCCTCTAGCTCCTGCGTGATAAGCTTCTTGGAAGCATGCAGCTCGTTGACGGTGGAATCTTTGGTGGACAACAGCTTGCTGAGTCAGGAGACTTCATCCTGAGATGCCCACATCTCATCGCGATGGTGGTCCAAATCAGACATAGTAAAGTGATAGCTTCTCTCCAGAATGGTCAGGGAGGTACTGGCATCACGATACAACCTGTCCAGATTATCACGAGATGCAACGAGTGCTCATTTTTCCTCCTGCAAGCAAGAACAACACTAAGCATTGAAGCAAGGGGAGCAAAGCAGGAGCAGCCAAGAGAGTTTACCTCATGTGTTATTTTCTCGGAGTCGAGCTGTGCATTCAGAGAGGAGTTCAAGGAGAGAGCACCGTCCAAGAAAGCAGAAGTTTGGATTAAGTCGGCCTGGCTCTAGGAATACTTCTCTTCAATGTCAGAGCACCGTTGAGCCAAATCTAGCAAAGCAGCAGAAGAAGAGCGCAAGATTCAGAATGAGCCGAGTAATGAAAGCAAATAAGGAAACTATTAGCTCACTAACCAATATTTGACGCCCTTAGATCATCTATTTGTTTTTAAAGCAGTAGAGGGTTCCACTGCATCAGAGACGAAACTTGATCAGGGATAGGAGCACCGCAAGATCTCAGTTGGGCAGATACACCACTAAGAACATCCTATGATTATGAAAAGATAAGAAAAAGGCTAGTTTGCCAGTGGGAACAGTAAAAAAGCAAAAGTCAACTCACCTGAAGATTGGAGAGGAACAAAGGAAGACCTAAAGGAGGAAGAGTTGATACATTGCTTGATGAGGGGAGATCAGCAGCAATGATATCAAAGGCGCAATTCAGAGGGACCTCAGCCTCATCAGCAGGCGATAGACTCTCGGCGTTTGGATCACTAGCCTCTAAAGTGACCAGACCAGCGAGAGCCGTAGAGAGATGTGTCACCGCAACACCCTCAGATTGGACTGGCGGCTATCCAACGTGAACGTCCATGGAAGCAGCAGAAGGGGAACCTGCCCCAACACCTCGGGGGCTGGGTCGCTACCAGCACCACCCTCGGGGGCTAGGTCCTCCACGACAGCCACCTCTAAGGCTGAAGATCCCTCAGCCACGTCCATAGGAGTCAGGTGCCTCCGATCAGCGTCTTCATGAGGTAGACCGCCCTCCAAGGTCGACGAAGCATGAGAAACTATCCGGGTTATCTCTTGCCCGGCAGAATCATGCGACAGAAGACCATTATCTGGGACCTCTGAACAGATAGTGGGATTGTCAGTTTTAGGAGGCTCTGATAAAAGGTCCTTAGGGATGATCTCTTCTAGAGATTGGTCGAAATAAGATATTGACAACCCTTGGAGGCAGACGAGCCCTGACAAGGCTTGCATGGGAATGTCACTGACCCTGTGGCGACGGCTATTCTTGCAAATCAGTGGAATTTCCTCCTCTTCCTCATCAAACACACCGTCAGCAACCTGAGCATCATCACAACCTCCAGCATTGTCCTCAGGGATGGTGCCCGTCGGGCCATTGCCAGGGAATAACGTGGAGGGGCCAGCGTCTTGTTCCAGGCATGACAACCACCGAAGTTGCCTTTTCTTTTTCTTCTCCTCGGTAGGTGCAGCTAGATGGTTCACTCGACGTGAACGCTTCCGACGAGCACCTTCTAGCTTCTGAATTTTCTCGTCTTCGCCAAACTCTTGCCCAACCGCAACTGCCATTGGCTCAGTGCTGGTAGAGTCAGATGATTCTCCGGACAACAGGCTAAGAACAACATTTATCTTAGCATCATTAGTACTGGACGACATCTCAAAGTAAGTCTGCTTCTCAGCCTCAAGAAGATTTCGGAGGGGAGCAATCAAGGCCTCAATGTCCTCTGAGGAGGGTCGTACTCTATGGCCCGGGCTACCATCTCGAACAGGAGGATTGGGAACAAAATTGGAGAAGGGACTCTGCAGAGGCATGTTCCAAGCTGAATAGGATAAGGGGGCGCCAACATTCGAAACCCTGCCCCTTAGCATCAAATCAATTCGGCTTAGCAGGTCCTCATTGGGAATCCGTCTGTTTGTAACTCGGGTATAATCGTTGACACCGGTATACAATTAAGCAGGGTAGACTCTGTCCTTCAGAGGTTGAATGTTTTTGAAGACAAAGTCAGCAACCACGACTTTGACAGCCAGGCCTCTGTCCTTCAGCGAGCAAATTTCAGCAAGCAACACCTTTGCTTTGACTACCTCTGAATAAGTGGGGGATTCTACCAAACTGGGCGTGCGAACATCGGGTTGCCTCCCTGATCGAGGGGGGGAGGGATTTGTTGTGATTCTCCATGTTGAACCACTCGAGGTGCCATCCCTTGATGCTGTCCTTGAGGGGGATATCAAGGTATTCCACTTTCCTCCCCCGGCGAAGCTCCAAACTGGTGCCACCGACGAGCTGATGTTGTCCTCCAGCCATGCCGGGTCGACAGTGGTAAAGATACCTCAAGAGTCCAAAGTGGGGGAGAATTCCAAGAAAGGCCTCGCACAGGTGTACGAAAATGGCAACTTGAAGAATGGAGTTGGGATTTAAATGTGTAAGATTTAAATCGTAGAAGTCAAGGAGACCGCAGAAAAAGGGAGAAACAGGAAGAGCAAGTCCGCGGATGAGGAACGACACATAAACAACAGCCTCGTGGGTGTCCTCTACTGGAATAGTGACCCCACGCTAGATCCACCAAGAACACAGTTCTTTCAGCGGCAAAACCCCAGTCTCCACAAGATGCAAAAGATTTGATTCAGAAATTATGGACATGTGATTACTAGCGAATGGAAGCTGGCTGTTGGGATCGATGGGTGGAATGATCGGAATGACAACGCTCTGTCTCTTTCGCTTGGGAGCCATCACAATCTCTCGGGCAGAACGAGTAGGCTCGAGAATTCAGAAAGCAAAGAAGCGGCAGAGAAAAAGCAGGATTTAGGGTTCAGAACTCAAGAAGGCACATCGACATGAGTATAAGTTGGCTCCTTAAGGTAGGCATTACCTCTAAAGTGCCAGATCATAACTCGAAAAAGTGAGAACTGCAATCGTCACTCGGGCATTACCTCTAAAATGCCGACAAACTTTCAGGCACATGAACAAAAAGCAAGCAACGGTGATTAAGTGGAGTAACTTCATCCTTCATTTGTAGTGGGGGAATTAACACAAACTCGAAGCCGACTCATTATGAGTCAGCCTCTTCTACCCCTGCCACTACATTACATTACACTACATTACACTACATTACCCTACTACTTACACTACACTACACCACTAACTAACACTACCTTATTCTACTGCTACTTACTACTACTACTACTGTTGCTATCTATACTAATATTTAAACCAGCGCCATTATGCCACTGGCCCTGTTGCCGTCACTGTCGCCCTTGCTGTCGTCGCCCTTGCTGCTATCGCCGCCACTGCCGTCACCGTCGCCCTTGCCGTCATCGCCCTTGCTACTGTCGCCGCTACTACCGTCACCATCGCCCTTGGCGTCGTCGCCCTTGCTGCCGTCGTCGTCGCCGTTGCTACCGTCGCCCTCGCCGTCACCATCGTCGCTGCTCCACTCCTCGGAGGAGTCAGAGGATTCCACCTCCTCCGAGGAGACTTCCTCTAACTCATCCGACCCCCCGAGCCCGGCGCGCTAGATGGAGCGCCCTTACGCTCGGGCTGTGGTGGATAGCCCCATGGAGTCATCCGAATCCTTGGATGACGCCGAGGGAGAAGCCGGAGCGGGCGATCGATCCTACTCGGAGGAGGCCTCCTCCGAGTATTCTGAGTCGCCGAAGTCCTTCGAGGGAGGACTCGGAGCGCGCTTGCGCTTGCTTTCGACACGGCGAGGCAAACCCCTGCCCCTCCTACCCCTGCCCATGGTCGGTTGGAGAGGGAGGGAGTGAAGAAGAAGAAGAGGAAGAAAGCAAGTGATCAATGAGCAAGTGAAAGTGAAAAGAACAGCCGGGGTAGGTAGGCTATTTATAGAGGCTGGGAGTGACCGTCCACTTCCTACCCGCTCGCCGAACAGTCATAAGAATTCAATAAGCAATTCAAGCCGCCTGAAAATAAGTCAGGCAATAGGTGCCGCTTGGTGTAACATGGCACCGGTTGGACCTAAGTCAACTGCTCAGGCAAATGATTACACCTCTCGGTCACATCAAGTTACTACTCTAGGATAGCGCGGTAAACACTGTGCGTGCCAAGACGCCCCTTGGGCACACCCATTGGGTGTGTTGCCCAGAATTTTCAAAGATTTTCTGAAGAAGTGATATCCACAAAATATACGCAATGAATGTACCAAGACAAAAGGAGGAGATCAGCCGAGATGGAAGGAAGTCCAAATGTGGCTACTAAAGCGCAAGTCTAATCAACAGAAACATTGAAGCACAGAGCAGGGTGATGTCCAGTTGAGACCCATCTGCCTCAACTAGCCAGACATCCAATCTGTCACCGATCAAATTGATTTCAGACCTAACAAGGCGTGGACAGATGGCATTGTTTGAATTTCTAAAGCATGAGATGAAGACCTTTGAATGGATTATTTCTAAAATCCATTCAAAGCTCGGGGGCTACACCCATGGATGCACCTTCGGTGCACCCAATAGATTTATAGTCCCATGAAGACAAAATTATGATTTCTAAAGCATAAGATGAATACCTTTGAATGGATTATTTCTAAAATCCACTCAAAGCTCGGGGGGCTACACCCATTGGGTGCACCCAATAGATTTATAGTCCCATGAAGACAAAATGCTGATTTCTAAAGCATAAGATAAAGACCTTTGAATGGATTATTTCTAAAATCCACTCAAAGCTCGGGGGCTACACCCATTGGGTGCACCTTCGGTGCACCCAATAGATTTATAGTCCCATGAAGACAAAATGTTGATTTCTAAAGCATAAGATGAAGACCTTTGAATGGATTATTTCTAAAATCCACTCAAAGCTCGGGGGCTACACCCATTGGGTGCACCTTCGGTGCACTCAATAGATTTATAGTCCCATGAAGACAAAATGCTGATTTCTAAAGCATAAGATGAAGACCTTTGAATGGATTATTTCTAAAATCCACTCAAAGCTTGGGGGCTACACTCAATGGGAACGGCAGAACAGAAATCAGGCCATATAACAAACCTGTAAGCCGGACTAGGAATCTTTGGGCTTATTATTTCAAAATCAACTTAAAGATTGGGGGCTTATGGGGGACAGATATCCCCCGGGTCCACTAGAAGGTGAAAGGGCCTCGCGCGGGGCCTCGGGCCAGTTACCCCGTAAGGCCATCCCTTCATGGGCCGGGCTAGAGCTACTGGTGGAATGGGCCGACCTGACAAGGCAACAGACTCAAGCCCAAGCATCACGTCAAAGCGTGCTCTATCCAAAGAAATCGTCTGACCTTCCCGCGCATGGCGCCCTCAAATGTCGGGGCGGATTAGGGATGAGTCAGCGGTGTTTTCGGGAGATCAGTTCAATCGGTTCACTATCATTTAGGAAACATGTGATCACGATGTACATATGGAGTGCTCCACGGTCGTGTATATAAGGCTCAGGGGGTACCCTATCATTTTCATCGACTATCTACCTATCTCATTAGCATGTCCCCATTCAGGAGACATCGCTTGTAACCCACCACATATAGATCCACCCTGGGAAGTAGGGTGTTACGCCTTTCTAAGCGGCCCGAACCTGCAGAAAATCGTCTGTTCCTCTCTCGTGCATCTAGCGCGAACAATTGAGTTACAATCAACAGCACCGTCCTACCCAAAAGCACCGCAAGGGTAACCCTGGGTTGCGGTCGAACTCTAAACACCGATAGTGGGGAAGCGTGTGTTCGTCTACGTGCGTCGATGACTGGATGCTGATGTCTTTGATCTTCTCCCTCCTCCGTGGAGGGACCACTGCCATATTTATACACCAAGAGGAGCGTCCTTAGTGAAGTCAGGTCCTGTATTCGAAGAAGAGATGCCTGACGTCTGACATGATGGCAAACTGTGCAGTAGATTCGTGCCTGCTGACTTCTCGTAGAGAGTCGAGGCCGAGACCGAGGGGTTGTCCATACGCCCGAGCCCCCGAGGGAGAGGATGCCCATGCCGTAGTGGTTGTAACAACGCCGGGGTATGGGTCAAATGCTGCTTATGGGGTGCGTCATCGTCCTGGCGTGTGATGATGTCGAGATTCCCTGTAGCACTCATCGAGATCAAAGCGCCTGCTTAGTGGATGTAGAAGTCTTCCCGAGGCATTAGCCGAGCCGTCCCTCAACGTGTGCTACAGCAGTTGTGCATCTAGATAGATTACCTTCTTGCATTGGTTCTGACTATGTGGAATTTAGAGGCCTTATATTGAGAAGTAGATGTTTAAGTTGCCCAATTCATGTCCCTTAGGTGTCACAGTCCCTTTAGCATCAAATGACTCTTGCAACTCAAGAGCCGTGTGACATGAATATTATTTGATGCTTTGACTGCTGGTCAAGTGTAAAACCCAAATTTCTATTTTGGTATCTAAATAAATTTTTTTAAATTTCATTTGAATTAAGGAGCTTTGAATGTGAAACATGCATTTAAAAATAGTTTCCAAAAATAAATAAAAGGGGCATATATGTTTGTACACTACATGTTGGAGCATTTTTTATTTGTGTGAATTCAAATTCAAATTTGAATTATTGAATTTGGATTTGAATTCTCAATTGAAATTGAAAAAAGGATTTCTATTTTTTTGTTCACCTCGCGAGCCTATTTCTTTCCCTTGGCCCAATCCCTCTTGCTGCCCCTTAGCCCCGTGTGGGTCGAACAACCGACCCAATGATGAGGTTGGCTGCCGCACCCACACGAGTGACATCGAGGGCAGGTTTCACCGAACCGTCTCCCTCTCGGGCACGCATCCCGCATGTGTGAGTTGCGGTTGCTGACGCGTGGGCCCTGTGTGTCGAGGTCGTCTTCCTCCTCGTGCCCGCCATGGACTCTGTACTGATTCTGACACAGTCATGAGTGTCAAGAGACCCAAACGTCCCATGCTCTTTGCTTCGCACCATATATGCTTGCAACGACATACCCCTTGTTGGATTAATATGGGCTTGGCCCAAATTAATATTCAATAATAGTCAATGCTAATGGCCCACTTTAATGCTATGGTGTACTAATTATTTAGTACCATATTGGAAGTTCAAAGGACAAATTAATCAACTTAAATAGGTGGACCATTGGTGCATCTATTGAGAAGTTGAGAAAAGGATGAAGGACTGCCACACACGCGCGCGCGCGCCGCCGCCGCCGCCGGCCGGCCGGGCCGGGCCGTGGCCGTGGCCGTGGCCGTGGCCGTGGCCGTGGCCGTGGCTCGTGGCTCGTGGTAGATCGGACCTTGGTCCGAATATTCCTTTCAAACGGTTGCGCATTTTGCCTGGAGTGATGACCGTCATTAACGGACGTCAGTTTCCAGTTCTAAATGCGTGACCGTTTCTGTCCGTTGCTCTTCTCCCTCCTTCTGGCCGCCTATAAGAATGGAGAGGAGAGGGCTCTTCCAGCCACGCGAATCACCTCAGGCGAATTGCAAGAAACACATTCCCGTCCCACCTTCTGCGAGCACAGAGAGAGTGGGAGAGCAGGCCTCCGAAATCACCGACCGCAGAGATACACTTGCACGGGTGTGCGGGCGATCAGATTTTTGGGGAGCGTCTTCGCGACTGCTCGCGTGATCTGCTTCGTCTTCTTCCCGGCGACCGTTCGAGGGACTGCACTGCGTACACCTTCCTGCATCGACTTCGTACGGCTACATCGAACAAACACACGAGATGACTCGTGTGAATGGAGCCACTGATGCCTTGAGCATCGGTCCCTCCGCTGGGTACACTCTATTCTTCGTATTTGTGCATGTTTTATTGCTATTTACTGCTTATGCGAGTAGTTATACACACATGCACATACATGTCATCACATATATCGCACTGTTTTTCTGGATTAAATTAAAACTAAAAATGCCTAACTTTCTAACAATCCAAAAATCTGATATTAGGCATTTTTCTGTTAGTGGTTTTGCTGCTGCGTTAAAACCAAGTGAACCTTTTGATGGGACATTTTACAAGAGATGGCGTAGTAAGATGATACTGTGGTTGACCGCAATGAACTGCTATCACGCCGCACAGGGGAAACCCGAACAGTTCACTCCTGAAGAGGAGAGAATGTTCGACGTTGCCGATAACCTGTTTCGAGGCGCCGTGATTGGCGCTCTTGCCAACAAGTATGTTGATTCTTATCTAACGTGCACATCTGCAAAAGAGTTATGGGATGCATTAGATGAGAAGTTTGGTGTTTCTGATGCTGGTAGCGAGCTGTACATCATGGAGCAGCTGTTTGACTATAAGATGGTGGAAAACCGTCCTGTAGTTGAACAGGCTCATGAAATACAGGCACTGGCTAAAGAACTCGAACAATTCCCATGTGTCTTGCCTGACAAGTTCGTGGCCGGCGGTATTATCGCTAAACTGCCACCTTCTTGGACGGATTTTGCTACCACTCTAAAACATAAGAGACAAGAGTTTAGCGTGGCTGAGCTTATTGGTTCTCTTGATGTTGAGGAGAGGGCGAGAGCAAAAGACACTCGTGGAAAAGGAGTTGAGACTTCTAGTGCCAATATGGTACAAAAGAAGAACTCCAATGCACCACATAATATTAAAAAGAAAAACAAGCAACAGAATGCCACGAAGCCCAAGCAGGCAGCCTCGTTCAAAAAGAAGAACAAAGGAGCTGGTTGCTTTGTTTGCGGGAGTACTGATCATTGGGCAAGCGCTTGTCCAGACCGCAAATTTAAGCAAGAGAAAAAACCAGCTCAAGAGAAGAAAACAGTAAACATGGTTGTTAGCGAGACTGCAGAAGGAACATCGGGGTATGGTAATCTTTTACCTACTGTTCTTTCAGTGTGTCAATCCCCTGAGTGGTGGGCTGATACCGGTGCTAATATTCATGTGTGTGCTGATATTTCTTTATTTTCTTCTTATCAGTGCAAAGGGACTGGAGCCTTGCTGATGGGGAACGGATCACATGCGTGTGTTCTTGGTGTTGGTACAGTCATTCTGAAGTTTACTTCGGGAAAGACGGTGCTATTGAAGAACGTGCAGCATGTCCCCTCCATCAAAAAGAATCTAGTTAGTGGCTCTCAATTGTGCCGAGATGGCTACAAAATTGTCTTTGAGTCTAATAAATGTATACTGTCTAAGTATGGAACGTTTGTTGGAAAAGGCTATGACAGCGGAGGCTTGTTCCGCTTATCTTTGCATGATGCGTGTAATAAGTCTGTGAACAATGTTGTTTCGAATGAGTCGTTTATTTGGCATTCACGACTTTGTCATATCAATTTTGGTTGTGTTTCGTGGTTAGCAGATTTAAATTTAATCCCGAAATTTGATTTAGTCAAAGGTTCTAAGTGCCAGGTGTGCGTGCAATCTAAGCAACCTCGCAAGCCTCACAAGGCTGCGGAGGCGAGGAATTTGGCACCACTAGACTTAATACATTCCGATTTATGTGAGATGAACGGAATATTGACTAAAGGAGGCAAGCGATATTTTATTACTTTTATCGATGACTCTACTAGATTTTGTTATGTGTATCTCTTAAAATCAAAAGATGAAGCTTTGCATTATTTTAAGACCTACAAAGCTGAAGTTGAAAATCAACTCGAGAGGAAAATTAAACGGTTAAGGTCTGATCGTGGTGGAGAATATTTTTCGGGTGATTTTTCTGATTTTTGTGTGGAACATGGTATTATTCATGAGAGGACACCGCCATACTCACCACAATCCAATGGGGTTGCTGAAAGAAAGAACCGTACTCTAACTGATTTGGTTAACGCCATGTTAGAGACTTCAGGGCTATCTAAGGAATGGTGGGGTGAGGCGATCTTGACGGCATGTCATGTCCTGAATAAAGTTCCCACAAAGAACAAAGAAATCACACCATTCGAGGAATGGGAAAAGAAGAAATTAAATATCTCCTATTTGCGCACCTGGGGTTGTTTGGCTAAAGTGAATGTGCCAATTAACAAGAAGCGCAAATTAGGACCGAAAACTGTTGATTGTGTTTTCCTTGGGTATGCTTTCCACAGCATTGGATATAGGTTTTTAATTATAAACTCTGGAGTACCGGACATGTTGGTTGGTACAATTATGGAGTCCAGAGATGCTACGTTTTTTGAGGACGAATTTCCCATGAAAGCTACACATGATACGTCTAATGATGAACCAACGATACCCCATGAGCATTTTATTCCGGTAGAACACACTGAGGAATCCCATATACATAATCATGTGGAAAATGACAATGTATCAACTCGAAAGAGTAAGAGACCAAGGATTGCAAAGTCCTTTGGTGATGATTACATTGTATATCTTGTGGATGACACACCAAGTACCATTGAAGAGGCATATTCCTCTCCTGATGCTGACTTTTGGAAGGAAGCAATAAGGAGTGAGATGGATTCTATTATGTCTAATGCAACTTGGGAGGTAGTTGAGCGTCCTTATGGGTGTAAGCCCATTGGAAGTAAATGGGTGTTCAAGAAAAAACTTAGGCCTGATGGTACTATTGAAAGGTACAAGGCGAGGCTTGTAATTAAAGGCTATTCACAGAAGGAAGGTGAGGATTTCTTTGATACTTATTCACCTGTGGCTCGATTGACCACAATTCGTGTGCTACTTTCTTTGGCTGCCTCTCATGGTCTACTCGTCCATCAAATGGATGTTAAGACAGCATTCCTAAATGGAGAGCTAGATGAGGAAATTTACATGGAGCAGCCAGCTGGGTTTGTAGCAAACGGTCAAGAAGGCAAGGTGTGTAAATTATTGAAATCGTTATATGGCCTAAAACAAGCACCTAAGCAGTGGCATGAAAAGTTCGATAGAACTTTGACATCTGCCGGTTTTGTTGTGAACGAAGCAGACAAGTGTGTATATTATCGGTATGGTGGGGGCGAGGGAGTAATTTTATGCCTATATGTTGATGACATTCTAATCTTGGGGACGAGTCTTGATGTGATTAAAGAGACAAAAGACTTTCTGTCTAATAATTTTGAAATGAAAGATTTGGGAGAAGCTGATGTTATTCTTAACATTAAGCTACTGAGAGAAGGCATTGGTGGGATCACACTTGTGCAATCCCATTATGTGGAAAAGGTTTTGAGTCGCTTTGGTTTTAGCGAATGTGAACCTGCTCCAACGCCTTATGATCCTAGTAAGCTATTAAAGAAAAATCGAAGGATAGCTAGGGATCAATTGAGATATTCCCAAATAATTGGTTCACTCATGTACTTAGCTAGCGCTACGAGGCCTGACATCTCATTTGCTGTGAGCAAACTTAGTCGATTTGTTTCAAATCCGGGAGATGATCACTGGCGTGCTCTTGAGAGAGTTTTGCGCTATCTAAAGGGTACTATGAGTTTAGGCATCCATTATACCGGGTACCCAACAGTACTGGAGGGTTATTGTGATGCAAACTGGATATCTGATGCTGATGAGATATATGCCACAAGTGGATATGTGTTTTCACTTGGAGGTGGTGCTGTTTCATGGAAGTCTTGCAAGCAGACTATTGGAACTGTCTCTCGACAGCAAGGAGATCCAACACAGGTGAATGGCGATGGCGACAGGGCACTCGCGGGTGGTGGCAAAAGCTCTGTTCATCTGGCCTCTCACGGGCACTGTGCGGGGGTATTTATAGGTATCCGAGAGCACGGCGCCTTGTGTTAAGGACGCATGTGCCCTCAGGTACCTAGTTTATCCCCAGAATATTCCCACAAAGCGGGGTTACAAGCTGTAATTACAAGTACACCTTTACAAATTAGGCCCGTAACACAAACGCGGCCACGCAGGGTCCGTTACAATGGGCCTGATCTCATGTGGGCCTCGGAGCTGACCGAGGCCGCGCCGAGGGGAGGCGTCGCCGCAGGCCTTCGTCTGGTGCCGAATAGAGCGAAGGGTCTCCATGTTGTCTCTGGTGCCGATGAAGCGAAGGGTGTCCCTGCCTGCTTTGTCTGTCAGGGCAGGGGCTAAGCGGTGGAGACTTCGGGCGAAGGGTGGCGTTTCTGCCTTCGCTCCAACATTTGCCCTCCGAGGGACCAGTTCGACAAAGTCACCTGGTGCCGAAGACGTCGCTAGATGGCGGAGACGCTGCCCTCGCTCGAAGTGGTTCCGCGGGGGTTTTTGATGTGACCGTTGATGGACGTCGTACTGTTGGACTGCGGGTTTTCCGAAGCGTCGCGCCCTGTGGGATTGCGGGTTTCCCGAGGAGCCGCGCCCTGCCTATAAAGGGGGGCGGGGGACGGCGCTGTTTGCACTTTGCCTTCCGCGCTCCGTGAAAACCCTAGCCGCCCGCCGTCTTTCTGCTCCTCTTCTTCTGCTGCTCCCTTTGCTCGTCGGAGCTCTGGCTCGAGTGAAGCAAACCGCCCGCCGCCGCCGACGGTACGTAGCAATGCCATCCTCTTCTTCTTCCGCCGACGCCACGCCGCCGGCCGCCGCCTCGTCTGAGGAGACGTTGAGTAGCGTGATGGTGGAGGAGCTGCGCGCCGGCGACTCTGTTGATTTTGGTGTGTCACGGATGACGTCGGCCCGCGTCGAAGAGATGCAGCGCTTGGGCTACTTTGGCGGCGGAGTCGCTCGTGCTCCGGGGACGGAGGAAGTCCCCGAGCCGGAGGGTGAGTTGGTTGTTTTCGAGGCGTTCTTCGTCGCCGGTCTCCGCTTGCCTGCGCACCGGTTTGTTGGCGAAGTCCTGCGTAGATTCAACGTCCAAATTCATCAGCTGACACCGAACGCCGTGGTGGCGCTGGCGAAGTATGTCTGGGCGACGACTTCGTACGGCGGACAGCCGTCGGTTGAAGTTTTTGCGAAGAATTACTGCTTGCATTGGCAGAAGAGGGTGATTGAGGACGGAGTTGCCCAGTTTGGGTCGTGCACATTCACGCCGAAGACCGGCAAGACCACAATGCCAGTAGTGGAGTTGGTTCCGTGCGCCCGCAACAAGTGGGGCAATTGGAATGAATTTTGGTTTTACGTTGCTGAGGCTACTGTCGAAGGCCATGAAGGACTCCCCGTGTCTGAGATGTGCTCTCACTATTACTCTGCGTATCCGCCTTTTGAAGTGGCAGAAGAGGATGCAGACGAAGGGGCCCTTCGGTGCGCCGCCGGCCAGAGCAGTGGTCGTGATTTAGTTGAAGAGTTTGTGGCGTACGGGGTCTGGCCCTTGGCGCACGGCTGGGCGTTGGGCGAAGTGTGCCCTCGCCAGATGCCTTTTCACGGAGGAAGGGTGGTGCGAAGTCCAGCCTTTGCACTGAATTTGCGAAACCGTGACCCGGCCGCCTTTGTGCGTGATGCTGAGGACTTGGCGGTGCGGCTCGTGGGGCGGTACGTGGCGAGGACGGAAGGCCAGCGCAGCTTTGATATTCGCGGGTCAAATGAACGTTTGAACAGGGTCTTCGAATTGAATCAATTGCCGTACGACGGCTACCCTGGACAAGACGAAGCGGACCGCCGTGGGAAGAAGCCGGCGGTGGAGACTGGAGGCGACCCTGCGCTGACGGCCGCCCCCCCCCTCAAAAAAGAGAAAATTAGGTACTGCGATGGGAGGAATCGGGGTGTCTGATAGTTTTGCTAGAGAGTTAATGAGGACGTGTGCGGCCCCGGGGGAGAGGATGTCTTCGCCCGAGCTCCGGGAGTCTTCGGCTCGGATGCTGAGGGTTACCGGGGGCTGCTGGCCTAGAAATGTTCCTGTCCCCTGCGCGGCTGAGGAAGATTGTTTTACATCTCGTATGGCTCGTCAGTGGAGAGTTTTTCCTTACGGGCGAAATATCGGTGCTGTTGTGTGGGCAGTGATGGACAAGGATCGCCAAGGGGCGGCGCAAAAACGCCAGGCGACCGTCAGGATTCACGATCCCCGGCCGAAAAGGCAGCGGGGAACGGCGAAGGCTGCGGCCTCCAGCGGAGGCAAGCCGCCGCTGGCGGCGAAGGCGGGCGCCGCTGCGCCCAGCAAGGCGCCGGAGACAGCGGCGGGCGCTGGAGTCTCCAAGCCGACGAAGGTGGTGCCGCCGGCCAGGGGAGTGGCGGAGGCTTCGAAGGCGGCCCGAGCGTTGCCGCCGCCGGGCAAGCGCATCGCCGACCTCGGCACCGACATTAGCGTGGACGATTATCTTGGGGGTAAGTCACCCGGCCGCCTTTTTGTTTTTTTTTTTTTGATTGTTGTTGCGCTACAGGGTCGGACGAGGGCCGGCTTGTTATAGCTGTGCCTGCCGGGGCAATCGCGACGACGAAGGGCGGGGCCCTTGGCGCCGGAGGCGAGGTGTCGGCCCTCGCGAAGGTCAGAGACGAGGCTGGCGCGGCGACCCGCCGGCTGAAGGGAGTGACGGAGGCGCTGAATCAGGCGACGGAGGCGCTGAGTCAGGTCCGCCTCTTTTTTTTTTTTTTACGGCCATGGCCTTACGTGTTCTCTGCAGGTGGCTGACTTCACCAGCCGTACTGCGTCGGGGGCGCTCACGGCAGCCTTATCTGCCGAAGTCGAGAGACTTCGGACGCAACATGCTGACGCTGTCCGTGAGAAGTCTGCCTCCGACAGCAAGTGTCGTAACCTGGCGGACAAGGTGGCCGCCCTGGAGGAGGAAAAGGCTGATCTCCGGCGCCAGCTGGCGGGGGAGAGGAGGGAGGCCAACGAGGCCGTCGCCAAGGAGCAGGCTGCGCAGGCGGAGGCTAGGCTGGCACGAGCGGAGGCCAATCTTGCCAAGGATCTCGCCGAAGACCTGCGGGGGCGGCTCACCGCTCTGGAGAGCTGCACGAAGGGGGCCGAAGCCGCGGCGCGAGCGGAGGCCGAACGGACGCGCACACAGCTTATGGCCACATACCGTGAGCTGGGTGCGCGGACCGGTGACTTCGTGGTGCCGGAGCGAGAGGCCGGACTTCGCTGCTTGGAATGGGTGCAAGAGGAGCTGCAGGAGCTCCCCACTGTCTTGGCTGGATTAATGTCGTTCGCCTCCCTGGTTACCTGCGAGGGGGCAATGAACGCACTCTCTCGCGAAGGGTGCCGGCACTATGAGGCCTTCGACCAGGCAGATGAAGATTTTGGGCGAGACATCTATAAGGTCGAAGACCCCGTGGTGAAGGAGTCCGCCGGCGCCCTCTATGATCGGATGTGGGGTCTGTATGGTGGTGAAGTGGTCAGGGAGCGGGCCGAGGCTGCGAGGGCTCAGGTAACGTTGTCGTTTGTTTGGCGTTTGCTGGATGTGGTCTGTGCGTGTGTTTGCTGACTTTTTGTATGTTTTGTTTTAGGCGGAGCGAGGCGAGCAGGTGGACGATTTCGGAGCACTGAACGACGCCCTGCCTGACCCGGAGCCGGCCCCGGAGACTACGGAAGACGCACCAGGCGCCCCCACATCTGCTGCGACAGTTGAAGACCTGCCCATGAAGGTGGCCGAAGGCGCTCCCGATGCCCTCGCAGCAGCCGCGCCGACCGTCGAAGATCCGACGGCGGAGGCGGTGGAAAGAATGGCGGGAGTGGCGGCGGAGACAACGGCGGAGGCGCCCGCCGCGTCAGGGCCCTCGCAGGTGGCATAGTGGTTGTCTAGGGTTAGGAAATTTTGGATGTTTGTACTGAACTTTGGTTGCTGCGCAGGTTCAAGATGTTGGGCCTGCGCACGCAACCACTGCTACTGAGTTTTTGGCGGCCTCGACCGCGGAAGGTGGTAATCAATATAGTGGGTCTGCATCTGAGTTTTTTGACTTTGCTGACTCCGGGAGCTCGGTTGAGTGGACTGAGGAGTCGTCGGAGGAGAATTTGGATTATTTTACGGCCTTGGACGTGGCTGCGGCGGAGGCCTCGCCACACGCCGCGGACGCGTCGGACGTGCCAGGCCCTAGCGCCGGGCGCCGTCGTCGAAGGGCGGTTGCAAAACGTAGGGTTAGCGCGGAGGAGCGGGCTTTGCTTCGTGTGAGTGGGGCCGGTCGGCAGGAACTGTTGTCTCTGCCGACCGCCGAGAGTGTAGGTGAGGGGGAACTGCGAAGGCTTTTTGCGGGTGAGGAGCTCAGGATAATGTTATTTAATTATAGGGAGATGGGAATTATTCCTAAAGTTGAACCGATGTAGAGTGTGGTGTCCTCGCTTGTGTATGTAGAGTCTTGTATGGTGGAATTGTGTGCCCTCGCGTGCATGTGTGTGAAGGCGTTTTGTACTAACTGATTCGTTCGGCTGCGCTGTGCTTGGTTGATTATAATTGGTCTTGGCGTGAATGGTTCGATGTTGTCGTTTCGGCCGTTGTTGTGCTAGTCCAGGTGTACCCTTAAGTGTCTTCTGCACAGATAGTCTTCGGTTTTTTCGCACTTGCTGTGTTAAACCGGTTGCGCCCTTAGGCGACTTCCGCGCGGATAGTCTTCGCGATAGACTTAAATTTTTTCCGCACTTGTTGTGCTGATCCGGCTGCACCCGTAGGCGACTTCGGCACGGATAGTCTTCGCGATAGACTTAGATTTTTTCCGCACTTGTTGTGCTAATCCGGCTGCACCCTTAGGCGACTTCGGCACGGATAGTCTTCGCGATAGACTTAGATTTTTTTCGCACTTGTTGTGCTAATCCGGCTGCACCCTTAGGCGACTTCGGCACGGATAGTCTTCGCGATAGACTTAGATTTTTTTTTCGCACTTGTTGTGCTAATCCGGCTGCACCCGTAGGCGACTTCCGCACGGATAGTCTTCGCGATAGACTTTGATTTTTTCCCGGCTGCACCCTTAGGCGACTTCTACACGGATAGTCTTCGCGATAGACTTAGATTTTTTCCGCACTTGTTGTGCTAATCCGGCTGCACCCGTAGGCGACTTCCGCACGGATAGTCTTCGCGATAGACTTTGATTTTTTCCCGGCTGCACCCTTAGGCGACTTCGGCACGGATAGTCTTCGCGATAGACTTAGATTTTTTTCGCACTTGTTGTGCTAATCCGGCTGCACCCTTAGGCGACTTCGGCGCGGATTTGTCGCACGCGAGGGTAGCTGGCGCTTAGCCTCGCGGTGACCTCGTGGTGGTCGAATGTCGAAGACCGTCATCGCGGTCTTTTTCGACGCATGACTTTTTGCGGGGGTTTTCTTACACACATATTACATGGCTCCGCCTCGTTAAAAACCTCACCCCCCGGGAGGAAAAGAGTGCGGGCCGGTGCAAGATTGTTTTTGCGAATTACAAGGGCGAAGACGCGGCCCCCAGGCGAAGTCTTTTGCGAGGGCGGACAAGGCGAAGACATCTTATTCTTGCCAGGCAGCAGAGGAGCTTCTCTTCTTTATGCGAAGTAAGGTCTTCGCTGATAGTGACTGTCTACTTGGGCGTGGCCTGATCGAGGGGGACAGTCTTGGTCTCATCCTGACTCTGCAATTGAGCCTTTTCGTGCTGCTTGTCAGTTGGGCTGGCGGGCGCAGGGACCTCGCACTGTGTCGTGAGACAGTGCACGTTCCTCTGACCCGGTACGAAGTCTCGCTCTATGTTGCGCGCTGTCTGCTGGTTACCGAAGACTGT
Organism: Zea luxurians; assembly: GCA_029449295.1. NCBI lineage: Eukaryota > Viridiplantae > Streptophyta > Magnoliopsida > Poales > Poaceae > Zea > Zea luxurians. The sequence continues at coordinate 81,440,415 of JAOPSE010000003.1, read as the reverse complement.
AATTACGCCTAGCGGGCCTGGTATCTTCATGCACAAATACAGCCCGTGGATGGCAGCTTCAAACTTGTTGATGGAGCCCCGGCCCATGATGGCGTTGTATGGATATACCATATCCACAATGTCAAAAGTCACCTGCTCACTTCGGGCGTTGGGTGCTACACCGAAGGAGAGGGGCAATTCTATTTTGCCGACGGGGAAGGTGCCCTTGCCGCCGAAGCCATACAACGGGTTGTCCGAAGGCTTAAGCAGGCTGTGGCTGATGCCCATGCGATCGAAGGCGTGGAGGAAGATGATGTCTGCCTGGCTGCCGTTGTCAACGAGGACCTTGTGTAGGTCCCAGCCTGCCACGCTGCAATTGATGACCATGGCATCGCAGTGGGGGGCGCTGCGCAAATCGACGTCCCGTGCGTCGAAGGTGAGCGGTACGTGGGACCACTTTGTCTGTACAACTGGGCCCGTGACGGCGACATGGTTTACGCTGCGGTAGTGGTCCCGCTTCTGCCGCTTGGTGTCGAAGTCGATGCTGGACCCCCCAGTTATCATATGAATGACTCCGCGATAAGGTTGATCGGCGAAGTCCTCCTGCTTTGGGGCGTGGGGGATGTTTTGCTGTTGCTGGTGTGGTGGTGGAGGCGGAGGATGTACGATCTGTACTTCCTGATGATGTTGGTGAGCGTGGTGCGGTGGATGCGGTGCGGGAGCGTGGATATATGGTGGAGGGGGTGGCAGGTAGTTATGCGCGACAATTCTGGGGTTGTCGGCTGGCTGCGCCCTCGCCATTCTGTCTCTGGTGGCCTTCACTTCGGGGCAGTCTTTGGTTGGGTGGGCGCAGTCTTCGCCATGGAAAAGGCAGTAAAATCGGCGCGGTGGAGGGGGTGGCTGCGCACGCCCTTGGCCCCTGCCGTGAGTTCCACTTCCGCGGCCCTGGGGGGGATATTCCTGGCGGCGAGGGGGGTCAGCGGCCGGCTGCTGGTTGGCAATGTTGTGCACTTGCGGCTGACCGCGGCCCTCCCGACCGGAGTCTGGTTGCGGAGTTCTTGTCCACGTGCGGCTGGACTGTGGAGCGTCTTTTGGCTGCCGCTGGGACTCAATCTTGCGCTGGTGGAGCTCCTCAGATCTGGCATACTTTTCAAACAGCTGGTACAATTCTTGGAGGTTCTTCGGCGGGTCTCTGATGCAGTGGCTGTAGAAGACGCCAGCGCGAAGACCACTGATAGCATAGTGGATGGCAATCTGGTCATCGACTGAGGGTAGCTGTGACTTGAGTGTGAGGAATTTGCGGTAATATTCCCTCAGGGTTTCCCTCTCTAGCTGCTTGCAGAGCGAGAGCTCGGCCAGGGCGTCGGTGTCCGGGCGGTACCCTTGGAAGTTGAGGAGGAACTTGTCCCGGAGACTTCTCCAAGAATCGATGGACAGCGGAGGCAACCTGGTGAACCAGGTGAGTGCGGGGCCCTCGAGGGCGATGATGAAGGACTTCGCCATTGTGGCGTCGTCCCCCCCGGACGATGCGACGGCGACCTGGTAACTCATTATGTATTGAGCCGGGTCGGTGCTGCCATTGTACTTGGGGTAGGTCCCAGCCCGGAAGTTAGCTGGCCACGGCGTCACTTGCAGGTGAGGCGCCAGGGGACTTCGCTCATCGAGATAATTGACCCCTTGGAATGGCGCGGCGTGCGGGAAAGTGAAGTCGCGCTGGGGTAAACGCGGGTCCTCCGGTTGCGCGCGGTGTTGCAGGGGTGGCTCATGCTGCAGGCCGGGGTGGCCTTCGCGCGTTTCTTCGTTTTGTGCGCGCTGCTGGAGGGATGACTCGTGCTGCGGGCCGAGGTGGCCTTCGCGCTGCATCAGCGCGATCTCCCGCTCGAGTTCCTGGGCCTTGTGCTCTTCGTCGCGTATCATCTGCCGCACTTTGACGAGTGCGGACACACGCTGGCGCTTGGCCTCCAGTATCTCCTTCTGCCTCTGGAGGTTGCGGTTCTTGAGGTGCAGAGCGCGCAGCTGTAGCTGTTCTTCTGCGGAGATGCCGAGGACCTCACCGTCCTCGGCGAGGTCCGCGCCCTCCGGTGGTGCGAAGCCTGAGGGAGGTGCGAAGCCTGGGGGAGGTGCGAAGCCTGGGGGTTGTCCCTCAGGGTCGCAGGTGCGGAGGGTGTCGTCTTCAGTGGCCTCTTGGTGGGTGGATTGGGTGAGGGCGAGGGCCTTGCCCTTTCTGGCGGCGAGTAGTGCGGCCTTCGCAGCCTCGTCAGCCTTCGGGTTAGCTCTCTTGGGTGCCATCGCGGGTGGTTGTCTCGTAGCACGAACGGTGGGCGCCAAATGTTGGAACTGTCTCTCGACAGCAAGGAGATCCAACACAGGTGAATGGCGATGGCGACAGGGCACTCGCGGGTGGTGGCAAAAGCTCTGTTCATCTGGCCTCTCACGGGCACTGTGCGGGGGTATTTATAGGTATCCGAGAGCACGGCGCCTTGTGTTAAGGACGCATGTGCCCTCAGGTACCTAGTTTATCCCCAGAATATTCCCACAAAGCGGGGTTACAAGCTGTAATTACAAGTACACCTTTACAAATTAGGCCCGTAACACAAACGCGGCCACGCAGGGTCCGTTACAATGGGCCTGATCTCATGTGGGCCTCGGAGCTGACCGAGGCCGCGCCGAGGGGAGGCGTCGCCGCAGGCCTTCGTCTGGTGCCGAATAGAGCGAAGGGTCTCCATGTTGTCTCTGGTGCCGATGAAGCGAAGGGTGTCCCTGCCTGCTTTGTCTGTCAGGGCAGGGGCTAAGCGGTGGAGACTTCGGGCGAAGGGTGGCGTTTCTGCCTTCGCTCCAACACAGACCATCTTAACGAGGTCGACTATGGAAGCAGAACTCACAGCATTAGATACCGCTTCAGTTGAGGCTGAGTGGCTTCGTGAACTCCTTATGGATTTACCGGTGGTTGAAAAACCTGTGCCGGCTATTTCCATGAACTGTGATAATCAGACTGTGATAATTAAGATAAACAGTTCTAAGGATAATATGAAGTCGACAAGGCACATAAAGAGGCGTTTGAAATCTGTCAGGAAATTGAGAAACTCCGGAGTAATAGCGTTGGATTATGTCCATACGTCTAAAAATCTGGCAGATCAATTTACTAAGGGGCTATCACGTAGTGTGATAGATAGTGCATCAAGTGAGATGGGCATGAGACCCACCTAAAGTTTATCATAGTGGTAACATATTCTATGTGATCGGAGATCCCGTGAATTAGAATGGTGAAACAAGCTAGTGGTAGACTGAGAGGAAAGACCCTTAATAAGGCTCATTTCAGATGCATATCTTTCCTTACTGTAAGGTAGGTTGGTGTTTACACCTTAATATGTTCCAAATGGCTTTGTGAAGCAAAGATGTTGTCCTACAGAACATCTTTAGAGGAACATACCTATATGGGTTAACTGCTAGTCACAGTTTATGAGATCTGGGTGGTTTCTAGATACCCATGAAAGGCTATGGAGTTTGACTTATATGCTCCAACCAGAGGGGATGCGTTCAGCAATCTAGTACTGGTAAAGAGTTTAGATGAAACTCATTCCACGCAAAACTGCCAATTCAAGGTCTAGTCCATTGTGCAGTTGTGGTCAAGTGTAGTCTAAGTTCTAGGTGGATGTTCAACTTAACAGTCTCCATCGAAACACCAGTATATCAAACGTTTGAGATGATGAGAGCTTTTTAGTGTGACTTAGCATTTGGTGGGGATTGTTGGATTAATATGGGCTTGGCCCAAATTAATATTCAATAATAGTCAATGCTAATGGCCCACTTTAATGCTATGGTGTACTAATTATTTAGTACCATATTGGAAGTTCAAAGGACAAATTAATCAACTTAAATAGGTGGACCATTGGTGCATCTATTGAGAAGTTGAGAAAAGGATGAAGGACTGCCACACACGCGCGCGCCGCCGCCGCCGCCGGCCGGCCGGGCCGGGCCGTGGCCGTGGCCGTGGCCGTGGCTCGTGGCTGGCTCGTGGCTCGTGGTAGATCGGACCTTGGTCCGAATATTCCTTTCAAACGGTTGCGCATTTTGCCTGGAGTGATGACCGTCATTAACGGACGTCAGTTTCCAGTTCTAAATGCGTGACCGTTTCTGTCCGTTGCTCTTCTCCCTCCTTCTGGCCGCCTATAAGAATGGAGAGGAGAGGGCTCTTCCAGCCACGCGAATCACCTCAGGCGAATTGCAAGAAACACATTCCCGTCCCACCTTCTGCGAGCACAGAGAGAGTGGGAGAGCAGGCCTCCGAAATCACCGACCGCAGAGATACACTTGCACGGGTGTGCGGGCGATCAGATTTTTGGGGAGCGTCTTCGCGACTGCTCGCGTGATCTGCTTCGTCTTCTTCCCGGCGACCGTTCGAGGGACTGCACTGCGTACACCTTCCTGCATCGACTTCGTACGGCTACATCGAACAAACACACGAGATGACTCGTGTGAATGGAGCCACTGATGCCTTGAGCATCGGTCCCTCCGCTGGGTACACTCTATTCTTCGTATTTGTGCATGTTTTATTGCTATTTACTGCTTATGCGAGTAGTTATACACACATGCACATACATGTCATCACATATATCGCACTGTTTTTCTGGATTAAATTAAAACTAAAAATGCCTAACTTTCTAACACCCCTTGCCCCATCAAAGATTAGAGCTGCCACAGTTGATTTGAGCCCACAACATCGCTCCGACCTCAGCGTGCAGTCTAGCAGATTGGCCAAAGCAAGTGCGTGTGAGTTGTTGATCAACGAGAGATTGACCGGATTTCACGGAATCACTCACCAGACTTTGGGTTCCATAGCCAAGCTGCCTCATATGGACTGTCCCCGCCACCTTCCTTCATCGACTGTGAGACACCCTCCCTAGTGTTCGCCTTGCTCCTTGCTTTATTTAACACCCATTGATGTTTTAATTCAGGCACCAGTGCACTAGTAAGGGCTTCCTTTAACGAAGAGCCATTGTGTTGCGTGGGCGGGCGCAACCAGGCTATCAATGGCGGTAAAGACGCGGAGATGGTCATTGGTTCCATGATGAACAATGTAGATTAGATCGAAGATACCGCTTCAGTTAATTAAATTGGGGTCTTCGATATGAGATCGAATAGCTCCGACACTCCCATTTCTCCAGTCGAACTACTTTGCAAAGAAGCCCTGGATTTTCTATTTTCACGCATTAGTTTCCCCATAGTTCAAAAGTATTTACAACTAAGTCCTGGTTCTTTCGAATTTAACCCCAAGCTTCTAAAAATAGAAACGATTATCCTACACGTGAGATTTTACACCAAGACCCACATAATTAAACTTATAATTATGTGGAGGCCCTTGGTTTTCGCACATAGGTCCATGGAAGCCCATTTTTAATTTAAAATAGTCCTAAATTTTATTTTGGTTATATTTTCTTTGTTCTAGCTCCGATTTTAGTGGTTCTTGAGTCTACAGATTCGTATCGACGTATAGATTTATTTTATGCATATGTTTTCATTGCTTAGTGCATTGTTATTTTCTTGCTTGCTTATATGCATGTGGGATTTAGAAGAACAATTATTTGAGAGATTAGAAGATCAAACCCGCAAAGACTCTAGTCAGCATGATCTTGCAATAGAAGGCAAGTTGTGTCATTAATCACATTTATTTGGTCCTATGCAACCTTTATTTTTATGTTATCACCGATCCTATGCACAATTAGGTTTAAATTGATGGGAGCTAGTAAGTGATGATTGGTTTACTTGGTTTATGGGGAGATGTTACACATGAGATACATATTATGTTTTATTCTTGTGGTATACTATTTGTTGGTACAAGAACATTGTGTTTTATTGGAACATGGAGTGACAACTCGAGAAAACAGTAGAACCATAAGAACTAATATGTCTTTAGTCTTGGCTAATTGAAAGAGATATGGACTTCGAGCCATTTCTATATTGGTTTTGGTGGTTTATAATCATCACAACATTATTAGACTAACTAGTTTGCTGAGTGAATGGTTGCAGGTTCATAAGAATGAAATTGAAAGGGCATATTTTGGAAAAGATGAACTATGGGTAGTTCAACCACCCGGATTAGTTCTAAATGCCCTTATTAACATATTTGAGCACCTTAGAGAGGTTGGAAAGCTCAGACTTTAAAATGATGCTTTGAGCTAAATTTGAGCTAGAATAAGAATATGAGTTGAAAATTTCAAAAAGATGAAGAACTATGACTTAAGACTAGTTGGATAGATTGTAGGTATGTTTATTTACGTCATAGAAGTGCTGAAGAAGACAACCAAACCAAGACAAATAAGAAAAGCCCAAAATGGACTCGAGACTGCTGCTTTGTGGTGCACCAGACCAAGCTCGGAGTGCACCAGACCAGTCCGGTGGGGCACCAGACCGGTTACGTAGAGAGACAATTTTTAGGTAATTGAGGCTTGACGCACCAAACCACTCTAGAGTGCATCGAACTGGGCACGAGACCAGTTTCGTAGAGACGATGTTTCTAGGACTAAGACTACTAGCGCACCGGACCTCCCATACACCCAACAGTTGGAAGAGGTTGCCAACGATCGAATGATGTGGCGCTGATGTGGCAGGTCTAATGGTGCACCGGACCGGTCTGGTTTACTTGATAAGATGACAGAAGTATCATAATGGTCACTAAAACCGCAGGGATGGTAGAGGTCTGATGTGCATCGTACTAGACAATGTTGCAGGTCTGGTGCACTCGAGTTTAGAACATATTTTGGCATTTGATCCCAAAAGCTATTTAGGTGGTTGGGGGCTATAAGTACCCCCAACTAGCCCATTCAATACACAAGAGATGATCAATAACTCATATACACTAGTGCAACACTCGCAAGTGATCAAAGCCTACCAAGTGCCACAAAAGAGTGAATCAAGCAAAGAGATAGTCTCGTGTACTTGATTTGTGATAGTGCCTTGATAGAGAGCTAAAGCAAAGAGTGTGTATTGTTATTGTGATCATTGAGCTTGGAGTTTTGACTCCCATCGATTGTAAAGGCTAGCAAGAGCCTCCAAGCTTATGGAACGCCTTGCAGAGACTTTGGTCTCTCCATTGAGTTGAGAAAAGAGGGAGAGAGCTCAAGTTTAATCTTTTGAATTACTTGAGAGGGTTGATAGAGACCCGATCCTTTAGGACACCTCAATGGAGACATAGGTTTCATTTGGAAACCGAACTTTGGTAAACAAATTATCATGTCATTGTGTTTGTTCATCTTCAATTTGTTTCCACCCTTCCTCTATAAGTTCTCTTGCATTGATCTTTATTCAAATCAATCGTGTTGCTCCTAAGGTTATTACGCACATTGATAAGAGCAACACATTGCAAGAAGAACTCATATCCCTACTCTAATTAACCTTCTGATAGTAACCTAGAGGGGGTGAATAGGTGACACTTGAAAAATCACAACTAAACACAAACTTGAATCTCAGAGTTAGCTAAAAAACTAGATCCAAGAGAGTAAGAGAAGGGATAACTTCTTGCACTTGATTGCTCTTCAAGATTGTGGAATTATAACTAGAGTAATAAAACAAGTGGAGATAAAAAAACTTAGAATAAGGGGAAGAATAAATTGCAAAAGATTAAGCATACAAGACACGAACATTTTTTTATTGTGCTTCGAACATGCCTCAAATGCTTGCCTACATCCATGTTGTGGTGACCCAAAGGATGAGGGTTGCTTGCCCCTCAACCCTTTTGAAGTGATCCAATGATCAACATGATGTCATTGTTTTTTCTTATACTGATCTCCTCAGAAGGGATCTCCATAGATTTGAGTCTCTTGCAGCCGGACACAAGTTCGATGGGAGCGACAACTCCAATATAAGCAATATAGAGGAGAAGAATACAACACAAAGAGTAAGAACACAACACCAAAACATAGATCTCAGAAGCACACTCTCATTAGGATGTCTAATTCTACTCAGAATGGTGCTCAAATCTCTCTAGAATGAATCCAACATGTTGTGAATGTGTATGGGATTGATCACTTGCTCTTAGGATGTTTGGGTACTAGGCTAGCTAGGGGCTCTATTTATATCCCAAATGGCATTAAAGCCATTGAAGATGCTAGAAAACTGCCTTCTACGGGAGCACCAGACCGTCACGTGTCATCCGCCTGTTGAAGTGTAACACCCTAAATCTATCTCCAAAAAGTAATCCAGTTTAATTTATTAATTTCCAATAGAAGGAAAATGTTTAAGTTTCCAAATAATGAAATGATAATATAAATACATTGACCAGTTTCTTGAATAGATAAATTTTTATGAAGTGTTTGCTGCATTTATGTTGAAGAATAATTTTTTCCGGTTTGGTATTTTAAATCCAATCTTTAGAATTAATTTAGTGAAGAAAAATATCATATTTTTATAAATAATATTCAATGGTTAAATATATTCGCAAATAAGTTTTTATTCTCATCAATAATAATATTAGGATTTCTTTTGAATTTTGATATATATATTCTGAATTAATCATTGGGAGGATTTAAAATTTTGAAAGTAAAAAAGAAAAAGGAAATCTAAACTCTAGCTGTCGGCCACCTAAACAAGAGAAAAAGAAAAAACAAAGAAAAGAAAACCAACCCACGTCCGGCCGAATAGGCCTGCCTCTCTCACACCTCCTATGATAAGTCTCTGGTTGTGGGCCATGTTTGTCATATATTTCTTCATCCTCCTGCATGCCTTGCTAATTCTGATGGCTGCGCCGTCCGCCGCTTGTCCGTGCCCAACACCTGCTAATCCGCGCCCGCGCTGCTGCGCCTGCGCCACGCTGAGTGCGACGTCCGCCGGCACCCCCTCTCCAACTCCGTCGCCTTCCCAAACATTACCACCCACTCCCACGGTCCCACCACCCGTAGTTTCCTGTGCTCACCCCAGTAATGGCTGACCCTTAGATTCTGTTAAATAATTAAGTATTATCAGTTTTAATTTAATTCAGATAACTAGTGTGATGTATGTGATGACATGTATGTGCATGTGTGTATCACTACTCATATAAGCAGTAAACAACAGTAAAACATGCACAAATATCAAGAACAGAGTGTACCGACCTATACTCAAGGCATCAGTGACTCCATTCACACGAGACATCTTATGTGTATGTTCGATGTAGTCGTACACGGTCAATACAGACAAGTATACGCAGTGCAGTCCCTCTAATGGTGCCGACGACGAAGAACCAGATCAGCGTTGGTCGAGCGGACGGAGCGATTAGTCGCGAGTATACTCCCCAAAAACCTGATCGCCTGCACACCTGTGCAAGTGTAGCTCTGCGGACATCAATTTCGGAGGCTTGCTCTCTCACTCTCTCTGTGCTCGCATAAGGTGGACAGAAATGGGCTGAGTGCAACACGTCTGAGAGACTGTTCGTGTAACCAGAAGAGCGTCCACCTCCTCCGTATTTATACACGCGCAGAGGGAGGGGAACAGAGACAGTAACGGTCGCCATAAGAGCCAGAAACTGACAGCCATTACAGCCAGCCAGAAACCGATGTCCATAAGAGACGTCTGTTACTAGCCATAAGGCAGGAAACAAACGATCATTACTCCAGACAAAATGCGCAACCGTTAGGAAGGAATATTCGAACCAAGGTCCGATCTACCACAAGCCACGAGCCAGCCTTGGCCCGGTCCGACCGGCGGCGCGTGTGTGGCAGTCCTTCATCCTTTTCTCAACTTCTCAATAGATGCACCAATGGTCCACTTATTTAAGTTGGTTGATCTGTCCCTTGAACTTCTGGTATGGTACTAAATTATTAGTACACCATAGTATTAAAGTGAGTCTTTAGCATTGACTATTATTGAATATTAATTTGAACCAAGCCCGCATTAATCCAACAATCCCCACCAAATGCTGAGTCACACTAAAATGCTCTCATCATCTCAAACGTTTGATATACTGGTGTTTTGATGGAGACTATTAAGTTCAACATCCACCTAGAACCTAGACTACACTTAACCACTACTGCACAATAGACTAGGCCTTGAATTGGTAGTTTTGCGTGGAATAAGTTTCATCTAAACTCTTTACCAGTACTATATTGCTGAGCACATTCTCTCTGGTTGGAGCATATAAGTCAAACTCCATAGCCTTTCATGGGTATCTAGAGACCACCCAGATCTCATAAACTGTGACTAGCAGTTAACCCATATAGGTATGTTCCTCTAAAGATGTTATATAGGAGAACATCTTTGCTTCACAAAGCCACTTAGAACATATTAAGGTGTGAACACCAACCTACCTTACCGTAAGGAAAGAAGTGCATATGAAATGAACCTTATTAAGGGTCTTTTCACCATTCTAATTCACATGATCTCCAATCACATACAATAGGTTACCACTATAATAAACTTTAGGTGGGTCTCAAGACCATCTCACTTGATGCACTATCTAGTCCAACGCTATTACTCTCGGGTTTCTCAATTTCCTGAAAGATTTCAAATGCCTCTTTATGTGCCTTGTCGACTTCATATTATCCTTAAACTGTTTATCTTAATAATCACAGTCTGATTATCATAGTTCATGGAAATGGCCGGCACAGGTTTTTCAATCACCGGTAAATCCATAAGGAGTTCACGAAGCCACTCAGCCTCAATTGAAGCAGTATCTAATGCTGTGAGTTCTGCTTCCATAGTCAACCTCGTTAAGATAGTCTGCTTGCAAGACTTCCATGAAACAATGCCACCTCCAAGTGAAAACACATATCCACTTGTGGCATATATCTCATCAGCATCAGATATCCAATTTGCATCACAATAACCCTCCAGTACTATTGGGTACCCGATATAATGAATGCCTAAACTCATAGTACCTTTTAGATAGCGCAAAACTCTCTCAAGAGCATGCCAGTGATCATTTCCCGGATTTAAAACAAACCGGCTAAGTTTGCTCACAACAAACAAGATATTAGGTCGCGTAGCGCTAGCTATGTACATGAGTGAACCAATTATTTGGGAATATCTTAATTGATCCACATAATGTGATTGCACAAGTGTGATCCCACCATTGCTTTCTCTTAGTACCTTAATGCTAAGAATAACATCAGCTTCTCCCAAATCTTTCATTTCAAAATTATTAGACAGAAAGTCTTGTCTTTTTAATCACATCAAGACTCGTCCCCAAGATTAGAATGTCATCAACATACAGGCATAAAATTACTCCCTCGCCTCCACCATATTGTTAATATACACATTTGTCTACTTCGTTCACAACAAAGCCGACAATGTAAAAGTTCTATCAAACTTCTCATGCCATTGCTTAGGTACTTGTTCTAGGCCATATAAAGATTTCAATAATTTACATACCATGCATTCTTGATCGTTTGCTACAAACCAAGCTGGCTACTCCATGTAGATTTCCTCATCTAGCTCTCCATTTCGGAATGTTGTCTTAACATCCATTTGATGGACGAGAAGACCATGAGAGGCAGCTAGAGAAAGTAGCACAATAATTGTGGTCAATCAAGCCACAGGTGAATAAGTATTAAAGAAATCCTCACCTTCCTTCTATGAATAGCCTTTAATTACAAGCCTCGCCTTGTACCTTTTGTCACACCCGGTTTTGGAAGGCAAACCGAATGCGAACCATGTACGTGTCAGGATCAGAAACTCACGTACACAACGATTACATAATTGGACATCATCACACAATGCTCGAAATAAATAGCGGAAAGGTACTTTATTACATCAAGATGTCCAAGACATCCATAGAGTCTATTACATAACCATTGTCTTTAACGTAACTATCAAAGTGTGGAAATGCGAAATGTAGAAGCTAAGCCTACACAGGCAGCTGACTGGGGGTTTGCCACTAAGAAAGAACTAGAACTCGTCATATTCCTGGAACTCCTCGAAGTCATCCATGTTGCCAGCATCACCTCCTGAGCATTTGGTACTCTGGGGACAACCTGGGGTGGGGTGGTTTGTAAAGCAAGGGTGAGTACACATCAACGTACTCAGCAAATGTCCCGTTTGGCTGGAGTGGACTAGCTGTATGTGGGGTTGAGGTCAAGCAATTGCTTTTAGGTTAGTCAAGTATTTGTTATTATTAGTAGAGCCAACTTTTAGTAATAAACCCAGTTACTACCCAAAAGTACTTCCTCAAAAGAGGAAATACCAGAGATCAGATTTTATAACATCATTGTTAATCATCATCATAAAAGTATCCAAAGTTCTTCTAATCAAAGAGGATCCCAAGGCTACTCTTAACCGTGAGCTCGGCTGATATACCAATTTTTAACACCCTACAGAGGTTGTACACTTTACCCACAAGTCGTGATCCCTTTCCAGCCTGGGTTGTATAGACCCGATCTTCACTACCAAGGTGAATGGCTAGGGATACACTACGTAGCCTTTACAAAGACTCCCCTGGTGCATAGCTGCTCGTTAGGTTTCGCTAGTTGTACAAACGCAGTACACCTCCCCAAGGTGGGTGACTAACAAAACCAAATCGAAAGAACCTCTGCACCTCAACCTTGGCAGAGCGAGCACTACGCCTCGGCCCCCATTGACGGCCCTCCGGCAAAGCCAACTACACCCCCAGTTTCATCTAATTAATCAGCTAAGGGCGTCCCATTCCACCCTCATGGTTGTACTGTTATACCGGGTGGTCACTCCACGAACAGGTCCTTACAGAGAGGTACTCAGGAAAAAGGCCTGAGCCCCCTAAGGTATCACAAGATCATCCACATAATCAAGATAACAGTATTGTATCATAAATGTTCACATCATGTTCTTTGATTAAAGTTACGGCAATAGCAAAATGCTAACCATGATAACCCAAAAGGTAAACAAGGATAAGTGAATACAGACTAGTCAATCCTTAGGTTTCATAAAGTAATGCGGGATAGTGAATCATAAAGTATGTAGGACATAATAGGTTAGAGGACACTTGCCTTCACCAGGTTGCTGCTCAGGGAGGTCTCCAACAACACACTTAGGAACCTTGGACTGCTCGTTGTCTAAATAAAGTGAGCATGCATTCAATACATTTGGAAAGTACAAATGAACATCACACCACACATGTACAAACATTGGATCACATCTTAAAAGGACACAATACTACATAAGGGATGCTGAATTCAAAGTATAACATAAACTATAACATACATTAACTTTATTTGAAAATAGATTATTATTTCCCCTAAGTGTTACTTACAAGTACATAAACATAGTTCAACTTATTTTATTGTGACCTAAAATTTAGAACAGAGGTAAACTCATGTAATACACATTATTAATCTCCCAAGCTTACACATGTTTAAATCTCTAAGGTTCTCTTTTTATTTATTGTATTAAATAAATAAAAATACATCTACATTAGTTCATATTCAATCCTAAAAATTAGAGTGTGCAGACAGTAAGTGAAACCATTTTATTTAAACATAGAATAATTCTATGAACATTTTGCAATTTGAATCACTAAATTTGGAGTTCACATGTAAAAGTTATGAAATAAACAAGTTTGGGAATTCAAAATATGAAATTAGGGCTAATTATGTGAATATTTAAAAGTCTAGGGCTAAATCTGCAAGATTACAGGGCCTGCGTGCGAAAACCAGGGACGGTGGGCTGATTTCCAATAAACCGAGGGTCTCTTTAAGAAAACTACCGCGTGAAGGGGTATCAGGTGAATCTAACTGTCAGATCTAAAACCAACGGCTGAGATTAGATCTGCGGTCGAGGGCGCGCGCGCGAGCGGGCGAGCGCTGACAGGAGGGCCAAGGAGTGCCAGCGATAGAGGGGGAGAGCGCGCTGACCGAGCGGGCCCAGCGCCAGAGGGCTTAAGCGCTGACAGGCGGGCCAGGGCGTCAGGGTGCGCGTGCATGAAGCGTTATCCGTGATCTGAGCCGTTCGATCTGAATCGAACGAAGGGGATCAGACCAGGGGGAAACGGACGGCTGCGGGTGGCGCTGCTCCTCTCCGCGATGGTGAGGTCGTTGGAGTTGAGGCTGGCGCGAGCTAGGGTGGCTCCGGGGTCGCCGGAGTTGGGCAGAGAGGGAGAGGGCACCACGACGAACTCAATGGCGGGGAAGAGGCCATGAATCCATGGGCAGAGAGGGTAGAACGCCGGTGAGAAGGCCTCAGGCGGGCCGGAGTAACTTTGGTGAGCCATTCCGGCCACAGGGAGGGGACTTAAGGCGCGCTAAGGCCTAGACTAGCTTCAGCAGAGGCAGGGGTGACACAGGGACCTACTTCAGGGAACTAGATCGGGCTAAATTGGCCGGCCACCGCGCGAGCACGGCGGACCACCGCGGCCGAGCACCGGCGAAGGTGAAATTGATCGAGCACAGGGCGCAATAGGGGAAATTGGGCATAGGGACGGGTGTCTCACCTCGGGGCGGAGCTCGGGGAGGCTTGGAGCGGTCTCCGGCGAGCTAGATGGCCGAGACGCGGGCGCGGGTCTCCAGCGGCGGCTGGCGGCGTGGGCAGAGCGCGAGAGAGGGTGAAGCTGTGCGAAATGAGGTGAGAGGTGTGCGCGGGGCATTGGCAGGGCTCTAAGAAGGGAGCTGGGCACATGGGCGGGCGTCGTGGCCGAGAAATCCGGCGACGTGCGCGAGTGCGCACGCGCCGGTCCACAGCGAGCGCGGAGGGGGCGGAACTGACAGGGCAGGCCCACGGCGTAGAGAGAGAAGAAAGGGGCGCGCGGGGCAACGGCTCGGCGACTGGCGATCCGGGCCCGTGAGACAGAGAGAGAGAGAGAGAGCAGGCGAAGTAACTAGCGTAGACAGGTCGGCCCCAGCGGGCAGAGAGCGGGAGAGAGAGTGCGCGCGAGAGAGGGGATCTGCCGCTGACAGGCGGGGTCCGCCTGTCAGGCGACGCAGGCGCGCGGCCTGGCTGGGCCAACTTGGGCTGGCTAGGCTGCTTTATCCTTTTCTTTTTCTCTGTATTTTCTAATTCCTTTTCCATTTCTTTTTCTATAGGGTTTTCAAATTCAAATTAATTCAAACATGTGCAACACTCCAAAGAATATTTTAAGCTCAGCATGATGCAACATGTCATGACCCATAAGGTTTTGGCAAAAATAAAATAATTAACCACCACTAGTTTAAGCTATTTCTAATCAAAAGGAGAAAGGGAGAAAGAATCTAGAGAGAGAAAGCCTAGAGTGAGAAAAAGAAGAGTAACACATGATTTTGGATGATAATTAGAAAGAAATTTTATACCCCAAAATCAGGGTGTTACACCTTTTAATAGTACCATCAGGTCTAAACTTTTTCCTGAACACCCATTTACTCCCAATGGGCTTACACCCATAAGGACGCTCAACGACCTCCCAAGTTGCACTAGACATAATAGAATCCATCTCGCTCCTTATTACTTCCTTCCAAAAGTCAGCATCAGGAGAGGAATATGCCTCTTCAATGGTACTTGGTAACTCATACTCTTCCTCCTCTAGATAAGTTAAAGAGATGTGCTTACTGCAAGTGCCATAATTCTTTTTCCCGTGCCACCAATGATTGTAACGTTTTTCGTCGATAGATACAATCAGCCATAAATGAGGGTCAGTTGATTTTTCAGGAAATGCATGTGGACACACGACTATTTCCTATCAATATAGTAGGGCTAGCAAGCAAAAGGGTCTTGGTTTGGCTAGAATTGGCTGATAAAGTTAAAGGCAAAAACATCATCATTGGTGATCCTTGCACGTCGAATATATCACAAGGAGGGATTTCTCAGAAAGCTCCGGATAGAAATACTAACAAGTCCAGAGGCACCGGGGACAAGCTCAATTGAGCAACCGAGCAAAGCTACGTAACTCGGGCATCGCAGACACTCCGACACCTACGCGCGGACGATTCGACACTCAAACAGACGATTCGACTAACTCAGTCGGACAGTCCGCCCATTTCCAGAAGCGTCGGCCTCCACACAAAGAGAAAAGGGAGAGACTAGGATAAAGCACACATAACGCACATGGTCGGCTGGTCAAAGTCACCCCTACTTTTGATCAATTGCTCTCCAAATACATTAGCAAGAAGACTGTTCTACATGATCGGTCAACAAAGAAGCCACGAGCACCAGCTAAAACAAAAAGGTCGAATAAAATGACATGAAAGGTGACACGACAAGCATCGCCTATTCATCCAGTGATAACAAGATATTTTCCACCCGCCTACTCATCGTCGTATATTGTCCAATTCAAATGTGAACGATACGACGATGAACCCGTGGTACGTACATAGTCTATTTGCCCATTTAGGCAAAGGGCACCTCCATTCTGTACCTATTGATCCTTTGATCAGATGGTCATGGCCGAGAAAGATGTAATCCGAAATGGTCTTGATGCATTGGAGCTCTATTGAATGATCACCCTATTTGATTAAAAAGCCAGTGACTTGCATCAAGCTTAGTTCTTAGTTCGGGGACAAGATGACTTGTGAGATCTATTGTTTTCCGAAGATTGCTGGCGGTACATATGCTTTTGGTTTGTCAACCTCCACCAAAAGGCAGGGGGCATATGTTGAACCCAAAATTGGGCAATAGGAAGGTCCGGCCCTGTAGGCCGGATGGTCCGCGCATGCGTAGAATTAGTTAGGGTTTCAAATTTCTTGTGGGATTTGTTAGCTAAACCTGCGAGATTAACTCGAGAACCGACTTGTAACGAGTCCAGACCTTAGTATAGGGAACGAGGAACAACCTAGTGTTCCCCGTTCCGGGAACTTTGTCCTGAATCGAGGAATGGGAACGAACGGGTATGTCGTCCCAAACATTGCTAAGATAGTGTACTAATGTCGTTGGAACATGGGATGGGGGATTGACGACTGACCTAGAGTAGCCACCGCTCCGTCGATGTTGTTCAACTCTATCGCCAAAGCACCATCGCGGGAGGATGCGAGGGCAAATGCAGTCTATCCTCCTCGCAGATTCACAGGAGAAGCAGTCGGCCGTCGCGGGAGGAGAACTACAGTCCACCGTCGTAGGAGGAGGTGAGGAGCAGCGTCACCCTTGCTATTTCGCGAGAGGAGAACTGCAGTCCACCGTCATGGGAGGCGACAAGGAGGAGCACCGCCCTTGCCGTTTCGTGGGAGAAGAACTGCAGTTCACCATCGTGGGAGGAGGTGAGGGGCAACGTCGCGGGAGTAGCAGCGTTGCAGGAGGAGATGTGTGGGCTCGAGTGGGTTGTTCATCGAGGGAGGCATAGAGGCAGGAGGAGCAGCATCACAGGAGTCGTTTCGCCGTGAACTCGTGACCGTGTGAGGAAGTGGAGAAGATAAAATGTATAGACTCAGTCTGTTCGTTTCGACTGAAACCACTTCAACTGCTCCTTTACATTCGTACCCATAGGCCTATATATAAGACCACTTTCTAAGCCATGGAGCATCACCCAGTTCCAGCAATACAAATTCTATAGACACCATGGTTTTCGAGTCTTCACGCAAAAGGAAGCGTGTTGACGAGGTAGGTGAAAAAGATGTTTCATGTTGTCCATGATGTGCCGGATGATACCGTTGACGACGACGCTAAGAGCAGTGAAGAAGATGAAGTGGCGACTATCGACATTGCTGTTACGAAACACCCTCTTGTTAATGAAGTTACAATACTTAGTGTACCAAAGGGAAAAATATTGGTGGAACAAAAGAGTGGCAGTGCAATCATTGTAAAAAACATTCAAAATAGTTTAACTAGAGTTCGAGTACATTTGCTGGGTCCGCTACCTGGTAAAAGGCACAAATTGCAAAAAGAACACCCAAGTGAAGCGAGAATAGTCATCCACAATTACAAGACAATACTTACTCCTGCTGATGCTTATGTAAGCAATCGGGCCAAATAGATCAATGTGGAGTAGCTCAAGTGGCCTCTCAGTCAAAATAATGTTCTTGTGTGGATAATGAACTCCAACCTACTTCCCTGCTTGACATGCACTATAAATCTTGTCTTTCTTAAAGTGAACATTGGTTAGTCATAAAATGTATTCCTCTTTAGAAGCTTGTGAAGATTCTTCATCCCTTCATGAGCAAGTTGGTGATGCCAGAGCTAGCCCATATTAGGAAGTGTCTAGTTTAGCATTATCATCAGTGAAATCAACTAAATATAGCCGACCATCTAACACTCCCCTAAAGGCTAGTGAATCATCATTTCTTGTAAAGACGGTAACATCAACATCAGTAAATAAACAGTTGTAGCCCATTTTGCATAATTGAGACACAGAAAGCAATTTGTAACCTAGAGATTCTATAAGAAATACATTAGAAATGAAATAGTCAGGTGAAATAGCAATTTTACCCAATCCTTTGACCAAACCTTGATTCCCATCCTTGAATATGATAGCTCTTTGGGGATCATCATTGTTCTCATATGAGGAGAACATTCTTTTCTCCTGTGTCATGTGATTTGTGCACCCGCTGTTGATTATCCAACTTGTTCCTTCGGATGCAAAAACCTACAACACAGATTTAGGTCGTGTCCTTAGGTACTCAAACAGTTTTGGGTCCTTACACATTAGAAACAAGCATCTTGGGTACCCAAACACAAGTCTTTGGACTCTTGTGCTTGCCCCCAACATATTTGACAACTACTTTGCCGGATTTGTTAGTAAGAATAAAGGATGCATCAAAGGTCTTAAATGAAGTGCTATGTTCATTTGAAGCATCAACAATCTTTTTCTTAGGCATCTTAACATGAGTTGTATGCCTAGAATTAGAAGCCTCATTTCTGTAAATATAAGCATGATGAGCAACAAGATGAGATTTCTTAGCATTAATTTTTCTAATCTTATGCTCAGGATAGTTCTTAGGATATAAAATGTAACCTTCTCTATCTTCCACCATGGGAGCCTTGCCCTTAACAAGTTGCAAATCTTGTTTCTATGGGCATTAAGTTTGATGTTGTTTTGGCTCTCAGGTTGGAAGCCAATACCATCCTTAATGCCAGGGCGTCTCCCATTGTAAAGCATACTACGAACAAATTTAATTTTTTTTATTTTCAAGCCCATGTTCGATAATTTTGGCATTCAACTTAGCTATGTGATCATTTTGTTCTTTAATCATAGCAAGGTGATCATTCACAGCATCAACATCAACATCTCTACATCTAGTGCAAGTAGTAACATGCTCAACGACAGATGTAGGAACATGGCAAGCATTCAATTCCTCAATCTTGGCAACTAAACTAGCATTTTCAGCTTTGAGACAAGAAATTGAACCATTATTGCTCGTTTTAGCTCTTTGGTCAAGTTTTTGTATTTTCAACTTCAAGAGCAAAAACATCTTTTAGCTTAACAAATTTTTTGTTCCCTTTAACGAGTAGATCTTTTTGGCATTCCAAAATTTCATCCTTCTCATTAATAGATTTTATCAATGCATTGATTTTTTCCTTTTGTTTTATGGTAAGGTTTGCAAAAAGTGAGGACAAATCATCATTCTTTTCGCTGGAGCTACCCTCATCATCGGAAGTAATATATTTGGGGTGTCTCTAGAGTATACCTTTTTCTTTTTGCCCTCCTTGGCCATGAGACACTTATGGCCGATGTTGGAGAAGAGAAGACCCTTGTTGATGGCGATGATGGCGGCGTCCTCGTCGGAGGAGGAGTCGGTGGAGCCCTCATCGGAGTCCCACTCCCTTCCCATGTGTGCCTCGCCACCCTTCTTCTTGTTGTAGTACTACTTCTTCTTCATCTTCTTCTTCCCTTTCTTGTTGTCGTCCCTGTCACTATCACTTGCATATGGACATTTATCAATATAGTGACCGGACTTACCACATCGGTAGCAAACCCTCTTGGAGCGGGGTTTGTACTTCTTACCCTTCCTTTGCTTGAGGATTTTTCGAAAGCTATTAATGATAAGAGTCATCTCCTCGTTGTCGAGCTTGGAGGCATTAATTGGGAGCCTTTTGGTTGGTGTGGGCTCCTCCTTCTTTTCTTCTATTGCCTTGAATGCAACGAGTTGCGCCTCGGGTGTGGAGGTAGCACCTTGCTCCAAGTTGACAATGTGTTTGGAGTCTTTTTACATAAGTTCAAAGCTCACAAACTTGCCAATCACCTCCTCAGGAGACATTTTCTCATACTTAGGATTCTCACAGATTAATTGTACTTGAGTGGGGTTATGAAAAACAAGAGATCTTAGAATAACCTTGACCATTTCATGGTCATCACAATTGGTGCTCCCGAGGTTGCGAACTTGGTTCACCATGGTCTTGAGCCAGTTGTACATGGCTTGTGGCTTTTCTCCTTTGTTGAGGATAAATTGACCAAGTTCTCCCATGATTGTTTCCCGCTTGGTGATCATGGTGACTTTGTCCCCTTCGAGCGTCGTCTTGAGGATGTCCTAAATTTCTTTGGCACTTTTCAACCCTTGCACCTTATTGTACTCCTCTCTACACAAGGAAGCGAGGAGTATGGAGGTGGCTTGGGAGTTGAAGTGCCTCACTTGGGCAGCCTCATCGGAGTCGTAGTCCTCATCGCCCACTTGTGGTGTCTGCGCTCCAAACTCAACAATATCCCAAATACTTTCGTGGAGTGAGGTTAGATGGTGCCTCATTTTATCACTCCACATAGAATAATCTTCACCATAAAAGTATGGTGGTTTGCCTAAGGGAACAGAAAGTAAAGGAGCACATTTAGAAATGCAAGGATAGCGAAGAGGGATCTTACTATACTTTATACGCTCTTGGCGCTTTGAAGATGTCGACTCGGCGTCAGATGTTGAGGGCGTGGATGAGTCGGTCTCGTAGTACACCACCTTCTTTATCTTCTTTTTCTTCTTGTCGCCCTTCTTGTGTGATTTGACGGAGCCGGCGAATTCTTCCTTGTCCTCCTTGTGCTTGTCACCGGGTATCTTGTCCTCCTTTGATGGAGTCTTGCCTTCATTTTTCTTCCCCGAAGATCTGGGCTTTTCCCAGGTGATCAACTCCTTTTTAGCATGTTCTCCCGACATCACTTTGAGTTGTTAGACTCTAATGAAGTACCGGGCTCCGATACCAATTGAAAGTCGCCCAGAGGGGGTGAATAGGCAAAACCTGAAAATTATAAACTTTGAACACGAACTTCACCCGGTGTTAGGATAAGGAATAAGTAATAGCAAGATCGAAGTGCGGAAGAGAGTTCTTCTTGCTATGAGTTGCTCAATTAATACAGATGACTTTGGGAGCAAACTCAAAAACATTGTAAGCAAGAGAACTTAGAGAGAGGGGAGAGGAAGAATCAAATTGTAAGGTAATGATCAACACAAATGAACACAACGATTTGTTTCCTGAGGTTTGATTCCAAAAAACCTACTCCCCATTAAGGAGGCCACGTAGGCCGAGTCTCTTTTAACCCTTTTCCTCTCTCAAACCATCACTTAGACCGGCTGAGTGCTTCTCATTAATCTCAAGGGTCACTTAGACCCTGCAAGGATCACCACACACTTAGGTGTCTCTTGCTAGTTTTACAAGTCACTTAAGAGTTTAGAAGGAGATGAAGAAAGCACGATTTAAAAGCCAAGCAACAAGGAAAAACACATGATCACTCTCTCAAGTCACTAATTACTAATGATCACTAGTCACAATTATGGCACTTGGAGAGGTTTGAAAGCTTTGAATGTGTCTTGGATTGAAGTGCTTGCTCTTGTATTGAATATGAGTGAATGGAATGCTTGGGTGGATTGAATGTAGGTGGTTGGAGTTGTATTTATAGCCACAAACCACTTCCTAGTCATTGCCTCCTTTCTACCAATCGCGGAAAGTCCGCGCCCCTGGTCCGGACGGTCCACCCCTGCACATCAACGACTGAAATCGCAACGGTCAGCAGTAACGACTATATCAACTTCTATAGTGCATTAAATGCGCCGTCATATGTTAAATAAAGTAGTCATGGATGGTCCGGCCGTGCATCCCAGACGATCCGCGAGGGCACTAAAAATGCATTTTACTGAACCCGTCACCTTCGGGTTTTCTGGTTTTTCAACGAGCGGATGGTCTGCGCCTGAGGCCGGACAGTCTGAGCTTGGTCCCGAACGATGCTCTCTTCTCCTTCGGACAGTCCGTAGTGTAAATGCGAGTTTTGTATAGTTTCTATTCGAGGTACACCTTGGTGTCGCGGACGGTCTGCAGGAAGGGCCCGGACAGTCCGCGCATAGGTGAATTTTCCAAAAAGCTTCTCCTGTCCGGAATAATCTACGGTATTCCGGATAGTCGACTTAGAATTGATATAGATGGACTTATGCACCTGAGAAATAATCAACTAGGCAAACTAGTTAGACCATAAGATTTGTGATGGTCGTCAAGCACCAAAATCGATTATAGAAAATGGTTAGGCCATTTCCCTTTCAGCTGAGGAGTCCTTAATTTTCACAAATGGTTATAACAATTAGAAATGGTCCAAAAGATTATAAAGGTCCGTCTAGCGAAAAGGTTAGGACAACTCTCCTAGATGCATGCAAGAGAAGTGTGGAGAATGATTTAGCACCACTAAAAAGTACATGGTATGCTTTTATTTGTACGAATTATTATTGTTTCAAACTTAATTTTAATCTATGAAATAGGTTGACACAAGGAGTTTCAGTTGTGTCTTAGGAATGGAAAAATATAAAAAATAAGCCCCTAATCAATGTGATTGCATCGAACAGTCGAGGCTCATGCTTCTTATATGCAGAAGATTTTTTTGGAGTCAAAAAATTGGTGACGCTATTGCAGAGTTTCTATTGAAGGCCATAGATGAAATTGGACCAGGAAATGTACTTCAAGTGGTCACGGACAACGCATCCAATTGCAAAGCAGAAGGGAAGGAAATTGAGAAAGTAAGTCAACTTAATTGATGTTAACAAGGTTTTCCCTGTAATATTGTTTCTAATCCTCTTTTACCGACTTCTTGTATAGGTGCATAAACACATTTTTTGGGCCCCACGTGTTGTTCACATGCTCAACCTAATATTCAAGGATTTTGCTTACAAATTTTCATGGATGCTTGACATATATAAGACTGGGAAAACAATTGCCAAGTTTTTTTTTTCAAAATCATTGTCATTGTTTGGCGATGTTTAGAACGAACTCCCGTTTAGACCTACTAAAGGTGAAAAAAAATCGATTTGCTTCCCATTACATTTTGCTTCAAAGACTCATAACATG
The DNA here is from genome assembly GCA_029449295.1 of Zea luxurians. Classification (NCBI taxonomy): domain Eukaryota; kingdom Viridiplantae; phylum Streptophyta; class Magnoliopsida; order Poales; family Poaceae; genus Zea; species Zea luxurians. The sequence goes on along the minus strand of JAOPSE010000003.1, from coordinate 81,417,357 downwards.
CAGAGATGCACTTGCCACCACAGTGGTCATGAGGCAATGGAAGGGTGGGTAAATAGTTGCACCAATGATGTCATGCAGCAGGCAAGAGCTATTGTCCTAACAATAAATGACGATAATTCTTGGATAGAGGCTGAAAATATCATTGCTATTACCGGGCCAATATACTCTTTGTTGAGGTTTAGCGATGGAGAGGGTCCTAAGATGGAAGAAATATATGACAGAATGGACTGTATGGTTGATGAAATAAAAGATATCATGACAAAGAATAATAACCCACACAAAGAGTATTTTGTTGAGGTTGAGAATATAGTTATTGGTTGCTGGGAGAGGATGAATCTTCATCTTCATTGCTTAGCATATGCCTTGTGCCCAAAATTTTAGCACCAACAGTACCTCAACACCCTAGCTCCTAGAGGCACCACAAGGGAAGCTCCTAATAATGATGTTGAGTTTATGACAAATGTGCTAGAGGCTTTTGCTAGAATTGCTTATTCTTCAAGGGAATCACGAGTTTTATGGGAGCAATTTAATTTTTTTATTATGAAGAAAGGTATGTTTGCATTACCACTAATTCAATTGGATGCATTTATCATGGATCCAATTGATTGGTGGGTAAGCTATGGATCCGAGACTCCAGAATTAGCGAAGGTTGCAAAAAAAGTTTTATCTCAACCCATTAGCAGTTCATTGGCTGAGAGAATTTGGAGCACATTCAGTCATGTCCATAATACCAAGCGTAATAGATTGAGTACTAGCACTGTGGATAAACCGGTATTTATCCATTCAAATTTGTGACTTCTATCCAGATCGACTGAAGGTTACAAACAAGGGGCACATGCTAAATGGGACATTGATCCAGAAGACTACTATCTAGCTTTCATATTCTATCCAGAATTCCAGATCGACTGAAGGTTATAAATAAGGGACACATGCTAAAAGGGATATCGATCCAGAAGACTCTACTATCTAGCTTTCATATTAAGTTATGATGTACTCGAATTTATCTTTATCCATTATATATGTATAATGCTTGGGGTTGCATGTTCGACTTTTGTTCCTCGTTCCGAATGTATCGTTCCCAAATTGTCGAGAACATGTTCCTAATGTCGAATGAACACAACTAAGTTGTATACTCAATATCGTTCCATGTTTTTTGACAAACGTTCCTCGATCTCGTTCCTCATTCCCGTCGTTGCGGGAACTTTGTCACTAAGATCCAGACTTTCCCCTTTATAAGATGAAGGGCTACGGCCGATTGGATCCTCCACAATCGATCCAATCAACTTTACTTCTCGTTTTTACCTTGTGCATTAGGAGTAGCTCTAGCTTAGCCCTAGTTTAGCCTCCTTCTATCTCAAATCTTCATCTTTCTTCGGCTCTACGTCGACTAGAGGCGTCTTTGGTGGCTTGCCGATGCCAAGACACACCATAGAATCTCTCCTCCCCACGGGGTCCCTATCGAAAGACGAGATCTAGGTCTGCTGCGAAGAATACCCTCTGCGCCCTCGTGGGCCGTCTGAGCCCCAAACGCAAACCGTCCAGACGTAGCCGCTCCTGCGCCAGGTCGCGGCCTGTCCAACCTTGTGCCGTGGACTGTCCACGCCTCCGCAGAGAGCACCGCCAGGCAGTCCGTTCCAGTGTTTGACGTCCAGATCGGTGCCAACAAAGGTATCTCAATTTGTTTTCCTGGTCCAATGCAAACTGTGCAGCATTGAGGCCTACCAGATCTTTGACAATGACGCATATCTTTCATATCAAACTGCCTTGGAATATTTGAGCAAAGCATCTCATGTTCGTCTAACACCAGCACCACGCACGTACATGGAGTGACCTTTGTTCTGCAGGACTGTTGGGACCTCACTGTAGCGAATGAAGATAAGGGCTGGCCGGCAAAGCTCCAGCTGCTTCCGGTTTAAGCTTAGCCGAATCGAAACAGAAGGCTGCAGCCGAAAAAAAGCATATCTTTATCTAACTACAGTGAGTATTCTACACCTTTGCTTTCAAGCTGCATTTTCAGGTCTGTGCTCCTGTGTTCACAGTAACAATACCTACAAGTGAAGTCAACACAGGTACTGGGAGGAGTGCATCCTTGTCTGTGCAAGTCAACGTCTAACAGTTCTGTGCTCTCAAAGACTGTCAAGTGGTCGCAATCTCTTATCTGACGGCGAAAGATCATCCTGTCTCTATTAACTGCAGCGGAAACACAAACACTGCGAACTCAATTAACTTCAGGAGCTAGGTTCACGTTCACGCACGCAAAATATCTTCGGATCAGTTAACCCGGAGGCGCAGTACCTCATTTGATCCCATTTCGTTTTTATATAGAAAGGGACAGTGGCATGGCATCAAGCTCCTTGGGTATTGTTAATCGACGCATACTTAGGCCTTAGTTGGAGCATATTCGCTAGCTTGTGACAACTAATTTTCGTTCATCTAATTAAATTGCTAACTTCAGAAGGAGCTTTTTTTTTCCTTCCATCAAAGGGGTCCGAATATGTCTGCAAGAAGAGCATCTGGCTTCCAACATCACCTTGATTTCCTATATAAGAAGGACAAAACAACTTGTCGAGAGGAACTATTGCCCTATTCCTCATAATTCAGCAGTAAAATTGTGCGATTGATGCCCTCTGGTCTTGCAGACTACTCTATAGATATAACCTTATGATGATCAGACTGTGATGGGTATGCCGTATGTGAACTTTTTTTTTTCTTTTTTCTTTTTCTTTTTTGAAAACACAGCGTGAAAATAAAGTTATAGAGTTTGACCAAGGGTAAAACCGCTCGCTCGCCACATTGCCTTTTGGATCAATATAGGCCATGTACAACCTAAAATGAAGTTTTTCTTGAGGAGTTTTTAGGAGGCTAAGTAGAAAATAATCAACAGAGAGTCGGCGTCTACATGGCTCTCTATACATATTCCTCTCTATACATATTCCATTTGATTGGTTGCTGGTATTGTCTCGTCCCGAGCCACCGCGCACGTTGATTTTGTCTGAGCTTCTGTTTAATTGTCTGCACGCGAGAGATACAAGCTGCATGAGTACAAACAAGTAATTTTAAGGCCAATTACTTGCATCCGGAGGTACGTCGCAAATGGCCGTATGAGGCCGGCCTGGCTCGCACGATCCTGCACGCCCGTGCTCAAGCATCCAATCAATACGATTATGTCTTGACTGAATTTATGATCTATATGCTTAGAGTTATATCGTGCAGTCTTTTAACCGCTTTATTTCATGCACTTGAAAAAACCGATCAAAGAGCTCAAGGTGTACATGCCCTGACGCTGTGGTGCCTCTCTCGACCGTTGGATTCTACATGGGCCCTGTTTGTTTCGGATTCTAGCAGCTTCTGGCCACCAAAAGCTGCTGCAGACTGCTAAACACTCAGCTTTTCAGACAGCTTCTATAAAATTCGTTGGGGGGAAAAACCATCTAAAATCAACATAAACACATAATCGGTTGAGTCGTTGTAATAGTAGTAATCCGTCACTTTCTATATTCTGAACCCTATGAACAACTTTATCTTCCTCCATACGTAATCGTAATGATACTCAGATTCTCCCTACAGCCAGATTCTCCTTACAGCCAGATTTTTAGAAAAGCTGGTCAGAAAAAAGCTGAACCAAACAGCCCCATGAGCGGCTCTGCATCTTCGACGTGAGCTGCTACAAAAATAGGTAAATGCTGTCCTACTTCTTTCGGTTGCATTACTATGCACGTATCTTATCGCGTGGTTCATGTTACAAGAGATCGGATGGCCCAGATCGCTCGACGGTGCTTCACACATAATTATGCCGGGAGGCATATATTTATGCTCCTACCTTCAAAATTCAAAACGGTACAATGTTGAACTGTTGAAGCCCTGATCTGACTGCACAGAGACATTCTCAGGGGTAGTACAATTATACTGCCGCGATAAGATTTTCTTTTTTGGGTCTTGTTTTGTTTTTGGAGGGGTCACCCCGCCACCTTTCAGCGCACAGCGCCCTGCACTAGCAGCAGCAGCAGATTGCACAAGAATACTGTTCACGGCGAGCCTCCCCTCCCCACCCCACTTCTTTTATATGCGCACCCCTCCTCTCAAACTCGCTCTCAAAGCCCAAACTGCAGTCGGCGCAAAAGCCCCAAGGCTTTTCCACGTCCAAGAGCCATGTTCCGCCAATCCTCCCCCTCCTACAGCGACGCCCTCATGCACCACCACGCCGCGAGCTTCTCCGCCGCCGCGCTGTCCGTCACCGTCCCGGCCCAGATCCCCCGCGGCGGCGCGGCGGCCGGCGGGTACCTCGACGGCAATGTTGGCGCCTTCTCGTCGCCGCCGTCGTCCTGCTACTCGTCCTCGTTCCCGTCGTCGTACTACAACAGCATCCAGAGGAGCATCAGCTCGCACTCGCTCCCGATGCGCCTCCAGCTGGCCGACGTGTCCCTCGGCGGCAGTAGCGGCTTCTACTCGCCGTCTTCGCCGTCCACGCACCAGCTGCCGCTGCCGCCGCTCTCGTCCTCCCCGTCCTCCTCCGCCGGCGAACTCTTCGAGTTCACCTCGTCATGCCCCGTACGCCGCGTCTTCAGCACCGGCGATCTCCAGGTACCGCGTGCATCTCAACAATTCAGACAGCTGCATGCCTGCATCCGATCCAAGGGGAATAATTTAAATAAAATGAAAAGGTGAAGCTCCGCTGATGTGTGCTGGGCAATGGACAGGGGATGAACGGGTCGTCGCCGCCGCGCCCGGTGCCGTCGGCCGACGGCTGCGGCCAAGAGGGTGGCGGGCCGTTCTCACCGAAGGTCGGCCGCTACAGCGCCGAGGAGAGGAAAGAGAGGATCGAGCGCTACCGTGTCAAACGGCACCAGAGAAACTTCAACAAGAAGATCACTGTAATTGATCGCATCTCCCTCCCCTACAAATGATCGATTATTTGCTCTCTTTCTCTCCGAACATCCATTATATTCGTGTCAGCTAACGTTCGACCACGCGTGCAGTACGCCTGCAGGAAGACGCTGGCGGACAGCCGCCCGCGGGTGAAGGGCCGGTTCGCGAGGAACGGCGAGACCGACACGGAGGCCGAGGAACGCGAGGCGTCCGACAACAGCTACGGCTACGACTACGGCTGCGGCCACAACGAGCTGAGCAACGGCAACGGCAACAGCACCTACAGCGCGGGCAGCTGCTACGACGGCCACAACAGCAATAGGCTCAACGGCGACAATGGCGAGTGGTGGTGGCAGGCGCCGGTCGCCGCCGCGGTCGCGGCCGCGGCCGACGACGAGGCGCAGCGGCAGCGGCAGGTCGTCGGCTTCGACGAGGACGAGGAGCTCTGGGCGTCGCTCGGCGACATGCTGTCGGTGAACCTGGCCTCGTAGGCCGATCGCCTGCTGCCTGCTGGCCAGTCACTGGCCGAGCAGCGCTCCAGGGGCCATGGGACGCGGACGAACGCGACGTGGCGTTGGTGGCCGGTGGGGTCCGGTGCACGCGCGAGCACTCAGGCAGGCTCCGCTCGATCGGCGGGGGCGCCGGTGCGCGGCGCAGTGCGGTGTGGTGAAGAGGTCTGCATGGTCGGCGTCGTTGACCTTCCCTCGTGTATGATTGATTGCCTTGTAAACTTTTAGCCAGAAACATGATGAATCAACAAAAAAAAGAAAGAGGTTTCAAAAACATCTCTCCGTCGTGTAATATCATGTGACGCTGATAGCAGCCTGCGCGCTCCGTGAGTACCGTGTGACTTCCACCACAAAGCTGCTTCAATTAGCCTGACTGCCTGAGCATTAACCTTGGTGTGCCAGTGCTGCTTTGCACTGCACCAGACAGTACAAGAGCTAATACGAGCTCCCGTGACAGATTTTTTGCTAGTCTTTCTCGCGCTCGCGCCCAATTTGCAGGTGCTAGCTAGCTTTCGTTGTGCCTGTCCACTGGCTGGCACTTTCACTCTTTCAGACTTGAAATGGAGCGTATCGTATGATCCGTCAGTGACAGGACATGACAAGTCCTGGCATGGCAGTTTGCTCACTTGGCCTACCTCCCTAACCACATAAGTGCGGGATAGGGCGGAAAAAAATTCTCTACATCCTAGATGCAAATACTCTCCTTTAAAGTCTCACATCCACCACCTAAAGTTATCAGAATTTACAACTTAACTCTTTGGTATTTGTTTTATTTTATTCATATGAGCCTGCATGTGGTGGATGTAACGAACTGTAAATGAGTATATTTGTATCTGGAATGTAAATAAATTTTCTCCGGTGTTACGGGAGATGGATGGCACGTCAGGTGGCATTGCAACCGACAAGCTGTTCACTTCGGATTAAAGCTAATTGTTTGAAATGCTACTGTAATATATAGAGACAAAAATATTATAAAAGCAGTAGAAACCGATATATAAAAGCAGTAGAAACCGATATAAATTAAAGCCAAAAGAACGTTGGCTAGCCGAGCCGGATCGGGCGGGGGTGGAGATCACTGTCGTGGCGTCGTGTACGCTGGCGAGGAGTCCATGGTGCGCAACCAAGTCCAACCATCCCGCGGACCCGCGCGGCTTTTGAAGGGGTTCAGGCGTTCAGCGTCTTCGATAGTTCGATGGCTCACACGGAACTACACACGTGACTAGCAGCGAACTCGAGCCCAGTCGCCGCGAGATTGGTAATTCTGCGTAGCTGTTCGATATGGATCGTGTCAGCATATATGCTTGGGTTGGGTCAATAATTTGCGTATGAACGATGTGCCATGCATCTGCACATCTGAGAAGTCGAAATGACCTTCGATCGGAACAATGTGTCATAGCGCGGCTAGCTAGCTTTATTCCGTTTTAACATTTTAGATCTTTGCTATTTGAAAATAAAAATCTTCACATAGTTTTGTTTCTTTGTTTCATTATATAGAGGTCATATTGTATACATATTACCATGAACTCTATATAGCTACCGTAAATTAACTTCCTGTCCCTGCACGCAAGTTTTTCTAACGGGTTAAGTCCCGGTCAAATAAAAAAAACAAGACAAACGAGGAGATGGGCAAAAATAAATAGAATGAAATTTTAGCTTTTCGATATTAAGATACAGATATCGTTGCTGAAACTCGTTAATCCCCTAGGTAATTGCCATGAAAAGCCGTCAGGTCTGAACTACGGTCATTGGCATGTTTAGTTTCGTTGTTTACCCTTCATTGGTGTTAAAAAGACTAATATTTTCTGTCCAAAAGAACAAAGAAAGAGTGCCTTGGTAAGCTTAAAATCTGTTTTGATCGGTTTATTTTGAAGGAATTGGAATTTAATTAATAAAGTATGCTATTTGGATTGAAATTTGATATTCCATCATTTGTCAAAGTTTATATATTAGACTGTATCAAATTCGTGTGGTGAGGGATGAAAATTGATTTTACGTATGTTTTTTAGATAATGGAAAAAAATATCGTTCCGGCCTTCCCCTCACACGTAGAATATGGCCAACAGATTACATCACCACATAACAAACATCACCGAACTGAATTCACCAGAGAACACAGACTTTTATGACATCTAAACAGCAGTGATCATGTTCGTAAATCTCCAACCAAAGTGAGCGAATATTTGGATAGACGTCGTCTCCAATCGCCAACATGCCACCTTCATTAAATCTTCTTCGTCCTTCCGGAGTTTAGCCCAAAGTCTAAACCAATGCGTCACTCAAAACATCACCTGCAAATAAGTAACCATAGGGGTTTTGTCAAAAACTAAATCATTCCTACTAGTTTAGATAGCCCAACATAGTTCTGCGACACCTATAAAAAAATCATTTTTTTTATGTTACCCCTAAAAGCCAAGTTCCAAAAACATGTTTCACTTATCTAAGTATGCTGAGGCCAAAACAACAGTGAGCGAGCCTCCAACAAAATCAAGTAAAATGACATTGTATGCTATGTTTCATTTCTGCAATTTATAACACGTTTTTCGACTCGCTTCCTTATAGTGAAAATATAGCATATGTAAATATTTCTTATATGCCAACAATAGTGTATAGATATATTCGACATAAAATTACATTAGCTTAATTAATGTATCTAAATAAAATTATTAGAATGGAATTCAATTCAAGGGATCCAAACGAGATACATAAGGACTAGCATGCCTTACCTGTTGAAAATACAAATAGTCGCCAGTACGGAAATACGCCTTGCTTGCTTGAGCATGACTCCCCCTGATTCTAGCATTTTTATTCTTTCCTATTATATTTGTCCCTATATATAGTATAAGGACACATCATCCATAAAAAAGAAGAGGAAAGGAAAGAAAGGAAAAGAAATTCGTCTCAGATTTTTCAGTCAAGATAAGCTGAAAGGGTGAAAGTTATCACAAACTGATGGAAAAAATTCGATTCCTCGCGAGAGCTGAAAATGCAATTAATCTCTACTAGTAGCAGCAGTACCACCGGCTTTTGACCACCACAAAAATTTTATCGTCAGGGAATAACTTAAAGCACCTATCAACTGCGCCTCCGGATGTAGCAGGACAGAGAAATGTAAAAGGGGCATTCAGGCAGGGGAGAGGAAGACAAGGGCAAGCAAGCAAAGCACCCAGCGGGAGAGAGAGAGAGAGAGAATTCAGTTCCAATCCTTGCCGATATCTGGAGTATATTTTCTCACGCGTGGTCTCGGGAATCATCCATGCAACTATCGCCCAAGAGCTACAAGAAACGGGGGAAGATAAAACTTTTGGGCGACTGCAACGGGCACGATCGTCCATCCAGGACACCGATCAAGGACAGGATACCGGAAAGATGAGTCAAACGAGAATAAGAACTAGAAGCAAGTGTGTTTTTGCGTCCCACAATGATTAGGGTTCAGAAGAGCGACGGAGAAGCCTCCCCATGCTTTCTTTCTAGGGAGAGAGAGAGAGACGCTAATGCAGTATACAAGATGCAGCAGAGAGATTAAGGAGGCCAATGATGACAAAACTGTCGTTTTCTGATTGTCCAAGGAGGAGGTTAATTTCGACGGTCATTGGCTCCAGTCAAAAAGGTAGGGTAAAATAAGTCCAGGCCAAATTCACCCGCATCGGCATATATATGTACGGCATGTGACGATAGATGACGAAAAACAGCAATAACAACATGCAGATGCAGGGACTCAGTCCAAGCTCTTGGTGCAATTAACATGTCCATGATTGAAAACTTTTGCATGTGTGACAGTGGGGTTCATGTGATCAGTTGCTTGGATAATTACATCATGAGAGTGACTGGGTGCGTCTTTGCACTTGCAAGGAGGCATGTCGACTGTCTCCCTACTGCTATGATTCACCTACTGACCTTTTTTTTCCTAGCAGTCTAGCACAAGACATTCTGAAACTCTAGCCCATCACATGAAGGCCATTACAAGCCAGTTTCTTTCGGCTGGCAAGCAAGTTTCCAAGGGGAGTTTTTTTTTTTTGAAATCGTCGACGCGTAGGGTAGGAATTAGCAAAAGGGGGTTAGAATTGAGCTAGGACGAACAGAGCCCTATAATTAAGGGCGCACTAATTCCCCCACTCGGCCACCCTGGCCAGTATTTTAGAGGGGAGCCGCGGACTGCATCTTTTTTCTCGCTGCTGCTGCTGCTGCGTCTTTGGAATTTGTAGCTTTGGCCAAGGCTATCTCAGCTCTCTTCCTTTTCCTTCATCTCCCTAGAGGCGAGGAGTGTGGCTGCCGATTCTTTGTCGGCCGGTAACAGGGGGTGCTTTGCGCAGATAATCTTTGCTATGGTTTCGGTTGCGCGCAATCAGTACTACTGCTTCGTTCTTGAATTCTTGTTTTGGTGCTCCAGTTCATCAGCTTTTTTTTTCCTCTCTAAATGCTCACGCTGAAAATGCTACTGATCTACTGCAGAATACAGGTAAAATGCCGCCTTCTGCAGCTGTTATCCTGAGCCTTTTTCCAGGCAACGCCGCGCGACAGCTGATGTTGGCTAATAACGCGCTAATCTTTCAGGTAGGCTTGTAGCCTTATATAGCTCCGTGATGATGAGAACTGGGGACAGAATGTGACATGCAATTGTGTTAGTGCAAAGCATATTGATTTTATAGTGGTAAGTAGCGTGCAAAAAAATGGTTTTCAATTAGCTAAAACATTTAGAATTAGGAGCACCAATGCTACCACTTTTGTCCAGTGGAGGAAGAAGCAAAGGGAATCAGATGAGGTGTTGCATTCCCTCCCTATATTATTTGAATTACTTACACAAGAAGTGAAGGCCCAAGAATCAAATGATGGCCTTGCTTTCTTGGCTAATTCAATCAGAGAAGGAACACATGGCATGAACATTAGAAAGTGCACTCTTGGATGCTATCGTTGACCCTAGTAAGAAATGTAGGGCCGTAGCCCACCACAACCCTTAACCCAATTAGCAAGGCTCTTACTCGGGGGTTAGAGCAAAACCAAAAAGAGGTGATCTTTGAGCACTCAATGGGATCCTGCATGGGAAAGTAACATTAATCTAATGAGGGAATCAAGATTAAGGACCCTGAATGAAAGAATAAGGTCAAAAAGTTTTACAGCAATTCCCTATAAAGGGAGAAAAGGTCATTGTAAAAAGGGTGGAATCAGAGCAATGTCGGAACATTATTTACTGATGCTGCATGACCAACTGCTACTCGGCGTAACATCCTCTTAAAATGGTAATGAAATATTCCGTGTATAAATGTATCTAGCCACTTGCTTAGTGTAATTTACAATATACTCTCTCTGTCCTAAAACCTTGTTGATGTTTTGAGTTTTTTAGAAAATAATAGTGCTTAACAGAGATTGCTCATGTATCCCAATTTATTGAAGATGAACCATGCTAATTAAGGAATAAATTTCTTGTGAAAAAGAATGTACGAAGACATGCAGACCACAATCTCAAGCTACTAGTATAATAATATAAGCCAAATATACTGTCCAGCAGCTAAATCATCAAGTTTTCTGGAACATTTTCTGAATCCCAGAAAACTTAACATTTTAGCTGTTTTCTGAACGGAGGGAGTATAAAAACTGTACGGAGTATATGTTTGTGACGGTAGGCTACTAGCTTAAAGCCTTTTTGAAAAAAAAAACCAGTACTGGCAGCATTTAGAGTTGAAAAATATAGTAGTTTCTGTTGTGAACATGTTATTATCAAATAACGTTTGCGGATTGAGTTTCCTAACTATGTATAATTCGTTGCCTGTAATGTTCTCATGCAAAAATATTTATCACGATCACCATATGTTTTTATAAGATCTTCGATAAGTGATACTAGTAATGGCATGATATATAAAAGGTTACCACATAGTATTTGTACCGACTTGGAACGTAGATAACTGATGCTTTGAAATGTTAGGGGTTTCTTTTCATAGACGCCTTAGGACCCGTTTGGTTCACACGGAATGGAAGACCGGAATAGTTCCTACCAAGATTGTTTCTCTAATTTATATATGTTTTGATTAACAGGAATAATTCTTGGTGCATTCTTGCATAAACGAACGGGCTCTTAGAGATGCAATAATGAAATCTAGTATAATATATGCCACTATAAAAGTTTGCACGGTTATTTGGTGCAAACCAACCCCTCCGTGTAATCGTGCAAACTTCTAATCTGGGCCACATGATATTGATCAAGGAACACATGGACGTGGATAATTTTACACTTAACCACCCGATGCTAATAACACTATTTCAAATCCCCCTCCCACTCCCCCCGCATGACCCCTTGGATTAACATCATGCGGTTCAGATTATAAGTTTGCACTGTTGCACGGAGGGGTTGGTTTGCACCAACGTATATCTAGTGCAAACCAACCCCTCTGTGCAACCGTGCCACCAGATACGTTGGTGCAAACCAACCTCTCCGTGCAACCGTGCAAACTTTTAATTTGAACCGCATGATGTTGATCCAAGGGACACATGGGCGTGGATAATTTTACACTTAACCACCCGCTGCTAATAACACTTTTTCAATTCCCCCTTCTCACTCTCCCCGCATGCCCCTTGGATCAATATCATGCGGTTCAGTTTAAAAGTTTGCAGGGTTGCATGAAGAAATTGGTTTGCATCAGATACGTTCCCTACAAAACTGTCCAAATTGATAAAAAGTAGCCCATGATAGCAAGCTTGTTTCCGGGCCGTTAATAGGCTCGAAGCCCAATAAAGCTTCCACGCTGAAAGGATTTAGATGCTCCCTCTTAGGCCCATCTTGCCAATGGATACCAGCGGCCAACCTTAGCCTAATTTTTTCGGGGTAGATAATAACGCCACAAATACTATGTACCAGTACAAATATGCGTTGCACTTCTATTCAACTAAATATAGTGCTACAACTACTTCGATATCAAACTAAAAATAGTGATACAACTACTTTAATATCGAAGTGGTTAATCTATAGCACTGAATCGATCCGGAACTAGTTCCAATGCACCAGAGTTGTATCTATTGTGCCACACCATTATCGATCTAGTTTATATCTACCATCATCAGCCTTTATCTATCACTAAGTATATGCCCGTGCGTTGCTACGGAATCAATGTGATAAAATACATTAATATATAAAAACTCTAATTGTTATTCTACACTTTTATTGGCATCACTAAAATATATGTTTGCACAAGCAATGATTGTGCATTGCAACGACATAATGACAGAGACGACGCTTTCTGAATGTTCTGCAGACGTAACGATCGTTCCCAGATCACGCGGTCATGACAAAAATATTTCACAATTTACTGCCGAGCATAGGCTTTCAAGACCATAGTCATCTTTTGTGAAATATGCCAACATCCGATCAATGAACCCAAAAGGGACGTGCTTGCCTTCAACATTCTGTTGTCCCACACAAATAGTTATTTATAAAATGCTAAAGAAACTACCCTTTGAGACCGTAGTGACCCATAGCCTTCAAATTATTCCTTTCAGGCAAGCTATTCCGAGCACTGCTCCTAGCAACATCACGAGCTTTGATAAGAATCTGAACAAGAAGAGATTGTATTGAGGTTAAAACAACTCAACCTAAAAAATGAATAATGCTCTGAATGACATAAACAAAAGCTATATATACATAATAATGGAAGCAAAACATAAGCAATCAGTACCTGAGGTTCACTCTATTTTAAAACAATTCCATGCATCATGTCGCGTCTCCATCATGTAGCGACCTAGCTCAGCTTCCAAATGCTTATCATGTGCCTTTTTAATAAGTTCCTTCACAACATTCTTAGCTCCGAAAATCGTATCATTAATCTTTTCCATGGTGGACATATCTGCAATAGTATCTTGTAGACAATTCTAAAAATGCATATGTAATATGTGAATGGAATATTCTAAAAATGCAACTGAAGAACATATATGCAATCTGAACGTCCAGGAAACTGCACTCCTCTTGATTTCAAGCTCTATACATGGACATGTTATACAGTGATAATTTCAGGACGTTGGTTACTAAAGTAAACAACAATTATGTGCAAGGGTATGTTCTCACAAGTACTTACACTAACCAGAAAAAACAATGTGCTTTAAGACATGAATTAGACATTGCATTGATGTATAAAATAACCAAGTAGAGCATGCATTTCTATCAAATCTCAAATCAAAATAACTACTAAATTAATAATGCCCGTGCATTTGATTCATGTATAGTGTGAACAACTGTTAAGGTATATTGTGATTTGGAGGACAATTAGTGTTTTAAACAACTATTAAGGTATATTCATGTATAGTGTGAACAATTAGTGTTTTAAGCAACGCACGGGCATATACCTTAACAGTTGTTCACACTATACATTTTTTTAACCAAGTTGAGAAATAAGATATTGCAAAACCTTAGCTACCTTCCAACTCTACCAGCGATGCGTGCATGAGATTTGGAGGAGAAGCGATGTGTATAATGAGCAGATGCACCAAAAAATAGTTCCAAACTAAGGAGAAAAAGAAAAGGTAATTAATAATTGAACACCACTGAGAGCATCAAATGTTGGCCTGACATAAGAGGAGAAAATACATAAAAAGAGGGTCATCAGAGGCCTAAACTTATGCATCAACTATGTAACTATAAAATTAGCAGTTTTTTCTGGAACCACTGTAAAATTAACAGTTGTTCACACTATACATGAATCAAATTTAATGGGATTTTTCATCCATATCCATACCTACATTTGAGGGGGTACTTATTTATACCACCAAATTAGTGAATGACATGTGGAGCCTCATCCTACATGTGTCATTGAAACAAGTTGATGGTATAGAGGCTTAAGTGCACCTCAGGTGATGGTACAGGTGAAAATATTCCCAAAAATTAATATGGCCAGAATCCGTTCTGTCTAAAATTTTGCTTAGCTCTAGCAATCATGTTAACTGTAAGCTTTGTCTCTCAACTAAAACACATGTTTAGACTAAATATAATTCTTCACATAGTTTGCATAATCTATTATTCGAATCATAGATTACCATCATGTACATCATTATAATGAAGAGTTAAGTACTGAGTTAGTTTCACATATGCAGATGAAGAGAGCATTTGAGCTTAGATGTCATACATTTCCAACAGTATTATCAGACAATTGGCGAGTCCAGGCATTTGACAAGTTGATAGACCCATCTCTCAAAGAAATAGCAAGTCCAGAAGTTGTTGTAGAATGTGGTGAAATTTGACTGAAGTACACAATTTTGACAAATTACAATTTGTAATATAGACAGAATTAGCAAAAGATGAAATAAATTATGGGATGGTGTTCTCACCGAAACATCTGCCCACCAATAACAGAACGTAGTCTAGCTGTGGCCATAAACTCAATAGAGGAAACAAGAGACAATTGGTGTCGCAGCACAGTGGTTGCTGCTCCAGATCCAGCTGAGCCATTTACAATCAAATTCCCACCAACAACGACAGTATTTTGCTTGGACACTGGCAACTCAACTTGACTAAGCATCGCCATTCTAGTCATTTCAAAATCAAATGACTAAATCACCTTACTGTCTATAACTAATCATACTAAAATCTAAAGAAGTAACTGAAGGACAAAATATGTCAGAGGTTCTAAACGAATTGCTAAAGTGCCATCTTGAAAGTTAAAAATATGTTAAACACTGCAAGAAGAATGAAAGAGAGAAACGTTAAAGGTAAGCTGTAGGCAGCCATAGCCGATTCCCATCTCAGCGGTCAATTTCCTGAGAAGGTTTTCTAAACCCTGCTTGTAACTCTAACTTATATACAAGCAGCTAAGCATTGTGAATAGGGATGGCATCAAAAGGAGTGCAATCGGTAGTTATACACATAAACTATGAAATATTGCTAACCATTCAAAAATAAAACTTATATGTAAAAGTATGGGGAATAATGTAGTTGTCACTCTTTAAAATCTTCAACAAATCTACTTTATTCTCCACCACTACTTGTAAATTTAATCTAAACTCGAGGGGGCACCATGGTTCCGTTGAACCCCAGAAGAAACAGGAAGCAGAGCAACGTGTAGGAAACAATCCACACAATCTACACCAACAAGAGAATCCATCTAATCAAACATATTGGGATTTATATTAAAAAGAGAATCCATCTAACCAAGAGAGGAGGGAATCAACCCGAGCCAAGATAGATCTCCACCCTATGCTAGTCGAGGTGCTCGACTGCACGAGGACGATGATAGAAGAGTTGCGGTCAAAGGATACCTAGACATATATGTACACTCATCGGATCAGTGAAACCAAAACTGATTTGTTCAAGCACGAAGATCTTTAAAATCCTTATAAACATATAGTTGATACCGACTGGGTGCCTATCTTCTCCGGGAACGCAGGGTCAAGCTCGATTGCCTGGGTAACCAGAGACCGCCAAAAAAAGATCAACTAAAAGAAGCTAGAAACTGTACTGGTTAACGAAACCAAGAAGGAGATGGGAGGAGAGCATACCAGAGCAAGGTTGGTAAATGGGCCAAGGGCGACAACGGTAACTTGACCAGGGTACAGATTTGCCTGCTCAACCAGAAAGGCAGCAGCAGACTGATCTACAGGCTTGGTAGCTGGTGGAGGGAAGTCCTGGTTTCCCAGGCCGTCTGAACCTTGGACGAAGCTTGCGATCCTCAGCTTGGTGGCTTTCTGTGCTCGAGGGGAAAATGAAAAAGAAACAACAATTCAGATGATAGAGTAAATGAACGAACAAAACAGCCTTGTGAAAGCTGCTGATGAACACACAGGAAGTATGATCCTCTCGATGGCGTTCCCTCAATCTGAACTGTTTGTGGCTTTGCTAGATCACTGCAATTCTTTGATTTTTTTTCTTTGTGTTTGATGAGGGCGCTGCAACGTTGACAATTGAACATCGATTCAGCGTGGTAGCATAAACAAAGAGACGCTGATAGCTACCTTGATCATTAGATGGGATCCCTCTGCCACGGGGATGTCAGTCCTGCCAACAGCCTCCAGCTCAAGCACACACATCAGAAGCAAATGTGAGCCACGGTCGGAGTGGGCAGAACAGGCCAGCAGGGTGGGGGAGAGAGAGGAAGGAAGGTAGGCGGCGACACCAGGTGGAGCGCGTTGCGCGTGGCAAGGGCGGTGTGGACGTTGCTGAAGGTAGTGGTGAGGCCCAGCACCTCCAGCTCCGGCGACCGCAGCGCCAGGAAGATGGGCGACCTCATGAGCGGTGGCAGTCGCGGCGGACTCGCGAGCGAGGGAGATGGCTAGCACGGACCCGACACAGTGGTGGCGACGCGATGATGCAAAGGGTGAGGAGAGGGGCTGCGACGCAGTGATCTAGGGGGTGGGGAGAGGGGCGGCTGTGAGGGGAGGGAGAGGGCATGGTGGGTGGCGGCGCGGGGAGGGAGAGGGCATGGTGGGTGGCAGCACAGGGAGGGAGGGGTCTCGGGCTTGCATCACGCGTTGTCCGTCCGACGCGGGCGTCGAAGTTGGAAGGGGGCTAGAAGGGGGCGCTGTCGAAGGGGGTGCCGAGGATGGAAGGGTGGCGCGACAGCTATGGATTTTGGGCGAGGATTCCTCCAGCACGAATGGGCCTTCCTTCTAGAGCGAGGGGGGCCTTCCTTCCAGAGCGAGGAGGCTACTTCCATGCACATGTGTGAGAGGGTGCGGGGGTAAGCGAGGGTACGGCGGGGCTGGCAGAAATTGGCGGGCATAGCCGAGATTGGTAGGCATGGCTGGCGCGAGATCCACAGTGGGGGGGGGGGCGAGATTCAGGGTGGGGCGGCAACGAAAAGGTGCCTGCGCGATCGTGAGGGGAGGGGCACCGCGGGGGCTGACAGGCTGCGGGGCAGAACCGATGACTGTGGACGCCTACAATAAGAGTTATAGAGTAGTAGAGATAACTTTCTAGTGCATAGCCTATATCATCAGCCTACAACCACACCAGTGTCAAGTCAGCTTTTCTTTTTACATACTTGATGCACAAGGAAATATGGTTTTTAATTCAAATATCGTTAGAAAAATGAGAAAAACATATAATAAAAGGTCAAAGTTCTTATTCAGTTTGGCGACCACGATTTAATTCAAAAACTAGTTTCTATTGTATCATACAGTGTTCTTGTACTGGCTACAAGATCAACCCATATGGTACAATAGAAACTGATTTCCGATAGAGGCAAAAGTTTCATGGTTGGACTCTACCTTTAATTCATATCTAAACGGAGATAGAAACGTGTGAAAGTGGGTGAATGTGAACGAAAGAATGGAAGGTGAACGTGGGTGAAAGAATGAAAGGACCCCTCTATTTGTAGGGTGAGTTCAGGATTTTATGTTTTTTATTTTTCTAAACGTTTTTGGTTTTTTTAGAATTTGAACTCTTGAAACTAGATGGGCTAATCAAATGCTGACACATGTGTAAACGGTAGGCGATACTAACCGCGACCGGTTGGTTCTGGCCATGGCCCCAACATGTCGGGTGGTACCGACCACGCGGTCTCCACCACAAGCAGTACCCCTAGACCGAGTGGTTACAACCTAACCAATCGGCCGACCGAGCCGACCGACGCTATGACCGGCTTGGTCGGTACTGACCGCATGATTCGCCACGCCAGGACCTTGTATAATATTAAACTTCCCTATCTTCTAATACTAGAGAGCAAAACATTTCTTTAACATAATTTTTCTCTTCTTAAAATGTTCCTATTTTGGTCCGCCTGTCTAAGAGGTCCCAAAATTTTCTTTCTCCATGATATGTCGTTTGCTTGGTCTCCATTTTATAGCCCATGTATGCAGCATCCCAAACTCTCTAGATCAGAAAAATCACACCACATGAAATCTAAATCGATCACAACACAAATAAACAAGCCAATCATGTTAGGAAACGTGCTACACACATCTACCACATCACGCAGGAAACTTGCAAGTAAGAGATCACGGATCGTTACCACTAGACGCGCAGCGCAGCAAAAGACGAATTGGAGCAGCGATCCAACATAGGCGCACGTCGATGGAGAGGAAGTAGCCGATCACAATCGTCTCCTCCTCCGCAGTCTGTCAGCGCAGCAGTCACAACTGCGTCTCCACGTAGTTCACACGTACGGGGAAGGAACGTCGTGCGCCAGTGTGCTAGCACCGCGCGCGCAGCGAGGGTCTCACGACTAGGTGTGAGGAAGGCGATGGCTAGGGTATGCATGTGTGCTGGAGAGCTCTAACCCTAGCCCCTTCCCATATATTTATAGAGAGTGTTAATGGGTTGCAGCCTATTAAACCTCTAATCTCAATTGGGCCCTAATCTGAATCATGTATGTTTGCCTCTTCGGCATATCACTAACAATCCCCCACTTGCACTAGAAACAATCATATAGGCAAGTTCCAATGTTCCAACCCCTTAAGTGTGTGACCCATTAGGTTCATGTGTAGACGACAGTGAATGGAACCTTTCCAAACCACAAGTCAGTAGCGGTACCTAGCAGGACATAATAACTCCCGAATGTACATTAAAAATCATATCGACTGAACCTTGATACATTCACGTACTAATCCCTTTGTCGCACGATATTAGTCAAGCTCAAGGCAAGGTATGTGCCATCCTTGTTATAGCTTAACCATTCACTCGATCAAATAGTGGATTCAATTCATGACTAACATTTAATCATTATGATTAACTCTTTAATCATATTGGCATGGCCATGCAGTTTCCAATCCAACTATCTCGAGGGGCCTAGAGATAACTTTCTTGTTATCTAAGAGGGGTAAATCCCATTTTGATCCGCACATATCCCATTCCATGCTTCATGGTACACCCGAAGACTCCTTTTATGACTACCCAGTTACGAAGTAGAGATTGGAGGTCCCAAAATGCACAACTACACATAGTGAGAAACAATGGCGATCTTAGGTCTAAGAATTTAGTAGGTGTACCACTCAAAAACAACTAATGGCACATACAGAATAACAATCCCAACTGTGTTTCGGGGTGGGTCGATCCAACACCATGTTCATTTACATGTGTTCACATTATTAACCTGATATATCTATATCCATGATCCTTGAAACATGATCATCAATTAATACATGTGCTAGTCCGTGCGTACTCATTATCTCATATAACGATATGGGATAGGGATTATCTAGAATAACACCATAATCAACAAAGAGTTTCACAAACAAGTCACATACTTGATAATCGATGTAAATGATAGTTATTCAAACAATACTTTATTTAATAGTACACAAACATAGTCATGACATAGGTATCTCACACATTCACACTAGAATCACTGATGTAAGCATCTTATACCCATTGATCTTGTGTGTGCCTCATGTTTTGCTTGTGAAAGAGGTTTTGTCAATGGATCTGCAACATTTGAATCCGTGTGCACCTTGCAAATCTTCACATCACCTCGTTCTATGATCTCTCAAATGAGATGATAGCGTTGTGTATATGTTTGGTCTTTTGGTGTGATCTAGGCTACTTTGCATGTACAATGGCTCCACTATTGTCACAATAGAGATCCACTGTACTAGACACACTAGGAACAACACCTAACTCAGAACAAAATTTCTAATCCAAACAACCTCTTTTGCAGCTTCTGAAGCCGCAATATACTCAACTTCTGCCACCGAGTCTATTGTTGTATCTTGTTTGGAACTCTTCCAACTCACTGTCCCACCATTGAGCCAGAAAACAAAATCGGATTACGATATAGAATCATCTATGTTTGTCTAAAAGCTAGCATCGATGTAACCAGTTATAACGAGCTCTTCCTCACCACCAAACACTATGAATGTGTCCTTAATTCTTCTTAAGTACTTAAGGATGATCTTCACAGCTGTCCAATGGGCTTCTCCATAATTTCATTGATACCTGCTCATAACACTTACAGCATAGGAGACATTTGGGCGTGTACATAGCGTGGCATAAATGATAGATCCTATAGCCAAAGCGTAAGGAATTACTTTCATCCTTTCTTGCTCATTAATTATCACCGGACACTGACTCTCGCAAAGATGAACACCATGAGACATTGGCAAGAATCCTTTCTTAGAATCCTGTATATTGAATCAATTCAATACTTTCTCAATATATGTATCTTGGCTTAATCCAATTAGCCTTTTTATCTATCTATATAGATCTTTATGCCCAAAATATATGACGCATCTCATAAATCTTTCATTGAGAAACTCTTTCTTAATGAATATTTAACGTCCTCAAGCATTGGTATGTTATTCTCAATCAACAATATGTCATCTACATATAGGATCAGAAATACAATTGCGCTCCCACTAATTTTCTTGTAAATACAAGGCTCCTCTGGTTTTTTTATGAAACCAAACCCTTTGATCACTTCATCAAAACGTATATTCCAATTTCAAGATGATTGCTTCAACCCATAAATGGACTTACGAAGTTTGCATATCTTCCCAGCATTTTAGTATTGACAAAACCTTCAGGTTGTGTCATGTACACGTCCTCAGCCAGACTTTCGTTAAGGAAAGCAATTTTGACATCCATTCGCCATATTTCATAAACAAAATATGTAGCAATAGCTAGGATAATCCATACAAACTTTAGCATTGCAACTGGCGAGAAAGTTTCATCATAGTCTACACCATGAATCTGCTTGAATCCTTTGGCCACCAATCGTGCTTTATATATATATATATATATATATATATATATATATATATATATATATATATATATATATATATATATATATATATGAACATTTCCATCCATGTCTGTCTTTTTCTTGTAAATCCACTTGCAATCGATAGGTCTCACACCATTGATTGGATCAATCAAGTTCCAAACTTGATTATCATGCATGGATTGTATTTTGGATTCCATGGCTCCAAGCCATTTATCGGAGCCGGATCCCATCATTGCTTTTTTCTAGGTTGCGGGCTCATCATTGTCCAACAATAATATGCCACGATGCTCCATGGTTAGGAGTGTGAACTTTTGAGTTACGTAGCATTTCCTTGTAGACCTACCTAGGACTGGTGTTTCATCAATAGATTGCACAACATCTTGTACATATTGTACGAGTTCAGTGGGTGCTGAAACATTTTCAAGTGTTTCTCAAATTTCTTCAAGCTACACCTTGCTCCCACTAACTCCTTTTAAGAGACTCTTTTTCTAAGAAGACACCATTGTGAGAAACAAACACTTTGCCCTTGTTTTTATTGTAAAAATAATGTCCTTTGGTTTCCCTTGGATACCCCACAAAAAGCATTTGTCTGATTTTGGAGTGAGTTTGTTTGACATCAAATGTTTGACATAAGCCTCACATCCCCAAACTTTGAGGAAAGACAATCTGGGACATTTCCCAGTCCACATCTCATATGGAGTCTTCTCAGCAGACTTAATTGGAACCCTGTTTAGTGTAAGCGTGACCGTTTCAAGAGCATAACCCGAAAAGGATAGTGGAAGATCAGCTTGGCTCATCATCGACCTAACCATGTCTAACAAGGTTCGGTTTCTCCGTTAAGATACCCCATTCCATTGAGGCGTTCCAAGTGAAGTAAACTGTAGAACAATTCCACATTGTTTAAGATGATCATTAAATTCTTGACTCAAATATTCACCTCCATGATCTGATCGCGGAAACTTAATTGTCTTGCAAAGTTGATTTTGTACTTCATTCTGAAATTCTTTGAACTTTTCAAATGATTCAGACTTGTGCCTCATTAGGTATATATATCTGTCAGAGAGGAAATCTCCCCGGCCGGGTGGCGGATTGCACCCGCCCTAGATCCTAAAAAGAGGAGGGGCCTAAGCGTTTTGCTTGTTACGAGACTGGTGGATCAGCACACGGGAGCACGCAAGGGTTTAGAGTGGTTCGGGCCGCTAGAGTGTAATACCCTACTCCACTGTGTGATGTATTGCTTTAGGAGCTTGTATGAACTTGTGAGTGTCTACCTAAGATTGGGTGTGTCTTATAACGCCGCATGCCTCCCCTTTTATAGCCGAAGGGGGGCATGCACAAAGGTACTGAGCCCTGACATGTGGGCCCAGGGGCTTAACGAATATTGCACTTGGAGCCACGAACGTGTGCTGCTAAGGCGATCTTCTAGCGCTCTGACACCCGAGATCTTCATATCCTCGGCGTGCAGGGGAGGCTTCTTGTAGAAGGGATGATGAGTACGGTGCACCGCTCGGCACAGGCGCACTGTTTCCCAGCTGACCGGTCAGACGCGCCGCCTGCTGGAAGACCCTGACGCCGCCTGCCATTGGATTGTACAGGACGCATTAAATGCTGGGAGGGCGCGTCGCCCGCTGGCGTGGTGGTAGGCGGCACGTCCTTTCAGCAACAAATGTAGAGGCCGCTCGTCTGGGTGGGCTTTATGCCAGGCTTGGCCCGCTGGTTTATGTGTCGGGCCACAAGCCACGCAACAGCAGGGGGCAGTGCAGGACAAGGTCTGGGCACATGCCAGCACCGGACCCCTACCTTCACCGGGGTCCTCCCCGTCCCGGGACCCTGCCAATGCTGAGGCCTTCCAGGGGTTCCGACATACCTTCTTGGGGTCCCAGACTAGTATGTATAGGGGTCCGGTGTCTTCCTGCGGGGTCCGGTCCTAGCGACGAACACCGGGATGTACTCCCTTTCCTTGCCACGCGACACTCCTGGACCTGCCCATTGGGCACCATTCTCCATGTGGTCTTGAGGCGTTGCACGGGTGCGGTGCCTTTATGCAGTAGCAGAAGGTACCCCTGATTGAGGGTACTAATAGTGGCCCTCGAGCCCGCCTCAGGGGAGGAGGCGAGCGTGCAGGTGGGGCCAGAGCCTGATTAGCGATCTGCCTGCTGCTCTTGCGGGCCTACTAGCGCAATTACTGCCAGCCCGCCTATGGCTATGCCAACTGTCACGCCCGTTCCCACGGCTGACCTGCCCGTGACCTTCGTCACCGATGGGCCATGCGTGGGGTGCCTCGAGTCACTGCATCGGCCCTGAAAGCTTATCTTTTTCAGTCTTCTACGACGGCCTTGAGGGGGCGCGTCATTGGCGCAAGCGGCGGTGTGGTTCTTCCGCACCTAGTAGCCGATCGCGCCGGCTGCATGACGCGTGGGCCTGGATCCGCATGTTGGACCGTTGATTGTGGCGAAGCCGAGGGGGCGCACAATCGTGGGGCGGCTTCTCGCCTCCCGCGTGACGGTTTGCCTTCTTGACCGCCAGTTTTGGCGAAAAATGAGGGGGTGCCTAACCGCGGGACGGTTGCATGCCCCTTGTGTGGCGGTTCGCCTTCCCGACCGCTGGTTGCTTCGAAAGTGAAGGGGCGCATAACCCCGGGGCGGTTGCATGCCCCCTGTGTGGTGGTTTGCCTTCTTCGCTCTTCGGGGCGGCCTCCACGACGCGTGGGGCCTGGCCCCCGTGTCATAGGGAGGACCTTTTGGTGCACACCGGGAGATTTTGCCCGTGGTGCTCCGGGGCGCAAGAGGGGGACATCTCCCTTTAAAAAGGGGTCGACCCCCGGGTAGAAGTCATGCCTTGCTCCTCTTGCATCCTTCGCGCCTCCCGCCTTCTGGGCCTCTGGATGGGGTGCGCCAATGTTCACTGGAGGGGAACGCGTCAGAGCCATCCCCTCCGGTGGTCCTATCATCAGAGAGCTTGCGATCGCAGTTGGGCTGCCGATCTTGTGTTCCTTTTGCTGCTGTTAGAGGAGCGCAACCCCGTGAGGGTCGGTGCTCTTCTGTCATCACTCGGCTTCAAGGATTTTCATCATGCAGCCCGGCTGCAGTCCCCCACCAGTGGCCATCCAGAAGGATGACCACCAGCCTCGCGGTGGGGAGAAGCAAGCCGGGCTGCGGCTTCCCCCCCAGCCTCAGCTTTAAGGATGTTCATCATCCTTGCTGGGGAAAGGGGCAAGCCAAGTCGGGCCCTGCCCTCCGCGTGGGCTGGCGACCCGCTTCTTCCTCCAGCATTCGGAGGAGAAGGGTGTTCACCAGCCTTGCGGAGGAGGCGAACCTCGGCTACGCGGGGCTGGCTGGCTGCAGGCCGTCAGCTGCAGCGTGTCCGGCCCTTTGGGCTGGACGGCTTCGGTGCCGCCTCCGATGCTGCCTCCTGTCGCTTTGGCCGGGGCGTGGCTGTCCGTCCACCGCACGGGCGACGGTCGCGCCGTGTGCGGGTCCGGCACATCCACCCCTTCTCCTGCCCGCCGGCCACACTAGGGGGATCGTACAAGACGTTGTACGCCGCAGTGGTAGCGGCAGTGTTCTTGGATGGTCTTGTCCCCACTCCCGTTGGTCAGACGGGAGCGAGGACCCCTCCGCTGGCGAGGGCATCAGAGCCATCTGCCGCTGAGTCCCTGACTTTTTGGCTTTAATGGCCTCGTTGTCGCCCCCCATAGGAGGACGGGGGCGAGGACCTTCTCGCAGTGGCGCTCACCCTGAGGTGGTCACTGTTACTGGCAAGCCGCAGGAAGCGAAGGTCGTTGTCGCTGCTGGTGCAGAGGTGGTCACTGTTGCCGGCGACCCGTTGATGCAGAGGTGGCCACCGCCGCTGGTGGGGTTGCCCGGAGCCAATTCCCAGCGCGACTCCTACTGGTGCAGCATAGTTCATTCCTACAGAAATGGAGCTAGGGCCCTGCTTGTAAGGGAATGTAATAACATATGCTTGCTTGGAAGCAAAATGTAATAACATATGTATACAAGATCTTAGTCTGGGAAACCAAGTTGTGCGTCCAGACCCCCTGGATGGTGGTTCTAGGTACTAGGACACCTGCCGCAGGGTAGTGAAGCGTGCAGGCCCACGGTACGGGACCAGGCTGAGCGGCTACACGGCTCCGGACAACCCCAGGGGACAAGCATCGCTTTTCTAGTTCCGGTCCCCAAGTTGTTGGACGCATAGGACTTATAGCTCCAAATACTAGGGCACCCATCACGGAGTGATGGAGTGTGCAGGATTTTGGGTATGGACCCAGGCTAACCGGCCACACAGGCTTCCGGATCACCCCATGGAACGGGCATCTGTTCTTTAGAACTGGCCCCCAGGCTTTTTTCCTGTTTTTGTAAGGTACTTCTGAGTATTATTTATAAAGCAGTGTTTAATACTTATCTGTGCATTGCTCGTTCCTGGTGTTGACTTCCCTTGGTACCTAGCCCCCCGCCTGGGGTGCAGGCTCGATGTGTCGAGGTTGGGCACCAGCGTATATGAAAGGATTATCGACGGCCTTCGGGAGGCAGCCTCGCCGAGACCTGGATCTGTACACAGCTTTAGCTTTAAAAAGCGTTAGTGATACACCCGTAGGGACCGCCATCTGACACTAGCCATCCTTTGATACATGCTCGGGACTTGCAGGGTCTAGCCTGAGGGAGCAAAGTTGTGCGTCCGAACCCCTTGGGTGGTGGTTCTAGGTACTAGGACACCTGTCGCAGGGTGGTGGAATGTGCAGGCCCACGGTACAGGACTAGGCTGAGCGGCTACACGGCTCCAGACCACCCTAGGAGGCATATATCTTTTTCCTAGTTCTGGACCCCAGGTTGCGGACCCACAAGACTTATAGCTTTAAGTACTAGAGTACCCATCATGGAGCGGCGGAGTGTGCAGGGTTTTGGGTACAGAACCAGGCTAACCGTCCACACAGGCTCCGGACCACCCCATGGAACGGGCTCCCATTCTTCAGAGCCGGCCCCCAGGCTGTCGGGCCCTCCTGCTTTCGCATAGAGGTCCTAAGCCGCAAGCCTGGCTGTTCAATTCAGATGTCATCATGCCCGATAGTATGGGAACTGGTTGGGTGGGTTAGCTAAAATATAATCCAGAAACTGCAGGAGAAGACCTTGGGGCAGTAGGATAATACTATCATAGAGGTACATCTGAGAGGGTAGCTTTCTTTCATAACTTATCACGCATGGGTGCGAACCAACAGGCCGGGTTTACGGGGACAGACCCCACCGGGTTGGCGCACACGTATGCGCTACCTAGTTATAAAAAGAGAAAAAAACTTCGACCCCTCAGACTTGCTCTTATAGATAAAACTTACAGAGATGTTCCGGCACTGGGGGAGGTACTCCTTTAGCCGCAGCTAGATAGTTGCCCTTGGGTCGGGGATTCCCATTACCATGAAGGGTCCTTCCCAGCTGAGGGAGTGTTACGAAGCATTAATTTGGTCTGGTACTTCCGTAAGATTGGGTCCCAACCCTAGGTCCCCATCTGCGTTTGACGAAGGAGGCCCCACCTTTAGCTGTGGTCATTCTTAGGTGAACCTGTCAGAAATCTAGACCCGCGAGGAGTCCAGATGAGTTTCCAGAGGAAGGCGGGCTTCAGCTTCGTAGGTCAGGGGACATGGGGTCCCGCCGGCGATCCGTCTAGTCACCGCCATCGGAGTGGGAGTCCTTAGTGAAGATGTCCTTTAGGTCCCCCTCGGGCGACTGATACCCGAGGTCTCGCTCAGCCGTGGCTACCTCGTCGTCATCGACCTTTTCCTTGCCAGGACGGCGACAAGGTGGGGAGCCGTCCTTGGAGGACTGCTCACGTCGCTCGCTGACGCGCTTTGCGAGATCAATGATCTCGCGACACTCCGCGGCACTGTGGCGACCGTTGGGGTGTACAGGGCACGAGCCGCTGCTACCCCTTTGTGGTCGTGGGCGCTTGTTGTGGTCGCCCCGGCCCCCGGTCGCAGCTGCAACGACCAGTGCGGTTGACTGTGGCCTTTCGTAGCCGCGGCCCTTCTTTTTCTTTTTGCCATCCCGAGGGGCAGCGCCCGAGCCACCTGTCTGGGCGACTCCGGTTTGTGGGGCCAAGTGCCATGCACGGCCCTCGGCGACTCTAGCGCATTTGTCTGCCAGAGCGAAGAGCGTGGGGACAGTCTCCACGTCGTGTGTGGCCAGCTTCTCCAACATTTCCTTATCATGCACCCCCTGACGGAAGGCTGTGATGATGGAGGCATCGGAAATATGAGGAATAGTACCTCATACTTTGGTGAAGTGGGAGATAAACGTCCGGAGGGTCTCTCCGGGCTCCTGCCTTATTGCGTGTAGGTGGGCCTCCATGCCATGCTGCTGGTAAGCGCTACCGAAGTTCACAACGAACCGTGCACAGAGCTCTTCCCAGGTGTAGATTGACCCTGGGGCAAGGTTCATGAGCCAAGTCCAGGCAGGCCCAGACAGGGCGACATGAAAATACGTTGCCATCATCGCGGTGTTTCCACCTGCTGCCGTGATGGCGGTGACGTACACCTGCAGGAACTCCGACGGGTTTGATGTTCCATCATATTTTTCTGGCAGGTGCGGCCGGAACTTGGGCGGCCATGACGCCGTGCGTAGATGGTCGGCGAGGGTGGCGCAGCCCACGCCGGCCAAGGGGACACCCGTTTGGGACTGGGCGCCCATTGGTGTCTGTGGTGCTTCCGCAGCGAAATCTCGGTCGAGGTTTTGACCCTCGATGTTTTGTCGGCGCTCCCGCGCCCTTTCCAAAGAGATCCGGGCGTCCTCCCCCGTACGCCTACGGTTGAGCTCTGCCCGGAGGTCGTCGGTCTGTGCTCCCCTTATGGAGGGCGAGCGCATAGACGTCGTCGCCTCGCGTTGGCGTTGGGATGACCGAGGCCTAGACCTGGTCGAAGTGGAATGCGCCATGCCGAGTAGCCGGTCGATGTCGTCACGCCACTGTTTCATGGCCCCTGGCGAGGCCGTGGAGCTAGGGGGTGCGTAGCAGCTCTCTGGCTGCAGACAACGCCATAGGCGCTGCCCTCGACGGAGTCCGGGACGCCTGTGCTGGTGTGTGTTGCTGTACGGCGTGCACGGCAGTGGTCCCAGAGTCGGGGCGATCAGGTACTTGTGGTGCGGAGGATGCAACCTCTTGCTCCATTGTGAAATCTTCCGATGCTCCGGCGCGGTGCTCGATGATCCGCACCATCATGCTGAGCAAGAAAACAAGCAAAAACTTGAAGCCTAGCCCTTACCTGGTGCGCCAAATGTCGGAGAGGAAATCTCCCCGGCCGGGTGGCGGATTGCACCCGCCCTAGATCCTAAAAAGAGGAGGGGCCTAAGCGTTTTGCTTGTTACCAGACTGGTGGATCAGCACACGAGAGCACACAAGGGTTTAGAGTGGTTCGGGCCGCTGGAGTGTAATACCCTACTCCACTGTGTGATGTATTGCTTTAGGAGCTTGTATGAACTTGTGAGTGTCTACCTAAGATTGGGTGTGTCTTATAATGCCGCATGCCTCCCCTTTTATAGCCGAAGGGGGGCATGCATAAAGGTACTGAGCCCTGACATGTGGGCCCAGGGGCTTAACAAATATTGTACTTGGAGCCACCAACATGTGCTGCTGAGGCCATCTTCTAGCGCTCTGACACCCGAGATCTTCATATCCTCGGCGTGCAGGGGAGGCTTCTTGCAGAAGGGATGATGAGTACGGTGCACCGCTCGGCACGGGCGCACTGTTTCCTAGCTGACCGGTCAGACGCGCCGCCTGCTGGATGACCCTGACACCGCCTACCATTGGATTGGACAGGACGCATTAAATGCTGGGAGGGCGCGTCGCCCGCTGGCATGGTGGCAGGCGGTGCGTCCTTTCAGCAATAAATGTAGAGGCCGCTCGGCTGGGTGGGCTTTATGCTAGGCTTGGCCCGCTGGATTATGTGTCGGGCCACAAGCCACGCGACAGCAGGAGGCAGTGGAGGACAAGGTCTGGGCACGTGCCAGCACCGGATCCCTACCTTCGCCGGGGTCCTCCCCGTCCCGGGACCCTGGCAATGCTGAGGCCTTCCAGGGGATCCGACATACCTTCTTGGGGTCCCGGACTAGTATGTATAGGGGTCCGGTGTCTAGTGTCTTCCTGCGGGGTCCGGTCCTAGCGACGAACACCGGGATGTACTCCCTTTCCTTGCCACGCGGCGCTCCTGGACCTGCCCATTGGGCGCCATTCTCCACGTGGTCTTGAGGCGTTGCACGGGTGCGGCGCCTTTATGCAGTAGCAGAAGGTACCCCTGAATGAGAGTACTGACAATATCATCGGTGAAAGTAATAAAGTACTGAAATCCCCCTATGGCAATCGAACTCATGGGTCCACATACATCAGTATGTATAAGTCCTAACAAGTCATTTGCCCTCTCACTGTGACCGGTGAAGGGTGCTTTGGTCATCTTTCCAAGCAAACAAGACTCACACACGTCAAGTGATTCAAAATCAAATGAGTTAAGCAAACCATCATTGTGGAGCCTTTTAATGTGTTTCTCATTTATATGACCTAAGCGACAATGCCAAATAAAAGTAGGATTCAAATCATTTGGTTGAGCTCTTTTAACGTTACAGATAGTCTTATTCTCAAAATCAAACATATAATCCATTCACCAACGGAAAATGAGCATAGAAAATATCATTATAATAAATAGAAAAACGCTTGTTCTTTCTTACAACCTCACATACATCTACTTCTTCTAGGCATGAAGAAGGGACAATGTTCTTACTTATAGAAGGAATGCAATAATAATTATTCAACTCCAAAACTAATCCTGAAGGTAGCGATAAGTTGTAGGTGCCAACTGCTATGACCGTAACTCTTGCTCCATTGCCGACACATGCATCCATCTCGCCTTTAGGAGTGTTGGGTCCTACGAATAGGGTGATCATTGAACCATTAGGTCCTGGTCTGATATGCTCTCTAGAGAATGACCAGAGAGGTTTCATGAGCGTCAGACCATACACTCTATGTAGTATACTCTAATGGCTATGCTTGACATTGTAAGGACATTATAACTATTGTGTCTCATTGGACAAAGACTAATGGCTCGATGTCTAGTCATCGGATGACCCAACAACTACGGGTTTGACCAGTTATTGTAATGGCTAGTTGTCATGTTGGGGGTTATAAATACACCTAAACTCATACATTCTAGCCCTCTTAACCATTCTAACTACCTATTTGATTTTGGGGGAAATTCTTTTTCTAGCGAGGGGCTCGAGAGTTGGTAATCTCTTGATTAGCATCCTCATTAGAGCATTGAAAGTAGCTATTGTGTACCCATTGTTTTCATTAGCTTTGATTAGGTCATTACCTATCCTGACCTTGGTTGCATTCTCTCTACAATCCTTGCTTTAGCTCCATCCTTTATTATGCTCATGCCCCTATCCTGCATGTCTTATTATTCCCCTTGCCTTTTGATGGCCTTAGAGTAGTTTCCCCTAGGTAAGGAAAGACCACCAGCTAGTTAACATTAACGTGTAGAGACGAGATGTTTGTTGTTGTATGCTTGTGTTGTTTGTCTTTGTGTTATGACTGATTTGCTTCTTTGTGATGAGTGTTGATGTGTTGTGGCCCCTGGGTCCGCAATGGCATCCGTTTACTAGGTGAGTGCCATAGAGCTAGGTAGTTGGATGCTCTCCCTTTTCTCTCTTTAATCCATCTATGCTTACCTTTTCTATCTACACCCTTTCCTCTTGCACCTGTCTAGTTGGCAGCCTCCAACTTCTCTTAATCAGTCAAGATTAGAGTCGGCAGCATCTTCATGAAGTGCGTATCAACGCTCCTATTAAGGGGGTTAGCCGCTAACCCCAATGAAGACAATACGATCAACATCAACCAACAAGATCGGAGTGGCGCAGTGGAAGCGTGGTGGGTACTAACCCACAGGTCCAAGGGATCCTAAAAAATTGTATCAATTGGCCTCGGACATCTGAAGGTCAAAGCAACCAATCCACAAGTTGACCGATAGAGTCAAAGTTGAAATGAAGAAACTTCGAACAAACTATGAACCAACCTTGTCGTTCTTGCTAGCCTCTTCTTGAATCTTGAGGGCGAAATTCTGTTAAGGGGGTTAGATTTGTAACACCCAGAATTTGGGATATAAAATTTCTTTCGAAATATCCACCAAATTCAGGTGTTACTCTCTCATTTCTTTGCTTTCCTTCTCTTTTTCCTAAAAATGGAGAAATATTTTGTTTTATATTGGCATAAATCTAGTGGAATGAGCCCTAAAGGCACTTTGGTTGTCACATTCATGTTGTTGCATGGTGTTTCTAAGTGCAAAAAGTGTTTGAAACATGTTAATATATCCTATAGAAGCTCTCAGTAGATTTTCATATTTTTTGGAATATTTTTCTATTTTTCGAAAACCAAAATCTATTTATTTAAGGTACTTAAAAATGCTTTTAGAAACTCTAAGTATGTTTTTGAGTTCATTAGGTGCCAAAACTTTTCTAGGAATTGTTTTAGAATTTTTAGAAGCATCTATAATATTTTAACCACAAAATATGAATTTCTATGCTTTTTCGAATTTTAAAAATGGTAAAATCTGAATTTAAACCGAATTTCCATCTTGTCCGAGTTCCAACTATATATACATGTCCAGCTTCTCCTCGTCGAGCCCGTTCCAGAGCACGAAGTTCAGAAGCGGTTACAATTCCGGTGAGCAATTACTCCCAATCTGTGCATCGTCTGCGGAATCCGAGGATACCGCTGTGATCGAATTGTCGAGGGCTTCGTCTGGGCGTGTCCGGTTCGTCGATCGGACCTATGAATCACCGTCAATTGACGGTTTCCTCCTCGGCTCCAGCGAGAGACTTCTTCCCCGGTGAGAAACCTCTATTGTTGTACCTAGGGTTTCTTCGTTTCTTCGTTTTCCCGTCCATGCAGGGCCTCCCTCTCTCTCGCCTCACCTTCCCCGGTGGCGGCACCCCCTCCCCCTGTGCCCCCAGCGTGGCCTCCTTCCCCTCCCCGACGGTGGCGGTCGGCCCAGCCGGCGCGCGGCAGTGCAGCCGGCGACTGGCTCGGCCCCGCTCCCCCTGCGCAGCCCCCTTCCCTTCCCCCACCTCCTCTCTCTTTCATGGATGGGAGAAAGAAGATGAAGTGAGGAAGAAGATGACAATTTTGTAATTTAGTACACAGGAATTACAGTCTAGTTTAAAAGAGTGATAACTTTTGCATTTTAAACCCAATTTGATCCATTCAAGTTGCGTTAGATACTATTAAAATTATCTTCATTTAGAAGTATTTTCACCATTGTTTCATATTTTATTTAATTTATTTAAACGTTTGTTTGACCGATGACTACAAGAGCGTCGTTTCGATTTTAAAATCTAATTTAGGAATTCGATTTGTGCATTTATAATTAGACACCAACATGATAAATCTTAACTGAAATGTTCTTTATTAATAATAGTTTAGTTTAATCATATTGTCTAGTTATTAATTTCCGCGTACCGTGTCGGCCCGCGCGCCGTACGCATGTCGCGATGCTGTTTCGCTCGCGTCGTCGCGTGTCGTTCGCTAGTGTCGTGCGTGCTGTTCGCACGCGTTGTCACGCGTCGTTCGCGTGTGTCATGTGCCTTGCCGCGTGCCGTTCGTGCGTATCGCGTGTTATCCGCACGCGAGATTAAACCGTTCACTTATAATCACTCATATCAGTTAATTAGTTATTTATTTATTTATCCATAATTAAAACGGTAAGTTAGTCAAAACTAAATAGTTTTAATTTATATTTTATAAATGTCAATTAATATAATTACGTCGAATCAAATGTTTTAACTAGTACTTGTTTAGTGTAAACGCGATAACATGTCGACCGTAGCTGTGACTGTCGTGTTTCTATTCGTCGCGTGACCATAGTAGCGAACTCTATTTTTGCATGTTTTATTATGTTTTTCTTTGAATGATGCAATGTTCTTATATATATATTTGTTTGTTTGTGCCTATTCGTCTTCGCTTCGTGTTGCGATTAAATTGCGATTCGTTTCCGAGCTTCGAGGAATCGACGGTCAAGCTTCGACGACCAAATGATGAGGCTCTTCGAGTTCTACAAGGTTGAAGACCCTAAGCATCTGTTTGGTGAAGGCACGTATCCACTGACCCATTATATCCTATTTACTTTATAATTCATTGTCCTGCATACCATGATCAACATAAGGATTGACTAACTTTCTTTTTTACCCTGTCCTTGATTACCTTTTGGGTTATTGTGGTTAGCGTGATGCTATTGTGTTACTTTAATCAATGAGCATGATGTGATTATTTATGATACGATGATAATATCTTGATTATGATGATGAACTGTGATGCTTAAGAGGGCTCGGGCTATTTCCTGAGTAGCTCTCCGTAAGGACCTGTTCGTTGAGAGACCATCCGGGAAAATAGTGCAACCATGAGGGTGGTATGGGACGCCCTTAGCTGATTAATTAGAGGAACTTGAAGTGTAGTCGGCTTTGCCGTCGTGCCGTCAACGGGGTCCGAACATAGTACTTGCTCTGCCGAGGCTGGTTGTCGAGGTTCTTTCGATTTGGTTTTGTTAGTCACCCTTCATGTGGGGAGAGGTATCATGTTTATCAAACTGGAGAAACCTAACGGGCGGCTATAACCTCTAGGGAATCTTTGTAAAGGCTGCATAGTGATACCCTGTTAGGCCACCTAGGTAGTGGTCAATGGGGAGTAGCGCTCTCCAGGCAGAAAGGGAATCACGGCTCATGGGTAAAGTGTGCAACCTCTGCAGAGGATTAGAAACTGATATATCAACCGTGCTCACAGTTATGAACGACCTTGGGATCCTCTTTGATTAGAGATACAGATGGTTTGAGATGTTATGATTCTATTAATGGTTTTGGTTCGATGATGATAATGATGTTCCTCGATGAGGAAATGATTCACGGGTTGGTTATTGCTAAAACTTGGCCTCTACTAATAATAAATACCTGATGAACTAAAATCAAATGCTTTGACCCTAACCCCATATAAAGCTAGTCCAACTCAGTCAAACGGGACATTTATTGAGTACATTGATGTTGTCAGAGAGGAAATTCTCCGGCCGGGTGGTGGAATGCACCCGCCCTAGATCCTAAGATGAGGAGGGGCCTAAGCGTTTTGCCTGTCTGCTAGATGGTCGAAGAACACAAGTGAACACGAGGATTTAGAGTGGTTCAGGCCACCGGAGCGTAAAACTCTACTCCATTGTGTGTGGTATTGCTGATGCTCGAGAGCTTGGAGAACTTCCCGGGGGTCTAAGTGAGTCTGAGTGACTTGCCTTGTAACGTCGTGTGCCTTCCCTTTTATAGCTCAAGGGTGGCACATACAAGGAGGCTGAGCCCTGACATGTGGGCCCAGGAACATAATAGAAGGAATACCTAGAGCAACTAATGCAGGTGATGTCTATGCAATCTCTAGGCCCATGTTGTCCCCAACACGCGCAGTGTTGACATGCAGCGACAGCTTCCTTGGTAACGTATGAGTAATGATGGGCGTAGTGCACGCGGCAGTATGGGTGTGCAGTCTGCTAATGGAATGGATAGGCATGCCGCCTGTGGGATGGACAGGTCGCTGCCTGCCAGCGGAATGGACAGGTCTCATTAAATGTGGAGGCGACACATCGCCTGCTAGTGGAATGGACAGGCACGCCGCCTACGGAATGGACAGGTCTCATTAAATGTCGAGGCGGCACATTGCATGTCAGCGGGATGGTCAGGCGGCGCGCCTTATCCGCAATAAATGCAGGGGCCACGTAACCCGGAGGCCTTACGTCAGGCTTCGCCCGCTGGCTTACGTCATGCACAGTAGGCCACGTGGCAGCATCGGGTTTCTGCCTGGGCGCGGAGCAGAAGTGTATGCGGACAGGTCCGGACCAGACTGGGTCTGGACATGTGTCGACACCGGACCCCCGCCTGGGTCCTGTTCAAGGCCCGGGTATGTTCTGTCCTGGGACCTTGGGACCCCCCTGTGGGCGGCCTAGACCCCATATGGGGGGGGGGGGGTCCGGATCCCATTCCAGGGGTCCGGCTTGCACAAGTGGAGGTCCGAGACCAACCTCGGAGGTCCAGACTATATATCCGGGGGTTCGGGACCAACCTTGGGGGTCCGGACAGTATATCCAGGGGTTCGGCGCTCTTCCGTGGGGGTCCGGACTCACTGTTGATGCTTTGGAGTACGCCACCTTCTCTTGACACGTGGCGGCTTCGGACCCGCCTATGTGGTGGAGTCGGGCGCTGCTGTGGACCTAGAGTAGCCGCCCATGACTGGGGCGAGTCGTAGCTCGGTCCCACACACAGCACTTCTACCACGCGACTAAGGGATAGCTGCATGGGTTCTTCGTCTTTGTACAGTAGCAGGGGGTACCCTAGTTTCAGGGTACTGACAGTGGCCCCTGGGCCCACCTCAGGGGAGGATGCGAGCCTGCAGGTGGGGCCAAAATTTGTACTTCGCGTCAACATGGCGTGACCGATGACTAGGGCGCCACCTCAGCGCGTGCCGCATTAACTCAGCGCATCTGGTGACGCACGCGCTGTCAGTCCGCCCTCGGTCACGTCAACTACCACATCTGTCCCTGCGGCTGACTAACCCACGGCCCCAAGTCTAGCGGTTCCATCGGGCCACACGCGGGGCACCTCGTTGCCGCCGCCTTGGTTAATAAATATCTCTCCGCAGCGGCCCCGAGGCGGTGCACGATCGTGCGCGGTGGTTCGCTTCCCGCGTGACAGTTCGCTTCTTCCTCACTCGGAGACCGGCACACCAGCCGCATGACTTGTGGGCCCGGGCCCCCATGTCAGAGACTGGGCCGCATGGGCGCTAGGTGCGCGTCGGACGGGATTTCCCGGGGCGCGAGCGGGAGAGTCTTCCTTGAAAAGGGATTCACCCCGCGTGCAGCAGTTACACTTTCGCATTCTCTCCAACTGTTGTGCCCTTTCGCCTCCGAGCCCTCTGCGCCCCTTTGCATTCGCGCTCTTCTGCTTTTCGCCGCCGTAGTCGCCATGGCCTCGCTGGTTCATCCCGAGCGTTTTCAGTCCAAGGGGGCACTCAACCTGGTGCGCAACCTGCTCGGATGGAGCGCGCCGGCGTTTGTCGGAAGGATCCGCGCCGGCGCCACTCCCCTCGGCGATCTCGCCGCCGGGGAGTTCGTGCTCTTCATCTCCTACCTCTCCTGCGGGTTGGCGCTGCCGATCTCGCCTTTCTTTCTGCTGCTGCTGGAGGAGATCGACCTTCAGCTTCAGCACCTTACGCCCCACTCCATCCTCTAGGCGGCCATCTTCGCCCACCTGTGCGAGATGTTCGTTGGGGTGGCATCGTGTACCTCCCTCTTCCGCCATTTCTTCGTGCTTGTGAAGTCCGGGAAGGCCAAGGACCATCTTGGCGCCTACTACTTCCAGACGAGGCTGGATTTAGCCGGCGCCTACATCTCCACCCTTAGTGGCGCGAGGTGGGAAAACTGGCACGCCGACTAGGTGATCGTCACCACCGAGGCCAACGACCGCCTCACGCTGCCGAGCGACGGGCCAAGGCTCGACCGGAAGCAATGGAGGGGCAAGCCATCGCTGGCGCCGGAGTTCGTGCCCGTACTGGACAGGATCAAGGCCTTGGCAACCGGTGGCCTGATGTCGATGCACGTGGTCGATGACTTCCTGAAGCACCGGATCGTGCCGCTGCAGAGGAGGGCGCGTCTGTGTTGCTGGTTCACCGACTCGAACGACATCAGCCGGATCCAGCGCGGGCCGAGGACCGACCTGTCCTGGGAGGAGTTGGAGCTCCTGGTGAAGGGGATTACTGGTGAGTCCATCATCCCTGAGTCCCTAATCCTTCCCCAGGGCATCCCTGCGCTCTGCGACGACCCAGGGTTGAGGACGGCGATCTTGGCCTCATTGCCGACCCTCGACGAGAGCGGCATGACGGTTCGCTAGACCGGTGGCCGGGACCCCCACCGCGGGATCCAGATCCCCGGTGTATCGGCCGGAGGTTCCCAGCCCGCCGGTGTGGGCTTCAGAGCTCCCCCCGTGGCCCCAGCCCCTTGGACAAGGGTAAAGGGGCTGCAAGTAGCTCTTCCGCCACGGGCAGCACTGGAGGGTCGGAGGAAGAGAGGCAACGCCAGCTGCGTCGCGCTGACGAGTCGCTTGTCTCGGACCCGCCCCTTGATTCAGACCTGCCCCAGAAGCGTCAGAGGACAGCCAGTGGGGCCGAGGAGACCGACTCCCAGGCCCAGGCCGCGCAGAGGTGCGTTAGTCCTCCGCCACCACCACCATCGGTGTGACGGAACCTCCCAAGTCATTATGCCCATCTACAGTTGTCTTTGTCCAACGGACCTTAGACAACCCTGCAGGTGTTCCTAAATCACTTGACAAGTTCGGTATCTGCTTTACCTTTCCCAAGAGCGTTTTACCCGTCACATAGACATTACAAATCATCGGAGATACGAAAATGCGGAAGCGGTTACATAAACTTACCTTGATTTAAAAGTAGGACAGAGTTATATAATTACAGACCAGGATATAACATACGAGTGCAGAGTAATATTATTACAAGCCAAGGGAGGCAAAACCCCCTCCCGATAAGTATCAAACAAAAAGTTTTTATGGAGGAACCCTTCCTCCTGCAGCTTTACTCTTGGTTTTATTCCTTTGAGACCACCTTGGAACAGAAACAACAAAAGTTTGTCGCTTCCTCACCTAAAAACAATAGGGAATAAAACCCTGAGTATGGAATTACTCAGCAAGACTTACCCGACTAAAGAAAAGACTCTCAAGGGTATGCTGGCTAGAGCGATTCAAGGTATGGTTTATCAAGAATCAAAGACTCTGTTTTGCAGAAAAGCTTACTACGAGTGGATCCTTAAAATCCAATTTTATTGTCAGGTTAGTTAAAGTTACCTACATCTAGAGTTCTGTCTACCCTAGTTCAATCACTTGACCTATACTAGCCAATTTCTTAACAACCCTTCATCTTCACTGGATTGCTACGTGTAAGTCAGTGACCAAGTCTTCATAACCGCGAAGGTACGGCGATCCGAATCGATTATACTCAGCTGAGGATCTCCAATCACACGACATATGTAGCACTTAACCCTTACATATGTCAACCCGCCACCGGGGTTCTTAAGACCAGATCAGGTTCACGCCAACCGAGAGCACAGATACACCACCGTCCAGCCTCTTGCCACGGAGGGTACACGCTACTCTCACCATCTCTCCACTCCCATTGCGTGCTATCTTATTCTGGCCTTAGTCTGCCCGAGGCAAAGCTTACCCATGACGAGGCATGTGACCAGTTAAAGGGTCCTCGGACATCAAGCCTACATCGACACGGTCCTTAATCGACTCAGACGGAGACACTACACCGAGACTCTCTTCTCGTGCAAGTCACCCGCCTAGTCTCAGCTTAATCATTTCAAATCCCATAGTTTGGTACCTGACAGAGGTACATCTTTTTCGATGTTGAACCCATCATGGCCATGATGGATCCACCATCAAGTTTTCTTTTCAAAAACCTCCCTCCCACTTTGCAACATCATCCTTTGTAAAAACAAAACATTTTGTTTTGCTAAAGCAAGACTAAGCATAGGAAAAACCTTTTTGTAAAACAGGGATTCCAAGGAAAGTAATCAAATTCAAGGAAGGTAATGCAGGAATTGTTTTAGCAATCAACTCCTATCACCTAATGCATCAAGCAAGTGAGAAAGATTTTAAAAGAGTCAAGGGGGTGGCAAATGCACCGGGGCTTGCCTTGATTTACAGATGATTCAGGCTCAGTTCCATAGATGTCAAAATAAAAATAGTTGTCCGCCTGATGTTCCTGATTTACAGGTGATGGAGGTGAAGTCTTCTCTCCTTCTACTTCAACTTCTTCTTCGTTTTCTAAAGATAATCATACATAAGAATGAATGCCCATGTAATGCTTATGAGAGTGCAAATTTAATAAGAGTTTATTATCTAAAGTTTTGAATACAATTTTCCTTCACGGTTCTCCAAGAAACTAGGGTTTCTAGAGTTAGTAAAGGAATTCAAAGGGAAGGGGGTAGGGTTTTGGGTTCTAAGTATCAAACAAGGTCCAAATCATATCAAAGTCTACCCAAAGCTTCTAAATAATGTTTAGAGTTCATATAAAAAGTTTAGGGATTTTTGGAATTATTATCTAATTTCTAAAAATCCAGAAATAATGTTTTAGGCTATTTTAAATGTTCCAAAATTACCTATTTGACTTAAAAATTATACAACTATTTTTATTCAATACTATGAAAAATAAGGAATCTAGAAAAATTGGTTTGACATTTTTATCATTTTTCTACAATTTTCTAAAATTGTTTTAGCCCTGGTAGAAAAAGAAAAGACCAAAAGAATGAACAGTCCTGGGCTGAATTCAGCCCAGGCGGCCCAACTATGGGCGAAAGCGCGCCCGCCCGTGCCCTAGCAGACTTTGCACGGAGACCCCTGTCTTATTAAATAACCCGAAGGAGTCCAAAGCACTATTTAAAACAGTCGCCGACAACTGCAGAAAAGACACTGGACTTCTATTTCTTTACACTGTCTGATCCACGACGTGAACCGCGCGGGGAGCCGAGCTCCGGCGAGCTAGACTGGCCGGAGGGAGCCAAGACCGGTGCTCCCGAGTGACTGACACTGTATCGAACCCCTCTCGAGCATTTCCCCCAACTTAATTTCAAGAATGGCGATCTAATTTGGTCTGGCCACGGTGACCGCGTGGATGAACCAAAGAACCACGCGTTCCCGGCGATTGGCGGCGGTCTAGTTCAATCGGGTTAGTCGACGAGCATCACGGGTTCATGAGAGCACTCAAACAAGAGAGCAGAGAGGATGAGAGGACCTGTATCGCGCTGGCCACGACGAGCTTGGTTCTACGGTGTTCTTGACCGATTTGGGGGTAATCCCAAATTGAAGTTCTCTGGGGGACAATTCAAGGCACGAGTTGGTGTATGGGTTGCTTGACTACCTTGCGGAGCCAACGACACACTCAATTTATAGGAGGGAAGAGCGGTGGCTGGTGAATTTGGTGAAGACGCGTGGCGGTCGGAGGAGAGGGAGCTCACTGGCGCACTGGATTGGTGTCCAATTACCGTGGCATTCACTCCGGCGATCAACGGAGAGCTATAGCAGATCGCGGCGATGCGGTGGAGATGCCAAGACACGCGGCACAAGGCCGAAAGGCGGCAGTCACTGGCGAGCTTATCTAATTCCGCCATGGCGAGCTAGGTACGGTGGCCAAAGTTATTTACTGGCCAAAGCTTATCCTCGGCGATGAGATTTTTCACCCCGCGATCGTTTTCCTATCAACCCGAGCACGAATCGAGACGACGACGGCACGAATCGCAGCAGAGAGATCGTCGACGGTGAACGGCTGATCTGATCTTCTTCAGATACTGTACCATTGAAACTACTGA
The DNA here is from genome assembly GCA_029449295.1 of Zea luxurians. Taxonomy (NCBI): domain Eukaryota; kingdom Viridiplantae; phylum Streptophyta; class Magnoliopsida; order Poales; family Poaceae; genus Zea; species Zea luxurians. The sequence goes on along the minus strand of JAOPSE010000003.1, from coordinate 81,376,924 downwards.
CAGAGCGCCTGACAGACGAAGTTTAGAGCAAATTTTCTCCTAATTCTCTATGACAACATATCCAAGGCTCTGTATCAAAGTTGTAGACCTATAAACTATCTTCATCTTTGTCATAGTGTTCCTAGTCAGATTCTCACTGGATCATGCTTGAATCCTAGTCCAAAGATGGCTCGGTTACACTGTTAGTCTGATTTCAGATTGAGGACAGCCTAACAGCCTGACTTTGGGTTTAATTATCTCCTGATTCTTCATAACAACCATGCTTACACTCTTAAGAAAAGTTATTCTCCTTTGATAGGTCTACAATATTGATGTGGTGACCTAGGGTAAATTCTCAATAATTTGGAAGATATAGAGCTCCAAAGTTAAATCAATGTCACTGAATTTCAGACTTAGGTTTATAGGGTTTAAGTGGTGCTTTTTGCAAATAGGCCCAAAACTTAGGGTTTAACTTGCAAATTCACATATTTGTGAACCATATGACTTAAAACACCTTACTTTACTAGTTTTTGCACTTTAGTCCAAAGTGCACTAACTTTGCACTTAGCCCCCTAGGGTTTAGGTTTAGGGTTTTCCACGGTTCTAATTAGGGTTTTTGGTATTTCAGGGGTGTGAATGTAATTTAGGTCCATTCTTAGTAACATTTTTCAACTATTTCACTTAAGCTTTGGGGTTTTCTCTATTTGGATTCTGTTTTACCCTTCTAATCCTCATTTAGGGTTAAGTACCCTATTCTAGGGTTTTATTTGCAAAACACCATATCAATACAACTTGTTTGAAATTTTTGCCTAGTGAATGCATTCTAGGTGTATCAAACATATGAAATGCTAATGCTGATGATGTTATGCTCAAGTTTTAGTAACAGTAACACCAGGGGTGTTACATCCTTCCCCCATAAAAGAATCTCGTCCCGAGATTAAAAGTCCTAGGGTAAGTAGTGGAAAAGGAAATGCTTCACATTTTTGTACAAGGAAGGGGTGGTTTGGGGCTCAATCTATTACAACAATTATATACATATCATAATTTACATGAGGCTAGAAAGCCTGGGAAATTCTTCTCTAAAAAGTCTTGAGTCTCCCATGTAGCCTCATCTTCAGAATGTTGGTTCCACTGTATCTTGTAAAACTTGAGAGTTTTTCTTCAGGTAATCCTGTCCTTTTGATCCAGGACTCGAATAGGGTGTTCTGAATATGTCAAGTCTGGCTCTAGGACAACATCTGTCACTTCAATGGTTCGATTAGGAACCCGAAGACATTTCTTCAATTGAGACACGTGGAACACATCATGTACAACAGACAAGGTTTCGGGTAACTGAAGTCGATATGCCACTGGCCCGCATTGTTCAAGGACAAGGAAAGGACCAATGTATCGGGGTGCAAGCTTTCCTTTTACTCCAAAACGTATTACACCCTTCATTGGGGAGACCTTCAGATAGACATAATCTCCCACCAGAAAATATAAGGGCATTCGCCGTGTGTCTGCATAACTTTTCTGACGAGCTTGGGCTTTCTTCAAATGATGAATTATTCTCTGAACTTTTTCTTTGGTCTCTTTTACCATATCAGGCCTGAAGAAGTATTTTTCACCAGGTTCAGACCAGTTTAGCGGAGTGCGACATCGTCGTCCATATAAAGCTTCAAAGGGTGCCATCTTAATACTTTCTTGATAGCTATTATTATATGAGAACTCCGCTAACGGTAAACATTCATCCCATTTCTGTGGGAACTCCAAAACACATGCCCGCAACATATCTTCGAGTATCTGATTTACCCTCTCAGTCTGCCCACTGGTTTAAGGATGATAGGCCGAACTATGGAGCAACTTAGAACCCAGGGATTTGTGAAGTTCTTCCCAAAATTTGGATACAAATTGAGGTCCACGATCCGACACTATAGTCTTCGGAACACCGTGCAAACTGAGAATGCGAGCAATGTATAATTCCGCATAGGTGAGAACCGGGTAATATGTATTAACTGGCAGAAAATGAGCAATTTTCGTGAGCCGATCAACAATAACCCAGATGGAATCATACCCTTTCGCGGTTCTGGGCAATCCCACAATAAAGTCCATACTAATATCTTCTCATTTCCATGTCGATGTTGGTAAAGATTGTAATGGACCAGCAGCTTTCAGGTGTACGGCCTTGACATGTTTACAAGTGTCACATCTAGCCACATAGCATGCAATTTCAATTTTCATCTTCGTCCACCAATAATGCTGTTTCAGGTCTTGATACATCTTAGTGCTTCCGGGATGAATAGAATAGCGACTAAGATGTGCTTCATCTAGAATTTGCTGGTGGACTTCTTCATTCTTTGGCACAACTATGCGGTTGTTGAACCATACGACACCTTGATCATCTTCTCTGAAGCAGTTGGCTTTTCCAGCCTTTATCTTCTCATGGATATGTTTCATACCTTCATCATCCTTTTGTGCATCAATTATCCTTTGTAGGATGACTGACTCAAGTTTCAATTGATTTGAAGTCCCATGCTGAATCATTCCCAGGTTTAGATTCTCCATCTCATGGCATAATGTAATGTCAGAAGTTCTCATGGTTAAACAATGACAAGAGGCTTTACGACTGAGTGCATCTGCCACCAGCTTTGCCTGGGTGATAATGGATCTCCAGTTCATAATCTTTAATAAGCCCGAGCCATCTCCTTTGTCTCATATTGAGCTCAGACTGGGTAAAGATATAATTCAAACTTTTATGGTCTGTATAAATGTGACAGGCATTCCCCAGTAGATAATGACGCCATATCTTCAGGGCATGAACCACTGCAGCTAGCTCCAGATCATGAGTTGGATAATGCTCCTCATGCCGGCGCAACTGCCTTGAAGCATACGCTATTACTCGACCTTCTTGCATTAATACACAGCCGAGACCACTGCCTGATGCGTCACAATACACATCAAACGACTTTTCAATATCCGGTTGAGCCAATACCGGAGCAGTGGTTAATAATACCTTCAATTTTTCAAAGGCTTCATTACATTCCTAAGACCAACTGAATTTAGTATCATTCTTCAATAAACTCGTGTTTGGTTTCACAAGTTTGGAAAAATCTGGTTGTCGGGGACCATAATTAGGGGTACCCTCAAGACGCCTAATTCTCAGCTGGTAACCCCCATCAGCATAAAGCTGCAGAGGCCTAATGGGTTTGATTAAGTCAGGGATCAGTCCATACGAGCGACTTGATCACGCCACGCCCGAGCCTAGCCTCGGGCGAGGGCAGCCGACCCTGAGATGACTCCGTCTCGCCTGAGGTCTCCTCTTTCACGGCAGACGCATCACCGGCTCGCCCGAGGCCCCGCCTTCGATAAGAAGTAACCCTGACTAAATCACCGCGCCAACCGACCAAATCCCTGGGGCCTTCAACGCAAAAGGTAAGACTGACGGGTAGCCAGGCTTGGCCAAAAGCGCCAGAGGAAACTCCGCCTCGCCCGACCCAGGGCTCGGACTCGGGCTAAGGCCCCGGAAGACGGCGAACTCCGCTCCGCCCGACCCAGGGCTCGGACTCGGGCTAAGGCCCCGGAAGACGGCGAACTCCGCTCCGCCCGACCCAGGGCTCGGACTCGGGCTAAGGCCCCGGAAGACGGCGAACTCCGCTCCGCCCGACCCAGGGCTCGGACTCGGGCTAAGGCCCCGGAAGACGACGAACTCCGCCTCGCCCGACCCAGGGCTCGGACTCCGCCTCGGCCTCTGCCGATCGATCTCCGCCTCGCCCGACCCAGGGCTCGGACTCTGCCTCTGTCTTGCAGGACGGACTCGACCTTGACTTCGGAGGAGCCTCCACGACGCCCGACCTAGGACACGAGACCGCCACGTCAACAGGAAGCGTCATCATCACCCTGCCCTGAGCCGACTTGGGTCGCAGAGAACAAGACCGGTGTCCCATCTGGCCAGCTACGCCAGAAAGGCAAATGATGGCGCCCCGCTAGACCATGACGACGGCGGCTCTCAGCTCCCTTACGAAAGCAGGAGGACGTCAGCAAGGGTCCAGCCACTCCGACAACTGTCCCTCCGTCCGGCTCCGTTACTCCTCCAACAGCCACGACGCCACACCAACAGGGTGCCAAGATCTCTCCGGCTGCCACCTAGGCATGTACTTAGGGCACTAGCTCTCCCTCGCTAGACACGTAGCACCTTGCTACACCCCCATCTTGTACACCTGGATCCTCTCCTTACGACTATAAAAGGAAGGACCAGGGCCTTCTTAGAGAAGGTTGGCCTCGCGGGGACGAAGGGCAGGGGCAGGCGCTCTCTCGGGGCCGCCCGCTCCCCTCACCTCGCGCGGACGCTTGTAACCCCCTACTGCAAGCGCACCCGACCTGGGCGCGGGGCAAACACGAAGGCCGCGGGAATTCTCCGACTCCCTCACGACCTGGCTCCGGCCACCTCGCTCTCTCTCTCTCTCTCTCTCCCCCTTTCGCGCTCGCCCACGCGCTCGACCCATCTGGGCTGGGGCACGCGGCACACTCACTCGTCGGCTCGGGGACCCCCCGGTCTCGGAACGCCGACAGTTGGCGCGCCAGGTAGGGGCACGCTGCGTGTTGACGAGCAGTTTCCCGTCAAGCTCCAGATGGGCAGTCTCCAACGACCTCTTCAACCCGGGACGGTGCTCCGTTTCGGGAGCCTCGAGTTCATGTCTCTCGACAGCAGCTACGACATGATACTCCTTCCACCGCCGCGCGACAGCGACAATGGTGGCGGACAACCCGCCCGCCAGCGGCGGAATCGACGACGCCTTTCCCGCGTGGGGGAAGGACGACTTCCGAGCTCGCCCCATCCTCTCCCTCGCCATCGGAGGAGGAGGAGGAGGGGCAACCAGGGCCGAGCGGGAGGCCGCGCTCCGACGGCTGTCGAGCAAATCGACATCCCCGGCGCCTCAACGGAGGACACGCTAAGCGTTGCCCTCGCGTTCGAGGCGAAGGCGAGCGTCATCCCCCCGCAACACGTCGACCCCGAGCAGATGGACGACGCCAGCACGCTCACGGAGGGCCTGCAGGACGTCGCCCTCGTACCCAAGACGACGGCGCGGTCAGCCCCCGACGTGACTTCGTCGCTCTTCGTCGACAAAAAGGTACCGACCGCTCCCCATCTTTCGTCATTTCGACTCGACCTCAGCCCGCCTGGCGATCTCGCTTTGGCGGGCGCTCACATTGAGGCGAGTGCAACCTCTCTGGGGTTTCGTGTGCGGTCGCCTTGGGACCGATTGACGGGTGTCTCGACCTACGGACCCTCTGGGTCCGAGGAAGATGACGACCCCAGCATCTGCTGGGATTTCTCCGGATCTGGCAACCCTAGTGCCATGCGGGACTTCATGACCGCATGTGACTACTGCCTCTCCGACTGTTCCGACGGCAGCCGCAGCCTTGGCGACAAGGACTGCGGCCCGAGCCGCGAATGTTTCCACATCGAGCTAGGGGATCCCTCCGGAGGCGGCTGTCTCGGCATGCCGGAGGATGGTGATCCCCCTAGGCCAGCGCCTCGCGCCGACATCCCGCGGGAGCTAGCTGTGGTCCCCGTTCCGGCGGGGGGTCACGACCCACAGCTTGAGCAAGTCCGCGGGGCGCAGGCCGGGCTCGATGAGGAAGCAGGAGCGCTCGAGGTAATCCGCCAGAACATCGGGCAGGTATGGGCGAGCCAGCCCCCGGCCGGAGGAATACGTCACCTGCCCCAAGGTCTCCAGCACCGCATCACCAACGATGCCAGGGACAGACCGCCACCCGCGTCCGGCGGAACCGGTCAGGACCTGGCCGCCGCAGCAATGCTCCTCCGCGCAATGCCGGAGTCATCAACCACCGAGGGTCGGCGAATCCAGGGAGAACTCAAGCATCTCCTGGAAGGCGCTGCGGCCCGGAGGGCCGAAAGCTCTGCCTCCCGAAGGCAGGGGTACCCCTCGGAATCTCGTGCCGCGACTTCCCGACTCACGCGGGAAGCCTCGGTCTTCACCGGGCGCACGCGCAACACCGCGCCTGCGGCCCCGGGCCACCTCGGCGACGAGCACCCTCATCGCGACCGTCGGGCACGCCTCGACGAAAGGGTGCGCCGAGGCTATCACCCCAGGCGTGGGGGACGCTACGACAGCGGGGATGATCGGAGTCCCTCGCCCGAACCACCCGGTCCGCAGGTCTTTAGCCGAGCCATTCGGCGGGCGCCATTTCCGCCCCGATTCCGACCCCCGACTACTATCACGAAGTACTCGGGGGAAACGAGACCGGAATTATGGCTTGCGGACTACCGCCTGGCCTGTCAACTGGGTGGGACGGACGATGACAACCTCATCATCCGAAACCTCCCCCTGTTCCTCTCCGACACCGCTCGTGCCTGGTTGGAGCACCTGCCTCCGGGGCAGATCTCCAACTGGGAAGATCTGGTCCAGGCTTTTGCCGGCAACTTCCAGGGCACGTACGTGCGCCCCGGGAATTCCTGGGACCTCCGAAGCTGTCGGCAACTGCCGGGAGAGTCTCTCCGAGACTATATCCGGCGGTTCTCGAAGCAGCGCACCGAGCTGCCCAACGTCACCGACTCCGATGTCATCGGCGCGTTCCTCGCCGGCACCACCTGCCGTGACCTGGTGAGCAAGTTGGGTCGCAAGACCCCCACCAGGGCGAGCGAGCTGATGGACATCGCCACCAAGTTCGCCTCCGGCCAGGAGGCGGTAGAGGCCATCTTCCGAAAGGACAAGCAGCCCCAGGGCCGCCCGTCGGAAGATGCCCCCGAGGCGTCCACTCCGCGCGGCGCCAAGAAGAAAGGCAGGAGGAAGTCGCAAGCGAAACGCGACGTTCCCGATGCAGGCCTTGTCGCCGCCGCCGAGCACAAGAACCCTCGGAAGCCCCCCGGAGGTGCTAACCTCTTCGACAAGGCACTCAAGGAGACGTGCCCCTACCATCAGGGGCCCGTCAAGCACACCCTCGAGGAGTGCGTCATGCTTCGGCGCCACTTCCACAGGGCCGGGCCACCCGCAGAGGGTGGCAAGGCCCGCGACGACGACAAAAGGGAGGATCGCCAAGCAGGAGAGTTCCCAGAGGTCCGTGACTGCTTCATGATCTACGGAGGGCATGCGGCGAATGCCTCGGCTCGGCATCGTAAGCAAGAGCGTCGGGAGGTCTGCTCGGTGAAGGTGGCGGCGCCAGTCTACCTAGACTGGTCCGACAAGCCCATCACCTTCGACCGGGACGACCACCCCGACCACGTGCCGAGCCCAGGGAAGTACCCGCTCGTCGTCGATCCCGTCATCGGCGACGTCAGGCTCACCAAGGTATTGATGGATGGAGGCAGCTGCCTCAACATCATCTACGCTGAGACCCTCAGGCTCCTGCGCATCGATCTGTCATCCGTCCGAGCAGGCGCTGCGCCCTTCCATGGGATCATCCCCGGGAAGCGTGTCCAGCCCCTCGGACAGCTCGACCTCTCTGTCTGCTTCGGAACACCCTCCAACTTCCGAAGGGAGACTTTGACGTTCGAGGTGGTCGGGTTCCGAGGAATCTACCACGCGGTGTTGGGAAGGCCATGCTACGCGAAGTTCATGGCCATCCCCAACTACACCTACCTGAAGCTCAAGATGCCGGGCCCCAACGGGGTCATCACCGTCGGCCCCACGTACAAACACGCATTCGAATGCGATGTGGAGTGCGTGGAGTACGCCGAGGCCCTCGCCGAGTCCGAGGCCCTCATTGCCGACCTGGAAATCCTCTCCCGAGAGGTGCCGGACGTGAAGCGACATGCCGGCAACTTCGAGCCAGCGGAGACGGTCAAGGCCGTCCCTCTCGACCCCAGTGGCGACACCTCCAAGCAGATTCGGATCGGATCCGGGCTCGACCCCAAATAGGAAGCAGTGCTCGTCGACTTTCTCCGCGCAAACACCGACGTCTTTGCGTGGAGTCCCTCGGACATGCCCGGCATACCGAGGGATGTCGCCGAGCACTCGCTGGATATTCGGGCCGGGGCCCGACCGGTCAGACAGCCTCTGCGCCGATTCGACGAGGAAAGGCGCAGGGTGATAGGCGAGGAGATCCACAAGTTGATGGCAGCAGGGTTCATTAAAGAGGTATTCCATCCCGAATGGCTTGCCAACCCTGTACTTGTGAGGAAAAAAGGGGGGAAGTGGCGGATGTGTGTAGACTACACTGGTCTCAACAAAGCATGTCCGAAGGTCCCCTACCCTCTACCTCGCATCGATCAGATCGTGGACTCCACTGCAGGGTGCGAAACCCTGTCTTTCCTCGATGCCTACTCAGGGTATCATCAAATCAAGATGAAAGAGTCCGACCAGCTCGCGACTTCTTTCATCACGCCCTTCGGCATGTACTGTTATGTCATAATGCCGTTCGGTTTGAGGAACGCGGGTGCAACCTACCAGCGGTGCATGAACCATGTGTTCGGCGAACACATCGGTCGCACGGTCGAGGCCTACGTCGACGACATCATAGTCAAGACGAGGAAAGCCTCCGACCTTCTCTCCGACCTCGAACTGACATTCCGGTGTCTCAAGGCGAAGGGCGTCAAGCTCAATCCCGAGAAGTGCGTCTTTGGGGTGCCCCGGGGCATGCTTTTGGGATTCATCGTCTCCGAGCGTGGCATCGAAGCCAACCCGGAGAAGATCGCGGCCATCACAAGCATGGGGCCCATCAAGGACTTAAAAGGCGTACAGAGGGTCATGGGATGCCTCGCGGCCTTGAGCCGTTTCATCTCGCGCCTCGGCGAAAGAGGCCTGCCCCTGTACCGCCTCTTAAGGAAGGCCGAGTGCTTCACTTGGACTCCCGAAGCCGAGGAAGCCCTCGGGAACCTGAAGGCGCTCCTCACCCAGGCGCCCGTCTTGGTACCCCCAGCTGATGGAGAAACCCTCTTGGTCTACGTCGCCGCAACCACTCAGGTGGTCAGCGCCGCGATCGTGGTCGAAAGGCAGGAAGAGGGGCATGCTTTGCCCATTCAGAGGCCAGTCTACTTCGTCAGCGAAGTGCTATCCGAGACCAAGATCCGCTACCCACAAGTCCAGAAGCTGCTATATGCAGTGATCTTGACGAGGCGAAAGCTGCGACATTACTTCGAATCGCATCCGGTGACTGTGGTGTCATCCTTCCCCCTGGGGGAGATCATCCAGTGCCGAGAAGCCTCAGGGCGGATCGCGAAGTGGGCGGTGGAAATCATGGGCGAGGCAATCTCTTTCGCCCCTCGGAAGGCCATCAAGTCCCAGGTACTGGCGGATTTCGTTGCCGAATGGGTCGATACCCAGCTGCCAACGGCTCCGATCCAACCAGAGCTCTGGACCATGTTTTTCGACGGGTCGCTGATGAAGACGGGAGCTGGCGAGGGCCTGCTCTTCGTCTCGCCCCTCGGGAAACACCTGCGCTACGTGCTCCGCCTCCATTTCCCGGCGTCCAACAATGTGGCTGAGTACGAGGCTCTGATCAACGGATTGCGAATCGCCATCGAGCTAGGGGTCCGACGCCTCGATGCACGCGGCGACTCGCAGCTCGTCATCGACCAAGTCATGAAGAACTCCCTCTGCCGCGACCCGAAGATGGAGGCCTACTGTGAGGAGGTTCGACGCCTGGAAGACAAGTTCTACGGGCTCGAGCTAAACCACATCGCCCGGCGCTACAACGAGACTGCGGACGAGCTGGCGGAGATAGCCTCGGGGCGAACGACGGTTCCCCTGGACGTCTTCTCCCGGGATCTGCATCAACCCTCCGTCAAGATAGGCGACGCGCCCGAGCCCGAGGCACCCTCGGCCTCGTCCGAGGTGACCTCGGCCCAGCCCGAGCCATCCTCGGCTCAACCCGAGGAACCCTCGGAGCCCGAGGGCGAAGCGCTGCGCATCGAGGAGGAGCAGGACGGGGTCGTGCCAGATCAAGATTGGCAGACCCCATACCTGCAATATCTCCACCGAGGAGCACTGCCCCTCGACCGAGCCGAGGCTCGGCGGGTAGCGCGACGCGCCAAATCGTTCATCTTGCTGGGCGATGAGAAGGAGCTCTACCACCGAAGCCCCTCGGGCATCCTCCAGCGATGTATCTCCATCGCCGAAGGTCAGGAACTCCTGCGGGAAATACACTCGGGGGCTTGCGGTCACCATGCAGCACCTCGAACCCTCGTCGAGAACGCCTTCCGCCAAGGCTTCTACTGGCCAACGGCGGTGGCCGACGCCACTAGAATTGTCCGCGCCTACGAAGGGTGCCAATTCTATGCGAAGCAGACCCACCTGCCCGCTCAGGCTCTGCAGACGATACCCATCACCTGGCCCTTCGCTGTGTGGGGTCTGGACCTCGTCGGCCCTCTGCAGAAGGCGCCCGGGGCTACACGCACCTGCTGGTCGCCATCGACAAATTCTCCAAGTGGATCAAGGTCCGACCCCTGAGCAGCATCAGGTCCGAGCAGGCGGTGGCGTTCTTCACCAACATCATCCATCGCTTCGGGGTCCCGAACTCAATCATCACCGACAATGGCACCCAGTTCACCGGCAAAAAATTCTTGGATTTTTGCGAGGATCACAACATCCGGGTGGATTGGGCCGCCGTAGCTCATCCCATGTCGAATGGGCAAGTGGAGCGTGCCAATGGCATGATCCTATAAGGGCTCAAGCCTCGGATCTACAACAACCTCAACAAGTTCGGCAAGCGGTGGATGAAGGAACTCCCCTCGGTGGTCTGGAGCCTGAGGACGACGCCAAGCCGAGCCACGGGTTTCACGCCGTTCTTCCTGGTCTACGGGGCCGAGGCCATCTTGCCCACGGACCTGGAATACGGCTCCCCGAGGACGAGGGCCTACAACGAAGAAAGCAACCAAGCTAGCCGAGAAGACTCGCTGGACCAGCTGGACAAGGCTCGGGACAGGGCCTTACTACACTTGGCGCGGTATCAGCAGTCCCTGCGACGCTACCATGCCCGAGGGGTCCGACCCCGAGACCTCCAGGTGGGCGACCTGGTGCTTCGGCTGCGGCAAGACGCCCGAGGGAGGCACAAGCTCACGCCCCCCTAGGAGGGGCCGTTCATCATCGCCAAAGTTCTGAAGCCCGGAACGTACAAGCTGGCCAACAGTCAAGGCGAGGTCTACGGCAACGCTTGGAACATCCAACAGCTACGTCGCTTCTACCCTTAAGATGTTTCCAAGTTGTTCATATACCTCGCACCCACGCAAAGTTTAGTCAACAAGGAAGGGTCGGCCTCGCCTCGGCAAAAGCCCGACCCTCCCTCGGGGGCTAAAAGGGGGGAAACCCCCTCTGCGTCAAAACTTTCCTCGAACAAAAAATCTCTTTTACCAGAACATCTTTCGTGCTTTTTGACTACTTCGAAAAGTGGGTCCCGGAAACGACGGGGTACACGTAAGCAGCCAAGGCTGACCGAGCCGAGGGACTCCTACGCCTCCGGGATACGGATACCTCACTCATCACCTTCTGCGATAAGTAACTCGCGCTCGGATAAGGTGAACCCGCGGATCGAACGAGTCTTTACGTACGGAAGCTCTTCTGTCGAAGCGATTCTTCGAGCCTTCTAGACCGAGTCGGTGACAGGGCCTCATGGACGGGTAAAAGTACGCGTAAGCGGCAAGGCCGACCGAGCCGAGGGACTCCCACGCCTCCGGGATACGGATACCTCACTCATCACCTTCCGCGAGAAGCAACTCTTGCTCGCACTAACATCCCTGCTACCGACGGAAAATCCAGATACTCGAAACAAGAGGAAAAGAGACGCAGCTTTATAACACAGCAAGGGTGTGTGTTCTGGCCTCGACGGCCGCGCAAGGCCCACGCTACAAGACGATTTGACCCTGCAGGCTCGGATCTTGACGCTGGAAGAGGGCGATGACACCCTCGGCGTCGACAACACCTTCGGCAAGGCCCGACCTAGCCTCGGACGGCGACGCGGTCCGAGGGCCTCCGCTCCGAAGGACGACGTCATCACCACGCTCGAGCAATCTCTGCCAGGGACTTCTCCGAGAACCCGGCCCGAGCGGACAGCTCGGCCGGCCACCTCCGGGGCCTCGGCTGACCACCTTCCGAGGGCGCCAGCTCGATCCGAAGCCTCGGCTGAGCAACTCCGACGACAATCCTGCCAACGGACAACCTGGCTAGGCTCCGGCCAACCTAGGTTTCATTTCCGAGCCAACTCCGCCTCTGCTCATGCTGATATCGCTACCCCCGGCCTCGGCTCGTCGAAGAGCGGCCGAGGGGTTTCTTTAACTAAGCTAGAGGAGCCTCGGACAACAGGGCCGACCGAGCCGAGGAACTCCTACGCCTCCGGGATACGGATACCTCACTCGCCACCTTGACACGGGGCAACTCACGCTTGGTGAAGCGGTTCAGACAATCAGCAGACGAGTCTTAGTGCTCAGAAATGAGGAAAAAACACGGCTCCGCGCCGCAATTACATACATGTTCAGGCCCCGAAAGCCGAAATGAACAAAAAACCCGGCACTCGAAGTGCCATTTACAAACGGAACTCCGGTTCCCCCCCCCGCAGGTACGAACAACCCCACTCGATGGGGGAGGGCCTGCGGGGCAGCAGAAGGCCGACGAACGGCACGTCGCCGCCCGCCCCGGCAGCGGCGACGATGAAGACGTCTGTCCTGGGGGGCCCGACAGCAGCAGTGATGGCCTCAGGGCGGATGCTGCTGCTGGGAGGCCCCCGACCTTGCCCAAACTCGAGAGGCAAGGACGGGCAGAAGGCCGTAGAGTCAGAGGTCAGTCCGTGGCCACCTTCGGCCATCGCGCCGGCGGAAGAACCTCTTCCAGCTGCCGTGGCGGGAGGCGACACCGGGGGCGGCTCCGAGATTGCTCGGCTCAGAGAGCCGGGCACGCTGCAGCTGTTGGCGCCACGGACGACTCCCGCCCTTCCCCCCGATCACTGAGGGAAGGAGCGGGTCACCACCCGCGCAGGGGCCAACCCCGACCCGGCACACGCCCCTCCTCAGCCCTGGTGATGAAAATCCTTGAGGCTGAGGAAGGGGCGGATGCCGCAGCCCGGCTCGCTTTCCCCCACCATCAAGCCGGAGGTCACCACCCTGGGTGACCGCCGGTGGAGGGGCGCGGCCGGGCTGCATGATGAAAATCCTTGAAGCCGAACGATGGCTGAAAGGTACCAACTCCCACGGAGTTGCGTTCCTCCAACGATGGGGCGAAAAGACGGCGGTTTCCCCCATCCGGGGGTCTGGAAGACGGAGAGACACAATGCATGGGGGAAGAAGGAGACATGGTCGCCTTACGAAAGGGGTCGCCCTCCTTTTAAAGGCAACTCCCCCTGCTTGCACCCTCAACCGTCACGGGCTGAGTCTTCTCCAACACGCCTCCAAAGTCCTCCCCTGCGGCGCGGGGGCTGGGGCCCGCCTGTGATGCAGACCGGCTCTAAGAAGAAGCCGAACCGTCGCGCACGACGCACGCAACCACTCAGCGGTTACAAGCAACCCTCCACTTTTGCCCGGACCAGCGGGCGAAAGGGGAAGGCGGCCATGCAGGCGGCATGCAACCGCGCCAAGTGGACGCGCCTCTCCGACTCCTGACAAGCCAGCGCGACGGCTCAAGCCCACGCGTCGTGCAACTGGCGCGCCGGGTGCTGCATGCGAGCCGCTGTGCCGCTCGCTCCACCACCGCACCTCCTCGATTGCGGAACCAATAACGCGATTCGAGGCGACCCAGCCCGCGACCCAGCAGCGCCGGCCTGGCGCAGCGGTCAAAAGCGGTCAAAAATGGGCCGGCAGTAATGACGGTGGCAGGCGCGCGAGAACAGCGGTCACGCCATCTGCCAAGCTCATGTCCCATCCGGAGGCAGCAAGAGAACCCCCTCTCACGGCGTGAAGACGACACGCCCGTGACCCGTACCTCGAACGGCTCGCGCACGCGCAACGGCAACCTCGCCAGCTACTCACCCCGGCGCATTAACTCCGCGGCTCGACGGGCAGCGCTACGGGCGGGAGCGGCTGGTGACGTTTCGCCTTCGCCAAAACAACCGCGCCGGAAAAAGGTACGCCACGACGTTCAATTTCGAATCCTTTTTCCCTTTTTTCCTTCTTTCTCTATCTCTTGCAACAGGGACCGAGAAGGGGGATAACCCCAAAGGGATCCTTCCCCGTGAAGGAACTAGGCTCCGAGCCTCCCTACTGATCAGGGGTTCGAAGGCTGGCCCCCCGAAGGGTTCAACAGCCGCCTCAGATCGCGTGGGCCCGACACCCACTACTGGTCAGGGGTTCGAAGGTCGGCCCCCGAAAGGTCCCACGACCGCCTCAGGCTACTCGGGCTCCGTGCCCCCTACTGATCAGGGGTTCGAAGGCTGGCCTGTCGAAGGGTTCACAGTCGCCTCAGACGCCGAGCGAGGGATGACCAGGGGTACGTTCGATACATAACCAAGGCTCGGGCTGCGCTCCCGAGGTACCCTAGGACATTTCCGAGACCAGCGGGAACGACTCTGTAACGGAATCCCATCGGAGGGAGGCAACGAGCCCTCGGACCCCGTCGCTAGGGGACCGGGTCCGGCAGATCACCCGCAGGTACTTTTGGGCGTGCCTCCGGGCCCCTAGCCGACCCCTAACGAACAGGGCACGGACGTCCACTCGGATTACCCGATTGCAGCTCACCGGAGACACCATGTTCGGTGCCCATCGAGGGTAACATGGCGCACTCCCCCCCTCCTCCTTGCGGAAAGGCGACGTAGGGGCGTATATAAAAAAGCCGAGTCTGTCCCTGATCGTCCTCTCGCTCCGTGCAGAGGCTCGGGGGCTGCTCTCGCAAAACCGGCTCCGGCCAAACCGTTGACAGCGTCAACATACCAGCCCGAGAACTTGGGCCCCGACAGTTGGCGCGCCAGGTAGGGGCACGCTGCGTGTTGACGAGCAGTTTCCCGTCAAGCTCCAGATGGGCAGTCTCCAACGACCTCTTCAACCCGGGACGGTGCTCCGTTTCGGGAGCCTCGAGTTCATGTCTCTCGACAGCAGCTACGACATGATACTCCTTCCACCGCCGCGCGACAGCGACAATGGTGGCGGACAACCCGCCCGCCAGCGGCGGAATCGACGACGCCTTTCCCGCGTGGGGGAAGGACGACTTTCGAGCTCGCCTCATCCTCTCCCTCGCCATCGGAGGAGGAGGAGGAGGGGCAACCAGGGCCGAGTGGGAGGCCGCGCTCCGACGGCTGTCGAGCAAATCGACATCCCCGGCGCCTCAACGGAGGACACGCTAAGCGTTGCCCTCGCGTTCGAGGCGAAGGCGAGCGTCATCCCCCCGCAACACGTCGACCCCGAGCAGATGGACGACGCCAGCACGCTCACGGAGGGCCTGCAGGACGTCGCCCTCGTACCCAAGACGACGGCGCGGTCAGCCCTCGACGTGACTTCGTCGCTCTTCGTCGACAAAAAGGTACCGACCGCTCCCCATCTTTCGTCATTTCGACTCGACCTCAGCCCGCCTGGCGATCTCGCTTTGGCGGGCGCTCACATTGAGGCGAGTGCAACCTCTCTGGGGTTTCGTGTGCGGTCGCCTTGGGACCGATTGACGGGTGTCTCGACCTACGGACCCTCTGGGTCCGAGGAAGATGACGACCCCAGCATCTGCTGGGATTTCTCCGGATCTGGCAACCCTAGTGCCATGCGGGACTTCATGACCGCATGTGACTACTGCCTCTCCGACTGTTCCGATGGCAGCCGCAGCCTTGGCGACAAGGACTGCGGCCCGAGCCGCGAATGTTTCCACATCGAGCTAGGGGATCCCTCCGGAGGCGGCTGTCTCGGCATGCCGGAGGATGGTGATCCCCCTAGGCCAGCGCCTCGCGCCGACATCCCGCGGGAGCTAGCTGTGGTCCCCGTTCCGGCGGGGGGTCACGACCCACAGCTCGAGCAAGTCCGCGGGGCGCAGGCCGGGCTCGATGAGGAAGCAGGAGCGCTCGAGGTAATCCGCCAGAACATCGGGCAGGTATGGGCGAGCCAGCCCCCGGCCGGAGGAATACGTCACCTGCCCCAAGGTCTCCAGCACCGCATCACTAATGATGCCAGGGACAGACCGCCACCCGCGTCCGGCGGAACCGGTCAGGACCTGGCCGCCGCAGCGATGCTCCTCCGCGCAATGCCGGAGTCATCAACCACCGAGGGTCGGCGAATCCAGGGAGAACTCAAGCATCTCCTGGAAGGCGCTGCGGCTCGGCGGGCCGAAAGCTCTGCCTCCCGAAGGCAGGGGTACCCCTCGGAACCTCGTGCCGCGACTTCCCGACTCACGCGGGAAGCCTCGGTCTTCACCGGGCGCACGCGCAACACCGCGCCTGCGGCCCTAGGCCACCTCGGCGACGAGCACCCTCATCGCGACCGTCGGGCACGCCTCGACGAAAGGGTGCGCCGAGGCTATCACCCCAGGCGTGGGGGACGCTACGACAGCGGGGAGGATCGGAGTCCCTCGCCCGAACCACCCGGTCCGCAGGTCTTTAGCCGAGCCATTCGGCGGGCGCCATTTCCGCCCCGATTCCGACCCCCGACTACTATCACGAAGTACTCAGGGGAAACGAGACCGGAATTATGGCTTGCGGACTACCGCCTGGCCTGTCAACTGGGTGGGACGGACGATGACAACCTCATCATCCGAAACCTCCCCCTGTTCCTCTCCGACACCGCTCATGCCTGGTTGGAGCACCTGCCTCCGGGGCAGATTTCCAACTGGGAAGATCTGGTCCAGGCTTTTGCCGGCAACTTCCAGGGCACGTACGTGCGCCCCGGGAATTCCTGGGACCTCCGAAGCTGTCGGCAACTGCCGGGAGAGTCTCTCCGAGACTATATCCGGCGGTTCTCGAAGCAGCGCACCGAGCTGCCCAACGTCACCGACTCCGATGTCATCGGCGCGTTCCTCGCCGGCACCACCTGCTGTGACCTGGTGAGCAAGTTGGGTCGCAAGACCCCCACCAGGGCGAGCGAGCTGATGGACATCGCCACCAAGTTCGCCTCCGGCCAGGAGGCGGTAGAGGCCATCTTCCGAAAGGACAAGCAGCCCCAGGGCCGCCCGTCGGAAGATGCCCCCGAGGCGTCCACTCCGCGCGGTGCCAAGAAGAAAGGCAGGAGGAAGTCGCAAGCGAAACGCGACGTTCCCGATGCAGGCCTTGTCGCCGCCGCCGAGCACAAGAACCCTCGGAAGCCCCCCGGAGGTGCTAACCTCTTCGACAAGGCACTCAAGGAGACGTGCCCCTACCATCAGGGGCCCGTCAAGCACACCCTCGAGGAGTGCGTCATGCTTCGGCGCCACTTCCACAGGGCCGGGCCACCCGCAGAGGGTGGCAAGGCCCGCGACGACGACAAAAGGGAGGATCGCCAAGCAGGAGAGTTCCCAGAGGTCCGCGACTGCTTCATGATCTACGGAGGGCATGCGGCGAATGCCTCGGCTCGGCATCGTAAGCAAGAGCGTCGGGAGGTCTGCTCGGTGAAGGTGGCGGCGCCAGTCTACCTAGACTGGTCCGACAAGCCCATCACCTTCGACCGGGACGACCACCCCGACCACGTGCCGAGCCCAGGGAAGTACCCGCTCGTCGTCGATCCCGTCATCGGCGACGTCAGGCTCACCAAGGTCTTGATGGATGGAGGCAGCTGCCTCAACATCATCTACGCTGAGACCCTCAGGCTCCTGCGCATCGATCTGTCATCCGTCCGAGCAGGCGCTGCGCCCTTCCATGGGATCATCCCCGGGAAGCGTGTCCAGCCCCTCGGACAGCTCGACCTCTCTGTCTGCTTCGGAACACCCTCCAACTTCCGAAGGGAGACTTTGACGTTCGAGGTGGTCGGGTTCCGAGGAACCTACCACGCGGTGTTGGGAAGGCCATGCTACGCGAAGTTCATGGCCATCCCCAACTACACCTACCTGAAGCTCAAGATGCCGGGCCCCAACGGGGTCATCACCGTCGGCCCCACGTACAAACACGCATTCGAATGCGATGTGGAGTGCGTGGAGTACGCCGAGGCCCTCGCCGAGTCCGAGGCCCTCATTGCCGACCTGGAAAGCCTCTCCCGAGAGGTGCCGGACGTGAAGCGACATGCCGGCAACTTCGAGCCAGCGGAGACGGTCAAGGCCGTCCCTCTCGACCCCAGTGGCGACACCTCCAAGCAGATTCGGATCGGATCCGGGCTCGACCCCAAATAGGAAGCAGTGCTCGTCGACTTTCTCCGCGCAAACGCCGACGTCTTTGCGTGGAGTCCCTCGGACATGCCCGGCATACCGAGGGATGTCGCCGAGCACTCGCTGGATATTCGGGCCGGGGCCCGACCGGTCAGACAGCCTCTGCGCCGATTCGACGAGGAAAGGCGCAGGGTGATAGGCGAGGAGATCCACAAGTTGATGGCAGCAGGGTTCATTAAAGAGGTATTCCATCCCGAATGGCTTGCCAACCCTGTACTTGTGAGGAAAAAAGGGGGGAAGTGGCGGATGTGTGTAGACTACACTGGTCTCAACAAAGCATGTCCGAAGGTCCCCTACCCTCTACCTCGCATCGATCAGATCGTGGACTCCACTGCAGGGTGCGAAACCCTGTCTTTCCTCGATGCCTACTCAGGGTATCATCAAATCAAGATGAAAGAGTCCGACCAGCTCGCGACTTCTTTCATCACGCCCTTCGACATGTACTGTTATGTCACAATGCCGTTCGGTTTGAGGAACGCGGGTGCAACCTACCAGCGGTGCATGAACCATGTGTTCGGCGAACACATCGGTCGCACGGTCGAGGCCTACGTCGACGACATCGTAGTCAAGACGAGGAAAGCCTCCGACCTTCTCTCCGACCTCGAACTGACATTCCGGTGTCTCAAGGCGAAGGGCGTCAAGCTCAATCCCGAGAAGTGCGTCTTCGGGGTGCCCCGGGGCATGCTTTTGGGATTCATCGTCTCCGAGCGTGGCATCGAAGCCAACCCGGAGAAGATCGCGGCCATCACAAGCATGGGGCCCATCAAGGACTTAAAAGGCGTACAGAGGGTCATGGGATGCCTCGCGGCCTTGAGCCATTTCATCTCGCGCCTCGGCGAAAGAGGCCTGCCCCTGTACCGCCTCTTAAGGAAGGCCGAGTGCTTCACTTGGACTCCCGAGGCCAAGGAAGCCCTCGGGAACCTGAAGGCGCTCCTCACCCAGGCGCCCGTCTTGGTACCCCCAGCTGATGGAGAAACCCTCTTGGTCTACGTCGCCGCAACCACTCAGGTGGTCAGTGCCGCGATCGTGGTCGAAAGGCAGGAAGAAGGGCATGCTTTGCCCATTCAGAGGCCAGTCTACTTCGTCAGCGAAGTGCTGTCCGAGACCAAGATCCGCTACCCACAAGTCCAGAAGCTGCTATATGCAGTGATCCTGACGAGGCGAAAGCTGCGACATTACTTCGAATCGCATCCGGTGACTGTGGTGTCATCCTTCCCCCTGGGGGAGATCATCCAGTGCCGAGAAGCCTCGGGGCGGATCGCGAAGTGGGCGGTGGAAATCATGGGCGAGGCAATCTCTTTCGCCCCTCGGAAGGCCATCAAGTCCCAGGTACTGGCGGATTTCGTTGCCGAATGGGTCGATACCCAGCTGCCAACGGCTCCGATCCAACCAGAGCTCTGGACCATGTTTTTCGACGGGTCGCTGATGAAGACGGGAGCTGGCGCGGGCCTGCTCTTCGTCTTGCCCCTCGGGAAACACCTGCGCTACGTGCTCCGCCTCCATTTCCCGGCGTCCAACAATGTGGCTGAGTACGAGGCTCTGATCAACGGATTGCAAATCGCCATCGAGCTAGGGGTCCGACGCCTCGATGCACGCGGCGACTCGCAGCTCGTCATCGACCAAGTCATGAAGAACTCCCTCTGCCGCAACCCGAAGATGGAGGCCTACTGTGAGGAGGTTCGACGCCTGGAAGACAAGTTCTACGGGCTCGAGCTAAACCACATCGCCCGGCGCTACAACGAGACTGCGGACGAGCTGGCGAAGATAGCCTCGGGGCGAACGACGGTTCCCCCGGACGTCTTCTCCCGGGATCTGCATCAACCCTCCGTCAAGATAGGCGACGCGCCCGAGCCCGAGGCACCCTCGGCCTCGTCCGAGGTGACCTCGGCCCAGCCCGAGCCATCCTCGGCTCAACCCGAGGAACCCTCGGAGCCCGAGGGCGAAGCGCTGCGCATCGAGGAGGAGCAGGACGGGGTCGTGCCAGATCAAGATTGGCAGACCCCATACCTGCAATATCTCCACCGAGGAGAACTGCCCCTCGACCGAGCCGAGGCTCGGCGGGTAGCGCGACGCGCCAAATCGTTCGTCTTGCTGGGCGATGAGAAGGAGCTCTACCACCGAAGCCCCTCGGGCATCCTCCAGCGATGTATCTCCATCGCCGAAGGTCAGGAACTCCTGCGGGAAATACACTCGGGGGCTTGCGGTCACCATGCAGCACCTCGAACCCTCGTCGGGAACGCCTTCCGCCAAGGCTTCTACTGGCCAACGGCGGTGGCCGACGCCACTAGAATTGTCCGCGCCTGCGAAGGGTGCCAATTCTATGCGAAGCAGACCCACCTGCCCGCTCAGGCTCTGCAGACGATACCCATCACCTGGCCCTTCGCTGTGTGGGGTCTGGACCTCGTCGGCCCTCTGCAGAAGGCGCCCGGGGGCTACACGCACCTGCTGGTCGCCATCGACAAATTCTCCAAGTGGATCGAGGTCCGACCCCTGAGCAGCATCAGGTCCGAGCAGGCGGTGGCGTTCTTCACCAACATCATCCATCGCTTCGGGGTCCCGAACTCAATCATCACCGACAATGGTACCCAGTTCACCGGCAAAAAATTCTTGGATTTTTGCGAGGATCACAACATCCGGGTGGATTGGGCCGCCGTAGCTCATCCCATGTCGAATGGGCAAGTGGAGCGTGCCAATGGCATGATCCTACAAGGGCTCAAACCTCGGATCTACAACAACCTCAACAAGTTCGGCAAGCGGTGGATGAAGGAACTCCCCTCGGTGGTCTGGAGCCTGAGGACGACGCCAAGCCGAGCCACGGGTTTCACGCCGTTCTTCCTGGTCTATGGGGCCGAGGCCATCTTGCCCACGGACCTGGAATACGGCTCCCCGAGGACGAGGGCCTACAACGAAGAAAGCAACCAAGCTAGCCGAGAAGACTCGTTGGACCAGCTGGACGAGGCTCGGGATAGGGCCTTACTACACTCGGCACGGTATCAGCAGTCCCTGCGACGCTACCACGCCCGAGGGGTCCGACCCCGAGACCTCCAGGTGGGCGACCTAGTGCTTCGGCTGCGGCAAGACGCCCGAGGGAGGCACAAGCTCACGCCCCCCTGGGAGGGGCCGTTCATCATCGCCAAAGTTCTGAAGCCCGGAACGTACAAGCTGGCCAACAGTCAAGGCGAGGTCTACGGCAACGCTTGGAACATCCAACAGCTACGTCGCTTCTACCCTTAAGATGTTTCCAAGTTGTTCATATACCTCGCACCCACGCAAAGTTTAGTCAACAAGGAAGGGTCGGCCTCGCCTCGGCAAAAGCCCGACCCTCCCTCGGGGGCTAAAAGGGGGGAAACCCCCTCTGTGTCAAAACTTTCCTCGAACAAAAAATCTCTTTTACCAGAACATCTTTCGTGCTTTTTGACTACTTTGAAAAGTGGGTCCCGGAAACGACGGGGTACACGTAAGCAGCCAAGGCTGACCGAGCCGAGGGACTCCTACGCCTCCGGGATACGGATACCTCACTCATCACCTTCTGCGATAAGTAACTCGCGCTCGGATAAGGTGAACCCGCGGATCGAACGAGTCTTTACGTACGGAAGCTCTTCTGTCGAAGCGATTCTTCGAGCCTTCTAGACCGAGTCGGTGACAGGGCCTCATGGACGGGTAAAAGTACGCATAAGCGGCAAGGCCGACCGAGCCGAGGGACTCCCACGCCTCCGGGATACGGATACCTCACTCATCACCTTCCGCGAGAAGCAACTCTTGCTCGCACTAACATCCCTGCTACCGACGGAAAGTCCAGATACTCGAAACAAGAGGAAAAGAGACGCAGCTTTATAACGCAGCAAGGGTGTGTGTTCTGGCCTCGACGGCCGCACAAGGCCCACGCTACAAGACGATTTGACCCTGTAGGCTCGGATCTTGACGCTGGAAAAGGGCGATGACACCCTCGGCATGGGTAGCACCTTCAGCAAGGCCCGACCTAGCCTCGGACGGCGACGCGGTCCGAGGGCCTCCGCTCCAAAGGACGACGTCATCACCACGCTCGAGCAATCTCTGCCAGGGACTTCTCCGAGAACCCGGCCCGAGCGGACGGCTCGGCCGGCCACCTCCGGGGCCTCGGCCGACCGCCTTCCGAGGGCGCCTGCTCGGTCCGAAGCCTCGGCTGATCAACTCCGATGACGATCCTGCCAACGGACAACCTGGCTAGGCTCCGGCCAACCAGGTTTCATTTTCGAGCCAACTCCGCCTCTGCTCGTGCTGATATCGCTACCCCTGGCCTCGGCTCGTCGAAGAGCGGCCGAGGGGTTTCTTTAACTAAGCTAGAGGAGCCTCGGACAACAGGGCCGACCGAGCCGAGGAACTCCTACGCCTCCGGGATACGGATACCTCACTCGTCACCTTGACATGGGGCAACTCACGCTTGGTGAAGCGGTTCAGACAATCAGCAGACGAGTCTTAGTGCTCGGAAATGAGGAAAAAACACGGCTCCGCGCCGTGGTTACATACATGTTCAGGCCCCGAAAGCCGAAATGAACAAAAAAGCCCGGCACTCGAAGTGCCATTACAAACGGAACTCCGGTTTCGTCCCTGCGGGTACGGACAACCTCCCCGCCAGGGAAGCCCGTGGAGCGACAAGCTCCGGGCGAATCACCAGCAAACGCGGGACGCCTCTAAGCACCCCGGCAGATCCTCGCAGCCGTCCTCGCCGCGAATGCGAGGAGGAAGACGGAATGTTGCATCCTAGCTGGGCAGCAACAGTTCTCCTTCCCCGGCATGACTGGGGGACGTCTCCGCCGTGGGGCTAAAAGGCGATTGCCACCACCAGAAGCTGGAAAATGAGGTGGCCCGCCGACCCGCGTAGGAGGTGAGGCCCCGGCTCACCTCGCTCCCCGCCCCGGCGAGGATGACGAACACCCTCAACACTGAGGGCGGCGCCGGGACCGCGGTCCGGTTTGCCCCTCCCCACCCAGGAGCTGGTGGTCACCGTCTCGGGTGACCCCCAGCCGAGGGGGGCAACCGGGCTGCATGATGAAAATCCTTGAAGCCGAACGATGGCTGAAAGGTACCAACTCCCACGGAGTTGCGTTCCTCCGGCGATGGAGCGAAAAGACGGCGGTTCCCCCCATCCGGGGCCTCGGAAGATGGAGAGACACAATGCATAGGGGAGGAAGGAGACATGGTCACCTTACGAAAGGGGTCGCCCTCCTTTTAAAGGCGCCTCCCCCTGCTTGCGCCCTCAACCGTCACAAGCTGAGTCTTCTCCAACACGCCTCCAAAGTCCTCCCCTGCGGCGCGGGGGCTGGGGCCCACCTGTCATGCAGACCGGCTCTAAGCAGAAGAAGCCGAACCGCCGCGCACGACGCATGCAACCACCCAGCGATTACAAGTAACCCTCCACTTTTGCCCGGACCAGCGGGCGAAAGGAGCAGGCGGCCATGCAGGCGACATGCAACCGCGCCAAGTGGACGCGCCTCTCCGACTCCTGACAAGCCAGCGCGACGGCTCAAGCCCACGCGTCGTACAACTGGCGCGCCGGGTGCTGCATGCGAGCCGCTGTGCCACTCGCTCCACCCCCGCACCTCCTCGATTGCGGAACCAATACCGCGATTCGAGGCGACCCAGTCCGCGACCCAGCAGCGCCAGCCTGGCGCAGCGGTCAAAAGCGGTCAAAAATGGGCCGGCAGTAATGACGGTGGCAGGCGCGTGAGAGCAGCGGTCACGCCATCTGCCAAGCTCATGTCCCATCCGGAGGCAGCAAGAGAACCCCCTCTCACGGCGTGAAGACGACGCGCCCGTGACCCGTACCTCGAACGGCTCGCGCACGCAACGGCAGCCTCGCCGACCGCTTACCCCGGCGCATTAACTCCGCGGCAGAACAGGTGACGTTTCTGGCAGGGGCAGCTGGCGACGCTTCGCCTCCGCCAAAACGACCACGCCGAAAAAGGTACGCCACGACGTTCAATTTCGAATCCTTTTTCCCTTTTTCCTTCTTTCTCTATCTCTTGCAACAGGGACCGAGAAGGGGGATAACCCCAAAGGGATCCTTCCCCGTGAAGGAACTAGGCTCCGAGCCTCCCTACTGATCAGGGGTTCGAAGGCTGGCCCCCCGAAGGGTTCAACAGCCGCCTCAGATCACGTGGGCCCGACACCCACTACTGGTCAGGGGTTCGAAGGTCGGCCCTCGAAAGGTCCCACGACCGCCTCAGGCTACTCGGGCTCCGTGCCCCCTACTGATCAGGGGTTCGAAGGCTGGCCTGTCGAAGGGTTCACAGTCGCCTCAGACGACGAGCGAGGGATGACCAGGGGTACGTTCGATACATAACCAAGGCTCGGGCTGCGCTCCCGAGGTACCCTAGGACATTTCCGAGACCAGCGGGAACGACTCTGTAACGGAATCCCATCGGAGGGAGGCAACGAGCCCTCGGACCCCGTCGCTAGGGGACCGGGTCCGGCAGATCACCCGCAGGTACTTTTGGGCGTGCCTCCGGGCCCCTAGCCGACCCCCAACGAACGGGGCACGGACGTCCACTCGGATTACCCGATTGCAGCTCACCGGAGACACCATGTTCGGTGCCCATCGAGGGTAACATGGCGCACTCCCCCCCTCCTCCTTGCGGAAAGGCGACGTAGGGGCGTATATAAAAAGTCGAGTCTGTCCCTGATCGTCCTCTCGCTCCGTGCGAAGGCTCGGGGGCTGCTCTCGCAAACCCGGCTCCGGCCGAACCGTTGACAGCGTCAACATACCAGCCCGAGAACTTGGGCCCCGACAGTGCACCTGGGTTATGCCCTGCTCGCATGAGGGAACCGCCAGACCAGCCGAGGCATTGCGCAAGGCATTAAGACCTCGAAGGAGTGAAACCACTCCTCCGAGGCCTCGGGGGCTACACCCGGCGGGTGCGCTCGCGCGCACCCACTGGAACAAAGTACCACCGAGAAAGGCTGGTCCCCTTGCAAAAAAGTGCGACGCAAGCCTCCAAGCGAGTGTTAACACTCTCTTCGAGGCTCGGGGGCTACTGTCGGGGACCATAATTAGGGGTACCCTCAAGACGCCTAATTCTCAGCTGGTAACCCCCATCAGCATAAAGCTGCAGAGGCCTGATGGGTTTGATTAAGTCAGGGATCAGTCCATACGAGCGACTTGACCACGCCACGCCCGAGCCTAGCCTCGGGCGAGGGCAGCCGACCCTAAGATGACTCCGTCTCGCCTGAGGCCTCCTCTTTCACGGCAGACGCATCTCCGGCTCGCCCTAGGCCCCGCCTTCGATAAGAAGAAACCCTGACTAAATCACCGCGCCAACCAACCCAGTCACCGGGGCGTTTAACGCAAAAGGTAAGACCGACGGGCGACCAGACTTCGCCAGAGGTGCCATAGGAGGTTCTGCCCGACCCAGGGCTCGGACTCGGGCTAAGGCCCCGGAAGACGGCGAACTCCGCTCCGCCCGACCCAGGGCTCGGACTCGGGCTAAGGCCCCGGAAGACGGCGAACTCCGCTCCGCCCGACCCAGGGCTCGGACTCGGGCTAAGGCCCCGGAAGACGGCGAACTCCGCTCCGCCCGACCCAGGGCTCGGACTCGGGCTAAGACCCCGGAAGACGGCGAACTCCGCTCCGCCCGACCCAGGGCTCGGACTCGGGCTAAGGCCCCGGAAGACGACGAACTCCGCCTCGCCCGACCCAGGGCTCGGACTCCGCCTCGGCCTCTACCGATCGATCTCCACCTCGCCCGACCCAGGGCTCGGACTCTGCCTCTGTCTTGCAGGACGGACTCGACCTTGGCTTCGGAGGAGCCTCCACGACGCCCGACCTAGGACACGAGACCGCCACGTCAACAGGAAGCGTCATCATCACCCTGCCCTGAGCCGACTTGGGTCGCAGAGAACAAGACC
Organism: Zea luxurians; assembly: GCA_029449295.1. Taxonomy (NCBI): domain Eukaryota; kingdom Viridiplantae; phylum Streptophyta; class Magnoliopsida; order Poales; family Poaceae; genus Zea; species Zea luxurians. The sequence continues at coordinate 81,350,900 of JAOPSE010000003.1, read as the reverse complement.
GGTGTCCCATCTGGCCAGCTACGCCAGATAGGCAAATGATGGCGCCCCGCTAGACCATGACGACGGCGGCTCTCAGCTCCCTTACGAAAGCAAGAGGACGTCAGCAAGGGTCCAGCCACTCCGACAGCTGTCCCTCCGTCCGGCTCCGTTACTCCTCCAACAGCCACGACGCCACACCAACAGGGTGCCAAGATCTCTCCGGCTGCCACCTAGGCATGTACTTAGGGCGCTAGCTCTCCCTCGCTAGACACGTAGCACCTTGCTACACCCCCATTCTGTACACCTAGATCCTCTCCTTACGACTATAAAAGGAAGGACCAGGGCCTTCTTAGAGAAGGTTGGCCTCGCGGGGACGAAGGGCAGGGGCAGGCGCTCTCTCGGGGCCGCCCGCTCCCCTCACCTCGCGCGGACGCTTGTAACCCCCTACTGCAAGCGCACCCGACCTGGGCGCGGGGCGAACACGAAGGCCGCGGGAATTCTCCGACTCCCTCACGACCCGGCTCCGGCCACCTCGCTCTCTCTCTCTCTCTCTCTCCCTTTCGCGCTCGCCCACGCGCTCGACCCATCTGGGCTGGGGCACGTGGCACACTCACTCGTCGGCTCGGGGACCCCCCGGTCTCGGAACGCCGACAGGTATAAATCGACGGTAATAGCCAGCTAGTCCCAGGAAACTTCGGACTTGATGAACAGTGGTTGGGGGTTTCCACTCCAAAATATCCTTGACTTTGCTGGGATCCACCGCAATCCCCTTGACAGATAACACATGTCCCAGAAATTGGATTTCTTCCAGCCAGAACGCGCATTTACTGAACTTAGCATATAATTGGTGTTCCCTTAAGCGCGTCAATACGATCCGTAAGTGTTGAGCATGCTCCTCTTCATTCTTGGAGTATATCAAGATATCATCTATGAAGACCACCACAAATTTGTCCAACTCAGGCATGAATACCGAGTTCATCAGATAAGTGAAGTGGGCTGGAGCATTCGTCAATCCGAAAGACATTACCAGGTATTCAAATAACCCATACTGCGTAGTGAATGCGGTCTTTGGTATATCCTCAGGCCTAATACGGATCTGATGGTAGCCCGATCTGAGGTCAATCTTGGAGAATACCCTCGCTCCAGTTAGTTGATCAAACAAAATATCAATCCGAGGAAGAGGATACTTATTCTTGATGGTGACCTCATTAAGTGGTCGATAATCCACGCACATCCGCAATGTTTGATCCTTCTTCTTGACGAAGATGGCTAGACAACCCCATGGTGACGAGCTTGGCCGGATGAATCCTTTCTCTCATAGGTCTTGCAATTGGGTCTTAAGTTCTGCCAGCTCATTTGGAGGCATTCGGTACGATCTTCTAGAAATGGGAGCCGTACCGGGCTTCAACTCAATTACAAACTCTACATCTCTTTCTGGTGGCAATCCAGGCAAATCTTCTGGAAATACATCTGGGAACTCACAAACTACCGGAATATCCTTGATCTCCGGTATAATGGCTTCATTAATTCTGCCAATTGGTCTAGCTGGAATAGCTATGGGGATAGATAAAAGAATTTCTTCTTGGTCATAACTCAACCTGACTGTTCTCAGATCAGTGTTGAGGATTGCCTTATGTTGGGCCAACCAATTCATGCCCAAGATTACATCTATGTCTTGGCCTTTCAGAACAATCATCTTAGTAGGAAAGTCCCGTCCAGCCAATGTTACGGGCACTTGGTAAGCCACTTCTTTGGTAAATATTTTTCCCCCAGGCGAATGTATTTTAAACCCTTCCCTTGATTTAGTATATGGAATGCAGTGTTTCTCCACAAACTTTTTGCTTACGAAAGTATGTGAAGCACCACAATCAAAGAGAATAAGTGCAGGGTGGTTGGCTATGAGGAACGTAACCATCATTACCGGTTCACCTTCCGGTGTTGTAGCCACTTGAGTGTAATAAACCCATCCAGTTTTCCTTGTATTCTTGCCCGCGGTATTGGTTGTCGCATTTCCCTTAGAACCTCCAAAGCTTTGCTGATTATTTGATTGAGTCTGCCTCAGATATGGACAGTCCTTAATGAAATGCCGGACTTTCCACAGTTGAAGCAGCTGGTTGATGAGCTTGGAAGAGCAGGGAAACGAGTGCCAGGGGCACCCAGCTGATTTGTAGCAGTGGGGACAGGGGTAGGACGGATAAACACTGGTTGCTTGAATGGGAAGGAGGGTGGATGAGAGAAAGAGTGACTTTGATTAAAAGGCCGGATAACTAACCGTTGCCTTTTCTCGGGGCCCTGATTGGGCCTGTTGCCTCCATTCCCCTTGGTTTTTCTGGAACTTGTATATTTAGCCTCGACTGCCAGCGCTATGCTGACAGCCCTTCCATAAGTAAGGTCGATGCAAGTGGCCATCTTTCTTTGCATCCGATCATTCAAGCCTCTCATGAAACAATTCTTTTTCTTTATGTCTGTGTTGACTTGGTCGATTGCATACTGAGATAAGTGATTAAATTTATTGAGATACTGGGTGACAGTATCTCCGCCTTGCTTCAATTTCAGGAACTCTTCTTGCTTCATGTGAAGAACTCCCTCAGGTATATAATGCTCTCTGAAGGCCAACTTGAATTCATCCCATGTGATCTGATGACCGGCCGGCTGAACGGCCATAAAGTTTCCCCACCACGTACTGGCAGGGCCTCGCAGTTGTTGGGCTGCAAACAGGGGCTTTTGAGTTTCTGAACACCGAAGAAGCCCAAATTTTTGTTCAATGACGCGGATCCATTCATCCGCCTCTAGAGGGTCTTCTTCCTTGACGAACAACGGAGGGCGCGTCTCGGAGAAGTCCAGATAAGATGTCTCATGGGGGCCTTGCGGATAGGCTCGCCCGCCTTGTTGTTGGAGTTGTTGACCTACCATCTCCCGCAGGAAGCGGGTATTGTCTGCTGTAGCATTTACCAAGGCAGTGATGGCCTCGGCAAGTGTCGGAGGTACCGGAGGTGGATTTGGGGTCGCTTCCCGCCCATGGGAGGTACCAGCCCCATCTTGAGCGCGAGTCCTGGAAGGCATCTGAGGCAAAAACATTTGGAGCAATATGATATGCCATACAAACCATCCATTTCACATTACTTAAAAAGGTAATGTTATAGACTCGTACTTTACAATAGGATTACACCACCTATTTCACAATAGTACTACTTCTATACTATACTATCCCTGCTTTTTGTCACTCTGGGTAGCCTCGCTGTCAGGCGTCGGAGACCATTCGTCGACCAGCTTCATAGAGGGAGGGGCCTAAAAAGGTCCAGCTCACCGCCAAGTGCTTCTCTCGCTACTTGAGAAGGTCCGGCTCCCGTCCTGACAGGATCCGCAGGGACGTTCGGGTGCAGTTGCGAGTACAGTACATGAACTTCTTCATGTAGTGTGTTGCAATAAACCTGCAAGCTATCCACGGTTGAGCTAAGCTCTTCCACTCGGGCTCGAGCTCTAGCTTCCTTTGCCCAAGCTAGTGAACGAGAGTTCACAGCCTAGTCGAGTGCTAGATCCCGATCCGCTAGCTGGTCTTGCAGCTGGCGGATGTCTCTTCTCAATTCATTGATTCTTTCGCCATTCTGACTCATATATCGTTCCTGCGTCGGAGTTCTGTTCGAAGCTGATTAACTTGTGCTTCCAGATCTCCAATCGGATCGTTGCTCCCACTACTGCTATCTTCATGCCGTGGGGCAAGTTGATGATGGGGTACACCGATTGGCCCAGTTGACTTGCACGCAGTCTTTCTCGTGCGCGGCGACATTTTTGCTAAGGGGGAAATCTTATTAGCATAGTTTTTAGCATGATGCATGTGTAATTACAGAATCAACCTTAGTTGATTCAACCTTCTATACATTGCACTCCTCCTATCTGGTCTTTGCAATAAACTCTTCAAAAATACTTAGGTAAGAAAGGAAGAAATTTTCTAGATGAGTCTTAGAAAATTCTTTTTGAAGATGCCTCATAATATCTGCAGAGATGGGCTTCGCTCCGACACCAGCTGTGACGGAACCTCCCAAGTCATTAGGCCCACCTCCAGTTGTCTTTGTCCAACGGACCTCAGATAACCCTGTAGGTGTTCCTGAATCACTTGACAAGTTTGGTATCTGCTTTACCTTTCCCAAGAGCGTTTTACCCGTCACGCAGACATTACAAATCATCGGAGATACGAAAATGCGGAAGCGGTTACATAAACTTACCTTGATTTAAAAGTAGGATAGAGTTATATAATTACAGACCAGGATATAACATACGAGTGCAGAGTAATATTATTACAAGCCAAGGGAGGCAAAACCCCCTCCCGATAAGTATCAAACAAAAAGTTTTTATGGAGCAACCCTTCCTCCCGCAGCTTTACTCTTGGTTTTCTTCCTTTGAGACCACCTTGGAACAGAAACAACAAAAGTTTGTTGCTTCCTCACCTAAAAACAATAGGGAATAAAACCCTAAGTATGGAATTACTCAGCAAGACTTACCTGACAAAGAAAAGACTCTCAAGGGTATGCTGGCTAGAGGGATTCAAGGTATGGTTTATTGAAAGTCGCCTAGGGGGGTGAATAGGGCGAATCTGAAATTTAACAACTTAAACACAACTACAAGCCAGGTTAGCGTTAGAAATAGAAACGAGTCCGAGAGAGGGCGTAAAAACAAATCGCGAGTGAGTAAAGAAGTGAGACGCAAGGATTTGTTTTACTGAGGTTCGGTTCTCGCAAACCTACTCCCCGTTGAGGAGGCCACAAAGGCCGGGTCTATTTCAACCCTTTCCCTCTCTCAAACGGTCCCTCGGACCGAGTGAGCTTCTCTTCTCAAATCAACCGGGAACAAAACTTCCCCGCAAGGACCACCACACAATTGGTGTCTCTTGCCTCGGTTACAATTGAGTTTTGATCACAAGAACAAATGAGAAAGAAAGAAGCAATCCAAGTGCAAGAGCTCAAAAGAACACAACAAATCTCTCTCGCTAGTCACTAAAGCTTTGTGCGGAGTTGGAGAGGATTTGATCACTTTGGTGTGTCTAGAATTGAATGCTAGAGCTCTTGTAAGGTGTAGAAGTGTGAAAACTTGGATGACTTCAATGAGGGGTGGTTGGGGGTATTTATAGCCCCAACCACCAAACTAGCCGTTGGTGGAGGCTGCTGTCACATGGCGCACCGGACAGTCCGGTGCTCCACCGGACACTGTCCGGTGCGCTAGCCACGTCACCAGGCCGTTAGGGTTCGACCGTTGGAGCTCTGACATGTGGGCCCGCCTGGCTGTCCGGTGGTGCACCGGACAAGCCCAGTAGGCTGTCCGGTGTGCCACCCGCGTGTGCTCTGCTCCTCTGCGCGCGCAGGCACGCATTTAATGTTGTAGCAGGTGATCGTTGGCGCCGAATAGCCGTTGCTCCGCCGTTACACCGGACAGTCCGGTGTGCACCGGACATGTCCGGTGAATTATAGCGGAGTGGATTCCCAAAGTTGGCGAGTTCAGAGTCGCTTGGTCTTGGGGCACCAGACACTGTCCGGTGGTGCACCGGACAGTCTGGTGAATTATAGTGGAGCGCCTCTGAGTTTTCCCGAAGGTGATGAGTTTAGCTTCCCTGGTGCACCGGACACTGTCCGGTGGCACACCGAACAGTCCGGTGCGCCAGACCAGGGTGCATTCGGTTGTCCCTTTGCTCTTTAGTTTGAACCCTTTTTCTTGGTCTTTTTATTGGCTTATTGTGAACCTTTGGCACCTGTATAACTTATATACTAGAGCAAACTAGTTAGTCCAATTATTTGTGTTGGGCAATTCAACCACAAAAATCAATTAGGAAATAGGTGTAAGCCTAATTCCCTTTCAATCTCCCCCTTTTTGGTGATTGATGCCAACACAAACCAAAGCAAATATAGAAGTGTATAGTTGAACTAGTTTGCAAAATGTAAGTGCAAAGGTTACTTAGAATTGAGCCAATATATATTACTTACTAGATATGCATGGATTGTTTCTTTATTTTTAACATTTTGGACCAAGCTTGCACCACATGTTTTGTTTTTGCAAATTCTATTTGTAAATCCTTTTCAAAGTCTTTTTGCAAAATAGTCAAAGGTAAATGAATAAGATTTTGTGAAGCATTTTCAAGTTTTGAAATTTTCTCCCCTTGTTTCAAATGCTTTTCCTTTGACTAAAACAAAAACTCCCCCTCAATAAATTCTCCTCTTAGTGTTCAAGAGGGTTTTAAGATACTAATTTTTGAAGGTGCTACTTTCTCCCCCTTTAGAACACAAAGAGATACCAATTTGAAATTTACCAATTGAAAATCATTAGTTTTAAAATTAGGGTGGTGGTGCGGTCCTTTTGCTTTGGGCTAATACTTTCTCCCCCTTTGGCATGAATCGCAAAAAACGGATACTTTGAGTGAAATATAAGCCCTTTCCTAGCTATTTTCTCCCCTTTGGCAAATAAAATATATGAGTGAAGATTATACCAAAGATGGAGAGTGATGCGGAGCGACGACGAAGGATGAGTAGTGGAGTGGAGTGGAAGCCTTTGTCTTCACCGAAGACTCCAATTCCCTTTCAATACACCTATGACTTGGTTTGAAATTCACTTGAAAACACATTAGTCATAGCATATAGAAAAGAGACATGATCAAAGGTATATTTATGAGCTATGTGTACAAGACATCAAAAGAAATTTCGAGAATCAAGAATATTTAGCTCATGCCTAAGTCTGGTAAAAGTTTGTTCATCTAGTGGCTTGGTAAAAATATCGGCTAATTGATCTTTAGTGTTAATATATGCAATCTCGATATCCCCCTTTTGTTGGTGATCCCTAAGAAAATGATACCGAATGGCTATGTGTTTAGTGCGGCTATGCTCAACGGGATTATCCGCCATGCGGATTGCACTCTCATTATCACATAGAAGAGGAACTTTGGTTAATTTGTAACCATAGTCCCGCAGGGTTTGCCTCATCCAAAGCAATTGCGCGCAACAATGGCCTGCGGCAATGTACTCAGCTTCGGCGGTAGAAAGAGCCACAGAATTTTGCTTCTTTGAAGCCCAAGACACCAAGGATCTTCCCAAGAACTGGCAAGTCCCCGATGTGCTCTTTCTATTAATTTTACACCCCGCCCAATCGGCATCTGAATAACCAATTAAATCAAATGTGGATCCCCGAGGGTACCAAAGCCCAAACTTAGGAGTATAAGCCAAATATCTCAAGATTCGTTTTACGGTCGTAAGGTGAGATTCCTTAGGGTCGGCTTGGAATCTTGCGCACATGCATACGGAAAGCATAATGTCCGGTCGAGATGCACACAAATAGAGTAATGAACCTATCATCGACCGGTATACCTTTTGATCGACGGATTTACCTCCCGTGTCGAGGTCAAGATGCCCATTTGTTCCCATGGGAGTCTTGATGGGCTTAGCATCCTTCATCCCAAACTTGTTTAGAATGTCTTGAGTATACTTCGTTTGGCAAATGAAGGTGCCCTCTTGGAGTTGCTTTACTTGAAATCCCAAGAAATACTTCAACTCCCCCATCATTGACATCTCGAATTTCTGTGTCATGATCCTACTAAATTCTTCACATGTAGATTCGTTAGTAGACCCAAATATAATATCATCAACATAAATTTGGCATACAAACAAATCATTGTCAAGAGTTTTAGTAAATAAAGTAGGATCGGCCTTTCCGACTTTGAAGCCATTAGCAATAAGGAAATCTCTTAGGCATTCATACCATGCTCTTGGGGCTTGCTTGAGCCCATAAAGCGCCTTAGAGAGCCTATAGACATGATTAGGGTACTCACTGTCTTCAAAGCCGGGAGGTTGCTCAACGTAGACCTCTTCCTTGATTGGTCCATTGAGGAAGGCACTCTTCACGTCCATTTGATAAAGCTTGAAGCCATGGTAAGTAGCATAGGCTAATAATATGCGAATTGACTCAAGCCTAGCTATGGGTGCATAGGTTTCACCGAAATCCAAACCTTCGACTTAGGAGTATCCCTTGGCCACAAGTCGAGCTTTGTTCCTTGTCACCACACCATGCTCGTCTTGCTTGTTGCGGAAGACCCATTTGGTTCCTACAACATTTTGATTAGGACGTGGAACTAAACGCCATACCTCGTTCCTAGTGAAATTGTTGAGCTCCTCTTGCATCGCCATCACCCAATCCGAATCTTGGAGTGCTTCCTCTACCCTGTGTGGCTCAATAGAGGAAACAAAGGAGTAATGCTCACAAAAATGTGCAACACGAGATCTAGTGGTTACCCCCTTATGAATGTCGCCGAGGATGGTGTCGACGGGGTGATCTCGTTGGATTGCTTGGTGGACTCTTGGGTGTGGCGGTCTTGGTTCTTCATCCTCCTTGTCTTGATCATTTGCATCTCCCCCTTGATCATTGACGTCATCTTGAGATGGCTCATCTCTTTGATCTTCCCCTTCATCAACTTGAGCCTCGTCCTCATTTTGAGTTGGTGGAGATGCTTGCGTGGAGGAGGATGGTTGATCTTGTGCTTGAGTGGGCTCTTCGGATTCCTTAGGACACACATCTCCAATGGACATGTTCCTTAGCGCGATGCACGGAGCCTCTTCATTACCTATCTCATCAAGATCAACTTGCTCTACTTGAGAGCTGTTAGTTTCATCAAACACAACGTCACAAGAAACTTCAACTAGTCCTGAGGACTTGTTAAAGACTCTATATGCCCTTGTGTTTGAATCATATCCTAGTAAAAAGCCTTCTACAGTCTTAGGAGCAAATTTAGATTTTCTACCTCTTTTAACAAGAGTAAAGCATTTGCTACCAAAGACTCTAAAATATGAAATGTTGGGCTTTTTACCGGTTAGGAGTTCGTATGATGTCTTCTTGAGGATTCGGTGTAGATACAACCGGTTGATGGCGTAGCAAGCGGTGTTAACCGCCTCGGCCCAAAACCGATCCGGCGTCTTGTACTCATCAAGCATGGTTCTTGCCATGTCCAATAGAGTTCTATTCTTTCTCTCCACTACACCATTTTGTTGTGGGGTGTAGGGAGAAGAGAACTCATGCTTGATGCCCTCCTCCTCAAGGAAGCCTTCAATTTGTGAATTCTTGAACTCTGTCCCATTGTCGCTTCTTATTTTCTTGATCCTTAAGCCGAACTCATTTTGAGCTCGTCTTAAGAATCCCTTTAAGGTCTCTTGGGTTTGAGATTTTTCCTGCAAAAAGAATACCCAAGTGAAGCGAGAATAATCATCCACAATAACTAGACAGTACTTACTCCCGCCGATGCTTATATAAGCTATCGGGCCGAATAGGTCCATGTGTAGGAGCTCCAGTGGCCTATCAGTCGTCATGATGTTTTTGTGTGGATGATGAACACCAACTTGCTTCCCGGCTTGGCATGCGCTACAAATCCTATTTTTCTCAAAATGAACATTTGCTAATCCTAAAATGTGTTCTCCCTTTAGAAGCTTATGAAGATTCTTCATTCCAACATGGGCTAGTCGGCGGTGCCAGAGCCAACCCATGTTAGTCTTAGCAATCAAGCAAGTGTCGAGTTTAGCTTTATCAAAATCTACCAAGTATAGCTAACCCTCTAACACTCCCTTGAATGCTATTGAATCATCACTTCTTCTAAAGACAGTGACACCTACATCAGTAAACAAACAGTTGTAGCCCATTTGACATAATTGGGAAACAGAAAGCAAGTTGTAATCTAATGAATCAACAAGAAAAACATTGGAAATGGAATGGTCAGGAGATATAGCTATTTTACCCAAACCTTTGACCAAAGCTTGGTTTCCATCCCCGAATGTGATAGCTCGTTGGGGATCTTGGTTTTTCTCGTAGGAGGAGAACATTTTCTTCTCCCCCGTCATGTGGTTTGTGCACCCGCTATCGATGATCCAACTTGAGCCCCCGGATGCATAAACCTACAAAACAATTTTAGTTCTTGACTTCAGGTACCCAAACGGTTTTGGGTCCTTTGGCATTAGACACAAGAACTTTGGGTACCCAAACACAAGTCTTGGAGCCCTTGTGTTTGCCCCCGACAAACTTGGCAACTACCTTGCCGGATTTGTTAGTTAAAACATAAGATGCATCAAAAGTTTTAAATGAAATGCTATGATCATTTGATGCACTAGGAATTTTCTTCTTAGGCAACTTAGCACGGGTTGGTTGCCTAGAGCTAGATGTCTCACCCTTATACATAAAAGCATGATTAGGGCCAGAGTGAGACTTCCTAGAGTGAATTTTCCTAATCTTGCTCTCGGGATAACCGGCAGGGTACAAAATGTAACCCTCGTTATCCTAAGGCATGGGAGCCTTGCCCTTAACAAAGTTAGACAATTTCTTAGGAGGGGCATTAAGTTTGACATTGTCTACCTTTTGGAAGCCAATGCCATCCTTGATGCCAGGGCGTCTCCCACTATAGAGCATACTTCTAGCAAATTTAAAATTTTCATTCTCTAAGTCATGCTCGGCAATTTTAGCATTTAATTTTGCTATATGGTCATTTTGTTGTTTAATTAAGACCATATGATCATGAATAGCATCAATATCAACATCTCTACATCTAGTGCAAATAGAAACATGCTCTATGGTAGATGTAGAGGGTTTGCAAGATTTTAATTCTACAACCTTAGCATGTAATATATCATTTTCACTTCTAAGGTTGGAAATATTAACATTGCAAACATCAAAATCTTTGGCCTTAGCAATCAATTTTTCATTTTCACATCTAAGGCTATCAAGAGAAATATTCAATTCATCAATCTTAGCAAGCAAATCAACATTATCATCTCTAAGATTTGGAATTGAAACATTACAAACATGAGAAGCAACCTTAGAATTTAATTTTTCATTTTCATTTCTAAGGTTGGCAATAGTATCATGGCATGCGCTTAGCTCACTAGATAATTTTTCACATTTTTCTACTTCTAGAGCATAAGCATTCTTAACCTTAACATGCTTTTTATTTTCCTTGATTAGGAAGTCCTCTTAGGAGTCCAAGAGATCATCCTTTTCATGAATGGCACTAATCAATTCATTTAATTTTTCCTTTTGTTGCATGTTTAGGTTGGCAAAAAGAGTACGCAAATTATCCTCCTCATCACTAGCATTATCCTCATCACTAGAGGTTTCATATTTAGTGGAGGATCTTGATTTTACCTTCTTCCTTTTGCCATCCTTGGCCATGAGGCATTTGTGGCCGACGTTGGGGAAGAGAAGACCCTTGGTGACGGTGATGTTTGCGGCGTCCTCATCGGAGGAGGAGTCGGTGGAGCTCTCGTCGGAGTTCCACTCCCGGCAAACATGGGCATTGCCGCCCTTCTTCTTGTAGTATTTCTTCTTCTCCTTTCTTCTCCCCTTCTTGTCGTTGTCCCTGTCACTATCACTTGATAATGGACATTTAGCAATAAAGTGACCGGGCTTACCACACTTGTAGCAAACCTTCTTGGAACAGGATTTGTAATCCTTCCCCTTCCGTTGCTTGAGGATTTGGCGAAAGCTTTTGATGATTAAAGCCATCTCCTCATTGTCGAGCTTGGAGGCATCAATGGGTTGTCTACTTGATGTAGACTCTTCCTTCTTTTCCTCCGTTGCCTTGAATGCAACCGGTTGTGCTTCGGGCGCGGAGGGGCCATCTAGCTCGTTGATCTTCTTTGAGCCTTTGATCATCAACTCAAAGCTCAGAAAATTACCTATAACTTCCTCGGGGGTCATTTGTGTATATCTAGGATTACCACGAATTAATTGAACTTGAGTAGAGTTAAGGAAAACAAGTGATCTAAGAATAACCTTAACCACTTCGTGGTCATCCCATTTTTTGCTCCCGAGGTTGCGCACTTGATTCACCAAGGTTTTGAGCCGGTTGTACATGTCTTGTGGCTCCTCCCCTTGGCGAAGACGGAAGCGACCGAGCTCCCCCTCGATCGTTTCCCGCTTGGTGATCTTGGTCACCTCATCTCCTTCGTGCGCGGTCTTTAGCACGTCCCAAATTTCCTTAGCACTCTTCAACCCTTGCACCTTATTATACTCCTCTCGACTTAGAGAGGCGAGGAGTATAGTTGTGGCTTGGGAGTTGAAGTGTTGGATTTGGGCCACTTCGTCCTCATCATAATCCTCATCCCCTACGGATGGTACCTGTACACCAAACTCAACAATATCCCATATACTTTTGTGGAGTGAGGTTAGGTGATATCGCATCATATCACTCCACCTAGCATAATCTTCACCATCAAATGTTGGTGGTTTGCCTAATGGGACGGAAAGTAAAGGTGTATGTTTAGGAATGCGAGGATAGCGTAGGGGGGTCTTACTAAACTTCTTGCGCTCATGGCGCTTAGAAATTACGGACGGCGCGTCGGAGCCGGAGGTGGAAGGTGATGAAGTATCGGTCTCGTAGTACACCACCTTCCTCATCTTCTTGTGCTTGCCGCTACTCCGATGCGACTTGTGGGAAGAGGATTTCTTCTCCTTCCCCTTTTCCTTGTTGCGGGACTCTTCCGATGAAGTCTTCTTGTGGCTTGTAGTGGGCTTGTCGCCGGTCTCCATCTCCCTCTTGGTGTGATCTCCCGACATCACTTCGAGCGGTTAGGCTCTAATGAAGCACCAGGCTCCGATACCAATTGAAAGTCGCCTAGAGGGGGGGGGGTGAATAGGGCGAATCTGAAATTTAACAACTTAAACACAACTACAAGTCGGGTTAGCGTTAGAAATAGAAACGAGTCCGAGAGAGGGCGTAAAAACAAATCGCGAGTGAGTAAAGAAGTGAGACGCAAGGATTTGTTTTATCGAGGTTCGGTTCTCGCAAACCTACTCCCCGTTGAGAAGGCCACAAAGGCTGGGTCTATTTCAACTCTTTCCCTCTCTCAAACGGTCCCTCGGACCGAGTGAGCTTCTCTTCTCAAATCAACCGGGAACAAAACTTCCCCGCAAGGACCACCACACAATTGGTGTCTCTTGCCTCGGTTACAATTGAGTTTTGATCACAAGAACAAATGAGAAAGAAAGAAGCAATCCAAGCGCAAGAGCTCAAAAGAACACAACAAATCTCTCTCACTAGTCACTAAAGCTTTGTGCGGAGTTGGAGAGGATTTGATCACTTTGGTGTGTCTAGAATTGAATGCTAGAGCTCTTGTAAGGTGTAGAAGTGTGAAAACTTGGATGACTTGAATGAGGGGTGGTTGGGGGTATTTATAGCCCCAACCACCAAACTAGTCGTTGGTGGAGGCTGCTGTCGCATGGCGCACCGGACAGTCCGGTGCGCCACCGGACACTGTCCGGTGCGCCAGCCACGTCACCAGGCCGTTAGGGTTCGACCGTTGGAGCTCTAACGTGTGGGCTCGCCTGGCTGTCCGGTGGTGCACCGGACAAGCCCTGTAGGCTGTCCGTTGTGCCACCCGCGCGTGCTCTGCTCCTCTGCGCGCGCAGGCGCGCATTTAATGCTGTAGCAGGTGACCGTTGGCGCCGAATAGCCGTTGCTCCGTCGTTACACCGGACAGTCCGGTGTTCACCTATCGGGGACCATAATTAGGGGTACCCTTAAGACTCCTAAATCTCAGCTGGTAACCCCCATCAGCACAAAGCTATAAAGGCCTGATGGGTGCGATACCCTTAAGACTCCTAAATCTCAGCTGGTCACCCCCATCAGCACAAAGCTGTAAAGGCCTGATGGGTGCGATTAAGTCAAGGATCGGTCCATTCGAGGGACGCGATCACGCCTCACCCGAGCCCAGCCTCGGGCAAGGGCAGCCGACCCCGGAGGATCTACGTCTCGCCCGAGGACACCCTCCAGCAACGGACACACCTTCGGCTCGCCCGAGGCCCAGTCTTCACCAAGAAGCAACCTTGACCAAATCGCCACGCCAACCGACCAAATCACAGGGGCATTTAATGCAAAGGTGGCCTGACACCTTCATCCTGACGCACGCCCTCCAATCGACAGAGCCGAAGTGACCGCAGTCACTTCGCCGCTCCACTGACCGGTCTGACAAGAGGACAGCGCCGCCTGTGCCGCTCCGACTGCTGAGCCACTCGACAGAGTGAGGATGGCAGCAGCCAAGTCCGGCCTCAGGCGTCATAGGAAACTCCGCCTCGCCTGACCCCAGGGCTCGGACTCGGGCTCAGCCCCGGAAGACGGCGAACTCCGCTCCGCCCGACCCCAGGGCTCGGACTCGGGCTCAGCCTTGGAAGACGACGAACTCCGCTTCGCCCGACCCCAGGGCTCAGACTCGAGCTCAGCCCCGGAAGACAGTGAACTCCGCTCCGCCCGACCCCAGGGCTCGGACTCGGGCTCAGCCCCGGAAGACGACGAACTCCGCTTCACCCCAGGGCTCGGACTCGGGCTCAGCCCCGGAAGACGGCGAACTCCGCTCCGCCCGACCCCAGGGCTCGGACTCGGGCTCGGCCCCGGAAGACGACGAACTCCGCTTCGCCCGACCCTAGGGCTCGGACTCGGGCTCAGCCCCGGAAGACGACGAACTCCGCTTCGCCCGACCCCAGGGCTCGGACTCAGCCCTGGCCTCAGCCGACGGTCTCCGCCTTGTCCGACCCAGGGGCTTGGACTCGACCTCGACCTTGGAAGACAGACTCGACCTCGACCTCGGAGGAGCCTCCACCTCGCCCAACCTAGGGCACGGACCGACCACGTCGACGGGAGGCGCCATCATTACCCTACCCTGAGCTAACTCAGGCTACGGGGAACAAGACCGGCGTCCCATCTGGCTCGCTCCACTATGCGAGTAATGATGGCACCCCGCACGCTCTATGACGGCGGCGGCTCTCAGCCCCCTTACGGAAGCAAGAGGACGTCAGCAAGGACTCGACAGCACCGACAGCTGTCCTTCCGCCAGGCTCCAGCGCTCCTCCGACGGCCATGACACCACACGAACTGGGTGCCAAAACCTCTCCGGCTGCCACGATGGCATGTACTTAGGGCGCTAGCTCTCCTCCACTAGACACGTTAGCACACTGCTACACCCCCATTGTACACCTGGATCCTCTCCTTATGCCTATAAAAGGGAGGTCCAGGGCCCTCTTACAGAAGGTTGGCCGCGCGGAGAAGGATGGGACGGCGCTCGCGCAAGGCCGCTCGCTCCCTCCCGCGCAGACGCTTGTAACCCCCTACTGCAAGCGCACCCGACCTAGGCGCGAGGCTAACACGAAGGCCGTGGGTTCCACCTCCCACGCCTGTCTCCCTCCGGCTGCTTTTCCCCCCTTCGCGTTCCGCCTCGCGCCGACCCATCTGGGCTGGGGCACGCGGCGACAATTCACTCGTCGGTCCAGGGACCCCCCGGGTTTCCAAACACCGACAGTTGGCGCGCCAGGTAGGGGCCTGCTGCGTGTTGACGAACAGCTTCCCATCAAGCTCCAGATGGGCAGTCTCCAGCAACCTCTCCAGCCCGGGACAGTGCTCCGTTTCGGGAGTCTTGAGTTCATGTCCCTCGACGGCAGCTACGACATGATACTCCTTCCCCCGCCGCGCGACAGCGACAATGGCGGTCGACAACCCGCCCGCCGGCGGGGAAATCGACGACGCCTTCCCCACGTGGTGGAAGGATGACATTCGGGCTTGTCCCGTCCCCTCCCCCGCCGATGGAGGAGGAGGCGGGGCAACCAAGGCCAAGCAGGAGGCGGCACCTCGTTGGCTGTCAAGCGAGTCGATGGCGCCGGCGCCTCGACGGAGAGCGCGTCGGGCATCGGCCTCACGTCTGAGACGAAGACGAGCGCCGTCTCCCCGCAACACACTAACCTCGAGCAAACGGACGACGCCAGCACGCTCGCGAAGGACTTGCTGCGCGTCACCCTCGTACCTGAGACGACGGTGCAGTCAGTCCCTGACGTGACTTCGTCACCGCCCGTCGACCAAAAGGTACCGACCAATTCCCATCTCGCGCCTTTTGGATTCGGCCTTGACCCGCCAAGCAACTCCGCTTTGGTGGACATTCTCATAGAGGCGAGTCTAAACCCTCCGGGGTATCGTGTGCGGTCACCCTGGGACCGGCTGACGGCCGTCTCGACCTACGGGCCCTCGGTGTACGAGGAAGAGGGTGAGCCCGACCTCTATTGGGATTTCTCCGGACTTGGTAACCCCAGTGCCGTGCGGGACTTCATGACCGCATGCGACTACTGCCTTTCCGACTGTTCCGACGGTAGCCGCAGCCTCGACGACGAGGACTGCGGTCCAAGTCGCGAATGTTTCCACGTCAATCTAGGAGGTCCCGGTGAAGGCAACCATCTTGGTATACCGGAGAACGGTGATCCCCCTAGGCCCGTGTCTCGCGTTGACATCCTTCGGGAGCTAGCTGTGGTCCTCGTCCCGGCGGGGGGTCATGACCCACATCTCGAGCAAATCCGCGAGATGCAGGCCAGGCTCGACGAGGGAGCAGGAACGCTTGAGCCGATCCGCCGGGACATCGGGCAGGAATGGGTGGGCCAACCTCTGGCCGGAGAAGCGCGTCATCTCCCCCAGGGCATCCAGCACCGCATTGCCGATGACGTCAGGGTAAGGCCGCCACCGGTTTCCAGTGGAGTCGGCCAGAACCTGGCTACAGCGGCAATACTTCTCCGCGCGATGCCGGAGCCATCAACCACCGAGGGGCGACGTATCCAGGGAGAGCTCAAGAATCTCCTGGAGGACGCCGCGGTCCGACGGGCTGAAAGCTCCGCCTCCCGAAGGCAGGGGTACCCCTCGGAACATCGCGCCGCGACTTCCCGATTCATGCGGGAAGCCTCGGTCCACATCGGGCGCACGTGCAACACAGCGCCTGTGGCCCCGGGTCACCTCGGCAACGAGCACCATCATCACAGCCGTCGGGCCCACCTCGACGAGAGGGTGCGCCGAGGCTACCACCCCAGGCGTGGGGGACGTTACGACAGCGGGGAGGATCGGGGTCCTTCACCCGAACCGCCCGGTCCGCAGGCTTTCATCCGCGCTGAAGCGTCCCGATCCTTTGGGACTCAAATGTGATACAATTACTAGTCCCAGGAGGCTAGTAAACACATTCCTTACTTCAAATAGTACAGAGTTTAGATAAAGGTTATTACAATACCGGGGTACAAGCTCGAGAGAGCCAAAGTAAGAAGCGCAGTAGGAAAAGAAATACTAGCCCATGCCACAGGCAGAACTGGGTGCAGACACAGCCCTCTCAATCAAGCATAGCTGAAAAGAAGTCTTCGGCTGCTGAAAAACATAAATGAATCTGGGTGAATACACTAGGTATTCCGCAAGCCCACCCCGCTCCCGTAGAGAGAAAGAGACCTATAATATACATGCTTTATTTGGTGTAGTTGAAGTCACTCATCATTTTCTTAGAGAAAGGCAGTTGCTGAAAGGTTTTTCCCATAGTCTTAAAAGTAACCAAAACTCAACTACCACTGAGCTTCCCGCTCCCGTGGCCTTAGTTTCTTTCTTAACACCTATTCATTCACACCTTCCCCTTTTCATGAAACTCATAGAAAAAGCTCTAATTGCCATACCATACCAGACTCATCCATACCAGTGGACACGGACTATTCAAATAGGTTTCAACTCTGCGCAGAGGTGTACACTTTACCCACTAGTCCGGTTTCTGCGATCTCACCGTCGCGAGACCCGAATGCCGGATCTCTTTCCTTACTCGTACGTCCTAACCTTAACGGTTATCCGGAAGGAGTCAGGCCACCGCCATGTCCAAACCGGACAAAACTTTCCCCCTCCTTATCCTCCCGGTGCTCCCCAGCCTTCTTAACCCTAGGGTTGGACCGCACGAGTTCGGATTGAGTGACTGCCCACACAGTCTCGAGTGGTTGTACTATTAAAGAGTATAGGTAGTGAAGATGACAAACCGGTCCTTATATGAGGGGACAATTCTTCTGCTCATGCCTAAATCAGCTGAGCCAACACCTTAGGCCCTCCCCTAAACCAGAGAGTCCTTGATCATCCCACTCTCAAGGTGATGAGGGTGAATACCCTTCATCGCATAACTTTTCAAAAAGAGATTTTATTTGAAGAACACATTTCCCTTCTTCCCGAACCATCTTTCGTATCCAGAATATATATGTGAATGCGGGCCATCTCTCACTCGCGATGCAATATTCCCCCATGATTCCGGCCTAGGTAGTGGTAGAGAGAATAGGTAATTTATGCATCAAGGGACGGATGAACTTGCCTTCGTCGAAGCTTTCTTGGCACAGAAGATCTACTTCCGGAAGTTCGGGCTCCGGTCCGTCTCCCGGGGCTACGGGATCCGGATCCGTGGCCCCCGCTTCTTCTAGGAAACAGGAAATAAAACAATACATCAACAGTGGTTTACAATTTATAGTGTGTCATTTTCTAACATCATTATAGTATGTAACCTTGGAAATCCTTTTTGATCATTTTTGGTGCATAAAATATTGAGAAAACTATTTAAAAAGGGGAAAAGGGTGGAAAAAGAAAAAGAAAAAGGATTTCTCCTTTCCTGGGCTGGGGACAAGGCTTTTGGCCCACCCCGGGCGCGAGCGCGCGCGGGGGAGCGCTTTCGGCCCAGCGGCGGCCCATGAGCGAGGGGGGGACGGCGCGGTGCGTGAGGGTGACGGCGTCGCTGCGGGCCCACCTGCTAGCGGGAGCGGGGGAGAAAACATCGTTGCGGCCAGACGGCGTGGCGAACCGGCCGAGCGAGGGAGAGGGGCCGGTCGTCGGTGAGCTTGACGGCGGCTTGCCGCCGGTGGCCCGGTTCTTGGTCCAAGGAGGGGTGGGTTAGTATGGGCAGAGGCTGGCGATTCTAAGGGTAGGCTCAATTCGGCCAGAGGGGGTTGGGAGGGGGCTGCCCACGGGGAGGGGGCGGAGTTCCGCGGCGGGGATCGCCGCCGGTGGGCTCTGGGTGGGGGTCGGGGGCTGGGAAGTGGTGCTTCGGGTTCGCGGCCTCGTGAGGGAGCTGCTCGGCTCACCTAATTTCTCGCTAGACCAACGGAGAGGGAGAGGGAGGAGGGAAAAGGACTCACCGGAGAGGGGGACGACGACGGCGCTTCGCGAATTGCTCTCGGGTGAGGGGAGAAGGGGAGTGGCCGAGGCCGGTGTATGGAAGAAGGAGCTCGGGGCGACCCTTTTATAGGCGCCCGAGGGGAGGGGAGCGGTGGAGCTCGGCGGACGCCGGCGAGCTTCACAGTGCCGGCCATAAATGTCGCACAGCGCCGCCGAGGGGACATCACGGCGGGGCGGTACCGGCGAGGACGCTGGTCAAGGGGAGGGGAGGACGAAGCGTTGCCAAACTTCCCTGTGCGGCGAGAAGACGGAGGAGGGGACGGAGGCGATGGCCGGAGGTGACCACGGTGAAGGGACGACGGGAGGACGACGAACGGCTGACAAGCTGGGCCATCCTGCCAGCGGGGCGAGCGTGCGAGCGAGCGAGGGCGGCTGACGGGTGGGGACGGTTTGCCCGAGAGAGGGAGGGAGGGCGTAGGGCGGGCTGGCGCGCGCGCGGAAGCAGGCCGGAAATGGGCCTAAAGAGGAGGGGAGCGCGGGCGCGAGGGGGGGAGGCCGCGGGTTTGGGCTGGGAAACGGCCCAGCAGAGGGGGGGAGGGTTTTTCTCTTTTTCTTTTTATTTTCCAAATCCTATTTCCCTTTTTGCATCTTTTTCTTTTGAACAAATTATTTTGTGGGTAATCTAGGTGCTGGAAAATAGAATCTAAGTGATGTGCTTGTGATCAACCACGGTGTATGCATATGATGAAAGAAAATATAAGGGAGTTCTTGGAATTAAAGGAAGAAAAGAAGGGAAAGGGTAGATTAGGGTTTCAAACCTAGGTTAGGATTTTTGGGATGTTACAAACCTACCCCACTTAAAGGAATCTCGCCCTCGAGATTCAGACGGGGCTCGAGAAAAGATAAGGGTATTCCTTCCTCAGAGAATCCTCACTTTCCCAGGTGGCTTCCTCTTCACCATCCTTGCTCCACTGAACCTTACAGAGTCTTACTTCTGAGTTGCGGGTCCTTCTGACTGCTGAGTCGAGAATCTTTACTGGCTTTTCTCGGTACTAGAGATCCTTTTGAATCTGAATTGCATCTGCCTCGATGTGGTTTTCTGGTACTTTTAGGCATTTGCGGATGTTGGGGAGTTGTTCTCAAATGCTAAGAATTAAGAACAAGGCAACATAAAAAGTGTTAAGTGCTAAAGCCCTTCGTCCTTCGAGACATTATGCCCCTTTGGGAATAATGAGTTTCGGACGAAGGTCATAAGAAACATACCTTCGTAAATATAACAAATAATGACGAAGGATTCATATAGAACATGAAATATAATTTAGACATCATCATAAAATCATTTCTATTTTATTAACATGGAAAAATAGAAATGATTTCAAATTACAAAAATACCTTCGGTCCTGAGAGAAGGTAGAAGGTACAAGTGTGACGCAAAAGCGAATGCCAAGTCAGCGTGAACAGTACGGGAGTACTGTTCATCTATTTATAGACGCGGGACGCAGCCCACGTAAAATTACATCCATGTCCATGACATTTGTTAATGACTTATGGAAATCTGTCGAGGCCCACGTAGTCTTTTCATCTTTAAGTCGGTTCCCCTTTCCGCTATCGTGACGAAGCTTCCTTGCACACAGCTTCGGCTGTGCACCTTCGTAGAGCTTGGTAATCAGCTCGCTCTTCGTCTGGTTCAGGCTTCGTCCTGACCGTGCTTTATAATTCTGAGACCGAAGATACCTGTTCACATAATCCACTTGGAAAACATTGTCAAATCATGTTTTTGAGGACCTTCGGAGGACGAAGGCCCCCAACAGTAGCCCCTCGCAATATTAATTTGTTAATAATAAATTCAGATTGCGATATGGACGAAGGCCTTGAGCCGAAGGTCCGAAAAAACACCTTCCCTTTGCTAGAATAGCAACATTCACTGACAAGCGGGGCCTTTCAATTCTCAACGCCCTGGGCGTATAAATAAGATCGCACCGCAAACTCATTTGGTACGCACACTTGCCATCTGCTTCGGCCCACTAAAATTTTTAGCTCTTGTGCATTAAGATTGGTGACCTTTTTGAGTTCGAAGCTTCGGCCCTGAAAACAGTTTTTTAGCATTTCCGAAGATGTCTGAAGGCAAGAAGATCCCTGCGGAGACGAAGCTGAGCCTCGAGGAAGAGAAGAATCTGGGGTTCCTGATTGCGATGGCGGAGACCAATACAGAGAAAATCACCAAGGAGATTCTCGAAGGTTTGTCCGAAGATACTGGTGACAGCGACAGCTATGATGTAGAAAGTGGCGGGGAAGAGGCCGAAGATCGTCCATGGCGGCCAAGTCACACGGTTTTCGGGAAAACCACTATCAAGCAGAGCCATATTGATAATATGAGGGGGCGGTATTTTCGAGATATATCTATTGTGAGGGCTGACGCTGGAGAAAAAACTTCTCCCACCCCCGAAGAAGATGAAGTTGTGATTTTCCGAAGCTTTCTCAAAGCTGGGCTCCGATTCCCCCTGAGCAACTTTGTTGTCGAGGTACTGAAAACATTTCAAGTCTACCTTCATCAACTTACTCCCGAAGCTATCATAAGAATGGGGATATTTGTCTGGGCTGCAAGAAGTCAAGGTTTAGAACCAAATGCTAAAAGTTTTTGCAATATTCATGAACTGTTATATGAGACGAAGCCGTGGGGAAAAGAACAATATCACAATAATTTTGGGTGTTACAGCTTCGGTGCCCGCTCCGGGTCAAGCCGCCCTGTGCCAACCTTTCGGAAGAGATGGCCCGGAGCCTAGATGACAGAGTGGTTCTATGTGAAGAATGACTTAACAGCGCAAGAAAATGTGAAGAGTATTATTATGCACCCCATCTAGCAACGCTTCGGACTTCGAAGGCCGAAGGTTGAAATGGACGAAGCAGCCGAGGAATGCCAAAGGGCCTTCGGCATAGTCTGCTCTTTCATTGGGACAAGGGACTTGGTCCAAGAGCACATTGCCTTCAGGGTATGGCCACTTGCAGAAAAGTGGGAAATGCCGAAGGAAACTATTAAAGAGTCCGACGAAGGCGGACTAGTTAGACTAAAATACACATTCAAATATGCAGATAAATTTGTTGAACCTGATGATGACTGGCTGAAGAGCATTGAAACTTTAAGTGATGAACTACTTGGGGCATATTCGAAGGCCGAAAATACTGCGCTATCAGCAGCCTTCGGAGGCCGAAAAAAGAAAAGGCTCAACCGTGTGTTTGACGCAGTCGGGTTTATGTACCCTGACTATCACTATCCGGTATTGAGTCGCAAAAGGAAAAATTCTTCTCCTGCGATAGAAGCTACCACGAGTGCCCCTAGTGAGCCAGCGCCTCAAAGAAAAAAGATGAAGGTGCTCACCCATCGGACACGCTTCATTGAGCCGGCCACAGTGCCAGAATTCATTGGTGAAGTCTCTTTGGCCTCTGAAGCTACCGAACCAGCTTCAGTGCCGAAGATGGAAGAAAAGATTGAAGCGCCTTCAGCGGAAAAATCAGAGAAACCGAAGGTTGACGAGCCAAAAATGTCTGAAATCTTAAGTCCTTCGGTAAATGTCGAAGCAATAAAAAACCAAAAGGGGCCATCGGTGACCCCAAAAAGGAAAAGAATGGTAAACGTACTAGATGTCTTGGAGACAATCAAGTCTTCAAGCACAACTCCAAAAAAGAGTGTTGAAGTTGCTGAAGCTTCTACTGAAGCTTCGATGCAACAAGCTGAAGCTGAAGCTGGGCCTTCAGAGCCCTACAAGGAGCAACCTTTGGAAGCCGAAGCAATAAAAATATCAGAACCAGTTGTAGTTGAAGAAATTGACACTGCCATCCCCGAAGCTCCTGCCAGCATATGCGATTACATTACACGACACGCTTTGGGGAAGAAACTATCTGCAGAGGAAACTTATGAAGCCAACCATTATGCGAAAGAGCTAAAATATCCGAAGGGGGCAGTAATATTCAATGGGACAAATGAAGATGACTTCCTATACTGCCTACCTGATAATAAAGAACTATCTGTCTGCCGAGAGATGGCCAGGAGTATAGGCTTTCCGAAGCTCGAAGCTGGATTAAGCGCCATGACGAAAGAGGATCTCGCAGACAGTCTTGCATACAATAGCCTAAAGGTTTGGGAATTAAGCGTTTGAAAAAACTTTTTTAATACGTAATTCATTCCTATATTCTTATGTGGATTCTTTTTCGTACAGGGCTTAATTCTAAGCAACACATTAAGAGCCCAAAAAAGCGCCGAAGATGAAAGCTATGAGATTGCGTTCAACAATTTGCGCTCCGAAGTTATCAAACTGAGAAACGAAGCTCTGGAAAAGGATAAAATTCTGCTTACGCTGGTAGACAAAGTGAAGAAGGACGAAGCTGCTTCAAAAGCCCAGGCCGAAGCCCAAAAGCGTGAAATTAAAGATCTGCAGAAACAGCTGGCTAGAGCTAGAGAGGAGCGCGTGCTTGAGGAAACAAAACGAGAACTCAGTGATCATATGGTCAACAAATTGGAGTTAAGAGTTAAAGAGCTTCGCGCATCTTAGAGGAAATGTTATGTTAAATCTATAGAATGCGTGAATAAAATTAAAACCAGCTTCGCCAGCGTGGGCGCCTTTTCCAGCGAAGAGAATTTCTCTCGAGGCAATCCCGAAGGTCCACTGGAATGGATTAGTCACGAAGCAGAGGCCTTCGAGGAGATCCTGAGCAGTCGTGGCGATATCTGCGCTTTTTCGGGCGCCAGAGGAATTGCTTCTGTCTTAGAGAAAAAAGGTTGCGGGCATGTAAAATTTTTAGCTCAGTCCGAAGCTACCTTATCTTCCGAAGACATCAAGGACCCCTCGGCCGAAGCAAGCGTGGTTGGTGGCAAATTTTTTACTGATATCTGGAACGACGGCGGCCGAGGAATGGCGCAAGAAATCATCCAAAGGAGCGAAAAAGGCATCCATGATGCTAGGAAAGTGGCAGAAGCTGCCGAAAAAAGTACAGAGCCCGAAAGGCAATTAGGTATTAATTAGTCGTTCTTATTGTGTTGTAATTTTTGTTTCAAACTTTGCTCACGGTTTGTAATAGTAATGAAGAAATATTCTTTTGCCTCAGAAGCTGCTGAATCGACTGCCAACCCGCACACAAAAGGTGATGATGAAATTAAACAAATGGCCGAAGCTATCATGGACAAAGTTGTTGATCAGCTTCTAAATGAAGCCGCCGAAGCAGTATTAAGAGAAGACTAGATGCTATTTAGAAAAAACATTTAAATTGTGATCTATGTAACATTTTGTACATTTGAATGTAATATAGAAGTTTCTTTTCATTATTCAATTCTTTACGATGCATGAAACTCTACATACATACCATTTTTGAGCCTTCGGCGAAAAAAACACCTTCCCTTCTTTTCATGCTTCGTGAAGAAAATATTCTCCGTTAAGACTGTTCTGATAAGTCACATCCATGCTTCGTGAAAGCATTCTCCGAAGCTATACAATTTCGATATTGCTCTGACGAAGCTTGTCCATGCTTCGTAAAAATATTCTCCGAAGCTGTATTCCGAATTTATACAATTTCGATATTGCTTTCTCAAAGCATTCTTCCGAAGGTCGATACTGTGTACCCTTCTCTTGCAAAATGCAATATGATGTATGATGCTTATGCTATGCAAGATGATGTGATGATGTTATGTTATGCAAATGACCTTTGTTCCGAAGATACACACAAAATTTATTCGTAAGCTCTGCATTCCCTTAGGAACGTCTTTGGAGCTTCTTCGTCTTTTACTTAGACGGTATCAGCGTTGACTTTTCGCTGTAAGCCTCCCTTAGGAGCTTCTTCGTCTTTTACTTAGACGGTATCAGCGTTGACTTTTCGCTGTAAGCTCTGCATTCCTTTAGGAACGACTTTTGAGCAGAAAACTTACACTGCGCTCCCTTTGGAACGGCTTTTTGTGACTTCATGAACTTACTCTGCGTTCCTTAGAACGACTTTCTGTTAATCCGAAGGATTTTTAATATTTCGAAGGTCCTCCTTGTTAACACAAAAACTTCATCAACTTAATCCTGTGGAGAAAATAGATTTTCCTCGTGGGAAACAGCGAAATTATTACATGGAAACGATCAATGTTTTTTGCTACAGAGAATAGAACTGAATGGAAAAGACTGCTATCAAAGGTAGGATATGTGTCAATAAATGTGCTTCGACTCTGGCACAGTGCTGTTGACTGTGCGAGCTTCGGATTGTTCTCTGAAGTCCCTTTGATGTGGAGCATATTGACTCCCTTCTGGCTGTTGACCCTGTTGCAATGGAGGTGGAGGCGGGGGCTGTTGCCAGGAAGCTTGAGGTTGACTTGCCGAAGCTACAGAAGCTGCAGGGTGGTTGTCTATGTACTGTGGGATGTAAGGCGGATGATACGAAGCAGTATGCATGACCTGCTTCGGCTGAACTTGTTGGGATGTAGCTTCGGCTATCTCCTTTTGCTTCTGGATTGTAATATGGCACGTCCTGGTGGTATGGCCCTTGCCTTCTCCACAGAACAAGCAAAACAATTTCCTTGGTTGATCTCCGAATCTTCCGCCGAAGCCCCTGGCGCCTCTGCCTCTCGGAGCTGGTGGCCGGAAGAAAGCTTGTTGTTGCCCCGAAGCCTGTGAGGAGCACTGCGGTCTGCTCTGCTGACTCCCCTTATCATCATTCTGAGTGGAGCTGTGGATGGACCGGACATACCTTGGGTAGTATCTTCCTCCGAAGCCCCTGGTCATTTCAGAAAATCTGAAGGCCTCCTCCCTTCTTTGGCGAAAGTCATTGTCAGCACGAATGTACTCATCCATCTTTTGGAGCAGTTTCTCCAGGGTCTGAGGCGGCTTTCTAGCAAAGTATTGAGCTGCAGGCCCAGGACGAAGCCCCTTGATCATGGCTTCAATAACAATTTCATTGGGCACCGTTGGTGCCTGCGCCCTCAAACGTAAGAACCTTCGGACATAAGCCTGAAGGTATTCTTCATGATCCTGAATGCACTGGAACAAGGCTTGAGCTGTGACCGGCTTCGTCTGAAATCCTTGAAAGCTGGTCAGTAACATATCCTTCAGCTTTTGCCATGAAGTGATCGTTCCTGGCCGAAGGGAGGAATACCAGGTCTGAGCAACACTCCTGACGGCCATAACGAAAGACTTCGCCATGACTGCAGCATTGCCCCCATACGAAGACACTGTTGCTTCGTAGCTCATCAGGAACTGCTTCGGGTCTGAGTGGCCGTCGAACATGGGAAGCTGAGGTGGCTTATAGGATGGAGGCCAAGGTGTAGCCTGCAGCTCAGCGGACAAAGGAGAAGCATCATCGAAAACAAAATTTCCCTGATGGAAATTGTCATACCAGTCATCTTCGTTGACGAAGCCCTCCTGACGAAGGTCTTTCTGCTGAGGCCTTCTGTTTTGCTCATCATGGGTGAGGTGGCGGACTTCCTCAGAGGCTTCGTCTATCTGCCGTTGCAACTCAGCTAGCCGGGCCATCTTCTCCTTCTTCCTTTGCACTTGTTGATGTAGGATCTCCATATCCCTGATTTCTTGGTCTAGCTCTTCCTCCTGAAGCGTCGGGCTTACGGCCTTTCTCTTCTGGCTTCGGGCCTCCCGAAGAGAGACGGTCTCCTGGTTGTGGTCCAGCGGTTGCAGTGCTGAAGCCCCAATCGCTGAAGCTTTCTTCGGCGCCATAGTGAAGGTCTATACCTTCCGAAGGTGTTCAAAAAAGCTCGAAGTGGAAGTGAGTTCACCGGAGGTGGGCGCCAATGTTGGGGACTTGTTCTCAAATGCTAAGAATTAAGAACAAGGCAACATAAAAAGTGTTAAGTGCTAAAGCCCTTCGTCTTCGAGACATTATGCCCCTTTGGGAATAATGAGTTTCGGACGAAGGTCATAAGAAACATACCTTCGTAAATATAACAAATAATGACGAAGGATTCATATAGAACATGAAATATAATTTAGACATCATCATAAAATCATTTCTATTTTATTAACATGGAAAAATAGAAATGATTTCAAATTACAAAAATACCTTCGGTCCTGAGAGAAGGTAGAAGGTACAAGCGTGACGCAAAAGCGAATGCCAAGTCAGCGTGAACAGTACGGGAGTACTGTTCATCTATTTATAGACGCGGGACGCAGCCCACGTAAAATTACATCCATGTCCATGACATTTGTTAATGACTTATGGAAATCTGTCGAGGCCCACGTAGTCTTTTCATCTTTAAGTCGGTTCCCCTTTCCGCTATCGTGACGAAGCTTCCTTGCACACAGCTTCGGCTGTGCACCTTCGTAGAGCTTGGTAATCAGCTCGCTCTTCGTCTGGTTCAGGCTTTGTCCTGACCGTGCTTTATAATTCTGAGACCGAAGATACCTGTTCACATAATCCACTTGGAAAACATTGTCAAATCATGTTTTTGAGGACCTTCGGAGGACGAAGGCCCCCAACAGCGGAGCTGAGACACATGGAACACATTGTGAATATCTGACATGGATTCTGGTAGCTCAAGACGGTATGCTGCGGGTCCCACTCGGCTAATGACGGGGTAGGGACCGACGAAACGCGGCGCTAGCTTTCCTTTCATTTGGAACCTTTTTACACCACGCATCGGGGAGACCTTGAGATAAACGAAATCTCCTTCCTCAAATCGGAGTTCTCTTCGTCTATTGTCTGCGTAACTCTTATGTCGACTCTGAGCTTCAAGTAACCTTCTGCGGATCAAGGCAACTTTCTCTTCGGCCTCTTTAACAAAGTCGGGCCCTTCTAGTGTCCTTTCCCCTACATTGGACCACATCAAGGGAGTATGGCATTTCCTTCCATAAAGTGCTTCGAACGGTGACATTTTGATGCTGGCCTGATGGCTGTTGTTGTACGAGAATTCGGCGTACGGCAAACTGGACTCCCAATCTCTGTTGAAAGTTAACACGCAGGCTCTGAGTAAATCTTCGAGGACTTTGTTGACTCTTTCTGTTTGACCATCTGACTGGGGATGATAAGCGGTGCTGAAATCTAGCTTGGTGCCCACTGCTTGCTGGAGGCCCTTCCAAAATTTTGAAGTGAACTGTGTTCCTCTATCTGATACTATCTTCCGTGGAATGCCATGGAGCCTGACTATCTCTTTAAGGTATATTCGGGCAAGGGCGGCTCCTCCAAAAGTGGTCTTTACTGGAACGAAGTGGGCCACCTTGGTGAGACGATCGATTATTACCCATATAGAATCATTTCCTTTCTGTGTTCGGGCAGTCCGGTCACGAAATCCATGCCTATTTCTTCCCACTTCCATTCGGGTACTGGGAGGGGTTGAAGTAGGCCTGCAGGCTTCTGATGTTCGGCCTTTGTTCGCTGACAGGTGTCACACCGGGCCACATACTGTGCTATTTCCTTCTTCATCCCTTTCCACCAGTATCTGGTTTTGAGGTCCAGGTACATCTTGGTGGTCCCTGGGTGGATGGAGTATGCCGAGTTGTGGGCTTCATTGAGCAGGGCTTCCCGTGCTTCTCCCACTGGCACACACAGGCGGTTCTTGAACCAGAGGACTCCTTGCTCATCTGTCCTAAGGTCCGGAAGTTGCTTCTTGCGAGCTCTTTCCATAAGTCTGGTTGTCTCTGCGTCCAGGTGTTGAGCCTTGCACATGAGATCTTCCAGATTGGGCTTGACTTCCAGGCTACCGCTGTCTCCCAGACATGCATTCAGCTGAGCTGATTCTTTCTTCCAATCTTCCAGAAGGTTGGTTCCTTTAATCCCGAAAGGTTTTCGGCTGAGGGCGCCTGCTACTACGTTGGCCTTCCCGGGGTGGTAGTGGATTTCGAGGTCATAATCCTTGATCAATTCAAGCCATCTTCTTTGACGGAGGTTAAGGTCCGGCTGCGTGAAGATGTACTTTAGACTCTTGTGATCAATGAAGATGTGGCATTTGTTCCCGATCAGATAATGCCTCCATATCTTTAGGGCGTGCACGATGGCTGCCAATTCCAAGTCGTGGGTAGGGTAGTTCTGCTCGTGTGGCTTGAGTAGGTGTGATGCATAGGCAATAACTTTCTCATTTTGCATCAAGACACACCCTAAGCCTTGCCTTGAAGCATCACAGAAGATGACGAAATCCTGGTGTATATCTGGCAGTGTCAAAACTGGCGCAGTTGTAAGCTTCTCCTTGATGATCTGGAAACTCTCCTCACACTTTGGAGTCCACACAAACTTATTGTCCTTTTTGAGGAGTTCTGTCATAGGTTTTGCTATGCTGGAGAATCCCTTGATAAAGTGGCGGTAGTACCCTGCCATTCCCAGAAAGCTTTGCATTTCACTGACGTTGGATGGTTGTTTCCATTTTTAAATGGCTTCTACCTTGGATGGGTCCACTTCTATTCCTTCTGCAGTCAAGATATGTCCCAGGAAGGCTATCTTCTCTAACCAGAACTCACACTTGCTGAGTTTAGCATAAAGTTGATGTGCTCTGAGTCTTCCGAGGACGATCCGAAGGTGACGCTCGTGGTCCTTGCGACTCTTGGAATAAATGAGGATATCGTCGATAAAGACCACGACAAACTTATCCAATTCTTCCATAAACACCTTATTCATGAGGTTCATGAAAAAGGCGGGTGCGTTTGTTAGCCCAAATGGCATCACTGTGAATTCATATTGCCCGTATCTGGTGACGAAAGCAGTTTTCTGAATGTCTGCTTCCTTGATTCTCAGTTGGTGATACCCTGACCTGAGGTCTATCTTGGAGAAGTATTTGGCTCCCTGCAGCTGGTCGAAGAGGTCGTCAATCCGAGGGAGTGGGTACTTGTTTTTGATTGTGACTTCATTCAAGGACCGATAATCAATACACATTCTCATACTCCCATCCTTTTTAGTAACGAAAAGGACGGGTGCTCCCCAGGGAGACAAACTGGGACGGATGTACCCTTTTTGCTGCAATTCTGAAAGCTGAAGTTTCAATTCTGCCAACTCTGTGGGAGCCATGCGGTATGGTCTCTTTGCGATGGGTGCAGTGCCAGGAATGAGGTCTATATAGAACTCCATTCCTCTTTCTGGCGGCATCCCGGGCAACTCTTCCGGAAATACATCTTCAAACCCTTCGATTACCGACATGTTTTCTGCTGCCAGATTAAACATCATTGGATCATTTGCGAGCGGCTGGGCTTGATAGGACACTGCCTCTCCTTGGTGATCTGTGAGAAGAACAGTCTTGCTTGCGCAGCTGATGATACCCTTGTGCTTAGCTAGCCAATCCATTCCTAGGATTACATCAATCCCTTAGGATGGCAAGATGGTTAAGTCTGCCAGGAACACTACCCCACTTAAAAGAATTCTGACTTGGGAGCACCTGAGTTTGCACAGGAGGTCTAACCCTAGGGTTCGGGTGACCAGAGGGACAACTAGGGGTGTAGAGGGGATGCCATGTTTTTCCACAAACTTAGCGGCTATAAAAGAATGGGACGCCCCTGAATCAAAAAGCACAGTAGCTGGAGTAAATTCAACAAGGAACTCACCGAGCACTACTCCTGGGGCTTGCTGGGCTTCTTGAGCGTCGATGTGGTTGACTCGGGCTCTGCCCTGGTACTGAGTCCTGCTCAGCTGGCTGTTGGAAGGAGGTGCCTTGGAGGTAGGTATCGATGGAATCTTGGGGCCATTCACCGAGTTGGAGTAGGTCGGCCCGGGAGCCTTCAACTGAGGGCAGTTATTCTTGAAGTGACTGGGGTCTCCGCAGTGCCAACAGGCATTAGCTAGCGGTTGATTGCTTGCAACGGAGGGTGCCTGAAGGGAGCTCTGACTCTGTTGACTGTAGCGTGATGGAGTGGGTCCAGATGATTTATTGAAGCTTGGTCCCCTGGGTGGAAGCCCAAAGGGTCGAGCTCTCTGGTGACGTTCTTGTTGTTGAGCTCGGAGAACTTGGAATTTTCTCTTGAGATGCCCGTTTTCTTCCTCTTTCGCCCTTTCCACTTGGATAGCCTTGTTGGAGAGGTGAGAGAAGCTGAGGAAGTCTTGGCTGGCGAGGATGGTCTTAAGTTCGGGTCTTAGTCCTTTCAGAAAACGTGCCATCTTCCTAGACTCGGTGCTGATATCTTCAGGCGCGTAACGGGCCAGCTCTGTGAACTTGTGCACATACTCACTGACTGTCCTCCCGCCTTGAGTTAGCTCCCGGAATTCATCTTCCTTGAGTTGAACTATTCCCTGGGGTACATGGTGCTCATGGAAAGCTGTTTCGAATTCTGCCCAGGTAGCATCTCTGACGGCCTCACTGAAAGTGTCCCACCATGCTAAAGCCATTCCTGAAAGTTGATGAGCTGCCAGTTGGATACGCTGATTTTCGGGGCATCCGATGGCTTCCAGCTTCCTCTTGATCGTGCGAAGCCAGTCATCTGCATCGAGGGGATTGCTGGACCCCGCGAACGTGGGAGGCTTGAGTCTTAAAAATTCTCCCATCCTGTCTTGCGGCCTTCCACCACCTGGGCGCTGGTTTTCCAGACTTCGAGTGAGGACTTCAATGAGTCGGGTTTGATTGGCTAGAACTTGGGCCAGATCTAGTGGTAATTCCGGAGGTGCGGGGAGGTGGGTCCCATCCCCTTCTCCGCCAGCCTCTCCTGCTGCTCCTAGGGGAAAACCTGCTCCAATCCCGGAGGCGGTAAGCGTGGTTTTATCCGAAGCCATCTGCCAGGGAAAAGAGTTACTACCATGCATATGCCATTTTTTTAACTAGTTACTTTATTCATTACATCAAGCCATTACATCACACAGCACACGGCTACCATAGGTTCGTTACACGCGAGTACTAGCCAGGGTACTCCCGAACTCCTTCTCTAAGGTGTCCCCAAATTTTTTGAGAAGGTCATCAAGGCTGGCTAGGGACATCTCCTCGGTGTCGGGTGAGTCCCTTAACCCGGCAGGGGGTAGGGTCGGAGGGGCTTCTTCCTTCTGCTCAGTCTGACATCCTTGGTGTTTGGTCTTCTTGCGGATTTTTCTTGCAGGGCGAGCTTCTTCAATTTCTTGTCATAGTCCATCTTCAGGGTGCGGTAAGCCTCACGGGTATTGGTTTCCTCGCCTTCAGCTATTGCAAGGCTCTCTTGAAGGGACGCCTTTTCCCCTAAAAGTTCCCTGACCTTTTGCTCCAGACTTTCCACCCGGGAGGTTAGGTAGGTGCAGTGGAGGGTAAGGTCATCATATTGGTTATCAAGGGTGTGAAGGTATCCAGCCATGTAGACGATGGTGGGATCATTCTCAATAGGATCTCCTCCTAACAGGACCTGAAGTCTTTTCCTCCAGGTGGGGGTATTCTTGTTGCTGGGTGGAAAGTAGCGAAGGGGGGTTTCAAAGATCACCTTGTTGTAGTTCTGGCATAGTTGTCGGAGGGCTGATCGGGCAACATTCTGGCAAGTATCTGGAAAGCAGTATCCGGTAAAAGTGACTTGGAAGGAAGGATGGTTTGGATAGTTTCGGCTTTCTCCCAGGTAGACTGCCATAGAGCATTTCTCCATTCCGCCCTCGAGATACTCCTTCCAGACGTATTCTGGCTTCTTGCGGATTCCCATGCGAAGCGCACAACTTCGCAAAAGGTGTGGGAACCCTTCCACCTCCGAGCAGTAGGATGTCCTAATGGCCAGAGGGTCTTCCATCTGGAATAGGAAAAGAAGGGTCTGTTAATATCGGGGGGGGGAGAGAGAAGATTTTTCATGGGGAAAGAGGTATTTCCTTTTTAGAGCAAGTTTTAGGGTCAGGGCTGCGACCTACGGCCAGTCCTATGGCTCTGATACCACCTGAAGCGTCCCGATCCTTTGGGACTCAAATGTGATACAATTACTAGTCCCAGGAGGCTAGTAAACACATTCCTTACTTCAAATAGTACAGAGTTTAGATAAAGGTTATTACAATACCGGGGTACAAGCTCGAGAGAGCCAAAGTAAGAAGCACAGTAGGAAAAGAAATACTAGCCCATGCCACAGGCAGAACTGGGTGCAGACACAACCCTCTCAATCAAGCATAGCTGAAAAGAAGTCTTCGGCTGCTGAAAAACATAAATGAATCTGGGTGAATACACTAGGTATTCCGCAAGCCCACCCCGCTCCCGTAGAGAGAAAGAGACCTATAATATACATGCTTTATTTGGTGTAGTTGAAGTCACTCATCATTTTCTTAGAGAAAGGCAGTTGCTGAAAGGTTTTTCCCATAGTCTTAAAAGTAACCAAAACTCAACTACCACTGAGCTTCCCGCTCCCGTGGCCTTAGTTTCTTTCTTAACACCTATTCATTCACACCTTCCCCTTTTCATGAAACTCATAGAAAAAGCTCTAATTGCCATACCATACCAGACTCGTCCATACCAGTGGACACAGACTATTCGAATAGGTTTCAACTCTGCGCAGAGGTGTACACTTTACCCACT
The DNA here is from genome assembly GCA_029449295.1 of Zea luxurians. Lineage (NCBI taxonomy): Eukaryota > Viridiplantae > Streptophyta > Magnoliopsida > Poales > Poaceae > Zea > Zea luxurians. The sequence goes on along the minus strand of JAOPSE010000003.1, from coordinate 81,317,607 downwards.
AGTCCGGTTTCTGCGATCTCACCGTCGCGAGACCCGAATGCCGGATCTCTTTCCTTACTCGTACGTCCTAACCTTAACGGTTATCCAGAAGGAGTCAGGCCACCGCCATGTCCAAACCGGACAAAACTTTCCCTCTCCTTATCCTCCCGGTGCTCCCCAGCCTTCTTAACCCTGGGGTTGGACCGCACGAGTTCGGATTGAGTGACTGCCCACACAGTCTCGAGTGGTTGTACTATTAAAGAGTACAGGTAGTGAAGATGACAAACCGGTCCTTATATGAGGGGACAATCCTTCTGCTCACGCCTAAACCAGCTGAGCCAACACCTTAGGCCCTCCCCTAAACCAGGGAGTCCTTGATCATCCCACTCTCAAGGTGATGAGGGTGAATACCCTTCATCGCATAACTTTTAAAAAAGAGATTTTATTTGAAGAACACATTTCCCTTCTTCCCGAACCATCTTTCGTATCCAGAATATATATGTGAATGCGGGCCATCTCTCACTCGCGATGCAATATTCCCCCATGATTCCCGGCCTAGGCAGTGGTAGAGAGAATAGGTAATTTATGCATCAAGGGACGGATGGACTTGCCTTCGTCGAAGCTTTCTTGGCACAGAAGATCTACTTCCGGAAGTTCGGGCTCCGGTCCGTCTCCCGGGGCTATGGGATCCGGATCCGTGGCCCCCGCTTCTTCTAGGAAACAGGAAATAAAACAATACATCAACAGTGGTTTACAATTTATAGTGTGTCATTTTCTAACATCATTATAGTATGTAACCTTGGAAATCCTTTTTGATCATTTTTGGTGCATAAAATATTGAGAAAACTATTTAAAAAGGGGAAAAGGGTGGAAAAAGAAAAAGAAAAAGGATTTCTCCTTTCCTGGGCTGGGGACAAGGCTTTTGGCCCACCCCGGGCGCGAGCGCGCGCGCGGGAGCGCTTTCGGCCCAGCGGCGGCCCATGAGCGAGGGGGGACGGCGCGGTGCGTGAGGGTGATGGCGTCGCTGCGGGCCCACCTGCCAGCGGGATTGGGGGAGAAAACGGTGTTGCGGCCAGACGGCATGGCGAACCGGCCGAGCGAGGGAGAGGGGCCGGTCGCCGGTGAGCTTGACGGCGGCTTGCCGCCGGTGGCCCGGTTCTTGGTCCAAGGAGGGGTGGGTTAGTATGGGCAGAGTCTGGCAATTCTAAGGGTAGGCTCAATTCGGCCAGAGGGGGTTGGGAGGGGGCTGCCCACGGGGAGGGGGCGGAGTTCCGTGACGGGGATCGCCGCTGGTGGGCTCTGGGTGGGGGTCGGGGGCTGGGAAGTGGTGCTTCGGGTTCGCGGCCTCGTGAGGGAGCTGCTCGGCTCACCTAATTTCTCGCTAGACCAACGGAGAGGGAGGAGGGAAAAGGACTCACCGGAGAGGGGGACGACGACGGCGCTTCGCGAATTGCTCTCGGGTGAGGGGAGAAGGGGAGTGGCCGAGGCCGGTGTAGGGAAGAAGGAGCTCGGGGCGACCCTTTTATAGGCGCCCGAGGGGCGGGGAGCGGTGGAGCTCGGCGGACGCCGGCGAGCTTCACAGTGCCGGCCATAAATGCCGCACAGCGCCGCCGAGGGGACATCACGGCGGGGCGGTACCGGCGAGGACGCTGGTCAAGGGGAGGGGAGGACGGAGCGGTGCCAAACTTCCCTGTGCGGCGAGAAGACGGAGGAGGGGACGGAGGCGATGGCCGGAGGTGACCGCGGTGAAGGGACGGCGGGAGGACGACAAACGACTGACAAGCGGGGCCATCCTGCCAGCGGGGCGAGCGTGCGAGCGAGCGAGGGCGGCTGACGGGTGGGGACGGTTTGCCAGAGAGAGGGAGGGAGGGCGTAGGGCGGGCTGGCGCGTGCGTGGAAGCAGGCCGGAAATGGGCCTAAAGAGGAGGGGAGCGCGGGCGCGAGGGGGGGAGGCCGCGGGTTTGGGTTGGGAAACGGACCAGCAGGGGGGGAGGGTTTTTCTCTTTTTCTTTTTATTTTCCAAATCCTATTTCCCTTTTTGCATCTTTTTCTTTTGAACAAATTATTTTGTGGGTAATCTAGGTGCTGGAAAATAGAATCTAAGTGATGTGCTTGTGATCAACCACGGTGTATGCATATGATGAAAGAAAATATAAGGGAGTTCTTGGAATTAAAGGAAGAAAAGAAGGGAAAGGGTAGATTAGGGTTTCAAACCTAGGTTAGGATTTTTGGGATGTTACACGCGCCATACGACGGGCGCCGTTCCCGACCCGGTTCTGAACCCCGACTACTATCACAAAGTACTCGGGGGAGACGCGACCGGAACTGTGGCTCGCGGACTATCGGCTGGCCTGCCAACTGGGTGGAACGGACGATGATAATCTCATCATCCACAACCTCCCTCTGTTCCTCTCCGACACCGCTCGAGCCTGGCTAGAGCACCTGCCTTCGGGGCAGATCTCCAACTGGGACGACCTGGTCCAAGCCTTCGCCGGCAATTTCCAAGGCACGTACGTGCGCCCTGGAAACTCCTGGGATCTCCGAAGCTGCCGCCAACAGCCGGGAGAGTCTCTCCGGGACTACATCCGGCGATTCTCGAAGCAGCGCACCGAGCTGCCCAACATCACCGATTCGGATGTCATCGTCGAGTTCCTCGCCGGCACCACCTGCCGCGACCTGGTGAGCAAGCTGGGTCACAAGACCCCCACCAGGGCGAGCGAACTGATGGACATCGCCACCAAGTTCGCCTCTGGCCAGGAGGCGGTTGAGGCCATCTTCCGGAAGGACAAGCAGCCCCAGGGCCGCCCACCGGAAGATGTTCCCGAGGCGTCAACTCAGCGCGGCACCAAGAAGAAGGGCAAGAAGAAGTCGCAAGCGAAACGCGACGCCGCCGACGCGGACCTTGTCGCCGCCGCCGAGTACAAGAACCCTCGGAAACCTCCCGGAGGTGCCAACCTCTTCGACAAGATGCTCAAGGAGTCGTGCCCCTATCATCAGGGGCCCGTCAAGCACACCCTTGAGGAGTGTGCCATGCTTCTACGCCACTTTCACAAGGCCGGGCCACCCGCGGAGGGTGGCAAGGCTCTCGATGACGCTAAGAAGGAAGATCATAAGGCAGGAGAGTTCCCCGAGGTCCGCGACTGCTTCATGATCTACGGTGGGCAAGTGGCAAATGCCTCGGCTCGGCACCGCAAGCAAGAGCGTTGGGAGGTCTACTCTGTAAAGGTGGCGGCGCCAGTCTACCTAGACTGGTCTGACAAGCCCATCACCTTCGACCAGGCCGACCATCCCGACCATGTGCCGAGCCCGGGGAAATACCTGCTCGTTGTCGACCCCATCATCGGCAACGTCAGGCTCACCAAGGTCCTCATGGACGGAGGCAGCAGCCTCAACATCATCTACGCCGAGACCCTTGGGCTCCTACGGATCGATCTGTCCTCGGTCCGGACGGGCGCTGCGCCTTTCCACGGGATCATCCCCGGGAAGCGCGTCCAACCCCTCGGACAACTCGATCTACCCGTCTGCTTTGGGACGCCCTCCAACTTTCGAAGGGAGACCCTCATGTTCGAAGTGGTCGGGTTTCGAGGAACCTACCACGCAGTGTTGGGGAGGCCATGCTACGCCAAGTTCATGGTCATCCCCAACTACACCTACCTCAAGCGCAAGATGCCAGGCCCCAACGGGGTGATCACCATTGGGCCCACGTACCGACACGCGTACGAATGCGACGTGGAGTGCGTGGAGTACGCCGAGGCCCTCGCCGAGTCCGAGGCCCTCATCGGCGACCTAGAGAACCTCTCTAGAGAGGCGCCAGACGTGAAGCGCCACGCCGGCAACTTCGAGCCAGCGGAGACGGTTAAGTCCGTCCCTCTCGACCCCTGCAACGACGCCTCCAAGCAGATCCGGATCGGCTCCGAGCTTGACCCCAAATAGGAAGCAGTGCTCGTCGACTTTCTCCGCGCAAACGCCGATGTTTTCGCGTGGAGTCCCTCGAACATGTCTGGTATACCGAGGGAAGTCGCCGAGCACTCGCTGGATATCCGAGCTGGAGCCCGACCCGTGAAGCAGCCTCTGCGCCGATTCGACGAAGAAAAGCGCAGAGCCATAGGCGAGGAGATCCACAAGCTAATGGCGGCAGGGTTCATCAAAGAGGTATTCCATCCCGAATGGCTTGCCAACCCTGTGCTTGTGAGAAAGAAAGGGGGGAAAATGGCAGATGTGTGTAGACTACACTGGTCTAAACAAAGCATGTCCGAAAGTTCCCTACCCTCTGCCTCGCATCGATCAAATCGTGGATTCCACTGCTGGGTGCGAAACCCTGTCTTTCCTCGATGCCTACTCAGGGTATCACCAGATCAGGATGAAAGAGTCCGACCAGCTCGCGACCTCTTTCATCACACCCTTCGGCATGTACTGCTATGTTACCATGCCATTTGGTTTGAGGAATGCGGGTGCAACATACCAACAGTGCATGAACCATGTGTTCGGCGAACACATCGGCCGAACGGTCGAGGCCTACGTCGATGACATCATAGTCAAGACGAGGAAAGCCTCCGACCTCCTTTCCGACCTTGAAGTGACATTCCGATGTATCAAGGCGAAAGGCGTGAAGCTCAATCCCGAAAAGTGTGTCTTCGGGATCCCCCGAGGCATGCTCTTGGGGTTCATCGTCTCCGAGCGGGGCATCGAGGCTAACCCAGAGAAGATCGCGGCCATCACCAACATGGGGCCCATCAAGGACTTGAAAGGCGTACAGAGGGTCATGGGATGCCTCGCGGCTCTGAGCCGTTTCATCTCGTGCCTCGGTGAAAGAGGCCTGCCTCTGTACCGCCTCTTAAGGAAGGCCGAGTGCTTCGCTTGGACCCCTGAGGCCGAGGAAGCCCTCGGGAACCTGAAGGCGCTCCTCACGAACGCGCCCATCTTGGTGCCCCCCGCTGCCGGAGAAGCCCTCTTGATCTACGTCGCCGCTACCACTCAGGTGGTTAGCGCCGCGATTGTGGTTGAGAGACGAGAAGAGGGGCATGCATTGCCCGTCCAGAGGCCAGTCTACTTCATCAGTGAGGTACTGTCCGAGACCAAGATCCGCTACCCACAAATTCAGAAGCTGCTGTACGCGGTGATCCTGACGCGGTGGAAGTTGCGACACTACTTCGAGTCTGATCCGGTAACTGTGGTGTCATCCTTCCCCCTGGGGGAGATCATCCTGTCCCGAGAGGCCTCGGGTAGAATTGCAAAGTGGGCGGTGGAGATCATGGGCGAGACGATCTCGTTCGCCCCTCAGAAGGCCATCAAGTCCCAGGTCTTGGCGGACTTCGCGGCTGAATGGGTCGACACCCAGCTCCCAACAGCTTCGATCCAACCAGAGCTCTGGACCATGTTTTTCGATGGGTCGCTGATGAAGACGGGGGCCGGCGTGGGCCTGCTCTTCATCTCGCCCCTCGGAAAGCACCTATGCTACGTGCTACGCCTCCACTTCTCGACGTCCAACAACGTGGCTGAGTACGAGGCTCTGGTAAACGGGTTGCGAATCGCCATCGAGCTAGGGGTCCGATGCCTCGACGCTCGCGGTGACTCGCAGCTCCTCATCGACCAAGTCATGAAGAACTCCCAATGTCGCGACCCGAAGATGGAAGCCTACTGCGATGAGGTTCGGCGCCTGGAAGACAAGTTCTACGGGCTCGAGCTCAATCACATCGCCCGACGCTACAACGAGACTGCGGACGAGCTGGCTAAAATAGCCTCGGGGCGAACAACGGTTCCCCCGGACGTATTCTCCCGAGACCTGCATCAACCCTCCATCAGGACCGACGACACGCCCGAGCCCGAGAAGGCCTCGACCCAGCCCGAGGCACCCTCGGCTCAGACCGAGGTACCCTCGACTCAGTCCGAGGTATCCTCGGCTCGGCCCGAGGCACCCTCGGCTCAACCCAAGGCACCCTCGGCTCGGCCCGAGGTACCCTCGGCCCCCGAGGGTGAGGCACTGCGCATCGAGGAGGAGCGGAGCGGGGTCACGCCTAATCAAAACTAGCAGACCCCGTACCTGCAATATCTCCACCGAGGAGAGCTACCCCTCGACCAAGCCGAAGCTCGCCGGTTGGCGCGGCGCGCCAAGTCGTTCATCTTGCTGGGAGATGGGAAGGAGCTCGACCACCGCAGCCCCTCGGGCATCCTCCAGCGATGCATTTCCATCGTCGAAGGCCAGGAGCTCTTACAAGAGATACACTCGGGGGCTTGCGGCCATCACGCAGCACCTCGAGCCCTTGTTGGAAACGCCTTCCGACAAGGTTTCTACTGGCCGATGGCGGTGGCCGACGCCACTAGAATTGTCCGCACCTGCGAAGGGTGTCAGTTCTACGCGAGGCAGACCCACCTGCCCGCTCAGGCTCTGCAGACCATACCCATCACCTGGCCGTTTGCTATGTGGGGTCTGGACCTCGTCGGCCCCTTGCAGAAGGCACCCGGGGGCTACATGCACCTGTTGGTCGCCATCGACAAATTCTCCAAGTGGATCGAGGTCCGACCCCTAAACAGCATCAGGTTCGAACAGGCGGTGGCGTTCTTCACCAACATCATCCATCGCTTTGGGGTCCCGAACTCCATCATCACCGACAACGACACCCAGTTCACCGGTAGAAAGTTCCTGCACTTCTGCGAGGATCACCACATCCGGGTGGACTGGGCCGCCGTGGCTCACCCCATGACGAATGGGCAAGTGGAGCGGGCTAACGGCATGATCCTGCAAGGACTCAAGCCTCGGATCTACAACGACCTCAACAAGTTCGGTAAGCGATGGATGAAGGGACTCCCCTCGGTGGTCTGGAGTCTGAGGACAACGCCGAGCCGAGCCATGGGCTTCACACCGTTCTTTCTGGTCTATGGGGCCGAGGCCATCTTGCCCACAGACTTAGAATACGGTTCCTCGAGGACGAGGGCCTACGCCGACCAAAGCAATCGGGCCAATCGAGAAGACTCACTGGACCAGCTGGAAGAGGCTCGGGACATGGCCTTACTACACTCGGCGCGGTACCAGCAGTCCCTGCGACGCTACCATGCCCGAGGGGTTCGGTCCTGAGACCTCCAGGTGGGCGACCTGGTGCTTCGGCTGCGACAAGACGCCCGAGGGCGGCACAAACTCATGCCTCCCTGGGAAGGGCCGTTCGTCGTCGCCAAGGTTCTAAAGCCCAGAACATACAAGCTGGCCAATAGTCAAGGCGAGGTCTACAGCAACGCTTGGAACATCCAACAGCTATGTCGCTTCTACCCTTAAGATGCTTCCAAGTTATTCGTACACCCCGTTCACACACAAAGTCTGGTCGTCAAGGAAGGGTCAGCCTTGCCTCGGCAAAGCCCGACCCTCCCTCGAGGGCTAGAAGGGGGAACCCCCTCTGCGTCAAAATTTTCCTCGAAAAAAGAAAAAAAATCTTTTCTGCCAGAATGCCTTTCGTGCTTTTCGACTACTTCGAAAGTGGATCCTGAAAACGATGGAGTACACGTAAGCAACCAAGGCTGACCGAGCCGAGGGACTCCTACGCCTCCGGGATACGGATACCTCACTCATCACCTTCTGCAATAAGTAACTCGCGCTCGGATAAGTGATTCCGCGGACCGAACAAGTCTTCACGCTCAAAAGCTCCTCTGCCGGAACGATTTTTCGGGCCTTCTCGATTGCGTCGGTGACAGAACCCTATGGACGAGTAAGAGTGCGCGTAAGCGGCAAGGCCGACCGAGCCGAGGGTTTCCTATGCCTCCGGGATACGGATACCTCACTCATCACCTTCCGTGAAAAGCAACTCTCACCCGCACAAACAATTCTGTTACCAACAAATAAGTCCAGATACTCAAACAAGAGGAAAAGAAACGCAGCTTTACAACACGACGACAGTGTGTTTGGGCCTCGGCGGCCGCAGAAAACATACACACGCTACAAGACAACCCGATCCTGCAGGCTCGGACGTCGACAGTTGAAGGGGGGCAGCAGCACCCTCGGCGTCAACTACACCTTCGGCGGGGTCTGACCTAGCCTCGGACGGCGACGCGGTCGGAGGATCTCCACTCTGAAGGACGACATCAGCACCACACCCGGGCCATCGCCGCCAGGGTCTTCTCCAGGAATCCGGCTCAAGCAGACGGCTCGGCCGGCCACCCCGAGGCCTCGACCAGCTGTCCCCCGAAGACATCAGCCCGGCTTGTGGCCTCGGCAACTCAACTCCGGCGTCGGTCCCGCCAATGGACAACCCGGCCAGGCTCTGGCCGACCAAGTCTTCTTTTCGAGCCAACTCTGCCTCTGTCCGTGCTGACACCGCTACCTCCGGCTTTGGCTCAACGAAGAGTCACCGAGGGGTTCCTTTAACTAAGCAAGAGAAGCCTCGGACAGCAAGGCCGACCAAGCCGAGGGACTCCTACGCCTCCGGGATACGGATACCTCACTCGTCACCTTCGCACGAGGCGACTCACGCTTGGTGAAGCGGTTCAGATAATCGACAGGCGAGTCTTAGTGCTCGAAATGAAGAAAAAACACGGCCCCGTGCCGAAAGTACATACATGTTCAGGCCCCGATAGCCACAATGAACAAAAGACACGGTGCATAAGGGAGCGCGAAGACATGGCCGTCTCTCAAGGGGGTCACCCTCCTTTTAAAAGGCGACTCTCCCTACTTGCGTCCTCAGCCGTTGCGGGCTGAGTCTTCTCCAACACGCTCCAAGGTCCTCCCCCTACGACACGGGGGCTAGGCCCCACGCGTCATGCAAGCTGGTCCAGGGCAGAAGGAGCCAAACCGTCGCGCGCAGGGCATGCGACTGCCCAGCGGTTACAAGCATTCCTCCACTTTCGCCCAGACCAGCGGGTGAAAGGGTGGACAGCCATGCAGGCAGCATGCAACCGCGCCAAGTGGGCACGCCCCTCCGACTTCCAACGCACCCAGCGTGGAGGCCCAGGCTCACACGTCATGCAACCGGCGTGCCGGTTGCTACGTGCGAGCAACTGCACCGCCCCTCGCGCCACTACCGCGCCTCCTCGACTATGGAACCAGTACCGCGACTCGAGGCAACCCTGCGTATGACCCAGCAGTGCCAGCCAGGCACGACGGTCAATACGGCCAAATGGGCCGGCAGTAATGGCGGTGGCAGGCGAGCAGGAGCAGCGGTCACGTCGTCAGCCAAGCTTACGTCCCATCCAAGGGCAGCGAGAGAACCCTCTCTCACGGCGTGAAGACGGCGCGCCCGTGTTCCGTTCCTCGAATGGCTCGCACACACGCAACGGCCGCCTCGCGAACCACTCGCCCTGTCGCATTAACTCCGCGGCGGGACAGGCGGTGCCTCAGGCGGGAGAAGCAAGTGACGCTTCGCCTTCGCCATAATGACCGCGTCAAAAAAGGTACGCCACGTCATTCGATTTCGTATCCTTTTCCTTTTCCTCTTTCTCTCTCTTACAACAGGGACCGGGAAAGAGGGATACCCCGAAAAGGATCCTTCTCCGTGAAGGAAACAGGCCCCGTGCCTCTCTACTGATCAGAGGTTCAAAGGCTGGCCCCTCGAAGGGGTTTGAAGCGTCCCCAATCCCCTGGGACTCAAATGTGATACAATTACTAGTCCCAGGAGGCTAGTAAACACATTTATACAACAGATGATTCTAGATCTGCTTAAACGAGACAAACCTACAATGGTGGCGATCAACTTTAAGAGTTGGTCCACAACTCGGGATATAACATCAGAGTGGGGCTGAAGCAGCCCGATATACGCAGCGAAGCAAATCAGCGGTCCAACAGCCACAGGCAAGGTTGGGAACAGTCGTAACTCTTACCCGATCTCCTTTTTCTGAAAAAAATAAATAAGCAAGGGTGAGTACAAACGTACTCAGCAGCCCACCTTCACCCGCGGAATGGGGAAATCAGATATAATGCATGGAATATGTGGAGCTCAAGATATTTTGCAGAAACAGCAATATTTTATGCAGGGTTGTTTTGTAAAACATTTTGTATTTTGCAAAGCGCATCCTCTCCCAAAGGAGCAGGAAGTTTTTCAATATTAGAACAAAAATCCCCTGGACTAAACCATCTAGGTATCTCAGCAGTTTCCCACTGGTTTTCCTTTTCAAAAACAGCTACTGGACTTCCCGTCCACCATAGCTCACGGCTAAACCGCCGAACCTTTTAAAAACCATTTTTCTCAAACACACCCTTTTTTGAAAACAAAACATTAATTGCCATACCATACCAGACTCGTCCATTCCTGTGGACACAGACTATTCGAATAGGTTTTCAAACTCTGCGCAGAGGTGTACACTTTACCCACTAGTCCGGCTCTGCGATCTCATGATCAGTGAGATCCGAATCCGAATCTCTTTCTTCCCTTGCACGTCCTAACCTTAACGGTTATACCGGAAGGAGTCAAGGCACCGCCATGTCCAAACCGGACAAAACATTCCCCCTCCTTATCCTCCCGGTGCTCCCCAGCCTTCATAACCCTGGGGTTGGATCGTACGAGTTCAGATTGAGTGACTGCCCACACAGTCTCGAGTGGTTGTACTTTACTTATCATGAGTACAGGTAGTGAAAGATGGCAAACCGGTCCTTATACGAGGGGACAATCCTTCTGCTCACGCCTAAACCAGCTGAGCCATCACCTTAGGCCCTCCCCTAAACCAGGGAGTCCCTGATTATCCCACTCACAAGGTGATAAGGGTGAAAACCCTTCATCATACACATTTTGAAAAGCATTTTCTTTTGAAAACTCACACCCTTTCTCAAATCATTTGTAACAAATATATTAAGGATTGATTGCGGCAAGCGGCTTGGGTGGCCATAATAACTTGTCCCAAAATCATATCATGCATAAAATAATAGGCTGAGGGTTGTGGTTGAAAAATCATAGGTAATTTATGCATCAAAGGGATCCAGTGAGCTTGCCATGCTTATCCGGCGAAGGGGGAAGGAGAGCTCGGGGAACTGGCTTCTGGCTCCACCGCCTGGCGTAGACTTGCAGATCTGGCCTCCACGAGACGACACGAATGCTCCGATAACTATGCAACATGAACAAGCAAACATACAAACAAGCAAGTATACCAACAAATATTTAGTATAGTGGTCAGAATAGAGATATATGGATGGGTAGAGTCTTGAGTAGAATCTGCGTCATGTGGTGTTGAGATACTACTAGTGGTGGAGCGGAGGTGCTTACCAGGAGGGTGGACTGGAGGCAAAGCGATACTATGCATGTAGCCGGCAGAGCGGAGTAACTGAGTGGGTGGGGTGTTTGCCTTGGTTGAGGGTGTTGAGTGTGTGGAGTGGGAGAGGGTAGCTGGGTGTATTTATAGCTGGGTGTATGTGGTGTAGCACAGTGAAGTTCACTGTTGGTGAGAATAGTGACGAATGAATCATCTGACTTAATATGAACAAGAGAGTTATAGGCAGAATATGGGACAAGAGTATTTTGGGAGTTTTCTGGAATATGAACCATGCTTAAGGGATGACATGGTTGGATAGGGAATAGTTTGACAAGAATTTTAGAAACAAGGATGACTGAAATCTGAGTTTGGATGGAGGAGTTTTGGATTTTATAATCATAGGGAGAAAAAGAAAAGGAAAGGAATATTCTTGGAATATTCTAGAATTTGAATATTTAGAGGTATTTGGAAAATCAAAAATACAAATGTATTTTTGAGCGGGGTGCGGGGAATTATTTTTGGGCTTTTCTTGGGCAGAGGTTTATGTTGGTGGAAACTGTTCCTACCTACTGTGTCACATCAGACAGCAGTGAGGCGGGACCCAAATAACTGGAATGTTGTGGTATTCTGGTCCGAGTGGGCTGTGGTATCTTGGGCCAGGATTTATAGGATTGAAGACGTATCCATACAAACATGGTTTGCCTTTCTTTTTGGAAGTCTGGCTTGAAAGAATCCCAAAGTTAAGCGTGCTCAACTTGGAGAAATCTAGGATGGGTGACCAGATGGGAAGTTCCCTATTGGAATGAAAATCACAGTCACCGGAGTTCGTATGACTGGAATATGGGTCTGGCTGATCTTAGGTGGATTGGACAGCATGATGGATGAGTAGTTGAAATTTGGGGTGATCGGATTAGCGGTGAATAGTAACAATGAATAGTAACGATGAATAGTAACAGTGAATAGTGATGGTGAATAGTTCGTATGAACGAACGATGAACGGTGAATAGTGACGATGAAAGAACGATGAATAGGAACTATGAACGAACGATGAACGATCGAATGATCGAACGATGAACGATCGGAATTTCGGCAGCATAACGGCAGGAAAAAGATTATTTGGACGAACGAACGGACGAACGATCGAACGATCGGACGAACGGACGAACGAACCATGAACGATCGGACGAACGATCAAACGATCGGATGAACGAACGATCGGAATTTCGGCAGCATAATGGCAGGAAAAAGATTATTTGGACGAACGAACGGACGAACGATCGAACGAACGGACGAACGAACCATGAACGATCGGACGAACGATCAAACGATCGGACGAACGAACGAACAAACTAAGAACAGGGTACGAACGATCGAAGAACGACCGAACGATCCTTGTGCTAGTGTGTGCTTGTGTGGGAGGTGGAGTGGGAGTGGGAGTGGGCGTGTGGGTGGGGGGGGAGGGAGTTGCCATGAAATGGCTTAGGGTGGGATGAGAGGAGGCCCTTGCCCCTCTATTTATAGCCATGGTGGGGGGATTAGGGGGAGGGATGAGAGGATTAGTGGGAGGATGAGAGGATTAGTGGGAGATTAGCATGGATTTGTCTTATATGAGTGTAATTAGCTTGTAGAGCTCACCGTATGACACCGGAGGCATACGTATACGTATGGGCATGAGGAAAGTTATGAAGAAAATATTTGTGGGGACTTTAAAAATGATTCGGAAGGTATTTCTCAGGAAGAAAATACCTGGAGATATATCGGTGGAATATTTGGGCAGTATTTATGGAAAGAACTTGAAGGGGATCACTAGGGAAATATCTGGGTAGTATTTTTGGAAACAATTTGAGGGGATCACTGGGGAAATATTTGTAGGATATTTTGAGGAGGATTTTGGAGAGAATATAGACCACTATATTTTATTTGTTGATATCAACTCGCAAACAAACATTTTGAAATGAAATTTGAAATTCATTTTGAATTTAGAGCGAGTTTGAGAAAATTCCAAGATTTGAATTTTTGGGATGCTACAGGGTTCAACGGCCGCCTCAGAGCGATTGGGTTCTGCGCCCACTACTGGTCAGAGGTTCGATGGCCGGCCCCTCGGAAGGGTTCAACGGCCGCCTCAGGCCACTCGGGCTCCGCGCCCACTACTGATCAGGGGTTCGTAGGCTGGCCCTCGAAGGGTTCACAGTCGCCTCAGACACAGAGCGAGGGATGACCCTGGGTACGTTTGATACATAACCAAGGCTCGGGCTACGCTCCCGAGGTACCCTAGGACATTTCCGAGACCAGCGGGAACGATCTTGTAACGGAATCCCATCAGAGGGAGGCATCGAGCCCTCGGACCCCGTCAAAAGGGGACCGGGTCCGGCAGATCACCCGCAGGTACTTTTGGAGCACGCCTCCGAGCCTCTAGCCGACCCCTAACAAATGGGGCACGGGCGTCCACTCGGATTACCCGCCAGCAGCTCACCGGAGACACCATGTTCGGCGCCCTCCGAGGGCAACATGGCGCTTTCCCCCCTCCTCCTTGCGGAAAGGCGACGCAGGGGCGTATGTAAAAAAGTCGAGTCTGTCCTTGACCGTCCTCTCGCCCTGTGCAGAGGCTCGGGGGCTGCTCTCGCAAACCCTGCTCCGGCCACACCGTTGACAGCGTCAGCATACCAGCCCGAGAACTTGGGACCCGACCGTGCACCCGGGCTACGGCCAGCTCGCATGAGGGAACAACCAGACCAGCCGAAGTGTTGCGAAACGCACTAAGACCTCGAAGGAGTCAAACTACTCCTCCGAGGCCTCGGGGGCTACACCCGGCGGGTGCGCTCGCGCGCACCCACCGGAACAAAATGCAACCAAAAAAGGTTGGTCCCCTTGCAAAAAAAGTGCGGCAAAAGCCTCCAAGCGAGTATTAACACTCCCTTCGAGGCTCGGGGGCTACTGTCGGGGACCATAATTAGGGGTACCCTCAAGACTCCTAAATCTCAGCTGGTAACCCCCATCAGCACAAAGCTGCAAAGGCCTGATGGGTGCGATTAAGTCAAGGATCGGTCCATTCGAGGGACGCGATCACGCCTCGCCTGAGCCCAGCCTCGGGCAAGGGCAGCCGAACCCGAAGGATCTACGTCTCGCCCGAGGACCCCCTCCAGCAACGGACACACCTTCGGCTCGCCCGAGGCCCAGTCTTCACCAAGAAGCAACCTTGACCAAATCGCCACGCCAACCGACCAAATGGCAGGGGCATTTAATGCAAAGGTGGCCTGACACCTTTATCCTGACGCACGCCCTCCAGTCGACAGAGCCGAAGTGACCGCAGTCACTTCGCCGCTCCACTGACCGGTTTGACAAGAGGACAGCGCCGCCTGCGCCGCTCCAACTGCTGAGCCACTCGACAGAGTGAGGATGGCAGCAGCCAAGTCTGGCCTCAGGCGTCATAGGAAACTCTGCCTCACCCGACCCCAGGGCTGGGACTCGGGCTCAGCCCCGGAAGACGGCGAACTCCGCTCCGCCCGACCCTAGGGCTCGGACTCGGGCTCGGCCCCAGAAGACGATGAACTCCGCTTCGCCCGACCCCAAGGCTCAGACTCGGGCTCAGCCCTGGAAGACGGCGAACTCCGCTCCGCCCGACCCCAGGGCTCAGACTCGGGCTCAGCCCCGGAAGACGACGAACTCCGCTTCGCCCCAGGGCTCGGACTCGGGCTCAACCCCGGAAGACGGCGAACTCCGCTCCGCCCGACCCCAGGGCTCGAACTCGGGCTCGGCCCCGGAAGACGACGAACTCCGCTTCGCCCGACCCAAGGGCTCGGACTCGGGCTCAGCCCCGGAAGACGACGAACTCCGCTTCGCCCGACCCCAGGGCTCGGACTCGGGCTCAGCCCCGAAGGACGACGAACTCCGCTTCGCCCGACCCCAGGGCTCGGACTCAGCCCTAGCCTCAGCCGACGGTCTCTGCCTTGTCCGACCCAGGGGCTCGGACTCGACCTCGACCTTGGAAGACAGACTCGACCTCGACCTCGGAGGAGCCTCCACCTCGCCCAACCTAGGGCACGGACCGACCACGTCGATGGGAGGCGCCATCATTACCCTACCCCGAGCTGACTCAGGCTACGGGGAACAAGACCGGCGTCCCATCTGGCTCGCTCCACTATGCGAGTAATGATGGCACCCCGCACGCTCTATGACGACGGTGGCTCTCAGCCCCCTTACGGAAGCAAGAGGACGTCAGCAAGGACTCGACAGCCCCGACAGCTATCCTTCCGTCAGGCTCCAGCGCTCCTCCGATGGCCACGACACCACACAAACTGGGTGCCAAAACCTCTCTGGCTGCCACGATGGCATGTACTTAGGGCGCTAGCTCTCCTCCGCTAGACACGTTAGCACAGTGCTACACCCCCATTGTACACATGGATCCTCTCCTTACGCCTATAAAAGGGAGGTCCAGGGCCCTCTTACAAAAGGTTGGCCGCGCGGAGAAGGATGGGACGGCGCTCGCGCAAGGCCGCTCGCTCCCTCCCGCGCGGACGCTTGTAACCCCCTACTGCAAGCGCACCCGACCTGGGCGCGGGGCTAACACGAAGGCCGCGGGTTCCACCTCCCACGCCTGTCTCCCTCCGGCTGCTTTTCCCCCCTTCGCGTTCCGCCTCGCGCCGACCCATCTGGGCTGGGGCACGCGGCGACAATTCACTCGTCGGTCCAAGGATCCCCCGGGTTTCGAAACACCGACAGCACCGGACATGTCCGGTGAATTATAGCAGAGTGGATTCCCGAAGTTGGCGAGTTCAGAGTCGCTTGGTCTTGGGGCACCGGACACTGTCCGGTGGTGCACCGGACAGTCCGGTGAATTATAGTGGAGTGCCTCTGAGTTTTCCCGAAGGTGATGAGTTTAGCTTCAAGTCCCCTGGTGCACCGGACACTGTCCGGTGGCACACCGGACAGTCCGGTGCGCCAGACCAGGGTGCATTCGGTTGTCCCTTTGCTCTTTAGTTTGAACCCTTTTTCTTGGTCTTTTTATTGGCTTATTGTGAACCTTTGGCACCTGTATAACTTATATACTAGAGCAAACTAGTTAGTCCAATTATTTGTGTTGGGCAATTCAACCACCAAAATCAATTAGGAAATAGGTGTAAGCCTAATTCCCTTTCATTTATCAAGAATCAAAGACTCTGTTTTGCAGAAAAGCTTACTATGAGTGGATCCTTAAAATCCAATTTTATTGTCAGGTTAGGTAAAATTACCTACATCTAGAGTTCTGTCTACCCTAGTTCAATCACTTGACCTATACAAGCTAATTTCTTAACAACCCTTCATCTTCACTGGATTGCTACGTGTAAGTCAGTGACCAAGTCTTCATAACCGCGAAGGTACGACGATCCGAATCGATTATGTGACGGAACCTCCCAAGTCATTAGGCCCACCTACAGTTGTCCTTGTCCAACAGACATCAGACAACCCTGTAGATGTTCCTGAATCACTTGACAAGTTCAGTATCTTTATCCTTACCTTTCCAGGAACGTTTCACCCGTCTGACAGACAATATGTTCATCGGAGATGCGGAAATGCGGAAGTGATTACATAAACTTACATTTATTTAAAAGTAAGAGTAAGTCGTTTAATACAGACCAGAGTATAAACGAGTGCAGAAAAGTGTTATTACAATACCTGGGAGGTAAAAGCTCCTCCCAATAAGTTCTTTACATAAAAGTTTTTAAGGAGGACCCGGTCCTCCGGTAGCTTCATTCTTGATTATCTTCACTTTTCACCACCTTGGTACAAAAACAACACAAGTTTGTTGTCTCCTCACCTAAAAACAACGGGGGAATAAACCCTGAGTATGGAATTACTCAGCAAGTCTTACCCGACTAAAGAAAAGACTCTCAAGGGTATGCTGGTTATATGGGAGTCAAGGTAAGGCTTTTCAATAATCAAAGACTCTGATTGCAGAATTGCTTATTAAAGTGGATCCTTAAAATCCAATTTTATTGTCAGGTTAAGTAAAATTACCTGCAGCTAGAGTTCTTCTACCCTAGTTCAATCACTTGACCTGCACTAGCCAATTTCTTATCAACCCTTCATCTTCACTGGATTGCTACGTGTAAGTCAGTGGCCAAGTCTCCATAACCGCGGAGGTACGGCGATCCGAATCGATTATACTCAGCTGAGGATCTCCGATCACACGACATATGTAGCACTTAACCCTTGCATATGTCAACCCGCCACCGAGTTTCCTAAGACCAGATCAGGTTCACGCAAACCGAGAGCACAGATACACCACCGTCCAGCCTCTTGCCACGGAGGGTACACGCTACTCTCGCCACCGCTCCACGCCCATTTCGTGTTATCTTATTCTGGCCTTAGTCTACCCGAGGCAAGGCTTACCCATGACGAGGCATGTGACCAGTTAAAGGGTCCTCGGTCAGCAGGCTTACATCGAGATGGCCCTTAATCGACTCAGACGGAGACACTACACCGAGACTCTCTTTCTCGTGCAAGTCACCCGCCCGGTCTCAGCTTAATCATTTAACCCCAAAGGTTGGTACCTGGCAAAGGTACATCTTTTCCGATGTTGAATCCATCACGGCCGTGATGGATTCACCATCAAGTTTTTATTTTTGAAAACATCCCACCCACTTTTGCCATATCATCTTTTGTAAAAACAAAACATTTTGTTTTTCTAAGGCAATGCTAAGCATCAAAAATCTTTTGTAAAACGGGTGATCAAGGAAGGTAATCAAGTTCAAGGAAGGTAATGCAGGAATTGTTTTAGCAATCAACTCCTATCACCTAATGCATCAATCAGGTGAGAAAGATTTTAAAAACATCAAGGAAGGTGGCAAATGCATCGGGGCTTGCCTTTGTTTATGGGTGAGTCAGGCTTAGATCCACAAATATCGAAGTAGAAACAGTTCTCAGCCTGTGTGTAACACCCGGGCTTTAAGGAGCAAAGCCGGGTGCATCTCATACATGCGCCAAAGAAGACAACATATATAATAACAGAGTGTATAGAGATAAGTGTCATAAAACATCAGAGTATTTATTACATAGCGGAAGACTTAATACAAAGTAAAAGAATAAACATAAAACGAACTAAGGATCGTCGGCGCAAATGTCAACTGAGAAACGCCACCTAGATCAGATCGAACTCCTCGCCATGTGGCTCCTCCTGAACCACCTGCTCTTCTCCTGTGGGGGGGTGTGAGACAGCAAGGGTGAGCTCACATACGTTCATAGCTCAACAAGTCGTAGGGAATAATGTGGCATGAACTCACCAAGGGTGGGAGTTCATGAAGTGTAAGGCTGATCAATGAAATAAAGGCTGAAGCTGAGCATTGCTTTTATAAGTTGGTCAAAATTTTATTAGCAATTACTAAGTGTAAGTGAATACCAAACCATAGTAATAATAAGTAAAAGTAATAGTAAAATAATCCCAAATGCAATGAAATGACAGATTAAGTTTAAGTTCCATAGATTAATCATGTGAGTGTCCGAGCCGCTCATGACCGTGAGCACGGCTAGTATACCAGTTTTACACTCTGCAGAGGTTGCACATCTTTACCCACAAGTCGTGTTACCCATTTGCCACAGAGTTGATCATACTCCATACACCTCTACCTAGGAAGCGAGGCAGGGTACCACTACGAGGCCTTTACAAAGTTCCACTAGCTTCAGACTACCCCCTACAGTTTATAGGAAGCTCCAGTGCAGGGTTCTTGTTGACCGCCATCGCAGCAAAATCAACCCAAGGACCTCCCTACACTGACCACTCCCCTACTGCCCTTGCCCCTTTCGGGTAAGGTAGCCCTCCACTAGCTTTCCTAGTTAATCAGCCAAGGGTGTCCCATTAAACCCTTGTGGTAGCACTGTTTTCCCGGGTGGTTCTCCATGTTCCCATTAACATAATGATCTTATCATGAACAGAAAATAATGAACAGATAATAACAAGTATAAAAATGAGTGATGAATATCTCTATACCCAAATCCACATAAAGCAATAGCATGACTACCCAAAACTTTAGTAGTAAAACCAGTGGTGAAACAAGGTATAAAGATAGTCAAAATCTAGGGTATCCTATTGGGTCCCATCAAAATTAACCTATGCAGATCATTATGAATAATAAGAACATGAATGGGTAAAAGAAGTGATCAAGGGCACAACTTGCCTTCAACGAGCTCCTGCTCAGCTATCTCTACTTGTTGAACCTCAGGTTCCACAGTGGCTTGCTCGTCTACTCGCATCAACACAATACATGTATAGTATAACAAGAATTAACATCATATCAAACATGTAAATAAAATATACAATAAAAATCTACACATTAAAATGAGATCATAGGAACTGGAATCACTAAATTTGGAGTTATATATTTTAAGTTATGGATTTTCTAATGTTTTATGCATTTAACATAGGATTAAGTAGGAAATAAATTTAAATGTGTATTTCATGTAAAAACAGTGGTACTAGTTAATAGAGAATACTATTACAAAATTATAGAAACTGGAATGGGTCAATTTGGAGTTCATATGCATTTTCTACAATTTAAACAAGTTCTAACAATTATTTATGCACTAAAAATTGATTTCTGATATTAATTTCTGATTTTCAATGCTCTCTGGACTGGGCCTCGAATACTAAAAACTGCAGGGGCTAGCGGGTAATTTAAACCAGACTCAGTGAATAATACCCACAGGATGGCGGGTTAGTTATCAAATAGCCGAAGGGCTCTTTTGCAATTCAGCCAACGAAGCGGTATCGGCTCTCGTGAGCCGTCCGATCCAAAACGGACGCATCACAATAGATTTGGGTTTAAGTGACTCAGCGAGCGCCCAGGGACGTTAGATCGGTGATCAACGGTTGAAGGGCGCTTTCATCCCGATCTAATCTAAGTCATCCGATTACGATCCAATGGACCAGATCTGTCTAGCGAAGGGGTATCTTCATGTTCTAATCACAGCCGTTCATCAACCGAGTGACGGTAGCCATGTCGTCCCCCACCTCCAGACCGCACAGACGGCGGCACTAGGATCCCCACGGCGGAGCGCCATCGGAGCTAAGCCCACCGGCGCTCCAGACGTCTTACGCTTCAGTCGGAGTGCTAAACGTTTACGAGGCGATGGCAGAAATGCAGAGAGGTCCATACCAGCGGCAATGACACGGCAGCGACAATGGTGGATGGCGGATCTTGCGACCGAGCGTTGTTCCGGTGAGCAATTGCCGAGAACCTGCTCACCCCAGAGCCTACGCAATCGATAAATCAGTAATTCCCGGGTCTGTGCTCCTTCCCAACCTGCTACCCAAGGTCGGACCGGCGGCAGATGTGGATGGCGGCGCTCTCTCTCTTCGGCAACACTTGGTTCGTCGCGGCGGAGTTATTGGTGATGTTCTGGTCTCGGTGTAAAAAGGTAGTGCGGGATGGTGTGGTGAGCGTGGCCCAGGAATTCTTTCTCCGCCCCCCCCATTATCTAGTCGCGAGGGAAACGACCAGTGCAGGATTGCCGGCGCAAACCGCGGCGGTGGGTGCGGTCAGTTCTGTTGAGGGGAGGAGCTGATAGAGTCGGCCCATGCGTCAGTGACTTAGCGCCAGTCGTGGGGAGAACACTCGGCCACTGACGACCGGACCCCGCAACTCAGTACCAGCTCGCGCGTGCAGCGTCTGTTGACCCGGGCCCGCCTACCAGTGTCGTGCGCACTACTAAAGGAGGGTCTTGGGCCGCGCGGGATAGGATCCGCGAAGTGGGCTGAGCGCAGGGGAAAAACTGGGCCGCGCAGGTGAATCCGGCCCAGGTGGGTCTGGCAACCTGACTTTTCTTTTTTTTATTTATTTATTTCAGCTTTCCTTCTTCTATTCCCAAATTCAATTTGAATTTCGAATTTGAATTCAAACTTGTGCTTAATTTATTCTCAAATCATGTTGTGGAATTTAGAATACCAACTTTGTAAATATAATTATATTATTATTATTTTTTTATATAATTCCTCTTCTTCTCATTTTCAAAAACCCTAATTTAAAATTTATACTTCCAAGAATTATCATCTTATTATTATTACCTTATTATTTTATTTAATGCACAAACATATAACTTCAACATGATGCATATATATTTTTTTTATCCTTTGTTTTAGTTCAACTCTAAATTTTATGTATGCTCTTTTTATGATGCAAACGAGGCACATATAATAAGGAAATCACTATATAATCTCTGTATACAATTTTGAGTATTACAAATCCTACCCCCCTTAAAAATAATCTCGTCCTCGAGATTTTAAGAAGATCTAGGGAAAAGATGGGGAAAATCTATATGAAGCTCTTCTTCTCTTTCCCACGTTGCTTCATCCTCTCCATGGTGGCTCCATTGTACCTTGCACATCTTTATCACCTTATTTCTTGTAACTCGAGTCAAAGTGTCCAGAATCTTGATTGGGTACTCAGCATAGGTCAGATCATCTTGAACACTAAGGTCCTCCATCGGTAGTTGCTCCTCAGGTACCCTGAGGCACTTCTTTAGCTGGGACACAAGGAATACATCATGTACATCTGACAGATGATCGGGTAACTCCAGTTGAAATGCAACTTCTCCCACTCGCTTTAAGATCAAGAAGGGTCCAATGAAGCGAGGGGACAACTTCCCTTTAACTTTAAATCTCCTCATACCTCGGATTGGTGACACCTTCAGATACACGTGATCACCCTCCTTAAACTCCAGTAATCTTCTCCTATTATCAGCATAGCTCTTTTGCCTGTATTGTGCAACTCTCAAATTCTCCCTTATCATTCGAACTTGTTCTTCCGCCTCTTGAATAAGCTCAGGCCCAAAGAACTGTCTTTCTCCAGTCTGATCCCAATATAGGGGAGTCTTGCATTTCCTGCCATACAAAGCCTCAAAGGGTGACATCTTCAAACTGGCCTGGTAGCTATTATTATAAGAAAACTCAGCATAGGGTAAGCTCTTCTCCCAACTGCCACCATGCTTAAGAGCACAAGCTCTTAACATATCTTCCGGCACTTGATTAGTCCTCTCTGTCTGTCCATCAGTCTGGGGATGGTAGGCTGAACTAAAATTCAACTTTGTATCCAAGCTCTCATGCAACTTCTTCCAAAATCGAGAAGTAAACTGTGATCCTCGATCAGACACGATCTTCTTAGGCACACCATGTAGACAAACTATCCGAGTCATATACAATTCTGCTAGCTTGGCTCCCATATAATTAGTCCTGACAGGTATAAAATGAGCCACTTTAGTCAATTACCCAAATAGAGTCATACCCAGCAGGGGTGCGGGGTAGTCCAACAATAAAATCCATACCAATCTCTTCCCATTTCCACTCGGGTATCTTCAACGGGTGCAATAGTCCAGCTGGTCTTTGATGTTCGGCCTTAACTCTTTGACACACATCACACTTAGCCACATGGGCAGCAACATCTCTTTTCAGTCCATACCACCAATACTTTTGCTTCAAATCTTGATACATCTTAGTGCTACCAGGGTGGATGGAGTAATCAGAATCATGAGCTTCTTTCAATATAGCCTCACGGAGGCTATCGATCTCTGGAACACATATCCGATCTTTGAACCATATAGTACCTTGCTCATCTTCCGTGAATTCCGGAACTCTTCCTTCAGTAATAAGATCCTTGATCTCTTGAATCTTAGCATCACCAACCTGACCTTTACGAATCTCTTGCTCCAAGGTGGGTTCCAACTCGATGGTGACTCCTTCAGTATGAGTAACAATTCCCAAATTGAGTCTCTCAAAGTCTTTTGCTAATTCATCGGGCAGTTGGACGACACAAGCGGAGTGAACATGCTCCTTCCGACTCAAGGCATCTGCAACCAAATTCGCCTTGCCCGGGTGATAGTGAATCTCCAAATCATAATCCTTAATGAGCTCCAACCAACGGCATTGCCTAAGGTTGAGATCCTTCTGAGTGAATATATACTTCAAGCTCTTATGATCCGTGTATACTTGGCACTTAGTTCCCATGATGTAGTGTCTCCAAATCTTAAGTGCATGCACAACGGCAGCCAGTTCCAAGTCATGAGTGGGGTAGTTCAGTTCATGCTTCCGCAACTGACGAGACGCGTAGGCAATCACATGTCCTTCCTGCATAAGCACACATCCAAGTCCTTGGCCACATGCATCACAATAAATGTCAAACCCCTTCTGCAGATCTGGCATAATCAATACTGGTGGCGACATTAGTCTCTCCTTCAATTGATCAAAGCTTTCTTGGCACTTCTCATCCCACTTGAATTCTCTCCCTTTCTCCAAAAGCGAGGTCATAGGCTTGGCAATCTTAGAGAACCCTTCAATAAATCTTCGATAATATCCTGCGAGTCCCAAGAAACTCCGAATCTCAGTAACTGTAGTGGGCACTCTCCACTCCATTATCTCCTTCACTTTAGCAGGATCCACTGCTATTCCTCCATTAGAAATAATATGACCAAGGAATGGCACCTTGTCAATACAAAACTCGCACTTGCTGAACTTAGCATAGAGTTGATTATCTCGCAGCTTCTATAGCACCAACCTTAGATGTTGTTCATGATCACTTTCACTCCTAGAATAAATAAGAATATCGTCGATGAACACCACGACGAATCTGTCCAAATACTCCATAAACACCTTATTCATCAAATTCATGAAATAAGCTGGTGCATTGGTCAATCCAAATGACATAATAGTGAACTCGTATAATCCATATCGAGTAGAGAAAGCCATCTTGGGAATATCCGATGGTCTAATCCTCATCTGGTGGTAACCGGATCGGAGATCAATCTTCGAGAATACTCTAGCACCTCGCATCTGATCAAACAAATCCTCGATATGGGGTAACGGATACTTGTTCTTCACAGTGACATCATTAAGTGATCTATAGTCCACGCACATTCGTTGTGATCCATCCTTCTTCTGTATGAATAACACCGGTGCTTCCCAAGGTGAGGAACTCGGACGAATGTAACCAGCCTCTTGTAACTCCGTCAACTGCTTCTTAAGTTCCTTCAACTCTTCTACAGACATCCTGTAAGGTCGTTTAGAAATAGGGGCAGTTCCAGGTAGGAGATCAATAACAAACTCAACTTCTCTATCAGGTGGCATCCCTAGTAACTCCTCTGGAAAGACATCTGGAAAATCTCTAACTGCACGGATGTTGTCACCAACAAACTCCTCATCTATGAAGAATGCCACACGTCAGGTAGTGGTAGTTACTGCATCTTCAACTTCAAATCTTTGTCCTTTGGAACTGGTGAGTTCTACGGTTCCCTTAGCACAGTGTATATACTGCCTCTGCCTTTCTTAACCATGACATACCAAGGATCAAGTCTATACTGCTCTCTTGTAACAGTATAGGGGTAGCCCATCTGGGTTAGAAATACAGGGTACGAAAGAAAAGGTTGTAGACAAGGCATGTACTTACGAAGCATGTTACTTTGGGGGATTTATTAGCTAAGTGTGTCACTTACTAGAGCTAACTCATAACCTTATAGTGGTACATGCTAAGATGCCCGTATATAATACTTCAATCAATCAAAGAAGCAAATCAGGCATTGATATCATCAGAACAATCAACCAACATTTTCAATAGAGAAAATAATTTTATTTTCGTCTTAGGCTCCCTATCTCTTAAGAAGGTCATAAATGTAGGATTCAAGGTGTGAAATCCATCTTGTCTTAGAGTAGAGAAGGTAAGAGTGATCAGAGTAGAGCGGTAGAAGGTGAGACAGGATCAAGATAAGATAAGTATAGAATGAGTCAGAGTAAGGTAAGTAGGAGAGGGTTTGTCCATTTCTATCTAGGTTTCGTCCTACAGTCAACATTTCCTCTGATACCACTTCTGTAACACCCGGGCTTTAAGGAGCAAAGCCGGATGCATCTCATACATGCGCCAAAGAAGACAACATATATAATAACAGAGTGTATAGAGATAAATGTCATAAAACATCAGAGTATTTATTACATAGCGGAAGACTTAATACAAAGTAAAAGAATAAACATAAAACGAACTAAGGATCGTCGGCGCAAATGTCAACTGAGAAACGCCACCTAGATCAGATCAAACTCCTCGCCATGTGGCTCCTCCTGAACCACCTGCTCTTCTCCTGTGGGGGGTGTGAGACAGCAAGGGTGAGCTCACATACGTTCATAGCTCAACAAGTCGTGGGGAATAATGTGGCATGAACTCACCAAGGGTGGGAGTTCATGAAGTGTAAGGCTGGTCAATGAAATAAAGGCTGAAGCTGAGCATTGCTTTTATAAGTTGGTCAAAATTTTATTAGCAATTACTAAGTGTAAGTGAATACCAAACCATAGTAATAATAAGTAAAAGTAATAGTAAAATAATCCCAAATGCAATGAAATGACAGATTAAGTTTAAGTTCCATAGATTAATCATGTGAGTGTCCGAGCCGCTCATGACCGTGAGCACGGCTAGTATACCAGTTTTACACTCTGCAGAGGTTGCGCATCTTTACCCACAAGTCGTGTTACCCATTTGCCACGGAATTGATCAGACTCCATACACCTCTACCTAGGAAGCGAGGCAGGGTACCACTACGAGGCCTTTACAAAGTTCCACTAGCTTCAGACTACCCGCTACAGTTTATAGGAAGCTCCAGTGCAGGGTTCTTGTCTGACCGCCATCGCAGCAAAATCAACCCAAGGACCTCCCTACACTGACCACTCCCCTACTGCCCTTGCCCCTTTCGGGTAAGGTAGCCCTCCACTAGCTTTCCTAGTTAATCAGCCAAGGGTGTCCCATTAAACCCTTGTGGTAGCACTGTTTTCCCGGGTGGTTCTCCATGTTCCCATTAACATAATGAACTTATCATGAACAGAAAATAATGAACAGATAATAACAAGTATAAAAATGAGTGATGAATATCTCTATACCCAAATCCACATAAAGCAATAGCATGACTACCCAAAACTTTAGTAGTAAAACCAGTGGTGAAAAAAGGTATAAAGATAGTCAAAATCTAGGGTATCCTATTGGGTCCCATCAAAATTAACCTATGCAGATCATTATGAATAATAAGGACATGAATGGGTAAAAGAAGTGATCAAGGGCACAACTTGCCTTCAACGAGCTCCTGCTCAGCTATCTCTACTTGTTGAACCTCAGGTTCCAAAGTGGCTTGCTCGTCTACTCACATCAACACAATACATACATAGTATAACAAGAATTAACATCACATCAAACATGTAAATAAAATATACAGTAAAAATCTACACATTAAAATGAGATCATAGGAACTGGAATCACTAAATTTGGAGTTATATATTTTAAGTTATGGATTTTCTAATGTTTTATGCATTTAACATAGGATTAAGTAGGAAATAAATTTAAATGTGTATTTCATGTAAAAACAGTGGTACTATTTAATAGAGAATACTATTACAAAATTATAGAAACTGGAATGGGTCAATTTGGAGTTCATATGCATTTTCTACAATTTAAACAAGTTCTAACAATTATTTATGCACTAAAAATTGATTTCTGATATTAATTTCTGATTTTCAATGCTCTCTGGACTGGGCCTCAAATACTAAAAACTGCAGGGGCTAGCGGGTAATTTAAACCAGACTCAGTGAATAATACCCACAGGATGGCGGGTTAGTTATCAAATAGCTGAAGGGCTCTTTTGCAATTCAGCCAACGAAGCGGTATCGGCTCTCGTGAGCCGTCCGATCCAAAACGAACGCATCACAATAGATTTGGGTTTTAGTGACTCAGCGAGCGCCCAGGGACGTTAGATCGGTGATCAACGGTTGAAGGGCGCTTTCATCCCGATCTATTCTAAGTCATCCGATTACGATCTAATGGACCAGATCTGTCTAGCGAAGGGGTATCTTCATGTTCTAATCACAGCCGTTCATCAACCGAGTGACGGTAGCCATGTCGTCCCCCACCTCCAGACCGCACAGACGGCGGCACTAGGATCCCCATGGCGGAGCGCCATCGGAGCTAAGCCCACCGGCGCTCCAGACGTCTTACGCTTCAGTCGGAGTGCTAAACGTTTACGAGGCGATGGCAGAAATGCAGAGAGGTCCATACCAGCGGCAATGACACGACAGCGACAATGGTGGATGGCGGATCTTGCGGCCGAGCGTTGTTCCGGTGAGCAATTGCCGAGAACCTGCTCACCCCAGAGCCTACGCAATCGATGAATCAGTAATTCCCGGGTCCGCGCTCCTTCCCGACCTGCTACCCAAGGTCGGACCGGCGGCAGATGTGGATGGCGGCGCTCTCTCTCTTCGGCAACACTTGGTTCGTCGCGGCGGAGTTATTGGTGATGTTCTGGTCTCGGTGTAAAAAGGTAGTGCGGGATGGTGTGGCGAGCGTGGCCCAGGAATTCTTTCTCCCCCCCCATTATCTAGTCGCGAGGGAAACGACCAGTGCAGGATTGCCGGCGCAAACCGCGGCGGTGGGTGCGGTCAGTTCTGTTGAGGGGAGGAGCTGATAGAGTCGGCCCATGCGTCAGTGACTTAGCGCCAGTCGTGGGGAGAACACTCGGCCACTGACGACCGGACCCCGCAACTCAGTACCAGCTCGCGCGTGCAGTGTCTGTTGACCCGGGCCCGCCTACCAGTGTCGTGCGCACTACTAAAGGAGGGTCTTGGGCCGCGCGGGATAGGATCCGCGAAGTGGGCCGAGCGCAGGGGAAAAACTGGGCCGCGCAGGTGAATCCGGCCCAGGTGGGTCTGGCAACCTGACTTTTTATTTAATTATTTATTTATTTATTTCAGCTTTCCTTCTTCTATTCCCAAATTCAATTTGAATTTCGAATTTGAATTCAAACTTGTGCTTAATTTATTCTCAAATCATGTTGTGGAATTTAGAATACCAACTTTGTAAATATAATTATATTATTATTATTATTTTTTATAATTCCTCTTCTTCTCATTTTCAAAAACCCTAATTTAAATTTTATACTTCCAAGAATTATCATCTTATTATTATTACCTTATTATTTTATTTAATGCACAAACATATAACTTCAACATGATGCATATATATTTTTTTTTATCCTTTGTTTTAGTTCAACTCTAAATTTTATGTATGCTCTTTTTATGATGCAAACGAGGCACATATAATAAGGAAATCACTATATAATCTCTGTATACAATTTTGAGTATTACACTGTGTTTCCAAAGGTGGTGGTACTTGCTCTTCAGTGGCTTCCACTTCTTCTTCGTGTTCTAATCATAACCATACATATGTGTATAAGAACGAATGCCATGTAATGCTCATGAGGGTGCAAAGATAATATAAACTTATTATCTAAGTCTTGAATACAATTTTCCTTCACGGAACTCCGAGAACTTAGGGTTTCCGGAGTCAGTAAAGGAGTTCACAGGACAGGGGGGTGTTTTGGGGTTTAGTGATCAAACAAGGTCCAAATCAATTCAAACTCTACCCAAGGCTTCTAAATAATGTGGGGAGTTCATATAAAAATTTTGAACATTTTTGGCATTACTATTAATTCTTTAAAATTCCAGAACCATTTCTTTAAGCTATTTTAAATGCCCTAAAATTCCCTGTTTAACCTAAAAATCATGAAACTATTTTTATTAAATTCTAGGGAAAATAAGAAGCCTAGGAAAATTAGTTTCACAATTTTACCATTTTTCTACAATTCTCTACATATTTCTAAACTTATTCTGAAAAAGAAAAGGAGAAAGAATAAATAGTGTTGGGCTGAATCTAGCCCAGTCGGCCCAGACCCAGGCAGAAGCGCGCCCGCGCTGGCCGCTTTGCGAAGACACCCTCGGGGTTCTAGCTAACTAGAAACGGGTTCCGTTACTGTTTCTTTAGGTCACTGACAAATTGCAGAGAAGTCCTCAAACTCCTATTTCTTCGCAGTAGGAGGTCCCTGACGGCGGTGAACGCGACCGCGCTCCGGTGAGCAACTGTACCGGCCGAACGGGGCTATGACCGGCGCTCCCGAGCAGTGGGCATGGAATTGAACCACCCTGGATCATTTCCCCTAACCTAATTTCATCCCCGACTAACTAATAAGCTCTGGCCACTGCGGTCATGAGCATCGCGACAATACCGTCGTGTTCCTAGCGATTGGCGGGCTCCTAGCTCAATTCAGTGGCTCGGCAAGCATCAGAGAGTAACCATAGTTCTCAAACAAGGGAGAGAGAGCGACGAGCTAACCTGGAAAGGGCTGGCCGCGGTGAGCTTGATTCTACGGTGGCGGAAAGTGAATTTGGGGCGAACGTGAAATTGGAGAGCTGTGGGGAGCAATCGGAGCTACGCGTGGGTTCTCTGGATGCACAATTACCTAGCGGAACTGGCTAAGGCTTTAATTTATAGGCATCTTCATCGGTGGCACCCAATTTGGTCGAGCAACGCGGCGGCCGGAGATAAGGAAGAGGTCTGGCGTCGTGGTTACGTGTTCCCAGCCGTGGCGAGCTCATCGGCGATGATGGGACGACAGTAGGGAATCACGGCGGTGCCGTGGAAAGGCTCGGACACGCGGTAGGCACAGAGATGGCACGACGGCGGCGAGCGGCTTTATCTACGGCAGTGAGCAAGGGGAGGGGTATCGCGGCTGGCCGGGGTGACATCCAGCTCACCGGCGATGAGGATTTGTTTACTGAGCTATGTTTATCTGAAGACCACGATGCACGAATCACGGCGAGCGGCCGACGGGTCACCGGCGACGAAGGTTTGCGGCGCTGGCGATCTAATCAATTTCAGTTGCAGTACTGTACCATGGGAACTTCCTTATTCAGTCGCCTGACAGAGCAAGTTCAGCACTAATTTTCTTCCAATTTTCAATGGCAACTCAACTCAAGCTCTACATCAAAGTTATAATACTACATACCAGCTACAAAGTTGTTATAGGAATTGGAATCAGTTGAGCACTGGATCAAGGTTAAAATGGCTCTCAAACTTGGAGCAAGGTCACTGTCAACTTGAGATTCAGACTATATTAGTCTGACAGTCCAAGTTTGAGCATGATTATCTCCAAATTTCTCACAAGAACATGGTTTGCTCTCTTCAGCAAAATTGTTCTCCTTTGATTTGGTCTACAACTTTGATGTGGTGACCTAGGGCAAAAACCCTATAGTTTGAAAGTTACAAGGGTTCAAAGTTGAAGAAAACACACTGATTTCAGACTTAGGCTCAATAGAGCTAAAGGGGTGATTTTTGCAAATTAGTCCAAAACTTAGGGTTTGGCTTGTAAACTCACATATGAGTGACCCAAAGGACTTAAGATACTTATTTAACTTGGTTTTTGCACTTTAGTCCCAAAGTGGACTAATTTTGCACATAGGTCCCTAGGGTTTGGTTTTAGGGTTTTCCAGGGTTCCAATTAGGGTTTCTGGTATTCCAGGGGTATAAATGTGATTCAACTTTGTTTTTGGGGACATTTTTTGACTCTTTCCCTAAAGCCTTTAGGTTTTCTCATCTTGGGTTAAGTTTTACCCCTTTGAGCCTTATTTAGGGTTAGGTTCCCTATCCAGGGTCCTATTTGCAAAACACCAAAAACAATACACTTGTTTGAAATTTTTACCTAGTGAATGCACTCTAGGTGTATCAAACATATGCAATGTCAATGCTTATGATGCCATGCTCAAGTTTTAGTTACAGTAACACCAGGGGTGTTACATCCTTCCCCCCATAAAAGAATCTCGTCCCGAGATTTAAAGTCCTAGGGTGAGTAATGGAAAAGGAAATGTGTCACATCTTTATTCCCTTATTTCTGGTACAAGGCAGGGGTAGTGTGGGGGTTCACTCCTTTATTACAGTAGCTATACACACTCTACAAATTACATGAGGCTAGAAAGCCTGGGAAATTCTTATTCAAAAAGTCTTGAGTTTCCCATGTAGCCTCTTCTTCAGAATGTTGGTTCCATTGTATCTTATAGAACTTGAGAGTTTTTCTCCGGGTAACCCTGTCCTTTTGATCCAGAACTCGAATAGGATGTTTCGAGTATGTTAAATCTGGTTCCAGGACAACATCAGTCACTTCAACGGTTCGATCGGGAACCCGAAGACACTTCTTCAGTTGCGACACATGGAACACATTATGGATAGCAGACAGAATTTCGGGGAGCTGCAGTCGATATGCCACTGGTCCACATTGCTCAAGTATCAGAAATGGACCAATGTACCTGGGTGCAAGTTTCCCTTTAACCCCGAAACGCGATACCCCCTTCATGGGTGAAACTTTCAGGTAGACATAGTCCCCTTCATGAAAATATAAAGGCATTCGTCGTTTGTCTACATAACCCTTCTGATGGGCTTGTGCTTTCTTCATATTATGAATAATTTTCTGAACCTTTTCCTCGACCTCCTTCACTATATCAGGCCTAAAGAAATACCTTTCTCCAGGTTCAGACCAATTTAGCGGAGTTCGACACCGTCGCCCATATAAAGCTTCAAAAGGTGCCATCTGGATACTTTCTTGATAGTTGTTGTTATATGAAAACTCCGCCAAAGGCAAACATTCATCCCATTTTGGGGAAAAGTCCAGAACACATGCTCGCAACATATCTTCGAGTACTTGATTAATCCTCTCAGTCTGCCCACTAGTTTGTGGATGATATGTCGAACTATGGAGCAACTTAGTACCCAAGGATTTGTGAAGTGCTTCCCAAAACTTGGCTACAAATTGAGGTCCACCATCCGACACAATGGTCTTTGGAACACCATGCAGACTAAGAATACGAGCAATGTACAATTAGGCATAGACCGTAACCGGGTAATTTGTCTTGACCGGCAAAAAGTGAGCAATCTTCGTAAGCCGATCAATTATAACCCAGATAGA
Source organism: Zea luxurians (assembly GCA_029449295.1). NCBI lineage: Eukaryota > Viridiplantae > Streptophyta > Magnoliopsida > Poales > Poaceae > Zea > Zea luxurians. Next base: position 81,285,693 of record JAOPSE010000003.1, on the reverse strand, counting down.
ATCATACCCCTTTGCAGTTCTGGGCAATCCCACGATAAAGTCCATACTTATATCTTCCCATTTCCATGTTGGGATCGGCAAAGATTGTAATGGACTAGCAGTTTTCATGTGTATGGCTTTGACACGTCTACAGGTGTCACATCTAGCCACATAGCATGCAATCTCGATTTTCATCGTCCAATAGAGACAATGTCTGCCAGAGGAACACATAAGGTTCCATGTGTGCAGTTTGCTTTGTCTAATGACACTGTACTATCTGAGTCTATTGAGCGAGCGGCAATTACGCGATTTTCCCAAACAGACTCAGATGCACCATCTTGGGTAAAACACACAGAAAGAGGTTTACCGACAAGTGGTTACTGTAAGTTCATAGCATAGTGGACGGGTGTAAATGTCGAATACTGTCGTGGTTAACATGTGGCTAACCCGAGATTTTATCAGCACCAGTCACGGCTCGACTTGATCACACATGCTGGAAAAGCACACGCGAGGCGATCGAGGCATGGCTAGAGTGATGACTAGGTGGTTTCTGGCTGATTTAATCTTGAATCTTAAAAGTACTTCCTTCGAATGAGTTGAACCAAAGTGAGTTTAGATAACTCGATAAATCGATCTCTAAACTCAACCTTCGTTCATTGGGTAGTTACAAGTTAGTCAAAACCAACTTGTTGAACTACTTTTGACATTGAGCAAGTTCTCTCAGTACGATCGGTAAACCAAGGGTCGAGAGTTTACTTGGGTTAACAGGAGATCATGCACTTGGGTAGAAATCCATTTGGTCATGTTGTTCATCCATTCCTTCATGCAAGACACATTGTCCACTTGGTTAGAGAATACATGGATTAAGTGAAAGGGTGAATGAACAAACTCCTGCTTCTGGTTGCTCTTGGCAGCTTCGTTGTCAGGTGTGGGAGACCATACGTCGACCAGCCTCATAGAAGGAGGGGGCCTGAAAATGTCTAACTCGCCACCAAGCGCTTCTCCCGCATTATGCGAGGGTCCGGCTTCTGACCTGATAGGATCCGCAGGGACATGTGGGTGTAATTGCGAATACAGTACATGAACTTCCTCATGTAAAGTATTGCAATATACCTGCAAGTTATCAATAGCAGTGCTAAGTTCTTTGACTCGTGCTCGAGCCTTCGCTTCCTTAGCCCAAGCTACTGAACGAGACTGTACTGCCCAATCAAGCGCCAAATCTCGATCAGCAAGTTGATCTTGCAGGGTGCGGATGTAACTTCTTAATTCATTTATTCGGTCACCGTCCGCAACCCATAAATTGGTCCTACGATGTAACTCTGCTTGAAGTTGATTCACGCGAGCTTCAAGATCACCAATTGGATCGTTGCTCCCGCTACTGCTATCTTGCTCCCGCGGGGCAAGTTGGTGTCGAGGTACACCGATAGGTCCAGTATGCTTTCGTGCTGTCTTCCTTGTACGTGGTGGCATTTTCTAAGGGGGAACTTTATTAGTACAATTCTTAGCATGATGCATGAATAATTACAGAATCAACCTTAGTTGATTCAACCTTCTATACATTGCACTCTTCCTATCTGGTCTTTGAAATAAACTCTTCAGAAATACTTAGGTAAGAAGAGAAGAAATTTTCTAGATAAGTCTAAGAAAATCTTTTTGAAGATGCTACATAAGATCTGCCAAGAAGGGCTACGCTCCGATACCAGCTGTGACGGAACCTCCCAAGTCATTAGGCCCACCTACAGTTGTCCTTGTCCAACAGACATCAGACAACCCTGTAGATGTTCCTGAATCACTTGACAAGTTCGGTATCTTTATCCTTACCTTTCCAGGAACGTTTCACCCATCTGACAGACAATATGTTCATCAGAGATGCGGAAATGCGGAAGTGATTACATAAACTTACATTTATTTAAAAGTAAGAGTAAATCGTTTAATACAGACCAGAGTATAAGCGAGTGCAGAAAAGTATTATTACAATACCTGGGAGGTAAAAGCTCCTCCCAATAAGTTCTTTACATAAAAGTTTTTAAGGAGGACCTGGTCCTCCGGTAGCTTCATTCTTGATTATCTTCACTTTTCACCACCTTGGTACAAAAACAACACAAGTTTGTTGTCCCCTCACCTAAAAACAACGGGGGAATAAACCCTGAGTATGGAATTACTCAGCAAGTCTTACCCGACTAAAGAAAAGACTCTCAAGGATATGCTGGTTATAAGGGAGTCAAGGTAAGGCTTTTCAATAATCAAAGACTCTGATTGCAAAATTGCTTATTAAAGTGGATCCTTAAAATCCAATTTTTTTGTCAAGTTTAGTAAAATTACCTGCAGCTAGAGTTCTTCTACCCTAGTTCGATCACTTGACCTGCACTAGCCAATTTCTTAATTCATACTTTATCTTCACTGGATTGCTACGTGTAAGTCAGTGGCCAAGTCTCCATAACCGCGGAGGTACGGTGATCCGAATCGATTATACTCAGCTGAGGATCTCCGATCACACGACATATGTAGCACTTAACCCTTGCATATGTCAACCCGCCACCGAGTTTCTTAAGACCAGATCAGGTTCACGCAAACCGAGAGCACAGATACACCACCGTCCAGCCTCTTGCCACGGAGGGTACACGCTACTCTCGCCACCGCTCCACGCCCATTTCGTGTTATCTTATTCTGGCCTTAGTCTACCCGAGGCAAGGCTTACCCATGACGAGGCATGTGACCAGTTAAAGGGTCCTCGGTCAGCAGGCTTACATTGAGACGGCCCTTAATCGACTCAGACGGAGACACTACACTGAGACTCTCTTTCTCGTGCAAGTCACCCGCCCGGTCTCAGCTTAATCATTTAACCCCAAAGGTTGGTACCTGGCAGAGGTACATCTTTTCCGATGTTGAATCCATCACGGCTGTGATGGATTCACCATCAAGTTTTTATTTTCGAAAACATCCCACCCACTTTTGCCATATCATCTTTTGTAAAAACAAAACATTTTGTTTTTCTAAGGCAATGCTAAGCATCAAAAATCTTTTGTAAAACGGGTGATCAAGGAAGGTAATCAAGTTCAAGGAAGGTAATGCAGGAATTGTTTTAGCAATCAACTCCTATCACCTAATGCATCAATCAGGTGAGAAAGATTTTAAAAACATCAAGGAAGGTGGCAAATGCATCGGGGCTTGCCTTTGTTTATGGGTGAGTCAGGCTTAGATCCACAAATATCGAAGAAACAGTTCTCAGCCTGTGTTTCCAAAGGTGGTGGTACTTGCTCTTCAGTGGCTTCCACTTCTTCTTCGTGTTCTAATCATAACCATACATATGTGTATAAGAATGAATGCCATATAATGCTCATGAGGGTGCAAAGATAATATAAACTTATTATCTAAGTCTTGAATACAATTTTCCTTCACGGAACTCCGAGAACTTAGGGTTTCCGGAGTCAGTAAAGGAGTTCACAGGGCAGGGGGTGTTTTGGGGTTTAGTGATCAAACAAGGTCCAAATCAATTCAAACTCTACCCAAGGCTTCTAAATAATGTGGGGAGTTCATATAAAAATTTTGAACATTTTTGGCATTACTATTAATTCTTTAAAATTCCAGAACCATTTCTTTAAGCTATTTTAAATGCCCTAAAATTCCCTATTTAACCTAAAAATCATGAAACTATTTTTATTAAATTCTAGGAAAAATAAGAAGCCTAGGAAAATTAGTTTCACAATTTTACCATTTTTCTACAATTCTCTACATATTTCTAAACTTATTCTGAAAAAGAAAAGGAGAAAGAATAAATAGTGTTGGGCTGAATCTAGCCCAGTCGGCCCAGACCCAGGCAGAAGCGCGCCCACGCTGGCCGCTTTGCGAAGACACCCTCGGGGTTCTAGCTAACTAGAAACGGGTTCCGTTACTGTTTCTTTAGGTCACTGACAAATTGCAGAGAAGTCCTCAAACTCCTATTTCTTCGCAGTAGGAGGTCCCTGACGGCGGTGAACGCGACCGCGCTCCGGTGAGCAACTGTACCGGCCGAACGGGGCTATGACCGGCGCTCCCGAGCAGTGGGCATGGAATTGAACCACCCTGGATCATTTCCCCTAACCTAATTTCATCCCCGACTAACTAATAAGCTCTGGCTACGGCGGTCGTGAGCATCGCGACAATACCGTCGTGTTCCTAGCGATTGGCGGGCTCCTAGCTCAATTCAGTGGCTCGGCAAGCATCGGAGAGTAACCATAGTGCTCAAACAAGGGAGAGAGAGTGACGAGCTAACCTGGAAAGGGCTGGCCGCGGTGAGCTTGATTCTACGGTCGCGGAAAGTGGATTTGGGGCGAACGTGAAATTGGAGAGCTGTGGGGAGCAATCGGAGCTACGCGTGGGTTCTCTGGACGCACAATTACCTAGCGGAACTGGCTGAGGCTTTAATTTATAGGCATCTTCATCGGTGGCGCCCAATTTGGTCGAGCAACGCGGTAGCCGGAGATAAGGAAGAGGTCTGGCATCTTGGTTACGTGTTCCCAGCCGTGGCGAGCTCATCGGCGATGATGGGACGGCAGTAGGGAATCACGGCGGTGCCGTGGAAAGTCTCGGACACGCGGAGGGCACAGAGATGGCACGACGGCGGCGAGCGGCTTTATCTACGGCGGTGAGCAAGGGGAGGGGTATCGTGGCTGGCCGGGGTGACATCCAGCTCACCGGCGATGAGGATTTGTTTACTGAGCTATGTTTATCTGAAGACCACGATGCACGAATCACGGCGAGCGGCCGACGGGTCACCGGCGATGAAGGTTTGCGGCGCTGGCGATCTAATCTATTTCAGTTGCAGTACTGTACCATGGGAACTTCCTTATTCAGTCGCCTGACAGAGCAAGTTCAGCACTAATTTTCTTCCAATTTTCAATGGCAACTCAACTCAAGCTCTACATCAAAGTTATAATACTGTTGGGGGCCTTCGTCCTCCGAAGGTCCTCAAAAACATGATTTGACAATGTTTTCCAAGTGGATTATGTGAACAGGTATTTTTGGACTCAGAACTATGAATATGAAGCACGGCCAGGACGAAGCCTGAACCAGACGAAGGACGAGCGCAGCCGAAGCTGTGCGCAGGGAAGCTTCGTCGCGACAGCAGAGGGGGGAACCGACTTAAAGATGAAAAGACTGCGTGGGCCTTGACAAATTTCCATAAGCCATTAACAAATGTAATGGACATGGATGTAATTTTACGTGGGCTGCGTCCCGCGCCTATAAATAGATGAACTGTACTCCCGTACTGTTCACGCTGACTTGGCATTGGCTTTTGCGTCACGCTTGTACTTTTTACCTTCTCTCAGGACCGAAGGTACATTTGTAATTTGAAATCATTTCTATTTCTCCATGTTAATAAAATAGAAATGATTCTATGTTGATGTTTATATTTCACGCTTTATATGAATCCTTCGGCGTTACTTATTATATTTACGAAGGTATGTCTCTTATGACCTTCGTCCTAAAATCATTATTTCCCGAAGGGGCATAATGTTTCGAAGGACGAAGGACCTTAGTGTTTAACACTTTTTATGTTGCCTTGTTCTTAACTCTTAGCATTTGAGAACAAGTCCCCAACATTGGCGCCCACCTCCGGTGAACTCACTTCCACTTCAAGCTTTTTTGAACACCTTCGGAAGCTATAGACCTTCGCTATGGCGCCGAAGAAAGCTTCAGCGACTGGGGCTTCAGCACTGCAACCGCTGGACCACAACCAGGAGACCGTCTCTCTTCGGGAGGCCCGAAGCCAGAAGAGAAAGGCTGTCAGCCCGACGCTTCAGGAGGAAGAGCTAGACCAAGAAATCAGGGATATGGAGATCCTACATCAACAGGTGCAAAGGAAGAAGGAGAAGATGGCCCGGCTAGCTGAGTTGCAACGGCAGATAGACGAAGCCTCTGAGGAAGTCCGCCACCTCACCCATGATGAGCAAAACAGAAGGCCTCAGCAGAAAGACCTCCATCAGGAGGGCTTCGTCAACGAAGATGACTGGTATGACAATTTCCATCAGGGAAATTTTGTTTTCGATGATGCTTCTCCTTTGTCCGCTGAGCTGCAGGCTACACCTTGGCCTCCATCCTATAAGCCACCTCAGCTTCCCATGTTCGATGGCCACTCAGACCCGAAGCAGTTCCTGATGAGCTACGAAGCAACAGTGTCTTCGTATGGGGGCAATGCTGCAGTCATGGCGAAGTCTTTCGTCATGGCCGTCAGGAATGTTGCTCAGACCTGGTATTCCTCCCTTCGACCAGGGACAATCACCTCATGGCAGAAGCTGAAGGATATGTTGTTAACCAGCTTTCAAGGATTTTAGACGAAGCCGGTCACTGCACAAGCTTTGTTTCAGTGCACTCAGGATCATGAAGAATACCTTCAGGCATATGTCAGAAGGTTCTTGCGTTTGAGGGCACAGGCACCAACGGTGCCCAATGAAATTGTTATCGAAGCTATGATCAAGGGGCTTCGTCCTGGACCTGCAGCCCAATACTTTGCTAGGAAGCCTCCTCAGACTCTGGAGAAGCTACTCCAGAAGATGGACGAGTACATTCGTGCAGATAACGACTTTCGCCAAAGAAGGGAGGAGGCCTTCAGATTTTCTGAGATGACCAGGGGCTTCGGGGGACGATTCTATCCGAGGCATGTCAGGTCCATCCACAACGCTCAAAATGATGATAAGGGGAGTCAACAGAACAGGCCGCAGTGCTTCTCACAGGCTTCGGGGCAGCAGCAAACTTTCTTTCGGCCACCAGCTCCAAGAGGCAGAGGCGCCAGGGGCTTCGGCGGGAGATTTGGGGATCAACCAAGGAGGACATTTTGCTTATTCTGCGGTGAGAACAAGGGCCATACCACCAGGATGTGCCATGTTACCATCCAGAAACAAAAGGAGCTAGCAGAAGCTGCAGCGCAACAGGGACATCCGAAGCAGGTCATGCATACCGCTTCGTACCATCAGCCTTACATCCCGGAGTACGTGGGCAACCACCCTGCAGCCTCCGTAGCTTCGGCAAGTCAACCTCAAGCTTCATGGCAACAGCCCCCGCCTCCACTGCCGCTGCAACAAGGCCAGCAGCCAGAAGGGAGCCAATATGTTCGGCACCAAAGGGATCTTAGAGAGCAATCCGAAGCTCGCACAGTCAACAGCACTGTGCCAGAGTCGAAGCACATTTATTGATACATATCCTACCTTTGATAGCAGTCTTTTCCATTCAGTTCTATTCTCTGTAGCAAAAAAAAACATTGACAGTTTCCATGTAATAATTTCGTTGTTTCCCATGAGGAAAATCTATTTTCTCCACAGGCTTAAGTTGATGAAGTTTTTGTGTTAACAAGGAGGACCTTCGAAGTATTAAAAATCCTTCGGAGTAACAGAAAGTCGTTCTAAGGAACGCAGAGTAAGTTCATGAAGTCACAAAAAGCCGTTCCAAAGGGAGCGCAGTGTAAGTTTTCTGCTCAAAAGTCGTTCCTAAAGGAATGCAGAGCATACAGCGAAAAGTCAACGCTGATACCGCCTAAGTAAAAGGCGAAGAAGCTCCAAAGACGTTCCTAAGGGAATGCAGAGCTTATACCGCCTAAGTAAAAGGCGAAGAAGCTCCAAAGACGTTCCTAAGGGAATGCAGAGCTTATACCGTCTAAGTAAAAGGCGAAGAAGCTCCAAAGACGTTCCTAAGGGAATGCAGAGCTTACGAATGTATTTTGTGTGTATCTTCGGAACAGACGTCATTTGCATAACATAACATCATCACATCATTTCGCATAGCATAAGCATCATACATCATGTTGCATACGGCAAAAGAAGGGCACACAGTATTAACCTTCGAAAGAATGATTTGAGAAAGTGTAAATTGTGCAAAGTCACGAGGGAATATAATGATAATCTTCGGAAAATAGCTTCGGAGGCTGTTTTTACGAAGCATGGATGAGCTTCATCAGAGCAATATCAAAATTGTTTAGCTTCGGAGAATGCTTTCACGAAGCATGGATGTGTCTTATCAGAATAGTTTTAACGGAGAATATTTTCTTCACGAAGCATGAAAAGAAGGGAAGGTGTTTTTTCGCCGAAGGCTCAAAAATGGTATGTATGTAGAGTTTCATGCATCGTAAAGAATTGAATAATGAAAAGAAACTTGTACATTACATTCAAATGTGCAAAAGGTTACATAGATTACAATTTAAATGTTTTTTCTAATAGCATCTAGTCTTCTCTTAAAACTGCTTCGGCGGCTTCATTTAGAAGTTGATCAACAACTTTGTCCATGATAGCTTCGGCCATTTGTTTAATTTCGTCATCCCCTTTTGTGTGGGGATCGACAGTCGATCCAGCAGCTTCTGAGGGAAGAGAACATTTCTTCATTACTATTACAAATTGCGAGCAAAGTTTGAAATAAAATTACAACACGATAAGAACGACTAATTAATACCTAATTGTCTCTCGGGCTCTGTACTTCTTTCGGCAGCTTCTGCCACTTTCCTGGCATCATGGATGCCTTTTTCGCTCCTTTGGATGATTTCTTGCGCCATGCCTCGGCCGCCGTCGTTCCAGATATCAGTAAAAAATTTGCCACCAACAACGCTTGCTTCGGCCGAGGGGTCCTTGATGTCTTCGGAAGACAAGGCAGCTTCGGACTGAGCTAAAAATTTTACATGCCCGCAACCTTTCTTCTCTAAGACAGAGGCAATTCCTCTGGCGCCCGAAAAAGCGCAGATGTCGCCGCGACTGCTCAGGATCTCCTCGAAGGCCTCTGCTTCGTGACTAATCCATTCCAGTGGACCTTCGGGATTACCTCGAGAGAAATTCTCTTCGCTGGAGAAGGCGCCCACGCTGGCGAAGCTGGTTTTAATTTTATTTACGCATTCTACAGATTTAACATAACAGTTCCTCTGAGAAGCACGAAGCTCTTTAACACTTAACTCCAATTTGTTGACCATATGATCACTGAGTTCTCGTTTTGTTTCCTCCAGCACACGTTCCTCTTTGGCCCTAGTCAGCTGCTTCTGAAGATCTTTAATTTCACGCTTTTGGGCTTCAGCCTGGGCTTTTGAAGCAGCTTCGTCCTTCTTTACTTTCTCTACCAGTGTGAGCAGAATTTTATCCTTTTCCAGAGCTTCGTTCCTCAGTTTGATAACTTCGGAGCGTAAATTGTTAAACGCAATATCATAGCTTTCATCTTCGGCGCTTTTCTGGGCTCTTAACGCGTTGCTCAGAATCAGGCCCTGTGTAAAAAAGAATCCATATAAGAATAAAGGAATGAATTACGCATTAAAAAGTTTTTTCAAACGCTTAATTTCCATACCTTTAGGCTATTATATGCAAGACTGTCTGCAAGATCCTCTTTCGTCATGGCGCATAATCCAGCTTCGAGCTTCGGGAATCCCATGCTTCTAGCCATTTCCCGGCACACGGATAATTCTTTATTGTCTGGGAGGCAATACAGGAAATCATCTTCGTTTGTCCCATTAAATATTACTGCCCCCTTCGGATACTTCAACTCTTTCGCATAGTGATTCGCTTCATAGATCTCTTCTTCAGACAGCTTCTTCCCCGAAGCATGTCGCACGGTGTAATCGTATACGCTGGAGGGAGCTTCGGGGATGGCAGTGTCAATTTCTTCAACTAAAACTGGTTCTGATATTTTTATTGCTTCGGCTTCCAAAGGTTGCTCCTTGTAGGGCTCTGAACGCCCAGCTTCAGCTTCGGCCTGTTGCGTCGAAGCTTCAGTAGAAGCTTCAGCAACTTCAGCACTCTTTTTTGGAGTTGTGCTTGAAGACTTAATTGTCTCCAAGACATCTAGTACGTTTACCATTCTTTTCCTTTTTGGGGTCACCGATGGCCCCTTTTGGTTTTTTATTACTTCGACATTTACCGAAGGACTTAAGATTTCAGACATTTTTGGCTCGTCAATCTTCGGCTTTTCTACTACTGAAGGCGCTTCAGTCTTCTCTTCCATCTTCGGCACTGGAGCTGGTTCTGTAGCTTCAGAGGCCAAAGAAGCTTCGCCAATGAATTCTGGCACTGTGGCCGGCTCAATAAAGCGTGTCCGATGGGTGAGCACCTTCATCTTTTTTCTTTGAGGCGCTGGCTCACTAGGGGCACTTGTGGTAGCTTCTGTCGCAGGAGAAGTATTTTTCCTTTTGCGACCCAATACCGGATAATGATAGTCAGGGTAGATGAACCCGACCGCGTCAAACACACGGTTGAGCCTTTTCTTCTTTCGGCCTCCGAAGGCTGCTGATAATGCAGTGTTCTCAGCCTTCGAATATGTGCCAAGCAGTTCGTCACTTAATGTCTCAATACTTTTCAACCAATCATCATCAGGTTCAACAAATTTATCTGCATACTTGAATGTGTATTTTAGTCTAACTAGTCCGCCTTCGTCGGACTCTTTAATGGTTTCCTTCGGCATTTCCCACTTTTCTGCAAGTGGCCATATCCTGAAGGCAATGTGCTCTTGGACCAAGTCCCTTGTTCCAATGAAGGAGCAGACTACGCCGAAGGCTCTTTGGCACTCCTCGGCTGCTTCGTCCATTTCAACCTTCGGCCTTCGTAGTCCGAAGCGTTGCCAGATGGGGCACATAATAATACTTTTAACATTTTCTTGCGCTGTTAAGTCATTCTTCACATAAAACCACTCTGTCATCCAGGCTCCGGGCCACCTCTTCCGAAAGGTCGGCACAGGGCAGCTTGACCCGGAGCGGGCACCGAAGCTGTAACACCCAAAATTGTTGTGATATTGTTCTTTTCCCCAGGGTTTTGTCTCGTATAATAATTCATGAATGTTGCAAAAACTCTTAGCATTTGGTTCTAAACCTTGGCTTCTTGCAGCCCAGACAAATATCCCCATCCTTATGATAGCTTCGGGAGTAAGTTGATGAAGGTAGACTTGAAATGTTTTCAGTACCTCAACAACAAAGTTGCTCAGGGGAAATCGAAGCCCAGCCTTGAGAAAGCTTCGGAAGATTACAACTTCATCTTCTTCGGGAGTGGGAGAAGTCTTTTCTCCAGCGTCAGCCCTCACAATAGATATATCTCGAAAATACCGCCCCCTCATATTATCAATATGGCTCTGCTTGATAGTGGTTTTCCCGAAAACCGTGTGACTTGGCCGCCATGGACGATCTTCGGCCTCTTCCCCACCACTCTCTACATCATAGCTGTCGCTGTCACCAGTATCTTCGGACAAACCTTCGAGAATCTCTTTGGTGATTTTCTCTGTATTGGTCTCTGCCATCGCTATCAGGAACCCCAGATTCTTCTCCTCCTCGAGACTCAGCTTCGTCTCAGCAGGAATCTTCTTGCCTTCAGACATCTTCGGAAACGCTAAAAAATTGTTCCCGAGGCCGAAGCTCCAAAATCAAAAAGACCAGCAAATCTTAGTGCACAAGAGCCAAAAATTTTAGTGGGTCGAAGCAGATGGCAAGTGTGCGTACCAAATGAGTTGGCGGTATGATCTTATTTATACGCCCGGGGCGTTGAAAATTGAAAGACCCCGCTTGTCAGTGAATGTTGCTATTCTAGCAAAGGGAAGGTGTTTTTTCGGACCTTCGGCTCAAGGCCTTCGTCCATATCGCAATCTGAATTTATTATTAACAAATTAATATTGCGAGGGGCTACTGTTGGGGGCCTTCGTCCTCCGAAGGTCCTCAAAAACATGATTTGACAATGTTTTCCAAGTGGATTATGTGAACAGGTATTTTTGGACTCAGAACTATGAATATGAAGCACGGCCAGGACGAAGCCTGAACCAGACGAAGAACGAGCGCAGCCGAAGCTGTGCGCAGGGAAGCTTCGTCGCGACAGCAGAGGGGGGAACCGACTTAAAGATGAAAAGACTGCGTGGGCCTTGACAAATTTCCATAAGCCATTAACAAATGTAATGGACATGGATGTAATTTTACGTGGGCTGCGTCCCGCGCCTATAAATAGATGAACAGTACTCCCGTACTGTTCACGCTGACTTGGCATTGGCTTTTGCGTCACGCTTGTACTTTTTACCTTCTCTCAGGACCGAAGGTACATTTGTAATTTGAAATCATTTCTATTTCTCCATGTTAATAAAATAGAAATGATTCTATGTTGATGTTTATATTTCACGCTTTATATGAATCCTTCGGCGTTACTTATTATATTTACGAAGGTATGTCTCTTATGACCTTCGTCCTAAAATCATTATTTCCCGAAGGGGCATAATGTTTCGAAGGACGAAGGACCTTAGTGTTTAACACTTTTTATGTTGCCTTGTTCTTAACTCTTAGCATTTGAGAACAAGTCCCCAACAAATACTACATACCAACTACAAAGTTGTTATAGGAATTGGAATCAGTTGAGCACTGGATCAAGGTTAAAATGGCTCTCAAACTTGGAGCAAGGTCACTGTCAACTTGAGATTCAGACTATATTAGTCTGACAGTCCAAGTTTGAGCATGATTATCTCCAAATTTCTCACAAGAACATGGTTTGCTCTCTTCAGCAAAATTGTTCTCCTTTGATTTGGTCTACAACTTTGATATGGTGACCTAGGGCAAAAACCCTATAGTTTGAAAGTTACAAGGGTTCAAAGTTGAAGAAAACACACTGATTTCAGACTTAGGCTCAATAGAGCTAAAGGGGTGATTTTTGCAAATTAGTCCAAAACTTAGGGTTTGGCTTGTAAATTCACATATGAGTGACCCAAAGGACTTAAGATACTTATTTAACTTGGTTTTTGCACTTTAGTCCAAAAGTGGACTAATTTTGCACATAGGTCCCTAGGGTTTGGTTTTAAGGTTTTCCAGGGTTCCAATTAGGGTTTCTGGTATTCGAGGGGTATAAATGTGATTCAACTTTGTTTTTGGGGACATTTTTTGACTCTTTCCCTAAAGCCTTTAGGTTTTCTCATCTTGGGTTAAGTTTTACCCCTTTGAGCCTTATTTAGGGTTAGGTTCCCTATCCAGGGTCCTATTTGCAAAACACCAAAAACAATACACTTGTTTGAAATTTTTACCTAGTGAATGCACTCTAGGTGTATCAAACATATGCAATGTCAATGCTTATGATGTCATGCTCAAGTTTTAGTTACAGTAACACCAGGGGTGTTACAGATTATACTCAGTTGAGGATCTCCAATCACACGACATATGTAGCACTTAACCCTTGCATATGTCAACCCGCCACCGGGGTTCTTAAGACCAGATCAGGTTCACGCCAACCGAGAGCACAGATACACCACCGTCCAGCCTCTTGCCACGGAGGGTACACGCTACTCTCGCCATCTCTCCACTCCCATTACGTGGTATCTTATTCTAGCCTTAGTCTGCCCGAGGCAAAGCTTACCCATGACGAGGCATGTGACCAGTTAAAGGGTCCTCGGTCATCAAGCCTACATCGACACGGTCCTTAATCGACTCAGACGAAGTCACTACACCAAGACTCTCTTCTCGTGCAAGTCACTCGCCCTGTCTCAGCTTAATCATTTCAAATCCCATAGTTTGGTACCTGGCAGAGGTACATCTTTTTCGATGTTGAACCCATCATGGCCATGATGGATCCACCATCAAGTTTTCTTCTCAAAAACCTCCCTCCCACTTTGCAACATCATCCTTTGTAAAAACAAAACATTTTGTTTTGCTAAAGCAAGACTAAGCATAGGAAAAACCTTTTTGTAAAACAGGGATTCCAAGGAAAGTAATCAAATTCAAGGAAGGTAATGCAGGAATTGTTTTAGCAATCAACTCCTATCACCTAATGCACCAAGCAAGTGAGAAAGATTTTAAAAGAGTCAAGGGGGTGGCAAATGCACCTGGGCTTGCCTTGATTTACAGGTGATTCAGGCTCAGTTCCACAGATGTAAAAATAAAAACAGATGTCCGCCTGATGTTCCTGAGGTGATGGAGGTGAAGTCTTCTCTCCTTCTACTTCAACTTCTTCTTCGTTTTCTAAAGATAATCATACATAAGAATGAATTCCCATGTAATGCTTATGAGAGTGCAAATTTAATAAGAGTTTATTATCTAAAGTTTTGAATACAATTTTCCTTCACGGTTCTCCGAGAAACTAGGGTTTCCGGAGTTAGTAAAGGAATTCAAAGGGAAGGGGGTAGGGTTTTGGGTTCTAAGTATCAAACGAGGTCCAAATCGTATCAAAGTCTACCCAAAGCTTCTAAATAATGTTTAGAGTTCATATAAAAAGTTTAGGGATTTTTGGAATTATTATCTAATTTCTAAAAATCCAGAAACAATGTTTTAGGCTATTTTAAATGTTCCAAAATTACCTATTTGACCTAAAAATCATAAAACTATTTTTATTAAATACTATGGAAAATAAGAAATCTAGGAAAATTGGTTTGACATTTTTACCATTTTTCTACAATTTTCTAAAATTGTTTTAGCCCTGGTAGAAAAAGAAAAGACCAAAAGAATGAATAGTCCTAGGCTGAATTCAGCCCAGGCGGCCCAACTATGGGCGGAAGCGCGCCCGCGCCAGTGCCTCAATAGACTTTGCACGGAGACCCTTGTCTTATTAAATAACCCAAAGGAGTCCAAAGCACTATTTAAAACAGTCGCTAACAACTGCAGAAAAGACCCTGGACTTCTATTTCTTTACACTGTCTGATCCACGACGTGAACCGCACGGGGAGCCAAGCTCCAGCGAGCTAGACTGGCCGGAGGGAGCCAAGACCGGTGCTCCCGAGTGACTGACACTGAATCGAACCCCTCCCGAGCATTTCCCACAACTTAATTTCAAGAATGGCGATCTAATTTGGTCTGGCCACGGTGACCGCGCGGATGAACCAAAGAACCACGTGTTCCCGGCGATTGGCGACGGTCTAGTTCAATCGGGTTAGTCAACGAGCATCACGGGTTCATGAGATCACTCAAACGAGAGAGCAGAGAGGATGAGAGGACCTATATCGCGCTGGCCACGGCGAGCTTGGTTCTACGGTGTTCTTAACTAATTTGGGGGTAATCCCAAATTGAAGTTCTCTAGGGGACAATTCAAGGCACGAGTTGGTGTATGGGTTGCTTGACTACCTTGCGGAGCCAACGACACACTCAATTTAAAGGAGGGAAGAGCGGTGGCCGGTGAATTTGGTGAAGACGCGCGGCGGTCGGAGGAGGGGGAGCTCACTAGCGCACTGGATTGGTGTCCAATTACCGTGGCATTCACTCCGGCGATCAACGGAGACCTATAGCAGATCACGGCGATGCAGTGGAGATGCCAAGACACGCGGCACAAGGCCGGAAGGCGGCAGTCACCGGCGAGCTTATATAATTCCGCCGTGGCGAGCTAGGTACGGTGGCCGGAGTTATTTACTGGCCGAAGCTTATCCTCGACGATGTGATTTTTCACCCCACGATCGTTATCCTATCAACCCGAGCACGAATCGAGACGACGATGGCACGAATCGCGGCGAAGAGATCATCGACGGTGAACGGCTGATCTGACCTTCTTCAGATACTGTACCATTGAAACTACTGACAGAGCGCCTGACAGACGAAGTTTAGAGCAAATTTTCTCCTAATTCTCTGTGACAACATATCCAAGGCTCTCTATCAAAGTTGTAGACCTATAAACCATCTTCATCTTTGTCATAGTGTTCCTAGTCAGATTCTCACTGGATCATGCTTGAATCCTAGTCCAAAGATGGCTCGGTTACACTGTTAGTCTGATTTCAGATTGAGGACAACCTCACAGCCTGACTTTGGGTTTAATTATCTCCTGATTCTTCATAACAACCATGCTTACACTCTTAAGCAAAGTTATTCTCCTTTGATAGGTCTACAATATTGATGTGGTGACCTAGGGTAAATTCTCAATAATTTGGAAGATATAGAGCTCCAAAGTTGAATCAATGTCACTGAATTTCAGACTTAGGTTTATAGGGTTTAAGTGGTGCTTTTTGCAAATAGGCCCAAAACTTAGGGTTTAACTTGCAAATTCACATATTTGTGAACCATATGACTTAAAACACCTTACTTTACTAGTTTTTGCACTTTAGTCCAAAAGTGCACTAACTTTGCACTTAGCCCCCTAGGGTTTAGGTTTAGGGTTTTCCAGGGTTCTAATTAGGGTTTTTGGTATTTCAGGGGTGTGAATGTAATTTAGGTCCATTCTTAGTAACATTTTTCAACTATTTCACTTAAGCTTTGGGGTTTTCTCTATTTGGATTTTGTTTTACCCTTCTAATCCTAATTTAGGGTTAAGTACCCTATTCTAGGGTTTTATTTGCAAAACACCATATCAATACAACTTGTTTGAAATTTTTGCCTAGTGAATGCATTCTAGGTGTATCAAACATATGAAATGCTAATGCTGATGATGTTATGCTCAAGTTTTAGTAACAGTAACACCAGGGGTGTTACAATCGGATCCGCCGCCACCGTCGCCACCACCGTCGTCGGTCCCGCCGCCATCGCCACCACCTGGGGGTGATCTCCCCCAAGGGCACCAGTAGCTACAACCACAGCAGCAGCAGCAACAACAACAGCGGGCGTCCTGCTTCCAGGGTCGCTGGAAGGTCTAGGGCCCGAAGTAAGTGTAGCTCAATCCTTGTTTTTGCGAGTGTAGTTATCATGCCGACAGGTCTCAACCCGTCCTTGTTTGCTAGGGCTTCCTCCCCCTCTGCTCCCAAGGTCGCGCCTTCTCCGCTGGATACCATGCCCGCCGGTGGGTCTGGCTCTCAGCAGCAGGCATCTGCTAGGAGTGGTACCGGCAGTCCGCCCCCAGCTGCTGCAACTGCGCCGACAGCTACCGCAGCCTCAACGACGGTGATGCCGTCGAGTACACCGTCGGCAGCAGCGGAGGAGGTCCCAACTGCGCCCGCCCCCGCCACCGAGGGTGACGCGGGGGGCACATCCAGCTTCGACCCGCCGCCCACTCTGGAGCAGCCGGAGGTGGTTCTTGGGCAACGGCTCCGATCTGGTGCCGAGCCAGAAGCAGCGTCGGTTCCCCTCTCCCGGGTGCTGTCTCGTGCGCATCAGGCCCTTCAATAGACCGAGGCGGCGATCCGGTGGGAATGGGACACGCTGGAATCTGAGCACCAGCGCCTCAGCGACTGGCGTACCCAGCTGGAGGAGCGCACCAAGGCGGCGTCCCACCAGTTCGCCTTTGAGCGGTCCGAACTAGCGCGGGACCGCAAGGACTACAAGAAGGACCTCCAAAAGGTGTACGCCAGGGAGCTGGAGGCGAGACGGGAGGAGAAGAGGTTGGCCAAGAAGGAGGAGCACTTGAACCAGAGGGAGGAGGTTGTCACAGAGCTCCAGGCCAAGCTGAATGCCTTCAATGAAATCCTGGAGGAGCAGCGGGTCCAGCAGACCATGGCTGTGGAGAGTCTGCAAAAGCTGCAGTGGGAGCTCGATGGCAAGGCCCGCGACGCCGCCCTCACCGAGGAGAAGCTTAAAGCGAAAGGAGAATCCTTGGACAGGCGGGAGGTGGACCTTGCCAGGCGGGAGAAGGATCTCGCCGTCAAGGAGGAAATGCTTGAGAGGCAGGAGAAGTCACTGGCTGAGCATGAGCTCAAGGTGGAGGAGAAGGAGCGGACGCTGGAGGAGCAGGTCCGCTAGTTCCAGGCGCCGCAGGCAGCATCGGGCCCCCAGGTGGTGGAGGCGATGAAGAAAACACTTGAAGATCTTCGGGCGAAGCAGCGCGCCGGGGTCCAGCACATCACCGCATGGGCCGGCGAGGCGAGCACGACACTGGTGCCGCTAGGGGTGAGTCCCATCCCGGTGTCGGAGCTGCCGACGTCCATCTCCGACGCGCTCCCGGTGCTAGACACCGCCGCCGACCGCCTCCGATGCCTGGACCAGATCCTTGGCGCCCGCCTGGAGGCTGAGGGCGGCAGGCTCTACCGGGCGGTGATCGAGTACATCCTGAGTCCTGACGTGCTTCCGGAGCCACGACCCGGCCATCTCCTTGGAGCCAGTGATCGTTGGTCCAGTGGTCGACACCAAAGACGCCGCCTGGGAGGGCGTATAAGATACTGTGGAGGTGGTGGCCGAGCGCTTCCAGCGGGATCCTGCCGATGATTAGTAGCTAGATCTACAGAGAGAAGGCAAGGGTCCCGCTGGGAAGCGGCTTTGTAACAGTTTTTGGTTTTGTAAGATACTTTTGAGAAGTATTAATCTAACAGTGATAGAACTTATATGTATGTTATTTGCCTTTGTTGTGTGCGCCATTACCAACTTCTCTATGGTACTTGGCCCCCCTGGGATGTAGGCTCGACATGTCGAGGCTGGATGCCAGTACACTTAAGAAAGAATTGGTGACCCGGCGCCCAGGAGGTAGTCTCGGCTGGGACCAGGACCTGTACACAGCTTCAGCTAGGAAGTTTTAGTAGCACACCCATAGGACCCGCCAACTGGTATCTTCTATCCTTTGATTCACACAACAGGACCTGCAGGACTTAGCCTGGGAAGCCAATCCATGTGTCTGGACCCCCTGGATCACAGCTCCTAATACTAGGGCACCCATCGCAGAGTGGTGGAGCGTGTAGGCTTAGGGTACGGGACTAGGCTAAGCGGCTACACAGCTCTGGACCACCCCAGGAGACGTGTGCCCATTCTCTAGAACCGGACCCCAGGTTACTGGACCCACAGGACCTATAGTTCCAAATACCAGGGTACCCGTCACAGAGTGGTGGAGCATGCAGGCTTAGGGTACGGAACCAAGCTAAAAGGCTACACGGCTCTGGACCACCCTAGCAGACAAGCACCCGTTGTCTAGAACTGGCCCCCAGGCTACCGGACCCCCTGCCGAGGGGTCCCAAACTGCAAGTCTGGCTACTCAATTCGGATGAAAAATAATGCTCGTAAATTGAAGCAGACTAAAAACATCACAAAAACAAGTCTGGGGGTGAATCTTTTCTTTATAACTTGGTATTCATGAGTGTAGGCCAACAGACCGGGTTTATGAGGGTGGACCTCACCGGGCTGGCGTACATATATGCGCTACTTAGTTACAAAGCAAGAAAACCAGGTCCCCAGGCTTGTTTTTATGCGAAAAACTTACGGAGATGCTCTATGTTCTAGGGATTTGGGAAGAGGCTCTCCTTCAGTTGTAGCAAGGCGGACACACCCGGGTCAGCATATTTCCGTCACCTTGAAGGGTCCCTCCCAGCTAGGGGAGAATTTGTGGAGCCCTTCTCGGTTCAGTACTCGCCTTAGGACCAGGTCCCCGACCCTGAGCTCCCTACTATGCACGAACCGTTGGTGATAGCGCCTGAGCGCCTAGTTGTACCGTGCATTTCGGATTGCCGCTTGCCATCTACGCTCATCAATGAGGTCCACGTCCTCACACCGTAGTTGTTCCTGCACAGACTCATCGAAAGCTTGGATCCGTGGGGAGCCCATAATGATTTTCGGGGGAAGGCAGGCTTTGGCCCCGCAGACCAGGAAGAACGGGGTCTCCCCGGTAGCTCGGCTGGGTGTGGGACGGTTCCCCCAAAGCACGGACGGAAGCTCATTGACCCAATTTGCACCATGCTTTTTCAAGCAGTCGTAGGTGCGTGTCTTGAGCCCCCTGAGGATCTCTGCATTTGCCCTCTCCACCTGGCCATTGCTCCTAGGGTGAGCCACGAACGCAAAGCAGAGCTAGGTGCCAATGCCCTCGCAATACTCCTAGAAAAGCCAACTTGTAAACTGTGTCCCGTTGTCCGTAATGATATGGTTTGGGACCCCAAATCTACAGGCAATCGACTTGAGGAAAGCAACAGCAGCACCCTAGGTGATGTTGACCACAGGGGTGGCCTCTGCCCACTTGGTGAACTTGTCGATTGTCACACCCGGTTTTAAAGAACAAAGTCGGGTGCATCTCATACATGCGCCAAGAAGACAACATATATAATAACAGAGTGTATAGAGATAAATGTCATAATAAAATCAGAGTACTTATTACATAGCGGAAGTCTTACAAAATAAAATATGAATATCGCAGGAATTAAAATCTATCCTTGGCGCCAGAAAGCTGACTGGGAGACGCCACCTAGATCAAGTCGAAAGCCTCGGTATTAGGCAGCTCCTCTTCGACCACCTGTTCTTCTCCTGTGGTGGGGGTGTGAGACAGCAAGAGTGAGCTCACATACGATCATAGCTCAACAAGTCATGGGGAATAATGTGGCATGAACTCACCAAAGGTGGGAGTTCATGAAGTGTAAGGCTGATCAATGAAATAAAGGTTGAAGCTGAGCATTGCTTTTAGAAGTTGGTCAAAAGTTTATTAGCAATTACTAAGTGTAAGTAAATACCAAACCATAGTAATAATAAATAAAAGTAATAATAAAATAGTCCCACATGCAATGAAATGACCAATTGAGATTAAGTTCCATAAATTAATCATGTGAGTGTCCGAGCCGCTCATGACCGTGAGCACGGCTAGTATACCAGTTTTACACTCTGCAGAGGTTGCACATCTTTACCCACAAGTCGTGTTACCCATTTGCCACGGAGTTGATCAGACCCCATACACCTCTACCAAGGAAGCGAGGCAAGGTACCACTACGAGGCCTTTACAAAGTTCCACTAGCTTCAGACTACCCGCTACAGTTTATAGGAAGCTCCAGTGCAGGAATCCCTCGCCTGACCGCCATCGCAGCAAAATCAACCCAAGGACCTCCCTACACTGACCACTCCCCTACTGCCCTTGCCCCTTTCGGGTAAGGTAGCCATCCACTAGCTTTCCTAGTTAATCAGCCAAGGACGTCCCATTAAACCCTTGTGGTAGCACTGTTTCCCGGGGTGGTTCTCCATGTTCCCATTAACATAATGATCTTATCATGAACAGTAAAGAATTGACAGATAATAAAAAGTGTAATCATGAGTAATAAATATCTCTATACCCAAAACCACATAAAGCAATAGCACGTACTACCCAAAAATTTAGTAGTAAAACCAGTGGTGAAACAAGGTATAAAGATAGTCAAATCTAGGGTAACCTATTGGGTCCCAGCAAAATTAACCTATACAGATCATTATAATTAATAAGAACATGAATGGGTAGAAGAAGTGATCAAGGGCACAACTTGCCTTAGACTCGCGAAATCCAGGTACTTTACCAAATTGGTCTTTGGGTTTTCTCATGACCTCGCCTCTACTTGTAGCAATACATACAATCAAGCAAATAATTGATATGGTAACATTACACCAAAGCATAAGAACAAACTGCGTAAAAATATTCTACACGATGCTACGAGAGCGTAGGTTCGAGAACCATTAAAATCGGAGTTAAAACAAAGAATCTATGGATAAAACGATATTTTAGGCGCAACAAATCTAATAGATGCGATCTAACATATATTGCATTTAAACTAAGCAGATATTAAATTAAAATATTTGAGTTGGTAATAATAATTAATGATTATTTATAAAATGAGTAGGTTATAACTAAAAATTAGATTAACCAGATTATCTAGCTAATTAACATTAATTAAATAAGTAATTAATAATTAATTAATTAATTAATTAATTAATTAAAACATGTGGCATAAATAAAACAATATTATTACTACATACGCAAAAACTAATATGAACCTAGCACAACTTGGACAGATAAAGATATATTATCTGACCTGGAAGATATCACATTTTTAATAAATTAGTAGGGCTACACAAAAAAAATATGTGATATGACGCGATCTAATTGGTTAGATCAGGGTAACATAAAGAATTAAGAGGTAAATAGACATAATATATGAGATCTAGGTATGGTCATCTTCTATCTCCATTCATCTCCTATCTTGGACAGGGGCTATGGGGAAGAAGATCACGCATATAATCTGCGAAAATAAAGAAACATGAGGTGGAACAAACCTCGTTTCCGTAAACATAAACGCCATCTGGTTGTGGATCTGTTGGTTGCTCCATGTTGCTCCTCCTCGCCCTGGATTGCCGCCCAGCGCACGACTCTCTGATCCTAGGTTCTCAATGGCTAGAGCAGGGTTGGATGGAACGAAGAAATCAAGTCACGGGATTATATACTCCGAAGGGATCAAAAAGAAGGTTGGTTAGCCGTGTGATTCGCAGGTAGTTACAACTACCTAATCGTAATAGGCTCGTCATGGAGAAAGTAGCTAGCAGGAAGGGTCCCACCCGGCAGAGAATTAATTCCCCTGAGCACGGTGGATGGGAAGCATAGGTGCGGGCCCCACGAGTCAATGGTACTAGGATGCACGTGGGGGATCCATGAAAAACGAGTTGGGCTAGCGCAAGGCTAGACCCGCCAGCTTTGTTTTTTTTCTTTCCTGTTTTTATTTTTTATATATTTTTAGTTTATTCAAACTTGATTTGTGTTTTTGAATTCTACACTCAAGTTCAAATGCACAAAAAAATAGACTCCAGCATGAAATGCAAAATTGTATCTTATTTATAATATTTGGTTATCTACATGCCTCAAAATATAAACCACATACACATATATATTTTTTATAAGATACTCGTTTGGAACGTATACTCTAAATTCCATTACTTATTTTTAGAATAAATATATATATATATATTACATGTACCACGAATTATTTTAATTCAAATGCATATATTTATTTGTAAAGGGTGTTTAAGGGAATAATTAGATAGGCTGAAAGTCCCTTCTTCTATTTGTTGTTCCCGGTTTTAATTTAAACTTTAAGTTCAAATTTGGATCTAAGTTTTGAATTACCAAAACTTTTGATGTTACTAGTTATTTGCTTTAGGGAAACATAATTTATAAAGAAGGAATTCATTATTTAGAAGTCATTCTATCTTAAGTATTTTGGGAGATCTCTCTGAATTACCAACATATGATTTTGGGTGTTACATCGATGGCGACGAAGAGGTACCGGTACCCGCCGACGGCCCTAGGAAACGGTCCCAGGATATCCACCCCCACACGGCGAATGGCCAGGAGGGCGGAATCATCTGCAGAGCCTGAGCTAGTGTGTGTATCTTCTTTGCGTGGTATTGACACGCCTTGCAGGACTTCACCATCTCAGCTGCATCCTGGAGGGCGGTTGGCCAGTAAAAGCCATGTCGGAAGGCCTTACCGACCAGCGTGCGGGATGAGGAATGACTTCCGCACTCTCCTCCATGGATCTCCGTGAGCAACTCATGGCCCTCCTCCTGGGTAATGCACCGCATGAGAATACCGTTGGCGCCACGGCGGTAGAGATCCCCTTCCACTACCGTGTGTCGTTTAGCCAACCGTACTATGCGCTCTGCGGACACATGATCTTCAGCAAGGATGTTTTCCTTCAGGTAGTCCCGGATCTCGGAGATCCATGCATCGGGACCACTCCGAGATACTGGCTGTGGCACTAAGGGGTAGGCAGGACCCCTACAGCACACACAATCTTCGGTGGGTTCTGTAGATGTAACGCCACCGGGACCGCTAGCTTCGAGGTGCTAGTCTCGCCCCCTTCGCCTAGTTCGGCAAGTTGGGCGGTGGGTCTCTGCAGCCGTCTTTCGAAGACGCCCTCGGGCATGGGTGCCCAAGTTGATGCCCTCACGGAGAGTTCATCTGCCACCGAGTTGTCAGCCCGAGGAACATGTTGTAGTTTCAGGGCCGTGAAGTCCTTCTCCAGCTTCCTTACGTGGAGGAGGTAAGCTGCGAGCCTAGGCTTGTTGCAGCTACATTCCCCACGGACTTGCTTGATGATCAGCTTGGAGTCCCCCTTCATGAGGAGCTAGCGGATCCCTATGGATAGGGTCGCAGACAAGCCGAAGATCAGTGCTTCGTATTCTGCCATATTGTTGGTGGCCTTGAACTCAAGGTGCACCATGTACTTCACTTGATCTCCGCTTGGGTCGACAAGGACCACCCCAGCCCCGCCAATTTGTTGGCGGGCGGATTCATCGAAGAAGAGCATCCAGTGGGGCTCGGTGAAGACCGGACCCCTGGGCTCCGCAGGTGTGGGGTCCGAATCGGGATCCAGACCCCCAAGGGTGCTCGGGGGAGGCGTCCACTCCACGATGAAGTCGGCTAGAACCTGGCTCTTGACGGCATGGCGAGGCTGGAAGTCCAGCTGGAACTCAGCGAACTCCACGGCCCACTTGGCAATGTTGCCTGTGGCGTTAGAGTTGTGGAGGATGGCCCTTAATGGAAAGGAGGTCACCACCACAACCCTATCTGCCTGGAAATAGTGGCGCAGCTTCCTGGACGCAACAAGTACAGCATAGAGGAGCTTGTGCGTCTCAAGGTACCTGGTCTTTGCCTCATTAAGGACCTCGCTGACGTAGTATACTGGCCTCTGAACGGTCCGGACCCCTGTAGCTGGTCCCGAGTCCTCAGGATCCATGGTGGTCGGACCACCACCTTCTCCTGGGGGAACCTCTTGACTCCCCTAGAAATGCTGCTCCGTTCTTTCGGCGACCAGCACCATGCTCACCGCCTCCACCGCCGCTGCAATGTACAAGTACAGCGGCTCCCTTGGCTCTAGAGCTATCAGTATTGGCAGGGACACCAGGTGCTGCTTCAACTCTTGGAAGGCACGTTCCGCCTCTTCGGTCCAAGGGAATGGACCTAATTTTCGTAGGAGCTTAAAGAAGGGTAGCGCCACTCAGCCAACCTTGAAATGAAGCGGCTAAGGGTGGCTAATGACCCCGTAAGCTTCTGGACGTCCTTGATTCGGGCCGGAGGCCTCATCGCCTCAATCACCCTGATCTTCTCCGGGTTTGCTTCAATGCCCCGGTGTGAAACCAGGAACCCCAGCAACTTCCTAGCGGAGACACCAAAGATGCACTTGTCCGGGTTCAGCTTCGTGTGCGTCGCCCGCAGCTTGTCAAAGACCAGGGTCAGGTCTTCTACCAGTGTTGACCCCCTCCTAGTCTTGACCACGATGTCATCGACATATATCTCTACCTTGTCCGTAATCAGGTCGCAAAGGTATTACTCATCACCCGTATAAATGTTGGCAAGGCATTCTTCAGACCGTAGGGCATTACAACATAGCAGTAGAGCCCATCCACTATTACAAAAGCGGTATGCTTCCTATCTTCCTTAGACATCTGGATTTGATGGAAACAAAAGTAGGCATCTAGAAAGGACAAGAGGTCGCACCCGGAGGTAGAGTCCACGATTTGATCTATGCGTGGAAGTGGATATGGGTCCTTGGGACAAGCCTTGTTCAGGCTGGTGTAGTCGATGCACATCCAAAGCTTCCCATTCGCCTTGGGGACGATGACTGGGTTGGCCAGCCACATTGGGTGATGAACCTCTTCGATGAAGCCAGCGTCGAGCAGCTTTCGAACCTCCTGGCGAATGAAGTCCTACCGCTCAACGGACTATCTCCGAGGCTTCTGACTCACCGGCCTGGTGTCCGGGTGGATCTTCAGATGATGCTCAATCACCTCCCTAGGGATCCCAGGCATCTGTGATGGTTCCCATGCGAAAACGTCGACATTTGCCCGGAGGAAGGCGACGAGCGTGAGTTCCTATTTGTCCCCCACATTGCCCGCGATGCGGGTGGTCTGGGAGGAGACCGCGCCGACCTAGATGGTCTTCACAGGTCTGCCGTCTGCTCCGAACGGTTGCACCTTTGGCACCTTGGCAGGCGCCTTGGTACCAGAGGCCGAGGGGTCCTTCCCTCCATCGTCCGGGCGAGCAGCTTTCGCCGCCAGGGCATGTAGCTTCTCGACTGCCGTCACCGCAGCGGCGCGGTCGCCCCACATGGTGAGGACCCTAGCCGGGGACAACATCTTGAGGACCAAATACCCGTAATGGGCAATGGCCATGAACCGATATAGGGTCGGCCTGCCAATGATGGCGTTGAAGGGGAGATTAACCTTCACGACATCGAACTGGATGTTCTCTGTGCGAAAGTTTTCCTCGGTCCCGAATGTTACCGGGAGTGCGATGCTCCCTAGGGGATACACCAGCTATGGGCCCACTCCAGAGAATGGACGTGAGGGTCCTAGACGGGACCCCGGGATCTGCAGCTGCTTGAATGCAGCATGGCTGATGACGTTAAGGCCTGCCCCACCGTCGATCAGCACATGGTGCAGCCGCATGTTGGCGATGACGGGGGCGGTAATGAGGGGTAGTATACTGGCCCCTGCCATGTTGTCGGGGCAGTCGGATGCCCCGAAGGAGATGGTGGTGCTCCTCCACCGCTGGTGTGGAGTAGCCTTTGGGACCCCTAGGGCCGCCGACAGGACCTCTCGGCGCAGGGACTTGACGTTCCTGCGGGAGGTGAGCTCCCAGCTCCCACCGTACATGACGTACAGCTTCTTGTGGCGGTCGCTCTTGCCACCGGAGTCGGAGTCCCCGGTGAAGACATCCTTCAGGACCCCCTCGGGTGACTGATACCCGAGGTCCCGTTCTCTGGCGGCCACATCACTGTCGTTGACCCTCTCCTTGCCAGGTCGGCGACGAGGTGGGGAGCCATCCTTGGAGGTCTGCTCACGCCGTTTGCTGACGCGCTTCGCGAGCTTGATTACCTCGTGGCACTCCACAGCGTTGTGGCGACTGTTGGGGTGCACAGGGCATGAGCCGCTGTTGCCCCCTATGGCCGTAGGCGCTTGTTGCGCTCGCTCCGGCCCCTAATCGCGGTTGCGACGACCGGAGCAGCAGCCTACGACCTCTCGTGGCCGCGGTTCTTCTTCTTCTTCTGGCCGTCCTAGGCGACGGCACCGGAGCCACCCGCCTAGGCAACCCTGGTCTATGGTGCCGAGTGCCATGTGCGACCCTCGGCGGCTCTGGCACACTTGTCGGCCAGAGCGAAGAGCGTGGTGACAGTTTCCACGTCATGCGTGGCCAACTTCTCAAGCATCTTTTCATCACGCACCCCCTGGCGAAAAGCGGTGATGATGGAAGCATCAGAGATACGGGGTATAGTCCCTTGTACCTTGGTGAAGCGGAAGATGAAAGCCCAGAGAGTTTCGCCGGGTTCCTGCCTCACTGCATGGAGGTGAACCTCCACGCCATGCTGCTGATAAGCGCTGGCGAAGTTCGCTGTGAACCGCGCACAGAGCTCTTCCCAAGAGTAGATCGATCCTGGGGCGAGGTTCATGAGCCAGGTCCGGGCCGGCCCAGACAAGGCTACATGGATTATGTTGCCATTATAGCAGTGTCTCCACCTGCTGCTGTAATGGCGATGACGTATACCTGCAGGAATTCCGACGGGTTTGACGTACCGTCATACTTTTCCGGCAGGTGTGTCCGGAACTTGGATGGCCACGTCGCAGCGTGGAGATGATCCGCCAGAGCGGCGCAGCATACGCCGGCCAATGGGACACCCGCCTGAATTCGGGCGCCCCTTGGAGTTTGCAGCGCGACCGCAGCAAAGTCTTGGTCAAGGTTGCGACCCTCAATGTTCTGTCGGCGCTCACGCGCCCTCTCCAGAGAGACACGGGCATCCTCGCCCGCACGCCTGCGGTTGAGTTCTACCCGCAGGTCATCAGGTGAAGCACCCCAGATCCTCTGGGACTCAAATGTGATACAATTACTAGTCCCAGGAGGCTAGTAAACACATTTATACATCAGATGATTCCAGATCTGCTTAAACGAGACAAACCTATAAAGGTGGCGATCAACTTTAAGAGTTGGTCCACAACTCGGGACATATCATCAGAGTGGGGCTGAAGCAGCCCGATATACACAGCGAAGCAAATCAGTGGTCCAACAGCCACAGGCAAGGTTGGGAACAGGCGTAACTCTTACCCGATCTCCTTTTTCCGAAAAACAACAAATAAGCAAGGGTGAGTACAAACGTACTCAGCAGCCCACCTTCACCTGCGGAATGGGGAAATCAAATATAATGCATGGAATATGTGGAGCTCAGGATATTTTGCAGAAACAGCAATATTTGATGTAGGGTTGTTTTGTAAAACATTTTGTATTTTTCAAAGCGCATCCTCTCCCAAAGGAGCAGGAAGTTTTTCAATATAGAGCAAAATCCCTTAGACTAAACCATCCAGGTATCTCAGCAGTTTCCCACTGGTTTTCAATTTCAAAAACAGCTACTGGACTTCCCGTCCACCATAGCTCACGGCTCAACCGCCGGACCTTTTTAAAAACCACTTCTCTCAAAAGCACCCTTTTTTTGGAAAACAAAACACTAATTGCCATGCCACACCAGACTCGTCCATTCCTGTGGACACAGACTATTCGAATAGGTTTTCAAACTCTGCGCAGAGGTGTACACTTTACCCACTAGTCCGGCTCTATGACCTCATGGCCAATGAGATCCGAATCCGAATCTCTTTCTTTCCTCACACGTCCTAACCTTAACGGTTATACCGGAAGGAGTCAGGCCACCGCCATGCCCAAACCGGACAAAACATTCTCCCTCCTTATCCTCCCGGTGCTCCCTAGCCTTCATAACCCTGGGTTGGACCGTACGAGTTTAGATTGAGTGACTGCCCACACAGTCTTAAGTGGTTGTACTTATCATGAGTATAGGTAGTGAAGGATGACAAACCGGTCCTTATATGAGGGGACAATCCTTCTGCTCACACCTAAACCAGCTGAGCCATCACCTTAGGCCCTCCCCTAAACCAGGGAGTCCCTGATCATCCCTACTCAAAGGTGATAAGGGTGAAAACCCTTCATCATACACATTTTGAAAAGCATTTTCTTTTGAAAACTCACACCTTTCCATAAATCATTTGTAACAAATATATCAGGGATTGATTGCGGCAAGCGGCTGGGTGGCCATAATAACTTGTCTCAAAATCATATCATGCATAAAATAACAGGCTTAGGGTTGTGGTTGAAAAATCATAGGTAATTTATGCATCAAAGGGATCCAGTGAGCTTGCCATGCTTATCCGGCGAAGGGGGAAGGAGAGCTCGCGGAACTAGCTTTTGGCTCCACCGCCTGGCGTAGACTTGCAGATCTGGCCTCCACGAGACGGCACGAACGCTCTGATAACTATGCAACATGAATAAGCAAACATACAAACCAGCAAGTATACCAACAAATATTTAGTATAGTGGTCAGAATAGCGATATATTGATGGGTAAAGTCTTGAGTAGAATCTGTGTCAAGTGGTGTTGTGATATTACTGGTGGTGGAGAGGAGGTGCTTACCAGGAGGGTGGACTGGAGGCGAAGCGACACTATGCGTGTAGCCGGCAGAGCGGGGTAACTGAGTGGGTGGGGTGTTTGCCTTGGCTGAGGGTGTTGAGTGTGAGAGGGAGAGGGTAGCTGGGTGTATGTGGTGTAGCACAGTGAAGTTCACTGTTGGTGAGAATAGTGACGAATGAATCGTCTGACTTAGTATGAACAGGAGAGTTATAGGCAGAATATGTGACAAGAGTATTTTGGGAGTTTTCTGGAATATGATTCATGCTTAAGGGATGACATGGTTGGATAGGAAATAATTCGATAAGAATTTAGAAACAAGAATTATTGGAATCTGAGTTTGGAAGCCTGGTTCGAAGGAATCTCAAAGTTAAGCATGCTCAACTTGGAGAAACCTAGGATGGGTGGCCAGATGGGAAGTTCCCTACTAGAAGGAAAATCATAGTCACCGGAGTTTGTATGACTGGAATATGGGTCTGGCTGGTCTTAAGTGGACTGGACAGCATGATGGATGAGTAGTTGAAATTTGGGGGTGATCGGATGAACGATGAATAGTAATGATGAATAGTAATGATGGATAGTAATGATGGTGAATAGTAACGGTGAGTAGTAATGGTGAATAGTGATGTGAATAGTTTATATGAACGAACGATGAACGATGAATAGTGGCTATGAACGAACAATGAACGATGAATAAGAACTATGAACGAACGGACGAACGATCGAATGATCGGACGAACGAACGATCGGAATTTATAGGGACTTGAAACATGATTATGAAGGTATTTCTCAAGAGAAAAAATACTTGGAGATATATCGGTGGAATATTTGGACAGTATTTCTGGAAAGAAATTGAGGGGGTTACTGGGGAAATAATTGGGCAGTATTTCTGGAAAGAATTTGAGGGGGATCACTGGGGAAATATTTGTAGGATATTTTGAGGAGGATTTTGGAGAGAATATAGACCACTATAATTTATTTGTTGATATCAACTTGCAAACAAATATTTTGAAACGAAATTTGAAATTCATTTTGAATTTAGAGCGAGTTTGAGAAAATTTCAAGATTTGAATTTTTGGGATGCTATAGATCTACCCCACTTAAAATGAATCTCGTCCTCGAGATTTGGCTTAGAAGGGTTATGGGTATAGCTTTACTTCAGCTACATATCTTCACTTTGCAGACTCTTCGAGGAGGTGAAGCTTCAACAAAATCTGGTCTTTGAGGAGCATCTGGTTGCTGATTGCAACGCTGATTCTGGCTACTCAAAGATCATCTTCGGGCTTCTAGCTTTCACTTGGCAGCTAGCTTATTGAAGAAGCATCGATGCCAACACACAAACCTTCCTCATACAAACTTATCCATGGATCACTTTCTTGATTGGTCTTCTAGTGCTTCATCAACAAAACTTGGGTGACCACTTCTCATCCAGAAACTTATATGCTTCGATGATCTGGTCCTCCACAAGCTTGCTACAGGCCTTCTTCTTTTCCTCCATAACAGGAACCTTACTGGAACACTACCCCACTTAAAAAGAATGAGGGTAGAACTCTTGAATTTTGGGGATTTGAACTCATTGAAATACCTCATAACAAGGGTGTTACAGGGCCTTCTTCTGCTGTTGCTGCTTGAGCAGGCTGCGGAGAAATGACTGACATAGAGTTGATTTTGGGCAACCTTCTTCTCATCGTCTCTTCACTATTTTCTTTTCAGTGACCCTTTCTTTCTCTTTGCTCTTCCCACTGGAGGATTCTATCAAAGAGTATTACCACCACACATTGGAGGAAACCAAAGACTATGAACCGTGTACAACAGTCTTCAACCCAAGAATCACCAAGCATTTTGATCTTAGGGCGAGGGAGTGGAAAAATGGAGTTGCTTGCGATTTGGTAGAGGGGATTTATCTGGAGTGTGCTTTGCTTTGAGCGAGATGGGAGTTGAGGGAGTTGGTGGGGGGTTTTATAGGCGAGCGGGGGTGCTCGGGGGGTGTGGAGTGGTAGTGATGGAGCAGGTGACACGAGGCAGCAGGCGTGATGGGGGGATGGTGTTGCTGGCGGTAATGGCGGTGGGTGCGCTGCAAAAGGGGGCGTGGGGCGGCAGTAGTGCGCTACAAGGGGGAGTGGGGTGGTGGTAGTGCGCTGCAAAGAAGGCATGGGCGGTGGTGCTAGTGCGCATGGAGGCGGGCACGCGTGCGGGGGGGCACGGGTGAGTGGTGGGGTCAATGACCCTGATGTTTGTGGACTTTGGTTCCAAGAATCTTTGCCTCTCTGTATGGTAATAACTCCTTTTGTCCTCTTTTTCTATTTACTTTGACTCAAGGGCAGTGCTTTGATTCTCACGATCGGTCCTTTTGACTGAGCGACTAGACATGTTTCTCCTGTAGCTTATTCCAGGCTTCAAGGGTAAGCTTCCCGGTATCTTCTTGGGTAAGGTGCTTTTCTCTTGAGATGGGTTTAGATGAGAATGGAAGCATAAGGTGAGGATTAGCTCTAATTTGTTATCTATGTTTTTAGAGAAAACCTTTCTCAAGAAGAAAGAAAACACACAAGCTCAGCAATGATAAGCACAAACAAATCAAATGTTTTGAATAAGGGAAGAATAGAGTTTTTCCAAAGCACGGACTACTCAGATTCGGAGGCTAAGCATAACTACTATTGCTTGGCTCCTGAATTGAGAACTATGCTAAATGCAACTTATGAGCACTAACGTTAAAGCATCACATATGCACTCAAAAGGGAAGAAAACATCAAGCGAAATTCATTTTGAAATGCCCTAGGGGGCCACACAATTAGAGTTTTGCAAAACACGAGTCTACACGATTACCTCTCATACATGCAGGGCTCTAGCCAAAGTGAAGAAAACTTCACTACCCAATGCATGCAGAGGACTGGGCATAACTAACTCAGATCATGCAGCTTCTCTTCTGGCAAGGCTGGCGCACTTCAATCTGAGACATCTCCTGGATGGGTCAAGAGGGAGCTGATGTTGATGACTTCTTCTGGCGGCGACTGAGATGGCAGCACGGGGTCAAACTCTTCTTCAAGCTGGACTGGCTCTTGTAGTTCCTCAGAGGGCGGCGGTGCTGGCGGGGTGCTTGCAGCTTCTTCCTTGACTTCAAGGGATGGTGCTGGAATCTTCTTCATGGTGAGGAGCTCAAACAACTCCGACGGGGGATCTTGGGAGGATTTAGGGTGCTCTTGCTTATCCATAGCCTGAGGGAAGACTGGAATTCCTTCCAAGACTATGGCTCCTTCCGGGAGTTCCCAAGCCTTCTTCTCTCCTCTGATAGAGACCGGGTGACCTTCAAGAATCTGGGGATCTTCAGCTCTCATGGGTTGAACTGGGTTGGATGGAGCGGGCTCTTGGATCCGCAGGGCTCTACGTTGGTTATGGGTTACCAAGTAGGCTTCCATCAACTTCTAGACATGCTCATCCTTGGCTTGCTTCAGGGCTTCAACAGCAACGACTTCACGACTTTCCAAGGCAGCTACACGGGCTTGAACTATGGTGAGATCCACATGGAGCTGACGGTTGCGCTTCTTTGCATCTTCTGCTCGGGCAATCATCTGACGGTGGTGCCGAGCCAAGAAATCATACTGTGCAGCCAGGGTGAGTAGGTATGCGGTGAGGTACACGACTGTGGGGTCGTCCTCAAGCAGCTGCTGCTCTTCCAATGCACGCATCCTGGCCATCCAAACGGGACGGTCTCTCTGAAAGGGCGGAAAGAATCTGAGCAGTGTGTCGGCCACTTCTTCTTCATAAATCTGACACAGGGCCCTCAATGCCTTGCGAGCGACGACTTGGCAGGTGTCTTTGAATCTGTGCCCAGGAACAATGACACTCCATACCAACATGGTGCAGACTGGATCTAATGTATACAGTCATGACACACTTCTATGTGCCATGCTCGATGAATTCACGACCATCATACTCTGGCTGGCTCCTAATTCCGAGGCGGACTATGCATGCTCTCAACAACTTGGGGAAACCATCTTCATTCTGGCAAAAGCTGGTTTGGCAGTGGACCTCCATCTGACTTCTGAGAGAAGGAAAGGGGGGAACCATTTTTGAAATGAAGGGATAAGAGCAAGAAATTTTTTTAAGAAAATAGTTTTGACTCAAAAACTTTTGGATCGGCTAAGGGTTACGTCCTGCGGCCAACCTAACAGCTATGATACCACCTGAAGCGCCCCAGATCCTCTGGGACTCAAATGTGATACAATTACTAGGCCCAGGAGGCTAGTAAACACATTTATACATCAGATGATTCCAGATCTGCTTAAACGAGACAAACCTATAAAGGTGGCGATCAACTTTAAGAGTTGGTCCACAACTCGGGACATATCATCAGAGTGGGGCTGAAGCAGCCCGATATACGCAGCGAAGCAAATCAGCGGTCCAACAGCCACAGGCAAGGTTAGGAACAGGCGTGACTCTTACCCGATCTCCTTTTTCTGAAAAACAACAAATAAGCAACGGTGAGTACAAACGTACTCAGCAGCCCAGCTTCACCCGCGGAATGGGGAAATCAGATATAATGCATGGAATATGTGGAGCTCAGGATATTTTGCAGAAACAGCAATATTTGATGTAGGGTTGTTTTGTAAAACATTTTGTATTTTTCAAAGCGCATCCTCTCCCAAAGCAGCAGGAAGTTTTTCAATATAGAGCAAAATCCCCTGGACTAAACCATCCAGGTATCTCAGCAGTTTCCCACTGGTTTTCATTTTCAAAAACAGCTACTGGACTTCCCGTCCACCATAGCTCATGGCTCAACCGCCGGACCTTTTTAAAAATCACTTCTCTCAAAAGCACCCTTTTTTGGAAAACAAAACACTAATTGCCATGCCACACCAGACTCGTCCATTCCTGTGGACACAGACTATTCGAATAGGTTTTCAAACTCTGCGCAGAGGTGTACACTTCACCCACTAGTCCGGCTCTGCGATCTCATGGCCAATGAGATCCGAATCCGAGTCTATTTCTTTCCTCGCACGTCCTAACCTTAACGGTTATACCGGAAGGAGTCAGGCCACCGCCATGCCCAAACCGGATAAAACATTCCCCCTCCTTATCCTCTCGGTGCTCCCCAGCCTTCATAACCCTGGGTTGGACCGTACGAGTTCAGATTGAGTGACTGCCCACACAGTCTTGAGTGGTTGTACTTATCATGAGTACAGGTAGTGAAGGATGACAAACCGGTCCTTATATGAGGGGACAATCCTTCTGCTCACACCTAAACCAGCTGAGCCATCACCTTAGGCCCTTTCCTAAACCAGGGAGTCCCTGATCATCCCTACTCAAAGGTGATAAGGGTGAAAACCCTTCATCATACACATTTTGAAAAGCATTTTCTTTTGAAAACTCACACCTTTCCTCAAATCATTTGTAACAAATATATCAGGGATTGATTGCGGCAAGCGGCTGGGTGGCCATAATAACTTGTCTCAAAATCATATCATGCATAAAATAACAGGCTGAGGGTTGTGGTTGAAAAATCATAGGTAATTTATGCATCAAAGGGATCCAGTGAGCTTGCCGTGCTTATCCGGCGAAGGGGGAAGGAGAGCTCGCGGAACTGGCTTCTGGCTCCACCGCCTGGCGTAGACTTGTAGATCTGGCCTCCACGAGACGGCATGAACGCTCCGATAACTATGCAACATGAACAAGCAAACATACAAACCAGCAAGTATACCAACAAATATTTAGTATAGTGGTCAGAATAGCGATATATTGATGGGTAGAGTCTTGAGTAGAATCTGTGTCATGTGGTGTTGTGATATTACTGGTGGTGGAGGGAGGTGCTTACTAGGAGGGTGGACTGGAGGCGAAGCGACACTATGCGTGTAGCCGGCAGAGCGGGGTAACTGAGTGGGTGGGGTGTTTGTCTTGGCTGAGGGTGTTGAGTGTGTGGAGAGGGAGAGGGTAGTTGGGTGTATTTATAGCTGGGTGTATGTGGTGTAGCAGAGTGAAGTTCACTGTTGGTGAGAATAGTGACGAATGAATCGTCTGACTTAGTATGAACAGGAGAGATATAGGCAGAATATGGGACAAGAGTATTTTTGGGAGTTTTCTGGAATATGAACCATGCTTAAGGGATGACATGGTTGGATAGGGAATAATTTCATAAGAATTTAGAAACAAGAATTATTGGAATCTGAGTTTGGAAGCCTGGTTCGAAGAAATCTCAAAGTTAAGCATGCTCAACTTGGAGAAACCTGTGATGGGTGGCCAGATGGGAAGTTCCCTACTGGATGGAAAATCACAGTCACCGGAGTTTGTATGACTGGAATATGGGTCTGGCTGGTCTTAAGTGGACTGGACAACATGATGGATGAGTAGTTGAAATTTGGGGGTGATCGCATGAACGATGAATAGTAATGATGAATAGTAACGATGATGAATAGTAACGGTGAATAGTAATGGTGAATAGTGATGTGAATAGTTCATATGAACGAACGATGAACGATGAATAGTGGCTATGAACGAACGATGAATGATGAATAGGAACTATGAATGAACGGACGAACGATCGAATGATCGGACGAACGAACGATCGGAATTTCGGCAGCATAACGGCAGGATAAAGATTATTTGGAAGAACGATGAAATAGGGACTACGAACGAACAATGAACGATGAATAGGAACTATGAACAAACGGACGAACGATCGAATGATCGAACGAACGAACGATCGGAATTTCGGCAGCATAACAGTAGGACAAAGATTATTTGGACGAACGAACGGACGAACGATCGAACGATCCGACGAATGGACGAACGAACCATGAACGATCGGATGAACGATCGAACGATCGGACGAATGAATGAACAAACTAAGAACAAGGGGACGAACGATCGAAGAACGACCGAACGATCCTTGTGCTAGTGTGTGCTTGTGTGGGAGATTGAGTGGGTGTGTGGGGGGGGAGGGAGAGAGTTGCCATGAAATGGCTTGGGGTGGGATGAGAGGAGGCCCTTGCCCCTCTATTTATAGCCATGGTGGGGGGATTAGGGGGAGGGATGAGAGGATTAGTGGGAGGATGAGAGGATTAGTGGGAGATTAGCATGTATTTGTCTTGTATAAGTGAGACTAGAACATGGGGCGCCCTTACGGGCGCTCTAATGGATGCTTCCTCGAAACTTTGAAAACAAATAATTTTTTTAGACTCGATGACTGAAAAATGCAACACAATAATGGATGCTTCCTCGAAACTTTGAAAACAAACAATTTTTTAGACTCGATGACTAAAAAATGCAACACAAACAAAAGCATAGTCGATAGAGAACCAGGCTTGACATTTATCTTAGAGGAAGATACGCCAGTATCTATTTGTTCATCCTAAAAACTTGCTCTGCATAGCAGCACTGTTACACTGTCCAAGGTATGTTAGGATTTGTTAACTATGCTCAATGATTGAGTTGCCTCACTGTTATTATATGCATGGTCACAGGTCAAAAGTGAAAGTTCTATCCAGCAGTAGTAGTTGCCAATCACTGAGTACATCTATGGTGCAATGAGCAAGCAGGAATTGCTAGAAGCTCAAGAGCAAGAACAAGTGCCAAATATAAACATCGCATTTATTTATAAAGTGGTCTAACACAACAAATTATGCAAAGAAACAAATGGCTACAAGTACGCAAACAATGTAGCAGGTAGTTAAAAGGCAAAGTTTCAATAAGCCAGCTATAGTATGTGCCAATATGTGAAGCCAAAGATTAAGCCAGCTATAGTATGCGCCAATACGTGAGTCTTTGCCAGCTATAGTATGCGCCATTGACGTCTTGGGAGTGTTAATGAGAATCGTCACCTGCCTAGCTACCCTTGCTAGGTGTCCTCTGTCCTCAGCGGCTGGGATAAAAGTGCAAAATAAATATGCTTTACCAAGGGATCGACACAGGTATGAAAATGGACACCGCTATGATTCAATGGACAAGGTCAAGGGCGGAATGTACCATTCTAACTGTTGATTTTTAACCACTTGGAAGGGTGATAGAACTCCAATTCCATGGCACCATTGATGACAGAATATATGTGTATAATATGGCTCGAAATCAACATATGTTCATCCCACCCTGATGCACGCATAAAATTAGCACAAACCCTTTATTTTCATTTTGTTATGAATGCAGTGTACCTAATCATCAATTAAATTTTACAAATGAGAACAAAAAGGGCATACTTGGCTTCTGAAATGTTTTTAAGCATAACCATCGAAGTTCCTCGTTCATTCTGAATCCATTCATCATTGGGAAAACTGAAAGCAACGGTTTTTGGACCTCCGCATCCTGCACCAGCAATCCTGTTAGAGCATCATGAAGCTGTTCACATGATATGTACTCTACCTCCATTTCAGGAGATACAAAAAGGATCCCACAAAATTCTAAACTCATAAGAGCATGTGAAGTGATAAGTTCCTTACCAACATATATCTACATATGAACATAATGTGGCTGTAGAATGAACGTGGCTGTAGAGGAGGCAGCCCCGGCGGCTGTGCCGCCGAGCCGCCGCAGGGACGACACGACGACTGGTAGAGCCGCATCGGGGCTCGGGGTCAGTGGAGCTGCGCGTTGCGAGAGGAGGTGAGGCACAGGAGATCGGAATCACAAGAGGTCGGGAGTTTGTGGCGAGAAGCAACAACATGAGATGATGATAGGATGACTCTGTCAGCCACAATTCTAAGTAAGCCCAGAGCTTTATGACGACGCTGAAGCTCTTTCTCTGCCGCCTTTTCTGCATCAACAGCTTCATCTATTTCAAAACAACTTTGAGGTTCTTATATTTGTCTTCAGATAACCATCGGACTTCAGGGGCAACATCCACAGCAACATCATATCTGACCAAAATTTGACATCAACAAAGTATATGACCTCAAGATCAAATAATAGAATATTAGCATTGAACTTATTTGTTAAGAACAGGCAAATTTCTTAAAAAAAGAAAAGAGTACGTCATATATATATATGGCATAATTGTCTACCTAAACACATTGTCGAGTGAGAAAGAATTTCTCATATCATCAAATTGAGTCAGAATGCGAACAGAATCTTCTAATGCCCTCTCCTCTACCTTACACCAAAAAAAAGAGAGAAGAATTAGCTGGATACAAGTAGTAGTAAGTGCATATCATAAAATATATGTCAATAGGGAGGAAGGAGAAGTCTTGGTTCAATAAAAGATTCAGAGTTTCAGACTGCTGAAGTGATCTGGAGATATCTGGAGGGTGCACATGGAATTTCTGCATAGCTGTTAGTAGATAGTGTTGCCTGTACATCATCTTGTCATGTTGTCTGTTCAGTACGAGCATGATGACATGGCTACATCATATAATAATTGCTAGATTCATCATATGATCTTCACCATCACTCGAACGAGTGATGATGTAACAAAAATATAGACCAGCAAAACTACATTTTGGTTTCCATGAGCGCGTTGAAACCAACAGCTTATCATGATAGACGTCAGAGATGCATCCCTAAATAGGACTAAGAGTTCATTAATGAGGACAGTGCTTGAGGAAGCGTATGTTTTAAGATAGCTCAATCGTGGCATCCTGTACATGTTGCGGTCCTACATAGTTTATAAGAACGTTTTCTGGAATGGTCTTACCAGGCTGAAATCCAGGAACCTGATAAGAAGAAACAGCACGGACATCAGAACAGACTGTAGAATATACAGCCTCGCATGGTAAGTGACAACTGACAGACAACACCCTTCTTTGAAGAAACATCGTATAGGCATATCTCTGCCCCCACTTTGGAACTCTGATTTATTTGAATGATGTCTGGTGTAGCTACTTACGGCTACGATAAATTGATACTAACTTCTGCGTGAGTAGGCAAAATCTGGAATTGCAAGCATGGCTGACTGTCTCCAATTTCAAAGCGCTATATTATACACGAAAAGGATGAGGCCCAATTTTCATGAGAATGTTGGGCATACACTTAGGCACTTGGCCACACACCCACAAAACTATCAGTGTGCTACTACTCACTGCATAGAGCATGACCCACTGATAGCCTCATAGGTACATGATCACAGAAGCATGCACTCATTAGATTTGAAGTGACAAAGCTTAAAATGCATTGCTGTGCCAGGAATTGTTTCCAACATACCCAACCTCGTTGTCATATAAAGGAACCAATAATGTGTTTCGAAATTTCATATGGGTGTGCTCGTCCACGTGTTTGCAGCCAGTTTGCGCAGAAAGTGATACCTTAACACGTTTGTCGTACTCCTGTAGCGTGGATTGGTAGCACTCGTGAATGATGGAAGTAGGCACCTCCACGCTGAACTTAGCCTGCGAAGAAATGGCACACAGAGGTGGCCGTAAAAAATCAAAGCGAGACGAGGAAGGGGAGGACGGAGGCGGCGGGGGCTCACACTGGATCCAGGCTGCGGCGTCTTGGTGACACGGAGCGAGTCTCCGCCCCCGGCAGTGGCCTCGCGGAGCTCCACGGCGGCCGAGGTGACGGGGAGCCAGCGCAGCCGCCGTCGCGAGGACGTGGAGAGACAGCGTCGGAGAGATCAATGGCGATGGCGATGCGACGGTGCGGGGAGGCCGGGTTGGTCCCGGCAAGCGAGGAGAAGAAGAAGCGCGGGGAAGAGGGCTGGATCGAGGCTGCCTGTGCCGCAACCGAGAGCCGCACCGCCGTCGGGGCTGCAGGGACGTCGGCGCCGGCGCCGTTGGAGGGGTTGGTCGCCATGGGGCGGGTGAGTGGGTGGGAGGTGAGTCAGAACGCAGATCCAAGAGCGGCGGACGCGGCTGGACCGTTCCACTGGATTGAATGGGCGTTTCGGGTCCGCCCATCCACACGCGTCGTGACGCTAGCGTTGCAGACCGCGTGAAACGCGGAGGGAGCCCCAAACCCCAGCGCCTTTTAACTAGAAGTAATTAGCTTGTAGAGCTCACCGTATGACATCAGAGGCATACGTATACGTATGAGCATGAGGAAAGTTATGAAAAAAATATTTATAGGGACTTGAAAATGATTCTGAAGGTATTTCTCAAGAGGAAAAATACTTGGAGATATATCGGTGGAATATTTGGACAGTATTTCTGGAAAGAAATTGAGGGGGTTACTGGGGAAATATCTGGGCAGTATTTCTAGAAAGAATTTGAGGGGGATCACTGGGGAAATATTTGTAGGATATTTTGAGGAGGATTTTGGAGAGAATATATACCACTATAATTTATTTGTTGATATCAACTTGCAAACAAACATTTTGAAACGAAATTTGAAATTCATTTTGAATTTAGAGCGAGTTTGAGAAAATTTCAAGATTTGAATTTTTGGGATGCTACATCAGGGCTCTCTAGAGAGACTGGAGCATCCTCTCCCGCACGCCTGCGGTTGAGCTCCGCCCGCAGGTCCTCGGTCGGCGCAGCCCTCACTGAAGGCGAGCGCACCGATGCCGATGCCTCGTGTTGACGCCGGGATGACCGAGGCCAGGGCCTGGCCGAGCCAGAATGCGCCATGCCGAGCAGACGGTCGACGTCGTCACACCACTGCTTCATGGCCCCTGGCGAGTCCGTGGAGCTAGGAGGGTGGCGTAGCAACTCCCTGGCCGCAGACAAGGCCCTAGGCGTAGCCCTCGACACTCTGGATGTCTGCGCTGGAGTGTGCTGCCGCGCAGGGCGCACAGCAGCAGCACCAGGCGCAGGGCGGCTGGAGGCCCGTGGCGTGGAAGAGGCAGCTTCTTCCTCCATCGGGAAGTCCTCGGGAACGAAGTCATGGTGCTCGATGATATGGACCATGGTGTCGAGCAGAAAAACAAGCAAAAACCTAATGCCAAGCCCCCTACCTGGCGCGCCAAATGTCGGAGAGGAAATTCTTCGGCCGGGTGGCGGAATGCACCCGCCCTAGATCCTAAGATGAGGAGGGGCCTAAGTGTTTTGCCTGTCTGCTAGATGGTAGAAGAACACGAGTCAACATGAGGATTTAGAGTGGTTCAGGCCGCCGGAGCGTAAAACCCTACTCCACTGTGTGTGGTATTCTGATGCTCGAGAGCTTGGAGAACTTCCCAGGGGTCTAAGTGAGTCTGAGTGACTTGCCTTGTAACGTTGTGTGCCTTCCCTTTTATAGCTCAAGGGTGGCACATACAAGGAGGCTGAGCCCCGACATGTGGGCCCAGGAACATAATAGAAGGAATACCTAGAGCAACTAATGCAGGTGACGTCTGTGCAATCTCCAGGCCCATGTTGTCCGCAGCATGCGCAGTGTTGACATGCAGTGGCAGCTTCCTTGGTAACATATGAGTAATGATGGGTGTAGTGCACGCGGCAGTATGGGTGTGCAGTCTGCCAATGGAATGGACAGGCATGTCGCCTGTGGGATGGACAGGTCGTTGCCTGCCAGCGGAATGGACAGGTCCCATTAAATGCGGAGGCGGCACATCGCCTGCCAGTGGAATGGACAGGTCTCATTAAATGTCGAGGCGGCACATTGCCTGTTAGCGGGATGGTCAGGCGGCGCGCCTTATCCGCAATAAATGCAGGGGTCGCGTAACCCGGAGGCCTTACGTCACGCTCCGCCCGTTGGCTTATGTCACGTGCAGTAGGCCACGTGGCAGCATCGGGTTTCTGCTTGGGCGTGGAGCAGAAGTGTATGCGGACAGGTCCACACCAGACTGGGTCTGGACACGTGTCGACACCGGACCCCCGCCTGGGTCCTGTTCAAGGCCCGGGTATGTTCTGTCCTGGGACCTTGGGACCCCCCTGTGGGTGGACTAGACCCCATACAGGGGGGTTCGGATCCCATTCCAGGGGTCCGGCTTGCACAAGTGGAGGTTCAGGACCAACCTCGGAGGTCTGGACTCTATATCCGAGGGTCCGGGACCAACCTTGGGGGTCCGG
The DNA here is from genome assembly GCA_029449295.1 of Zea luxurians. Classification (NCBI taxonomy): domain Eukaryota; kingdom Viridiplantae; phylum Streptophyta; class Magnoliopsida; order Poales; family Poaceae; genus Zea; species Zea luxurians. Next base: position 81,243,893 of record JAOPSE010000003.1, on the reverse strand, counting down.
ACTATATATCCAGGGGTCCGGCGCTCTCCCGTGGGGGTCCTAACTCACTGTTGATGCTTTGGAGTATGCCACCTTCTCTAGACATGTGGCGGCTTTGTACCCGCCCATGTGGCGGAGTCGGGCGCTGCTGTGGACCTAGAGTAGCCCCCCACGACTAGGGCAAGTCGCAGCTCGGTCCCAGACACAGCACTTCTACCACGCGACTAAGGGATAGTCGCGTGGGTTCTTCGTCTTTGTACAGTAGCATGGGGTACCCTAGTTTCAGGGTACCGACAGATGTGTTCTCACCCTTGCTTTCACAAAACACCAGGTTGCCTTTGGTGCAATCTATGCTCTGGTAAAGAAAGAGAAGAATGCATCGAGGCGGATCTTCAGGAGTTCCAGGACGTCGATGACTTCGAGGATTAGGCTAGCGACCTCCCCCAGTCAGCTGCCTATGGTGGGTTTGTTTACGTTTGCTATGTTTATTTTATGTGCACTTTGATTTATATTATGTAAATGACTCTAGTCTTTAATATTATTACTTACTCTTTATTGTTATTCGAAGCATTGTGCTATGATGAGTCATTTATGTAATCGCTGTGTACGTGAATTTCTGATCCTAGCACATACATGGTTCGCATTTGGTTTACCTTCCAAAACCGGGTGTGACAGCACCAATCCTGTAACCACACAAGGGCATGCATGTTGTACCACAAAATATAACAAACTACGAGATATTAGGCCGGCAACCATCTTCCACATGCCAGCTGGCGGCGTCCCGATATCTGAGGGCATATGTTACCATACCTACCCTAGAGGTAGATGTGGTAGCCACCTTAGAAAAGAACTACTATAGAAGGACACACATTAAACATGAACACGACATTACGGGCACACTCCTATCCTTACACATGCACAAGGGTAGGTGTACCCAAGGCTGTTGTTTGAGCATACATTAACATTTATGACCGTATATGTTCAGGCAATCTTGCATGTTGTGGGATAGAGAAAACAGGGGCTCTAATAAACCATACTAGGAACCATTAATATGGTGTCCTTACTCTAGATGGACATGCGACTACATACTAAGGTGGGAATGATTACGTTGATGCATGCTTTTTGCAGGACTTAGTATCACGAGACCAAGACAAGACAGGTGTTGTTGGCGGGGATGGCAAGTTGGCAACAAGTCAGGTTCGGATAGGGTAAAGTAAATACTCTTCCGTGAGCATACCCACAGGGATTATCTATGCCCGCCCGTGATTATTGAAAGTCACCTAGAGGGGGTGAATAGGCGAAATCTGAAATTTATAACTTTAAACCTAGACTTGATCCCATGATTAGTGGTTAGAACAAGATGATAAATTATCGGAGTATAAATCTAAGTCCTTTGCTTGCAAAGAGTATTGCTTTAAAAGAATGTGGGATTAATAAAAGCAACACAACTAAAATGTTTATGGAGAATAATGCAAGAGGACTTAAATGAGAAGAGAAATGACACAAGTTCTTTCTTGCGAGGTGTTGCTTCTATAAATGAGAATTTAACTTGAGGCAACACAAAGTGATATCAACAAAGAATAGTGCAAGAGAACTTAGAGAGGGAGAAGACAAACAAATCACAAGCAATAAACACAAGTGACACGAGTGATTTGTTTTACAGTTCACCAAGAACCTAATCCCTGTTGAGGAGTCCACTAAGGACGGGTCTTTTTCAACCCTTTCCCTCTCTCCACCAATCACCAAGACCGGCGAGTGCTTCTTAATCTCAAGGATCACTAAGACCCCACAAGTACCACCACACACTTAGGTGTCTCTTGCTAGCTTTACAAGTCTCCAAAAGGTTTGGAGGAAGATGAATGAGAGTCAAAACTCCACGCTCAAATGATCACAAGATGTAGCACACACTTTCTCTCAATGATTCTCACAAGGCACTATCGCTAAACTCACACGAGTAGCTCTCTTTTGCTTGATCTCTCTTTTGTGGCACTTGTGAGGCTTTGATGTGGCTCAACTCTTGTGTATGAGATAGATCAATGAATGGAGATGGTTGGGAGGACTTGGATATGTCTACTATATGCCTTGATATGTTGCTTGGGCTCCCACACTTGAAATGGCTGATGGGGGTGGTATTTATAGCCCCCAACCCCTCAAATAGTCGTTGGACAGAAAGCAGCAGCTTCTGTCGACGGGCGCACCGGACAGTCCGGTGCATATGAAGCGCCCCAGATCCTCTGGGACTCAAATGTGATACAATTACTAGTCCTAGGAGGCTAGTAAACACATTTATACATTAGATGATTCCAGATCTGCTTAAACGAGACAAACCTATAAAGGTGGCGATCAACTTTAAGAGTTGGTCCACAACTCGAGACATATCATCAAAGTGGGGCTGAAGCAGCCCGATATACGCAGCAAAGCAAATCAGCGGTCCAACGGCCACAGGCAAGGTTGGGAACAGTCGTAACTCTTAACCGATCTCCTTTTTCTGAAAAACAACAAATAAGCAAGGGTGAGTACAAACGTACTCAGCAGCCCACCTTCACCCGCGGAATGGGGAAATCAGATATAATGCATGGAATATGTGGAGCTCAGGATATTTTGCAGAAACAGCAATATTTGATGCAGGGTTGTTTTGTAAAACATTTTGCATTTTTCAAAGCGCATCCTCTCCCAAAGGAGCAGGAAGTTTTTCAATATAGAAATAAAATCCCCTAGACTAAACCATCCAGGTATCTCAGCAGTTTCCCACTTGTTTTCATTTTTAAAAACAGCTACTTGACTTCCTGTCCACCATAGCTCACGGCTCAACCGTCGGACCTTTTTAAAAACCACTTTTCTCAAACACACCCTTTTTTGAAAACAAACCCTAATTGTCATACCACACCAGACTCATCCATACCAGTGGACATGGACTATTCGAATAGGTTTTCAAACTCTGCGCAGAGGTGTACACTTTACCCACTAGTCTGGCTCTGCGATCTCATAGCTAGTGAGACCCGAATCCGAATCTCTTTCTTTCCTCGCACGTCCCTACCTTAACGGTTATACCGGAAGGAGTCAGGCCACCGCCATGCCCAAACTGGACAAAACATTCCCCCTCCTTATCCTCCCGGTGCTCCCCAGCCTTCATAACCCTGGGGTTTGGACCGTATGAGTTCAGATTGAGTGACTGTCCATACAGTCTCGAGTGGTTGTACTTGTCATGAGTACAGGTAGTGAAGGATGACAAACTGGTCCTTATATGAGGGGAGAATCCTTCTGCTCACACCTAAACCAGCTGAGCCATCACCTTAGGCCCTCCCCTAAACCAGGGAGTCCCTGATCATCCCTACTCAAAGGTGATAAGGGTGAAAACCCTTCATCATACACATTTTGAAAAGCATTTTCTTTTGAAAACTCACACCTTTTCTCAAATCATTTGTAACAAATATATCAAGGATTGATTGCGGCAAGCGGCTGGGTGGCCATAATAACTTGTCTCAAAATCATATTATGCATAAAATAACAGGCTGAGGGTTGTGGTTGAAAAATCATAGTTAATTTATGCATCAAAGGGATCCAGTGAGCTTGCCGTGCTTATCCGGCGAACGGGGGAGAAGCTCGCGGAACTGGCTTCTGGCTCCACCGCCTGGCGTAGACTTACAGATTTGGCCTCCACGAGATGGCACGAATGCTCCGATAACTACGCAACATGAATAAGCAAACATACAAACCAGCAAGTATATCAATAGATATTTAGTATAGTGGTCAGAATAGCGATATATGGATGGGTAGAGTCTTGAGCAGAATTTGTGTCATGTGGTGTTGTGATATTACTGGTGGTGGAGCGGAGGTGCTTACCAGGAGGGTGGATTGGAGGCGAAGCGACACTATGCGTGTAGCCGGCAGAGCGGAGTAACTGAGTGGGTAGGGTGTTTGCCTTGGCTAAGGGTGTTGAGTGTGTGGAGAGGGAGAGGGTAGCTGGGTGTATATGGTGTAGCACAGTGAAGTTCACTGTTGGTGAGAATAGTGACGAATGAATCGTCTGACTTAGTATGAACAGGAGAGTTATAGGCAGAATATGGGACAAGAGTATTTTGGGAGTTTTCTAGAATATGAACCATGCTTAAGGGATGACATGGTTGGATAGGGAATAGTTTGATAAGAATTTAGAAACAAGAATTATTGGAATCAGAGTTTTGGAAGCCTGGTTCGAAGGAATCTCAGAGTTAAGCATGCTCAACTTGGAGAAACCTGGGATGGGTGACCAGATGGGAAGTTCCCACTGGAAGGAAAATCACAGTCACCGGAGTTCGTATGACTGGAACATGGGTCTGGCTGGTCTTAGGTGGACTGGAGAGCATGATGGATGAGTAGTTGAAATTTTGGGGTGATCGGATGATCGATAAATAGTAACAATGAGTAGTGACGACGAAAAAGGTATTATAGATATCATTGATGAATAGTAACAACGATGAAAAGTAACGATGATGAATAGTGTCAGTGAATAGTAATGGTGAATAGTGATGGTGAATAGTCGTATGAACAAACGATGAACGATGAACGAACGATGAACGATGAATAGGAACTATGAACGAACGGACGAACGATCGAAATTTCGACAGCATAACGGCAAAGATTGTCTAGAAGAACGATGAATAGGGACTATGAATGAACGATGAACGATGAATAGGAACTATGAACGATGAATATGAACTATGAACGAACGATGAACGATGAATAGGAACTATGAACGAACGATGAACGATTGAATGGTCGAACGAACGAACGATCGGAATTTCGGCAGCATAATGGCAGGACAAAGATTATCTGGAAGAACGATGAATAGGGGCTATGAACGAACGATGAACGATGAATAAGAACTATGAACGAACCGACGAAGGATCGAATGATCGAACGAACGAACGATCAGAATTTCGGCAGCATAATGGCAGGAAAAGATTATTTGGACGAACGAACGGACGAACGATCGAATGATCGAACGAACGGACGAACGAACCATGAATGATCGGACGAACGATCGGACGAACGAACGAACAAACTAAGAACAGGGGGACGAACGACCGAACGATCCTTGTGCTAGTGTGTGCTTGTGTGGGAGGTGGAGTGGGCATGTGTGGGGGGGAGGGAGAGAGTTGCCATGAAATGGCTTGGGGTGGGATGAGAGGAGGCCCTTGCCCCTCTATTTATAGCCATGGTGGGGGATTAGGGGGAGGGATGAGAGTATTAGTGGGAGGATGAGAGGATTAGTGGGAGATTAACATGTATTTGTCTTGTATAAGTGAGATTAGCTTGTAGAGCTCACCGTATGACACCAGAGGCATATGTATACGTATGAGCATGAGGAAAGTTATGAAGAAACTATTTCTAGGGACTTGAAAAATGATTCTGAAGGTATTTCTCAAGAGGAAAATACTTGGAGATATATCAGTGGAATATTTGGACAGTATTTCTGGAAAGAAATTGAGGGGGTTACTGGGGAAATATCTGGGCAGTATTTCTGGAAAGAATTTGAGGGGGATCACTGGGGAAATATTTGTAGGATATTTTGAGGAGGATTTTGGAGAGAATATAGACCACTATATTTTATTTGTGATATCAACTCACAAACAAACATTTTGAAATGAAATTTAAAATTCATTTTGAATTTAGAGCAAGTTTGAGAAAATTTCAAGATTTGAATTTTTGGGATGCTACAGATCTACCCCACTTAAAATGAATCTCGTCCTCGAGATTCGGCTTAGAAGGGTTATGGGTATAGCTTTACTTCAGCTACATATCTTCACTTTGAGACTCTTCGAGGAGATGGAGCTTCAACAAAATCTGGCCTTTGAGGAGCATCCGGTTGCTGATTGCAAACGCTGATTCTGGCTACTCAAGGATCATCTTCAGGCTTCTAGGTTTCGCTTGGCAGCTAGCTTATTGAAGAAGCATCAATGCCAACATGCAAACCTTTCTCTTGCGAACTTCCACATGGATTCCTTCCTTGATTGGTCTTCTAGTGCTTCATCAACGGAACTTGGGTGACCACTTCTCATCCAAAAACTTATGAGCTTCGATGATCTGGTTCTCCACCAGCTTGCTACATTCACAGGCCTTCTTATTTTTCTCCATAGCAGGAACTTTACTGGAACACTACCCCACTTAAAATGAATGAGGGTAGAACTCTTGAATCTTGGGGATTTGAACTCTTTGAAGTACCTCATAACAAGGGTGTTACGGGGCCTTCTTCTATTGTTGCTGCTTGAGCAGGCTGCGGAGAAATGACTGACACAGGGTTGATTCTGGGACAACCTTCTTCTCATCTTCTCTTCACTATCTTCTTTTCACTTTTAACTGCCTCTTTCTTTCTCTTTGCTCTTCCCACTGGAGGATTTTATCAAAGAGTATTACCATCATACAGAGGAGGAAACCGAAGACTATGAACCATGTACAACAGTCTTCAACCCAAGAATCACCAAGCATTGTGATCTCAGGGGCAAGGGAGTGGAAAATGGAGTTGCTTGCTATTTGGCAGAGGGGTTTTTATCAGGTGTGTTTTTGCTTTGAGCGAGATGGGGATTGAGGGAGCTGGTGGGGGTTTTATAGGCGAGTGGGGGTGCTCGGGTGAGGAGTGGTGGTGATGGAGCAGGCGACACGCGGCAGCAGACGCGACAAGGGGGAAGGGGAGCATGTTGCCGGCGATGATGGCGGTAGGTGCGCTGCAAAAGGGGGCGTGGGTGGTGGTAGTGCGCTGCAAAGGGGGCGTGGGGCGGTGGTAGTGCGCATGGAGGCGGGCACGCGTGCGAGGGGCACGGGTGAGTGGTGGGGTCAATGACCCGGATGTTTGTGGTCTCTGGTTCCAAGAATCTTTGCCTCTCTGTATGGTAATAACTCCTTTTGTCCTCTTTTCCTATTTACTTTGACTCAGGGGCAGTGCTTTGATTCTCACGGTCAGTCCTTTTTGACTGAGCGGCTGGACTGGTTTCTTCTGTAGCTTAATCCAGGCTTCAAGGGTAAGCTTCCCGGTATATTCTTGGGTAAGGTGCTTTTCTCTTGAGATGGGTTAAGATGAGAATGGAAGCATAAGGTGAGGATTAGCTCTAATTTGTTATTTATGTTTTTAGAGAAAACCTTTCTTAAAAATAAAGAAAACACACAAGCTCAATAATGATAAGCACAAACAAATCAAATGATTTGAATAAGAGAAGAATAGAGTTTTCCAAATCACGAACTACTCAGATTTGGGGGCTAAGCATAACTACCATTGCTCAGCTCCTGAATTGAGAACTATGTTAAATGCAACTTATGAGTACTAACGTTAAAGCATCACATATGCACTCAAAAGAGGAGAAAACATCAAGCGAAATTCATTTTGAAATGTCCTAGGGGGCCACTCAAATAGAGTTTTTCAAAACACGGGTCTACATGATTACCTCTCATACATGCAGGGCTTTAGCCAAAGTGAAGAAAACTTCACTACCCAACGCATGCAGAGGACTGGGCATAACTAACTTCAGAGCAGGCAGCTTCTCTTCTAAAAAGTCTAGCGCACAACTTCAATCTGAGACATCTCCTGGATGGGTTAAGAGGGAGCTGATGTTGATGACTTCTTCTGGCGGCAACTGAGATGGCAAGACGGGGTCGAACTCTTCTTCAAGCGGGACTGGCTCTTGTAGCTCCTCAGAGGGCGGCGGTGCTGGTGGGGTGCTTGCAGCTTCTTCTTTGACTTCAAGGGAGGGTGCTAGAATCTTCTTCATGGTGAGGGGCTCAAACAACTCTAGCGGGGGATCTTGGGAGGATTTGGGGTGCTCTTGCTTATCCATAGCCTTAGGGGAGACTAGATTTCCTTCCAAGAATATGGCTCCTTGCGGGAGTTCCCAAGCCTTCTTTTCTCCTCTGGTAGAGATCGGGTGACCTTCAAGAATCTGGGAATCTTCAGCTCTCATGGGTTGAACTGGGTTGGATGAAGTGGCTCTTGGATCCGCAGGGCTCTATGTTGGTTACGGGTTACCAAGTAGGCATCCATCAGCTTCTGGACATGCTCATCCTTGGCTTTCTTCAGGGCTTCGACAGCAATGACTTCACGACTTTCCAAGGCAACTACACGGGCTTGAGCTGTGGTGAGATCCACATGGAGCTGACGGTTGCGCTTCTCTGTATCTTCTGCTCGGGCGATCATCTGACGGTGGTGCCGAGCCAAGAAATCATAATGGGCATCCAGGGTGAGCAGGTATGCAGTGAGGTACACGACTGTGGGGTCGTCCTCAAGCAGCTGCTGCCCTTCCAATGAATGCATCCTAGCCATCCAAATGGGACGGTCTCTCGGAAAGCGCGGAAAGAATCTAAGCGGTGTGTCGGCCACTTCTTCTTCATAGATCTGACACATGGCCCTCAATGCCTTACGAGCGACGACTTGGCAGGTGTCTTTGAATCTGTGCCTAGCAGCAGTGACACTCCATTCCACATGGTGCGGACTGGATCCAATGTATACAATCACAACACACTTCTCTGTGCCATGCTCGACAAATTCACGACCATCATACTCTGGCTGGCTCCTCATTTCGAGGCGAACTGTGCATGCTCTCAGCAACTTGGGGAAACCATCTTCATTCTAGCACAAGCTGGTTTGGCAGCGAACCTCCATCTGACTTCTGAGAGAAGGAAAAGGGGAAAGCATTTTTGAAATGAAGGGATGAGAGCAAGAAATTTTTTTTAAGAAAATAGTTTTGACTCAAAAACTTTTGGATCAAGCCTAAGGGTTACGTCCTGCGGCCAACCTAACAGCTCTGATACCACCTGAAGCGCCCCAGATCCTCTCGGACTCAAATGTGATACAATTATTAGTCCCAGGAGGCTAGTAAACACATTTATACATTAGATGATTCCAGATCTGCTTAAACGAGACAAACCTATAAAGGTGGCGATCAACTTTAAGAGTTGGTCCACAACTCGAGACATATCATCAAAGTGGGGCTGAAGCAGCCCGATATACGCAGCAAAGCAAATCAGCGGTCCAACAGCCACAGGCAAGGTTGGGAACAGTCGTAACTCTTACCCGATCTCCTTTTTCTGAAAAACAACAAATAAGCAAGGGTGAGTACAAACGTACTCAGCAGCCCACCTTCACCCACGGAATGGGGAAATCAGATATAATGCATGGAATATGTGGAGCTCAGGATATTTTACAGAAACAGCAATATTTGATGCAGGGTTGTTTTGTAAAACATTTTGCATTTTTCAAAGCGCATCCTCTCCCAAAGGAGCAGGAAGTTTTTCAATATAGAAATAAAATCCCCTGGACTAAACCATCCAGGTATCTCAGCAGTTTCCCACTGGTTTTCATTTTCAAAAACAGCTACTGGACTTCCTGTCCACCATAGCTCACGGCTCAACCACCGGACCTTTTTAAAAACCACTTTTCTCAAACGCACCCTTTTTTTGAAAACAAACACTAATTGTCATACCACACCAGACTCATCCATACCAGTGGACATGGACTATTCGAATAGGTCTTCAAACTCTGCGCAGAGGTGTACACTTTACCCACTAGTCTAGCTCTGCGATCTCATAGCTAGTGAGACCCGAATCCGAATCTCTTTCTTTCCTCGCACGTCCCTACCTTAACGGTTATACCGGAAGGAGTCAGGCCACCGCCATGCACAAATCGGACAAAACATTCCCCCTCCTTATCCTCCCGGTGCTCCCCAGCCTTCATAACCCTGGGGTTTGGACCGTACGAGTTCAGATTGAGTGACTGCCCATACAGTCTCGAGTGGTTGTACTTATCATGAGTACAGGTAGTGAAGGATGACAAACCGGTGCTTATATGAGGGGACAATCCTTCTGCTCACACCTAAACCAGCTGAGCCATCACCTTAGGCCCTCCCCTAAACTAGGGAGTCCCTGATCATCCCTACTCAAAGGTGATAAGGGTGAAAACCCTTCATCATACACATTTTGAAAAGCATTTTCTTTTGAAAACTCACACCTTTTCTCAAATCATTTGTAACAAATATATCAAGATTGATTGCGACAAGCGGCTGGGTGGCCATAATAACTTGTCTCAAAATCATATTATGCATAAAATAACAGGCTAAGGGTTGTGGTTGAAAAATCATAGGTAATTTATGCATCAAAGGGATCCAGTGAGCTTGCCGTGCTTATCTGGCGAAGGGGGGGAGCTCGCGGAACTGGCTTCTGGCTCCACCGCCTGGCGTAGACTTGCAGATCTGGCCTCCATGAGACGGCACGAACGCTTCGATAACTATGCAACATGAATAAGCAAACATACAAACCAGCAAGTATATCAATAGATATTTAGTATAGTGGTCAGAATAGCGATATATGGATAGGTAGAGTCTTGAGCAGAATCTGTGTCATGTGGTGTTGTGATAATTCTGGTGTTGGAGCGGAGGTGCTTACCAGGAGGGTGGATTGGAGACGAAGCGACACTATGCGTGTAGCCGGCAGAGCGGAGTAACTGAGTGGGTAGGGTGTTTGCCTTGGCTGAGGGTGTTGAGTGTGTGGAGAGGGAGAGGGTAGCTGGGTGTATTTATAGTTGGGTGTTGTAACACCCGGATTTTAGGGATCCAAAACCCGGGCGCTAACATAAACACCAGGTATGCTGGGACCAAGTCTCATACATATGATGTATAGTGGCACAGGATCGAATGTCACAACTTTATATATAACAGGAGTCCTATACAAATAAATAGTTACATTATAAGGAGACAACGGTCCAGCAACCCAAAGGTTGACTGGGAGACGACGACCTAGACCTCTCACGAACACATCACGGCATCCTCCATGAGCATCATCCTGCAGTACCTGGTCTTGACCTGTGGTGTATGTGAGACAGCAAGAGTGAGCTCACATACGTTCATCGCTCAACAAGTTGTGGGGAATAATGTGCATGAACTCGCCAAAGGTGAGAGCTCACGTGAAGTGTAAGGCTTACCAAAGAAGATGGTTAGAGCTGAGCATTGCTTTTAAAGTTGGTCAAAATTTTATTAGCAATTACTAAGTATAAGTAAATACCAAACCCAATTAAGTAATAGAACAAAAGTAACAACTTCACCTGCAATGCAATGCATATGACAAATTGATTTTAAGTTCCATAATTTAATCATGTGAGGGTCCGAGCTGCTCATGACCGTGAGCACGGCTAGTATACCAGTTTTACACTCTGCAGAGGTTGCGCATCTTTACCCACAAGCCGTGTTACCCATCTGCCAAGGGGTCATGAATCCCATACACCTCTACCAAGGAAGCGAGGCAGGGTAACACTACGAGGCCTTTACAAAGTTCCACTAGCTTCCGAAAACCCGCTACAGTTTATAGGAAGATCCAGTGCAGGAATCCCTTGCAGGACCGCCATCGCAGCAAAATCCTCCCGAGGGCCTCCCTACACTGACCTCTCCCCTACTGCCCTTGCCCCTTTCGGGTAAGGTAGTCTTCCACTAGCTTTCCTAATTAATCAGCCAAGGGCGTCCCATACCACCCTTGTGGTAGCACTGTTTTCCCGGGTGGTCGCTCCATGTTCCAATTAACATAATGATCTTAACATGAACATTAAATAACAACTGATAACAAAAAGTGTAATCATGAATAGTGTATCTCCATACCCAAAACCACATATAGCACTAGCAAGTACTACCCAGAAAGATCAGTGGTAAACAAGGTATAAAGATAGACAAACTAGGGTAACCTATTGGGTCCCATCAAAATTAACCTATGCAGATCATTATGATTAATTAGAACATGAGTAGGTGAAAAAGAAGTGATCAAGGGCACAACTTGCCTGGGCCTTGAGAATCCAGGTACCAGGATGATCTTCAGATCCTCGTGACCTCACTGCTAGTCGTAGCAACACAAACATACATGGTATAGGCATAATTAACATTACACCAAACATATATGCAAAATACATATTAATAATCTACATATTAAAATAAGATCACAGGAAAAAGGATTATTAATTTTGGAGTTGTAGAATTCAAGTTATGATTTTCCTAAGGTTTAATGTGATTAAAATATGATTAAATGATAAATAAATTTTCTGACAGAGTTCATGTCAAAACAGTGATTCTAAATGGTAGAGAATATTATTACAAAATTTTAGGAATTGGAATGACTCAATTTGGAGCTAAAATGAATTAGTTATGAATTAATTAAGTTTCTGGATTTATTTTAACACTAAAAATCATTTTCTAAATCATTTTCTATGATTTTATAACCCTCTGGACTGGGCCTCAATTAAACAGAAGCGCAGGGGGCTCTGCGCAAGTTTACCGAGACTCAGACCACAGTCGCATAGGACGGCGGGTTGATTCAACGGAACCCGAGGGGCTTTTTAAAAAAAAGGGTCACGGCGAAGGGGTATTCTCAGATCTCGGCCGCACGATCTGAACCGAGCGGCCCAGATTAGACTTATTATACACCGAACCGGTACGCATTGCCGTCCACTGGATCACGATCCTACGGCACAGATTTAATCTTGTCCAGAGCCACCCGATCCATCCGATCGGATATCAACGGCTGACGCGAAACCCACCAAAACGTTACCCGCTTTCTAATCTCGGACGTCCGCGTCACGATCAACGGCCCCCATCGTTTTACCCAATCCCGCCCCAAACACGGCGGCGCCGCCCTCACGCGCGGCGGAGCCATCGCCGGAGTATGCCAAATCGAGATCCCGGGTGCGAATCACCAAAATTAAGGGGCGGTAAATATAGCAGAGATGAAGGCGAGACTTTCTGAGGTGTTCTCACCGTTGATCGAGCTTGCAGGCGCGCGGTCCACGGCGTTTCGCGGATCCGTGGCGGAGCAGCAGCACCGGCGAGCAATTCACGCCAAGCAGCTGTCAATCTCCACGGTCCGAGCGCGCGTAGAGTTTCCCCGTGGTCTGGCGAACCCCCCGGAACCCACCTTACGGCTCCCGAACGGCGGCACGACCCTTGGCGTCGTCGGCCGAATGTATCTGCGGCGGTAATGGGAGCTTCACGGTCGGCTTGGGGTGAGGGCAATGCCTCAACCGGTGCTTAAATAGGGGCGGGTAGGCAACGAGGATTTCGGCCGGTTAGTTAGAGGATCGAATCGCGGATTCCGCGGCGAGCTCGGAGTTCTCAGCGTATCGAGCGGGAGTTGTTGTGAGGGAGATGGACCTGACGAGGAGCGCCCACCTGTCAGCGAGAGAAAAGGGAGAAGCCGCAGAGACCGACGCGTGGGCCCGGACGTCAGTGAAGCAACTCGGTGCACGCGTGAGTGGGCGCGGCACATGACGAGTGGGGCCCGCGTGTCAGGGGAGGGGAAAATGGCGCGGGCGGGCTAAATGGGCCGCCAGTGCACGCGAAGGGTAGGTGGGCCACGTGATAGTGATTCGGAAATGGGCTAAAAACCAACACGCTGGCCCAGTGCAGGTTTTATTCTTTTTCTTTTATCTTTTCTATTTTCTTTTCTCCATTTTCAAATCCAATTTGGGTTCAAGTTTAAATTCAAACTTTGTGAATAACTTGTCCTTAGTTTGAAAGGTATAATTTAGTAATATAAGTGTGAAGGATGTTTATTTATTTTATTTTATGTAATATTTTTCTTAGTTCTTCCCTTCTCTTTTATTTTCTATTTTTTCTATTCCAAATTCAAATTTATACTTCTATTTTAGTTTTCAGATTTCTCAAATGTATCAATTGAAATCCAAGGGTGAATATAAACCATACTATTTTATTATTACTAATGTAAGTTTTATTCTCCTTGTTATTTATTTCATGGGATGTATAAATGATTTCTTTTAAAAGAAAAATCCTTTTTCTTATTTCCTAGTTTCCAAAGCATTATGATACTTTGTTTATATATTTTTTTCTACTAATTTTGGGCCTTACAGGTGTATGTGGTGTAGCAAAGTGAAGTTCACTGTTGGTGAGAATAGTGACGAATGAATCGTCTGACTTAGTATGAACAGGAGAGTTATAGGCAGAATATGGGACAAGAGTATTTTGGGAGTTTTCTAGAATATGAACCATGCTTAAGGGATGACATGGTTGGATAGGGAATAGTTTGATAAGAATTTAGAAACAAGAATTATTGGAATCAGAGTTTTGGAAGCCTGGTTCGAAGGAATCTCAGAGTTAAGCATGCTCAACTTGGAGAAACCTAGGATGGGTGACCAGATGGGAAGTTCCCACTGGAAGGAAAATCACAGTCACCGGAGTTCGTATGACTGGAACATGGGTCTAGCTGGTCTTAGATGGACTAGACAGCATGATGGATGAGTAGTTGAAATTTTGGGGTGATCGGATGATCGATAAATAGTAACGATGAGTAGTGACGACGAAAAAGCTATTATAGATATCATTGATGAATAGTAACGATGATGAATAGTGTCGGTGAATAGTAATAATGAATAGTAACGGTGAATAGTGATGGTGAATAGTCGTATGAACGAACGATGAATGATGAATAGTGACAATGAACGAACGATGAACGATGAATAGGAACTATGAACGAACGGACGAACGATCGGAATTTCGACAGCATAACGGCAGGACAAAGATTATCTGGAAGAACGATGAATAGGGACTATGAACGAACGATGAACGATGAATAGGAACTATGAACGATGAACGATGAATATGAACTATGAATGGACGATGAACGATGAATAGGAACTATGAACGAACGATGAATAGGAACTATGAACGAACGGACGAACGATCGAATGATCGAACGAAAGAACGATCGGAATTTCGGCAGCATAACGGCAGGACAAAGATTATTTGGACGAACGAACGGACGAACGATCGAATGATCGAACGAACGGACGAACGAACCATGAACGATCGGACGAACGATCGAACGATCAGACGAACGAACAAACAAACTAAGAACAGGGAGACGAACGATCGAAGAACGATCGAACGATCCTTGTGCTAGTGTGTGCTTGTGTGAGAGGTGGAGTGGGCGTGTGGGGGGGAGGGAGAGAGTTGCCATGAAATGGCTTGGGGTGGGATGAGAGGAGGCCCTTACCCCTCTATTTATAGCCATGGTGGGGGATTAGGGGGAGGGATGAGAGGATTAGTGGGAGGATGAGAGGATTAGTGGGAGATTAACATGTATTTGTCTTGTATAAGTGAGATTAGCTTGTAGAGCTCACCGTATGACACCGGAGGCATACGTATATGTATGAGCATGAGGAAAGTTATGAAGAAACTATTTGTAGGGACTTGAAAAATGATTCTGAAGGTATTTCTCAAGAGGAAAATACTTGGAGACATATCGGTGGAATATTTGGATAGTATTTCTGAAAGAAATTGAGGGGGTTACTGGGGAAATATCTCGGCAGTATTTCTAGAAAGAATTTGAAAGGGATCACTGGGGAAATATTTGTAGGATATTTTGAGGAGGATTTTGGAGAGAATATAGACCACTATATTTTATTTGTTGATATCAACTCGCAAACAAACATTTTGAAACGAAATTTAAAATTCATTTTGAATTTAGAGCAAGTTTGAGAAAATTTCAAGATTTGAATTTTTGGGATGCTACAGCGCACCAGACAGGACACTGTTCAGTGTCCGGTGCCTGCCACATCACCTAGCCATTAGGGCTTGCAACAGTTGTCTGTTGGATCTGCCTGTCCCCATGCTGCACTGGACAGTCCGGTGGCACACCGGACAGTCCAGTGCGACTATCTTCTCTGACCGTTCCTGACGTCTCTGACGCGGTTGGCAGTCGACCGTTGGAGAAGATTATCGTTGGCCGTGGGCTTCACCGGACAGTCCGGTGCACACTGGACAGTCCGGTGAATTTTAGCCGCAGGCGCTGAGTTTTCCCGAGAGCAGTCAGTTCGTTGGGCACGCCAGCCTGGGCACCGGACACTGTCCGGTGCACACCGGACAGTCCGGTGTGCCGTAGGCTGGTGCAAGCCTGTCTTGCCCCATTGTTGGATTTCTTCACTGACTCTTTTGGGCTTCTTTTGATATTTGAATCTTGGACTACTCTGGTTCTTTTTATGTCTTCTTTTAAACTGTTGCATCCTCATTGCCTTAGTCCAATCCTCTTCCCATTTTGATTCTTTCACTCATATATCTTCTTTTGCTCAATACTAGCTTCAAAATAGTGATATGTTGATTTTGAACTTTCCAACCTTTCTAGAAGTGTTGAATAGATTCCTCGGGGTTTTTAGAACTTATCCAAAGAGTAGAACTATTGGCAGTTCATCTATTCCATGTTTTACCCCTATTTGGTTGGATCTGAGCTGATTGCGACTTAGAGATTCAACTGCTGAACTTATGAACCTGTGAATCAAAGACTAGGCAAACCAGTTAGTCCGAATGGTTGTGATGGTCACGAGCACCAAAATATAAGAAATGGTTTTAAGGCCATTTCCCTTTCAATTACACTCATGTGTAAAATTCTGCACTCATACCTGTCGGTATCTGGTACCCGTCAGATATAGCAGCTTGGTGCACTCTGCTTAAAACCATTGTGTGTAACGATAAAAGGGAACATATGCGATGTTCTTGCTAATCTTCACGACCGCCACTTGGAGTTGGATGCTATCAAGACTATCGCCAACGACGACGCTGTCACAGAGCGCTATGACTTCGATGATGATGAGATGTAGCAGTTGAGCCCCATCTCCATCTTGGGAAACCTAACAACGTAAGCCCCATAGGGCTCCAACTCTAAGTGACGGTAACCACTGTAATTGTACCGAGTGGAGCGAGAGTCTTGCGAGACCGTATCAATCGCGTTTGTGATACGACCGCCACCGTGTACCGGAGGAAACGTGGCTCGCGGCGTTTCGGAAGGAAGCTCGATAGTGAAGACAACAGGGAGCGTCCGAGAGGAGCCGGAAGCGGAGCACCACTTGCAAGTAGAGAAGGATCATAGCTCTCTATGGAATTACTCATTTGTGGTGCTTGACCCTCATGTGGGCTACACTTTGTGTCGAAAAGGGATTGAAAGTTCTCGACAAACCGGCGGCTGAAGTCTTCCCAGTCATCGATGCAGTGGTGAGGGAGATGCCGGATCCATTGCAGCTCGTCTTGCCCGAGGACAATGGGCAAGTACGCTGTCATGACATCCTCCGTTGCCCCGGCGACCTGGGCGGTAGTCGTGTAGACGGCCAACCAGCCGCCTAGGTCCTGCTTGGGCTCGTACTTATCGATGTTGGAGACCTTGAAGTTCGGCGACCATTGATATTGCTCTTCCCATCACCTCATCTCTTCCACATGCCGACGATCGCGCAAAGCGTTGATATTACTCCGCGTGTCTCGCCGACTGTTGATGGCGTGGCATAGATCATTTGGTGGATGGGCCAGGGGGAAGAAGATGGTTCGTCGCCTAGGTGAGGATCTGTCGGTAGCCTTCTGCATCTAGGGTGCACGGCAAGCCGTTGGCGATTTGAGCTAAGACTCCCCCAACTTCACTCGGTATGTTCAATGCCCGAGCGAAGTTAGGCAGCATGTTCCGAGGGAGAAGCGGGTTCTCGTGTTAGAGCTTGGCGTCCTGCTCAGCTTGTTCTCATTCACGCTCCTAGACGTGTCGATGATCGTGGTGTTGGGAGTTGTAGCGTTCACAGAGCGCTCTATCGTCAGGGGTTTCCCCTACTTCAGAGGTTTCGTCCCAAGAGACGGGTTGTGCAGGATCCTATCCCCCGTCCTGGTGGTGACGCTGTATGTTACGGTGATTGTTCCAACATCGGTGTGCATCGCGTTGAGGGGCTTCTCCCCCAATACAGTGAGCTTGTCATCGGAGACAGACATGTCCTCTACTATTCCCTGGATGAATAGGATGTCCAGGAAGAAAGAGCTTGGTGCGATGCTTCGTTCTCCGACCATCTCCTTTGAGGGCGAAATGGTCAGAGTTATTGTCAGTCGTTCCCCTGTGGCTACGCTAGTGCGGGGGCACATGCTTCTCTTTGTCGAGTGATTCGAGTCCATGCCCGAGTGGGTGACGTGGATAAGGCTGTCTGTCGTGACAGAGGTGCGGCCTCAGTCAGCCGAGCCATAGGCGTCACAATGACCCTAGGCCCATCCGATGCAGACGCAATTCTGCGCGGGGCAGAAGCCTGCCGAGGTTCTCGCGCCTTGGAGTTCATCAGCGTAGTTCTTGCTGGTGCTGGGCGAGGTAATCCTGCTGCTGCCTTTGGCACCACCGAGGAAGATCTCTTCCTGGATGGGTCCGCAATGTGGTGTAGGATGCCCTCTTGATAGGCAATGCAGGAGAGGGGTCTGAAGTAGAAGATCTCTCCAGCATTGAAGGTGACCGGGATGTTGAAGACGATAGCCATGGAGTCGTCGTGAATCAATGTTGCACCCCCTACCTAGCGTGCTAGCTATCGGTGTTTGTGACCTAGCCGTGCACCACGGGGTTACCCACATGATGCTTTTGGGTAGGACGGTGTCGTTGACTGCGACTCGATGGTACATGCAGGGGCACGTCAGACTTGCACGAGGGTTTATACAGTTTCGGGCCACTTTGAATGTGTAACACCCTACTTCCTGTTAAGGTTGTGTACTGGAATTTCTCTGGAGTATGAAGATGACAAGTGAGCTATGATGATGCTCAGGTGTTATCGATGAGGGTGTGTGTAAAGTGAGATGGAATGAGATGATTTTGTAGGGGTCCCCCTTGGCCTTATATACACGAGCAGAGAGTTATGCCTTTACAAGTTGTGATCACTCTCTATTCTACCGATCTACTTCTTTATCTCGGTTTGTAGTCCTACATATCCAAAATCCAATCACCTTCTCAGTCGAGTCACGCCGAATATATGGCTCTTTAGGTGCGCACAACTGCATCACCTGAGATATTAGTGCTTCGGTCAGCGCATAACTCGGACACCTGGTCTTTGTTTTCTTGGATCAAGTTCTAGTATGTTGGTCCATCCTGCAAGGCAGATCATCGGGAGGCCCATCGGGCAGCCTATGTTACATTTCAGTGAGGAACCAGGGATATTTATCTCCACACTCCCTCCCTCGCTCGTGCAGCCGTTGCCGTTAGTCCTGCAAGTTTGGGTCGTGCCCATCGTGCTAGCATGGGCCCGGCACGAATTTGAAAGCACAAAGCCCGGTCCAGCACGGAAGAGAAAAACCTGGGCCAGCCCGGCACGAAAACGGCCCGGTTACAGACGTGCTCTGCTTGCGGATACAACTTTCGTTCTTGACCGCGTAATGCGGTCGCGGTCCCCGTCCCATTCGTCGCGTCCCGTGGGCGCTGGGCGGTAACAGTTGAGCTCTTCGCGCGCCTCCGTCAAAACGAAACCCCTTCAGCCAGCGTCGTCTGGTCCTGGTTAGGCTGGCTGCAACAGTTGTCGCCAGCCGCTCCTCTCCCCTTGCATGGCGCCTGCAGGGGGCGCTCCACGCGCGCAGCGCTGCCCCCTACAGAGCCCCCTAGCGTGCGGTCCTCTTCTCTCTCCCCCTCAATCTAGGGGATCACTGTTCATCCCCTACAGCACTGTGCTGTGGGCCACGAGTAATTGTTAGTAGATAAAAATTGATAGTTGATATAGAAAATGATATTTTATAGTTGTAGTGGGATATAGGGGGAGTATTTAGGGGGAACCGCTGCAGGAGATGAAAAAATAGGGGGAAACATAGAGGAAAAAAGTGATATAAAGGGAAAATTTTAGGGGTGACGGTTGCGGATAGCCTTAAAGACATCGGGAAAAAGAAGAACTAACCGCATCCTCTTTCGCGTGCAGTGCTCGTAGCAGGACCGCGACCGTCCCGCGCAGACCAGCTGTCGTTTCCACATCAGGCACAGGCTACCGTTTGGTGCAAGGAAGGCGAATTCTCGCCCGCGGGAGGAGAGGTAACTTCTGTTGTAAGGACAAAGTAAAAGGCTCCAAGGCTCTCCTCGCTAAGCACCACGCGCGCCCTCCCTCTCAGTCTCTCTCTCTCAGACATCCACCTCAGCCTATATATACATCCAACACGCCAAAAAGCAGACGAAAACCAGCGCAGCGAGCAGATATCCCACGAGAAAGCCCTCGTCAGGCCGGTCGACCCCTTCAATTCTCCAGCAAACTTGTTTTTAACGAGGCAGATCGAGGAATGAAATGAATTTTCCCTCAAAACTTGTTTGTGTTAATTGTTGTTTATGTTGTTTGAGGGTTTCTGTTAATTATAAGTTGTTGTTGTTTGTGTTCATTGCTGTTAATATGGACTGTGGGCTTTTAATGTAATATGAATTGTTTTTATTTTCAATTGCGTGCTAGGCCTAAAAAAGCACGGCCCGATTCAAGCACGGCGGGCTTTAGTGCCGTGCTGAGCCTCCATTTTAGTTCATAAGCACGATAAGGCCCGGCCCGAAAGTAATTCGTGCTGGCCCGGCCCGACACTTTGAAGCCTGAAGCACGACGGGCTCGTGCCGGGCCAGCACAGCACGGCCCATCTTGCAGGACTAGTTGCCGCCAGCAACTTCTTTCCTTCACGAGATTACAGTGTTAGTACAACCTATATGCTGGTTATGTCCACCGCCGCTTTTTACACTAAGGCCCTATTTGGAATCGTAGTATTTTTGCAGTTTTGAAACAATACTATGGTATTTGATGATATTATAGTATTTAAGCTCAAAAGGTGTTTGGTTTGTATAGTCAAAACTCAGTTTTAAATACCATGGTTTACCCAAAACTGTGGTATTTTGGAGTTTTCGAAACTCCACTCATGACCTCGGTTTTTTTATATTCTCTCTACATATACTTTGTTTTCCAATAGAACTAAACAGATCTCGGTTTTGAGCAATACTGCAGTTTTAGGGGGTGTTTGGGAGTGAAGTTTTTTCACAGTTTTGGAAGAATACTGCAGTATTCTCAAATACTGCAGTATTATATACAGAATGGTGTTTGGCAAGCTAGCTAAAATCTCTGTTTTCAAAACTGAAGTATTGCAAATACTATAGTTGTTTTAAGGCATTCTAAACTTAGCTCTGGACCTCAGTTTTCAAAACTGCGGTATTGTAAAATGCGGTATTGTCATGACTAAAGTATACTGTAGTATTTCAAAAACTGTGGTTTTCAAAAACTTTGTTCCCAAACAGGGCCTTACTATGGTAAAGCAATACCGTAGTATTTTTGTCATGTACAATTGTAAACTATGATATCTCAAAACTACATTATTTCAAAACTGCATTCCCAAACATGCCCTAATCTTTGAAAAACGGCAGCGGCAGCAAGGTTTCTTTTTTATTTTTATTTTTTCGAATTTTCTCGTATGTGTATGCGATGTAGATTTTATGACTTATGCTCGTTCAAGTTAAATAACTTGCGTTTATATTTATAACTCATGGTTATGTAAGTTAAAAATAATTCGTGTTTAAATATGATAGTATTCCTAGTCTAACGCACTCGACCTGCCTTGTTGTTTCGTCTGCCGTTCACCCGGCGTGCGGCCGCTGGGCAACTGCCGACGCCGAAACCCTAGGACCTACGCCAGTTTTCCAGCCCTTCGTCGGCTCTTCCCTGGCCTTCGTCGCGTCCGCCAGGTATGTGCATCCTTTCTCTCCAGTTCCCGCTAGGCACCCGAACCTTAACTAAGTTATTTGGCTATTAGTATTCAGATCTTATCTAATTACAAGTGTATACTTGCCTAGCAACAGCTCACCGCAACGCTATACTTGTAGTGTTCGGTGCGTCAGGGGGATGATGAGTAGAAGATAGATTACTCCTTCCTTTAACTACCGTGAAGGGATCGTTTATCTCCAGAAATTTCCTTCTCGATTTCTCCCATCTGCTGCACTGGCGTCTTGTTGAGATCTTTCTGAACTGGGTTTTGATTGTTTCCTTATCTTGCTGGTAAGGAAACCCTAGTTTGCTTGAGTGGATTGCTCCAATGAGATTGAGTTTTTATTTGCTATGACTTGCAACTATTAGTGGATTCTATTGATGGGATTGATAAGCCAATCAAACCCTTTCGGTTTTTTTCCACGTTTGTTTGGGGGCACGAATAAAAAAGGGTGTACCCATTGCCGCACTTTGCGGGGTCTTGGAAGAGTGGGGGGGGGGGGGGGGGGGGAGTGTCTGTGTTCGGTGCATCAGGGGATGATGAGTAGAAAATAGATTACTCCTTCCTTCAACTACCGTGAAGGGATCGTTTATCTCCAGACATTTCCTTCTCGGTTCCTCCCATCTGCTGCACCTTGCTGGTAAGGAAACCCTAGTATGCTTGAGTGGATTGCTCCAATGAGATTGAGTTTTTATTTGCTGTGACTTGAGCAACTATTAGTGGATCCCATTGATGGGATTGATAAGCCAATCAAATCCTTTCGTTTTTTTCCATGTTTGTTTGGGGGCACGAATAAAAAATGGGTGTGTACCTAGTGTTGTAGGCTTCCCGCACTTTGCGGGGTCTGGTGAAGTCGAGCCTTACCCGCATAATATGTAGAGGTTGGGGCTCGAACCCGGGACCTTCCGGTTAGGCGGTTACAGACGGTAGGCTCTACCGCTGCCAGGTCCGCCCTTCTTGTTTGGGGGCACGAATGGCAGTATAATTTCTTGGTGATTGGGGGCACAATGCCCGGGTGTAAGTTGTTCGTATGTATGTACCATAGAATTCAGGATCCTCATATTTCAATATTTATTTAATGGATTGTTGTTTACTACACCTTAACCTACCTGTGGGCAGAAATGATGTTGAAGCATGGTATTATATGACATGACATTGTCTCTGTCAGTTCAACTAAATATTCGAACTGAACTTAAGCTTTGAAGTGATCTGTTCACAGTGGTCACTCTAAGCTCTGACTCTTTTAGGTCTATAGCACTGAGCCACTGAGCTGTCATGGACCTGATTTCTATAGTTACCAGTTGTACTAGCGTAATAACTTGTCCAGTCAGTTTCTTCTGAAATAGTGCTACTTTTTGGTGAGGGATGTGGACTGTAAAATGGTATCATCATTAAGAATGCTGGTTGCAGTGGGTGCTTGTCATCAGACCATGGGCAACTGCTGGACTGGTATCGTGTTTTGGTAGCACAGCTTAGTAACTGGGAACTGGGAACTTGGCCACGTTCCTCGTTCTGGGAATGTTCGTTCCGTTCCGGGAACGTGGGAACAATCTTGTTCCAGTAGTGTTAAATCCTAGTTTTAGTAGCGTCGCGTACCACGTTCCCGTTCCTCGATCCCATCGATCCAGGAACCTGCTTACTAAGTAGCACAGTTCCTGAATCCTGTTGTGTCATATTTACTTGTTTGATTGACATAAGCCTACAGAGCAAATGATGGAATTTTATCTAATTTTGCTCATTATTTGTATTAAATAGCTTATTTGTTTGATTGGAGAATGCACAGAGGAGCAGGTTCAACCCACCATGTACTTGTGTGTTCAATGTGGGCATCTTTAGATTATTCCACTGAATTTTTAACCTATTTTGTGTCTGATCCAATCAGAAATTTCATGTACTCATTTCTCGAGCAGACTTACAAAGCTGAATTCTAATGATTATCTGAGTAGTGAGTTAGGGTTAGAAGTACCTGCTACTTCTCACATCCTTTTTCCTGGAATGCCTAGTAAGTAGTCTCAATTTAGTTTGAATCTGAAACTATAATAGCAAAATTAAAGCCGATGTCATGATCATTATTATGTTTAGAATTGGTATTTGATTCTGTGGAATTTGATTGATTAACCAGAAGTCCAATTGGAAACCACCAGTCCAAGCTTGACGTGTTGATTGCTAAGTTATATCCTAGTACAATGTTTATATTGTTGCTTGACAGAAAGTACCAGTGTTAGTTTTGAGGTTCAGGATCCACTGTAATTTTCATTTTCTAACACAATTATGCATGTATTTCACTGGTATGTACCAGTGTCCATGCTGAAACCCTTGTATCAGTTCTTCCTAGGTGTTTTCCAATAAGTAGTGTTATGTCCCAACTTCACAGAGTCATCAGTCATCTATATCCTGCACAATATAATAGTTTGTTATCCATGGATTACTTGGTTCATTGCTGCTTGTACTGTAAACTCTTGATTGAACTCTTTCTTAGTGTTAGCATATATGAATTTGTTTCCTGATTCTTCCATATTTTCCATATAGAAAACCATGGAGGGGGCTGATGGCAAGCAAGAGTCAGAAACTACATGTATAATCAAAGTTCCTAAAGAGCCTGCCATCATTATCAATGGCGTTCCAGATTTTCCTTTTGATTGCACAGCTGGTTCTCAATCTGCAGTAAAAAATGACGCAGAATCTCAAGTTGATCCTCGTTTTGGTGAATGGTTAGAAGGGAGGAAAGTGCGTAAGCTTTTTGGAGACACATATTTCGTCGGGAAAGTGGCCAAATATGACATTGAAAGCAACTGGTACACCGTCATTTATGATGATGGAGACCAGGAAGATCTTGAATGGCGTGAACTTGAGAAAGTTCTACTGCCATTGGACATAACTGTTCCACTCAAAACACTTGTTATCGACAAGTGCAAACTTAAGGGATCAGTTTCTGACTCCAAACCGAAGGTGGGTAGACCAAGGAAAATATATGCTACAATGGATGACAGTATGGAGAAAACATCACATATAGTTACACTATCCCAGGGAAATGATACAAACAATAAGATGGCGATAGTTAGAGTGGACGGCTTGCAGGCTAGTAATCAACCTAGGAAGAGGGGCAGGCCTCGAAAAGATACATCTTTATCTGCTGATAAGCAGCCTAAAAAAAGAGGCAGGCCTCCAAAGAACAGGAATGCACCTGGAAATTCTCAGGGCGCTGAAGACACACCAGGTTCTGTGGCACTTGTGCCAGTGCAAGATGATACACAAGAATCTTCTAGGAAACAGAATAGCACCCTTATTCGCAATGCAATGACAGCTCGGGCAGAAAGACTGAAAAGAGAAAATTTGCGTGTTCAAAGCAGGAGATCTAGAACTCGGTTATCCTAGGAAGCAAGTGGTTTCACTTATGCAATGCAATATATATATCTGCAAGCATTTCAGAATCTATGTATGATGGTGACATCTAGCTTTCTACACATATTTTGTACAACCCCGCATACATCAAAACTTGTAAAACTAAATCTGCTATGCCAATGCTATCGTATTTTTTCCCTATACAATTATGTTTCCAGTCCATCGGATCTTCGGGTACACGTCGTCTCAGAAGTTTTCCTTGTGGAAATGGAACCGGGTTGTGGTTGTCTGGCTGAATTCTTTCGAAAGATCCTTCAGTTGTTTTGTGAGCGTCGGAGATCCACAATAGAAAACTCCTGAAATTTTTTTTAGAGAAAACATTAACTGTTGTACTGAATCTGAAAATCGTGTCACTCGATGTTCACTGACAAGTGGCTTACCTATGCGAGAGTTCTTGTGTGCGCTGGCCAAATCACAGAATACCTTCCTCCAGTTTGGTCTTGCAAAATGTGTTCGAATCTGCAACAGAGTGCTCCATTAACCAAAACAGATAGCATATGCAAAACACTTTACAGTTGAGCAAAAGGGAAATTATCGTATACCTTGCTGCCGGAGACGATATCCACGCCGTTTTTAGCACGCTGAAGTGACTGTACCATGGCAATCAGAGCTGACCTTGCGTCACCTTCTTCATACACGCTGGTCAGGTAATTGTGCATCTCTATAACATTCTGCAGCAGCCAGATTTCATCTTAGTTTATGAACATACGCTGTAATTAAGATTTAAGAGAAATGAGAGTGAGACAGTACGCTGTGATCGCTCCCTGCAACCTCATTCATGACTCCTTTGAACCATTCGAAAGATCCTTGCTCTCTGGTGACCCAGTAGAAGTAAGCCCTTCCTGGACCATTGTTCTTGAAGCTGCCTATCTCAGAGCCGTGGATGCTTTCCACCTCCTGTTTAATCAACTCAGTACGGTTATCAGCTATCCTTGATTTTCTTAACAGTATCGAAATAATGCATTAAAAAGGGAAATTACTTCGTTGGATTTTAGGTTGTTCAACATATCCTTCAGTATGCTGATGAAAGGAGTTGCTCCTATTCCAAGGCCAATAAGCAGAAGAATGTCATATTTCCTGTAATTTTGTGCTGGTGCACCGTATGGCCCGTCTATGTAGACCTTGGGAAACCTAAAGCAAACACACCAAAGCTGACCAGGTTAATAAAATCTTAAAGTTGCAGTAGTTTCTCTAAAACCAATCCAACTATAGGGTGTGAAAAAAATGAAAGGAAGGTAAGCACCTAGTGTCCTCTGTCTGGGCGTCTGCCACAACTGTAGTTTCAAGTCTTGTAAGGGTAGCCTTCTTGGAAGTTACTTGTGCCTGGCAAGCCTGTGCGAATAATCCACATTATACATTTCTGATAGTCCACAATATTCTGCCATTCAAAAAACAGTATTGTTACTCTTCCAACTCTTAACACTTTTGCTGCCTCAAACTAACCTTCCCAAAAAGCATCCGCAGTTCGGATGTCCAGTCACCCAGCGTACGGATATGCACACTCAAGTAGTCATCGCCTGGTGCCGAAGTTATAGAGAAGGGGTGCCTGCAAATATTAGAGAACGGTAAGCAAGAACCACAGATAAATTATTTCTTGGAGATGTATGCAACAATTAATGAAATGATACCACTCGAAGGGCGAGACTTCTGGGCATTTAACAAACAGATACATCCCACTCTTGTACTTGAAACCCTGTGGCTTCTTCATGTGAATAGAGAGCACATCTCCCGGATAAATTGCTGCCTGCATATACATAACAGAATTTGATTAACAATTACCAGCCAGAAACTCAGAATGAACCAAATCAATTTAGTTCAATAGCTTACCCTCACAATTCCCGCATGGTAGTTGTTCTCACGAAATTTCCTGATGACTCTTTCACAGGCATAGAAGAGGACAGGGACAATCAGGTACATCCATGTCTGAATAAACAATTGAGATCATATGTTATTTTGCTGCTCCCAACACTGACTGAACTTGCAGAGGGGAGAATGAGTTTCATCTCAAAGCAAGGTGTCCGAGGTTTACCGTCTTCTTGTACCACTCCCTGGTGAGGAATATGAAGTAGGAGTGCACCACCAGCAGGACATACGCAAGGACCAGCAGGTGGTGGGCGTACCAGAAGGCATTGAAACCGGCAAGGTGGTGCAGCGGCGATGGCAGCTTCACCACACTCCGCCTGAAGGAATGTGTTGCCAGCGTGAAGGAGAAGGACATTATGATGATCATGAGGATTCCGGTAACCCCGGGTGTGCTCTCCAGCAAGCCCAGGTAAGTCGGCTGCTTGTAGTGGAAGTTGGACCCCAAGGTGGCCATGAACTTGTCCGTCGGGCAGCTGATCAGCCTTGGGAAGTCGCAGGTCACGTGTGCGAGCGTGTGGATCGCTGTGGCGATCGCGATGGACAGCGCGATGACCTTGTGGAAGTTGATGTTGTCATCGAAGGGTATGACATGGCTGAGCGCGGTGGACCTGAGCGTCGTCAGCGTATTCCGGCAGACGGGCAGCAGGATGAGAGCCATGTTGAGCTTGAGGATCTCAGCGGCACCCTTGGCGACGCAGACGCAGTAGCCCATCACCTGGAACGCGGTTCGGCGCTTGTACTGCTCGAACTTGTACACGAACAGGGCGACGTTGACGACCAGCCACAGCGTCACGAGCCATATCCGCTTCCAGTTCTCGTGGATGAAGTCCACCGTCTTGGACAGGTGCCGCTTCAGCGGGTTCCGGTACCGCGACGGGATCATCGTCCGCGCCAGGCTCGACGTCGTCCGCTTCAGCTTCTCGGGAGCCTGCGCGCTCACCATGCCTCGGAGCAACGTCTCCAGTTGCCAAATCTGCATCACACCGTTTGGTTGTATAAGCAACGCAAACCACTTATCCATGTTGGATACGAGCAGAAAGCAAAATGTTGTTTCTGCAAGCACGACCTCAATGTAGCCGCGGTCGTCCGGGTCGAGCTCTTCCATGATCAGGGACGCGTAGGTCGCGGCGTGACCCTTCAGCTTGGCTAGCTTGTTCGCTGACGCGCTCAGTATAATAACCTGCCGGGGGAACAAATAAAAAAAGCAAATTAATTTGTTGATAATTTAATAAGTTCGTCCACTCCTAAATATTTGGTCATCCAAATCGCGATAAGTTGCCGTCGCTCACCTCTTTAACCTCATCTTCCGTGAGCATCCCATCGCCGTTCTTGTCGCACCTGAGTCAGACGCAGAGGGGAATTCGTTTTATCAGTAACCTAACGATGAACGTGCCCGTTGGGCCGGGAACGAGGGCGCGGTGGAGCTTTACATGTCAAAGAAAATGCGCAGCCGCGAGTCGAAGTTCTGGTCGGTCATCTCCTCCCAGAACTCCTTGAGCTGCTCCTTGGTGATGCCATCCTCCGGCTCCAGGCTCCGCCTCCGCGCCAGCGCCACGAACAGCTCGCCGGCAAACTCCTTGGAGTCCCCCATGCCTTGGGAATGAGATCAGTCAGTCAGCCACGGATCATCCATTGATCACGCCACGGGCACCAGCAACACGAACAGCTCGCCAGCAAATGATTTTACGCTTGCTGGCAGATGAAAGCATGGGATAGATTTACATGGTGGTGGCCCATGGCGTTACTAGCTAGAATCTTGTTTGTCCGAGCTGACCGATTAGTGCTAAAGGACCACTTTGGGGAGAAACTTCATTAAAATTTGGGAAGAGTCTTTTCTCTCAGCATGATTTGGGAAGACCCTTGGGGAGCGAATGACGGTGGATCTCATCTCAGTTAGGTAGGCTTGTGAGCTTGTCCTGCCAACTCCTTGGGGGAAACAGGCACAGTTCATTGTAGTACCATGACTCCATGAGAGAGCTCTTTGAAACACCCAAAAAAAAAAGAAAAGTAAAGCAAACAAGAATTCCTAAAAGCAAGGAAAGAGATTCGATGCACATATTAACAATTGCTGTCATATGAGTGCCTACGCCTAGCGGTTCTTATCAGCGTCTCAACTATCGATTATTTGGGGTTTATTTCCAGTCTGGATCACACCAAGCACTTAGGCAGCATGTGGCCAACCGACAGAAGAGGCAATCTCGATGGAGCAACCGAGCAAGAGCAAGCAGCACACTAGCACTTTGCTTACCGATGCACTTGCCGAAGCTCTCCTTCTGGAGTCGCCCGCTGCCCTTCGCCATGTCGTCGAAGCGGCGCTCGACGGCCTTCCATCCCTCCTTGCCGCCGGAGGTCTTGTCGAGGAAGCGCAGGCCACGGAGCCCCATCTGCGCGCTAGACTGCATCCGCGTCATCCGGCCCGGCCGCATCCCGGCCACGCCCTCGGGCACCTTCATCGACACACGCGAAGCGAACTGCCGCACCCCGGACGCCAGCCGCGACGGCTGCTTCATGAGCCCGCGCGCGAAGCCTCCTGGCGGCGGCGGCGGCAGCCTCCCCGCCCCCGCACCCGCCCCGGGCGATTGCGCCCTGCTGGCCCCGTCGACGGTGATGCCCTCCAGCGGCGGCGATCGCCGGTCCCCGTACCCCGCCATGTCGCGCTCCACTAGATAACCCGCAATGCCGCTCGCCGCTCGTCGGCTCGCTCTCAGAGAAGGAGGATGGAGGCTGGGCCCACCTGCGGGCGAGGGGTGGGTGGTGGAGGTGGGGAGGCAAGAGGAAGCAGGGGGACAGAGATGGCGGGTAACATGCGCTTCCTCTCCCAGTTATAGCCGTTGAGGCGCCGCCCTGCCACGGCGATCTACCTGGCGACGGCGCGCGAGCCGTCGGATACGAGATCGGCGGCCCACGTGGCTATTCCCCCACCCGCCGCGAGATATCGGGTTGGCGCCGCCGTGTCGCGCGAGTTTCTCTTTCCTTCCGGCGTAGGAAAGACCGGGCACGCGTGGGCGTGTATCCACCGTCTGATGGGGACGGACGGTGGGAGATGTGTGTGTGTGGGGGGGGGGGGGGGGGGGGGGGGCGTTAGGTAGGTAGGGCGTTGAGAAATGTGGCGCCCCGCCCGCCTCCTCTCTTTTGCCCGGGACGGCGGTGCCCTGAGGCTGACAGCTTGGGGCCGAACGGAAAGGGGTTTGTTGGTTCGTGTCGTGTGTGCACGGCTTTGCCGCTGGCAGCCGGGCCACGGCACGGCAGTCATCGGAAGGTGGAGAACAGAAACGAGAGGCGTATCAATGTCCATTTGCTGTGGAGTTTTGGACTAGAGTCATCGATGATGATGACGACGATGAACAAAATGAATAGTAGTGACTGCTTGCACGCTGAAGTTTGCCCGCTCCCCTGCAAAGGCCAAGCAACAAAACCCTTTTTGCTGATTGAAATGACTGGAGTGGGAAATGGTACTATCGTCGATTGCACGCCCGACCGCCGTGATGGATTGAGAGGAGAGAACAGGGAACACTTGGTCTGAGCTGCCGGCCATCTCATGCATATTCTCATGCCGGACAGCCGGAGCAGCACGGCAACGAGACGCATGGGCGCTCGCATGGCCTCCTGATTTGGTGATCGAGGTGGAGTCACTCGTGGAGATGTCAGAGGCCCGGCCGTGCGAGCCACGTGATTTCTGACGTTGAAGAGCGCCGGCAGTGTGTGTGATCTCGGGTTCAGACAGAATTCTCCTCGCATCGCACGCAGGTAATAATCCACATCCACGTTTGTACCTTGCTTCTGAATGCTGTCTGCAGCGAAGTATATAGTATTGCAGTATATCAGGCCCCTATTTTTTTTTTACGCGTCTGAAATTCGCAGGCGTGTCGTCAGGTAGCCTCGTCTCGCAGTGCCAAAGGGCAAAAGCATCAGATGTGCAAGCCAAAGCCATGCGTCCTTGTTGCCCGGTGGAGCTTTCCCGAAAGGCGCCAGCGATCTGAAATCCTGTCTGGCGCTGCGGTGTGCTTTGTTTTTAGGCATCTTGACGATCTATCATTGCGGCCTCTGAACAAACGCTACTATAGTAGGAGTAGTAATTACTATAGCTAGGACAACTTTATCATCAAATACTTACTGCATGCTAATGCGTAGTGAGTAAGAACAGTAAGAATTTGCTTGGATCCTGGGCCTGGAGCAGAGCACTTCGTAGTCCATTGGTCGTCAAGCACGAAACGACAAGGAGGTTAGCTCACCGAATTTGTTGACCACTCTCCTCCAACTGTGATACAGCTAACAGCAACAGCGTCTTTCGGTCGTTGGCAGCTGGAGACTGCACGCGATCGCAAATTCGCGGTGCAAGTGCAACCAACAGCTGCTGCCTGCGGAGTCGTACCGGTAGGCGAGCTGAAGCTCTGGCGCGCGCGGAGCGAAGACACAACTAGACACCACGCCACACCGTTGCCTGCCGCCGGCCCATGCCACCGCTTTCAGCGGCCACGACGGCTCGAGACATGAGACACCTGAAACCGGCCAAAAGGGAGCGAGTGCGACGGCGGCGGCGGCGGCGGCGAGAGTTGCCGGTGCCTAATCGGCTTCCGCTTGCATGCGATCGAGCGAGTCACCAGTGGAGCTCGCTGTCGGTGGGTCTCTCTCGCTGTCAGCCACCAGGGCTCGCTGTCGGGCCGTCGGGGGGCCCTCCGGCGGCTCCGCGCCATGGCCCTGCGTTGCGTTGCTTTTGCCCCTGGCCAGTTGCCAGCTCGACTGACAGCGAGTTTAACCAGAGTTTGCGTTTCCTTTCGCCATCACAATTCACGAGGAAAAGGAAGGTTTTATCACGATGCTCCTTTATAGTGTATATATTAGACCTAACCAAAAAAGCCGGGTTCTTTAAAAAGTTGCGGCTCGAATTTGGGAAAGCAGTGTGTCGCAAAGAGCTCCGCTCGGTTTCGTTAGTCCAGTGTCCAGGCAGTGTTCACACCCGACCAAGATTATTAGACGAACACGTCCGTTTGTAGACCAAAGCTCCTCCCTATATATGATTAGGCGCTCCATCATTGACAGAGTTTTTCTTTATCATAGGTGCCTCCGGTCTTTGGCAACCGGGTTCTTTAGCTACGTACGTACGCATATGGAGAGAGAGAGAGAGAGAGAGAGAGAGAGAGAGAGGCCGGCGCCCTGGCCCTGTTTGGCCTTGTTAAATCCGTAGCAGTGCGACGTTGTGCTTGGCAGTTGGCACTTTAAAGAAACGGTGTTCGGAATAGAATGTTCCAAGCCGCTGCAGTTGACGATCTCGCACGAGACGAGCGCGGCGTCCGCGTCCGCGTCCGCGTCGCGCGCGCGAGAGAGAGGATGAGAGCGCGGTCGCATGCAGCAGCTGCTGCAATGCCGGAGAACTCGGCCGCACGCTGCCCGATCAATCAATCAGGCCGCGCGCGGGGGCCGTCGCAAATTTGGTGGCGGAGAACTCGGCCGCACGTTGTGTTGTGTTGTGTTGTGTCTGGTCACTTGGTGGGAGACCACGCCGGGCAGGAAATAAACGCCCCCGCGCGCGGCGTCCGGCGGACGAATTGCTACGGACCTCGACGAAACCATAGGAAAATGCAGGCGCGTTCGTTCCGGCCGCGTCTTGCTGTTTCGTGTCTGGTTCGGTCGGCGGCTATGCACCTATTTGGTTCAGCTTTGTTCTGAACAGCTTTTCTAAAAAAATTTGGTTGTGCGGAGAATGTGAGTATCATTACGATTACGTGTGGATGAAGATAAAATATTCATAGGGCTCAGGATCTAGAAAGTGACGGATTCATACTATGACAACGACTCAACCGATTATGTGTTTATGTTGATTTTGGATAGTTCTTGTTCCAACGAATTTTATAGAAGATGACTGAAAAGCTGAGCGTTTGGCAGTCCGCAGCATCTTTTGATAGCCAGAAGCTGCCAGAAGCCGAAACAAACAGACCCTATATGCTGCAACTTGCAACTGCAATACAAGCGGACCGCACGATTATTTTATTGCTATAAACGAACTATTAGTCAGATACACATACATTATTAAATAGTACTGTGCTTTGGATGCGCTCATCATCAGCACATGGGGCTCTATGGCTGTGTGATCACTTTGTGACGGTTGTTCACCTGTTTCCATCCCTGCCTAAAAGGCTAACAAAAAAAAGAGAGAGGCATTCATTCTGCACACCGGTATCTGCTACGTACGGCAGTACGATCGTTAGGAGAAACCGAGCTGATCGGACCGGTTTATATGATATGATATGACACCCGTTTCTTCGACCACCACTGCCAGCGCGCTCGATCGATCGAGCCTCCTGCTGCTCTCGGCCAAGCCAAGGGAAATTGACCGGTAGGTCGTCGTTTTCAGATTTACGAGCACGGGGAGGGAGTCGTTGTGACGTCGTCCGGCCGGGGCGTCCCCGTAACAGGTTTGGCATATCGATCGATTCCCCTGGTCGAGATCGTATCGTCGTGCGCATCAGTATCAACCAGCTATACTATACATGCATGAGCGATCTTGTCCAAAGACGCGATGCAAAAGGAGAGGTTCGAGCTTATGTGCGGGGGGCACTGGAGCAATGTAATGCATCAGACTCTCTGCATAATTTTGACAGCCATCATGAACAGATGGATGGTTATCCTATCGTCATCGTACAGGCAACGGGATATGATGGTGCTTGGTGCGTGTAGGGTAGGGTACAGTACGTGCCTCTGGTGGGGTTTCGGTCAAGGTTTACAAAACCCGTAGAAACAACTAGTGGTACCGCTCAACAACCGTTTTTTTCTTCCAAAAATCAATCCAAGTTTAAAATTTTGAAAAAAAAAAATAAAAATTATTTAAAAAAAACTCTGGTATATAATATTTCTAAATTTAGTTCAGTTTAGCCTAATAAAAATAGGAAAATGTATGAACCTGCTAGTAAACTTGTCAGACCGTTAGTTTCTCGTCAAACATCGATGGTAAACCGCTTCGAGCAGCGGTAAACCCCGATTTGTTATGAGAAACCGTGCTGAGTTATATTTTTAGTAATTTTAGTGCTTATTTGGTTTTTGGGTTTAGGGTTTCAGATTTTTTATGTGATGATGTTTTGTTAATATGTAGTTATATATTAATATTGTTAATGTGTAGTTGTATATGTTAGTATTGTTAATATTTTAGTTATATATGTTAAACCAGATTGAAGTAGCATCTCGCGCATAGAAGGAAGAATGTCAACACGTTTCGATGTTTTTATTGTTTTATGTTAATATGTCATTTGTTATAAATAATATGTTTTTATTCTACTCTTGTTACATGATATTATGTCTTGTTCTTATTTATATGCACTACAGGAATCCTAACGATTCCCATCGGCCAGGTTAACTCCTATCGTCCAGAGCAAAAGCCAACGAGGATAAATTAGCTCACGTCGGCTGTAGGTTAGCCGACGGGGATAAATTAACTCCCGTTGGCTAACACACAAGTCGACGGGGATAACTTTAACGTCCGTCGGCTCTAGCATGGACCGACGGGGATTAGCTAATTCTCGTCGGCCACCCCACTGGCCGACGGGAATTAATGAAACATGAGGAGAGGGATAGCCCGCGCGGGCTCATTCCTCTCCTCCTTCCTTCAAACCGACCACCGCCGCCACACCGCTCTAGCCGGCCCCGACCGCCCAGCCGCTAGGAGAGGCCACCGCCGCACCACCCGAGCCGTGTCACACCCGACTTTAAGGAACAAAGCCAGGTGCATCTCATACATGCGCCAAGAAGACAACATATATAATAACAGAGTGTATAGAGATAAATGTCATAAAACATCAGAGTATTTATTACATAGCGGAAGACTTATTACAAAATAAAGGAATAAATGCAAAACGAACTAAGGATCGTCGGCGCCAATGTCAACTGAGAAACGCCACCTAGATCAGATCATACTCCTCGCCTCGTGGCTCCTCCTGAACCACCTGTTCTTCTCCTGTGGGGGGTGTGAGACAGCAAGGGTGAGCTCACACATGATCATAGCTCAACAAGTTGTGGGGAACCAGTGGACATAAACTCACAAAGGTGTGAGTTCATGTGATGTGTAAGGCTAATCAATGATAGGGGTTAAAGCTGAGCATTGCTTTTAAGTAGTTGGTCAAACTTTTATTAGCAATTACTAAGTGTAAGTAATTACCAAACCATAAGTAAAGTAATAGAACAAAATTAATAACAAACCCATGCAATGCAAATGACAAAATTGAATTTAAGTTCCATAATTTAAACATCAGAGAGTCCTGGGCCGCTCATGACCGTGAGCTCGGCTAGTATACCAGTTTTACACTCTGCAGAGGTTGTACCCTTTACCCACAAGTCATGTTACCCATCTGCCAAGGGGTCGTGAATCCCATACACCTCTACCTAGGAAGCGCGGCAGGGCAACACTACGAGGCCTTTACAAAGTTCCACTAGCTTCCGAAAACCCGCTACAGTTTATAGGAAGTTCCAATGCAGGGTTCTTGGCTGACCGCCATCGCAGCAAAATCAACCAAGGACCTCCCTACACTGACCACTCCCCTACTGCCCTTGCCCCTTTCGGGTAAGGTAGTCTTCCACTAGCTTTCCTAATTAGTCAGCCAAGGGCGTCCCATTAAACCCTTGTGGTGGCATGTGTTACTCAAGTTAAGCTCTATGTTCCAATTAACATTAATGAACTCAACATGAACATAAATAGAATAACAAAAAGAATTGGAACATAGAGGTAATAAATGATTATCCCAAAACCATATAAAGCAATAGCAAACTACCCAAGTGATTCAGGGGTAAACAAGGTAATGAGATAAACAATCTAGGGTGACCTATTGGGTCCCATCAAAATTAACCTATGCATGAGTGAATGATAATTAGAGAACATTATTGGGTAAAAAGTGGTCAAGGGCACAACTTGCCTTCAATGAGCTCCTGCTCAGCTACTTCAACCTGCTGCTCACCAGGATCTTCAGCAACGGGCTCTTCTACTCGCCACAATACAAACAAGCACAGTGCATATAGAGAAATTAACATTACACCAAACATATAAACAAAATACACAGTAATAATCTACATATTAAAATAAAATTCTAGGAACAAGAATCATAATTTTTGGAGTTATAGATTTTAAGTTATGGATTTTCAAAGGTTTTATGTATTTAAAATGGATTAAGTGAGGAATTAAATTTCTTACTGTTTTCATGTAAAAACAGATACTCTAAGTGAAAGAGAATAATATTACCAAATTTTTGCAACTGGAATGGAGTGATTTGGAGTTCATACGCATTTTCTATGAATTATTGAAGTTCTAGCCATTATTTTCCTATTAAAAATCCATTTCCTATTTCATTTATTCAAATTAAACGATCTCTGGACTGGGCCTCAATTTCTGTGAAGCACGGGGGGCTCGGAGTAAGATTCCTAAGGCACAGCGCAGGGTGAGTATGGCCGGCGGGTTCAAAATCTAGAAAGTCCGAGGACTCATAAGTAAACTGTCCCCGCGAAGGGGTATGAGTCAATCTCGGCCGCCAGATCTGCTACGGACGCACCAGATTAGATCATTAAATCTATGAAGTGGTATGCAGCGCAGACCACCGGATCTGAGATC
The DNA here is from genome assembly GCA_029449295.1 of Zea luxurians. Classification (NCBI taxonomy): domain Eukaryota; kingdom Viridiplantae; phylum Streptophyta; class Magnoliopsida; order Poales; family Poaceae; genus Zea; species Zea luxurians. The sequence goes on along the minus strand of JAOPSE010000003.1, from coordinate 81,207,572 downwards.
TACGGCTGACGTTTGTTTCGACCGAAGCGGTATGGCTGACTTGATCATGGTTGTTGCCCTTCCGATCAACGGCTAGGGCCAACCTTTCCCACAGATCTAATCCTAGTCCTACAACGGTTGATCAACGGTCGAGAGCGAGCTTCCCCAATCCCCTTCCTAAATACCGGACCGCGGCGGCGCCGCCCCCCGTGAACAGAGGAGGACCTCACCGGAATTGCCCCTAGTGACTCCCGGGGCCCTATCCGCTGACCCAACACGCGCCACAGGTAGAGGAGTATATGGCGAACGCGATCGAGGCACCGTGAGCAGGCGAAAGGCAATGGACGAGGCAGGCCACACGACGCGGCGGGGATGGGCGGAGTCGGAACTCAGGTGAACAATTCCGCGACACAGAGGGCCAAATTCAAAGCGCGATTGAATGATACGAGATCACGAAGTAAGGATGGGCACGTGGAAGGGCATCATACCGGCGATGCGGGGGCAGACCGTCCCGTCCACGAGTTGGGCAGAAATCCGTGGCGGGCGACCCTTGACGGCGAGCGATTGCCGTCGATTCACGACCCCAACGCACGACGGTGACCTCGCACATGTAATACTCCTCCAGGCGACATGCCCGGGTCGCATGCCAGGCCCAGAGATGTGCCGCCGGTGAGCTGCCCATGCGACAGTCGCGACCTCACCCGGTGGCACTCATTCCCTCCCCTGGTTCCGTGAAGATTGGGCTATCGCACGCAGGCAAACTACGGAAGTGAATCACCCCGAAGGGAGGGCGCTGAGTCTAGTATTGCGGTCGACGCGGACTCAAGGAGGGTCAACGAACGAACTCCCGCGGATGCGGGGAATTCTGTTGACGCCACACCGCTCGCGAGATCGGTTGCAAGGGGAAGACCCAGCTGACGAGCGGGTCCCGCCCGACAGCAGCGGGGTGAGGCGGACGGGGCTGACACATGGGTCCCACTCACCAGTGAGTTGCGCAGCGCGCGGATGATGACCAGCGGGGTCCACCCGGTCAGTTGCAGTGGGGAGCCGGTCGCACCCGTGCGTGTGGAGTTGGGCTGCCCGAAGGTGATTCGGAGTTGGGCCAAATAGGGATAAGCCGGCCCAGAAAGGTTCCTTTCCTTTTTTTATTTCCTATTTTCTTTTCTTCTCACCTCTCTTCTCTTTTAAATTTGAATTTCAAATTTGAATACATGTGTGTGAGGTTCTAATTCAGGCTAAATGTCTATAACAATATGAACTCAATTTTAGTTCATTTATTTTTATTTTATCCTATTTTTTATTGTTTTGTTCTCTCTTTTTTTAAATTCTAGGATTTCCTTTAGAATTTAAATTCTATTTTTGGAATTTAATATATTTCTTCTTTAGATTATTTTATGTTGTCACAAAATGCACACAAAATAGAAAACTCAACATGATGCAATGATTTAGTAGCATATCTTTTGTAATTATTTGTTTTTTTAAGTATGGTGTTCACATGTGATGGTACATAAAGGTCAAACTCAAATATAGTTAAATAGAAATTGTTTCTCTATTTATATTATCTCTTGCAATTTACAAATTGTGTATTACAAATCCTACCCCCTTAAAAATAATCTCGTCCTCGAGATTTAGGAAGGACTAGGGAAAGGATGGAGAGAAATCTATGTGAAGCTCTTCTTCTCTCTTTCAAGTAGCTTCATCTTCTCCATGATGGCTCCATTATACTTTGCACATCTTTATCATCTTATTTCTTGTAACTCGAGTCAATGTATCCATAATCTTGATCGGGTATTCCGTATAAGTTAAATCACCTTGAACACTGAGCTCTTCCATTGGTAACTGTTCCTCGGGGACACGGAGACACTTCTTAAGTTGAGATACGTGGAACACGTTATGCACATCCGATAGAGTAGCAGGTAACTCGAGTTGGTATGCCATCTCCCCAACTCGCCTAAAGATCAAGAATGGTCCAATATAGCAAGGGGACAATTTACCCTTAACTTTGAATCTCCTCATTCCACGAAGTGGTGACACCTTGAGGTACACATAATCTCCTTCTTCAAATTCCAGTGGCCTCCTTCTATTATCAGCATAGCTCTTTTGCCTGGTTTGAGCCACCCTCAAATTCTCTCGAATTATACAGACTTGTTCTTCTGCTTCTTGAATCAGTTCAGGCCCAAAGAACTGTCTTTCTCCAGTCTGATCCCAATATAGAGGAGTCCTGCACTTCCTCCCATATAAAGCTTCAAAAGGTGACATTTTTAGACTGGCCTGATAGCTATTATTATAAGAGAACTCAGCATAAGGTAGACTTTTATCCCAACTTCCTCCATGCTGAAGGGTACAAGCTCTCAACATATCTTCCAATACTTGATTAGTCCTTTCAGTCTGTCCATCAGTCTGAGGGTGATAAGCTGTACTAAAATTCAACTTTGTACTCATGTTCTCATGAAAGCTTCTCCAAAACCTTGAGGTAAACTGTGAACCTCGATCAGACACGATCTTCTTTGGTACTCCATGTAAACACACAATCCGAGCCATATATAACTCTGCTAGCTGAGAACCTTTATAAGTAGTCTTGACAGGAATAAAGTGAGCCACTTTAGTCAATCTATCCACAATCACCCATATAGCATCATATCCTTTCTGGGTGCGAGGCAATCCAGTAATAAAATCCATACCAATCTCTTCCCATTTCCACTCGGGTATCTTCAGTGGATGCAATAGTCCAGCTGGCCTCTGGTGTTCCGCCTTAACTCTTTGACATACATCGCACATAGCCACATGTGCAGCTACATCTCTTTTCAATCCATACCACCAATACTTTCGCTTCAAATCCTGATACATCTTGGTACTACCAGGATGAATAGAATAATCCGAGTCGTGGGCCTCTTTCAATATAGTCTCTCGAAGGCTTTCAATATCAGGAACACACATCCTGTCCTTGAACCATATGGTGTCTTGCTCATCCTCCGTGAATTCCGGAACTCGACCTTCAGTAATCAGATCCTTAATCTCTTTTATTTTAGCATCGTCACGTTGACCTTTGCGGATTTCTTGCTCCAAAGTATGTTCCACATCAATAGTAACTCCTTCAGTATGAGCAACTATTCCCAGGTTAAGTCTCCTGAAATCCTCAACAATCTCATCGGGTAGCTGGGCAACAATGGCTGAATGAACATGCTCCTTTCGACTCAAGGCATCTGCAACCAAATTTGCCTTGCCCGAGTGATAGTGAATCTCCAAATCATAATCCTTAATAAGCTCCAACCAACGGCGTTGCCTAAGGTTGAGATCCTTCTGAGTGAATATATACTTCATACTCTTATGATCCGTATATACTTGGCACTTGGTCCCCATGATATAATGTCTCCATATCTTGAGCGCATGCACAACGGCTGCCAATTCCAAATCATGAGTGGGGTAGTTCAGTTCATGTTTGCGTAACTGACGAGAAGCATAGGCAATCACATGTCCTTCCTGCATGAGCACACATCCTAAGCCTTGTCCACATGCGTCACAATAGATATCAAATCCTTTCTGTAGGTCTGGCATAACCAATACTGGTGGCGACATCAATCTTTTCTTCAATTGGTCAAAGCTGTCTTGGCACTTCTCGTCCCACTTAAATTCTCTTCCTTTCTCCAAAAGTGAAGTCATAGGTTTAGCAATATTAGAAAATCCTTCAATAAATCTTTGATAATATCCTGCAAATCCCATGAAACTCCAAATCTCCGTAACTATAGTGGGTATGCTCCACGCCACTATCTCCTTGACTTTAGCAGGATCCACTGAAATTCCTCCTTAGAAATGATATGTCCAAGAAATGGCACCTCGTCAATCCATAACTCACATTTACTGTACTTGGCATAGAGTTGATTATCTCGTAGCTTCTGCAGTACCAATCATAGATATTCCTCATGATCACTATCACTCTTGGAATAGATAAGAATATCGTCGATGAACACTACGACGAATCTATCCAAGTACTCCATAAACATCTTGTTCGTCAAGTTCATAAAATAAGCTGGTGCATTAGTTAATCCAAACGACATAACAGTAAACTCATATAATCCATATCGAGTCGAGAAAGCCGTCTTGGGAATATCCGATGGTCTAATCCTCATCTGATGGTAACCCGATCGGAGGTCAATCTTCGAGAATACTCTAGCACCTCTCATCTGATCAAACAAATCCTCAATACGGGGTAATGGATACTTGTTCTTTACCGTGACATCATTAAGTGATCTATAGTACACACACATCCGTTGTGATCCATCCTTCTTCTGCACAAATAACACCGGTGCTCCCCAAGGTGAGGAACCCAAACGAATGTACCCCGCCTCTTGTAATTCTGTTAATTGCTTCTTAGGTTCCTTCAGTTCTTATACGAACATCCTATATGGCCGTTTAGAAATAGGAGCGGTTCTAGGTAAGAGATCAATAACAAACTCAACTTCTCTATCAGGTGGCATCCCTGGTAACTCCTCTGAGAAGACATCCAGAAAATCTCTAACCACCCGGATGTTGTCACCAACAAACTCCTCAGGTATAAAGAACATTGCACGCATGGATGAGGAGGTTACTGCAATATTAACTTGAAATCTTTCTCCTTTAGTGGTAGTTACTGCAACTTCAACTTCAAATCTTTCTTCTTTGGAACTGATGAGCTCTACGGTTCCTTTAGCATAGTGTATAAACTACCTTTGCCTTTCTTAACCATGACACTCCAAGGATCACGTCTATAGCGCTCTCTTCTAACACTATAGGGGTAGCCCATCTGGGTTAGAAACACAGGGTACGAAAAAAAAAGATTGTAGACAAGGCGAGTAATTACGAGGAATGTTACTGTGGGGGATTTATTAGCTAGGTAGATTAGTGTGTTATCCACTAAAGCTAATACATTACCTTATGGTGGTACATGCTAAGATGCCCAACTATAATGTTTCAATCAATCAAAGAAGCAAATCAAGCATTATTCATCAGCACAATCAACCAATCAACAAAGAAAGTAGTTTTAAATTTTGTCTTAGGTCTTCTACCTCTTAAAAAGATCATAGTGGTAGGATTCCAAGGTGTGAAATCCATCTTGTCCTAGAGTAGATAAGATAAGATTAACCAGAGTAGATTAGCAGAAGGTGAGACAAGATCAAGATGAGATAAGTATAGAATGAGTCAGAGTAAGGTAAGTAGGAAAGGGTTTGTCCATTTCTATCTAGGTCTCGTCCTACAGTCAACATTTCCTCTGATACCACTTCTGTCACACCTGACTTTAAGGAACAAAGCCAGGTGCATCTCATACATGCGCCAAGAAGACAACATATATAATAACAGAGTGTATAGAGATAAATGTCATAAAACATCAGAGTATTTATTACATAGCGGAAGACTTATTACAAAATAAAGGAATAAATGCAAAACGAACTAAGGATCGTCGGCGCCAATGTCAACTGAGAAACGCCACCTAGATCAGATCATACTCCTCGCCTCGTGGCTCCTCCTGAACCACCTGTTCTTCTCCTGTGGGGGGTGTGAGACAGCAAGGGTGAGCTCACACATGATCATAGCTCAACAAGTTGTGGGGAACCAGTGGACATAAACTCACAAAGGTGTGAGTTCATGTGATGTGTAAGGCTAATCAATGATAGGGGTTAAAGCTGAGCATTGCTTTTAAGTAGTTGGTCAAACTTTTATTAGCAATTACTAAGTGTAAGTAATTACCAAACCATAAGTAAAGTAATAGAACAAAATTAATAACAAACCCATGCAATGCAAATGACAAAATTGAATTTAAGTTCCATAATTTAAACATCAGAGAGTCCTGGGCCGCTCATGACCGTGAGCTCGGCTAGTATACCAGTTTTACACTCTGCAGAGGTTGTACCCTTTACCCACAAGTCATGTTACCCATCTACCAAGGGGTCGTGAATCCCATACACCTCTACCTAGGAAGCGCGGCAGGGCAACACTACGAGGCCTTTACAAAGTTCCACTAGCTTCCGAAAACCCGCTACAGTTTATAGGAAGTTCCAATGCAGGGTTCTTGGCTGACCGCCATCGCAGCAAAATCAACCAAGGACCTCCCTACACTGACCACTCCCCTACTGCCCTTGCCCCTTTCGGGTAAGGTAGTCTTCCACTAGCTTTCCTAATTAGTCAGCCAAGGGCGTCCCATTAAACCCTTGTGGTGGCACGTGTTACTCAAGTTAAGCTCTATGTTCCAATTAACATTAATGATCTCAACATGAACATAAATAGAATAACAAAAAGAATTGGAACATAGAGGTAATAAATGATTATCCCAAAACCATATAAAGCAATAGCAAACTACCCAAGTGATTCAGGGGTAAACAAGGTAATGAGATAAACAATCTAGGGTGACCTATTTGGTCCCATCAAAATTAACCTATGCATGAGTGAATGATAATTAGAGAACATTATTGGGTAAAAAGTGGTCAAGGCACAACTTGCCTTCAATGAGCTCCTACTCAGCTACTTCAACCTGCTGCTCACCAGGATCTTCAGCAACGGGCTCTTCTACTCGCCACAATACAAACAAGCACAGTGCGTATAGAGAAATTAACATTACACCAAACATATAAACAAAATACACAGTAATAATCTACATATTAAAATAAAATTCTAGGAACAAGAATCATAATTTTTGGAGTTATAGATTTTAAGTTATGGATTTTCAAAGGTTTTATGTATTTAAAATGGATTAAGTGAGGAATTAAATTTCTTACTGTTTTCATGTAAAAACAGATACTCTAAGTGAAAGAGAATAATATTACCAAATTTTTGCAACTGGAATGGAGTGATTTGGAGTTCATACGCATTTTCTATGAATTATTGAAGTTCTAGCCATTATTTTCCTATTAAAAATCCATTTCCTATTTCATTTATTCAAATTAAACGATCTCTGGACTGGGCCTCAATTTCTGTGAAGCACAGGGGGCTCGGAGTAAGATTCCTAAGGCACAGCGCAGGGTGAGTATGGACGGCGGGTTCAAAATCTAGAAAGTCCGAGGACTCATAAGTAAACTGTCCCCGCGAAGGGGTATGAGTCAATCTCGGCCGCCAGATCTGCTACGGACGCACCAGATTAGATCATTAAATCTATGAAGCGGTATGCAGCGCAGACCACCGGATCTGAGATCTACGGCTGACGTTTGTTTCGACCGAAGCGGTATGGCTGACTTGATCATGGTCGTTGCCCTTCTGATCAACGGCCAGGGCCAACCTTTCCCACAGATCTAATCCTAGCCCTACAACGGTTGATCAACGGTCGAGAGCGAGCTTCCCCAATCCCCTTCCTAAATACCGGACCGCGGCGGCGCCGCCCCCCGTGAACAGAGGAGGACCTCACCGGAATTGCCCCCAGTGACTCCCGGGGCCCTATCCGCTGACCCAACACGCACCACAGGTAGAGGAGTATATGGCGAACGCGATCGAGGCACCGTGAGCAGGCGAAAGGCAATGGACGAGGCAGGCCACGCGACGCGGCGGGGATGGGCGGAGTTGGAACTCAGGTGAACAATTCCGCGACACAGAGGGCCAAATTCGAAGCACGATTGAATGATACGAGATCACGAAGTAAGGATGGGCACGTGGAAGGGCATCATACCGGCGATGCGGGGGCAGACCGTCCCGTCCACGAGTTGGGCGGAAATCCGTGGCGGGCGACCCTTGACGGCGAGCGATTGCCGTCGATTCACGACCCCAACACACGACGGTGACCTCGCACATGTAATACTCCTCCAGGCGACATGCCCGGGTCGCATGCTAGGCCCAGAGATGTGCCGCCGGTGAGCTGCCCATGCGACAGTCGCGACCTCACCCGGTGGCACTCATTCCCTCCCCTGGTTCCGTGAAGATTGGGCTATCGCACGCAGGCAAACTACGGAAGTGAATCACCCCGAAGGGAGGGCGCTGAGTCTAGTATCGCGGCCGACGCGGACTCAAGGAGGGTCAACGAACGAACTCCCGCGGATGTGGGGAATTTTGTTGACGCCACACCGCTCGCGAGATCGGTTGCAAGGGGAAGACCCTGCTGACGAGCGGGTCCCGCCCGACAGCAGCGAGGTGAGGCGGACGGGGCTGACACATGGGTCCCACTCACCAGTGAGTTGCGCAGCGCGCGGATGATGACCAGCGGGGTCCACCCGGTCAGTTGCAGTGGGGAGCCGGTCGCACCCGTGCGTGTGGAGTTGGGCTGCCCGAAGGTGATTCGGAGTTGGGCCAAATAGGGATAAGCCGGCCCAGAAAGGTTCCTTTCCTTTTTTTATTTCCTATTTTCTTTTCTTCTCACCTCTCTTCTCTTTTAAATTTGAATTTCAAATGTGAATACATGTGTGTGAGGTTCTAATTCAGGCTAAATGTCTATAACAATATGAACTCAATTTTAGTTCATTTATTTTTATTTTATCCTATTTTTTATTGTTTTCTTCTCTCTTTTTTTAAATTCTAGGATTTCCTTTAGGATTTAAATTCTATTTTTGGAATTTAATATATTTCTTCTTTAGATTATTTTATGTTGTCACAAAATGCACACAAAATAGAAAACTCAACATGATGCAATGATTTAGTAGCATATCTTTTGTAATTATTTGTTTTTTTTAAGTATGGTGTTCACATGTGATGGTACATAAAGGTCAAACTCAAATATAGTTAAATAGAAATTGTTTCTCTATTTATATTATCTCTTGCAATTTACAAATTGTGTATTACAAGCCGGCCCCGACCTCCGCGCCGCCCAGCCGGCCCCGACCGCCGCCGCAAACACCGACCCCGACCGCACACCACCCCGCCGCCCTCCACCGCCGCTGCCCCAGCCGGAAGCCGCCGCCGCCGCCGCCTCAGCCGGCCTCCACCACCGCCGCCGCCGACCCCCACCATCGTCGTCGCCTCCAGCTGGCTCTCCGAGCACCGCCGCCGCCGCCAAGTTCCGTCATCGCCCCCGACCGCCTCCACGAGTGCCGCTGCCACCCCCGACCGCCTCCCAGAGCGCCGTTGCACCCAACTTGTGCTGCCTTGTCGTTGAGGTATACATCCTTACTGTAAATGCGAGTGTGATTATAGTAGTTAAATATGTGTAGATATTTATTTTCGTCGGTTTTTATGGCCGACGGGAGTTAACTTTTATGTGATTAGAGTTAGTTTAAAATTGTGAATTGATAGTGTTCTTAGTTTTATATGACTTTATGCATTATACTTGATAGTTTTAATATCACTTATGCTATTGAATTATTGAATTTGATGTTATGTATTGATTAGATTTAACTTATAATATTAGGATGTATGAAGGTTTCGATATTGATAAATTTGATGTTATGGTTAATAAATTTGATGTTCTGAAAATATTATTTAATTTGATGTTATTGTTAATTGATGAATATCATGTTAATGTGATGAAGGTGATGTTATGTATATATAGGTTTACTATTTACCTGTAGATGTATGTGTGACGTGTAGAAACATAAATGTCTCACACGCACTCCTTACTCGTACACACAGCCGCAATAATGGGTGATAGATGTGATTGGATGTATGAAGGTTTCAAGAAGGGTGTGTGTCACACAAGTGAATGGTTTGCCAAGACACAGATGTTTCTAGACCATGTAGCTGCTTTGTCACAAATAGATAATATTAGGTGTCCATGCAATAAATGTAGAAATATGACAAGCCACACCAAGAGGCAGGTCACACTATACCTGTGCTCGCATGGTTTTGTGCCAGGCTATAAGGTCTAGTATCTCCACGGGGTGTCACGCCTTGAACGAGCAACAGAAGTAGAAGTTGATGACGGTGAAGATGTGGATAGGATGGACTAGATGCTTGAGGATCTGCAGCCTGAACTGGCCCCTGATCATCATGATTCACCTACACCGGAGGTGCAGAAGTTCTCTGGATGGAGCGTGCATGGTAGACTGACGTGTTCTTATTGTGTTAAAGATACAGATTGTTTTAGTCTTAGTGCTGGTGGCAAGATATGTTACTTTGATTGCCATAGATGTTTTCTACCCTTCAATCACCCCTTCAAAAGGCAGAGAAAGGAGTTTAGGAAGGGCACCATTGTCATGAAGGGACCGCCCAAGCGACGTAGTGGGATAGAAATTACAGAAGAGCTGAAAGGGAAATGTGCCCTTGGGCCATTTCTAAGTATTTTGGTGATTGAGTGCCAACACAAGTGCTTTTGTGTTAATCTATGCAAAGTGGTGGACAAAATGCAAATCATGTCAAAAGGTATGTTTCTAGACTTAGTACATTGTTTTATGGACTAATGTATTGTGTCTAAGTGCTGGAAACAGGAAAAATTAAATTGGAAATGAGATGGCTCTGTTCAGCCAAAGTCAGCTCGGTCTGGGTGCACCGGACAGTGTCCGGTGCGCCAGGCTGACTCTGGCGAACTTGCTGTTCTTGGGACTTCGACGGTGGTGTACGGCTATAATTCACCAGACTGTCCGGTGGTGCACCGGACTGTCCGGTGAGCCGTTCACAGGCGAACTCGTCGCTCTCGGGAGATGATTAACGGCGTACGGCTAAAATTCACCGGACTGTCCGGTGGTGCACCGGACTGTCCGGTGAGCCAACGGTCAGCCAGGGCAACGGTCGGCCGAGGATTCCGCGCGTGACGCGTGGCCGAGCCAACGATCACAATGGGGCACCGGACTGTCCGGTGTGCACCGGACAGTGTCCGGTGCGCCAACGGCTCTCAATCAGCAACGGTCGGCTTCGCCATATAAGGAAACAAATCCGCACCAGACAGTGTCCGGTGGTGCACCAGACTGTCCGGTGCGTCAGGCGACAGAAGGCGAGATCTGCCTTCCTGGAATGCTTTCAACGGCTCCTAGCTGCCTTGGGGCTATAAAAGGGACCCCTAGGCGTATGGAGGAGTACTTCAAGCATTCTCACAACATTCCTAAGCACCAAGACTTCAATTTCGCGCATTTGTTTCTCCGTGATAGCATCTAGAGCTCTAGTTGAGTTGTGAACTCGTCGGGTTGTGTTGCGAGCTCTTGTTGCGACTTGTGTGCGTGTTGACATTCTGATTTTGTGTCTTGTGTGCGTTGCTCATCCCTCCCTTACTCCGTGCTTCTTTGTGAACTTCAAGTGTAAGGGCGAGAGACTCCAAGTTGTGGAAATTCCTCGCGAACGGGATAAAGAAAAGCAAAGCAAAACACCGTGGTATTCAAGTGGGTCTTTGGACCGCTTGAGAGGGGTTGATTGCAACCCTCGTCCGTTGGGACGCCATAACGTGGAGTAGGCAAGCGTTGGTCTTGGCCGAACCACGGGATAAACCACTGTGCCATCTCTGTGTTGATATCTTTGTGGTTATTGTGTTTTGTTGAGACTCCTCTCTAGCCACTTGACTTTATTGCGCTAACTCCTAACCAAGTTTTGTGGCATTAAGTTTCAAGTTTTACAGGATCACTTATTCACCCCCCCCTCTAGGTGCTCTCAAGAGCATAGGAAACTTGTCCTAGACGAGAGTGGGAAAAGGTATCAAGGTTTTGGTGAGGACTATAACTGGACTCACATATGTGGCTTGTGAGAGCTTCCTTATGCTAAGTCATTGATTTTGATGCACAACATCGACGTCATGCATCAAGAGAGTAACTTTTTCCAAGCCCTCATAAATACATGCATGGATTTCCCTGATAAAATGAAAGACAATGACAAGGCACGCATGGACTTAGTCGTGATTTGTAATCATCCAACCCAAGTGCTTAGAGAAAACGGAAGCAAACCAAAAGCTGACTATTGTCTGAAACCTAAGCAACGGAAAGAAGTGATGAAGTGGATGAAGGATATTAAATTCCCCAATGGTTATGCTACTGGTTTTAGAATATCTGTGAACTTGAAGACAATGAAGATGAATGGACTCAAGAGCCATGACTTCCACATTTGTTATGGCTGCCACTTAAAATAGTGGAGTCGTTACTAGGGCAATCGACATGGAAGGACACGAAGCCTGCTATTACGGGAAAATAAAAAATATAATAGAGATTACATTTGCTAGAAATAAGCCTTTAGCGCTAGTTTTCTTTGAGTGTAAATGGTATGACCCGAAGTATTATAGGATCGAATTTGGGATGACACAGATCCAACCTGAAAAATTTCTTCAAGGACATGACACGTATATCCTTGCCCATCAAGCAGACCAAGTTTATTTCTCCACATATCCATGTAAAACGTTGTCTACATGGAGGGTTGTGTACAATGTAAATCCCCGCGAACGCCTATACACTCTTGGTGAGGATGAGTATCAATTTGGTCACGTTGAGCAGGTTGATGAGGTGTTTCAAGAAGAAGAGTTGCCAACTAGTTTTCATATTGATCCTGCATCGGCATTAGATTCACTAGTTGCAGACGTTACCGACTTAACTTTTCTCGAGAGACGGAGAAGACAACCTGTTAGGAGAAAAGTTACATGGCGACCTCTGCATAGAAGAGAACAAATAGATCCTGATTTTGATGATATTTAACAAGTAAAGTTATTTTGTTCTTTCATTTGTTTCTAATTTTTAAGGATTATGTCATTTTTGATGCACTAATGAATAATTTCTTATTTTTGGTGCAGGATGCCTCTAAAGTTAAAGAAGTCAGTGAAGGGGTTGTTCAAGGGTCTGGGCCTATTTCAGGGTAGTTCTTTGAGCAGCAGCAGACGTCGAGAGCTGTTGAGGGCTATACATGGAGATAAGGTAGCATATCTTGTACAAATAAATTTGTTTACATGTTTACAAATAAACCTTGAGTTGTATGTACCAAGATGAGCAGCACACTGAGGAGCGGCACAATGAGGAGGAGGAGCACAATGAGGCTGAACTGCACAATGAGGAGGTGGAGCACAATGAGGAGGTGGGGCATGCGACATGGGACCAGGCCGCGCAGCATCACCAGCCATGGGACCAGTGGGACCACCAGAGAAAGCAGCAACAGGCATAGGACCAGTGGGGCCAACAGGCCGAACCGGCTAACAACCCGATGGATGATGGCTCAGGAGGCTCTTCAGCAACACGCACACGTCGCTCAAGAAAAAGCCACTCAGTAAAGCCTCATCACGCGATAGAGCGAAAGGCTGATAGGATCTTAATCATGCCTCATGGAGATCGGTGAGTGTAATATATTAACTTATCTCATATAACTATTATGTGTATTGTTAATATTTTTGTGTAATGCAGGAATTGGGAGGACCTGTCCTTTGACGGCAAGGGACACCACACTCAGATTAACCTTACGTTGGGTTCTCTTTGCCGCCTTCACTACCTAGGAATTGGGAGGACCTGTCCTTTGACGACAAGAGATACCGTCAATGAGGTGCTCGTCAGTACCTAGGACGAGTACAAGTTTAAAAAGGAACAAAACCACACCGACAGACAGGGACTTGTGCGTAATGACTTTTGGGTATGAATTATTTATTGTTTTTGTTCTGTTTCTTAATATTGTAATTCTATGACTTATACCATTGTATTTGTATTCTTTATGTTGTAGCTTCGATATCGGTTGCCTGACGGAGAGGATTACATGGGGCACGCTGAACGTGTGTTCCAAAACAATGCAAAGAAGCTAGTGAAGGATGTCATATACTATGCGAGAATTCAGGCTACAAACCTGTATTTTCAAAATCATCCGGAAGAAGCAATCCCCTTGAATAAAAAGGAAGGGTCCTCAAAGATATATTTGATTGAGGATCAATATCGTGAGGTTAGTATTCAATTTGTTTTACCTTTTTTATTGATTGTTGTGATTGATATAATATGTAACATTGTGTGTGCAGGTGATGGATCCATGGATGGCGCCCATGCCTGATGCATACAATGTTTGGTGTCGATATTGGGCTTCCGAAGGCTTCCAGAAAGCGTCAGCGCATCACAGGCATTGTCGAGGAACCAATCCTAACCACAAGTTTGGCGGTGACGAAATGCTCGGAAAAGCTAAAAGAATGGTAAAATCTAGCTATGTCGATCACCAAATAGTACGATTGCTTATGGATGTTTTTTTGTTTATACAGGAAGCTACGCGTGGCCAAAAGCCTAGTGAAAGTCGCCTAGAGGGGGGTGAATAGGGCGAAACTAAAATTTACAAAATTAATCACAACTACAAGCCGGGTTAGCGTTAGAAACAATAATGAGTCCGAGAGAGAGGGCGCAAAACAAATCGCAAGCGAATGAAGAGTGTGATACGCGGATTTGTTTTACCGAGGTTCGGTTCTCGCAAACCTACTCCCCGTTGAAGAGGCCACAAAGGTCGGGTCTCTTTCAACCCTTACCCTCTCTCAAACGGTCCCGGGGACCGAGTGAGCTTCTCTTTTCAAATCAAGACCGGGAACAAAACTTCCCCACAAGGACCACCACACAATTGGTGTCTCTTGCCTTGGTTACAATGGAGTTTTGATCACAAGAACAAGTGAGAAAGAAAGAAGCAATCCAAGCGCAAGAGCTCAAAAGAACACGACAAATCTCTCTCGCTAGTCATTAAAGCTTTGTGTGGAATTGGAGAGGATTTGATCACTTGAGTGTGTCTAGAATTGAATGCCTAGCTCTTGTAAGTGGTTGAGAGGTGGAAAACTTGGATTACTTGAATGTGGGGTGGTTGGGGGTATTTATAGCCCCAACCACCAAACTAGTCGTTTGGGTGGAGGCTGTCTGTCGCATGGTGCACCGGACAGTCCGGTGCACACCGGACATGTTCGGTGCGCCAGCCACGTCACCCGAACGTTAGGGTTCTGACCGTTGGAGCTCTGACTGCTGGGCCCGCCTGGATGTCCGGTGGCGCACCGGACATGCACTGTAGAGTGTCCGGTGCGCCAGCATGGGCGTGCCTGACTTCTGCGCGCGCTGGCGCGCATTCAATGCGCCTGCAGGTGACCGTTGGCGCCGAAGTAGCCGTTGGTCCGCGGTTACACCGGACATGTCCGGTGAATTATAGCGGACTAGTCATTGAGAATTCCCGAGGCTGGCGAGTTCAGAGTCGCGTCCCCTTGGAGCACCGGACACTGTCCGGTGTACATTGGACAGTCCGGTGAATTATAGCGCGGCGCCTCTGAAAACTCCCGAAGGTGAGGAGTTCAGCATCGACTCCCCTGGTGCACCGGACACTGTCCGGTGGTGCACCGGACACTGTCCGGTGGCGCATCGGACAGTCCGGTGCGCCCGACCAGGGTGCCTTCGGTTGTCCCTTTGCTCCTTTGTTTGAACCCTTTCTCTTGATCTCTTTATTGGCTTATGGTGAACCTTTGGTACCTGTAGAACTTATAAACTTGGGCAAACTAGTTAGTCCAAATATTTGTGTTGGGCAATTCAACCACCAAAATTAGTTTAGGAAATAGGTGTAAGCCTAATTCCCTTTCAATCTCCCCCTTTTTGGTGATTGATGCCAACACAAACTAAAGCAAATATAGAAGTGCAAAATTTGAACTAGTTTGCATATGCAAGTGCAAAGGTTACTTAGAATTGAGCCAATAAATATTACTTACTAGATATGCATGGATTGTTTCTTTATTTTTAACATTTTGGACCACGCTTGCACCACAAGTTTTGTTTTTGCAAATTCTTTTGTAAATTCTTTTCAAAGTCCTTTTGCAAACAATCAAAGATAAATGAATAAGATTTTGTGAAGCATTTTCAAGATTTGAAATTTTGTCCCCTTGTTTCAAATGTTTTTCCTTTGACTAAAACAAAACTCCCCCTCAATAAATTCTCCTCTTAGTCTTCAAGAGGGTTTTAAGATATCAATTTTGAAAGGTGCTACTTTCCCCCTTGAGAACACAAAGAGATACCAATTGAAAATCATTAATTTTAAAATTAGGGTGGTGGTGCGGTCCTTTTGCTTTGGGCTCATACTTTCTCCCGCTTTGGCATGAATCGCCAAAACAGATACTTTGAGTGAGATATAATCCCTTTGCTTACCTACTTTCTCCCCTGTTGGCCAATAAAACATATGAGTGAAGATTATACCAAAGACGAGGAATTGCTTGGAGCGACGGCGAAGGATGAGTGATAGAGTGGAGTGGAAGCCTTGTCTTTGCCGAAGACTCCAATTCCCTTTCAATATACCTATGACTTGGTTTGAAATGTACTTGAAAACACATTAGTCATAGCATATATAAAAGGAACATGATCAAAGGTATATTTATGAGCTATGTGTGCAAATTAGCAAAAGAAATTCCTAGAATCAAGAATATTGAGCTCATGCCTAAGTTTGGTAAAAGTTTGTTCATCTAGTGGCTTGGTAAAGATATCGGCTAATTGATCTTTAGTATTAATGTATGCAATCTCGATATCCCCCTTTTGTTGGTGATCCCTAAGAAAATGATACCGAATGGCTATGTGTTTAGTGCGGCTATGCTCAACGGGATTATCCGCCATGCGGATTGCACTCTCATTATCACATAGAAGAGGAACTTTGGTTAATTTGTAATCATAGTCCCGCAGGGTTTGTCTCATCCAAAGCAATTGCGCGCAACAATGGCCTGTGGCAATGTACTCGGCTTCGGCGGTAGAAAGAGTGACCGAATTTTGCTTATTTGAAGCCCAAGACACCAAGGATCTCCCCAAGAACTGGCAAGTCCCCGATGTGCTCTTTCTATTAATTTTACACCCCGCCCAATCGGCATCCGAATAACCAATTAAATCAAATGTGGATCCCCGAGGGTACCAAAGCCCAAACTTAGGAGTATAAGCCAAATATCTCAAGATTCGTTTTACGGCCGTAAGGTGAGATTCCTTAGGGTCGGTTTGGAATCTTGCACACATACATACGGAAAGCATAATGTCCGGTCGAGATGCACATAAGTAGAGTAATGAACCAATCATCGACCGGTATACCTTTTGATCCACGGACTTACCTCCCGTGTCGAGGTTGAGATGCCCATTGGTTCCCATGGGTGTCTTGATGGGCTTGGCATCCTTCATCCCAAACTTGTTTAGAATGTCTTGAGTGTACTTTGTTTGGCTAATGAAGGTGCCTTCTTGGAGTTGCTTGACTTGGAATCCTAAGAAATACTTCAACTCCCCCATCATCGACATCTCGAATTTTTGTGTCATGATCCTACTAAATTCTTCACATGTAGATTCGTTAGTAGACCCAAATATAATATCATCAACATAAATTTGGCATACAAACAAATCATTGTCAAGAGTTTTAGTGAATAAAGTAGGATCGGCGTTGCCAACTTTGAAGCCATTAGCAATAAGGAAATCTCTAAGGCATTCATACCATGCTCTTGGGGCTTGCTTGAGCCCATAAAGCGCCTTAGAGAGCCTATAGACATGGTTAGGGAACTCACTGTCTTCAAAGCCGGGAGGTTGCTCAACGTAGACCTCTTCCTTGATTAGTCCATTGAGGAAGGCACTCTTCACGTCCATTTGGTAAAGCTTGAAGCCATGGTAAGTAGCATAGGCTAATAATATGCGAATTGACTCAAGCCTAGCTACGGGTGCATAGGTTTCACCAAAATCCAAACCTTCGACTTGGGAGTATCCCTTGGCCACAAGTCGAGCTTTGTTCCTTGTCACCACATCATGCTCGTCTTGCTTGTTGCGGAAGACCCACTTGGTTCCTACAACATTTTGGTTAGGACGTGGAACTAAATGCCATACCTCGTTCCTAGTGAAGTTGTTGAGCTCCTCTTGCATCGCCATCACCCAATTCGAATCTTGGAGTGCTTCCTCTACCCTGTGTGGCTCAATAGAGGAAACAAAAGAGTAATGCTCACAAAAATGTGCAACACGATATCTAGTGGTTACCCCCTTATGAATGTCGCCGAGGATGGTGTCGACGGGGTGATCTCGTTGGATTGCTTGGTGGACTCTTGGGTGTGGCGGCCTTGGCTCTTCATCCTCCATGTCTTGATCATTTGCATCTCCCCCTTGATCATTGCCATCATCTTGAGGTGGCTCATCTCTTTGATCTTCCCTTTCATCAACTTGAGCCTCGTCCTCATTTTGAGTTGGTGGAGATGCTTGCGTGGAAGAGGATGGTTGATCTTGTGCATGTGGAGGCTCTTTGGATTCCTTAGGGCACACATCCCCAATGGACATGTTCCTTAGCGCGATGCACGGAGCCTGTTCTTCACCTATCTCATCAACTTGCTCTACTTGAGAGCCGTTAGTTTCATCAAACACAACGTCACAAGAAACTTCAACAAGTCCTGAGGACTTGTTAAAGACTCTATATGCCCTTGTGTTTGAGTCATATCCTAGTAAAAAGCCTTCTACAGTCTTAGGAGCAAATTTAGATTTTCTACCTCTTTTAATAAGAATAAAGCATTTGCTACCAAAGACTCTAAAATATGAAATGTTGGGCTTTTTACCGGTTAGGAGTTCATAGGATGTCTTCTTGAGGATTCGGTGTAGATATAGCCGGTTGATGGCGTAGCAGGCGGTGTTGACTGCTTCGGCCCAAAACCGATCCGGTGTCTTGTACTCATCAAGCATGGTTCTTGCCATGTCCAATAGAGTTCGATTCTTCCTCTCCACTACACCATTTTGTTGTGGGGTGTAGAGAGAAGAGAACTCATGCTTGATGCCCTCCTCCTCAAGGAAGCCTTCAATTTGTGAGTTCTTGAACTCCGTCCCGTTGTCGCTTCTAATTTTCTTGATCCTTAAGTCGAACTCATTTTGAGCTCGTCTCAAGAATCCCTTTAAAGTTTCTTGGGTTTGTGATTTTTCCTGCAAAAAGAACACCCAAGTGAAGCGAGAATAATCATCCACAATAACTAGACAGTACTTACTCCCGCAAATGCTTATGTATGCAATCGGGCCGAATAAATCCATGTGTAGGAGCTCCAGTGGCCTGTCACTCGTCATGATGTTCTTGTGTGGATGATGGGTTCCAACTTGCTTCCCGGCTTGGCATGCGCTACAAATCCTATCTTTATCAAAATGAACATTTGTTAATCCTAAAATGTGTTCTCCCTTTAGAAGCATATGAAGATTCTTCATCCCAACATGGGCTAGTCGGCGGTGCCAGAGCCAACCCATGTTAGTCTTAGCAATTAAGCAAGTGTCGAGTTCAGCTCTATCAAAATCTACCAAGTATAGCTGACCCTCTAACACTCCCTTAAATGCTATTGAATCATCACTTCTTCTAAAGACAGTGACACCTACATCAGTAAATAGACAGTTGTAGCCCATTTGACATAATTGCGAAACAGAAAGCAAATTGTAATCTAATGAATCAACAAGAAAAACATTGGAAATGGAATGGTCAGGAGATATAGCAATTTTACCCAAACCTTTGACCAAACCTTGGTTTCCATCCCCGAATGTGATAGCTCGTTGGGGATCTTGGTTTTTCTCGTAGGAGGAGAACATCTTCTTCTCCCCCGTCATGTGGTTTGTGCACCCGCTATCGATGATCCAACTTGAGCCCCCGGATGCATAACCCTACAAAACAAGTTTAGTTCTTGACTTTAGGTACCCAAACGGTTTTGGGTCCTTTGGCATTAGAAACGAGAACTTTGGGTACCCAAACACAAGTCTTTGACCCCTTGTGTTTGCCCCCAACAAACTTGGCAACTACCTTGCCGGATTTGTTAGTTAAAACATATGATGCATCAAAAGTTTTGAATGAAATATCATGATCATTTGATGCATTAGGAGTTCTCTTCTTAGGCAACTTAGCACAGGTTGGTTGCCTAGAGCTAGATGTCTCACCCTTATACATAAAAGCATGGTTAGGGCCAGAGTGAGACTTCCTAGAATGAATTCTCCTAATTTTGCTCTCGGGATAACCCACAGGGTACAAAATGTAACCCTCGTTATCCTGAGGCATGGGAGCCTTGCCCTTAACAAAGTTAGACAATTTCTTTGGAGGGGCATTAAGTTTGACATTATCTCCCCTTTGGAAGCCAATGCCATCCTTGATGCCAGGGCGTCTCCCATTATAAAGCATACTACGAGCAAATTTAAATTTCTCATTTTCAAATTCATGCTCGGCAATTTTAGCATCTAATTTTGCTATATGATCATTTTGTTATTTAATTAAAGCCACATGATCATGAATAGCATCAATATCAACATCTCTACATCTAGTGCAAATGGACACATGCTCAACGGTAGATGTTGAGGGTTTGCAAGATTTTAATTCTACAACTTTAGCATGTAATATATCATTTTCACTTCTAAGGTTGGAGATTGTAACATTACAAACATCAAAATCTTTAGCCTTAACAAGCAATTTTTCATTTTCAATCCTAAGGCTAGCAAGAGAATCATTCAATTCTTTAATCTTAGCATGTAAATCAACATTATCATTTCTAAGATTAGGAATTGAAACATCACAAACATGTGAATCAACCTTAGCAATTAATCTAGCATTTTCATTTCTAAGGTTGTCAATAGTCTCATGGCAAGTGCTTAGCTCACTAGACAATTTTTCACATTTTTCAACTTGTAGAGCATAAGCATTTTTTACCTTAACATGCTTTTTGTTCTCCTTAATAAGGAAGTCCTCTTGAGAGTCCAAGAGATCATCCTTTTCATGAATAGCACTAATCAATTCATTTAATTTTTCCTTTTGTTGCATGTTTAGGTCGGCAAAAAGAATGCGCAAGTTATCCTCCTCATTGCTAGCATCGTCCTCATCACTAGAGGTTTCATATTTAGTGGAGGATCTTGATTTTACCTTCTTCTTTTTGCCCTCCTTGGCCATGAGGCACTTGTGGCCGACGTTGGGGAAGAGAAGTCCCTTGGTGACTGCGATGTTGGCGACGTCCTCGTCGGAGGAGGAGTCGGTGGAGCTCTCGTCGGAGTCCCACTCGCGGCACACGTGGGCATCGCTGCCCTTCTTTTTGTAGTGTCTCTTCTTCTCCTTTCTTCTCCCCTTCTTGTCGTCGCCCCTGTCACTATCACTGGATAATGGACATTTAGCAATAAAATGACCGGGCTTACCACATTTGTAGCATACTTTCTTGGAGCGGGGCTTGTAGTCTTTCCCCCTCCTTTGCTTGAGGATTTGACGAAAGCTCTTGATGATGAGCGCCATCTCCTCATTGTCGAGCTTGGAGGCGTCGATGGATGTTCGACTTGGAGTAGCTTCCTCCTTCTTTTCTTCCGTCGCTTTGAATGCGATCGGTTGTGCCTCGGGTGTGGAGGAAGTGCCTTGCTCGATGATTTTCTTTGAGCCTTTAATCATTAGCTCAAAGCTCACAAATTTTCCTATAACTTCCTCGGGAGACATTAGCTTATATCTAGGATCACCTCGAATTAATTGAACTTGTGTAGGGTTAAGAAATACGAGGGATCTAAGAATAACCTTGACCATCTCATGGTCATCCCATTTTTCGCTCCCGAGGTTGCGCACTTGGTTCACCAAGGTCTTCAAGCGGTTGTACATCGCTTGTGGATCCTCCCCTTGGTGAAGCATGAAGCGACCGAGCTCCCCCTCGATCGTCTCTCGCTTGGTGATTTTTGTCACCTCATCTCCTTCGTGCGCGGTCTTTAGTACGTCCCAAATTTCCTTCGCACTTTTTAACCCTTGTACCTTGTTATACTCCTCTCGACTTAGAGAGGCGAGGAGTATAGTGGTTGCTTGGGAGTTAAAGTGGTGGATTTGGGCCACTTCGTCCGAGTCATAGTCTTCATCCCTTACGGATGGTACATGTACACCAAACTCAACAACATTCCAAATGCTTGTGTGGAGTGAGGTTAGATGATGTCTCATTTTGTCACTCCACATATTATAATCTTCACCGTCAAAAACCGGTGGTTTGCCTAATGGAACGGAGAGTAAAGGAGTACATTTTGAAGTGTGGGGGTAGCGTAGGGGGATCTTACTATACTTCTTGCGCTCTTGGCGCTTAGAAGTAACGGACGGTGCGTCGGAGTCGGAGGTCGACGTTGATGAAGTGTCGGTCTCGTAGTAGACCACTTTCCTCATCCTCTTGTGCTTGTCGCCTCTCCGATGCGACTTGTGAGAAGAGGATTTCTTCTCCTTCCCCTTCCCTTTGTTGGAGGAGTCCTTCTTCTTCTCCTTCCTCTTAGTGCGGGACTCTTCCGATGAAGTGCTCCCGTGACTCGTAGTGGGCTTGTCGCCGGTCTCCATCTCCCTCTTGGTGTGATCTCCCGACATCACTTCGAGCGGTTAGACTCTAATGAAGCACCAGGCTCTGATACCAATTAAAAGTCGCCTAGAGGGGGGTGAATAGGGCGAAACTAAAATTTACAAAATTAATCACAACTACAAGCCGGGTTAGCGTTAGAAACAATAATGAGCCCGAGAGAGAGGGCGCAAAACAAATCGCAAGCGAATGAAGAGTGTGATACGTGGATTTGTTTTACCGAGGTTCGGTTCTCGCAAACCTACTCCCCGTTGAGGAGGCCACAAAGGTCGGGTCTCTTTCAACCCTTACCCTCTCTCAAACGGTCCCGGGGACCGAGTGAGCTTCTCTTTTCAAATCAAGACCGGGAACAAAACTTCCCCACAAGGACCACCACACAATTGGTGTCTCTTGCCTTGGTTACAATGGAGTTTTGATCACAAGAACAAGTGAGAAAGAAAGAAGCAATCCAAGCGCAAGAGCTCAAAAGAACACGACAAATCTCTCTCGCTAGTCATTAAAGCTTTGTGTGGAATTGGAGAGGATTTGATCACTTGAGTGTGTCTAGAATTGAATGCCTAGCTCTTGTAAGTGGTTGAGAGGTGGAAAACTTGGATTACTTGAATGTGGGGTGGTTGGGGGTATTTATAGCCCCAACCACCAAACTAGTCGTTTGGGTGGAGGCTGTCTGTCGCATGGTGCACCGGACAGTCCGGTGCACACCGGACATGTCCGGTGCGCCAGCCACGTCACCCGAACGTTAGGGTTCCGACCGTTGGAGCTCTGACTGCTGGGCCCGCCTGGATGTCCGGTGGCGCACCGGACATGCACTGTAGAGTGTCCGGTGCGCCAGCATGGGCGTGCCTGACTTCTGCGCGCGCTGGCGCGCATTCAATGCGCCTGCAGGTGACCGTTGGCGCCGAAGTAGCCGTTGGTCCGCGGTTACACCGGACATGTCCGGTGAATTATAGCGGACTAGTCATTGAGAATTCCCGAGGCTGGCGAGTTCAGAGTCGCGTCCCCTTGGAGCACCGGACACTGTCCGATGTACATTGGACAGTCCGGTGAATTATAGCGCGGCGCCTCTGAAAACTCCCGAAGGTGAGGAGTTCAGCATCGACTCCCCTGGT
Organism: Zea luxurians; assembly: GCA_029449295.1. NCBI lineage: Eukaryota > Viridiplantae > Streptophyta > Magnoliopsida > Poales > Poaceae > Zea > Zea luxurians. The sequence continues at coordinate 81,184,418 of JAOPSE010000003.1, read as the reverse complement.
GCACCGGACACTGTCCGGTGGCGCATCGGACAGTCCGGTGCGCCCGACCAGGGTGCCTTCGGTTGTCCCTTTGCTCCTTTGTTTGAACCCTTTCTCTTGATCTCTTTATTGGCTTATGGTGAACCTTTGGTACCTGTAGAACTTATAAACTTGGGCAAACTAGTTAGTCCAAATATTTGTGTTGGGCAATTCAACCACCAAAATTAGTTTAGGAAATAGGTGTAAGCCTAATTCCCTTTCACCTAGTGACATTGAGGTCTACCATGAGGGCCACAAAGGACCAGACCCTAACAACCCTTACCAGCTCTGCAGCCAGACAGCCACGGATCGGCTGGTGAGTTTTGGCCCAAAAGTACAAACGTTCAAAGTATAGAAATTCCTGCATTTGTAAGGTTGTGAATGATGTATAGGCGGCATATGGGGAGGAGATGGTTCGTCGCCATGGCCCTGAGTTCGACTGGCGACATGAACCGGTGGATCCCTCGGTGGTGTACGCAAGTGGTGGTGGAAAAGCGCATAGACGGTAAGCTCTAACTTATGAAATTAAATAGTTGACACTAAATTGATTATGCAGTAATCACAATTTTTGAATGACTTATAGATACACACTCTTTGACGGATTCATTGACTCGTCGTCGGTGAGATCTCAGAGGACGGGTTCGTCTTCCCGTAGCTCATGCTCTCGTCGATCGAACGAGCAGGAGTTGGAGATTATGAGGATGCGTGAAGAGATGAGACAACAACGATAATATATGGAGGCTTGCAATGCACATAACCAAGCGATGTATCAAGTGAGTATACATAATCCAAACTCTAAATTATTATATTTCAATACAACATTTTTAATAGTAACACATATGTTTAACAGTTAATGCAGCAACAGGGGATGACAACAAATATTCCACCGCCACCACAATGGAGCCAGTTTGCATCCACACAAGCTCCGCCACCACAGTTCAACACCCCTCCGACACATATACATGCACCTGGAGATAGGGTACGTTTGATAACTCTCGATGAATTTATACACTTGTATACTTTTTTATATTTGCATTTAACATGTTGATATTTGTATTAAAAATGTTGATATTTGCTAACTTGCATAGGTTACGCCCGAAGCGGGTGATAGTGGGTCTGATCCCACAGGAGGGACTGGATTTGTTGACTCCCTCTTCGCGTTCCCTCCTCCTGGTGGCGGCAGCGGTCAAAGCTCTAACCACCCAAGTGATGGTTATCTCTAAACACTTGAACTCGTGCACGCTATATTTCTTAATTGGTGGACGCTATGTTTTTCGTGAACTAAACACTTGAACTTATCTCGTTGTTTGAAATGTTTGTGTAAACTATGTTGGTGATGTTAAGTATGTGATGTGTGAATTGATTATCAATGCATGTGTTTGTAATATGTCTGTTCTGTGTGATGATATATATGTTTTGTGTGCAATTGTGGAGAAATAGTGACCTAATTTGGTACTAGTTTTGCAGTAGTATAGGTTAATTCCCATCGGCCCAGTTAATTTCCGTCGGTTATAGTCGAACCGACGGGGATTAACAATTAATTCTCGTCGGCCCAGTAACTCCCGTCGGCCAGGTGGGGCCGACGGGAATTAATTGTTAATCCCCGTCGGTTTGACCTGGCCAACGGGAGTTACTGCGCCATTGTTAATCCCGACGGTTTGATCTGGCCGACAGGAATTAGCTTATCCTCGACATCTGATGGCCATCGGCTTAAGGCCGACGAGAGTTAAGCATATACCAACGGGAATTAGTTATTCCCGTCGGTATATGGGTTATTTCCGTCGGTTTTTAGCCGACGGAAATTAACTGGATTCCTGTAGTGATGAGACATGTTAGATCTAGTCTAGGAGCACGAAGAAAAGGTTGGCACAACTTTCAAGTTTAAGTATTATAGAGAAACGAAGAGCGGAGGGGGTGGTACCCAATTGAAGGAGCATATTACACATAGACAGAATGGGTACATATCAGGATGACAGGATCCTTAACACATGACTGAGTACTATGACTCGAGTTAAATACATGAGTATTGTGAAACATGTCGACCTATGAATCATGGGAGAAATCTAAAAGAACTTGTATTTCAGTATTATGAAGTCCAATGATTGTTTGTTGCATGAGAACTGAATTTTATGGTTTCATATATATGTTGTATGTTATTTTGGTGAACATAAGTTGTATGGATCAATTAGTATTTACTATACAACATGAATTAAGCAAATTACAAATGAATCTTGTAATTTTTTTTCATTTTTATGTAAAAAAAAACTGGTTCAAATGGGCGGTGGTGTTGGGCGGTTTACCACCGTTTTTATAGTGAAAAAAACCGTTTTGGATTTGTTTAAATTTAGTTTGGGCAACCGGTCGATTTTTCGATTTTCATCGGCTTAACGGTGGTAAACTGTTACCGGTAAGTAACTGTTTTTTTTGGACCCAAAATGTTTTCGTAATCCTTGGTTTCGGTACGATAAGGTTTATGGATGAAGTGGACAGCTCCTTGCTTGCACATCGGCAAGCATCCAAGCGGGTAGACAATTATATGGAGCATTATTATAATACAGCATGTAGTAATTTATTAGGTGGTGTATACATGCATTTAAATCTGGTCATCAAAGCAGGACGAACTAAGGATCTATTTATTTTAGTTTATAGATTATATAATCTAAATTATAATTTATATAAAGTTGTTTGGTAGTTAGATTATATAAATACAAAATATTGTCTCTTAAGTGACAAAGGCAACCATGCAGTGGCCAGCCCATGCCCAGCGGCTGCGACGTCGAGCCCGCGCCCCACGGTGTGCATGACGCGCCTTGCGATGCCCAGTTCGCTTCCCTCCTCATCTATTGTTGAGTTTGTGATTCAAATTCTGAAGAAGGCGGTCAAATTGGCAAGCGAAGCGGAGGCCCGTCGTCGGGAGGCTTGGGCCAGAGTGTAAGCCGCATGAGATATCTATCTCAATTGTAAATCTCATACGATCTGTAACCACCCGAAAATAGTGAGAAGTTGATGGCCGGCGCTCCTGGTTTTTCCCCCTTCGCTTTAGAGAGATTTTCCACGTTAAATCTGTGTCTTCTCTGTGGTTGATTCTCTTTGTGTCGCATTCATTTATAACATCTATGTCGAGGCCGCGTCATGGAGGTGCCGTCGCAGCAGCGAAGGTTTGGGGAGGAGAAGAACGCCTGTGCTGCGTTGGGGGAAGGAGAAGGTTGCGTGTGTGGAATTTTGGGGAAAAGAGAAGAATGACAAACATGGTGATTTTATGGACATTAATATGTGTAGTGGATCTTTTAGCAAAAAATAATTTCAGATAAGTTTATCTTATTCGTTTGTGATAGCCTTTAGTTACGAATTACCTATATACTTGTTCATCTCATTGATATTTTTTTTAAAAAAAAAATTGCATCGCACTTTCATGTGTACTGGATACACGCTCAATTGAAACTTTATAGCTTCAGATATGTATCTAGCTTGAGATTTACATGTTCAATGCTTCATAGCAGCATAGTGACATGCGTTTTATACCTGCGTACCCCGTCCACGGAAAATTAACCTAAGACCCGCATCATGATTCCTTACCACTTCAGGTAAGCAAGTGGCGTTAATCAGCAAGAGAGTTGCGCTGCCTTTGTCCCGCCTCTCCTGAGAGGGCTCTTTAAGCGTAAACCTAAACCTGCTCCCTCGTCCTCTGTTCGGCGTCTCTTTTCCCTGAAACATCTATCTATCTGTGTTCAGCACCTCTCGCTCACACAGCCACACAGGTGTCAGGTGTGGCTGCGCGATTAGACACGTGGACTACTACTACTACTACATCGACGCGGGCATGAAAAGCACGGGGATCGACGTCGACCACACCCACCTGCCACCACCAGGGCCCCAGGTACACACGTGTGGGATGTGGGACTCGCCATCGCCGTCGCCCTCCACCTCCATCCCGGCTCCTGCAACCTGTCCATTCGACGCTGTACTGCCGTTGTTGCTTTCATTCGCTTCTTTCCATCAGCAATTCAGATATCAGAATGGCTCCGTTCATATCCATGGAATGGAATTGCAACCGGTGCTTTGTCAGACATCCAGTTGAGCGGAAGGGAACATCCCTATCTGGTCGCCGCACAGTTGACACCCCTAGCTAGTTTTAGTGGCTGTACCATGTTCTCGTTTCTCGATTCTATGGATCCAAGAATCTGGTTACTAAGGTGCGGTCTGCGTCCGAGCGTCCCTTTCGGGACCATGACTAGTCCAAGAATCTTAGGAACAGACGATTTCCTGAGCTCGCGAGAAGAAGACACCCCTGGTCTGTTCCTTTGCGAATCGAAAAAAAAAAACCTGTTCCAATCTTACACGGATAGAGCATTTTGCTGTGTCCCTTTTCTGAAAAGATGGTGTTTGGTTGGCCCGGTGCAAGAGCAACGAAGATCAGGAACACGCAGTCTTTATTTCTGGTTGCATTCCGCAGCGGCTTTTTGCTAGCAAGTGGATCCGGTTGTTTTCACACCCTGTCTTCCCCCCCCCCCCCCCCCCCCCCCCCCCCCCGATTTGCATTTGCTGTCCTCGTATATGACTTGAAGACATGTTTATTATTTATCTCTGTCCATATAAGTTCGGTGTAAAATCTGGTTTAAAGTTCTCACCAAATCACTTCACCCTACCTGGATTGAAGTGGATACATACGTGTCTAAATAAGCCCTAAGCTAAGACTAGTGTATATGTCTATTGTAACGTGACTTGCGTGTGATCGTGAGCGTCTTTTCCTCTTGGCATCAAAACAATGATGATGCACCTGTTTTGATGAGACCCTGCCCTGCCCCTACTACCAAGCCACAAGTGGTGAGGGTCCGTTTGTTATATCAAGGAGACTCGATTAAGACTTCGATTCGATCCATTGCCATTAGTTTATGACCCTCTCTTTATTTATTTTTTTCATGGAAAGCTTTATCTGGTGTTGTTGCAGTGCAGCGAGGCATTGTTGACGAGGCATGACAGAGACTTTGATTGAGCTAAATAGACGCGCACAATGATTAAACTTTAGTTGCAAAGTAGTTCTACCGTTATATATCTCTAGTGGAGACCTTCCTTTTGTCTAATGGAGGGAGTAATCGAGCTACTATCTTTTTTTTGCTCCTCTTTTTTTTTATATTATTATTATCTTGCATGAAGGCGAACGAAGCATCCTGTTCGCAAAAAAAAAAGTCTGTCTGAGATACGGTTGGATTTGCCTGGAGAACACTTTGGCTGTGCCAGGCACTGGACCGCCCAGTGCCCTTTTTTGTAACAGAGCTAAAAAATAGTTTATTTTCTTTATCTTTGTAACTTATTTTCTCCATTTTTGTAACACAGCTCTAAAATAGCTCGAAAAATGGGATTAGGTGACATCGATGTATATATGATAGGTTAGATTAGTATGAATAAGGTCGGTCACAGACGGGTATACCGGACCATATTTGGGCTGATGGACTATTCATGTCTAACATCGGACTAAATGTATTATAGATCTCAAGTCAACCAAAACACTATCGTGTCGTGCGTGCTTTGTGTTGGCTCGTATAGCCTAGTCTACGTGGAGAAATTTGCTATTATGAAAGTCTTCAGGTGCGGCTTCGACGATTTGGAGGCGTAGGCGAGGGATTAGCTGATATGGAAAAGCAGGGAATAGGCCACTCGCTAAAACGAATAAGAACACTTCATTACTTGGTAACGTCTATGATTAAACCAGTGATACTCACGGCGTCTACATCCTGTTACCCTTCTCTCTATTTCTCCTCTGTACCAGCAGCCGCCGTTCTTTTCTATTCCTGCGCAACCCTAGCCGCACCCGAGATCTCGCCGCACCCTAGGCGCCTCCCTCAAATCTCAGAGATGGATCGAACTGCTCCGGTCGTCGCTATTGAGAGCACCTAGAGGGGGGTGAATAGGTGATCCTGGGAAACTTGAAACTTAAGCCACAAAACTTGGTTAAGTGTTAGCACAATAATCGCCAAGTGGCTAGAGAGGAGTCTCAACAAAACACAATAACCACAAAGATATCAATCACAGAGATGGCACGGTGGTTATCCCGTGGTTCGGCCAAGACCAACGCTTGCCTAGTCCACGTTGTGGCGTCCCAACGGACGAGGGTTGCAATCAACCCCTCTCAAGCGGTCCAAAGACCCACTTGAATACCACAGTGTTTTGCTTGCTTTTCTTAATCCCGTTTGCGAGGAATCTCCACAACTTGGAGCCTCTCGCCCTTACACTTGAATATCACAAAGACGCACGGAGTAAGGGAGGGATTAGCAACTCACACAAGACACAAAGATCTCAGCAAATACGCACACACAAGACCCAGACTTAAGCTCAAAAGATTAGCACACTAGAACGGAGCTTAAATCACTAGAATGTTGAACAAGTGCGCAAGAATGGAGTGTGAGTGATCAAGAGTGCTTAAGGAATGCTTGGTGTGCTCCTCCATGCGCCTAGGGGTCCCTTTTATAGCCCCAAGGCAGCTAGGAGCCGTTGAGAGCAATCTTGGAAGGCAGATCTTGCCTTCTGTTGACTGGCGCACCGGACAGTCCGGTGCACCACCGGACACTGTCCGGTGCAGATATCCTTCCTTATTTGACGAAGCCGACCGTTGGAGTCTGAGAGCCGTTGGCGCACCGGACACTGTCCGGTGCACACCGGACACTCCGGTGCACCAATGTGACCGTTGGCTCGGCCACGCGTCACGCGCGGAATCCTCGGTCGACCATTGCCCCCGGCTGACTGTTGACTCACCGGACAGTCCGGTGCACCACCGGACAGACCGGTGAATTTTAGTCGTACGCCGTTGATGGTTTCCCGAGAGCGACGAGTTCGCCTGTGAATGGCCCACCGGACAGTCCGGTGCACCACCGGACCGACCTGTGAATTATAGTCGTACACCGCCGTCGAAGTCCCGAGAGCAGTAAGTTTGCCAGAGCCAGCCTGGCGCACCGGACACTGTCCGGTGCACCACCGGACAGTCCGGTGCACCCAGACTGAGCAGACTTTGGCTGAACAAAGCCATCTCATTTCCAATTCAACTTTTCCTGTTTCCAGCACTTAGACACAATACATTAGTCCATAAAACAATGTACTAAGTCTAGAAACATACCTTTTGACATGATTTGTCCTTTGTCCACCACTTTGCATAGATTAGCACAAAAGCACTTGTGTTGGCACTCAATCACCAAAAATACTTAGAAATGGCCCAAGGGCACATTTCCCTTTCAATCTCCCCCTTTTTGGTGATTTATGCCAACACAACATAAAGCAACTAGAACAAGTGCAATATCAATGCAAATGAAAACCAAAAGTTGTTTTGAATCAAATTTGACATATATGGATCACTCTTTGCCACCACTTGGTTTGTTTTTGCAAATCAAACTCAAGCTCCTATCTCTAAGTCAAATCCACATGTAGAGACATAAAGAGAGGTATTCCAAAGGAATTGATCAAGGATTTCAAAAACTCCCCCTTTTCCCATAATCAACACTTCTCCCCACAAGAGGCCAACTTTTGACACAAGAGACAAGAGTTTTGACAAACCAAAAGTTCTATTCTACTATTTTCAAAATTTCTCAAAATTTCTCAAGTGGTAGCTGATCCATCTATTGCTTTGGCCTTTATTTTCTCCCCCTTTGGCATCAAGCACCAAAACGGGGTCAATCTTGGCCCTTTAACCCCATTGCCTCACCAAAATCTTCACATAAGAGTACAAAGGCAATAAGAGTACATGAGATGAACTTGGAATTAGTTACCCTCTCATCGGAGTGCAGTGGAAGTCTTTCATGGTCCAAGTCCACCTTTCCCTTTCAAACCTCCTTTGAGACTAAATCAAGCAAACTCAAGCAAACGGTTAGTCTCAAAGGGTCAAGTTGTAGCACAACTCCCCCTAAATATGTGCATCACTTGCACAAGGACTTGTAAGGTTCGGGGAGTGTTTGTACAACTTGAGCACCATAGTAAGCAACAAAATGCATAAAGAACATGATCAAAGGCATAAACACATGTATGCTCTAAATCAATCCAAGTTCCGCGAATCTAGGACATTTAGCTCACTACGCAGCCTGCAAAAGGTCTTTTCATCTAAAGGCTTGGTAAAGATATCGGCTAGCTGGTTCTCGGTGCTAACATGAAACACTTTGATATCTCCCTTTTGCTGGTGGTCTCTCAAAAAGTGATGTCGGATGTCAATGTGCTTTGTGCGGCTGTGCTCAACAGGATTTTCATACATTCGGATAGCACTCTCATTATCACATAGGAGTGGGACTTTGCTCAGATTGTAGCCAAAGTCCCGGAGGGTTTGCCTCATCCAAAGTAGTTGCGCGCAACACTGTCCTGCGGCAACATACTCGGCCTCAGCGGTGGATAGGGCAACGGAAGTTTGTTTCTTAGAGTTCCACGACACCAGGGACCTTCCTAAGAATTGGCACGTCCCCGATGTACTCTTCCTATCGACCTTACATCCAGCATAGTCGGAATCTGAATATCCAATCAAGTCAAAGTTAGACCCCTTTGGATACCAGATCCCGAAGCAAGGCGTAGCGACTAAATATCGAAGAATTCGCTTCACAGCCACTAAGTGACACTCCTTAGGATCGGATTAAAATCTAGCACACATGCATACGCTAAGCATAATATCCGGTCTACTAGCACATAAATAAAGCAAAGAACCTATCATGGACCGGTATGCTTTTTGATCAACGGACTTACCTCCTTTGTTGAGGTCGGTGTGTCCGTCAGTTCCCATCGGCGTCTTTGCGGGCTTGGCGTCCTTCATCCCAAACCGCTTTAGCAAGTCTTGCGTGTACTTCGTTTGGGAGATGAAAGTGCCGTCCTTGAGTTGCTTCACTTGGTACCCAAGGAAGTAGTTCAACTCGCCCATCATCGACATCTCGAATTTCTGCGTCATTACCCTGCTAAACTCTTCACAAGACTTTTGGTTAGTAGAACCAAATATTATGTCATCGACATAAATTTGACACACAAAAAGATCACCATCGCAAGTCTTAGTGAAAAGAGTTGGATCGGCTTTTCCAACCTTGAAAGCATTAGCAATTAAAAAGTCTCTAAGGCATTCATACCATGCTCTTGGGGCTTGCTTAAGTCCATAGAGCGCCTTAGAGAGCTTACATACGTGGTCGGGGTACCGTTCATCCTCGAAGCCAGGGGGTTGCTCCACGTACACCTCCTCCTTGATTGGCCCGTTTAGGAAAGCGCTCTTCACATCCATTTGGTACAACCTGAAAGAATGGTGAGCGGCATATGCTAGCAAGATACGAATGGACTCTAGCCTAGCCACAGGAGCGAAAGTCTCCTCAAAGTCCAAACCTGCGACTTAGGCATAACCTTTTGCCACAAGTCGAGCCTTATTCCTCATCACCACCCCGTGCTCGTCCTGTTTTTTGCGGAACACCCACTTGGTTCCCACAACATTTTGCTTAGGACGAGGCACCAGTGTCCAAACTTCATTTCGCTTGAAGTTGTTGAGTTCCTCCTGCATGGCCAACACCCAGTCCGGATCTAGCAAGGCCTCTTCTACCCTGAAAGGCTCAATAGAAGAGACAAAAGAGTAATGCTCACAAAAATTAACTAATCTTGAACGAGTAGTTACTCCCTTGCTAATATCACCCAATATTTGGTTGACGGGATGCTCCCTTTGGATCGTCGCTCGAACTTGGGTTGGAGGTGCCTGAGGTGCTTCTTCCTCTTCAATTTGAACATCCTGTGCTCCCCCTTGATCATGCGCCTCCACTTGAGGTATCTGTTCGTCATCTCGGGTTGGGGGATGCAGCATAGTTGAGGAAGACAGTTGATCTTGCTCCAATTGTTCCTGAGGTCGTACATCTCCAATCGCCATGGTGCGTATCGCGGCCGTTGGAACGTCTTCTTCATCTACATCATCAAGATCAACAACTTGCTCTCTTGGAGAGCCATTAGTCTCATCAAATACAACGTCGCTAGAGACTTCAACCAAACCCGATGATTTGTTGAAGACCCTATACGCCTTTGTATTTGAATCATAACCTAATAAAAACCCTTCTACAGCTTTGGGAGCAAATTTAGAGGTTCTACCTTTCTTCACAAGAATATAACACTTGCTCCCAAATACACGAAAATAAGACACATTGGGTTTGTTACCAGTTAGCAGCTCGTAAGAAGTCTTCTTGAGGAGGCGGTGAAGGTAGACCCTGTTGATGGCGTGGCAAGCCGTGTTCACGGCTTCCGACCAAAAGCGCTCGGGGGTCTTGAACTCTCCAAGCATAATCCTCGCCATATCAATGAGCGTCCTGTTCTTCCTCTCTACCACACCATTTTGCTGAGGTGTGTAGGGAGCGGAGAACTCGTGCTTGATCCCCTCCTCCTCAAGGAACTCCTCCACTTGAAGATTCTTGAATTCGGACCCGTTGTCGCTTCTTATCTTCTTTACCTTGAGCTCAAACTCATTTTGAGCTCTCCTAAGGAAGCGCTTGAGGGTCCCTTGGGTTTCAGACTTATCCTGCAAAAAGAACACCCAAGTGAAGCGGGAAAAGTCATCAACAATAACTAGACCATACTTACTTCCTCCTATGCTCAGATAGGCGACGGGTCCGAAGAGGTCCATATGCAACATCTCCAGAGGTCTTGAAGTGGTCATTACATTCTTGCTGTGATGTGCTCCTCCCACTTGTTTACCTGCTTGACAAGCTGCACAAGGTCTATCTTTTTCAAATTGCATGTTAGTCAAACCTATCACGTGTTCTCCCTTTAGAAGCTTGTGAAGGTTCTTCATCCCCACATGTGCTAAGCGGCGATGCCACAACCAGCCCATGCTAGTCTTAGCAATTAAGCATGCATCTAGACCGGCCTCCTCTTTTGCAAAATCAACTAAATAAAGTTTGTCGTCTAGTACACCCTTAAAAGCTAGTGAACCATCACATCTTCTAAAGACAGACACATCTACATTTGTAAATAAACAATTATATCCCATATTACATAATTGACTGACAGATAGTAAATTATATCCAAGAGACTCAACTAAAAACACATTAGAGATAGAGTGCTCATTTGATATTGCAATCTTGCCTAAGCCTTTCACCTTGCCTTGGTTCCCATCACCGAATATGATTGAATCTTGGGAATCCTTATTCTTGACGTAGGAGGTGAACATCTTCTTCTCCCCCGTCATATGGTTCGTGTATCCGCTGTCGATAATCCAGCTTGAACCTCCGGATGCATAAACCTGCAAGGCAAATTTAGGCTTGGGTCTTAGGTACCCAACTCTTGTTGGGTCCTACAAGGTTAGTCACAATTTCCTTAGGGACCCAAATGCAAGTTTTATCACCCTTGCATTTTGTCCCTAATTTCCTAGCAACTATCTTCCTATCATTTCTACAAATAGCAAAGGAAGCATTTAAAGCATGATAAATTGTAGAGGGACCATTCATAATTTTTCTAGGAACATGAACAATATTCTTTCTAGGCACATGACGAATATTTTTCCTAGGCATATCTCTACCATGCATATAGGAAGAACTGGAAGCATACATGGCATAAGAATCATAGGCATGTGAATCAAAAGCATTACAACTCCTATGAGACTGTCTTCTATCATTGTACATAAAAGCATGGTTCCTTTTAGTACTACTTGCCATAGGGGCCTTCCCTTTCTCCTTGGCGGAGATGGGAGCCTTATGGCTTGTTAAGTTCTTGGCTTCCCTCTTGAAGCCAAGCCCATCCTTAATTGAGGGGTGTCTACCAATCGTGTAGGCATCCCTAGCAAATTTCAGTTTATCAAAATCACTTTTGCTAGCCTTAAGTTGGGCATTAAGACTAGCCATTTCATCATTTAATTTTGCAATAGAAGCTATGTGTTCACTACAAGCATCAATATCAAAATCTTTACATCTATTGCAAATAACAACATTTTCTACACAAGTTGTTGATTTACTAGCTATTTCTAACTTAGCATTCAAATTATCATTAATGCTCCTTAAGCTAGAAATCGTCTCATGGCAAGAAGATAATTCACAAGAAAGCATTTCATTTCTCTTAACTTCTAAGGCATGAGATTTTTGTGCTTCTACAAATTTGTTATGTTCTTCATACAAGAAGTCCTCTTGTTTTTCTAAAAGTCTATTCTTATCATTCAAGGCATCAATCAATTCATTAATTTTATCTACCTTGGTTCTATCTAGGCCCTTAAATAAACATGAATAATCTATTTCATCCTCATCACTAGATTTGTCCTCACTTGAAGAAGCATAAGTAGAGTTTCGAGTACATACCTTCTTCTCCCTTGCCATAAGGCATGTGTGACGCTCGTTGGGGAAGAGGGATGACTTGTTGAAGGCGGTGGCGGCGAGTCCTTCATTGTCGGAGTCGGACGAGGAGCAATCTAAATCCCACTCCTTTCCAAGATGTGCCTCGCCCTTTGCCTTCTTATAGTTCTTCTTCTTCTCCCTCTTGTTCCCTTGATCCTGATCACTATCATTGTCGGGACAGTTAGCAATAAAATGACCAAGCTTACCACATTTGAAGCATGAGCGCTTCCCCTTTGTCTTGGTCTTGCTTGGCTGCCCCTTGCGACCCTTTAGCGCCGTCTTGAATCTTTTGATGATGAGGGCCATTTCTTCATCATTAGGTCCGGCCGCCTCAATTTATGCCACCTTGCTAGGTAGCGCCTCCTTGCTTCTTGTTGCCTTGAGAGCAAGGGGTTGAGGCTCGGTGATTGGACCATTTAATGCGTCGTCCACGTACCTCACCTCCTTGATCATCATTCGCCCGCTTACGAATTTTCCAAGAACTTCTTCGGGCGACATTTTGGTGTACCTGGGATTCTCACGAATATTATTCACCAAATGAGGATCAAGAACGGTAAAGGACCTTAGCATCAGTCGGACGACGTCGTGGTCCGTCCATCGCGTGCTTCCGTAGCTCCTTATTTTGTTGATAAGGGTCTTGAGCCGGTTGTATGTTTGGGTTGGCTCCTCGCCCCTTATCATCGTAAATCGTCCAAGCTCGCCCTCCACCAACTCCATCTTGGTGAGCAAGGTGACGTCGTTCCCCTCATGAGAAATCTTGAGGGTGTCCCATATTTGCTTGGCGTTATCCAAGCCGCTCACTTTGTGGTATTCATCCCTGCACAATGAAGCTAGAAGAACAGTAGTAGCTTGTGCATTCTTATGAATTTGCTCATTAATGAACATGGGACTATCCGAACTATCAAAGTGCATTCCACTCTCTACAATCTCCCATATACTAGGATGGAGAGAGAATAAGTGACTACGCATTTTGTGACTCCAAAATCCGTAGTCCTCTCCATCAAAATGAGGAGGTTTACCAAGTGGAATAGATAATAAATGAGCATTTGTACTTTGAGGAATATGAGAGTAATCAAAAGAAAAGTTTGAATTGACCGGTTTCCTTCTCTCGTAGTCGTTGTGGTCGTCGTCCTTTTGGGAAGAAGTAGACTCATCGCTGTCGTCGTAGTAGACGATCTCCTTGATGCGCCTCGTCTTCTTTTTCTTCCCATCTTTCCGTCTATGGCCCGAGCCCGAGTCGGTAGGCTTGTAATCCTTCGGCTCGTTGACGAAAGATTCCTTCTCTTTATCGTTGATCACGATACCCTTCCCCTTAGGATCCATCTCTTCGGGCGGTTAGTCCCTTTGTGAAGAGAACGACTCTGATACCAATTGAGAGCACCTAGAGGGGGGGTGAATAGGTGATCCTGTAACACTTAAAATTTAGGTCACAAAAACTTGGTTAAGTGTTAGCACAATAACCGCCAAGTGGCTAGAGAGGAATCTACAACAAAACACAATAACCAACAAGATCAATCACAGAGATGGCACGGTGGTTATCCCGTGGTTCGGCCAAGACCAACGCTTGCCTATTCCACGTTGTGGCGTCCCAACGGACGAGGGTTGCAATCAACCCCTCTCAAGCGGTCCAAAGACCCACTTGAATACCACGGTATTTTGCTTGCTTTTTCTCAATCCCGTTTGCGAGGAATCTCCACAACTTGGAGCCTTTCGCCCTTACACTTGAAGTTCACAAAGAAGCACAGAGCAAGGGAGGGATTAGCAACACACTCAAGACAAGAAATCACAGCAACACCACGCACACAAGTCGCAACGAGAGCTCACAACACAACTCAATGAGTTCACTACTCAACTAGAGCTCTAATTGCTATCGCAAAGAATCAAAGGCGCGGAATTGATGTCTTGGTGCTTAGAAATGTTGTAGGAATGCTTGGTGTACTCCTCCATGCGCCTAGGGGTCCCTTTTATAGCCCCAAGGCAGCTAGGAGCCGTTGAGAGCAATCTAGGAAGGTTGATCTTGCCTTCTGCCGACTGGCGCACCGGACACTGTCCGGTGACCGATTTCTTTCCAAAAATGGCGCAGTCGACCGTTGGCAGCCTGAGAGCCGTTGGCGCACCGGACATGTCCGGTGCACACCGGACAGACCGGTGCCCCCTTCTAGCCGTTGGCTCGGCCACGTGTCCCGCGCAGATCGTGCGGCCGACCGTTGGCTCACCGGACAGTCCGGTGCACACCGGACAGTCCGGTGAATTATAGCCGTACGTCGTCGATGAATTCTCGAGAGTGACGAGTTCGCCTGTGAACGGCCCACCGGACAGTCCGGTGCACCACCGGACAGTCCGGTGAATTATAGCCGTACACCGTCGTCGAAGTCCCGAGAGCAGCTACTTTGCTCGAGCCAGCCTGGCGCACCGGACACTGTCCGGTGCACCACCGGACAGTCCGGTGCTCCCAGACTGAGCAGATTCTTGGCTGCTCGAGCCAAGACATTTCCAATTGGATTTTTCATGTTCCCAGCACTTAGACCCAATACATTAGTCCATAAAACAATGTACTAAGTCTGAGAAACATACCTTTATCCTTGATTTGTACTTTGTCCACCTTTTTACACTAGGACACTTGTGTTGGACACTAAATCACCAAAATACTTAGAAATGGCCCAAGGGCACATTTCCCTTTCAACTAACCGATAACAAATTATATCCAAGCGACTCAACTAAAAACACATTAGAAATAGAGTGCTCAGATGAAATAGCAATTTTACCTAACCCTTTTACCTTGCCTTGGTTCCCATCACCGAATATTATTGAATCTTGGGGATCCTTGTTCTTGACGTAGGAAGAGAACATCCTCTTTTCCCCCGTCATGTGGTTTGTGCATCCGCTGTCGATAATCCAGCTTGAACCCCCGGATGCATAAACCTGCAAGGCAAATTTAGGCTTGGGTCTTAGGTACCCAACTCTTGTTGGGTCCTACAAGGTTAGTCACAATTGTCTTAGGGACCCAAATGCAAGTCTTGTCTCCCTTACATTTGGCCCCTAACTTCCTAGCAATTACCTTCTTATTTTTTCTATAAATAGCAAAAGAAGCATTGCAAGCATGATATATTGTAGAAGGTTCATTAACTTTCCTAGGAACATTAACAACATTTCTCCTAGGCATATTATGAACAACATTTCTCCTACCAACATTTCTATCATGCACATAGGAAGAACTAGAAGCAAATATGGCATGAGAATCAAAAGCATCATATGCATTATAACTCCTATAAGCATTTCTAGATTGTCTCCTGTCATGATACATAAAAGCATGGTTCTTTTTAGCACTACTAGCCATAGGGGCCTTCCCTTTCTCCTTGGTGGAGATGGGAGCCTTATGGCTTGTTAAGTCCTTGGCTTCCCTCTTGAAGCCAAGTCCATCCTTAATTGAGGGGTGTCTACCAATCGTGTAGGCATCCCTTGCAAATTTTAGCTTATCGAAATCACTTTTGCTAGTCTTAAGTTGGGCATTAAGACTAGCCAATTCATCATTTAATTTAGAAATTGAAACTAGGTGTTCACTACAAGCATCAATATCAAAATCTTTACACCTAGTGCAAATCATAACATGTTCTACATAAGAATTAGATTTATTTGCTACTTCTAATTTAGCATTTAAATCATTGTTAACACCTTTTAAAGTAGAAATGGTTTCATGACAAGTAGATAGTTCATAAGAAAGCATTTCATTTCTTTTAACTTCTAAAGCATAGGATTTTTGTGCCTCTACAAATTTATCATGTTCTTCATACAACAAATCCTCTTGCTTTTCTAAAAGTCTATCCTTTTCATTCAAGGCATCAATCAATTCATTGATTTTATCAATTTTATTTCTATCCAATCCCATGAACAAGCTAGAGTAATCTATTTCCTCATCGCTAGACTCATCATCACTAGAAGAATCATAAGTAGTACTGTCTCGAGTACATACCTTCTTCTCCTTCGCCATGAGGCATGTGTGATGCTCATTGGGGAAGAGGGATGACTTGTTGAAGGCAGTGGCGACGAGTCCTTCATTGTCGGAGTCGGAGGAGGAGCAATCCAAATCCCACTCTTTTCCTATGTGTGCCTCGCCCTTGGCCTTCTTGTAATTCTTCTTCTTCTCCCTCTTGTTCCCTTTTTCCTGATCACTATCATTATCGGGACAGTTAGCAATAAAATGACCAAGCTTACCACATTTGAAGCATGAGCGCTTCCCCTTTGTCTTGGTCTTGCTTGGCTGTCCCTTGCGACCCTTAAGCGCCGACTTGAAGCGCTTGATGATGAGGGCCATCTCTTCATAATTTAGACCTGCCGCCTCAATTTGCGCCACCTTGCTAGGTAACGCCTCCTTGCTTCTTGTTGCCTTAAGAGCAACGGGTTGAGGCTCATTGATTGGACCATTCAGTGCGTCGTCCACGTACCTCGCCTCCTTGATCATCATTCGCCCGCTTACGAATTTTCCAAGGACTTCTTCGGGCGACATTTTGGTGTACCTGGAATTCTCACGAATATTATTCACCAAATGTGGATCAAGAACGGTAAAGGACCTTAGCATTAGGCGGACGACGTCGTGGTCCGTCCATCGCGTGCTTTCGTAACTCCTTATTTTGTTGATAAGGGTCTTGAGCCGGTTGTATGTTTGAGTTGGCTCCTCGCCCCTTATCATTGCAAATCTTCCGAGCTCGCCTTCTACCAACTCCATCTTGGTGAGCAAGGTGACGTCATTCCCCTCATGAGAGATCTTGAGGGTGTCCCAGATTTGCTTGGCATTGTCCAAGCCGCTCACCTTATGGTACTCGTCCCTGCACAAGGAGGCTAATAACACAGTAGTAGCTTGTGCATTTCTATGAATCTGTTCATTAATAAAAATAGGACTATCCGAGCTATCAAACTTCATTCCACTTTCCACAATCTCCCATATGCTCGGATGGAGAGAGAACAGGTGACTACGCATTTTGTGGCTCCAAAATCCGTAGTCCTCTCCATCAAAGTGAGGAGGTTTTCCAAGTGGAATGGAGAGCAAATGAGTATTTGTACTTTGCGGAATACGAGAGTAGTCAAAAGAAAAGTTTGAATTAACCGGTTTCCTTCTCTCGTAGTCGTTGTGGTCGTCGTCCTTTTGGGAAGTAGACTCATCGCTGTCGTCGTAGTAGATGATCTCCTTGATGCGTCTCGTCTTCTTCTTCTTCCCATCTTTGCGTCTGTGACCCGAGCCCGAGTCGGTAGGCTTGTCATCTTTCGGCTCGTTGACGAAGGACTCCTTCTCTTTATCGTTGATTACGATTCCCTTCCCCTTAGGATCCATCTCTTCAGGCGATTAGTCCCTTTGCGAAGAGAACGACTCTGATACCAATTGAGAGCACCTAGAGGGGGGGTGAATAGGTGATCCTGGGAAACTTGAAACTTAAGCCACAAAACTTGGTTAAGTGTTAGCACAATAATCGCTAAGTGGCTAGAGAGGAGTCTCAACAAAACACAATAACCACAAAGACATCAATCACAGAGATGGCACGGTGGTTATCCCGTGGTTCGGCCAAGACCAACGCTTGCCTACTCCACGTTGTGGCATCCCAACGGACGAGGGTTGCAATCAACCCCTCTCAAGCGGTCCAAAGACCCACTTGAATACCACGGTGTTTTGCTTGCTTTTCTTAATCCCGTTTGCGAGGAATCTCCACAACTTGGAGCCTCTCGCCCTTACACTTGAATATCACAAAGACGCACGGAGTAAGGGAGGGATTAGCAACTCACACAAGACACAAAGATCTCAGCAAATACGCACACACAAGACCCAGACTTAAGCTCAAAAGACTAGCACACTAGAACGGAGCTTAAATCACTAGAATGTCAAACAAGTGCGCAAGAATGGAGTGTGAGTGATCAAGAGTGCTTAAGGAATGCTTGGTGTGCTCCTCCATGCGCCTAAGGGTCCCTTTTATAGCCCCAAGGCAGCTAGGAGCCGTTGAGAGCAATCTTCGAAGGCAGATCTTGCCTTCTGTCGACTGGCGCACCGGACAGTCCAGTGCACCACCGGACACTGTCCGGTGCAGATATCCTTCCTTATTTGACGAAGCCGACCGTTGGAGTCTGAGAGCCGTTGGCGCACCGGACACTGTCCGGTGCACACCGGACAGTCCGGTGCACCAATGTGACCGTTGGCTCGGCCACGCGTCACGCGCGGAATCCTCGGTCGACAGTTGCCCCGGCTGACTGTTGACTCACCGGACAGACCGGTGAATTTTAGCCGTACGCTGTTGATGGTTTCCCGAGAGCGACGAGTTCGCCTGTGAATGGCCCACCGGACAGTCCGGTGCACCACCGGACCGACCTGTGAATTATAGTCGTACACCGCTGTCGAAGTCCCGAGAGCAGTAAGTTCGCCAGAGCCAGCCTGGCGCACCGGACACTGTCCGGTGCACCACCGGACAGTCCGGTGCACCCAGACTGAGCAGACTTTGGCTGAACAAAGCCATCTCATTTCCAATTCAACTTTTCCTGTTTCCAGCACTTAGACATAATACATTAGTCCATAAAACAATGTACTAAGTCTAGAAACATACCTTTTGACATGATTTGTCCTTTGTCCACCACTTTGCATAGATTAGCACAAAAGCACTTGTGTTGGCACTCAATCACCAAAAATACTTAGAAATGGCCCAAGGACACATTTCCCTTTCAGCTATTGCAGAGGTTGTTGATGCTGCTCGTGCTGCGGCTGTTGCAGCTGCGGAGGCGAGATGTGCGGCGTTGGTTGCTGAGAAGGAGGCACGTGCGGCTATTGAATCTGCCACTATTGCAGCCATTAAGGTTGAACTTGTCGTATCTGTTGTGAAGTATCGTAGATTTGTAGAAGATGACTCCATGGTGGAATCAAAGGTAACTGATTTTCTTGCTATCTTATTTTGCTGCATATGGTATATTGCTGTTGTGCATTGCAATTAGGGTTAGTTCTTCACAAGCATGGTAAACTAGTCATCCACTGGACCAACAAGTAGTTTAATTTGTACAGGATAATGTTGACTTGAAGTACCATGTTAGCATCAAGAACTCACTGCGATATGCCATTCAAGAGATGAGGAGGCAATCTTCAATTATACAAAACATGAATAGGTTGTGTTGTAGCATCCCAGAAGTTGAAGGGGGTAAGGTTGGAAAGCTTGCTTGGCATTTGAAGGAAGTGTGCAAGGGTCTCAAGAAGACATCTATTGTTTGTGAAGAAGATCTGGAGAACAAATGTCCTGGTTGGGACCTAGATCATCCCCCTTCAGATGTTGAAGACGACTGTAACCCTTCTGATTTTGAGGACCAAGAGGATGGATACGTGTCAGAAGATCCGGAGCTGTGGGAAATGGTTTTTGAAGACATGAAGTGGGAAGAGAACAAAGTTGTTGTCTCTTTGTTCGAGCATTGTCGTATTATGGGCTACGACTACGACCAGATGTTTGATCATATGACCAGATGAACCTGTAACCAGTTTGTGTCATGAGATGAACTTGTAACCAGTTATGTAGACTTTTGTGATGTCAAGACTATGTACTTGAAACATCTCTATGTGATGTGGTCCAGTTTATGTAAGACTATCTAAGTATTCAAGACAGCTATGTATGCAGTCTGTTCCCAGTTTTATTATCTTCTGTTCCCAGTTATGTATGCAGTCTTGCTCCTTTTATTATCTTCGTCACATTTTCAGATTCTTGGACGACATGCTTCAGCACATGTTCAAACAGCTACTTTACTCGGATTTTTACCAGCTACTTTACTCAAGCACAGGTTCAAACACAGGTTCCCAGTTTTTTTTTGGACGACCAGCTTCCCAGGTTCAGAATCTGGGCAGCACATGTTCAGAATCTGGGCAGCCAAGGTTCCCAGTATACTCAAGCAGAGGTTCTGAGCATGTTCCAATTTTTCCAGGTTGCCAGTTTTTTTTGGACGACCAGCTTCCCAGGTTCCCAGCTTTCCAATTTTTCTACCAGCTTCAGGGTAGCACCAGTGATTGGACGACCTATTTTTCTACCAGCTTCAGGGTAGCTCCAGGTTCCCAGATCCAGTTTTTGGACGACCTGTTTTTCCAGTTTCTAGGTAGCACCAGTTATCCCAGATTTGCGGCCAGCACGTATAAAAACAGAGTAAGCATGGTTTGGGCACGGTTTTGCCCAGTTTCTGGCCAGCTCGTATTTCCCAGAATACAGACAGAGTTTATGTCTTCAAACGGATACAAGCAGATACGAACATTGGTCACAAACAGATACAAACAGATACAAATAGATACAAATGCTGGCATCTAGCTACATTGTTCACAAACAGATACAAACAGAGTTCACAAACGCCTTCCCCAAATAGAGTTCTTAAACGACTGGAAACAGAATTTTGTGCTGTTCTACTCCCTTTGCACATCACGCTTCATTTTCTTCCTCGGAGTAATTTTCTTCACAAGCCACTTCAAACTTCTAGGTGGAGAACTAGGTGGGGTTTCAACACGAACTAGTTCTCCATCAGTGTTTATATCTTCATGACCACCTGTTGTGATGTCTTCCTGGTGACCGGTTATGATGTCTTCCTGGTGACCGGTTGTGATGTCTTCATGGTTACCGGTTTCTACATCTTTATTTGAAGCACTAGGTTCTGATGTAGAAGCCCGCAACTCTTTCGGGATCCAATTTTTCATAGTATTCTTCCTTGGTTTCCTCTTCCTGCAAAGTTAGTATTGGTCAATTAAACCGTAGAACAATGGTCAATTAAAATGTAAAACATTGGTCAATTAGAAAAATGGAGCTAAAACCTCTTCTTTGTTCCATTTAAAGGGCATTTATAACTGGTCTTCCGATGACCTAATTGACCACAGCTTGGACAAGTGTACTGTCTTTTAATCTGAGTTGTTCCTTGAGCATTTTGTATGACCTTTTTTTCGTCCCACTGCCACCCTCTAGACAACTCTTCATTCTGTTTTCCTTTGTTGCCCAACCGTTCTTTTAGCCATTGGTGCACATACTTCCTTTGAAAAATCCACCTTCGGCCAAAAAGAACGGTAACCAATAGGTGGAATCCTTCGCATGTAAGCATTTCTAAACTTGTCAACAGAATAATAATCATCAACAAAGTTCTCCATAGCAACATTCCTTACATCCTGGGCAATAATCACTGCCAATCCATGTTGACAAGGTTTACCTGTGTGCTGCCACTCTTCACAAGAACATTGTCTCGACTCTGCCTTCACCACATGTTTAGTCAAACAATTAGTACTATCCCTCACCTCTACCAAGTAATTGTCACTTTTGACAATTGTCAAATGGCCCAATCCTCTAGTCCGAGCTTTCAATGTATCCATAACAGATGGCAAGATCAATCCCTAGAGTCTTTCCCCTATCTTTCTCCTCCGATGAAACAACTCCATGGTCATCTCTCGAATCTTATCAGCTAAGTCACAAATTGGTAGGTCCTTGTGATCCTTCACCCAGTTGTTAAAGACCTCAGCCATGTTGTTTGTTATGTAATCACATTTGATAGATGGGTCAAAACCACTCCTGTACCAAAGAAATTTGTGATGTTGATCCAAATATTCAGCTATCTTAGGAACACTTCTCACTTGGCTGACATGGTGCTCAAACACTTCCCTCCTGTATGCCCTTGCAGCTGGATACATGTGTTCGGAACCTGAGTAGCTTTTGACATAGTTGCCCATGAGATGTCGGAAGCACTCTCTCTTCTCAGCATAAGGGAAACAATGTGTCACTGCATGCATTAATCCTTTTTGAGCGTCCGAACAAATAGCGAGTACTCCATGTTCCCCAACAGCCTTCTTTAATTGGGACATGAATCAAATCCAACTTTCAACTGTCTCAGTTTGGAAAAACCCAAATGCTAAAGGAAACATCCAATTATGGCCATCCACACCGGTTGCTGAAGCAAGCTGGCCATTCCATCTACCGTTCAGTGCGGTCGAGTCAACACTTATGTATGGTCTACAACCATCCCTAAACCCTGTGATGCAAGGCCCTAAGGCACAAAAGAATCGATTGAAATAGTACTTCCCATCCTCTAACACCACATCAATCTCTAAAATGCTGTCAGGCTCCTTAGCAAGGACTGCCTCTCGCCAAGAGAATAGTTGCTTGAAACTCTCCTCCCAAGTGCCAAACAACTCTTTTAATGCCTTCTCCTTGCCCTTCCATACTGTGTCGTACCCAATAGTGACATTGTGAATTCCTTGAAGTGTATCTTGCAATTCCTTGGCACCCATCTGTGGTTTCTTCATAAGAAGTGGTAAAGCGTGAAAAGCTACCCATCCACAACTAGGTGTAGTCGTCTTCCTCCTTCCACTAGATGTGCATGTATGCGTATCATGCAATACAGCAACCTGCAAAAAAAGTCGAATCACAACTCTGCACACAAAGAAACCATAATTTCACAACATAGCTTTGGTATAAATGTATGATTTAACATACAACAATGGTCGGTAAATCTTTCTTTTCCTCTCGTGCATAAATCCTCCAATGACAATCATCACCTTTACAATATCCTACGTACCTGGTAGTCGAAGTTACATCTATTCCAAGCTCGAACTCGTGTTTTATGGCATATTGCCTTATAGCAATTCTAAATTCTATCATGTTGGGAAACAAACTACCAGGATGCATTGACGGATTCATTTTATCATACACAACCCTCTTCTCATTTGGTAGGAAGTCCTCCATTGGTTGGTCTATACTATTGTCTCCATGATTAATAGGCTACGATTGATCCATATTATTTCTACCACCTAAATCGGTTTCATCTCTTCTATTTTCCTTTGCCTTGTCCTCTTCATTCAGTCCTAGTTCAGAATACATTTGCATCTCACTTGGAACATCACGTCTCCCTTCCTGATTCCAAAAATCACTTAGTACAAAAGATTCCCAATCATTGTCCTGCATGACAAAGTGTACTCACATACCATCCTAACCTAACTATAGTTTACACAATTGAAGGGAGACATACCTTATTAGCAGTCTGACCATCTAAGGGAACTAGTGGTAAGGAACTTGAACTAGGTTCTGAAGTCATTACGGGACCTGACAATAATTCATCAAATTATTTACAAATCCAGTCGTTAAATGTACAATAATCATAGCTCGGTCGACCAATATTAAGTACCTTGGGGTGAAGAAATGCCAATGTCTGGGTCCTTGAGCAGCTCCAAATCGTCCATGGGGAGGACGACGGCGAGGGGGGGAGTGGGGGGGAACGTTGGCGGGGAACAACTTCCGTGGGGGAACGACAGCGAGGTGCTCTCTGGTGAGTTTCTAAAGCGAGGACAAGGAGAGAATAGAGAGTTCTCGGCTGCGGCTAGGGTTGCGCAGGAATAGAAAAGAACGGCGGCTGCTGGTACAGAGGAGAAATAGAGAGAAGGGTAACGGGATGTAGATGACGTGAGTATCACTGGTTTAATCATAGACGTTACCAAGTAATGGAGTGTTCTTGTTCGTTTTGGCGAGTGGCCTATTCCCTGCTTTTCCATATTAGCTAATCCCTCGCCTACGCCTCCAAATTGTCGAAGCCGCACCTGAAGACTTCCATAATAGCAAATTTCTCGTCTACGTGGTCAAGGCCAACGCTCCTATTGGAACTGACGTAGTAATAAGGAAGACCGAGTGATCGACATGGGCCTTGTAATAGTGAAGGGCTCCCGTGCAAGCCTAGTAACTTTGGCGGCCCGAGTACTATTCAACTACTGCCACGACAACGGCCCAAACTGTGGGACAATTGCTTTTGTGGAGCGGGCCGAGTGGCTCAAATTACCTGCACAACTTGACGATTATCTAACAAATTTTGTGTAAGGGAAACTTTTTTTACTGGTTTTTGTTTCCAGCTAGCGAATGCGAAACGGCTCCTCGCGTGACTGCAGACAGTGCAGAGGGGAGAGTCGACGAAGGCAATGCAGGTTGCGCTGGCAGTGGCAGTAGCCGCCCACCGGCATCGAAGCGTTCGACGTCCCACGTTCCAGAACGCCACCTCCGACGCCGCAAACCGCGGGTCCATGAAACACTGGTACTCCGTAAGTCCGTATCCCACGCCGCCGCTCGGCCGGCCCACCCGTCGAAGTCCACGTCCAGCACGAACACCCTCTTCACCATCATGTCGCTCGTGAGTCGTGAGTCGTGACACCGGTCGGTCGGTCATGACACCGCAGCGCCCGCACACCGCGATGCAGTTGTCCAGCCGGCCCACGGCGGATAGGGCGGCGTACACACCATGCTGCTGCGGCTTCGTCGTGCTCCCCCTTGACAGCCGCGGCGATCAGCTCGTGAGGCAGTACCGTGCTTGCAATTTTTTTCAATGTTTCTCTTCATTCGTTCAACAGCCTAGAAATATAACATTAAGTGAAGTGTACTTAACTTATATGGAATTTAGTTTATAGGAAGAAATGCCTGATTGATTGCTGAATATCGTTATGTAAAATATCAGTGCTGAAGCTCACACAACATACGACTTCGATTCTCTCGTGACAACCAATAATCATCAAGGATGATCAAGGAAACTCAAAGAAACTCACATAAATCAATTGTATTATAGAACCTGAAGTCCATGTGCAGCCAAACACTCCTCGAACTACCTTAGCAATTATATTGGAGCTGCTTTATGGTGAAGCTCGAAAACCGAAGCTAAAACTCTTGAATTAAAGTCCTCCTAAACAGGCCCTTATTGTCATAGAAAGCCTGAATTTTCTGATAACTCATTCATGGTTTAGGTAAGGCTTGTAGCCTAAGGAACAGTGCAAAATGCAAGCAGAGGGATATTCTTTAAAGACAAATAGGTAGGCAGGTAGCCAAGGTAAAAAGGGTAACAAGTTTACGTCCTAAGGGCTGGTTTGGTGAAATAGCAAGGGATTTTCTCCCTATGGACCCACTTTAATTTAGGAGGTGTTTGGAAGCAAAACAATTTTGTAGTTTTTAGGTAATACCATGGTATTGTAGAATACCATAGTGTTTTTTTTAACAAAACGTGTTTGGCTATATTGTAAAAAACTATGTTTTGAATACCATGGTTTTGTAGATATCATAATATTTTTGGAGTATTTGAAACTCCACTCGAACCCAAAGTTTTTTTACTATGACTATCCTTGTACAAGAATACTAAATACCGTGGTTTAAAATACTTTATCTCTAAACACGTATTACTAAGAATGATGTGGAAAATAATATAGTTATGTCATGACATGTTAAAGCCGCGCTATTCTAAAACCATGGTTTTAAAATACTTTGCATCGAAACACGTCCTCACTTGTCACCAAAACAGGCCCTAAAAAGTGTTGCATGGTTGCTCTTAGTATAGCCATTAATACCATATGCAAATTGAAACGGCTATTCCTTAGAGAAACCATCAGTTGAGTATTGCGATGAAAGGTTTGTTGTTTTAACCGGATATAAAGCTAGCCACATTTGCATTCTTATGGAAGTAGTATTCTTTATTATGAACACAGTGAGTGCATACAACAAATGAGGAGGAAACGTGCCGAGATGAACCCTGATTCTGCCATCGTCGCACGAGGAAGGCCTCGAATGTGGCGTATAGGCCACGGTCGTGCGGAGACGCTAACTTTCTTGTCAGGACGGCCGCTGGTCTGCAGGTACCCAGTCCCCCGCTTTGCAAGTCGAATTCGATCTAGTAGCACTGTAGCACACATCTCTCCCATATCCGCCATATATCCCGTAAGCCGTTAAGGCCTTTTCGCACCGGTTTGCTCTCAGACTCGCTGCTTGAACGTTTATTAATCCGAAGGCCATACGGTATAGCATGCGTGGCTTCAATTAAATGAGCGTGACAGGACTGAGTGGTTGCCAAATCTGATGAGACGTGATTGGTGCACGGTTCGTGCCAGCCACTCTGTAGCTCACGGCAAAGCGCGGATGCAGCAACCGTTGGAAACTGAGCTGTGGGCCTCGTCGGCGGTTGCATAAACAAAACAGCCAGGACGTTAAACTCGCTTAGACGTTGATACATTAGATCTCACAAAAAAAAACACAGCATGATAAAGTCCAATAGAAATTTCAGTCACGCAGATATAAAATCTAAGTTATTAAAACTTCACCCCGTTTGGGGCGCTCTCCGCATTCGGCGGTTCGTGCACCTAACGCGCACCGACGCGTGGCCTCGGACGTGAGCACTTCTTTCAACTGGTTGTATCTTCGTTCACGTCCGAATCCCCCCCTCTCTTCCCTTTTCCTTTCCCCGTGACACCTACTTTTCCCCACCTCGGCCTCATCCTTCCTGGCGACCACCGCTAGCGCCACCCCACCTTGCCTTCTTTCTACCCGGGCTGGTGGCTGCCGCGAGCTTCTCTCTCAGCAACTTGTTTGCTCATGCGAGGGTGCGCCATGCCCGTCCAGCGTTCTTCGGTGGTGACGCGTGTGCGGATCTGCCTTTTTCTTCCAAATGGGCTTTCAGCGAGTCCTCCCCCTCTTGATCTCTCCCTCCCTCCGTCCATCGCCGCTTGCCGCGCCGCCGCGCACTACACACACAGACGGACCTCCCTCCGAGCGCTACACTGATTCAGTGAGGCGGGCCAGAGGCTGGGATGGAGCAGGAAACAGATCGAGCGCCGGTGATGCCGCTGCCGCACCCGACGAACGTGGCATGAGCAGGAGGCGCCGACGAAGGCGGTGCCCTTGGCGGCTACGACGCCGATTTCGGTCAAGGAGAAGCGGAGCCTCCCCGGGACGCCAGGTCTGTGTCCGCCCGCCGTGTTGACTTGTTGTTGGTGTGCGTGTGTACTACTGCTACTCTCTCTCCGCTCCCGCTTGCTCTGACATTTTGCTTTCTTGGCTGCCGCCGTCCGTCTGCGGTCGTAGATCTGGACACCGAGGTGATTGCGCTCTTCGCGCAGTTGCTGCGGCAGCGGATTTGGGCGGTTCCATGGTAGTCTGTCCATAGCTCTACTCGACGAGACTGCCGATGCACGTCTCCACGGCGCCCCACACGTCACAGCAGCGCCAAGGCATGGACATTAGTGAAAGGGAATTAGGCTTACACCTAGTTCCTAAATAATTTTGGTGGTTGAATTGCCCAACACAAATATTGGACTAACTAGTTTGCTCTAGTACTCAAGTTATACAGGTGCAAAAGGTTCATACTTGCCAATAAAAAGACCAAGTTTTGGATTCAACAAAGGAGCAACGAGGCAACCGAGGGCACCTCTGGCTGGAGGCACCGGACTGTCCGGTGTGCACCGGACAGTGTCCGGTGCGCCCAGAGGACTCCAACTTCAACTCTTCGCTCTCGGGAATTCTCGGAAGCCGGCGCGGTATAATTCACCGGACTGTCCGGTGTGCACCGGACATGTCCGGTGCTCCAAGGAAGCGCGGTCTCCGGAACTCGCCAGCCTCGGGTTCGCGCGGCAGCCGCTCCGCTAAAATTCACCGGACTGTCCGGTGTGCACCGGACTGTCCGGTGTAACTGCGGGGCAACGGCTACTTCGGCGCCAACGGTCGACTCTGACAGCAAACAGTACACGCGGCAGAGTCAGAGCAGAGGATCAGAGAGGCACCGGACTGTCCGGTGTGCACCGGACTGTCCGGTGCCGCATGAGGACAAAGCCTCCAACGGTCGACCAGCTCCAACCCAACGGCTATTTGGTGACGTGGCTGTCACACCGGACATGTCCGGTGTGCACCGGACTGTCCGGTGCGCCATCGACAGACAGCCCTCACCAACGGCTAGATTTTGATTGGTGGCTATAAATACCACCCCAACCGGCCACTTCAATGTGTGGGAGCCCAAGCAACATTCCAAGTCATCTAGTTGACACACTCAAGCCCTCCCAACCACTTATATTCATTGATCCATCCTATACACAAGATTTAGACCACTACATACAACACAAGTGCCACAAAAGAAAGAGCAAGCAAAAGAGAGCTACTCATTTGAGTTTAGCACTAGTGCCTTGTGAGATTCATCGAGAGATAGTGTGTGCTTCATCTTTGTGTTCATTTGCGCGTGGAGTTTTGACTCCCGTTGAACTTCCTCCAAAGTTTTGGAGACTTGTAAAAGCTAGCAAGAGACACCAAAAATTGTGGTGGTCCTTGTGGGATCGAGAGTGATCCTTTGAGAAGAAGAAGAGCTCGCCGATCCTTGTGTGATCGGGGGAGAGAGGGAAAGGGTTGAAAAAGACCCGTCCTTAAGTGGACTCCTCAACGGGGACTAGGCCTTCGAGGGCCGAACCTCGGTAAAACAAATCACCCGTGTCCATTGTGTTTATTGCTTGTGATTTGTTTACTTTCCCTTGTTCTAAGTTTTCTTGCACCTTTATTTGCTAAAATCATTTGGTGTTGCTTCGAGTTAAATTCCCATTTAGTGAAGCAACACGTTGCAAGAAAGAACTTGTCCTAGTGCTCTTCTCATCTAAAGCTTCTTGCTTTGTTATTCTATAACTTACTAGTTGTATTGATTTATCACTTCCGCATTACTTAGCAATACTCCTTTCAAGCAAGAACTTAGTTTCTATTCTCCGATATTTGTATATCTTGTTCTAACCACTAATCAAGGGATCTAGTTGGGGGATAAAGTTTTATTTTTCAGGTTTCGCCTATTCACCCCCCCTCTAGGCGACTTTCAATTGGTATCAGAGCTAGGCACTTCATCTTGAGTCTTACAACTCGAAGTGATGGCTCGAAGAAGATCCCAAAAGAACAAGAAGACTCCTCCATCAAACGCAACTCAAAAGGAGGTAACTCTTGAAATATTATTTGATGATTGTTCTAATTATGACTCATGGTCTACTAGTGTGATAAATGCTTTTAGAACCATAGATCCACGATTAGAACAAATTATAGACAAGAGTATTTTTTCCTCTAATTTCAATGGAAAAATTAATTCCGAGGAGGATCAAAGATGTTATCGCTTAAACTATCTAGCTTTTGACATCTTAACTAATTCTATTAATAGAGAAGATTATCATGCCTTCATATCAAACTATGACGAATCTTTCTATGATGCGCATGATATTTGGACTAGAATTAAAAACAAATTTGATGAGTCCAAACATGATAGTTCATTTGATGCTTCTACTTCCTTTAGTCTCTGTGATACTAACCCTTGCAAGGAAGAAGAAAAAAATGAACGATGGAGACCAAACGATGAATCCACCTCTCCAAAAGGTTCGTCTTCCCATTTCGATTCCCACATGTGTTGTGTGGCTAATGCAAATGATAGCGGAAGCACAAATGAGGATGAGGAGGAAGAAAGAAGCTTTGTGCAACTCTACGCTCGCCTAAGCCAAGAAGATAAGGCGGTCATGCTCAAACTTCTAGAAAGAGCGAGAGAGCAAAGCGAAGCTCGTCAAAGGCTAGAAGAAGTTCTCTCCATGAAAATGCTACACTTTGACGAGTTGACTAAAGAACATGAGGAGCTAAAGTGCTCTCATGTTGATTTGGTCCAAAGGTATGAAACTGTTTCAATTGAGCATGATAACGCTTTACATTGTATCGCTCAATTAGTAAATAGGAATACCTTGCTTAAGGACCAAGTAGAAAAGCTAAAAGTTGAAAATCTAGCTTTTCAAGATAAATATGATATGCTTCTTTGTTCTCATGAAAACCTTATGGATGATCATATCATATTAAACATTGCTCATGAGGTTGTAATAGAAAACTTAAAATCCCAACAACCTCACTCGTGCACATGTATTCAAATTGATACTATATTACCATGTGCTAATGCTTGTTGTCCGTCAACAAGCAAATCTTCCTTTGAGTTAGAATTTGCAGGAACAAATGATGATACATATCAAAAGCTCAAAGATGAAAATGAGAGGCTAAAGAAGAACTTGACTCAACTAAAAGGGAAATGCATTGCCCAACCTTCTCAAGATAACCGTGATCACATGGTGAATAAGCTTGAGACGGGAACAACTGTGGCATGCACTACATCCCTTGAAGAAAATGTCAAGGATTTGAGGATTGCCAAGAGGAAGAAACAAAAGATGAAATTCAACACCTCCTCCAAAAGCCTCAACCACGCCTCCACAAAAGGTAACATCCAAGGTAATGATCAAGCCACACTTCACATTAAAAGGTGTAGTGAATGCTTTGAAGAGGGGCACTTGATTAGGTCATGTCCCTACATTAGAAATGGCTTGATTATTAACAAGGATGATAGACTTTGTTTTAAATGCTCCAAGAAGGGACACATGCTTAGATCATGTCCCCATTTAAAACAAAAAGGCATAGGGTTAGAAAAGAAAGTTTTTACTAACCATGTAGCAGGCAACAAATAAGGAAAGAAGAAAACATCAAATCTTGAAAAACGCCTTTGCTACACATGCCGTAAGAAGGGACATCAATGCAAGGATTGTCCCATAGGTAAATCATCCACTCCTAGCTTGTCAATTACTTCTCATGTAACTAGGCAACCCAAAATTGCAACTTGTGCTAGAAAGGTAATGAGTTTACCTAATGCTAACACAAAGGACTTTTGGGTTCCTAGATCTTTGTTGACTAACCGTGATGGACCCATCAAGCGATGGGTACCAAAATATGCTTGACAAGCTTTGTAGAGGAAGGAGATGATATGAAGCCTTGGTGTGCTTGAGAGAGTCCACTCAAGCTATCAATCGTCAATGATCTACATACATGATTGACCCAAGGTTATTTTTCAAATTGCTATGTCTTAAACTCATATCATCTCGAGGAAGATATTATATGTTGTAGGAAGTGAAGAGATATCATGTGCAAAAATCAAGGCCTACAACATGAAGGAAAGTCAAAGGATGGTAACTTCTATGCTTTTAAGTGCAAGTATTTTAGAATATCATTTCTTATGTGTCTTGTGTAGTCACATAGAAAAATTGAAGCACTTCAAATGTCTTTAAATTGATATTATCATTCTTTGAAGAATTTCCTCTCATATGGTAGATTGCACATTCATCATTCCCATTCTATGGCAATCTACATGGTTTAATTTATTGCAAGTATGTCATGGCATATTCTTTCTCTAATTATCTTGTTATTGCCATGATTCTAGATATAGAGAGATATTTCATGTTCTTAAAAGAATAAGGTGTAATGTAAGGAATCCAAATCCTTAGGACACTTGTAAAAGGAAAACTCTCTCTACAACTAGAATAGTGAGACTATTGATTGTATTTAAGTAACCCAAAGTAGTCTCACTTGTAGAGAATAAGTTTCTCTTTGGAAGCGTGTAATCTAACATGAAAAGAAAAATCAATCCAATGTTTTATGATGTGTTTCTACTTGCTCAAAATTGGATATGATTCTTTCACATTTATCGCTTTCCAAATCATGAATTAGATTTATTCCTATAATCTCAAAGGATTATTTATGCTTGTTTTATAAGTTAAAATTGAGCATAACATCATCTATGGATAATCTAGTTCATGCTATGAAGTTTCCTTGTTTTAATCTAGCTTTTCATTCCTTATCAAAAATGATTACAAAAGAGGGAAACTAGTGCTTGTGGTGCTACTAACATTTCTCTTGAGTTCAATTATGAAAATCTACAAGAGAGAAAGTTCACAAGCCTCATGGGTTGATCTTCACCCAAAGGAAGAAAGGTAAAAGCAAAGGTATGGGAACTCATCTTCTTATTTAAGTTTGGTTCCCATCTCAATGGGTATATAATCTAAATTATCATATTCTACCCTTGTGAGAAATAGATTCTTTATTGGACCTAAATTGACTAAGTGTGCATTCAATATCATTTTCATAAATGTGTTTGTCCATTAGAATCTAATTCATGCCTTTGCTATATCCATTCTCATATTGATGCACTTCTAAGTCATGATAATAAAGTTCAATATGAAGAAGTAAATTTCTATGAGTGAGAAAATTGCTTAATAGTGCATGTTCCTCTTTTTAAATAAAAGTGCACTAATGTTAAGGATTTTACTTCATGTCTGTGTGACTTATGGATGATGAATTATGCTTATTTCCTATCTAAAAGAAATCATCCATCACTATATACTCCCTTGTATTACTAACATCCTTCTTGAGTATTTTCAATAAGTTTGAAAAGAAAAAGAAGCCACTGCAAAGGGAGGACTCTCAAATGAAAGAGGAGAACATCAAGAACAACACCACCTACTTCTACAAAACATGGTGAGGTTGTGAGTATTCTAAATACTTTCATTATGAGAATACTAGGCTTAAGTTGTTTATTGCAAAATTTAATAAGCCTTGATCAAGATGTATAATGCTTCTCTCTATTTGTCCTTAAAGTGAATGCATCCATTCAATTCTTCAAATACTTAATGCATATCTTTAGGGGGAGCCTCTTTTTATATCTTGATTGTGTTGAGACTATTGCTTTATCTCAGTAATTTCATATAGTCTCTTGCATAAGAATAAGTTTCTCATGAAGTATGCTACTATCTTTAAAATACTTGTCTTTCACTCTAAAGTAGCGTATTTGTTGGATTCTCCTACTCCTAGCTTAATTGATAATATAATGTGTATGTTATTCTTTTGATCACATCTGTTATTTGTTTGATCATTGAATAACTTCAATCAGCAATCATGCTTCTTAGTGCCGTATATACTTCAATATCTCTTGATATGCACTAAGTTAAAAGGAGAATTCATGATACATTTATGCAACTTGTGATTCATTTGATACATGCTAACAATAACTTGAAAAGATCACTAGTTGTAGAACTCTCTCTTGTGCAAAATATTTCCATATATTGTCATTAAGAATTGGTCTTAAGCATCTAAGACTAAGGACAAGCACAATGAAGAGAGCGTCCCTATGTAAAGGTACATAAAGGTAAAACTATCTCCTTTCATTTAAACTTGTACCTAAATCTTCCTTTTCTATACATTCTTTGCATATCTTGTATAAAAGGAAGAGAAAGCATGTCCATGTATTATCCCTGCTTCATATCTAGTTTAACTTCTCAAAAATTCATTCATGCTTTAATGCATCTTTGTTGAAACTTGATGAAGTGATTTAATTGTCAAAGAGCTTAAAGCTTAACCTTGTAACGAGGATAAGCTGCCTTTGTTCCAAAGGTGGATGGTCCTTAAGCCTCTTTGAAATCCTTAAGGGAAAATGCTTGAAATGTTTACAACATGCTTTCATAAGTGCATAAACTGTCATGAGCATCACACTTATACTATGACACAATGCACTTCACATTCTGTATGATATAGATATGTTCTCATTTACCTAATTATGTGCATTTGGCATTTAAGGCCAAAATATGTGTTCCTCTCCATGCACATACTCAGGGGGAGCAATCTATGTTATATAGAACTATGATCATGCTTAATTTAATATATCCTTTTGATCATGTCTCTTTTATATGCTATGACTAATGTGTTTTCAAGTGTATTCCAAACCAAGTCATAGGTGTATTGAAAGAGAATTGGAGTCTTCGGCAAAGACAAGGCTTCCACTCCACTCTACCACTCATCCTTCGCCGACGCTCCGCATCTCTCTCCAACGTTGGTATAATCTTCACTCATTTATTTTATGACCAAAGGAGGAGAAAGTACTTCTAAAAGGGCTTATGTCTCACTCAAAGTATCCGTTTTTGGCGATTCATGCCAAAGGGGGAGAAAGTATGAGCCCAAAGCAAAAGGACCGCACCACCACCCTAATTTTAAAAAAAAATTTGATGATTTTCAATTGGTAAATTTCAAATTGGTATCTCTTTGTGTTCTAAAGGGGGAGCAAGTAGTATTTTCAAAATTGATGTCTTCAAACCCTCTTGAACACTAAGAGGAGAATTTATTTGAGGGGGAGTTTTGTTTAGTCAAAGGAAAAGCATTTCAAACAAAAGGAGAAAATTTCAAATATTGAAAATGCTTCTCAAAATCTTATTCATTTACCTTTGACTATCTTGCAAAAGGACTTTGAAAAGAATTTACAAAAGAATTTGCAAAAACAAAACATGTGGTGCAAATGTGGTCCAATATGTTAAAAATAAAGAAACAATCCATGCATATCTAGTCAGTATTTATATTGGCTCAATTCCAAGCAACCTTTGCACTTACATTATGCAACCTAGTTCAATTATGCACTTCTATATTTGCTTTGGTTTGTGTTGGCATCAATCACCAAAAAGGGGGAGATTGAAAGGGAATTAGGCTTACACCTAGTTCCTAAATAATTTTGGTGGTTGAATTGCCCAACACAAATATTGGACTAACTAGTTTGCTCTAGTACTCAAGTTATACAGGTGCAAAAGGTTCATACTTGCCAATAAAAAGACCAAGTTTTGGATTCAACAAAGGAGCAACGAGGCAACCGAGGGCACCTCTGGCTGGAGGCACCGGACTGTCCGGTGTGCACCGGACAGTGTCCGGTGCGCCCAGAGGACTCCAACTTCAACTCTTCGCTCTCGGGAATTCTCGGAAGCCGGCGCGGTATAATTCACCGGACTGTCCGGTGTGCACCGGACATGTCCGGTGCTCCAAGGAAGCGCGGTCTCCGGAACTCGCCAGCCTCGGGTTCGCGCGGCAGCCGCTCCGCTAAAATTCACCGGACTGTCCGGTGTGCACCGGACTGTCCGGTGTAACTGCGGGGCAACGGCTACTTCGGCGCCAACGGTCGACTCTGACAGCAAACAGTACACGCGGCAGAGTCAGAGCAGAGGATCAGAGAGGCACCGGACTGTCCGGTGTGCACCGGACTGTCCGGTGCCGCATGAGGACAAAGCCTCCAACGGTCGACCAGCTCCAACCCAACGGCTATTTGGTGACGTGGCTGTCACACCGGACATGTCCGGTGTGCACCGGACTGTCCGGTGCGCCATCGACAGACAGCCCTCACCAACGGCTAGATTTTGATTGGTGGCTATAAATACCACCCCAACCGACCACTTCAATGTGTGGGAGCCCAAGCAACATTCCAAGTCATCTAGTTGACACACTCAAGCCCTCCCAACCACTTATATTCATTGATCCATCCTATACACAAGATTTAGACCACTACATACAACACAAGTGCCACAAAAGAAAGAGCAAGCAAAAGAGAGCTACTCATTTGAGTTTAGCACTAGTGCCTTGTGAGATTCATCGAGAGATAGTGTGTGCTTCATCTTTGTGTTCATTTGCGCGTGGAGTTTTGACTCCCGTTGAACTTCCTCCAAAGTTTTGGAGACTTGTAAAAGCTAGCAAGAGACACCAAAAATTGTGGTGGTCCTTGTGGGATCGAGAGTGATCCTTTGAGAAGAAGAAGAGCTCGCCGATCCTTGTGTGATCGGGGGAGAGAGGGAAAGGGTTGAAAAAGACCCGTCCTTAAGTGGACTCCTCAACGGGGACTAGGCCTTCGAGGGCCGAACCTCGGTAAAACAAATCACCCGTGTCCATTGTGTTTATTGCTTGTGATTTGTTTACTTTCCCTTGTTCTAAGTTTTCTTGCACCTTTATTTGCTAAAATCATTTGGTGTTGCTTCGAGTTAAATTCCCATTTAGTGAAGCAACACGTTGCAAGAAAGAACTTGTCCTAGTGCTCTTCTCATCTAAAGCTTCTTGCTTTGTTATTCTATAACTTACTAGTTGTATTGATTTATCACTTCCGCATTACTTAGCAATACTCCTTTCAAGCAAGAACTTAGTTTCTATTCTCCGATATTTGTATATCTTGTTCTAACCACTAATCAAGGGATCTAGTTGGGGGATAAAGTTTTATTTTTCAGGTTTCGCCTATTCACCCCCCTCTAGGCGACTTTCAATTAGTGTCGTGCTCCTCTCATCGGGTATAAGGTGGGTACCTTCCTCCCCTTTTTAGTCTCCTTCCTCATCCTCCCCATTTGCAAACAGATATGTATTTCTACACTTCCCCTAACTCAACATTCATCTCCGCTGCAGACTTGGTTTCCGTGCTGTCGCCGACAGCCGTACCCATGGGCTTGTCTGAGCTGCTGCTGACGCCGCCCGTGACCTAGATCGTGTCCAAGCCTATGTGGTTACAGGTCTGTTTTGATAACGACATGTTCCTCCGCGCCCTACTCGTCTAATTGGTGTGTGCTCTTGTTTGATTTGTTGTGCAGACGTCCTTTGGTCAACCTGTGTTTACTCGAAGAAACTAGATTCCCCATTGTGCATTGTATAAAAGAAGCAAACAACTAAATACAACCTATGCATATAAAAGAGATTGGTATATGACAAAACAGTAGTGAAATCTGTAATGATTTAGGGGTTGACGTTTTGATGGGTCCAAACTCCAAATAATGGTTTGTACCAAGAGAGCTCTGTTAGTTTCTCCACTTTCCGAATAAATATCTGTCCAAAAGGCTTTTACAGTGTTCTTCCAACTTCTGATGCCTTTCTACATTAGAGCAACTCCAAAAGAACATGTAAACCAACCCTAAAATAATATATTAGTAAAGAATGATTCTCTTGCTCCAACAGCTCCTCCATTCTTCTCCCAAAAATTTCGGTATATATTGAAGATACTGACTAATACGTATTTGGTACCGGTAGGCACAGTAGGAGGATTTTGCAAGAGGGCAATCGTCAGTTGTGCCTTTGATAGTCGCCTAGAGGGGGGGGTGAATAGGGCGAAACTGAAATTCTCAAAAATAAACACAACTACAAGCCGGGTTAGCGTTAGCAATAAAGAAACGAGTCCGCGAGAGAGGGCGCAAAACAAATCGCAAGCAAATAAGAGTGTGACACGAGGATTTGTTTTACCGAGGTTCGGTTCTCGCAAACCTACTCCCCGTTGAGGAGGCCACAAAGGCCGGGTCTCTTTCAACCCTTCCCTCTCTCAAACGATCCCACGGATCGAGTGAGCTTTCTCTTCTTCTCAATCAACCAGGAACAAAGCTTCCCCGCAAGGGCCACCACACAATTGGTGCCTCTTGCCTTGGTTACAATTGAGTGTTGATCTCAAGAACAAGTGAGAAAGAAAAGAATGCGATCCAAGCGCAAGAGCTCGAAAGAACACAAGCAAATCACTCTCTCTAGTCACTATGGTGTTGTGTGGAATTTGGAGAGGACTTGATCTATTTGGTGTGTCTAGAATTGAATGCTAGAGCTCTTGTAGTAGTTGAGAAGTGGAAAACTTGGATGGCAATGAATGTGGGGTGGTTGGGGTATTTATAGCCCCAACCACCAAAAGTGACCGTTGCTGGAAGCTGTCTGTTCGATGGTGCACCGGACAGTCCGGTGCACACCGGACAGTCCGGTGCCCCTGCCACGTCACCATTGCCGTTGGATTCTGACCGTTGGAGCTTCTGACTTCTGGGCCCGCCTGGGTGTCCGGTGCACACCGGACACGTACTGTTTGATGTCCGGTGCACCGGTATGGGCGATCCTGACGTCTGCGCGCGCTGCGCGCGCATTAAATGCACCGCAGGGAGCCGTTGGCGCCGCAGGGAGCCGTTGCTCCGCTGGCACACCGGACAGTCCGGTGCACACCGGACAGTCCGGTGAATTTTAGCGGAGTGGCTGCCGTGCGAACCCGAGGCTGGCAAGTTCCGGAGACCGCGCTTCCTTGGAGCACCGGACATGTCCGGTGCACACCGGACAGTCCGGTGAATTATAGCGCGCCGGCTTCCGAGAAATCCCGAGGGCGAAGAGTTTGAGTTGGAGTCCTCTGGTCGCACCGGACATGTCCGGTGCACACCGGACAGTCCGGTGCCTTCAGCCAGAGGTGCCCTCGGTTGCCCCCTTGCTCCTTTGTTGAATCCAACACTTGGTCTTTTTATTGGCTGAATGTGAACCTTTTGCACCTGTATAACTTATGCACTAGAGTAAACTAGTTAGTCCAATATTTGTGTTGGACAATTCAACCACCAAAATTATTTAGGAACTAGGTGTAAGCCTAATTCCCTTTCAATCTCCCCCTTTTTGGTGATTGATGCCAACACAAACCAAAGCAAATATAGAAGTGCATAATTGAACTAGTTCACATAAAGTAAGTGCAAAGGTTGCTTGGAATTGAGCCAATATAAATACTTATAAATGCGCATGGATTGTTTCTTTGTTTTTGATATATTGGACCACATTTGCACCAAAAGTTTTGTTTTTGCAAACTCTTTTGTAAATCCTTTTCAAAGTCATTTTGCAAGATAGTCAAAGGTAAATGAATAAGATTTTGCAAAGCATTTTCAAGATTTGAAATTTTCTTCCTTTGTTCAAATGCTTTTCCTTTGACTAAACAAAACTCCCCCTCAAATAAGGTCTCCTTTTAGTGTTCAAGAGGTAAGACATCAATTTTGAAAATACTAGTTGCTCCCCCTTTAGAACACAAAGAGATACCAATTTTGAATTTTACCAATTTAAAATCATCAAATTTATAAAATTAGGTGGTGGTGCGGTCCTTTTGCTTTGGGCTCATATTTTCTCCCCCTTTGGCATGAATCGCCAAAAAACGGAATCATTAGAGCCTAATAAAGTACTTTCTCTCCCTTTGGTAATAAAATGAATGAGTGAAGATTGTACCAAAGTTGGAGAGACGATGCGGAGCGACGGCGAAGGATGAGTAGTAGAGCGGAGTGGAAGCCTTTGTCTTCGCCGAAGACTCCTATTCCCTTTCAATATACCTATGACTTGGTTTGAAATTCACTTGAAAACACATTAGTCATAGCATATATAAAAGAGACATGATCAAAGGTATATTGATGAGCTATGTGTGCAAGACTAGCAAAAGAAATTCCTAGAATCAAGAATATTGAGCTCATGCCTAAGTCTGGTAAAAGATTGTTCATCAAGTGGCTTGGTAAAGATATCGGCTAATTGATCTTTAGTGTTAATGTAAGAAATCTCGATATCCCCCTTTTGTTGGTGATACCGAAGAAAATGATACCGAATGGCTATGTGTTTAGTGCGGCTATGCTCGACGGGATTGTCGGCCATTTTGATTGCACTCTCATTGTCACATAGCAAAGGGACTTTGGTTAATTTGTAACCGTAGTCCCGCAGGGTTTGCCTCATCCAAAGCAATTGCGCGCAACAATGGCCTGCGGCAATATACTCGGCTTCGGCGGTAGAAAGAGCGACCGAATTTTGCTTCTTTGAAGCCCAAGACACCAAGGATCTTCCCAAGAACTGGCAAGTCCCCGATGTGCTCTTCCTATTAATCCTACACCCCGCCCAATCGGCATCCGAATATCCAATCAAATCAAAAGTGGATCCCCGAGGGTACCAAAGCCCAAACTTAGGAGTAAAAGCCAAATATCTCAAGATTCGTTTCACGGCCGTAAGGTGTGATTCCTTAGGGTCGGCTTGGAATCTTGCACACATGCAAACGGAAAGCATAATGTCCGGTCGAGATGCACATAAATAAAGCAATGAACCAATCATCGACCAGTATACCTTTTGATCCACGGACTTACCTCCCGTGTCGAGGTCGAGATGCCCATTAGTTCCCATGGGTGTTTTGATGGGCTTGGCATCCTTCATTCCAAACTTGCTTAGAATGTCTTGAGTATACTTCGTTTGGCTGATGAAGGTGCCTTCTTGGAGTTGCTTGACTTGGAATCCTAGAAAATACTTCAACTCCCCCATCATTGACATCTCGAATTTTTGTGTCATGATCCTACTAAATTCTTCACATGTAGATTTGTTAGTAGACCCAAATATGATATCATCAACATAAATTTGGCATACAAACAAATCATTATCAAGAGTCTTAGTGAATAAAGTAGGATCGGCCTTGCCGACTTTGAATCCATTTGTAATAAGAAAATCTCTAAGGCATTCATACCATGCTCTTGGGGCTTGCTTGAGCCCATAAAGCGCCTTAGAGAGCCTATAAACATGGTTAGGGTACTCACTGTCTTCAAAGCCGGGAGGTTGCTCAACATAGACCTCCTCCTTGATTGGTCCATTGAGGAAGGCACTCTTTACGTCCATTTGATAAAGCTTGAAGCCATGGTAAGTAGCATAGGCCAATAATATACGAATTGACTCAAGCCTAGCTACGGGTGCATAGGTTTCACCAAAATCCAAACCTTCGACTTGTGAATACCCCTTGGCCACGAGTCGAGCTTTGTTCCTAGTCACCACACCATGCTCGTCTTGCTTGTTGCGAAAAACCCACTTGGTTCCTACAACATTTTGGTTAGGACGTGGAACTAAGTGCCATACCTCATTCCTTGTGAAATTGTTGAGCTCCTCCTGCATCGCCATCACCCAATCCGAATCTTGAAGTGCTTCCTCAACCCTGTGGGGCTCAATAGAGGAAACAAACGAGTAATGTTCACAAAAATGAGCAACACGAGATCGAGTTGTTACCCCCTTATGAATATCGCCGAGGATGGTGTCGACGGGGTGATCTCGTTGTATTGCTTGGTGGACTCTTGGGTGTGGCGGCCTTGGTTGTTCATCCTCCTTGTCTTCATCATTTGCATCTCCCCCTTGATCGTTGCCGTCATTTTGAGGTGGCTCATCTTCTTGATCTTCTTGTTCAACATCTTGAGCCTCATCCTCAACTTGAGTTGGTGGAGATACTTGCGTGGAGGAGGATGGTTGATCTTGTGCATTTGGAGGCTCTTCGGATTCCTTAGGACACACATCCCCGATGGACATGTTCCTTAGCGCTATGCATGGAGCCTGTTCTTCACCTATCTCATCAAGATCAACTTGCTCTACTTGAGAGCCGTTAGTCTCATCAAACACAACGTCACAAGAAACTTCAACAAGTCCTGAGGACTTGTTAAAGACTCTATATGCCCTTGTGTTTGAGTCATATCCTAGTAAAAAGCCTTCTACAGTTTTAGGAGCAAATTTAGATTTTCTACCTCTTTTGACAAGAATAAAACACTTGCTACCAAAAACTCTAAAATATGAAATATTGGGCTTTTTACCGGTTAGGAGTTCATAAGATGTCTTTTTGAGGATTCTGTGAAGATATAACCGGTTGATGGCGTAGCAGGCGGTGTTGACCGCCTCGGCCCAAAACCGATCCGGTGTCTTGTACTCATCAAGCATGGTTCTTGCCATGTCCAATAGAGTTCGATTCTTCCTCTCCACTACACCATTTTGTTGTGGAGTGTAGGGAGAAGAGAACTCATGCTTGATGCCCTCCTCCTCAAGAAAGCCTTCAATTTGAGAGTTCTTGAACTCCGTCCCGTTGTCGCTTCTAATTTTCTTGATCCTTAAGCCGAACTCATTTTGAGCCCGTCTCAAGAATCCCTTTAAAGTTTCTTGGGTATAAGATTTGTCCTGTAAAAAGAACACCCAAGTGAAGCGAGAATAGTCATCCACAATTACAAGACAATACTTACTACCGCCGATGCTTATGTAAGCGATCGGGCCGAACAAATCTATGTGTAGAAGCTCCAGTGGCCTGTCGGTAGTCATGATGTTTTTGTGTGGATGATGTCTGCCAACTTGCTTCCCGGCTTGACATGCGCTACAAATCCTGTCTTTCTCAAAATGAACATCGGTTAGTCCCAAAATGTGTTCTCCCTTTAGAAGCTTGTGAAGATTCTTCATTCCAACATGGGCTAGTCGGCGGTGCCAGAGCCAACCCAAGTTAGTCTTAGCAATCAAGCAAGTGTCGAGTTCAGCTCTATTAAAATCTACTAAGTATAGCTGACCCTCTAACACTCCCTTAAAAGCTATTGAATCATCACTTCTTCTAAAGACAGTAACACCAGTATCAGTAAAAAGACAGTTGTAGCCCATTTGACATAATTGGGATACGGAAAGCAAATTGTAATCTAAGGAATCTACAAGAAAAACATTTGAAATAGTATGGTCAGGAGATATAGCAATTTTACCCAAACCTTTGACCAAACCTTGATTTCCATCCCCGAATGTGATAGCTCGATGGGGATCTTGGTTTTTCTCATATGAGGAGAACATCCTTTTCTCCCCTGTCATGTGGTTAGTGCACCCGCTGTCGAGTATCCAACTTGAGCCCCCGGATGCATAAACCTACAAAACAAGTTTAGTTCTTTGTTTTAGGTACCCAAACGGTTTTGGGTCCTTTGGCATTAGAAACGAGAACCTTGGGTACCCAAACACAAGTCTTGGAGCCCTTGTGTTTGCCCCCAACAATTTTGACAACTATCTTGCCGGATTTGTTAGTTAAAACATAAGATGCATCAAAAGTTTTAAATGAAATAGCATGATCACTTGATGCATTTGGAATTTTCTTTCTAGGCAACTTGGCATGGGTTGGTTGCCTAGATCTAGATGTCTCACCCTTATACATGAAAGCATGATTAGGGCCAGAGTGAGACTTCCTAGAATGAATTTTCCTAATCTTGCTCTCAGGATAGCCGGCAGGGTACAAAATGTAACCCTCGTTATCCTGAGGCATGGGAGCCTTGCCCTTAACAAAGTTAGATAGGTTCTTTGGAGGGGCATTAATTTTGACATTGTCTCCCTTTTGGAAGCCAATGCCGTCCTTAATGCCAGGGCGTCTCCCATTATAGAGCATGCTTCTAGCCAATTTAAATTTTTCATTTTCTAAGTCATGCTCTCTAATTTTAGCATTAAGTTGTGCTATGTGATCATTTTGTTTTTTAATTAAGGCTAGGTGATCATGGATAGCATCAACATTAATATCTCTACATCTAGTACAAATGGAAATATGCTCAGTAGATGTAGAAGGTTTGCAAGATTTAAGTTCAACAACCTTAGCATGCAACATATCATTTTTAGTTCTAAGGTCGGAAATAGTAGCATTGCAAACATCAAAATCCTTAGCCTTAGCAACTAATTTCTCATTTTCATTTCTAAGGCTAGCAATGGAAACATTCAACTCATCAATCCTAGCAAGCAAATCAACATTATCATTTCTAGGATCAATGCAAACATGAGAATCAACCTTAGCAATTAATTTAACATTTTCATTTCTAAGGTTGGCAATAGTGTCATGGCATGTGCTTAGCTCACTAGATAATTTGTTACATTTTTCAACTTCTAGAGCATAAGCATTTTTAACCTTAACATGTTTCTTGTTTTCCTTGATTAGGAAGTCCTCTTGGGAGTCCAAGAGATCATCCTTTTCATGGATGGCACTAATTAGCTCATTTAATTTTTCCTTTTGTTCCATGTTAAGGTTGGCAAAAAGAATACGCAAAT
Source organism: Zea luxurians (assembly GCA_029449295.1). Taxonomy (NCBI): domain Eukaryota; kingdom Viridiplantae; phylum Streptophyta; class Magnoliopsida; order Poales; family Poaceae; genus Zea; species Zea luxurians. Next base: position 81,141,100 of record JAOPSE010000003.1, on the reverse strand, counting down.
TATCCTCCTCATTTTTATCATCATCCTCATCACTAGATGTTTCATATTTAGTGGAGGACCTTGATTTTACCTTCTTTTTGCCGTCCTTGGCCATGAGACACTTGTGGCCGACGTTGGGGAAGAGGAGGCCCTTGGTGACGGCGATATTGGCGGCGTCCTCGTCGTCGGAGGAGTCGCTTGAGCTTTCGTCGGAGTCCCACTCCCGACAAACATGGGCATCGCCACCCTTCTTCTTGTAGTATCTCTTCTTCTCCTTCCTCTTGCCCTTCTTGTCGTCGCCCCTGTCACTATCACTAGACATAGGACATTTTGCAATAAAATGACCGGGCTTACCACACTTGTAGCAAACCTTCTTGGAACGGGATTTGTAATCCTTCCCTTTCCGTTGCCTGAGGATTTGCCGAAAACTCTTGATGATTGGGGCCATCTCCTCGTTGTCGAGCTTGGAGGCGTCAATTGGTTGTCTACTTGGTGTAGACTCCTCCTTCTTCTCCTCCGTTGCCTTGAAGGCCACCGGTTGCGCCTCGGATGTGGAAGGCTCGTCAAGCTCGTTGATCTTCTTGGAGCCCTTAATCATGCATTCAAAACTCACAAAATTCCCGATAACTTCCTCGGGGGTCATTTGTGGATATCTAGGATTGCCACGAATTAATTGAACTTGTGTGGGGTTAAGGAAAATAAGGGCTCTTAGAATAACCTTAACCACTTCGTGGTCATCCCATTTTGCGCTTCCGAGGTTGCGCACTTGGTTCACCAAGGTCTTGAGCCGGTTGTACATGTCTTGTGGCTCCTCCCCTTGGCGAAGACGGAAGCGACCGAGCTCCCCCTCGATCGTTTCCCGCTTGGTGATCTTGGTGAGTTCATCACCCTCGTGCGCCGTCTTGAGTAGGTCCCAAATCTCCTTGGCATTCTTCAACCCTTGTACCTTGTTGTATTCCTCCTTGCTTAGAGAGGCAAGGAGGATGGTTGCGGCTTGGGAGTTGAAGTGCTCGATTTGGGCTACTTCGTCAGTGTCGTAGTCCTCATCCCCTACGGATGGTACCTGTACACCATACTCAACAACATCCCATATACTTTTGTGGAGAGAGGTTAGATGAAATCGCATTAAATTACTCCACATAGCATAATCTTCACCATTAAAAGTTGGTGGTTTGCCTAATGGGACGGAAAGTAAAGGTGTATGTTTAGGAGTGCGAGGGTAGCGTAGGGGGATCTTACTATACTTCTTACGCTCTTGGCGTTTAGAAGTGACGGACGCCGCGTCGGAGCCGAGGTGGATGTCGATGAAGTGTCGGTCTCGTAGTAGACCACCTTCCTCATCCTCTTGTGCTTGTCCCCACTCCGATGCGGCTTGTGAGAAGAAGATTTTTCCTTCTTCTCCTTGTGGTGAGAAGAGGAAGACCTTTTCTCCTTCCGCTTGGAGGAGTTCTTCTTCTTCTCCCTTCTCTTGGTGCGGGACTCTTCCGATGAAGTACTCCCTTGGCTTGTAGTGGGCTTGTCGCCGGTCTCCATCTCCTTCTTGGCGTGATCTCCCGACATCACTTCGAGCGGTTAGGCTCTAATGAAGCACCGGGCTCTGATACCAATTGATAGTCGCCTAGAGGGGGGGGTGAATAGGGCGAAACTGAAATTCTCAAAAATAAACACAACTACAAGCCGGGTTAGCGTTAGCAATAAAGAAACGAGTCTGCGAGAGAGGGCGCAAAACAAATCGCAAGCAAATAAGAGTGTGACACGAGGATTTGTTTTACCGAGGTTCGGTTCTCGCAAACCTACTCCCCGTTGAGGAGGCCACAAAGGCCGGGTCTCTTTCAACCCTTCCCTCTCTCAAACGATCCCACGGATCGAGTGAGCTTTCTCTTCTTCTCAATCAACCGGGAACAAAGCTTCCCCGCAAGGGCCACCACACAATTGGTGCCTCTTGCCTTGGTTACAATTGAGTGTTGATCTCAAGAACAAGTGAGAAAGAAAAGAATGCGATCCAAGCGCAAGAGCTCGAAAGAACACAAGCAAATCACTCTCTCTAGTCACTATGGTGTTGTGTGGAATTTGGAGAGGACTTGATCTATTTGGTGTGTCTAGAATTGAATGCTAGAGCTCTTGTAGTAGTTGAGAAGTGGAAAACTTGGATGGCAATGAATGTGGGGTGGTTGGGGTATTTATAGCCCCAACCACCAAAAGTGACCGTTGCTGGAAGCTGTCTGTTCGATGGTGCACCGGACAGTCCGGTGCACACCGGACAGTCCGGTACCCCTGCCACGTCACCATTGCCGTTGGATTCTGAACGTTGGAGCTTCTGACTTCTGGGCCCGCCTGGGTGTCCGGTGCACACCGGACACGTACTGTTTGATGTCCGGTGCACCGGTATGGGCGATCCTGACGTCTGCGCGCGCTGCGCGCGCATTAAATGCACCGCAGGGAGCCGTTGGCGCCGCAGGGAGCCGTTGCTCCGCTGGCACACCGGACAGTCCGGTGCACACCGGACAGTCCGGTGAATTTTAGCGGAGTGGCTGCCGTGCGAACCCGAGGCTGGCGAGTTCCGGAGACCGCGCTTCCTTGGAGCACCGGACATGTCCGGTGCACACCGGACAGTCCGGTGAATTATAGCGCGCCGGCTTCCGAGAAATCCCGAGGGCGAAGAGTTTGAGTTGGAGTCCTCTGGTCGCACCGGACATGTCCGGTGCACACCGGACAGTCCGGTGCCTTCAGCCAGAGGTGCCCTCGGTTGCCCCCTTGCTCCTTTGTTGAATCCAACACTTGGTCTTTTTATTGGCTGAATGTGAACCTTTTGCACCTGTATAACTTATGCACTAGAGTAAACTAGTTAGTCCAATATTTGTGTTGGACAATTCAACCACCAAAATTATTTAGGAACTAGGTGTAAGCCTAATTCCCTTTCAGCCTTCCACCGAGTCAGTTAGTTGACATACTTGCGTACTTCTAAATCGTGTTTTTTCCGTGTGTGCCAATTGCTTAGTTTTGCCTCCTTGCGTGTAAGTACAATGCCTTGTCATGATATTAATGAAACCAACATTAGGCGCATGTTTCATATGTACCATCTATTCTGTTTCAGGATGGCTGTTTTACATCGGATTCAGATTCATTCCTGTTTGGTGCAAAGACAGATTATTAGACATGTTTTCATAGGTAACAACCTTTTTTCTGAGCCCTATTGCTCTATTTTGTTAGTCATGCTAAGAAGTCTTATATTATATGAGCTTTTTGCCCTCATTTTTATACTAGGAAGTGCCCTCATAATACTTGAAATGATATTTGGTACCCCTTGTTTTCATTTGCTATACGAATATGTGAGCAATTATTGATTTAAGTCTGTCTGTTGCTTGGTTCGTCATAAAAGAAAATCGAGCTAACAAAAGTTGTTTGTATGAGTATCCTATGAAAGTATACCGAGAGTTTCCAAATTGTTCAGTTAATGCCTGCTTCTGTTGTGCCTTAGTATAAAGAATTGGCCAAATAGTTTGTATTAGAGCTGGCAGAGAAGTAAAATATGTCCTTGCTTTTCATATGTAATTGTCCTAGCATGATTCATAAATGTTGTCTGATATAGGACTGGATAAGTCACTCATGACGGTGTTGCAACTTGGAAGCCGCACCTTTGATCTGGTCCATTTGATTTTTCTTACCCATCATGTTTCAGAGTTTCCCTCATGTTGCGCTATCAGTTTGGTCCAGATGTGGACTTTTGCAGTTCTGCCTGTCTAGGATGTTAATGCCAAATGTCATAACTCATAGCTCTTGTATCTATCAATTCTTTAATACTTTCAAAGGTCAGTCTGTATGTCCTGCATGTTCACATGAAGTGTATGAAGTTACTACAGAGTACAGACTTCAGCTGCTTTGGCTTACTGGGATGAAAGGTCATATGCTGAATTCTACTTTCTTCTCTGGTTATAGTCGACCAACATCACTGCAGGATCGTGGTAGGGATAGCGATGATGAAGACTTCTGAGATAGGGACTACGATGTGGCTGCACTTGCTAGCAATTTAAGCCAGGCATTTAAATATGGTATTTACAGTAGTGAGGATATTGATGAGGTCAGTTTCTCTTGATTAGTGCAGTTGTTTCTCGTTTGGTCTATTAGCATACTTTAGTGCTTTATAAATAGGCATATTGATTTAAATTAAAAGATTGAATAATTATTTTTTCTGAGATCCAAAATGCTGAATTACATTAAAAGAATAGTTTTGATGGACCTAAACAGCCAAGTTCTGTAGTTGCAACATGCCAACACATTAACAGTTTTTAAAATTTATTTAGTAACTTTTGTTTATACATGCAGGCTCAAGCATCACTTGAGCGGGATGATGAGGTATATTTAGATGTACTGTTTAGATTCATTGTATCATCTTGCATTGAACTGAACAGATTGTATCTCCTGATGTTTGATGTTTTTTTCTGGTTATTATATCTGCCACAGGATGTATATTTTGATGATGAATCTATAGCTGGAATGCATGATGAGATCGAGGATGATCAGTTTGAATCTGTTTTTGTTCAAGCTGATCCAGTAGTCACTATTGACAACCTGCTGGAACAAGTGACAGATCGTGAAATTACTGTGGATGAGAACACAACACTTATAGTTGGTGAGAGGCAATAGAGCACGGATGCAATGGATGAGGATGTTGTAGAGGACCATTCTAAAACTGATGGTGATCATTCCAATGAACACATAGAAGCGGTAACTACTGACAAAGTTCCAGAACTCAAGCTGATTGAAGATATTTTTGTTCAATCTGATCATGCAGTTGCTGCTGACAACCTACCAGAACAAGTGAGAGATTGTGAAATTACCTTGGAGACCACATCACTGATAGTTGATGAGAAGCAACAGATCATGGTTACAGTGGATGGAGATCTTGTCAAGGATGATTCTGAAACCGATAATGTTCATGACGATGAACAGATGGAAGTGGTAACTGCTGACGAAGTGCTAGAGGTGAAAGGGAAATGTTCCCTTGGGCCATTTCTAAGTATTTTGGTGATTGAGTGCCAACACATGGGTTTAATTGTGAATTTATGTACATGGATGAACAAGGTGCAAATCATGAAGTGAAGGTATGTTTCTAAGCCTTAGTACATTGGTTTTGTGTACTAATATAATTGTCTAAGTGTTAGAAACAGAAAGAAGAAGAAAAGAAAAGAGGAGACAAAGACTTGGCTGTGTGCAGCCAAGACTCAGTTCGGTCTGGAGCACCGGACTGTCCGGTGTGCACCGGACAGTGTCCGGTGCGCCAGGCCGACTCGGCGCGAACTGGCCGCTCTCGGGAAATTGGCCGACGGCGTACGGCTAAAATTCACCGGACTGTCCGGTGTGCACCGGACTGTCCGGTGAGCCAACGGTCGGCCGGGCCAACGGTCGGCCGCGCAATCTGCGCGGGACACGTGGCGGAGCCAACGGTCGGAAGAAGGCACCGGACTGTCCGGTGTGCACCGGACATGTCCGGTGCGCCAACGACTCCCAGATCTCCAACGGTCTGCAACGGTCGGAAGCGCCAGTTATGGAAACAAATCGGGCACCGGACAGTGTCCGGTGTGCACCGGACTGTCCGGTGCCCCCGACGACAGAAGGCAAGGATGGCCTTCCGGATTTGCTCTCAACGGCTCCTAGCTGCCTTGGGGCTATAAAAGGAGCCCCTAGGCGCATGGAGGAGAAACACAAGCAACCTTTGAGCATTCTTGATCATCCACACTCAGTCTCTGCGCATTTGTTTTGTCATTCTAAGTGTTTCGAGCTCCGTTCTAGTGAGAACTTTGTGATACTCTTGTGAGCTCGATTCTTGGCCGTGTGTGTGCGCGTTTCGCTGTGGATTTGTGTGTGTTGCTTCCCTCCCTTACTCTGTGCTTCTTTGTGATCATATACTTGTAAGGGCAAGAGACTCCAATCTGTGGAGATTCCTTGCAAACGGGATAGTGAAAGGAACAACAAAACACCGTGGTATTCAAGTGGGTCTTTGGACCGCTTGAGAGGGGTTGATTGCAACCCTCGTCCGTTGGGACGCCACAACGTGGAGTAGGCAAGCGTTGGTCTTGGCCGAACCACGGGATAAACCACTGTGTCACCTCTGTGCTTGATTTTCTTGTGGTACTGTGTTTTGTTGAGACTTCACCTTAGCCACTTGGCAATAATCGTGCTAACACTTAACAAGTTTTTGTGGCTTAAGTTTGAAGTTTTTACAGGATCACCTATTCACCCCCCCCCCCTCTAGGTGCTCTCAATTGGTATCAAAGCCGTTCTCTTCACAAAGGGACTAACCGCCCGAAGAGATGGATCCTAAGGGGAAGGGTATAGTGATCAACGACAAAGAGAAGGAGACCTTCGTCAACGAGCCGAAGGACGACAAGCCTACCGACTCCGGCTCAGGTCATAGACGGAAGGAAGGGAAGAAGAAGAAGACAAGGCGCATCAAGGAGATCGTCTACTACGACAGCGATGAGTCTACTTCTTCCCAAAAGGACGAAGACCACAACGACTACGAGAGAAGGAAACCGGTTAATTCGAACTTTTCTTTTGATTACTCTCGTATTCCGCAAAGTTCACATTCACATTTGCTCTCCATTCCACTCGGCAAGCCCCCACACTTTGATGGAGAGGACTACGGATTTTGGAGCCACAAAATGCGTAGTCACCTATTCTCTCTCCATCCTAGTATATGGGAGATTGTAGAGAGTGGAATGCACTTTGATAGTTCGGATAGTCCTATGTTCATTAATGAACAAATTCATAAGAATGCACAAGCTACTACTGTTCTTCTAGCTTCCTTGTGCAGGGATGAATACCATAAAGTGAGCGGCTTGGATAACGCCAAGCAAATCTGGGACACCCTCAAGATTTCTCATGAGGGGAACGACGTCACCTTGCTCACCAAGATGGAGTTGGTGGAAGGCGAGCTTGGAAGATTCGCCATGATAAGGGGAGAGGAGCCAACTCAAACTTACAACCAGCTCAAGACCCTTATCAACAAAATAAGGAGCTACGGAAGCACGCGTTGGACGGATCACGACGTCGTCCGCCTAATGCTCAGGTCCTTTACCGTTCTTGATCCTCATCTCGTGAACAATATTCGTGAGAATCCCAGGTACACGATGATGACGCCCGAGGAAGTACTTGGAAAATTCGTGAGCGGGCGGATGATGATCAAGGAGGCAAGATACGTCGACGACGCGTTGAACGGACCACTCCACGAGCCTCAACCCATTGCTCTAAAGGCAACGAGGAGCAAGGAGTCGCTACCTAGCAAGGTGGCACAAGTTGAGGTGGCCGGGCTCAATGATGAAGAGATGGCTCTCATCATCAAGAGATTCAAGACGGCGCTAAATGGTCGCAAGGGGCAGCCAAGCAAGACCAAGACAAAGGGGAAGCGCTCATGCTTCAAATGCGGTAAGCTTGGTCATTTTATCGCTAACTGTCCCGATAATGAAAGTGACCAGGAAAAGGGGAACAAAAGAGAGAAGAAGAAGCAATACAAGAAGGCAAAGGGCGAGGCGCATCTAGGAAAGGAGTGGGACTCGGATTGCTCCTCCTCCGACTCCGACAATGAAGGACTCGCTGCTACTGCCTTCAACAAGTCTTCCCTCTTCCCCAACGAGCGTCTCACATGCCTTATGGCAAGGGAGAAGAAAGTGAGTACTCAAGACTCCACTTATGCTTCCTCTAGTGATAATGAATCTAGTGATGATGATGACATAGATTATTCATGCTTGTTCAAGGGCTTAGATAGATCTAAGATAGATAAAATCAATGAATTGATTGATGCATTGAATGAAAAGGATAGGCTTTTAGAAAAGCAGGAGGATTTATTGTATGATGAACATGATAAATTTGTAGAGGCACAAAAATCATATGCTTTAGAAGTAAAAAGAAATGAAATGCTTTCTTATGAACTATCTACTTATCATGAAACCATTTCTACTTTACAAGGTGTTAACAATGATTTAAATGCTAAGTTAGAAGTAGCAAATAAATCTAATTCTTGTGTAGAACATGTTATGATTTGCACTAGGTGTAAGGATTTTGATGTTAATGCCTGTAGTGAACACCTAGTTTTAATTTCCAAATTAAATGAGGAATTGGCTAGTCTTAATGCCCAACTTAAGACTAGCAAAAGTGAAGTTGATAAGATAAAATTTGCAAGGGATGCCTACACGGTTGGTAGACACCCCTCAATTAAGGATGGTCTTGGCTTCAAGAGAGAGGCCAAGAACTTAACAAGCCATAAGGCTCCCATCTTCGTCAAGGAGAAAGGGAAGGCCCCTATGGCTAGTAGTGCTAAAAAGAACCATGCCTTCTTGTATCATGATAGGAGAAATGCTAGAAATGCTTATAATGATTTTGATTCACATGTTTATGATTCTCATGCCATGTTTGCTTCTAGTTCTTCTTATAAGCATGATAGAGATATGTGTAGAAGAAATGTTGTACATATGCCTAGGAGAAATATTGCTCATGTGCCTAGAAAGAATGTTATTCATGCTCCTAGGAAAGTAGTGAACGAACCTTCTATAATTTATTGTGCTTTAAACACTTCCTTTGCTATTTGTAGAAAGGATAGGAAAATAGTTGCTAGGAAGTTAGGGGCAAAATGCAAGGGAGACAGGACTTGCATTTGGATCCCTAAGGACATTTGTGCTAACCTTGCAGGACCCAACATGAGTTGGGTACCTAAGACCCAAGCCTAAATTTGCCTTGCAGGTTTATGCATCCGGGGGTTCAAGCTGGATTATCGACAGCGGATGCACAAACCATATGACGGGGGAGAAGAAGATGTTCACCTCCTACGTCAAAAATAAGGATTCCCAAGATTCAATTATATTCGGTGATGGGAATCAAGACAAGGTAAAAGGGTTAGGTAAAATTGCAATTTCTAATGAGCACTCAATTTCAAATGTGTTTCTAGTTGAGTCTCTTGGTTACAACTTGCTATCTGTTAGTCAACTATGCAAGATGGGATATAATTGCCTTTTTACTAATGTAGATGTGTCTGTCTTTAGAAGATGTGATGGTTCACTAGCTTTTAAGGGTGTACTAGACGGCAAGCTTTACTTAGTTGATTTTGCAAAAGAAGAGGCCGGTCTAGATGCATGCTTAATGGCTAAGACTTGCATGGGCTGGCTGTGGCATCGCCGCTTAGCACATGTGGGGATGAAGAACCTCCACAAGCTTCTAAAGGGAGAACACGTGATAGGTCTAACAAATGTTTATTTCGAAAAAGATAGACCTTGTGCAGCTTGTCAGGCAGGCAAACAAGTGGGAGGAGCACATCACAGCAAGAATGTGATGACCACGTCAAGACCTCTGGAGCTGCTGCATATGGACCTCTTCGGACCCGTCGCCTATCTAAGCATAGGAGGAAGTAAGTATGGTCTAGTTATTGTTGATGACTTTTCTCGCTTCACTTGGGTGTTCTTTTTGCAGGATAAGTCTGAAACCCAAGGGACCCTCAAGCGCTTCCTCAGGAGAGCTCAAAATGAGTTTGAGCTCAAGGTGAAGAAGATTAGGAGCGACAACGGGTCCGAGTTTAAGAACCTACAAGTGGAGGAGTTTCTTCAGGAGGAAGGGATCAAGCACGAGTTCTCTGCTCCCTACACACCACAGCAAAATGGTGTGGTAGAGAGGAAGAACAGGACGCTAATCGATATGGCGAGGACGATGCTTGGAGAGTTCAAGACCCCCGAGTGCTTTTGGTCGGAAGCCGTGAACACGGCTTGCCACGCCATCAACAGGGTCTACCTTCACCGCCTCCTCAAGAAGACGTCATATGAGCTACTAACCGGTAACAAACCCAATGTATCTTACTTTCGTGTTTTTGGGAGCAAGTGCTACATTCTAGTGAAGAAGGGTAGAAATTCTAAGTTTGCTCCCAAAGCTGTAGAAGGGTTTTTATTAGGTTATGATTCAAATACAAAGGCGTATAGGGTCTTCAACAAATCATCGGGTTTGGTTGAAGTCTCTAGCGACGTTGTATTTGATGAGACTAATGGCTCTCCAAGAGAGCAAGTTGTTGATTGTGATGATGTAGATGAAGAAGATGTTCCAACGGCCGCTATACGAACCATGGCGATTAGAGACGTTCGGCCACAGGAACAAGATGAACAAGGTCAACCTTCTTCCTCAACAACGGTACATCCCCCAACTCAAGACGATAAACAGGTTCATCAAAAGGAGGCGTGTGATCAAGGGGGAGCACAAGATGATCATGTGATGGAGGAAGAAGCGCAACCGGCACCTCCAACCCAAGTTCGAGCGATGATTCAAAGGGATCATCCCGTCGACCAAATTCTGGGTGACATTAGCAAGGGAGTAACTACTCGGTCTCGATTAGTTAATTTTTGTGAGCATTACTCCTTTGTCTCTTCTATTGAGCCTTTCAGGGTAGAGGAGGCCTTGCTAGATCCGGATTGGGTATTGGCCATGCAGGAGGAACTCAACAACTTCAAGCGCAATGAAGTTTGGACGCTGGTGCCTCATCCCAAGCAAAATGTTGTGGGAACCAAGTGGGTTTTCCGCAACAAACAGGACGAGCACGGGGTGGTGACGAGGAACAAGGCTCGACTTGTGGCAAAAGGTTATGCCCAAGTCGCAGGTTTGGACTTTGAGGAGACTTTTGCTCCTGTGGCTAGGCTAGAATCAATTCGTATCTTGCTAGCATATGCCGCTCACCATTCTTTCAGGTTGTACCAAATGGATGTGAAGAGCGCTTTCCTCAACGGGCCAATAAAGGAGGAGGTGTACGTGGAGCAACCCCCTGGCTTCGAGGATGAACGGTACCCCGACCACGTGTGTAAGCTCTCTAAGGCGCTCTATGGACTTAAACAAGCCCCAAGAGCATGGTATGAATGCCTTAGAGATTTCTTAATTGCTAATGCTTTCAAGGTTGGGAAAGCCGATCCAACTCTTTTCACTAAGACTTGTGATGGTGATTTGTTTGTGTGCCAAATTTATGTCGATGACATAATATTTGGTTCTACTAATCAAAAGTCTTGTGAAGAGTTTAGCAGGGTGATGACGCAGAAATTCGAGATGTCGATGATGGGCGAGTTGACCTACTTCCTTGGGTTCCAAGTGAAGCAACTCAAGGACGGCACCTTCATCTCCCAAACGAAGTACACGCAAGATCTGCTAAAGCGGTTTGGGATGAAGGACGCCAAGCCCGCAAAGACGCCGATGGGAACCGACGGACACACCGACCTCAACAAAGGAGTCCGTTGCAAAGTGATGCACATATTTAGGGGGAGATGTGTTACAACTTGATCCTTTTTGACTAACCATATGCTTGAGTTTGTTTGATTTAGTCTCAAAGGAGAATTGAAAGGGAAAAGGTGGACTTGGATCATGCAAGACTTCCACTGCACTCCGATGAGAGGGTAACTTATTTCCAAGTCCATCTCATGAACTCTTGTTGCCATTTGCTCTTAATTGAAGATTTTTGGTGAGACAATGGGGTTAAAGGGCCAAGATTGATTCCGTTTTGGTGCTTCATGCCAAAGGGGGAGAAAATAAAGGCCAAAGCAATAAATGGATCAGCTACCACTTGAGAAATTTAAAAATAGTAGAGTAGAATTTTTGGTTTGTCAAAACCCCTTTTGTCTCTTTTGGCTTCTTGTGGGGAGAAGTAGCAATTATGGGAAAAAGGGGGAGTTTTTGAAATCTTTGATCAATCTCTTTTGGAATGACTCTCTTTATGCTTCAACATGTGTGTTTGACTTAGAGATAGAGATTTGAGTTTGATTTGCAAAAACAAACCAAGTGGTGGCAAAGGATGATCCATATATGCCAAAATTGAATCAAAATAAATTTGAGTTTTAATTTGAAGTAAGTTTGCACTTGTTCTAGTTGCTTTATGTTGTGTTGGCATAAATCACCAAAAAGGGGGAGATTGAAAGGGAAATGTTCCCTTGGGCCATTTCTAAGTATTTTGGTGATTGAGTGCCAACACATGGGTTTAATTGTGAATTTATGTACATGGATGAACAAGGTGCAAATCATGAAGTGAAGGTATGTTTCTAAGCCTTAGTACATTGGTTTTGTGTACTAATATAATTGTCTAAGTGTTAGAAACAGAAAGAAGAAGAAAAGAAAAGAGGAGACAAAGACTTGGCTGTGTGCAGCCAAGACTCAGTTCGGTCTGGAGCACCGGACTGTCCGGTGTGCACCAGACAGTGTCCGGTGCGCCAGGCCGACTCGGCGCGAACTGGCCGCTCTCGGGAAATTGGCCGACGGCGTACGGCTAAAATTCACCGGACTGTCCGGTGTGCACCGGACTGTCCGGTGAGCCAACGGTCGGCCGGGCCAACGGTCGGCCGCGCAATCTGCGCGGGACACGTGGCGGAGCCAACGGTCGGAAGAAGGCACCGGACTGTCCGGTGTGCACTGGACATGTCCGGTGCGCCAACGACTCCCAGATCTCCAACGGTCTGCAACGGTCGGAAGCGCCAGTTATGGAAACAAATCGGGCACCGGACAGTGTCCGGTGTGCACCGGACTGTCCGGTGCCCCCGACGACAGAAGGCAAGGATGGCCTTCCGGATTTGCTCTCAACGGCTCCTAGCTGCCTTGGGGCTATAAAAGGAGCCCCTAGGCGCATGGAGGAGAAACACAAGCAACCTTTGAGCATTCTTGATCATCCACACTCAGTCTCTGCGCATTTGTTTTGTCATTCTAAGTGTTTCGAGCTCCGTTCTAGTGAGAACTTTGTGATACTCTTGTGAGCTCGATTCTTGGCCGTGTGTGTGCGCGTTTCGCTGTGGATTTGTGTGTGTTGCTTCCCTCCCTTACTCTGTGCTTCTTTGTGATCATATACTTGTAAGGGCAAGAGACTCCAATCTGTGGAGATTCCTTGCAAACGGGATAGTGAAAGGAACAACAAAACACCGTGGTATTCAAGTGGGTCTTTGGACCGCTTGAGAGGGGTTGATTGCAACCCTCGTCCGTTGGGACGCCACAACGTGGAGTAGGCAAGCGTTGGTCTTGGCCGAACCACGGGATAAACCACTGTGTCACCTCTGTGCTTGATTTTCTTGTGGTACTGTGTTTTGTTGAGACTTCACCTTAGCCACTTGGCAATAATCGTGCTAACACTTAACAAGTTTTTGTGGCTTAAGTTTGAAGTTTTTACAGGATCACCTATTCACCCCCCCCCTCTAGGTGCTCTCAAGGGGACACAGGGATAACTATTGAAGATGTTGAGGAGAAGCAAAAGACCACAGTTACAGTGGATAAAGATGTTGTTGATGATCATTTTTTCAAAACTGATGATGTTCATGCCGATGAACAGATGGAAGCGTCAGCTACTGATGAAGTACCAGAACTCACAGAGGCAGATTACGAAGTTGTTGAAGAGAAGCAACAGAGCACATACACAATGAATGGATGCATTGAGAATGATCATTTCAAAATCCATGTTGCTCATGCTGATGAAAAGAAGGAAGTTGTTGCTACTGATGTGCCAGAAGTCACAGGGACGCACGGTGAAACAGAGGAGAAGACACCAGTGATAGTTGATGAGAAGAAACTGAGCACATTTACAATGGATGGAGATGTTGTCTTTGATCACGCAGATGGACATAAGGAAGTGATAGTTACTGAAGTGCCAGATGAAGTCAGAGTGACTGGCGATGAAGGTGTTGAGGAAAAAGCAGTTGTGATTAATGAGGGCACACCAGATCACGGGACTGCCCCAAGTACACTACTGAACCCATGGTGGCGGTGCTAAAAGAGAAGGGAGTAAAAGCGACCAAGAAACCCATGTATTTGTTTGCGCTTAGCCTAGGGAAGCTTAAAGCCAAGATCAAGGAGAAGAAAGAAGCGAATAGGCTGGCGCTTGCCAGGGAGGACGAGAACGTTTGCCGATCGATCCCACGCAAAGGGGCAGGGCAGCAGCGGAACCTGAATCTGCAACAACACTAACTCAGGGAAGAAGCTGGCTCTGAAGTGTGTGTGCGTCCATCTAGCATAGTAGCATCATGCACCTGTGGTGAAACCATGGTTTCTCATTTACCTCGGCTAGGCATCTAACTTATGTGTGATTTGCGTGTTCGCTTGGAGATGAGGCCTAAACCGATTCAGCTGTGTTTTATCAAAAAAAATGAGTACTCAGTATACTACATGTATCACTTAATTTGTTATTTCCATAATACACAGTTTCATCCATTGTATACTTTCAAATGTTCATATATATATATATATATATATATATATATATATATATATATATATATATATATATATATATATATATATATATATATATATATATATAGGTGATACAGCGCCCGATAGGGCGCTATTTTTTCTAGTACTTTAAATAGTTCAGCATACACAACTCTAGGTTAACCAAAGGCAACGCATGCCTCAATTTCTTGGAAAACGACAAGGCATTTCATTCGATTCTAGGTTCTAGTTTTATTCACACAAACAAATACCATAGCTTCCTCGTCTCAGCGCCGTGCCCCGTGGCTCCACGCCTAGCGCCTGTGCAACACTCTCTCAACTACTGACCTGTGGACCCTTAGGGTCCGCACAGCTTGCTACTATATCTGATCTGCCCAGCATCTGACCCTGTCCGCGCAATTACCGCACCACGCAAAAATAGTGATGATATATAAAAACGCCTCCTGCTCCATATATTAGGGGCACCAGACCACATGTAACTTAATGTTTAGAAATAAAAAATAAATATATTTAAATAAATATCTTAATATATGTTTATATATATGATATATAAAAACTGTAGTAAAATATGAATAATTGGCTAGTCCTAACTCCTGGCATTGGCATAAGAAAAAAAACCTCGCGTACGGTAAAAGTAGGTGCGGAACGTGCCCGTAAAAAGGCTCTGCAGCCCTACACCGCTATGCCGTGCCTGCTGCAGATGTTTCACCTGGGACCCTGTTCGTGGCCCTTTCTCTCGCCGTGATGGATCGCGTGCAGGACATCGTTTCGATTCGGACCGACACCCAGGCGGTATTTGCGACAAATCAAGCACACCGTCTGAATTCCATTGTACTGTATCTCCTTGTCTGCTAGTATACCACAGTATATTGTATAGTTCCGTTTCCGTAACGCATCACTTGTGCACGATACTTATAGGCCACAGAAATGGGCACAGCTGCCCCTGACACGGAGGATCCGGATCTCGGCGTGTCTCGGAACAGTGGACACTGAACCCGCCCATTTCTCCGAGCAGAACCGGCCCACGAGGGCCGAGGGGCGCCGGGGACAAGGTACCCATTGCTCGAGTCCCGACTCCCGACTCACCGTCTCCATGCACCTCGTAACCTAGACCATCCAACGATTTTTTTTTATAATAGAAACAAAACATTCCAGCCTTTTACAGCGTCCTGCATACAGCTTTATAGATAAAAAATAACAAAACATCATCAATAAACAAGGGGAGACATCATAAAAAAAACACATCAACGAATCAAGTGTTCTGCAATCTAGCATTAGACCTACATCTATATTTTTTTTTTGCAAAATCTTCGTAGCCACCACCTTTATTGATTGACAAACCGCAAGGATCTCTTGATGATCTTCTTTCTGCAACAACCTTTAGAATCGAAATCAGTATGTTCCTTTGCTTTTCATAAAATTTCTATAGAAATTACGTGTTTTCTAAAAACTCAATGAAAAACAAAGAAAAACCCATATAAAAGGACAATAGAGAAAAATGTAGAATCCCTTTGGTCGAGCATTTAAGGAGCATTGACCGAAAAAGATTAGAGAAGTTTACAATCGGGCATGAAAATCAAATACAAACAAAACTAATCAAATCACTACAACTATAAACATGAGTTTCTTCATCGTGCTTCCGTCGTCACATGCCCAATCCCAATGTCGCGCACCACACGAGTCCAACAACGAAAATTGCCAAAAAAAAGCGCATGAGAGGGTTTCAAGCCTAGGACGCGCCAACTATGAGTGCTAGCCCTTTATCACTAGAGCACATGCTCAATTGTGTTATATAAAAGAAAGACATTGTATATATATACATACACTAACAATTTGAAAGTAAAAAATATAGTCGCGTTTGAATAAATATCTCATTTAAGTAAGATGCACATATATATGATATATAGAAACCGTAATAATATACGGATAACTATCATGTTAGAGATAAAAAAACACTTAGACTGGGTTTAACCCACACCTCACACATCCCATGAAAATTAATCTGGCCATTTTTTTACATAGTCACGACCTTATTATGTATAAACGGGCTCATGTTGGTTTTAAAAACTTACCACAATCAGTTTTGTCTAAGTCCAATTGAGTTCCGACTCGATGGAAGTTGCTCTGATCCCGTAAGAAACTTGTGGAACATGTTTTTGGATGGTTTTCTACTAGGATAACATACGGTTGATTGAGGCTAATCATACATGATCAATTTAAAACTAATCTATATTACTTTTCCATCATAATTTTAGCTCTTACAACATCTTATTGCCCAACGCTTCTTTACGTGATTTGTTGATGTTTTGAATGACCTTTACTAACTGTAGAACAATTTTGTTGCGGCTCTCCCTGATGGATCTTCCTGAAAGGTATTTACATGCTTTTTTAGCAAAGAATAGGTATCAAACCTGCGTGTCCGGCCTTTGGACATGTTAATCCTCAGCGCGTAATCTAAATTGGCGTCGACTAGGGCTTCGCCTCCACACGACAACATACTATAGCGTTAGTGTTCATTGGCTACCCGAAGGCAATGTTTGCTATAAGCATCAAATTAAGTGAACCATGAGAGTGTTTAACTTTGCGATTCATGTTACAGGAACACGATAGTATCTACGCAGCTCAAAAAGTTTAGGGTATTTGAATGCACTAGAGATAATAATTAGTAGCTAAAATTAACTAGAGACATCCAAACACCTTAGCTAATAGTTCAGCTATTAGCATTTTTGGTAAGTTAGCTACTAGTTAGCTAGCTAATTCTACTAGTATATTTTTAGCTAACTAACTATTAGCTCTAGTGCATTCAAATATAAGCCAAGCCAACTCAGTAAAAGATTAGCATAACACACCGGCCATACAATAATCTAGTCTTTCTTATTAATCTAAATACAATCATTTGATTGTGTGTGGAACCTACCTATGTTTTATTCATACCTTTTATCTCTTGAAGCTAATGTAAACCTGCTAGTAAGGTTATGTTTAGTAGGGGAGAAGTGTACTTAATGGTTTAGTAAAAATCATCTAGGACCGTTTTTCAATAAAAAAGAAGACATAAAATCGTTTTGAATGAGGCATAAATTATGACTTGTTAAAAACGATTTTGACTCCTTCGAAAAAGACTTTGAAGGAGCCTAAAATGACACTTGTTAAAGGTGGTGGCTGGCAGGTCCAGCATCGCGGGGAAGCATGCTAGCGCTCGGCTCTCTACCATACTACCAGCCTTTCCTCTCTCTCTTTTTTTTCATTTCCCTCTCATCCACCTAGACACTTGTTGATATTTTTTAAGAATTAAATATTGTTCATATATAACTTGGCTATAATCCTATAAGATAAAGTGTATTACTGTGTCTGTTGTCGATTGTGTCTATAAGCCTATAAGGCTGGCTGCAGCGGTTGCCGCCAGCAGCTCCTCTCCCCTTGCATGGTGTCTGCAGGGGGCCCTCCACGCGCGCAGCGCTGCCCCCTGCAGAGCCCTCTACCGCGCCGTCCTCCTCTCTCTCCCCCTCAATCTAGGGGATCACTGCTCATCCCCTACAACACTGTGCTGTGGGGGCCACGAGTAATTGTTAGTAGATAAAAAATTGATAGTTGATATAGAAAATGATATTTTATAGTTGTAGTGGGGTATATGGGGAGTATTTAGGGGGAACCGCTGCGGGAGATGAAAAAATAGGGGAAAACATAGGGGAAAAAAGTGATATAGGGGAAAAATTTAGGGGTAACGGTTACGGATAGCCTAAGCCTATATAACTTGGCTATAAGCCTGGAGGGCATCCTAAACGTGAGTCCTCCGTTTTCCAAGTCCCAGCTCCCAAAATCCTCGTTTACTAGCCAGCGAAGCGGGCGCCTCCGCGGTTTCACGCAGATCAAATCTCAGCAGCTGAGAGCTGACTAGCAGAGCACAGAGCAGAGGTACAATAATAATCGTGTCGGCAGTCGGCACCCGACTCCTAAGCTAGAATCGCACTCCACTCCACTCCACTCCACTCTCCAGTCCTCACTCCCACACCCGTACGCTTCGCGGCGCGTCGCTTTTGCCAGCCATACGCCAGCCTGAGCGCCCGACGTCGCGGGATTCGCCGGGAACGCCCACACCACCGGCCGCAGCCGACCAGGCAGACGAGTAGGGTGGTGGTGGTGGTGGTAGCGGTAGCGCGGGGGCGGGGCGGCGCTGCGTGGCCGACGCCGCGGGAGATGAAGGCCAAGGCTCTCCCTTTCATCGCCTTCGAGCACAAGCGGTTCGTTCCCGCCCCGCTTCGCCTCTAGCCCTCTACACGGGCGCGCAACTCTGCCTCGTGCTGGTTGCTCCATGCTGTTCGAAACTTCCGCCCGTGTGTTTCGGATATATTTTGTGATTTACCTGCTGCGCGGGGATCTCGATCCGGGCCGAAATGTTGGGGGTCCGAGTTTGGGCAATGCAGGGCCTAGATCTCCGCATTTCTGCTGTGATGGATTGCTTTCGGTATCAAAATGTTCGAATCGTGGCTTTATCACGCTAGCAGGATCCGTGTGATGCGAAACTGGCGAGCTTATTTTTTTTGGTACTGTAATTATTAGCATAGACGAAATCCCAAATTTATTAGTGGGCCGGATGAGTTTCAGCAAAACCGAATCACTTGTGGCAGCATTACCCGCAAGCAACGACTACATTTCTGACTCTGACTGGTGCATTGGGTGGTGGTACAGAGACGCCTATGGCTTCGCCGTGCGGCCACAACACCTGCAGCGGTACAGAGAGTATGCGAACATATATAAGGTGGTGTAAGAGCGCCTCCCTGGTGATAACTATATTATGCACTGTGTTGTTGCGTCTTGCTGAGTTCCGTATTTGGTTCTGCTGAGTCCGCAGGAGGAGGAAGAGGAGAGGTCCGACAGATGGAAGAATTTTCTGGATCGGCAGGCTGAGGATGGAGAATCATCTGGAGAGGATGCCAAGGTTGCGCCATCCAACGAGGAAGATGGAGTTGCTGCCAAGGATGGCAGGACAGAGCCAAGACCACATAAAATCCAAATATGGTCTGAAATCAGGCCCTCTTTGGGCCATATTAAGGAGATGATGAACTCACGCGTGAAAAAGCAATCTTCTTCTGTTAATGACGGGTACACGAGGGATGAACCACACCCTGGTAATTCTGAAGGGAGCAAGCCATCGGAGGATTCAGATGATGAGTTCTATGATGTAGAGAAGGTTGATCCTAGCCAAGAAGTGCCTGCAACTGACATAGCCAATGCTGAGTCAGGTACAAATAGAGGTGCAGAACAAGAACATTATCCTTGGAAAGAAGAATTAGAATGCTTAGTCCGTGATGGGCTTCCAATGGCCCTGAGAGGAGAGGTACAACCTGCATTTTTATTTTTTGAACGTAACAGCCTGCATTTTTCAAACATGTAATTTATCAACTGTTCTATTAAAGAGCAAATCCTTTTGATATGTGGTGGCAGCTGTGGCAAGCTTTTATTGGTATTGGAGCTCGTCGGGTCGAAGGGTACTATGAGGGCCTCCTTGCAGCGGACAGTGAAAGTCAAGACAACAAATATTCAGGATCTCCAACTTCGGAATGTGGTGATGGAAAACCAAAACCATCTCAAACATTTTCTTCTGAAAAATGGAAAGGGCAAATAGAGAAGGTATATATCATTTTGTTTTTTAACCGGGTTCTGTATTCATTTGTTGATGCCATTTCTTACTTTGGAACTTTTAGGATTTGCCTAGAACATTTCCAGGACACCCTGCACTAGATGAGGATGGCAGAAATGCCTTAAGGCGCTTGCTCACAGCTTATGCTCGACACAATCCATCAGTTGGTTACTGCCAGGTATATTTCTACCTTAGCGCTTATTGCTATTACTTTTCTTGTCGAATGAACGTCATTAGCTTGTTAAGAAGCCCTTCTAAGTTTTCAGGTCTGGTCTCATTTGAATATATCCTTCAACACATTAACAGTGCCTAACAACGGGAATAACCATTGGGCATTTGGCAACCTGCACCATTGTTAATTTGCCATAAGTTGAATGCCATCCATAAACAACAAGACCGTCAACGCATAAGGGCCGTACTTTTTGAAGGAAAAAAAACTATATAAAAAAGGATGATCAATTTCTGGCGTTTTAAAGTAAAAGATCTATACTAAGCTCATAGTACAGAACTAAACTCTGTGTCTGTTTATTTTGTTGAACGATATATGATAATTCATTTTCTTTGGAAGGAGTAGGTTCTGTCGACGTAGATTTTGTGTTCATGAAGTGCATCTTTCTGTTTGATGCATGAAGATTCTATGCTGTGAATCTATAGTAAAATGCACCTGAACAGTTTGTCACTTCTCGTTTAGGAATGACATTAGTTATGAATATTTACATTGTATGGTTTTTCGTTTGAGGAATTATTATCTTTTATCCTAGACACCATCAATTATACTGTGAGTGCATGGAAAATAATTCGGTGCAATCGAGTTGAGGCATATACGAAGGATAGTGTTAGAATAGGAACCCATACCCTAAACAGGGGTTGGGAGTGATATTAATAGAGTGAGTAACTGGGCCAGGCCCATTACACAGGGGTATAACGGTCATTACAAGGGGAATAACACAAACCCTAGACGGGTAGTCTAACACCCCCCGCAGTCACAACTCTATCCTGTACAGATGTTGAGACTGGATCGAAAGTCGAAAAAGACACTCGACGGTAACCCCTTGGTGAAGATGTCGGCGAACTGAAGCGTGGTGGGGACGCTGAGAACGCGGACGTCACCGGCAGCGACACGCTCGCGGACGAAGTGCAGGTCGATCTCCACATGCTTCGTGCGCTGATGCTGCACGGGGTTGGTGGAGAGGTAGACCGCGCTAACGTTGTCGCAGTAGACGAGGGTGGCGCGCTGGAGGGGACTGTGGAGCTCGTGGAGGAGCTGGCGCAGCCAGGAGGCCTCGGCCACGCCGTTGGCCATGGCACGGTACTCGGCCTCAGCGCTGGAGCGAGAGACGACGGGCTGCCTCTTGGCGGCCCAAGAGACGAGGTTGGCGCCCAGGAAGACGGCGTAGCCGGAGGTGGACCGGCGCGTGTCGGGACAGACAGCCCAGTCAGCGTCGGTGTAGACCACGAGCTCCGACGTCGGGGATGGGCGGAGTAGGAGGCCGTAGTCGAGGGAGCCGCGGAGGTAGCGTAGAATCCGCTTGAGCGCAGTGAGATGGGGCTCCCGCGGAGTGTGCATATGCAGGCACACCTGCTGGATGGCGTAGGCGATGTCGGGCCTGGAGAACATGAGGTACTGGAGCGCGCCGGTGAGGCTCCGGTATGACGTCGCGTCGGCGATCGGAGGCCCGTCATCCTCAGAGAGCTTCGCCTGAGTGTCGACAGGCGTGGAGCAGGGCTTGCAGTCAGACATGCCAGCCCGCTCCAGGATGTCGATGGCGTACTAGCGCTGGTGGAGGAAGAGACCCTGAGGCCGACGTTCGGCGGTGATGCCGAGGAAGTGGTGGAGGGGCCCTAGGTCCTTCATCGCGAACTCCCGCTGAAGGGCGACGATCGTGCGGTGAAGGAGGTCGGCGGTGGATGCCGTGAGCACAATGTCGTCGACGTAGAGCAGGAGGTAGACGGTGTCGTCGCCGCGCCGGTAGATGAACAGGGACGTGTCCGACTTGGCCTCGACGAAGCCGACGGAGGCCAGGTAGGAGGCGAAGCGACTGTACCAAGCCCGTGGCGCCTGCTTGAGGCCGTACAGGGACCGGTTCAGCCGGCAAACCAGGTCCGGACGGTCAGCGTCGACGAAGCCGGTGGGCTGGCTGCAGTAGACAGTCTCCGTCAGAGTGCCATGGAGGAAGGCATTCTTGACATCGAGCTGATGGATCGCCCAGTCGCGGGAGAGGGCGAGGGAGAGGACGGTGCGAACAGTGGCGAACTTGACGACAGGGCTGAAGGTCTCGTCGTAGTCCACTCCGGGGCGCTGGGTGAAGCCCCGAAGGACCCAACGGGCCTTGTAGCGGTCGAGGGAGCCGTCCGAGGTCAGCTTGTGGCGAAATAGCCACTTACCGGTGACCACGTTGGTGCCTGGTGGACGCGGCACCAGGTCCCAGGTGTGGTTGGCCAAGAGGGCCGCGTACTCCTCCTCCATAGCGCGACGCCAATGTGGGTCGGCGAGGGCAGTGCGAACAGAGGAGGGTACCGGGGAAGCGTGGGGTGGAGTGCTGGTCGTAGCGGCTGCCAGGATGAGCCGGTCAACGGGGCGGAGAACGCCAGCAGCGCGCCGAGTCACCATCGGGTGGACGTGCCCGGGGTCGCGATGGATGGCGACCGGGTGGTATACGGACGACTCGGAGTGAGCCGCCGGAACGTCGGGAGCGGCTGGTGGGGCCGGCTCACGGCGGTGATAGACGACGGCGGGGTCGGCGAATCGGGCCGCGCTCGTCGACGGGCCCGAGTCGGGGGGCGCCGAGGTAGTGGCGTGGCCGCGGCGATGGTAGACGAGGGCGGGGTTGGCGAATCGAGCCGGAGTCGACGGGGCCGCGCGTGGCGCAGGCGGGGTCGACGGGGCCGCGCGTGGCGCAGGCAGGACCGACGGGGCCGCGCGTGGCGCAGGCGTGGTCGACGGGGCCGCGCGTGGCGCAGGCGGGGTCGTGGGGGCCGCACGAGGAGCAGGTAACGGCGCAAGACGGGGAGCCGAAGGTGGGGGAGGAATCGGATCGGACTCGAGGAGGGAGTCAAGGTCGGTGGGTGGGGTGGAGCCAGCAAGGGGAAACACATCTTCGTCAAAGATGACATGACGAGAGATGATGATGCGGTGGGAGGTGAGGTCCAGACACCGGTATCCCTTGTGGTCAGGGGAGTAGCCAAGGAATAGACAGCGGGTGGAGCGAGGAGAAAGCTTATGTGGAGCGGTAGCGGAAGTGTTAGGGTAGCAGGCACAGCCGAACACGCGAAGGTGGTTATAGGAAGGGGTAGTGCCGTATAGGGCGAAGTGGGGGGTAGGGTGGCGAACCGCCTTCGAGGGAAGACGGTTGAGGAGGTGGGTGGCAGTGTGCAGGGCCTCTGCCCTGTAGCTGGCAGGGAGAGACGCCTGGAAGAGGAGGCAGCGGAGCATATTAGTGGTGGTTCGGATCATGCGTTCGGCTCGGCCGTTCTGTGCAGAAGTGTAGGGGCACGAGAGACGCAACTGGACGCCACGAGTGAGGAAGAAGGAGCGAGAGGCGTGGTTATCAAACTCGCGGCCATTGTCACACTGCAGAGCACGGACCAGGCGACGAAATTGAGTGGATACCCAGGTGAAGAAGTGTGTGAGGGTGGTGAATGTGTCCGACTTCAACCGAAGCGGGAAGGTCCAGAGAAAATGGGAAAAATCATCCAAAATCACCAAATAATATTTATAGCCAGAAAGACTGAGTACAGGGGAGGTCCAAAGATCACAATGAACCAGGTCAAAAGCCTGCTCAGCCCGAGAAGAAGAAGTAGTAAATGGGAGACGAGTATGTCGGCCTAACTGACAAGCATGACAGAGACCCTCAAAATGTCCCCTACTACATGAAAGATCTAGACTGCTGGTAATCTTGGTCATGACGTCGGGTCCAGGATGGCCGAGACGTCGATGCCATGTGGTGGAGGAGGTGGTGGAGACCAGGGCAGGAGGTGGAGACACGCCGGCGGTGGAGGGCTGGAGCGTGTAGAGTGGCCCCGAGCTGTTACAGCGGGCGAGAAGGGTCCTGGTGGCCAGATCCTTCACAGAAAAACCAGAGGGGCAAACTCAATGGAACAGGAGTTGTCAGTGGTGAATCGACGAACAGAAAGAAGGTTGTGAGTGATGTGGGGAGCTACGAGAACATCGTTGAGGTAAAACGGCCCAGGGAGAACCGAGGCACCTACTGAGGTGACTGGCAGAGTGGAACCGTTTCCAACGACGATCGAGGATGGGTGAGAGGGGAGGGGGGGATGAGAGCGAGAGAGCGTGCCTGCCGTGGGGGTGGTGTGGTACGAGGCACCGGAGTCGATCACCCAGTCGGAGGAGGGCGGGGTCATCGCCATGGTGCTGAATGCAGCAGTGAGGGAGGCGCTGTCCCAACCACCGGCCGGCGGGGACCAAGGCGTCGAGGTGTGGGTCCCCGGGGGCAGGAGCGCGGGCGGAGCCTGGGGCACGACGGGAACACCATAAGGAGGTGCCCCGTAGTGAGGTGTAGTCAGGAGGGCTGGCGCCGGAGGACGGGGGGTACTCGGTGCCTGGCCCGGCCACATGGCGATGGTCCCGGTCCAGGGGTTGTAGAATGACGGCCACGCGTGGCCGCCACCCCGGCCGGAGGGACCACCACGAGAGGAGCCGCCGCTCCCACGGCCGCCCTTGCGGGAGCGACGACCCCCGTCGGTCGTGGAAGTCGGACGAGGGGCCGCCGGGACGGCAGGTGGAGGGCGGGTGGGAGCCCCAGTCGACGGAGGACGGGTGGCCTGGCCCCCTGAAGGCGGCTGACCACTGGTAGGAGCGCTGTAGAGGGCCGAGGCAGGAGTGGGTGCCTCATTCGCCATGGTGAGCTCCTCGAGGAGAAGCTCGTTACGCACGGCGTGGAAGGTGGGGAAGGGCACACTCCTCTTGATGAGAGCCTTCAGGTGGCCGTAGCGGGGGCTGAGGCCACGCAGGAGGTTCAGCACCAGGGTACGATCGGCAACGGGCTCGCCGAGATCGCGGAGAGAGTCAGCCAGGCCCTTCATCTGGCGGCAGTATTCTCCCACGGAGAGGTCCCCCTGAGAGAACAGGTGGAACTGGGCGTCGAGGTGGAGCGCCCGCGCATCCCGATTCCCGAGGAACTGGTCCTCGAGAGCGAGCCACGCCTGGCGTGCAGTGTCCGCCTGATCGCGGATGATGTCCTGCAGCTCAACGGTGATGGTGCCGTGGAGCCACGAGAGGACAACGCTGTCCATGAGGCACCAGGAGCGAGGTGGTGGAGCGTCGTGGTCGACGAGGACGTGATCGTCGAGGACGAACCGCCGCAGCGTGAGAAGAACCTGTCCTCGCCACCGGGAGTAGTGGGGAGACGCCGGATCCAACACCACGGACACGAGGGCCCGGATGTTGTGCAGGCCGGCGACTTGAGCGTGGAGAGCGGCGATGAGGTCGGCGTCGAGGTCAGAGGCGTGGGGGTCCTCTGGGGGCTCCGCATCGGCGAGTGTCGGGCGGCCGAGGAGACACTGCGTGGTGGCCATCTGGGTGGTCAGAGCAGCGCCCAGGGCACGCTCACGCTCCAGGGCGAGGGAGGCAGCGCGCTCGCGCTCCCGCGAGGCCGTCACAACGGCCTGGATCGTGGCGAGGGTGTCGACGAGCGGGGGGTCGGTGGTGGGGAGTGTGGAGGGTGCGACACGATGGCTCCAGGTGGGTGAAGCGAAGGCGGGGAAGCCCGACGGGGAGGTGCGACGCAGGGGCAGCGGGGAGGAGGCGTGGAGCGGCCCGAGGCCGGTGATGTAAGGGGCCCCTCCATGGGCGGGCTCGCTGCCGATCGCAGCGGGGGCGATGGGGCCAGTGGCGGCAGTGGTGTTGGCGTCCATGGCGGCGGCGGAAGGAGGGAGTTGCAGGGAGGAGGGGCGCAGCCGGGCCTGAGGGCCTGGCGGCGGTGCCAGGGGCGGTGAGGACGGGCGCCGGTCCCCGGGAGAAGGCTGGCGGCGCCGGCGGCGGGGGCTGGAGGTCGGCGGCGGCGGCCGCGCAGGGGAGGGGCGACGGGAGGCGCTCCCTGGGCGCGACGGGCGCGCAGGAGAGGGGCGACGGGAGGGGCGCCGGGGAGGAGGGACCGGCGGCCGAGGGAGGGAGGAGGGGCCGGCGGCCGAGGGAGGGAGGAGGCCGGCGGCGCTACAGTGGAGGGAAAAACCCCCTGGCGGCTGCGCAGGGGAGAAGATGCCCCTGGCGGCTGGCAGGAAACAGAGAACTAAACCTAGACTGAAGATACCATGTTAGAATAGGAACCCATACCCTAAACAGGGGTTGGGAGTGATATTAATAGAGTGAGTAACTGGGCCAGGCCCATTACACAGGGGTATAACGGTCATTACAAGGGGAATAACACAAACCCTAGACGGGTAGTCTAACAGATAGGCCTGGCACGATGGTGAGAAGCCTTTTCACTGGGCCAAAAGCTCCTGGGTGTTAGACTACCTCTTCTCATTTGGCAGGACCATTACCTGAGAATTAAGGAGGACTTTTTGGTTTCCTTTGGTTGTTGTCCTTTTTTGATGGACTTTTTTATGTATGCTTGCTACTGGCCTCCGTAGGGAGGCCTCTTGTATTGGTCTTCTTAAGACCTACCCTTTTTATGCTTAATATATAATGGGGCGCAATTCTCCCGCACGTCCCAGAAAAAAAAGACTATATCTTCTCTTTCCTATCCAAATATAATGGGTCTAGAGTGTAGCCCATGTACCTCATATATATATATATATGTAGCACTCAGCCTAGATTAGCACTCAACCTAATCTAGGGTTAGGGTTTTTTCTCATTCCAGCATGGTATCAAGCCAGTCTCTTCTCGCCTCCCATCACACTCCCCCTAGCTGCCACCGGCGCCTGAGGCCATGGATCGCTTCCTGCCCCTTCTACTCCTCTCCCCTCCCTTCACCCCATCTCCTGTCGCTGGGTGACGATCGTCGCCTCCCCAACCTAGCCGCCCTGGCCAACCCGCCGGTGCCGCCTCTCCTCCCATCCTCGCTGCGGCTGCGGGCCTGCCTGCCCAGGCCCCCGTAGACGGATGGGTTTGCCCGTCCAAGGCCAGACCCAACCACCAGTGGCCTGGGCATCGTTGGCCACGACCATAGCCTAGCCCCCGCCGGCCTGACTGACTTAGTTCCTGCTACTATCGCCCCCACGCTGCTGGCGTGCCCTCACGCGTGGTGCCCCTTGCTCCCACTCTTGGCACTTCTTCCTTTGCATTGGGGTTCCACTTTGCGCCTCCATTGACCACCCTCTCACCCCCTGATGCTGCGGCTGGCCACTCCACCATCGTTGCGACTCTCACGGCTGCCAAGGGTGCTACGGTTGCTGCCTAGGAGCGCGAACACGTTGCTGCTCTCGCCTGGGAGCATGGACACACTGTTGTCGATACCCTCGCTAGGCAGCTCGCCAATGTTGAGCGCCACCTGGTTGGCTCTCCCTGCCTTGAGCCTCTTCCTGTGTACCCTGTGGTCACCCCTCCTTTGTAGTACGAGGCCACCATCATCACCAAACGCCACACCTTGGCGACGAGTGTCTAGAACACCCTTTCTCTGGTTCTCATCCTCCTCGATCCAGCTTCTACCTACGCTAGCTGATGCGACCTCGACCTCACCCTTTAGCACTACGCCCTGGACCACCATTTCCTCATTGACACGGCTTCCTAGTAGCGGATGGATAGTATAGTCCTCTTATGGATCTTTGGAACTGTCACTATTGAGCTACATGATGTTGTCCGTGAGCATGGCAGCACTGACCATCAGGCTTGGGTTGCCATCGAGGAGTAGTTCCCTGGCAACCATGAGACTCACGCTCTCCACCTTGACGCTACCTATCGAACTTTCGTCCAGGGGATCTCTCCATCACCGAGTACTGCCGCCATATGAAAGGCATGGCGGCCTCCCTCTATGACCTTGGGGAGCCTATATCGATCACACACTCGTCCTCAACCTTCCCTATGGCCTCAATGAGCACTACAATCACCTTTAGAATTGGACCACTTGCTCGATCTCGTTCTTGTCTTTACACAAGGTCCACAACAACCTCACAAAGGCAGCCTCTTCCCCACGCCGTAGACCCTCACTAGCGCGCCATGTCCTAAGGACAGTCTCAACGCTTGGCTGTTCGAGTGTGCAACACCGGCAGGAGGTCGAGATCGTCGTAGCAGAGGAACCCCGAGCGACCAGTGAGGGCAGCAAGGCTGGCGGTAGCGGAACTGGCAACACCGCAACAACAAGCGTAAAAGTAGAAGCATCGGCGGTAGCAGACCTCGAGGCTCTGCGAGGCAGTAGCACTAGCAGCTCTGCTTCTGCCGATAACAGCACCAATGACAAGCTCAGGCTGGCAAGGGAGGCAGCACGAGAGCAGGCGGCGCAGTGGCCAGCCACGCATCCCCATGGGCGTGGTGGTGGCAGCCCATTACAATACCATTACAATATACACAACACACTAACACTCTCTTCAGGAGCACACTTGTCTATTGTGACAACATCATCGCTGTCTATCTCTCCGTCAATCCTGTCCAACACCGGCACATGAAGCATGTTGAGATCCATCTCCACTTTGTCCAGGAGCGTGTTGTGTTGTTGTTGGGTACGTCCGCATTCATCACGTCCCATCAAGCTCGCAATTTGCTGACATCTTCACTAAGGGTCTCCCCTTGTTGTACTCAGTGTTTCTGTCTAGTCTCAACGCCTGTCGTGGCTAGAGTTTTGCCTACAGGGGGTGTTAGCCTACCTCTTCTCTTTCCTGTCAAATGTAATGGGTCTAGAGCCCAACCCATGTGCCTCATATATATATGGAACACTCAACCCAATCTAGGGTTAGGGGTTTTTTGATTCCAGCATTGGGCTCGACGCAGCCTCTCTGCAAAACACAGGGGTAAGGCTTGCCTCGGTTATTCCTTTCCCAAACTCCACTCATGTGAGAGCCGCCAACAGTGGGTCAGCACATGTAGAAGAACAACTTGCCAATATTATTTATATTTGGAATTCTTTTTATTTGTGTTTTCTGTGCCTTTTACACGCTGTTTTTATCAGAGTAACTGTCCCTTTAAAACTTTCTATGCTACTTTATTTATGCCTTCTGATGATAGTCAAAATGTTATGCAATGGTGCAACATAGAGGTTAAATATGCTTTTTGAAGCCTTAGTCTGCAACCATGAAATGTAATTTTAAAAAAGAAAAAAAACTGCCTTTTGCATCGAGTATTATAGACTAATCATAAAAATAATGCAGGCAATGAACTTCTTTGCTGGCTTGCTACTTCTGCTGATGCCAGAGGAGAATGCATTTTGGTAGGTTCTGTAGTGAAACTTAAATATGTGTGGTATTTTAAGTTATTTCTGCTGAAATATTGATTTCATAATTGTACTT
The DNA here is from genome assembly GCA_029449295.1 of Zea luxurians. Classification (NCBI taxonomy): domain Eukaryota; kingdom Viridiplantae; phylum Streptophyta; class Magnoliopsida; order Poales; family Poaceae; genus Zea; species Zea luxurians. The sequence continues at coordinate 81,111,870 of JAOPSE010000003.1, read as the reverse complement.
CTGAACTAAATACCTTTTTCTATGCTTATATGGTGTCCGTAGGGCATTGACAGGCATTATGGATGACTATTTTGATGGTTACTTCTCTGAAGAAATGATTGAATCTCAGGTATTATGAAGTATCAATTTATGTATGTTGATGTTTGCTTGCTATTTCATTATTTGAGCTTTGATCTGATCTGTTTCTTATTAAAGCACGTTTATTTGGTTTCCCCATAGGTGGATCAGCTTGTTTTAGAGGAGTTAGTCCGAGGGAGATTCCCAAAGTTAGGTGTGTCGTGTGTGACTTATTCCATTATTTGTACCACATGATTGTCAGACATATTAACAGCACAAAATTGACAAGAACACTCATGTATTTTCCAGTAAATCATCTTGATTACCTTGGTGTACAAGTTGCATGGGTCACTGGTCCATGGTTCCTATCTATTTTTATGAACATGCTTCCCTGGGAAAGTGGTGAGCCTTATTCTGTATTATTTGAAACATCTACATTTTCCTTTTTGAAATGATGTTTCTCTGCTTGCCTTATTTTGTGTTATTTGAAACATTTACCTTTTCCTTTTCGAAATGATGTTCCTCTGCTTTTGCAATATAAGATAGGTTTATTGAGAAATGTATTTCAAACAGTAGGGCCTTTAAGAGACCATGGTTGCTTTTGCAATACTGTAAAGTGACACTTACCCTGAGTAGTTGTAGTGTAAGGTCTATTGTCATTAACTATTTTTTGTAGCTGATGTTTCCTTGGTCCTTGTGCAAGTATGCTTAGACTAATATTCTGTTTCTTGAGTAGACTATAAGCTGTTATCTTCTCTAGAAACATTCTTAGCATTTTACTGCTATTTTTAAACATTTCAGTGCTTCGTGTGTGGGATGTTCTTCTCTTTGAGGGAAACCGTGTGATGCTGTTCCGGACAGCTCTTGCACTGATGGAGTTGTATGGTAATGGGGTTCCTCCTTTTCTTATTAATGCCAAACTGCCCGAGTATCTTAGAAGTTACATTCTGGATAGAGGCTTCTGACCACTATAAATTGCAGGTCCTGCACTTGTGACAACAAAAGATGCTGGGGATGCAGTAACCCTTTTGCAGTCTTTAGCTGGTTCCACTTTTGACAGTAGCCAGCTTGTTTTAACAGCTTGCATGGGATATCAAGCTGTAGGTGAAGCAAGACTGCAAGAATTGAGAAATAAACACCGACCATCTGTTATCTCCTCAATGGAACAGAGAGCAAAAGGTCTTCGTGTCTGGAGGGACACGAACAGGCTTGCATCTAGGCTATATAATTTTAAGCGTGACACTGAACCATTGGTGTCGTTATCAGAAGAACAATCAAATGACTTGACAGATGGCGATAAGAACCAAGAAGCCAATTGTAGTAATGCGGATGATATGTATCATGGCCTCACTGTCAACTCTGAGATTGATTCTCTGCCTGATCCTAAAGACCAGGTATCCTTCTCAATATGCTAATTTTTCATTCATTTCCAAATCATAAGTCAGCAGTTTCATTAAACTAAGGAGCAAACTAAATAAAATAAGGAAATATAATTAGTTAATACATAAAAATTTCCATTAGCGAGGTTATTCCATTCCATGTTCAATGTATTTATGTGAAGTTGGTAGTCTCATGCACAGTTAGCATTTAAGGAAAGTGTTTGCACCCATCCTTTTTCAATTTTGCTTCATTTGTAATATGAACTTATGAAAGATATGCATTAGTGAAAGCTGTTTCATTGAGTCGACGTGGGACAGACGAGGGGATTTTTTTTAACCCCAGCCTGAAATTCGCTCTTAGAGGGAGTTGAACTCAGGACCTAAGGAGTGCTACTCAGACCACTTAACCAAGCCAGCTAGAGGCCTTTCGCGGTCCAACAGATACTTATTCCACAAGGATTATTGCTGGGAATCTTATAGCTTATACTGCATCTTGCCACTTTCTCAATATGATGATTTATTCAAATGCATTTTGGATTACAATAAGTGACAGAACTCGCAATAAATCATGCAGGTCTTATAGTTAGCAGGCTAGCATGTCCTCAGGAATTGTAGTTACAGGTTTTGTATCTTGTTGGTGTCTTGTAGCAATTTCTGCATCCTGCATATCATCCAGCATTGTGAACAAATGTTTGGCATTACCACTAAGTGACAGAACTCCTGGCCCAATAAATCATGCAGGTCTTATAGTTAGCAGGCTGAATGTCCCCAAGGAATTGTAGTTACTCCTTGTGTTTCTGTACTTATACTCATACTTAAAATAGTTACTTCTGTTCTAGTAATCTAAGTATATTTGGCTGTATTCTCAGGTAGTCTGGCTGAAGGGTGAGCTGTGCCAACTGCTAGAGGAGAGAAGGTCCGCTGTTCTGAGGTTGGTTTCAAATATCCACGACTCTAATTCCTAAGTTGCTTGAGTCATTTCCTATCTATGATCAAACATGTATATGCACCAATTTAAGTAGTAATTAATTAATTCTCAAAGTTAGGTCAATCAAGTAACAGTTCCTGTCATGTTTAGCACTTGCTGGATCCACCGTGTTGTTCTTTTGCTGAACCTTGTTTTTCTTCCCATCTTCACCAGTGCCCTAACAACAAAGCTCGTGTACCCACTTTCATCACAATGACCTAACCACAGAGTTCATGTAGATGTCCTGAAAACAATTGTCTTTATGCGCCGAAAGTTTGTCAAGGTTGATGGATTTCAGTCAAAATTAATTGGGATTACATGTTTATCATACGGAGAGTGGTATCTGAAAACTACTTCATTCACTGATGTCATCAAATCACCAAAATTATATTGTGTGACTTAGTTGTGTGGGTTGTGACTTGTTTTTTTAGATAATGGAAATGTCCGGCTTTGACCTCAAACGAGAGGCTAGGGTCAACGCTTACAAAAACAGTAGTCACAGGGCCTGTTTGGGCTTTTTTCAGTTTCTGGCCACCAAAAGCTGATGCAGACCGCCAAACGCCCTAGCTTTTCAGCCAGCTTCTATAAGAACCGCTTTGATAAAAATCGTCCAAAATCAATATGAATACAAAATCGCCCGAGTCGTCACGATAGTAGGAATCCATCGCTCATAATCCCTACGATACTCAGATTCTCCCCACAACCAGATTCTCTCCACAACTAGATTCTTAGAAAAGCTGGTCAGAAAAAAGTTGAACCAAACAGGCCATAGTATAGGCACTCACAAAAACAAAGAAAAACAAAATTATAATGACAATCTGTTTATGAATCTCCAGCCATAGTGCGCGAAGATGTGCATCCCAACTGACTCCATCCTTCTGCAGCCTCTCGCGAAGATTTTTTTTAGTTGTGTGGGTTGTGACTTCTGAAGTGGCAAGCCAGTGATCCTTGCACATTGTTTACTTGCAACCTTGGATACCAATGGTTTATGTCTGGACCACTTTTTTCAAGATTAACAGGAATGGTGAGGAAGATGAGATATATGCTTTCAAACATGCAGCATAGCTGTCCATCATTATCTAAAGAAGTAAAAGAACTAGTAGACAATTTATACAACATGTAGCGGGGAAAAAGGATGACTTGCCAAGTAAACACTGAAAACACGACCACTGAAAGATGAGAGATATGCTCCTTACAACTCATCTTCAACTTTTTTTCCACGAAAGCTTTTAACCAAAAGATGGTGGTAATAGAGCATAAAATGCATTTTCTTTTCATATTCAGGCGTGGACAATGTGTTCCTTTCAATTCTAGGAGGGCATGGGCGCATGGCCCCATTTAGTGTGTCCTACATTAGAAGAGTCAATCCTTTTGTTGAGTATTCAATAGGATTAAACCTTGGTGCTTAATGAATTAATGTTCATGTTGCTTTTTCCTGTCATCTGTATCCAGGGCTGATGAATTAGAGACAGCACTTATGGAGATGGTTAAGCAAGATAACAGACGCGAATTAAGTGCAAAGGTAAATGCAAATATTATTCTTTAGAATGGTTATCTCATATGATCTTGATTTTATGTTGAACCCAAAGTTTGCATTATAGTATCATCTCTTTTTGAAGTCAATTTAATGGTTAGAATATGCTTTTAATGGTTAGAATATGATTTCTGTTTAATAATTGTTATTAGCTAAGTAGTTAACCTTACTAGATGTAAATTTCTTGTTTCCTTGGAATATGATTGTTTCTACATTTGCTATCTCCTAGGTCGAGCAATTGGAACAAGAGTTATCTGAGCTAAGGCAAGCTCTATCAGACAAGCAGGAACAGGAACAAGCAATGCTTCAGGTGCAGTTCTTGCACATATGATGCTCTAAATGAACCTTGTTACCACTATGTCATCTTTAGTCACCCACAACTAGATCAACTGCAGGTTCTGATGCGTGTAGAGCAAGAACAGAAAGTCACAGAAGATGCCCGTATCTGTGCAGAGCAAGATGCTGCTGCTCAGAAATATGCTGCACATATACTTCAGGTTATTTCAGTTTGATCTATAATCCATGCCGTTGTGTTTGTGTGCTATGTCTTGATCTGAGTTTGACTGCCATGTTTGCATATGAAACAACTATTTTATGTTCCCGATCTTTTAAATAATGTTCCTATTGCATATATTGATAATTTGATATATGTTATTATGTATTGTAATGCACAATGCATATGCACCTTTATCTAGGTTTCTTAAAAAAACTACAGTCTTTGCAATAATTAGACCTTGTTCGGTTATTTCTATCTCACATGGATTGGATGAGATCTGAAAACTTTAAGAAAGATTTTGACTTGCTATGAATTTAAACCCATCCAATCCACATGGATTGGCACCGAAACGAACAAGCCCTTAGTGGGTACATTTACATTGGTATACACAGCTATATGTTTCAATGCACCTGCATACAGTGGTGGAGCCATTTTTTTGCCATAGCTAACCCCTGCCACTACTTGCAGATATGTCTGGGTTGATATATATACTCCCTCTGTTCCAAAATAGTAGTCGTTTTAGCTCTAGATTTTTATGTCCATATTCATATGGATGATTATGAATCTAGACATATATATAGAACACATACATTAGTTATTGAATCGGGTAACAAGGTAAAACAAATTTTAATTTGGGACGGGGGGAGTATATATTTTGAAACGAGATACCTCTGCTTATATTGAAATGAGATACCTCTGCTTATATTAAAACGAGATACCATCTTAATAAATTGTATTATTTATTGAGTCTATGGCTGTATCTAGGGTGCTTCGAGAAGATGGTTTTCCCAATTTATAGTACTGGGCTACTGGAGCTCGCTGTCTATGTTATTAATGTTTGGGCATGAATATGTCGCAGCATGTAATGAAGCAAGTACATTTTTGCTTGCTCAGTTTTATGATCCGCTGCTTGTGTACTTACTCTATTCAGGAGAAGTACGAGGGAGCTATGGCTTCACTTGTTCAAATGGAGAACAGAGCAGTTATGGCAGAAACTATGTTAGAGGCAACCATTCAGTACCAATCTAGTCAGCAGAAAGCACAGCTTCCATCGCCCTCTCCTTCTCCAAGGTACTATTGCTCTGGTCTTGTTTAATGCTATCATTACCAGATCAGTACTAACACTGGCAAGGCAATAACACTAAAGGACCAATTTATTTAACTACTCCATCCTTTTTTTTCTTGTCTGGTTATCTATCATTGCCCCCAGTTAGGAAAACCCTTTTGCTTTCCCATTTTCAAATGCAAATAGATGCGATTTGATAACTAGTCTTTCCATTAGGCGTATTCCACTCATTTGTTGTTCCAACGCCAACTTGATATTGTTTCCAAATATTTTTCCTCATAGGACCCCAACTCGAGATGCATCACCAGGCCAAGGGAACCAAGATTCATCGCAGGAGTTCCAGCCTAGAAGAATAAGCTTGCTTGCCCCATTTTCTTCCCTCGGATGGCGAGACAAGAACAAGGTATATATATTCTTCTGGCAATTGGATAGGAATTTAGGATTGATCCAATATTATAGAATGCAGTAACACTGTTATAACAGTAACTTCTTTACCTGAACTCCTAAGTGGCAAATGCCATAATATGGTTCCTCCGATGTTTTTTCCTCTTTGAAAAATATAACAGTCCCTTCTTTGTATAATTACTTCTCTAGTAGATAAAATATATAGGTACTTGGAGTGTTCTTGTATATTTTGATCTGTATATGAACTTTAGGTCTTGTGTCTTCTCCCTTGGCTTTCTTTGTGAAAAGAAAGGTTCTGCTTTACCTGATCTCATGTGATTTCTGTACCCTGCCTTTCGCATAGGGCAAGCAGAACGGCTCTGATGAGTCAACAAACGGTAAGCTCAATAATAGCACCGATCAAGGGGTTGAAACACCCAAAAAGGACGACTCGCCAAAAGAGGGTGAACAGATTGTCCGAACACCGGAAAGAGACAATGAACTGAGACTAGGGACACCCAAGATGGATAGTGAGGTACCAAGTGTGGAAATGGCGGCAAACAGTACGAATGGGCTGGAGGACCAGTTGGAGGAGATAAAATTGGATTGATATCCTTTGGCTGGTCGCAACATAAGGTGCCATTAAATTATGTACTGGTGTATCCATTTTCCACCTCTATTCTTTTAGGTTTATAGATTCTTGTATAACTTGAGGAGAGAGAATGAATAAACTATGTTTGCCCTCTTATAGTTCTGTTGATCGCTTGTAAGCTATCATGAGTACACATGAAAAGGACGTACCAAATAGAAGATTATCACGAAAGCAATTTTTGGAACAGATCGCGCCCTACCGTTGTCCTGGTGACTTTGTGGTTGTTTCTATCGCTAAATTATCTTGTTGGCCACTGCGTCGCCAAGGGCCTTTTTGAGGAGTCAGAACCGTTTCGAAGGAAACTGTAGTTTATAGCTCTTCTAAAATGGTTTTGAGTTATTTTTTTTCACTAAAAATCCGATCTACAGTTTTGTACTGAATTATTTGGCAGTATTTTTTACTGAACCGTTGTTGAAAAATAGTTTCAAGGGCGGTCACAACACAAATGCAACAACCGCCACTAAAAACAAGTTTACATGAGCGGTTAGGACGGTTCTTTCGTTACAACCTTCTCCGAAAATATTATTTGTAGATATGAATATATTAATGAAACCGTTCTAGAAATATTTTTTAGATAGTTAAGGAAGTGTTTGAATGCATTAGAACTAATAGTTAGTTAGTTAAAAAATTGCTAGTGAAATTAGCTGGCTAATAAATAGATAGCTAACTATTAACTAATTTATTAAAAAAACTAATATTTGAACTATTAGCTACGGTGTTTTCTGTCTTCAACTAATTTTAGACACTAACTATTAGCTTCAAATACTTTAAGAGTACGGACACCTCGCGGAGCTATCTGTGTGTCGCGACTCGCGAGGAACTGTTAGGTCTTGTTCGGTTATTTCCAGTACACATGAATTGGACGCGATTAGAAAAAATTAAGAATAAGTTTGACTTGTTTGAGATTTAAATCCATCAAATCCCACTTAATCCATATGGATTAAAAGCTAATCCAACAAGCTCTTAGTTGAGAAATTAAAAAAACACAGACATGTGGAACCCAGGAGCTAGTTTGGCAGTAAACCAGTGGTAAGCAGTGCTAGCAGGAGTAGAGTAACTTTTTTGATAAGACAGGAGGGGCGAGCCCTACTGAAAATTTTATTAAGACTTTAAGACAACAGAGTTTGAAGCAAAAAGAAAAAAGAAAAGAAGATTACAAAGGATAAAACAGCCAAACAACAAAAAGGAAAAAAGGAAAAGAGGCAAGCTCTATTGCCAAAGCTGAAGCCATGCAGGAATTGTCGAATCAAAACGGCCTTTAGCCCTCAGCATGACGAGATGAAGTTCCTTTGCAAACTCATTTTTGCAATGCTGCACCGTCGGGGCTTCAAACTGAAAAAGCCAAGCGTTACGGGTTTTCCAAATGCTCCAGATCATGAGAATGACAATTTCCATAGAGAATGGAACATTGAGCTGTTGTGTTAGGTTAACTGCCGCGTCCTCAGGATTAGCAATTCTGGGGGACGTCAAACCAATGGAAGTCCAGCAAGCCTTTGCAAAATTACATCTGAGGAAAAGATGGTAGAAAGTTTCTTCCTTTTGCCAGATACAGTTCTCACAAGTGTAGGATTCAAGGTTCATATTTTTCCGTTTCAGCATATCTCTTGTATTGAGTCTATTTCTTAACCAAAGCCAAAAAAAAACCTTATGCTTTGGTTGACATTTGTTTTTCCAAAGAGATCTGTAGATCTGGTGAACCTGGGCCTGACCCATCAAATGCCTATACGTTTTTTTTGTAGAGAAAATGTCTGCTCCCCACATGAGTTTCCAAATATCATTCGAGTTGCTTACCATGATTTGGCCCCATGTTGCGTCTAAGTCTAGAAATTGCTCATGCGCTTGCACCGACAGAGGTAGGTGAAAAATTTCAATAAGTTGTTCTTTTTGGAGAACCTCTTTGATGGAGAGTTTGCTATTGCAGGCGAAGGAAAAAAGCTCTGCGGACATCAGGACATGCGTCATTGCGTCTGTCCATGGGTGCTTCCGTGCTTCAAATAGGGACTAATCCGATGAGTTGGTGACTTGGTGTCAGGTTTTGCCCCGTTCGTTCTTTTCGTTCTCCTTCCGCTCTTTGATCACCTTCAGCGTTTGGCTGCTAGAACACAACACCAAGCGTAAGAGCCCTGCTCTTGGATAAAAAATTGTATGTAGAGCGAGAGGTCTGCAGTTCCTTGCTCCTCTTCTTGAGTCTTGCTCCCCGCGGGCGCCACCTCTGCTTCTCTGACAATCATCTAACGTCGCAGTAACACCATAACAAAGAAAAATTCAGGACACTTTATGTGGCTCTTTGGCAAACCAATCAACCATCAATTGTTTTTGCACATCTTCATAACATTTAATATTGACTTGCGAATCTTATGCGGCAGCAAGACGGCATGTTTAGAAAAATCCAGTTTATAAGAAATTGGATTATAAAAACTAAGACGATTCAAACTGAATTTCTTGATTATTAAAAACCAAAAAACTAGCTTACCGTAGCTTAAATCAGTTTATGAAAACCGAGGTAGCTCCGAACACTATAAACCAGTTTCTAAAAACTAGAGATAAAAAATAGATTCTTAAAAATTAAGTTGCCGAACATGGCCTAAAGCAGTCCCTCGAAAGCCATCCATATTTATTCGATATAGATATTGTTGACGCCTTTTCAGAGCACCAAACACTCAACAAGAACCGTGGCGGTGCCCTCTGCACATGGGCGGACGGTCCGCACGCAGGGGCCGGACGGTCCGCGGCCTGGTACGAGGCGTGGTAGTGCTCTCTGCGCAGGGGCGGACTGTCCGCGACCTGGGGCCGGACGGTCCGCGGCCTGATGCGCGGCTAGGGCTCCTGCCTGACGGCCGGACGGTCCGCGCCCTGGGGCCGGACGGTCCGCGCGTACGCAGGGGCGGCGGAAGATCGCCGGCGGCGTCTGGATCTCGCTCCCGGGAGGGACCCCGTCGGGGAGTAGAGATCCTAGGTGGTGTCTAGGCTCGGGCCGGCCGACCTAGACTCCTCTAATCGACGTAGAGTCGAGGAGAGGCGGAGAATTTGGGGATTGGAAGACTAAACCTAAACTAGACTAGAACTACTCCTAGGATAAAATGTAAATTGTATTGATTGAAGGTTCGATTCGTTGTTTCAAATCGGCCGTAGACCTCTCTATTTATAGAGGAGGAGGGCTGGACCCGTTACAAACAAATTTCCGAGTGAATCCCGCGAATTTAGCTAACAGCCGTAGCACAAAACTCGGAACCCTAAACTGCTCTGCGTACGCGCGGACCGTCCGGCCCCCAGGCGCGGACCGTCCGGACCGCGGACTGTCCGGCCTCAGGGCCGGACCGTCCGCCCTGCTCAAAATGGGCTCCAACATATGCCCCCCTGCCTTTTGGTGGAGCTGAGCGAACCAAAAGCATCTTAACACGATGTGATTACATCGGTTTTCTTAAGCATTTTGCCACTTACTAGGATGGTACGCAGTGGCCTTGGTCTCGATGGTTGACTCAACGGACGTGATCCCTTTAGCTTTGATCGAACTGTCAGTCCCAACACCGCCGAGCGTCATACTGGTCCTAACCAATTCGTCACCTTGCCTTTCTAATTCTCTAAGTGTTCTGGTGTAGCTCCGTAGTCGACCAGGTCTTCTCCTTGCAGGTCGTCTTCCTCCATGGGCATTGGTACGTCGTCGGAGGTGTCTTGGTGTAGTGCGGATGGTTCGGCCTCAGGGGTCGGATGGTCCGCGTCTTGTGCAGATGATCCGGCCTTTATAGCCGGACAGTCTGCCATACCTGCAGAGAGATGCACAGTTGTCGTTTTATTTTCTATATTTGTGGCCGTTTGACTTTTCTCAACAGCCTTTGGTCTCCATCTCTTTTGTGGTGGCGGATACTGCGGATGCGTGTCATTGAATATTTTTTCTGCCTCCTTTACCTGATTCTCCTTTGCTCTGAGGCGCTGTAATTTTCGCTTTTGCGATCGTGTCAATCCCGATGGGCACCATCGGGGCATGGAGTATTTTGGATCAGCTGTTTTGTTGACAGCCGTACCTTCTTTTTTGTTTGTGTTGGCCGATTCACCAAAAATCATCGGCCCTTCGTTACTTTGTTGTACGACAACATCTGTCGTTCCTATTTTAATGACGTCTCCTTTTTTCGCATTGTTGGAGGTTGTAGCTGTATGCCCCCCTACAGGATTGGTCAGCCTTTGGGGCCGAGTTGTTCGACAATCTTGTTGAGTCTGTTCTCGTGGACCAGATTGAGGGGCTCTCAATCGGTCTTGTACTGGAGATGTCAACCTATTGAATACAGATGTTTGAGGTGCCCCCCAAGCGGGGTACTGTGGCATCCCAAATGGGTATGGTGGCATGCGCCACATTTGATTTGGAACATATGGTGGAGGTATGTATGTGTATGGATATGGCATGGGTGGATATGGTGGTAGAGGTGTCCATGCAGGTACGTTAGGTCTTAATTGAACATTATGACCTCCCGTCCTTTCCGATTGGTGTGGTGGTCCAATCGGCCTAACCTGCCGTCGCACCTGGGTGAGTAAGCGAGGTCCCTTCGGTGGGCGGTCGCTGGGGCCAGCCTTCTTTTTCACATATTTAGACAATAATTGATCAAAAGTCGGGTCGGACTTGACCAGCCGATCAGCTGCTTTAAATGTATTTGTTTTCCACGTACCTATCTCTGGTCGTCGTGGTTTGAAGGTACGTGGTCGCGGTGAGTCCTGAGCACGGCCGGACCGTCCGCTGGAGCTCTCCGGACCGTCCGGTGGGGTCCCGGACCGTCCGCGCCTGTGTGCCGGACCGTCCGGGGTGCGTAGCACGGGGTCCTGCTCCTTAGTCCGTGCTTGCCCCCCAGCGCCATAGGCCGTGATGGTCACCTTAAGAGTTTCCCCTCCGTCAGGAGTCGTTTCTGCCACCACCTTCCTGCAAGAAACTTTATGATTTTCATCGTCATCTCTTGTATTGCCGATGACTATCTCTTTGCCTTTGCCTTTATCGGCTGCGTTTGGCTGAACCAGGACTTTTTTGCCCTTGAAGTCGATCATATTCATTGGAAAGGGCTCTGTGTCCTCCTGAAATTTCAATCGTCCTTCGTTAATGGCCGATTGGATTTGTCGTCGAAACACATTACAATCATTAGTGGTATGGGAAAATGAGTTATGCCACTTGCAGTATGCGCGACGCTTTAGTTCGTCGGCAGGTGGAACGGTATAATCAATTTTAATGTTACCATTTTTAGTAATTCATCGAATATCTTATCACATTTGCCAATATTAAATGTAAACTTAATCTCCTCCTGCTGTTTCTTTTGAACTGGCTGCAAGGAGGAGCAAGCCGAAGATTTGGCCTGCTCAGGCCAAACTATTTCGGCAGTGCAAATTTCCTTTGGTTCACCGTCTGAACTACTTTGATTGTGTTCTACTATATGGACATTATGATGAACCGTCTTGACTAGTTCTTTGCATCGGCTTTCACAAGCCGAAGCTTTTTGATGTAATTGTGCTAGCGTAAAGAACTGGATGCCTTCTAATTTCTCTTTTAAATAATAGCGCAATCCATCAAAGGCTATTCCCGCCAGTTGTTTATCTGTTAAATGAATTTGAAAGCATCGATTTCTCGTATCCCGGAATCTCCGAATGTAATCACTAACCGATTCATCTTTTTCTTGTCGTAGGGCCACTAAGTCTACTAAATCTAGCTCATAATCACCAGAGAAGAAATGTTCATGAAATTTTTGTTCTAGATCCCCCCCATGATGAAATGGAATTAGGAGGTAAAGTGGCATACCATGCAAACGCGGTTCCTGTTAGAGATAATGAAAATAAACGCACGCGAAATGCCTCCGTGTCGGCCAATTCTCCCAATTGTGCTAAGAACTGGCCTATATGTTCGCGTGTGTTTTTCCCTTGATCACCCGAAAATTTTGTGAATTCGGGTATCCTGGTTCCCTGTGGGTATGGGTGGTGATCAAATCGGCTGTCATAAGGTTTCCGATATGATTGCCCCCCAGGGACCATACTTACTCCGAGCTTATCTCAGAACGCCCCGGCTATTTCTTCCCTCACTATATCAATGGCAACCGGTGCAAGACCACCGACTCTCTGGTCAAACATAGGTGGGGTTGGTTGTATGTTAGTAGGTTGTCTTTCCCCCCATTGGTTTGAGCTACGTGGTGCATTTCCATTTACCCTATATGGCTCATAGGTTTGATCGTTTCTTTCCGGCCTTCTAGGTGGGGCCGAAAAGCTTTCCTGTGCTCTGGACCCTGAATTAATGGGCTGGTGCACTGCATAGTGTGATGGGAAGTGTTGCTGGGACGGGCGAGGGTTCAGGTAATAATCCTCCTCAAAAGACTCATGCGCGGACTGTCCGGATACGTATCCGGACCGTCCGTGGTTATATGCGGACCGTCCGTCGTTGTATGCGGACCGTCCGACTGGGTAGTTTGGGTTCTGTGTCATGTGTGGTGGCTCGGGCGCATATCTAGGTAACTCATTAAAAATAGGCCCGACTGTTGCTGGTCCGGACGGTCCGCGCTCACGTGCGGACGGTCCGGGCATGTGCAGATCGGCTGATTTGCTGCCGATTTGCGGTTGCCCAGGGTACGTGTCCATCGGCATCCCATAAAGGGGTTGTGACTGGTCGTGACAACATGTAGCCGATGTATTACGCGTGTTACCCCCTAACTCAACATCGTGCGAAGGGAAATTTGCGATATTAGATTTATCGAAGGCACGTACTAGTCTCTTAAAATCGCTTTGCATACCCCCTAGGATGTTTTGCATTTGTTCACGTTGCTATTCTACATAATTTCTAAGAGATTGTAGCTCGTTGGTATTACTTACATTGGGGATATCTGAAAGGGAAATGTGCCCTTGGGACATTTCTAAGTGTTTTGGTGATTTAGTGTCAAACACATGTGCCTAAGTGTTAAATGGTGGACAAAATACAAATCAAGTGTAAAGGTATGTTTCTCAGACTTAGTATATTGTTTTAGAGACTAATGTATTATGTCTAAGTGCTGGAAATAGGAAAAGAACAATTGGAAATGTCTTGGCTCGAGCAGCCAAGACTCTGCTCAGTCTGGAAGCACCGGACTGTCCGGTGGTGCACCGGACAGTGTCCGGTGCGCCAGGCTGGCTCGAGCGAACTGGCCGCTCTCGGAAATTCACCGGCGACGTACGACTATAATTCACCGGACTGTCCGGTGTGCACCGGACTGTCCGGTGAGCCAACGGTCGGCCGGGCCAACGGTCGGCCGCGCGATCCACGCGGGACATGTGGCCGAGCCAACGGCTAGAAGGGGGCACCGGACTGTCCGGTGTGCACCGGACATGTCCGGTGCGCCAACGGCTCTCAGGCTACCAACGGTCGACTGCGCCATTTTTGGAAGGAAATCGGGCACCGGACAGTGTCCGGTGGTGCACCGGACATGTCCGGTGCGCCAGTCGACAGAAGGCAAGATCAGCCTTCCTAGAATGCTCTCAACGGCTCCTAGCTGCCTTGGGCTATAAAAGGGACCCCTAGGCACATGGAGGAGTACATCAAGCATACTTACAACATTCCTAAGCACCAAGACATCGATTTCGCGCATTTGTTTCATTGTGATAGCATATAGAGCTCTAGTGGAGTTGTAAACTCATTGGGTTGTGTTGCGAGCTCTTGTTGCGACTTGTGTGCGTTTTGACTCTCTGATTCTTGTGTCTTGTGTGCGTTACTAATCCCTCCCTTGCTCCGTGCTTCTTTGTGAATTTCAAGTGTAAGGGCGAGAGGCTCCAAGTTGTGGAGATTCCTCGCAAACGGGATTAAGAAAAGCAAGCAAAACACTGTGGTATTCAAGTGGGTCTTTGGACCGCTTGAGAGGGGTTGATTGCAACACTCGTCCGTTGGGACACCACAACGTGGAGTAGGCAAGCGTTGGTCTTGGCCGAACCACGGGATAACCACCGTGCCATCTCTGTGATTGATCTCTTGTTGGTTATTGTGTTTTGTCAGGACTCCTCTCTAGCCACTTGGCAATCACTGTGCTAACCTTAACCAAGTTTTTGTGGCTCAAAGTTTTAAGTGTTGCAGGATCACCTATTCACCCCCCTCTAGGTGCTCTCAATTGGTATCAGAGCCGTTCTCTTCACTAAGGGACTAATCGCCCGAATAGATGGATCCTAAGGGGAAGGGTGTTGTGATCAACGACAAGGAGAAGGAGACGTTCGTCAACGAGCCAAAGGATGACAAGCCTATTGACTCGGGTTCGGGTTACAAGCGAAAGGAAGGGAAGAAGAAGAAGACAAGGCGCATCAAGGAGATCGTCTACTACGACGATAGCGATGAGTCTACTTCTTCCCACAAGGACGACGACAACGACTACAGGAAGACGGTCAATTCAAACTTTTCATTTGATTATTCTTGTATTCCTCAAAGTTCGAATTCACATTTGCTCTCCATTCCACTTGGCAAACCTCCTCACTTTGATGGAGAGGACTACAGATTTTGGAGCCACAAAATGCGTAGTCATTTATTCTCTTTCCATCCAAGCATATGGGAGATTGTTGAAAATGGAATGAAGTTTGATAGTTCGGATAGTCCCACTTTTATTAATGAACAAATTCATAGAAATGCACAAGCTACTACTGTGTTGTTAGCCTCTTTGTGCAGGGACGAGTATCATAAGGTGAGCGGCTTGGACAATGCCAAGCAAATCTGGGACACCCTCAAGATCTCTCATGAGGGAAATGACGTCACCTTGCTCACCAAAATGGAGTTGGTGGAGGGCGAGCTTGGACGATTCGCGATGATAAGGGGCGAGGAGCCAACTCAAACTTACAACCGGCTCAAGACCCTTATAAACAAAATAAGGAGCTACGGAAGCACGCGATGGACGGATCACGACGTCGTCCGACTGATGCTAAGGTCCTTTACCGTTCTTGATCCTCATTCGGTGAATAATATTCGTGAGAATCCCAGGTACACCAAAATGTCGCCCGAAGAAGTTCTTGGAAAATTCGTAAGCGGGCGAATGATGATCAAGGAGGCGAGGTACGTGGACGACGCGTTGAACGGTCCAATCAATGAGTCTCAACCCCTTGCTCTAAAGGCAACAAGAAGCAAGGAGGCGCTACCTAGCAAGGTGGCACAAATTGAGGCGGCCGGACTTAATGATGAAGAGATGGCCCTCATCATCAAAAGATTCAAGACGGCGCTGAAGGGTCGCAAGGGGCAACCAAGCAAGACCAAGACCAAGGGGAAGCGCTCATGCTTCAAATGTGGTAAGGTTGGTCATTTTATTGCTAACTGTCCCGAAAATGATAGTGATCAGGATCAAGGGAACAAGAGGGAGAAGAAGAAGAACTATAAGAAGGCAAAGGGTGAGGCACATCTTGGCAAGGAGTGGAATTCGGATTGCTCCTCGTCCGACTCTGACAGTGAAGGACTCGCCGCCACCGCCTTCAACAAGTCATCCCTCTTCCCCAACGAGCGTCACACATGCCTTATGGCAAGGGAGAAGAAGGTATGTACTCGAAACTCTACTTATGCTTCTTCGAGTGAGGACGAATCTAGTGATGAGGATGAAATTGATTATTCATGTTTATTTAAGGGCCTAGATAGAACCAAGGTAGATAAAATTAATGAATTGATTGATGCCTTAAATGATAAGAATAGGCTCTTAGAAAAACAAGAGGACTTGTTATATGAAGAACATGACAAATTTGTAGAAGCTCAAAAATCTCATGCCTTAGAAGTTAAGAGAAATGAAATGCTTTCTTTGGAATTATCTTCTTGCCATGAGACAATCTCTAGCTTAAAGAGCATTAATGATGATTTGAATGCTAAGTTAGAAATAGCTAGTAAATCAACAACTTGTGTAGAAAATGTTGTCATTTGCAATAGATGTAAAGATTTTGATATTGATGCTTGTGGTGAACACATATCTTCTATTGCAAAGTTAAATGATGAAATGACTAGTCTTAATGCCCAACTTAAGGCTAGCAAAAATGAGTTTGATAAACTAAAATTTGCTAGGGATGCCTACACGGTTGGTAGACACCCCTCTATTAAGGATGGGCTTGGCTTCAAGAGGGAAGCCAAGAACTTAACGAGCCATAAGGCTCCCATCTCCGCCAAGGAGAAAGGGAAGGCCCCTATGGCAAGTAGTACTAAAAAGAACCATGCTTTTATGTACAATGATAGAAGACAGTCTCATAGGAGTTGTAATGTTTTTGATTCACATGCCTATGATTCTTATGCTATGTCTGCTTCTAGTTCTTCCTATATGCATGGTAGAGATATGCCTAGGAAAAATATTCATCATGTGCCTAGGAAGAATATTGTTCATGTTCCTAGGAAAGTTATGAATGAACCCTCTACAATTTATCATGCTTTAAATGCTTCCTTTGCTATTTGTAGAAAGGATAGGAAGATAGTTGCTAGGAAATTAGGGGAAAAATGCAAGGGCGATAAAACTTGCATTTGGGTCCCTAAGACAATTGTGACTAACCTTGTAGGACCCAACAAGAGTTGGGTACCTAAGACCCAAGCCTAAATTTGCCTTGCAGGTTTATGCATCCGGGGGCTCAAGCTGGATTATCGACAGCGGATGCACAAACCACATGACGGGGGAAAAGAGGATGTTCTCTTCCTACGTCAAGAACAAGGATTCCCAAGATTCAATAATATTCGGTGATGGGAACCAAGGCAAGGTAAAAGGGTTAGGTAAAATTGCTATTTCATCTGAGCACTCCATCTCTAATGTGTTTTTAGTTGAGTCGCTTGGATATAATTTGTTATCTGTTAGTCAGTTATGCCAAATGGGATATAATTGTCTATTTACAAATGTAGATGTGTCTGTCTTTAGAAGATGTGACGGTTCACTAGCTTTTAAGGGTGTACTAGACGGCAAACTTTATTTAGTTGATTTTGCAAAAGAGGAGGCCGGTCTAGATGCATGCTTAATTGCTAAGACTAGCATGGGCTGGCTGTGGCATCGCCGCTTAGCACATGTGGGGATGAAGAACCTTCACAAGCTTCTAAAGGGAGAACACGTGATAGGTCTAACCAATGTTCATTTCGAAAAAGATAGACCTTGTGCAGCTTGTCAAGCAGGGAAACAGGTGGGAGGCTCTCATCACACCTAAAATGTGATGACCACGTCAAGACCACTGGAGATGCTTCATATGGACCTATTCGGACCCGTCGCCTATCTGAGTATAGGAGGAAGTAAGTATGGTCTTGTTATAGTTGATGATTTTTCCCGCTTCACTTGGGTATTCTTTTTGCTGGATAAAACTGAAACCCAAGGGACCCTCAAGCGCTTCCTCAGGAGAGCTCAAAATGAGTTTGAGCTCAAGGTGAAGAAGATAAGGAGCGACAACGGGTCAGAATTCAAGAATCTTCAAGTGGAGGAGTTCCTTGAGGAGGAGGGGATCAAGCACGAGTTCTCCGCTCCCTACACACCTCAGCAAAATAGTGTGGTAGAGAGGAAGAACAGGACACTCATCGATATGGCAAGGACTATGCTTGGAGAGTTCAAGACCCCCGAGCGTTTTTGGTCGGAAGCCGTGAACACGGCTTGCCATGCCATTAACAGGGTCTATCTTCACCGCCTCCTCAAGAAGACCTCATACGAGCTGCTAACTGGTAACAAACCTAATGTGTCTTATTTTCGTGTATTTGGGAGCAAGTGTTATATTCTTGTGAAGAAAGGTAGAACCTCTAAATTTGCTCCCAAAGCTGTAGAAGGGTTTTTATTAGGTTATGATTCAAATACAAAGGCGTATAGGGTCTTCAACAAATCATCAGGGTTGGTTGAAGTCTCTAGCGACGTTGTATTTGATGAGACTAATGGCTCTCCACGAGAGCAAGTTGTTGATCTTGATGATGTAGATGAAGAAGATGTTCCGACGGCCGCAATTCGAACCATGGCGATTGGTGATGTACGACCACAGGAACAAAATGAGCAAGATCAACCCTCTTCCTCAACTATGGTGCATCCCCCAACCCAAGATGACGAATAGGTACCTCAAGTGGAGGCGCATGATCAAGGGGGAGCACAGGATGTTCAAGTTGAAGAGGAAGAAGCACCTCAGGCACCTCCAACCCAAGTTCGAGCGACGATTCAAAAGGATCATCCCGTCGACCAAATATTGGGTGATATTAGCAAGGGAGTAACTACTCGTTCAAGATTAGTTAATTTTTGTGAGCATTACTCTTTTGTCTCTTCTATTAAGCCTTTCAGGGTAGAAGAGGCCTTGCTAGATCCGGACTGGGTGTTGGCCATGCAGGAGGAACTAAACAACTTCAAGCGCAATGAAGTTTGGACACTGGTGCCTCGTCCAAAGCAAAATGTTGTGGGAACCAAGTGGGTGTTTCGCAACAAACAGGACGAGCACGGGGTGGTGACGAGGAACAAGGCTCGACTTGTGGCAAAAGGTTATGCCCAAGTCGCAGGTTTGGACTTTGAGGAGACCTTCGCTCCTGTGGCCAGGCTAGAATCAATTCGTATTTTGCTAGCATATGCCGCTCACCATTCTTTCAGGTTGTACCAAATGGATGTGAAGAGCGCTTTCCTCAACGGGCCGATCAAGGAGGAAGTATACGTGGAGCAACCCCCTGGCTTCGAGGATGAACGGTACCCCGACCACGTGTGTAAGCTCTCTAAGGCGCTCTATGGACTTAAGCAAGCCCCAAGAGCATGGTATGAATGCCTTAGAGATTTTTTAATTGCTAATGCTTTCAAGGTCGGGAAAGCCGATCCAACTCTTTTTACTAAGACTTGCGATGGTGATCTTTTTGTGTGCCAAATTTATGTCGATGACATAATATTTGGTTCTACTAATCAAAAGTCTTGTGAAGAGTTTAGCAGGGTGATGACGCAGAAATTCGAGATGTCGATGATGGGCGAGTTGAACTACTTCCTTGGGTTCCAAGTGAAGCAACTCAAGGACGACACTTTCATCTCCCAAACAAAGTACACGCAAGACCTGCTAAAGCGGTTTGGGATGAAGGACGCCAAGCCCGCAAAGACGCCGATGGGAACTGACGGACACACCGACTTCAACAAAGGAGGTAAGTCCGTTGATCAAAAGCATACCGGTCCATGATAGGTTCTTTGCTTTATTTATGTGCTAGTAGACCGGATATTATGCTTAGCGTATGCATGTGTGCTAGATTTCAATCTGATCCTAAGGAGTGTCACTTAGTGGGTGTGAAGCGAATTCTTCGATATTTAGTCGCTACGCCTTGCTTCGGGATCTGGTATCCAAAGGGGTCTAACTTTGACTTGATTGGGTACTCAGATTCCGACTATGCTGGATGTAAGGTCGATAGGAAGAGTACATCGGGGACGTGCCAATTCTTAGGAAGGTCCCTGGTGTCATGGAATTCTAAGAAACAAATTTCTGTTGCCCTATCCACCGCTGAGGCCGAGTACGTTGCCGCAGGACAGTGTTATGCGCAACTACTCTAGATGAGGCAAACCCTCAGGGACTTTGGCTACAATCTGAGCAAAGTCCCACTCCTATGTGACAATGAGAGTGCTATCCGAATAGCGGAAAATCCTGTTGAGCACAGCCGCACGAAGCACATTGACATCCGGCATCACTTTTTGAGAGACCACCAGCAAAAGGGAGATATCGAAGTGTTTTATGTTTGTCGGGGACCATAATTAGGGGTACCCTCAAGACGCCTAATTCTCAGCTGGTAACCCCCATCAGCATAAAGCTGCAGAGGCCTGATGGGTTTGATTAAGTCAGGGATCAGTCCATACGAGCGACTCGATCACGCCACGCCCGAGCTTAGCCTCGGGCAAGGGCAGCCGACCCTGAGGTGTTTCCGTCTCGCCCGAGGCCTCCTCTTTCACGGCAGACGCATCTCCGGCTCGCCCGAGGCCTTGCCTTCGTTAAGAAGCAACCCTGACTAAATCACCGCGCCGACCGACCAAGTCCCCGGGGCATTTAACGCAGAGAGTGAGACCGACGGGCGGCCAGGCTTTGCCAGAAGCGCCATAGGAAGCTTCGCCCGACCCAGGGCTCGGACTCGGGCTAAGGCCCCGGAAGACGGCGAACTCCGCTCCGCCCGACCCAGGGCTCGGACTCGGGCTAAGGCCCCGGAAGACGGTGAACTCCGCTCCGCCCGACCCAGGGCTCGGACTCGGGCTAAGGCCCCGGAAGACGGCGAACTCCGCTCCGCCCGACCCAGGGCTCGGACTCGGGCTAAGGCCCCGGAAGACGGCGAACTCCGCTCCGCCCGACCCAGGGCTCGGACTCGGGCTAAGGCCCCGGAAGACGACGAACTCCGCCTCGCCCGACCCAGGGCTCGGACTCCGCCCTGGCCTCTGCCAAACGACCTCCGCCTCGCCCGACCCAGGAGCTCGGGCTCAGCCTCGGCCATGCAGGACAGACTCCGCCTCGCCCGACCCAGGAGCTCGGGCTCGGCCTCGGCCATGCAGGACGGACTCAACCTCGGCTTCGGAGGAGCCTCCACATCGCCCGACCTATGGCACGAGTCCGCCACGTCGACAGGAAGCGCCATCATCACCCTACCCCGAGCCGACTTGGGCCGCAGAGAACAGGACCGACGTCCCATCTGGCTGGCTCCGCCAGATAGGCAATGATGACGCCCCGCTGGATCCATGACGACGGCGGCTCTTAGCTCCCTTACGGAAGCAGGGGGACGTCAGCAAGGGCCCAACCACTCCGACAGCTGTCCCTCCGCCAGGCTCCATTGCTTCTCCGACAGCCACGACGCCACTCTAGCTGGGTGCCAAGATCTCTCCGGCTGCCACCTTGGCATGTACTTAGGGCACTAGCTCTCCCCCGCTAGACACGTAGCGCCTTGCTACACCCCCATTTGTACACCTGGATCCTTTCCTTACTCCTATAAAAGGAGGAACCAGGGCCTTCTTAGAGAAGGTTGGCCTCGCGGGAACGAAGGGCAGGGGCAGGCGCTCTCTTGGGGCCGCTCGCTCCCCTCACCCGCGCGGACGCTTGTAACCCCCTACTGCAAGCGCACCCGACCTGGGCGCGGGACGAACACGAAGGCCGCGGGATCTCTGACTCCCTCACGACCCGGCTCCGGCCACCTCGCTCTCGCTCTCTCCCCCCTTCGCGCTCGCCCACGCGCTCGACCCATCTGGGCTAGGGCACGCGGCACACTCACTCGTCGGCTCGGGGACCCCCCGGTCCCGAAACGCCGACAGTTGGCGCGCCAGGTAGGGGCACGCTGCGTGTTGACGAGCGGATTCCCGTCAAGCTCCAGATGGGCAGTCTCCAACGACCTCATCAACCCGGGACGGTGCTCCGTTTCGGGAGCCTCGAGTTCATGTCTTTCGACGGCAGCTACGACATGATACTCTTTCCACCGCCGCGCGACAGCGACAATGGTGGCGGACAGCCCGCCCGCCGGCGGCGGAATCGACGACGTCTTTCCCGCGTGGGGGAAGGACAACTTTCGAGCTCGCCCCATCCTCTCCCTCGCCATCGGAGAAGGAGGCGGGGCAACCAGGGCCGAGCGGGAGGCTGCGCTCAGCCGGCTGTCGAGCAAATCGACATCCCAGCGCCCCAACGGAGGACGCGTCGGGCATCACCCGCGCGTTTAAGGCGAAGGCGAGCGCCGTCCCCCCGCGACACGCCGACCCCGAGCAAGTGGACGACGCCAGCACGCTCACGGAGGGCCTGCAGGACGTCGCCCTCGCACCCAGGACGACGGCGCGATCAGCCCCCGATGTGACTTCGTCGCTCCTCGTCGACCAAAAGGTACCGACCGATTCCCATCCTTCGTCATTTCGACTCGGCCTCAACCCGCCTAGCGACCTTGCTTTGGCGGGCGCTCACGTTGAGGCGAGTGCAACCCCTCTGGGGTTTCGTGTGCGGTCGCCTTGGGACCGATTGACGGGCGTCTCGACCTACGGACTCTCTGGGTCCGAGGAAGATGACGACCCCAGCATCTGCTGGGATTTCTCTGGATCTGGCAACCCCAGTGCCATGCGGGACTTCATGACCGCATGCAACTGCTGCCTCTCCAACTGTTCCGACGGCAGCCGCAGCCTTGACAACAAGGACTGCGGCCCGAGCCGCGAATGTTTCCACGTCGAGCTAGGGGATCCCTCCGGAGGCAGCTGTCTCGGCATGCCGGAGGATGGTGATCCCCCTAGGCCAGCGTCTCGCGCCGACATCCTGCGGGAGCTAGCTGTGGTCCCCGTTCCGGCGGGGGGTCACGACCCACAGCTCGAGCAAGTCCGCGGGGCGCGAGCCGGGCTCGATGAGGGAGCAGGAGCGCTCGAGGCAATCCGCCGGGACGTCGGGCAGGTATGGGCGGGCCAGCCCCCGGCCGGAGAAATACGTCACCTGCCCCAAGGTCTCCAGCACCGCATCGCCAACGATGCCAGGAACAGACCGCCACCCGCATCCGGCGGAACCGGTCAGGACCTGGCAGCCGCAGCGATGCTCCTCCGCGCGATGCCGGAGTCATCAACCACCGAGGGTCGGCGAATCCAAGGAGAGCTCAAGCATCTCCTGGAAGGCGCTGCGGCCCGGCGGGCCGAGAGCTCTGCCTCCCGAAGGCAGGGGTACCCCTCGGAACCTCGTGCCGCGACTTCCCGACTCATGCTGGAAGCCTCGGTCTACACCGGGCGCACGCGCAACACCGCGCCTGCGGCCCCGGGCCACCTCGGCGACGAGCACCCTCATCGCGACCGACGGGCCCGCCTCGACGAAAGGGTGCGCCGAGGCTATCACCCCAGGCGTGGGGGACGCTACGACAGCGGGGAGGATCGGAGTCCCTCGCCCGAACCACCCGGTCCACAGGTCTTTAGCCGAGCCATTCGGCGGGCGCCGTTTCCGCCCCGATTCCGACCCCCGACTACTATCACAAAGTACTCGGGGGAAACGAGACCGGAATTGTGGCTCGCGGACTACCGCCTGGCCTGTCAGCTGGGTGGAACGGACGATGACAACCTCATCATCCGCAACCTCCCCCTGTTCCTCTCTGACACTGCTCGTGCTTGGTTGGAGCACCTGCCTCCGGGGCAGATTTCCAACTGGGAGGATCTAGTCCAAGCCTTCGCCGGCAACTTCCAGGGCACGTACGTGCGCCCCGGGAATTCCTGGGACCTCCGAAGCTGCCGGCAACAGCCGGGAGAGTCTCTTCGGGACTACATCCGGCGATTCTCGAAGCAGCGCACCGAGCTACCCAACATCACCGACTCCGATGTCATCGGCGCGTTCCTCGCCGGCACCACCTGCCGTGACCTGGTGAGCAAGTTGGGTCGCAAGACCCCCACCAGGGCGAGCGAGCTGATGGACATCGCCACCAAGTTCGCCTCTGGTCAGGAGGCGGTCGAGGCCATCTTCCGAAAGGACAAGCAGCCCCAGGGCCGCCCGTCGGAGGATGCCCCCGAGACATCTACTCCGCTCGGCGCCAAGAAGAAAGGCAGGAGGAAGTCGCAAGCGAAACGCGACGCCGCCAGCACGGACCTTGTCGCCGCCGCCGAGTACAAGAACCCTCGGAAGCCCCCCGGAGGCGCCAACCTCTTCGACAAGGCACTCAAGGAGACGTGCCCCTACCATCAGGGGCCCGTCAAGCACACCCTCGAGGAGTGCGTCATGCTTCGGCGCCACTTCCACCGGGCCGGGCCACCCGCAGAGGGTGGCAGGGCCCGCGACGACGACAAAAAGGAAGATCACCAAGCAGGAGAGTTCCCCGAGGTCCGCGACTGCTTCATGATCTACGGAGGGCATGCGGCGAATGCCTCGGCTCGGCATCGTAAGCAAGAGCGTCGGGAGGTCTGCTCGGTGAAGGTGGCGGCGCCAGTCTACCTAGACTGGTCCGACAAGCCCATCACCTTCGACCAGGACGACCACCCCGACCACGTGCCGAGCCCGGGGAAGTACCCGCTCGTCGTCGATCCCGTCATCGGCGACGTCAGGCTCACCAAGGTCCTGATGGATGGGGGCAGCTGCCTCAATATCATCTACGCCGAGACCCTCAGGCTCCTGCGCGTCGATCTGTCATCCGTCCGAGCAGGCGCTGCGCCCTTCCACGGGATCATTCCTGGAAAGCGCGTTCAGCCCCTCGGACAGCTCGACCTTCCTGTCTGCTTCGGAACACCCTCCAACTTCCGAAGGGAGACGTTGACGTTCGAGGTGGTCGGGTTCCGAGGAACCTACCACGCAGTGTTGGGAAGGCCGTGCTACGCGAAGTTCATGGTCATCCCCAACTACACCTACCTGAAGCTCAAGATGCCGGGCCCTAACGGGGTCATCACCGTCGGCCCCACGTACAAACACGCATTCGAATGCGATGTGGAGTGCGTGGAGTACGCCGAGGCCCTCGCCGAGTCCGAGGCCCTCATCGCCGACCTGGAAAACCTCTCTCGGGAGGTGCCAGACGTGAAGCGACATGCCGGCAACTTCGAGCCAGCGGAGACGGTTAAGGCCGTCCCTCTCGACCCCAGTGGAGACACCTCCAAGCAGATCTGGATCGGTTCCAGGCTCGACCCCAAATAGGAAGCAGTGCTCGTCGACTTTCTCCGCGCAAACGCCGACGTCTTTGCGTGGAGTCCCTCGGACATGCCCGGCATACCGAGGGATGTCGCCGAGCACTCGCTGGATATTCGGGCCGGAGCCCGACCGGTCAGACAGTCTCTGCGTCGATTCGACGAGGAAAGGCGCAGGGTGATAGGCGAGGAGATCCACAAGCTGATGGCAGCAGGGTTCATCAAAGAGGTATTCCATCCCGAATGGCTTGCCAACCCTGTACTTGTGAGGAAGAAAGGGGGGAAATGGCGGATGTGTGTAGACTACACTGGTCTCAACAAAGCATGTCCGAAGGTCCCCTACCCTCTACCTCGCATCGATCAAATCGTGGACTCCACTGCAGGGTGCGAAACCCTGTCTTTCCTCGATGCCTACTCAGGGTATCATCAAATCAAGATGAAAGAGTCCGACCAGCTCGCGACTTCTTTCATCACGCCCTTCGGCATGTACTGTTATGTCACCATGCCGTTCGGTTTGAGGAACGCGGGGGCAACGTACCAGCGGTGCATGAACCATGTGTTCGGCGAACACATCGGTCGCACGGTCGAGGCCTACGTCGATGACATCGTAGTCAAGACGAGGAAAGCCTCCGACCTTCTCTCCGACCTTGAACTGACATTCCGGTGTCTCAAGGCGAAGGGCGTCAAGCTCAATCCCGAGAAATGCGTCTTCGGGGTGCCCCGAGGCATGCTCTTGGGATTCATCGTCTCCGAGCGGGGCATCGAAGCCAACCCGGAGAAGATCGCAGCCATCACAAGCATGGGGCCCATCAAGGACTTAAAAGGCGTACAGAGGGTCATGGGGTGTCTCGCGGCCTTGAGCCGTTTCATCTCGCGCCTCGGCGAAAGAGGCCTGCCCCTGTACCGTCTCTTAAGGAAAGCCGAGTGCTTCACTTGGACTCCCGAGGCCGAGGAAGCCCTCGGGAACCTGAAGGCGCTCCTCACCCAGGCGCCCGTCTTGGTACCCCCAGCTGATGGAGAAGCCCTCTTGGTCTACGTCGCCGCTACCACTCAGGTGGTCAGCGCCGCGATCGTGGTCGAAAGGCAGGAAGAGGGGCATGCTTTGCCCATTCAGAGGCCAGTTTACTTCATCAGCGAGGTGCTGTCCGAGACCAAGATCCGCTACCCACAAGTCCAGAAGCTGATGTATGCAGTGATCCTGACGAGGCGAAAGCTGCGACATTACTTCGAGTCTCATCCGGTGACTGTGGTGTCATCCTTCCCCCTGGGGGAGATCATCCAGTGCCGAGAAGCCTCGGGACGGATCGCGAAGTGGGCGGTGGAAATCATGGGCGAGGCAATCTCGTTCGCCCCTCGGAAGGCCATCAAGTCCCAGGTACTGGCGGACTTCGTAGCCGAATGGGTCGACACCCAGTTGCCGACGGCTCCGATCCAACCGGAGCTCTGGACCATGTTTTTCGACGGGTCGCTGATGAAGACGGGGGCTGGCGCGGGCCTGCTCTTCGTCTCACCCCTCGGGAAACACCTGCGCTACGTGCTCCGCCTCCATTTCCCGGCATCCAACAATGTGGCTGAATACGAGGCTCTGATCAACGGATTGCGAATCGCCATCGAGCTAGGGGTCCGACGCCTCGATGCACGCGGCGACTCGCAGCTCGTCATCGACCAAGTCATGAAGAACTCCCAATGCCGCGACCCGAAGATGGAGGCCTACTGTGATGAGGTTCGACGCCTGGAAGACAAGTTCTACGGGCTCGAGCTTAACCACATCGCCCGGCGCTACAACGAGACTGCGGACGAGCTGGCGAAGATAGCCTCGGGGCGAACGACGGTTCCCCCGGACGTCTTCTCCCGGGATCTGCACCAACCCTCCGTCAAGATAGGCGACACGCCCGAGCCCGAGGTGCCCTCGGCCCCGTCCGAGGTGACCTCGGCCCAGCCCGAACCATCCTCGGTTCAGCCCGAGGAACCCTCGGCCCCCGAGGGCGAAGCACTGCGCATCGAGGAGGAGCAGAGCGGGGTCATGCCAGATCAAGATTGGCAGACCCCGTACCTGCAATATCTCCGCCAAGGAGAACTGCCCCTCGACCGAGCCGAGGCTCGGCGGGTAGCGCGACGCGCCAAGTCGTTCGTCTTGCTGGGCGATGAGAAGGAGCTCTACCACCGTAGCCCCTCGGGCATCCTCCAGCGATGCATCTCCATCGCCGAGGGTCAGGAACTCCTGCAGGAAATACACTCGGGGGCTTGCGGCCATCACGCAGCACCTCGAACCCTCGTCGGGAACGCTTTCCGCCAAGGCTTCTATTGGCCGACGGCGGTGGCTGACGCCACTAGAATTGTCCGCGCCTGCGAAGGGTGCCAATTCTATGCGAAGCAGACCCACCTGCCCGCTCAGGCTCTGCAAACGATACCCATCACCTGGCCCTTCGCTGTGTGGGGTCTGGACCTCGTCGGCCCTCTGCAGAAGGCGCCCGGGGGCTACACGCACCTGCTGGTCGCCGTCGACAAATTCTCCAAGTGGATCGAGGTCCGACCCCTGAACAGCATCAGATCCGAGCAGGCGGTGGCGTTCTTCACCAACATCATCCATCGCTTCGGGGTCCCGAACTCCATCATCACCGACAACGGCACCCAGTTCACCGGCAAAAAATTCTTGGATTTTTGCGAGGATAACAACATCCGGGTAGACTGGGCCGCCGTAGCTCATCCCATGTCGAATGGGCAAGTAGAACGTGCCAATGGCATGATTCTACAAGGGCTCAAGCCTCGGATTTACAATGATCTCAACAAGTTCGGCAAGCGATGGATGAAGGAACTCCCCTCGGTGGTCTGGAGCCTGAGGACGACGCCGAGCCGAGCCACGGGTTTCACGCCGTTCTTCCTGGTCTACGGGGCCGAGGCCGTCTTGCCCACTGACCTGGAATACGGCTCCCCGAGGACGAGGGCCTACAACGATGAAAGCAACCAAGCTAGCCGAGAAGACTCGCTGGACCAGCTGGACGAGGCTCGGGACAGGGCCTTACTACACTCGGCGCGGTATCAGCAGTCCCTACGACGCTTCCACGCCCGAGGGGTCCGACCCCGAGACCTCCAGGTGGGCGACCTAGTGCTTCGGCTGCGGCAAGACGCCCGAGGGAGGCACAAGCTCACGCCCCCCTGGGAGGGGCCGTTCGTCATCGCCAAAGTTCTGAAGCCCGGAACGTACAAGCTGGCCAACAGTCAAGGCGAGGTCTACGGCAACGCTTGGAACATCCAACAGCTACGTCGCTTCTACCCTTAAGATGTTTCCAAGTTGTTCATATACCTCACACCCACGAAAAGTTTAGTCAACAAGGAAGGGTCGGCCTCGCCTCGGCAAAGCCCGACCCTCCCTCGGGGGCTAAAAGGGGGGAAACCCCCTCTGCGTCAAAATTTTCCTCGAACAGAAAATCTCTTTTACCAGAATATCTTCCGTGCTTTTTGACTACTTTGAAAAGTGGGTCCTGGAAACAACGGGGTACACGTAAGCAGTCAAGGCTGACCGAGCCGAGGGACTCCTACGCCTCCGAGATACGGATACCTCACTCATCACCTTCTGCGATAAGTAACTCGCGTTCGGATAAGGTGACTCCGCGGATCGAACAAGTCTCTACGTTCGGAAGCCCTTCTGTCGAAGCGATTCTTCGAGTTTTCTCGACCAAGTCGGTGATAGGGCCTCATGGACGAGTAAAAGTGCGCGTAAGCGGCAAGGCCGACCGAGCCGAGGGACTCCTACGCCTCCGGGATACGGATACCTCACTCCTCACCTTCCGCGAGAAGCAACTTTCGCTCGCACTAACATCCCTGTTACCGACAAAAAGTCCAGATGCTCGAAACAAGAGGAAAAGAGACGCAGCTTTACAACACAGCAAGGGTGTGTGTTCTGGCCTCGACGGCCGCACAAAGCACACACTACAAGACAAGCTGGTCCTGCAGGCTCGGGTCTTGACTCTGGAAGCGGGCAGCGACACCCTCGGCATCAACGGCACCTTCGGCGAGGCCCGACCTAGCCGAGGACGGCGACGCGGTCCGAGGGCCTTCGCTCCGAAGGACGACGTCATCACCACGCCTGAGCGATTGCCGTCAGGGACTTCTCCGGGATCCGGCCCGAGCGGGCGGCTCGGCCGGCCACCTCCGGGGCCTCGGCCAACCACCTTCCGAGGGCACCAGCCCGGTCCGAAGCCTCGGCTGACCAACTCCGGCGTCGATCCTGCCAACGGACAACTCGGTTAGGCTCCGGCCAACCAGGTTTCATTTCCGAAAAAACTCCGCCTCTGCTCATACTGATATCGCTACCCCCGGCCTCGGCTCGTCGAAGAGCGGCCGAGGGGTCTCTTTAACTAAGCTAGAGGAGCCTCGGACAACAGGGCCAACCGAGCCGAGGGACTCCTACGCCTCCGGGATACGGATACCTCACTCGTCACCTTGACACGGGGCGACTCATGCTTGGTAAAGCGGTTCAGACAATCAGCAGACGAGTCTTAGTGCTCGGAAATGAGGGAGCACCCTCCGACGGTGGATGGCGGCAACCACACCCGCGGCGGTGAGTCCTCCCTCCCGCAACGCCTTCAGGGCCTGAAGAAGAGGTTCGAGGTTCTTCTGCCTCTCGTGTGGAGTCCCGTGGCGCCAGGCGTCGGGAGCGGCGGTGACAACCCGCTGAGAGAACGGCAGGAGCAACTCTCCGTCATTCCGGAGGTAGAACCACCGGCGCTGCCAACCCTTGTTTGAGGAAGCGAGGACGGCAGGGATATACTGCGACGACCG
This sequence comes from Zea luxurians, assembly GCA_029449295.1. Taxonomy (NCBI): domain Eukaryota; kingdom Viridiplantae; phylum Streptophyta; class Magnoliopsida; order Poales; family Poaceae; genus Zea; species Zea luxurians. The sequence continues at coordinate 81,082,083 of JAOPSE010000003.1, read as the reverse complement.
CGACTACCTCAACAAAAGGGTGCAGCCGCCGGCCCGCACCGCTGCGCGGACCTTCCTCTCCCCCGTCGGCGAGGCAAAAAGCTCGGCGAAGAAGAGATGGGTCCACAAATCCCAATGGGGGGCGATCCCCAAATACCCCTCGCACACCGCTACGAAAATAGCGGCCTGCGAGATGGAGTTGGGGGTGAGGTTGTGCAACTCCACCCCGTAATGGAACAGGATGGCCCGCATAAAGCGGCTCGTCGGCACACCAAATCCCCGCTCATGGAAGGAGATGAAGCTCACGACGTATCCCGGCGGAGGGGATGGAGTGACTCCACCCGCGGGAGGAATCCATTCCGGCCGCTGCTCATCGGTGAGAGGGCGGAGCAAACCCTCGCCGACGAGGTCCTCCAGATCACCCGCCGTCACCGTGGAGAAGGGCCACGGGTCGCACGGTGGGATGATGGTCACCCGGTCAGCCATCGCCGAAGCAGAAAGGGTGGCGGCGCGAAGGACAAGGGAGGGCGGTTTTCTTTTCCCTGGCTGGATCTCTCAGACTGCAAAAAACCTAAGAGGGAGACAAGAAGCGGAGTCGAGAACCGTCACCGGACCCTCTCCGGGGTATATAAAGACCAAGGTGAAGACGGTTCCAACGTACCGCCCGAACCGGACGCGGGGTTCAAAAAACGCAAAGCAAAACAGCCGTTCCTCGAACGGCTCGCGCACGCAACGGCAGCCTCGCCGACCGCTCGCCCCGGCGCATTGACTCCGCGGCTCAACGTGCAGCGCTTCTAGCGGAAGCAGCTGGCGACGTTTCGCCTTCGCCAAAACGATCACACCAAAAAAGGTACGCCACGTCGTTCAATTTCGTATCCTTTTTCCCTTTTCCTTCTTTCTCTATCTCTTGCAACAGGGACCGGGAAAGGGGATACCCCCAAAGGGATCCTTCCCCGTGAAGGAACTAGGCTCCGAGCCTCCTTACTGATCAGGGGTTCGAAGGCTGGCCCCCCGAAGGGTTCAACAGCCGCCTCAGATCGCGTGGGCCCGACACCCACTACTGGTCAGAGGTTCGAAGGTCGGCCCCCCGAAAGGTTCCACGACCGCCTCAGGCTACTCGGGCTCCGCGCCCATTACTGATCAGGGGTTCGAAGGCTGGCCCTCCGAAGGGTTCACAGTCGCCTCAGACACCGAGCGAGGGATGACCAGGGGTACGTTCGATACATAACCAAGGCTCGGGCTGCGCTCCCGAGGTACCCTAGGACATTTCCGAGACCAGCGGGAACGATCCTGTAACGGAATCCCATCGGAGGGAGGCATCGAGCCCTCGGACCCCGTCGCCAGGGGACCGGGTCCAGCAGGTCACCCGCAGGTACTTTTGGGCGTGCCTCCGGGCCCCTAGCCGACCCCCAACGAACGGGGCACAGACGTCCACTCGGATTACCCGATTGCAGCTCACCGGAGACACCATGTTCGGTGCCCATCGAGGGTAACATGGCGCTCTCCCCCCTCCTCCTTGCGGAAAGGCGACGTAGGGGCGTATGTAAAAAAGCCGAGTCTGTCCCTGATCGTCCTCTCGCTCTGTGCGGAGGCTCGGGGGCTGCTCTCGCAAACCCGGCTCCGGCCGAACCGTTGACAGCGTCAACATACCAGCCCGAGAACTTGGGCCCCGACAGTGCACCCGGGCTACGGCCTGTTCGCATGAGGGAAACGCCAGACCAGCCGAAGCATTGCGCAAGGCATTAAGACCTCGAAGGAGTGAAACCACTCCTCCGAGGCCTCGGGGGCTACACCCGGCGGGTGCGCTCGCGCGCACCCACCGGAACAAAATGCAACCGAGAAAGGCTGGTCCCCTTGCAAAAAAGTGCGACGAAAGCCTCCAAGCGAGTGTTAACACTCCCTTCGAGGCTCGGGGGCTACTGTCGGGGACCATAATTAGGGGTACCCTCAAGACGCCTAATTCTCAGCTGGTAACCCCCATCAGCATAAAGCTGCAGAGGCCTGATGGGTTTGATTAAGTCAGGGATCAGTCCATACGAGCGACTCGATCATGCCACGCCCGAGCTTAGCCTCGGGCAAGGGCAGCCGACCCTGAGGTGTTTCCGTCTCGCCCGAGGCCTCCTCTTTCACGGCAGACGCATCTCCGGCTCGCCCGAGGCCTTGCCTTCGTTAAGAAGCAACCCTGACTAAATCACCGCGCCGACCGACCAAGTCCCTGGGGCATTTAACGCAGAGAGTGAGACCGACGGGCGGCCAGGCTTTGCCAGAAGCGCCATAGGAAGCTCCGCCCGACCCAGGGCTCGGACTCGGGCTAAGGCCCCGGAAGACGGTGAACTCCGCTCCGCCCGACCCAGGGCTCGGACTCGGGCTAAGGCCCCGGAAGACGGCGAACTCCGCTCCGCCCGACCCAGGGCTCGGACTCGGGCTAAGGCCCCGGAAGACGGCGAACTCCGCTCCGCCCGACCCAGGGCTCGGACTCGGGCTAAGGCCCCGGAAGACGGCGAACTCCGCTCCGCCCGACCCAGGGCTCGGACTCGGGCTAAGGCCCCAGAAGACGACGAACTCCGCCTCGCCCGACCCAGGGCTCGGACTCCGCCCTGGCCTCTGCCAAACGACCTCCGCCTCGCCCGACCCAGGAGCTCGGGCTCAGCCTCGGCCATGCAGGACAGACTCCGCCTCGCCCGACCCAGGAGCTCGGGCTCGGCCTCGGCCATGCAGGACGGACTCAACCTCGGCTTCGGAGGAGCCTCCACGTCGCCCGACCTAGGGCACGAGTCCGCCACGTCAACAGGAAGCGCCATCATCACCCTACCCCGAGCCGACTCGGGCCGCAGAGAACAGGACCGACGTCCCATCTGGCTGGCTCCGCCAGATAGGCAATGATGACGCCCCGCTGGATCCATGACGACGGCGGCTCTCAGCTCCCTTACGGAAGCAGGGGGACGTCAGCAAGGGCCCAACCACTCCGACAGCTGTCCCTCCGCCAGGCTCCATTGCTTCTCCGACAGCCACGACGCCACTCTAGCTGGGTGCCAAGATCTCTCCGGCTGCCACCTTGGCATGTACTTAGGGCACTAGCTCTCCCCCGCTAGACACGTAGCGCCTTGCTACACCCCCATTTGTACACCTGGATCCTTTCCTTACTCCTATAAAAGGAGGGACCAGGGCCTTCTTAGAGAAGGTTGGCCTCGCGGGAACGAAGGGCAGGGGCAGGCGCTCTCTTGGGGCCGCTCGCTCCCCTCACCCGCGCGGACGCTTGTAACCCCCTACTGCAAGCGCACCCGACCTGGGCGCGGGACGAACACGAAGGCTGCGGGATCTCCGACTCCCTCACGACCCGGCTCCGGCCACCTCGCTCTCGCTCTCTCCCCCCTTCGCGCTCGCCCACGCGCTCGACCCATCTGGGCTGGGGCACGCGGCACACTCACTCGTCGGCTCGGGGACCCCCCGGTCCCGAAACGCCGACAATGTTAGCACCGAGAACCAGCTAGCCGATATCTTCACTAAGCCTTTAGATGAGAAGACCTTTTGCAGGCTGCGTAGTGAGCTAAATGTCCTAGATTCGCGGAACTTGGATTGAATTATAGCATACATGTGTTTATGCCTTTGATCATGTTCCTTCTGCATTTGTTGCTTATTTTTGGTGCCCAAGTTGTACAAACTCTTCCCGGACCTCACAAGTCTTTGTGCACGTGATGCACACATTTAGGGGGAGATGTGCTACAACTTGACCCTTTGAGACTAACCGTGTGCTTGAGTTTCCTTGTTTTAGTCTCAAAGATGGATTGAAAGGGAAAGGTGGACTTGGACCATAAAAGACTTCCACTGCACTCCGATGAGAGGGTAATTACTTCCAAGTTCATCTTGTGAACTCTTATTGCCTTTGTATTCTTATTTGAAGATTTTGGTAAGGCAATGGGGTTCAAGGGCCAAGATTGATCCCATTTTGGTGCTTGATGCCAAAGGGGGAGAAAATAAAGGCCAAAGTGATAAATGGATCAGCTACCACTTGAGAGATTTTGAAAACAGTAGAATAGAGCTCTTGGTTTGTCAAAACTCTTTTGTTGTCTCTCTTGTCAAAAGTTGGCTTCTTGTGGGGAGAAGTGTTGATCATGGGAAAACATGGAAAAAGGGGGAGTTTTTGAAATCTTGAATCAATTTCTCTTGGAATGACTCTCTTTATGTTTTAACAAGTGTGTTTGACTTAGAGATAGAGATTTGAGTTTGATTCGCAAACAAACCAAGTGGTGGCATAGAGTGATCCATATATGTCAAATTTGAATTAAAACAATTTGAGTTCTTATTTGAAGTGTTTTTGTATTTGTTCCACTTGCTTTATATTGTGTTGGCATAAATCACCAAAAAGGGGGAGATTGAAAGGGAAATGTGCCCTTAGGACATTTCTAAGTGTTTTGGTGATTTAGTGTCAAACACATGTGCCTAAGTGTTAAATGGTGGAAAAAATACAAATCAAGTGTAAAGGTATGTTTCTCAGACTTAGTACATTGTTTTAGAGACTAATGTATTGTGTCTAAGTGCTGGAAACAGGAAAAGAACAATTGGAAATGTCTTGGCTCGAGCAGCCAAGACTCTGCTCAGTCTGGAAGCACCGGACTGTCCGGTGGTGCACCGGACAGTGTCCAGTGCGCCAGGCTGGCTCGAGCGAACTGGCCGCTCTCGGGAATTCACCGACGACGTACGACTATAATTCACCGGACTGTCCGGTGTGCACCGGACTGTCTGGTGAGCCAACGGTCGGCCGGGCCAACGGTCGGCCGCGTGATCCACGCGGGACACGTGGCCGAGCCAACGGCTAGAAGGGGGCACCGGACTGTCCGGTGTGCACCGGACATGTCCGGTGCGCCAACGGCTCTCAGGCTGCCAACGGTCGACTGCGTCATTTTTGGAAGGAAATCGGGCACCGGACAGTGTCCGGTGGTGCACCGGACATGTCCGGTGCGCTAGTCGACAGAAGGCAAGATCAGCCTTCCTAGAATGCTCTCAACGGCTTCTAGCTGCCTTGGGGCTATAAAAGGGACCCCTAGGCGTATGGAGAAGTACATCAAGCATACTTACAACATTCCTAAGCACCAATACATCGATTTCACGCATTTGTTTCATTGTGATAGCATATAGAGCTCTAGTGGAGTTGTAAACTCATTGGGTTGTGTTGCGAGCTCTTGTTGCGACTTGTGTGCGTGTTGACTCTCTGATTCTTGTGTCTTGTGTGCGTTGCTAATCCCTCCCTTGCTCCGTGCTTCTTTGTGAATTTCAAGTGTAAGGGCGAGAGGCTCCAAGTTGTGGAGATTCCTCGCAAACGGGATTAAGAAAAGCAAGCAAAACACTGTGGTATTCAAGTGGGTCTTTGGACCGCTTGAGAGGGGTTGATTGCAACACTCGTCCGTTGGGACGCCACAACGTGGAGTAGGCAAGCGTTGGTCTTGGCCGAACCACGGGATAACCACCGTGCCATCTCTGTGATTGATCTCTTGTTGGTTATTGTGTTTTGTCAGGACTCCTCTCTAGCCACTTGGCAATCACTGTGCTAACCTTAACCAAGTTTTTGTGGCTCAAAGTTTTAAGTGTTGCAGGATCACCTATTCACCCCCCTCTAGGTGCTCTCAATATCTGGTGTGGGTTGGAGCGAAGCCGGATCCGTCGCCCGATGTCGAACGACTTTGTTGTTCCTGTCTACTTTGAAGTCGGCCAGGAACCTCGCCTTTGCTTCTTGGATCAGCTGCTCCTGGCGCTCCTCGAATAGGAGCTGTTCTTCAGCCGACAAATTTTCCCATGTCGGTGTGATGATATTGCTGGTGGAAACTTCAGAGCTATCCTTTGAACCAGCCATTGAGGGCCGAGTTGTTAGGTCTAGATGTTTTGTCCCCAGCGGAGTCGCCAAAAAGTATGTTGACGCCTTTTCAGAGCGCCAAACACTCAACAAGAACCGTGGCAGTGCCCTCTGCACAGGGGCGGACGGTCCGCACGCAGGGGCCGGACGGTCCGCGGCCTGGTACGAGGCGCGGTAGTGCTCTCTGCGCAGGGGCGGACTGTCCGCGACCTGGGGCCGGACGGTCCGCGGCCTGATGCGCGGCTAGGGCTCCTGCCTGACGGTCGGACGGTCCGCGCCCTGGGGCCGGACGGTCCGCGCGTACGCAGGGGCAGCGGAAGATCGCCGGCGGCGCTTGGATCTCGCTCCCGGGAGGGACCCCGTCGGGGAGTAGAGATCCTAGGTGGTGTCTAGGCTCGGGCCGGCCGACCTAGACTCCTCTAATCGACGTAGAGTCGAGGAGAGGCGGAGAATTTGGGGATTGGAAGACTAAACCTAAACTAGACTAGAACTACTAATGTAAATTGTATTGATTGAAGGTTCGATTCGTTGTTTCAAATCGGCCGTAGACCTCTCTATTTATAGAGGAGGAGGGCTGGACCCGTTACAAACAAATTTCCGAGTGAATCCCGGGAATTTAGCTAACAGCCGTAGCACAAAACTCGGAACCCTAAACTGCTCTGCGTTCGCGCGGACCGTCTGGCCCCCAAGCGCGGACCGTCCGGACTGCGGACCGTCTGCCCTCAGGGCCGGACCGTCCGCCCTGCTCAAAATGGGCTCCAACAGACATGATACTACCAACACAGCTTAAAATATATAATCCAATGTACAAAGGCACGCGCTCCCCTTGGCCCTTGCTAATCATCCGCAACAGAAGCTCTGAACTGAACAGAGTGGTGGCTGCTCTGGAAAATTCTCGCACCACAAGAGAAGCTGGATAAGGCGATAGGATGCATATAAAATACAGCAAAGTAATGCGATGGTTAATCATTAACTATCGTGTGTCGCAACGCCACTCGCCAGGCAGGAATTCCACTGCGACTACAGCCAGAGCATGGATCTTAGTACCGTTCTGAGCGATGATGATCAGGAACGATTTATTTAGGCTACAGTGTTATACAAGTCCTAACACACACAACCAAACACTACCTATATTTGATTTAAATGTATTAATACAAACAACCAAACAAAAAACTATGTATAGATCCAGCATGTGTACAAGAAAGCAGACTGCTCACATACGAGCCAGGCTACCACTTTCCAGCAACCAATCACATGTCATCAGTTCGTAGAAAGCATGGATTTTCTAGCCCCGCACTAGCCCGAGGACGTTAGATGGCAACAATTACTTTATGATCTAAAGAGGGAAGATGATCTATTTGGTTCACGGTGTAACTTGTTATATTTTACTTACCTTTTTCTGGCTAAGATTAGTTTCATCAATTTTTAGCAAAGTATAATGCAGTTAGCTGCAAACTACATAGATCTTTAGTTTTGTATTGTCCTCGTTGAACTTGTTATCCTTTACAATAAAACCAGAAGTTTTAATACATTGCGTTGTGCAAGACTAACACCTTGGTCAATTTCCAGCAACTTAAGTGCTGTTTGGTTCACATATTTGTAATGTAATAGGTAACATATAACGTTAAATTATGTTTGTTTAAGTCTAACCGTAATTGGATATCACACTAGAAATTGATACCGGGCTATTCAAACTTGTTACCGCTGATAATCAAATGTGAACCATTATCGTTACTATTTACGTTACATTTTGTGAACCAAACGGTGCCTTACTGTAACACCATAAAAGCCATCAATTAAAAATAATGAATTTAGTTATTATATTAATTAGGGTAATAATTTTTTAAGTGTTTAATTATTTATTTGCATTTTGAATCAATTTTCTTTGTATGCGCTTGATTGATTACCAGATGTTTTTTTAATCAATTCTTGTTAAAGAAAAACCTAGTAATTAGTATAATAATTAAATAATATAATAGTTATTAGTATAAAAACAAGTATTTTATTTATAAATAATTTTGGTGAATTTTTTATGAATTTTTGAGCTATATAAAAAGGTATTTCGGAATTAAAAAAAAGAAAAAAAATAAAAACCCTAACCTAGCCGGCCCACTAGGGGCCCATCTCCTAAACCTAACACGTGCGCACGCCCTGCATTCCCCAGCCGCGCGTGCTTGGCAACCAGCCAGCCGCCGCCGCTCTGCACTTTCTCTTCTCCCTCTCTAACTCTCTCTCTGCTCTCTCTCCGCCTGCACAGATCGCGCCAGCGCCCTGCCCCGCTGTAGCGCCCGAGCGCGAGCCTCGCCGAGCCGCCCGCGTCCGACCGCACTCGTGTGCAGGGAGCCGACGAGCCGCGCGCGGCACTCTGCCCTGTCCCACTTGCCGATGCCCAAGCGCCCAGGCGCGCACACCGTGACCCCGGCCAAGCCAAGCGCCATGGCCGGCCCTGCGCGCATCCAGCCGCGCCGAGCGCTCCAGCCCGTGCGACGCCGCGACACCGAGCACCCGAGCCGACCCGATGCCACGTCAACCGCGTCCGAGCGGCGACCCCGAAGTCCAAGCGCCTGCTGCACCGACCGTTCTTTGTCTCCGAATTCATGGAGCTTCAATGACGACTGTTTCTTCTCCCTTCCCCATTATTCTCTATCCACCTGATTGGTTAGGTGAGTGAATTTGGCCTGGCTGGTGCCAGCTTGGCCCGCTGGGAACGGAACGTGCTCTACGTATCTATGCATACAACGAGAGAGATGTTTTTGAACTGCACTTGCAGCTGCGGGTGCAACTTTGGCTGAGCTTACACAGGCAACCAAACAAGAGCTGTGGCATGGTCAACGCACGCGAAGAGTCTGGACGGGCGGGCACAGGCAGCCAATCATGCTGTTTGTAACTGACGCATCGATGGCTATTGAAGGCCGCCGGTGCCCCATGACCTCCCTGGCGTTCCCTTTCCTCTTCCCTCCCTCTCTCTATATAAGGGACAACAGAGCTCTCTCCCTTCTCCCTCCTACCCGAACTCGCCTCTCTCTCTAGCTCTCCTCGCTCATCGCTAGTGTCGTTCGTCGCCGGAGTTGCCGTTCGTCGCCGGAGTTCACCGGAGCCCGCAGTTCGTCGCCGGAGCCACGTACTTGCCATCCGCCGTTCATAGTCGAGCCCTGCTCTTCACCCGGCCGAAACCCCGTCGAACTCTCTCCGTCGCACGCACGAACCCAAGGTTGATGACGACCCAAATTATTTTGTGTATTTTATAAAAGTACTTTTTGATTCGATTCATGAGTTGTATATTTTGTTTGTTGTAATATGAACACGTGTGAATCACAATTTATGTGTATGTGCGTTGTGGAATTCTTGGTAGAGATATGCGATCGTTGGTACACCGTTATATTTCATGTTAGTCGTGGCGTTGATTTTTGGATTAGAAAATATGACGTAGATTTAGTAGTCACACGTTGGTGATAAAAATATTAGATAAGAAACTTTGTAGTCAAATTTGGTCACAATAAACTTTAGAAACTATTTGTAGAATTATAGTCATAGGTGCATTTTAATGGATTTTAGAAAATGGTATAGAACTCATGTCATATGAATAATATAGGATTTCTAGATAATTTATCTAATTATTTTATTAACATTTTCTTTTTAAAAAGAAAAGAGAAAATATCACCGGTAGTATGCAAAGGTTGCTTGGAATGAAACCAATAAATATTACTTTACTAGATGCGCATGGATGGCTTTTCTTCTTATTAACATTTTGGACCACGCTTGCACCACATGTTTTGTTTTGCAAAATGTTTTGGAAGTTCTTTTCAAAGTTCTTTTGCAAATAGTCAAAGGTAAATGAATAAGATTTTTGAGAAGCATTTTCAAGTTTTGAAATTTTCTCCCCTTTGTTCAAATGCTTTTCCTTTGACTAAACAAAACTCCCCGTTAATGAAATCCTCCTCTTAGTGTTAAAGAGGGTTTTAGATATTAATTTTGAAGAGGGTATACCAATTTGAAATTATATCAAAATAAGATACTAATTGAAAAACTTCTTTTAATACCAAATAAAGGACTATAATTTTTGAAATTGGTGGTGGTGCGGTCCTTTTGCTTTGGGCTAATACTCTCTCCCCATTTGGCTTGAATCGCCAAAAACAGATATTTGAGTGAAATATGAGCCCTTTGAAACTAATCTCTCCTCCTTTGGATGGAAGTAAAGGAGTGAAGATTATACCAAAGTTGGAGAGATTGTGCGGAGTGACGACGAAGGATGAATGATTCGATGGAGCGGAGTGGAAGCCTTATCTTCGCCGAAGACTCCTTTTCCCTTTCAATCTATGACTTAGCATGAAATGGACTTGAAACCACATTAGTCATAGCACATGAAAGAGATGATCAAAGGTATAATAATGAGCTATGTGTGCAAAAGCATCAACAAAAATTCCTAGAATCAAGAATATTTAGCTCATGCCTAAGTTTGGTAAAAGTTTGTTCATCCAACGGCTTGGTAAAGATATCGGCTAATTGTTCTTTGGTGCTAACATATGCAATCTCGATACCCCTTTTGTTGGTGATCCCTTAGAAAATGATACCGAATGGCTATGTGTTTAGTGCGTCTATGCTCAACGGGATTATCCGCCATGCGGATTGCACTCTCATTATCACATAGAAGAGGAACTTTGGTTAATTTGTAACCATAGTCCCTAAGGGTTTGCCTCATCCAAAGCAATTGCGCGCAACAATGGCCTGCGGCAATATACTCGGCTTCGACGGTTGAAAGAGCCACAGAATTTTGCTTCTTTGAAGCCCAAGACACCAGAGATCTTCCCAAGAACTGGCAAGTCCCTGATGTGCTCTTTCTATTAATTTTACACCCTGCCCAATCGGCATCGGAATAACCAATTAAATCAAATGTGGATCCCCTGGGGTACCAAAGGCCAAACTTAGGAGTATAAACTAAATATCTCAAGATTCGTTTTACGACCCTAAGGTGAGCTTCCTTAGGATCGGCTTGGAATCTTGCACACATGCATACGGAAAGCATAATATCCGGTCGTGAAGCACATAAATAGAGTAAAGAACCTATCATCGACCAGTATACCTTTTGATCTACGGATTTACCTCCCGTGTCGAGGTCGAGATGCCCATTTGTTCCCATGGGTGTCTTGATGGGTTTGGCGTCTTTCATCCCAAACTTGTTGAGTATATCTTGAGTGTACTTGGTTTGGCTAATGAAAGTGCCCTCTTGGAGTTGCTTGACTTGGAATCCTAGAAAATACTTCAACTCCCCCATCATTGACATCTCGAATTTTTGTGTCATGATCCTACTAAATTCCTCACATGTAGATTCGTTAGTAGATCCAAATATAATATCATCAACATAAATTTGGCATACAAACAAATCATTTGCAAGTGTTTTAGTAAATAAAGTAGGATCGACTTTTCTGACTTTGAAGCCATTTGCAATAAGAAAATCTCTTAGGCATTCATACCATGCTCTTGGGACTTGCTTGAGCCCATAAAGCGCCTTAGATAGTCTATAAACATGATTAGGATACTCACTATCTTCAAAGCCGGGAGGTTGCTCAACATAGACCTCTTCCTTGATAGGTCCGTTGAGGAAGGCTGTAGAACCCAAAATTTGTATCAAATAAAAACAAGGATATAAATAAATAAATGTAGTTATAAGTTAATGTCTTGAGAAATTATGGAACCTTGAGAGATTAATTGAATTTCTTCTATGTGTGCATATTCAATTAATGGGATTATATTGTTCAAATAACAAATAAATAATGAAATATGCATCTCATGCCGATAATTTTGTTGCGGTGCATTTTGTTTGAATAAAGGAATCAAGACTTAATTTGGCCTCAAATGATAAATGAGAATATATCAAAAAAATGAATAAAAAGAAAGGAATTTTAATTAAGTCCATTACCCGAGCCATAATTGAATAATAGGAAGAAAGATAAATAATCAAAATGCAAATAGTGGGAGTAATATTCACATTAGGATGGTATTTAATAATTTGAGATCTAAAATATAAACCAGGAATTTAAAATTGGGTTTGAATCTTTAAATTTGGAATTTGAAAAGAAAATAACAAAAGAAAAGAATAAAGAAGCTTACTACCTCGGTTTGGGCCAAATTGACCAACCGGCCCAACTCCTCTGCTGCGGACGGCCCAATTTGGGGGGGGGAATGGTGCCGACATGTGGGTCCCATTTTCCATACACTCACGCCACTGCCATGCGGGGCCCACTGGCCGACGCCTCACCGCGCACACATGCTCACTGGTACGCTGGGCCCGCGTGTCTGTCTCCCGTCGCGCGCACTGACGTGTGGGCCCTCTCCGTCAGATTCCCCACCCGCTCGCTTCTCCCTCCGCGCGCGGACTTCATCTGCCCGTGGAATTCGCCAACAGCGCCGCTCAATCGGACTTCGGCACAGGGTATAAGAAAGGCATCAGGAACCCTTCGGCCCTCGGCCACCTCACCTCATGGACTGTAGCCGTCGTTGGGGAGAGGGGAGAGGATGCAGTGGAGGGTTTTCGTGCCGCCATTGCCGCCGTTGTAGAAACACAAGCTCTGCACGGCCAAGCTTCCGGCAGGTGCTAGTCGGGGTTCGACCGATCGTATGGTGGGTTGTCTGCGGCCTGCTGGGGGCGATTCGTGAACCCGCGTCTCTGAAATCGCTCGTCGGAGTTCGTATTCCGCGGCGGTCCGCCTCGCCACGTAGTCGACCACCCCGGTGACCTCAACTGCTGGTAAAACTCCTCCCAATCCAGTTGCCGTGGCTCGTGGAGCGTGTCACTGGCCTCGTCGCGCGGACTGGGCGACTGGAGGACTCGCAATTTCTCACCGGAGATTCCTTCCCCGCCGTGGAACACCCTCTCCGTGGTCGGGCGTCACCGTGCCTCGGTCGACTGAAGGTAAGCTTCTACCGTGTTCGCCGTCCCCTCCTCCACGTTATGCTTTACTGAATCGAAGGATAGCGTAGCCAAGCCCTAGGAACACGGCGCGGTCATGGCGCCACCGTGCCGGAGCTGGCGCCGCCGGCAGCTCGGGTTCGTAGATGGAGAACGGCTCCTGGCCGTCCGATCTTTATCGGGTGGCCGCGATTGGAGCGCATACCCCCTTTTAGTGAGATCATCCTGCACCGTCCGATCCCATTGAACGGCACAGATTAAATGTTAAATACCCTTTCACTCGAATTAGATCGGGACCGTTAGACGAAGATCGAACGGCTGGCGGTCTATAGGTGTTATTTTGAATCTGGCCTCTCGATTTTGAATCCAGCGGTCATAGGAGCGTACCGGTTCGCAGGGCTTTGATCTAATCTGGATCATCGATTGTGGATCGGACGGTTAGGAATAACGGATACCCCTTCGCGGGGCATTTTTCTAAAGAGACCCCAAGGAAAGCAGAAATCAACCCGCCGTCCTTTAGTCACTATGCGCTGTGTCTTGGAAATCTTTCCCCGAGACCCCTGGATTTTCCAGGAATTGAGGCCCAGTCCAGAACATAATAAAATCAGAGAAAATGATTATTAAATAGATTTTTAATAGGAAAATAATTGCTAGAACTTCAATAATTCATAGAAAATTCATACTAACTCCAAATTAATTCATTCCAGTTCCTATAATTTTGTAATATTATTGTTTATCATTTAGTGCCACTGGTTTTACATAAAAGTCACATTAAAATTTTTATCTTAACTAATCTTGTATTAAGCACATACAATCTTTGGAAATTCATAACTTAAAACCTATAACTCCAAAATTAATAATTCTTGTTCCTGTGATCATATTAATATGTATTTTGCATATATGTTTGGTGTAATGTTAATTTTGCCTATACACTGTTTGTTTGTAATGCTACGACTAGCGTGAGGACACGAGTCACCTAAAGATCATCCTGGTACCTGGAATCTCAAGTCTCAGGCAAGTTGTGCCCTTGATCACTTCTTTTTACCCACTCATGTTCTAATTAATCATAATGATCTGCATAGGTTAATTTTGATGGGACCCAATAGGTTACCCTAGTTTGTCTATCTTTATACCTTGTTTACCACTGAACTTTCTGGGTAGTACTTGCTAGTGCTATATGTGGTTTTGGGTATGGAGATACACTATTCATGATTACACTTTTATTATCAGTTGTTATTTATTGTTCATGATAAGATCATTATGTTAATTGGAACATGGAGCGACCACCCGGGAAAACAGTGCTACCACAAGGGAGGAATGGGACCCCTTGGCTGATTAATTAGGAAAGCTAGTGGAAGACTACCTTACCCGAAAGGGGCAAGGGCAGTAGGGGAGTGGTCAGTGTAGGGAAGCCCTCGGGAGGATTTTGCTGCGATGGCGGTCCTGCAAGGGATTCCTGCATTGGAACTTCCTATAAACTGTAGCGGGTTTTCGGAAGCTAGTGGAACTTTGTAAAGGCCTCGTAGTGGATCCCTAGCCATTCACCTCGGAAGTGTCTAAGGGCCTTGCAAACCCTGGCGACATGGGATACACGACTTGTGGGTAAAGATGCGCAACCTCTGCAAAGTGTAAAACTGGTATACTAGCCGTGCTCACGGTCATGAGCAGCTCGGACCCTCACATGATTAAATTATGGAACTTAAACTCAATTTGTCATATGCATTGCATCGCAGGTGATGTTGTTACTTTTGCTCTACTATTTAACTGGGTTGGTATTTACTTATACTTAGTAACTGCTAATAAAATTTTGACCAACTTTAAAAGCAATGCTCAGCTCTAACCATCTTCTTTGGTAAGCCTTACACTTCACGTGAGCTCCCACCTTTGGCGAGTTCATGCACATTATTCCCCACAACTTGTTGAGCGATGAACGTATGTGAGCTCACTCTTGCTGTCTCACACACCCCACAGGTCAAGAACAGGTATCACAGGATGATGCTCATGGAGGATGCTGCGATGAGTTCGTGAGAGGTCTAGGCCGTCGTCTCCCAGTCAACTTTGGGTTGCTGGACCGTTGTCTCCTTATAATGTAATTATTTATTTTGTATAGAACTCCTGTTATATATATAAAGTTGTGACATTCGATCCTGTGCCATGATTCATCATATGTGTGAGACTTGGTCCCAGCACACCTGGTGATTATGTTTACGCCCGGGTTTTGGACCCCTAAAATCCGGGTGTTACAGAAGTGGTATCAGAGGAATGTTGACTGTAGGACGAAACCTAGGTAGAACTGGACAACCATTATCTACTTACCTTTGCTACTCTGATTCTTTCTAAAACTTTTCTTAATCTTTTCTCATCTATTTCCGCTTTACTCTGATTATTCTTACCTTTTTCCCTTCTAAAGACAAATATGGATTTCACACTTTGAAATCCTGTGCCTAAAGTGACCTTTAGGAATAAGAGACCTACTCTCAGGAACAAAAACAAAACTATTTTTATGGTTATCTTTGCACTTGAATGTTTGTTCTTATGATATTTGTCTGATTTGGATTTTTGATTGAGTGTGATGAGTTGTGGGATAATGTCCACAATTGCATCTGCATAGACACATAGGTATAAAAATATATTTATAAAATAACTAGACAAACTAAATTATCCTTCAATAAAGTATCTAGCCTAATAATACCCATCTTATCTTAAAGACTCTCCCTTATCTTAATAGATCCATCTTATCTTAAAAGATACTCTATTACTATTAATAGATTCATCTTGTCTTGAAAAGATTCTACCTTATCCTCATGGATTCATCTTGTCCTAATAAGCATATTTACCCCACACTAGTAACAACCATGATCTAAACTAAAGTAATTAGATATTGTTTTTGTCTAAACTGGTGATATCAATCTAATCTAGACTTCATCTAACCTATTATGATCCAACCTAAAATGAGTTACCTAGCAAGATAGTCAATCCTGGTGGAATACATTAGACCCTGCTTCTATAAATAAGTTTGAGATCTTAGATCAACTCGACCCTATCCAACAAACTTGACCTACAAAACAGGTTACACAACTAATTCCATCTTGCATATAGCTATTGAACCCTCTACACATAGGTATAAAATATATTTATAAAATAACTAGACAACCTAGATTATTCCCATTGGAATATATCTAGCCTAAGAGATTTATCATATCCTAAAAGATCTCATTCTAACCAATTCATCTTATCTTAATAAGATTCTCTCTTATCTTAATAGATTCATCTTATCTTAAAAAAGATCTTATATCATCTTAATAGATCTAACTAATCTCAAAAGATTCTATTTCATCTTATCCTAATAAGCATACTTATCCACCCTAGTTTAACAACCATGATCTAATGCAAAATTAAATAGATCATATCTAGTCAAACTAGTCACACCAATCTAACCTAGGTCTGATCTAATCTAGAGTGACTTATCAAACATGTTAGATAATACTGATGAAATAGATTAGACTCTACTCCTATAGAACAGGCCTTAACTTAGTTCACCCTGCACTAAATAAAGAATGATAGACCAACCCAACCAATAGAGTCTTGATGGATTGCATGACCTGCCTATCCCCACCTAACATCAAACAAACTTTTGACCTACATCATATAGTCTGTCTCATCCATACCTATATTAACCATATTCCCCAGCCCAATAACATACACTAACTCCTAATCAATGAGACAAGACCGAAGAAGATGATCAACTTCATCAAGGGAGGATGAGCACCAACTCAAGTCTTCAAGGATCAAGTGAGGTCACCAAGATGAGTCAAGATCCACAATCTAGGATGGAGTCCTTCCTTACCCTACCCAAACCTAACCATACTTTGGATACATCTTTTATCCTACATAATAAAGTAGCTATATATATACCCATGCTTTCCTAATCACATGATAATTTGTGATATTAAAAAAAAAACAAAAAAAAAACAAATCTTTTGATATTAAAACCAACTAGAAACTAAAGCAAAGACTACAAACCAAACTTGTTGGATCCCCTTTCTTCTTAATCTCGAGGACGAGATTATTTTTAAGGGGGGTAGGATTTGTAGAACCCAAAATTTGTATCAAATAAAAACAAGGATATAAATAAATAAATGTAGTTATAAGTTAATGTCTTGAGAAATTATGGAACCTTGAGAGATTAATTGAATTTCTTCTATGTGTGCATATTCAATTAATGGGATTATATTGTTCAAATAACAAATAAATAATGAAATATGCATCTCATGCCGATAATTTTGTTGCGGTGCATTTTGTTTGAATAAAGGAATCAAGACTTAATTTGGCCTCAAATGATAAATGAGAATATATCAAAAAAATGAATAAAAAGAAAGGAATTTTAATTAAGTCCATTACCCGAGCCATAATTGAATAATAGGAAGAAAGATAAATAATCAAAATGCAAATAGTGGGAGTAATATTCACATTAGGATGGTATTTAATAATTTGAGATCTAAAATATAAACCAGGAATTTAAAATTGGGTTTGAATCTTTAAATTTGGAATTTGAAAAGAAAATAACAAAAGAAAAGAATAAAGAAGCTTACTACCTCGGTTTGGGCCAAATTGACCAACCGGCCCAACTCCTCTGCTGCGGACGGCCCAATTTGGGGGGGGGGGAATGGTGCCGACATGTGGGTCCCATTTTCCATACACTCACGCCACTGCCATGCGGGGCCCACTGGCCGACGCCTCACCGCGCACACATGCTCACTGGTACGCTGGGCCCGCGTGTCTGTCTCCCGTCGCGCGCACTGACGTGTGGGCCCTCTCCGTCAGATTCCCCACCCGCTCGCTTCTCCCTCCGCGCGCGGACTTCATCCGCCCGTGGAATTCACCAACAGCGCCGCTCAATCGGACTTCGGCACAGGGTATAAGAAAGGCATCAGGAACCCTTCGGCCCTCGGCCACCTCACCTCATGGACTGTAGCCGTCGTTGGGGAGAGGGGAGAGGATGCAGTGGAGGGTTTTCGTGCCGCCATTGCCGCCGTTGTAGAAACACAAGCTCTGCACGGCCAAGCTTCCGGCAGGTGCTAGTCGGGGTTCGACCGATCGTATGGTGGGTTGTCTGCGGCCTGCTGGGGGCGATTCGTGAACCCGCGTCTCTGAAATCGCTCGTCGGAGTTCGTATTCCGCGGCGGTCCGCCTCGCCACGTAGTCGACCACCCCGGTGACCTCAACTGCTGGTAAAACTCCTCCCAATCCAGTTGCCGTGGCTCGTGGAGCGTGTCACTGGCCTCGTCGCGCGGACTGGGCGACTGGAGGACTCGCAATTTCTCACCGGAGATTCCTTCCCCGCCGTGGAACACCCTCTCCGTGGTCGGGCGTCACCGTGCCTCGGTCGACTGAAGGTAAGCTTCTACCGTGTTCACCGTCCCCTCCTCCACGTTATGCTTTACTGAATCGAAGGATAGCGTAGCCAAGCCCTAGGAACACGGCGCGGTCATGGCGCCACCGTGCCGGAGCTGGCGCCGCCGGCAGCTCGGGTTCGTAGATGGAGAACGGCTCCTGGCCGTCCGATCTTTATCGGGTGGCCGCGATTGGAGCGCATACCCCCTTTTAGTGAGATCATCCTGCGCCGTCCGATCCCACTGAACGGCACAGATTAAATGTTAAATACCCTTTCACTCGAATTAGATCGGGACCGTTAGACGAAGATCGAACGGCTGGCGGTCTATAGGTGTTATTTTGAATCTGGCCTCTCGATTTTGAATCCAGCGGTCATAGGAGCGTACCGGTTCGCAGGGCTTTGATCTAATCTGGATCATCGATTGTGGATTGGACTGTTAGGAATAACGGATACCCCTTCGCGGGGCATTTTTCTAAAGAGACCCCAAGGAAAGCAGAAATCAACCCGCCGTCCTTTAGTCACTATGCGCTGTGTCTTGGAAATCTTTCCCCGAGACCCCTGGATTTTCCAGGAATTGAGGCCTAGTCCAGAACATAATAAAATCAGAGAAAATGATTATTAAATAGATTTTTAATAGGAAAATAATTGCTAGAACTTCAATAATTCATAGAAAATTCATACTAACTCCAAATTAATTCATTCCAGTTCCTATAATTTTGTAATATTATTGTTTATCATTTAGTGCCACTGGTTTTACATAAAAGTCACATTAAAATTTTTATCTTAACTAATCTTGTATTAAGCACATACAATCTTTGGAAATTCATAACTTAAAACCTATAACTCCAAAATTAATAATTCTTGTTCCTGTGATCATATTAATATGTATTTTGCATATATGTTTGGTGTAATGTTAATTTTGCCTATACACTGTTTGTTTGTAATGCTACGACTAGCGTGAGGACACGAGTCACCTAAAGATCATCCTGGTACCTGGAATCTCAAGTCTCAGGCAAGTTGTGCCCTTGATCACTTCTTTTTACCCACTCATGTTCTAATTAATCATAATGATCTGCATAGGTTAATTTTGATGGGACCCAATAGGTTACCCTAGTTTGTCTATCTTTATACCTTGTTTACCACTGAACTTTCTGGGTAGTACTTGCTAGTGCTATATGTGGTTTTGGGTATGGAGATACACTATTCATGATTACACTTTTATTATCAGTTGTTATTTATTGTTCATGATAAGATCATTATGTTAATTGGAACATGGAGCGACCACCCGGGAAAACAGTGCTACCACAAGGGAGGAATGGGACCCCTTGGCTGATTAATTAGGAAAGCTAGTGGAAGACTACCTTACCCGAAAGGGGCAAGGGCAGTAGGGGAGTGGTCAGTGTAGGGAGGCCCTCGGGAGGATTTTGCTGCGATGGCGGTCCTGCAAGGGATTCCTGCATTGGAACTTCCTATAAACTGTAGCGGGTTTTCGGAAGCTAGTGGAACTTTGTAAAGGCCTCGTAGTGGATCCCTAGCCATTCACCTCGGAAGTGTCTAAGGGCCTTGCAAACCCTGGCGACATGGGATACACGACTTGTGGGTAAAGATGCGCAACCTCTGCAAAGTGTAAAACTGGTATACTAGCCGTGCTCACGGTCATGAGCAGCTCGGACCCTCACATGATTAAATTATGGAACTTAAACTCAATTTGTCATATGCATTGCATCGCAGGTGATGTTGTTACTTTTGCTCTACTATTTAACTGGGTTGGTATTTACTTATACTTAGTAACTGCTAATAAAATTTTGACCAACTTTAAAAGCAATGCTCAGCTCTAACCATCTTCTTTGGTAAGCCTTACACTTCACGTGAGCTCCCACCTTTGGCGAGTTCATGCACATTATTCCCCACAACTTGTTGAGCGATGAACGTATGTGAGCTCACTCTTGCTGTCTCACACACCCCACAGGTCAAGAACAGGTATCACAGGATGATGCTCATGGAGGATGCTGCGATGAGTTCGTGAGAGGTCTAGGCCGTCGTCTCCCAGTCAACTTTGGGTTGCTGGACCGTTGTCTCCTTATAATGTAATTATTTATTTTGTATAGAACTCCTGTTATATATATAAAGTTGTGACATTCGATCCTGTGCCATGATTCATCATATGTGTGAGACTTGGTCCCAGCACACCTGGTGATTATGTTTACGCCCGGGTTTTGGACCCCTAAAATCCGGGTGTTACAGAAGTGGTATCAGAGGAATGTTGACTGTAGGACGAAACCTAGGTAGAACTGGACAACCATTATCTACTTACCTTTGCTACTCTGATTCTTTCTAAAACTTTTCTTAATCTTTTCTCATCTATTTCCGCTTTACTCTGATTATTCTTACCTTTTTCCCTTCTAAAGACAAATATGGATTTCACACTTTGAAATCCTGTGCCTAAAGTGACCTTTAGGAATAAGAGACCTACTCTCAGGAACAAAAACAAAACTATTTTTATGGTTATCTTTGCACTTGAATGTTTGTTCTTATGATATTTGTCTGATTTGGATTTTTGATTGAGTGTGATGAGTTGTGGGATAATGTCCACAATTGCATCTGCATAGACACATAGGTATAAAAATATATTTATAAAATAACTAGACAAACTAAATTATCCTTCAATAAAGTATCTAGCCTAATAATACCCATCTTATCTTAAAGACTCTCCCTTATCTTAATAGATCCATCTTATCTTAAAAGATACTCTATTACTATTAATAGATTCATCTTGTCTTGAAAAGATTCTACCTTATCCTCATGGATTCATCTTGTCCTAATAAGCATATTTACCCCACACTAGTAACAACCATGATCTAAACTAAAGTAATTAGATATTGTTTTTGTCTAAACTGGTGATATCAATCTAATCTAGACTTCATCTAACCTATTATGATCCAACCTAAAATGAGTTACCTAGCAAGATAGTCAATCCTGGTGGAATACATTAGACCCTGCTTCTATAAATAAGTTTGAGATCTTAGATCAACTCGACCCTATCCAACAAACTTGACCTACAAAACAGGTTACACAACTAATTCCATCTTGCATATAGCTATTGAACCCTCTACACATAGGTATAAAATATATTTATAAAATAACTAGACAACCTAGATTATTCCCATTGGAATATATCTAGCCTAAGAGATTTATCATATCCTAAAAGATCTCATTCTAACCAATTCATCTTATCTTAATAAGATTCTCTCTTATCTTAATAGATTCATCCTTCTTTAGTGGAGGATTTAGATTTAACCTTCTTCCTTTTGCCATCCTTTGCCATGAGGCACTTGTGGCCGATGTTGGGGAAGAGGAGTCCCTAGTTGACGGCGATGTTGGCGGCGTCCTCGTCGGAGGAGGAGTCGGTGGAGCTCTCGTCGGAGTCCCACTCGCGGCACACATGGGCATCGCCGCCCTTCTTCTTGTGGTACCTCTTCTTTTCCTTTCTTCTCCCCTTCTTGTCGTCGCCCCTGTCACTGTCACTAGAAATAGGACATTTTGCTATAAAGTGACCGGGCTTACCACACTTGTCGGGTACCATAATTAGGGGTACCCCTAACACTCCTAATCATGGCTGGTAAACACCCTCAGACCAACTGACGGGTGCGGTTCAAGCCAAGACTTCGTCTACCCGAGGGACGTGATCTCACCCGAGCCCAGCCTCGGGTTGGAACAGTAGTCCCAGATGAGTTCACGCCTCGCCCGAGGGCCTCCTCAGGCAGTGGCGCCCCCTCGGCACTCCTAAGGCCTGGCTCGGGCAGGCTTTGTTGTGAAGTAACCTTGGCCAGACCGCCTCACCAACCGACCGCTTCGCAGGCGCATTAAATGCAGGGGATGCCTGACGCCTTATCCTGACACATGCGCCTCAGACGGGCAGGCCGAAGTGACCGCAGTCACTTCGCCCCTCTTCTTTACTGTCCGATATGACAGGAAAACAGCGCCGCTCGCTCCGCTCCGACTGCCGTGTCAGCCACCCCGGCAACGACTGACAACAAGTCACGATCAACCACCGAGTTCAGCCTCGGGCGCAATAGGAAGCTCCACCTGTAACACCCCTGGTGTTACTATAACTAAAACTTGAGCATGGCATCATAAACATTGGCATTGCATATGTTTGACACACCTAGAGTGCATTTACTAGGTAAAAATGTCAAATAAGTTGTATTGCCCTAGTGTTTTGCAAATAAGACCCTGAATAGGGCACTTAACCCTAAAGGGGGATTAAAGGGGTAAAACATAACCCAATTTGAGAAAACCTAAAAGCTTTAAGGAAAAGGTCATAAAATGATCCCAAGAATAAAGTTGAATCACATTTATACCCCTGAAATACCAGAAACCCTAAGTGAAACCGTGGAAAACCCTAAGTTCAAACCCTAGGGGCCTATGTGCAAAAACAGTGCACATTTGGACTAAAGTGTAAAAACTACAATGTTAAGGCATATTAAGTCCTTTGGTTCTCAAATATATGAATTTGCAAGTTAAACCCTAAGTTTTGGGTCTATTTGCAAAAATCACCTCTTAACCCCTATATAGCCTAAGTCTGAATTTCAGAGATTTGGGCTCAACTTTGGAGCTTTGTAACTTTCAAACTATAGGGTTTTTGCCCTATGTCACCACATCAAAATTGAAGATCAATCATTAGAGAACAACTTTGCTTAAGTATGTGAGCTCAGTTGTTGAGAGAAATCTAGGATAATCATTCTCAAAATCAGGCTGTCAGGCTGATTAAGTCTGAAATCAGACTGACAGTGGACTGACATCAACTTCAAGCCCATTTTCCAGTATGATCCAGTGTTTTTTTGTGGCAGCACAATATAGCAATGTTGTAGAGAGTATATTGCTCTACAATGTTGCTGCAGAGTGATGATCATATTGCATATGAATCTGGGTGAAAATGGTGCTCCAAGATGCTCTGTCAGTCGACTGAATGACGATCGCCATGGTACAATACCTAGCTGGGATCAGACCAAAAGATCTCACCGCCGATGAAGTCTCACCGTGATTCGTGTCACCAGCGCCAGGATTCGCACTCGGGGTGGATGGATAACGTCGCGGGGTTAAGGATCCTCGCCGCCGGTGAGCTGGAGGTCACTCCGGTGACTCACCGTGGCTTCCCCTTCTGCTTTGCGGCTGGAACGATAGGCTCGCCGGTGAACCGCCGCCTCTCGGCCTTATGTCGCGTGGCTCTGCCTTTCCACCGCGTCGCCGTGACTCCCTATCGCTGTCTCATCAACGCCGGTGAAGTTGCCATGACGGTGGACACGAATTCGCGAAGTCGATGATCTTCCTTATCTCCGGCTGCCCGCACCGCCTGACTAAATTACACGCCACCGCTTAAGTATCCTATAAATTGATGGCTCGAGCAACTGCGCTAGGTCATCCCGAAGCTATAGCACCCACTCCCACCCTCGATCATTCACTGGCACGCGCGAATTTCCAATTCTCCCCAAATTCGGTCTCCGCCGCCGTGAAGAACAGCTCGCCGTGGCCAGCTCGATTCCGGTTAGCTCGCGTCCCTCTGTTGCTTGTTCTAGCATCCGTAGGTATCCCGTGAACCCCTCGACCCGCCCAATTGAATTGGTCACCACCACTCGCCGGGAACACCTTCATCCCTCTATAACATTCTCGGTCACCGTGGCCAGGGCAAAGTAGAGTGCCATTCTTCAAATTAACTTAGGGGAAACGTTCTCTAAGTAATGAATTTGGTTTAGGCCAACGCTGAGCACTAGTCTTGGCCTCCTCCGGCCGATCTGCGTGCTCGCCAGAGCTCGGCTGCGCGCGACGCCGTCGGGGACCTCCCCCTGTAAAGGATTAGAAGCCAGAGGGCTCTTCTGCAACCTATCAGTGACGTAGGGTAATAGTGATAGAAGCCAGTTCTGATTAGCCAAACCCCAAGGGCCTATGTGCAAAGTCGCCAGAGCGCGCGTTTCCCTCTGGTGTTGGGCCGACTGGGCTGAAACCAGCCCATTACTGTTTTGAACTTTTTCTTTTTCAGTAGAACTTTAGAAATCCATAGAAAATTGTAGAAAAAACCTAAAATTGTCAAACTAATTTTCCTAGACTTCTTATTTTCCAACGTATTTAATAAAAATAGTTTCATGATTTTTAGAATAGATAAGGAATTTTAAGGCATTTAAACTAGCTTAAACCATTAGTTCTGGATTTTTAGGAGATAAATGGTAATTCCAAAAATGTCCAAACTTTTTATATGAACTCTACACATTATTTAGAAGCCTTGGGTAGAGTTTGGGTTGATTTGGACCTTGTTTGATAATTAGAACCCAAAACCCCACCCCTGCCCTATGAACTCCTTTACTGACTCCAGAAACCCTAAGTTCTCGGAGTTCCGTGAAGGAAAATTGTATTCAAGACCTTAGATAATAAATTCTATTTATATTTGCACTCTCACGAACATTACATGGCATTCATTCTTATATACATATATGTGGTTATGTTTAGAAAACGAAGAAGAGATTGAAGTGACCGAAGAGAAGGCACCACCACCTTTGGAATCTTAGGCAGGGTCTTGTCTCTACTTTGACATCTGCGGGCCTGAGCCTGACTCACCTACTAACGAAGGCAAGCCCCGGTGCATTTGCCACCTTCCTTGATGAATTTAAAATCTTTCTCACTTGATTGATGCATTAGGTGGTAGGAGTTGAACGCTTAAACAATTCCTGCATTACCTTCCTTGATCTTTGATTACCTTCCTTGATACCCTGTTTTACAAAAGGTTTTTATTATGCTTAGTATTGCTCTAGCCAAATAAAAGGTTTTGTTTTACAAAATGATGATTGGCAAAGTGGGAGGGATGTTTTTGAAAATAAAACTTGATGGTGGATCCGTCATGGCCGTGATGGATTCAACATCGGAAAAGATGTACCTCTGCTAGGTACCAAGTTTTTGGGTTTAAATGATTAAGCTGAGACCGGGCGGGTGACTTGCACGAGAAGAGAGTCTCGGTGTAGTGTCTCCGTCTGAGTCGATTAAGGACCGTGTCGATGTAGGCTTGATGACCGAGGACCCTTTAACTGGTCACATGCCTCGTCATGGGTAAGCCTTGCCTCGGGCAGACTAAGGCCAGAATAAGATAACACAAAATGGGCGTGGAGCGGTGGCGAGAGTAGCGTGTACCCTCCGTGGCAAGAGGCTTGACGGTGGTGTATCTGTGCTCTCGGTTTGCGTGAACCTGATCTGGTCTTAAGAACCCCGGTGGCAGGTTGACATATGCAAGGGTTAAGTGCTACATATGTCGTGTGATTGGAGATCCTCAGCTGAGTATAATCGATTCGGATCACCGTACCTTCGCGGTTATGAAGACTTGGTCACTGCCCTATACGTAGAACTCCAGTAAAGATGAAGGATAGATTAAAAACTTGGCTAGTTCAGGATAAGTGTTTGAACTAGGTTAGCAAGAACTCTAGATATAGGTAAGTTACCTAACTTGACAATAAAACTGGATTTTTAAGGATCCACCCTTAGTAAGCATTTACGCAAAACAGAGTCTCTGATATTGAGATACCTTACCTTGACTCCCTTATAACCAGCATTCCCTTGAGAGTCTTTTCTTTAGTCGGGTAAGACTTGCTGAGTAATTCCATACTCAGGGTTTATTCTCTCGTTGTTTTTAGGTGAGGAAGCAGCAATTTTTTGTTGCTTTTGTACCAAGGTGGTTCCAAATGAAGAAAAACAAGAGTAAAGCTGCGGGAGGACATGGTCCTCCATAATAAACTTTTATGTAAGAACTATCGGGAGGAGTTTTTGCCTCCCTTGGTATTGTAATAATATTACTCAGCACTCGTTTTATAACTCTGGTCTGTAATAAGTAACTTGATCTTACTTTCTAAATAAATGTAAGTTTATGTAATCGCTTCCGCATTTCTATATCTCCGATGTTCTGTAATGTCTGCAAGACGAGTGAAACGTTCCTGGAAAGGTAAGAAAGAAGATACCGAACTTGTCAAGTGATTCAGGAACATCTACAGGGTTGTCTGATGTCTGTTGGACAAGGACAACTGTAGGTGGGTCTAATAACTTGGGAGGTTCCGTCACAGCTGGTATCGGAGCGAAGCCCTTCTTTGCAGATATTATGAGGCATCTTCGAAAGGATTTTCCAAAAACTCACCTAGAAAGATTTCTTCCATTCTTATCCCTCATATTTGAAGAATCTATATGAAAGACCAGATAGGAGGAGTGCAATGTATAGAAGGTATGAATCAACTAAGGTTGGTTCTGTAATTATACATGCATCATGCTAAGAATTATACTAATAAAATTTTCCCCCTAGAGAAATGCCACCGCGCACGAGGAAGACTGCGCGTAAGTCAACTGGTCCAATTAGAGTACCTCGTCATCAACTTGCCCCACGGGATGAGGATAGTAGTAGCGGAAGCAACGATCCAATTGGGGATCTTGAAGCCTGAGTGAATCATCTTCAAACAGAACTATAACGCAGGACCAGCTTATGGGTCGCGGATGGCGACAGAATAAATGAATTAAGAAGTTACATCCGCCGCCTGCAAGATCAGCATGCTAATCGGGATTTAGCGCTCGATTGGGCGGTACAGTCTCGTTCAGTGGCTTGGGTTAAGGAAGCAAAGGCTCGAGCTCGAGTCGAAGAACTTAGCTCTACCATTGACAACCTGCAGGCGTATTGCAATACCCTACATGAGGAAGTCCATGTACTGTATTCGCAACTACACCCTAGTGCACCTACGGAACCTGTCGGGTCAGAAGCCGGACCCTCGCACGTTGCGGGAGAAGCGCTTGGTGGTGAGCTAGACCTTTTTAAGCCCCCTCCTTCTATGAGGCTGGTCGATGAATGGTCTCCCACACCTGACGACGAGGCTGCCAAGAGCAACCAAAAGCAGGAATAGTGGTGCAGTAGTAGGAATAGAAGTAGTGTATTGTAGGTTGTACTATTGTATAATAGGTAGTGCTATTGTATACTGGGTAATGTATCCTGTTGTAAAAAAATCGAGTCTGTAACATTACTCTTTTTGGTAATGTAAATTGGATGGTTTTGTCTTTGGCATATTATATTTGCTTTCAAATGTTTGTTGCCACAGATGCCGTCCATGACCCGATCACAGGATGCAGCTGGAACCTCCAGTGGGAGGGAGACTACCCCAAATCCACCTCTCGTTCCTCCCACACTGGCCGAGGCGATTGCCGCTTTAGTAAATGCGACCGCTGATAATACCCATTTTCTGAGAGAGATGGTGGGTCAACAGTTTCAGCAGCAAGGTGGGCGGGGTTATCAACAGGGCCCCCACGAAACTTCTTACTTGGACTTCTCAGAGACACGTCCACCCCTATTTGTTAAAGCCGAAGACCCGTTAGAAGCCGACGAATGGATTCGGGTTATTGAGCAAAAATTCGGACTTCTGCGCTGTTCGGAGACCCAGAAGCCTTTATTCGCAGCCCAGCAACTGCGCGGCCCTGCCAGCACCTGGTGGGGAAATTTCGTGGACGTTCAACCGACCAATCATCAAATAACATGGGAAGAATTCAAGGTGGCCTTCCGCGAGCATTATATACCCGAAGGTGTTCTTCACATGAAGCAAGAAGAATTTATGAAGCTAAAGCAAGGAGGGGATACTGTTAATCAGTATCTCAATAAGTTTAATCATTTGTCGCAGTATGCAATCGATCAAGTGAACACTGATCTGAAAAAGAAGAATTGTTTTATGAGAGGTTTAAATGATCGACTGCAAAGAAAAATGGCAACCTGCATAGATCTTACTTATGGAAGAGCTGTCAGTACAGCATTGGCAGTAGAAGCGAAGTATGCAGGTGTCGGAAAGTCCAAGGGATTTGGAGGTGACAGGCCTAGTCAGGGCCCAGTGAAAAGGCAACGGTTTGTTCTCCGGCCTTCCAACTAGAATCGCTCTCGTGCACCTTCCTTCCCTTTTAAGCAGCCAATATTTATTCGTCCCAATAATGCCCCCACTGCCCCAAGTCAGCCGGGTGCCCCAGGCACTCGATTCCCTGCTTTGCCCAGCTCGTCGACTGGATGTTTCAATTGTGGCAAATCTAGATATTTCATCAAAGATTGCCCCTATCCAAAGCGAAACCAGTCAAATAATCAGCAAGGATCTAGGAATTCATCTCAAGTCAAGGGAAATACTTCGGGCAAAAATATCAAGAAGACGAGACACATATATTATACGCAAGTGGCCACTACGCTGGACGGAGAGCCAGTAATGATGGGTACGTTCCTCGTGGCCAATCATCCTGCAGTCATTCTCTTTGATTCTGGTGCTTCGCATACATTCATTAGCAAGAAATTTGTGGAGCAACATCACATTTCATGCCATGAATCAAAAGAGGGGTTTAAAATTCACTCACCTGGGGGACAAATCTTTACTAGAGAAGTGGCCTATCAAGTGCCCGTATCATTGGCCGGACGGGACTTTCCTACCAATATGATCGTTCTGAAAGGCCAAGACATAGATGTCATTTTGGGTATGAATTGGTTGGCCAAGCATAAAGCAACCCTCAACACTGATCAAAGAACTATCAGGTTGAGTCATAATCAAGAAGAAATTCTTTTGTCTATCCCCATTCCAACCAAAGTTACTAGCAGAGTGTATGAAGCCATTGTACCGAAAATCAAAGATATTCCGGTAGTATGCGAGTTTCCCGATGTCTTTCAAGAGGATTTGCCTGGATTGCCACCTGAAAGGGATGTAGAGTTTGTAATTGAGTTAAAGCCCGGTACGGCTCCCATTTCTCGAAGATCGTACCGTATGCCTCCAAATGAGTTGGCAGAATTGAAGATTCAATTACAAGATCTACTTGAGAAAGGATTCATCCGGCCAAGCTCGTCGCCATGGGGTTGTCCAGCCATATTCGTCAAGAAGAAGGATCAAACTTTACGGATGTGTGTGGATTATCGACCCCTGACTGAGGTCACTATCAAGAACAAGTACCCTCTTCCAAGGATTGACATTTTATTTGATCAATTGACTGGGGCGAGGGTATTCTCCAAGATTGATCTCAGATCGGGCTATCACCAGATCCGTATTCGGCCCGAGGATATACCAAAGATCGTGTTCACTACGCGGTATGGGTTATTTGAATATCTAGTAATGTCTTTCGGATTGACAAATGCTCCTACCCACTTCACGTATTTGATGAACTCGGGAGTCATGCCCGAGTTGGACAAGTTTGTGGTGGTCTTCATTGACGATATTCTAATATATTCCAAAAATGAAGAGGAGCACGCCCAACATTTATGGATCGTGTTAATGCGCCTGAGAGAACATCAGTTGTATGCCAAATTCAGCAAATGCACGTTTTGGCTGGAGGAAATTCAGTTTCTGGGACATGTTCTATCTGCCAGGGGGATTGCGGTAGATCCCAGCAAAGTCAAGGACATTTTGGAGTGGAAACCCCCGACCACTGTTCATCAAGTCCGAAGTTTCCTTGGACTGGCAGGATATTACCGCAGATTCATACCAGATTTTTCTAAGCTTGTGAAGCCAATCACAAGTTTATTGAAGAATGATATGAAATTCAATTGGTCTTCTAAGTGTAATGAAGCTTTTGAGCAATTGAAGACATTATTAACCACTGCTCCGGTATTGGCTCAACGGATATCACCAAGCCCTTTGATGTATATTGTGATGCATCAGGCAGTGGACTCGGCTGTGTGTTAATGCAAGAAGGCCGAGTAATTGCGTATGCTTCAAGGCAGTTGCGTCGACATGAGGAGCATTACCCAACTCATGATTTGGAGCTAGCTGCTGTGGTTCATGCCCTAAAGATCTGGCGTCATTATCTACTGGGTAATATCTGTCACATTTATACAGATCATAAAAGCTTGAAGTATATCTTCACCCAGTCAGAATTGAATATGAGGCAAAGACGATGGCTTGAGCTTATTAAGGATTATGAACTAGAAATTCATTATCACCCAGGCAAGGCCAATGTGGTGGCAGATGCACTTAGCCGTAAGGTTTCCTGTCACTGTCTTATGGTGAAGACTTCTGACAATACATTATGTCAGGAGATGGAGAAGCTAAACCTGGGAATGGTCCAATAAGGAACCCTAAGTCAGCTAAAGCTTGAGTCAGTCCTTTTGCAAAGGATAATCGATGCTCAAAGGGATAATGAGGGTATGAAACACATTCGTGAGAAGATAAGGGCTGGAAAAGCCAAATGTTTTAAAGAAGATGATCAAGGCATTGTATGGTTTAATAACCGCATAGTGGTGCCAAAGAATGAAGAGATCTGCCAGCAAATTCTTGATGAAGCACATCTTAGTCGCTATTCTATTCATCCCGGAAGCACTAAGATGTACCAAGACTTGAAGCAACATTATTGGTGGACAAAGATGAAGATCGAGATTGCACGCTATGTGGCTAGATGTGACACCTGCAGACGTGTCAAGGCCATACATTTGAAAGCTGCCGATCCATTACAGTCTCTACCAATACCGACATGGAAATGGGAAGACATAAGTATGGACTTTATTGTGGGATTGCCCAGAACCGCAAAAGGGTATGACTCTATTTGGGTTATCATTGATCGACTTACCAAGATTGCCCACTTCCTCCCGGTTAAAGTAAAATATCCTGTCATCACCTATGCGGAATTATACATTGCTCGCATTCTCAGTTTGCACGGTGTTCCAAAGACTATAGTGTCGGATCGTGGATCCCAATTCGTATACAAATTTTGGGAAGAACTTCATAAGTCCCTGGGTACTAAGCTGCTCCACAGTTCGGCCTATCACCCTCAAACAAGTGGACAGACTGAGAGGGTTAATCAAATATTCGAAGATATGCTGCGGGCGTGTGTTCTGGACTTCTCACGGAAATGGGATGAATGTTTGCCCTTAGCGAAGTTTTCATATAATAATAGCTATCAAGAAAGTATCAAGATGGCACCTTTCGAAGCTTTATATGGACGACGATGTCGTACTTCGCTAAATTGGTCTGAACCTGGTGAAAGGTATTTCTTGAGGCCTGATATGGTGAAAGAGACTGAAGAAAAGGTTCGGAAAATAATTCATGATATGAAGAAAGCCCAAGCTCGTCAGAAGAGTTATGCAGACAAACGGCGAATGCCCTTGTATTTTCTTGAAGGGGACTATGTCTACTTGAAGGTTTCACCAATGAAGGGAGTATCGCGTTTCGGGGTTAAAGGGAAGCTTGCACCCAGGTACATTGGTCCATTCCCTATACTTGAGCAATGTGGACCAGTGGCGTATCGACTGCAGCTCCCCGAAACTTTGTCTGCTATACATAATGTGTTCCATGTGTCCCAATTGAAGAAATGTCTTCGGGTTCCTGATTGAACCGTTGAAGTGACAGATGTTGTCCTTGAACCGGACTTGATATATTCCGAACATCCCATTTGGGTCCTAGATCAAAAGGACAGGGTTACCCGAAGAAAAACTCTCAAGTTCTATAAGATACAGTGGAACCAACATTCTGAAGAAGAGGCTACGTGGGAAACTCAAGACTTTTTAGATAAGAATTTCCCAGGCTTTTTAGCCTCATGTAATTTGTAAAGTGTGTATAGTTGTTGTAATAAAGGAATGAACCCCACACCACCCCTGCCTTATACCAGAAATAAGGAAATAAGAATGTGACACATTTCCTTTTCCATTACTCACCCTAGGACTTTTAATCTCGGGACGAGATTCTTTTATGGGGGAAAGGATGTAACACCCCTGGTGTTACTGTAACTAAAACTTGAGCATGGCATCATAAACATTGGCATTGCATATGTTTGACACACCTAGAGTGCATTTACTAGGTAAAAATTTCAAATAAGTTGTATTGTCCTAGTGTTTTGCAAATAAGACCCTGAATAGGGCACTTAACCCTAAAGGGGGATTAAAGGGGTAAAACATAACCCAAATTGAGAAAACCTAAAAGCTTTAAGGAAAAGGTCATAAAATGATCCCAAGAATAAAGTTGAATCACATTTATACCCCTGAAATACCAGAAACCCTAAGTGAAACCGTGGAAAACCCTAAGTTCAAACCCTAGGGGCCTATGTGCAAAAACAGTGCACATTTGGACTAAAGTGTAAAAACTACAATGTTAAGGCATATTAAGTCCTTTGGTTCTCAAATATATGAATTTGCAAGTTAAACCCTAAGTTTTGGGTCTATTTGCAAAAATCACCTCTTAACCCCTATATAGCCTAAGTCTGAATTTCACAGATTTGGGCTCAACTTTGGAGCTTTGTAACTTTCAAACTATAGGGTTTTTTTCCCTATGTCACCACATCAAAATTGAAGATCAATCATTAGAGAACAACTTTGCTTAAGTATGTGAGCTCAGTTGTTGAGAGAAATCTGGGTTAATCATGCTCAAAATCAGGCTGTCAGGCTGATTAAGTCTGAAATCAGACTGACAGTGGACTGACATCAACTTCAAGCCCATTTTCCAGTATGATCCAGTGTTTTTTTGTGGCAGCACAATATAGCAATGTTGTAGAGGGTATATTGCTCTACAATGTTGCTGCAGAGTGATGATCATATTGCCATATGAATCTGGGTGAAAATGGTGCTCCAAGATGCTCTGTCAGTCGACTGAATGACGATCGCCATGGTACAGTACCTGGTTGGGATCAGACCAAAAGATCTCACCGCCGATGAAGTCTCGCCGTGATTCGTGTCAACGGCGCCAGGATTCGCACTCGGGGTGGATGGATAACGTTGCGGGGTTAAGGATCCTCGCCGCCGGTGAGCTGGAGGTCACTCCAGTGACTCACCGTGGCTTCCCCTTCTGCTTTGCGACTGGAACGATAGGCTCGCCGGTGAACCGCCGCCTCTCGGCCTTATGCCGCGTGGCTCTGCCTTTCCACCGCGTCGCCGTGACTCCCTATCGCTGTCTCATCAACGCCGGTGAAGTTGCCATGACGGTGGACACGAATTCGTGAAGTCGATGATCTTCCTTATCTCTGGCTGCCCGCACCGCCTGACTAAATTACGCGCCACCGCTTAAGTCTCCTATAAATTGATGGCTCGAGCAACTGCGCTAGGTCATCCCGAAGCTATAGCACCCACTCCCACCCTCGATCATTCACCGGCACGCGCGAATTTCCAATTCTCCCCAAATTCGGTCTCCGCCGCCGTGAAGAACAGCTCGCCGCGGCTAGCTCGATTCTGGTTAGCTCGCGTCCCTCTGTTGCTTGTTCTAGCATCCGTAGGTATCCCGTGAACCCCTCGACCCGCCCAATTGAACTGGATCACCACCACTCGTCGGGAACACCTTCATCCCTCTATAACTTTCTCGGTCACCGTGGCCAGGGAAAAGTAGAGTGCCATTCTTCAAATTAACTTAGGGGAAACGTTCTCTAGGTAATGAATTTGGTTTAGGCCAATGCTGAGAACTAGTCTTGGCCTCCTCCGGCCGGTCTGCGTGCTCGCCGGAGCTCGGCTGCGCGCGACGCCGTCGGGGACCTCCCCCTGTAAAGGATTAGAAGCCAGAGGGCTTTTCTCCAACCTGTCAGTGACGTAGGGTAATAGTGATAGAAGCCAGTTCTGATTAGCCAAACCCCGAGGGCCTCTATGCAAAGTCGCTAGAGCACGTGGGCGCGCGCGCGCGTTTCCCTCTGGTGTTGGGCCGACTGGGCTGAAACCAGCCCATTACTGTTTGAACTTTTTCTTTTTCAGTAGAACTTTAGAAATCCATAGAAAATTGTAGAAAAATCCTAAAATTGTCAAACTAATTTTCCTAGACTTCTTATTTTTCAACGTATTTAATAAAAATAGTTTCATGATTTTTAGATTAGATAAGGAATTTTAAGGCATTTAAACTAGCTTAAACCATTAGTTCTGGATTTTTAGGAGATAAATGTCAATTCCAAAAATGTCCAAACTTTTTATATGAACTCTACACATTATTTAGAAGCCTTGGGTAGAGTTTGGGTTGATTTGGACCTTGTTTGATAATTAGAACCCAAAACCCCACCCCTGCCCTATGAACTCCTTTACTGACTCCGGAAACCCTAAGTTCTCGAAGTTCCGTGAAGGAAAACTGTATTCAAGACCTTAGATAATAAATTCTATTTATATTTGCACTCTCACGAACATTACATGGCATTCATTCTTATATACATATATGTGGTTATGTTTAGAAAACGAAGAAGAGATTGAAGTGACCGAAGAGAAGGCACCACCACCTTTGGAATCTCAGGCAGGGTCTTGTCTCTACTTTGACATCTGCGGGCCTGAGCCTGACTCACCTACTAGCGAAGGCAAGCCCCGGTGCATTTGCCACCTTCCTTGATGAATTTAAAATCTTTCTCACTTGATTGATGCATTAGGTGATAGGAGTTGAACGCTTAAACAATTCCTGCATTACCTTCCTTGATCTTTGATTACCTTCCTTGATACCCTGTTTTATAAAAGGTTTTTATTATGCTTAGTATTGCTCTAGCCAAACAAAAGGTTTTGTTTTACAAAATGATGATTGGCAAAGTGGGAGGGATGTTTTTGAAAATAAAACTTGATGGTGGATCCATCATGGCTGTGATGGATTCAACATCAGAAAAGATGTACATCTGCCAGGTACCAAGTTTTTAGGTTTAAATGATTAAGCTGAGACCGGGCGGGTGACTTGCACGAGAAGAGAGTCTCGGTGTAGTGTCTCCGTCTGAGTCGATTAAGGACCGTGTCGATGTAGGCTTGATGACCGAGGACCCTTTAACTGGTCACATGCCTCGTCATGGGTAAGCCTTGCCTCGGGCAGACTAAGGCCAGAATAAGATAACACGAAATGGGCGTGGAGCGGTGTCAGAGTAGCGTGTACCCTCTGTGGCAAGAGGCTGGACGGTGGTGTATCTGTGCTCTCGGTTTGCGTGAACCTGATCTGGTCTTAAGAACCCCGGTGGCGGGTTGACATATGCAAGGGTTAAGTGCTACATATGTCGTGTGATTGGAGATCCTCAGCTAAGTATAATCGATTCGGATCACCGTACCTTCGCGGTTATGAAGACTTGGTCACTGCCCTATACGTAGAACTCCAGTAAAGATGAAGGATGGATTAAAAACTTGGCTAGTTCAGGATAAGTGTTTGAACTAGGTTAGCAAGAACTCTAGATATAGGTAAGTTACCTAACTTGACAATAAAACTGGATTTTTAAGGATCCACCCTTAGTAAGCATTTACGCAAAACAGAGTCTTTGATATTGAGATACCTTAACTTGACTCCCTTATAACCAGCATACCCTTGAGAGTCTTTTCTTTAGTCGGGTAAGACTTGCTGAGTAATTCCATACTCAGGGTTTATTCCCTCGTTGTTTTTAGGTGAGGAAGCAGCAAATTTTTGTTGCTTTTGTACCAAGGTGGTTCCAAATGAAGAAAAACAAGAGTGAAGTTACGGGAGGACATGGTCCTCCATAAGAAACTTTTATGTAAGAACTATCGGGAGGAATTTTTGCCTCCCTTGGTATTGTAATAATATTACTCAGCACTCGTTTTATAACTCTGGTCTGTAATAAGTAACTTGATCTTACTTTCTAAATAAATGTAAGTTTATGTAATCGCTTCCGCATTTCTATATCTCCGATGTTCTGTAATGTCTGCAAGATGGGTGAAACGTTCCTGGAAAGGTAAGAAAGAAGATACCGAACTTGTCAAGTGATTCAGGAACATCTATAGGGTTGTCTGATCTCTGTTGGACAAGGACAACTGTAGGTGGGTCTAATAACTTGGGAGGTTCCGTCACACCGCCTCGCCCGACCTCATGCTCCGGCCTCGGGAGGAGGTCTCCGCCTCGCCCGACCTCAGGCTCCGGCCTCGGGAGGAGGTCTCTGCCTCGCCCGACCCCCGGACTCAGCCTCGACCCCGGTCTCGGGAGGAATCGCGTCCTCGCCCGACCCCGGCCTCGGCCTCAAGAGAAGTCTCCACCTCGACCGACCCTGGGCTCGGACTGACCGCGCTAATAGGGGATGCATCATTTCCCTATTCCTAGCCTGCTCAGGCTACAAGGAACAAGACCGGCGTCCCATCTGGCTTACCCCAGCGACGGGTAATGATGGTGCCCCACGTGCACCATGACGCCGGTGGCTATCAGCCCCTTACGACAGCAAGGAGATGTCAGCAGGATCCTCGCCGTGCTGCCAGCTATGCTCCTACAGGACTCAGGCGCTCCTCCGGCGGCCACGCCATCACATGTACATAGGGCTTAGGCACTCCACTGTCGGACACGTTAGCGCATAGCTATGCCCCCCGTTGTACGTCTGGACTCTCTCCTTGCCTCTATAAAAGGGAGATCCAGGGCCACCCTGAGGGGGGTTCGCGCGAGGGAAGCGGCAGATGAACTCTGTGTCCCTCCCTCTCTCACGCGACGCGCTTGTAACCCCTACTACGAGCGGCACCCCTGGTGCAAGATAATACAAGGCTTGTCCCACCTCTTGTGTTTCATCCCGCGCCAACCCATCTGGGCAGGGACACAGCGATTTCACTGGTCGGTCCAAGGGACCCCCCCGGGTCCGAGACGTCGACAGTTGGCACGCTAGGTAGGGGCCTGCTACGTGTTAACGAACACCTTCCCGTTGAGATCCAGATGGGGAGTCTTCAACAACCTCTCCTGCCCGGGACGGTGCTCCGCTTCGGGAGTCTCGAGTTCATGTCCCTCGACGGTAGCTACGACATGGTACTCCTCCCTCCACGGCGTGACGACAACGACGGTCTTCGACTCGCCCGGCGGCGGCGAGCTCTATGACAGCATCTCCCCACGGCAGAAGAGGAGCACTCCGATCGTCCCCGCCACCCTCCTCATCGGAAGAGACGGAGACGAGGCAACCGTGGCCACGCAAGAAGCGGCACCTTGTCGGCTGTCGCACCAGAGCGAGTCGACGACGCCGGCACTCCCCTGGGGGACATGTCGGACATTGTCCTCACACCTGAGATGACGACGGGTGTCACTTCCCCACGACGTGTCAGCCCAAGCAGACTGATGACGCCAGCACCCTCGCAAAGGACCTGCTGGGCGTTACCCTCGTACCTAAGATGACGGTGTGCTCCGCCCCCGACGCGACTTCACCACCGTCCAACGACCAAGAGGTACCGCCGTTCCCCATCCCGTACCTTTTTGGTTCAGCTTTGATCCACCTAGCAACCCCGCTATGGTGAGCGCCTTCGTAAAGGCGTATCCAAACCTTCCGGGGTACCACATGTGGTCGACCTGGGACTGACTGACAGCCGTCTCAACCTTCGGACTGGCGGGTTCTGAGGAAGAGGACGACCCCGACTCTGGTTGGGATTTCTCTGCCCTTAATGACCCCGGTGCCATGCGAGGCTTCATGTCCGCATGTGACCACTGCCTCTCCGGTTGTTCTGACGATGGCCATGACCTTGACGACGAGGGTTACGGCCCAAGTCACGAATGTTTCCACATCGATCTGGGAGATCACAACAAAGGCAACCACCTCGGTATGCCAGAGGTTGACGATCCCCCTGGGCCCGCATCTCGCGTTGACATCCCGTGGGATCTAGCTATGGTCCCAGTCCCTGCGGGGGGTCAGGACAAACAGCTCGAGCAAATCCGTGAGATGCAGGCCCGGGTCGACGGGGAAGCAGGCCGGCTTGTACCGCTTCGATAGAACATCGAACAGGAGTGGGCAGGCCGAACACTCGCCGGAGAAGCCTGTCACCGGCCCCAAGACATCCGGCGCTGTATCGTCGACAATGCCAGGGCAGCGCTGCCCCCGGCCGTTAGTGGGTCTGGCCAGTACCTAGCTGCAACGACGATGCTGCTTCGAGCCATGCTGGAGCCATCCACCATCGAGGGACGGCGTATCCAGGGCGAACTCAAGAATCTCCTCGAAGGCGCCACGGTTCGACGAGCCAAGAGCTCCGCCTCCTGCAGGCGAGCGGACCCCTCGGAGCATCACACGGAGTCCTCCCGGCGCATTCGGGAAGCCTCGGTCCACCCCGAGCGTACGCGGGACGAGGCACCCGCCGCCCGGGAACGCCTCGGCAACGAGCACCACCATCTCGACCATCGAGCCCGCCTCGAAGAGAAGGTGTGCCGAGGCTACCATCCTAGGCGTGGGGGATGCTACAACAGTGAGGAGGATCACAGTCCTTCGCCCTGAACCACCCGGTCCGTGAGTCTTCAGCCGGGCCATACGACGAGCGCCGTTCCCTACCTGTTTCCGAGCCTCGACTACCATTACCAAGTACTCGGGGGAGACGAGGCCCGAGCTGTGGCTCGCAGACTACCGACTGGCATGCCAGTTGGGAGGGGCGGACGATGACAACCTCATCATCCGTAATCTACCCCTTTTCGTCTCCGACGCTGCCCGAGCCTGGCTGGAGCATCTGCCTCCTACGCTGATCTCCGACTGGGACGATCTGGTCAAAGCTTTCGCGGGAAACTTCCAAGGCACATACGTGCGCCCTGGGAACTCGTGGGACCTCCGAAGCTGCCGCCAGCAGCTAGGGGAGTCCCTCCGAGAGTACATCCGACGATTTTCAAAGCAGCGCACCGAGCTGCCCAACGTTACTGACTCGGATGTCATCGGGGCTTTCCTTGCCAGCACCACTAGCCGAGACCTGGTGAGCAAACTGGGGAGCAAGACTCCCACCCGTGCGAGCGAACTAATGGACGTCGCCACCAAGTTCGCCTCGGGTCAAGAGGCGGCCGAAACCATCTTCCAAAAGGACAAGCAGCCTCAGGGGGAACCGAAGACAGACGCTCCTGAGGCGTCCGCCCAGCGGGGCACGAAGAAGAAGGCTAAAAACAAGTCGCGAGCGAAGCACGACGCTGCAGACGCGAATCTCGTCGTTGCGGCCGAGCACAGGAACCCTCAGAAACCTCCTAGAGGGGCTGGCGCGTTCGACAAGATGCTCAAAGAGCCGTGCCCCTATCACCAGGGGTCCGTCAAGCACACCCTCGAAGAATGTGTCATGCTCCGACGCTACTTCCATAAGACCGGGCCCCCGGCGGAGGATGGCAAGGGCCATGACAATGATAAGAAGGAGAGCGATAAGGAAGAGAGATTCCCGGAAGTCCATAACTGCTTCATGATCTACGGCGGGCAGGCGGCGAACGCCTCGGCTCGGCACCACAAGCAGGAGCGCCAGGAAGTCTGCTTGGTGAAGGTGGCGGCGCCAGTCTACCTAGACTGGTCTGACAAGCCTATCACCTTCGACCAAGGCGACCACCCCGACTTCATGCCAAGCCCGGGAAGGTACCTGCTCGTCGTTGATCCGGTCATCGGCAACGTTAGGCTCTCCAAGGTCCTCATGGACGGAGGCAGTAGCCTTAACATCATCTACGCTGAGACCCTGGAACTCTTAGGGGTTGATCGGTCCGAGGTCCGGGCCGGTGCGGTACCCTTCCATGGGATCGCGCCCGGGAAGCAAATCCTACCCCTCGGACGGATCGACTTACCTGTCTGCTTTAGAACTCCCTCTAACTTCCGAAAGGAAGCTCTCACCTTTGAGTTCGTTGGGTTCCGAGGAACCTACCATGCGGTGTTGGGAAGACCATGCTACGCCAAGTTCATGGCCGTCCCCAACTACACCTACCTCAAGCTCAAGATGTCGGGCCAGAATGGGATCATCACCGTCGGATCCACGTACCGCCACACGTACGAATGCGATGTGGAATGCGTGGATTATGCCGAGGCTCTCGCCGAGTCCAAGGCCCTCATCGCCGACCTGGAACGCCTCTCCCAGGAGGCGCCCGACGCGAAGTAGCACGCCGGCAACTTCGAACCAGTTGAGGCGGTAAAGTCCATCTCTCTCGACCCCAGCAATGACGCCAACAAGCAAGTTTGGATCAGCTCCGAGCTCGACCCCAAATAGGAAGCAGTGCTTGTCGACTTTCTCCACGCAAACGCTGAAGTCTTTGCGTGGAGTCCCTCGGACATGCCCGGCATACTGAGGGATGTCACCGAGCACTCACTAGACATCAGAGCTGGAGCCCGACCCGTGAAGCAAACCCTACGCCGTTTTGATGAAGAAAAGCGCAGGGCCATAGGCGAGGAGATCCACAAGCTACACACGGCAGGTTTTATCAAAGAGGTATTCCATCCTGAATGGTTAGCTAACCCTGTTCTTGTAAGGAAGAAGGAAGGGAAATGGAGGATGTGTGTAGACTACACTGGTCTAAACAAAGCATGTCCGAAAGTTCCCTACCCTCTACCTCGCATCGATCAAATCGTGGACTCCACTGCTTGGTGCGAAACCCTGTCATTCCTCGATGCCTACTCAGGCTATCACCAAATCAAGATGAAAGAGTCCGACCAGCTCGCGACTTCTTTCATCACACCTTTTGGCATGTACTGTTACACTACAATGCCATTTGGGTTGAGGAATGCAGGCGTCACTTACCATAGGTGCATGAACCACGTGTTCGAAGAACACATCGGCAGAATGGTCGAGGCTTACATCGACGACATCGTTGTCAAGACGAAGAGAGCCTCCGACCTCCTCTCTGACCTTGAAACGACATTCAAGTGTCTGAGAGCAAAAGGCGTGAAGCTCAATCCCGAGAAGTGTGTCTTTGGAGTCCCCCGAGGCATGCTCCTTGGATTCATCGTCTCCGAGCGGGGCATCGAGGCCAACCCGGAGAAAATCGCGGCCATCACCAACATGGGACCGATCAAAGATTTGAAAGGAGTACAGAGGGTCATGGGATGCCTTGCGGCTCTGAGCTGCTTCATCTCACGCCTTGGCGAGAAAGGCTTGCCTCTGTACCGCCTCTTAAGGAAGGCCGAGTGCTTCACTTGGACCCCCGAGGCCGAGGAAGCCCTCGGAAACCTTAAGGCGCTCCTTACGAACACACCCATCCTAGTGCCCCCCGCTGCAGGAGAAGCCCTCTTGATCTATGTAGCCGCGACTACTCAGGTG
The DNA here is from genome assembly GCA_029449295.1 of Zea luxurians. Lineage (NCBI taxonomy): Eukaryota > Viridiplantae > Streptophyta > Magnoliopsida > Poales > Poaceae > Zea > Zea luxurians. The sequence continues at coordinate 81,041,078 of JAOPSE010000003.1, read as the reverse complement.
GTCAGCGCCGTGATCGTAGTCGAGAGACGAGAAGAAGGGCATGCACTACCCGTCCAGAGGCCAGTCTACTTCATCAGCGAAGTGCTTTCCGAGACCAAAGTCCACTACCCACAGATCCAGAAGCTGCTCTACGTAGTGATCCTGACACGACAAAAGTTGCGACACTACTTCGAGTCTCATCCGGTGACTGTGGTGTCATCCTTCCCCCTAGGGGAGATCATCCAGTGCCGTGAGGCCTCGGGTAGGATAGCAAAGTGGGCAGTGGAACTTATGGGCGAAACGCTATCATTCGCTCCTCGGAAGGCCATAAAATCCCAGGTCTTGGCAGACTTCTTGGCTGAGTGGACTGACACCTAGTTACCAACAACTCCAATCCAGCCCGAGCTCTGGACCATGTACTTCGATGGATCACTCATGAAAACAGGAGTAGGCGCTGGCCTGCTCTTTGTTTCACCCCTCGAAAAGCATCTCCGCTATATCATTCGCCTCTATTTTCCGGCATCAAACAACGTGTCCGAGTATGAGGCACTGGTTAACGGGCTACGCATCGCCATCGAGCTAGGGGTCCGACGCCTCGACGCTCGAGGCGACTTGCAGCTTGTCATTGACCAAGTCATGAAGAACTCCCACTGTCGTGACCGGAGGATGGAAGCCTACTGTGACGAAGTCCGGCGCCTGGAAAACAAGTTCTATGGGCTGGAGCTCAACCACATTGCCCGACGATACAACGAGATTGCGGACGAGCTGGCGAAAATAGCCTCGGGGCAAACAACGGTTCCCCTGGACGTCTTCTCCAGAGACCTACATCAACCATCCGTCAAGATCGACGACGCACTCGAGCCTGGGGAAGCCTCGGCCCAGCCCGAGGTACCCTCGGCCGAGCCCGAGGTACCCTCGGCCGGACCCGAGGCACCCTCGGCCATCGAGGAAGAGGCCTTGCCCATCGAGGAGGAACAGAATGGGGTCACGCCAGATCCGAACTGGCAGACCCCGTACCTAGAATATCTCCTCCGAGGAGAGCTTCCCATCGACAATACCAAAGCTCGGTGGCTGGCTCAACGCGCCAAGTCATTCGTCTTGCTGGGTGATGAAAAAGAGCTCTATCACCACAGCCCCTCGAGCATCCTCCAACGATGCATATCTATCGCCCAAGGACAAGAGCTGTTGTAAGAAATACACTCAGGGGCTTGCGGCCACCATGCAGCACCTCGAGCCCTCGTGGGGAATGCCTTCCGATAAGGTTTCTACTGGCCAACCGCGGTGGCCGACGCCACTAGGATTGTGCGCTCCTGCTGGGGGTGTCAGTTCTACGCAAAGCAGATGCATCTGCCCGCTCAGGCCTTGCAGACGATACCCATCACCTGGCCATTTACTGTGTGGGGTCTAGACCTCGTCGGTTCCTTGCAGAAGGCACCCAGGGGCTTCACGCACCCGCTGGTCGCTATTGACAAATTCTCCAAGTGGATCGAGGTCCGACCCCTAAACAGCATCAGGTCCGAGTAGGCGGTGGCGTTCTTCACCAACATCATCCATCGCTTCAGGGTCCCAAACTCCATCATCACCAAAAATGGCACGCAGTTCACCGGAAAAAATTTCCTGGACTTCTGCGACGATCACCACATCCGTGTGGACTGGGCCGCCGTAGCTCATCCCATGACGAATGGGCAGGTGGAGCGTGCCAACGGTATGATTTTGCAGGGGCTCAAACCAAGGATCTACAACAACCTCAACAAGTTCGGCAAGTGGTGGATGAAAGAGCTACCCTCGGTAGTCTAGAGTCTGAGGACGACGCCGAGCCACGCCACGGGTTTTACGCCATTCTTTCTAGTCTATGGGGCCGAGGCCGTCCTCCCCACGGACTTAGAATAAGGGTCCCCGAGGACCAAGGCGTATGATGACCGAAGCAACCAGACCAGCCGAGAAGACTCGCTGGACCAACTCAAGGAGGCTCGGGACGTCGCCTTACTACATTCGGCACGGTACCAGCGGTCGCTGCGGCGCTACCACGTCCGAAGCGTTCGATCCCGAGGCTTCCAAGTGGGAGACTTGGTGCTTCGCCTACGACAGGACGCCCGAGGGCGCCACAAGCTCACTCCTCCCTGGGAAGGACCCTTCATCATCGCTAAGATCTTGAAGCCCGGAACATACAAGCTGGCCAACGACCAAGGCGAGGTCTACAGCAACGCTTGGAACATCCAACAGCTATGTTGCTTCTACCCTTAACATGTTTTAAGTCGTTCATGTACCTCGTTTACATACACAAAGTCTAACCGTCAAGGAAGGGTCGGCCTTGCCTCAGCAAAGCCCGACCCTCCCTTGGGGGCTAGAAGGGGTGTCGGCGTTTCGACCTCGGGGGGTCCCTGGACCGACGAGTGAATTGTCGCCGCGTGGAGCATGAAGGGGGAGAAGAGACAGGCAAAGTGTGGGAATCCCGCGGCCTCTGTGTTGCCCTGCGCCTAGATCGGGTGCGCTTGCAGTAGGGGGTTACAAGCGTCCGCGTGGGAGAGTGACCGTCCGCCAGCTGTGACGGAACCTCCCAAGTAATCAGGCCCACCTACAGTTGTCCTTGTCTAGCAGACATCAGACACCCTGTAGATGTTCCTAAGTTACTTGACAAGCTTGTTATCTTTCCTTACCTCACCAGGAACGTTTCACCCGTCTTGCAGACATTACAGATCATCGGAGGTCAAGAAATGCGGAAGCGAATTACATAAACTTACATTTATTTCCAAAAGCAAGCTCGAGTTATTTTATTACAGACCAGTCTAAAAGTGAGTGCATATAAGTAATAATTATACAAACCAGGGAGACACAAACTTCTCCCGAAAGACTATAAACAAAAGATCCTAGATGGAGGACCGAGTCCTCCCGCACTTCAGTCTTGTTTTTCCTCGTTGGGAACCACCTTAGCACAGAAGCAGCAAAAGTCTGCTACTTCCCCACCTAAAACAACAAAGGGATAAACCCTGAGTATGGAATTACTCAGCAAGTCTTACCCGACTAAGGAAAAGACTCTCAAGGGTATGCTGGATAAATAGGAGTCAAGGGGAGGCTTTAGCAAAAATCAACTTATATTTTTGCAGAAGTTGCTTACTAAGGTGAGTCCTTACTTTCAATCTTTTAACGCCATATTAAGTATTAATAGACTCCATTTGCATCTAGTCTAATTTCACATCATATCAAGACAACATCATTTTTATCCATCGTTTTCACATCCTGACTCTAGGTTGTAGAAAAGTGACCAAGTCTTCATAACCGCGAAGGTACGGCGATCCGAATCGATTATACTCAGCTGAGGATCTCCAATCACACGACATATGTAGCACTTAACCCTTGCATATGTCAACCCGCCACCAGGGTTCTTAAGACCGGATCAGGTTCACGCAAACCGAGAGCACAGATACACCACCGTCCAGCCTCTTGCCACGGAGGGTACACGCTACTCTCGCCACCGCTCCACTCCCATTTCGTGTTATCTTATTCCGGCCTTAGTCTGCCCGAGGCAAGGCTTACCCATGACGAGGCATGTGACCAGTTAAAGGGTCCTCGGTCAGCACGCCTACATACGCGTTAATCCTTAACCAACCTGGGTAGAACATCACTTGTTCCTACCCCAAGTCTCAATTTAAGTATTTCCATCCTTAGGATTGTGTCTGTTCCTTAGGAGGAAAGAGCATCTCAGGGAACTTTGCAGTACGATCCCACTATTGCTCCAAATGAAAATATTCTTGCAGGTAGAAGCCATCCTCTCCATGGTTAAATTGAGGACAACCTCTATCCACAAGATCTAAGCAAGGCTAAGCATTTTTGTAAATCATAATTTTGATACTTCATAGAAGTATCTAAACAGGTATGGATATCAAGGAAAGCAATGCATCAAAGGGTTTCAAGTAACTCCTATGAACCTAATGCACATTTCACTAGACTTAAGTGTGCGAAAAGGATTTAAAAACACAAGGAAAAGGGTTGCATGCACCGGGGCTTGCCTTTGTTATCAGGTGTGTCCTGCTCGGATCCACAGATATCGAAATAAAAGCAGTTGTCTGCTTGAGGATCAGAGGTTGGTGGTATCCCTTCTTCAGAGACTTCTTCTTCTTCTTCGTGCTCTAACATAACCACATACATGCATAAGGATGGATGTCATGGGATGCTCATGAGGATGCAAAGATAATATAAACTTATTATTTATGTCTTGAGTACAAATTTCCTTCACGGTACTCCGAGAACCTAGGGTTTCCGGAGTCAGTAAAGGAGTTCATGGAGCAGGGGGGTGGTTTTGGGTTTAGTGATCAAACAAGGTCCAAATCAAACCAAACTCTACCCATGGCTTCTAAATAATGTGAAAAGCTCACATAAAAAGTTTGGGAAATTTTGGACTTATTATTTATTTTCTAAAAATCCAGAATCGATGGTTTAGGCTATTTTAAATACCCTAAAATTCCCTATTTGATCTAAAAATCATGAGTTTATTTTTATTAAATACTAGGGAAAATAACAAGCCTAGGAAAATTTGTCTCATATTTTTAGGATTTTTCTACCATTTTCTAGAATTATTTTAACTCTGGGATAAAAAGAAAAGGGAAAACTTGTAACAGTTCTGGGCTGATTTTGGCCCAAGCAGCCCAGAACAGAGGGGACAGCGCGCTCGCGCCCGCGCGCGCTCTGGTAGTTTTGCGGATAGGTCCTCGGATTCTCAGCTAAACCAAAATAGGTCCATTCACTATTGTACGAAGTCACTGACGATTTGCAGAAACGTCCTCAAGTTTCTATTTCTTCCCCGCGATTGCCCCTGACCACGCCGCGCCTTGGATCCTTCCCGACGTGGCCCGTACCGGACATGGCCGGCGAGGACTGCTTAAGCTAACGGTCGGAGAGGCTTTACGGACCTAAGGTGACCTAAGAACGGTCCTCGATTTCGGATGGCGCTCCAAGAAAGTGTTTTGTCCACGCTCAGGGCGGAAACCGGGGCGTCGAGCTCACGTTCCCATACAACCATGGCCGGACTGAGCAAACGGACGCCACCGAGAGCTTCACAAGCATGCAGAGGCACGAAAACGATACACGAATTGAATGGCGACTTACCAGAATGAGCTGGCCACGGAGAGCTAGATTCTTGCGGTGTTTTGGGTGGATTTGGGGGAAACGCGAAATTCGAGCTCGTCGGTGAACCACTGGAGACAATACTGGGCGTCGAGGTACTTGATACCATACGGACCTAGGGGCACACTCAATTTATAGGCGCCGGGGGCGGTGGTCCGTGAATTTGGATGAGACATACGGCGGTCGGAGATGGAGAAGAAGCGTTGGCCGCGGTGAATACGTGGCTACCGCCGTGGCAAGCTCCCCGTCGATGATGGGATGGACTAGAGGAGTCACGATGACGAGGTGTAAAGACAGAGCCACGCGGCGGACGCCGGTGATGGCTCAACGGCGGTGAAATCCATATCCCCGAGCGGAGAGCAAGGGGGAGGAAAGCGCTACAGCTGGCCGGAGTGGCTTACAGCTCACCGACGGCGAGGACTCACACCGGCCATGCTTATCCAAAAACTACTGAGCACGAATCGTGACGAACGACGATCGACGGCGACGGCTACCAGCGGTGAGCTCGAATAGAATCTTCTTCAGTTTAGCCGTTACTGTACCATCAGAACACCTTTATCAGAACACCTGACAGTCCAGTTTCCAGAGCACGTAACTTCCAAGTTTGTGCAGCAACTCGATTGCCTTTCTCAAACAAAGTTGTAGAGCAATATACCATCTATAATTCGACTATAGGACTAGAACACATTTGAGCACTGGATCATGCTCAAAACCTAGCTTGAAGTCGAGGTCAGTTCACTGCTAGTCTGAAAATTCAGACATAACAGCCTGACAACCCAACTTTAGCTTGGTTTTCTCTAAATTCTTCTTAACAACTAAGCTCACAACCTTAAGCAAAGTTGTTCTCCTATAATGGGTCTTCAACTTTGATGTGGTGACCTAGGGCAAAAACCCTATATCCTGAAAGATACAAAGCCCCAAAGTTGAGCCAATTCTCTGAATTTTCAGACTTAGAGTAAAACTCAAATGAGGTCCATTTTGCATTTAAGTCCAAAACTTAGGGTTTGGCTTTCAAATCCACATATTGGTGAACCAAAGGACTTAAGGAACCTATTTGGCTTGGTTTTTGCACTTTAACCCAAAAGTGGGCTAATTTTGCACTTAGGTCCCTAGGGTTTGGTTTCAGGGTTTTCCAGTGTTCCAATTAGGGTTTCTGGTATTCCAGGGGTATAAGTGGGATTCAACTTTGTTCTTAGGGTCATTTTATGACCTTTACCCTAAAGCTTTTAGGTTTTCTTAACTTGGGTCAAGTTTTACCCCTTTAATCACTTTTTAGGGTTAAGTCCTTTAACCAGGGTCCTATTTGTAAAACATTAAACCAATACAACTTGTTTAAAATTTTTGCCTAGTGAATGCACTCTAGGTGTGTCAAACATATGCAATGCCCATGCTTATGATGTCATGCTCCAGTTTTAGTTATAGTAACACCAGGGGTGTTACACCAGCCCCGTCCTCCCGCGTGGCCAACCTTCTCGTATGAGTGCCCTGGACCTTCCTTTTATAGGTGTAAGGAGAGGGTCCAGGTGTACAACGGGGGGTGTAGCAGTGTGCTAACGTGTCTAGCAGAGAGGAGCTAGCGCCCTAAGTACATGCCATTGTGGCAGCTGGAGAGGTTTTGGCACCCTGTTCCTGTGATGTCGTGGCTGTCGGAGGAGCGCTGGAGCCTTGCGGAAGGACAGCTGTCGGGGCTGCCGAGTCCTTGCTGACGTCTCCTTGCTTCCATAAGGGGTTTGAGAGCCGCCGTCGTCATGGGGCACATAGGGCGCCATCATTACTTGTTTTACCGGGGCGAGCTGGATGGGACGCCGGTCTTGTCCCCCGTAGCCTGAGCTAGCTAGGGGTTGAGTAATGATGGCCCCTCCTGTGGCGTGGTCGGCCCGAGCCCTGGATCGGGCGAGGCGGAGGCTCCTCCGAGGTCGAGGTCGAGTCCGAGCCCTAGGGTCGGGTGAGGCAGAGTTCGTTGTCGAGGTCGAGTCCGAGTCCTGGGGTCAGGGTCGAGTCCGAGCCCTGGAGTCGGGCGAAGCGGAGTTTGTTGTCTTCCGAGGCCGTAGCTTAGTCCGAGCCCTGGGTCGGGCGGAGCGGAGTCCGTCATCTTCCGAGGCCGTAGCCTAGTCCGAGCCCTGGGTCGGGCGAGGTGGAGTTTCCCATGGCGCCCGAAGCCTTGGCTTGCTGTCAGCCTCACTCTATCGAGTGGCACTGCAGTCGCAGCGATGCAGGCGGTGCTGTCCTCTCGTCAGGCCGGTCAGTGGAGCGGCGAAGTGACTGCGGTCACTTCGGCTCTGTTGACTGGGGAGCGCGCGTCAGGATAAGGTGTCAGGCCACCTTTGCATTAAATGCTCCTGCAATGCGGTCGGTCGGTGCGGCGATCTGGCCAAGGTTGCTTCTCGGCGAAGACTGGGCCTCGGGCGAGCCGAGGGTGTGCCCGTTGCTTAAGGGGGTACCTCGGGCGAGGCGTGAGTCCTCTGGGGTCGGCTGACCTCGCTCGAGGCTGGGCTCGGGCGTGGCGGGATCGTGTCCCTTGAGCTAATCGCACCCATCAGGCCTTTGCAGCTTTGTGCTGATGGGGTTTACCAGCTGAGATTTAGGAACCTTGGGGTACCCCAAATTATGGTCCCCGACAGTAGCCCCCGAGCCTCCAAGGGAGTGTTAATACTCGCTTGGAGGCTTTTGTCGCACTTTTTTGCAAGGGGACCGACCTTTCTCGGTTGCGTTTTATTCCGGCGGGGGCGCGCGAGCGCACCCGCCGGGTGTAGCCTCCGAGGCCTCGGAGGAGTGGTTAGACTCCTTCGAGGTCTTAATGCGTTTCGCGATGCTTTGGCCGATCTGGTCGTCCCCCCATGCGAACTGGCCGTAGCCCGGGTGCACCGTCGAGTCCCAAGTTCTCGGGCTGGTATGTTGACGCTGTCAACGGTTTAGCCAGAGCCGGGTTAGCGAGAGCAGCCCCCGAGCCTCCGCATAGAGCGAGAGGATGATCAAGGACAGACTCGACTTTTTTTACATACGCCCCTGCGTCGCCTTTCCGCAAGGAGGAGGGGGGAAAGCGCCATGTTTTCCCTTGGAGGGCGTCGAACATGGTGTCTCCAGCGAGTTGCGAACGGGTGATCCAAGTGGACGCCCGTGCCCCATTCGTTAGGGGTCGGTTGTGGCCCGGAGGCATGCCCAAAAGTACCTGCGGGTGATTTGCTGGACTCGGTCCCCTTTCGACGAGGTCCGAGGGCTCGATGCCTCCCTCTGGTGGGATTCCGTTATAGAATCGTTCCCGCGGGTCTCGGAAATGTCCTAGGGTACCTCGGGAGCGCAGCCCGAGCCTTGGTTATGTATCGAACGTACCCATGGTCATCCCTCACTCTATGTCTGAGGCGCCTGTGAACCCTTCGGGGGCCAGCCTTCGAACCTCTGATCAGTAGTGGGCACGGAGCCCGAGTAGCCTGAGGCAGTCGTTGAACCCTTCCGAGGGGCCAGCCATCGAACCTCTGACCAGTAGCGGGTGCCGAACCCGAATGCTCTGAGGCGGCTGTCGAACCCTTCCGAGGGGCTAGCCTTCGAACCTCTGATCAGTAGTGGGGGGGCTCGGAGCCCGTTTCCTTCGCGGAGAAGGATCCCATGTATTCCCTTTCCCGGTCCCTGTTGTAAGAGAGAGAAAGAGAAAAAAGGGAAAGGATATAAAATCGAACGTCCTGGCGCACCTTTTTTGACGCGGTTAATGCGGCGGAAACGAAGCGCCGTTCGCTTCGTCTGCCAAAGGTGCCGCCTGCCCTGCCGCAGAGTTAATGCGACGGGACGAGTGGTTCGCTGGGCAGGCGTTGCACGTGCGCGAGCCGTTCGAGGAACGGAACACGGGCGCGTCATCTCCACACTGCGGGAGAGGGTTCTCTCGCTGTCCCTGGAGGGGACGTGAGCCTGCGGATGACTTGACCGCTGCTTCCACCAGTCTGCCACCGCCATCGTTGCCGGCCCATCTTTGGCCGTATCGGCCGTCATGCCTTCTCCCGCGGCTGGCTCACCCGTGACCGACGTGCCTGGTTGGCACTGCTGGGTCATGTGTGGGGGTGCCTCAAGTCGCGGTACTGGTTCCGCAGTTGAGGAGGCACGGCAGTGGCGCGAGCGGCGGTGCAGTTTCTTGCACGTAGTAACCGGCGCGCCGGTTACATGACGTGTGGGCCTGGGCCTCCATGCTGGACGCATCGAAGTCGAACGGGTGCGCCCCCTTGGTGCGGTTGCATGCCGCCTGCATGGCGGTCCGCCCTTTCGCCTGCTGGTCTAGGCAAAAGTGGAGGAGCACTCGTAACCGCTGGGCAGTTACGCGCACCATGCACGCCGGTTTGACTTCTTCCGCCTTGGGCCAGCTTGCATGACGTGTGGGACCTAGCCCCCGCGTCGCAGGGGGGAAAGACCTTGGAGCGTGTTGGAGAAGACTCAGCCCACGACGGCTGAGGACGCAAGTGGGGGGAGTTGCCTTTAAAAGGAGGGTGACCCCCTTGAAAGGCAACCATGTCTTCGTGTTCCCCTCATGCATCGTGTCTTTCCACCTTTCGAGTCCCCGGGTGGGGAGCGCCCGGGGTTCTTCCGCCTTGTCGTCGTCGGAGGAACACAACTCCAGGGAAGTTGGTACCTTTCGGCTATCGTTCGGCTTCAAGGATTTTCGTCACGCAGCCCGGTTGCATCCCCTCGTCGGCGGTCACCCAAGACGGTGACCTCCAGCTCTGTGGCGGGGAGGAGCGAGCTAGGCTGCGATCTTGGTCCCGCCCTCAGCTTCAAGGATCTTCGTCATCCTTGCTGGGGTGGAGGGTGGGCTGAGCCGGAGCTCTACCTCCTGCGCGGGCCAGCTGGCCACCTCTTCCTCCAGCTTCTGGTGGTGGAAACCATCCTCCAGCTCTATGGAGGAGGCGTCCTCTAGCCATGCCGGGGAGGGTGGACTATTGTTGTCTAGCTAGGATGCAACATTCCGTCCTCCGTCCTCGCTTTCATGGCGAGGACAGGAGTGAGGGCCTGCCGGTGCGCCTCGGGGCAGTCGGCGCTTGCTGGTGTAGTAGTGGTGGTCAGGCGGATGCCGCCGTCGCGGACCGACTTCCGGCTCTTTGGCTTTAATGTCTGGTTCGCGTCCCTTGAGTGGGAACGTGAACGAGCGCCTTCTGGGGGCCGCGTCCGTCCTGGGACCATGGCTACTGCCGCTGTCGAGCCGCCCAGAGCTTGTTGCCCCACAGGTTCTCCGGTGTGGAGGTTGTTCATACCTGCGGGGGGCGGAACCGGAGTTCCGTTTGTAATGGCATTTCGAGTGCCGGTGTCTGTTCATTGTGGCTTTCGGGGCCTGAACATGTATGTATTTTCGGCGCGGAGCCGTGTTTTTTCCTCATTTCGAGCACTAGGACTCGCCTGTCGGCTAACTGAACCGCTTAACCAAGTGTGAGTTGCCTCGTGCGAAGGTGACGAGTGAGGTATCCGTATCCCGGAGGCGTAGGAGTCCCTCGGCTTGGTCAGCCTTGCCGCCCGAGGCTTCTTTTACTTAGTTAGAGATAACCCTCGGCCGCTCTTCGATGAGCCGAAGCCGAAGGCAGTGGTGCTAGCATTGACGGAGGAAGAGTTGGCTCGAAAAGAAGTCTTCATCGGCCGGAGCCTGGCGGGGCCGTCCCCTGGCGGGACCAGCGCCAGAGTCGAGTTGCCGAGGCCACAAGCCGGGTCGATGTCCTTGGAGGACGACTGGCTAAGGCCTCGGGGTGGCCGGCCGAGCCGTCTGCTCGGGCCGGACTCCTGAAAGAGACCCTGGCGGTGAGGGCTCGGGCGCGATGCTGACGTCGTCCTTCGGAGCGAAGACCCTCCGACCGTGTTGCCGTCCGAGGCTCGGCCAGACTTCGCCGAGGGTGGAGTTGACACTGAGGCTGCTGCTGCCTCCTCCATCGATGCCTGAGCCTGCAGGATCGGTCCGCTTTGTAGTGTGCGTATGTTTTCTGCGGCCGCCGAGGCCCAAACATACTGTCGTCATGTTGTAAAGCTGCGTCTCTTTTCCTCTTGTTTCGAGTATCTGGACTTATTTGTCGGTAACAGAATTATTTGTCCGAGCGAGAGTTACTTATCGTAGAAGGTGATGAGTGAGGTATCCGTATCCCGGAGGCGTAGGAGTCCCTCGGCTCGGTCGGCCTTGGCTGCTTACGTGTACTCTTACTCGTCCATAGGATTCTGCTACTGATATAGTCGAGAAGGCATGAAAAATCGTTTCAGCAGAAGAGCTTTCGAGCATGAAGACTTGTTCGGTCCGCGGAATCGCCTATTCGAGCGAGAGTTACTTATCGCAGAAGGTGATGAGTGAGGTATCCGTATCCCGGAGGCGTAGGAGTTCCTCGGCTCGGTCAGCCTTGGCTGCTTACATGTACTCCGTCGTTTTCAGGATCCCACTTTCGAAGTAGTCGACAAGCACAAAAAATGTTCTGGCAAAAAAGATCTTTTTCGAGGAAAAATTTGACGCAGAGGGGGTTCCCCCTTCTAGCCCCCGAGGGAGGGTCGGGCTTTGCCGAGATAAGGATGACCCTTCCTTGATGGTTAGACTTTTATGCGTGAACGAGGTGTGCAAACGACTTGAAAACATCTTAAGGGTAGAAACGACGTAGCTGTCGGATGTTCCAAGCGTTGCTGTAGACCTCGCCTTGACTGTTGGCCAGCTTGTATGTGCCGGGCTTCAGAACCTTGGCGATGACGAACAGCCCTTCCCAGGGAGGCGTGAGCTTGTGCTGCCCTCGGGCGTCTTAGCCGAAGCACCAAGTTGCCCACCTGGAGGTCTCGGGACCAAACCCCTCGGGTGTGGTAGCGTCGCAGGGACTGCTGGTACCGCGCTGAGTGTAGTAAGGCCATGTCTCGAGCCTCTCCCAGCTGGTCCAGCGAGTCTTCTCGGTTGGTCTGGTTGCGTCGGTCGTCGTAGACCCTCGCCCTCGGAGAACCGTATTCTAAGTCCGTGGGCGAGATGGCCTCTGCCCCATAGACTAGAAAGAACGGTGTGAAGCTTGTGGCTCGGCTCGGCGTCATCCTCAGACTCCAGACCATCGAGGGGAGCTCCTTCATCCATCGCTTGCCGAACTTGTTGAGGTCGTTGTAGATCCATGGCTTGAGTCCTTGCAGGATCATGCCGTTGGCACGCTCCACTTGCCCATTCGTCATGGGGTGAGCTACGACAGCCCAGTCCACCCGGATATGGTGATCCTCGCAGAAGTCCAGGAACTTTCTGCCGGTGAACTGGGTGCCGTTGTCGGTGATGATGGAGTTCGGGACTCCGAAGCGATGGATGATGTTGGTGAAGAAAGCCACCGCCTGTTCAGACCTGATGCTGTTTTGGGGTCAGACCTTGATCCACTTGGAGAATTTGTCGATGGTGACCAGTAGGTGCGTGTAGCCCCCGGGTGCCTTCTGCAAGGGACCGACGAGGTCCAGGCCCCACACAGCGAACGGCCAGGTGATGGGTATCGTCTGTAAAGCCTGAGCAGGCAGGTGGGTCTGCCTCGTGTAGAATTGACATCCTTGGCAGGTGCAGACAATCCTAGTGGCATCGGCCACCGCTGTCGGCCAATAGAAACCTTGTCGGAAAGCTTTTCCGACAAGGGCTCGAGGCGCTGCGTGATGACCGCAAGCCCTCGAGTGTATTTCTTGTAATAACTCCTGAGCTTCGGCGATGGATATGCATCGCTGGAGGATGCCTGAGGGGCTGCGGTGGTAGAGCTCCTTCCCGTCCCCCAGGAGGATGAACGACTTGGCACGCCGTGCCAATCGCCGAGCTTCGGCTTGGTCAAGTGGTAGCTCTCCTCGGTGGAGATATTGCAGGTACGGGGTCTGCCAGTTTCGATTAGGCGTGACCCCGCTCCACTCTTCCTCGACGTGCAGTGCCTCACCCTCGGGGGCCGAGGGTGCCTCGGGTGGAGCCAAGGACCCTTGGGCTCGGCCGAGGGTGCCTCGGGCTGGACCGAGGCCTTCTCGGGCTCGGGCGTGTCGTCAGTCTTGACTGAGGGTTGATGTAGGTCTTGGGAGAAGACGTCCGGGGGAACCGTTGTTCACCCCGAGGCTATCTTAGCCAGCTCATCCGTAGTCTCATTGTATCGTCGGGCGACGTGGTTGAGCTCGAGCCCGTAGAACTTGTCTTCCAGGCGCCGAACCTCATCGCAGTAGGCTTCCATCTTCGGGTCGCGGCAATGGGAGTTCTTCATGACTTGGTCGATGACAAGCTACGAGTCACCGCGAGTGTCGAGGCGTCGAACCCCTAGCTCGATGGCGATGCGCAGCCCATTAACCAGAGCCTCGTACTCGGCCACATTGTTGGACGCCGGGAAGTGGAGGCGCAGCACGTAGCGGAGGTGTTTCCCGAGGGGTGAGATGAAGAGCAGGCCCGCACCCGCTCCTATTTTCATCAGCGACCCATCGAAAAACATGGTCCAGAGTTCCGGTTGGATCGGAGCCTCTGGAAGCTGGGTGTCGTCCCATTCAGCCACAAAGTCTGCCAAGACTTAGGACTTGATGGCCTTCCGAGGTGCGAACGAGATTGTCTCGCCCATGATTTCCACCGCCCACTTTATAACCCTACCCGAGGCTTCTCGGCACTGGATGATCTCCCCTAGGGGGAAGGATGACACCACAGTCACCGGATGAGACTCGAAGTAGTGTCGCAACTTTCGCCACGTCAGAATTATCGCGTATAGTAGTTTCTGAATTTGTGGGTAGCAGATCTTGGTCTCGGACAGTACCTCACTAATGAAGTAGACCGGTATCTGGATGGGCAATGCATGCCCCTCTTCTCGTCTCTCAACCACGATCGCAGCGCTGACCACCTGAGTGGTAGCGGTGACGTAGATCAAGAGGGCTTCTCCGGCAGCGGGAGGCACCAAGATGGGCGCGTTCGTGAGGAGCGCCTTCAGGTTCCCAAAGGCTTCCTCGGCCTCGGGGGTCCAAGTGAAGCTCTCGGCTTTCCTTAAGAGTCGGTACAGGGGTAGGCCTCTTTCGCCGAGGCGCGAGATGAAGCGGCTTAGAGCCGCAAGGCATCCCATGACCCTCTGTACGCCCTTCAGGTCCTTGATGGGCCCCATGTTGGTGATGGCCGCGATTTTCTCCGGATTGGCCTCGATGCCCGCTCAGAGACGATGAACCCCAAGAGCATGCCTCGGGGTACTCCGAAGACGCACTTCTCGGGATTGAGTTTCACGCCTTTCGCCTTGAGACATCGGAATGTCATTTCGAGGTCGGAAAGGAGGTCAGAGGCCTTCCTCGTCTTGACTACGATGTCATCGACGTAAGCCTCGACCGTTCGACCAATGTGTTGGCTGAACACGTGGTTCATGCACCTTTGGTATGTCGCACTCGCATTCCTCAATCCAAACGGCATAGTAACGTAGCAGTACATGCCGAATGGTGTGATGAAAGAAGTCGCGAGCTGGTCGGACTCTTTCATCCTGATTTGATGATACCTGGAGTATGCATCGAGGAAAGACAGGGTTTCGCACCCAGCAGTGGAATCCATGATTTGATCAATACGAGGCAGGGGATAGGGAACCTTCGGACATGCTTTGTTCAGACCAGTGTAGTCTACGCACATCCACCATTTCCCACCTTTCTTCCTCACAAGCACAGGGTTGGCAAGCCATTCGGGATGGGATACCTCTTTGATGAACCCAGCTGCCATCAGCTTGTGGATCTCCTCGCCTATGGCTCTGCGCTTTTCTTCGTCGAATCGGCGTAGAGGCTGCTTCACGGGTCGGGCTCCAGCTCGGATATCCAGTGAGTGCTCGGCGACCTCCCTCGGTATGCCGGGCATGTCCGAGGGACTCCACGCGAAAACGTCGGCGTTTGCACGGAGGAAGTCGATGAGCACTGCTTCCTATTTAGGGTCGAGCTCGGAGCCGATCCGGACCTGCTTGGAGACGTCGTTGCTAGGGTCGAGAGGGATGGATTTGACCGTCTCTGTTGGCTCGAAGTTGCCGGCATGGCGCTTCACATCGGCACCTCCTTGGAGAGGCTCTCCAGGTCGGTGATGAGGGCCTCGGACTCGGCGAGGGCCTCGGCGTATTCCACGCACTCCACGTCGCATTCGTACGCGTGTTGGTACGTGGGGCCGACGGTGATGACCCCGTTGGGGCCCGGCATCGTGAGCTTGAGGTAGGTGTAGTTGGGGACGGCCATGAACTTGGCATAGCATGGTCTTCCCAGCAATGCGTGGTAGGTTCCTCGGAACCCGACCACCTCGAATGTGAGGGTTTCCCTTCAGAAGTTGGAGGGAGTCCCAAAGCAGACGGGTAGGTCGAGTTGTCCGAGAGGCTGCACGCGTTTCCCGGGTATGATCCCGTGGAAAGGCGCTGCGCCCGCCCGGACCGAGGACAGGTCGATCCGCAGGAGCCCGAGGGTCTCGACGTAGATGATGTTGAGGCTGTTGCCTCCGTTCATGAGGACCTTGGTGAGCCTGACGTTGCCGATGACGGGGTCGACAACGAGCGGATACTTCCCCAGGCTCGGCACACGGTCGGGATGGTCGCCCTGGTCAAAGGTGATGGGCTTGTCGGACCAGTCTAGGTAGACTGGCGCCGCCACCTTTACCGAGCAGACCTCCCGGCGCTCTTGCTTGCGGTGCCGAACCGAGGCGTTCGCCACTCGCCCTCCGTAGATCATGAAGCAGTCGTGGACCTCGGGGAACTCTCCTGCCCTGCGATCTTCCTTCTTGTCGTTGTCGTCGGGGGCCCTGCCACCTTCCGCAGGTGGCCCGGTCTTGTGAAAGTGGCGCTGAAGCATGACGCACTCCTCAAGGGTGTGCTTGACGGGCCCCTGATGATAGGGGCACGACTCCTTGAGCATCTTGCCGAAGAGATTGACGCCCCCGGGAGGCTTCCGAGGGTTTTTGTACTCAGCGGCGGCGACAAGGTCCGGGTCAGCGGCGTCGCGTTTTGCTTACGACTTCTTCTTGCCTTTCTTCTTGGTGCCGCGCTGAGTGGACGCCTTGGGGACATCTTCCGGCTGGCGGCCCTAGGGCTGCTTGTCCTTCCGGAAGATGGACTCAACCGCTTCCTGGCCAGAGGCAAACTTGGTGGCGATGTCCATCAGCTCGCTCGCAGGTGGTGCCGGCGAAGAACGCGCCAATGACATCCGAGTCGGTGACGTTGGGTAGCTCAGTGCGTTGCTTCGAGAATCGCCGGATGTAGTCCCAGAGAGACTCTCCCGGCTGCTGGCGGTAGCTTTGGAGATCCCAGGAGTTACCAGGGCGCACGTATGTGCCCTGGAAGTTACCGGCGAAGGCTTGGACTAGGTCGTCCCAGTTGGAGATCTGCCCCGGAGGCAGGTGCTCCAACCAGGCCCGAGCGGTGTCGGAGAGAAACAGGGGGAGGTTGCGGAT
Source organism: Zea luxurians (assembly GCA_029449295.1). NCBI lineage: Eukaryota > Viridiplantae > Streptophyta > Magnoliopsida > Poales > Poaceae > Zea > Zea luxurians. The sequence goes on along the minus strand of JAOPSE010000003.1, from coordinate 81,024,631 downwards.
GATGAGGTTGTCGTCGTCCGTTCCACCCAGTTGGTAGGCCAGCCGGTAGTCCGCGAGCCACAGTTCCGGCCTCGTCTCCCCCGAGTACTTTACGATGGTAGTCAGGGTTCAGAACTAGGTCGGGAACGGCGCCCATCGTATGGCTCGGCTGAAAGCCTGCGGACCGAGTGGTTCGGGCGAAGGACTCCGATCCTCCCCGCTGTCGTAGCGTCCCCCATGCCTGGGGTGGTAGCCTCGGCGCACCTTCTCGTCGAGGTGGGTTCGGCGATTATTGTCACACCCGGTTTTAGAAGGCAAACCGAATGCAAACCATGTACGTGCCAGGATCAGTTATTCACGTACACAGCAGTTACATAACATGGACATCATCACACAGTGCTCAAAATAGTATTAAAAGGGAAATAATAGTCAATTACATCATACGTCTGAGACGTCCATATAGGCTTTACAATAAATCAAAGTGCGAAAAAGAAACGTAGATAACCGCGGCCTTCACAGGCAGCCGACTGGGAGTTGCCGCTAACCCACGCCTAGAACTCGTCGTAGTCTTGGAACTCCTGGAAGTCTCCTTCCATAGCTTCATCTTCTCCTAAGCAGTGGTTGCAATGCTGACAACCTGGGGGGATTGGTGTGTAGAGCAAGGGTGAGTACACATCAACATACTCAGCAAGCATCCCGTTTGGCTGTAGTGGACTAGCTTTATGTGGGGATAAGTCAAGCAGTTGCTTTTAGTTGGTCAGGTTATTACTTACTAGTAGAGAGCCAGGTTTTAACATTAACCCAAGTTATTAGCCCAATGTATCCTTTCCAAACGGAAAGAATACCACTTACCATTACCATAATCATAATCAGAACCATCAATCTCATTGCCACCTGTACCAAAATGTCTCTGATCAAGTATCACTAATCTCTAGAGCTCCCTTGGCCGCTCATAACCGCGAGCACGGCTGATATATCAGTTTCATAACACTCTGCAGAGGTTGTGCACTTTACCCATAAGCCGTGATTCCCTCTTGCCTCGGGCCGATCAAACCCTTAAACACTACCAAGGTGAATAGGCAGGGTCTCACTACGTAGCCTTTATAAAGATTCCCCGAGGCTGTAGCCACCCGTTAGGTTTCCTAAATGTACCGCACTCCTCCCCAAGGGACAAATCCACCTTGGCAGAGCGAGCCGCATACACCGAGCCCCATTGACGGCACGACGGCTAAGTGATCTACACCCCGGTTCCTCTAATTATTCAGCTAAAGGCGTCCCATTCCACCCTCATGGTTGCACTGTTTTCCCGGGCGGTCATCCATTGAACAGGTCCTTACGGAGAGGCACTCGAGAAACCGCTTGAGTCCCCTTGAAGGTCACAAGTATGATCATAAATAAGAAGGGGAAAACAGCGTACCATAGATAATCACATCATTTTCATTGATTAGAGTTGAGCAGTAGCATCAGACTAAGCAGTAATAATCCGACCCAAATAGGTAATCAAGGACATGGATAACAAAAGCTAGTAAATCCTTAGGTATAAATGTGTAATGCGGGAGGTGAATTAAAGAATGAATAGGACTGAGATGGGTCAAAGGACACTTGCCTCCACCAATCGACTGCTGCTCAGGGGCTTCTTCTGCGGTTTCCTCGGGCTCTTCGACCGGATCGTTCTCTATGCGATTGCAAGCATACATACATTCATCCATTCAAATTGGGAAACAAACAGTACATCATACAAGGGAACAAATAAAGTGAATATGCATCAAGTATGACATTCGATATCGCATTCATTATGGTTAGAAAGAAACGGGAAAAGGTCTCGCAGGGGGGGTTAAAGCTTATGCACTAATGATTAGTTACAATTGGTTCTAACAAAAGAATTTAGTTATATGCACTAATGGAAACCTAGTCATTTTTAGTTGATCAACATTGAACTAGATAAACAATTGATTATATGAATTAACTAGCGTAACGGAATTCTAAATTAAGTTTCCTATTTCAATAACATGAACAATGATTAGCCTGCCTAAAATAAAATAAATAACAATAATAAAAGAACATAAAATAAAATAAAATAAAAATAAATAAATAAAAAAGGGGGGGCGGTTGAACCGGCCAGGGGCAGGGGCGGCTGGGCAGGGCGCGGGCGCGGGGCGACCGAGCTGGGGCGGCTGGGCCGCGGGCAGGGGTGGCCGAGCGGCGGTGCGGGCGGCCGAGCCGGGCGGCCACAGGGGCGGCCGAGCCGGGCGGCTGGGCACGCGGGCAGGGGCGGTTGGGCCGGGCGGCGGCCTGACCGGGGAGAGGGAGGGGAGGGGAGGGGAGAGGGAGGAGGGGGAGGGCCTCACCAGGGACGGGACGGGCGGCCGAGCTGCAGGGGCGGGGGCGGCGGCCGAGCTGCAGGGGCAGGGCTAGGGCAGGGGGCGGCGGCTAGAGGGAAAATGGGAGAAAGGGAGGGAGAGGGAGAGGGATAAGGGGAAGAGAGGGGGGCGGCTGGGCCGGCTAGGCCCAAGAGAGGGGGCGCAGGGGCGGTTGGGCCGGCCAGGGACGGCCCACAGCACGGGAGAGAGAAAAGGGAGGAGAGAGAGAAAGAAAAAGAAAAAGAAAGAAAAGGTTTTTTCTCCTTTTCGAAATCCGATCTTCCTAGATGAATGCACTTACATTTCTAAGCAATCAAAGAATGCATAGTTCGGCATGGTGCATCAAACAACATAAAGTAATTTAGGGTTTTTCTTTACACGGGAATTCCAAGCCGAATCCCGCTAACTTTGGAAAAGATCAAGGTCTAGCGAGGGGAAAAAGAAAAAGAAAAGGTAACGCCCGAATTTGGCGAGTGAAGAAAAGAAAAAATTCAACTCCAAAATTCGGGGCGTTACAAACCTATCCCCCTTAAAAGAATCTCGCCCTCGAGATTCAGGGTTGGCTAGCAAAGAGCTCTGGGTACTTGGCCATCAGATCATCTTCACGCTCCCAGGTTGCTTCTTCCTCAGAGTGGTGATTCCATCTGACTTTGCACATTCTAATGGTCTTCCTTCGGGTGACTCTATCTGCAATCTCAAGGATCTGCGCTGGCTTCTCAACGTAGGTCAAGTCCTCCTGGACTTCAAGACCTTCCACTGGCAACTGCTCCTCTGGCACACGCAAACACTTCTTCAACTGAGACACATGAAAGACATCATGCACAGCAGACAAATTCTCTGGCAGGCTGAGCTGATAGGCCACTTCTCCACGCTTTGAGAGAATTTGATACGGACCAATGTAGCGGGGTGCTAGCTTGCCTTTCACTCCAAACCTTCTGACTCCTCTAATCGGTGACACTTTCAGATAGACAAAGTCTCTGACTTCGAAACTCAGCTCTCTTCTTCTTGTGTCTACATAGCTTCGCTGCCTCGATTGCGCTATCCTCAGATTCTCTCGAACCATTTTGATGTTCTCTTCAGCTTCAAGCAGAATGTCTGGCCCAAACACCTGCTTTTCTCCAGGTTGATCCCATTGCAACGGAGTTCTACAACTCCTTTCATAGAGCGCCTGAAATGGTGACATCTTCAAACTGGCCTGGTAACTGTTGTTATAGGAAAACTCTGCATAAGGCAATCGCTTGTCCCATCCGGACTGATCTTGCAACGCACATGCTCTCAACATGTCTTCAAGAATTTGATTGGTTCTCTCGGTCTGACCATCTGTCTGCGGATGATAAGCTGAACTGAAATTCAAATGTGTGCCCAAGGCTTCATGCAACTGCTGCCAGAAATGAGAGGTGAACTGCGTTTCTCTGTCTGACACTATCTTCTTTGGCACACCATGAAGACAAACGATCCGAGACATGTACAACTCTGCCAATACTGCACTGTTGTAGCTGGTCTTGACAGGTATGAAGTGGGCTGACTTGGTTAAGCGGTCCACCACTACCCAAATGGAATCGTAGCCGGCTCGAGTGCGAGGCAATCCGACTATGAAATCCATACCGATCTCATCCCATTTCCACTGAGGAATTTGCAACGGTTGCAACAATCCAGCTGGTCTCTGATGTTCGGCCTTGATTTGCCGACAACTATCACACATAGCCACATGCTCTGCGATTTCCCTTTTCATTCCATACCACCAGAATTTCTTCTTCAGATCCTGATACATCTTCTCACTTCCAGGGTGAATCGAATAAGCCGTCTCATGAGCTTCCTTGAGAATCAACTCCCGAATAGACTGGACATTGGGAACACACAAGCGGTCTTTGAACCATACCACACCTTCAGCATCTTCTCGAAAATCTTTGCCTTTGCCTTCCGAAATCAGTCGCCAAATCTCACTGATCTTCTCATCATTCTTCTGCGCTTCTTTGATTTCCTGCTCCAAGGTAGGTTCCAACTCAACTGTGACTCCTCGTGAATTATTCAGAAATCCGAGACTCAACCTGTCAAACTCTTTGGCCAACTCATAAGGCATCGGACGAGCGACCATCAGATTGACTTGACTCTTCCTGCTCAAAGCATCTGCCACTATGTTTGCTTTGCCTGGATGGTAATGGATCTCCAACTCATAGTCTTTGATCAACTCTAACCATCTTCTTTGCCTCATATTCAGCTCTGTCTGAGTGAATATGTACTTCAGACTCTTGTGGTCTGTGAAAACATCGCATTTCTGTCCATACAGATAGTGCCTCCATGTCTTCAGTGCGTGAACCACTGCTGCCAACTCTAAATCATGGATTGGGTAATTCTTCTCATGAACCTTCAACTGTCGGGACGAGTAAGCCACAACTCTTCCCTCTTGCATCAACACACATCCCAAACCTGTGTAACAAGCATCACAATACACCGAGAAGGGCTTGTGCACATCAGGCAAGACTAGGATAGGCGCTGTAGTCAACTTCTCTTTCAGCGCTTCAAAGGCCTCTTGACATTTCTGGGTCCACTTGAACTCAACCTTGTTGCCTAGCAACGCTGTCATTGGTTTCGCAATCTTCGAAAACCCTTCAATGAATCGCCAATAATATCCGGCCATTCCAATGAAACTCTTGATTCCTCGGGCATCTGTTGGCGCTTTCCAATTCAGAATGTCTGCCACTTTCTTTGGATCCACAGCCAATCCTCCTTTGTTGATTATGTGACCCAAGAATAATACTTCACTGATCCAGAACTCACACTTGTTCAACTTTGCATACAACTGGTGCTCTCGCAATCTCTGCAATACCATCCTCAAATGATCTGCATGCTCTTCTTCGTTTTGAGAATAAATCAGAATGTCATCAATGAATACCACCACAAACTTATCAAGATAATCCATAAATACACTGTTCATCAAGTTCATAAAGAAGGCTGGTGCATTTGTTAGACCGAAAGACATCACTGTGAACTCATACAACCCATACTTGGTAATGAACGCTGTCTTCAGAATGTCTGAAGGTTGAATCCTGAGCTGATGATAACCCGACCTCAGACTATCTTTGAGAACACACTGGCTCCTCTCAACTGGTCGAGCAGATCTTCTATTCTGGGCAAAGGGTACTTGTTCTTGATTGTGACTTCATTCAGAGCTCGATAATCGATACACATCCTTTTGGTGCCATCTTTCTTTTCCACAAATAGGACAGGAGCGGCCCAAGGCGAGGTGCTTGGCCGAATGTAACCTTTCTCTGACAGCTCATCAATCTGCTTCTTAAGCTCAACCAACTCGGGTCCAGATATTCTGTAAGCTCTCTTATAGATGGGGGCGGTTCCAGGAAGAAGCTCTATGGCAAACTCAACTTTCCGCTCTGGTGGCATACCCGGTAATTCCTTGGGAAACACATCTGGAAACTCAGACACAGTCTTGATCCTCTCAATTGGGTCTGCTTCACTGCTATCGACAGCCATCTGATAACAACTTCCTTTCTTCGGCTCAGGCGGGACTAACTCGGTCACCACTTCCTCTCCTAGTGGGGACACCAACTTGATTGTCCTCTTATCACAACTGATAACTGCCTGATACTTATCTAGCCAATTCATCCCTAGGATGACATCTATTCCCTGAGTACCCATTATTATGAGGTTAGCGGGAAACGCTATCCCCCTTATTTCCACACTTACATTCAAACAAATGCTATCGGCTCGAATTCTACCACCGGCTGAGTCAATTTGAATGGGGGTTGACATGGTAGTAATCGGAAGATTATGTGCTTTTACCCATGATGCAGTAATGAAAGAATGCGTTGCTCCAGTATCAAATAACACTTCTGCAATATGGGAGTCGGCTGGGAACATACCTACTATCATGCCGGGGATCTCCTAAACGGCTTCAGCCTCCAAGCGGTTCAGTCTTCCATGATTATAGCGCTGCTGAGGGCGGTTGCCTGATCCAGGCTGAGACATGTTCTGCTATGCTGGGGCATTGGAGCCTGACTGCTGCTGGGCTGCCTTCTTCGGACATTGCATCACCCAATGGCCTTGCTCTCCATAGTGGAAACATGCCCTGTTTCCAACCTGAGCTGGTGCTGCCTGACTGTTCTGCTGAGTTGCGGGGGCAGGAAGACGAGGTGCCTGCTGATTCTGCCTCTGAAACTGGTCTCCTCCTGACTGATTGCTCTGACGATTCTGGTACTGATGCTGAGGATACTGCCTTTGGAACTGCTGATGCTGCTGACGCTGCTGATGCTGCTGCGGTGGACGCTGATTCTGCTTGAACTGCTGAGGTTGATTGCCTGAAAAACGAGGACGACTGCTGCTTCCAGGCTGGGGTCCACTGATCTTGCGCTTACGATCCTCCATCTCCTTACGCTTCCTTTCTGTCATGATTGCTCTGTCAATCAAGTGCTGAAATGTCGGGAAGGTGTGATTCATCAGTTGATACTGCAGAGGGTCGACCAAGCCTCTCAGAAAACGGTACTGTCGCTTGGCATCGGTGTTGACATCTTCAGGAGCATAGCGAGACAACTGCAGAAACCTGTCCCGGTACTCACTGACTGACATCGGCCCTTGCTTGAGGGCCAGGAACTCCTCCTTCTTCACTGTCATCAGACCTGCGGGCACATGGTACTGACGAAAGCTACATCTGAACTCTTCCCAGGTGATGGTGTCGGGGTCGGCATGGGTGGCGAGATAAGACTCCCACCATGACTGTGCTGCTCCTCTCAACAGACGGGGACCATACAGGACTTTCTCCCGGTCATCACACTGAGCGGTATGCAACTCCCGCTCCACAGTGCGCAACCAGTCTTCAGCATCCATGGGGTCAGAAGAATGAGCGAACGTTGGGGGATGACCTCTCATGAATTCAGCACGCTTGTCCCTAGGCATCTGAGGCATCTGAGGCTGAGGTGGTGCCTGCTGCTGCTGCTGAATGGCGGCCAGAGTTTGACCGATGGCTTGAACTGCCTGAGTCTGCATCAGAAACATCTGCTCGATGGACATCAGGGGCGGGGGCGGTAGTTGCTGTTGCTGGGGCGCCTCACCCTGCTGACCGGCTTGCTCCTGCTGAGCACGCCTTTGTAATACCCAACTTTGAAAAGTAAGAGAAAGAAATAAATCTTCATGTGTGGTACCTTTTCATTCATGATAATTATTAGTAGGCATAGATAAAGTGAATAAATCCTTAATAAAATGTGCATCATGCTGGACTTTATTTGTTGTGCATTTTGTGACAATATAAAAAAAATATATAATAAAGAGACAAGAAATATATTAATTCAAAAAGGAATTCTAGAATTGAGAGAAGAAAAGGAAAATAAATATTATAAAACTAAATAAATAAAAATATGTTGTTCCTACACTAGTGTGTGATTTTTTTAAATAAGCTCAAAGGTGAAACTTACTTTGAAATTCAAACTTGATTCAAAATTACTATAAAAAGAAAACAGAAAACAAAAGAAAAAGAGAAAGATGCTTACCTGGGCTCGCTGGTGGGTATTCGGCCCATTTAGCCCTTCTCCCGCGTGGCCCAACTTCCATCCGGGCCCACGGGCCGGACACCACGCGCAGGGCGCCACTGGCTTGTGGGGCCATTGTGTCTGCCCCTCATCCCGTGCGCTGGTGGCTTTGTTGCCTCCGCCAGGTGGGGCCCACTCGCCATCCTTATCCCCTTCCTCGCGACGGTGGACGCCGTAATCCACGCGACGATCTCGTCGTGAACCGCGGACCTGGCTCGCGCGGATCTCGCTGGCCGCCAGAACTCCCGTCCGGATACCGCGCCCTCTGATGCCGTTAGGATCCGGACCTTGGCCTTGGGTATTTATTTGCGAACACCAGGGGCACCCATTGTGCATGGCGGGAGAAGATGGCGCGCCACCGTGAACCTGCTTGTCCATCGGCATTGAGGCACCGTCAACCGGCCACGGACTCTCCCTGGGACACACGGAAGTGGTTCGCATCGTCACCAAGCCAACTCGGTGGCCGGAACCTAGACAATTCCTCGTCGGTGTCCGATTTGCCGCCGCGGACCCGCCGCCCGCGGAATCGTGAACCTGTCGCCGTGTCGGCCTCGGGTTGCAATCAGGGAGCTTCGCCTCGATACGTGGATGGCGTCCGTGGGCGTGGTGGGGTGGATCGACCACTGTGGCCGCACCAATTCCTCGCCGTCGTTCCGCCTAGCCGCGTGGCCGCCATTCAACGTGGACTGGTGCTTTGGCGCTAACAATGCAGGTGAGACCCCCTCTAAGTAGTCCGCGTTGCCTTCCTTCACGTATAGCACTATTCCGTATAAGGTTTCGTGTACTGGTTGTCGCCCAGGGCTGTGGCCGGCCATGGCGCCGCCGTGCGTGGACGCTGGCATCCACGCTGTTGGCCGAGGAGGTGGGAGACGGGCCATTGGCCGTTGATTCCGTAGCAAGCGGTTAAGATTTGATGATGGGCGGACCGTTGATCCAGGGATGTGAGGTGGAGAATCGATCTGGCGAACCCCTTTCGCGCGTGCAAATCTGGGCCATGGATCCATGATCCGAGGGTCACAGTCGTTCGCCATTTCCTTTAAGTGGTGACTTAATCCGGACCGTAGATCAGATCCAACGGCCGAGATTTAGAGATACCCCTTCGCGATGGTCATTTTTCTAAAGAGCCCTCGGGGTTTTGTGAAATCAACCCGCTGTCCTTTAGTCACTATGCACTGAGTCTCGGGAATCTTGCGCCGAGCCCCCTGCGCTTTCTGAAAATTGAGGCCCAGTCCAGAATATTATAAAAGCAGAGAAATTGAATTAGAAATTGAATTATTAATATAAAAACAATTCTAGAATCTTATTTAATCCTTAGAAAATTCATATGATGTCCAAACTAATCCATTCCAATTGCTATAATTTTGTAATAATATGGTTTCTAATTTAGTACCACTGTTTTCACATGAAAGTCACATTAAAATTTATATCCTAGTTAATCTTATATCAAATACATAAAACCTTAGAAAAATCATAACTCCTTCGTTTTAACTCCGATTTGATCCGTTCAAGTTGCGTTAGTCTCGTACATGCGCGTAGATTATTATTACGCAGTTTATTCTTATGTTTGGTGTAATGTTAATTTTGCCTATACAATGTTTGTTTGTATTGCTACGACTAGCAGTGAGGTCACGTGTCACCTGAAGATCATCCTGGTACCTGGAATCTCAAGACCCAGGCAAGTTGTGCCCTTGATCACTTCTTTTCACCTACTCATGTTCTAATTAATCATAATGATCTGCATAGGTTAATTTTGATGGGACCCAATAGGTTACCCTAGTTTGTCTATCTTTATACCTTGTTTACCACTGAACTTTTTGGGTAGTACTTGCTAGTGCTATATGTGGTTTTGGGTATGAAGATTACACTATTCATGATTATACTCTTGTTATCAGTTGTTATTTATTGTTCATGATAAGATCATTATGGTAATTGGAACATGGAGAACCACCCGGGAAAACAGTGCTACCACGAGGGTGGAATGGGACGCCCTTGGCTGATTAATTAGGAAAGCTAGTGGAAGACTACCTTACCCGAAAGGGGCAAGGGCAGTAGGGGAGAGGTCAGTGTAGGGAGGCCCTCGGGAGGATTTTGCTGCGATGGCGGTCCTGCAAGGGATTCCTGCACTGGATCTTCCTATAAACTGTAGCGGGTTTTCGGAAGCTAGTGGAACTTTGTAAAGGCCTCGTAGTGGATCCCTAGCCATTCACCTCGGAAGTGTCTTAGGGCTTTGCAAACCCTGGCGACATGGGATACATGACTTGTGGGTAAAGATGCGCAACCTCTGCAGAGTGTAAAACTGGTATACTAGCCGTGCTCACGGTCATGAGCAGGGTAAAGATGCGCAACCTCTGCAGAGTGTAAAACTGGTATACTAGCCGTGCTCACGGTCATGAGCAGCTCGGACACTCACATGATTAATTTATGGAACTAAATTCAATTTGTCATATGCATTGCATTGCAGGTGGTGTTGTTACTTTTGATCTATTACTTAATTGGGTTTGGTATTTACTTATACTTAGTAACTGCTAATAAAATTTTGACCAACTTTAAAAGCAATGCTCAGCTCTAACCATCTCCTTTGGTAAGCCTTACACTTCACGTGAGCTCCCACCTTTGGCGAGTTCATGCACATTATTCCCCACAACTTGTTGAGCGATGAACGTATGTGAGCTCACTCTTGCTGTCTCACATACACCACAGGTCAAGACCAGGTACTGCAGGATGATGCTCATGGAGGATGCTGTGATGAGTTCGTGAGAGGTCTAGGTCGTCGTCTCCCAGTCAACTTTGGGTTGCTGGACCGTTGTCTCCTTATAATGTAATTATTTATTTTGTATAGAACTCCTGTTATATAAAGATGTGACATTCGATCCTGTGCCACTATACATCATATGTTTGAGACTTGGTCCCAGCATACCTGGTGTTTATGTTAACCCCGGGTTTTGGACCCCTAATATCCGGGTGTTACAGAAGTGGTATCAGAGGAATGTTGACTGTAGGACGAAACCTAGATAGAACTGGACAACCATTAAATACTTATCTTACTCTGATTCTTTTCTAAACTTATCTCAATCTTTTCTCATCTATTTCCGCTATACTCTGACTATTCTTACCTTTTCCTTCTAAAGACAAATGTGGATTTCACACTTTGAAATCCTGTGCCTAAAGTGACTTTAGGAATAAGAGACCTACTCTTAGGAACAAAAACAAAACTATTTTTGTAAATATTTATATGCTTGAATGTTTGTTCTTATGATACTTGTCTGATTTGGATCTTTGTTTGAGTGTGATGAGTTGTGGAGTAATGTCCACAATTGCATCTGCATATACACATAGGTATTAAAATATATTTATAAAATAACTAGACAGCCTAGATTGTCCCCATTGGAACATATCTAGCTTAAAGAGATTTATCTTATCCTAAAGGCTCTCGTTCTAACCAATTCATCTTATCTTAAAAGATTCTCCCTTATCTTAATAGATTCATCTCATCTCAAGAGATTCTATCCTACACTCATAGATCCATCTTATCTTAAAAGATACTCTATTACTATTAATAGATTCATCTTGTCTTGAAAAGATTCTATCCTATCCTAATAAATCTGACTGACCTCAAAAGATTCTACCTTATTCTTATGGATTCATCTTATCCTAATAAGCATATTTACCCCACCTTAGTAACAACCAAGATCTAATCCAAAGTAATTAGATATTATCTAGTCTAATCTAGTTATATCCAACCTAATCCAGATTCTATCTAATCTAAATATGACCCAATCTAAAGTGTGTTATTAACAGGTCAGATAATTTGGTGATATAGGTTAGACACTGTCTCTACAAACATATCTTAACCTAAATTAATGTCTTCCACCAACTCATCCGTGAACAATGTAACACCCGGATTTTAGGGGTCCAAAACCCGGGGTTAACATAAACACCAGGTATGCTGGGACCAAGTCTCAAACATATGATGTATAGTGGCACAGGATCGAATGTCACAACTTTATATATAACAGGAGTTCTATACAAAATAAATAATTACATTATAAGGAGACAACGGTCCAGCAACCCAAAGCTGACTGGGAGACGACGACCTAGACCTCTCACGAACTCATCGCAGCATCCTCCATGAGCATCATCCTGCGGTACCTGATCTTGACCTGTGGTGTGTGTGAGACAGCAAGAGTGAGCTCACATACGTTCATCGCTCAACAAGTTGTGGGGAATAATGTGCATGAACTCGCCAAAGGTGGGAGCTCACGTGAAGTGTAAGGCTTACCAAAGAAGATGGTTAGAGCTGAGCATTGCTTTTAAAGTTGGTCAAAATTTTATTAGCAATTACTAAGTATAAGTAAATACCAAACCCAATTAAGTAATAGAGCAAAAAGTATCAACCTCACCTGCAATGCAATGCATATGACAAATTGAATTTAGTTCCATAAATTAATCATGTGAGTGTCCGAGCTGCTCATGACCGTGAGCACGGCTAGTATACCAGTTTTACACTCTGCAGAGGTTGCGCATCTTTACCCACAAGTCGTGTTACCCATTTGCCACGGAGTTGATCAGACTCCATACACCTCTACCTAGGAAGCGAGGCAGGGTACCACTACGAGGCCTTTACAAAGTTCCACTAGCTTCAGAAAACCCGCTACAGTTTATAGGAAGATCCAGTGCAGGAATCCCTTGCAGGACCGCCATCGCAGCAAAATCCTCCCGAGGGCCTCCCTACACTGACCTCTCCCCTACTGCCCTTGCCCCTTTCGGGTAAGGTAGTCTTCCACTAGCTTTCCTAATTAATCAGCCAAGGGCGTCCCATTCCACCCTTGTGGTAGCACTGTTTTCCCGGGTGGTTCTCCATGTTCCAATTAACATAATGATCTTAACATGAACCATAAATAACAACTGACAACAAAAGTATGATCATGAATAGTGTAGTCTTTATACCCAAAACCACATATAGCACTAGCAAGTACTACCCAGAAAGTTCAGTGGTAAACAAGGTATAAAGATAGACAAACTAGGGTAACCTATTGGGTCCCATCAAAATTAACCTATGCAGATCATTATGATTAATTAGAACATGAGTAGGTGAAAAGAAGTGATCAAGGGCACAACTTGCCTGGGGCTTGAGATTCCAGATACCAGGATGATTCTTCAGGTTCTCGTGACCTCACTGCTAGTCGTAGCAATACAAACAAACAGTGTATAGGCAAAATTAACATCACACCAACCATAAGAACATACTGCATAATAATGATCTACGCATTGCTATGAGATCGCGGGTTCGAAAACCACTAAAATCGGAGTTACGGTTACCGAGTTATGATTTTATGTAGTTATTAAGTACCTAGAATAGAGTAACTCATATGAATAATTTTTAATCAAGATTCATGGTTAGGTAAAGGTACTAGATGATAAACAATATTTAAACAAAATAAATGCCACTGGAATGAATCAATTTGGAATTATATATTTGAAGTTATGAATTTCTAAAGGTTTTATGTGTTTTATGCAAGATTAAGTAGGATATAAATTTTATTGTAACCTTCATGTCAAAACAGTGGTACTAATTGATAAACAATAATCTTACAAAATTATAGGAATTGGAATGAACTAATTTGGAGCTCATATGAATTTTCTATGAATTAAACAAATTCTAGGGTTTATTTTTATATTAAAAATCCAATTTCCAATTCATTTAATTAATTTAACTCTGTACTGGACTGGGCCTCAATATCTGAGAACAGCAGGGGTCTATGGGTAAGTTGCCAACGACACAGGGAATAGTCTACGTGGATGGCGGGTTAATTTGTAAAGGTTTCAGGGGCCCTTATGCACTTTCACTCGGCCGAAAGGGTATCAAGCGACAGCAACCATCCGATCAAGCGTCAGTGGCCACGATTAGATCTAGGTGTGTTATTCTCCGCGCTCATCCCAAACCGTCCGATTAGATTCTACGGTCCGGATCCAAATACTTGAATCGATGCATGATTTTTAATCTGAAGCGTTCACGCGCAGATCAACGGTCGAGGGCATCAGTGCGAAAGGGGGAGTGCGCGGTTGAATCTGAGCCGTTCGTGGCCAGATCCGCGGCCGAGAACGACCACGCCTACCGGCGACTGAACGTGGCGGCGGCAAGGACAGCATTCGCGGCGGCGCCATTGCTGCCGATTCCGCCCGTTGCGCAATCGTGCCCTAAACTCCGACCCGACAGGTGCTACGCGTGATAGAGACGTAATCGAATACGTGGGAGGAGTTCGTACCGTGATTCATGCGATGTAGCATCCTGCCCACGGCGCACGGCGGATTAGGACCGTGAGGAAGCCTCCGGCGAGGAATTAGCCACCCGCCCGACCACGCAAGCGCCCAGGGTGACCATACGCAGATCACGGCGAACGCAACGAAGCCCCAAGCCACCTTGCCTAGGACGAGCGACCCCTGGTGACGCGCTTCACTCACGGCGGAGCACACCACCCACACTCACGCGGCACGGCGGAATCAATAGTGGCAACACGCATGAGGGATCGAGGAGGGGAGGTCGTGGGCGCGCCCGGCTTTTATCCCCCAAGTCATCGGAGTTGAGGACGTGATCCTCCCGCGACGCACGGACGAGATCCGAGCATGGCGCACGGGCTGTTGACGCGGAGCGAACTGAAATCGCGAGGAAGGGGGAAGGGATAAGGATGACAGAAGGGTCCCACCAGTCGGTGAGTCAGCGCCAGCGCGTGAGGGGAGCTGAGCAGCGGGGCCCGATCGACAGTGTCAGCGGTGCGCGCGCGAGGGGGGGGTAAGGTGGGCCGGCTGGATAAAACAGAAGTGGGCCGGGCAGGCCAAAATTAGCCCATGTGCGAGTTTTCTTACTATTTCCCTTTTTCTATTTTGCATTTCTATTTAATTTCAAGTTCAAATCTGAGTTTGAATTTAAACTTTGATGCAAAATAAAAGAAATCCAGTTTGCACAATACACCTTATGATATTTATTTTTTTTTTACCATCTCTTTTTATGCAAATGTTTTCTTAATGTGTATCCACAAAATATGTAGTTTAAGAAAGATAATTCCAGTGTATAAGATCCTTAAGAGAACAAATTTAGAAACATATTGTATTGCCAAAGGGATAAATAAATTTTTATTTAGATTTTTTTTGAGAGTTTTACTTTGGGAGGAAGAAAATTATCATTGGTAGACAATTTCATTATTATTATTATTTCTACCGATTTTGGGCTTTACAAATCCTACCCCCCTTAAAAATAATCTCGTCCTCGAGATTTGTAAGAAGGAGGATATAGGAAGAGTGATTTGAAATTTAGCTTTTAGTTTCTAATTAGTTCTAAATCAAGAGTCTCCTTTTTTTTCATTAGTGAGTGATTATGAGAGCATGGGTATGTACAGGTATGTCCACTTTATTAGGTAGGATAGAAGATGTCTTTTAGAGCATATATAGGTTTGGTTTAAGAAAGTGTAGGGTAAGAAAAGACTCCATCCAAGATTGTGGATCTTGACTCATCTTGGTGACCTCACTTGATCCTTGAAGACTTGAGTTGGTGCTCATCCTTACTTGATGAAGTTGATCATCTTCTTCGGTCTTGTCTTATTGATTAGGAGTTAGTGTATATTATCGGGCTAGAGAATATGGTTAATATAGGTATGGATGAGATAGACTACATGATGTAGGTCAAAAGTTTGTTAGGTGGGGATAGGCAGGTCATGCAATCCATCAAGACTCTATTGGTTGGGTTGGTTTCTCATTCTTTATTTAGTGTAGGGTGAACTAAGTTAAAACATGTGGATAGGGGCTAATCTATTTCACAAGTATTAACTGGTCCATTAAGTAACTCACACTAGATTGGACCATATTAAATTAGATATGATCTAGATTAGACTAGTTTAAGTTAGATAGATTTATCAGGGTAAGATATATCTTGTTAGGATATGTTAGAATCTTTTGAGATAGGATGGGGTATATGGTGTAGGTAGGTCAGAAGCTCTATTAGGTTAACACAGAGGGATTATGCAACTATCGGATGGGTAAGGTGGTTGCATATGTATATGGTCAAGTTAATTTAGGGCAGCACTTTAGCTTAAATCATTTTTATAGGAGTGAAGTCTAATCTATTTCACTAGTAATAACTAATATGTTAAATAACTCACTCTAGATTGGATCCTATTGGATTAGATGAGATCTAGATTGGTATCACCAGGTTAGTCTAGACAATATCTAATTACTTGAATTAGATCATGGTTGATATTTTAGACCAGGATAAATATGCTAATTAGGGTAGGATGAATTCATAAGGATAAGGTATAATCTTTTGAGGTAATTTAGATCTATTAGGATAACAAAATCTTTTTCAAGATAAGATGAGTATCTTTTAAGATGAGATGGATCTATTAAGATAAGGGAGAATCTTTTAAAATAAGATGAATTGGTTAGAATGAGATCTTTTAGGATCAGATAAATCTCTTAAGCTAGATATGTTCCAATGGGGACAGTCTAGGTTGTCTAGTTACTTTATAAATATATTTTATACCTATGTGTATATACAGATGCAATTGTGGACATTACTCCACAACCCATCACACTCAATCAAAGATCCAAATCAGACAGGTATCATAAGAACAAACATTCAAATATATAAACACTTATAAAAATAGTTTTGTTTTTGTTCCTAGGATTAGGTCTCCTATTTCTAAAGGTCACTTTAGGTACAGGATTTTAAAGTGTGAAATCCACATTTGTCTTAGAAAGAAAAGGTAAGAATAATCAGAGTAAGCGGAAATAAATGAGAAAAGATCGAGATAAGTTTAGATAAGAATCAGAGTAGTAGAGGTAAGTAAATATTGGTTGTCCAGTTCTATCTAGGTTTCGTCCTACAGTCAACATTCCTCTGATACCACTTCTGTAACACCCGGATTTTAGGGGTCCAAAACCCGGGGTTAACATAAACACCAGGTATGCTGGGACCAAGTCTCAAACATATGATGTATAGTGGCACAGGATCGAATGTCACAACTTTATATATAACAGGAGTTCTATACAAAATAAATAATTACATTATAAGGAGACAACGGTCCAGCAACCCAAAGCTGACTGGGAGACGACGACCTAGACCTCTCACGAACTCATCGCAGCATCCTCCATGAGCATCATCCTGCGGTACCTGATCTTGACCTGTGGTGTGTGTGAGACAGCAAGAGTGAGCTCACATACGTTCATCGCTCAACAAGTTGTGGGGAATAATGTGCATGAACTCGCCAAAGGTGGGAGCTCACGTGAAGTGTAAGGCTTACCAAAGAAGATGGTTAGAGCTGAGCATTGCTTTTAAAGTTGGTCAAAATTTTATTAGCAATTACTAAGTATAAGTAAATACCAAACCCAATTAAGTAATAGAGCAAAAAGTATCAACCTCACCTGCAATGCAATGCATATGACAAATTGAATTTAGTTCCATAAATTAATCATGTGAGTGTCCGAGCTGCTCATGACCGTGAGCACGGCTAGTATACCAGTTTTACACTCTGCAGAGGTTGCGCATCTTTACCCACAAGTCGTGTTACCCATTTGCCACGGAGTTGATCAGACTCCATACACCTCTACCTAGGAAGCGAGGCAGGGTACCACTACGAGGCCTTTACAAAGTTCCACTAGCTTCAGAAAACCCGCTACAGTTTATAGGAAGATCCAGTGCAGGAATCCCTTGCAGGACCGCCATCGCAGCAAAATCCTCCCGAGGGCCTCCCTACACTGACCTCTCCCCTACTGCCCTTGCCCCTTTCGGGTAAGGTAGTCTTCCACTAGCTTTCCTAATTAATCAGCCAAGGGCGTCCCATTCCACCCTTGTGGTAGCACTGTTTTCCCGGGTGGTTCTCCATGTTCCAATTAACATAATGATCTTAACATGAACCATAAATAACAACTGACAACAAAAGTATGATCATGAATAGTGTAGTCTTTATACCCAAAACCACATATAGCACTAGCAAGTACTACCCAGAAAGTTCAGTGGTAAACAAGGTATAAAGATAGACAAACTAGGGTAACCTATTGGGTCCCATCAAAATTAACCTATGCAGATCATTATGATTAATTAGAACATGAGTAGGTGAAAAGAAGTGATCAAGGGCACAACTTGCCTGGGGCTTGAGATTCCAGATACCAGGATGATTCTTCAGGTTCTCGTGACCTCACTGCTAGTCGTAGCAATACAAACAAACAGTGTATAGGCAAAATTAACATCACACCAACCATAAGAACATACTGCATAATAATGATCTACGCATTGCTATGAGATCGCGGGTTCGAAAACCACTAAAATCGGAGTTACGGTTACCGAGTTATGATTTTATGTAGTTATTAAGTACCTAGAATAGAGTAACTCATATGAATAATTTTTAATCAAGATTCATGGTTAGGTAAAGGTACTAGATGATAAACAATATTTAAACAAAATAAATGCCACTGGAATGAATCAATTTGGAATTATATATTTGAAGTTATGAATTTCTAAAGGTTTTATGTGTTTTATGCAAGATTAAGTAGGATATAAATTTTATTGTAACCTTCATGTCAAAACAGTGGTACTAATTGATAAACAATAATCTTACAAAATTATAGGAATTGGAATGAACTAATTTGGAGCTCATATGAATTTTCTATGAATTAAACAAATTCTAGGGTTTATTTTTATATTAAAAATCCAATTTCCAATTCATTTAATTAATTTAACTCTGTACTGGACTGGGCCTCAATATCTGAGAACAGCAGGGGTCTATGGGTAAGTTGCCAACGACACAGGGAATAGTCTACGTGGATGGCGGGTTAATTTGTAAAGGTTTCAGGGGCCCTTATGCACTTTCACTCGGCCGAAAGGGTATCAAGCGACAGCAACCATCCGATCAAGCGTCAGTGGCCACGATTAGATCTAGGTGTGTTATTCTCCGCGCTCATCCCAAACCGTCCGATTAGATTCTACGGTCCGGATCCAAATACTTGAATCGATGCATGATTTTTAATCTGAAGCGTTCACGCGCAGATCAACGGTCGAGGGCATCAGTGCGGAAGGGGGAGTGCGCGGTTGAATCTGAGCCGTTCGTGGCCAGATCCGCGGCCGAGAACGACCACGCCTACCGGCGACTGAACGTGGCGGCGGCAAGGACAGCATTCGCGGCGGCGCCATTGCTGCCGATTCCGCCCGTTGCGCAATCGTGCCCTAAACTCCGACCCGACAGGTGCTACGCGTGATAGAGACGTAATCGAATACGTGGGAGGAGTTCGTACCGTGATTCATGCGATGTAGCATCCTGCCCACGGCGCACGGCGGATTAGGACCGTGAGGAAGCCTCCGGCGAGGAATTAGCCACCCGCCCGACCACGCAAGCGCCCAGGGTGACCATACGCAGATCACGGCGAACGCAACGAAGCCCCAAGCCACCTTGCCTAGGACGAGCGACCCCTGGTGACGCGCTTCACTCACGGCGGAGCACACCACCCACACTCACGCGGCACGGCGGAATCAATAGTGGCAACACGCATGAGGGATCGAGGAGGGGAGGTCGTGGGCGCGCCCGGCTTTTATCCCCCAAGTCATCGGAGTTGAGGACGTGATCCTCCCGCGACGCACGGACGAGATCCGAGCATGGCGCACGGGCTGTTGACGCGGAGCGAACTGAAATCGCGAGGAAGGGGGAAGGGATAAGGATGACAGAAGGGTCCCACCAGTCGGTGAGTCAGCGCCAGCGCGTGAGGGGAGCTGAGCAGCGGGGCCCGATCGACAGTGTCAGCGGTGCGCGCGCGAGGGGGGGGTAAGGTGGGCCGGCTGGATAAAACAGAAGTGGGCCGGGCAGGCCAAAATTAGCCCATGTGCGAGTTTTCTTACTATTTCCCTTTTTCTATTTTGCATTTCTATTTAATTTCAAGTTCAAATCTGAGTTTGAATTTAAACTTTGATGCAAAATAAAAGAAATCCAGTTTGCACAATACACCTTATGATATTTATTTTTTTTTACCATCTCTTTTTATGCAAATGTTTTCTTAATGTGTATCCACAAAATATGTAGTTTAAGAAAGATAATTCCAGTGTATAAGATCCTTAAGAGAACAAATTTAGAAACATATTGTATTGCCAAAGGGATAAATAAATTTTTATTTAGATTTTTTTTGAGAGTTTTACTTTGGGAGGAAGAAAATTATCATTGGTAGACAATTTCATTATTATTATTATTTCTACCGATTTTGGGCTTTACAAACAATGACCTAACCTACATCACAGGTTGCCTGGTTCATCTACTCCAAAAGCAAAACTCTGTTAAAACCTACCTACCTCGTGTACCCCGGCTATCCTAACCATATATCCTTAGCCATATGTCCTTAACTCGGATGACAACCCCAAGAATAAAGGCCAAAGAAGACCCACCATGTCAAAGGAGGATAAGCATCAACTCAAGACTTCAAAGATCAAGTGGAATCGCCAGCAGAATCAAGATCCACAATCTTGGATGGAGCATTTTCTTACCCTACTCTTTCTTACCCAAACCTATAAATACTTTAAAGATATCTTCTATCCTACATAATAAAGTGGACATACCTATATTACCCATGCTCTCCTATCACTTACTAATAATAAAAAGAGAGACTCTTGATTTTGAACTAATTAGAAACTAAAAGCTAAAAATCACTCTTCCTATATCCTAGTTCTTCCTAAATCTCGAGGACGAGATTATTTTTAAGGGGGGTAGGATTTGTAATACCCAACTTTGAAAAGTAAGAGAAAGAAATAAATCTTCATGTGTGGTACCTTTTCATTCATGATAATTATTAGTAGGCATAGATAAAGTGAATAAATCCTTAATAAAATGTGCATCATGCTGGACTTTATTTGTTGTGCATTTTGTGACAATATAAAAAAAATATATAATAAAGAGACAAGAAATATATTAATTCAAAAAGGAATTCTAGAATTGAGAGAAGAAAAGGAAAATAAATATTATAAAACTAAATAAATAAAAATATGTTGTTCCTACACTAGTGTGTGATTTTTTTAAATAAGCTCAAAGGTGAAACTTACTTTGAAATTCAAACTTGATTCAAAATTACTATAAAAAGAAAACAGAAAACAAAAGAAAAAGAGAAAGATGCTTACCTGGGCTCGCTGGTGGGTATTCGGCCCATTTAGCCCTTCTCCCGCGTGGCCCAACTTCCATCCGGGCCCACGGGCCGGCCACACCACGCGCAGGGCGCCACTGGCTTGTGGGGCCATTGTGTCTGCCCCTCATCCCGTGCGCTGGTGGCTTTGTTGCCTCCGCCAGGTGGGGCCCACTCGCCATCCTTATCCCCTTCCTCGCGACGGTGGACGCCGTAATCCACGCGACGATCTCGCCGTGAACCGCGGACCTGGCTCGCGCGGATCTCGCTGGCCGCCAGAACTCCCGTCCGGATACCGCGCCCTCTGATGCCGTTAGGATCCGGACCTTGGCCTTGGGTATTTATTTGCGAACACCAGGGGCACCCATTGTGCATGGCGGGAGAAGATGGCGCGCCACCGTGAACCTGCTTGTCCATCGGCATTGAGGCACCGTCAACCGGCCACGGACTCTCCCTGGGACACACGGAAGTGGTTCGCATCGTCACCAAGCCAACTCGGTGGCCGGAACCTAGACAATTCCTCGTCGGTGTCCGATTTGCCGCCGCGGACCCGCCGCCCGCGGAATCGTGAACCTGTCGCCGTGTCGGCCTCGGGTTGCAATCAGGGAGCTTCGCCTCGATACGTGGATGGCGTCCGTGGGCGTGGTGGGGTGGATCGACCACTGTGGCCGCACCAATTCCTCGCCGTCGTTCCGCCTAGCCGCGTGGCCGCCATTCAACGTGGACTGGTGCTTTGGCGCTAACAATGCAGGTGAGACCCCCTCTAAGTAGTCCGCGTTGCCTTCCTTCACGTATAGCACTATTCCGTATAAGGTTTCGTGTACTGGTTGTCGCCTAGGGCTGTGGCCGGCCATGGCGCCGCCGTGCGTGGACGCTGGCATCCACGCTGTTGGCCGAGGAGGTGGGAGACGGGCCATTGGCCGTTGATTCCGTAGCAAGCGGTTAAGATTTGATGATGGGCGGACCGTTGATCCAGGGATGTGAGGTGGAGAATCGATCTGGCGAACCCCTTTCGCGCGTGCAAATCTGGGCCATGGATCCATGATCCGAGGGTCACAGTCGTTCGCCATTTCCTTTAAGTGGTGACTTAATCCGGACCGTAGATCAGATCCAACGGCCGAGATTTAGAGATACCCCTTCGCGATGGTCATTTTTCTAAAGAGCCCTCGGGGTTTTGTGAAATCAACCCGCCGTCCTTTAGTCACTATGCACTGAGTCTCGGGAATCTTGCGCCGAGCCCCCTGCGCTTTCTGAAAATTGAGGCCCAGTCCAGAATATTATAAAAGCAGAGAAATTGAATTAGAAATTGAATTATTAATATAAAAACAATTCTAGAATCTTATTTAATCCTTAGAAAATTCATATGATGTCCAAACTAATCCATTCCAATTGCTATAATTTTGTAATAATATGGTTTCTAATTTAGTACCACTGTTTTCACATGAAAGTCACATTAAAATTTATATCCTAGTTAATCTTATATCAAATACATAAAACCTTAGAAAAATCATAACTCCTTCGTTTTAACTCCGATTTGATCCGTTCAAGTTGCGTTAGTCTCGTACATGCGCGTAGATTATTATTACGCAGTTTATTCTTATGTCTGGTGTAATGTTAATTTTGCCTATACAATGTTTGTTTGTATTGCTACGACTAGCAGTGAGGTCACGTGTCACCTGAAGATCATCCTGGTACCTGGAATCTCAAGACCCAGGCAAGTTGTGCCCTTGATCACTTCTTTTCACCTACTCATGTTCTAATTAATCATAATGATCTGCATAGGTTAATTTTGATGGGACCCAATAGGTTACCCTAGTTTGTCTATCTTTATACCTTGTTTACCACTGAACTTTTTGGGTAGTACTTGCTAGTGCTATATGTGGTTTTGGGTATGAAGATTACACTATTCATGATTATACTCTTGTTATCAGTTGTTATTTATTGTTCATGATAAGATCATTATGGTAATTGGAACATGGAGAACCACCCGGGAAAACAGTGCTACCACGAGGGTGGAATGGGACGCCCTTGGCTGATTAATTAGGAAAGCTAGTGGAAGACTACCTTACCCGAAAGGGGCAAGGGCAGTAGGGGAGAGGTCAGTGTAGGGAGGCCCTCGGGAGGATTTTGCTGCGATGGCGGTCCTGCAAGGGATTCCTGCACTGGATCTTCCTATAAACTGTAGCGGGTTTTCGGAAGCTAGTGGAACTTTGTAAAGGCCTCGTAGTGGATCCCTAGCCATTCACCTCGGAAGTGTCTTAGGGCTTTGCAAACCCTGGCGACATGGGATACACGACTTGTGGGTAAAGATGCGCAACCTCTGCAGAGTGTAAAACTGGTATACTAGCCGTGCTCACGGTCATGAGCAGGGTAAAGATGCGCAACCTCTGCAGAGTGTAAAACTGGTATACTAGCCGTGCTCACGGTCATGAGCAGCTCGGACACTCACATGATTAATTTATGGAACTAAATTCAATTTGTCATATGCATTGCATTGCAGGTGGTGTTGTTACTTTTGATCTATTACTTAATTGGGTTTGGTATTTACTTATACTTAGTAACTGCTAATAAAATTTTGACCAACTTTAAAAGCAATGCTCAGCTCTAACCATCTCCTTTGGTAAGCCTTACACTTCACGTGAGCTCCCACCTTTGGCGAGTTCATGCACATTATTCCCCACAACTTGTTGAGCGATGAACGTATGTGAGCTCACTCTTGCTGTCTCACATACACCACAGGTCAAGACCAGGTACTGCAGGATGATGCTCATGGAGGATGCTGTGATGAGTTCGTGAGAGGTCTAGGTCGTCGTCTCCCAGTCAACTTTGGGTTGCTGGACCGTTGTCTCCTTATAATGTAATTATTTATTTTGTATAGAACTCCTGTTATATAAAGATGTGACATTCGATCCTGTGCCACTATACATCATATGTTTGAGACTTGGTCCCAGCATACCTGGTGTTTATGTTAACCCCGGGTTTTGGACCCCTAATATCCGGGTGTTACACGCCTTCCACCTCTGCGCCTGTTCTCTAACATCTGCAGAACGCAACCACGCATCAGAACTGATCTTGCAAATCTTGCAGCATAAGAAAAGAGTATAGAATTCTTCAACAGCACTGAACAGATGAGCATCTTCACTGATCTCCAACACAGACCAACACAGCTTCTCAGATAAAGAGGAAAGTGGAATAAAAGGTTTCCCAACTAAATAACTAATTCCTTTAACATATAACAGGTAAACCAAAATGCAGGGGATACCCACACTCTGGTGACAGTCATTACAAAGATCAAATCCAACATAGTTCATCATGACAAGCATCAATGCACAGGATATAGCAAACTACCCTGTCTAACTAAGACTAACTAAGAGCGAGACTAACGCTAAGACTGCATCTTCTACGTATATATTTTGCATTAATTACAAGATCTGACTCTAACGATCTATGGTTCCAAGTCTATCTTGGTCTTGCAGTCGGGATTGCCATAAGACTGGCGTCCACGCCGAGGTCAGCGGTACGGGTGCTGAGTCCCGACGGGAGCGGGGGAACCATCATCCAAGTGACGACGCTCCGCGCGCTCAGCCCGCACCAGGGCGATCTCAGCACGAGCCCTACTCAGCTCGTCTAGTGCATGGTCCAGCTCCGTGTTTAGCACGGCGGCTAGGTTGACTGTGCTGTTCAACCTAGGATTGTCCTCACCAACGGGTGAGACAATCACGCCTCCTGTGCTGCCAGATGGACGGCGGGGGTAATACTTCAGGTCAAGACCATCAGCTACCCCACCGAGAACCGAGCAGTAGTGCGAAAGCGCACGCCGTGCGGCATCTTGCATGGCTGCCTCAGCTGAGTCCCGCTCAGAGATAGAATAGTGCTCTGAGCAGACCTCAGCACCCCAGAGACTGTTCTCTGGATGGCGCACCAAGAAGGTTGCCTCCCAGCGGTCCGGGTAGACCCCGCGACTATGCTGGTAGACCACAGAACGATACTCGATAGACTAGGTACGCCGGTCAAGTGCCCGACGTAGCAGGGTGTCGAGCGCATCGTGGAAGTGACACCCGCGAGCAGCGTCGCGAGTGATGGGTCGAGCAACCCATCCTTCCGGCTCCTAGAAGGAAGAGAAGTCGGTGTCGTGGCTCGAGCTGTCGTCGCCATCTCCGTCGTCTGGGTCTCCTCCAGCGGCTACTCCCGAGACTGGGACGCCCAGCGGTGGTGCAGGGGGCGCCTCCAGGGGTAGCACAGGGGAACAGCTCCTCACAGACTCTACCTCCTGGTGGAGCGAGAAAGAAGAGCCCTGCTGTTCCTGTCGTCGACACTCCTGCTCCTCATGCAGGCGGTGGTGCAGCCTCTCCAAGTGACTGGACTGTCCGGCC
The DNA here is from genome assembly GCA_029449295.1 of Zea luxurians. NCBI lineage: Eukaryota > Viridiplantae > Streptophyta > Magnoliopsida > Poales > Poaceae > Zea > Zea luxurians. The sequence goes on along the minus strand of JAOPSE010000003.1, from coordinate 80,999,239 downwards.
ACTGGACGGCGAAGCGGACGCTCAGCAAGGCGGGAGGGTAAGAAGGGGATGACGGACTTTCGTGCAGTGTGTCTAAGACGAGCCATCTATAAAAGACATCGCAAGCAAAAGAGTGAGAACAGAATCGATATGACCAACAAATAATGAACCATAAATAAATGGAGTACAATAAAACATAATTTTCAGCAAGGTATAATATATAGTAGGACATAGTTTTGGTCGATATGACCAACTTTTGAAGAGATATCAAAGTCAAGGCAGAGACAGAGGTCTATAGTCCTTAAAACGACCATTCTACTCTAGGTTAGCGGTCCTACAGTCAGCACGGCTTTGATACCACTTATGTCACACCCGGATTTAGAAGGCAAACCGAATGCGAACCATGTACGTGCCAGGATCAGTTATTCACGTACACAGCAGTTACATAACATGGACATCATCACACAGTGCTCAAAATAGTATTAAAAGGGAAATAATAGTCGATTACATCATACGTCTGAGACGTCCATATAGGCCTTACAATAAATCAAAGTGCGAAAAAGAAACGTAGATAACCGCGGCCTTCACAGGCAGCCGACTGGGGGTTGCCGCTAACCCATGCCTAGAACTCGTCGTAGTCTTGGAACTCCTGGAAGTCTCCTTCCACAGCTTCATCTTCTCCTGAGCAGTGGTTGCAATGCTGACAACCTGGGGGGGTTGGTGTGTAGAGCAAGGGTGAGTACACATCAACATACTCAGCAAGCATCCCGTTTGGCTGTAGTGGACTAGCTTTATGTGGGGATAAGTCAAGCAGTTGCTTTTAGTTGGTCAGGTTATTACTTACTAGTAGAGAGCCAGGTTTTAACATTAACCCAAGTTATTAGCCCAATGTATCCTTTCCAAACGGAAAGAATACCACTTACCATTACCATAATCATAATCAGAACCATCAATCTCATTGCCACCTGTACCAAAATGTCTCTGATCAAGTATCACTAATCTCTGGAGCTCCCTTGGCCGCTCATAACCGCGAGCACGGCTGATATATCAGTTTCATAACACTCTGCAGAGGTTGTGCACTTTACCCATAAGCCGTGATTCCCTCTTGCCTCGAGCCGATCAAACCCTTAAACACTACCAAGGTGAATAGGCAGGGTCTCACTACGTAGCCTTTACAAAGATTCCCCGGGGCTGTAGCCACCCGTTAGGTTTCCTAAATGTACCGCACTCCTCCCCAAGGGACAAATCCACCTTGGCAGAGCGAGCCGCATACACCGAGCCCCATTGACGGCACGACGGCTAAGTGATCTACACCCCGGTTCCTCTAATTATTCAGCTAAGGGCGTCCCATTCCACCCTCATGGTTGCACTGTTTTCCCGGGCGGTCATCCATTGAACAGGTCCTTACGGAGAGGCACTCGAGAAACCGCTCGAGTCCCCTTGAAGGTCACAAGTATGATCATAAATAAGAAGGGGAAAACAGCGTATCATAGATAATCACATCATGTTCATTGATTAGAGTTGAGCAGTAGCATCAGACTAAGCAGTAATAATCCGACCCAAATAGGTAATCAAGGACATGGATAACAAAAGCTAGTAAATCCTTAGGTATAAATGTGTAATGCGGGAGGTGAATTAAAGAATGAATAGGACTGAGATGGGTCAAAGGACACTTGCCTCCACCAACCGACTGCTGCTCAGGGGCTTCTTCTGCGGTTTCCTCGGGCTCTTCGACCGGATCGTTCTCTATGCGATTGCAAGCATACATACATTCATCCATTCAAATTGGGAAACAAATAGTACATCATACAAGGGAACAAATAAAGTGAATATGCATCAAGTATGACATTCGATATCACATTCATTATGGTTAGAAAGAAACGGGTAAAGGTCTCGCAGGGGGGGTTAAAGCTTATGCACTAATGATTAGTTACAATTGGTTCTAACAAAAGAATTTAGTTATATGCACTAATGGAAACCTAGTCATTTTTAGTTGATCAACATTGAACTAGATAAACAATTGATTATATGAATTAACTAGCGTAACGGAATTCTAAATTAAGTTTCCTATTTCAATAACATGAACAATGATTAGCCTGCCTAAAATAAAATAAATAACAATAATAAAAGAACATAAAATAAAATAAAATAAAAATAAATAAATAAAAAAGGGGGGGCGGTTGAACCAGCTAGGGGGCGGTTGAACCGGCCTGGGGCAGGGGCGGCTGGGCAGGGCGCGGACGCGGGGCGGCCGAGCTGGGGTGGCTGGGCCGCGGGCAGGGGCGGCCGAGCGGCGGTGCGGGCGGCCGAGCCGGGCGGGCACAGGGGCAGCCGAGCCGGGCGGCTGGGCGCGCGGGCAGGGGCGGTTGGGCCGGGCGGCGGCCTGACCGGGGAGAGGGAGGGGAGGGGAGGGGAGAGGGAGGAGGGGGAGGGCCTCACCGGGGACGGGGACGGGCGGCCGAGCTGCAGGGGCGGGGGCGGCCAAGCTGCAGGGGCGGGGCTAGGGCAGGGGGCGGCGGCTAGAGGGAAAATGGGAGAAAGGGAGGGAGAGGGAGAGGGATAAGGGGAAGAGAGGGGGGCGGCTGGGCCAGCTAGGCCCAAGAGAGGGGGCGCGAGGGCGGTTGGGGCGGCCAGGGACGGCCCACGGCGCAGGAGAGAGAAAAGGGAGGAGAGAGAGAAAGAAAAAGAAAAAGAAAGAAAAGGTTTTCTCTCCTTTTCGAAATCCGATCTTCCTAGATGAATGCACTTACATTTCTAAGCAATCAAAGAATGCATAGTTCGGCATGGTGCATCAAACAACATAAAGTAATTTAGGGTTTTTCTTTACACGGGAATTCCAAGCCGAATCCCGCTAACTTTGGAAAAGATCAAGGTCTAGCGAGGGGAAAAAGAAAAAGAAAAGGTAACGCCCGAATTTGGCGAGTGAAGAAAAGAAAAAATTCAACTCCAAAATTCGGGGCGTTACAATTATGATGGTGGTGCTCGTTGCCGAGGTGTCCCGGGGCCGCAGGCGCTGTATTGCACGTGCGCCCGGTGTGGACCGAGGCTTCTCGTTCGAACCGGGAAGTCACGGCGCGATGCTCCAGGGGCACCCCTGCCTTCGGGAGGCAGAGCTTTCGGCCCGTCGGACCGCGGCGTCCTCCAGGAGATTCTTGAGTTCTCCCTGGATGCGCCGCCCCTCGTTGGTTGATGGCTCCGGCATCGCGCGGAGAAGTAATGCTGCTGCAGCCAAGTTCTGGCCGACCCCACTAGAAGCCGGGGGCGGTCTTGCCCTGACATCGTCGGTGATGCGGTGCTGGATGCCCTGGGGTTGATGACGTGCTTCTCCGGCTGGAGCTTGGCCCGCCCACTCCTGCCCGATGTTCCGGCGGAACGGCTCGAGTGTTCCTGCTCCCTCGTCGAGCCTGGCCTGCACCTCACGGATTTGCTCGAGCTGTGTGACCTGACCCCCCGCAGGGACTGGGACCACAGCTAGCTCCCGAAGGATGTCAACGCGAGGCACAAGCCTAGGGAGATCACCGTCTTCCGGCATACCAAGATGGTTGCCTTCGTCGGGACCCCCTAGCTCGACGTGGAAACATTCACGACTCGGGCCACAGTCTTCGTCGCCGAAGCTGCGGCTATCGTCGGAACAATCGGAAAGGCAGTAGTCACACGCGGTCACGAAGTCTCGCATGGCACTAGGGTTGCCAAGTCTGGAGAAATCCCAACAGAAGTCGAGCTCGTCATCTTCCTCGGGATCCGAGGGCCCGTAGGTCGAGTCGGCTGTCAGCCGGTCCCAGGGTGACCGCATACCGTACCCCGGAGGGTTTGGACGTGCCTCTATGAGGGCTCCTACTGAAGCGGAGTCGCTTGGTGGGTCGAGGCTGAATCCAAAAGGCGCGAGATGGGAATCGGTCGGTACCTCCTGGTCGACAGGCGGTGATGAAGTCGCGTCGGGGGCAGACTGCACCGTCGTCTCGGGTACGAGGGTGACGCTCAGCAAGCCCTCCGCGAGCGTGCTGGCGTCGTCCATCTGCTCGGAGTAGGCGTGTCGCGGGGAAACGGCGCTCGTCTTCATCTCAGACGCGAGGGCGACGTTCGACGTGCCCCCCGTTGGGGCGCCGGCGCCGTCGACTCGCTCGACAGCCGACGAGGTGCCGCCTCCTGCTTGGCCTTGGTTGCCCCGCCTCCTCCTCCGTCGGTGGGGGAGACGACGGGACAAGCTCGAATGTAGTTCTTCCGCCATGTGGGGAAGACGTCATCGATTCCGCCGCCGGCGAGCGGGTTGTTGGCCACCATTGTCGCAGTCGCGCGACGGAATAAGGAGTATCATGTCGTACCCGCCGTCGAGAGACATGAACTCGAGACTCCCGAAATGGAGCACCGTCCCAGGCCGGAAAGGTTGCTGGAGACTACCCATCTGGAGCTTGACGGGAAGCTCTTCGTCAACACGCAGCAGGCCCCTACCTGGCGCGCCAACTGTCGGCATTTTGACCCTGGGGGGTCCCTGGACCGACGAGTGAATTGTCGCCGCGTGCCCTAGCCCAGATGGGTCGACGCGAGGCGGAGCACGAAGGGGGGAGAAGAGACATGCAAAGTGTGGGAATCCCGCGGCCTCCGTGTTGCCCTGTGCCCAGGTCGGGTGCGCTTGCAGTAGGGGGTTACAAGCGTCCGCGTGGGAGAGTGACCGTCCGCCAGCCCCGTCCTCCCGCGCGGCCAACCTTCTCGTATGAGTGCCCTGGACCTTCCTTTTATAGGTGTAAGGAGAGGGTCCAGGTGTACAACAGGGGGTGTAGCAGTGTGCTAACGTGTCTAGCAGAGAGGAGCTAGCGCCCTAAGTACATGCCATTGTGGCAGCTGGAGAGGTTTTGGCACCCTATTCCTGTGATGTCGTGGCCGTCGGAGGAGCGCTGGAGCCTTGCGGAAGGACAGCTATCGGGGCTACCGAGTCCTTGCTGACGTCTCCTTGCTTCCGTAAGGGGTTTGAGAGCCACCGTCGTCATGGGGCACACGGGGCGCCATCATTACTTGTTTTATCGGGGCGAGCTGGATGGGACGCCGGTCTTCTCCCCCGTAGCCTGAGCTAGCTAGGGGTTGGGTAATGATGGCCCCTCCTGTGGCGTGGTCGGCCTGAGCCCTGGATCGGGCGAGGCAGAGGCTCCTCCGAGGTCGAGGTCGAGTCCGAGCCCTAGGGTCGGGGTCGAGTCCGAGCCCTGGGGTCGGGCGAGGCGGAGTTTGTTGTCGAGGTCGAGGTCGAGGTCGAGTCCGAGTCCTGGGGTCGAGTCCGAGCCCTAGAGTCGGGCGAAGCGGAGTTCCTCGTCTTCCGAGGCCGTAGCCTAGTCTGAGCCCTGGGTCGGGCAGAGCGGAGTCCGTCGTCTTCCGAGGCTGTAGCCTAGTCCGAGCCCTGGGTTGGGCGAGGCGGAGTTTCCCATGGTGCCCGAAGCCTTGGCTTGCTGTCAGCCTCACTCTGTCGAGTGGCACTGCAGTCGCAGCGATGCAGGCGGCGCTGTCCTCTCGTCAGGCCGGTCAGTGGAGCGGCGAAGTGACTACGGTCACTTCGGCTCTGTCGACTGGGGAGCGTCCGTCAGGATAAGGTGTCAGACCACCTTTGCATTAAATGCTCCTGCAAGGCGATCGGTCGGTGCGGCGATCTGGCCAAGGTTGCTTCTTAGCGAAGACTGGGCCTCGGGCGAGCCGAGGGTGTGCCCGTTGCTTAAGGGGGTACCTCGGGCGAGGTGTGAGTCCTCTGGGGTCGGCTGACCTCGCCCGAGGCTGGGCTCAAGCGTGGCGGGATCGTGTCCCTTGAGCTAATCGCACCCATCAGGCCTTTGCAGCTTTGTGCTGATGGGGTTTACTAGCTGAGATTTAGGAACCTCGGGGGTACCCCTAATTATGGTCCCCGACAAGGGGGGAACCCCTTCTGCATCAAAATTTTCCTCGGAAAAATTTTCTACCAAAACAACCTTTGTGCTTTCGACTTCCGTATCGATAGCGGGATCCTGAGAACGACGAGAGTACACGTAAGCGGCAAGACTGACCGAGCCAAGGAACTCCTACGCCTCCGGGATGCAGATACCTCACTCATCACCTTCCGCGAGAAGTAACTCATGCTCGGATAAGCGATCCTGCTACCGAACAAGTCCTAACACTCGGGTAGAAAACGACTTTCGTGCCTTCCCGACTGTACTAATAATGGAATCCTTCGACCAAATGAGAGCGCACGTAAGCGGCAAGGCCGACCGAGCCGAGGGACTCCTACGCCTCCGGGATACGGATACCTCACTCATCACCTTTCGTGAAAACTAACTCTCGTTCGGATAAATGATTCTGCTATTGACAGACAAGTCGTGATGCTCGAAACAAGAGGAGAGAAGACGCAGCTGACTCCGCGTCTGTCCGCGCTAACACCGCTGCCTCCGGCTCCGGCTCATCGCAGAGCAGCCGAGGGTTCCAAAAACTGAGCAAAGGAAGCCTAGAGCGGCAAGGCTGATAGAGCCGAAGGACTCCTACGCCTCTGGGATACGGACACCTCACTCGTCACCTTCCGCGAAAGGCAACCGACGCTCGGTTAAGTGGTTCGGCTAGCCAACAGACAAGTCCCAGCGCTCGGAATGAGGAAGACACACAGCTTCATTCTCGAATACCCAAATGTTCAGGCCTCGACAGCCACAAAGAACAAACACATAAACTTGGGGGTAACTATGCTACACAGACTTAGACGTCGACAGAACCCTCGGCGGTTCTCCCGACCTACGACAAATGTCTAAGTACTTGAGGCGGTTACATTTTGCTCTGGCAAAACCCCGGTATATCTCCTTACAAATGGAACTCCGGTTCCGCTCCCACGGGTACGAACAACCTCCACACTAGAGGGCCTGCGGGACAACAAATTCCAGGTGGCTCGCCGGCAACCACTACACCAGCAGCGACAATGACCCCAGCTTCGGGCGGCTAAACAGCAGCAGCGATGACCTCAGGGCTGACGCTACTGTGACGAGGCCCTCGCCCGCGTCTCCGCTCGAAGGGCGAGGACAAACCATCAAAGCCAAAGAGCCGGGGGTTCGGCCGCAGCTGGCACCGATGGTCTCGTCGGTGGAGAAACCTTCTCCAGCTGCCACCACCACAGCACCGACGACAGCGGCCACCTGCGCGCCAGCGCCACGCTGACGAATGGCGGACGCCCCAGCTTGCACTGGCAGATCCCCACTCGGGTCCTCGCGGATGGGTAGGCCCCAACCTCCGCACGGAGGCGTCATGCTGGAGTGAGGGCAAGACAATCCAAGAACACGAACGCTGCCCATGCGGCATACAGCGTCTTGGACGGTCCACCGACGCGCACGGCGCAACAGACGCTCTAGCCCGGATCAAGCGGCAGGAGGCAGCGTCGGAGGCCGCGACAGAGCCAACTGAGCCAGCGAGCCAGGCACGCTGGAGCGGATGATGCTTGCGGCCGACCGGTCCTGTGTTGTCGAAGTTCGCCCCTCCGCAAGGTCGGTGAGCGCCTTCTCCCTGAATGCTGAAGGAGGAGACGGCCTGCCGGCCCATGTGGGAGGTAGAACCCCGGCTCAGCTCTCCCTCCACCTCAGCAAGGATGACGAAGATCCTTGAAGCTGAGGGCGGGGCGGAGGCCACAGCCCGTCTTGCTTATCCCCACCAAACTGCCCATTGGTGAGGGAATGCAGCCGAGCTGCACGACGAAAATCCTTGAAGTCGAGCGATGGCTAAAAGGTGCCGATCTCCACGAGGCCACGCTCCTCCAACGATAGCAAGAGCAAGGCGGCGCTGGAGCACTGTAATACCCACTTTGTAAGAAGGGTCTAAAGAGAGAAATTATGTTCCTGTATACATGTATGTGTGACCTATATTCATCATTTCATGTGGACACCTCACTCCCACAGATAAATAATCAACAAAAGACACTCAACTAAATTATGCATCATGCTGGAATTTTCTTTTGTGTGCATAATGTGACAAAATAAAATAATAAATGTGACAAGAAATATATTAAAATCCAAAGTGTAAATTTAGAAATTCAAAAGGGAATTCTAGAAAATTGAGAAAAGAGAAAACACCATTAAGCAAATGAGGTAGAACAAAATATATAAATAAGAAAGTACTTCTATACTCCAAAAGATTGAACTGGGTACACTTTTAACATTGATGGACCTCAGGACCGAATTCTAATTCGAATTTGAATTCAAACAAAAAGGAAAAACAGAAAATATAAATAAAAGAAAAGAGAAACTGTGCGCATGGGCCAAAACTCCTCAATCCGGCCCAGTTCTTCTTTAACTCCACGCGGCCCAACTCTGAATCTTCCACGCGCGCGCGCTGGACACCCACCGACACCCGGGGCCCACGTGCCATCCCCTGCGCTCCGCCTGTGACTCTGTCGCGCGGGCCCAGCTCGTCGGTCACTGGCGCGCGCTCAGCACACTCCGTGCGGCTGCTTCACGGGCCCATCAGTCCGTTTCCCAGTCGCCGCGTGCGCTGATAATCCGGCCCCACAAGTCGGCCGGTGTTCTTCTTGTCATGTTCGCTGGCGTGTGGACCGGACCCGCCAGCTCCGCTCCCCGCGTTCCCCGACTCCGCGGCGTCGCCGGCAGAATCGGCGGCCGTTGCGCGCGACCGCTGACCACTTCGCGTAAACCATATCCCCCCCATGTGGATAAAGGAACTCGTGGCTGCTTTCTTTCCCTCGACGTCAACCGGGTAGTTCCAGAAAAGAAGCCGCCGCGCCACCCATGTTGCCGCCGCGACGGATATCCGTGTCCACCCAAAATTAGCGACCCGAAAGTAGTCGTGAAGCTTTAGCAGGAACCCTAGGATCTAGCCCTGGCCGCCTGGACCGGGAAGGAGCTCCCTGTCGCCGTGAATTGGTTGCCGGAATCCCTCCACCGCCGTGGGCCGCAACCTTGCGCGGGCCGAGATCTACACGTCCTAATCGCCGGTATGATCACGACCAGTTAGTTTGTCGCTCCCTACTCTTTGCGTACAACTATTATTGGGGGAAATCGGGTACCGGTGGGCTGGATTACGCGAACTCCGGCGAGGGGCGCCGCCGGGGCTGAGCGCAGGCACGGTCGGAGGGAAGGAGATGGACCTCGTCCGTTGGATACTAGCCAACGGTCGCGATTAGATAGTAGGTATACCGCTTCGGGTGGGGGAAATCGTAGCCCTTGATCTCTGCATCAACGGGTTAGATTAGATCTTCAAATAACTCTTCGACCCTTTTAAATCCGCTTCGTTGATCTGTGATCCTGCGGTCCTGGTGCCATACCGGTTCATCACCTGCGGAATTAAATCTGTGCCATCCGTGTGTAATCAAACGGCCAAGATTAGTCAATACCCCTTCATGTAGACAGTTTTTCATATGAGCCCCTAGCCTTTACTGAAATCAACCCGCCGTCCGTTGAGGGATTTTCTGAGTCTGGGAAACAATTACACCGAGACCCCTGCGGTTTCCTGTATTTGAGGCCCAATCCAGAGAACCTGGAAAATCAGAAATTAATATTAGAAATTAATTTTTAGTGCATAAATAAATGTCAAAACTTGTTTAATTCATAATAAATGCATATGAACTCCAAATTGGTCCATTCCAGTTCCTAAATTTTTGTAATAATATTGTCTACCCATTAGTGCCTCTGTTTTGACATGACAAACACATTAAAATTATTCTTTCACTTAATCTTGTATTAAATGCATAAAACCTTAGAAAATCCATAACTTAAAATATATAACTCCAAATTTAATGATTCCAGTTCCTGTGATCATATTTTAATGTCTAGTTTATTACTGTATATTCTATTTGCATGCTTGGTGTGATGTTAATTTTGTATATACCATGTTTGCTTGTATTGCTACGTCTAGTGCGAGGACACGTGTCATCTGAAAGGCAAGTTGGTACCTGGATTCTCAAGTGCCAGGCAAGTTGTGCCCTTGATCACTTCTTTTACCCATTCATGTTCTTATTATTCATAATGATCTGCATAGGATAATTTTGCTGGGACCCAATAGGATACCCTAGATTTTGACTATCTTTATACCTTGCTTCACCACTGATTTTACTACTAAAGTTTTGGGTAGTACATGCTATTGCTTTATGTGGATTTGGGTATAGAGATATTCATCACTTATTGTTATACTATTTATTGTTATCTGTTTTATTATTCCTTGTTCATGTTAAGATCATTATGTTAATGGGAACATGGAGAACCACCCGGGAAAACAGTGCTACCACAAGGGTGGAATGGGACGCCCTTGGCTGATTAACTAGGAAAGCTAGGGGAGGGCTACCTTACCCGAAAGGGGCAAGGGCAGTAGGGGAGAGGTCAGTGCGGGGAGGTCCCTGGTTGATTTTGCTGCGATGGCTATCAGCCAGGAACCCTGTACTGGATCTTCCCATAAACTGTAGCGGGTAGTCTGAAGCTAGTGGAACTTTGTAAAGGCCTCGTAGTGTTACCCTGCCTCGCCTCCTCGGTAGAGGTGTATGGGATTGGCCATCTCTTGGCAGATGGGTAACATGACTTGTGGGTAAAGATGCGCAACCTCTGCAGAGTGTAAAACTAGTATACTAGCCGTGCTCACGGTCATGAGCGGCTCGGACACTCACATGATTAATTTATGGAACTTAAACTTAACCTGTCATTTCATTGCATTTTGGATTATTTTGTTATTACTTTTACTTATTATTACTATGGTTTGGTATTTACTTACACTTAGTAACTGCTAATAAAATTTTGACCAACTTATAAAAGCAATGCTCAGCTTCAGCCTTTATTTCATTGATCAGCCTTACACTACATGAACTCCCACCTTTGGTGAGTTCATGTCACATTATTCCCCACGACTTGTTGAGCTATGATCGTATGTGAGCTCACTCTTGCTGTCTCACACCCCCCCACAGGAGAAGAACAGGTGGTTTCAAGTGGAGTCAAGTACCGAGGCATCCGACTTGATCTAGGTGGCGTTTCTCAGTCGACATTGGCGCCGACGATCCTTAGTTCGTTTTATATTTATCTTTATTTTGTAATAAGACTTCCGCTATGTAATAAGTACTCTGATGTTTTATGACATTTATCTCTATACACTCTGTTATTATATATGTTGTCTTCTTGGCGCATGTATGAGATGCACCCGGCTTTGTTCTTTAAAACCGGGTGTTACAGAAGTGGTATCAGAGGAATGTTGACTGTAGGACGAAACCTAGATAGAAATGGACAAAACCCTTACCTACTTATCTCATTCTGGTTCATTCTACACTCACCTTACTCTGATTCTTTCTATACTTATCTTGATCCTGTCTCACCTTCTACTGTTCTACTCTGATCATTCTTACCTTTTCTAATCTAAGACAAGATGGATTTCACACCTTGGAATCCTATAACTATGATCTTCTTAAGAGATAGGTAACCTAAGACGAAATTAAAACTATTTTCTCTATTAAAAATATTGGTTGATTGTTCTGATGATCAATGCCTGATTTGCTTCTTTGATTGATTGAAATAGTATAGATGGGCATTTTAGCATGTACCACTATAATGTATTGTATTAGCTTTAGTAGGTGACACACTAATCTACTTAGCTAATAAATCCCCCAAAATAACTTGATTTGTAAGTACCTGCCTTGGCTACTATTCTCTTACCATACGTATCTAACTCAGATGGTCAATACCAGGAAAGGAAAGATTATCACGCAACAGCAAACAGAAATGAATCCTCCAAATCCCCCACCTGTTGAAACCGATCAAGTGATCGCAACCCAAAGGCTGGTAATACAGCAATTGACAGACATGATGACCGAAATGCAAAACCAGATAAGACAAGAACGCGAGGAAATACGTCAGGCCCGTCTGGAGATACAGCAAGAAATAAGGCAATCACGGTTGGAGAGACAACAACAAGAGCAACCACCATCTCCACCACCACAACAACAAGAGCAACCACCATCTCCACCACCACCGGCTCCACCAAGCTACATAAACATATATGTAAATTACTACTATTTGTAGGATCTACATGTTCCTTTAGTTAGTATTCGGTGTGATACCATTTTAGGAGGAATAAAAAGGTCTATTTGTCCCCATGAGTTGCTAATAAAATTATTCGTCATGCTGAGATTTTGGGTTTGTGCAAATGTGTTGGACAATATGAGAAAACCCATGAGAGTAATTACATCTAAAGAGCCTGTTGTGGTGAATCAAATGACACGAAGATTGACATTGGCCATTATGGGTAGAGAATTTGGAGTTACTGCTATAATATTGGAGCCAAGCAGTATAGAATGTCTGTAGAAGAGTTAAAAGAACTCAAGAAGCACTTAACGGAGTTGCAAGAGGCTGAGTACATTCGTCCGAGTCTTCACCTTGGAGAGCACCAGATTTGTTTGTACAAAAGAAAGATGGATCGCAAGGAATGTGCATGGATGATAGGACCCTTAATGGTGTCACTATGAAGAACAAGTATCCATTACCCCGCATTGAAGAATTATTTAATCGGATAAGAGGTGCAAGGGTATTCTCGAAGATTGACCTCCAATCGGGGTACCATCAGATGAAGATTAGGCCATCGGATATTCCCAAGACGATTTTATCGACCCGATATGAATTATATGAGTTCACTGTTACGTCATTTGGACTAGCTAATGCACCAACTACTTTATGGATCTGAAGAATAAGGTGTTCATGATTTGGACAGATTCGTCGTGGTTTTCATCAACGATACTCTTATTTATTCTAAGAGTGATAGTGATCACAAGAAATATCTGAGATTGGTGCTACAAAAGCGACGAGATAGTCAACTCTACGCCAAGTTTTGCAAATGCGAGTTTTGGATTGGCGAGGTGCCATTTCTTGGACATATAATTTCTAATGGAGGGATATCAGTGGATCCTGCTAAAGTCAAGGAGATAGTGGTGTGGAGCATACCCACTACAGTTATGGAGGACCGAAGTTTCTTGGGACTTGCAGGATATTAATGGAGATTTATTGAAGGATTTTCTAAGATTGCTAAGCTTATGACCTCGCTTTTGGTGAAGGAAAGAGAATTCAAGTGGGATGAGAAGTGCCAAGTATATACGGATCATAAGAGTCTGAAGTATATATTCACTCAGAAGGATCTCAACCTTAGGCAACGCCGTTGGTTGGAGCTTATTAAGGATTACGATTTGGAAATTCACTATCACCCGGGCAAGGCAAATTTGGTTACAGATGCCTTGAGTCGAAAGGAGCATGTTCATTTAGCTGTTGTTGCCCAGCTACTCGATGAGATTGTTGAGAATTTCAGGAGACTTAACCTGGGGATAGTTACTCACACTAAAGGAGTTATTATCGATGTGGAAACTACTTTGGAGCAAGAGATCCGCAAAGGACAAATTGGAGATGCTAAGATACAAGAGATTAAGGATCTGATTACTGAAGATCGAGTTCCAGAATTCACGGAAGATGAGCAGGGCACCGTATGGTTCAAGGACAGGATGTGTGTCCCTGATATTAAAAGCCTTCGGGAGACTATTTTAAAGGAGGCCCCTGACTTGAATTATCCTATTCATCCTGGTAGTACCAAGTTGTATCAGGATTTGAAGCAGAAGTATTGGTGATATGATTGAAGAGAGATGTGGCTGCACATGTGGCTATGTGCGATGCGTGTCAAAGAGTTAAGGCTGAACACGAGAGACCAGCTAGACTACTGCACCCACTTAAGATACCCGAGTGGAAGTGAGAAGAGATTGGTTTCATTACTGGATTGCCTCGCACCTCGAAAGGATATGATTCGATATGAGTTATTATGGATAGATTGACCAAAGTGGCTCATTTCATTCCGGTCAAGACTACTTATAAGGTATCTCAGTTGGCAGAGTTATATATGGCTCGTATTAAGTCTCTACACAATGTACCAAGGAAGATCATTTTGGATAGAAGATCACAGTTTACCCCCAGATTTTGGAAAAGTTTTCATAAGAATATGGATACGAAGTTGAAATCAAAGTTCGGCCCACCTCATACTGATGGACAAACTGAAAGGACTAATCAAGTATTGGAGGACATGTTGAGAGCTGGTGCCCTTCAGCATGGTAGTAGTTGGGACAAGAGTCTACCTTATGCTGAGTTCTCATATAATAATAGTTACCAGGCCAGTCTGAAGATGTCCCCGTTCGAGACTCTGTATGGCAGGAAATGCAGGACTCCTCTATATTGGGATCAGACTGGAGAAAGACAGTTCTTTGGTCCTAAACTGATTCAAGAAGCAGAAGAACAAGTTCGTATAATTCGAGAGAATTTGAGAGTGGCTCAAACCAGGCAAAAGAGTTATGCTGATAATAGACGAAGACCACTAGAATTTGAAGAAGGAGATTATGTGTACCTCAAGTGTCACCCCTTCGTGGAATGAGGAGATTTAAAGTTAAGGGCAAATTGTTCCCTCGCTATATTGGACCATTCGGAATTTTTAGGCAAGTTAGAGAGATGGCCTATCAACTCGAGCTACCTGACAATCTAACTGATGTGCATAATGTATTCCATGTGTCTTAACTTAAGAAGTGTCTCTGTGTCCCTGAGGAACAGTTACCAATGGAAGAGCTCAATGTTCAGTGTGATTTGACTTACACGGAGTATCCTATCAAGATTCTTGATACATTGACTCAAGTTATAAGGAATAAAAGTGATAAAGATGTGCAGAGTGCAATGGAGTCACCCTAGAGAAAGTGAAGCAACATGGGAAAGAGAAGAAGAGCTTCGTAGAGATTTTCCACATCTTTCCTCTAGCCCTTCCTAAATCTCGAGGACGAGATTATTTTTAAGGGGGGTAGGATTTGTAATACCCACTTTGTAAGAAGGGTCTAAAGAGAGAAATTATGTTCCTGTATACATGTATGTGTGACCTATATTCATCATTTCATGTGGACACCTCACTCCCACAGATAAATAATCAACAAAAGACACTCAACTAAATTATGCATCATGCTGGAATTTTCTTTTGTGTGCATAATGTGACAAAATAAAATAATAAATGTGACAAGAAATATATTAAAATCCAAAGTGTAAATTTAGAAATTCAAAAGGGAATTCTAGAAAATTGAGAAAAGAGAAAACACCATTAAGCAAATGAGGTAGAACAAAATATATAAATAAGAAAGTACTTCTATACTCCAAAAGATTGAACTGGGTACACTTTTAACATTGATGGACCTCAGGACCGAATTCTAATTCGAATTTGAATTCAAACAAAAAGGAAAAACAGAAAATATAAATAAAAGAAAAGAGAAACTGTGCGCATGGGCCAAAACTCCTCAATCCGGCCCAGTTCTTCTTTAACTCCACGCGGCCCAACTCTGAATCTTCCACGCGCGCGCGCTGGACACCCACCGACACCCGGGGCCCACGTGCCATCCCCTGCGCTCCGCCTGTGACTCTGTCGCGCGGGCCCAGCTCGTCGGTCACTGGCGCGCGCTCAGCACACTCCGTGCGGCTGCTTCACGGGCCCATCAGTCCGTTTCCCAGTCGCCGCGTGCGCTGATAATCCGGCCCCACAAGTCGGCCGGTGTTCTTCTTGTCATGTTCGCTGGCGTGTGGACCGGACCCGCCAGCTCCGCTCCCCGCGTTCCCCGACTCCGCGGCGTCGCCGGCAGAATCGGCGGCCGTTGCACGCGACCGCTGACCACTTCGCGTAAACCATATCCCCCCCATGTGGATAAAGGAACTCGTGGCTGCTTTCTTTCCCTCGACGTCAACCGGGTAGTTCCAGAAAAGAAGCCGCCGCGCCACCCATGTTGCCGCCGCGACGGATATCCGTGTCCACCCAAAATTAGCGACCCGAAAGTAGTCGTGAAGCTTTAGCAGGAACCCTAGGATCTAGCCCTGGCCGCCTGGACCGGGAAGGAGCTCCCTGTCGCCGTGAATTGGTTGCCGGAATCCCTCCACCGCCGTGGGCCGCAACCTTGCGCGGGCCGAGATCTACACGTCCTAATCGCCGGTATGATCACGACCAGTTAGTTTGTCGCTCCCTACTCTTTGCGTACAACTATTATTGGGGGAAATCGGGTACCGGTGGGCTGGATTACGCGAACTCCGGCGAGGGGCGCCGCCGGGGCTGAGCGCAGGCACGGTCGGAGGGAAGGAGATGGACCTCGTCCGTTGGATACTAGCCAACGGTCGCGATTAGATAGTAGGTATACCGCTTCGGGTGGGGGAAATCGTAGCCCTTGATCTCTGCATCAACGGGTTAGATTAGATCTTCAAATAACTCTTCGACCCTTTTAAATCCGCTTCGTTGATCTGTGATCCTGCGGTCCTGGTGCCATACCGGTTCATCACCTGCGGAATTAAATCTGTGCCATCCGTGTGTAATCAAACGGCCAAGATTAGTCAATACCCCTTCATGTAGACAGTTTTTCATATGAGCCCCTAGCCTTTACTGAAATCAACCCGCCGTCCGTTGAGGGATTTTCTGAGTCTGGGAAACAATTACACCGAGACCCCTGCGGTTTCCTGTATTTGAGGCCCAATCCAGAGAACCTAGAAAATCAGAAATTAATATTAGAAATTAATTTTTAGTGCATAAATAAATGTCAAAACTTGTTTAATTCATAATAAATGCATATGAACTCCAAATTGGTCCATTCCAGTTCCTAAATTTTTGTAATAATATTGTCTACCCATTAGTGCCTCTGTTTTGACATGACAAACACATTAAAATTATTCTTTCACTTAATCTTGTATTAAATGCATAAAACCTTAGAAAATCCATAACTTAAAATATATAACTCCAAATTTAATGATTCCAGTTCCTGTGATCATATTTTAATGTCTAGTTTATTACTGTATATTCTATTTGCATGCTTGGTGTGATGTTAATTTTGTATATACCATGTTTGCTTGTATTGCTACGTCTAGTGCGAGGACACGTGTCATCTGAAAGGCAAGTTGGTACCTGGATTCTCAAGTGCCAGGCAAGTTGTGCCCTTGATCACTTCTTTTACCCATTCATGTTCTTATTATTCATAATGATCTGCATAGGATAATTTTGCTGGGACCCAATAGGATACCCTAGATTTTGACTATCTTTATACCTTGCTTCACCACTGATTTTACTACTAAAGTTTTGGGTAGTACATGCTATTGCTTTATGTGGATTTGGGTATAGAGATATTCATCACTTATTGTTATACTATTTATTGTTATCTGTTTTATTATTCCTTGTTCATGTTAAGATCATTATGTTAATGGGAAACATGGAGAACCACCCGGGAAAACAGTGCTACCACAAGGGTGGAATGGGACGCCCTTGGCTGATTAACTAGGAAAGCTAGGGGAGGGCTACCTTACCCGAAAGGGGCAAGGGCAGTAGGGGAGAGGTCAGTGCGGGGAGGTCCCTGGTTGATTTTGCTGCGATGGCTATCAGCCAGGAACCCTGTACTGGATCTTCCCATAAACTGTAGCGGGTAGTCTGAAGCTAGTGGAACTTTGTAAAGGCCTCGTAGTGTTACCCTGCCTCGCCTCCTCGGTAGAGGTGTATGGGATTGGCCATCTCTTGGCAGATGGGTAACATGACTTGTGGGTAAAGATGCGCAACCTCTGCAGAGTGTAAAACTAGTATACTAGCCGTGCTCACGGTCATGAGCGGCTCGGACACTCACATGATTAATTTATGGAACTTAAACTTAACCTGTCATTTCATTGCATTTTGGATTATTTTGTTATTACTTTTACTTATTATTACTATGGTTTGGTATTTACTTACACTTAGTAACTGCTAATAAAATTTTGACCAACTTATAAAAGCAATGCTCAGCTTCAGCCTTTATTTCATTGATCAGCCTTACACTACATGAACTCCCACCTTTGGTGAGTTCATGTCACATTATTCCCCACGACTTGTTGAGCTATGATCGTATGTGAGCTCACTCTTGCTGTCTCACACCCCCCCCCCACAGGAGAAGAACAGGTGGTTTCAAGTGGAGTCAAGTACCGAGGCATCCGACTTGATCTAGGTGGCGTTTCTCAGTCGACATTGGCGCCGACGATCCTTAGTTCGTTTTATATTTATCTTTATTTTGTAATAAGACTTCCGCTATGTAATAAGTACTCTGATGTTTTATGACATTTATCTCTATACACTCTGTTATTATATATGTTGTCTTCTTGGCGCATGTATGAGATGCACCCGGCTTTGTTCTTTAAAACCGGGTGTTACAAGCACCCCATCCGGGAGCTCAAAAGGCGGAAGGGTGCAATGCATGAGGGGAGAACGAAGGCATGGCCACTGCCCAGGGGATCGATCCCCCTTTTATAGGCAGACCTCCTCGCTTGCACCCCTTAGCATCACGGGCAAAATCCCCACTGACATCCTCCAGGGTTCTCCCCCTACGACACGGGGGCTAGGACCCACACGTCATACGAGCTGATCCGAAGCACGAAGAAGGCGAACCGCCGCACGCGAGGCATGTAACCGTCCCGCGGTTACAAGCGCTCTCCGATCTTCGCAGAAACCGGTGATCGAAAGGGTGGACTGCCACGCGACAGGCATCCAACTGCACCGCAACTGTGCGCCCCTTCGGCTCCGTCCACATCCGATGGACCAGCGCAAAGGAAGCGGGCCCACATGTCATGTAACCGGTGCGCCGATTACGACGTGCGAGAAGTTACACCGCCACCCGCGCCAATGCTGCGCCTCCTCGACTGCGGAACCGGTACCGCGAGTCGAGGTAGCCCTGCGCAGGACCCAACAGTGCCAGTTAAAGGTGACTGCCACGGGTCGGTCAGCCGCGGTGTAGCCACAACGGTTGGCATGGTCAAAAACGGCCCGGCAGTAACTGCAGCAGCAGACGAGCGGAGGCAGCGGTCAAGTCGCCTGCAGGCTCGCGTCCCCTCCTGAAGCGACGGGAGAGCCCTCTCCCACGGCGTGAAGATGACGCGCCCGTGCACCGTTCCTCGAATGGCTCGCACGCGCAACGGGCGCCACGTGAATCGCCCGTCCCGTCGCATTAACTCCCCGATGGAGCAGGCAACACCTCTGGCAGGCGAGGCAGGCGTCGCTTCGCCTTCGCCATAATGACCACGTCAAAAAAGGTGCGCCACCTTATTTAAATTCATATCCTTCCCCTCCTCTCTCTCTCTCTCTCTCTCTCTCTTGCCACAGGGACCGAGAAAGGGGACGTTGTGGAAAGGATCCTTCTCAGCGGAGGAAGCGGGCCCCGAGCCCTCCTACTGATCAGGGGTTCGAAGGCTGGCCCCTCGGAAGGGTTTCGATAGCCGCCCCAGAGCACTCGGACTTCAAGCCCATTACTGATCAGGGGTTCGAAGGCTGGCCCCTCGGAAGGGTTCGACAGCCGCCCTAGAGCGC
Organism: Zea luxurians; assembly: GCA_029449295.1. Classification (NCBI taxonomy): domain Eukaryota; kingdom Viridiplantae; phylum Streptophyta; class Magnoliopsida; order Poales; family Poaceae; genus Zea; species Zea luxurians. Next base: position 80,979,940 of record JAOPSE010000003.1, on the reverse strand, counting down.
TCAGGCTCCATGCCCAATACTGATCAGGGGTTCGTAGGCTGGCCCCTCGGAAGGGTTCGACAGTTGTCCCAGAGCACGCAGAGTGAGGGATGACTCTAGGTACGTTCGATACATAGCCGAGGCTCGGTCTACGCTCCCGAGGTACCCTAGGACATTTCCGAGACCGGCGGGAACGATTTGTAATGGAATCCCACCGGAGGGAGGCATCGAGCCCTCGGACCCTGTTGAAGGGGTCTGGGTCCGGCGAATCACCCGCATGTACTTTTGGAGCGTGCCTCTAGGCCACCAGCCGACACCTAACGAACAGGGCACGGGCGTCCACTCGGATCACCCGTTAGCAGCTCACTGGAAACACCATGTTTGGCGCCCTCCGAGGGCAACATGGTGCTTCCCCCCCTCCTCCTTGTGGAAAGGCGACACAGGGGCGTATAATAAAAGTCAGGAAAGTCCTTGATCGTCCTCTTGCTCCGTGCAGAGGCTGGGGGGCTGCTCTCGCACCCGGCTACGGCCAAAACTGTTGACAACGTCAATAAACCAGCTTGATAACTTGGAACCCGACCACGCACCCGGGCTACGGTCGGGCCGCATGAGGGAACGATCAGACCGGCCGAAGCACCACAAAAAGCATTCAGACCTCAGAGGAGTCAAACCAGTCCTCCGAGGCCTCGGGGGCTACCCCCGGCGGGTGCGCTCGCGCGCACCCACCAGAACAAGGCAAAAACCGAGAAAGGCCGGTCCCCTCACCGAAAATGCGGCAAAAGCCTCCAAGCGAGTACCATCACTCCCTTCGAGGCTCAGGGGCTACTATCGAGTACCATAATTAGGGGTACCCCCAACGCTCCTAATCATGGCTGGTAAACACCCTCAGACCAACTGATAGGTGCGGTTCAAGCCAAGACTTCGTCTACCCGAGGGACGCGATCTCACCCGAGCCCAGCCTCGGGTTGGAACAGTAGTCCCAGACGAGTTCACGCCTCGCCCGAGGGCCTCCTCAGGCAGCGGGCGCCCCCTCGGCACTCCCAAGGCCTGGCTCGGGCAGGCTTCTTTGTGAAGCAACCTTGGCTAGACCGCCTCACCAACCGACCGCTTCGCAGGCGCATTAAATGTAGGGGATGCCTGATGCTGTATCCTGACACACGTGCCTTAGATGGGCAGGCCGAAGTGACCGCAGTCACTTCGTCCCTCTTCTTTACTGTCTGATATGACAGGAAAACAGCGCCGCTCGCTCCGCTCCGACTGCCGTGTCAGCCACCCTGGCAACGACTGACAACAAGTCACGATCAACCACCGAGTTCAGCCTCGGGCGCAACAGGAAGCTCCGCCTCGCCCGATCTCATGCTCCGTCCTCGGGAGGAGGTCTCTGCCTCACCCGACCTCAGGCTCCGGCCTCGGGAGGAGGTCTCCGCCTTGCCCGACCCTCGGGCTCGGCCTCGACCCCGGTCTCGGGAGGAATCGTGTCCTCGCCCGACCCCGGCCTCGGCCTCAAGAGAAGTCTCCGCCTCGATCGACCCTGGGCTCGAACTGACCGCGCTAATAGGGGATGCATTATTTCTCTATTCCTAGCCTGCTTAGTCTACAAGGAACAAGACCGGCGTCCCATCTGGCTTACCCCGGCGACGGGTAATGATGGTGCCCCGCGTGCACCATGACGCCGGTGGCTATCAGCCCCTTACAACAGCAAGGAGACGTCAGCAGGATCCTCGCCGCGTGTAACACCCGGTTTTAAAGGACAAAGCCGGGTGCATCTCATACATGCGCCAAGAAGACAACACATATAATAACAGAGTGTATAGAGATAAATGTCATAAAACATCAGAGTACTTATTACATAGCGGAAGACTTATTACAAAGTAAAATAGTAAATGTAAAACGAACTAAGGATCGACGGCGCCAATGTCGATTGAGAAACGCCACCTAGATCAGATCGAACTCCTCAGTATTAGGCGGCTCCTCTTCGACCACCTGTTCTTCTCCTAGGGGGTGTGAGACAGCAAGAGTGAGCTCACATACGTTCATAGCTCAACAAGTCGTGGGGAATAATGTGGCATGAACTCACCAAAGGTGGGAGTTCATGTAGTGTAAGGCTGATCAATGAAATAAAGGCTAAGGCTGAGCATTGCTTTTATAAGTTGGTCAAAATTTTATTAGCAATTACTAAGTGTAAGTAAATACCAAACCTTAATAATAATAAAGAACAGTAATAGTAAAATAATCCCAAATGCGATGCAAATGTCAAATTAAACTTAAGTTCCATAGTTAATCATGTGAGGGTCCGAGCCGCTCATGACCGTGAGCACGGCTAGTATACTAGTTTTACACTCTGCAGAGGTTGCGCATCTTTACCCACAAGTCGTGTATCCCATGTCGCCAGGGTTTGCAAGGCCCTTAGACACTACCGAGGTGAATGGCTAGGGATCCACTACGAGGCCTTTACAAAGTTCCACTAGCTTCCGAAAACCCGCTACAGTTTATAGGAAGTTCCAATGCAGGGTTCCTGGCTGACCGCCATCGTAGCAAAATCAACCAGGGACCTCCCTACACTGACCACTCCCCTACTGCCCTTGCCCCTTTCGGTAAGGTAGTCTTCCACTAGCTTTCCTAATTAGTCAGCCAAGGGCGTCCCATTAAACCCTTGTGGTAGCACTGTTTTCCCGGGTGGTCGCTCCATGTTCCCATTAATTTAATGATCTTAACATGAACAACAATAATAACAAGATAATAACAGAATAATCATGAATAGTGTATCTCCATACCCAATCCACATAAAGCAATAGCAAGTACTACCCAAAAATATTTCAGGGGTGAACAAGGTATAGAGGTAATCAAAACTGGGGTAACATAAAGGCTCCCATCAAAATTAACCTATGCAGATCATTAAAATTAATAAGAACATGGCTGGGAAAAGTAAGTGATCAAGGGCACAACTTGCCTGGCACTTGAGATTCCAGGTACCAACTTGCTTTTCAGATGACACGTGTCCTCGCGCTAGTCGTAGCAATACAAGCAAACATGGTATAGATAAAATTAACATCACACCAAACATAATAATATACTGCATTATAATGATCTACACGTTGCTACGAGACTAACGCAACTTGAACGGATCAAATCGGAGTTAAAATGGAGGAGTTATGAATTTTCGAAGGTTTTAAGTATTTGATACAAGATTAATTGAGTAATCAATTCTAGTATGATTTTCATGTTATAACAGTGTTATTATGTGATAAACAATATTATTATAAAGTTATAGGAACTGGAATGGACTAAAAAGGATTTAATATGAATTCTCTATGATTTATACAAGTTTCTACCATTATTTTTGTATTAAAAATCTATTTTCCAATTCAATTATTGAATTTAAAACAGCTCTGGACTGGGCCTCAATAACCAGGAAATACAGGGACTAACCTATAAAAATTCCTGAGACTCATACACTAGCAGCCAGTACTGCGGGTTGAATAGCAAAGATGCTAGGGACTCTTATGCTAAACTGACAGGCCAAAGGGGCTATCGTGGGATGCCAGCCGTCCGATCGGTTGCACACGGTCAGGATTAGATCTTTTATAACTCCGAACCGGTATGCAATCGTACCCGTTGGATCTTCATCCAATGACTTAGATCTTTTTAAGTCGCGTGCTCTGCTCTACACCGCACATCCACCGATCTACGACCCAGATCCGATCGGGCGAAGGGGTATGCGATTACATAATCTCCACCCTGCTTTGCCGATCTGACGGCTCACCTATCTTCTTCCTCGCCCAGACACAATGAACACAGAGCCGCGGCTCACGGTGGAGATCCCCTCCCCCGCCGACGCCCCGATCGTCGATCAGTGAGTTAACCCCCGATTGGATACACGCAAAACAATGCGGAAGCGAAGGTGAATTAATGAGCCAAGTTTTACCGGCTGAGGCGCTATGGTGAGGTCGGCCCGCGGCATGGAGCGGCGATGCGGCGGTGCAGAGTCCTCCGCGACAACGCCCATGGCAGGACCCCGCGTTTTACTCGCCACAGACTCCGATTCCCTAGCGCAATAGACAGAGGGGAGAGAGGCGAGCGTGGTCAAAGGCTACTCACCGGATATTAGGGCATGGAGCATCGTGATCACGACGCAGTATGGTCCGGCGGCACCTATGGAGCTTTGACAACGAATTCCTGGTTCCCCAATTGTCCTCCGACATCGATTAGGCTATGGAGATGACCGGTGAGCCCTAGCGAACCCTTGGATTCCCACATCACGGTCCAGACGACGGGGCACCGCGAGTTCAACGGCAGCGGCGTGGATACCATGGCGGCAGCAATCTTCTCCCTTGCCCTCTCTTCTCTCGGTCGCTCCCCTACGGCGGCTGTTTGTCCATGAGGCAAGATGGCCGAGGGTCTAAGGGTTCCCCGTGAACCATTTATACCTGCCCGGCAGTCCGATTGAGGCCGCAATTGGTGGGATGCCGGTGGACCGCGCGCGTGGTCGTTGCGGTGATTTCGTTGGGAGAACGAAGCTGACGATGCGGCCCCATTTGTTAGAGACTGCGGGCGCGCGCGCGACGCAAACCTGACGATAGACACTGACGCCACGGGCCCACGACACAGCGACACCAGGTGAAGACGCCATCGAGCGCGGCGACGGATGACTGGCGAGAGGAAGCCTGGCGAGTGGGGTCTGCCCTGCCAGAGATGGTATGCATGCGGGGCAAGCAGTGGGCCGCGTAGGAGGAGGAGGAGTTGGGCCGAGCGCAGGTGAATCTGGCCCAGGATGTGGTTTCCCCATTTTTTTCTTTTATATTCTCTTTCCCTTTTCTTTCTCTTTTCAATTTCTAGAATTCAAATTTGAATTCAATTTTAATCTGTGAACTTATATTCATTTTTAAATGTACAAGTTGAACCCAAATAGGAAGGTTTAACTAATTTATTTATATTTATTGTCTTTATCTTTGTTTAGTATTCTTCCTTCTCTTGCTCAAATTCTTGAATTCCCCTTTAGAGAATTTGATATATTTCCTTTCACGTTATTTTATGTTGTCACAAAATGCACAAAATAAAATCCCAGCATGATGCATGTATTATTTTTAGGTGTCTTTTTTGTCATTTATTTATTTGTTATATGTGGTGTTCATATGAAATAACAAATATAGATAACAACCATATATATAAAGGACTAAAATTTTCTCTTTTTAAACTTTTCTTACAAAGTGGGTATTACAAATCCTACCCCCCTTAAAAATAATCTCGTCCTCGAGATTTAGGAAGGATTAGGGAGAAGATGGGGAAAATCTATGCGAAGCTCTTCTTCTCTTTCCCACGTAGCTTCATCTTCACCATGGTGACTCCATTGCACTTTGCACATCTTTATCACCTCATTTCTTGTAATTCAGGTCAATGTATCAAGAATCTTGACTGGATACTCCGTGTAAGTCAAATCACTCTGAACACTGAGCTCTTCCATTGGTAACTGTTCCTCGGGGACACGGAGACACTTACTAAGTTGTGACACATAAAATACATTGTGCACATCAGATAGATTATCAGGTAGCTCGAGTTGATAGGTCATCTCTCCAACTTGCCTAAAAACTCAGAATGGTCCAATACAGCGAGGGGACAATTTGCCCGTAACTTTAAACCTCCTCATTCCACGAAGTGGTGACACCTTGAGGTACACATAATCTCCTTTCTCAAATTCCAGTGGTCTTCTTCTATTATCCGCATAGCTCTTTTGTCTGGTCTGAGCTACGCTCAAATTCTCTCGGATTATACGAACTTGTTCTTCTGCCTCTTAAATAAGTTCAGGTCCAAAGAACTGTCTTCCTCTAGTCTGGTCCAAAAAAATAGAGGAGTCCTGCATTTCCTGTCACATAGAGGCTCGAACGGTGACATCTTTTAAATTGGCCTGGTAACTATTATTATATGAGAACTCAGCATAAGGTAGACTTTTGTCCCAACTACTACCATGCTGAAGGGCACAAGCTCTCAACTTATCCTACAATACTTGGTTAGTCCTTTCGGTCTGTCCATCAGCCTAAGGATGTTAGGCCGAACCAAAATTCAACTTCAAATCCATATTCTCACGACAACTTTTCCAAAATCTGGAGGTAAGCTGTGATCCTCTATCCAAAACGATCTTCTTTGGTACTCCATGCAAACACACGATCCGAGCCATATATAACTCTGCTAGATGAGACCCTTTATAAGTAGTCTTGACAGGAATAAAGTGAGCCACTTTAGTCAATCTATCCACAATCACCCATATAGCATCATATCCTTTCTGGGTGCGAGGCAATCCAGTAATGAAATCCATACCAATCTCTTCCCACTTCCACTCGGGTAGCTTTAATGGGTGTAGTAGTCTAGCTGGCCTCTGGTGTTCAGCCTTAACTCTTCGACATACATCGCACATAGCCACATGTGCAGCCACATCTCTTTTCAATCCATACCACCAATACTTCCGCTTCAGATCCTGATACATCTTGGTACTACCAGGATGAATAGAATAATCCGAGTCATGGGCCTCCTTTAGAGTAGTCTCTCGAAGGCTATCAATCTCAGGAACACATATCTGATCCTTGAACCATATGGTGCCTTGCTCATCTTCCGTAAATTCCGGAACTCGACCTTCAGTAATCAGATCCTTAATCTCTTGTATCTTAGCATCACCAATTTGTCCTTTGCGGATCTCTTGCTCCAAAGTAGGTTCCACATCAATAATGACTCCTTCAGTGTGAGCAACTATCCCCAGGTTAAGTCTCCTGAAATCCTCAACAATCTCATCGAGTAGCTGGGCAACAACAGCTAAATGAACATGCTCCTTTCGACTCAAGGCTTCTGTAACCAAATTTGCCTTGCCCGGGTGATAGTGAATTTCCAAATCATAATCCTTAATAAGCTCCAACTGATGGCGTTGCCTAAGGTTGAGATCCTTCTGAGTAAATATATACTTCAAACTCTTATGATCCGTGTATACTTGGCACTTGGTTCCCATGATATAATGTCTCCAAATCTTAAGCGCATGCACAACGGCTGCCAATTCCAAGACATGCGTGGGGTAGTTCAACTCGTGTTTCCGCAACTGACGAGATGCGTAGGCAATCACATGCTCTTCTTGCATGAGCACACATCCCAAGCCTTGGCCACTTGCATCACAATAAATGTCAAATCCCTTCTGTAGATCTGGCAAAAACCAACACTGGTGGTGACATCAATCTTTTCTTTAATTGATCCAAGCTTTCTTGGCATTTCTCGTCCCACTTAAATTCTCTTTCCTTCTCCAGAAGTGAGGTCATAGGCTTAGCGATCTTAGAAAATCCTTCAATAAATCTTCGATAATATCCTACAAATCCCAAGAAACTCCGGACCTCAGTAACTGTAGTGGGTACTCTCCACTCCATTATCTCTTTAACCTTAGCAGGATCCACTGAAATTCGCCCATTAGAAATGATATGCCCAAGGAATGACACCTCGCCAATCCAAAACTCGCACTTGCTGAATTTGGCATAGAGTTGATTATCTCGTAGCTTCTGTAGCACCGATCTCAGACGTTCCTCATGATCACTATCACTCTTGGAATAAATAAGAGTATCATCGATGAAAACCACTACGAATCTATCCAAATTATGAACACCTTGTTCTTTAGATCCATAAAATAGGCCGGTGTATTGGTTAGTCCAAATGACATAACGGTGAACTCATATAATCCATATCGAGTCAAGAAATCCGTCTTGGGAATATCGGATAGCCTAATCTTCATTTGATGGTAACCCGATCGGAGATCAATCTTCGAGAATACTCTTGCAGCTCTCATCTGATTAAATAAATCCTTAATGCAGGGTAATGGATACTTGTTCTTCACGGTGACATCATTAAGGGTCCTACAATCCACGCATATCCCTTGCGATCCATCCTTCTTTTGTACAAACAGAACTGGCGCTCCACGAGGTGAAGAATTCGAACGAATGTATCCAGCTTCTTGTAACTCCGTTAACGGCTTCTTAAGTTCTTTTAATTCTTCTACAGACATCCTGTATGGCCATTTAGAGATAGGGGCAGTTCTAGGTAAGAGATCAATAGCAAACTCAACTTCCCTATATGGCGGCATCCCTAATAACTCTTCTGGGAAGACATCCGGAACATCCTTAACCACATGGATGTTGACACCAACAAACTTCCCATCTACTAAGAATGCCACTAGTCTGATGGTGGTAGTTATTGCAACTTCAACTTCAAAAATTTTCTCCCTTGGAACTGGTGAGTTATATGGTTTCTTTAGCACAGTGTATAAACTGTCTTTGCCTTTCTTAACCATGACATACCAAGGATCACGTCTATAGTGCTCTCTTCTCACACTATAGGGGTAGCCCATCTGGGTTAGGAACACAGGATAAGAAAGAAAGGATTGTAGACAAGGTGAGTAATTACGAGGATTGTTACTGCGGGGATTTATTAGCAAAGTAGGTTAGTGCGTCACCTACTAAAGCTAATACATTACCTTATGGTGGTACATGCTAAGATGACCAACTATAATGTTTCAATCAATCAAAGAAGCAAATCAAGCATTCATCAGCAGAACAATCAACCAACATTTTTTTCAATAGAGAAAATAGTTTTATTTTTTTGTCTTAGGTTCCCTATCTCTTAAGAAGGTCATAAATGTAGGATTCCAGGTGTGAAATCCCTCTTGTATCAGAGTAGAAAAGGTAAGAATGATCAGAGTAGAACAGTAGAAGGTGAGACAAGATCAAGATGAGATGAGTATAGAATGAGTCAGGGTAAGGTAAGTAGGAAAGGGTTTGTCCATTTCTATCTAGGTCTCGTCCTACGGTCAACATTCCTCTGATACCACTTCTGTAACACCCGGTTTTAAAGGACAAAGCCGGGTGCATCTCATACATGCGCCAAGAAGACAACACATATAATAACAGAGTGTATAGAGATAAATGTCATAAAACATCAGAGTACTTATTACATAGCGGAAGACTTATTACAAAGTAAAATAGTAAATGTAAAACGAACTAAGGATCGACGGCGCCAATGTCGACTGAGAAACGCCACCTAGATCAGATCGAACTCCTCAGTATTAGGCGGCTCCTCTTCGACCACCTGTTCTTCTCCTGGGGGGGTGTGAGACAGCAAGAGTGAGCTCACATACGTTCATAGCTCAACAAGTCGTGGGGAATAATGTGGCATGAACTCACCAAAGGTGGGAGTTCATGTAGTGTAAGGCTGATCAATGAAATAAAGGCTAAGGCTGAGCATTGCTTTTATAAGTTGGTCAAAATTTTATTAGCAATTACTAAGTGTAAGTAAATACCAAACCTTAATAATAATAAAGAACAGTAATAGTAAAATAATCCCAAATGCGATGCAAATGTCAAATTAAACTTAAGTTCCATAGTTAATCATGTGAGGGTCCGAGCCGCTCATGACCGTGAGCACGGCTAGTATACTAGTTTTACACTCTGCAGAGGTTGCGCATCTTTACCCACAAGTCGTGTATCCCATGTCGCCAGGGTTTGCAAGGCCCTTAGACACTACCGAGGTGAATGGCTAGGGATCCACTACGAGGCCTTTACAAAGTTCCACTAGCTTCCGAAAACCCGCTACAGTTTATAGGAAGTTCCAATGCAGGGTTCCTGGCTGACCGCCATCGCAGCAAAATCAACCAGGGACCTCCCTACACTGACCACTCCCCTACTGCCCTTGCCCCTTTCGGGTAAGGTAGTCTTCCACTAGCTTTCCTAATTAGTCAGCCAAGGGCGTCCCATTAAACCCTTGTGGTAGCACTGTTTTCCCGGGTGGTCGCTCCATGTTCCCATTAATTTAATGATCTTAACATGAACAGCAATAATAACAAGATAATAACAGAATAATCATGAATAGTGTATCTCCATACCCAATCCACATAAAGCAATAGCAAGTACTACCCAAAAATATTTCAGGGGTGAACAAGGTATAGAGGTAATCAAAACTGGGGTAACATAAAGGCTCCCATCAAAATTAACCTATGCAGGTCATTAAAATTAATAAGAACATGGCTGGGAAAAGTAAGTGATCAAGGGCACAACTTGCCTGGCACTTGAGATTCCAGGTACCAACTTGCTTTTCAGATGACACGTGTCCTCGCGCTAGTCGTAGCAATACAAGCAAACATGGTATAGATAAAATTAACATCACACCAAACATAATAATATACTGCATTATAATGATCTACACGTTGCTACGAGACTAACGCAACTTGAACGGATCAAATCGGAGTTAAAACGGAGGAGTTATGAATTTTCGAAGGTTTTAAGTATTTGATACAAGATTAATTGAGTAATCAATTCTAGTATGATTTTCATGTTATAACAGTGTTATTATGTGATAAACAATATTATTATAAAGTTATAGGAACTGGAATGGACTAAAAAGGATTTAATATGAATTCTCTATGATTTATACAAGTTTCTACCATTATTTTTGTATTAAAAATCTATTTTCCAATTCAATTATTGAATTTAAAACAGCTCTGGCCTAGGCCTCAATAACCAGGAAATACAGGGACTAACCTATAAAAATTCCTGAGACTCATACACCAGCAGCCAGTACTGCGGGTTGAATAGCAAAGATGCTAGGGACTCTTATGCTAAACTGACAGGCCAAAGGGGCTATCGTGGGATGCCAGCCGTCCGATCGGTTGCACACGGTCAGGATTAGATCTTTTATAACTCCGAACTGGTATGCAATCGTACCCGTTGGATCTTCATCCAATGACTTAGATCTTTTTAAGTCGCGCGCTCTGCTCTACACCGCACATCCACCGATCTACGACCCAGATCCGATCGGGCGAAGGGGTATGCGATTACATAATCTCCACCCTGCTTTGCCGATCTGACGGCTCACCTATCTTCTTCCTCGCCCAGACACAATGAACACAGAGCCGCGGCTCACGGTGGAGATCCCCTCCCCAGCCGACGCCCCGATCGTCGATCAGTGAGTTAACCCCCGATTGGATACACGCAAAACAATGCGGAAGCGAAGGTGAATTAATGAGCCAAGTTTTACCGGCTGAGGCGCTATGGTGATAGCCTTTAAGGGTGTACTAGACGGCAAGCTTTACTTAGTTGATTTTGCAAAAGAAGAGGCCGGTCTAGATGCATGCTTAATGGCTAAGACTTGCATGGGCTGGCTGTGGCATCGCCGCTTAGCACATGTGGGGATGAAGAACCTCCACAAGCTTCTAAAGGGAGAACACGTGATAGGTTTGACTAACGTACAATTCGAAAAAGATAGACCATGTGCAGCTTGTCAGGCAGGTAAACAGGTGGGAGGAGCGCATCACAGCAAGAATGTGATGACCACATCGAGACCCCTGGAGCTGCTACATATGGACCTCTTCGGACCCGTCGCCTATCTAAGCATAAGAGGAAGTAAGTATGGTCTAGTTATTGTTGATGACTTTTCCCGCTTCACTTGGGTGTTCTTTTTGCAAGATAAGTCTGAAACCCAAGGGACCCTCAAGCGCTTCCTAAGGAGAGCTCAAAATGAGTTTGAGCTCAAGGTGAAGAAGATAAGGAGCGACAACGGGTCTGAATTCAAGAACCTTCAAGTGGAGGAGTTTCTTGAGGAGGAAGGGATCAAGCACGAGTTCTCCGCTCCCTACACACCTCAGCAAAATGGTGTGGTAGAGAGGAAGAACAGGACGCTCATAGATATGGCGAGGACTATGCTTGGAGAATTCAAGACCCCTGAGTGCTTTTGGTCGGAAGCCGTGAACACTGCTTGCCACGCCATCAACAGGGTCTACCTTCACCGCCTCCTCAAGAAGACGTCGTATGAGCTACTAACCGGTAACAAACCCAATGTATCTTACTTTCGTGTATTTGGGAGCAAATGTTATATTCTTGTGAAGAAAGGTAGAACTTCTAAATTTGCTCCCAAAGCCGTAGAAGGGTTTTTGTTAGGTTATGATTCAAATACAAAGGCGTATAGGGTCTTCAACAAATCATCGGGTTTGGTTGAAGTCTCTAGCGACGTTGTATTTGATGAGACTAATGGCTCTCCAAGAGAGCAAGTTGTTGATTGTGATGATGTAGATGAAGAAGATGTTCCGACGGCCGCTATACGAACCATGGCAATTGGAGAAGTGCGGCCACAGGAACAAGATGAACGAGATCAACCTTCTTCCTCAACAACGGTGCATCCCCCAACCCAAGACGATGAACAGGTTCATCAAAAGGAGGCGTGTGATCAAGGGGGAGCACAAGATGATCACGTGATGGAGGAAGAAGCGCAACAGGCACCTCCAACCCAAGTTCGAGCGACAATTCAAAGGGATCATCCCGTCGACCAGATATTGGGTGATATTAGCAAGGGAGTAACTACTCGCTCAAGATTAGTTAATTTTTGTGAGCATTACTCTTTTGTATCTTCTATTGAGCCTTTCAGGGTAGAAGAGGCCTTGCTAGATCCGGACTGGGTGTTGGCCATGCAAGAGGAACTCAACAACTTCAAGTGCAACGAAGTTTGGACACTGGTGCCTCGTCCCAAGCAAAATGTTGTGGGAACCAAGTGGGTGTTCCGCAACAAACAGGATGAGCACGGAGTGGTGACAAGGAACAAGGCTCGACTTGTGGCAAAAGGTTATGCCCAAGTCGCAGGTTTGGACTTTGAGGAGACTTTTGCTCCTGTGGCTAGGCTAGAATCAATTCGTATCTTGCTAGCATATGCCGCTCACCATTCTTTCAGGTTGTACCAAATGGATGTGAAGAGCGCTTTCCTCAACGGGCCGATCAAAGAGGAGGTGTACGTGGAGTAGCCCCCTGGCTTCGAGGATGAACGGTACCCTGACCACGTGTGTAAGCTCTCTAAGGCGCTCTATGGACTTAAGCAAGCCCCAAGAGCATGGTATGAATGCCTTAGAGATTTTTTAATTGCTAATGCGTTCAAGGTTGGGAAAGCCGATCCAACTCTTTTTACTAAGACTTGCGATGGTGATCTTTTTGTGTGCCAAATTTATGTCGACGACATAATATTTGGTTCTACTAACCAAAAGTCTTGTGAAGAGTTTAGCATGGTGACGACGCAGAAATTCGAGATGTCGATGATGGGCGAGTTGACCTACTTCCTTGGGTTTCAAGTGAAGCAACTCAAGGACGGCACTTTCATCTCCCAAACAAAGTACACGCAAGATTTGCTAAAGAGGTTTGGGATGAAGGACGCAAAGCCCGCAAAGACGCCGATGGGAACCGACGGACACACCGACCTCAACAAAGGAGGTAAGTCCGTTGATCAAAAAGCATACCGGTCCATGATAGGTTCTTTGCTTTATTTGTGTGCTAGTAGACCGGATATTATGCTTAGCGTATGCATGTGTGCTAGATTTCAATCCGATCCGAAGGAGTGTCACTTAGTGGCTGTGAAGCGAATTCTTCGATATTTAGTCGCTACGCCTTGCTTCGGGATCTGGTATCCAAAGGGGTCTAACTTTGACTTGATTGGGTACTCAGATTCCGACTATGCTGGATGTAAGGTCGATAGGAAGAGTACATCGGGGACGTGCCAATTCTTAGGAAGGTCCCTGGTGTCATGGAACTCTAAGAAACAAATCTCCGTTGCCCTATCCACCGCTGAGGCCGAGTACGTTGCCGCAGGACAGTGTTGCGCGCAACTACTTTGGATGAGGCAAACCCTCAGGGACTTTGGCTACAATCTGAGCAAAGTCCCACTCCTATGTGATAATGAGAGTGCTATCCGAATAGCGGAAAATCCTGTTGAGCACAGCCGCACGAAGCACATTGACATCCGGCATCACTTTTTGAGAGACCACCAGCAAAAGGGAGATATCGAAGTGTTTCATGTTAGCACCGAGAACCAGCTAGCCGATATCTTTACCAAGCCTTTAGATGAGAAGACCTTTTGCAGGCTGCGTAGTGAGCTCAATATCTTAGATTCGCGGAACTTGGATTGAAATGCAGCATACATGTGTTTATGCCTTTGATCATGTTCATTCTGCATTTTATTGCTTATTGTGGTGCTCAAGTTGTACAAACACTCCCTGGACCTCACAAGTCCGTTGCAAAGTGATGCACAGTTTTAGGGGGAGATGTGTTACAACTTGACCCTTTGAAACTAACCATATGCTTGAGTTTTCTTGTTTTAGTCTCAAAGGAGAATTGAAAGGGAAAAGGTGGACTTGGACCATGAAAGACTTCCACTGCACTCCGATGAGAGGGTAACCTATTCCAAGTTCATCTAATGAACTCTTATTGCCATTTGCTCTTAATTGAAGATTTTGGTGAGGCAATGGGGTTAAAGGGCCAAGATTGATCCCGTTTTGGTGCTTGATGCCAAAGGGGGAGAAAATAAAGGCCAAAGCAATAAATGGATCAGCTACCACTTGAGAGAAATTGTGAAAATAGTAGATTAGAGCTTTTGGTTTGTCAAAACTCTTTTGTTGTCTCTCTTGTCAAAAGTTGGCTTCTTGTGGGGAGAAATGTTGATTATGGGAAAAGGGGGAGTTTTTGAAATCCGTGATCAAATTTCTTTGGAAAACCTCTCTGTAGGTCTCTACAAGTGGTTTTGACTTAGAGATAGGAATTTGAGTTTGATTTGCAAAAACAAACCAAGTGGTGGCATAAAGTGATCCATATATGTCAAAAATGAATCAAAACAATTTTGAGTTCTTATTTGATTTGATTTTGTACTTGCTCTACTTGCTTTATGTTGTGTTGGCATAAATCACCAAAAAGGGGGAGATTGAAAGGGAAATGTGCCCTTGGGCCATTTCTAAGTATTTTGGTGATTTAGTGTCCAACACAAGTGCCTAATTGTAAAATGGTGGACAAAGTACAAATCAAGCATAAAGGTATGTTTCTCAGACTTAGTACATTGTTTTATGGACTAATGTATTGTGTCTAAGTGCTGGAAACAGAAAAAATCGAGTTGGAGAAGAAATGGCTCGAGCAGCCAAAGTCTGCCCAGTCTGGGTACACCGGACTGTCCGGTGTGCACCAGACATGTCCGGTGCGCCAGGCTGGCTCGGCGTGAAGTGGCCGCTCTCGGGAATTCGCCGACGGCGTACGGCTAAAATTCACCGGACTGTCCGGTGTGCACCGGACTGTCCGGTGAGCCAACGGTCGGCCGGGCCAACGGTCGGCTGCGGAATCTGCGCGCGACACGTGGCCGGGCCAACGGTCGGAAGGGGGCACCGGACTGTCCGGTGTGCACCGGACATGTCCGGTGCGCCAACGGCTCCCAGATCTGCAACGGTCGGCAACGATCGGTAGCGCCATTTTAGGAAGGAAATCGGGCACCGGACAGTGTCCGGTGTGCACCGGACTGTCCGGTGCACCCGACGACAGAAGGCAAGATTGGCCTTCCAGATTTGCTCTCAACGGCTCCTAGCTGCCTTGGGGCTATAAAAGGGACCCCTAGGCGCATGGAGGAGAACACTAAGCAACCTTAGAGCATTCTTGATCATCCACACTTAGTCTTTGCGCATTCGTTTGTCATTCTCAGTGATTCGAGCTCCGTTCTAGTGAGAACTTTGAGATAGTCTTTTGAGCTCGATTCTTGGCCGTGTGTGTGCGCATTTTGCTGTGGATTTGTGTGTGTTGTTGTCCTCCCTTACTCCGTATTTCTTGTGAATCTCAAGTGTAAGGGCGAGAGGCTCCAAGTTGTGGAGAATCCTCGCAAACGGGATATTGAAAGGCAAAACAAAACACCGTGGTATTCAAGTTGGTCTTTGGACCGCTTGAGAGGGGTTGATTGCAACCCTCGTCCGTTGGGACGCCACAACGTGGAGTAGGCAAGCGTTGGTCTTGGCCGAACCACGGGATAAACCACTGTGTCATCTCTGTGTTTGATCTCTTGTGGTATTGTGTTTTGTTGAGACTTCTCTCTAGCCACTTGGCGATTATTGTGCTAACACTTAACAAGTTTTTGTGGCTATAAGTTTAAGTTTTCACAGGATCACCTATTCACCCCCCCCCCCTCTAGGTGCTCTCAACTACGATTTGGAAATACAATATCACCCTGGAAAAGCAAATGTAGTGGCTGATGCTTTGAGCCGTAAGGGTCAAGTGAACAACATCACTACTCATTTGATGTCACAGGAATTGTGCTGGGAAATGGAACAACTCAACATTGGATTGCTCAATAATGTAGAAGCAACAGTTGTGGAAGTTGAATATACTTTGGAAGAAGAGATTCGTAAAGGACAAGAGTCTGATGAGAAAATCAAAGAAATTAAAGCTTTGAAAAGTTTGGGTAAAGCCCCAGATTTCACGGAAGATGAACAAGGCACAGTATGGTTTAAGAAGAGAATCTGTGTACCCGAAATCGAGCACTTGCGCCAACTTATTTTGAGAGAAGCTCATGATTTAGCTTACTCTATTCACCCTGGAAGTACAAAGATGTACCAGGATCTTAAGGAAAAGTATTGGTGGTACGGATTGAAAAGAGATGTTGCTACTCATGTTGCATTATGTGACATGTGTCAGCGAGTTAAAGCCGAACATCAAAGACCAGCAGGATTACTACAACCTCTCAAGGTACCTGAATGGAAATGGGAAGAAATCAGTATGGATTTTATAGTTGGACTACCCCATACTCGAGATGGCTATGATTCAATATGGGTCATAGTAGACAGGTTGACTAAAGTGGCACACTTTATACCAGTGAAGACAACTTACTTGGGAGCCCAGTTAGCAGAGTTATACATGTCGAGGATTGTTTGTCTGCATGGAGTACCGAAGAAGATCGTATCAGATCAAGGAACCCAGTTTACCTTGCGCTTTTGGAAAAGACTACATGATCCATGGATACCAAGCTAAATTTTAGTTCAGCTTATCATCCGCAGACGGTTGAAAGATATGCTAAGAGCTTGTGCTCTAAAGCATGGTAGAAGCTGGGATAAAAGTTTGCCTTATGCAGAATTTTCATATAACAATAGTAATCAGGCAAGTCTAAAAACAGCACCATTTGAAGCACTTTATGGACGAAAGTGTAGAACACCGCTTTATTGGAATCAGACCGGAGAAAGTCAAGTATTTGGTCCAGAAATTCTCCAAGAAGCCGAAAAGCAAGTGCAGATTATTAGAGAAAATTTGAAGACAGCACAGTCAAGACAAAAAAGCTATGCTGATAATAGAAGAAGAGAGTTGATGTTTGAAATAGGAGACTTTGTCTACCTTAAAGTTTCACCGATGAGAGGAATGAAAAGGATTAAGGTTAAGGGAAAATTATCACCTCGCTATATTGGCCCATTCAAGATTTTGGAAAGAAAAGGTGAAGTAGCCTATCAGTTAGAGCTACCCGATAGTTTATCCGATGTGCATGACGTATTTCATGTATCACAACTCAAGAAGTGCTTAAGAGTACCAGAAGAACAGTTACCCATGGAAGAACTGAATGTCAATGAAGATTTGACTTATTCGGAGTACCCGGTCAGAATTCTGGAAACATCTCGCAAAATTACACGGAGTAAAGTTATTAACATGTGCAAGGTTCAGTGGAGTCATCATTCGGAAGATGAAGCCACTTGGGAAAGAGAAGATGAACTTAGAGAAGAATTCCCCCAGTTATTCTCGGAAGTTTCTTAATCTCGAGGACGAGATTCTTTTTTAAGAGGGGTAGGTTTGTAACACCATAAAAGCCATCAATTAAAAATAATGAATTTAGTTATTATATTAATTAGGATAATAATTTTTAAGTGTTTAATTATTTATTTGCATTTTGAATCAATTTCCTTTGTATGCGCTTGATTGATTATCGAATGTTTTTTAATTAATTCTTGTTAAATAAAAACCTAGTAATTAATATAATAATTAAATAATATAATAGTTATTAGTCTAAAAACAAGTATTTTATTTATAAATAATTTTGGTGAATTTTTTATAATTTTTTGAGCTATATAAAAAGGTATTTTGGAATTAAAAAAAGAAAAAAATAAAAACCCTAACCTAGCCGACCCACTAGGGGCCCATCTCCTAAACCTAACACGCGCGCACGCCCTGCATTCTCCAGCCGCGCGTGCCCGGCAACCAGCCAGCCGCTGCCGCTCTGCACTTTCTCTTCTCCCTCTCTAACTCTCTCTCTCTGCTCTCTCTCTCCGCCTGCACAGATCGCGCCAGCGCCCTGCCGCGCTGCAGCGCCCAAGCGCGAGCCTCGTCGAGCCGCCCGCGTCCGACCGCGCTCGCGTGCAGGGAGCCGACGAGCCGCGCGTGGCACTCTGCCCTGCCCCACTCGCAGACGCCCAAGCGCCCAGGCGCGCACACCGTGACCCTGGCCGAGCCAAGCGCCATGGCCGGCCCTGCGCGCATCCAGCAGCGCCGAGCGCTCTAGCCCGTGCAACGCCGCGACACCGAGCACCCGAGCCGACCTCATGTTGCGTCAACCGTGTCCGAGCCACAACCCCGAAGTCCAAGCGCCTGCTGCACCGACCGTTCTTCGTCTTCGAATTCATGGAGCTTCAATGACGATTGTTTCTTCTCCCTTCCCCATTATTCTCTTTGTAACTAACGCATTGATGGCTATTGAAGGCCGCCGGCGCCCCATGATCTCCCTGGCGTTCCCTTTCCTCTTCCCTCCCTCTCTCTATATAAGGGACAGCAGAGCTCTCTCCCTTCTCCCTCCTACCCGAACTCGCCTCTCTCTCTCTCTAGCTCTCCTCGCTCATCGCTAGTGCCGTTCGTCGCCGGAGTTGCCGTTCGTCGCCGGAGTTCACCGGAGCCCGCATTTCGTCGCCGGAGCCACGCACTCGCCATCCGCCGTCCATAGTCGAGCCCTGCTCTTCACCCGGCCGAAACCCCGTCGAACTCTCTCCGTCGCACGCACGAACCCAAGGTTGATGACGACCCAAATTATTTTATGTATTTTATAAAAGTACTTTTTGATTCGATTCATGAGTTGTATATTTTGTTTGTTGTAATATGAACACGTGTGAATCGCAATTTATGTGTATGTGCGTTGTGGAATTCTTGGTAGAGATATGCGATCGTTGGTACACCGTTATATTTCATGTTAGTCGTGGCGTTGATTTTTGGATTAGAAAATATGACGTAGATTTAGTAGTCACACGTTGGTGATAAAAATACTAGATAAGAAACTTTGTAGTCAAATTTGGTCACAATAAACTTTAGAAACTATTTGTAGAATTATAGTCATAGGTGCATTTTAATGGATTTAGAAAATGGTATAGAACTCATGTCATATGAATAATTTAGGATTTCTAGATAATTTATCTAATTATTTTTTTAACATTTTCTTTTTAGAAAGAAAAGAGAAAATATCACCGGTAGTATGGAAAGTAGATTTCTACTAGCCAAATAATCATGTTCGCAAATTTAGCACTTAAATTTTTAGAGTACTAGTTTATGTCAAATAACCTCGCTTGTGTTAGAAAATGTTCAATTAGTAGTTTATAAGGATTTTTAGAATGTTATATTCATTTTTGGCTATACTCAATAATTTGAGTTAGAAATAAAAAGGATAAAAGGTATTAATTTATTTATTAGTATTAAAGACGATAATTATCATTAATTTCATTGATGATGTTAAAATAAATTAATACTAGTTAAAACTGTATTTATTGAACCTATTCATAAATTCATCATTTAGGACTCACAATAATAGCTATAATTGAATTAAAAAGTATTTACGCGATTAGGACGTAATTAAGATGTGATTAGTGCGATATGTTAATGTGTATGTAATGGTGTATGTTTATGTAATGGTGCATGTTTATTTATTTGTGTATGTTTTATTTTTGTATGTGCGATATGCGACTCTATTAGAAGCCGACTTTGTGGTAGAGGATTCGAATACGTTCGAAGACGAACCACAGGACTCGCTTGAGCAAGGCAAGTGGATTCTCCCTCTGCATATTCTGTTTGTACCTACTCATTGCATATAATAATGTTTACTTTTTGATATATTGCATAATTTGATGGGTTTTACCTAATTAAGGATTTCCTAGATTTACTACATGTATTCCTTGTTTAACCTGGGAAAATTATTAAGCTGTGCAAAATTTGTGCTACCGCTCAACTTAACGATTTTAATGTCACTCATTAATTGGTATTAATGTTCCAAAAATTTAATTGGCAATTGTGACATTAACCCGATGGTTAAAGCAGCATTATTTCAAATTAATTGGAACATGGAGTGACCACCCAGGATAACAGTGCAACCACGAGTGCTATCATGGCTCTGGCTTTGGTAATTAGCTTTATATGCTTAGTGCCTGGCAACCTTACCTGAAATATGGGCAAGAGGGGGAGCGGTAGGTGCTGGCAACCCACGTTAACATGGGGACGTATTCTTGTCTAAGGTACCTCACCCAGGGGGCCACCACCATCGTCTTTAGAAACCTTAGCGGGTTGCTTCGTATTAAGTGTATTTTGTGAAAGTCTCATAATGGATTCCTAGTCATTCACCTCGGCAGTATTTAAGGGTCCGATCAACCCGGGCTAGATGGGATACATGGCTTGTGGGTAAAGTTGTACCACCTCTGCAGAGTGTAAAACTGATATATCAGCTGTGCTTCCGGTTATGAGCGACCTGGACTCCTCACATGATAATTGAACTTGAAGATGGAATTAAATTGAGATCCGATGATCTGCCAATAATTTGCTTAAGTGATTTCACTTAAGTGTTTTTGTTATATTCATATTCCTTTGTTTAAATGGGATATTTGGGATTCACATTTAATAGTAAGACAGGTGTTGTTAATAAAATATTGACCAACTAAAATGCTTACTGCTCAACCTTAGCCTCACCTTGTTATACCTGCATTAATTTTTTCCCCACTTGCTGAGCCCCGACCATAAGTGAGCTCACCCTTGCTAATATTTTGATCAGAGGGTGATGCTGGAGACTTTGATGGAGATTTTATCGACGACGATGAATTCGAAGTCTAACGATGCGTCGGTCATCTTCCTGTGGAAGATTGCCCATGTTATTTATTTCCGCTTTACTTTGATGTGATACTTGTTCAAGATACAATGATGCAGATGATGTAATAAAGTATTATACTCTCTTTACGCCTTTATTGCATTGTCTTTTGATATATTACACTTGTGACGTCAACATATGTGTGGAAATGGATCCTGACACACATATAGTATGCGCTGGGTTCTACCCCTGGAACCGGGTGTGACACTTACTTATTCACGTCCTTGTATTCAAACTTTGTCTTTTTCACGGACTATTCTTGAACAAAAGGCCCGAGACGCTGGAGCATCCCGAGGCGCCATTTGCACCATTCTTGAGCATGAGATTGTTGCTTGATCTCTATTTGCCACGAGGCTAATCCCTCCCTAATAGTGCTGAGAATTGGGCCGGGCCAGCCTAGCCCGGGCCCATCGTGCTTCTTGTCGAACAGGTTCAGGCCAAAAAAGCCCAACAAACTTTTGGGCCGTACCGTGCCAGCCCGAAGTGCAAAAACAGTGGCCCAGCCCGGTCCTAAACCACGTCGTGCCTTCGTTGGGCCGTGCCGGCCCAAGCCCGGCCCGAATATTTGACCGCATAATATCAAAATATTACAACCACATGAAGTATATAACTTACTAAATTAAAGATATTAAACAATCATAACATCATTTGACCACATAAATTCCAAATATCACAACAATATAAAGGTGATATCTTACTAAATTAAAGAAATTAATTAAATTGGGCCGTGCCGGCCCAAGCCCGGCCCATCTATGCGGGCCGTGCTGGGAGCCCAACGAATCGGAATTTGAGGCCCGGCCCGGGCCCGACTTCGGGCCGTGCTAGCCCGACCCATATTATTTCGTGCCGGGCCGTGTTTTGGGCTCCTGTTTTTAGGTCGTGCTCGTGCTGACCCGAAAAGCTCAACCCATATTCCCAGTCTATTTTCCGTCCTTTCACGGATGCTTCCAGTGACCCCCAACCCTCTGGAAAGGTGCGGCGGGGTGGGGATTGGTGCCGAGAGTGCGAGGGTGGTGATAAGTCAAGCGACGCTGCTCGCCTGCTCCCACTCCCACTAGCAATAGCAACAGAGACAAAGAACCACATGGCTCAAAACAAGCCTGCAACTTTATTCCCCGGCCCCAGAATATGGTATGGAGCGCGTTTCCACCTCCTTTCTCCCAACGCAACAACAACATGCCCGGCTATAAAAACACACGCTGACCTGCACGGCTGCACACTCAAGCCCAAGGTAGCTCGGCAGACGACCAGAGCTAGCTCTCGCCTTCTCCTCCACCAGCCGCGCAGGCCACCGGTAGCTGCCAGAAGCTCACGTACAGAGCGAAGCGAAGAAGCTAGCAATGGAGCACGGGTACCCCTGCAACGGCAACAAGGAGAAGAGGCCGCCGCTCAAGAGGGGGCAGCTCAAGGTGCAGATAGTCAAGACTCTGCTGGGCAGCCTCGCGGTGCCCGCCGGAGCCGGAGCCGGCGGCGCCAACAGGGAGCGCAGCTTCGGGAGATGAGCAAGCTTCTCTGCTTCTGCTACCTGACCAAGCCACATGCAGATGTCACGCAGGGATTGTGCAGACTGATGTGTGTCTTCCCCTTTGTTTAGTTTGGTAGTTGTAGGGTCCAAGTTTTGCCCCTTTGTTCTCCCCCTTTTGCAGCTTAGAGCTATGTCGTGGAGAGCCTGTATATTGCTCTATCGTGATTTGGCTGGTAATTTGGCGGCTAATTTATGAACCTTTCCTGATTCTTTTGTCCAGTTTTCCTCAACTCAATTGGCTTCACAGTTGCTCATCCGAATTCGAGCAGTGGCTACTGTGAGCTGAGTTCAGAAAACTGAGTGGTGGCTGGACAACAGGCCTCATAAATTGAAATTAAATATTTCCTTAATTCTTTTTTATCGTGTTTTAGTTAAAAAATAAACTAACGGATAATAAACTGTCGGGTACCATAATTAGGGGTACCTCCAACGTTCCTAATCATGGTTGAGAATCACCCTTAGACCAACTGACGGGTGCGGTTCAAGTCAAGACTTCGTCTACCCGAGGAACGCGATCTCACCCGAGCCCAGCCTCGGGTTGGAACAGTAGTCACAGACGAGTTCACGTCTTGCCCGAGGGCTTCCTCAGGCAGCAGGCGCCCCCTCGGCTCTCCCGAGGCCCGGCTCGGGCAGGTTTCGTTGTGAAGCAACCTTGGCCAGACCGCCTCACCAACCGACCGCTTCGCAGGCACATTAAATACAGGGATGTCTGACGCCGTATCCTCACACGCGCGCCTCAGTCGGCCAGGTCGAAGTGACCGTAGTCACTTTGCCCCTCTTCTTTACTGTCTGACATGACAGGAAAACAGCGCCGCTCGCTCCGCTCCGACTGCCGTGTCAGCCACCCCGGCGACGACTGACAACAAGTCACGATCAACCACCGAGTTCAGCCCCAGGCGCAACAGGAAGCTCTGCCTCGCCCGACCTCATGCTCCGGCCTCGGGAGGAGGTCTCCGCCTCGCCCGACCTCAGGCTCCGGCCTCGGGAGTAGGTCTCCGCCTCGCCCGACCCCCGGACTCGGCTTCGACCCCGATCTCGGGAGGAATCGCGTCCTCGCCCGACCCTGGCCTCGGCCTCAAGAGAAGTCTCCGCCTCGACCGACCCTGGGCTCGGACCGACCGCGCTAACAGGGGATACATCATTTCCCTATTCCTAGCCTGCTCAGGCTACAAGGAACAAGATCGGCGTCCCATCTGGCTTACCCAGCGACGGGTAATGATAGTGCCCCGCGTGCGCCATGACGCCGGTGGCTCTCAGCCCCTTACGACAGTAAGGAGACGTCAGCAGGATCCTCACCGCGTTGCCAGCTGTGCTCCTACAGGACTCAGGCGCTCCTCCGACGGCCACGCCATCACATATACAGGGCTCAAGCTCTCCCCCAACGACCACGTTGGCATGTACACAGGGCTTAGGCACTCCACTGCCGGACACGTTAGCGCATAGCTACGCCCCCCGTTGTACGTCTGGACCCTCTCCTTGCCTCTATAAAAGGGGGGTCCAGGGCCACCCTGAGGGGGGTTCGCTCGAGGGAAGCGGCGGACGAACTCTGTGTCTCTCTCTCTCTCTCTCTCTCACGCGACGCGCTTGTAACCCCTACTACGAGCGACACCCCTGGTGCAGGATAATACAAGGCTTGTCCCACCTCTTGTGTTCCATCCCGCGCCAACCCATCTGGGCAGGGACACACAGCGATTTCACTGGTCGGTCCAAGGGACCCCCCCGGGTCCGAGACACTGACAGTTGGCGCGCCAGATAGGGGCCTGCTGCGTGTTAACGAACACCTTCCCGTTGAGTTCCAGATGGGGAGTCTTCAGCAACCTCTCCAGTCTGGGATGGTTCTTCGCTTCGGGAGTCTCGAGTTCATGTCCCTCGACGGCAGCTACGACATGGTACTCCTCCCCCCGCGGCGTGACAACAACGACGGTCTCCGACTCGCCCAGCGGCGGCGAGCTCTACGACAGCATCTCCCCGCGGCAGAAGAGGAGCACTCCGGTCGTCCCCGCCACCCTTCTCATCGGAGGAGGTGGAGACAAGGCAACCATGGCCACGCAGGAGGTGGCACCTTGTCGGCTGTCGCACCAGAGCGAGTCGACGACGCCGGCACTCCCCCGGTGGACATGTCGGGCATTGTCCTCGCACCTGATACGACGGTGGGTGTCACTTCCCAGCGACGTGTCAGCCCCAAGCGGACTGATGACGCCGGCACTCTCGCAAAGGACCTGCTGGACGTTACCCTCGTACTTGAGATGACGGTGTGCTCCGCCCCCGACGCGACTTCACCACCGTCCATCGACCAAAAGGTACCGTCCGTTTTCCATCCCGTACCTTTTCGGTTCAGCTTCGGTCCACCTAGCGACCCCGCTATGGTGAGCGCCTTCGTAAAGGCGTATCCAAACCTTCCTGGGTACCACATGTGGTCGACCTGGGACCGACTGACAGCCGTCTCAACCTTCGGACCAGTGGGTTCTAAGGAAGAGGACGACCCCGACTCCGGTTGGGATTTCTCTGCCCTCAATGACCCCGGTGCCATGCGGGGCTTTATGTCCGCATGTGACCCACTGCCTCTCCGGTTGTTCTAACGATGGCCATGACCTTAACGACGAAGGTTACGACCTAAGTCGCGAATGTTTCCACATCGATCTGGGAGATCACAACGAAGGCAACCACCTCGGTATGCCAGAGGTTGACGATCCCCCTGGGCCCGCATCTCGCGTTGACATCCCGCGGGAGCTAGCTGTGGTCCCAGTCCCTGCGGGGGGTCAGGACATACAGCTCGAGCAAATCCGTGAGATGCAGGCCCGGGTCGACGGGGAAGCAGGCTGGCTTGTACAACTCCGATAGAACATCGAACAGGAGTGGGCAGGCTGAACACTCGCCGGAGAAGCCTATCATCGGGCCCAAGACATCCGGCGCCGCATCGTCTACAATGCCAGGGCAGCGCTGCCCCCGGCCATCAGCGGGTCCGGCCAGGACCTAGCTGCAGCGGCGATGCTGCTTTGAGCCATGCCAGAGCCATCCACCACCGAGGGACGGCGTATCTAGGACGAACTCAAGAATCTCCTAGAAGGCGTCGCGGTTCGACGAGCCGAGAGCTCCGCCTCCCGCAGGCGAGCTGACCCCTCGGAGCATCCCACGGTGTCCTCCCGGCGCATTCGGGAAGCCTCGATCCATCCCGAGCGTACGCGGGACGAAGCGCCCGCCGCCCGGGAATGCCTCGGCAACGAGCACCACCATCTCGACCATCGAGCCCGCCTCGATGAGAAGGTGCGCCGAGGCTACCATCCTAGGCGTGGGGGACGCGGCAACAGTGAGGAGGATCGCAGTCCTTCGCCCGAACTACCCAGTCTGCAAGTCTTCAACCGGGCCATACGATGAGCGTCGTTCCCTGCCCATTTCCGAGCCCCGACTACTATCACCAAGTACTCGGGGGAGACGAGGCCGGAGCTGTGGCTCGTGGACTACCGACTAGCATGCCAGTTGGGAGGGGCGGATGATGACAACCTCATCATCCGTAATCTACCCCTTTTCCTCTCCGACGCCGCCCGAGCCTGGCTGGAGCATCTGCCTCCTGCGCAGATCTCCGACTGGGACGATCTGGTCAAAGCTTTCAGAAACCCTCGGAAACATATGTGCGCCCTAGGAACCCTCGGAAACCTCCTGGAGGGGCTGGCGCGTTCGACAAGATGCTCAAAGAGCCATGCCCCTATCACCAGGGGGCCGTTAAGCACACCCTCGAAGAATGTGTCATGCTCCAGCGCTACTTACATAAGACCGGGCCCCGGCGGAGGATGGCAAGGGCCATGACAACGACAAGAAGGAGGGCGGCAAGGAAGAGGGATTCCCAGAAGTCCATAACTGCTTCATGATCTACGGCGGGCAGGCAGCGAACGCCTCGGCTCGGCACCGCAAGCAGGAGCGCCGGGAAGTCTACTTGGTGAAGGTGGCGGCGCCAGTCTACCTAGACTGGTCCGACAAGCCTATCACCTTCGACCAAGGCGACCACCCCGACTTCGTGCCAAGCCCAGGAAGGTACCCGCTCGTTGTCGATCCGATCATCGGCAACGTTAGGCTCTCCAAGGTCCTCATGGACGGAGGCAGCAGCCTTAACATCATCTACGCCGAGACCCTGGAACTCTTAGGGGTTGATCGGTCCGAAGTCCAGGCCGGTACGACACCCTTCCACAGGATCGCGCCCGGGAAGCGAATCCTACCCCTCGGACGGATTGACTTACCCGTCTGCTTCGGAACTCCCTCTAACTTCCGAAAGGAAGCTCTCACCTTTGAGGTCGTCGGGTTCCGAGGAACCTACCATGCGGTGTTGGGAAGACCATGCTACGCCAAGTTCATGGTTGTCCCCAACTACACCTACCTCAAGCTCAAGATGCCGGGCCCGAATGGGATCATCACCATCGGATCCACGTACCGCCACGCGTACGAATGTGACGTGGAGTGCGTGGAGTACGCCGAGGCTCTCACCGAGTCCGAGGCCCTCATCGCCGACCTAGAACGCCTCTCCAAGGAGGCGCCTGACGTGAAGCGGCACACCGGCAACTTCGAACCAGTTGAGGCGGTCAAGTCCGTCTCTCTCGACCCCAGCAACGACGCCAGCTAGAAAGTTCAGATCGGCTCCGAGCTCGACCCTAAATAGGAAGCAGTGCTCGTCGACTTTCTCCGCGCAAACGCCGAAGTCTTTGTGTGGAGTCCCTCGGACATGCCCGGCATACCGAGGGATGTCGCCGAGCACTCACTGGACGTCAGAGCTGGAGCCTGACCCATGAAGCAAACCCTACGCTGTTTTGACGAAGAAAAGCGCTGGGTCATAGGCGAGGAGATCCACAAGCTACTCGCGGCAGGGTTTATCAAAGAGGTATTCCATCCCGAATGGTTAGCTAACCCTGTTCTTGTAAGGAAGAAGGATGGAAATGGAGGATGTGTGTAGACTACACTGGTCTAAACAAAGCATGTCCGAAAGTTCCCTATCCTCTACCTCGCATCGATCAAATCGTGGACTCCACTACTGGGGGCGAAACCCTGTCATTCCTCGATGCCTACTCAGGCTATCACCAAATCAAGATGAAGGAGTCTGACCAGCTCACGACTTCTTTCATCACACCTTTTGGCATGTACTGTTACACTACAATGCCATTTGGGTTGAGGAATGCAGGCGCCACCTACCAGAGGTGCATGAACCACGTGTTCGGAGAACACATCGGTAGAGCAGTCGAGGCTTACGTCAACGACATCGTTGTCAAGAGGAAGAGAGCCTCCGACCTCCTCTCTGACCTTGAAACGACATTCAAGTGTCTTAGAGCGAAAGACGTGAAACTCAATCCCGAGAAGTGTGTCTTCGGAGTCCCCCGAGGCATGCTCCTTGGATTCATCGTCTCTGAGCGGGGCATCAAGGTCAACCCGGAGAAAATCGCGGCCATCACCAACATGGGACCGATCAAAGATTTGAAAGGAGTATAGAGGGTCATGGGATGCCTTACGGCTCTGAGCCGCTTCATCTCACGCCTTGGCGAGAAAGGCTTGCCTCTGTACCGCCTCTTAAGGAAGGCCGAGTGCTTCACTTGGACCCCCGAGGCCGAGGAAGCCCTCGAAAACCTTAAGGCGCTCCTTACGAACACACTCATCCTGGTGCCCCCCGCCGCAGGAGAAGCCCTCTTGATCTACGTAGCCGTGACTACTCAGGTGGTCAGCGCCTCGATCGTAGTCGAGAGACAAGAAGAAGGGCATGCACTGCCCGTCCAGAGGCCAGTCTACTTTATCAGCGAAGTGCTTTCCGAGACCAAAGTCTGCTACCCACAGATCCAGAAGCTGCTCTACGCAGTGATCCAGACACGACGAAAGTTGCGACACTACTTCGAGTCTCATCCGGTGACTGTGGTGTCATCCTTCCCCCTGGGGGAGATCATCCAGTGCCGCGAGGCCTCGGGTATGATAGCAAAGTGGGCGGTGGAGCTTATGGGCGAAACGCTATCATTCGCTCCTCGGAAGGCCATAAAATCCCAGGTCTTGGCGGACTTCCTGGCTGAGTGGACTGACACCCAGTTACCGACAACTCCAATCCAGCCCGAGCTCTAGACCATGTACTTCGATGGGTCACTCATGAAAACAGGAGCAGGCGCTGGCCTGCTCCTCGCTTCACCCCTCGGAAAGCATCTCCGCTACGTCATTCACCTCCATTTTCCGGTATCAAACAACGTGGCCGAGTACGAGGCACTGGTTGACGGGCTACACATCGCCATCGAGCTAGGGGTCCGGTGCCTCGACGCTCGAGGCGACTTGTAGCTTGTCATCGACCAAGTCATGAAGAACTCCTGCTGCCGTGACCGGAGGATGGAAGCCTACTGCAACGAAGTCCGGCGCCTGGAAAACAAGTTCTACGGGCTGGAGCTCAACCACATCGCCCGACGGTACAACGAGACTGCGGACGAGCTGGCGAAAATAGCCTCAGGGCAAACGACGGTTCCCCCAGACGTCTTCTCCAGAGACCTACATCAACCATCCGTCAAGATCAAGGACACGCTCGAGCCCGAGGAAGCCTCAGCCCAATCTGAGGTACCCTCGACCGAGCCCGAGGTACCCTCGGCCGGACCCGAGGCACCCTCGGTCATCGAGGAAGAGGCCTTGCCCGTCGAGGGGGAACAGAATGGGGTCACGCTAGGTCCGAACTGGTAGACCCCATACCTGGAATATCTCCCCCGAGGAGAGCTTCCCATCGACAAGACCAAAGCTCGGCGGCTGGCTCGGCGCGCCAAGTCATTCGTCTTGCTGGGTGATGAAAAAGAGCTCTATCACCACAGCCCCTCGGGCATCCTCCAACGATGCATATCTATCGCCCAAGGACAAGAGCTATTGCAAGAAATACACTTGGGGGCTTGCGGCCACCATGCAACACCTTGAGCCCTCGTGGGGAATGCCTTCCGACAAGGTTTCTACTGGCCAACCGCAGTGGCCGACGCCACTAGGATTGTGCGCTCCTGCCGAGGGTGTCAATTCTACGCAAAGCAGACGCATCTGCCCGCTCAGGCCTTGCAGACGATACCCATCACCTGGCCATTTGCTGTGTGGGGTCTAGACCTCGTCGGTCCCTTGCAGAAGGCACCCGGGGGCTTCTCACACCTTCTGGTCGCCATCGACAAATTCTCTAAGTGGATCGAGGTCTGACCCTTGACCAGCATCAGGTCCGAGCAGGCGGTGGCGTTTTTCACCAACATCATCCATCGATTCGGGGTCCCAAACTCAATCATCACCGACAATGACACGCAGTTCACCGGAAAAAAGTTCCTGGACTTCTGCGACGACCACCACATCCGTGTGGACTGGGCCGTCGTAGCTCATCCCATGACGAATGGGCAGGTGGAGCGTACCAACGGTATGATTTTGCAGGGGCTCAAACCGAGGATCTACAACGACCTCAACAAGTTCGGCAAGCAGTGGATGAAAGAGCTACCCTCGGTAGTCTGGAGTCTGAGGACGACACCGAGCTACACCACGGGTTTTACGCCATTCTTTCTAGTCTATGGGGCCGAGGCTGTTCTCCCCACGGACGTAGAATATGGCTCCCCAAGGACCAAGGCGTACGACGACCAAAGCAACCAGACTAGCCGAGAAGACTCGCTGGACCAACTCGAGGAGGCTCGGGACGTCGCCTTACTACATTCGGCGCGGTACCAGCAGTCGTTGCGGCGCTACCACGCCCGAAGCGTTCGGTCCCGAGGCTTCCAAGTGGGAGACTTGGTGCTTCGCTTGCGACAGGACACCCGAGGGCGCCAGAAGCTCACTCCTCCCTGGGAAGGGCCCTTCATCATCGTCAAGATCTTGAAGCCCGGAACATACAAGCTGGCCAACGACCAAGGCAAGGTCTACAGCAACGCTTAGAACATCTAACAGCTATGTCGCTTCTACCCTTAAGATGTTTTAAGTCATTCATGTACCTCGTTTATATACACAAAGTCTAACCATCAAGGAAGGGTTGGCCTTGCCTCAGCGAAGCCCGACCCTCCCTCGAGGGCTAGAAGGGGGGAACCCCCTCTGCGTCAAAATTTTCCTCGGAAAAATTTTCTACCAAAACAACCTTTGTGCTTTCGACTTCCGTATCGATAGCGGGATCCTGAGAACGACGAGAGTACATGTAAGCGGCAAGGCCGACCGAGCCGAGGAACTCCTATGCCTCCGGGATACAGATACCTCACTCATCACCTTCCGCGAGAAGTAACTCATGCTCGGATAAGCGATCCTGCTACCGAACAAGTCCTAACACTCGGGTAGAAAACGACTTTCGCGCCTTCCCGACTGTACCAATAATGGAATCCTTCGACCAAATGAGAGTGCATGTAAGCAGCAAGGCCGACAGAGCCGAGGGACTCCTACGCCTCCGAGATACGGATACCTCACTCATCACCTTCCGCGAAAAGTAACTCTTGTTCGGATAAATGATTCTGCTATTGACAGACAAGTCGTGATGCTCGAAACAAGAGGAGAGAAGACGCAGCTTTTTAAACACGACGATAAAGTGTTTAGGCCTCGGCGGCCGCGAAAAAGCATGCGCATGCTACAGACAAACTGTTCCTGCAGGTTCGGGCATCGGCAGGGGGAGCAGCAGCACTCTCGACGGAACCAGGCCCAGCCTCAGATGGTGACCCGGGCAAAAGGACCTCCACCTAAGGGAGGACGCCAGCACCGCGCCAGCAGATGTTTTGGCCAAGCTCCAGCGGCTGCTACCACATCTTCCTCGGCCTAGGAAGCCGCCATCTCCCGGGCCGACTAAGTCTCTTTCCGAGCTGACTCCGCGTCTGTCCACACTAACACCGCTGCCTCCGGCTCCGGCTCATCGTAGAGCAGCCGAAGGTTCCAAAAACTGAGCAAGAGAAGCCTAGAGCGACAAGGCCAACAGAGCCGAGGGACTCCTACGCCTCCGAGATACGGACACCTCACTCCACACCTTCCGCGAAAGGCAGCCGACGCTCGGTTAAGTGGTTTGGCTAGCCAACAGACAAGTCCCAACGCTCGGAATAAGGAAGACACACAGCTTCATTCTCGAATACCCAAATGTTCAGGCCTCGATAGCCACAAAGAACAAACACATATACTTGGGGGTAACTATGCTAAACAGACTTAGACGTCGACAGAACCCTCGGCGGTTCTCTCGACCTACGACAAGTGTCTAAGTACTTGAAGCAGTTACATTTTGCTCCGGCAAAAACCCGGTATATCTCCATACAAACGGGACTCCGGTTCCGCTCCCGCGGGTATGAACAACCTCCACACTGTGGGGCCAGCGGGATAACAAACTCCAGGTGGCCCGCCGGCAGCCGCTCCAGCAGCAGCGACAACAACCTCCATCTCAGGCGGCTAGACAGCTGCAGCAACGGCTTCAGGGCAAACGCTGCAGCCAAAAGGCCCTCACCCTCGAGACGAAAACCAGCCATTAAAGCCAAAGAGATGGAGCCACACCGGCGTGCGTCGTCCGCCCCAAAGCGCACCCGCAGGTCCTCACTCCTGTCCTCGCCACGAGAACGAGAACGGGGCCGTCCCAAAACACGAATGCCGCCCTCGTGGCGTGCGACGTGTTATGCGACCCCCCAACAGTCAGTGGCGCAGCAAGGACCAGCAGTGAGGGGCGGCACAGGAGGCAGCACCAGAGCCGCTCGTGCCGGGGAGCCAGTCGCGCGGCGACTACTAGTGCCACAGGCGGCGAACGCCCTTCCCCCCAGATCACTGAAGGAAGGAGCGGGCCGCTGCCTATGCAGAGGCGAACCCCGGCTCAACTCGCCCTCCGCCTTAGTAAGGATGATGAAGATCCTTGAAGCTGAGGGCGGGGCGGAGGCTGCAGCCTAGCTTGCTTCTCCCCACCAAACTGCCCATTGGTGAGGGAATGCAGCCGGGCTGCACGACGAAAATCCTTGAAGCCAAGCGATGGCTGAAAGGTGCCGATCTCCACGAGGCTGCGCTCCTCCAACGACAGCAAGAGCAAGGCGACGCTGGAGCAACCCATCCGGGGGCTCAAAAGGTGGAAGGGCGCAATGCATGAGGGGAGGACAAAGGCATGGCCATTGCCCAGGGGATCGATCCCCCTTTTATAGGCAGACCTCCTCACTTGCACCCCTTAGCGTCACGGGCGAAATCTCCACTAACATACTCCAGGGTTCTCCCCCCACAACATGGGGGCTGGGACCCACACATCATATGAGCTGATCCAAAGCACGAAGAAGGCGAACCGCCACACGTGAGGCATGTAACCGTCCCGCGGTTACAAGCGCTCTCCCATCTTCGCAGAAACCGGGGGTCGAAAGGGTGGACTGCCACGTGACGGGCATCCAACTGCACCGCAAATGTGCGCCCCTTCGGCTTCGACCACATCCGGCGGACCAGCGCAAAGGAAGCGGGCCCGCATGTCATGTAACCGGCGCGTCGGTTACGACGTGCGAGAAGTTACACCGCCACTCGCGCCAATGCTGCGCCTCCTCGACTGCGGAACCAGTACCACGACTCGAGGTTGCCCTGCATAGGACCCAAAAGTGCCAGTTAAAGGTGATGGCCACGGGCCAGTCAGCCGCGGGGCAGGCACGACGGTTGGCATGGTCAAAAGCGGGCCGGCAGTAACTGCAGCGGCAGACGAGCGAAGGTAGTGATCAAGTCGCCTACAGGCTCGCGTCCCCTCCTGAAGCGACGGGAGAGCCCTCTCCCACGGCGTGAAGACGACACGCCCGTGCCCTGTTCCTCGAATGGCTCGCACACGCAACGGGCGCCACGCGAATCGCCCGTACCGTCGCATTAACTTCCCGACGGAGCAAACAACACCTCTGGCAGGCGAGGCGGGCGCCGCTTCGCCTTCGCCATAATGACCGCATCAAAAAAAGGTGCGCCACCTTATTTAAATTCATATCCTTCCCCTCCTCCTCCTCTCTATCTCTCTTGCTACAGGGACTGGGAAAGGGGATGTTGTGGAAAGGATCCTTCCCGGCGAAGGAAGCGGGCCCCGAGCCCTCCTACTGATCAGGGGTTCAAAGGCTGGCCCCTCGGAAGGGTTTCGACAGCCGCCCCAAAGCACTCGGACTTCAAGCCCATTACTGATCAGGGGTTCGAAGGCTGGCCCCTCAGAAGGGTTCGATAGCCGCCCCAGAGCGCTTGGGCTCCATGCCTGTCGGGGACCATAATTAGGGGTACCCTCAAGACGCCTAATTCTCAGCTGGTAACCCCCATCAGCATAAAGCTACAGAGGCCTGATGGGTTTGATTAAGTCAGGGATCAGTCCGTACGAGCGACTCGATCACGCCTCGCCCGAGCCTAGCCTCGGGCGAGGGCAGCCGACCCCGAGGTGTTTCCGTCTCGCCCGAGGCCCCCTTTTTTACGGCAGACGCATCTCCGGCTCGCCCGAGGCCTTGCCTTCGTTAAGAAGCAACCCTGACTAAATCACCGCGCCGACCGACCAAGTCACAGGGGCATTTAACGCAAAGAGTGAGACTGACGGGCAGCCAGGCCTTGCCAAAGGCGCCATAGGAAGCTCCGCCCGACCCAGGGCTCGGACTCGGGCTAAGGCCCCGGAAGACGGCGAACTCCGCTCCGCCCGACCCAGGGCTCGGACTCGGGCTAAGGCCCCGGAAGACGGCGAACTCCGCTCCGCCCGACCCAGGGCTCGGACTCGGGCTAAGGCCCCGGAAGACGGCGAACTCCGCTCCGCCTGACCCAGGGCTCGGACTCGGGCTAAGGCCCCGGAAGACGGCGAACTCCGCTCCGCCCGACCCAGGGCTCGGACTCGGGCTAAGGCCCCGGAAGACGACGAACTCCGCTTCGCCCGACCCAGGGCTCGGACTCCGCCCTGGCCTCTGACCTCCGCCTCGCCCGACCCAGGAGCTCGGGTTCGGCCTCGGCCATGCAGGACAGACTCGACCTCGGCTACGGAGGAGCCTCCACGTCGCCCGACCTAGGGCACAAGTCCGCCACGTCAACAGGAAGCGCCATCATCGCCCTACCCCGAGCCGACTCGGGCCGCAGAGAACAGGACCGACGTCCCATCTGGCTAGCTCCGCCAGACAGGCAATGATGGCGCCCCGCTAGACCCATGACGACGGCGGCTCTCAACTCCCTTACGGAAGCAGGGGGACGTCAGCAAGGGCCCAACCACTCCGACAGCTGTCCCTCCACCAGGCTCCGTTACTCCTCCAACAGCCACGACACCACACCAGCTGGGTGCCAAGATCTCTCCGGCTGCCACCTTGGCATGTACTTAGGGCGCTAGCTCTCCCCCGCTAGACACGTAGCACTCTGCTACACCCCCATTCTACACCTGGATCCTCTCCTTGCGCCTATAAAAGGAAGGACCAGGGCCTTCTTAGAAAAGGTTGGCCTCGCGGGAACGAGGGCAGGGGCAGGCGCTCTCTTGGGGCCGCTCGCTCCCCTCACCCGCGCGGACGCTTGTAACCCCCTACTGCAAGCGCACCCGACCTGGGCGCGGGACGAACACGAAGGCCGCGGGATCTCCGCCTCCCTCACGACCCGGCTCCGGCCACCTCGCTCTCCCCCCTTCGCGCTCGCCCACGCGCTCGACCCATCTGGGCTGGGGCACGCGGCACACTCACTCGTCGGCTCGGGGACCCCCCGGTCTCGAAACGCCGACAGTTGGCGCGCCAGGTAGGGGCCTGCTGCGTGTTGACGAGCAGTTTCCCGTCAAGCTCCAGATGGGCAGTCTCCAACGACCTCTTCAACCCGGGACGGTGCTCCGTTTCGGGAGCCTCGAGTTCATGTCTTTCGACGGCAGCTACGACATGATACTCCTTCCACCGCCGCGCGAAGGCGACAACGGTGGCCGACAGCCCGCTCGCCGGCGGCGGAATCGACGACGTCTTTCCCGCGTGGGGGAAGGACAACTTTTGAGCTCGCCCCATCCTCTCCCTCGCCATCGGAGAAGGAGACGGGGCAACCAGGGCCGAGCGGGAGGCTGCGCTCAGCCGGCTGTCGAGCAAATCGACATCCCCAGCGCCCCAACGGAGGACGCGTCGGGCGTCACCCTCGCGTTTGAGGCGAAGGCGAGTGCCGTCCCCCCGCAACACGCCAACCCCGATCAAGTGGACGACGCCAGCGCGCTCACAGAGGGCCTGCAGGACGTCGCCCTCGTACCCAGGACGACGGCGCGACCAGCCCCCGATGTGACTTCGTCGCTCCTCGTCGACCAAAAGGTACCGGCTGCTTCCCATCTTTCGTCATTTCGACTCGACCTCAACCCGCCTAGTGACCTCGCTCTGGCGGGCGCTCACGTTGAGGCGAGTGCAACCCCTTTCGGGTTTCGTGTGCGGTCGCCTTGGGACCGATTGACGGGCGTCTCGACCTACGGGCCCTCTGGGTCCGAGGAAGACGACGACCCCAGCATCTGCTGGGATTTCTCTGGAACTGGCAACCCCAGTGCCATGCGGGACTTCATGACCGCATGCAACTACTGCCTCTCCGACTGTTCCGACGGCAGCCGCAGCCTTGACGACAAGGACTGCGGCCCGAGCCGCGAATGTTTCCACGTCGAGCTAGGGGATCCCTCCGGAGGCAGCTGTCTCGGCATGCCGGAGGATGGTGATCTCCCTAGGCCAGCGCCTCGCGCCGACATCCCGCGGGAGCTAGCTGTGGTCCCCATTCCGGCGGGGGGTCACGACCCACAGCTCGAGCAAGTCCGCGGGGCGCAGGCCGGGCTCGATGAGGGGGCAGGAGCGCTCGAGGCAATCCGCCGGGATGTCGGGCAGGTATGGGCGGGCCAGCCCCCGGCCGGAGAAATACGTCACCTGCCCAAGGGTCTCCAGCACCGCATCGCCAACGATGCCAGGGACAGGCCGCCACCCGCATCCGGCGGAACCGGTCAGGACCTGGCAGCCGCAGCGATGCTCCTCCGCGCGATGCCGGAGTCATCAACCACCGAGGGTTGGCGAATCCAGGGAGAGCTCAAGCATCTCCTGGAAGGCGCTGCGGCCCGGCGGGCCGAGAGCTCTGCCTCCCGAAGGCAGGGGTACCCCTCGGAACCTCGTGCCGCGACTTCCCGACTCATGCGGGAAGCCTCGGTCTACACCGGGCGCACGCGCAACACCGCGCCTGCGGCCCCGGGCCACCTCGGCGACGAGCACCCTCATCGCGACCGTCGGGCCCGCCTCGACGAAAGGGTGCGCCGAGGTTATCACCCAGGCGTGGGGGACGCTACGACAGCGGGGAGGGTCGGAGTCCCTCGCCCGAACCACCCGGTCCGCAGGTCTTCAGCCGGGCCATTCGGCGGGCGCCGTTTCCGACCCGATTCCGACCCCCGACTACTATCACAAAGTACTCGAGGGAAATGAGACCGGAATTGTGGCTCGCGGACTATCGCCTGGCCTGTCAACTGGGTGGAACGGACGACGACAACCTCATCATCCGCAACCTCCCCCTGTTCCTCTCCGACACTGCTCGCGCTTGGTTGGAGCACCTGCCTCCGGGGCAGATTTCCAACTGGGAGGATC
Organism: Zea luxurians; assembly: GCA_029449295.1. Classification (NCBI taxonomy): domain Eukaryota; kingdom Viridiplantae; phylum Streptophyta; class Magnoliopsida; order Poales; family Poaceae; genus Zea; species Zea luxurians. The sequence continues at coordinate 80,943,022 of JAOPSE010000003.1, read as the reverse complement.
TGGTCCAAGCTTTCGCCGGCAACTTCCAGGGCACGTACGTGCGCCCCGGGAATTCCTGGGACCTCCGAAGCTGCCGGCAACAGCCGGGAGAGTCTCTTCGGGACTACATCTGGCGATTCTCGAAGCAGCGCACCGAGCTGCCCAACATCACCGACTCCGATGTCATCGGCGCGTTCCTTGCCGGCACCACCTGCCGTGACCTGGTGAGCAAGTTGGGTCGCAAGACCCCCACCAGGGCGAGCGAGCTGATGGACATCGCCACCAAGTTCGCCTCTGGCCAGGAGGCGGTCGAGGCCATCTTCCGAAAGGACAAGCAGCCCCAGGGCCGCCCGTCGGAAGATGCACCCGAGGCGTCTACTCCGCTCGGCGCCAAGAAGAAAGGCAGGAGGAAGTCGCAAGCGAAACGCGACGCCGCCAGCACGGACCTTGTCGCCGCCGCCGAGTACAAGAACCCTCGGAAGCCCCCCGGAGGCGCCAACCTCTTCGACAAGATGCTCAAGGAGACGTGCACTTACCATCAGGGGCCCGTCAAGCACACTCTCGAGGAGTGCGCCATGCTTCGGCGCCACTTCCACAAGGCCGGGCCACCCGCAGAGGGTGGCAGGGCCCGCGACGACGACAAAAAGGAAGATCACCAAGCAAGAGAGTTCCCCGAGGTCCGCGACTGCTTCATGATCTGCGGAGGGCATGCGGCGAATGCCTCGGCTCGGCATCGCAAGCGAGAGCGCCGGGAGGTCTGCTCGGTGAAGGTGGCGGCACCCGTCTACCTAGACTGGTCCGACAAGCCCATCACCTTCGACCAAGATGACCACCCCGACCACGTGCCAAGCCCGGGGAAGTACCCGCTCGTCGTCGATCCCATCATCAGCGACGTCAGGCTCACCAAGGTCCTGATGGATGGGGGCAGCTGCCTCAATATCATCTACGCCGAGACCCTCAGGCTCCTACGCGTCGATCTGTCCTCCGTCCGAGCAGGCGCTGCGCCCTTCCACGGGATCATTCCCGGGAAGCGCGTCCAGCCCCTCGGACGACTCGACCTTCCTGTCTGCTTCGGAACACCCTCCAACTTCCGAAGGGAGACTTTGATGTTCGAGGTGGTCGGGTTCCGAGGAACCTACCACGCAGTATTGGGAAGGCCATGCTACGCGAAGTTCATGGCCATCCCCAACTACACCTACCTGAAGCTCAAGATGCCGGGCCCCAACGGGGTCATCACCGTCGGCCCCACGTACAAACACGCGTTCGAATGCGATGTGGAGTGCGTGGAGTACGCCGAGGCCCTCGCCGAGTCCGAGGCCCTCATCGCCGACCTGGAAAACCTCTCCCGAGAGGTGCCGGACGTGAAGCGACACGCCGGCAACTTCGAGCCAGCAGAGACGGTTAAGGCCGTCCCTCTCGACCCCAGTGGCGACACCTCCAAGCAGATCCGGATCGGTTCCGGGCTCGACCCCAAATAGGAAGCAGTGCTCGTCGACTTTCTCCGCGCAAACGCCGAGGTCTTTGCGTGGAGTCCCTCGTACATGCCCGGCATACCGAGGGATGTCGCCGAGCACTCGCTGGATATTCGGGCCGGAGCCCGACCGGTCAGACAGCCTCGGCGCCGATTCGACGAGGAAAGGCGCAAGGTGATAGGCGAGGAGATCCACAAGCTGATGGCAGCAGGGTTCATCAAAGAGGTATTCCATCCCGAATGGCTTGCCAACCCTGTGCTTGTGAGGAAGAAAGGGGGGAAATGGCGGATGTGTGTAGACTACACTGGTCTCAACAAAGCATGTCCAAAGGTTCCCTACCCTCTACCTCGCATCGACCAAATCGTGGATTCCACTGCTGGGTGCGAAACCCTGTCTTTCCTCGATGCCTACTCAGGGTATCATCAAATCAGGATGAAAGAGTCCGACCAGCTCGCGACTTCTTTCATCACGCCCTTCGGCATGTACTGTTATGTCACCATGCCGTTCGGTTTGAGGAACGCGGGTGCAACGTACCAGCGGTGCATGAACCATGTGTTCGGCGAACACATCGGTCGCACGGTCGAGGCCTACGTCGATGACATCGTAGTCAAGACAAGGAAAGCCTCCGACCTTCTCTCCGACCTTGAAGTGACATTCCGGTGTCTCAAGGCGAAGGGCGTCAAGCTCAATCCCGAGAAGTGCGTCTTTAGGGTGCCCCGAGGCATGCTCCTGGGATTCATCGTCTCCGAGCGGGGCATCGAAGCCAACCCGGAGAAGATCGCAGCCATCACAAGCATGGGGCCCATCAAGGACTTAAAAGGCGTACAGAGGGTCATGGGATGTCTCGCGGCCCTGAGCCGTTTCATCTCACGCCTCGGCGAAAGAGGCCTGCCCCTGTACCGTCTCTTAAGGAAGGCCGAGTGCTTCACTTGGACTCCCGAGGCCGAGGAAGCTCTCGGGAACCTGAAGGCGCTCCTCACCCAGGCGCCCGTCTTGGTACCCCCAGCTGATGGAGAAGCCCTCTTGGTCTACGTCGCCGCTACCACTCAGGTGGTCAGCGCCGCGATCGTGGTCGAAAGGCAAGAAGAGGGGCATGCTTTGCCCATTCAGAGGCCAGTTTACTTCGTCAGCGAGGTGCTGTCCGAAACCAAGATCCGCTACCCACAAGTCCAGAAGCTGCTGTATGCAGTAATCCTGACGAGGCGAAAGCTGCGACATTACTTCGAGTCTCATCCGGTGACTGTGGTGTCATCCTTCCCCCTGGGGGAGATCATCCAGTGCCGAGAGGCCTCGGGACGGATCGCAAAGTGGGCGGTGGAAATCATGGGCGAGACAATCTCGTTCGCCCCTCGGAAAGCCATCAAGTCCCAGGTACTGGCGGACTTCGTAGCCGAATGGGTCAACACCCAGTTGCCGACGGCTCCGATCCAACCGTGTAACACCCACTTTGTAATTGCTAGGGATAATATCAATAGAGAAACATTTTCTCTTTATGTGAGTTTGATCTTTATGCACCATCATATGAGAACACCATGTCCAAGAACAATTAATAAAAGATCTACTACTAAATTGTTGCATCATGCTGGATATTTTATTTGTGTGTGCATTTGGTGGCAACATAGAAATAAAATGACATTGAGAAGAGGATTAGAGGGAAAAAGGAGAAAGAAAGAAAGAAATAATAGAAAATATAAAACAAAAATTTATAAATATACAAACTCAACCCTACTGGTATGATTAAAATTTATCTATACTTTGAGTACAAATTCAAAGTCATATTTGGAATTCAAATTGGGAAATTGAAAAAAATAAAAAGAAAAGAAAACAGAAAATAGAAAAGGATTAAGTGGCTTTGTGGGCCGTTCACCTGACTTCGGCCCATTTGGCCAGCTGCGTGGCTCGGCCCTGCTAACCAACCGGCGCCGACACGCGGGGCCCGCACGTCAGCCGCCTTTCGCGCACGGCTCGCAGTCTCGCGTGACACTGCAGCGTGGCCCCACATGTCAGCGTGCGTGTTCATCGTCTCCAACAGAATCCGCCGCGACCCCGTCGAAATCGCTCGGCGAAACGACCTCCGAGCTGTGCGGCGCCGTTGCGGGGTTCCTCGGGTTGACCTCCTGGGGTCCATATAGTTGGCCCTCGGGCTAGACCTGGCCAATCGTGCTCCCTCGTTGCCGCCACCATAGCCATCACGGACGGAGTGCGCCGCCGTCGGTGATTACCGTCTCCATTGCCGCACCGCCATCAGAATTCAGGGCCGGGACTCCGCCATTCCGTGTGGTGTGCTTGCGCGGCGTCGCGGTGATCGGAGAGCCAACTGGGCGCAAGTAATTCCTCGCCGGAGACTTTACCTCGACCCCAATCCGCCGCGCACCGCGGCCGTGTCTCCCTGCCCTCTTCGATCAACGGTATGTGACCCTAATCGATACGCTACAGTTCGGGCATCGTGTATAAGTCTTCGGATTAGAGAATGGCACACTGGGGCGCCTAATCGCTTGACTCCGGCGATGGTCCGCCGCGCACGGGGGTATTCCGGTGGCCGGAGTTGGGCGGGGTCCGGCCGGGAATCGTGGGCCGTCGATTTCTCGTTGTATGGCTCGGATTAGAAGGCGGGTAACGTTTTGGTGGGTTTCGCGTCAGCCGTTGATATCCGATCGGATGGATCGGGTGGCTCTAGACAAAATTAAATCTGTGCCGTAGGATCGTGATCCAGTGGACGGCAATGCGTACCGGTTCGGAGTATAATAAATCTAATCTGGGCCGCTCAGTTCAGATCGTGCGGCCGAGATTCAATCATACCTTTCCGCGCTGGCACTTTTATTAAAGAACCCCTCGGGTTTCACTAAATCAACCCGCCGTCCACAGATCCTGTGCTCTGTGTCTCTGGAATTTTAGTAGATTAGCCCCTGGGTTTCTCTGGAATTGAGGCCCAGTCCAGGACTTTATAAAATCAGAGAAAATGATTATTAAATAGATTTTTAATAGGAAAATAATTGCTAGAACTTCAATAATTCATAGAAAATTCATACTAACTCCAAATTACTCCATTCCAGTTCCTAAAATTTTGTAATTTTATTCTCTAGCACTTAGTGTCTCTGTTTTATCATGACAACAGTAAGAAATTTATTTATCACTTAATCCTATTTAAAGCACATAAAACCTTTGAAAATGCATAACTTAAAATCTATAACTCAGAAAATTATGATTTCTGTTCCTAGGATTTTATTTTAATATGTAGAATATCTCTGTGTATTTTATTTATATGTTTGGTGTAATGTTAATTTCTCTATATACACTGTGCTTGTTTGTATTGTGGCGAGTAGAAGAGCCCGTTGCTGAAGATCCTGGTGAGCAGCAGGTTGAAGTAGCTGAGCAGGAGCTCATTGAAGGCAAGTTGTGCCCTTGACCACTTTTTACCCAATGATGTTCTTTAATATCACTTATCCATGCATAGGTTAATTTTGATGGGATCCAATAGGTAACCCTAGATTGTTTATCTCATTACCTTGTTTACCCCTGAATCACTTGGGTAGTTTGCTATTGCTTTATATGGTTTTGGGATAATCATTTATTACCTCTATGTTCCAATTCTTGTTGTCATTCTATTTATGTTCATATTGTTATCATTAATGTTAATTGGAACATAGAGCTTAACTTGAGAACCACGTGCCACCACAAGGGTGGAATGGGACGCCCTTGGCTGACTAATTAGGAAAGCTAGTGGAAGACTACCTTACCCGAAAGGGGCAAGGGCAGTAGGGGAGAGGTCAGTGCGGGGAGGTCCCTGGTTGATTTTGCTGCGATGGCGGTCAGCCAGGAACCCTTTACTGGATCTTCCTATAAACTGTAGCGGGTTTTCGGAAGCTAGTGGAACTTTGTAAAGGCCTCGTAGTGTTGCCCTGCCGTGCTTCCTAGGTAGAGGTATATGGGATTCATGACCCCTTGGCAGATGGGTAACATGACTTGTGGGTAAAGGGTACAACCTCTGCAGAGTGTAAAACTGGTATACTAGCCGAGCTCGCGGTCATGAGCAGCTCAGGACTCTCTGATGTTTAAATTATGGAACTTAAATTCAATTTTGTCATTTGCATTGCATGGGTTCATTATTAATTTTGTTCTATTACTTTACTTATGGTTTGGTATTTACATACACTTAGTAACTGCTAATAAAATTTTGACCAACTACTTAAAAGCAATGCTCAGCTTTAACCCCTGTCATTGATTAAGCCTTACACATCACATGAACTCACACCTTTGTGAGTTTATGTCCACTGGTTCCCCACAACTTGTTGAGCTATGATCATGTGTGAGCTCACCCTTGCTGTCTCACACCCCCCCACAGGAGATGATCAGGTGGTTCAGGAGGAGCTGCCTAACACTGAGGAGTTCGATCTGATCTAGGTGGCGTTTCCCAGTCGACATTGGCGCCGACGATCCTTAGTTTGTTTTATCTTTATTACTTTATTTTGTAATAAGTCTTCCGCTATGTAATAAATACTCTGATGTTTTATGACATTTATCTCTATACACTCTGTTATTATATATGTTGTCTTCTTGGCGCATGTATGAGATGCACCTGGCTTTGTTCCTTAAAGCCGGGTGTTACAGAAGTGGTATCAGAGGAAATGTTGACTGTAGGACGAGACCTAGATAGAGATGGACAAACCCTTTCCTACTTACCTTACTCTGACTCATTCTATACTCATCTCATCTTGATCTTGTCTCACCTTCTACTATTCTACTCTGATCATTCTTACCTTTTCTACTCTAAGACAAGATGGATTTCACACCTTGGAATCCCTACCCTTATGACATTTTTAAGAGATAGGGAACCTAAGACAAAATTCAAAACTACTTTCTTTAAAAATGTTGTTTGATTGTGCTGATGCTAAATGCCTGATTTGCTTCTTTGATTGATTGAACTATGGACATCTCAGTATGTACCACCATAAGGTACTGTATTAGCTTTAGTAGGTGACACACTAATCTACTTAGCTAATAAATCCCCCAAAGTAACATGATTGTAATTACTGCCTTGTCTACTGCTCTTTCTTACCTTATGTATCTAACTCAGATGGTCAATACCAGGAAAGGAAAGATTATCACGCAACAGCAAACAGAAATGAATCCTCCAAATCCCCCACCTGTTGAAACCGAGCAAGTGATCGCAACCCAAAGGCTGGTAATACAGCAATTGACAGACATGATGACCGAAATGCAAAGCCAGATAAGACAAGAACGCGAGGAAATACGTCAGGCCCGTCTGGAGATACAGCAAGAAATAAGGCAATCACGGTTGGTGAGACAACAACAAGAGCAACCACCATCTCCACCATCACCAGCTCCACCAAGCTACATAAACATATATATGAATTGAACTACCCCACTCATGACTTGGAATTGGCAGCCGTTGTGCATGCACTTAAGATTTGGAGACATTATATCATGGGGACCAAGTGTCAAGTGTACACGGATCATAAGAGTTTGAAGTATATATTCACTCAGAAGGATCTCAACCTTAGGCAACGCCGTTGGTTGGAGCTTATTAAGGATTATGATTTGGAGATTCACTATCACCCGGGCAAGGCAAACTTGGTTGCAGATGCCTTGAGTCGCAAGGAGCATGTTCATTCAGCTGTTGTTGCCCAGCTACCCGATGAGATTGTTGAGGACTTCAGGAGACTTAACCTGGGGATAGTTGCTCATACTGAGGGAGTCACTATTGATGTGGAACCTACTTTGGAGCAAGAGATCCGCAAGGGACAAATTGGTGATGATAAGATAAAAGAGATTAAGGATCTGATTACTGAAGGTCGAGTTCCGGAATTCACGGAAGATGAGCAGGGCACTGTATGGTTCAAGGACAGAATATGTGTTCCTGATATTAAAAGCCTTCGAGAGACTATTTTAAAGGAGGCCCATGACTCGGATTATTCCATTCATCCTGGAAGTACCAAGATGTATCAAGATTTGAAACGGAAATATTGGTGGTATGGATTGAAAAGAGATGTAGCTGCACATGTGGCTATGTGTGATGTATGTCAAAGAGTTAAGGCTGAACACCAGAGGCCAGCTGGATTATTGCATCCACTGAAGATACCCGAGTGGAAATGGGAAGAGATTGGTATGGATTTCATTACTGGATTGCCTCGCACTCAGAAAGGATATGATGCTATATGGGTGATTGTGGACAGATTGACTAAAGTGGCTCACTTTATTCCTGTCAAGACTACTTATAAAGGTTCTCAGTTAGCAGAGTTATATATGGCTCGGATTGTGTGTTTACATGGAGTACCAAAGAAGATCGTGTCTGATCGAGGTTCGCAGTTTACCTCAAGATTTTGGAGAAGCTTTCATGAGAACATGAGTACAAAGTTGAATTTCAGTACAGCTTATCACCCTCAGACTGATGGACAGACTGAACGGACTAATCAAGTATTGGAAGATATGTTGAGAGCATGTGCCCTTCAGCATGGAGGAAGTTGGGATAAGAGCCTGCCTTATGCTGAGTTCTCGTACAATAATAGTTACCAGGCCAGTCTGAAGATGTCACCTTTTGAAGCTTTATATGGGAGGAAGTGCAGGACTCCTTTGTATTGGGATCAGACCGGAGAGAGACAGTTCTTTGGGCCTGAACTGATTCAAGAAGCAGAAGAACAAGTTCGTATAATTCGAGAGAATTTGAGAGTGGCTCAAACCAGGCAAAAGAGTTATGCTGATAATAGAAGGAGGCCACTGGAGTTTGAAGAGGGAGATTATGTGTACCTCAAGGTGTCACCACTGCGTGGAATGAGGAGATTTAAAGTTAAGGGCAAATTGTCCCCTCGCTACATTGGACCATTCTTGATCTTTAGAAGAGTTGGGGAGATGGCATACCAACTCGAGTTACCAGATAGTTTATCGGATGTGCATAACGTGTTCCACGTATCTCAACTAAAGAAGTGTCTCCGTGTTCCCGAGGAACAGTTACCAATGGAAGAGCTCAGTGTTCAAGGTGATTTGACATACACGGAGTACCCGATCAAGATTTTGGATACTTTGACTCGAGTTACGAGGAATAAGGTGATAAAGATGTGCAAAGTTCAATGGAGTCACCACAGTGAAGATGAAGCAACTTGGGAAAGAGAAGAAGAGCTTCGTATAGATTTTCCCCACCTTTTCTCTAGTTCTTCTTAAATCTCGAGGACGAGATTATTTTTAAGGGGGGTAGGATTTGTAACACCCACTTTGTAATTGCTAGGGATAATATCAATAGAGAAACATTTTCTCTTTATGTGAGTTTGATCTTTATGCACCATCATATGAGAACACCATGTCCAAGAACAATTAATAAAAGATCTACTACTAAATTGTTGCATCATGCTGGATATTTTATTTGTGTGTGCATTTGGTGGCAACATAGAAATAAAATGACATTGAGAAGAGGATTAGAGGGAAAAAGGAGAAAGAAAGAAAGAAATAATAGAAAATATAAAACAAAAATTTATAAATATACAAACTCAACCCTACTGGTATGATTAAAATTTATCTATACTTTGAGTACAAATTCAAAGTCATATTTGGAATTCAAATTGGGAAATTGAAAAAAATAAAAAGAAAAGAAAACAGAAAATAGAAAAGGATTAAGTGGCTTTGTGGGCCGTTCACCTGACTTCGGCCCATTTGGCCAGCTGCGTGGCTCGGCCCTGCTAACCAACCGGCGCCGACACGCGGGGCCCGCACGTCAGCCGCCTTTCGCGCACGGCTCGCAGTCTCGCGTGACACTGCAGCGTGGCCCCACATGTCAGCGTGCGTGTTCATCGTCTCCAACAGAATCCGCCGCGACCCCGTCGAAATCGCTCGGCGAAACGACCTCCGAGCTGTGCGGCGCCGTTGCGGGGTTCCTCGGGTTGACCTCCTGGGGTCCATATAGTTGGCCCTCGGGCTAGACCTGGCCAATCGTGCTCCCTCGTTGCCGCCACCATAGCCATCACGGACGGAGTGCGCCGCCGTCGGTGATTACCGTCTCCATTGCCGCACCGCCATCAGAATTCAGGGCCGGGACTCCGCCATTCCGTGTGGTGTGCTTGCGCGGCGTCGCGGTGATCGGAGAGCCAACTGGGCGCAAGTAATTCCTCGCCGGAGACTTTACCTCGACCCCAATCCGCCGCGCACCGCGGCCGTGTCTCCCTGCCCTCTTCGATCAACGGTATGTGACCCTAATCGATACGCTACAGTTCGGGCATCGTGTATAAGTCTTCGGATTAGAGAATGGCACACTGGGGCGCCTAATCGCTTGACTCCGGCGATGGTCCGCCGCGCACGGGGGTATTCCGGTGGCCGGAGTTGGGCGGGGTCCGGCCGGGAATCGTGGGCCGTCGATTTCTCGTTGTATGGCTCGGATTAGAAGGCGGGTAACGTTTTGGTGGGTTTCACGTCAGCCGTTGATATCCGATCGGATGGATCGGGTGGCTCTGGACAAAATTAAATCTGTGCCGTAGGATCGTGATCCAGTGGACGGCAATGCGTACCGGTTCGGAGTATAATAAATCTAATCTGGGCCGCTCAGTTCAGATCGTGCGGCCGAGATTCAATCATACCTTTCCGCGCTGGCACTTTTATTAAAGAACCCCTCGGGTTTCACTAAATCAACCCGCCGTCCACAGATCCTGTGCTCTGTGTCTCTGGAATTTTAGTAGATTAGCCCCTGGGTTTCTCTGGAATTGAGGCCCAGTCCAGGACTTTATAAAATCAGAGAAAATGATTATTAAATAGATTTTTAATAGGAAAATAATTGCTAGAACTTCACTAATTCATAGAAAATTCATACTAACTCCAAATTACTCCATTCCAGTTCCTAAAATTTTGTAATTTTATTCTCTAGCACTTAGTGTCTCTGTTTTATCATGACAACAGTAAGAAATTTATTTATCACTTAATCCTATTTAAAGCACATAAAACCTTTGAAAATGCATAACTTAAAATCTATAACTCAGAAAATTATGATTTCTGTTCCTAGGATTTTATTTTAATATGTAGAATATCTCTGTGTATTTTATTTATATGTTTGGTGTAATGTTAATTTCTCTATATACACTGTGCTTGTTTGTATTGTGGCGAGTAGAAGAGCCCGTTGCTGAAGATCCTGGTGAGCAGCAGGTTGAAGTAGCTGAGCAGGAGCTCATTGAAGGCAAGTTGTGCCCTTGACCACTTTTTACCCAATGATGTTCTTTAATATCACTTATCCATGCATAGGTTAATTTTGATGGGATCCAATAGGTAACCCTAGATTGTTTATCTCATTACCTTGTTTACCCCTGAATCACTTGGGTAGTTTGCTATTGCTTTATATGGTTTTGGGATAATCATTTATTACCTCTATGTTCCAATTCTTGTTGTCATTCTGTTTATGTTCATATTGTTATCATTAATGTTAATTGGAACATAGAGCTTAACTTGAGAACCACGTGCCACCACAAGGGTGGAATGGGACGCCCTTGGCTGACTAATTAGGAAAGCTAGTGGAAGACTACCTTACCCGAAAGGGGCAAGGGCAGTAGGGGAGAGGTCAGTGCGGGGAGGTCCCTGGTTGATTTTGCTGCGATGGCGGTCAGCCAGGAACCCTTTACTGGATCTTCCTATAAACTGTAGCGGGTTTTCGGAAGCTAGTGGAACTTTGTAAAGGCCTCGTAGTGTTGCCCTGCCGTGCTTCCTAGGTAGAGGTATATGGGATTCATGACCCCTTGGCAGATGGGTAACATGACTTGTGGGTAAAGGGTACAACCTCTGCAGAGTGTAAAACTGGTATACTAGCCGAGCTCGCGGTCATGAGCAGCTCAGGACTCTCTGATGTTTAAATTATGGAACTTAAATTCAATTTTGTCATTTGCATTGCATGGGTTCATTATTAATTTTGTTCTATTACTTTACTTATGGTTTGGTATTTACATACACTTAGTAACTGCTAATAAAATTTTGACCAACTACTTAAAAGCAATGCTCAGCTTTAACCCCTGTCATTGATTAAGCCTTACACATCACATGAACTCACACCTTTGTGAGTTTATGTCCACTGGTTCCCCACAACTTGTTGAGCTATGATCATGTGTGAGCTCACCCTTGCTGTCTCACACCCCCCCCCCACAGGAGATGATCAGGTGGTTCAGGAGGAGCTGCCTAACACTGAGGAGTTCGATCTGATCTAGGTGGCGTTTCCCAGTCGACATTGGCGCCGACGATCCTTAGTTTGTTTTATCTTTATTACTTTATTTTGTAATAAGTCTTCCGCTATGTAATAAATACTCTGATGTTTTATGACATTTATCTCTATACACTCTGTTATTATATATGTTGTCTTCTTGGCGCATGTATGAGATGCACCTGGCTTTGTTCCTTAAAGCCGGGTGTTACAAACCGGAGCTCTGGACCATGTTTTTCGACGGGTCGCTGATGAAGACGGGAGCCGGCGCGGGCTTGCTCTTCGTCTCGCCCCTCGGGAAACACTTGCGCTACGTGCTACGCCTCCATTTCCCGGCGTCCAACAATGTGGCTGAGTACGAAGCTTTGATCAACGGGTTGCGAATCGCCATCGAGCTAGGGGTCCGACGCCTCGACGCTCGCAGCGACTCGCAGCTCGTCATCGACCAAGTCATGAAGAACTCCCACTGCCGCGACCCGAAGATGGAGGCCTACTGTGATGAAGTTCGACGCCTGGAAGACAAGTTCTACGGGCTCGAGCTTAACCACATCGCCCGGCGCTACAACGAGACTGCGGACGAGCTGGCAAAGATAGCCTCGGGGCGAACGACGGTTCCCCCGGACGTCTTCTCCCGAGATCTGCACCAACCCTCCGTCAAGATCAGCGACACGCCCGCGCCCGAGGCGCCCTCGGCCCCGTCCGAGGGGACCTCGGCCCAGCCCGAGCCATCCTCGGTTCAGCCCGAGGAACCCTCGGCCCCCGAGGGCGAGGCACTGCGCATCGAGGAGGAGCGGAGCGGGGTCACGCCTGATCAAGATTGGCAGACCCCGTACCTGCAATATCTCCGCCAAGGAGAACTGCCCCTCGACCGAGCCGTAGTCTCGAAACACCAAAAAAAGGTACGCCACGTCGTTCAATTTCGTATCCTTTTTCCCCCTTTTTCCTCTTTCTCTATCTCTTGCAACAGGGACCGGGAAAGGGGATACCCCCAAAGGGATCCTTCCCCGTGAAGGAACTAGGCTCCGAGCCTCCTTACTGATCAGGGGTTCGAAGGCTGGCCCCCCGAAGGGTTCAACAGCCGCCTTAGATCACGTGGGCCCGACACCCACTACTGGTCAGGGGTTCGAAGGTCAGCCTCCCGAAAGGTTCCACGACCGCCTCAGGCTACTCGGGCTCCGCGCCCATTACTGATCAGGGGTTCGAAGGCTGGCCCCCCGAAGGGTTCACAGTCGCCTCAGACACCGAGCGAGGGATGACCAGGGGTACGTTCGATACATAACCAAGGCTCGGGCTGCGCTCCCGAGGTACCCTAGGACATTTTCGAGACCAGCGGGAACGATCTTGTAACGGAATCCCATCGGAGGGAGGCAACGAGCCCTCGGACCCCGTCGCCAGGGGACCGGGTCCGGCAGATCACCCGCAGGTACTTTTGGGCGTGCCTCCGGGCCCCTAGCCGACCCCCAACGAACGGGGCACGGACGACCACTCGGATTACCCGCTTGCAGCTCACCGGAGACACCATGTTCGGTGCCCATCGAGGGTAACATGACGCTCTCCCCCCCCTCCTCCTTGCGAAAAGGCGACGTAGGGGCGTATGTAAAAAAGCCGAGTCTGTCCCTGATCGCCCTCTCGCCCTGTGCGGAGGCTCGGGGGCTGCTCTCGCAAACCCGACTCCGGCCAAACCGTTGACAGCGTCAACATACCAGCCCGAGAACTTGGGCCCCGACAGTGCACCCGGGCTACGGCCTGTTCGCATGAGGGAACCGCCAGAACAGCCGAAGCATTGCGCAAGGCATTAAGACCTCGAAGGAGTGAAACCACTCCTCCGAGGCCTCGGGGGCTACACCCGGCGGGTGCGCTCGCGCGCACCCACCGGAACAAAGTGCAACCGAGAAAGGCTGGTCCCCTTGCAAAAAAGTGCGACGAAAGCCTCCAAGCGAGTGCTAACACTCCCTTCGAGGCTCGGGGGCTACTGTCGGGGACCATAATTAGGGGTACCCTCAAGACGCCTAATTCTCAGCTGGTAACCCCCATCAGCATAAAGCTGCAGAGGCCTGATGGGTTTGATTAAGTCAGGGATCAGTCCGTACGAGCGACTCGATCACGCCTCGCCCGAGCCTAGCCTCGGGCGAGGGCAGCCGACCCCGAGGTGTTTCCGTCTCGCCCGAGGCCCCCTTTTTTACGGCAGACGCATCTCCGGCTCGCCCGAGGCCTTGCCTTCGTTAAGAAGCAACCCTGACTAAATCACCGCGCCGACCGACCAAGTCACAGGGGCATTTAACGCAAAGAGTGAGACTGACGGGCAGCCAGGCCTTGCCAAAGGCGCCATAGGAAGCTCCGCCCGACCCAAGGCTCGGACTCGGGCTAAGGCCCCGGAAGACGGCGAACTCCGCTCCGCCTGACCCAGGGCTCGGACTCGGGCTAAGGCCCCGGAAGACGACGAACTCCGCTCCGCCCGACCCAGGGCTCGGACTCGGGCTAAGGCCCCGGAAGACGGCGAACTCCGCTCCGCCCGACCCAGGGCTCGGACTCGGGCTAAGGCCCCGGAAGACGGCGAACTCCGCTCCGCCCGACCCAGGGCTCGGACTCGGGCTAAGGCCCCGGAAGACGGCGAACTCCGCTCCGCCCAACCCAGGGCTCGGACTCGGGCTAAGGCCCCGGAAGACGACGAACTCCGCTTCGCCCGACCCAGGGCTCGGACTCCGCCCTGGCCTCTGACCTCCGCCTCGCCCGACCCAGGAGCTCGGGTTCGGCCTCGGCCATGCAGGACAGACTCGACCTCGGCTTCGGAGGAGCCTCCACGTCGCCCGACCTAGGGCACAAGTCCACCACGTCAACAGGAAGCGCCATCATCACTCTACCCCGAGCCGACTCGGGCCGCAGAGAACAGGACCGACGTCCCATCTGGCTAGCTCCGCCAGACAGGCAATGATGGCGCCCCGCTAGACCCATGACGACGGCGGCTCTCAACTCCCTTACGGAAGTAGGGGGACGTCAGCAAGGGCCCAACCACTCCGACAGCTGTCCCTCCACCAGGCTCCGTTACTCCTCCGACAGCCACGACACCACACCAGCTGGGTGCCAAGATCTCTCCGGCTGCCACCTTGGCATGTACTTAGGGCGCTAGCTCTCCCCCGCTAGACACGTAGCACTCTGCTACACCCCCATTGTACACCTGGATCCTCTCCTTGCGCCTATAAAAGGAAGGACCAGGGCCTTCTTAGAAAAGGTTGGCCTCGCGGGAACGAGGGCAGGGGCAGGCGCTCTCTTGGGGCCGCTCGCTCCCCTCACCCGCGCGGACGCTTGTAACCCCCTACTGCAAGCGCACCCGACCTGGGCGCGGGACGAACACGAAGGCCGCGGGATCTCCGCCTCCCTCACGACCCGGATCCGGCCACCTCGCTCTCCCCCCTTCGCGCTCGCCCACGCGCTCGACCCATCTGGGCTGGGGCACGCGGCACACTCGTCGGCTCGGGGACCCCCTGGTCTCGAAACGCCGACAATGCCCACTACTGATCAGGGGTTCGTAGGCTGGCCCCTTGGAAGGGTTTGACAGTCGCCCCAGAGCACGCAGAGTGAAGGATGACTCTGGGTATGTTCGATACATAGCTGAGGCTTGGGCTACGCTCCCGAGGTACCCTAGGACATTTCCAAGACCGGCGGGAACGATTTGTAACGGAATCCCACCAGAGGGAGGCATCGAGCCCTCGGACCCTGTCGAAGGGGTCTGGGTCCGGCAAATCACCCGCAGGTACTTTTGGAGCACGCCTCTGGGCCACTAGTCGACCCCTAACAAACGGGGCACGGGCGTCCACTCGGATCACCCGTTAGCAGCTCACTGGAAACACCATGTTCGGCGCCCTCCGAGGGCAACATGGCGCTTTATCCCCCTCCTTGCGGAAAGGCGACGCATGGGCGTATAATAAAAGTCAGGAAAGTCCTTAATCGTCCTCTCGCTCCGTGCAGAGGCTCGGGGGCTGCTCTCGCACCCGGCTATGGCCAAAACTGTTGACAGTGTCAACAAACCAGCTTGATAACTTGGAACCCGACCACGCACCTGGGCTACGACCGGGCCGCATGAGGGAACGATCAAACCGGCCGAAGCACCACGAAAAGCATTCATACCTCAGAGGAGTCAAACCTCTCCTCCGAGGCCTCGAGGGCTACACCCGGCGGGTGCGCTCGCGCGCACCCACCAGAACAAGGCAAAAACCGAGAAAGGCCGGTCCCCTCACCGAAAACACGGCAAAAGCCTCCAAGCGAGTACCAACACTCCCTTCGAGGCTCGGGGGCTACTATCGGGTTCCATAATTAGGGGTACCCCCAACGCTCCTAATCATGGCTGGTAAACACCCTCAGACCAACTAACGGGTGCGGTTCAAGCCAAGACTTCGTCTACCCGAGGGACGCGATCTCACTCGAGGCCAGCCTCGGGTTGGAACAGTAGTCCCAAACGAGTTCACGCCTCGCCCGAGGGCCTCCTCAGACAGCGGGCGCCCCCTCGTCTCTCCCGAGGCCCGGCTCGAGCAGGTTTCGTTGTGAAGCAACCTTGGCCAGACCGCCTCACCAACCGACCGCTTTGCAGGCGCATTAAATGCAGGGGATGCCTGACGCCGTATCCTGACACACGCGCCTCAGTCGGCCAGGCCGAAGTGACCGCAGTCACTTCGCCCCTCTTCTTTACTATCTGATATGACAGGAAAACAGCGCCGCTCGCTCCGCTCCGACTGCCGTGTCAGCCACCCCGGCGACGACTGACAATAAGTCACGATCAACCACCGAGTTCAGCCCCGGGCGCAGCAGGAAGCTCCGCCTCACCCGACCTCATGCTCCGGCCTCGGGAGGAGGTCTCCGCCTCGCCCGACCTCAGGCTTTTGCCTCGGGAGGAGGTCTCTGCCTCGCCCGACCCCTAGACACGGCTTCGACCCGGTCTCGGGAGGAATCGCGTCCTCGCCCGACCCCGCCCTCGCCCTCGCCCTCAAGAGAAGTCTCCGCCTCGACCGACCCTGGGCTCGGACCGACCGTGCTAACAGGGGATACATCATTTCCCTATTCCTAGCCTGCTCAGGCTACAAGGAACAAGACCGGCGTCCCATCTGGCTTACCCAGCGATGGGTAATGATAGTGCCCCGCGTGCGCCATGACGCCGGTGGCTCTCAGCCCCTTACGACAGTAAGGAGACGTCAGCAGGATCCTCACCGCGCTGCCAGCTGTGCTCCTACAGGACTCAGGCGCTCCTCCGACGGCCACGTCATCACATGTACAGGGCCCAAGCTCTCCCCCAACGACCACGTTGGCATGTACACAGGGCTTAGGCACTCCACTGCCGGACACGTTAGCGCATAGCTACGCCCCCCGTTGTACGTCTGGACCCTCTCCTTGCCTCTATAAAAGGGAGGTCCAGGGCCACCCTGAGGGGGGTTCGCGCGAGGGAAGCGGCGGACGAACTCTGTGTCTCTCTCTCTATCACGTGACGCGCTTGTAACCCCTACTACGAGCGGCACCCCTGGTACAGAATAATACAATGCTTGTCCCACCTCTTGTGTTCCATCCCGCGCCAACCCATCTGGGCAGGGGCACACAGCGATTTCACTGGTCGGTCCAAGGGACCCCCGGGTCCGAGACGTCGACATAAATATTCGAGAACAGAATGTAGCTTTTATGCCTAAAGAGTTAATATATTTGAATAGTCTCTTCTTTCCGGTGTAGGTGAGCCATAGTATACCTGTAGAATCCAACCCATATATATATATGCCCATTTACAACCCAATCAATCAATCAATCAAATACTAAATTATACATAAGTTAGAAAGAATACCATAAAAATTATTATGGCATACCCTTATCTAAAATCCTAGGTCTGCTACTGGCCACTGCCCGAGCGCGCCTGCGCCCGCTACTCCATACCTGCGCCTAGTGCTAGGAATTGGGCCAGGCCGGACCAGCCCGGCTCAAGCCTATTGTGCTTCGTGTCAAATGGGTTTGGGCTAGAAAAGCCCAACAAACTTTTGGGCCGTGTCGTGCCAGCCCGAAGTGCAAAAATAGTGGCGCAGCCTGGCCCTAAATCACGTCGTGCCTTTGTTGGGCCGTTCCGGCCCAAGCCCGGCCCAGATATTTGACCGCATAATATCAAAATATTACAACCATATGAAATACATAACTTACTAAATTAAAGATACTGAACAATCATAACATCATCTGACCACATAAATTCCAAATATCACAGCAACATAAAGGCAATATCTTACTAAACTAAAGAAATTAAACAAATTGGGCCTAATTGGGTCATGCCGGTCCAAGCCTGGTCCATCTGTGCGGGCCGTGCTGGGGCCCGACGGGTCGGAATTTGAGGTCCGGCCTAGGCCCAGCTTCGGACCGTGCTAGCCCGGTTCATATTATTTCGTGTCGGACCGTGCTTTGGGCTCATGTTTTCGAGCCGTGCTCGTGCTGGACCGAAAAGTCCAGCCCATATTCACAGCACTACCCGCGCCTGTGCGCGCGGCATCTCTGTAGACGTGGCATTTAATTTTCCTCCCGATGCACTATCTGTTCTTCCATTTCCAAATCTCACTTCATACTCCACTTAGTATGATGGCTCCTCGTTCCACCACTCTTGCGTAACTTTCCTCCGTCATCTTTGATGACACCAACTTACAGGAGTGGCCCACTGTGCTTTGTGTATGTTCTAACTTAGAGGACGAGATATAGAGTATATTACTGGAGATATAGAGAAGAAAATGTAATGGTTATAGAGGTCGGAGAGCGAATTCGAAAACAGAGTGGTCATGGGCCTGTCACACGCGCGCGGCACAGCCGCTCAGCTTACCTGTTCGCGGAGCGTGAGTGTGTGCCATGTGTTGATGTGCTGGCTGCTGAACGGGTTAGGTCTTGAACTCTTGATTCCTCTACAAGTGTCGTGGCCTTTAGGTTGGTGTTAATCCACATGTACTTGTTATGCGCATCTGATCATTTAAAATGAAGTTGCAATCTTAGCTGCATCTGTACTTGATATCATGGTAGGGCTAGAAGTTTGTTCTCTTACCTTCTAAAAAAATCCGTACTAGATATCAGAGATCTCACCTGTGCGATCGGATCCCCTCAAAAGGAGATTTATACTCTCGTTTGGTAACTGTCGCTACTAATGCATGCACAACTACACATCCTCCCCTGTTAATCATTGCAAGGGAAGCGCAGTGTGCTGGCTGGCCTGAAAATTAGAGAAGCATCGTATCAAAGAAAAAGAGGACATATTATTAAACATTTGTGACACCACTTGCCACATCATGTCGCCGGCAGAAATGGGACTACAACCAGAGCACGGCGATAGGAACATTGAGCTAGTCTGGGAATCTATTTTCTCAAGAGATTTATATTTTTAAGGAAAATTAGTTATTTTTTTGGAAAAATAGAAATTCAGAAAAAAAATAGAGTTGTCGAACTAGCCCTTAAATATAAGAATACTTTGCATTGTTGTGAAACTTTTTTCTTTAAAAAAAGTTATCGCATCATTGTATTTATAGGGATATGCGGGTATCTGGACAAACTAATAGTAAAATCTAATAGACAACTACCCGTCTGTTCAAAAATATTATTCGTCTTGGCTCTCTTAGTTTTTACCTTTATATTTAAATGGATGATGATAAATCCCAATATATTTATAAAATATATATATCAAATATTGTATGAACCTATTAATTAACTAAAATAAATTTTAATTTAGGACAGAGGGAATACTTTATTCGTCCTAAACTAACCACTAGACTTAAGTTTTAAAAACTCGACGAGATTTATATAAAATGTTATTAATGTTTATATCTCATAATATATTTACCTTAAAATATATTTCAGTATAAATACAATGATAGTTATCGTGTATCATAAATGTTAGTATTTTGTACATGTTTGAATAAACTTAAAAATTATTTTTAAAAAATGGGATGTGAAGATAGAAAAAGTTAATGAGCTTGTTTCTATAAGGAATGTAGATTAATAGATTATGAACGATATATGCGCAATGATTAGGAGCACTAAGTTAAGCTAAGAGATATCTTAGTCTGATCTATAGAGATGCTAGTGAAATCTGCGTGCGTGATATGCATCCAATAGGAAGTATTTGAGATTCTCGGATTCTTATTGTTCCCTCTTATCACTTGTATCCGCGACACTGACAAAGCCTGCAGAAACATGCAGTTTACCATTTTTAAAATTGCACATGTTCTTTGGCAAAAATTAGATACAAATATTTTTATACTGGAGAGCAACCGTATGTTCTTATGAAGTGTAAACACTTTTAACATATTTTTCTAAAGAATTTTGACTTAAAAATAAACTAAAATATTTTACAATTTAGAACAGAAATCATGAGTTTGTAGGTCTCTCTCTAGTCTCTACGTATATGATCAAATTGTATACAATACACTATAGATGGCCAAACGGACCGCCTGACCCGGCATGGCACTAAGCACTATTAGGCACGGTACTATTAGGCACTATTAGTAATCGTGCCGTGCCGTGTGGGCACTAGTGCCTAACCAGCGGCCTAGGCACTATACTATAGTGCCTAATCGTGTCGTGCCGACACCATACGGCACTAATATCTAATAGTGCCCGTGTCAGCCCAGACACTATTTTATTTTAAAAGCTCAAAAAATAGAAGATCTTTAAGGTTATATATATAATTTTAAAACTTAAATATTTATATCATTATAAAGTGAATTCATTATGTGTAAATCATAACAAATAACAATGTACAACCACATGCACATATCATAATCACATTTATAAACCACATATTTGTCTAAGTCGTGTCTAACTGTGTCGGCCAGTTAATCGTGTCGTGCTCGTGCCAGCTCATCGTGCCGGGGTGACGGCCCAAGCACGACACTAGACTCGTGTCGTGCCGGCACTGACACTATATGAATCGTGCTCGTGCCGTGCCGAAGCACTATGTACCGTGCCGTGCTTAGTACCGGCCCATTTAGCACGGCCCGTTTGGCCATCTATACAATACACAAGATGTCACATGAAAATTAAACTGTCATCCGTACAACTTTTGTCTAGGTAAACAAATAGTTATATGGGAAACTAAAATTTAGTTTACTTGAATAGTAAGTACATGTATTAATTATAGTTTGATTATAAAACTTATTATGAAAACTAGAATACGAGATGAATTTATCAAACTTAAGTAAAAGTGAGGCAAAGGTCGCCTTTTTCTTTTCTTAGTCCGTGAGCGACGACGACAATGACACGGCACTACGGCAGCATGTGACGTCGGCACGTGAGGTCGTGCGCACGTTGTACAATCTCTAGCAATTAGCACACTGTTATCTGCGAAAGATTATGCTCCAATACTAGGCCGTATCTTGGACGGTTCAACATCGGGCTTGCCGCTGTTCGGTCTTGAGTCTTGACCGAATCCGAACGAACGCACACTGCGACTGCCAGTCTTCGAGCACCACATGCGCCAAACCGGCAGAACTGCCGCCTGCCGTTGCCGGCTTGACCGACCGCCGCCACTGCATTTCTTCTCATCCATCCGCGGCCGACGCCGTCGAATCGGCGCAGTGAGGCAGGCTCCATCGGATTCGGATCGGAGGCTCGCCATTCTGCGGTTCTCCCCCTTGTCTGATGCCTCGTCTTTTTTCCCTCCCTTATTTATACCTGGTTGTGGATGGGGTTTGGTGCCAGGTTGAGGTTGCCAGTACCTTTTCTTACACACTACACTACACTAGTCTCGTCAAGACTCAAGACTAGTAGAAGCTAGCTAGAGGCCCAGAGCACTGACTAGTAGGAGCTATCGATGGCAACTGGTAGACTAGTAGAAGCTAGCTAGAGGCCCAGAGCACTGACTAGTAGGAGCTATCGATGGCAACTGGTGGCTGCGAGGCTGCTCCGCTCGGCAGAGCTCGCCTCGTCAAGACGCCGTCGGGGAACCCGCTGCCCCGGCGGAGGGGCCAGGTGAAGGAGAGGATCGTCAGGGACATTGCGGATGCCCTGGCCACGGCGGCGGTCCTCGCCTGCGGCGACAGGACGGTAGTGGGCGCGGGCAAGAAAGGCGAAGGGGGCAGGGCGCCCGCGTCGCCGTCTCCCGGTGCCAAGAAGAAATGATCTCCTCGTTACGACCGGAGACTTATGTTTCGTGAGTGATGGGTAACGTACGGGTCAGCGTCAACCCGTGAGTTAGTTTCACGCTATCACTACTACTGGAGTGATCATGGTATGCACAGGATCCGCGAGTATTGTGGTCCGATCCTTACTTGCTGTCTCGTTATGTATAACCAAGCAAGATGAGAAGATGTATAGCTTGCTTCCAATATACTATTGAGCTAGCAATTATTTTATTATGTTATCAAACTCCTGAATCAATGGAAGAACATTACTAGTGTGCTAAGAAGAAGCAATTCTCAAGGACATGGATAGGATTAGTGGCGGACTCAGAAATTGGCCAAGACCCGGGATGAAGCGACCATAAACTCTAATAGTAGCATATAAAGAAAAATTGTACGGCGAAACAACGTTGTTATAGATGTTAAAGATGACATACAAGTTATTTTTAGCCATGTGATCTTGTTTATTTGGTCGTAACTTTTTGATCTTTTATTTGGTGATTATAGTATTAGATGGTTGTATGGAATATCTTGTTTCGTACTCTCTCCGATCTTTTTTATTTGACGTTTGCTATTGTAAAATTAAACCATCATGCGTCAAATAAAAGAAAATGGAGACAGTAGTTTCTAAGCCCTGTGGCTTGTAATTTTTTTGCCTCTTCGGTTTAGAATCATTTGTTAACTTGGGAATTTTTTTTTCTTATCCTAGCTTGATGGTTTGGTCTCTAGTCTCTCTCTTCCTCCATCTCTCTAGACTAGCAGGAGCCTAGCATGCGTTACCCGAAGCCTTGCTATTAGCCTAGTATATAAATCTGCAGGACACATGTAGGTGATCATAGCCTGCTCTTGCTTGCATGTGTGTTATCCTGTGCTTGCGAAGTTTGCACTGTGCCGGATGGATATACATACATATAACTATGACTTAACGAGGCCAGAGGACAGACCGGCAGAGGTCAGATGGGCAGACCGGCAGATGAGGCAGATGCAGGTTTGCAGCTCTTCAGCACAGTCCAGCCAGACTTAGACACAAGCTGTTCTAAAAATTTTTAGACCTGCGCCTCCGGCTGTGGCCCAGGCGACCATAGTCCTGGTTCCGCCCCTGACATGGATCAGCACGGCTCGTTTTTGTTCATTTTAAAGGCGCATGCATGAACGTGTGTTAACCATAGCGAACACGCGGAACGAAGACCACCATCGATCAATCATTGCTGGTGGACCGGAGATTGGTCCTTTAGGCTAGGGCTGAAAACCAGCCGAGCTCGGTTCGGTGTAGCTTGGTGGCTGACCGAGCTCAACTTGGCTCGTCCATTTTACGAGTTAAAGAGACAGGCTCGACTCGGCTCGAAGGTGGTTCGTGAGCCGGCTTGACTCGGTTTGCGAGCCACACCCTGATATATATAATTGCATTACCTAGTGAATTATTAGTATATAAATATAAATATATAGATACCATTTATCATTATGAGTAATCTAAATTATTAATTGTTATATATTTATCATGAAACATTAAGAAACAAACTGACTATCTATAAAATTACTCAATATCCATCATTATTATACATATTAATTAATTTGGCAAAGCTCGCGAGCCGCCTCGGCTTGGCTCGCTACCGCAACGAGATCAAAATACTGGCTCGGCTCGGCTCGCTCGCTCGAGGCTCGTGAGCCGCTCCAAGCTAAGCCGAGCCGCTCCGAGCTCGAGACAGCTTGCGAGCCTCGAGCTTATTTTCCAGCCCTACTTTGGGCGACGGAATTTTGTCACATGCAGGTTTGCTGGCTGGTTTTAGGTGCTGTTTGTTTCACATATATATTTTGTAACATGAACAGTAACCGATAACAATGAACCATGGTTGTTTAAGTCTAACCGTAATAAGATAAATGATACCATCCTATTCAAACTTGTTACCGATGTTAATCGGATGTGAATCATTGTCATTACCATTTACATTACAATTTGTGAACCAAACGATACCTTAGTGTGTATGGCCTACGTATACTAATGATGTTACTAGTCACTCGAGCGCGTGCTAGCGCGCGCATGTAAGCTGCATAGAGAACAAAAGATTGTGTGATGTAGTCAAAGATTAAAATGAACATATAGGTCAGGCATAATATTCATGGGACAAACACTATATTGTCATATATTTACAGCTAAGTAAGTTGCTCATCACTACATAGTAATAAAGAATAGTTCCAAATTGTTGATCCAGTATTTATTGAATGGAGTGATCATGGAGTTTTGTTAGCATCGCAGTCATCCAAATTACAACCTGAACCAAGCTCCATGCGTCTACAATAGAAAATTAGAGTCAAATATTTGTAAAATTAATTCGTATATAGTAGAACATTACTTTATTGATATATATAAAAAAATGAGTTTCAATACTTGTTGGCAAATCATATGCATGATAATTTGATTTATGTGTTGAGCAATTTTGTTGGAAGTAATATTGCAGTAGAAAAACAACAGTTGTTTAATAAGGAGGGACAATAAGATATACAGTTATATAATTGAAGCAAATGTGGTTCCAAAAAAAAGATTGGTCTGTACCAGTTATGTCTTTCCTACTACTTTTGCGATGCATGTTGCCGTATTCCAATGGTAAGGCCAGGTTTTAGAGGTGAAGGTATGAGTTTTCAATGGGTTTTCAAACGCCAAGTAGATGCATGGGTTATGAGCTAATACATGCAAATTGAAATTTATGATTTTGCAAATGTATAGTAATTCTATGTCCATATTAATTCAAATGTGGATTCTTATGGAAAGTAGTGATGCAAAGCGTTGGAAATACCTTCATGTTTGTAGTATTATTCACTTCAAAAGTTATGTTAGCACTTAGGAAATTTATAGAGGTCTAGTTGTTTTGAAAGTCATGGGCTAGAGTTTGAAAAGCAAACCTTTTTGAAGGAGACTCAAAAGCAACAATTTTAGGATTATAGTCGTCTAAACAGCTTGTTTCCATCTGTTAAGTAAAGATGAATATATGTATCAATGTTTTCAATTTGGTAACTGCATTTTAATAATCATGTAATATTTAATTAAAGACTTACTTGTGGAGGTGTTTGTTTTGGGAAGCCATCTTTTTTGAAGCAGAGTTCTCTAAGCTAAGATATGTTAGCATCTGTTTGGCCTGCATGTAGAGAAAAGAAAGTGAAAAAGTGGGGAAAACAATAAAAAGAAGACTGGAAGGGATTTTTTTTCTACAATATATATTACATGATGTGGAGACTTAGTTGAGAGGTTTGACATCGTTGTGGATGGAGAATTGTGTGTTGTAGCTGTCGATCTCATTAGAGTGGTTGGATAGATAATATCCACATTTTCTTGTATTTGTGGTAGTGAAGAGTCTCTTCCATATGCTTCTAGAATCGATATGAATAAGGAATATCTAAATAAGAATCATAGAACGTTAATTTAAAAAGATTTCATGTAGTGCAGATTATATTATTTGATGTAGGGTTTCAAATTGGGCATTTTTTTACGGTGGCATTTTTTGGGTGGCTAATTAATCGCATTGTAAAATATAATAGGGTATGTACATATATATGTGTATACATGTGTGTGTGTGTGTGTTCGTGTGTGTATACATTTATATTTGTTTGCATACATACATATGTTTATATGTATAAGGTGTATGTATGTATGTATGGGCACACGGAAGAGATCAACCATCTATGTGTGCACAATTAACACGGTAATATGTATGGATATATGTCAATGCATTAGTTTTGTAGTAGTAGGGTATCACTCAGTAGTAAATAGTAAAATATAGTAGAGTTTTCTCTTTTGAATAAATAATCTAAAGAATTCCATGCATGTTTTTTATGTAGACGGTAATTTGTATATAGCACGACACATTCATGTGTGCAAAATGTTCTTTGATTGTAGGTTACTGTATATGTCGTGTGTAATTAAGTATGTGTAGTATGTGTATTTAAAATTATGTGCTTTTGTGCATGGATACGTTTGTATACAGATGTGTATGTGGCAGCATGCATGGATATACACATGTTCTGTAACGAAACATGAACATTGGTTTCGTTTGATTCTTTTTTACATGGAATTTACTGAAAACAGCATAAAGTCGAGTACATTTTGTTAAGTTGGTAATACATACTTGGTATGATAGAAGATGCAGGTCGTCAGAAGAGATTTGTAAGCGTTCGAAGCATCAAAGGAACCTGGAGCATCAGCAATTTTAAAAATAAAAGTCAGTTATGGATATGTCTTTGAATTCAGATTCTGTAGTGTTGTTTCCTGTTAAAAATTAGCATCAAAACATATCGTTTGGTGCATTAGTAGTTGTTGTACTATAAGTAGTCAGCAATATCATTTAGGCAATCTTTAGCAGCAGCAGAGTTGCTTCAGGTGCACTTTTTTAGTAGATGAAGAGCAGGTTGCGTGTGTCATAATTTAAAAGGAAGACATTTATGATTGATTTAAAAGGCACAGCCGATTGAATTTGCTTTAAGTGTATCAAGAAGTAGTTGTTTGGTCAATTAGATATAACTGGTTATGTTGCGTATGTAGGATTGTAGGTATCAAGAAATAGATATTTCGAAGAGTTGTTGATGTAAACACTAATAAGTA
Organism: Zea luxurians; assembly: GCA_029449295.1. Taxonomy (NCBI): domain Eukaryota; kingdom Viridiplantae; phylum Streptophyta; class Magnoliopsida; order Poales; family Poaceae; genus Zea; species Zea luxurians. The sequence continues at coordinate 80,916,694 of JAOPSE010000003.1, read as the reverse complement.
TTCATCATATTCATTTAGGCAATTCTTAGCAGCAGTCGAGTTGCTTCCTGTGCACATTTTTTAGTAGACAAAGAGCATATTGCAGGTGTCATAATTAGCCGTTTGATTTTGTGACAAGGATATCAAGAAATAGTTGTTTGGTCAAATAGATATAGCTTGTTATCTTGCGTATTTAGGTATGAAGAAATAGCTATTTGGAATAGTTGTGGATGTAAACATATAAGCAACTGAGTTGTTTATCTGTATCAAAACTAAAGAAATAGCATTGGATGTTGGAAGATAAGCATTAGCCTACATGTATGGGGCAATTCAGTTAGACAACATAGAGTGTAAATGTTGTTGAAAGTCGCCTAGAGGGGGGGTGAATAGGGCGAATCTGAAATTTACAAAGTTTAAGCACAACTACAAGCCAGGTTAGCGTTAGAAATATAAGTGAGTCCGAGAGAGAGGGTGAAAAACAAATCGCAAGCAAATAAAGAGTGAGACACAAGGATTTGTTTTACCGAGGTTCGGTTCTTGCAAACCTACTCCCCGTTGAGGTGGTCACAAAGACCGGGTCTCTTTCAACCCTTTCCCTCTCTCAAACGGTCACTTAGACCGAGTGAGCTTCTCTTCTCAATCAAACGGGACACTAAGTCCCCGCAAGGATCACCACACACTTGGTGTCTCTTGCCTTGGTTACAATTGAGTTGATCACAAGAAAGAATGAGAAAGAAAAGAAGCAATCCAAGCGCAAGAGCTCAAATGAACACAAGTCACTCTCTCACTAGCCACTATTTGATTGGAAGTGATCTTTGGGCTTGGGAGAGGATTTGATCTCTTTGGTGTGTCTTGTATTGAATGATATAGCTCTTGTAAGGTGTAGGAAGTCTGAAAACTTGGATGCAATGAATGGTGGGGTGGTTGGGGTATTTATAGCCCCCAACCACCAAACTAGCCGTTTGGGCTGTTGTCGAATGGCACACCGGACAGTCCGGTACGCTAGCCACATCACCCGACCGTTAGGGTTCGACCGTTGGAGCTTCTGTCTTCTGGGCCACCGGACAGTCTGGTGGTGCACCGGACAGTCACTGTACACTGTCCGGTACGCCTTCTGGCGTTGCTCTGACACTGGCGCGCACTGTAGCGCATTGAATGCGTTCTGCAGACGATCGTTGGCGCGAAGTAGCCGTTGCTCCGCTGGCACACCGGACAGTCCGGTGGTGCACCGGACAGTCCGGTGAATTATAGCGGAGCGGCTCTCAGAATTCCCGAGACTGGCAAGTTTGGAGTTGGATTCCTTGGTGCACCGGACACTGTCCGGTGGCACACCGGACAGTCCAGTGCGCCAGACCAGGGCTGCCTTCAGTTGAACTTTGCTCCTTTTATTTGAACCCTTTCTTTTGACTTGTATTGGTTTGTTGTGAACCTTTGGCACCTGTAGAACATATTTTCTAGAGCAAACTAGTTAGTCCAATAATTTGTGTTGGGCAATTCAACCACCAAAATTTTTATTGGAAAAGGTTTGACCCTATTTCCCTTTCAATCTCCCCCTTTTTGGTGATTGATGCCAACACAAACCAAAGCAAATAAAAGTGCAGAATTGAACTAGTTTGCACAATGTAAGTGCTAAGGTTGCTTGGAGATGAAACCAATATACTTATCTCAAATAGATGTGCATGGATTGTTTTCTTCTTTATTAAAATTTTGGACCACGTTTGCACCACGAGTTTTGTTTTGCAAATTCTTTGTAAAATTCTTTTCAAAAATCTTTTGCAATTAGTCAAAGGTACATGAGTAATATTGAATAAAGCATTTTCAAGATTTGAAATTTTCTCCCCCTGTCTCAAATGCTTTTCCTTTGACTAAAACAAAACTCTCCCTAAATAAAATTCTCCTCTTAGTGTTCAAGAGGGTTTAGCAATTTTTGAAGATACTACTTTCTCCCCCCTTTTGAACACAATAAGATATCAAATTGAAAACTTCATTTTTAAATTTGGTGGTGGTGCGATCCTTTTGCTTTAGGCGCATACTTTCTCCCCCTTTAGCATGAATCGCCAAAAACGCATACTTGTGAGTGAGATATAAGCCCTTTCCAAACTTTCTCCCTCTTTGGCATACACAAAAATATGAGTGAAGATTATACCAAAGTGGAGAACGAAGCGGAGTACCGGCAAACACAATTGGAGTTGAGTGAAAGCGCCTTCTTTGCCGACTACTCCATTTCCCTTTCAATACCTATGACTAAGCATAAGATGATACTTGAAAACACATTAGTTATAGACATAAAAAGAGATATGATCAAAGGTACATAAATGAGCTATGTGTGCAAGAAATCAATCAAAATTCCTAGAATCAAGAATATTTAGCTCATTCCTAAGTTTGGTAAAGGATTGCTCATCTAAAGGCTTGGTAAAGATATCGGCCAATTGATCTTTGGTGTTTATATAGGCTATCTCGATATCCCCCTTTTGTTGGTGATCTCTCAGAAAGTGATGCCGAATGGCTATGTGCTTAGTGCGGCTGTGTTCAACGGGATTATCCGCCATGCGGATAGCAATCTCATTGTCACATAGGAGAGGGAATTTGCTAAACTTGTAGCCATAGTCCCTAAGGGTTTGCCTCATCCAAAGCAATTGCGCGCAACAATGGCCTGCGGCAATATACTTGGCTTCGGCGGTAGAAAGAGCTACTGAGTTTTGCTTCTTTGAAGCCCAAGACACCAGGGATCTTCCCAGAAACTGACAAGTCCCTGATGTGCTCTTCCTATTAATCTTACACCCTGCCCAATCAGCATCGGAATATCCTAATAAATCAAATGAGGATCCCTTAGGGTACCAAAGACCAAACTTAGGTGGTTGAACTAAATATCTCAAGATTCGCTTCATGGCCCTAAGGTGAACTTCCTTAGGGTCGGCTTGGAACCTTGCACACATGCATACGGAAAGCATAATGTCCGGTCGAGATGCACATAAATAGAGTAAAGAACCTATCATCGACCGGTATACCTTTTGATCTACGGATTTACCTCCTGTGTCGAGGTCGAGATGCCCATTGGTTCCCATGGGTGTCTTGATGGGCTTGGCATCCTTCATTTCAAACATGGTGAGAATATCTTGAATATACTTCGTTTGGCTAATGAAGGTGCCCTCTTGGAGTTGCTTGACTTGAAATCCTAAGAAATACTTCAACTCCCCCATCATTGACATCTCGAATTTTTGAATCATGATCCTACTAAATTCTTCACAAATAGATTTGTTAGTAGACCCAAATATAATATCATCAACATAAATTTGGCATACAAACAAATCATTTTCAATAGTTTTAGTGAATAAAGTAGGATCGGCCTTTTCGACTTTGAAGCCATTAGTGATAAGAAAATCTCTTAGGCATTCATACCATGCTCTTGGGGCTTGCTTGAGCCCATAAAGCGCCTTAGAGAGTTTGTAAACATGGTTAGGATACTCACTATCTTCAAAGCCGGGAGGTTGCTCAACATAGACCTCTACTTTGATAGGTCCGTTGAGGAAGGCACTCTTCACGTCCATTTGGTAGAGCTTAAAGTCATGGTGAGTAGCATAGGCAAGTAATATTCGAATTGACTCAAGCCTAGCTACGGGTGCATAGGTTTCACCGAAATCCAAACCTTCGACTTGTGAATACCCTTTGGCCACAAGTCGTGCCTTGTTCCTTGTCACCACACCATGCTCGTCTTGTTTGTTGCGGAAGACCCACTTGGTTCCTACAACATTTTGGTTAAGACGTGGAACTAAATGCCATACCTCATTTCTTTTGAAATTGTTGAGCTTCTCTTGCATCGCCATCACCCAATTCGAATCTTGAAGTGCTTCCTCTACCCTATGTGGCTCAATAGAGGAAACAAACGAGTAATGTTCACAAAAATGAGCAACACGAGATCGAGTAGTTACCCCCTTATGAATGTCGCCAAGGATGGTGTTCACGGGGTGATCTCGTTAGATTGCTTGGTGGACTCTTGGGTGTGGCGGCCTTTGATTTTGCTCATCCTCCTTGTCTTGATCATTTGCATCTCCCCCTTGATCATGGCCGTTGTCTTGAGGTGGCTCATCTTCTTGATCTTCTCCTTCATCATCTTGAGCCTCATCCTCATCTTGAGTTGGTGGAGATGCTTGCATGGAGGAGGATGGTTGATCTTGTGCTTGAATAGGCTCTTTGGATTCCTTAGGACACACGTCCCTAATGGACATGTTCCTTAGCGCGACGCACGGAGCCTCTTCATCATCTAATTCATCAAGATCAACTTGCTCCACTTGGGAGCCGTTAGTCTCATCAAACACAATGTCACAAGAAACTTCAACTAGTCCAGTGGACTTGTTAAAGACTTTGTATGCCCTTGTGTTTGAATCATATCCTAGTAAAAAGCCTTCTACAGCCTTAGAAGCAAATTTTGATTTTCTACCTCTTTTAACAAGAATAAAACATTTGCTACCAAAGACTCTAAAATATGAAACATTGGGCTTTTTACCAGTGAGGAGTTCGTATGATGTCTTCTTGAGGATTCAGTGTAGATATAATTGGTTGATAGCGTAGCAAGCGGTGTTTTGTATTCATCAAGCATGGTCCTTGCCATGTCCAAGAGAGTCCTATTCTTCCTCTCCACTACACCATTTTGTTGTGGCGTGTAGGGAGAAGAGAACTCATGCTTGATTCCTTCCTCCTCAAGAAAACCTTGAATTTGTGAATTCTTGAACTCCGTCCCATTATCGCTTCTAATTTTCTTGATCCTCAAGCCGAACTCATTTTGAGCCCGTCTCAAGAATCCCTTTAAGGTCTCTTGGGTTTGAGATTTTTCCTGTAAAAAGAATACCTAAGTGAAGCGAGAATAGTCATCCACAATAACTAGACAGTACTTACTCCCGCCGATGCTTATGTAAGCGATCGGGCCGAATAGGTCCATGTGGAGGAGCTCGAGTGGCCTGTCAGTCGTCATGATGTTCTTATGTGAATGATGAACACCAACTTGCTTCCCTACTTGGCATGCGCTATAAATCCTGTCTTTCTCAAAATGCACATTTGTTAGTCCCAAAATGTGCTCTCCCTTTAGAAGCTTGTGAAGATTCTTCGTCCCAACATGGGCTAGTCGGCGATGCCAGAGCCAACCCATGTTAGTCTTAGCGATTAAGCAAGTATCGAGTTCAGCTCTATTGAAATCAACTAAGTATAGCTGACCCTCTAATACTCCCTTAAAAGCTATTGAATCATCACTTCTTCTAAAGACAGTAACACCTGTATCCGTAAAAAGACAGTTGTAGCCCATTTTACATAATTGAGATACAGAAAGCAAGTTGTAATCTAAAGAATCTACAAGAAAAACATTGGAAATAGAATGGTCAGGTGATATAGCAATTTTACGCAATCCTTTGACCAAACCTTGATTTCCATCCCCGAATGTGATAGCTCGTTGGGGATCTTGGTTTTTCTCATAGGAGGAGAACATCTTTTTCTCCCTAGTCATATGGTTTGTGCACCCGCTGTCGATGATCCAACTTGAGCCCCTGGATGCATAAACCTACAAAACAAATTTAGTTCTTGATTTTAGGTACCCAAACAGTTTTGGGTCCTTTGACATTAGATACAAGAACTTTGGGTACCCAAACACAAGTCTTTGATCCCTTGTGTTTGCCCCCAACATATTTGGCAACAACCTTGCCTGATTTGTTAGTTAGCACATAAGAAGCATCAAAAGTTCTAAATGAAACATTATAATCATTTGATGCCTTAGGAGTTTTCTTATTAGGCAATTTAGCATGGGTTGATTGCTTAGAACTAGATGCCTCACTCTTATACATAAAAGCATGATTAGGGACAGAGTGAGACTTCCTAGAATGAATTCTCCTAATTTTGTGTTCGGGATAACCGGCAGGGTATAAAATGTAACCCTCGTTATCCTGAACCATGGGAGCCTTGCCCTTAACAAAATTAGACAATCTTTTGGGCGAGGCATTAAGCTTGACATTGTCTCCTTGTTGGAAGCCAATGCCATCCTTAATGTCAGGGCGTCTCCCACTATAGAGCATGCTTCTAGCAAATTTAAATTTCTCATTTTCTAAGTCATGCTCATTAATTTTAGCAGTTAATGTAGCTATGTGATTATTTTATTGTTTAATTAAAGCAAGGTGATCATGAATAACATCTACATTAACATCTCTACATCTAGTACAAATAGTAACATGCTCATTAATTTTTCATTTTCAATTTTAAGGCTAGAAAGAGAAGCATTCAATTTGTCAATCTTAGCAATTAAGTTGGCATTATCATTTCTAAGACTAACAATTGAATCATCACAAACATCAAGCTTCCCAACCTTAGCAACTAGATTGACATTCTCATTTCTATGGTTGGAAATAATATCATGGCAAGTGTTTAGCTCATCAGTTAATTTTTCACATTTTTCTACTTCAAGAGCATAAGCATTTTTAACTTTAACATGCTTTTTGTTTTCTTTAATTAGGAAGTCCTCTTGGCTATCCAAGAGTTCATCCTTATCATGAATAGTGCTAATCAAAATTCATTTAATTTTTCCTTTTGTTGCATGTTCAAGTTGGCAAAGAGAGTAAATAAATCATCCTCATCATCACTAGAATTAGCCTCATCACTAGATGTTGCATATTTAGTGGAGGATTTGGATTTCACCTTCTTCTTTTTGCCGTCCTTTGCCATAAGGCATTTGTGGCCGACGTTGGGGAAGAGGAGCCCTTTGTTGACGGTGATGTTGGCGGCGTCCTCGTCGGAGGAGGAGTCGGTGGAGCTCTCGTCGGAGTCCCACTCCCAGCAAACATGGGCATCGCCGCCTTTCTTCTTGTAGTACCTCTTCTTTTCTCTCCTCTTTCCCTTCTTGTCGTCGCCCCTGTCACTATCACTAGATAATAGACATTTTGCAATAAAATGACCGAGCTTACCACACTTGTAGCACACCTTCTTGGAACAGGGCTTGTAATCTTTCCCCTTCCTTTGTTTGAGGATTTGACAGAAGCTCTTGATGATGAGCGCCATCTCCTCATTGTCGAGCTTGGAGGCGTCGATGGGGATTCTACTTGAAGTAGAATCTTCTTTCTTCTCCTCTGTTGCCTTGAATGCAACGGGTTATGCTTCGGGTACGGAGGAGGATGCGCCTTGCTCGATGATCTTTTTGGAGCCTTTGATCATTAGCTCAAAGCTCACAAATTTACCTATTACTTCCTCGGGAGACATTATTTTGTATCTAGGATCACCACGAATTAATTGTACTTGAGTAGGATTAAGAAAAACTAGTAATCTTAGAATAACCTTGACCATCTCATGGTCATCCCATTTTGTGCTCTCGAGGTTGCGCACTTGGTTCACCAAGGTCTTGAGCCGGTTGTACATCGCTTGTGGCTCCTCCCCTTGGTGAAGCATGAATCGACCGAGCTCCCCCTCGATCGTCTCCCTTTTGGTGATCTTAGTCACCTCATCTCCTTCGTGCGCCGTTTTGAGTACAACCCAAATCTCTTTGGCGCTCTTCAACCCTTGCACCTTGTTATACTCCTCTCGACTTAGAGAGGCAAGGAGTATAGTGGTGGCTTGGGAGTTGAAGTGCCGGATTTGGGCAACTTCGTCCGGGTCGTAGTCCTCATCCCCTACGGATGGTACCTGTACACCAAACTCAACAACGTTCCAAATACTTGTGTGGAGTGAGGTTAGGTGATGCCTCATTTTGTCACTCCACATGTTATAATCTTCACCGTCAAAAACCGGTGGTTTGCCTAATGGAACGGAAAGTAATGGGGTACGTTTAGAAATTCGAGGGTAGTGTATGGGAATCTTACTAAACTTCTTGCGCTCATGGCGCTTAGAAGTTACGGACGGCGCGTCGGGGCCGGAGGTCGATGGTGATGAAGAGTCGGTCTCGTAGTAGACCACTTTCCTCATCTTCTTCTTTTTTTGCCACTCCGATGCGACTTGTGTGAAGGGGATTCCTTCTCCTTCCCCTTGTTGCGGGACTCTCCCGATGGAGCCTTCCCGTGGCTTGTAGCGGGCTTGTCGCCGGTCACCATCTCATTCTTGTCGTGATCTCCCGACATCACTTCGAGCGGTTAGGCTCTGATGAAGCACCGGGCTCTGATACCAATTGAACGTCGCCTAGAGGGGGGTGAATAGGGCGAATCTGAAATTTACAAAGTTTAAGCACAACTACAAGCCGGGTTAGCATTATAAATATAAGCGAGTCTAAGAGAGAGGGTGAAAAACAAATCGCAAGCAAATAAAGAGTGAGACACAAGGATTTGTTTTACCGAGGTTCGGTTCTTGCAAACCTACTCCCCGTTGAGGTGGTCACAAAGACCGGGTCTCTTTCAACCCTTTCCCTCTCTCAAACGGTCACTTAGACCGAGTGAGCTTCTCTTCTCAATCAAACGGGACACTAAGTCCCCGCAAGGATCACCACACACTTGGTGTCTCTTGCCTCGGTTACAATTGAGTTGATCACAAGAAAGAATGAGAAAGAAAAGAAGCAATCCAAGCGCAAGAGCTCAAATGAAAACTAGTCACTCTCTCACTAACCACTATTTGATTGGGAGTGATCTTTAGGCTTGGGAGAGGATTTGATCTCTTTGGTGTGTCTTGTATTGAATGCTATAGCTCTTGTAAGGTGTAGGAAGTCTGAAAACTTAGATGCAATGAATGGTGGGGTGGTTGGGGTATTTATAGCCCCAACCACCAAACTAGCCGTTTGGTGGATGCTGCTGTCGAATGGCGCACCGGACAGTCCGGTGCGCCACCGGACAATGTCCGGTGCGCCAGCCACGTCACCCGACCGTTAGGGTTCGACCGTCGGAGCTTCTATCTTCTGGGCCACCGGACAGTCTGGTGGTGCACCGGACAGTCACTGTACACTGGCTGGTGCGCCTTCTGGCGCTGCTCTAACACTGACGCGCACTGTAGCACATTGAATGCGTTCTGCAGACGATCGTTGGCGCGAAGTAGTCGTTGCTCCGCTGGCACAAAATTATAGCGGAGCGGCTCTCAGAATTCCCGAGACTGGCAAGTTTGGAGTTGGATTCCCTGGTGCACCGGACACTGTCCGGTGGCACACCGGACAGTCCGGTGCGCCACCGGACAGTCCGGTGCGCCAGACCAGGGCTGCCTTCGGTTGAACTTTGCTCCTTTTATTTGAACCCTTTCTTTTGACTTGTATTGGTTTGTTGTGAACCTTTGGCACCTGTAGAACATATTTTCTAGAGCAAACTAGTTAGTCCAATAATTTGTGTTGGGCAATTCAACCACCAAAATTCTTATTGGAAAAGGTTTGACCCTATTTCCCTTTCAGTTGTGGTGGTGAACTCGTACCTGGGATGTTAGCCATGCAAATGAGTCGTCTCCGTTGGTTTTAACTGTTCATCTAATACAAAGAAAAAAGGTTCTTCAGTTTTCACAGCACCAAAAATACTGGACTCCCATTACTTCTAAAGTGTGTGTGTTCCATTTTAACATTCAGAGAGTGAGGAGTCGCAATCGGAGTTCGATGTAACCAATTGCTATTGACACAAAAACAAAGCTGCTTGAATAGGGTGTTTGCCTCCACTTGCCATGGCCTTAGCGGCCTGGACGTCAACAGTTGAAGAAACCAAATGAGGAAAAGCAAGAAAGGTGTAGTATCTCGAAATTTGATCACCCTTCTAACCACAAATCGGCAATTGCGAACTGACACCGTATGTAACGGGAGCAAAACAGAAAATCAAAAATAGGTAAATAAATCACGAATACGAAGAGTCTGGGTAATAAATCGTGTTGTGTCCCGCTGGAATGAGATGCAGAGGGAGAGATTAGAGGGGAACGGAGAAGCATCTTGGCTACGAAGGACTTCTGCCAGCAGCGGTGAGGTTGCGCAGGCAACTGGTAAAAGAAGGAAACCCTAGCGAGCGGTACTATAAGACTCGGACGGGAAGAAATGACGCGGAGCAGAGGGACCGCACCTGTGGAGGGGTTGCTAGGAGACACGCGAGGAGGGGACAAAGTTCGTCGCCGTCGTTGTCGAGGACATTGCCCCCATGTTTTTTTGCAGGAACGGCAGGAAGCGGTCCTCTGGGAAGCCCTTCATACGTGTACTGGTCTAGAAGGCACTAGGTGGCTACGATTGCGATGCGCTTGCCCTCGTGGATGCACCATCGAACGACTGGTGTTTTAAACGACGACGTGGACAACGTAAGAGGCTGCGTTTCCTTCCAGCTTTAATAATAATAATAATAATAATAATAATAATAAAATAGCGGGACTCTACGCGATATAACTGAAATCGAATAACTGAATCGAATAAACTGTAACCAAAACCAAACTAATTGTTAGTAATTTCGGTTCCATGTCTTAGAAAACCAAAATAACCGAGTAATTTCGGTTTTATACATAGGAAAACCGAATTAGCGAGAAAAAACAAAATATAATAGAAGCACAATAGACCAATAAAAGTTTAGGTTTAGTCCAATGTAGTCTTACCAAACCTTTAAGTATATAAGCACACAACCTCTCTAAATCAATTCATTCTCAATCCGAATCCTCTATCTGATCATCTACGCACTTTTGCTAAGCTTTGAAATTGTGTTGTTGTGCTTTTTTTTGGCCTAATTTCGATCTATTCGGTTAGAAGTGAAACAGAACCGAACTGAATCAAAGCACCAAGGCCTAAGTACAGCCACGACGACTGGTTGGCAGGCTACCGCGATCGTTGTCGCCTGTCACTATGTTTGGGCGCGCGGTTGGTTGTGTGGTCAGTGGTCACCAGAGGTAGCTCCAGGTCCAAAATTTCAGGGTCATGGGACACGGGGTCGTCAAAATTCAAGAATCAGTGGACAGGGAATGTCATCTATCAAGTTTCTGCAGAAAACTAAAATAGGGTAACATAATTAAATTGGTAATATTTTCTCCCATTGCCATCGTAAGAGAGGAATGCAAGGGGAGACGGGTAAAGATAACAAATTGTAAAGGCAAATACCCCTAGAAAGTGGATTAACAGTTATCCATTCCTTTTTATTGAATTACAATTAATTATAAGGTTCCATTTGGAACACTTGTGACACGTTCGAAAGTGGGAGAACAGTCAAAAGTGAGTGAGTCCATGCGTGGATATTATTCACCTATTTATACATACATCTTTATATAAAATTATACCCTCAATTTCTATAGACATGAACTATAGAACCTGCTAAGTGTACTATTGTCTTTTCTCTCACAAGATGTGTCGTATACAGGGGTGGAGCCAGAATTACAATATAAGGGGCCAACCAATTCATCAATACTATATGGTGAAAAAATATTGTATGATTTTATTAATCTTAAGCACTCGACATGGAATAAGAATTCTAGTTCTTATAAATTATCTTAGTCAATGAATTCATTTTCTAGTTAATTGATATATTAAACTGAATTATACAATAGAATTATCAATTATATATTACCAATCACTATATTAAACCTTTGATTAATTATACTACATAAAATCTAAATTATCTATATTTAAACTATACAAAATTAGAGTTTATATATATATATAAATACACCCCGAGCACGCCTCAGCACGTCCTGTTTCGCGCGCCTCCCTGCCCCCCACCGCCGCCGCGCGCATCCCTGTCCCCGCGCCGCCGCTGTCTCCTCCTTCTTCCTCCGATCCTCTAACCCTAGATCCCACCGCCGCCGAGCGCCTCCCTGTCCTCGCGCCGCCGCGCGCCTCCCTATCCCCGCGTCGCCGCGCGCCTCTCTGTCTGCGTGCCTCCCTGTCCCCCGCATTAGGTGAGATTGCAAGCCCGCATTAGGTGTGATTGCAACTGTTGTATAATTTTACCCAAATATCTGTTAAAAAATGTAAACAAAATGATTGCAACCGATGGTGTGTTGTAATTGCAACTGCTGTGTAGTGTGGATGCAACTGCTGAGTTGCTCTGATGTGATTGCAAGTACTGAATAACTCTGAGAAATTTTGTTAAAAAATATGATTGCAACTGCTGGTCTGGTGTAATTGCAACTGCTGGTCTAGTGTGATTGCAACTTCTATATAACTATGTCCAAAAATCTGTTAAACAAACAAGATTGCAACTGCTGGTCTGGTGTAATTGCAACTGTGGGTCTGTTGTGATTGCAACTTCTATATAACTATGTCCAAAAATATGTTAAACAAACAATGATTGCAACTGCTGTCTGGTGTAATTGCAACTTCTGGTCTGGTGTGATTGCAACTTCTATATAACTATGTTCCAAAAATCTGTTAAACAAACAATGATTGCAACTGCTGTCTGGTGTAATTGCTACTGCTGGTCTGGTGTGATTGCAACTCCTATATAACTATGTCCAAAAATCTGTTAAACAAAACAATGATTGCAACTGTGTCTGGTGTAATTGCAACAGCTGGTCTGGTGTGATTGCAACTTCTATATAACTATGTCCAAAAATCTGTTAAACAAAACAATGATTGCAACTGTTGTCTGGTGTAATTGCAACTGCAAGTCTGGTGTGATTGCAACTTATGTGAAGAGGTTGAGCCGTTCGCGGAGGAGCCGTTCACGGAGAAAGAGGGGCGGGGCGGGAAAGTGAAAAGGTTCTGTCCGGAGCGTGCGGGAGGGACGAAAACGGTCTGGGTGGGACGGTTGGCTCGGACCTGGCACATAGGTTCGGCCTGAGTGCATTCTCTATATTGAATGCACCCAGGTGTAATATATAAATACAGTATACGGCGCTGCTAAAATGCACCTGGGTGCATTCTCTATATTGAATGCACCCAGGCGTAATATATAAATACACCCCGAGCACGCCTCAGCACGTCCTGTTTCGCGCGCCTCCCTGCCCCCCGTCGCCGCCGCGCGCATCCCTGTCCCCGCGCCACCGCCGTCTCCTCCTTCTTCCTCCAATCCTCTAACCCTAGATCCCACCGCCGCCGAGCGCCTCCCTGTCCTCGCGCCGCCGCGCGCCTCCCTGTCCCCGCGCCGCCGCGCGCCTCTCTGTCTGCGTGCCTCCCTGTCCCCCGTATTAGGTGAGATTGCAAGCCCGCATTAGGTGTGATTGCAACTGTTGTATAATTTTACCCAAATATCTGTTAAAAAAATGTAAACAAAATGATTGCAACCGATGGTGTGTTGTAATTGCAACTACTGGTGTAGTGTGGATGCAACTGCTGAGTTGCTCTGATGTGATTGCAAGTACTGAATAACTCTGAGAAATTTTGTTAAAAAATATGATTGCAACTGCTGGTCTGGTGTAATTGCAACTGCTGGTCTGGTGTGATTGCAACTTCTATATAACTATGTCCAAAAATCTGTTAAACAAACAAGATTGCAACTGCTGGTCTGGTGTAATTGCAACTGTGGGTCTGTTGTGATTGCAACTTCTATATAACTATGTCCAAAAATATGTTAAACAAACAATGATTGCAACTGCTGTCTGGTGTAATTGCAACTTCTGGTCTGGTGTGATTGCAACTTCTATATAACTATGTTCCAAAAATCTGTTAAACAAACAATGATTGCAACTGCTGTCTGGTGTAATTGCTACTGCTGGTCTGGTGTGATTGCAACTCCTATATAACTATGTCCAAAAATCTGTTAAACAAAACAATGATTGCAACTGTGTCTGGTGTAATTACAACTGCTGGTCTGGTGTGATTGCAACTTCTATATAACTATGTCCAAAAATCTGTTAAACAAAACAATGATTGCAACTGTTGTCTGGTGTAATTGCAACTGCAAGTCTGGTGTGATTGCAACTTATGTGAAGAGGTTGAGCCGTTCGCGGAGGAGCCGTTCACGGAGAAAGAGGGGCGGGGGCGGAAAATTGAAAAGGTTCTGTCCGGAGCGTGCGGGAGGGACGAAAACGGCCTGACGGGACGGTTGACTCGGACCTGACACATAGGTTGAATGCACTCAGATGTAATATATAAATACAGTATATATATATATATATATATGCAGCATCCTTTGGCGGGGCCATGGCCCCTGCTGCCCCCCTAGCTCCGCCCCTGGTCGTATATGTCTTTTATATGTTTTTTTTTTGTCTCCACAGGGTCGAAGAGAATCTTCAGTCAGGTTGAGATACTTCGTTTGAGTTACGTTATCTTTCTTCTTTGGTTTGAGTAGATTTTTAGTAGAAGCTTGCTTCGTCACTTTTGAAACCGACTTGAAGACGGCTAGAGTTCATTAGTTTAAAGATCTTCGTCAAAGGCTCTTCTCTTACATAGAAGATACTCCGACCAAGACAGAAATTTTATCAAAATTTTATTGTGGTCTTTTTTTTAAATAAAGGTGTTTGGTCCGATGAATGGTAACGCTGATGGAAACGAAATAGAATTACAGGGTGGTAGGGAGCTGTGATGGGACTGATTACAGTCTTTGTTTGGTCCGGTAAGGTAGCGGTATGTCACACCATTTTGAAAAAAAAAAAGAAACAGCAGGGAGTCGTCTTGCTCCTCTAGACACCAGAGAACAAGGTGGTTGTGGCCTGCGTTCATGCCACACGAGCATGGAACTAAAATTGCTCGTCGGAGTCTAAAACATACTACAGCTTCGTTGAGTCTATATCGGTCTGATTGGTTACCCGCATCGTCTCATTCTAGATCAATATATGCGTTGACTTTGTCTGAGTGAAAGACACAGACTGCATAATTCGATACAAAACAAATTAATTTGAAATCATTTACCTACATCCCCAATATATCTAAAATGACCATATCAGGTCGGCCAGGGCGCCAGGCTCGCCCGAGCCTCTGCATCCGCGTGCAACCGTCCAAACAGGCGAATATATGTATATGTCTCCGTTGGCCAATTTGTGCCAGCAAAAATGGATTTGGTCCCGTCTTCACGACAATCGCCCTCGGCTGCGATGGACTCTGCACCATAACGATATTTTAAGTAGACATCGGAATATTAGAAATTCTAAAATTTAGACGAAGGGATCTCGTCAAAAGACTACAACATTCGTGTATGTAACTAGGAGAAAGTGGAAACCTTTAGTCCTATCTTATTAAAAAATAGAGGTATCTATGTTTAAATAGAAATAATACTTTTAATGGTTGATTAAAATTATGATCATTATTTAAAATAAATTATAAATTTAGTAGCATATCAGCTTTTGGACAGCCGATAAGATTTTTATAAACAGCTAGACAGCCAACAAAAACTAGTATATAGATATGGAGTTTTTTATACTAGCAATATTTTGCTGATAAAACTGCATCTGGCAGTCTATCTGTACGTAGAGGCGTGGATCACATTCTAAATGTTTTTTTTATAATTTGTTTGAACTATTAATTAATTTTAGTTTAAAAATAATAGAAATAGTCTAATTCTAATCTCATCCGATCAATTTTATAGTCTAAAATTTAGAGCTCACTGTTTGAACCGTAAAAGAGCCGACGGACGGTCCGGCCCTGAGGCCGGACGGTCCGCGGTCCGGACAGTCCGCGCCTGTGGGTCGGACGGTCTGCGCGTGCGCAGAACAGATTAGGGTTCCGAGTTTTGTGCTACGGTTGTTAGCTAGATTCGCGGAATTAGCTCGGAATCAGTTGTGTAAAGGGTCCAGCCCCCCTCCTCTATAAATAGAGAAGTCTACGGCCGATTTGGAATCAACAATCGAATCAATACAACTTCTATTTCGCATTTTATCCTAGGAGTAGTTCTAGTCTAGTTTAGGTTTAGCTATCCAATCCCCAAATTCTTCGTCTCTCTTCGGCTCTACGTCGATTAGAGGAGTCTAGGTCGGCCAGCCCGAGCCTAGACACAACCTAGGATCTCTACTCCCCGACGGGGTCCCTCCCGGGAGCGAGATCTAGGCGCCGTCGGCAATCTCCCGCCGTCCCTGCGTACGCGCGGACCGTCCGGCCCTAGGGCGCGGACCGTCCGGCCGTCAGGCAGGAGCCCTAGCCGCGCACCAGGGCGCGGACCGTCCGGCCCCAGGGCGCGGACAGTCCGCCCCTGCGCAGAGAGTACCACCGCGCCTCGCACCAGGCTGCGGACCGTCCGGCCCCGCGCGCGGACCGTCGGCCCCTGTGCAGAGGGCACCGCCACGGTTCTTGTTGAGTGTTTGACGCTCCGAAAAGGCGTCAACATACTTTTTGGCGACTCCGCTGGGGACAACATATTTAGACCTATCAAATCGGCCCTCAATGGCCGGTTCAAGGGATAGCTCTGATATTTCCCCAAGCAACATCATAGAGCCGACTTGGGACACATTGCCGGCTGACGAGCAGCTCCAGTTCGAGGAGCACAAGGAGCGGATGATCCAGGAGGCGAAAGCAAAGTTCTTGGCCAACTTCAAAGTGGATATGAACAACAAGGTCGTCCGACATCAGGCGACGGATCCGGCTTCACTCCAACCCACACCAGATATCCCCAATGTAAGTAATACCAACGATCTGCAATCTCTTAGAAATTATGTAGAAGATCAGCGTGAACAAATGCAGAACATCATAGGGGGTATGCAAAGCGATTTTAAGAGACTAGTACGTGCATTTGATAAATCTAGTATCGCCAATTTTCCTTCGCACGAGGTTGAGTTAGGAGGTAACACGCGTAACACATCGGCTACAGGTTGTCACGACCAGTCACAACCCCTTTATGGGATGCCGATGGACACGTACCCTGAGCAACCGCAAATCAGCAGCAAATCAGCCAATCTGCACATGCCCGGACCGTCCGCACGTGAGCGCGGACCGTCCGGACCAACAACAGTCGGACCGATTTTTAATGAATTACCTAGATATGCACCTGAGCCACCACATATGACACAGAACCCAAACTACCCAGTCGGACGGTCCGCATACAATGACGGACGGTCCGCATATAACCACGGACGGTCCGGGTACGTATCCGGACAGTCCGCGCATGAGTCTTTTGAGGAGGATTATTACCTGAATCCTCGCCCGTCCCAGCTGAAAGGGAATTAGGCTTACACCTAGTCCCTAAATAATTTTGGTGGTTGAATTGCCCAACACAAATATTGGACTAACTAGTTTGCTCTAGTATATGAGTTATACAGGTGCAAAAGGTTCACACTCAGCAAATAAAAAGATCAAGTTTTGGATTCAACAAAGGAGCAAAGAGGCAACCGAAGGCACCTCTGGTCTGGAGGCACCGGACTGTCCGGTGTACACCGGACAGTGTCCGGTGCGCCACCGGACAGTATTCGGTGCACCAGAGGACTCCAACTCGAACTCGCCACCTTCGGGAATTTCTCAGGCCGCTCCGCTATAATTCACCGGACTGTCCGGTGTACACCGGACAGTGTCCGGTGCTCCAAGGAAGCGCGGCCTCCGCAACTCGCCAGCCTCAGGATCGCGCAGCAGCCGCTCCGCTATAATTCACCGGACTGTCCGGTGTAACCACGGAGCAACGGCTATTTCGGCGCCAACGGCTACCTGTGGCGCATTTAATGCGCGCTCTGCGCGCGCAGAAGTCAGGCGCGCCCATACTGGCACACCGGACAATGAACAGGTGATGTCCGGTGTGCACCGGATATCCAGGCGGGCCCAGAAGTCAGAAGCTCCAACGGTCAGAATCCAACGGCATTGATGATGTGGCGGGGGCACCGGACATGTCTGGTGTGCACCGGACTGTCCGGTGCGCCATCGACAGACAGCCTCCACCAACGGTCAAGTTTGGTGGTTGGGGCTATAAATACCCCAACCACCCCACCATTCATTGCATCCAAGTTTTCTAACTTCCAACCACTATACAAGAGCTAGCATTCATTGCAAAGCACACCAAAAGTGATCAAATCCTCTCCCAACTCCACACAAAGCCTTAGTGACTAGAGAGAGTGATTTGTAGTGTTCATTTGAGCTCTTGCGCTTGGATCGCTTCTCTTTCTTTGGCATTCTTTCTTGTGATCAAACACTCACTTGTAATTGAGGCAAGAGACACCAATTGTGTGGTGGTCCTTGCGGGAAGTTTGATTCCCAAGTGATTTGAGAAAGAGAAGCTCACTCGGTCCGAGGGACCGTTTGAGAGAGGGAAGGGTTGAAAGAGACCCGGCCTTTGTGGCCTCCTCAACGGGGAGTAGGTTTGAGAGAACCGAACCTCGGTAAAACAAATCCGCGTGTCTCACTTCATTATTCGCTTGTGATTTGTTTTGCGCCCTCTCTCGCGGACTCTACTATATTTCTAACGCTAACCCGGCTTGTAGTTGTGATTATTTTTGTGATTTTCAGTTTCGCCCTATTCACCCCCCTCTAGGTGACTTTCAATTGGTATCAGAGCCCGGTGCTTCATTAGAGCCTAACCGCTCGAAGTGATGTCGGGAGATCACACCAAGAGGGAGATGGAGACCGGCGACAAGCCCACTACAAGCCAAGGGAGCACTTCATCGGAAGAGTCCCACACCAAGAGGAGGGAGAAGAAGAAGGACTCCTCCAAATGGAAGGAGAAAAGATCTTCCTCTTCTCACCACAAAGAGAAGAAGGAAAAATCTTCTTCTCACAAGTCGCATCGGAAAGGCGACAAGCACAAAAGGATGAGGAAGGTGGTCTACTACGAGACCGACACTTCATCAACATCCACCTCCGACTCCGATGCTCCGTCCGTAACTTATAAGCGCCAAGAGCGCAAGAAGTTTAGTAAGATCCCCTTACACTATCCCCGCACATCTAGACATACTCCATTACTTTCCGTTCCATTAGGCAAACCGCCAACTTTTGATGGCGAAGATTATGCTAGGTGGAGTGATTTAATGAAATTTCATCTAACCTCACTCCACAAAAGTATATGGAATGTTGTTGAGTTTGGAGCACAGGTACCATCAATAGGGGATGAGGATTATGATACGGACGAAGTGGCCCAAATCGAGCACTTCAACTCCCAAGCCACAACCATTCTCCTCGCCTCTCTAAGCAAGGAGGAATACAACAAAGTGCAAGGGTTGAAGAATGCAAAGGAGATTTGGGATCTACTCAAGACGGCGCACGAGGGTGATGAGCTCACCAAGATCACCAAGCGGGAAACGATCGAGGGGGAGCTCGGTCGCTTTCGTCTTCGCCAAGGGGAGGAGCCACAAGATATGTACAACCGGCTCAAAACCTTGGTGAACCAAGTGCGCAACCTCGGGAGTAAAAAGTGGGACGACCACGAGGTGGTTAAGGTTATTTTAAGAGCTCTTATTTTCCTTAACCCCACTCAAGTTCAATTAATTCGTGGTAATCCTAGATATCCACTAATGACCCCCCGAGGAAGTTATCGGGAATTTTGTGAGCTTTGAATGCATGATTAAGGGATCAAAGAAGATCAACGAGCTTGACGAACCTTCCACATCCGAGGCGCAACAGGTGGCCTTCAAGGCAACGGAGGAGAAGAAGGAGGAGTCTACACCAAGTAGACAACCAATTGACGCCTCCAAGCTCGACAATGAGGAGATGGCCTTAATCATCAAAAGCTTTCGGCAAATCCTCAAGCAACGGAAGGGGAAGGACTACAAATCCCGTTCCAAGAAGGTTTGCTACAAGTGTGGTAAGCCCGGTCACTTTATTGCTAAATGTCCATTATCAAGTGACAGTGACAGGGACAACGACAAGAAGGGCAAGAGAAGAGAAAAGAAGAGGTACCACAAGAAAGAGGGCGGCGATGCCCACGTGTGCCGCGAGTGGAACTCCGATGAGAGCTCCACTGACTCCTCCTCCGACGACGAGGACGCCGCCAACATCGCCGTCACCAAGGGACTTCTCTTCCCCAACGTCGGCCACAAGTGCCTCATGGCAAAGGACGGCAAAAGGAAGAAGGTTAAATCTAACTCCTCCACCAAATATGAATCTTCTAGTGATGATAATGCTAGTGGTGAGGAAGATAATTTGCGTATCCTTTTTGCCAACCTTAACATGGAACAAAAGGAAAAATTAAATGAGCTAATAAGTGCCATCCATGAAAAGGATGATCTCTTAGACTCCCAAGAGGACTTCCTAATCAAGGAAAATAAGAAACATGTTAAGGTTAAAAATGCTTATGCTCTAGAGGTAGAAAAATGTAACAAATTAACTAGTGAGCTAAGCACATGCCATGACACTATTGACAACCTTAGAAATGAAAATGCTAGATTAATTGCTAAGGTTGATTCACATATTTGCAATGTTTCAACTTCCAATTCTAAAGATGATAACATTGATTTACTTGCTAGAATTGATGAGTTGAATGTTTCTCTTGCTAGCCTTAGAGATGAAAAAGAAAAATTGCTTGCTAATGCTAGAGATTGTGATGTTTGCATTTCTAACCTAAGAAATGAGAATGATATACTACATGCTAAGGTTATAGAATTAAAAACTTGCAAACCCTCTACATCTACTGAGCATATTTCCATTTGTACTAGGTGTAGAGATATTAATGTTGATGCTATCCATGATCACCTAGCCTTAATTAAAAAACAAAATGATCACATAGCACAACTTAATGCTAAGATTAGTGAGCATGACTTAGAAAATGAAAAATTTAAATTTGCTAGAAGCATGCTCTATAATGGGAGACGCCCTGGCATCAAGGATGGCATTGGCTTCCATAGGGGAGACAATGTCAAACTTAATGCCCCTCCAAAGAATTTATCTAACTTTGTTAAGGGCAAGGCTCCATTGCCTCAGGATAACGAGGGTTACATTTTGTACCCTGCCGGTTATCCCGAGAGCAAAATCAAGAAAATTCATTCTAGGAAGTCTCACTCTGGCCCTAACCATGCTTTTATGTATAAGGGTGAGACATCTAGTTCTAGGCAACCAACCCGTGCTAAGTTGCCTAGAAAGAAAATTCCTAATGCATCAAATGATCATGCTATTTCGTTCAAAACTTTTGATGCATCATATGTTTTAACTAACAAATCCGGCAAGGTAGTTGCCAAGATTGTTGGGGGCAAACACAAGGGATCAAAGACTTGTGTTTGGGTACCCAAAGTTCTTGTTTCTAATGCTAAAGGACCCAAAACCGTTTGGGTACCTAAAGTCAAGAACTAAAATTGTTTTGTAGGTTTATGCATCCGGGGGTTCAAGTTGGATACTCGACAGCGGATGCACAAACCACATGACAGGGGAGAAAAAGATGTTCTCCTCATATGAGAAAAACCAAGATCCCCAACGAGCTATCACATTCGGGGATGGAAATCAAGGTTTGGTCAAAGGATTGGGTAAAATTGCTATATCACCTGACCATACTATTTCCAATGTTTTTCTTGTAGATTCTTTAGATTACAATTTGCTTTCCGTATCCCAATTATGTCAAATGGGCTACAACTGTCTATTTACTGATATAGGTGTTACTGTCTTTAGAAGAAGTGATGATTCAATAGCATTTAAGGGAGTGTTAGAGGGTCAGCTATACTTGGTAGATTTTGATAGAGCTGAACTCGACACTTGCTTGGTTGCTAAGACTAACTTGGGTTGGCTCTGGCACCGCCGACTAGCCCATGTTGGAATGAAGAATCTTCACAAGCTTCTAAAGGGAGAACACATTTTAGGACTAACCAATGTTCATTTTGAGAAAGACAGGATTTGTAGCGCATGCCAAGCCGGAAAGCAAGTTGGCACTCATCATCCACACAAGAACATCATGACTAGTGACAGGCCACTGGAGCTCCTACACATGGACCTATTCGGCCCGATCGCTTATATAAGCATCGGCGGGAGTAAGTACTGTCTAGTTATTGTGGATGATTATTCTCGCTTCACTTGGGTGTTCTTTTTGCAGGAAAAATCTCATACCCAAGAGACCTTAAAGGGATTCTTGAGACGGACTCAAAATGAGTTCGGCTTAAGGATCAAGAAAATTAGAAGCGACAATGGGACGGAGTTCAAGAACTCTCAAATTGAAGGCTTTCTTGAGGAGGAGGGCATCAAGCATGAATTCTCTTCTCCCTACACTCCACAACAAAATGGTGTAGTGGAGAGGAAGAATCGAACTCTATTGGACATGGCAAGAACCATGCTTGATGAGTACAAGACACCGGATCGGTTTTGGGCCGAGGCGGTCAACACCGCCTGCTACGCCATCAACCGGTTATATCTACACCGAATCCTCAAGAAGACATCCTATGAACTCCTAACCGGTAAAAAGCCCAATATTTCATATTTTAGAGTTTTTGGTAGCAAATGCTTTATTCTTGTTAAAAGAGGTAGAAAATCTAAATTTGCTCCTAAAACTGTAGAAGACTTTTTACTAGGATATGACTCAAACACAAGAGCATATAGAGTCTTTAACAAGTCCTCAGGACTTGTTGAAGTTTCTTGTGATGTTGTGTTTGATGAAACTAACGGCTCTCAAGTAGAGCAAGTTGATCTTGATGAGATAGGTGAAGAACAGGCTCCATGCATAGCGCTAAGGAACATGTCCATCGGGGATGTGTGCCCTAAGGAATCCGAAGAGCCTCCACATGCACAAGATCAACCATCCTCCTCCATGCAAGCATCTCCACCAACTCAAATTGAGGATGAGGCTCAAGATGTTGAACAAGAAGATCAAGAAGATGAGCCACCTCAAAATGACGGCAACGATCAAGGGGGAGATGCAAATGATGAAGACAAGGAGGATGAACAACCAAGGCCGCCACACCCAAGAGTCCACCAAGCAATACAACGAGATCACCCCGTCGACACCATCCTCGGCGACATTCATAAGGGGGTAACCACTCGATCTCGTGTTGCACATTTTTGTGAGCATTACTCTTTTGTTTCCTCTATTGAGCCACACAGGGTAGAGGAAGCACTCCAAGATGCGGATTGGGTGATGGCGATGCAAGAGGAGCTCAACAACTTCACGAGGAACGAGGTATGGCATTTAGTTCCACGTCCTAACCAAAATGTTGTAGGAACCAAGTGGGTCTTCCGCAACAAACAAGACGAGCATGGTGTGGTGACAAGGAACAAAGCTCGACTCGTGGCCAAGGGATATTCACAAGTCGAAGGTTTGGATTTTGGTGAAACCTATGCACCCGTAGCTAGGCTTGAGTCCATTCGTATATTATTGGCCTATGCTACTTACCATGGCTTCAAGCTTTATCAAATGGACGTGAAGAGTGCCTTCCTCAATGGACCAATCAAGGAGGAGGTCTATGTTGAGCAACCTCCCGGCTTTGAAGACAGTGAGTACCCTAACCATGTTTATAGGCTCTCTAAGGCGCTTTATGGGCTCAAGCAAGCCCCAAGAGCATGGTATGAATGCCTTAGAGATTTCCTTATTGCAAATGACTTCAAAGTCGGCAAAGCCGATCCTACTCTATTCACCAAAACACTTGATAATGACTTGTTTGTATGCCAAATTTATGTTGATGATATTATATTTGGGTCTACTAACAAATCTACATGTGAAGAATTTAGTAGGATCATGACACAGAAATTCGAGATGTCTATGATGGGGGAGTTGAAGTATTTTCTAGGATTTCAAGTCAAACAACTCCAAGAGGGCACATTCATTTGCCAAACAAAGTATACTCAAGATATTCTAAGCAAGTTTGGAATGAAGGATGCCAAGCCCATCAAGACTCCCATGGGAACAAATGGGCATCTCGACCTCGACACGGGAGGTAAGTCCGTGGATCAAAAGGTATACCGGTCGATGATTGGTTCATTGCTTTACTTATGTGCATCTCGACCGGACATTATGCTCTCCGTATGCATGTGTGCAAGATTCCAAGCCGACCCTAAGGAATCACACCTTACGGCCGTAAAACGAATCTTGAGATATTTGGCTTATACTCCTAAGTTTGGGCTTTGGTACCCTCGGGGATCCACTTTTGATTTGATTGGTTATTCGGATGCCGATTGGGCGAGGTGTAAGATTAATAGGAAGAGCACATCGGGGACTTGCCAGTTCTTGGGAATATCCTTGGTGTCATGGGCTTCAAAGAAGCAAAATTCGGTCGCTCTTTCTACCGCCGAAGCCGAGTATATTGCCGCAGGCCATTGTTGCGCGCAATTGCTTTGGATGAGGCAAACCCTGCGGGACTACGGTTACAAATTAACCAAAGTTCCTCTTCTATGTGATAATGAGAGTGCAATCCGCATGGCGGATAATCCCGTTGAGCATAGCCGCACTAAACACATAGCCATTCGGTATCATTTTCTTCGGGATCACCAACAAAAGGGGGATATCGAGATTTCATACATTAACACTAAAGATCAATTAGCCGATATCTTTACCAAGCCACTTGATGAACAATCTTTTACCAGACTTAGGCATGAGCTTAATATTCTTGATTCTAGGAATTTCTTTTGCTAAACTTGCACACATAGCTCATAAGAATACCTTTGATCATGTCTCTTTTATATGCTATGACTAATGTGTTTTCAAGTGTATTCCAAACCAAGTCATAGGTATATTAAAAGGGAATTGGAGTCTTCGGCGAAGACAAAGGCTTCCACTCCGCTCTACTACTCATCCTTCGCCGTCGCTCCGCATCACTCTCCAACGTTGGTATAATCTTCACTCAATTATTTTATGACCAAAGGAGGAGAAAGTACTTCTAAGGGCTTATGTCTCACTCAAAGTATCCGTTTTTGGCGATTCATGCCAAAGGGGGAGAAAGTATGAGCCCAAAGCAAAAGGACCGCACCACCACCCTAATTTTAAAATTGATGATTTTCAAGTAAATTCCAAAATTGGTATCTCTTTGTGTTCTAAATGAGGAAGTAGTATTTCAAAAATTTGATTTATCAAAACCCTCTTGAACACTAAGAGGAGGATCTCATTTAGGGGGAGTTTTGTTTAGTCAAAGGGAAAGCATTTGGAACAAAGGAAGAAAATTTCAAAACTTGAAAATGCTTTGCAAAATCTCATTCATTTACCTTTGACTTTCTTGCAAAAGGACTTTGAAAAGAATTTACAAAAGAGTTTGCAAAAAAAAAAATTTTGGTGCAAATTTGGTCCAATATGTCAAAAACAAAGAAAACAATCCATGCGCATCATATAAGCATTTATATTGGCTCAATTCCAAGCAACCTTTGCACTTACATTATGCAAACTAGATTCAATTGTGCACTTCTATATTTGCTTTGGTTTGTGTTGGCATCAATCACCAAAAAGGGGGAGATTGAAAGGGAATTAGGCTTACACCTAGTCCCTAAATAATTTTGGTGGTTGAATTGCCCAACACAAATATTGGACTAACTAGTTTGCTCTAGTATATGAGTTATACAGGTGCAAAAGGTTCACACTCAGCAAATAAAAAGATCAAGTTTTGGATTCAACAAAGGAGCAAAGAGGCAACCGAAGGCACCTCTGGTCTGGAGGCACCGGACTGTCCGGTGTACACCGGACAGTGTCCGGTGCGCCACCGGACAGTATCCGGTGCACCAGAGGACTCCAACTCGAACTCGCCACCTTCGGGAATTTCTCAGGCCGCTCCGCTATAATTCACCGGACTGTCCGGTGTACACCGGACAGTGTCCGGTGCTCCAAGGAAGCGCGGCCTCCGCAACTCGCCAGCCTCGGGATCGCGCAGCAGCCGCTCCGCTATAATTCACCGGACATGTCCGGTGTGCACCGGACTGTCCGGTGTAACCACGGAGCAACGGCTATTTCGGCGCCAACGGCTACCTGCGGCGCATTTAATGCGCGCTCTGCGCGCGCAGAAGTCAGGCGCGCCCATACTGGCACACCGGACAATGAACAGGTGATGTCCGGTGTGCACCGGATATCTAGGCGGGCCCAGAAGTCAGAAGCTTCAACGGTCAGAATCCAACGGCATTGATGATGTGGCGGGGGCACCGGACATGTCCGGTGTGCACCGGACTGTCCGGTGCGCCATCGACAGACAGCCTCCACCAACGGTCAAGTTTGGTGGTTGGGGCTATAAATACCCCAACCACCCCACCATTCATTGCATCCAAGTTTTCTAACTTCCAACCACTATACAAGAGCTAGCATTCATTGCAAAGCACACCAAAAGTGATCAAATCCTCTCCCAACTCCACACAAAGCCTTAGTGACTAGAGAGAGTGATTTGTAGTGTTCATTTGAGCTCTTGCGCTTGGATCGCTTCTCTTTCTTTGGCATTCTTTCTTGTGATCAAACACTCACTTGTAATTGAGGCAAGAGACACCAATTGTGTGGTGGTCCTTGCGGGAAGTTTGATTCCCAAGTGATTTGAGAAAGAGAAGCTCACTCGGTCCGAGGGACCGTTTGAGAGAGGGAAGGGTTGAAAGAGACCCGGCCTTTGTGGCCTCCTCAACGGGGAGTAGGTTTGAGAGAACCGAACCTCGGTAAAACAAATCCGCGTGTCTCACTTCATTATTCGCTTGTGATTTGTTTTGCGCCCTCTCTTGCGGACTCTACTATATTTCTAACGCTAACCCGGCTTGTAGTTGTGATTATTTTTGTGATTTTCAGTTTCGCCCTATTCACCCCCCCTCTAGGCGACTTTCACCAGCAACACTTCCCATCACATTATGCAATGCACCAACTCATTAATTCAGGATCCAGAGCCCAGGAAAGCTTTCCGGCCCCACCTAAAAGGCCGGAAAGAAACGATCAAACCTATGAGCCATATAGGGCAAATGGAAATGCACCACGTAGCTCAAACCAATGGGGGGAACGACAACATACTAATATGCAACTAACCCCACCTGTGTTTGACCAGAGAGCCGGTGGTCTTGCACCGGCTGCCATTGATATAGTGAGGGAAGAAATAGCCGGGGCGTTCCGAGATAAGCTCGGAGTAAGCATGGTCCCTGGGGGGCAATCATATCGGAAACCTTATGATAGCCGATTTGATCACCACCCGTACCCACAGGGAACTAGAATACCCGAATTCGCAAAATTTTCGGGTGATCAAGGGAAAAACACGCGCGAACATGTAGGCCAGTTCTTAGCACAATTGGGAGAATTGGCAGACACAGAGGCATTTCGCGTGCGTTTATTTTCATTATCGCTAACAGGAACCGCGTTTGCATGGTATGTCACTTTACCTCCTAATTCCATTTCATCATGGGGGGATCTAGAACAAAAATTTCATGATCATTTTTTCTCCGGTGATTATGAATTGGATTTGGTAGATTTAGTGTCATTGCGACAGACAAAATACGAATCGGTTAATGATTACATCCGGAGATTCCGCGATATAAGAAACCGATGCTTTCAAATTCATTTAGCAGAAAAACAGCTAGTAGGATTAGCCTTTAATGGTCTACGATATTATTTAAAAGAGAGATTAGAAGGCATCCAATTTTTTACACTAGCACAGTTACACCAGAGGGCTTTGGCTTGCGAAAGCCGGAGCAAAGAAACTGCTAAAACAATGCGTCACAACGTACATATAGTAGAATGCGACCAAAATAGCTCAGATGACGAATCAGCAGAAGTATATGCTGCTGAAATGGTTTGGCCAAAACAGGCCAAATCTTCGGCTTGTTCCTCCTTGCAGCCGGTTCAAAAGAAACGACAAGAGGAGGTTAAGTTTACGTTTAATGTTGGTAAGTGCGATAAAATATTTGACGAATTACTCAAAAATGGCAATATTAAAATAAATCACACTGTTCCATCCGCCGACGAGCTAAAACGTCGTGCATACTGCAAGTGGCATAACTCATTTTCTCATGCCACTAATGATTGTAATGTATTCCGACGATAGATTCAATCGGCCATTAATGAGGGACGATTGAAATTTCAGGAAATGCAAGTGGATACAGAGCCCTTTCCAATGAACGTGATCGACTTCGAGGGCAAGAAAGTCCTGGTTCAGCCAAACACGGCCGATAAAGGCAAAGGCAAAGAGGCAATCATCGGCAATTCTAAAAAGGCCGATGAGGATCATAAAGTTTCTTGCAGGAAAGTGGTAGCCGAGAAGACTCCCGATGGAGGGGAGACCCTAAAGGTGACCATCACAACCTCCAGTACTGGGGGGCAAGTGCAGACAGGAAGACAGATACATGAACCCGTGCTGCGTATCCCGGACGGTCCGGCACGTAGGCGCGGACGGTCCGGGACCCCACCGGATGGTCCGGAGGGCTCCGGCGGACGGTCCGGCCGTACTCAGGACTTACAACGTCCACGTACTTTCAAACCACGGCGACCAGAGATAGGTACGTGGAAAACAAATACATTCAAGGCAGCCGGTCGGTTGATTAAAGCCGGCCCAACTTTTGATCAATTATTGTCTAAATACGTAAAAAAGAAGGCCAGCCCCAGTGACCGGCCAGCAAAGCGACCCCGCTCACCCATTCATGAGCAGCGTCAGGTCAGGCCGATTGGACCACCCAACCAATCAGAAGAAATGAAAGGTCATACTATACAAGTGAGACCTAACATACCTGCATGGACACCTCCACCTCCATATCCACCTATGCCATATCCATACACATATTTACCTCCGCCATATGTCCCAAATCAAATGTGGGGCATGCCACCATATCCATTTTGGATGCCACAGTACCCCGCCTGGGGGGCACCCCAAACATCTGTTTTTGACAGGTTGACGCCACCAGTACAAGACCGATTGAGCACTGCTCAATCCGGTCACCAGGCACAAACCCAACAGGATTGCCGGACTACTCGGCCTTCAAGGCCGACCAATCCGGCAGGGGGGCATATGCCTGTAGCAACTCAAAGAACAACAAAGAAGGACGTCATCAAAATAGGTACTGCAGACGTCGTCATACAAGAAGACAATAAAGGGCCGATGATTTTTGGTGAATCGGCCAACATAACCAAAAAAGAAGATACGACTACCATCAAAACAGCCGATCCAAAATACTCCATGCCTCGATGGTGCCCAGCGGGATTGACACGGTCCCAAAAGCGGAAATTACAGCGCCTAAGAGCGAAGGAGAGCTAGGAAAAGGAGGCGAAAAAGATATTCAATGACACACACCCACAGTACCCGCCACCGCAAAAGAGATGGAGACCAAAGGCCGTTGAGGAAAATCAAACGGCCACAAAAATAGAAAATGAAACAACTTTTGTACAGCACCCTGCAGGTATGGCAGGGAGCCTGGCCAGCAAGACTGGGCAATCTGCACCAGGCGCGGACTGTCCGCTCCCGGAGTCCGGACCGTCCGCACCGCACCAGGAAGCCTCCAACGACACGTCAACATCAATGGAGGAAGACGACCTGCTGGGAGAAGACTTGGTCGACTACGAGGCTTCTCCAGAACGCCCAGGTATGGATGTAAATGCTATTACATTTTCTGCCGATTGTACTATTATCGGCGACGATGAACCTGTTGTTGCCCAGTTCGATTTCGGTCCTAAAGAAGCCACCTTTACTAAACCAAAGGAATCGGTAAATCATTTAAAGCCGCTCTTCGTGCGCGGTCACATTGATGGAATACCGATTGCTAAGATGTTGGTAGATGGAGGGGCGGCTGTAAATCTAATGCCTTATTCATTATACAGAAAATTAGGAAAACAAGATGACGAACTTGTCAAGACCAACATGACCCTCAGCGGTGTTGGGGATAGTTCGATTAAAGCCAGGGGAGTCACGTCCGTTGAATTAACCATCGGGACTAAGACCCTTGCTGCTGCATTCTTTGTCGCTGATGTAGAAGGAAATTACAGTTTAATTCTAGGCAGAGATTGGATTCATGCCAATCAATGTATACCTTCTACATTACATCAAATGTTAATACAATGGGTAGGCGATGATGTAGAACAAGTACATGCTGATGTATCGGTCTGCATCGCTGTGGCCGATGCCCCTATACTCTGGACTTATGAGACTGCTACATGTCTCACAGGAGTAGATTTTTCTGATTATCAGTTCATAAGTATAGATAAGAAAGGTTTCATTCCGGTAATGCTAGAGCCGATGGAGAATCGGCTAAATCCTAAATAAAGTTTAAATGATGAATACACACAAAGTTCATGAGTCTTTGATCACGGACAGTTCGGCTCTCAAAGCCGGATGGTCTGGTCTGTCACAAAACAGTTCGGGCTTTAAGACCGAACATCTACCGCAGCAAAAAGACAGTATTACGGATGATCCGGTCCCCGAGACCAGAAAGTCCGCCATCACACAAAGATCATCTGATTCCTCTGTGGGGGACATGATAGAGGAATTCAGAGATCTTGACAAACTAGGACAGGGGTTTACATCGGCCGATCCTTTGGAGGAGATTGACATAGGAGATGGTAAAACTCCAAGGCCGACTTTTGTAAACAAGACCCTGGAGACCGATCCTAGAGATGAGATGATCGGTCTATTGAAGGAATATTCAGATCGTTTTGCTTGGAATTACACTGAAATGCTTGGACTAAGCCGAGAGATTGTCGAACATCGGCTGCCTATTAAGTCTGGTTTTAGACCTTTCAAGCAAAAAGCTAGAACATTTCGTCCAGATCTTCTCCCACGAATCAAGGACGAAATCCACCGGCTGCTAGAAGCTAATTTTGTTAGACCTTGCAGATACGCAGAGTGGGTCTCTAATATTGTGCCGGTAGAGAAGAAGGAGTCAGGTAAACTTAGAGTATGCATTGATTTTCGCAATTTAAATAGAGCAACTCCTAAAGACGAATATCCCATGCCCATAGCCGACACATTAATCAATAATGCATCAGGAAATAGAATTATTAGCTTCCTTGATGGTAATGCCGGATATAATCAGATTTTCATGGCCGAAGAAGATGCGTCTAAAACGGCCTTTATATGTCCAGGCTTCATTGGTTTATTTGAGTGGGTTGTCATGACATTTGGTTTGAAAAATGCTGGTGCTACTTATCAAAGGGCTATGAATTTGATCTTCCATGAATTGTTAGGAAACACTGTAGAAGTTTACATTGATGATATTGTAGTCAAATCGGCTGAGTTTTGTTCTCATATAGCTGATTTGCGCAAAGCCTTTGATAAAATGCGTCAGTATGGTTTGAAAATGAACCCACGTAAATGTGCTTTTGGAGTGTAGGCTGGTAAGTTTTTAGGATTTGTCATACATGAACATGGTATAGAGATAGACCCTGACCGAATCAAGTCTATTCGGAATGTGGGACCTCCGACCTGTAAGGTCGAGGTACAGAGGTTTCTCGGCAAGGTGAATTATTTATGAAGGTTTATTTCTAACCTAGCTGGGAAGATTGTTGCGTTCACCCCTATTCTTCGGCTTAAGAATGATGCCGAATTCGCTTGGGGGGCAGAACAACAAGAAGCATTTGATCTTATCAAAAAATACTTATCTTCAGCTCCCGTATTAAAAGCACCACGAGCAGGAGTACCATTCCGATTATACATTGCAGCTGAAGATAAGGTCATTGGGGCTGTTCTGACACAAGAAACCGAGGGGAAGGAGCATGTGGTGACATATCTGAGCCGAAGGTTGGTGGATGCTGAAACAAGGTACACTTTTATTGAGAAGTTATGCTTATGCTTGTTTTATGCATGCACCAAATGTAGATGTTATTTACTGTCTAGTCATTGCACTGTTTCTGGTCAAGCCGATGTGATCAAATACATGTTGCATAACCCAATTATGAGTGGTAGAATTGGTAAGTGGGCTTATGCACTCATAGAATATGACTTGGCCTATGAACCATTGAAATCTATGAAAGGCCAAGTCGTAGCGGATTTCATTGTAGAACATCGGGTTAATGATATTCATGAACTAGACATGTCATACCTCACTATTACTCCTTGGACTTTATATTTTGATGGATCGGTTTGCAATGAAGGGCAAGGAATTGGCATTGTGCTTGTTTCACCAAGTAATGTCTTCTTTGACTTCTCTAGCCGATTGAAAACTTATTGCACTAATAATCAAGCTGAATATGAGGCCCTCCTATTCGGCTTAGAACTTTTAAATGGTATGGGAGTAAAACATGTGAAGGTTGAAAGCTCTCTTGTGAGTTTTGGTGTTTGGATGACAACTCAATTAAAGGACTAACAAGTGTACTAAGTGTTGAACAGGTGCTTAAGGTAAAGTCTACAAGGTTCAACACAAGTGAACAAATGTGATGGTCCAAGAACTGGATTATGGATACATAATGGACATCACAAGTAAGATGGACATTGCATAAAGTGAGACTCGGGTGCGTAGCTTGGAGACAACTGATTAAGCCAAGGACGGAGGCAAGAAGAGCTTCGAGGTACCAAGTGCACGGGAGAAAGTCAAGGAGGCTGAGGAACCCAAAGCCAAGGGTGAAGAAGAAGGCTTGCAAAGTCAAGGGTGATCGAGTTGAGAACAGCTATGGCACATCGAGGATCACTACATAAGGACGTGACTTACAACCAATGAGGTAACAGCTATAGTTATGTGGTGTAAGTCATAAGGCTCAAGACCAAGCTCTAAGAAGGAGATCAAGGTCACTAGAAGGAAAACAAGTGTCAAAACCAGAACTGGAAGCAGCCCAAAAGAGCTAAGTTCACCTTGATCTTTAGTTTGGGTTGTTCCTATGTTTGGAGATGTTCTATGTGACCTTTGCAGGATGTTGGAGATAAGAAATGTCAATCTAGATCAAGTCAAGCCGACTTGATGATTTATGAATCCAACATCAAAGATCAAGCATGTGAAATGCTATAGATGTAATAATTAAGAGAAGGTATGTTTCTAGACTTAGTACATTGGTTTTGTGTACTAATATACTTGTCTAAGTGTTAGAAACAGACAGAAGAAGAAAAGAAAAGAGGAGAAAAAGGCTTGGCTGTGTACAGCCAAGACTCAGCTCGGTCTGGCACACCGGACTGTCCGGTGTGCACCGGACAGTGTCCGGTGCGCCAGGCTGACTCGGCGCGAACAGGCCGCTCTCGGGAATTCGCCGACGGCGTACGGCTAAAATTCACCGGACTGTCCGGTGTGCACCGGACTGTCCGGTGAGCCAACGGACGGACGGTCCAACGGTCGGCAGCGCAATCTGCGCGAGACACGTGGCCGAGCCAACGGTCGGAAGGGGGCACCGGACTGTCCGGTGTGCACCGGACATGTCCGGTGCGCCAACGGCTCCAAGACTGCCAACGGTCGGCTTCGCCGTAAAAGGAAAGAAATCGGGCACCGGACAGTGTCCGGTGTGCACCGGACTGTCCGGTGCGCCACCCGACAGAAAGAAAGTATTGCCTTCCAAATGGGATTCCAACGGCTCCTAGGCCCCTTGTGCCTATAAAAGGGACCCCTAGGCGCCTCAAGCAAAAAAGTAGCGCAGCCAACAAGTGTAGACTTCACTCGAATCAATTCTCACTCTCCCTCTTGTGTGTAACTCTATAGTTTGTGTAGAAGGCACAGCTATAAGCCTTAGAAGAGAGGAGAAGTGCTGCTTAGAGCTAGAGCAAGGTCTTGAGCGTATCGTTACTCTGCCGGGGTGCTGCCAAGAAGTTTGTAAGCAGCCGCGGTTCTGTTGTAACCCCACTCAATAGTGAAAGGCTCTATCTGTCATACTGACAGATTTGAGCAAACGGAGGAAGGAGTTGAAATAGACTCCAAGCCCAGGTGTGGCTAACTCCAACGAGGACTAGGCAAGCATTTCAGGCTTGGCCGAACCTCGGGATAAATCCTTGCGTCTGTGTGCTCTGTTCTGTATTGTACTCTGACTCTCTGTCTTACTCGCTTATATATCTGCACTTCACTACTTACTTGTGGTACTAGCTTTCCTTGAAGTGCAGGATATTCGTAAGACAGGAACTTCAATTCCACTGCAACCTACTCGAAGGATTCTTCACTCCACTGCGATCCTGTCTTCGAGTAGAGTAAGATTTAAGTTTTAAAGTAATAAGTTTTATTCGCCTATTCACCCCCCCCCCTCTAGGCGACATCTAGATCCTGTTCCCGGGCCAAAGGGAACTTTCAATTGGTATCAAAGCTAGGCCTCTCCAGTGTGGGCTTAGCCGTCCGGAGATAACGATGTCGTCACAAGAGGTAACTGTAGAACTTCTTTTAGGCGATGGCTCTAATTATAAATCTTGGTCTGTCTCTATTTATAATGCTTTCATGAGTATTGATCCTGATTTGAGACAGATCTTTAGGAGAAGTATTTTTCCATCTGATATTAGTAAAAATCCCTCTAATGATGAACTAAGATGTTTTTCTCTCAATCACCGTGCTTGCAGCATCTTAGTTGATTCTCTTTCTAGAGGTGCTTATTTTGCCATCATGAGTAGTGATAATGATTTAATTGTTGATGCTCATGATTTATGGAATAAAATTAAAGTAAAATATTTTGTGGCAAATTGTACTACTTCTACTCCCTATATTGCTTGTGATACTAACCATTCAAAGGGAGAAGAACAAGAACGATGGCACCCAAACGATGAATCCACCTCACCGACAGGTTTGTCTTCCACTAGTTATAAATGTTTTCTTGCTAACAATGATAGTGGAAACGAAAGCGATGATGAGGAGGAATATGAGGATGATAGCGAGGATGAGTCTTCATCACCACAAGGTACATTTTCCTGTATTGCTTCCACTAATAATAATGACAGGGAAAATGAGACCGGTGATGTGGAAGAAGAGGAGATTCGCCGGTTCTACACCCATCTCAACAAAGAAGACAAAGTGCTCTTGGTTAAGTTGTTGAGGAAGAACAAGGAACAAGGCGAGACGCTTCTCAGGCTAGAGGAGACTCTCATCAAAACCAACGACAGCCTGGAGAAGATGACCAAAGAACATGAGGAGCTAAAGTGCTCTCATGATAATTTGGTCCAACGGTATGAATCTATTTTATTTGAGCAAAGAAATAATCATGATGTATTATCTGATGTTGCTCAACTTAAAACTGAGAATTCTATGCTTAAGAGTCAAGTAGAAATGATAAATTTAGAAAAACTTGCTCTAAGTGAAAAATATGATATGCTATCTTATTCTCATAATGAATTAGTTGATGACCATATCATGCTTAATGATGCTCATGAGGTTGTAATTTCAAACTTAAATCCATGTGAACCTCATTCTCGCAAGTGTGCGCATTTGAATTGTATATCATCATGTGCTAACCCCTGTTGCTCAAAAGAAAGCCAATCATTGATTGAGCAACAAGTTTTAGGGTCACAAAAGAAATTCTATCGGAATAAGAAGCAACGACAACTGAGGAGAAGGCGCTTAGCTCAACTCTCTCAAGATATCCACGGGCACGTGGTGAAGAAGCTTGAGAAAGGAAAAACTGCAGCAAGTGTTAAGCTCAATAAGAAGAATGTTCCCAAAGCTATAAATGAAGAAATCAACATGAACGAGGAAAAAGGTAAAAATTCAATTAGTCATGTTGTTTGTACTAATCATCTCTCCATGTCCTTCAAGTACAAAAAGGTAAAAGGAAAAAGGAGGTGTTTCAAGTGCAAGAAGCTAGGCCACCTCATCGCATCTTGTCCATACAAAGACAAGAATGAAGGGACAAGGAGTTGTTTTGGATGCAACAAAAAGGACCACACGATCACTTCATGTCCAGTCATGAAGAATCAAGGATGTGCATCCTCCAAGGTGACCCTCACCAAGGAAAATGACACACAGCAAGCGTCGTGTCAAGTTGAGCGACGCTTCTGCTACAAGTGTGGTGAGCAGGGTCATCTATCCAAGGTATGTTATAAAGGTAAGATTCCTAAGCAAGTGAATTTGTGTCAATCTTATTCGGGTAGGAGACCCAAATCATACACTTGTGCTAGATCTATAACGAGATCACCTAGAACTAGCACAAAGGCAATTTGGGTACCAAAGGCACATTTAGATGATCATTATGGACCCATTCCGAGATGGGTACCAAACTGTGCTAACTAGACCATGCAGGTGCCTTGAGATGGACTGGAGACCATGGGAGAGCTTAAGACGGTTATCTAAAACTCTATGCTTAAGCTATTAATTATTTTGGTGTTTATTGACCCAAGGTTGAATTATTGTGAAACACTAATCCCATGTTCATCTCAAGTGAAATAAGGTGTATAGGTCCTGAAACATTATTGGTGTATCAAGTAAAGGACGTTGATAAGAATTTACAACTTGCTCTCCAAAGGATAGTACCCGTGTGTTTTAAGTACATAATTGCAATTTAGTATTGCTCTTAAGTTGGCTTGTTGTGCTACCTATCTTTGGAGTAGTTATGCTTTATGATTGCCTGTGTTAAATGAATCATAATGAAGTCTGCTTAATCATGACTGGTGCTATACAGGATATATCTTTTGAATCATTCATGGGTAACTCTTTTATTTGTTATATCCACAACGATTAACTCTCTTGGTGTACATGGATAAACCTGTAACTTTTTGTAAATCATGCTATGTGTAATTATGACATTTTGTTTAGTCCATGATTACCCTAGTTTGGTACTGTGTGAATTTCAAATCCATGTCGTGCCCTTTTGAGCTATGAGGTGCATGAGCAAAAGGAGCCCTGAATTGGTGATAACTAGTGCTCTCATAAAGTCAAAGGTATGGAAAATGGAACTGTGCAATTTTATTGATTATCTTGAAATTCCATTGATAGTGATCATAGCTGTGTTCTTACATTTCATTGGTAGTATCGTGGCTTATGCATTAGAATATTGTTTCTTTTGGTGTACCTAAAGAACCTTCTTAACTATGATGTGCTTGTCTTTCAATTGGTATATGCAATGATAGTTAAATATGAAGCATGTCTAAGTTGCGTGTAAATGTTATACTTCCTTGAGTATTGAATTGGCTTAGATGCCACTGAGGCGTGCATTGTTGTATTTAGACAACCTTTCATTTAGTCTTCAATTGGTGTTAAGTGGCTTTTCATTTGATATGCAAATTGGCATCTTTGGGTGATGAAAGTGGTAGAGTATTTCTTGACCAAGGTATGTTGTGATCCCCTCTAGTTCTAAGGAAGCTAGAATGTGCAAAGTGCAAGTCATTCAAATACTTGATGCACAACCTTAGGGGGAGCACACATAACTTGTGTCTTTTGAGACTAACTGTTTCTTGAGCAATCTTGTATAGTCTCTAGGTGGAAAAGAGAAGATAAGCAAGAAATGGAGCAATCAGGACTTGGGTACCTCTGTAAGTCAAGAAATTGGTATCTCAAGTTGTGAGTAAGTGCATATTTTTAGATTGCTCATGCTCTATAATATCTGGTGATAATAGATGCTTATTCCTAAATATCATGGAGCCATGATAATAAATGAACTTTGCAATTGGTATCCTTAAATTGGTATCTTTCAATTGGTAGCCGTAATAGTTCGCTTCAATTGACATCTTTTGATAATCATGAGAATAGAAGTTTCTTCTTGTGCCCAATACTATAACTTGTTCTAAGTTGGTGTCTAAGCAACAAGAAAAAGTTAGGAGAAAGAATCAGGCACAAGTGTGGAGAAGCTCTCGAGAGATTAACTACTTTCAAGATGGGAAGTACACTACAACATGGTAAAGGTACAAAAGGGAGTATTAATCTTTTTGCATATATGTATCTTACCTAAATGTTGATAGTGCATATGCTCAATAAGTAAGGGGGAGTTTTGATAGTCGTTTTTTTCCTCCTTGACACCCTGCTGTCCCTTGACATCATCCTATGTTCTTGCTTGAGTAAGGTTTTTGGTGTTTGATGTCAAAGGGGGAGAATTTGTGTATTAAAGCTTATCTCAACCTAAGAGGAAAGCTTATCCTAAGGGGTGATGTGTTAGTTTAAGCTTTGCTAGTGTGTTATTCATATGCTTCCTGCAGTATTATATGTGTTGCATCATATGGACTAGTGCTTCCGTTGCTATGAATTAATTGGCATCTATTGTGTTCATTCTGAAATAGATAGTCATGTGGTTAATGGTGCTTTAAGATTGCTTTCAATTAGTGTCTTAGTTTGAATTGGTATCTTAATTATGAATAGTGGTAGGATGATATCACTGTGATATATCCACTAAATTGGATGGTGTTTAACTCT
This sequence comes from Zea luxurians, assembly GCA_029449295.1. Taxonomy (NCBI): domain Eukaryota; kingdom Viridiplantae; phylum Streptophyta; class Magnoliopsida; order Poales; family Poaceae; genus Zea; species Zea luxurians. Next base: position 80,878,992 of record JAOPSE010000003.1, on the reverse strand, counting down.
GATTATGTGCATTTGTGTGTTATAGCATCATGGTTTGATCCTTGCCACAATGCATACTAAAAGGTGCTAAGGTGTAGAAATGCTTCGTATTGCCTAAGTATGTGCAAATTGGCGTCTGAGGCCAAAATTATGTTTTTGAAGTAAGCACATATTTAGGGGGAGCATTCTCTAAACTTAGAATTGAAAATTTGTACTTCAAATCTTATTCTTATGTAAGCTTTAATTGTGTTGCCATCAATCACCAAAAAGGGGGAGATTGAAAGCTCTCTTGTGAGTTTTGGTGTTTGGATGACAACTCAATTAAAGGACTAACAAGTGTACTAAGTGTTGAACAGGTGCTTAAGGTAAAGTCTACAAGGTTCAACACAAGTGAACAAATGTGATGGTCCAAGAACTGGATTATGGATACATAATGGACATCACAAGTAAGATGGACATTGCATAAAGTGAGACTCGGGTGCGTAGCTTGGAGACAACTGATTAAGCCAAGGACGGAGGCAAGAAGAGCTTCGAGGTACCAAGTGCACGGGAGAAAGTCAAGGAGGCTGAGGAACCCAAAGCCAAGGGTGAAGAAGAAGGCTTGCAAAGTCAAGGGTGATCGAGTTGAGAACAGCTACGGCACATCGAGGATCACTACATAAGGACGTGACTTACAACCAATGAGGTAACAGCTACAGTTATGTGGTGTAAGTCATAAGGCTCAAGACCAAGCTCTAAGAAGGAGATCAAGGTCACTAGAAGGAAAACAAGTGTCAAAACCAGAACTGGAAGCAGCCCAAAAGAGCTAAGTTCACCTTGATCTTTAGTTTGGGTTGTTCCTATGTTTGGAGATGTTCTATGTGACCTTTGCAGGATGTTGGAGATAAGAAATGTCAATCTAGATCAAGTCAAGCCGACTTGATGATTTATGAATCCAACATCAAAGATCAAGCATGTGAAATGCTATAGATGTAATAATTAAGAGAAGGTATGTTTCTAGACTTAGTACATTGGTTTTGTGTACTAATATACTTGTCTAAGTGTTAGAAACAGAAAGAAGAAGAAAAGAAAAGAGGAGAAAAAGGCTTGGCTGTGTACAGCCAAGACTCAGCTCGGTCTGGCACACCGGACTGTCCGGTGTGCACCGGACAGTGTCCGGTGCGCCAGGCTGACTCGGCGCGAACAGGCCGCTCTCGGGAATTCGCCGACGGCGTACGGCTAAAATTCACCGGACTGTCCGGTGTGTACCGGACTGTCCGGTGAGCCAACGGTCGGACGGTCCAACGGTCGGCAGCGCAATCTGCGCGAGACACGTGGCCGAGCCAACGGTCGGAAGGGGGCACCGGACTGTCCGGTGTGCACCGGACATGTCCGGTGCGCCAACGGCTCCAAGACTGCCAACGGTCGGCTTCGCCGTAAAAGGAAAGAAATCGGGCACCAGACTGTCCGGTGCGCCACCCGACAGAAAGAAAGTATTGCCTTCCAAATGGGATTCCAACGGCTCCTAGGCCCCTTGTGCCTATAAAAGGGACCCCTAGGCGCCTCAAGCAAAAAAGTAGCGCAGCCAACAAGTGTAGACTTCACTCGAATCAATTCTCACTCTCCCTCTTGTGTGTAACTCTATAGTTTGTGTAGAAGGCACAGCTATAAGCCTTAGAAGAGAGGAGAAGTGCTGCTTAGAGCTAGAGCAAGGTCTTGAGCGTATCGTTACTCTGCCGGGGTGCTGCCAAGAAGTTTGTAAGCAGCCGCGGTTCTGTTGTAACCCCACTCAATAGTGAAAGGCTCTATCTGTCATACTGACAGATTTGAGCAAACGGAGGAAGGAGTTGAAATAGACTCCAAGCCCATGTGTGGCTAACTCCAACGAGGACTAGGCAAGCATTTCAGGCTTGGCCGAACCTCGGGATAAATCCTTGCGTCTGTGTGCTCTGTTCTGTATTGTACTCTGACTCTCTGTCTTACTCGCTTATATATCTGCACTTCACTACTTACTTGTGGTACTAGCTTTCCTTGAAGTGCAGGATATTCGTAAGACAGGAACTTCAATTCCACTGCAACCTACTCGAAGGATTCTTCACTCCACTGCGATCCTGTCTTCGAGTAGAGTAAGATTTAAGTTTTAAAGTAATAATTTTATTCGCCTATTCACCCCCCCCCTCTAGGCGACATCTAGATCCTGTTCCCGGGCCAAAGGGAACTTTCAAAGGTATTTGGCGATTCTCAGCTGGTTGTCCAACAAGTGTTAGAAGGATATCAATGTTTTGATGGTACTCTAAATAGTTATCTTGAGAGATGTTGAAGCATAATCCATTCTTTTGACGAATTCAGTATTCGGCATATCTCTAGAGTTGAGAATCATAGAGCTAACGATTTGGCACAAGATGCATCAGGTTATCGGATAAAGAGAGGGAAATTTCACAAAACTGAAATTCTGATAACCAGTGCAGAGCCAAATTCCCAGGTCGCGGACTGTCCGCGTGATGACGCCGGACCGTCCGGGGTTACCAGAAATGTTCTCTTAATCGATTCGGCTGACAATGAAGCCGATGCAAGCGATTGGAGGACACCTATACTTAATTATTTACGAAATCCCAATATCAGGACAGATAAGAACATTCGGCGAACAGCTTTCAAGTATGTTTTGATGAGTGATGAACTTTACCACCGAACAGTCAATGACGTCCTGCTGAAGTGCTTGGGCCCAGATGATGCTATATTAGCCATGGCCGAAGTACATGAAGGAATTTGTGGTACTCATCAATCGGCTCCAAAGATGAAGTGGTTGTTGCGAAGGTCTGGTTTTTATTGGCCTAGTATGATAGCTGATTGTTTCAAGTACTATAAGGGATGTCAAGTGTGTCAAAAATTCGGCGACCTACAGTTGGTCCCTGCAGCCGAATTACATCCTATCATCAAGCCTTGGCCGTTCAGAGGATGGGGATTAGACTTTATTGGAGAAATTCATCCTTCATCATCAAAGGGGCATTGGTTTGTGTTAGTTTCCACTGACTATTTCACCAAATGGACTGAAGTCGTTGCTCTGAAAAACATGACACACAAGGAGGTAATTGAGTTTATAACTGAGCATATTATTCATAGATTCGGCATTCCCCAGACCTTGACTATAGATCAAGGGACTTCTTTTATGTCAAAGGAGGTACGTGAATTTGCTGAATTATACAGAATTAAGCTGCTTAATTCATCTCCATATTATGCTCAGGCCAATGGACAAGCCGAGTCTAGTAATAGGACATTGATTAATTTGATAAAAAAGAAGATATCTGATAATCCTAAACATTGGCATAAGATTTTGTCCGAAGCTTTATGGGCTCATAGAATATCTAAACATAGTGCTACTGAAGTATCTCCTTTTGAGCTTGTCTATGGGCAGGAAGCAGTATTGCCTGTGGAAATAAGTTTGAATGCTGTCAGGGTCGCCAGACAAAATGATCTAACTGTCACTGATTATTATAATTCAATGATGGATAATATTGATGAGGTGACCGACAAGAGGGTGATAGCTTTGGGAGCAATAGAAAAGGACAAGATTATGGTAGCCAGGGCCTACAACAAGAAGGTCAAAGTAAAGTCATTTCAAGTAGGAGATCTGATGTGGAAGACCATCTTGCCTCTAAGGAATAAAGACCAGAAGTTTGGGAAGTGGTCGCCAAGCTGGGAGGGTCCTTATAAAGTAAAACAGGTGATGTCTGGTAACGCGTATTTGCTACAAACATTACAAGGCAAGGATTTACCAAAGGCTTTGAATGGGCGTTTCCTCAAACAGTACCAAAGGCTTTGAAATGGCAAGATGCCTAAGAGAACCGATGTGATCACATCGAGTTAGTTGCTTTTGGTTCGCCCAGCTCCACCAAAAGGCAGGGGGGCATATGTTTGAACCGTAAAAGAGCCGGCGGACGGTCCGGCCCTGAGGCCGGACGGTCCGCGGTCCGGACAGTCCGCGCCTGTGGGCCGGACGGTCCGCGCGTGCGCAGAACAGATTAGGGTTCCGAGTTTTGTGCTACGGTTGTTAGCTAGATTCGCGGAATTAGCTCGGAATCAGTTGTGTAAAGGGTCCAGCCCCCTCCTCTATAAATAGAGAGGTCTACGACCGATTTGGAATCAACAATCAAATCAATACAACTTCTATTTCGCATTTTATCCTAGGAGTAGTTCTAGTCTAGTTTAGGTTTAGCTATCCAATCCCCAAATTCTTCGTCTCTCTTCGGCTCTACGTCGATTAGAGGAGTCTAGGTCGGCCAGCCCGAGCCTAGACACAACCTAGGATCTCTACTCCCCGACGGGGTCCCTCCCGGAAGCGAGATCCAGGCGCCGTCGGCGATCTCCCGCCGTCCCTGCGTACGCGCGGACCGTCCGGCCCCAGGGCGTGGACCGTCCGGCCGTCAGGCAGGAGCCCTAGCCGCGCACCAGGCCGCGGACCGTCCGGCCCCAGGCCGCGGACAGTCCGCTCCTGCGCAGAGAGTACCACCGCGCCTCGCACCAGGCTGCGGACCGTCCGCCCCTGTGCAGAGGGCACCGCCACGGTTCTTGTTGAGTGTTTGACGCTCCGAAAAGACGTCAACACTCACTATTAGCCCTACATGTACACGAAGACAAATGTGATCTGTTATGGCGCTGGAAAGGTGGAGCTTGCCGACAACCTTCAAGCAATTCACTAGTGCGTGTCCTGCTCTCTCGACCTGTGATTGTCAACCTGACACTAATCAACGTAGGCCAGTATCAGCTGATGACATAGCCACGCGTGCGGTTGGTATCGACCGTCGTCGCCTCATTGCCGGTTATAGCTCGTGGTTGATTCAGTTGTCGATCGGATGTTAGGCCGTGTTTCAATCTCACGGGATAAATTTTAGCTTCCTGCTAAACTTTAGCTATATGAATTGAAGTGCTAAAGTTTAGCTTCAATTACCACTATTAGCTCTCCTGTTTAGATTACAAATGGCTAAAAGTAGCTAAAAAAGCTGCTAAAGTTTATCTCGCGAGATTGAAACAGAGCCTTACTCGACTCTATCATAGATCGATACCAACTGTCTGTTGACACGCAAAGCTTTTTATATATTCATGCCCTTTTAAATTTGGTCTATAAATAGGAACGGAGTATTTGAACTCATTCACGTATCTCACACCCAGTAAAGAAACTTGTACGACCGACCGTTTAGCAATTATTGTTGGAGAGGTGACGAACCTGTATATTTAAAGCTGGTATACCTAGCCGGTTTTGTAGTAACATTGTTGTTTTCTACTCCCTCGTTCATATTGTTCGTTTTAGCTCTTTATTTTTATGTCCATTTCAAATAGATGATAATAGATCTAGACACATTTAAAATAAATACATCAAATATTATATAAATCCATTAACATTTCAAAACTAATATTTTTTTGGATGGAGGGATATTAAATAATAGAGTTTAGCTCCGTAAAAAACAATATATCTAGATACATTTCAAAAGCTATATGTTCTTAGAAAAGGCTGAACTGCATATAATTTAGAACAAAAAAGTAAAAAAGGCAAAATTAGAGCTCCATGTTTTTGTTCGCTTAGCATAATCATCAGTTTATCAAATACTTCTACAAAGAGTTTTTGAAGATGGAGACGATGGCTACATCTAAACATGGCAAGATATGTCAATATTGTGCAGCATGACACAAAGAAGATAATGTATGTCGGTGTGTGATCAGCTTATCTCTACATAGTGCATGTCTGAAACGCAAATATCATTCAGATTCATCGTAGTTTTCACTTCAAAATTTTGTTGAGTCTGCGGAAAGCTAACAAAATGTTTAGTCCTGTTATTCACAAGTAGCAACATATTTCCCACAAAGGGCACAAGATAAAAAAAAAAAGGCACACAGCAAACATCAATTGTCATGTGTGATCATAACACTGGTCGTCATTTGTTGATCGTTGCTCCCTCAAGATAGCTAGTGAACAAGGCTAAGAGATCTATTCCACTTGCATCTGTGCTCCACGGTTCTTTGTTTGCAAAAGCGACTAGATCGGATAGAAGCGCAAAAATGGAGAGCAACTTCGCAACAATCTTCCATTGTAGTACTGCTCAAGATGATGTTCCCTCGCCAGGCTCTCCAATTTGGATGGAAGTTCTCGACAGGCTTGCTTCAAGTTCATTCAATTCATCAATGTCTAAGTCATCGTCAACATCGATATCATCGTCGTCAGGCTCCTCAACCTCCTTGCCATTAGATGTTGATGAACTTGGACCTGGATCCTGACTTTTATTGGTCTGTCACATGGGAGAAAAATACATGTTAGAATAGATCCATAAAAAATAGATATTTGTTAAAATTAATTGTAAATCATCCAGCATAAAGATATATAAGATTTATCCATTAAATTACATGTAAAAGCATGCACTGAATTGGGCGATTGTGATATCCCGGCCCAGTGGATGATGATATCCTAGCCTAAGACTTAATAGAATTTATAAAGTACTCATACCAACAAGTTGCATCTTTTTTCGAAAGCCTATTTCGAAAGAACCTTCAGGTTAAGCGTGTTTGGCCTAGAGAAACCTTAGGATGGGTGACAACCGGGAAGTTTTCCTGGGTGCGCATGAGTCCTATAAGGCTGTCAAGAGTAAAGTGCGCATAAAAGACTCGTGTTGGTCTGTGAGAATGTTCTATGGTCCTAAAGTGCGCATAAAAGACTTGTGTTGGTCTGTGGGAATGTTTTATGGTACTATAGGGCTGTCACGAGTAAGTACCGATGGTCTGAGAGTGAAAAGAGTGTTACAGAGATGCAATAGGTACACAAGTAATGCACCTTCAAGTAGAGGTTAAATAACAACTAGTACAATGCCGGTGTGTGTCTTTCTTCATCTTTCTTCGCCGTGTCCCTGCACACACTGACTAAAGACACAGACACAAACAACTGAAAGGCCTAGCGCCTGGAACTAACTAAAAGACACTAAATTGAAGAAATGTGCTAACGGAAGAAACGATGAAGGTGGGTTATAGTCTGCAACAGCAACACAGGCGAGCGACATCCTCATCGGAGAAGCTCTGGGGTTCCGCCAGGGGCAGCATACTCGGCCGACGTGGAGGTCAGAGCCACAAGCAACAACCACCCACGTTGGGCAACAACCGTGCGCTTCCAAAACAGGTGTTCGTAGTAGAGAAGAACTCTAAGGACATTTTTGTAAAATGGACAACGGTGGAAATGGGGAAACTAGTGCTTTACAGGAGTAGAGAATGTTCTTTTTTTCTAGGATAACACGAGTCTCTGTAGTAGTCCAGGAGGCAAGCAAACACACACATCTCTGGACTATGGCAGGCGCTAAGGCCCTGCATTAGAACAAGCAGGGTAAGACAAAATATTTGTTTGGTGGGTGCATTCATACAAAAACGAACCAGTCCTAGAATCAGTTGTACTCAGTATTTTTTTCCTTATCAATCAATGAAACAACACGCACCTCTTCTGCATGTTCAAGAAAAACTTTAAATAAAAAAAGATAAATGTGATATGAGATAAACAATTTTTGAGTGTGTTGTTACTTATTTTGTTAGACTACCCGTCTAGGGTTTGTGTTATTCCCCTTGTAATGACCGTTATACCCCATGTGTAATGGGCCTGGCCCAGTTACTCACTCTATTAATATCACTCCCAACCCCTGTTTAGGGTATGGGTTCCTATTCTAACATGGTATCAGCTTAGGGTTTCATCTTCTCTGTTCCTGCCAGCCGCCAGGGGCATCCTCACCTTGCGCAGCCGCCAGGGGGCTCCCCTCCCCTGCAGCCGATCGGCCTCCTCCCCTGCCGTCGGCACCTCCCGCCGCCGGCCCTCTCCCTCCCGCCGGTCCCGCGCCAGGGCGTCTCCGCGGCGCCGCACCACGCGCAGGGCCGCCTCGGCTTCTACCTCCCGGTGCGGCAGTACTCGTCCCCGCCGGTCCCGCGCAAGGGCGTCTCCGCGGCGCCGCACCACGCGCAGGGCCGCCTCGGCTTCTCCCTCCCGTCGCCGCCGGCCCCTCTCCCTCTCCTGCCGCCTCCCTCCAACAGCAGGCGGCCTGCCCTGCGCGCCCGGCGCGCCCCAGCGCCCTGCGTCCCGCCGTCGACGTCCCGCCCTGCGCGCCCGTCGCCAGGACACGCCCCAGCCGCCGGCGTCCCAGCCGCACCTGGTGGCGGCTTGACTGCGTCCGCGCCCGCGACTCGTCTCCAGCATCCGCAGCAGGCCCGCGTCCCTCCCTAACGGCCGCGCCCGCCCTGTCTCCGGCCGCCGGCCGCGCTCCTTCCTCCAGCCGCCAGGGCGCGACCCGGCCAAGCCGACCGGCGCCGGGCGTCCTCATGCACCGCGCCAGTGCCCGCGTCCACGGTCGTGCTGCAGCCGCAGCCGCCCGGCCCTCACCGCTCCTGCTGGCGTCCCCGCTGCTCGGCAGCCTTCTCCCTGCCTCACCCGACCAGGAGCACCCGCTCGGAGGACCCGCGCCCCTGCTGTTCCGCGCCCGGCTGTCCAGTCCGCGCCTCCCTGCGTCGGCCTGCACCGGTCGCCATGAGCTTTACCTCGCCCGCCGCTCTCGTGACCGTGCGTGTCCTCCTCCACGACGGCCAGCTCATCCGGGGCATGTTCGTGTCCTTCGATCCAGTCTGGAACCCTATTCTTCGGGACTGCGTCGAGGTCCACCCTCAGACGGGCCGTCACGTGCCTGGACCGCTTGTCTTCCCACGTGCTGCGATCGCCTCCCTAGCGGTTGAGCCCGTGTCATCTCCCTCCCTTCCTAGTGCCTCTGTCGGGGCCCCTTCTTTGGCCCTCTCCGCTCACACCGTACCTTCGCCACTTCCGCCTCCCCAGACTACCACCGATTGGGTGGTTGACTCCGGGGCCTCCTACCACACTACCCCCACCACTACTTCGTTACTCCACTCCCATCCTCCCCACCCCTCACATCCTACCTCCATCGTCGTCGGCAACGGTTCCACCCTCCCGGTCACCTCAGTAGGTACATCGGCTCTTCCGGGACCATTCTGCCTTAACGACGTCCTTGTTGCTCCCGGACTAACTCATCCCCTCCTCTCGGTTCGTCGCTTCACTAGTGACAACCAGTGCTCTATGGAGTTCGACCCCTGGGGCCTCACCATACGCCACCTTCCCACACATGCTGTGCTCGCTCGCTGTAACAGCTCTGGCCCCCTCTATTCTCTTCACTTGCCCTCCACTCCCCACACCAGAGGAGCCTCTTCTCCTGTACTTAATATTACCACCACATCACATGCTCTTGCTACTACCACCACCTCCTCCGCCATTTGGCACCGTCGCCTCGGGCACCCTGGACCTGACGTCATGTCCCAGCTTTCCGGCCACTCCGACATATCATATACTCGGGGCTCTTCTGAGCGCCTCTGTCATGCTTGTCAGCTCGGCCGTCACTCCCGTCTTCCCTTTTCCACTTCCACATCCAGGGCTGTTCAGGCCTTTGATCTTGTCCACTGTGATCTCTGGACATCTCCTGTCCTTAGTCTCTCCGGCTACAAATACTACCTGGTCATTCTGGATGACTACTCCCATTTCCTTTGGACTTTCCCCCTTCGGCTGAAGTCCGATACGTTTACCACCCTTACTCACTTCTTCGCCTGGGTATCCACCCAGTTCCGGCGCCCGGTCCGTGCCCTGCAGTGCGACAATGGCCGCGAGTTCGACAACAACGCCTCCCGCTCTTTCTTCCTCACTCATGGCATCCAGTTGCGTCTCTCGTGTCCCTACACCTCTGCTCAGAACGGCCGGGCCGAGCGCATGATTCGCACCACCACCAACATGATCCGCTGCCTTCTCTTTCAGGCGTCTCTCCCTGCCACCTACTGGGCAGAGGCCCTTCATACCGCCACGCATCTCCTCAACCGTCTTCCCTCGAAGGCGGTGAGCCACCCTACACCTCACTTCGCCCTGTACGGCACATCCCCTTCCTACGACCACCTGCGCGTGTTCGGCTGTGCCTGCTACCCTAACACTTCCGCTACCGCCCCTAACAAGCTTTCTCCTCGCTCCACTCGCTGCCTCTTCCTTGGCTACTCCCCTGACCACAAGGGGTACCGATGTCTGGACCTCACCTCCCACCGCATCATCATCTCTCGTCATGTCATCTTTGACGAAGATGTGTTTCCCCTTGCTGGCTCCACCCCACCCACCGATCTCGACTCCCTCCTCGAGTCCAACCCGATTCCTCCCCCACCTTCGGCTCCCCGTCTTGCGTCGTTACCTGCTCCTCGTGCGGCACCCACGACCTCTTCCGCGACACGCGCGGCCCCGTCGACCCCGCCTGCGCCTCGCGCGGCCCCGTCGACCCCGCCTGCACCACGCGCAGCCCCGTCGGTCCTGCCTGCGCCACGCGCGGCCCCGTCGACCCCGCCTGCGCCACGCGCGGCCCCGTCGCTCCTGCCTGCGCCACGCGCGGCCCCGTCGACCCCGCCTGCGCCACGCGCGCCTCGCGCGGCCCCGTCGACCCCGCCTGCACCACGCGCAGCCCCGGCGGTCCTGCCTGCGCCACGCGCGGCCCCGTCGACCCCGCCTGCGCCACGCGCGGCCCCGTCGCTCCTGCCTGCGCCACGCGCGGCCCCGTCGACCCCGCCTGCGCCACGCGCGGCCCCGTCGACTCCGGCTCGATTCGCCAACCCCGCCCTCGTCTACCATCGCCGCGGTCACGCCACTACCTCGGCGCCCCCCGACTCGGGCCCGTCGACGAGCGTGGCCCGATTCGCCGACCCCGCCGTCGTCTATCACCGCCGTGAGCCGGCCCCACCAGCCGCTCCCGACGTTCCGGCGGCTCACTCCGAGTCGTCCGTATACCACCCGGTCGCCATCCACCGCGACCCCGGGCACGTCCACCCGATGGTGACTCGGCGCGCTGCTGGCGTTCTCCGCCCCGTCGACCGGCTCATCCTGGCAGCCGCTACGACCAGCACTCCACCCGACGCTTCCCCGGTACCCTCCTCCGTTCGCACTGCCCTCGCCGACCCACATTGGCGTCGCGCTATGGAGGAGTACGCGGCCCTCTTGGCCAACCACACCTGGGACCTGGTGCCGCGTCCACCAGGCACCAACGTGGTCACCGGCAAGTGGCTATTTCGCCACAAGCTGACCTCGGACGGCTCCCTCGACCGCTACAAGGCCCGTTGGGTCCTTCGGGGCTTCACCCAGCGCCCCGGAGTGGACTACGACGAGACCTTCAGCCCTGTCGTCAAGTTCGCCACTGTTCGCGCCGTCCTCTCCCTCGCCCTCTCCCGCGACTGGGCGATCCATCAGCTCGATGTCAAGAATGCCTTCCTCCATGGCACTCTGACGGAGACTGTCTACTGCAGCCAGCCCACCGGCTTCGTCGACGCTGACCGTCCGGACCTGGTTTGCCGGCTGAACCGGTCCCTGTACGGCCTCAAGCAGGCGCCACGGGCTTGGTACAGTCGCTTCGCCTCCTACCTGGCCTCCGTCGGCTTCGTCGAGGCCAAGTCGGACACGTCCCTGTTCATCTACCGGCGCGGCGATGACACCGTCTACCTCCTGCTCTACGTCGACGACATTGTGCTCACGGCATCCACCGCCAACCTCCTTCACCGCACGATCGTCGCCCTTCAGCGGGAGTTCGCGATGAAGGACCTGGGGCCCCTCCACCACTTCCTCGGCATCACCGCCGAACGTCGGCCTCAGGGTCTCTTCCTCCACCAGCGCCAGTACGCCATCGACATCCTGGAGCGGGCTGGCATGTCTGACTGCAAGCCCTGCTCCACGCCTGTCGACACTCAGGCGAAGCTTTCTGAGGACGACGGGCCTCCAGTCGCCGACGCGACGTCATACCGGAGCCTCACCGGCGCGCTCCAGTACCTCACGTTCTCCAGGCCCGACATCGCCTACGCCGTCCAGCAGGTGTGCCTGCATATGCACACTCTGCGGGAGCCCCATCTCACTGCGCTCAAGCGGATTCTACGCTACCTCCGCGGCTCCCTCGACTACGGCCTCCTACTCCGCCCATCCCCGACGTCGGAGCTCGTGGTCTACACCGACGCTGACTGGGCTGGCTGTCCCGACACGCGCCGGTCCACCTCCGGCTACGCCGTCTTCCTGGGCGCCAACCTCGTCTCTTGGGCCGCCAAGAGGCAGCCCGTCGTCTCTCGCTCCAGCGCTGAGGCCGAGTACCGTGCCGTGGCCAACGGCGTGGCCGAGGCCTCCTGGCTGCGCCAGCTCCTCCACGAGCTCCACAGTCCCCTCCAGCGCGCCACCCTCGTCTACTGCGACAACGTCAGCGCGGTCTACCTCTCCACCAACCCCGTGCAGCATCAGCGCACGAAGCATGTGGAGATCGACCTGCACTTCGTCCGCGAGCGTGTCGCTGCCGGTGACGTCCGCGTTCTCAGCGTCCCCACCACGCTTCAGTTCGCCGACATCTTCACCAAGGGGTTACCGTCGAGTGTCTTTTTAGACTTTCGATCCAGTCTCAACATCTGTACAGGATAGAGTTGTGACTGCGGGGGGGTGTTAGACTACCCGTCTAGGGTTTGTGTTATTCCCCTTGTAATGACCGTTATACCCCATGTGTAATGGGCCTGGCCCAGTTACTCACTCTATTAATATCACTCCCAACCCCTGTTTAGGGTATGGGTTCCTATTCTAACATATTTAATAGTTAAACACAGGCCTGTGTATTCCTCTTCCGCGTTGAGGATAAGAGATATAGCTAGCGAAAATCATTACAGCAGGAAGACGTCCTTATCTGAGAACAATATCAGGTGCAATACAAATAAATCTATGTGCAGTTCATAGACCAAGTTCGTATTGAGACATCACAAGTTACTTCTTTGATCCCTAAATGCTCCCAAAGATTACCTAACTAGTTTATAAATGATAATATAAAAATAATAAATGGCCACATGTGGACTAGCTTGTCGCTCCCTAAATACAGTTCAGAAACCAAATCTTCTGAGTCCACCAAGTTCACGAGTCTATTGGGTTGACGAACAGGAATGACAAACGTGGTACACTGCTTGATAAAGGTTTTTGCCAAGGCCAGGACAAAACTGTTCCTGTGTTCCCAGAACAGTAACAGCTTGTCCAGAACAAGAAACATGGCATCACACCACATTCTCGGTGACATACTGACACTAATCTAGGCACTACTTAAAAGAGTTAACAACATAGAGCCATTATAAAATGTTTTAATCTTCTCTCAGGATGAAAAAGAACAAAGAAACCTCTAAGACTGTCTCTGGCGGGCAGTGTAAAATATGGGACGCAGAACTGTAGATAACGCAGAACTGTAGATGACACTGTTTGACACTAGTTGCAGAGTGAAGTTTGAAATATAGAATAAGATAGGGGATTGGATAAGGGATCTGCTGGAGATAGCCTATGAGAAGGCCAAGCCAATAACCCCTTAAATCTAGATCTGATCTGTCAACATCCACTTACGTTTTGGACAGGTTGAAAGCCAGGACTGGACATGAATGTAGAGTGGATATGGTATACCATGTATAGGCACAAATTTCAGGACTCGTATGTGGAACAAGTTTGGTGTGCTTATACAGCCTACCCACTCTTGTGTCCTTCGTAGAGATACACGGGCATGTTCATGATATATGGCGTGGGGATTGACATGCCATGTGCCACTTTGTTTCCATTTGGATGAAGGGGTACAGTTGTGTGTGTGTACCCTCTTATATGTACGTTGTTTTGTGGGCAAGGGTGGACTGGATCCAGTGTTCCAGTGGCCTAGGTCATCTTCATACTCTCAAATCTCTTATCTTACTAACCTATTATTTCTTTGACCACGCCTACTTGAAAGAGGACAAATATCAGCGAAGGAAGGAACATTTACCGATTCTTCATTGGCCTCAGACTCCTCTCTCTCATATACTTCATATGCTTCAGCATCATCAACAAACACACTTGCGTCAGCCATGAACAACTCACGGCCACTGCAAACGAAAACAGGTATAAAGATAATGAGTACATCGGGAAGGCAGCAAAAAGTTAGCTAAAATAAAAAAAGATTACCTCATGCGATCATTCTTAGCCCTCTCTGCTTTCAAGGCAGCCTGACCAGCTTCTCTTTCTTCTGCCTTCCTCCTCTTCCATTCCATGAACAATTCCGTTGTCATAGGGGTTGTAGTCTTTGTCTTTTTACGCTGTGAGATCAACATAACAAGACAAGATACAAGAACAGTGTCATAAGAATCCAATTACGCAACAATCGGTGACACCCTGATAGGTGTCGATGTATGCTCAGAACACCCAAGTTTAAGTCCTAGTCGAGGTGAATTTGGGTGCCTATTTTCTTCTTAATAAATTTCCACCTAGTTCCTTTTAGGTTGGCCTAGTTTTTTTAGGGTAAACAAGCTTCACTATACCAGAGAAAAATGATGCCAAATTGCCAATTAACACTTCATTTTACCTGATCTTCAATCTCATCTTCAATAGCTATTTTCTCACTCTCTTCCTCTAGTAAGGCCTTCATTTGTGATTTCAGTACGTATCCAGGCGGAAGGGCATGCCTGTAATGGCACTCTTTGCCGCCATTTGGGCAAACCCAGAACCATCCATACTGTTTCTTCTCCACAGCATCAAGAAAGTACTTGCAGACCTACACAGAAGAAGAAAATTACCCAAAATGCTTTCATATTTAACAAAAGTTTGCAGACTGAAAACAAAAGATTAGGTTTAAAACTCCATTGGTGTAAATAAAATCATATTACCAACTAAAATGGTCAAAGAAACAGTTGTAAGGACATAAAAAGATACTCCATTACTTCTAATTTAAAGGGTGTTTAATTTTTGGCTGACTGTTTAGATTTAGAAGGCGCACAAAGTTAAAGAAGTATCGGTTTACCAGCAAGCCCCTCATAACTATTTGCAAATGCACATTAAGTTCAAAAAAATACTCGCATGCACATCCCATTTAGCCTTTCTGCCAGCTTCTAAAGTGTTTTATTTGGCGATATTCCTGTGCACACGCAGGCAGACATGCAGCCATATGTCCATATGCCGCTGCCTATGTTACTGCATGCAAGGAATGATGTGTCATAGTAAAAACTAGCAGCATGCATGCTTAAGACTAAACAAAGGGTAACTTTATCGCTTTGGGCACCTCCTTGGTATCTGAGTCAGAAACATATTCACCCTCTAAGCCAAAAGGAAAAATAAACGATTATAAAATCTACACCAGGGTCATGAACTCATGATACAAAATGGAATGATAGTTCAGATGCCAATACATCAGAATATGATAGCATGGTAAATCTTTATAAAACTTGAATTTATGAAATATATATACAGTGCCAGTACATTGGCATTCAGTTCGTATGTCACAGGCATGAAGTTCTTCTACAAAGCATTAGTTTGTTAGTCTAACCCACTAGTAGATTTTATAGCTCATGTGTTCAGTTGCTTAATTATGATTTAAACTCCAGAATGTTTCGACAGTTATAGACAAGATGGCCACCACAATTCTAACTAGTTTGAAAACTTGATAAATATGGACATATTAACATAACATGTAAAGTGACATAGAAGATGACATGGCAAGTGACAGGCAAGGAGTAGATATTGACTGCAAAATAGGCTCAGTGTAGTGCATACAATATCGGTAGGTTTGTTTTGCTGATACTCCATCTTTTTGGATTCAACAACCTTCTCAAGAGTTTCCTGATCCCAGTCCTCCATGGTTTCTGGACATATCAAATAATGTGTGAATTCAAACAAACCAATTCTAAGAACTTGCACAGAAGGTGATAGTGATATCCAAATCCAATAATCATGTTTATTTATTACCTGTATCACGCTTGTCTGTGTAGATATCAATCTTTTCACCCTTCCTCTGGACATTCAGGTCATGAGAGAATTTGCACTTAAAACCCTTCTGGCACTGGCCAGCCTTGAAGAACTCACACAATATTGACTTGGGATCAACACCTGCATAACGTAATCTGAGGCATCAGCATCTATCAGATTGTAAAGAGGGATAGCAGCCGTAATACCTTAAATTCCCATGTTGCACTCATCCTAATAACTTGCTATATCTAAGAGCTCAAAAGTGTTCAAATTTCACAATGTACAACTTACAATAAATAACCAATCAGTGACAATCGATGACAGTAATATTAAGCACACCACTTCGTGAGTAAAAATGACATCAGAAGGAACTGTATAGCACTCTTCCATCCACATATAAAACCGAAACGAACTATACAGCATATATTTATCGACAATATGACAATTCAAGACTACTAAACTCAAGGAGATGAAGCCGTACCAACAGGGACCTTGGGCTGGCTGACGGCAACCTTGAACAGATCATTAAGCTCCTTCTCGCGCGCCTTCTCCTCTTCCTTCTTCTTCTGCTCACCCACGTCCGCATCCACATCAAAAAAAAAAACGTTAGAAGAGCGAGGCAATCGGAGCGAGCAGCGAAGGAAGCAACGGGGAGGGCTTTCGATCTGAGCGCTCTCCGGTACCTTGGCGGCGGTCTTGGTCGAGTCAGGCTTGGGCTGGACGGCCTGGTGCAGGGACTGGACGTACTTTTGGACGTTCTTGCTCTTATTCTTGTTCTTCAGCCCGAAGGTCTTGTCCTCCACGACCTTCTGCTTCTTGGCCAGCTCCGCCTTCGATGGCGCCGCTTTCTTTGGCGGCATCCTACCCCCTTAGTCCAATTCCCGTCCTCACGAAGGTTGGTCCGGGTCCGGGTCCTGGACTGGGCGGCGGGAGGATGAGGAAGCGGCGGGAGGATGAGGGTTTCGTGGGTTTGGGTCTGGCTCCTGCCTGAGCTGGGGGAGGGAAAGGCGGAGGCGAGGAGGAAGGTTCTAGAGATGGTGGTGGTCTGGTATGTGGTCTCGTGGCGATTTGGGGAAATGAGATTGGATCCTGGGCTGGCAAAGTAAGGGCTTCAACTGGGACACTGGGCCTTTGTTCTTTCGACATGGTGGAGATCAGAACGTTGAGTTTTTGTTTTTAATAAGGCCCAACATAAAAAATCAGATGCTCAAATAGCTCAGAATCTCACAAAAAACTGAGTTTATATAACAAGATGAAAAATCTAAATTTATAGTATTTTAGTTTCCTAAGTTTATGAAGCTAACAATATTATCAAAACTATCATTGATTTTTTAAAATTAAAAACCTAACAACATCTTTTTAGAAAAACTGTGAAGTTATAGCTCAAACAAACAGACCCTAAAGGCATCTGCCCAGGTGTCTTGGATTTTAACAAATTTAGGATAAAGATATTAAATTAATAAATATATAACATTGCCTACTTAGGATGGAGAGTGAGTTTATAAATTAGATTTTATAAAACATTAAAAGAACCATGACAAGGTTCAAGTGAGGGTGAATAAGCATGTGCAGAATTAAACTCAAAAACAGCAGTTAGTAGGTTGCGGAGGTTCATGCAAATCTATTAAAGTTCCACATAGAAACGTGAAGGCGCCTATGATGCAGAGAACATAATTGAGAATAAATCAAGTTAAATACCCAACTTTCTTATGGTACTAATTGGTAGTAATTTTGTGTTTAATTTAATCTATAATTCACGTAGCAAATTTGTGATAACATATGTGTATGTATGAAATACTACTACTCGTAATACTAGCTTATGCATACATACAACTAGCCATAACCGAGATCTATAACACTGTAGTATGAACTTTGCAAAAAAAAAACCCACCCAACCAAATCACCCCACATTAATAACTTTCACTAAATCCACCAAACAAATTATACCCAGACTTAACACACCATCAAAACCAATGATTCAGATTGTTGGACAATATTTTCTTTCTTACTCACTCAAATCCAATGGGCAATATTATTTAGATCATCTCTCATCCCTCCCATTCTTCCTCCCCCCCGACCTCATTTCCCTTAGCCTAACCCTACCCATCCTCTACATCCTTTGTCACCCCTCCCCCCTCACTCGCATCGCCGCCGTAGACCCCTCCACTTCCCCGCGTGATCGTAGTGATGGCATGAGCTATGTGCTAGCTATTCTAAAATTAACAAATTTGAATAGTGAAAATACCAAGCAGAGTTACCCATGCTTAAGGCACATGTGGCTCTATTTGCACGAGATGGCATTGTGTGTTGTCTAAAGTAGCAGAATATAGTTAGTGAAGGAAGATATTCACAATATCATCCCTCGGTTATCCACAAATATAAAGATCTACAAGACATATATGAGGTTGCATTGGGAAGAAGACGATAATCAATGAGCAGTCATGGAGACCTAATTGCTCCACAACCGAACAAGTGTCACAGATGTAGACAGTGGTTCTAGAGCCTTGCTCTCCCAACAATCCATGTGCGCAGAGGACTGGGATATAGAGATTCATATGCAACTCAACTAAGATGTAAGAGATGACTTTGTGATGTTGTGTTCTATCTTCTCGTGTATGCCATGTGAGCTAGATATAATATCATGAATTGTGGAAAGGTTAAAAGATGAAGTAACTGTAACATAAACACATTACTTTCATACACTACATGTCCATACATCTACCAATCTAGCCATTATCTCTCCCATTAATTGTCCAAGCGGAAAAACAAACTCACCCATACAACACAGTCAAAGACGATGTTGTGATATGCCACTACAACCCTAGACTGTCCGACAACCCTAACAGCTTCGGATGCCCCAAGGTCCTTTGAGAGTCTTGAACGAACCTTGAGGACCCGCAGATGTCCCAACCTGGAGGTTCCCAATGTATTAAATATGGGCCTAAAAATTACTTGGTTCGATTAAATAAAATAGAAGTTATGTTCATATTAAACCTAACGATCCCCACTTATGACATATAAAATACTCCTCACTTCTCAAAATGTTTGGTATATCGGTTTTCGATGGAGGCCGTAAAGTTGAACATCCATCTAAAATTGAGGTTGCACTTCACAAATGAAAAATGGACTATGTCTTGAATTGATAGATTTGTGCGAAACAAGTTTCACATAGGCTCTTTACTTTTATTGGGTTCCCAAAAACATCTTCTTTAATTGTATCATATACGTCAAACTCCATGGCATATCATGAGTATTTATAGATTGCCAAAATCTTATATATTATGACTAGCAATCAAATTTAAAGCACAACCATGTCTAGGTGGAAGTGTGGAACTACAACACCTCACTTAGCACATAAACATATTATATATAACATTTTTTCTAAAAGCTTTGTGCTCGATTGTGAGCATTGATAATTTCTTATATGCAACTCTATTTACTCCCCTGTGTATTAAGGGGTGGAAGGGAAATGGGGCCTACATATCAACGGTCAACTTCATGTCCAACGACTTTGCTGACATGACGGCTGAAAATCGCCTAGAGAGGGGTGAATAGGCGAAACCTGAAAATTATAAACTTTGAACACGCATTATGCCCGGGGTTAGCGTTAGAAATAATTTGGAGTGCGGAAGATAGTTCTCCTTGCTAGGAGTTGCTCAATTAATGCGGATACCTTTGGGAGCAAACTCAAATCAATATAAGCAAGAGAACTTTAGAGACAGGAGGGAAAACAAATCGAGTGAAGATCAACACAGATGAACATGGTGATTTATTTACCGAGGCTCGATTCTAAAGAACCTAGTCCCCGTTGAGGATGTCAAAAAGATCGGGTCTATTCCAACCATTTCCCTCTCTCAATCGGTCACTTAGACCAGTTGAGTGCTTCTTCTTAATTACACGGGTCAGTAAGACCCCACAAGTATCACCACACAATTAGGTGTCTCTTGCTTGCTTTACACTTCACTTAGAAGGTTGAGAAAGAGATGAAGAAGGCACGATTACGAAAACCAAGCAACAAGAGCGACAAATAACACACGGATCACACTCTCTCAAGTCACTAATGATCACTTGTCTAAATTGTGGAACTTTGAGAGGTTGAAAGCTTTGAGTGTGTCTTGGAGTGGATTGCTAGCTCTTGTATTGAATGTGAACAAATGGAGTGCTTAGATGTTGTGAATGAAGGTGGTTGGGGTTGTATTTATAGCCTCCAACCACTTCCTAGCCATTGCTCCTTTTCTGCCGACCGCAGACAGTCCGCGCTCCTGGTCCGGACGGTCCGCCCCTGCATATCAACGGCTGAAATCGCAACGGTCAGCAGTAACGACTATATCAACGGCTATAGAGCAATTAATGTGTCGTCAGATGTCAGATAAAGCAGTCACGGATGGTCCGACCGTGCACCCCGGACGATCCGCGAGGACGCTAAAAATGAATTTTACCAAACCCGTCACCCTCGGGTTTTTCTGGTTTTTCAACGACCGAACGGTCCGCGCTTGGTCTCGGGCGGTGCTCGCTTCTCCATCGGACGGTCCATAGTGTTAACTTGTGTTTTTGCAGTGTTCCTGTCCGAGGCTCACCCTGGTGTCGCGGACGGTCCACGCATAGGTGTTTTTCCAAAAAGCTTCTCCTGTCCGGAATAATATACGGTATTCCGGACAGTCGACTTAGGCCCTGTTTGTTTCATATTATAATCTCTCTAGATCATATAATCCAGCGCAAATAATCCAATAGTTAAACAAACAACTAGATTATAGGTTCAGATTATATAATCTAAAGCCCAGATTATGATAATCTCATAATCTCCTCAAGAGTAGCTTATTTGAGATTATTTTAGCAAAAGACCCACTATCCATGGTTATGTAAATAGAAATTACAATATATGCCATCTTTTTTGTCACCTCAAATAAACAAACAAGGGTATTGGTGTCTTTATAAATAATCTACATTTGTATAATCTAAACTACCAAACAGCTACATATAGATTATAATATATCTAGATTATAATCTGGATTATATAATTTAGATTATAATCCAGATTATATAATCTATAAGCTAAAACAAATAGGCCCTTAGAGTAGTTGTAGATGAACTTATCCACCTAACAAATGACCAACTCGGCAAACTAGTTAGTCCATAAGGTTTGTGATGGTTGTCAAACACTAAAATCGATTATAGGAGATGTTGTGGTCATTTCCCTTTCAATCTTCCCCTTTTTGGTGATTGATGCTAACACAAATCAAAGCAAATATAAAGTTTAGGAATGTAACTAGTTTGTAATTTTGATAGATGTGTAAAAGTTACTTGAATTTAAACCAATTGAAAGTATTTCTAAATATACATGGTTGTTTTCTTCTAGTTTGACATTTTGTACCACATTTGCACCACTTAGCTTGTTTTTGCAAATCCTTTTTAAAAAGTTTTTGAAGTTCATTTGCTATTTAGCCAATGGTATAAGAATATGATTTCAAGAAAAAAATAATTTCAAGATTTTGAAAATTCTCCCCTTGTTTCAAATGCTTTTCCTTTGACTAAACAAAAGCTCCCCCTTAAGATGTTCTCCCCTTAGCTGTCAAGAGGGTTTTTGCAATTGAAATGATTACCCTTTTTGAAATAGATACCAGTTGAAATAATTTTTAAAATTCTAAATGGTGGTGCGGTCCTTTTGCTTTGGGCCTATAAATTCTCCCCCTTTGGCATAAATCGCCAAAAACGAAGAAACTTAAGAGGCCTTATAATTCTCCCCTTTGGGGCTTATTTTCTCCCCCTTTGGAAAATAAAGGATGAGAGTGAAAGTTTATTCCAATTGAGAGTTTATGAGTAATGCAAAGGATAAATGATACTGACAGAGTTGGAGTGGAAGCTTTGCCTTTGCCGAATACTCCTTTTCCCTTTCAATCTAAGACTAGTTAGAAGTACACTTAAAAGCACATTAGTCTTAGCCTTAGCACAAGAAGAATAAGAAATATGCATTTATACCAAATAAAGGAGACATGATCAAAGGTATATAAATGAACTATGTGTGCAATGTTTCAATCAAAGTTCCGAGAACCTAGGATGTTTAGCTCATTCCTAAGTTTGCTAGAAGTCTTTTCATCCAGAGGCTTGGTAACGATATCGACTAATTGGTTGTTGGTGCTAACATAAGCTATTTCGATATCCCCTTTTGTTGGTGATCTCTCAGGAAGTGATACCGGATGTCTATGTGCTTAGTGCGGCTGTGTTCAACGGGATTATCCGCCATGCGGATTGCACTCTCATTATCACATAGGAGGGGGACTTTGCTCAACTTGTAGACATAGTCCCTAAGGGTTTACCTCATCTAGAGTAATTGTGCATAACAATGGCCTACAACAATATACTCAGCTTCGGTGGTGGATAGAGCTACTGAATTTTGTTTTTTTAAAGCCCAAGACACAAAGGATCTTCCCAGAAACTGACAAGTCTCTGATGTGCTCTTCCTATCAATTTTACATCTGACATAATCGGCATCAGAATACCCAATTAAATCAAAGGTAGATTCCTTAGGGTAACATAGCCCAAACCTAGGAGTGTAAACTAAATATCTCATGATTCTTTTCATGGCCCTAAGGTGAACTTCCTTAGGATTTGCTTGGAACCTTGCACACATGCAAAGAGAAAGCATTATATCCGGTCGTGAAGCACATAAATAGAGTAAAGAACCTATCATCGACCGATATACCTTTTGATCTATGGATTTACCTCCCATGTCGAGGTCGAGATGCCCATTTGTTCCCATGGGTGTCTTGATGGGTTTGGCATTCTTCATTCCAAACTTCTTATGTATGTCTTGAATGTACTTAGTTTGACTGATGAAGGTGCCTTCTTGGAGTTGCTTGATTTGGAATCCAATGAAGTACTTCAACTCCCCCATCATAGACATCTCGAATTTCTATATCATTATCCTACTAAACTCTTCACAAGATGACTTGTTAGTAGACCCAAATATAATATCATCAACATAAATTTGGCATATAAACAAGTCTTTAGCAATTGTTTCAGTGAAGAGAGTAGGGTCAGCTTTTCCAACTTTGAAGCCATTAGTGATAAGAAAGTCTCTTAGGCATTCATACCATGCTCTTGGGGCTTGCTTGAGCCCATAAAGCGCATTTGAGAGCTTACAAACATGGCTAGGATACTCACTATCTTCAAAGCCGGGAGGTTGCTCAACATATACCTCTTCCTTGATAGGTCCTATCGGCGTTTCGTCCCCGGGGGGTCCCTGGACCGACGAGTAAATTGTCGCTGCGTGTCCCAGCCCAGATGGGTCGGCGCGAGACGGAGACACAAGGGGGGAAAACAGTGAGGGGAAACCCGCGGCCTCGTGTTGTCCTGCGCCTAGAGCGGATGCGCTTGCAGTAGGGGGTTACAAGCGTTCACGAGGGAGAGAGAGAGAGACAGGAGGCGTGAGGCTGCCCGTTCTCCCGCGCGGCCACCTCTTTCGTATGAGAGCCCTGGACCTTCCTTTTATAGACGTAAGGAGAGGGTCCAGGTGTACAACGGGGGGTGTAGCAGTGTGCTAACGTGTCTAGCAGAGAGGAGCTAGAGCCCTATGTACGTGCCGACGTGGCTGTCGGAGAGGTGTTGGAGCCCTGTTCATGTGGCGTCGTGGCCGTCGGAGGAGTGCTTGAGCCCTGTAGAAGCACAACTGTCGGGGCTATCGGATCCTTGCTGACGTATCCTTGCTTCCGTAGGGGGCTGAGAACCACCGTTGTCAGGCGGGGTGCCATCATTACTTGTTTTACCGGGGTGAGCCAGATGGGACGCCGGTCTTGTTCCCCGTAGCCTAGGCTAGCTAGGGGTAGGGTAATGATGGCCTCCCCTTGTGGCGTGGTTGGCCCGAGCGAGGTGGTGACTCCTCCGAGGTCAGGTCGAGTCCGAGCCCGAGGGTCGGGCGAGGCGGAGGTCGTCTTCCGGAGTTGAGGCTGAGTCCGAGCCCGGGGTCGGGCGAGGCGGAGACCGTCTTCCGGAGTTGAGGCTGAGTCCGAGCCCTGGGGTCGAGCGAGGCGGAGACCGTCTTTCGGAGTCGAGGTCGAGTCCGAGCCCTGGGGTCGGGCGAGGCGGAGATCGTCGTCCGAGGCGAGGTCGAGTCCGAGCCCTGGGGTCGGGCGAGGTGGAGATTCCTATGGCGCCCGAGGCTGGACTTGGCTGCTGTCAGCCTCACCCTGGCGGGTGGCACAGCAGTCGGAGCAGCGCAGGCGGCGCTGTTTTCCTGTCAGGTCGGTCAGTGGAGGGGCAAAGTGACGGTGGTCACTTCGGCCTTGTCGACTGGAAAGCACGCGTCAGGATAAGGTGTCAGGCGATCCTTGCATTGAATGCTCCTGCGATCCGGTCGGCTGGCGAGGCGATCTTGCTAAGGTTGCTTCTCCGTGAAGCCTGCCCGAGCTGGGCCTTGGGCGAGTCGAAGGTGCGCCCGTCGCTTGAGGAGACCCTCGGGCGAGGCGTGAATCTGCCTTGGTCTTCCGTTCCTGCCCGAGGCTGGGCTCGGGCGGGGCGAGATCGTGTCCCTTGAGTGGACTGAGCCTTAACCGGAATTGCGCCCATCAGGCCTTTGCAGCTTTGTGTTAATGGGGGTTACCAGCTGAGATTAGGAGCCTTGAGGGTACCCCTAATAATTACGGTCCCCGACAGTAGCCCCCGAGCCTTAAAGGGAGTGTGGGTACTCGCTTGGAGGCTTTGTCGCACTTTTTTGCAAGGGGACCGGCCTTTCTTGGTTGCATTTTGTTCCGGCGGGTGCGCGCGAGCGCACCCGCCGGGTGTAGCCCCTTAGGCCTCGGAGGAGTGGTTTGACTCCTTCGAGGTCTTAATGCCTTTCGTGATGGCTCGGCCGTTCTGGTTGTTCCCTCATACGAACTGGTCGTTGCTCGGGTGCATAGTCAGGTTCCAAGTTCTCGGGCTGGTATGTTGACGCTGTCAACGGTTTTGGCCGGAGCCGGGTTTGCGAGAGCAGCCCTAGAGCCTCTACACAGGGCGAGAGGACGGTCAAGGGCAGACTCGACTTTTTTCATATGCCCCTGCGTCGCCTTTCTGCAAGGAGGAGGGGGGAAAGCGCCATGTTGCCCTCAGTGGGTGTCGAACATGGTGTCTCCAGTGAGTTGCTAACGGGTGATCCGAGTGGACGCCCGTGCCCTGTTCGATAAGGGTCGGCTAGTGGCCCAGAGGCGCGCTCCAAAAGTACCTACAGGTGATTTGCCGGACCCGGTCCCGTTCGATAGGGTTCGAGGGCTCGAGGCCTCCCTCTGATGGGATTCTGTTATAGAATCGTTCCTGCTGGTCTCGGAAATGTCCTAGGGTACCTCGGGAGCGTAGCCCGAGCCTTGGTTATGTATCGAACGTACCCAGAGTGATCCCTCACTCTCTGTGCTCTGGGGCGACTATCGAACCCATCGGGGGGCCAGCCTACGAACCCCTGATCAGTAGTGGGCGCGGAGCCCGAGTGGCCTGAGGCGGCTGTCGAACCCTTCCGAGGGGCCATCCTTCGAACCTCTGACCAGTAGTGGGCGCGGAGCCCGAGTGCTCTGAGGCGGCTGTCGAACCCTTCCGAGGGGCCAGCCTTTGAACCTTTGATCAGTAGGGGGGCTCGGGGCTCGCTTCCTTCGTGGAGAAGGATCCCTTTCGGAGTATCCACTTTCCCGGTCCCTGTAGCAAGAGAGAGAAAGGGGAAGAGGAAAAGGATTCGAAATTGAATGACGTGGCACACCTTTTTTGACGTGGTCATTATGGCGGAGGTGAAGCGTCGCCTGCTTCGCCTGCCAAAGGTGTCGCCTGTCCTGCCGCAGGGTTAATGCGACGAGACGAGTGATTCGTGGGGCAGCCGTTGCGTATGCGCGAGTCGTTCGAGGAACGGGCGTTTCGCCTTCGAGTTTTGGATTTCGTGGCGGGTTCGGGTGGAGCGTTGAACGGGTCTTGCCCGGGTCTTTATATATTCGGAGGAGGGTCTGGTGGTGGTTCTTTACTCTGCTGCTCGCCTCTGCTTAGGTTTTCGCAACCTGAGGGAATAGCCGGAGAAAGAAAACCTCGCACCTTGTCCGCCCCGCCGCCACCTCCTTCGCTTGGCGATGGCCGACCGGGTAACCATCGTTCCGCCCGCGACCCATGGCCTTCTTCCACCGTCACGGTGGACGACCTGGAGGCCCTTGTTGCCGATGGCTTGCTCCGCCCCCTCTCTGATGTCCTACGGCCGGAGTGGATGGTCCCTCGGAGTGGGGCCGACCCGAACCCGCCGCCGGGGTATGTGCTGAGTTTCGTCTCCTTCCATGAGCGGGGGTTTGGTGTGCCAGCAAGCCGTTTCATGCGGGCGCTCCTACATCACTATGGGGTGGAGCTGCACAACCTTAGCCCCAACTCCTTCGCGCAAGCGGCCATCTTCGCAGCGATTTGCGAAGGATATTTGGGGATTGCCCCCCACTGGGATCTATGGACTCATCTCTTCTCCGCAGAGCTCTTTGCCTCGGCGACGGGGGAGAAGAGGGTCCGCATGGCAGTGCGGGCCGGTGGCTGCATCCTCCAGTTGAGGCAGGCGCGTGCGCAGCAGTACATCCCTGCCATCCTTGTGTCTTCGAACAAGGGGTGGCAGCATAGGTGGTTTTACCTCCGGAATGACGACGGGAGGCTCCTGTTGTTTTCTCAACGAGTGGTGATCGCCGTCGGCAGCCATTGGCGCTATGGGGCCCCGCGCGAGAGGCAGAAGAATCTCCAGCCCCTTCTGGAGGCCTTGGAGAAGCTGCGAGAGGGAGGGCTCACCGCCGCGGGGGTGGTCGCCGCCATCCATCGCCGGAGGGTGCTCCCCTTAACAGAGCGATGGCTGCTACTTTCGGAGATGACGCCCGGGGTCGGCTTGGAGGGTTCACAGATGTCCTCGATCCCCCTCCCCGCCGATGACCTCCACAGGCGGGTGGCTGGTACGGTAGGGAAGCTAGATGCCGGCGCCCTCACCCAGCTCCCGATGCGTCCCGAGTGCGGGTGCATGCTCCTGGTGAGTGTCCGCTCCTCCTTCTTTCTTGTGTCGGATTGCCCCTGGTTCTCACAGTCGAGACCTTTCATTCGTCTCCAGGAGCTGGGGTCTCACAAGCCTTCCCTGCCACTAGTCCCGGAGGACGCAGTGGACTGAGCCGCGCGGAGGGTTGCTGCGAAGAGGAAGAAGGAGAAGAAAGACGCGAAGAAGGCTCGGGCCCGCGAGCGGATGCGGGCTCGGGACGCCTTGGAGAAGCGTCGTCGGTGGTAGGAGAGGGACGGGCTCCCGAGGGAGCCGTCGCCGGAGACTCCTGATGACGACGACGACGATGATGATGAAGACGACGACATGGCCGCCCGCCTTGGCCTCAGTCTGGATCTGAGGCTGGGCCAGGGGTCGTCGAGCCAGCCCCCGAGTGGGCCGGCGCTGTCGGTATCCGGGGCGGGGGCGTCAGGGTCCCGACCCGAAGAACAGGGGCAGGCCGAGGGGGTACTTGACCCCTTGGCCTCGGTAGCTGAGGTGACCCCGGGGAATCAGGCCATCCCGCCTGTGCCCCCAGATCCATTGTCCATGCCGGCAGCAGAGGAGGCCGATCCTCGGGTCGCCGTGTCCGCGCCTAGGCGGGCCGTCCCTTCGGCGCCTCGGGCGCCCAAGGCAGGGATGGTGCCGAAGCCGGCAGCGGGGCAAACCTTGGTGGTGCCCGCGGGGGCCGAGGCTCGAGGGGCCTTCCCGCAGGCACGATTGGTCGTGGCCCGGAGTGGGTAAGTATCTGAGGATACTTCTGTCCCGGCGCCTTCTTCATGTGTCCTGATCCTGCTTTTTTCTTTCTTCCCAGCAAATGGAGGCACGGTTCGACCGGTCTGGCTCCCCGAAAAGCCCTTAAGACGGCGCCAGCTTCTGCAGCTGGTGCCACACTGGGCCTCGGCGGCCGGCTGGCCTCTGCACAAGGTGCCCCCAAGCAGGGGGTTCAGGCGGCACAAGTTGCCGTGGGGCGAGCTCCCGAGGCTGACCCCTCCGTCGAGGCGGCTGTTGAGTCGAGGGAGACTGCTAGCGCCGTCGCGGCCTTGAGCCCACCAGTCGTGTTGCTGGTGCCGGCACCGGCTTCTGCCGAGGCTGTAGCTGCTCCGGCTGTGGAGCCACCCGCCACCGCCGATGCTAAGATGGCCGAGGCACCGCTACTCGAGGCCGGCGATCGGGAACCTGTCCCCTTAGCCAAGGAGGTTCCCTATGTGCCGACTGCAGGGGGTGCCGATGCCTTGGAGAAGGGGGGCGCAGAACCGTGGCCCATCCTGGGGAGCGATGACCTCGTCCTCGCGCGGCGCGGTCCCAGCGAGCGGCGTCAGCCGCTCCGGTTCTGGGGCCATGGTGCTTCGAAACCCCTCTTCGTTCTTGACGATGAGAGAGAGGAGCAGTCTTGGGGCGAGCTTCGCGAGCGTGCCGAGGCAACGGTGGGGTCGCTTCGGTCGACCCTGGAGGTCCTTTCTAGGGACGTTCCCAGGATCCTTCAGGTAAGGATTCCGGGCATACCTTTCACGTGATCAAGGCATTCTTCGTGACGCCCCAATTTCCTTCCTCAGGATCTGACGGATCTGAGCGCCGTCAAGTCATCGTTCATTCACCGCGAGGCCGACGTCTGGGGTTCGCTGCGGTTTCTAAGGACCGCGCTTGCCGAGGCTACCAAGCGCCTCTCCCAACGAAGCACCAAGGCGGCGGACCTTCATTTGCTCCGTGATGAGCTGAGGGCAGAGGTAGCGGCGGCATGCGTAGAGGCGTGGTGGTGGCAGTCGGAGCTTGGCTAGTCCATCGGTGAGCGGGATCAATCTCGGGGCCGGGCCGCTGAGGCTGAAAGCCGGGCTGAGGCCCTTGGGGGCCAGCTAGTCGAGGCGTCCGCTCGGGCCGGAGCCCTTGTGGCGGTCCTGGCCGTGGCCATCGGGTCTGCTCAGTCCGCCCAAGCCGCAGCCTCGGAGCAGCGTATCCGGGCGGAAGGTACGTCTTGGCTGTTTTGAGGTTTTGATTCAGCTTCACTCTTCAGCTTGCGTTTGAAGACTTCTGCTTTGGCTGTTTGCAGAGCTTGAGTTTGCCCTCAGCGAGTCCGCCAAGGCACTTGCCCAGGCGGTTGAGCAGAAGGAGGCCGACCGCACGGCCATGTCCGAGGCTATCTCGGCCCTTTGCCAGATCTTTGGCCTTGACGACGTCCCCTCGGGAAGCTCCCCTCAGAGTCGCCTGCAGGCCTTGGGCAACCACGTGCGCGGCCGACTCCGCGAGGCGCTGCATCACGGTGTCAGGCGGGCCTTCGCCGTGCTCGCTTCCCACTATGATGTGGATCTGGAGCGGGTCAGCGAGGGGTATTGCCTTCCCGATGAAGACGAAGCTGCCCTGGCCGAAGTTCAGAGGCTTGACGCGGCCGCCGTGGGCTCGAGCACGGTGCTGGCATCCACTTTCATGTGGAGATCCTCCCGCCGACGCCGCCGTCCGAGGCCGGGGTGGGTCTTGCCGAGGGTGGAGACGGCGCGGAGGTCGGAGATGAAGCCGAGGGTGCCGCTCCTCCCCCGAGCGATGCTTGATTCTGCCGAAGCAGTTTGTTTTGAACATGTGTGTGTCTTTTGCGGCCGCCGAGGCCTGAACACTTTGTCTTCGTGATATAAAGCTGTGTCTTTTTCCCCCTGTTTCGCGTACCCGGACTTGTTCGTCAGTAGCAGGATCGCTTGCCCAAGTAAGAGTTATTTCTCGCGGTAGTTGACGAGTGAGGTATCCGTATCCCGGAGGTGTAGGAGTCCCTCGGCTCGGTCAGCCTTGCCGCTTGCATGCACTCTTATTTGTTTCTCGGGGTTCTGTTACTGACATGGCCGGGAGACACGAAAGTCGTTTAGGCGGAAGACTTTTTTCTGAAGAAAATTTTGACGCAGAGGGGGTTCCCCCCTTCTAGCCCCCGAGGGAGGGTTGGGCTTTTCCGAGGCAAGGCTGACCCTTCCTTGAAGGTTATACTTTGCTTGCGTATGTAAACGAGGTACATGAACGACTTGAAAACATCTTAAGGGTAGAAACGACGTAGCTGTAGGATGTTCCAAGCGTTGCTGTAGACCTTGCCTTGACTGTTGGCCAGCTTGTATGTTCCGGGCTTCAGAATCTTAGCGATGATGAACGACCCTTCCCAAGGAGGCGTGAGCTTGTGGCGCCCTCGGGCGTCTTGTCGTAGTCGAAGCACCAAGTCGCCCACCTAGAGATCTCGGGACCGAACCCCTCGGGCGTGGTAGCGTCGCAGGGACTGCTGATACCGCGCCGAGTGTAGTAAGGCCATGTCTCGAGCCTGTTCCAGCTGGTCAAGTGAGTCTTCTCGGTTTGTCTGGTTGCTTCGGGCGTCGTATGCCCTCGTCCTCGGTGAGCCGTGTTCTAAGTCTGTGGGCAAGATAGCCTCGGCCCCATAGACTAGAAAAAACGGTGTGAAGCCCGTGGCTCGGCTTGGCGTCGTCCTCAGACTCCAAACCACCGAGGGGAGTTCCTTCACCCACCGTCTGCCGAACTTGTTGAGGTCGTTGTAGATCCTCGGCTTGAGCCCCTGTAGAATCATGTCGTTGGCACGCTCTACCTGCCCATTCGTCATGGGGTGAGCTACGGCGGCCCAGTCCACCCGGATGTGGTAGTCCTCACAGAAGTCCAGGAACTTTCTGCCAGTGAAGTGGGTGCCGTTGTTAGTGATGATGGAGTTCGGGACCCCGAAGCGATGGATGATGTTGGTGAAGAACGCCACCACCTGTTCGGACCTGATGTTGTTCAGGGGTCAGACCTCGATCCACTTGGAGAATTTGTCGATGGCGACCAACAGGTGCGTGAAGCCCCCAGGTGCCTTCTGCAAGGGACCGACGAGGTCCAGACCCCACATAGCAAACGACCAGGTGATGGGTATTGTTTGTAGAGCCTGAGCGGGCAGGTGGGTCTGCTTTGCGTAGAATTGACACCCTTGGCAGGTGCGTACAATCCTAGTGGCGTCGGCCACCGCGGTCGGCCAGTAGAAACACTGTCGGAAGGCGTTTCCCACGAGGGCCCGAGGTGCTGCGTGGTGACCGCAAGCCCCCGAGTGTATTTCTTGCAATAACTCTTGACCTTCGGCGATGGATATGCATCGTTGGAGGATGCCTGAGGGGCTGCGGTGGTAGAGCTCCTTTTCGTCACCTAGCAAGACGAACAACTTGGTGTGCCGCGCCAGTCGCCGAACTTCGGCTCTGTCGAGGGGTAGCTCTCCTTGATGGAGATATTGCAGGTATGGGGTCTGCCAGTCTCGATTAGGCATGACCCCATTCCGCTCTTCCTCGACACGCAGTGCCTCACCCTCGGGGGCCGAGGGTGTCTCGGGCGGGGCCGAGGCTGCCTCGGGCTGAGCCGAGGGCGCCTTGGGCTGGGTCGAGGGCGCCTTGGGCAGAGCTGAGGCCTTCTCAGGCTCGGGCATGTTGTCGGTCTTGACAGAGGGTTGATGTAGGTCTCGGGAGAAGACATTCGGAGGAACCGTTGTCCGCCCCGAGGCTATCTTAGCCAGCTCGTCCGCAATCTCGTTGTATCGTCGAGCGACGTGGTTGAGCTCGAGCCCGTAGAACTTGTCCTCCAGGCGCCGAACCTCATCGAAGTAGGCTTCCATCTTCGGGTCGCGGCAGTGGGAGTTCTTCGTGACTTGGTCGATGACAAGCTGCGAGTCACCGCGAGCGTCGAGGCGTCGGACCCCTAGCTCGATGGCGATGCGCAACCCGTTAACCAGAGTCTTATACTCGGCCACGTTGTTGGACGCCGGGAAATGGAGGCGCAGCACGTAGCGGAGGTGCTTCCCGAGGGGTGAGATGAAGAGCAGGCCCGCGCCCGCTCCTGTTTTCATCAGCGACCCATCGAAAAACATGGTCTAGAGTGCCGGTTGGATCGAAGCCGTTGGAAGCTGGGTGTCGACCCATTCAGCCACAAAGTTCGCCAAGACTTGGGACTTTATGGCCTTCCGAGGGGCGAACGAGATTGTCTCGCACATGATCTCCACCGCCCACTTTGCAATCCTACCCGTGGCCTCTCGGCACTGGATGATCTCCCCCAGGGGGAAGGATGACACCACCGTCACTGGATAAGACTCAAAGTAGTGTCGCAACTTTTGCCGTGTCAGGATCACCGCGTACAGCAGCTTCTGAATTTGCGGATAGCGGATCTTAGTCTCGGACAGTACCTCACTGATGAAGTAAACCGGCCTCTAGACGGGTAGTGCGTGCCCTTCTTCTCGTCTCTTGACCACGATCGCGGTGTTGACCACCTGAGTGGTGGCGGCGACGTAGATCAAGAGGGCTTCTCCGGTAGCGGGGGGCACCAGGATGGGCACGCTTGTAAGGAGCGCCTTCAAGTTCCCGAGGGCTTCCTCGGCCTAGGGGGTCCAAGTAAAGCGCTCGGTCTTCCTTAAGAGGCGATACAGGGGCATGCCTCTTTCGCCGAGGCGTGAGATGAAACGGCTCAGGGCCGCAAGGCATCCCATGACCCTCTGTACTCCTTTCAAGTCCTTGATAGGCCCCATGTTGGTGATGGCCGCGATTTTCTCCGGGTTGGCCTTGATGCCCCACTCGGAGATGATGAACCCCAGGAGCATGCCTCGGGGGACTTCGAAGACACACTTCTCGGGATTGAGTTTTACGCCTTTCGCTTTGAGACACTTGAATGTCGTTTCAAGGTCAGAGAGGAGGTCGGAGGCTTTCCTCGTCTTGACTATGATGTCATTGACGTAGGCCTCGACCGTTCGACCAATGTGCTCACCGAACACGTGGTTCATGCACCTTTGGTATGTCGCACCCGCATTCCTCAAACCGAATGGCATAGTAATGTAGCAGTACATGCCAAAAGGTGTGATGAAAGAAGTCGCGAGCTGGTCGGACTCTTTCATCTTGATTTGGTGATACCCTGAGTAGGCATCGAGGAATGACAGGGTTTCGCACCCAGCTGGTGATGACCCAGCGTGGTTCATGCACCCAGCGTGTCGGTACGTGGGGCCGACGGTGATGACCCAGTTGGGGCCCGACATCTTGAGCTTGAGGTAGGTGTAGTTGGGGACGACCATGAACTTGGCGTAACATGGTCTCCCCAGCACTGCGTGGTAGGTTCCTTGGAACCCGACCACCTCGAACGTGAGGGTTTCCTTTCGAAAGTTGGAGGGAGTCCCGAAGCAGACGGGCAGATCGAGTTGTCCAAGGGGCTGGACGCGCTTCCCGGGAATGATCCCATGAAAGGGCGCCGCGCCAGCCCGGATCGAGGACAGATCGATTTGCAAGAGCCCGAGGGTGTCGGCGTAGATGATGTTGAGGCTGCTGCCTCCGTCCATGAGGACCTTGGTAAGCCTGACGTTGCCAATGACAGGATCAACAACAAGCGGGTACTTCCTCGGGCTCGGCACGCGGTCGGGGTGGTCGTCTTGGTCGAAAGTGATGGGCTTGTCGGACCAGTCTAGATAGACTGGCGCTGCCACCTTTGCCGAGCAGACCTCCCGACGCTCTTGCTTGCGGTGCTGAGCCGAGGCGTTCGCCACCCGCCCACCGTAGATCATGAAGCAGTCATGGACCTCGGGGAACTCCTCTGCCTTGTGAGTAGGGGTGGAAATTTGGCTCGGGCTCGACGAGCCGGCTCGGGCTCGGTGAGGCTCGGCTCGGCTCGAGCCGGCTCGCGAGCCAAAACGAGCCCGAGCCGAGCCTGATTTTGTAGCTCGCCAGAACTGCGAGCCGAGCCGAGCCGGCTCGGTCCAGCTCGCGAGCCGGCTCGCGAGCCGAGCTAACAACGTCAAGTATACTATTATACCATATTATTGTTATGTTTTGAACTATTTTATTGAATTTCTTGAACTTGATATGTGATACACTTATATTTTAGTCTAAAAATATATTATACATAATTTTTTTATCTTATATATAATAAAAAATATATAATTTATACTCTAAACGTGATTTAGTGTGAGGCTCGCGAGCTGGCTCGAGCCGGCTCGCGAGCCGTTACCGAGCCGAGCCGAGCCTCTAGGTCGGGCTCGCAAAATGACCGAGCCGAGCCTGGCTCGGCTCGCAGCTGCACCGAGCCACGTCGAGCCGAGCCGAGCCGAGCTCGGCTCGGCTCGTTTCCAGCCCTACTTGTGAGCTTCCCTCTTGTCGTTGTCGGGGGCCCTGCCACCTTCCGCCGGTGGCCCGTCTTTGTGGAAGTAGCGCCGAAGCATGACACACTCCTCAAGGGTGTGCTTGACGAGACCCTGATGATAGGGGCACGACTCCTTGAGCATCTTGTCGAACAAGTTGGCGCCTCCGGGAGGTTTCCGAGGGTTCTTGTGCTCAGCGGCGGTGACAAGGTCTGCGTCGGTAGCGTCGCGTTTCGCTTGCGACTTCTTCTTGCCCTTCTTCCTCGTGCCGCTCTGAGCGGACGCTTCGGGGGCGTCATCCGGCTTGCGCCCCTGAGGCTGCTTGTCCTTCCGGAAGATGGCCTCGACTGCCTCCTGGCTAGAGGCGAACTTAGTGGCGATGTCCATCAGCTCGCTCGCCCTGGTGGGAGTCTTGCGACCCAGCTTGCTCACCAGGTCGCGGCAAGTGGTGCCGGTGAGGAACGCGCCGATGACATCGGAGTCGGTGACGTTGGGCAGCTCGATGCGCTGCTTCGAAAATCGCCGGATGTAGTCCCGCAGGGATTCTCCCGGCTGCTGGCGGCAGCTTCGGAGATCCCAGGAGTTCCCAGGGCACACGTATGTGCCCTAGAAGTTGCCGGCGAAGGCTTTGACCAGGTCGTCCCAGTTGGAGATCTGCGTAGGAGGCAGATGCTCCAGCCAGGCTCGGGCGGCGTCGAAGAGGAACAGGGGGAGGTTGCGGATGATGAGGTTGTCATCGTCCGTTCCACCTAGCTGGCAGGCCAGCCGGTAGTCCGCGAGCCACAGTTCAGGCCTCATCTCCCCCGAGTACTTGGTGATGGTAGTCGGGGCCCGGAACCGGGTCGGGAACGGCGCCCGTCGTATGGCCTGGCTGAAAGCTTGCGGACCGGGTGGCTCGGGCGAAGGGCTCCGATCCTCCCCGCTGTCGTAGTGTCCCCCACGCCTGGGGTGGTAGCCTCGGCGCACCCTCTCGTCGAGGTGGGCTCGACGGTCGTGACGATGGTGCTCGTTGCCGAGGTGGCCCGGGGCCGCAGGCGCTGTGTCCCGCGTGCGCCCGGTGTGGACCAAGGCCTCCCACATGAATCGGGGAGTCGCGGCGCGATGTTCCGGGGGTATCCCTGCCTTCAGGAGGCAGAGCTTTCAGCCCGTCGGACCGCGACATCCTCCAGGAGATTCCTGAGTTCTCCCTGGATACGCCGCCCCTCGGTGGTGGATGGTTCTGGCGTCGCTCGGAGCAGTATTGCTGCTGCAGCCAGGTTCTGGCCGACCCCACTGGAAGCCGGGGGCAGCCTTGCCCTGGCATCGTTGGCGATGCGGCACTGGACATCCTGGGCCAGATGACATACTTCTCCTGCCGGTGCTTGGCCTGCCCGCTCATGCCCGATGTTCTTCCGAAGCTGCACAAGTTGTCCTGCTTCCTCGTCGAGTCTGGCCTGCATCTCGCGGATTTGCTCAAGCTGTGTGTCCTGACCCCCCGCAGGGACTGGGACCACAGCTTGCTCCCGAAGGATGTCAACGCAAGGCGCAGGCCTGGAGGGATCGCCGTTCTCCGGCATATCAAGGTGGTTGCCTTCGTCGAGACCCTCTAGATCGACGTGGAAACATTCATGACTTGGGCCATAGCTCTCGTCGCCGAGGCTGTGGCTATCATCGGAGCAATCGGAGAGGCAGTAGTCACATGCAGTCATGAAGTCCCACATGGCACTAGAGTTACCGAGCCCGGAGAAATCCCAACCAGAGTCAGGCTCATCGTCTTCCTCGGAACCTGGGGGCCCGTAGGTCGAGACGGCCGTCAATCTGTCCTAGGTTGACCACATATGGTACCCCGGGAGGTTTGGATATGCCTTTATGAAAGCGTCCACCGAAGCGGGGTCGCTTGGTGGGTCGAAGCTGAATCTAAAAGGCACTAGATGGGAAACGGACGGTACCTCTTGATCGACAGACGGTGACGGAGTCGCGTCAGGGACGGACTGCACCGTTATCTAAGGTACAAGGCTGACGCCCAGCAAGTCCTTCGCGAGCGTGCTGGCATTGCTCGTTGTATGCTTGGGGTTGGCGTGTTGCGGGGAAACGACACTCGTCTTCGTCTCAGGCGCGAGGTCAACGCCCGACGTATCCCACATTGAGGCGCCGGTGCCGTCGACTCGCTCGACAGCCGACGAGGTGCCGCCTCCTGCTTGGCCATGCCTACCCCGTCTCCTCCTCCGTCGGCGGGGAAGGTGACAGGACAGACCCGGATGTCGCTCTTCCGCCACGTGGGGAAGACGTCGTCGATTCCGCCGCCGGCGGGCGGGCTGACGGCTGCCATTGTCGTTGTCACACGGCGGAGGAAGGAGTATCATGTCGTAGCTGCCGTCGAGGGACATGAACTCGAGACTCCCGAAATGGAGCTTCGTCCCGGGTTGGAGAGGTTGCTGGAGACTCCCCATCTGGAGCTTGACGGGAAGCTGTTCATCAACACGCAGCAGGCCTCTACCTGGCGCGCCAACTGTCGGCGTTTCGACCCCGGGGGGGGTCCCTGGACCGACGAGTAAATTGTCGCTGCGTGTCCCAGCCCAGATGGGTCGGCGCGAGACGGAGACACAAGGGGGGAAAACAGTGAGGGGAAACCCGTGGCCTCGTGTTGTCCTGCGCCCAGGGTGGATGCGCTTGCAGTAGGGGGTTACAAGCGTTCGCGAGGGAGAGAGAGAGACAGGGGGCGTGAGGCTGTCCGTTCTCCCGCGCGGCCACCTCTTTCGTATGAGAGCCCTGGACCTTCCTTTTATAGACGTAAGGAGAGGGTCCAGGTGTACAACGGGGGGTGTAGCAGTGTGCTAACGTGTCTAGCAGAGAGGAGCTAGAGCCCTATGTACGTGCCGACGTGGTTGTCGGAGAGGTGTTGGAGCCCTGTTCATGTGGCGTCGTGGCCGTCGGAGGAGTGCTTGAGCCCTGTAGAAGCACAGCTGTCGGGGCTGTCGGATCCTTGCTGATGTATCCTTGCTTCCATAGGGGGCTGAGAACCACCGTTGTCATGGAGCACGCGGGGTGCCATCATTACTTGTTTTACCGGGGTGAGCCAGATGGGACGCCGGTCTTGTTCCCCGTAGCCTGGGCTAGCTAGGGGTAGGGTAATGATGGCCTCCCCTTGTGGCGTGGTCGGCCCGAGCGAGGTGGTGACTCCTCCGAGGTCGAGGTCGAGTCCGAGCCTGGGGGTCGGGCGAGGCGGAGGTCGTCTTCCGGAGTTGAGGCTGAGTCCGAGCCTGGGGGTCGGGCGAGGCGGAGACCGTCTTCCGGAGTTGAGGCTGAGTCTGAGCCCTAGGGTCGGGCGAGGCGGAGACCGTCTTCCAGAGTCGAGGTCGAGTCCGAGCCCTGGGGTCGGGCGAGGCGGAGATCGTCGTCCGAGAAGAGGTCGAGTCCGAGCCCTGGGGTCGGGCGAGGCGGAGATTCCTATGGCGCTCGAGGCTGGACTTGGCTGCTGTCAGCCTCACCCTGGCGGGTGGCACAGCAGTCGGAGCAGCGCAGGCGACGCTGTTTTCCTGTCAGGTCGGTCAGTGGAGGGATGAAGTGACGGTGGTCACTTCGGCCTTGTCGACTGGAAAGCGCGCGTCAGGATAAGGTGTCAGGCGATCCTTGCATTGAATGCTCCTGGGATCCGGTCGGCTGGCGAGGCGATCTGGCCAAGGTTGCTTCTCCATGAAGCCTGCCCGAGCTGGGCCTTGGGCGAGTCAAAGGTGCGCCCGTTGCTTGAGGAGACCCTCGGGCGATGCGTGAATCTGCCTTGGTCTTCCGTTCCTGCCCGAGGCTGGGCTCGGGCGGGGCGAGATCGTGTCCCTTGAGTGGACGGAGCCTTAACCAGAATTGCGCCCATCAGGCCTTTGCAGCTTTGTGCTGATGGGGGTTACCAGCTGAGATTAGGAGCCTTGGGGGTACCCCTAATTACGGTCCCCGATAGGTCCATTGAGAAAGGCACTCTTCACGTCCATTTGATACAACTTAAAGCCATGGTAAGTAGCATAGGCAAGTAATATACGAATTGACTCAAGCCTAGCTACGGGTGCATAGGTTTCATCGAAATCCAAACCTTCAACTTGTGAATAACCTTTGGCAACAAGTCGGGCTTTGTTCCTAGTCACCACACCATGCTCATCTTGTTTGTTGCGAAATACCCACTTTGTACCTACAACATTTTGATTAGGACATGGAACTAAATGTCGTACCTCATTCATCATGAAGTTGTTGAGTTCCTCTTGCATTGCCACTACCCAGTACGGATCTCTTAGAGCTTCCTCTACCCTGTATGGCTCAATAGAGGACACAAAAGAGTAATGTTCACAAAAGTGAGTAACTCGAGATCTAGTGATTACCCCCTTGTGGATGTCACCAAGAATGGAGTTGACAGGGTGATCTCTTTTAATTGCTTGGTGGACTCTTGGGTTTGGCGGTCTTTGATCTTGAATTTCTTGATCATCTTTCTTGTCTTGATCATCTTCATCTCCCCCTTGATTAATGTCTTCCTCTTGAGGTGGCTCATCATCTTGGTCTTCATTCTCTTCTTCCTAAGCCAATTCCTCATCTTGAGTTGGTGGAGATGCTTGTATGGAATATGATGGTTGATCTTGTGCTTATGGAGGCTCTTCGGATTCTTTTGGACACACATCCCCAGTGGACATGTTCCTTAATGCGACGTATAGAGCCTCTTCATCATCTAATTCATCAAGATCAACTTGCTCCACTTGAGAGCCATTAGTCTCATCAAACACAATGTCACAAGAAACTTCAACTAGTCCAGTGGACTTGTTGAAGACTCTATATGCCCTTGTGTTTGAGTCATAACCAAGTAAAAAACCTTCTACTGCTTTAGGAGCAAATTTAGAATTTCTACCTCTCTTAATAAGAATAAAGCATTTGCTCCAAAAAACTCTAAAATAAGAAACATTGGGCTTTTTACCGGTGAGGAGTTCATACGATGTTTTCTTGAGGATTCGGTGAAGGTAGAGTCAGTTGATGGAGTAGCAACCGGTGTTAATCGCCTCCGCCCAAAACCAATCCGGTGTCTTGTACTCATCAAGCATGGTCCTTGCCATGTCCAATAGAGTTCTATTCTTCCTCTCCACTATACCATTTTGTTGAGGTGTGTAGGGAGAAGAGAACTCATGCTTGATGCCCTCCTCCTCAAGAA
This sequence comes from Zea luxurians, assembly GCA_029449295.1. Lineage (NCBI taxonomy): Eukaryota > Viridiplantae > Streptophyta > Magnoliopsida > Poales > Poaceae > Zea > Zea luxurians. The sequence goes on along the minus strand of JAOPSE010000003.1, from coordinate 80,839,982 downwards.
ATCCTTCAATTTGTGAATTCTTGAACTCCGTACCATTGTCGCTTCTAATCTTTTTGATTCTCAATCCTAACTCATTTTGAGCTCTTCTCAAGAATATCTTTAAGGTCTCTTAGGTTTTAGATTTTTCCTGCAAAAAGAATACTCAAGTGAAGCAAGAATAATCATCCACAATCACAAGACAATACTTACTCCCGCCGATGCTTATGTAAGTGATCGGGCCGAATAGATCCATGTGGAGTAGCTCAAGCGGCCTGTCAGTCGTCACGATGTTCTTATGTGGATGATGAACTCCAACTTGCTTCCCTACTTGACATGCGCTACAAATTTTATCTTTCTCAAAATGAACATTTGTTAGTCCTAAAATGCGCTCTCCTTTTAGAAGTTTGTGAAGATTCTTTATTCCAACATGGGCAAGTCGGCGATGCCAGAGCCAGCCCATATTAGTCTTAGCAATTAAGCAAGTGTCTAGTTCAGCATGGTTATCATTAAAATCAACTAAGTATAACTGACCATCTAACGCTCCCTTAAATGCTATTGAATCATAACTTTTTCTAAAGATAGTAACACCAACATCAGTGAAAATACAGTTGTAGCCCATTTTACATAATTGAGAAACTGAAAGAAAATTGTAATCTAAAGAATTTACAAGAAAAACATTAGAAATAGAATGGTCAGGAGATATAGCAATTTTACCCAAACCTTTGATCAAACCTTGATTTCTATCCCCGAATGTAATCGTTCTTTGGGGATCTTCATTTTTCTCATATGAGGAGAACATCCTTTTCTTCCATGTCATGTGGTTTGTGCACCCGCTATCAATTATCCAACTTGATCCACCAGATGCATAAACCTACAAAACAAATTTAGGCCTTATTCTTAGGTACCCAAACGGTCTTGGGTCCATTCACATTAGAAACAAGCACCTTGGGTACCCAAACACAAGTCTTTGGACTCTTGTCTTTGCCCCCAACATATTTGACAACTAATTTGCCTGATTTGTTAGTTAACACATAAGATGCATCAAAAGTCTTAAATGAAATATTATGCTCATTTGATGCATCGACAACTTTCTTTTTACGCATTTTTATGAGTTGAATGCCTAGAGCTAGATGCCTCATTACTACACAAAAAAGCATGACGAGAAATATTATGACGTTTTCTAGCATGAATTTTTCTAATTTTGTGCTCAGGATAGTTCTCAGGATATAAAATGTAACCCTCTCTATCCTGAACCATGGGAGCCTTACCTTTAACAAAATTAGATAGTTTTTTGGGGGCATTAAGCTTGATGTTGCTTTGGCTTCCTTGTTGGAAGCCAATGCCATCCTTAATGTCAGGGCGTCTCCCATTATAAAGCATGCTACGAGCAAACTTAAAATTTTCATTTTCTAATTCATGCTCGACAATTTTAGCATTTAATTTAGCTATGTGATCATTTTGTTCTTTAATCATAGAAATTTGATCATTCATAACATCAATGTTAACATCTCTACATCTAGTACAAAGAGTGACATGCTCAATAGTAGACGTAGGAATATTGCAAACATTCAATTATTCTATCCTAGTATTTAAACTAGCATTCTCATCTCTAAGACATGAAATTGAATCATTACAGATGTTAAGCTCTTTAGATAAATTTTCATATTTTTCTACCTCTAGAGCATAAGCATTTTTCAATTTAACAAATTTCTTATTTTCCTTAACGAGCAAATCCTCTTGGTATTCCAAGAGATCATCCTTCTCGTTAATGGATTCTATCAATTCATTTATCTTTTTTCTTTTGATCCTTGGTTAGGTTAGCAAAAAGAGAAGTTAAATCATCATTATCATCACTAGAGCTACCCTCATCATCGGAAGTAGTGTACTTAGGGGTATCTCTAGAATGTACCTTATTCTTTTTGCTTTCCTTAGCCATGAGGCACTTGTGGCCTACGTTGGGGAAGAGAAGCCCTTTGTTGATGGCGATATTGGCGGCGTCCTCGTCGGAGGAGGAGTCGGTGGAGCTCTCGTCGAAGTCCCATTTCCGCCCCATATGTGCTTAGCCACCCTTCTTCTTGTAGTATCTCTTCTTTTCCATCTTCCTCTTCCCTTTCTTGTCGTCGTTCCTATCACTGTCACTTGTATATGGACATTTTGCAATAAAGTGACTGGACTTTCCACACCTGTAGCAAACCCTCTTGGAACGGGGTTTGTAGTCCTTCCCCTTCCTTTGCTTGAGGATTTGCTAAAAGCTCTTAATGATAAGAGCCATCTCCTCGTTGTCGAGCTTGGAGGCATCGATTGGAAGTCAACTTGGTGTAGGCTCCTCCTTTTTCTTCGGTTGCTTTGAATGCAACGGGTTGCACCTCGGGTGTGGAGGTGGTGCCTTGCTCCAAGTTAACAATATGTTTGGAGTCTTTGATCATAAGTTCAAAGCTCACAAACTTGCCAATTACCTCATCGGGAGACATCTGTTTATATCTTGGATCTCCATGGATTAGTTGCACTTGAGTGGGATTACGAAAAACAAGAGATCTAAGAATAACCTTGACCATTTCATGGTCATCCCACTTGGTGCTCTCGAGGTGGCGCACTTGATTGACCATTGTCTTGAGCTGGTTGTACATTGCTTGTGGCTCCTCTCTTTTGTTGAGAACGAATCGACCGAGCTCTCCCTCGATCGTCTCGCGCTTGGTGATCTTGGTCACCTCGTCCCCTTCGTGTGTCATTTTGAAGACGTCCCAGATTTTTTGGCATTTTTCAACCCTTGCACCTTATTATACTCCTCTCGACACAAGGAGGTGAAGAGTATAGAAGTTGCTTGGGAATTAAAATGTCTAATTTGGGCGGCCTCATCCGAGTCGTAGTCCTCGTTGCCCACCTGTGGTGCCTTCATGGAATGAGGTTAGATGGTGCCTCATTTTATCACTCCACATACAATAATCTTCACCATCAAAATATGGTGGTTTGCCTAGGGGTACTGTCGGCGTTTCGACCCCGGGGGGTCCTTGGATCAACGAGTAAATTGTCGCTGCGTGTCCCAGCCCAGATGGGTCGGCGTGAGACGGAGACACAAGGGGGGAAAACGGTGAGGGGAAACCCGCGGCCTCGTGTTGTCCTGCGCCCAGGGCGGATGCGCTTGCAGTAGGGGGTTACAAGCGTTCGCGAGGGAGAGAGAGAGAGACAGGGGGCGTGAGGCTGCCCGTTCTCCCGCGCGGCCACCTCCTTCGTATGAGAGCCCTGGACCTTCCTTTTATAGTCGTAAGGAGAGGGTCCAGGTGTACAACGGGAGGTGTAGCAGTGCGCTAACGTGTCTAGCAGAGAGGAGCTAGAGCCCTATGTACGTGCCGACGTGGCTGTCGGAGAGGTGTTGGAGCCCTGTTCATGTGGCGTCATGGCTGTCGGAGGAGCACTTGAGCCCTGTAGAAGCACAGCTGTCGGGGCTGTCGAATCCTTGCTAACGTATCCTTGCTTCCGTAGGGGGCTGAGTACCACCGTTGTCATGGAGCACGCGGGGTGCCATCATTACTTGTTTTACCGGGGCGAGCCAGATGGGACGCCGGTCTTGTTCCCCGTAGCCTGGGCTAGCTAGGGGTAGGGTAATGATGGCCTCCCCTTGCGGCGTGGTCGGCCCGAGCGAGGTGGTGACTCCTCCGAGGTTGAGGTCGAGTCCGAGCCCGGGGGTCGGGCGAGGCGGAGGTCGTCTTCCGAAGTTGAGGCTGAGTCCGAGCCCTGGGGTCGGGCGAGGCAGAGACCGTCTTCCGGAGTCGAGGTCGAGTTCGAGCCTTGGGGTTGGGCGAGGCGGAGATCGTCGTCCGAGGCGAGGTCGAGTCCGAGCCCTGGGTCGGGCGAGGCGGAGACCGTCTTCCGGAGTCGAGGTCGAGTCCGAGCCCTGGGGTCGGGCGAGGCGGAGATTCCTATGGCGCCCGAGGCTGGACTTGGTTGCTGTCAGCCTCACCCTGGCGGGTGGCACAGCAGTCGGAGCAGCGCAGGCAGCGCTGTTTTCCTGTTAGGTCGGTCAGTGGAGGGATGAAGTGACTGCGGTCACTTCGGCCTTGTCAACTGGAAAGCGCGCGTCAGGATAAGGTGTCAGGCGATCCTTGCATTGAATGCTCCTGCGATCCGGTCGGCTTGGCGAGGCGGTCTGGCCAAGGTTGCTTGTTCGTGAAGCCTGCCCGAGCTGGGCCTCGGGCGAGTCGAAGGTGCGCTCGTTGCTTGAGGAGACCCTTGGGCGAGGCGTGAATCTGCCTTGGTCTTCCGTTCCTGCCCAAGGTTGGGCTTGGGCGGGGCGAGATCGTGTCCCTTGAGTGGACTGAGCCTTAACCGGAATTGCACCCATCAGGCCTTTGCAGCTTTGTGCTGATGGGGGTTACCAGCTGAGATTAGGAGCCTTGGGGGTACCCCTAATTACGGTCCCCGACAGTAGCCCCCGAGCCTCAAAGGGAGTGTGGGTACTCGCTTGGAGGCTTTGTCGCACTTTTTTGCAAGGGAACCGACCTTTCTTGGTTGCATTTTGTTCCGGTGGGTGCGTGCGAGCGCACCCACCGGGTGTAGCCCCCGAGGCCTCGGAGGAGTGGTTTGATAAGGGTCAGCTAACGGGTGATCCGAGTGGATGCCAGTGCCCCGTTCGATAAGGGTCGGCTAGTGGCCCAGAGGCGCGCTCCAAAAGTACCTGCAGGTGATTTGCCGGACCCGGTCCCGTTCGATAGGGTCCGAGGGCTCGAGGCCTCCCTCTGATGGGATTTCGTTACAGAATCGTTCCTGCTGGTCTCGGAAATGTCCTAGGGTACCTCGGGAGCGTAGCCCGAGCCTTGGTTATGTATCGAACGTACCCAGAGTCATCCCTCACTCTGCGTGCTCTGGGGCGACTGTCGAACCCGTCAGGGGGCCAGCCTACGAACCCCTGATCAGTAGTGGGCGCGGAGCCCGAGTGGCCTGAGGCGGCTGTCGAACCCTTCCAAGGGGCCAGCCTTCGAACCCCTGACCAGTAGTAGGCGCGGAGCCTGAGTGCTCTGAGGCAGCTATCGAACCCTTACGAGGGGCCAGCCTTCGAACCTCTGATCAGTAGGGGGCTCGGGGCCCGCTTCCTTCGCGGAGAAGGATCCCTTTCGGAGTATCCCCTTTCCTGGTCCCTGTAGCAAGAGAGAGAAAGGGGAAGAGGAAAAGGATACAAAATTGAACGACGTGGCGCACCTTTTTTGATGCGGTCATTATGGCGGAGGTGAAGCGTCGCCCGCTTTGCCTGCCAAAGGTGTCGCCTGTCCTGCCGCAGAGTTAATGTGACGGGACGAGTGATTCGCGGGGCAGCCGTTGTGCATGTGCAAGCCATTCGAGGAACGGAACACGGGTGCATCGTCTTCACGCCGTGGGAGAGGGCTCTCTCGTTGTTCCAGGAGGGGACGTGAGCCTGTAGATGATTTGACTGCTGCTTCCGCCCGCCTGCTACCGCATTACTGCCGGCCCACTTTTGGCCATGTTGACCGTCGCGCCTTCTCCCGCGGCTGACTGACCCGTGACCGGCGTGCCTGGTTGGCACTGCTGGGCCGTGCGCAGGGTTGCCTCGAGTCGCGGCACCGGTTCCGTAGTCGAGAAGGCGCGGCGCTGCAGCTTTTTGCACGTAGTAACCGACGCGCCGGTTCCATGATGTGTGGGCCTGGGCCTCCATGTTGGATGTGTCGAAGTCGAAAGGGTGCGCCCCCCTTTGTGCAGTTGCATGCCGCCTGCATGGCGGTCTGCCCTTTCACCCACTGGTTTGGGCGAAGACGAAGGAATGCTTGTAACCGCTGGGCGGTTATACGCTCCGCGCGCGGCGGTTTGGCTTCTTCTGTCCTGGGGCAGCTCGCATGACGCGTGGGGCCCAGCCCCCGTGTCGTAGGGGGAAGACCTTGGAGCGTGTTGATGAAGACTCCATCCGCGACGGCTGAGGATGCAAGCGGGGAGAGTCGCCTTTAAAAAGGGATCGACCTCCTGGGTGGTAGCCATGGCTTCACATTTTCCTCATGCGTCGCATCCTTCCGCCTTCCGAGCCCCCGGATGGGGAGCACCCGCGTTGTCTTCGTCTCGTTGTGGAAGGAGCGCAACCTTGTGGAGGTTGGTACCTTTCAGCCATCGCTCGGCTTCAAGGATTTTCGTCAGGCAGCCCGGCTGCATCCCCTCGCCGATGGTCACCCAAGACGGTGACCACCAGTTCGATGGTGGGGAGAAGCAAACCGGGCTGCAGCCTCTACCCCGCCCTCAGCTTCAAGGATCTTCGTCATCCTTGTTGGGGTGGAGGGCGAGCTGAGCCGGAGCTCTACCTCGGCGTGGGCTGGCATCCCGCACGGGTTCGTTGGTCACCTTCTCCCTCAGCACTTAGGGGAGAGGGCGCTCACCGTCCTAGCGGAAGGGGCAGACTTCGACAACGTGGGGCCAAGCGGCCGCGAGCGTCGTCAGCTCCCGCGTGCTCGGTTCGCCGGCTCAGCTGGCTCTGGCGCAGCTTCCGGTGCCACCTTCCGCCGCTGGGCAGAGTGCGGCTATCTGCCCGTCATGCAGGCGGCTGTCGCGCCGCGCGCACCAGGGGACTGCCCAAGACATCGCGCGCTGCTAGGGCGGCGTTCGTGTTCTTGGGCTGTCCTGCTTTTGCTCCGGTATGACACCCCTGCGCGGAGGTCGGTGTTCGCCCGTCCGGAAGGAGCCGAGTGGGGATCTGCCGGTGGGCAGACGGCTGCCGCCGTCGGTGCTGAGGTGGTAGCAGCCGGAGAAGGTTTCTCTGCCGACGAGATCGCCAACTCCGCCTGCACCCCTGGACCTCCGTTCCCCTGGCTTGAATGGCTGGTTCTCGTCCTTCGTGGGCGAGAGTCTTTCCGCCGCAGCGTCTGCCCGGAAGCCGTTGCTGCAGCTATCTTACTGCCCGGGACGGAGGTCGTTGCCACTGCTGTCAGAGCGGGCGGTGGTGAGCCGCTTGGAGTTCGTCGTCCCGCGGGCCTCCTAGTGTGGAGGTTGTTCGTACCCGCGGGAACAAAACCGGAGTCCCGTTTGTAATGGCACCTTGAGTGCTGGTGTATGTTCATTGCGGCTGTCGGGGCCAGAACATTTGTGTATTTGGGCGTAAAGCCGTGTTTCTTCTCCATTTTGCGCACCAGAACTCGCCTGTCGGCTAGCTGGACCGCTTAACCAAGCGTGAGTTGCCCTGTGCGGAAGGTGACGAGTGAGGTATCCATATCCCGGAGGCGTAGGAGTCCCTCGGCTCCTCTTGCTTAGCGAAGGAAACCTCGGCTGCTCTATGATGAGCCAAAGCCGGAGGCAGCGGCGTCAGCATAGAAAGAGGCAGAGTTGGCTAGAGAAGAAACTTCGTTGGCCTAGAAGTAGGGGACTTCCCAGGCCGACGAGGCGTCACAGTGGCGGCTGGGACCTGGCCAGGTCGTCCGCTGGCGGGACCAACTCTAGAGTCGGGCTGCCGAGGCCATGAGCCAGGTTGGTGTCCTTAGGGGACAGCTGGCTGAGGCTACGGAGCGGCCGGTCCGGCCGTCTGCTTGGGCCGGGTTCATGGAGGAGACCCTGGCGGCGATGGCCCAGGCGCGGTGTTGACATCTTCCTTCGAGGTGGAGATCCTCCGACCATGTTGCTTGTTCGAGGCCGGGTCAGATTCCGCCGAGGGTGGAGTTGATGCCGAGGGTGCTGCTGCTCCCCCTGCTGACGTCTGAACCTGCAGGAACAGTTTGTCTGTAGCGTGCGTATGTTTTTTGCGGCCGCCGAGGCCAAAACATACCATCGTTGTGTTGTAAAGCTGTGTTTCTTTTCCCCTTGTTTCGAGTATCAGGACTTGTTCGTCGGTAACAGAATCGTTTATCCGAGCGTGAGTTACTTATCGCAGAAGGTGATGAGTGAGGTATCCGTATCCCGGAGGCGTAGGAGTCCCTCGGCTCGGTCGGCCTTGACTGCTTACATGTACTCTTACTCGTCCGTAGGATTCTGTTATCAATATAGTCGAGACAGCACGAAAAATCATTTCAGCAGAAGAAGTTTTCGAGCGTTAAGACTTGCTCGGACAGCGGAATCCCTTATCCGAACGTGAGTTACTTATCGTAGAAGGTGATGAGTGAGGTATCCATATCCCGGAGGCGTAGGAGTCCCTCGGCTCGGTCGGCCTTGCCGGCTTACATGTACTCCGTCGTTTTCAGGACTCAACTATCGAAGTAGCCGAAAAGCACGAAAGATGTTCTGGCAGAAAGACTTTTTCCGAGGAAAATTTTGACGCAGAGGGGGTTCCCCCCTTCTAGCCCCCGAGGGAGGGTCGGGCTTTGCCAAGGCAAGGCTGACCCTTCCTTGAAGTTTAGACTTTGCTTGTGTATGTAAACGAGGTACATGAACAACTTGAAAACATCTTAAGGGTAGAAGCAACGTAGCTGTCGGATGTTCCAAGCGTTGCTGTAGACCTCGCCTTGACTGTTGGCTAGCTTGTATGTTCCGGGCCTCAGAATCTTGGCGATGATGAACGACCCTTCCCAGGGAGGCGTGAGCTTGTGGCGCCCTCGGGCGTCTTGTCGTAGCCGAAGCACCAAGTCGCCCACCTGGAGGTCTCGGGACTGAACCCCTCGGACGTGGTAGCGTCGCAGGGACTGCTGATACCGCGCCGAGTGTAGTAAGGCCATGTCCCGAGCCTCTTCCAGCTGGTCAAGTGAGTCTTCTCAGTTTGTCTGGTTGCTTTGGGCGTCGTATGCCCTCGTCCTCGGGGAGCGGTGTTCTAAGTCTGTGGGCAAGATAGCCTCGGCCCCATAGACTAGAAAGAACGGTGTGAAGCCCGTGGCTCGGCTCGGCGTTGTCCTCAGACTCTAGACCACCGAGGGAAGTTCCTTCACCCACCGCCTGCCGAACTTGTTGAGGTTGTTGTAGATCCTTGGCTTGAGCCCCTGTAGAATCATGATGTTGGCACGCTCTACCTGCCCATTCGTCATGGGGTGAGCTACGGCGGCCCAGTTCACCCGGATGTGGTGGTCCTCGCAGAAGTCCAGGAACTTTCTGCCAGTGAACTGGGTGCCGTTGTCGGTGATGATGGAGTTCGGGACCCCGAAGCGATGGATGATGTTGGTGAAGAACGCCACCGCCTGTTCGGACCTGATGCTCTTCAGGGGTCGGACCTCGATCCACTTGGAGAATTTGTCGATGGCGACCAGCAGGTGCGTGAAGCCCCCGGGTGCCTTCTGCAAGGGACCAACGAGGTCCAGACCCCACACATCAAACGACCAGGTGATGGGTATTGTTTGTAGAGCCTGAGCGAACATGTGGGTCTGCTTTGCGTAGAATTGACACCCTTGGCAGGTGCGTACAATCCTAGTGGCGTCAGCCACCGCGGTCGGCCAGTAGAAAACCCTGTCGGAAGGCGTTTCCCATGAGGGCCCGAGGTGCTGCGTGGTGACCGCAAGCCCCTGAGTGTATTTCTTGCAATAACTCCTGACCTTCGGTGATGGATATGCATCATTGAAGGATGCCTGAGGGGCTGCGGTGGTAGAGCTCCTTTTCGTCACCTAGCAAGACGAACGACTTGGCGCGCCGCGCCAATCACCGAGCTTCGGCTCTGTCGAGGGGTAGCTCTCCTCGATGGAGATATTGCAGGTATGGGGTCTGCCAGTCTCGATTAGGTGTGACCCCATTCCGCTCTTCCTCGACACGCACTGCCTCACCCTCGAGGGCCGAGGGTGCCTCGAGCGGGACCGAGGCTGCCTCGGGCTGAGCCGAGGGCGCCTCGGGCTGGGCCGAGGGCGCCTCGGGCAGAGCTGAGGCCTTCTCGGGCTCGGGCGTGTCGTCGGTCTTGACGGAGGGTTGATGTAGGTCTCGGGAGAAGACGTCCGGAGGAACCGTTGTCCGCCCCAAGGCTATCTTAGCCAGCTCGTCCGCAGTCTCGTTGTATCGTCGAGCGACGTGGTTGAGCTCGAGCCTGTAGAACTTGTCCTCCAGGCGCCGAACCTCGTCGCGGTAGGCTTCCATCTTCGGGTCGCGGCAGTGGGAGTTCTTCATGACTTGGTCGATGACAAGCTGCGAGTCGTCGCGAGCGTCGAGGCGTCGGACCCCTAGCTCGATGGCGATGCGCAACTCGTTAATCAAAGCCTCATACTCGGCCACGTTGTTGGACGCCGGGAAATGGAGGCACAACACGTAGCGGAGGTGCTTCCCGAGGGGTGAGATGAAGAGCAGGCCCACGCCCGCTCCTGTTTTCATCAGCGACCCGTCGAAAAACATGGTCCAGAGTTCCGGTTGGATCGGAGCTGTTGGAAGCTGGGTGTCGACCCATTCAGCCACAAAGTCCGCCAAAACTTGGGACTTGATGGCCTTCCGAGGGGCAAACGAGATTGTCTCGCCCATGATCTCCACCGCCCACTTTGCAATCCTACCCGAGGCCTCTCGGCACTGGATGATCTCCCCCAGGGGGAAGGATGACACCACAGTCACCGGATGAGACTCGAAGTAGTGTCGCAACTCTCGCCGTGTCAGGATCACCACGTACAGCAGCTTCTGAATTTGCGGAAAGCGGATCTTGGTCTCGGATAGTACCTCACTGATGAAGTAAACCGGCCTCTGGACGGGCAGTGCGTGCCCTTCTTCTCGTCTCTCGACCACGATCGTGGCGCTGACCACCTGAGTGGTGGTGGCGATGTAGATCAAGAGGGCTTCTCCGGTAGCGGGGGGCACCAGGATGGGCGCGCTTGTAAGGAGCGCCTTCAAGTTTCCGAGGGCTTCCTCGGCCTTGAGGGTCCAAGTAAAGCGCTCGGTCTTCCTTAAGAGGCGATACAGGGGCAGGCCTCTTTCGCCGAGGCGTGAGATGAAGCGGCTTAGAGCCGCAAGGCATCCCATGACCCTCTGTACTCCTTTCAAGTCCTTGATAGGCCCCATGTTGGTGATGGCCGCGATTTTCTCCGGGTTGGCCTCGATGCCCCGCTCGGAGACGATGAACCCCAGGAGCATGCCTCGGGGGACTCCGAAGACACACTTCTCGGGATTGAGTTTTACGCCTTTCGCTTTGAGACACTTGAATGTCGTTTCAAGGTCAAAGAGGAGGTCGGAGGCTTTCCTCGTCTTGACTATGATGTCATCGACGTAGGCCTCGACCGTTCGACCATTATGCTCACTGAACACGTGGTTCATGCACCTTTGGTATGTCGCACCCACATTCCTCAAACTGAATGGCATAGTAATGTAGCAGTACATGCCAAAAGGTGTGATGAAAGAAGTCGCGAGCTGGTCAGACTCTTTCATCTTGATTTGGTGATACCCTGAGTAGGCATCGAGGAATGACAGGGTTTCGCACCCAGCGGTGGAATCCACGATTTGATCGATACGAGGCAGAGGGTAGGGAACCTTCAGACATGCTTTGTTTAGACCAGTGTAGTCTACACACATCCGCCATTTCCCACCTTTCTTTTTCACAAGCATAGGGTTGGCTAGCCATTTGGGATGGAATACCTCTTTGATGAACCCTGCAGCCATCAGCTTGTGGATCTCCTCGCCTATGGCTCTGCACTTTTCTTCGTCGAATTGGCGCAGAGGCTGCTTCATGGGTCGGGCTCTAGCTCGGATATCCAGTGAGTGCTCGGCGACTTCCCTCGGTATGCCAGGCATGTCCGAGGGACTCCACGCAAAAACCTCGGCGTTCGCGCGGAGAAAGTCGATGAGCACTGCTTCCTATTTGGGGTCGAGCTCGGAGCCGATCCGGATCTGCTTGGAGGCGTCGTTGCTGGGGTCGAGAGGGACGGATTTGACCGCCTCTGCTAGTTCGAAGTTGCCGGCGTGGCGCTTCGCATCTGGCACCTCCTTGGAGAGGTTTTCCATGTCGGCGATGAGGGCCTCGAATTCGGCGAGGGCCTCGGCGTACTCCACGCACTCCACGTCGCATTCGTATGCGTGTCGGTACGTGGGGCCGACGGTGATGACCCCGTTGGGGCCCGACATCTTGAGCTTGAGGTAGGTGTAGTTGGGGACGGCCATGAACTTGGCATAACATGGTCTCCCCAGCACTGCGTGGTAGGTTCCTCGGAACCCGACCACCTCGAACGTGAGGGTTTCCTTTCGGAAGTTGGAGGGAGTCCCGAAGCAGACGGGCAGATCGAGTTGTCCAAGGGGTTGTACGCGCTTCCCGGGAATGATCCCATGAAAGGGCGCCGCGCCGGCCCGGATCGAGGCCAGATCGATCTGCAAGAGCCCGAGGGTGTCGGCGTAGATGATGTTGAGGCTGCTGCCTCCGTCCATGAGGACCTTGGTAAGCCTGACGTTGCCAATGACAGGATCAACAACGAGCGGGTACTTCCCCGGGCTCGGCACGCGGTTGGGGTGGTCGTCTTGGTCGAAGGTGATGGGCTTGTCGGACCAGTCTAGATAGACTGGCGCCGCCACCTTTGCCGAGCAGACCTCCCAGCGCTCTTGCTTGCGGTGCCGAGCCGAGGCGTTCGCCACCCGCCCACCGTAGATTATGAAGCAGTCATGGACCTCGGTGAACTCCTCTACCTTGTGAGCTTCCCTCTTGTCGTTGTTGGGGGCCCTACCACCTTCTGCCGGTGGCCCGGCCTTGTGGAAGTAGCGCCGAAGCATGACACACTCCTCAAGGGTGTGCTTGACGGGACCCTGATGATAGGGGCACGACTCCTTGAGCATCTTGTCGAACAAGTTGGCGCCTCTGGGAGGTTTCCGAGGGTTCTTGTGCTCAGTGGCGGCGACAAGGTCTGCGTCGGCGGCGTCGCGTTTCGCTTGCGACTTCTTCTTGCCCTTCTTCCTCGTGCCGCGCTGAGCGGATGCTTCGGGGGCGTCATCCGGCTGGCGCCCCTGAGGCTGCTTGTCCTTCCGGAAGATGGCCTCGACCGCCTCCTGGCCAGAGGCGAACTTGGTGGCGATGTCCATCAGCTCGCTCGCCCTGGTGGGAGTCTTGCGACCTAGCTTGCTCACCAGGTCGCGGCAAGTGGTGCCGGCGAGGAACGCGCCGATGACATCGGAGTCGGTGATGTTGGGCAGCTCGGTGCGCTGCTTCGAAAATCGCCGGATGTAGTCCCGCAGGGATTCTCCTGGCTGCTGGCGGTAGCTTCGGAGATCCCAGGAGTTCCCAGGGCACACGTATGTGCCCTGGAAGTTTCCGGTGAAGGCTTTGACCAGGTCATCCCAGTTGGAGATCTGCGCAGGAGGCAGATGCTCCAGCCAGGCTCGGGCGGCGTCAGAGAGGAACAGGGGGAGGTTGCGGATGATGAGGTTGTCATCGTCCATTCCACCCAGCTGGCAGGCCAGCCGGTAGTCCGCAAGCCACAGTTCAGGCCTCGTCTCCCCCGAGTACTTGGTGATGGTAGTCGGGGCCCGGAACCGGGTCGGGAACGACGCCCGTCGTATGGCCCGGCTGAAAGCTTGCGGACCGGGTGGTTCGGGCGAAGGGCTCCGATCCTCCCCGCTGTCATAGGGTCCCCCACGCCTGGGATGGTAGCCTCGGCGCACCCTCTCGTCGAGGTGGGCTCGACGGTCGCGGCGATGGTGCTCGTTGCCGAGGCGGCCCGGGGCCGCAGGCGCTGTGTCCCGCGTGCGCCCGGTGTGGACCGAGGCCTCCCGCATGAATCGGGGAGTCGCGGCGCGATGTTCCGGGGGTATCCCTGCCTTCGGGAGGCGGAGCTTTCGGCCCATTGGACCGCGGCATCCTCCAGGAGATTCCTGAGTTCTCCCTGGATACGCCGCCCCTCGGTGGTGGATGGGTCTGGCATCATACATCATATTGCATCAATGGCACAAGAAGGGGGTGCAATATGGATCTACGGAAAGGTACACAATGTTGGCATACATTACTGAACTTTGGAGATCGGTTCGAAGATATGTCAAGGCACAAAATAGGTTTTCAAGAAATACAGCTTCGTCATTATGATATGAAAAGGAGAATCATCGGTCACAAGGCATAGATGTTTTTTCGGAAACCGTAATATTTTTATGGAATATGGATATTCTTTACGAAGCATGAAAAGAAGGGAAGGTGTTTTTTCGCTGAAGGCTCAAAAGCGGTATGTACGTAAAGTTTCATGCATCGTAAAGAGTTGAATCATAAACAGCTTATATATTACATTCAAAATTACAAAATATTATACATATTGTCCAGCAAATATTACACTCCAAATGGCTTTACAATAACAGCTAATCTTCTCGTAAAACTACTTCTGCAGCTTCGTTTAGTAGTTGATCAACAACTTTATCCATAATAGCTTCGGCCATTTTTCCAATCTCATCATCCCCCTTTGCTTTGGGGTCCGCCAATGGATCAGCGGGCTCTGGGGGAGGAGCTTGCACGGCTGTGTTACAAAGTGTAAATAAGTCCGAAGTCATAAAATTACAACATAAAGTCAAAAGTTAGTAGTTAATACCTATTCGCCTCTTGAGATCCGCACTTTCCTCAGCAGCCTTTGCCACTTTTCTAGCATCGTGAATACCTTTTTCGCTTCTCCTTATGATTTCTTGAGCCATCTCCCGACCACCATTTTCTCAGATGTCGGTGAAAAATTTTCCACCAACCAAGCTTGCTTCGGCCGAGGGGTCTTTTACATCTTCAGTAGTTAAGGCGGCCTCGGTTTGCGCCAAAGATTTCACATGATCGCAGCCTCTTCTCTCCAAAATAGTAGCAATCCCCCTAGCACCCGAGAAGGCGCATATGTCCCCACGGCCACTCAAAATTTCTTCAAAAGCTTCGGCCTCACCGTTGATCCAGTCGATTGGACCTTCGGGATCTCCCAGTACAAAGTTGCTTTCATTCTAAAATGCGCCGGCGCTGGTGAAACTACTCTTAATTGTTTCCACATATTTCATGGATTTTTCATAACATTTTTCTTTTGAAGACCGAAGCTCTACAGCTATTTTCTCCCAATGATTCTTCCAGTAGTCGCTGGCTTCAAGGTTAGCTTCGGTAGTTGCACACTTTAGGTTTGCCTCAGCCAGCTGTTTCTGAAGATTTTCAATTTTGCACTTCTGGGCTTCAGCTTGAGCCTTGGAAGCAGCTTTGTCCTCTTTTATTTTGTTAAGCAATGAATGTAAAATTTTGTCCTTCTCAAGACCTTCGTTCCTTAGCTCAATCACTTCGGAACGAAGGTTATTCAATGCCATGGTACATCCCTCGCCTTCAGCGCTTTTCTGCGCTCTGAGGGCGTTGCTGAGGATAAGGCCCTGCAAAAGGAATGTGATGATAAGAAATAAACACACGAATTTCTAACCATGCAAAAAGTTTATTTTCTCACCTTTAAGCTGTTATATGCCAAGCTGTCGGCTATTTCATCTTTTGACAAAACTGAAAGCCCATCTTCCAGAGTTGGGAATCCGAAGCTTCTTGCCATCTCCCGGCATACAGAGATCTCCTTGTTGTCTGGGAGACAATACAAGAAGTCTTCTTCTCCGCTGCCATTGAATATCAACGCCCCTTTCGGATATTTTAATTTCTGGGCATAATGATGAGCTTCTCCTTTTTCTTCTTCAGATAATATTTTGCCCGAAGCATGTCGCACAATATAATCAGGCAATTGGAAAGATGCTTCGAGAGTGGAAGAAAGAGTTTTTTCAGACAGAATTTGCTTTAAAGTTTCCTTTTTATTTTCTCCTTTAGTTTCCAAGGATTTTTCTTTGACACACTCTAAAGGTCCAGTTTTGATTTCAGTCTGGTGCTTTGTAACTTCGTCTTCAGATGCTGCTGTTTCAATTTGTGCTTTTTGAGCTTCGGCAACTTTTTTCGGCGTGGAGCTTGAAGACTTTATTGTCTCCACTACATCCAAAACATTAACCATCCTTTTCCTCTTGGGGGTCACAGCTGGACCCTTCTGAGTTTGTGGCACTCCAACTTCTGCTGAAGGGCTTAAAACTTCTGATATTTTTATCCCTTCAGTTTTCGGCTCTTCAGTTCTTTTAGCCTTCGGTGTTGCAGACAGCTCTTCAGCTTTCTGCGTAGATACAGGTTTTTTGGCTTCAGTAGCCGAAGAAGCCTCGCTGACATACTCGGGTACTATGGCCGGCTCAATATAGTGTGGCCGATGCGTAAGAGCTTTCACCTTTTTTCTCTTCGGCGCTGGCTCACTAGGAGCGGCCGAAGCAACTTCCTTCATAGAAGCTGTACCTTTTCTTTTTGACCCCGTATTGGGTAACGGTAGTCAGGATAGACGAACCCAATAGCATCAAAAACTCGGTTGAGTCTTTTCTTCTTCCGGCCTCCGAAGGCCGCAGATAGTGCAGTATCTTCTGCCTTCGAGTATGGCCCAAGCAGTTCATCGCTTGTAGCTTCAATACATTTCAACCAATCATCATCTAGTTCAATAAATTTACCCTCGTCTCTGAAGGTGTATTTCAACCTAACTAATCCACCTTCGTTAGGTTTGCTGATGGTTTCCTTTGGCATTTCCCACTTTTCTGCAAGCGGCCACACTCTGAAGGCTATGTGTTCCTGGACCAAATCTCTTGTCCCGATGAAAGAGCAAATTACGCCGAAGGCCCTCTGGCATTCTTCGGCTGCTTCATCCATTTCCACCTTCGGTTTCCGAAGTCCGAAACGCTGCCAGATAGGGCGCATGGTGATATCTTTAATATCTTCTCGTGCCTTCAAGTCATTTTTCACATAGAACCATTCCTTCATCCAGTCTTCGGGCCATCTCTTTCGAAAGGTTGGCACGGGATAGCTTGACCCAGATCGAGCACCGAAGCTATAGCAACCAAAATTGTTATGATATTGCTCTTTACCCCAGGGTTTCGTCTCATATAATAACTCATGCATATTGCAGAAACTTTTTGCATTTGGCTCCAAACCTTGGCTCTTCACGGCCCATACAAAGATTCCCATTCTTATAATTGCTTTGGGAGTAAGTTGGTGAACGTAGACTTGATATATCTTCAGAACTTCAACCATAAATTTGTTTAAGGGAAACCGAAGCCTAGCTTTAAAAAAGCTTCGGAAGATCACAACTTCATTCTCTTCAGGAGTAGGCACAGTCCTCTCTCCGTCATCAGCCCTTACAATAGACATGTCCCGAAAATATCTTCCCCTCATATTATCAAGATGACTTTGTTTAATAGTTGATTTTCCAAAAACTGTATGACTTGGTCGCCAAGGTCGATCTTCGGAGTCTTCTCCACCACTTTCCACATCATAACTGTCGCTATCACCAGAATCTTCGGACAAGCCTTCCAAAATCTCTCTGGTGATCTTCTCTGTATTTGTCTTTGCCATTAATTCAAGAAAACCAAGATTCTTCTCTTCAGAAAGGCTCAGCTTCGTTTCAATGGTAGCCTTCTTATCCTCAGACATCTTCGAAAGAGCTAAAAAAGTACTCTCAAAGTCGAAGCTTTAAAATCTAAAAAATCTGGTCAAGTGTGTGTAAGCAAAGAGCTGTTTGAGCAGGCAAGGCAGATGGCAAGAAAGCGTGCCAAATGAGCTAGTGGTGCGCTCTTATTTATACGCCTGGCGTATTGTGGGCTGGAGGGCCCGCTTGTCAGTGGTTGTTGCTATTCTAGCAAAGGGAAGGTGTTTTTTCGGACCTTCGGCTTAGGTCCTCCGTCCATATCGCAATTTGAATTTATTATCTTAACAAATTAATATTGCGAGGGGCTACTATTGGGGGCCTTCGGCTTCCGAAGGTCCTCAAAAACGAGATTTGACAATATTTCTGGAGTATAATACATGAACAGGTACCTTCGGACATGGACTCTTCGGACAAATCAAAATTGCTGTACGAAGAAACACAAAGAGAACGAAGGATGGAGCAGAGACGAAGCTGTGCGCAAGGAAGCTTCGGCATGATAGCAAAGAAGAGGAAACCGACTTAAAAAGGAAAAGACTATCTAGACCTCAATAGATCATTATAGAGTTGTTATCAAAAGCAAAGGACCTGGATGTAATTTTACATGGGCTGCGACCCGTGCCTATAAATAGGTGAACAGTACTCCCGTACTGTTCACGCTGACTTGGCATTCGCTTTTGCGTCACGCTTGTACTTTCCTTCGAGCCGAAGGTACAAATGTAATTCAATATTGTTCTTATTCATTCATGATTATATAATAAAAGATATATGAACGATGTCATATGATTATTCATGTTATTTTTCATGTTTCATATGTTTCGTCTTTCATTAGCACATGCTATTATGATGAAGGTGCGTCCTTCATGACCTTCGTCTGAAGATCATTATATCCTTAGGGAAATAATGCTTCGAAGGATGAAGGATGTTAACCATTAACCTATTTTTGTGTTGCCTTGTTCTTAACTCATAGCATTTGAGAACAAGTCCCCAACACTTTCGTACTCTGACTTTATTCTAATGCTAACCTCGTCTATAGTGCGAGCTTGAGTTTGTAAATTTCTGGTTCGCCTATTCACCCCCCTCTAGGCGACCTTCACCGGGAGAAAGGGTGTCATCGGGGGAGAGCACAAGGAGAAGAAGGAAGAATCCCAAGGCTCCTCCAAGTCGCACAAAAGGGATGACAAGAAGAAGAAGAGGATGCAGAAGGTAGTCTAGTACGAGACCGACACATATTTATCGCCTTCCACGTCTGGCACTAGGTCGACTTCCTCAAAGCGCAGTGAGCACAAGACGGTTAAATCTAACCAAATTCCTTTCCATTATCCTTGTATTCCTAAATACACCCCTTTACTTTTGGTACCATTAAGAAAACCACCACAGTTTGATGGTGATGATTATTCATAGTGGAGTATTAAAATGAAAAGCCATCTATACTCACTTCACCCAAGTATTTGGTATTTGTTAATTTAGGAATGAACCTACCGAGAAAGGATGATGAGGACTGCAACTCCAACGAGGCGACCCAAACCATCCACCGCAACTTGAAAGCCACCACAATACTAGTCGCCTCTTTGTGTAAGGAGGAGTTCAATAAGATGAACAGGCTTCAAACAGCCAAAGAGATTTGGGATTCCCTCAAGACGATGCATGAAGGTGATAAGATCACCCAACTCACAAGGATAGAGCTCATTGAAGGAGAAGGGCCACAAGAAATATACAACCGATTCAATACAATGGTGAACCAAATCTGCAACCTCGAGAGCACCAAATGGACCAACCATGAAGTCGTTAAAATCACGCTAAGGTCACCCATACCTTGCAATGCTACTCTTGTTACATTGTTGTGTGAAAAATCCTAGGTATGAAGTGATGACCCTCAAGAAGGTGCTTGGAAAGTTTCAGAACCATGAGATGATGGTTAAGGACTCCAAGCATGTTGAGGATTTACATCAAGGGAACATCCCCCAACACTGAGCCTTAAGTCGTTGCCTTCATGGCAACAAGTGAAAGGGAGGAAGGATCTCCAAGCAAAGAGCTCCCGATCAACCCCTATAAACTCAACAACGAGGAGATGGCTCTCGTCATCAAGCATGAAAGGGAAATAGCCTCAACATTTCCTATAATCGATTCTGGTGTATGACGACCATCACAAACCTCAACGGGGACTAGGTTCTTTGGAACCAAACCTCGGGAAACAAATCACCGTGTTCATTTATGTTGATCTTCATCACTCTATTTGTTTCTCCCCTCTCCTCTCTCACTAAAAGTTCTCTTGCTCACATCGTTTTGAGTTTGCTCCCAAAGTTATTTGTATTGATTGAGCAACTCATTGCAAGAGAAACTATCTTCCGCACTCCAAATTATTTCTAACACTAATCCTGGGTATAGTGCGTGTTCATTTATAAATTTCAGGTTCCTTCCTATTCATCCCCTCTAGGCGACTTTCAATTGGTATTAGAGCCCGATGCTTCATTAGAGTCTAATAGCTCGAAGTGATGTCGGGAGAACACGCCAAGAGGGAGATAGTCACCTACGAAAAGCCCAAAGCCTTGGGAAGGAAGAACGATGAACAGACTCCATCAAAGGAGGCCGACGACAAACACAAGGAGGAATCCACTGGCTCCATAAAGTCATATAGGAAGGGTGACAAGAAGAAAAAGAAAATGAAGAAAGTGGTCTACTACGAGGCCGACTCTTCATCACCTTTCACCTCCAGCGTCGAGTCTACCACTTCAAAGCGCTAAGAGCGTAAGAAGTTTAGTAAGATGCCTCTTCGCTATCCTCGTATTCCTAAACATGCTCCTCTACTTTTTGTACCCCTAGGCTAACCACCATATTTTGATGGTGAAGATTATTGTATGTGGAGTGATAAAATGAGGCATCATCTAACCTAACTCCACAAAAGCATATGAGATATTGTTGAATTTGGAGCGCAGGCACCACAGGTGGGCGACGAGGACTACGTCTCCAATGAGGCCGCCCAAATAAGGCATTTTAATTCCCAAGCAACCTCTATACTCCTTGCTTCCTTATGTCGAGAGGAGTACAACAAGGTGAAAGGGTTGAAAAATGCCAAAGAAATTTGGGACGTCCTCAAGACAGCGCATGAAGGGGACGAGGTGACCAAAATCACCAAACGTGAAATGATTGAGGGAGAATTCGGTCGATTCGTCCTCAACAAAGGAGAGAAGCCACAAACAGTATATAACCGGCTCAAAACAATGGTCAACCAAGTGCGCAACCTCGGGAGCACCAAGTGGGATGAACATGAAATGGTGAAGGTTATTCTAAGATCTCTTGTTTTTCGCAATCCCACTCAAGTTCAATTAATTAGTGGAGATTTTAGATATAAACAGATATCTCCCGAGGAGGTCATTGGCAAGTTTGTGATCTTTGAACTTTTGATCAAAGACTCCAAACACATTATCAACTTGGAGCAAGACGCCACCTCCACACCTGAGGTGCAACCCGTTGTTTTCAAAGCAATGGAAGAAAAGAAGGAGTCTACACCAAGTAGACTCCCAATCGATGCCTCCAAGCTTGACAATGAGGATATGACTCTTATCATCAAGAACTTTCGGCAAATCCTCAAGCAAAGGAAGGGAAAGGATTGAAAATGAATGAGTTCATCGAAACTCAGCACCCCGTGTAAGTTATCTGATTCACTTACATATCCATCTGAGGCCTTAAAGGCAAGGATTGGTGTTTGTGGGCCCGATAATTTGGTTGGGTTGTGACAGTGACGGCTCCATGGCTACGATAGATTGAGAACACACTTGCAATACCTCTTGTCAGACACAACCAAGGACTAGACCTTCTTCCACGAGCTCTTCCTCGATCGCCGTGGTCCATAGGACAAGAAGCGACAGTAGCATGGGAGGAAGATCCATGGAGAGGTAGTTGAGGAGCTGGCTCATCCGAAGATGATGGACTGACAGAACTAGCGGGAGCTTTCTTTGAATGCCCTACTAGATTGTTGGGGTCAATTCGGTAGGGCGAATACAAGGTATGCCCGCAATCTTTCTCGAACCAGGTTTGGGTCACTACCTTAATCATCTTCATGATGCAGGGCGTATGAACACAACCCTTAGACGATGTCCAAGATGCATGCACAATCTCTTCCCAAATGAGGTCAAAAACACTGATCTTGTCCTTACAACTAGGCTTCATGAAGAGGAGGAGGACTCTACTCTAACCAAGCATATTCATCTAATTTACTCCTTTTGAGAGAACAGTCATCCTAAATAAGGATTTTAGGTACCTATAGTACCATGCTTGTTGGTTGTTATCCATAAATCGTCATCATTTGAAATATGCAGCTCTTTTTGCTCTTCACGTTTGGGCAGGTGATAATCATGGATGTAAACTTTCAAGCCACTGATATCATCATCAGAAAATCCATGAATATGAGCAAATCGATGATAACTCACCTTATGCTAGACGCCTTCAAGATAGAATACATCATGAGATATCCATATCCATATGATTCATCATCAACCCGCTCCACCCAAAGGGTGGAGTAAAACTGAGCAATAACTTTGTCATTCTAGTCATAACACATAGTCACAATGCTCTTCATTTTATGATCCTCACAAGCGCTCAAAGCTTTTGTCATGTTCCTATCTCCCGTCTTTTCACATCCATCCCAATCATTGGCACTTTGTCTGATTACGGGTTGATTCTTCTTTGCTAAGATCACGGTGTTGTAGAAAACAACATGGAACAAACTCCAAAACCCATGATGTTGAATTTGAGGGTGCACGATGCGAGTCGTTGGACCAATGATTCTCACCTCCTGAAGCAAAGAAGCATCACATGTGTTATGACCTATGACTTCCTCTTGAGCACTATGGGGTGGTGACAGGGGGGTGAAGATGGAGGCCTCTAATGCATGGAGTGTCTGCTAAAGGAAGGGCGACATTGTCATCCTACATCCCATCGTCATCTATGATCGGTCGAAAAGCCATTGAAGACTAGCCTCGACGAGATCAGGACACCCCAACCTTAGATCGACATCCACTCTATGGCGGCGAGGGTTGGTATGATCCTTCCCCACCCTACAAATACCCAGCGCCCTGACCTCTCTTGAAAGGGAACGTCACGAAGGAGAATAGGGAACCACCACTTCTTCTTGAATGTCATCATTTGAACTACTCTCAATGACAGATGGGTTCTGACGATGAACCATCTTGAACAACAAAACAAGGAATAAGATTCAAAGATAAACAAGGATGGACAAGACAAAATGAAAGAATAAATTACGAACAGAGCATGTGCGGTTCAACCACTCATATGAATGGTTCAACCCAACATGAATGATTCATTTCAAACTTCTCCCAAAATGTCCAATACGAAAGAAAATCCCTTGGAGAGAGTGTTCCTTATCATCATACAATACTTCTCCTCGAAGGATTCAACTAACATCGCTTAAAGAGATAGATCGGGGAGATCGAAGGTGAAGAACACAAAAGTACCTTGTCGAAGATCTCCGCACAGTGAAATCCAAATCAAAGGAAGGGAATGGAGGAGGAGCTCAAGGGGGATGAGATCCTCCAATAAGGATGAACTTTGCTCTTGATTTGGAGGGGATTTGAGTGGAGGAATGGAGTGGGAAAAATAAAGAGAGAGGGAGGCAATGGCTAGAAGGCGGATAAACCAGACAAATGTGAGAGAGATAAAGAATAAAGAGTATTTTAACCTAGCGCGCCTCTGCACAAACCTGGTTAAACTAGGGTCTAACCCTAGGTTGAACTGTCTATTACACAGAAAAAGGTCTATCAGTCAGACAGGCAGACTGTTAGATGATGGACTGGTCAAACCCACTTGAACCGGCCCTAAGGCTCGGCTTTAACCAGAACCGGCCACGATTGAGCTGGCGGTTCAACCGATAGGCTCAATTGGCTTTCACTAGAGAGCACATTTGATTGAGAATTTGAACACAACAACTCATGTGCCCACCTCAACCAAAGAGATCAAGATTTATATATGAAATTAAGCTTTTCTAGATGGTTTTTCAATACAAGAATAATTCAACATTCACTTGTGTGTGCAAGTTTTCAAGAAATGTTACAAGGATCCAAAATATTTAGTTCACTTCTAAGAAAGCAAAACCTAGAACCATCAAGAGGTTTTGTGAATATATCTGTTAGTTGATTTTCGTGGTCACATGACAAAATTCGATATCTCCTTTGGCTGCATGGTCTTTCAAGAAATGGTGTCTAATGTCTATATGTTTGGTTCTAGAATGTTGCGTGGGATTGTTTTCAAGTGTATTAGTACTCTCATTATCACATAGCAGCGCAATTTTGCTAAACTCACAACCATAGTGAAAGGGAAATAGGGTCAAACCTTTTCCTATATGAATTTTGGTGGTTGAATTGCCCAACACAAATTATAGGACTAACTAGTTTGCTCTAGATTATGAGTTCTACGGGTGCCAAAGGTTCACAACAAACCAATACAAAGTCAAAAGAAAGGGTTCAAAACAAAGGAGCAAAGTATACCGAAGGTAGCCCTGGTCTGGCGCACCGGACTGTCCGGTGTGCCACCGGACAGTGCCCGGTGCACCACCGGACTGTGTCCGATGCACCAGGGAGGAACGACTCTGAGCTTGCTAGCTTCGGGAATTTGGGAGGCCGCTCCGCTATAATTCATCGGACTGTCCGGTGTAGCACTGGACTGTCCGGTGTGCCAGCGGAGCAACGGCTACTCCGCGCCAACGGTCGTCTGCAGAGAACATTAAATGCGCTACAGTGCGCGCCTGCGAGCGCAGAAGTCAGAGCAGGCGCCAGAAGGCGCACCGGATAGTCTACAGGACCTGTCCGGTGCCCCAATTGTCAGAGCTCCAACGGTTGGAACCCAACGGCCTAGTGATGTGGCTGGCGCACCAGACAGTGTCCGGTAGCGCACCGGACTGTCCGGTGCGCCATACGACAGAAGCCTTCACCAACGGCCATATTGGTGGTTGGGGCTATAAATACCCCCCAACCACCATTCTTCAAGACATCCAAGCATTCACTACATCTCATTCAATACAAGAGCAATACACAACACTCCAAGACACAAATCAAAGCCTCCGAGAATCAAA
The DNA here is from genome assembly GCA_029449295.1 of Zea luxurians. NCBI lineage: Eukaryota > Viridiplantae > Streptophyta > Magnoliopsida > Poales > Poaceae > Zea > Zea luxurians. The sequence goes on along the minus strand of JAOPSE010000003.1, from coordinate 80,815,661 downwards.
GTTCCCAATTCAACTATAGTTTTTAGGACTTGTGAGGAGATCGACTTGTGTTCTTTTGTTGCTCTTGTTGCTTGGTTGACTTTCTTCTTTCTCTCACTCTTACTCTCAAAACCTTGTAAGCGAAGCAAGAGACACCAATTGTGTGGTGGTCCTTGCGGGGTCTAAGTGACCCAGGAAATCAAGGAAGGAAGCTCACTCGGTCTAAGTGATTGTTTGAGAGAGGGAAAGGGTTGAAAGAGACCCAGTCTTTGTGACCACCTCAACGGGGAGTAGGTTTGCAAGAACCGAACCTCGGTAAAACAAATCACTGTGTCATCCATTCTTATTTGCTTGTGATTTGTTTTTGCCCTCTCTTTCGGACTCGTTTATATTTCTAACGCTAACCCCGGCTTGTAGTTGTGCTTAAGTTTATAATTTTCAGATTCTGCCTATTCACCCCCCTCTAGGCGACTTTCAATTGGTATCAAAGCCCGGTGCTTCATAAGAGCCTAACCGTTCAAAGTGATGTCGGGAGAACATACCAAGAAGGAGATGGTGACCGGCGAGAAGCCCGCCACAAGCCACGAGAAGGCTCCATCGGGAGAGTCCCGCAACAAGAAGAAGGAGGAATCACCTCCTCACAAGTCGCATCGGAGTGGTGAGAAGAAAAAGAAGATGAAGAAGGTGGTCTACTACGAGACCGACTCTTCATCGCCATCCACCTCTGGCTCCGACGCGCCATCCGTAACTTCTAAGAGCCATGAGCGCAAGAAGTTTAGTAAGATCCCCCTACGCTACCCTCGCATTTCTAAACGTACTCCATTACTTTCCGTTCCATTAGGCAAACCACCGGTTTTTGACTGTGAAGATTATAACATGTGGAGTGATAAAATGAGGCATCACCTAACCTTACTCCACACTAGTATTTGGGACGTTGTTGAGTTTGGTGTACAGGTACCATCCGTAGGGGATGAGGACTATGATTCGGACGAAGTTGCCCAAATCCAGTACTTCAACTCACAAGCCACCACAATACTCCTCGCCTCTCTAAGTCGAGAGGAGTATAACAAGGTGCAAGGATTTAAGAGCGCCAAGGAGATTTGGGACGTGCTCAAAACGGTGCATGAAGGAGACGAGGTGACGAAAATCACCAAGAGGGAAATGATCAAGGGGGAGCTCGGTCGCTTCATGCTCAACCAAGGAGAAGACCCGCAAGCCATGTACAACCGGCTAAAAACCTTGGTGAACCAAGTGCGCAACCTCGGGAGCACCAAGTGGGATGACCATGAAATGGTCAAGGTTATTCTTAGATCACTCATATTTCTTAACCCCACTCAAGTTCAATTAATTCATGGTGATCCAAGATATAAACTAATGTCTCCCGAGGAAGTGATACGCAAATTTGTGAGCTTTGAATTGATGATCAAAGGCTCTAAGAAGATCATCGAGCAAGGCACCTCCTCCTCCGTACCCGAAGCACAACCCGTTGCATTCTGTAATACTCCAAGTTGTATACCAAGAGTAATAGAGAGTTATTCTCAATTTTGTATGTCTCATTTGCATCATAAAAAGAGCATACACAAAATTTAGAGTTTAATTCCAACAAATGATAAAAAAATTGCATCATGTTGGAGTTTTATTGTTTGTGCATTAAATAAAATAATAATGTTAATAATAATAATAAAACAATGATTCTAAAGGTTGAATTGATCCCTAAATTAAAATTTAGGGGTTTGAAAATAAGAAGAATAGGAATGACATAGAAATATAAAAATATAAATATCCTTAGGCTTACTACTTTTAAGTGTACAAACATAGTGTAAATGTGGCCACAAAGTTTGAATTTAAAACTTGAATCCAAATTGGATTAGAAAATGGAGAAAAAGAAATGAAAAGGAATTCTTAACTAGGATGGGCCTGGGAAACGAATTTTGGCCCAACTCTGTTTGCCTTCTCGCGCGCGCCACTAGCCCATTTCGGCCCGCTTGAGAAAATCACACGCGTGGCCCGATCGGCTTCCAGGCGCTGACCACACGGGCCCAGAGTCCAGTCTCACGCCACGCTCGCTCCTCTCTCCTTTCCGCGCCGACCTGTGGGCCAGACCTGTCACCCACACACGCGCGCGCACCGTTCATTTGTCTCTGGCGCGTGGGTCCCCGCGGTCAGCTTCGTCAACAACCGGATCTCCGAGCATGGTGGCTGGCGCAAATCTCGCGGGTGGCCGTTGTGCGCTGACCCTGTCGCGCCCATTTAGTGTTCCGTGACCCCCGAGCTCATCTATCCCCCTCTCCTCATCCTACCGCCGCGATTACCACCGTTGCCGTGAGTGCAGAGCGCAGAGCTAGTCGTATTCCGCCGCCGCGGGCCAACTTCGATTCGCCGCCGACTTAGCCTCAGTGGGTGCCCGTGTGTCGTCACCAAGGAACCTTGGAAGCCTACACGAGGATCGCCAGCGATCGGGGTCGTCTCGGGTGCACTGAATTCCTCACCGGAGCTCCTTCATCGCCGCGTACCGCACTGTGCCGTGGAAAGGTGTACTCCCCGACCTAGTTCCTGGTATGAAGTCCTCCTCCGACTTCGCCTTGATCTCCTTTACGTGTAGCACCTGTCGGGATAGAGTTTAGGGCACTGGAGCACTCGATTTGGATTTCGCCGGCGAGGTTCGCCGTGGATTGTGGGCGGCGCCACCGTCGGTGTAACCGGAGGGCTGGGCGTTAACGGGAACCGTAGATCAGACGTTGGATGGCTGTGATTAGACGCTAGGGTACCGGTTCGAGTAGTTTGATCCTGACCGTAGGATCTGATCGGACGAGTCAGGCCGGATCCGAAATAATTAAATCCAGACCGTAGTCGAATATCCAACGGCCGCGATCTTATCCCTGTTCGGTCCGCGCTTGATCGGTTTGGGACCGTTCAAATGTGATCCAACGACCAGGGTCTTTGGATCCCCCTTCGGTCGGGTCTTTTTGCTAAAGAGCCCTCGGGGAAATCGGAAATCAACCCGCAGTCTATTGTATAGTAATCTGAGTCTCTGGTTTCTTGCGCCAGAGCCCCTGCGCTTTCCTGTAATTGACGCCTAGTCCAGAAGGTTAGAAAATCCATTAAAAGTAAATAGAAATTGATTTTTAATGCATAAATAAATGCCAGAATTTAGTTAATTCATAGTAAATGCATATGAACTCCAAATCAGACCATTCCAGTTCCTAAATTTTCATAAAATTATTGTCTGTCTGTTTGTGCCACTGTTTTGGCATGAAAAGCACATTGGAATTATTTTAGTACTTAATCTTGTATTAAGCACATAAAACATTAGAAAATCCATAACTTAAAATCTAAACCTCCAAATTTGATGATTCCAGTTCCTGTGATCTTATTTTAATGTCTAGTTTATTACTGTATATTCTCTTTGCATGTTTGATGTGATGTTAATTTATGCTATGCTATGTATGTATTGTGTTGATGCGAGTAGACGAGCAAGCCACTGTGGAAACTGAGGTTCAACAAGTTGAGATAGCTGAGCAGGAGCTCGTGGAAGGCAAGTTGTGCCCTTGATCACTTCTTTTACCCATTCATGTTCTTATTATTCATAATGATCTGCATAGGATAATTTTGCTGGGACCCAATAGGATACCCTAGATTTGACTATCTTTATACCTTGCTTCACCACTGGTTTTACTACTAAAGTTTTGGGTAGTACATGTTATTGCTTTATGTGGATTTGGGTATAGAGATATTCATCACTCATTGTTATATTATTTATTGTTATCTGTTTTATTCTTCCTTGTTCATGTTAAGATCATTATGTTAATGGGAACATGGAGAACCACCCGGGAAAACAGTGCTACCACAAGGGTTTAATGGGACGCCCTTGGCTGATTAACTAGGAAAGCTAGGGGAGGGCTACCTTACCCGAAAGGGGCAAGGGCAGTAGGGGAGTGGTCAGTGTAGGGAGGTCCCTGGTTGATTTTGCTACGATGGCGGTCAGCCAGGAACCCTGCACTGGAGCTTCCTATAAACTGTAGCGGGTAGTCTGAAGCTAGTGGAACTTTGTAAAGGCCTCGTAGTGTTACCCTGCCTCGCCTCCTCGGTAGAGGTGTATGGGATTGGCCGTCTCTTGGCAGATGGGTAACATGACTTGTAGGTAAAGATGCGCAACCTCTGCAGAGTGTAAAACTGGTATACTAGCCGTGCTCACGGTCATGAGCGGCTCGGACACTCACATGATTAAATTATGGAACTTAAACTTAACCTGTCATTTCATTGCATTTGGGATTATTTTATTATTACTTTTACTTATTATTACTATGGTTTGGTATTTACTTACACTTAGTAATTGCTAATAAAATTTTGACCAACTTATAAAAGCAATGCTCAGCTTCAGCCTTTATTTCATTGATCAGCCTTACACTTCATGAACTCCCACCTTTGGTGAGTTCATGCCACATTATTCCCCACGACTTGTTGAGCTATGAACGTATGTGAGCTCACTCTTGCTGTCTCACACCCCCCCCACAGGAGAAGAGCAGGTGGTCGAAGAGGAGCCGCCTAACACTGAGGAGTTCGATCTGATCTAGGTGGCGTTTCTCAGTCGACATTGGCGCCGACGATCCTTAGTTCGTTTTATATTTATCTTTATTTTGTAATAAGACTTCCGCTATGTAATAAGTACTCTGATGTTTTATGACATTTATCTCTATACACTCTGTTATTATATATGTGGTCTTCTTGGCGCATGTATGAGATGCACCTGGCTTTGTTCTTTAAAGCCGGGTGTTACAGAAGTGGTATCAGAGGAAATGTTGACTGTAGGACGAAACCTAGATAGAAATGGACAAACCCTCTCCTACTTACCTTACTCTGACTCGTTCTATACTTACCTTATCTTGATCCTGTCTCACCTTTTGCTATTCTACTCTGATCATTCTTATCTTTTCTACTTCAAGACAAGATGGATTTCACACCTTGGAATCCCTACCCCTATGACATTTTAAGAGATAGGAGGCCTAAGACCAAATCAAAACTATTTTCTCTATTAAAAATATTGGTTGTTTGTGCTGATGCTAAATGCCTGATTTGCTTCTTTGATTGATTGAATTATTATAGATGGACATCTTAGCATGTACCAACATAAGGTAATAAATTAGCTATGGTAGGTAAAACATTAAACTGCTTAGCTAATAAATCCCCCAAAGCAACATGATCGTAATTACTGCCTTGTCTACTGCTCTCTCTTACCATATGTATCTAACTCAGATGGTCAATACCAGGAAAGGAAAGATTATCACGCAACAGCAAACAGAAATGAATCCTCCAAATCCTCCACCTGTTGAAACCGATCAAGAGATTGCAACCCAAAGGCTGGTAATACAACAGTTAACAGACATGGTGACCGAAATGCAAAACCAGATAAGACAAGAACGCGAGGAAATACGTCAGGCCCGTCTGGAGATACATCAAGAAATAAGGCAATCACGGTTGGAGAGACAACGACAACAACCACCATCTTCACCACCACCAGCTCCACCAAGCTACATAAACATATATATAAATTACTACTATTTGTAGGATCTACATGTTCCTTTAGTTAGTATTCGGTATGATACTATTTTAGGAGGAATAAAAAGGTCTATTTGACCCCATGTGTTGCTAATAAAATTATGCGTCATGCTGAGATTTTGGTTTGGGCATATGTGTTGGACAATATGAGAAAACCCATGAGAGTAATTACACCTAAAGGGCCTGTTGAGGCGAATCAAATGACACGTAGATTGACCTTGACCATTATGGGTAGAGAGTTTGGAGCTACTGCTATAATATTAGAGTCAAGCAGTATAGATCTGATCCTTGGTATGTCATGGCTAAGAAAGGCAAAGGCCGTTATAGCATGTGGTAGAGGTACCGTAGAACTCACTACCACTAAAGGAGAAAGATTTCAAGTTAATATTGCAGTAACCTCCTCATCCATGCGTGCAATGTTCTTTATGCCTGAGGAGTTTGTTGGTGACAACATCCGGGTGGTTAGAGATTTTCCGGACGTCTTTCCAGAGGAGTTACCAGGGATGCCACCTGATAGAGAAGTTGAGTTTGTTATTGATCTCCTACCTGGAACCGCCCCTATTTCTAAACGGCCCTATAGAATGTCCGTAGAGGAGTTGAAGGAACTTAAGAAGCAGTTAACTGAGTTACAGGAGGCGGGGTATATTCGTCCGAGTTCCTCACCTTGGGGAGCACCGGTGTTATTTGTGCAGAAGAAGGATGGATCGCAACGGATGTGTGTGGATTATAGATCTCTTAATGATGTTACGGTGAAGAACAAGTATCCGTTGCCCCGTATTGAGGATTTATTTGATCAGATGCGAGGTTCTAGAGTATTCTCGAAGATTGATCTCCGATCCGGTTACCATCAGATGAGGATTAGACCATCGGATATTCCCAAGACGGCTTTCTCGACTCGATATGGATTATATGAGTTCACTGTTATGTCGTTTGGACTAACCAATGCACCAGCTTACTTCATGAATTTGATGAATAAGGTGTTTATGGAGTATTTGGACAGATTCGTCGTGGTATTCATCGACGATATTCTTATCTATTCTAAGAATGAAAGTGATCATGAACTACATCTAAGGTTGGTGCTACAGAAGTTACGAGATAATCAACTCTATGCTAAGTTCAGCAAGTGCGAGTTTTGGATTGACAAGGTACCATTCCTTGGTCATATTATTTCTAATGGAGGAATAGCAGTGGATCCTGCTAAAGTGAAGGAGATAATGGAGTGGAGAGTGCCCACTACAGTTACTGAGATTCGGAGTTTCTTGGGACTCGCAGGATATTATCGGAGATTTATTGAAGGGTTCTCTAAGATTGCCAAGCCTATGACCTCGCTCTTGGAGAAAGGAAGAGAATTTAAGTGGGATGAGAAGTGCCAAGAAAGCTTTGATCAATTGAAGGAGAGATTGATGTCACCTCCAGTATTGATTATGCCAGATCTGCAGAAGGGATTTGACATTTATTGTGATGCATGTGGCCAAGGAATTGGATGTGTGCTCATGCAAGATGGTCATGTGATTGCCTATGCATCTCGTCAGTTGAGGAAGCATGAATTGAACTACCCCACCCATGACTTAGAGCTGGCTGCCGTTGTGCATGCACTTAAGATTTGGAGACACTATATTATGGGAACTAAGTGCCAAGTATACACGGATCATAAGAGTTTGAAGTATATATTCACTCAGAAGGATCTCAATCTTAGGCAACGCCGTTGGTTGGAGCTCATTAAGGATTATGACTTGGAGATTCACTATCACCCAGGCAAGGCGAATTTGGTTGCAGATGCCTTGAGTCGGAAGGAGCATGTTCACTCCGCTTTCGTTGTCCAGCTACCTAATGAATTAGCAAAAGATTTTGAGAGACTCAACCTGGGAATTGTTACACATACGGAAGGAGTGACTATTGAATTGGAACCTACCTTGGAGCAAGAAATTCGTAAAGGTCAGGTTGGTGATGCCAAAATCCAGGAGATCAAGGATCTGATAACAGAGGGTAGAGGCCCAGAGTTCACGGAGGATGAGCAAGGCACGATATGGTTCAAGAATCGGATTTGTGTTCCCAATATTGATAGTCTTCGGGAAACCATATTGAAGGAGGCACATGATTCAGTTTATTCCATCCACCCTGGAAGCACTAAGATGTATCAAGATTTGAAGCAAAAGTATTGGTGGTATGGACTGAAAAGAGATGTGGCTGCTCATGTGGCTAAGTGTGATGTATGTCAAAGAGTCAAGGCCGAACATCAAAGACCCGCTGGACTATTGCACCCATTGAAGATACCCGAGTGGAAATGGGAAGAAATTGGTATGGATTTTATTGTTGGACTACCCCGCACTCCAGCAGGATATGACTCTATTTGGGTAATTGTGGACAGATTGACAAAGGTGGCTCATTTTATACCTGTGAGGACTAATTACACGGGAGCCAAGCTAGCAGAATTGTATATGACTCGGATAGTTTGTCTACATGGAGTGCCTAAGAAGATCGTGTCTGATCGAGGATCACAGTTTACTTCTCGATTTTGGAAGAAGTTGCATGAGAGTTTGGATACAAAGTTGAATTTTAGTTCAGCCTACCATCCCCAGACTGATGGACAGACAGAGAGAACCAATCAAGTGCTGGAAGATATGTTAAGAGCTTGTGCTCTCAAGCATGGTGGCAGTTGGGACAAGAGCTTACCATATGCGGAGTTCTCATATAATAATAGCTACCAGGCCAGTTTGAAGATGTCACCATTTGAGGCTCTATATGGCAGAAAGTGCAGGACTCCTCTGTATTGGGATCAAACTGGAGAAAGACAGTTCTTTGGACCTGGGCTTATTCAAGAGGCAGAGGAACAAGTTCGAATGATAAGAGAAAATTTGAGAATTGCACAATCCAGGCAAAAGAGCTATGCTGATAATAGGAGAAGACTACTGGAGTTTAAGGAGGGTGATCATGTCTATTTGAAGGTGTCACCACTTCGTGGTATGAGGAGATTTAAAGTTAAAGGAAAGTTGTCCCCTCGCTTCATTGGACCTTTCTTGATCTTAAAGCGAGTGGGAGAAGTTGCATATCAACTGGAGTTACCCGATCATCTGTCAGATGTACATGATGTATTTCATGTGTCTCAGCTAAAGAAGTGCCTCAGGGTACCTGAGGAGCAGCTACCACTGGAGGACCTCAGTGTTCAAGATGATCTGACTTATGCTGAGTACCCAATCAAGATTTTGGACACTTTGACTCGAGTAACAAGGAATAAGGTGACTAAAATGTGCAAGGTTCAATGGAGTCACCATGGTGAAGATGAATCCACTTGGGAAAGAGAAGAAGAGCTTCGTATAGATTTTCCCCACCTTTTCCCTAGATCATCTTAAATCTCGAGGACGAGATTATTTTTAAGGGGGGTAGGATTTGTAATACTCCAAGTTGTATACCAAGAGTAATAGAGAGTTATTCTCAATTTTGTATGTCTCATTTGCATCATAAAAAGAGCATACACAAAATTTAGAGTTTAATTCCAACAAATGATAAAAAAATTGCATCATGTTGGAGTTTTATTGTTTGTGCATTAAATAAAATAATAATGTTAATAATAATAATAAAACAATGCTTCTAAAGGTTGAATTGATCCCTAAATTAAAATTTAGGGGTTTGAAAATAAGAAGAATAGGAATGACATAGAAATATAAAAATATAAATATCCTTAGGCTTACTACTTTTAAGTGTACAAACATAGTGTAAATGTGGCCACAAAGTTTGAATTTAAAACTTGAATCCAAATTGGATTAGAAAATGGAGAAAAAGAAATGAAAAGGAATTCTTAACTAGGATGGGCCTGGGAAACGAATTTTGGCCCAGCTCTGTTTGCCTTCTCGCGCGCGCCACTAGCCCATTTCGGCCCGCTTGAGGAAATCACGCGCGTGGCCCGATCGGCTTCCAGGCGCTGACCACACGGGCCCAGAGTCCAGTCTCACGCCACGCTCGCTCCTCTCTCCTTTCCGCGCCGACCTGTGGGCCAGACCTGTCACCCACACACGCGCGCGCACCGTTCATTTGTCTCTGGCGCGTGGGTCCCCGCGGTCAGCTTCATCAACAACCGGATCTCCGAGCATGGCGGCTGGCGCAGATCTCGCGGGTGGCCGTTGTGCGCTGACCCTGTCGCGCCCATATAGTGTTCCGTGACCCCCGAGCTCGTCTATCCCCCTCTCCTCATCCTACCGCCGCGATTACCACCGTTGCCGTGAGTGCAGAGCGCAGAGCTAGTCGTATTCCGCCGCCGCGGGCCAACTTCGATTCGCCGCCGACTTAGCCTCAGTGGGTGCCCATGTGTCGTCACCAAGGAACCTTGGAAGCCTACACGGGGATCGCCAGCGATCGGGGTCGTCTCGGGTGCACTGAATTCCTCACCGGAGCTCCTTCATCGCCGCGTACCGCACTGTGCCGTGGAAAGGTGTACTCCCCGACCTAGTTCCTGGTATGAAGTCCTCCTCCGAGTTCGCCTTGATCTCCTTTACGTGTAGCACCTGTCGGGATAGAGTTTAGGGCACTGGAGCACTCGATTTGGATTTCGCCGGCGAGGTTCGCCGTGGATTGTGGGCGGCGCCACCGTCGGTGTAACCGGAGGGCTGGGCGTTAACGGGAACCGTAGATCAGACGTTGGATGGCTGTGATTAGACGCTAGGGTACCAGTTCGAGTAGTTTGATCCTGACCGTAGGATCTGATCGGACGAGTCAGGCCGGATCCGAAATAATTAAATCCAGACCGTAGTCGAATATCCAACGGCCGCGATCTTATCCCTGTTCGGTCCGCGCTTGATCGGTTTGGGACCGTTCAAATGTGATCCAACGACCAGGGTCTTTGGATCCCCCTTCGGTCGGGTCTTTTTGCTAAAGAGCCCTCGGGGAAATCGGAAATCAACCCGCAGTCTATTGTATAGTAATCTGAGTCTCTGGTTTCTTGCGCCAGAGCCCCTGCGCTTTCCTGTAATTGACGCCTAGTCCAGAAGGTTAGAAAATCCATTAAAAGTAAATAGAAATTGATTTTTAATGCATAAATAAATGCCAGAATTTAGTTAATTCATAGTAAATGCATATGAACTCCAAATCAGACCATTCCAGTTCCTAAATTTTCATAAAATTATTGTCTGTCTGTTTGTGCCACTGTTTTGGCATGAAAAGCACATTGGAATTATTTTAGTACTTAATCTTGTATTAAGCACATAAAACATTAGAAAATCCATAACTTAAAATCTAAACCTCCAAATTTGATGATTCCAGTTCCTGTGATCTTATTTTAATGTCTAGTTTATTACTGTATATTCTCTTTGCATGTTTGATGTGATGTTAATTTATGCTATGCTATGTATGTATTGTGTTGATGCGAGTAGACGAGCAAGCCACTGTGGAAACTGAGGTTCAACAAGTTGAGATAGCTGAGCAGGAGCTCGTGGAAGGCAAGTTGTGCCCTTGATCACTTCTTTTACCCATTCATGTTCTTATTATTCATAATGATCTGCATAGGATAATTTTGCTGGGACCCAATAGGATACCCTAGATTTGACTATCTTTATACCTTGCTTCACCACTGGTTTTACTACTAAAGTTTTGGGTAGTACATGTTATTGCTTTATGTGGATTTGGGTATAGAGATATTCATCACTCATTGTTATATTATTTATTGTTATCTGTTTTATTCTTCCTTGTTCATGTTAAGATCATTATGTTAATGGGAACATGGAGAACCACCCGGGAAAACAGTGCTACCACAAGGGTTTAATGGGACGCCCTTGGCTGATTAACTAGGAAAGCTAGGGGAGGGCTACCTTACCCGAAAGGGGCAAGGGCAGTAGGGGAGTGGTCAGTGTAGGGAGGTCCCTGGTTGATTTTGCTACGATGGCGGTCAGCCAGGAACCCTGCACTGGAGCTTCCTATAAACTGTAGCGGGTAGTCTGAAGCTAGTGGAACTTTGTAAAGGCCTCGTAGTGTTACCCTGCCTCGCCTCCTCGGTAGAGGTGTATGGGATTGGCCGTCTCTTGGCAGATGGGTAACATGACTTGTAGGTAAAGATGCGCAACCTCTGCAGAGTGTAAAACTGGTATACTAGCCGTGCTCACGGTCATGAGCGGCTCAGACACTCACATGATTAAATTATGGAACTTAAACTTAACCTGTCATTTCATTGCATTTGGGATTATTTTATTATTACTTTTACTTATTATTACTATGGTTTGGTATTTACTTACACTTAGTAATTGCTAATAAAATTTTGACCAACTTATAAAAGCAATGCTCAGCTTCAGCCTTTATTTCATTGATCAGCCTTACACTTCATGAACTCCCACCTTTGGTGAGTTCATGCCACATTATTCCCCACGACTTGTTGAGCTATGAACGTATGTGAGCTCACTCTTGCTGTCTCACACCCCCCCCCACAGGAGAAGAGCAGGTGGTCGAAGAGGAGCCGCCTAACACTGAGGAGTTCGATCTGATCTAGGTGGCGTTTCTCAGTTGACATTGGCGTCGACTATCCTTAGTTTGTTTTATATTTATCTTTATTTTGTAATAAGACTTCCGCTATGTAATAAGTACTCTGATGTTTTATGACATTTATCTCTATACACTCTGTTATTATATATGTGGTCTTCTTGGCGCATGTATGAGATGCACCTGGCTTTGTTCTTTAAAGCCGGGTGTTACACATTCAAGGCAACGGAGGAGAAGAAAGAAGACTCTACACTGAGTAGGGTTCCCATCGACGCCTCCAAGCTCGACAATGAGGAGATGGCGCTCATCATCAAGAGCTTCCGCCAAATCCTCAAGCAAAGGAGGGGGAAGGACTATAAGCCCCGCTCCAAGAAAGTGTGCTACAAATGTGGTAAGCCCGGTCATTTTATCGCTAAATGTCCATTGTCTAGTGATAGTGATAGGGATAACGACAAGAGGGGAAAGAAGAAGGAGAAGAGGTGTTACAAGAAGAAGGGCGGCGATGCCCATGTTTGCCGGGAGTGGGACTCCGACGAGAGCTCCACCGACTCCTCCGGCGACGAGGACGCCGCCAACATCGCCATCAACAAAGGACTTCTCTTCCCCAACATCGGCCACAAGTGCCTCATGGCAAAGGACGACAAGAAGAAGAAGGTAAAATCAAGATCCTCCACTAAATATGCCACTTCTAGTGATGAGGAAAATTCTAGTGATGATGAGGATAACCTGCTTACTCTTTTTGCCAATCTTAACATGCAACAAAAAGAGAAATTAAATGAATTGATTAGTGCTATTCATGAGAAGGATGAACTCTTGGATAGCCAAGAGGACTTCCTTATTAAGGAAAACAAAAAGCATGTTAAGACTAAAAATGCTTATGCTCAGGAGGTAGAGAAAAATGAAAAATTAACTAGTGAGCTAAGTAGTTGCCATGACACTATCTCCAACCTTAGAATTGAGAATGCTAATTTGATTGCTAAGGTTGAAAAGTCAAATATTTGTGATGATTCAATTATCAATCTTAGAAATGATAATGCTAGTTTAATTGCTAAGATTGATCAATTGAATGCCTCTCTTGCTAGCCTTAGGAATGAGTATGAAAAATTAATTGCTAAGGCTAAAGACTTAGATGTTTGCAATGTTTCCATTTCCAATCTTAGAGATGAGAATGCTATTTTGCATGCTAAGATTGTTGAGTTAAATACTTGCAAACCCTCTACATCTACCGTTGAGCATGTTACCATTTGTACTAGATGTAGATATTAATGTTGATGCTATTCATGATCACATTGCTATGATTAAACAACAAAATGATCATATAGCAAAATTAGATGCTAAAATTGCCGAGCATGAGTTAGAAAATGAAAAATTTAAATTTGCTCATAGTATGCTTTATAGTGGGAGACACCTTAGCATTAAGGATGGCATTGGCTTCCAAAAGGGAGACAATGTCAAGCTTAATGCCCCTCCTAAAAGATTGTCTAACTTTGCTAAGGGCAAAGCTCCCATGGTTCAGGATAACGAGGGTTACATTTTGTACCCTGTCGGCTATCCCGAACACAAAATTAGGAGAATTCATTCTAGGAAGTCTCACTCTGGATCTCATCATGCTTTTATGTATAATGTATAAGAGTGAGACATCTAGTTCTAGGCAATCCACTCATGCTAAATTGCCTAAGAAGAAAACTCCTATTGCATCAAATGAACCTAATATTTCATTTAAGACTTTTGATGCTTCCTATGTGCTTACTAACAAAACAGGCAAGGTAGTTGTCAAATATGTTGGGGGTAAACACAAGGGATCAAAGACTTGTGTTTGGGTACCCAAAGTTCTTGTATCTAATGTCAAAGGACCCAAAACTGTTTGGGTACCTAAAATCAAGAACTAAATTTGTTTTGTAGGTTTATGCATCCGGGGGCTCAAGTTGGATCATCGATAGCGGGTGCACAAACCATATGACTGGGGAGAAAAGGATGTTCTCGTCCCATGAGAAAAACCAAGATCCCCAACGAGCTATCACATTCGGGGATGGAAATCAAGGTTTGGTCAAAGGACTTGGTAAAATTGCTATATCACCTGACCATTTTATTTCCAATGTTTTTCTTGTAGATTCTTTAGATTACAACTTGCTTTCTGTTTCTTAATTATGCAAAATGGGTTACAACTATCTTTTCACGGATACAGGTGTTACTGTCTTTAGAAGAAGTGATGATTCAGTAGCTTTTAAGGGAGTATTAGAGGGTCAGCTATACTTAGTTGATTTCAATAGAGCTGAACTCGATACTTGCTTAATTGCTAAGACTAACATGGGTTGGCTCTGGCACCACTGACTAGCCCATGTTGGGATGAAGAATCTTCACAAGCTTCTAAAGGGAGAACACATTTTAGGACTAACAAATGTTCATTTTGAGAAAGACAGGATCTGTAGTGCATGCCAAGCAGGGAAGCAAGTTGGTGTTCATCATCCACATAAGAACATCATGATGACTGACAGGCCATTAGAACTACTCCACATGGACCTATTCGGCCCGATTGCTTACATAAGCATCGGCGGGAGTAAGTACCGTCTAGTTATTGTGGATGATTATTCTCGCTTTACTTGGGTATTCTTTTTGCAGGAAAAATCTCAAACCCAAGAGACTTTGAAAGGATTCTTGAGACGGGCTCAAAATGAGTTCGGCTTGAGGATCAAGAAAATAAGAAGCGACAACGGGACAGAGTTCAAGAACTCTCAAATTGAAGGCTTCCTTGAGGAGGAGGGCATCAAGCATGAGTTCTCTTCTCCCTACACGCCACAACAAAATGGTGTAGTGGAGAGGAAGAATAGAACACTATTGGACATGGCAAGGACCATGCTTGATGAATACAAGACTTCAGATCGGTTTTGGGCTGAGGCAGTCAACACCGCTTGCTATGCCATCAACCGGTTATATCTACACCGAATCCTCAAGAAGACATCATATGAACTCCTCACCGGTAAAAAGCCCAATGTTTCATATTTTAGAGTCTTTGGTAGCAAATGCTTTATTCTTGTTAAAAGAGGTAGAAAATTTAAATTTGCTCCTAAGGCTGTAGAAGGCTTTTTACTAGGATATGATTCAAACAGAAGGGCATATAAAGTCTTTAACAAGTCCACTGGACTAGTTGAAGTTTCTTGTGACATTGTGTTTGATGAGACTAACAGCTCCCAAGTGGAGCAAGTTGATCTTGATGAGCTAGATGATGAAGAGGCTCCGTGCGTCACGCTAAGGAACATGTCCATTGGGAATGTGTGTCCTAAGGAATCCGAAGAGCCTCCACAAGCACAAGATCAACCATCTTCCTCCATACAAGCATCTCCACCAACTCAAGATGAGGATGAGGCTCAAGATGATGAAGAAGAAGATCAAGAAGATGAGCCACCTCAAGAGGACGGCAATGATCAAGGGGGAGATGCCAATGATCAAGACAAGGAGGATGAACAAGATCTAAGGCCGCCACACCCAAGAGTCCACCAAGCAATCCAACGAGATCACCCCGTGAACACCATCCTAGGAGATATTCGTAAGGGGGTAACCACTCGATCTCGGGTTGCTCATTTTTATGAACACTACTCTTTTGTTTCCTCTATTGAGCCACACAGGGTAGAGGAAGCGCTTCAAGATTCGGATTGGGTGCTGGCGATGCAAGAGGAGCTCAACAATTTCACAAGGAATGAGGTATGACATTTGGTTCCACGTCCTAACCAAAATGTTGTAGGAACCAAGTGGGTCTTCCGCAACAAACAAGATGAGCATGGTGTGGTGACAAGGAACAAGGCACGACTTGTGGCCAAAGGGTATTCACAAGTCGAAGGTTTGGATTTTGGTGAAACCTATGCACCCGTAGCTAGGCTTGAGTCAATTCGTATATTACTTGCCTATGCTACTTACCATGGCTTTAAGCTCTATCAAATGGACGTGAAGAGTGCCTTCCTCAATGGACCAATCAAGGAAGAGGTCTATGTTGAGCAACCTCCCGGCTTTGAAGATAGTGAGTATCCTAACCATGTCTATAAACTCGCTAAGGCGCTTTATGGGCTCAAACAAGCCCCAAGAGCATGGTATGAATGCCTAAGAGATTTTCTTATCACTAATGGCTTCAAAGTCGGTAAAGCCGATCCTACTCTATTCACTAAAACCATTGGAAATGATTTGTTTGTATGCCAAATTTATGTTGATGATATCATATTTGGGTCTACTAATGTCGGCGTTCCGAGACCGGGGGGTCCCCGAGCCGACGAGTGAGTGTGCCGCGTGCCCCAGCCCAGATGGGTCGAGCGCGTGGGCGAGCGCGAAGGGGGGAGAGAGAGCGAGGCGGCCGGAGCCGGGTCATGAGGGAGTCGGAGAATTCCCGCGGCCTTCGTGTTCGTCCCGCGCCCAGGTCGGGTGCGCTTGCAGTAGGGGGTTACATGCGTCCGCGCGAGGTGAGGGGAGCGGGCGGCCCCGAGAGAGCGCCTGCCCCTGCCCTTCGTCCCCGCGAGGCCAACCTTCTCTAAGAAGGCCCTGGTCCTTCCTTTTATAGGCGTAAGGAGAGGATCCAGGTGTACAGAATGGGGGTGTAGCAAGGTGCTACGTGTCTAGCGTGGGAGAGCTAGCGCCCTAAGTACATGCCAAGGTGGCAGCCGGAGAGATCTTGGCACCCTGTTGGTGTGGCATCGTGGCTGTTGGAGAAGCAGTGGAGCTTGACGGAGGGACAGCTGTTGGAACAGCTGTGCTCTTGCTGACGTCTCCCTGCTTTCGTAAGGGAGCTGAGAGTCGCCGTCGTCATGGTCTAGCGGGGCGCCATCATTGCCTATCTGGCGTAGCTGGCCAGATGGGACGCCGGTCTTGTTCTCTGCGACCCAAGTCGGCTCAGGGCAGGGTGATGATGACGCTTCCTGTTGACGTGGCGGTCTTGTGTCCTAGGTCGGGCATCGTGGAGGCTCCTCCGAAGTCGAGGTCGAGTCCGTCCTGCATGACAGAGGCCGAGCCCGAACCCCTGGGTCGGGCGAGGCGGAGGTCGTTCGGCAGAGGCTGAGGCGGAGTCCGAGCCCTGGGTCGGGCGAGGCGGAGTTCGCCGTCTTCCGGGGCCTTAGCCCGAGTCCGAGCCCTGGGTCGGGCGGAGCGGAGTTCGCCGTCTTCCGGGGCCTTAGCCCGAGTCCGAGCCCTGGGTCGGGCGGAGCGGAGTTCGCCGTCTTCCGGGGCCTTAGCCCGAGTCCGAGCCCTGGGTCGGGCGGAGCGGAGTTCGCCATCTTCCGGGGCTTTAGCCCGAGTCCGAGCCCTGGGTCGGGCAAAGCGGAGTTCGCCGTCTTCCGGGGCCTTAGCCCGAGTCCAAGCCCTGGGTCGGGCGGAACCTCCTATGGCACCTCTGGCGAAGTCTGGTCGCCCGTCGGTCTTACCTTTCGCGTTAAACGCCCCGGTGACTTGGTCGGTTGGCGCGGTGATTTAGTCAGGGTTACTTCTTATCGAAGGCGGGGCCTCGGGCGAGCCGGTGATGCGTCTGCCGTGAAAGAGGAGACCTCAGGCGAGACAGAGTCATCTTAGGGTCGGCTGCCCTCGCCCGAGGCTAGGCTCGGGCGTGGCGTGATCAAGTCGCTCGTACGGACTGATCCCTGACTTAATCAAACCCATCAGGCCTCTACAGCTTTATGCTGATGGGGGTTACCAGCTGAGAATTAGGCGTCTTGAGGGTACCCCTAATTATGGTCCCCGACAGTAGCCCCCGAGCCTCGAAGAGAGTGTTAACACTCGCTTGGAGGCTTGCGTCGCACTTTTTTGCAAGGGGACCAGCCTTTCTCGGTGGTACTTTGTTCCGGTGGGTGCGCGCGAGCGCACCCGCCGGGTGTAGCCCCCGAGGTCTCGGATGAGTGGTTTCACTCCTTCGAGGTCTTAATGCCTTGCGTAATGCCTCGGCTGGTCTGGCGGTTCCCTCATGCGAGCAGGGCGTAACCCAGGTGCACTGTCGGGGCCCAAGTTCTCGGGCTGGTATGTTGACGCTGTCAACGGTTTGGCCGGAGCCGGGTTTGCGAGAGCAGCCCCCGAGCCTCCGCACGGAGCGAGAGGACGATCAGGGACAGACTCGGCTTTTTTATATACGCCCCTACGTCGCCTTTCCGCAAGGAGGAGGGGGGGAGTGCGCCATGTTACCCTCGATGGGCACCGAACATGGTGTCTCCGGTGAGCTGCAATCGGGTAATCCGAGTGGACGTCCGTGCCCCGTTCGTTGGGGGTCGGCTAGGGGCCCGGAGGCACGCCCAAAAGTACCTGCGGGTGATCTGCCGGACCCGGTCCCCTAGCGACGGGGTCCGAGGGCTCGTTGCCTCCCTCCGATGGGATTCCGTTACAGAGTCGTTCCCGCTGGTCTCGGAAATGTCCTAGGGTACCTCGGGAGCGCAGCCCGAGCCTTGGTTATGTATCGAACATACCCCTGGTCATCCCTCGCTCGGCGTCTGAGGCGACTGTGAACCCTTCGACAGGCCAGCCTTCGAACCCCTGATCAGTAATGGGCGCGGAGCCCGAGTAGCCTGAGGCGGTCGTGGAACCTTTCGGGAGGCCGACCTTCGAACCCCTGACCAGTAGTGGGTGTCAGGCCCACGCGATCTGAGGCGGCTGTTGAACCCCTCGGGGGGCCAGCCTTCGAACCCCTGATCAGTAGGGAGGCTCGGAGCCTAGTTCCTTCACGGGGAAGGATCCCTTTGGGGGTATCCCCTTTCCCGGTCCCTGTTGCAAGAGATAGAGAAAGAAGGAAAAGGGAAAAAGGATTCGAAATTGAACGTCGTGGCGTACCTTTTTCGGTGTGGTTGTTTTGGCGAAGGCGAAACGTCGCCAGCCGCTCCCGCCCGTAGCGCTGTCCGTCGAGCCGCGGAGTTAATGCGCCGGGGTGAGTAGTTGGCGAGGTTGCCGTTGCGCGTGCGCGAGCCGTTCGAGGTACGGGTCACGGGCGCGTCGTCTTCACGCCGTGAGAGGGGGTTCTCTTGCTGCCTCCGGATGGGACATGAGCTTGGCAGATGGCGTGACCGCTGCTCTTGCGCGCCTGCCACCGTCATTACTGCCGGCCCATTTTTGACCGCGTTTGACCGCTGCGCCGGGCTGGCGCTGCTGGGTCGCGGGCTGGGTCGCCTCGAATCGCGGCATCAGTTCCGCAATCGAGGAGGTGCGGTGGTGGAGCGAGTGGCACAGCGGCTCGCATGCAGCACCCGGCGCGCCAGTTGCACGACGCGTGGGCTTGAGCCGTCGCGCTGGCCTGTCAGGAGTCGGAGAGGCGCGTCCACTTGGCGCGGTTGCATGCCGCCTGCATGGCCGCCTGCCCCTTTCGCCCGCTGGTCTGGGCGAAAGCGGAGGATTACTTGTAGCCGCTGGGCGGTTGCGTGCGTCGTGCGCGACGGTTCGGCTTCTTCTGCTTAGAGCCGGTCTGCATGACAGGCGGGCCCCAGCCCCCGTGCCGCAGGGGAGGACTTTGGAGGCGTGTAGGAGAAGACTCAGCCCGTGACAGTTTGAGGGTGCAAGCAGGGGGAGTTGCCTTTAAAAGGAGGGCGACCCCCTTCGTAAGGCGACCATGTCTCCTTCCTCCCCTATGCATTGTGTCTCTCCATCTTCCAAGCCCCCGGATGGGGGAAACCGCCGTCTTTTCGCCCCATCGTTGGAGGAACGCAACTCTGTGGGAGTTGGTACCTTTCAGCCATCGTTCGGCTTCAAGGATTTTCATCATGCAGCCCGGCTGCACCCCTCCACCGGCGATCACCCAGGGTGGTGACCTCCGGCTTGGTGGCGGGGGAAAGCGAGCCGGGCTGCGGCCTCTGCCCCTCCCTCAGCCTCAAGGATTTTCATCACCCGGCTAAGAGGGAGGACGAGGCGAGTCAGGGGGCTGTCTCCGTGTGGGTCGGTTGCCCTTTTCTTCCCCGTGCTTCTGGGGGAGAACGGCATCCTCCAGCTTTACGGAGACTTCCTCCAGCCATGCCGGAAGTGGCAGGTCCCGAGGCGTCATCGGACGGAAGTGGCTTCTCTACCGATGAGATTGCCAACTCCGCCGGTAGCCCTGGGTCTCCGTCTCCTGGCCTGAATGGCTGGCTCTCGTCCTCGGGGGGTGAGAGTTTTTCCGCTGCCCCACAGGCCCGCCCCTATCGAGTGGGGTTGTTCGTACCTGCGGGGGGGGGGGGGGGGGAACCGGAGTTCCGTTTGTAATGGCACTTCGAGTGCCGGGTTTTTTGTTCATTTCGGCTTTCGGGGCCTGAACATGTATGTAATTACGGCGCGGAGCCGTGTTTTTTCCTCATTTCCGAGCACTAAGGCTCGTCTGTTGATTGTCTGAACCGCTTCACCAAGCATGAGTCGCCCCGTGTCAAGGTGACGAGTGAGGTATCCGTATCCCGGAGGCGTAGGAGTCCCTCGGCTCGGTCGGCCCTGTTGTCCGAGGCTCCTCTAGCTTAGTTAAAGAAACCCCTCGACCGCTCTTCGACGAGCCGAGGCCAGGGGTAGCGATATCAGCACGAGCAGAGGCGGAGTCGGCTCGAAAATGAAACCTGGTTGGCCGGAGCCTAGCCAGGTTGTCCGTTGGCAGGATCGACGTCGGAGTTGATCAGCCGAGGCTTCGGATTGAGCTGGCGCCCTCGGAAGGCGGTCGGCCGAGGCCCCGGAGGTGGCCGGCCGAGCCGTCCGCTCGGGCCGGGTTCTCGGAGAAGTCCCTGGCAGAGATTGCTCGAGCGTGGTGATGACGTCGTCCTTCGGAGCGGAGGCCTTCGGACCGCGTCGCCGTCCGAGGCTAGGTCGGGCCTTGCCGAAGGTGCTATCGACGCCGAGGGTGTCATCGCCCTCTTCCAGCGTCAAGATCCGAGCCTGCAGGGTCAAATCGTCTTGTAGCGTGGGCCCTGTGCGGCCGTCGAGGCCAGAACACACACCCTTGCTGCGTTATAAAGCTGCGCCTCTTTTCCTCTTGTTTCGAGTATCTGGACTTTTTGTCGGTAGCAGGGATGTTAGTGCGAGCAAGAGTTGCTTCTCGCGGAAGGTGATGAGTGAGGTATCCGTATCCCGGAGGCGTGGGAGTCCCTCGGCTCGGTCGGCCTTGCCGCTTACGCGTACTTTTACCCGTCCATGAGGCCCTGTCACCGACTCGGTCGAGAAGGCTCGAAAAATCGCTTCGACAGAAGAGCTTCCGTACGTAAAGACTCGTTCGATCCGCGGATTCACCTTATCCGAGCGCGAGTTACTTATCGCAGAAGGTGATGAGTGAGGTATCCGTATCCCGGAGGCGTAGGAGTCCCTCGGCTCGGTCAGCCTTGACTGCTTACGTGTACCCCGTCGTTTCCGGGACCCACTTTTCGAAGTAGTCAAAAAGCACGAAAGATGTTCTGGTAAAAGAGATTTTTTGTTCGAGGAAAATTTTGACGCAGAGGGGGTTTCCCCCCTTTTAGCCCCCGAGGGAGGGTCGGGCTTTGCCGAGGCGAGGCCGACCCTTCCTTGTTGACTAAACTTTGCGTGGGTGCGAGGTGTATGAATCAATTTGGAAACATCTCAAGGGTAGAAGCGACGTAGCTGTTGGATGTTCCAAGCGTTGCCGTAGACCTCGCCTTGACTGTTGGCCAGCTCGTACGTTCCGGGCTTCAGAACTTTGGCGATGATGAACGGCCCCTCCCAGGGGGGCGTGAGCTTGTGCCTCCCTCGGGCGTCCTGCCGCAGCCGAAGCACCAGATCGCCCACCTGGAGATCTCGGGGTCGGACCCCTCGGGCGTGGTAGCGTCGCAAGGACTGCTGGTACCGCGCCGAGTGTAGTAAGGCCCTGTCCCGAGCCTCGTCCAGCTGGTCCAGCGAGTCTTCTCGGCTAGCTTGGTTGCTTTCTTCGTTGTAGGCCCTCGTCCTTGGGGAGCCGTATTCCAGGTCCGTGGGCAGGACGGCCTCGGCCCCGTAGACCAGGAAGAACGGCGTGAAACCCGTGGCTCGGCTTGGCGTCGTCCTCAGGCTCCAGACCACCGAGGGGAGTTCCTTTATCCATCGCTTGCCGAACTTGTTGAGGTTGTTGTAGATCCGAGGCTTGAGCCCTTGTAGGATCATGCCATTGGCACGCTCTACTTGCCCATTCGACATGGGATGAGCTACGGCGGCCCAGTCCACCCGGATGTTGTGATCCTCGCAAAAATCCAAGAATTTTTTGCCGGTGAACTGGGTGCCATTGTCGGTGATGATGGAGTTCGGGACCCCGAAGCGATGGATGATGTTGGTGAAGAACGCCACCGCCTGCTCGGACCTGATGCTGTTCAGGGGTCAGACCTCGATCCACTTGGAGAATTTGTCGATGGCGACCAGCAGGTGCGTATAGCCCCCGGGCGCCTTCTGCAGAGGGCCGACGAGGTCCAGACCCCATACGGCGAAGGGCCAGGTGATGGGTATCGTCTGCAGAGCCTGAGCGGGCAGGTGGGTCTGCTTCGCATAGAATTGGCACCCTTCGCAGGCGCGGACAATTCTAGTGGCGTCAGCCACCGCCGTCGGCCAGTAGAAGCCTTGGCGGAAAGCGTTCCCGACGAGGGTTCGAGGTGCTGCGTGATGGCCGCAAGCCCCCGAGTGTATTTCCCGCAGGAGTTCCTGACCTTCGGCGATGGAGATGCATCGCTGGAGGATGCCCGAGGGGCTACGGTGGTAGAGCTCCTTCTCATCGCCCAGCAAGACGAACGATTTGGCGCGTCGCGCTACCCGCCGAGCCTCGGCTCGGTCGAGGGGCAGTTCTCCTTGGCGAAGATATTGCAGGTACGGGGTTTGTCAATCTTGATCTGGCCTGACCCCGCTCTGCTCCTCCTCGATGCGCAGTGCTTCGCCCTCGGGCTCCGAGGGTTCCTCGGGTTGAGCCGAGGATGGCTCGGGCTGGGCCGAGGTCACCTCGGACGAGGCCGAGGGTGCCTCGGGCTCGGGCGCGTCGCCTATCTTGACGGAGGGTTGGTGCAGATCCCGGGAGAAGACGTCCGGGGGAACCGTCGTTCGCCCCGAGGCTATCTTCGCCAGCTCGTCCGCAGTCTCGTTGTAGCGCCGGGCGATGTGGTTAAGTTCGAGCCCGTAGAACTTGTCTTCCAGGCGTCGAACCTCCTCACAGTAGGCCTCCATCTTCGGGTCGCGGCAGTGGGAGTTCTTCATGACTTGGTCGATGACGAGCTGCGAGTCGCCGCGCGCATCGAGGCGTCGGACCCCTAGCTCGATGGCGATTCGCAATCCGTTGATCAGAGCCTCGTACTCAGCCACATTGTTGGACGCCGGGAAATGGAGGCGGAGCACGTAGCGCAGGTGTTTCCCGAGGGGCGAGACGAAGAGCAGGCCCGCGCCAGCTCCCGTCTTCATCAGCGACCCGTCGAAAAACATGGTCCAGAGCTCTGGTTGGATCGGAGCCGTTGGCAACTGGGTATCGACCCATTCGGCTACGAAATCCGCCAGTACCTGGGACTTGATGGCCTTCCGAGGGGCGAACGAGATTGCCTCGCCCATGATTTCCACCACCCACTTCACGATCCGCCCCGAGGCTTCTCGGCACTGGATGATCTCCCCCAGGGGGAAGGATGACACCACAGTCACCGGATGGGACTCGAAGTAATGTCGCAGCTTTCGCCTCGTCAGGATCACTGCATATAGCAGCTTCTGGACTTGTGGGTAGCGGATCTTGGTCTCGGACAGCACTTCGCTGATGAAGTAAACTGGCCTCTGAATGGGCAAAGCATGCCCCTCTTCCTGCCTTTCGACCACGATCGCGGCGCTCACCACCTGAGTGGTTGCGGCGACGTAGACCAGGAGGGCTTCTCCATCAGCTGGGGGTACCAAGATGGGCGCCTGGGTGAGGAGCGCCTTCAGGTTCCCGAGGGCTTCCTCGGCCTCGGGAGTCCAAGTGAAGCACTCGGCCTTCCTTAAGAGGCGGTACAGGGGCAGGCCTCTTTCGCCGAGGCGCGAGATGAAACGGCTCAAGGCCGCGAGGCATCCCATGACCCTCCGTACGCCTTTTAAGTCCTTGATGGGCCCCATGTTTGTGATGGCCGCGATCTTCTCCGGGTTGGCTTCGATGCCCCGCTCGGAGGCGATGAATCCCAAAAGCATGCCCCGGGGCACCCCGAAGACGCACTTCTCGGGATTGAGCTTGACGCCCTTCGCCTTGAGACACCGGAATGTCAGTTCGAGGTCGGAGAGAAGGTCAGAGGCTTTCCTCGTCTTGACTACGATGTCATCGACGTAGGCCTCGACCGTGCGACCGATGTGTTCGCCGAACACATGGTTCATGCACCGCTGGTACGTTGCACCCGCGTTCCTCAAACCGAACGGCATTGTGACATAACAGTACATGCCGAAGGGCGTGATGAAAGAAGTCGCGAGCTGGTCGGACTCTTTCATCTTGATTTGATGATACCCTGAGTAGGCATCGAGGAAAGACAGGGTTTCGCACCCTGCAGTGGAGTCCACGATTTGATCGATGCGAGGTAGAGGGTAGGGGACTTTCGGACATGCTTTGTTGAGACCAGTGTAGTCTACACACATCCGCCACTTCCCCCCTTTTTTCCTCACAAGTACAAGGTTGGCAAGCCATTCGGGATGGAATACCTCTTTAATGAACCCTGCTGCCATCAGCTTGTGGATCTCCTCGCCTATCACCCTGCGCCTTTCCTCGTCGAATCGGCGCAGAGGCTGTCTGACCGGTCGGGCCCCGGCCCGAATATCCAGCGAGTGCTCGGCGACATCCCTCGGTATGTCGGGCATGTCCGAGGGACTCCACGCAAAGACGTCGGCGTTTGCGCGGAGAAAGTCGACGAGCACTGCTTCCTATTTGGGGTCGAGCCCGGATCCGATTCGAATCTGCTTGGAGGCGTCGCCACTGGGGTCGAGGGGGACGGCCTTAACCGTCTCCGCTGGCTCGAAGTTGCCGGCATGTCGCTTCACGTCCGGCACCTCTCGGGAGAGGCTTTCCAGGTCGGCAATGAGGGCCTCGGACTCGGCGAGGGCCTCGGCGTACTCCACGCACTCCACATCGCATTCGAATGCGTGTTTGTACGTGGGGCCGACGGTGATGACCCCGTTGGGGCCCGGCATCTTGAGCTTCAGGTAGGTGTAGTTGGGGATGGCCATGAACTTCGCGTAGCATGGCCTTCCCAACACTGCGTGGTAGGTTCCTCGGAACCCGACCACCTCGAACGTCAAAGTCTCCCTTCGGAAGTTGGAGGGTGTTCCGAAGCAGACAGGGAGGTCGAGCTGTCCGAGGGGCTGGACGCGCTTCCCGGGGATGATCCCGTGGAAGGGCGCAGCGCCTGCTCGGACGGATGACAGATCGACGCGCAGGAGCCTGAGGGTCTCGGCATAGATGATGTTGAGGCAGCTGCCCCCATCCATCAGTACCTTGGTGAGCCTGACGTCGCCGATGACGGGGTCGACGACGAGCGGGTACTTCCCCGGGCTCGGCACGTGGTCGGGGTGGTCGTCCCGGTCGAAGGTGATGGGCTTGTCGGACCAGTCTAGGTAGACTGGCGCCGCCACCTTCACCGAGCAGACCTCCCGACGCTCTTGCTTACGATGCCGAGCCGAGGCATTCGCCGCATGCCCTCCGTAGATCATGAAGCAGTCGCGGACCTCGGGGAATTCTCCTGCTTGGCGATCCTCCCTTTTGTCGTCGTCGTGAGCCCTGCCACCCTCTGCGGGTGGCCCGGCCCTGTGGAAGTGGCGCCGAAGCATGACGCACTCTTCGAGGGTGTGCTTGACGGGCCCCTGATGGTAGGGGCACGTCTCCTTGAGTGCCTTGTCGAAGAGGTTAGCACCTCCGGGGGGCTTCCGAGGGTTCTTGTGCTCGGCGGCGGCGACAAGGTCTGCATCGGGAACGTCGCGTTTCGCTTGCGACTTCCTCCTGCCTTTCTTCTTGGCGCCGCGCGGAGTAGACGCCTCGGGAGCATCTTCCGACGGGCGGCCCTGGGGCTGCTTGTCCTTTCGGAAGATGGCCACTACCGCCTCCTGGTCGGAGGCGAACTTGGTGGCGATGTCCATCAGCTCGCTCGCCCTGGTGGGGGTCTTGCGACCCAACTTGCTCACCAGGTCCCGGCAGGTGGTGCCGGCGAGGAACGCGCCAATGACATCGGAGTCGGTGACATTGGGCAGCTCGGTGCGCTGCTTCGAGAACCGCCGGATGTAGTCCCGGAGAGACTCTCCCGGCAGTTGCCGACAGCTTCGGAGGTCCCAGGAATTCCCAGGGCGCACGTACGTGCCCTGGAAGTTGCCGGCGAAAGCTTGGACCAGATCCTCCCAGTTGGAAATCTGCCCCGGAGGCAGGTGCTCCAACCAGGCACGAGCAGTGTCGGAGAGGAACAGGGGGAGGTTTCGGAAGATGAGGTTGTCATCGTCCGTCCCACCCAGTTGACAGGCCAGGCGGTAGTCCGCGAGCCACAATTCCGGTCTTGTTTCCCCCGAGTACTTCGTGATAGTAGTCGGGGGTCGGAATCGGGGCGGAAACGGCGCCCGCCGAATGGCCCGGCCGAAGACCTGCGGACCGGGTGGTTCGGGCGTGGGACTCCGATCCTCCCCGCTGTCGTAGCGTCCCCCACGCCTGGGGTGATAGCCTCGGCGCACCCTTTCGTCGAGGCGTGCCCGACGGTCATGATGAGGGTGCTCGTCGCCGAGGTGGCCCGGGGCCGCAGGCGCGGTGTTGCGCGTGCGCCCGGTGTAGACCGAGGCTTCCCGCGTGAGTCGGGAAGTCGCGGCACGAGGTTCCGAGGGGTATCCCTGCCTTCGGGAGGCAGAGCTCTCGGCCCGCCGGGCCGCAGCGCCTTCCAGGAGATGCTTGAGTTCTCCCTGGATTCGCCGACCCTCGGTGGTTGATGACTCCGGCATCGCGCGGAGGAGCATCGCTGCGGCGGCCAGGTCCTGACCGGTTCCGCCGGATGCGGGTGGCGGTCTGTCCCTGGCATCGTTGGCGATGCGGTGCTGGAGACCTTGGGGCAGGTGACGTATTCCTCCGGCCGGGGGCTGGCTCGCCCATACCTGCCCGATGTTCTGGCGGATTGCCTCGAGCGCTCCCGCTCCCTCATCGAGCCCGGCCTGCGCCCCGCGGACTAGCTCGAGCTGTGGGTCGTGACCCCCCGCCGGAACGGGGACCACAGCTAGCTCCCGCGGGATGTCGGCGCGAGGCGCTGGCCTAAGGGGATCACCATCCTCCGGCATGCCGAGACAGCCGCCTCCGGAGGGATCCCCTAGCTCGATGTGGAAACATTCGCGGCTCGGGCCGCAGTCCTTGTCGTCAAGGCTGCGGCTGCCGTCGGAACAGTCGGAGAGGCAGTAGTCACATGCGGTCATGAAGTCCCGCATGGCACTGGGGTTGCCAGATCCGGAGAAATCCCAGCAGATGCTGGGGTCGTCATCTTCCTCGGACCCAGAGGGTCCGTAGGTCGAGACACCCGTCAATCGGTCCCAAGGCGACCGCACACGAAACCCCAGAGAGGTTGCACTCGCCTCAACGTGAGCGCCCGCCAAAGCGAGGTCGCCAGGCGGGCTGAGGTCGAGTCGAAATGACGAAAGATGGGTAGCAGTCGGTACCTTTTTGTCGACGAGGAGCGATGAAGTCACGTCGGGGGCTGATCGCGCCGTCGTCCTAGGTGCGAGGGCGACGTCCTGCAGGCCCTCCGTGAGCGTGCCGGCGTCGTCCACCTGCTCGGGGTCGACGTGTTGCGGGGGGATGCTGCTCGCCTTTGCCTCGAACGCGAGGGCGACGCTTGGCGTGTCCTCCGTTGGGGCGCCGGGGATGTCGATTTGCTCGACAGCCGTCGGAGCGCGGCCTCCCGCTCGGCCCTGGTTGCCCCGCCTCCTCCTCCTCCGATGGCGAGGGAGAGGATGGGGCGAGCTCGAAAGTTGTCCTTCCCCCACGCGGGAAAGGCGTCGTCGATTCCGCCGCCGGCGGGCGGGCTGTCCGCCACCATTGTCGCTGTCGCGCGGCGGTGGAAGGAGTATCATGTCGTAGTTGCCGTCGAAGGACATGAACTCGAGACTCCCGAAACGGAGCACCGTCCCGGGTTGAAGAGGTCGTTGGAGACTGCCCATCTGGAGCTTGACGGGAAACTGCTCGTCAACACGCAGCGTGCCCCTACCTGGCGCGCCAACTGTCGGCGTTCCGAGACCGGGGGGTCCCCGAGCCGACGAGTGAGTGTGCCGCGTGCCCCAGCCCAGATGGGTCGAGCGCGTGGGCGAGCGCAAAGGGGGAGAGAGAGCGAGGCGGCCGGAGCCGGGTCGTGAGGGAGTCGGAGAATTCCCGCGGCCTTCGTGTTCGTCCCGCGCCCAGGTCGGGTGCGCTTGCAGTAGGGGGTTACAAGCGTCCGCGCGAGGTGAGGGGAGCGGGCGGCCCCGAGAGAGCGCCTGCCCCTGCCCTTCGTCCCCGCGAGGCCAACCTTCTCTAAGAAGGCCCTGGTCCTTCCTTTTATAGGCGTAAGGAGAGGATCCAGGTGTACAGAATGGGGGTGTAGCAAGGTGCTACGTGTCTAGCGTGGGAGAGCTAGCGCCCTAAGTACATGCCAAGGTGGCAGCCGGAGAGATCTTGGCACCCTGTTGGTGTGGCGTCGTGGCTGTTGGAGAAGCAGTGGAGCTTGACGGAGGGACAGCTGTTGGAACAGCTGTGCTCTTGCTGACGTCTCCCTGCTTTCGTAAGGGAGCTGAGAGTCGCCGTCGTCATGGTCTAGCGGGGCGCCATCATTGCCTATCTGGCGTAGCTGGCCAGATGGGACGCCGGTCTTGTTCTCTGCGACCCAAGTCGGCTCAGGGCAGGGTGATGATGACGCTTCCTGTTGACGTGGCGGTCTTGTGTCCTAGGTTGGGCGTCGTGGAGGCTCCTCCGAAGTCGAGGTCGAGTCCGTCCTGCATGACAGAGGCCGAGCCCGAACCCCTGGGTCGGGCGAGGCGGAGGTCGTTCGGCAGAGGCCGAGGCGGAGTCCGAGCCCTGGGTCGGGCGAGGCGGAGTTCGCCGTCTTCCGGGGCCTTAGCCCGAGTCCGAGCCCTGGGTCGGGCGGAGCGGAGTTCTTCTCCTTTGTGGGGGGGGGTGTGAGACAGTAAGAGTGAGCTCACATACGATCATAGCTCAACAAGTCGTGGGGAATAATGTGGCATGAACTCACCAAAGGTGGGAGTTCATGTAGTGTAAGGCTGATCAATGAAATAAAGGCTGAGGCTGAGCATTGCTTTTATAAGTTGGTCAAAATTTTATTAGCAATTACTAAGTGTAAGTAAATACCAAACCTTAATAATAATAAAGAACAGTAATAACAAAGTAATCCCAAATGCGATGCAAATGTCAAATTAAACTTAAGTTCCATAGTTAATCATGTGAGGGTCCGAGCTGCTCATGACCGTGAGCACGGCTAGTATACTAGTTTTACACTCTGCAGAGGTTGCGCATCTTTACCCACAAGTCGTGTATCCCATGTCGCCTGGGTTTGCAAGGCCCTTAGACACTACCGAGGTGAATGGCTAGGGATCCACTACGAGGCCTTTACAAAGTTCCACTAGCTTCCGAAAACCCGCTACAGTTTATAGGAAGATCCAGTACAGGGTTCCTGGCTGACAGCCATCGCAGCAAAATCAACCAGGGACCTCCCCGCACTAACCTCTCCCCTACTGCCCTTGCCCCTTTCGGGTAAGGTAGTCTTCCACTAGCTTTCCTAATTAGTCAGCCAAGAGCGTCCCATTAAACCCTTGTGGTAGCACTGTTTTCCCGGGTGGTCGCTCCATGTTCCCATTAATTTAATGATCTTAACATGAACAGCAATAATAACAAGATAATAACAAAATAATCATGAATAATGTATCTCCATACCCAATCCACATAAAGCAATAGCAAGTACTACCCAAAAATATTTCAGGGGTGAACAAGGTATAGAGGTAATCAAAACTGGGGTAACATAAAGGCTCCCATCAAAATTAACCTATGCAGATCATTAAAATTAATAAGAACATGGCTGGGAAAAGTAAGTGATCAAGGGCACAACTTGCCTGTAATGAGCTCCTGCTCAGCTACTTCTACTTGTTGAACCTCAGATTCCACAGTGGCTTGCTCGTCTACTCGCATCAACACAATACATACATAGTATAGCCAAAATCAACATCACACCAAACAGATGAATGAAATATACAGTAAAAATCTACACATTAAAATGAAACCATAGGAACTGGAATCACTAAATTTGGAGTTATATAATTTAAGTTATGAATTTCCTAAGATTTAAGGTGATTATAATAGGATTAGATGATAAATTTATTTTCTAACAAAGTTCATGTCAAAACAGTGATTCTAAATGATAGAGAATAATATTACAAATTTTTAGGAATTGGAATGACTCAATTTGGAGCTAAAATGAATTTTCTATGCATTTTACAAGTTTCTAGATTTGTTCTTGTATTAAAAATGAATTTTAATATTAATTTCTCTGTTTTTAATACCCTCTGGACTGGGCGTCAAATTCCAGAAAACACAGGGGTCTGCGCGAATAAAATCCTAGACTCAGTGTACAGTGGCCAATGGACTGCGGGTTGATAACTAAATTTTCCAGGGGCTCTTTAACAAAACGTACCCGCGAAGGGGTATGGACGAGTCTCGGCCGTTGGATTAAACACCGAGGGCTCAGATCAGACCTGAAGGGCGTCGAAGCGGTACGCAACGCTGCCCATCGGATTCGAGATCGACGCCCCAGATCCAACCACGTTTCCTCCGCTCACATGCCCTCGGATGAACCGCCAACGGACCAGATTTTAAGCGCGAAGGGGGTAAGCAGTGATCTAATCATAACCGTACACGCCCGATCCAACGGCTGCGCCAGCTTCGTCTTCCACCCACCCCGAGCCGCGCAAACAGCCACCACGCACGGCGGCGGGGATCGCCGGAGATCACGATTCCGGCCCTCCCGAGCGCCATACCTCAATCCACGCGACCCACGCGAAATTGACGACACGCCGAGCCCCATTCTACAACTAATTTTGGCCATCACCGAGTATAGGACTCGGTACACGGTGCGCCGTGGTGGTGCCCTTGCCGGCGAAAGTGAACCCCGAGCCGCAGTGCCCGAAACCCAAATCCACAAGGTTCTACACTATCTCGAGGCTAGAGTAACAACGGCGCAGGGTCTACTCACCGAAGACGGATGACGGGGAAGCGCAGTCGCGGCGCACGGCGGTGACGCGACTCCGGCTTGAAATTCACTCCCTGTCGTATGTCAACGCGCCCGGTTTCTCCCCGCTGTACAATCCACACCCCCGTAGGGTTGTTCCGGAGCGCACGGCGGAGACGCGGCGAGAGCGATGGTGGCTAGCAACTACGGCGGCTAACGGCGAGGAGTTCTGGCGCGGCGTGAGCTGTCGATGTGGGCGAGAGTGGTCAGCAGGGCACAGTCGTGCTATTTGTAGAGCGGCGAATACGGCATCCGCGACCGGGCCGTGCACAACGAACCACCGAGGTCACCGCGCACGCCGCCGACGATTTCGCGAGGCGGGTAGCGTGGAGAAGACAGAGCACAGAGGCGAGCGGGTCTTCCGGCTGACGTGTGGGACCCACGTCGCGGTGACACACAGCGAGCGCAGTTAGGGCAGTGAGACCGAGCAGTGGGCCCACGATATCAGTTGGCCGGGCGCGAGTGATGAGGAACTGTCCCGCGGGCCCTACGCGTAAGTGGAAGGAAGGATGAAATGAGTGCGGCTTGTGGCTGACGGGCATGGCCCACTTGTCGGTGTGGAGGAAAACGCAGAGAGCAAGCGGGCCGCGCGGGGGAAGAATAAAGAATTGGGCTGCCGCGCGGTGCAAGCAGTAGTGGGCCGAATTCCAGGTTCAGGGCCCAGGTAAGGTTTTTACCTTTTTCTTTTTCATTTTTCTTTCCATTTTCTTTATTTTCAAACCCAATTTGATTTAATTCAAACTTTTTGTGGATCTTCATTTATAAACTCTATTTTTGCCATTAAAAATACTTAGCCTGAAGATGTTTATTTATACATTTTATTTATATTTTCATATCTCTTCTCTTTTCCTTATTTTCAAAACCCTAATTTCAAATTAAGGGTTAAATCAAGCTTCAAATAATTAATACCTTATTATTTTTATCCTCATGGTTTTATTTAATGCACAACACATAAAACTCCAACAAATGCACTTTTTCTTTATTTTAGCATAATTGTTTTATTTAGTCACTCTCAATTACATAGGTGCTCTTTTTATGATGCAAATAAGATACACAAAATGAGGAGCTCTCTTTATATTACACTTGGTATACAACTTGAGTATTACAAATCCTACCCCCCTTAAAAATAATCTCGTCCTCGAGATTTAAGAAGATCTAGGGAAAAGGTGGGGAAAATCTATACGAAGTTCTTCTTCTCTTTCCCAAGTTGCTTCATCTTCACCGTGGTGGCTCCATTGAACTTTGCACATCTTTATAACTTTACTCCTCGTAACTCGAGTCAAAGTATCCAGAATCTTGATGGGGTACTCAGCATAAGTCAAATCTTCCTGAACACTAAGGTCTTCCATTGGTAACTGTTCTTCAGGTACCCTGAGGCATTTCTTCAGCTGAGATACATGAAAGACATCATGAACATCAGCAAGATGATCCGGTAACTCCAATTGATATGCAACCTCTCCCACTCGCTTCAGGATTAAGAAGGGTCCAATAAAGCGAGGGGACAACTTTCCTTTGACCTTGAATCTTCTCATACCCCGGAGTGGTGACACCTTCAAATAGACATAATCACCCTCCTTAAACTCAAGTAGTCTTCTCCGGGTGTCAGCATAGCTTTTCTGCCTGGACTGTGCAGTTCTCAAATTCTCCCTTATTTGCTGAACTTGTTCCTCTGCTTCTTGTATAATCTCAGGTCCAAACAATTGTCTTTCACCAGTTTGATTCCAATACAAGGGAGTCCTGCACTTTCTGCCATACAAAGCCTCAAACGGTGACATCTTCAAACTGGCCTGATAGCTATTATTATATGAGAACTCCGCATACGGTAGGCTCTTATCCCAACTACCACCATGCTTAAGAGCACAAGCTCTTAACATATCTTCCAGTACTTGGTTAGTCCTCTCAGTCTGCCCATCAGTCTGGGGATGGTAAGCCGAACTAAAATTCAATCTCGTATCCAATGACTCGTGCAACTGCTTCCAATATCGAGAGGTAAACTGTGATCCTCGATCTGACACAATCTTCTTTGGCACACCATGCAGGCATACAATCCGTGCCATGTACAACTCTGCCAACTTAGCTCCTGAATAAGTGGTCTTCACTGGAATAAAGTGGGCTACTTTAGTTAGCCTGTCCACAATCACCCATATAGAATCATATCCAGCAGACGTGCGGGGTAATCCAACAATGAAGTCCATGCCAATCTCTTCCCATTTCCACTCAGGTATCTTCAGTGGATGCAATAGTCCGGCTGGCCTCTGGTGTTCAGCCTTAACTCTTTGGCATACATCGCACATAGCCACATGTGCAGCCACATCTCTCTTCAATCCATACCACCAATACTTTTGCTTCAAATCTTGATACATCTTAGTGCTCCCAGGGTGGATAGAATAAACTGAATCATGTGCTTCCTTCAATATGGTTTCCCGAAGACTATCAATATCGGGAACACAGATCCGATTCTTGAACCATATCGTGCCTTGCTCATCCTCCGTGAACTCTGGGCCTCTTCCTTCAGTAATAAGATCCTTAATCTCCTGAATCTTAGCATCACCAATCTGACCCTTCCGAATTTCTTGCTCCAAGGTAGGTTCCAATTCAATAGTCACTCCTTCCGTATGTGTAACAATTTCCAGGTTAAGCCTCTCAAAGTCTTTTGCTAATTCATCAGGCAGCTGGACAACGGAAGCGGAGTGAACATGCTCCTTCCGACTCAAGGCATCTGCAACCAAATTCGCCTTGCCTGGGTGATAGTGAATCTCCAAGTCATAATCCTTAATGAGCTCCAACCAACGGCGTTGCCTAAGGTTGAGATCCTTCTGAGTGAATATATACTTCAAACTCTTATGATCCGTATATACTTGGCACTTAGTTCCCATAATGTAGTGTCTCCAAATCTTAAGTGCATGCACAACTGCAGCCAATTCCAAATCATGAGTGGGGTAGTTCAATTCATGCTTCCTCAACTGACGAGATGCATAGGCAATCACTTGACCATCTTGCATAAGCACACATCCAAGTCCTTGGCCACATGCATCACAATAGATGTCAAATCCCTTCTGCAGATCTGGCATAATCAATACTGGAGGTGACATCAATCTCTCCTTCAATTGATCAAAACTTCTCTTGGCATTTCTCATCCCACTTGAATTCTCTTCCTTTCTCCAAAAGCGATGTCATGGGCTTAGCAATCTTAGAAAATCCTTCAATAAATCTCCGATAATATCCTGCGAGTCCCAAGAAACTCCGAATCTCCGTAACTGTAGTGGGCACTCTCCACTCCATAATCTCCTTGACCTTAGCAGGATCCACTGCTATTCCTCCATTAGAAATAATATGACCAAGAAATGGCACTTCGCCAATCCAAAACTCGCACTTGCTGAACTTAGCGTAGAGTTGATTATCTCGTAACTTCTGTAGCACCAATCTCAGATGTTGTTCATGATCACTTTCATTCTTAGAATAGATAAGAATATCGTCGATGAACACCACGACGAATCTATCCAAATACTCCATAAACACCTTATTCATCAAATTCATGAAGTAAGCTGGTGCATTGGTTAGTCCAAATGACATAACAGTAAACTCATATAATCCGTATCGAGTCGAGAAAGCCGTCTTAGGAATATCCGATGGTCTAATCCTCATCTGATGGTAACCGGATCGGAGATCAATCTTCGAGAATACTCTTGCTCCTCTCATTTGATCAAACAAATCCTCAATACGGGGCAACGGATACTTGTTCTTCACCGTAACATCATTAAGAGATCTATAATCCACACACATCCGTTGCGATCCATCCTTCTTCTGCACAAATAACACCGGTGCTCCCCAAGGTGAGGAACTTGGACGAATGTAACCAGCCTCTTGTAACTCCGTCAACTGCTTCTTAAGTTCCTTCAACTCTTCTACGGACATTCTATATGGCCGTTTAGAAATAGGGGCGGTTCCAGGTAAGAGATCAATAACAAACTCAACTTCTCTATCAGGTGGCATCCCTGGTAACTCCTCTGGAAAGACATCCGGAAAATCTCTAACCACCCGGATGTTGTCACCAACAAACTCCTCAGGCATAAAGAACATTGCACGCATGGATGAGGAGGTTACTGCAATATTAACTTGAAATCTTTCTCCTTTAGTGGTAGTGAGTTCTATGGTACCTCTACCACAAGCTATAACGGCCTTTGCCTTTCTCAGCCATGACATACCAAGGATCAAATCTATACTGCTTGACTCTAATATTATAGCAGTAGCTCCAAACTCTCTACCCATAATGGTTAATGTCAATCTACGTGTCATTTGATTCGCCTCAACAGGCCCTTTAGGTGTAATTACTATCAGGGGTTTTCTCATATTTAGCAGTGGTATTTCATTTGTGTTGGCATAACGAGCAGACATAAATGAATGTGTAGCACCAGAATCAAATAATATTGTTGCAGGAATTGCATTAACATAAAACATACCAATTACGAGGTCCCCTCCATCCGGAGTATCATCAACACTGACTTGATTCACCCTGGCTATAGAATATCCCTTGCCAGGGGTCTGTTGCTTGTTCTGGGCTGGAGTAGTAGCAATCCTCTGTGGGCAGACATTTGCATAATGACCAATCTTCCCACACTTGAAACATTGAGTGCCCGGACTCTGTCCTGCAAACTTCGTCGGGGTGCCCGTGGGTGTAGCCTGTCGAGTAGGTGTCCTCAATGGTGATTGCTGAACTGGGCGTGGTCCTCCTGGTCGAGTCGGTGTACCCTGTGGTGAACTGTAGCGAGGACGAACACTGCTGCTACCCTGTCCCTGTGAGATAGCCTTCCTCTTCAAATCTCCCAACTGAACACGCTTGTGTTCAATAGCCAGGGCCTTATCCAACAGTCTCTGAAATGATGGAAATGTGTGTGCCACTAGAGCATACTGCAGTGGTCCATTAAGTCCTTCAATGAAATGCTCCTGCTTCCTCTCATCCTCAGCAACTTCTTCAGGGGCATATCTGGATAACTGAATAAACTTGTCGCGGTACTCGCTGACTGACATACTTCCTTGCTTCAGCGACAGAAATTCCTTCTTCTTGATCTTTATCATACCAGCTGGAATATGGTAGTTCCTGAACTGCGTACTGAACTCTGCCCAGGTAATAGTATCAGCAGCATCGTGGGCAGCAGTATAAGAATCCCACCA
This sequence comes from Zea luxurians, assembly GCA_029449295.1. Taxonomy (NCBI): domain Eukaryota; kingdom Viridiplantae; phylum Streptophyta; class Magnoliopsida; order Poales; family Poaceae; genus Zea; species Zea luxurians. Next base: position 80,779,356 of record JAOPSE010000003.1, on the reverse strand, counting down.
GTCAGCAGCAGGACCAGTCAGACGTCCAGAAGCATATAAAACCTTCTCCCGGTCGGTGCATTGTGCAATATTCAGCATCTTCTCAATAGACTTCAGCCAATCATCCGCGTCCAGTGGATCAGGTGAGCTAGCGAATGTAGGCGGCTTATGACTCATGAACTCCCGGTGCTTATCACGAGGTGGAACTGGTGGTGGTGGTGGAGGCAATGGCACTTGTTGCTGCTGTTGCTGTTGTTGCATTTGCTGTTGCAGCTGCTGTTGTTGCGCCCTCCTTTCCTGGCGTATCTCATCTCGCTCCTGGCGCAACTCCTGTCGTATATCTTCTCTTTCCTGACGCATCTCCTGGCGTTCTTGTTGCATCTGAGCCCGCATATCAGCCATAGTGTCTGCCATTTGCTGCATCACCGCCATCTGAGCAGCAACCAGTGGGTCAACTCCGCCTGGTAGAGGATTAGGAGGATTCATCCCTGCAGGCTGTGGCTGAGGTTGTCTTCGAGTGTGTTGGTTAGGAGGCAAATCAATTCCACCACCCCTCCTGGTATTGACCATCTGAGTTAGATACATATGGTAAGAAAGAGCAGTAGACAAGGCAGTAATTACAATCATGTTACTTTGGGGAATTTATTAGCTAAGCAGTTTAATATTTCACCTACTATAGCTAATTCAATACCTTATGTTGGTACATGCTAAGATGTCCATCTATAATAATTCAATCAATCAAAGAAGCAAATCAGGCATTGATCATCAGAACAATCAACCAATATTTTTTTTAATAGAGAAAATAGTTTTAATTTTGTCTTAGGCTTCCTATCTCTTAAAATGTCATAGGGGTAGGGATTCCAAGGTGTGAAATCCATCTTGTCTCAGAGTAGAAAAGGTAAGAATGATCAGAGTAGAACAGTAGAAGGTGAGACAGGATCAAGATAAGTGTAGAAAGAATCAGAGTAAGGTGAGTGTAGAATGAATCAGAATGAGATAAGTAGGTAAGGGTTTGTCCAGTCTATCTAGGTTTCGTCCTACAGTCAACATTTCCTCTGATACCACTTCTGTAACACCCGGTTTTAAAGGACAAAGCCGGGTGCATCTCATACATGCGCCAAGAAGACAACACATATAATAACAGAGTGTATAGAGATAAATGTCATAAAACATCAGAGTACTTATTACATAGCGGAAGTCTTATTACAAAATAAAATAATAAAGATAAAACGAACTAAGGATCGATGGCGCCAATGTCGACTGAGAAACGCCACCTAGATCAGACCGAACTCCTCAGTGTTAGGCGGCTCCTCTTCGACCACCTGTTCTTCTCCTGTGTGGGGGGGTGTGAGACAGCAAGAGTGAGCTCACATACGATCATAGCTCAACAAGTCGTGGGGAATAATGTGGCATGAACTCACCAAAGGTGGGAGTTCATGTAGTGTAAGGCTGATCAATGAAATAAAGGCTGAGGCTGAGCATTGCTTTTATAAGTTGGTCAAAATTTTATTAGCAATTACTAAGTGTAAGTAAATACCAAACCTTAATAATAATAAAGAACAGTAATAACAAAGTAATCCCAAATGCGATGCAAATGTCAAATTAAACTTAAGTTCCAAAGTTAATCATGTGAGGGTCCGAGCTGCTCATGACCGTGAGCACGGCTAGTATACTAGTTTTACACTCTGCAGAGGTTGCGCATCTTTACCCACAAGTCGTGTATCCCATGTCGCCTGGGTTTGCAAGGCCCTTAGACACTACCGAGGTGAATGGCTAGGGATCCACTACGAGGCCTTTACAAAGTTCCACTAGCTTCCGAAAACCCGCTACAGTTTATAGGAAGATCCAGTACAGGGTTCCTGGCTGACAGCCATCGCAGCAAAATCAACCAGGGACCTCCCCGCACTAACCTCTCCCCTACTGCCCTTGCCCCTTTCGGGTAAGGTAGTCTTCCACTAGCTTTCCTAATTAGTCAGCCAAGGGCGTCCCATTAAACCCTTGTGGTAGCACTGTTTTCCCGGGTGGTCGCTCCATGTTCCCATTAATTTAATGATCTTAACATGAACAGCAATAATAACAAGATAATAACAAAATAATCATGAATAATGTATCTCCATACCCAATCCACATAAAGCAATAGCAAGTACTACCCAAAAATATTTCAGGGGTGAACAAGGTATAGAGGTAATCAAAACTGGGGTAACATAAAGGCTCCCATCAAAATTAACCTATGCAGATCATTAAAATTAATAAGAACATGGCTGGGAAAAGTAAGTGATCAAGGGCACAACTTGCATGTAATGAGCTCCTGCTCAGCTACTTCTACTTGTTGAACCTCAGATTCCACAGTGGCTTGCTCGTCTACTCGCATCAACACAATACATACATAGTATAGCCAAAATCAACATCACACCAAATAGATGAATGAAATATACAGTAAAAATCTACACATTAAAATGAAACCATAGGAACTGGAATCACTAAATTTGGAGTTATATAATTTAAGTTATGAATTTCCTAAGATTTAAGGTGATTATAATAGGATTAGATGATAAATTTATTTTCTAACAAAGTTCATGTCAAAACAGTGATTCTAAATGATAGAGAATAATATTACAAATTTTTAGGAATTGGAATGACTCAATTTGGAGCTAAAATGAATTTTCTATGCATTTTACAAGTTTCTAGATTTGTTCTTGTATTAAAAATGAATTTTAATATTAATTTCTCTGTTTTTAATACCCTCTGGACTGGGCGTCAAATTCCAGAAAACACAGGGGTCTGCGCGAATAAAATCCTAGACTCAGTGTACAGTGGCCAATGGACTGCGGGTTGATAACTAAATTTTCCAGGGGCTCTTTAACAAAACGTACCCGCGAAGGGGTATGGACGAGTCTCGGCCGTTGGATTAAACACCGAGGGCTCAGATCAGACCTGAAGGGCGCCGAAGCGGTACGCAACGCTGCCCATCGGATTCGAGATCGACGCCCCAGATCCAACCACGTTTCCTCCGCTCACATGCCCTCGGATGAACCGCCAACGGACCAGATTTTAAGCGCGAAGGGGGTAAGCAGTGATCTAATCATAACCGTACACGCCCGATCCAACGGCTGCGCCAGCTTCGTCTTCCACCCACCCCGAGCCGCGCAAACAGCCACCACGCACGGCGGCGGGGATCGCCGGAGATCACGATTCCGGCCCTCCCGAGCGCCATACCTCAATCCACGCGACCCACGCGAAATTGACGACACGCCGAGCCCCATTCTACAACTAATTTTGGCCATCACCGAGTATAGGACTCGGTACACGGTGCGCCGTGGTGGTGCCCTTGCCGGCGAAAGTGAACCCCGAGCCGCAGTGCCCGAAACCCAAATCCACAAGGTTCTACACTATCTCGAGGCTAGAGTAACAACGGCGCAGGGTCTACTCACCGAAGACGGATGACGGGGAAGCGCAGTCGTGGCGCACGGCGGTGACGCGACTCCGGCTTGAAATTCACTCCCTGTCGTATGTCAACGCGCCCGGTTTCTCCCCGCTGTACAATCCACACCCCCGTAGGGTTGTTCCGGAGCGCACGGCGGAGACGCGGCGAGAGCGATGGTGGCTAGCAACTACGGCGGCTAACGGCGAGGAGTTCTGGCGCGGCGTGAGCTGTCGACGTGGGCGAGAGTGGTCAGCAGGGCACGGTCGTGCTATTTGTAGAGCGGCGAATACGGCATCCGCGACCGGGCCGTGCACAACGAACCACCGAGGTCACCGCGCACGCCGCCGACGATTTCGCGAGGCGGGTAGCGTGGAGAAGACAGAGCACAGAGGCGAGCGGGTCTTCCGGCTGACGTGTGGGACCCACGTCGCGGTGACACACAGCGAGCGCAGTTAGGGCAGTGAGACCGAGCAGTGGGCCCACGATATCAGTTGGCCGGGCGCGAGTGATGAGGAACTGTCCCGCGGGCCCTACGCGTAAGTGGAAGGAAGGATGAAACGAGTGCGGCTTGTGGCTGACGGGCATGGCCCACTTGTCGGTGTGGAGGAAAACGCAGAGAGCAAGCGGGCCGCGCGGGGGAAGAATAAAGAATTGGACTGCCGCGCGGTGCAAGCAGTAGTGGGCCGAATTCCAGGTTCAGGGCCCAGGTAAGGTTTTTACCTTTTTCTTTTTCATTTTTCTTTCCATTTTCTTTATTTTCAAACCCAATTTGATTTAATTCAAACTTTTTGTGGATCTTCATTTATAAACTCTATTTTTGCCATTAAAAATACTTAGCCTGAAGATGTTTATTTATACATTTTATTTATATTTTCATATCTCTTCTCTTTTCCTTATTTTCAAAACCCTAATTTCAAATTAAGGGTTAAATCAAGCTTCAAATAATTAATACCTTATTATTTTTATCCTCATGGTTTTAATTAATGCACAACACATAAAACTCCAACAAATGCACTTTTTCTTTATTTTAGCATAATTGTTTTATTTAGTCACTCTCAATTACATAGGTGCTCTTTTTATGATGCAAATAAGATACACAAAATGAGGAGCTCTCTTTATATTACACTTGGTATACAACTTGAGTATTACAGCGGAGTTCGCCGTCTTCCGGGGCTTTAGCCCGAGTCCGAGCCCTGGGTCGGGCGGAGCGGAGTTCGCCGTCTTCCGGGGCCTTAGCCCGAGTCCGAGCCCTGGGTCGGGCGGAACCTCCTATGGTACCTCTGGCGAAGTCTGGTCGCCCGTCGGTCTTACCTTTCGCGTTAAACGCCCCGGTGACTTGGTCGGTTGGCGCGGTGATTTAGTCAGGGTTACTTCTTATCGAAGGCGGGGCCTCGGGCGAGCCGGTGATGCGTCTGCCGTGAAAGAGGAGACCTCAGGCGAGACGGAGTCATCTTAGGGTCGGCTGCCCTCGCCCGATCAAGTCGCTCGTACGGACTGATCCCTGACTTAATCAAACCCATCAGGCCTCTACAGCTTTATGCTGATGGGGGTTACCAGCTGAGAATTAGGCGTCTTGAGGGTACCCCTAATTATGGTCCCCGACAACTAACAAATCCATTTGTGAAGAGTTTAGTAGGATCATGATACAAAAATTCGAGATGTCTATGATGGGGGAGTTGAAGTATTTTCTAGGATTTCAAGTGAAGCAACTCCAAGAGGGCACCTTCATCAGCCAAACGAAGTACATTCAAGATATACTCACCAAGTTTGGAATGAAGGATGCCAAGCCCATCAAGACACCCATGGGAACCAATGGGCATCTCGACCTCGACACAGGAGGTAAATCCGTAGATCGAAAGGTATACCGGTCGATGATAGGATCCTTACTCTATTTATGTGCATCTCGACCGGACATTATGCTTTCTATATGCATGTGTGCAAGGTTCCAAGACGATCATAAGGAAGTTCACCTTAGGGTCGTGAAGAGAATCTTGAGATATTTAGTTCAAACACCTAAGTTTGGTCTTTGGTACCCCAAGGGATCCTTGTTTGATTTACTAGGATATTTCGATGCTGATTGGGCAGGGTGTAAGATTGATAGGAAGAGCACATCAGGGACTTGTCAGTTTCTAGGGAGATCCCTGGTGTCTTGGGCTTCAAAGAAACAAAACTCAGTAGCTCTTTCTACCGCCGAAGCCGAGTACATTGCCAAAGGCCATTGTTGCACGCAATTGCTTTGGATGAGGCAAACCCTTAGGGATTATGGCTACAAATTTTGCAAAATCCCTCTCCTATGTGATAATGAGAGTGCAATCCGCATGGCGGATAATCCTGTTGAACACAGCCGCACTAAGCACATAGCCATTCGGTATCACTTTCTGAGAGATCACCAACAAAAGGGGGATATCGAGATAGCCTATATAAACACCAAAGATCAATTGGCCGATATCTTTACCAAGCCTTTAGATGAGAAAACTTTTACCAAACTTAGGAATGAGCTAAATATTCTTGATTCTAGGAATTTTGAGTAATTCTTTGCACACATAGCTCATTTATATACCTTTTATCAAATCTCTTTTATGTCTATGACTAATGTGTTTTCAAGTGTATTATTATGCTTAGTCATAGAATTGAAAGGGAAATGGAGTATTCGGCAAAGAAGGCGCTTCCACTCAACTCCATCGATATTTGCCGGTATTCCACATCATTCTCCACTTTGGTATAATCTTTACTCCTATTTAATTGTTTACCATTGGGAGAACGTAAAAGGGCTTATATTTCACTCACAAGTATCCGTTTTTGGCGATTCATGCCAAAGGGGGAGAAAGTATGAGCCCAAAGCAAAAAGACCGCACCACCACTGAATTTTAGAATTTTAAAAATGAAGTTTTTCAAATTGATATCTTATTGTGTTCAAAAGGGGGAGAAAGTAGTATCTTTAAAACTTGAAAAACCTTCTTGAACACTAAGAGGAAAATTTTATTTAGGGGGAGTTTTGTTTAAGTCAAAGGAAAAGCATTTGAAACAGGGGGAGAAAAATTCAAATCTTGAAAATGCTTCTTTCAATCTTATTCATGTACCTTTGACTATTTGCAAAAGGTTTTTGAAAATAATTTTACAAAGGATTTGGAAAAACAAAACCTGTGGTGCAAATGAGGTCCAAAATTTTAAATAAGAAGAAAACCATCCATGCACATCTATTGAAATAAGTACATTGGTTTCAATTCCAAGCAACCTTTGCACTTACCTTATGCAAACTAGTTCAATTCAGCACTTTTATATTTGGTTTGGTTTGTGTTAGCATCAATCACCAAAAAGGGGGAGATTGAAAGGGAAATAGGGTCAAACCTTTTCGTATATGAATTTTGGTGGTTGAATTGCCCAACACAAATTATTGGACTAACTAGTTTGCTCTAGATTATGAGTTCTACAGGTGCCAAAGGTTCACAACAAACCAATACAAAGTCAAAAGAAAGGGTTCAAAACAAAGGAGCAAAGTATACCAAAGGCAGCCCTGGTCTGGCGCACCGGACTGTCCGGTGTGCCACTGGACAGTTTCCGGTGCACCAGGGAGGAACGACTCGAAACTTGCCAGCTTCGGGAATTTGGGAGGCCGCTCCGCTATAATTCATCGGACTGTCCGGTGTAGCACCGGACTGTCCGGTGTGCCAGCAGAGCAACGGCTACTTCGCGCCAACGGTCGTCTGCAGAGAACATTATATGTGCTACAGTGCACGCCTGCGCGCGCAGAAGTCAGAGCAGGCGCCAGAAGGTGCACCAGACAGTCTACAGGACCTGTCCGATGCACCACCGGACTGTCCGGTGCCCCAATTGTCAGAGCTCCAATGATCGGAACCCAACGGCCTGGTGACGTGGCTAGTGCACCGGACAGTGTCTGGTGGCGCACCAGACTGTCCGGTGCGCCATACGACAAAAGCCTTCACCAACGGTCATATTGGTGGTTGGGGCTATAAATACCCCCAACCACCACTCTTCAAGACATCCAAGCATTCACTACATCTCATTCGAGCAATACACAACACTCCAAGACACAAATCAAAGCCTCCGATCGAATCAAAGTCCCTAATTCAACTCTAGTTTTTAGGACTTGTGAGGAGATCGACTTGTGTTCTTTTGTTGCTCTTGTTGCTTGGTTGGCTTTCTTCTTTCTCTCACTCTTACTCTCAAAACCTTGTAAGCGAAGCAAGAGACACCAATTGTGTGGTGGTCCTTGCGGGGTCTAAGTGACCCGGGAAATCAAGGAAGGAAGCTCACTCAGTCTAAGTGACCGTTTGAGAGAGGGAAAGGGTTGAAAGAGACCCGATCTTTGTGACCACCTCAATGGGGAGTAAGTTTGCAAGAACCGAACCTCAGTAAAACAAATCAACGTGTCATCCATTCTTATTTGCTTGTGATTTGTTTTCGCCCTCTCTTTCGGACTCGTTTATATTTCTAACGCTAACCCCGGCTTGTAGTTGTGCTTAAGTTTATAATTTTCAGATTCCGCCTATTCACCCCCCTCTAGGCGACTTTCACATAGTCCCTCAAGGTTTGCTTCATCCATAACAACTGGACACAACAAGCACCAGCTGCTATGTACTTAGCTTCGATAGTGAATAGTGCAACAAAATTTTGTTTCTTAGAGCTCCACGACACCAAATACCTCCCAAGGAATTGGCAAGTTTTTGTAGTACTTTTTCGATCCACTTTGCAACCGGCATAACCTGGTCAGAATAGCCAAGTAGATCAAAAGTGGAGCACTTAGGATACCAAAGGCCAAGCTTAGAAGTGTGAACTAAGTATCTCAAAATTCTCTTAATGACCACTAGGTGGTACTCTTTTGGGTTAGCTTGAAACGAGCACACATGCACACACTGATAATAATATTAGGTCTAGATGCACATAGATACAACAGAGAACCTATCATAGACCTATAGAGCTTTTGATCAACAGACTTACCTTCATCGTTGAGGTCAAGATGCCCGTTGGATGCCATAGGTGACTTGATGGGTTTTGCTTGCCTTCTCCATGTCAAACTTCTTAAGCATGTCCCGAATATACTTTGTTTGACACAAAATGTTCCTTCCTTCAATTGCTTGACTTAAAAGTCTTGGAAGAACTTTAGCTCACCCATTATGGACATCTCGAACCTATTTGTCGGGACCCTACTAAATCCCTCACAAAATTCCTTGCCAGTACTACCAAATGTAATGTCATCGATATATATTTGGCACACAAATAACACACAATCAAATTTGCGAGTGAAAAGAGTAGAATCTATTTTGCCAATTTTAAAGTCACTTTTAAGCAAGAAGTCTTTAAGGCATTCATACCTTGCTCTAGGGGCTTGTTTGAGCCCATAGAGCGCCTTATGGAGTTGGAAGATGTGATGCAGCTTCTTTGGATCTTCAAAGCCTGGTGATTGCTCGTCATAGACCTACCCTTGTAGTTGTTCATTCAGGAAGGCACTCTTGACCTCCATTTGGTAGAGCTTGAAATCATGGTTAGTGGCATAAACAATTAAGCCTCTAATTGACTCTAAACTTTCCACTGGTGCATATGTCTCTCCAAAGTTAAGTCCTTCCACTTGAGTGAATCCTTGAGCGACCTGCGACCAACCCAACCTTGCCTTGTTCCTTGTCACCATGCCATGCTCGTCTTGCTTGTTGCAGAAGACCCATTTTGTTCTGAACACATTTTTGTGTGGGTCTCTCCACCAAGGACCAGACTTCATTCCAAGTGAAGTTGTTGAGCTCCTCTTGCATTGCGATCACCCAATCCAGATCTCCTAGAGCTTCTTTTACCTTAAGTGGCTCAAGAGAGGAAATAAATGAGTAAAATTAACAAAAATTTGTCAATCTAGAACGAGTTGTTACCCCTCTTTTGATGCTACCCAAGATCTTGTCGATGGGGTGATCCCTTTGCACACTCTGATGAACTCGAGAATGTGGCACTATAAGTTGATGTTGAATAGGCCCATCATCATATTGTTCTTGTGGAGCTCCACCATCCTCCACTCCTTCACAAACATCAACACTTGGCATCTCCTATGGTTGGGTGGATTCTTCTTGAGTTGGGTGACTTGAGATTGATGGGTTTACTTGTATGGAGGATTGATCATCCACCACCCTTGTATTCCCATTTACAACTTTATTTGTCATCCAAATCCTTCATTCATATTCATCTTTCTCTTATGTCCTTACTTTACCAATTGTCAGCTTCTTGATGACCTCACAAGGTGGTTCCTCATTTCCTATCACATCATTAGCAACTTGCCCTTGCGATCCATTAGATTCATCAAATGTCACTAAACCACTATTTCAATAAGACTGGTGGTATTATTGAAAACACGATATCCGTGAGCATTTGATGCATAACCAAGCAAAAAGCACTCGTCCACTTTAGGAGCAAACTTTGAGCTCTTGGATTTTTTTGTTAAGAATGAAATATCTACAACCAAAAACTCAGAAGTAATCAACCTTAGGCTTGTTGATAGTGAGAAGCTCATAGGTCGTCTTCTTGTAGATCTTGTGGAGATAAAGACGGTTGATTGCATGACACACGATGTTGACAGCTTTGGCCCAATAGGTGTCCGGTGTATTGTACCGCTGTCCTTGCGACCTTAATGAAAGTTTGGTTCTTCCTCTCCACAACACCATTTTGTTGTGGAGTGTATGGAACCAAAAATTCATGCTTGATGCCTTCTTCACTTAGGTACTCTTCAGCACTCGTGTTCTTGAACTCCATTTCGTTATCGCTTCTAACTTTCTAGATCTTCAACTCAAACTCATTTTGAGCTTGCCTGTTGAACTTCCACGGAGAACAAGTTTGAAGAAGAAGAAGAAAATGATTGATGGAGACCAAACGATGAATCCACCTCTTAAAAAGGTTCATCTTTCATATCTACATCTCATATGTGCTTGGTCGCTAACGAGAATGACAGTGAAAGCGAAAGTGGGAATGAGGAGGGACATGAAAATGGTAGTGATGATGAGGATGATCTTCAACAATTCTTCGTTCAACAATGCAAGATGAACAAGATGATCTTACTTAAACTCATGAGAAGAGCGGAAGGACAACAAGAAATATTTCACAAGCAAGATTGTAAGAAGACATCCTCATCAACAAGACCAAAAGATCAGATAAGTTGATCAAAGAATATGAGGAGCTAAAGTGCTCTCATGATGATTTGGTCCAAAGGTATGAAAGCATGTCAATTAAGCAAAATAGAATTATTAACTCTTTATCATGTGTTGCTCAATTAGAAGATGAAAATTATATGCTTAAGAACACAGTAGAAAAGCTAAAAATTGATAATCTAGCTTTGCAAGAAAAAGATGATATGTTGCTATGCTCACATGAAAAGTTTATAAATGAACATATCATGCTAGACATTGCTCATGATGTTGTTCTCACTAGTTCAAATTTATATCAACCTCACACATGCACATGTGTTAAAATTGAAACTATATTATCATGTGCTAACAAATGTTGCTCTTAAGAAAGTCAATCTTCCATTGAGTTAGAATTTTTAGGAACAAGTAATGTTTCCTATGCAAAAGAAAACAATGAGCTCAAGAAAGAAAAATGAGAGGCTAAGAAGGAGCTTAACTCATTTAAAGGGAAAATGTCATGCTCAACCTTCTCAAGATAATTGTGATGACATAGTGAAAAGCTTGAGAATGGGACAACCGTAGCATGCCCAAAAACCTTCAAAAGAGTATCAAGCTTTTCAAGAAAGGCATGAGCAAAATTCAAGGTGAGAAAATTAATGCTCATATTATATGCTCTAACAATGTACCTATGTGTTTCAACAAAGAAAGATCAAAGAGAAGAGATGAGAGGTGCTATAGATGCAAGGAGAAGTACCCATAAACAAAGAAGTAACAAGCAAAAGGCAAATACCTTGCAAGGACAAGCAACATATTTGCTACATATGTCACAAAAGGGACACCTATGCAAGGATTGTCCCATGAATGGGTACCAAAATATGTTTGAAAGAATTTGTAGGTACCCAAAGATGATATGAAGCTTCTGGGTGCTTGAGCGGTTTAATTCAATCTTTATCTCAAGCTATCAATCTTACATTGTCTATTCTTTAAGATTGACCCAAAGATGAATTTAATTGATGTATGTATAACTTCATATTCATCTCGAGCAAGATCTTGTGTTGTAGGGACCAAAGGATTTACCTTCATGGAAATCAAACAAAAGACCTATAACTAAGGGACATTTAAAGGATGGTAACAATTAAATCTTAAAGTGCACATTGCTTTCAATTAGTATATTCCTTTGTGTCTTACGTAGGCACATAGGAAAAATAAAGCACTTCAGGATGAACTTAAAAGATTCTACCTTGCCTTGAAAAAGATCCAATCATATGGTAGATCTCATATTCATCATTCTTATATGTGGCAATCCACATACTTTAATTGGTGAAGAGTATTTCTGGGCATATTTCAAATTGATTATCTTATTAATGCTATTATCTAAACATAAAGAGGATTATCCCAAGTTCTTAAATGAATAGAGTGCTAAGTAAGAAATTCAAATTCTTAAGAGCACTTTTTAAAATGGAAATTCTCTATATGACTAGAGTTGTGAGACTAATGTTTCTATCTAAGTGTTTATGTAGTCTCACAACATGAGAATGTGTTTCTCAAATGGAGTGTGCCATTTAACATTCAAGAAGATCAATTCAATACTATGTGATGTATTCATTTCTGTCTAAATTGGTTTTGATTCGTCTACATTAATCACTCACCATGCTATGAATTAAACTTGCCATGTAAACTTAATTAAATAATCATGTTATTTCTCATCTTGTTTAAATTAGTGTTATGCATGATATTGATAAGGGTAATTTAGTACCACCGTGGTCGATCCCTCCTCGTCCTCATGCCCCTCGTCCATTCCCTCACCACCGTTGTCGGGGACCATAATTAGGGGTACCCTCAAGGCTCATAAATCTCAGCTGGTAACCCCCATCAGCACAAAGCTGCAAAGGCCTGATGGGTGCGATTAAGTCAAGGATCGGTCCATTCAAGGGACGCGATCATGCCTCGCCCGAGCCCAGCCTCGGGCAAGGGCAGCCGACCCCGGAGGACCTATGTCTCGCCCGAGGCCCCCCTTCAGCAACGGACACGCCTTCGGCTCGCCCGAGGCCCAGTCTTCACCAAGAAGCAACCTTGGCCAAATCGCCACACCGACCGACCAAATCGCAGGGGCATTTAATGCAAAGGTGGCCTGACACCTTTATCCTGACGCACGCCCTCCAGTCGACCGAGCCGAAGTGACCGCCGTCACTTCGCCGCTCCACTGACGAGTCTGACAGGAAGACAGCGCCGCCTGCGCCGCTCCGACTGCTGAGCCACTCGACAGAGCGAGGCTGACAGCGGCCAAGTCCGGCCTCAGGCGTCATAGGAAACTCCGCCTCGCCCGACCCAGGGCTCGGACTCGGGCTCAGCCCCGGAAGACGGCGAACTCCGCTCCGCCCAACCCCAGGGCTCGGACTCGGGCTCAGCCCCGGAAGACGGCGAACTCCGCTCCGCCCGACCCCAGGGCTCGGACTCGGGCTCGGCCCCGGAAGACAGCGAACTCCGCTCTGCCCGACCCCAGGGCTTGGACTCGGGCTCAGCCCCGAAAGACGGCGAACTCCGCTCCGCCCGACCCCAGGGCTCGGACTCGGGCTCGGCCCCGGAAGACGACGAACTCCGCCTCACCCGACCCCAGGGCTCGGACTCGGGCTCGGCCCCGAAGGACGACGAACTCCGCTTCGCCCGACCCTAGGGCTTGGACTCAACCATGGCCTAAGCCGACGGTCTCCGCCTCGTCCGACCCGGGGGCTCTGACTCGACCTCGACCTCGGAAGACAGACTCGACCTCGACCTCGGAGGAGCCTCCACCTCGCCCAACCTAGGGCACGGACCGACCACGTCAACGGGAAGCGCCATCATTACCCTACCCCGAGCTGACTCAGGCCACGGGGAACAAGACCGACGTCCCATCTGGCTCGCTCCACCATACGAGTAATGATGACGCCCCGCATGCCCTGTGACGACGGCGGCTCTCAGCCCCCTTACGGAAGCAAGAGGACGTCAGCAAGGACTCAACAGCCCCGACAGCTGTCCTTCCGCCAGGCTCCAGCGCTCCTCCGACGGCCACGACACCACGCGAACTGGGTGCCAAGACCTCTCCGGCTGCCACGATGGCATGTACTTAGGACGCTAGCTCTCCACCGCTAGACACGTTAGCACATTGCTACACTCCCCGTTGTACATCTAGATCCTCTCCTTACGCCTATAAAAGGGAGGACCAGGGCCCTCTTACAGAAGGTTGGCCGCGCGGGGAAGGACGAGACGGCGCTCGCGCAAGGCCGCTCGCTCCCTCCCGCGTGGACGCTTGTAACCCCCTACTGCAAGCACACCCGACCTGGGCGCGGGGCTAACACGAAGGCCGCGGGTTCCACTCTCCCACGCCTATCTCCCTCCAGCTGCTGTCTTCCTCCCTTCGCGTTCCGCCTCGTGTCGACCCATCTAGGCTGGGGCACACGGCGACAATTCACTCGTCGGTCCAGGGACCCCCCGGGTTTCGAAACACCGACAGTTGGCGCGCCAAGTAGGGGCCTGCTGCGTGTTGACGAACAGCTTCCCGTCAAGCTCCAGATGGGCAGTCTCCAACAACCTCTCCAGCCCGGGACGGTGCTCCATTTCGGGAGTCTTGAGTTCATGTCCCTCGACGGCAGCTACGACATGATACTCCTTCCCCTGCCGCGCGACAGCGACAATGGCGGTCGACAACCCGCTCGCCGGCGGGGAAATCGACGACGCCTTCCCCACATGGTGGAAGGACGACATTCGGGCTTGTCCCGTCCTCTCCCCCGCCGACGGAGGAGGAGGCGGGGCAACCAAGGCCAAGCAGGAGGCGGTACCTTGTTGGCTGTTGAGCGAGTCGACGGTGCCGGCGCCCCAACGGAGGGCACGTCGGACATCGACCTCGCGTCTGAGATGAAGACGAGCGCCATCTCCCCGCAACACGCCAACCTCAAGCAAACGGACGATGCCAGCACGCTCACGAACGACTTGCTGGGCATCACCCTCGTACCTGAGACGACGGTGCAGTCCGTCCCTGACGTGACTTCGTCACCGCCCGTCGACCAAAAGGTACCGACCGATTCCCATCTCGCGTCTTTTGGATTCAGCCTCGACCCGCCAAGTGACTCCGCTTCGGTGGACACTCTCATAGAGGCGAGTCCAAGCCCTCCGGGGTATCGTGTGCGGTCACCCTAGGACCGGCTCACGGCTGTCTCGTCCTACGGGCCCTCGGGGTCCGTGGAAGATGGCGAGCCCGACCTCTGTTGGGATTTCTCCGGGCTTGGTAACCCCAGTGCCATGCGGGACTTCATGACCGCATGCGACTACTGCCTTTCCGACTATTCCGACGGTAGCCGCAGCCTCGACGACGAGGACTGCGGCCCAAGTCGTGAATGTTTCCACGTCGATCTAGGGGGTCCCAGCGAAGGCAACCACCTTGGTATGCTGGAGAACGGTGATCTCCCTAGGCCTGTGCCTCGCGTCGACATCCTTCGGGAGCTAGCTGTGGTCCCCGTCCCGGCGGGGGTCCTGACCCACAGCTCGAGAAAATCCGCGAGAGGCAGGCCAGGCTCGACGAGGGAGCAGGAACGCTTGTGCCGATCCGCTGGGACATCGGGCAGGAATGGGCGGGCCAACCTCCGGTCGGAGAAGCACGTCATCTCCCCTAGGGCACCTAGCACCGCATCGCCGACGACGTTCGGGTAAGGCCGCCATCGGATTCCAGTGGAGTCGGCCAGAACCTGGCTGCAGCGGCGATACTTCTCCGCGCGATGCTGGAGCCATCAACCACCGAGGGGCGGCGTATCCAGGGAGAGCTCAAGAATCTCCTGGAGGATGCCGCGGTCCGATGGGCCGAGAGCTCCGCCTCCCGAAGGCCGGGGTACCCCTCGGAACATCGCGCCGCGACTTCCCGATTCATGCGGGAAGCCTCGGTCCATACCGGGCACACGCGCAATACAGCGCCTGCGGCCCCGGGTCGCCTCGGCAATGAGCACCATCATCACAGCCATCGGGCCCACCTCGACGACAGGGTGCGCCGAGGCTACCACCCAAGGCGTGGGGGACGCTACGACAGCGGGGAGGATCGGAGTCCTTCGCCCGAACCACCCCGTCCGCAGGCTTTCAGCCGCGCCATACGACGGGCGCCGTTCCCGACCCGGTTCCGAACCTCGACTACTATCACGAAGTACTCGGGGGAGACGAGACCGGAACTGTGGCTCGCGGACTATCGGCTAGCCTGCCAACTGGGTGGAACGGACGATGATAATCTCATCATCCGTAACCTCCCCCTGTTTCTCTCCGACACCGCTTGAGCCTGGCTGGAGCACCTGCCCCCGGGGCAGATCTCCAACTAGGACGACCTGGTCCAAGCCTTTGCCGGCAATTTCCAAGGCACGTACGTGTGCCCTGGAAACTCCTTGGATCTCCGAAGCTGCCGCTAGCTGCCGGGAGAGTCTCTCCAGGACTACATCCGGCGATTCTCGAAGCAGCGCACCGAGCTGCCCAACGTCACCGATTCGGATGTCATCGGCGCGTTCCTCGCCGGCACCACCTGCCGCGACCTGGTGAGCAAGCTGGGTCGCAAGACCCCCACCAGGGCGAGCGAGCTGATGGACATCGCCACCAAGTTTGCCTCTGGCCAGGAGGCGGTTTAGGCCATCTTCCGGAAGGACAAGCAGCCCCAGGGCTGCCCACCGGAAGATGCTCCCGAGGCATCAACTCAGCACGGCACCAAGAAGAAGGGCAAGAAGAAGTCGCAAGCGAAACGCGACGCCGCCGACGCGGACCTTGTCGCCGCTGCCGAGTACAAGAACCCTCGGAAACCTCCGGGAGGTGCCAACCTCTTCGACAAGATGCTCAAGGAGTCGTGCCCTTATCATCAGGGGCCCGTCAAGCACACCCTTGAGGAGTGTGCCATGCTTCGACGACACTTCCACAAGGCCGGGCCACCCGCGGAGGGTGGCAAGGCTCTCGACGACGCTAAGAAGGAAGATCACAGGGCAGGAGAGTTCCCCGAGGTCCGCGACTGCTTCATGATCTACGGCGGGCAAGTGGCGAACGCCTCGGCTCGGCACCGCAAGCAAGAGCGTCGGGAGGTCTTCTCGGTAAAGGTGGCGGCGCCAGTCTACCTAGACTGGTCTGACAAGCCCATCACCTTCGACCAGATCGACCATCCAGACCACGTGCCGAGCCCAGGGAGATACCCGCTCGTTGTCGACCCCATCATCGGCAATGTCAGGCTCACCAAGGTCCTCATGGACGAAGGCAGCAGCCTCAACATCATCTACGCCGAGACCCTCGGGCTCCTGCGGATCGATCTGTCCTCGGTCTCGACAGGCGCTGCGCCTTTCCACGGGATCATCCCCGGAAAGCGCGTCCAACCCATCGGACAACTCGATCTACCCGTCTGCTTCGGGACGCCCTCCAACTTTCGAAGGGAGACCCTCACATTCGAAGTGGTCGGGTTTCGAGGAACCTACCACGCAGTGTTGGGAAGGCCATGCTACGCCAAGTTCATGGTCGTCCCCAACTACACCTACCTCAAGCTCAAGATGCCGGGCCCCAACGGGGTCATCACCGTCGGACCCACGTACCGACACGCGTACGAATGCGACGTGGAGTGCATGGAGTATGCCGAGGCCCTCGCTGAGTCCGAGGCCCTCATCGCCGACCTGGAGAGCCTCTCTAGGGAGGCGCCCGACGTGAAGCGCCACGCCGGCAACTTCGAGCCAGCGGAGACGGTCAAGTCCGCCCCTCTCGACCCCTGCAACGACGCCTCCAAGCAGATCCGGATCGGCTCCGAGCTCGACCCCAAATAGGAAGCAGTGCTCGTCGACTTTCTCCGCGCAAACGCCGACGTTTTCGCGTGGAGTCCCTCGGACATGCCCGGCATACCGAGGGAAGTCGCCGAGCACTCGCTGGATATCCGAGCTGGAGCCCGACCCGTGAAGCAGCCTCTGCGCCGATTCGACGAAGAAAAGCGCAGAGCCATAGGCGAGGAGATCCACAAGCTAATGGCGGCAGGGTTCATCAAATAGGTATTCCATCCCGAATGGCTTGCCAACCCTGTGCTTGTGAGAAAGAAAGGGGGGAAATGGCGGATGTGTGTAGACTACACTGGTCTAAACAAAGCATGTCCGAAAGTTCCCTACCCTCTGCCTCGCATCGATCAAATCGTGGATTCCACTGCTAGGTGCGAAACCTTGTCTTTCCTCGATGCCTACTCAGGGTATCACCAGATCAGGATGAAAGAGTCCGACCAGCTCGCGACTTCTTTCATCACACCCTTCGGCATGTACTGCTATGTTACCATGCCGTTTGGTTTGAGGAATGCGGGTGCGACATACCAGCGATGCATGAACCATGTGTTCGGCGAACACATCGGCCGAACGGTCGAGGCCTACGTCGATGACATCATAGTCAAGACGAGGAAGGCCTCCGACCTCCTTTCCGACCTTGAAGTGACATTCCGATGTCTCAAGGCGAAAGGCGTGAAGCTCAATCCCAAAAAGTGTGTCTTCGGGGTCCCCCGAGGCATGCTCTTGGGGTTCATCGTCTCCGAGCGGGGCATCGAGGCCAACTCGGAGAAGATCGCTGCCATCACCAGCATGGGGCCCATCAAGGACTTGAAAGGCGTACATAGGGTCATGGGATGCCTCGCGGCTCTGAGCCGTTTCATCTCGCGCCTCGGCGAAAGAGGTCTGCCTCTGTACCGCCTCTTAAGGAAGACCGAGTGCTTCGCTTGGACTCCTGAGGCCGAGGAAGCCCTCGGGAACCTGAAGGCGCTCCTCACGAACGTGCCCATCTTGGTGCCCCCCGCTGCCGGAGAAGCCCTCTTGATCTACGTCGCCGCGACCACTCAGGTGGTTAGCGCCGCGATTATGGTCGAGAGACGAGAAGAGGGGCATGCATTGCCCGTCCAGAGGCCAGTCTACTTCATCAGTGAGGTACTGTCCGAAACCAAGATCCGCTACCCACAGATTCAGAAGCTGCTGTACGCAGTGATCCTGACGCGGCGGAAGTTGCGACACTACTTCGAGTCTCATCCGGTGACTGTGGTGTCATCCTTCCCCCTGGGGAGATCATCCAGTCCCGAGAGGCCTCAGGTAGAATTGCAAAGTGGGCGGTGGAGATCATGGGCGAGACAATCTCGTTCACCCCTCGGAAGGCCATCAAGTCCCAGGTCTTGGCGAACTTCGTGGCTGAATGGGTCGACACCCAGCTCCCGACAGCTCCGATCCAACCAGAGCTCTGGACCATGTTTTTCGACGGGTAGCTGATGAAGACAGGGGCCGGCGCGGGCCTACTCTTCGTCTCGCCCCTCGGGAAGCACCTACGCTACGTGCTACGCCTCCACTTCCCGGCGTCCAACAACGTGGCTGAGTACGAGGCTCTGGTAAACGGGTTGCGAATCGCCATCGAGCTAGGGGTCCGACGCCTCGACGCTCGTGGTGACTCGCAGCTCGTCATCGACCAAGTCATGAAGAACTCCCACTGCCGCGACCCAAAGATGGAAGCTTACTGCGATGAGGTCCGGCGCCTGGAAGACAAGTTCTACGGGCTCGAGCTCAACCACATCGCCCAACGCTACAACGAGACTGTGGACGAGCTGGCTAAAATAGCCTCGGGGCGAACAACGGTTCCCCCAGACGTATTCTCCCGAGACCTGCATCAACCCTCCGTCAAGACCGACGACACGCCCAAGCCCGAGAAGGCCACGGCCCAGCCCGAGGCACCCTCGGCTCAGTCCGAGGTACCCTCGGCACGGTCCGAGGTACCCTC
Organism: Zea luxurians; assembly: GCA_029449295.1. Classification (NCBI taxonomy): domain Eukaryota; kingdom Viridiplantae; phylum Streptophyta; class Magnoliopsida; order Poales; family Poaceae; genus Zea; species Zea luxurians. Next base: position 80,760,078 of record JAOPSE010000003.1, on the reverse strand, counting down.
GGCTTGGCCCAAGGTACCCTCGGCCCCCGAGGGTGAGGCAGTGCGCGTCGAGGGGGAGCAGAGCGAGGTCACGCCTAATCAAAACTGGCAGACCCCGTACCTGCAATATCTCCACCGAGGAGAGCTGCCCCTCGACCAAGACGAGGCTCGGCGGTTGGCGCGGCGCGCCAAGTCTTTCGTTTTGCTGGGAGATGGGAAGGAGCTCTACCACTGCAGCCCCTCTGGCATCCTCCAGCGATGCATTTCCATCGCCGAAGGTCAGGAGCTCTTACAAGAGATACACTCGGGGGCTTGCGGCCACCACGCAGCACCCCGAACCCTTGTTGGAAACGCCTTCCGACAAGGCTTCTACTGGCCGACGGCGGTGGCCGACGCCACTAGAATTGTCCGCACCTGCGAAGGGTGTCAGTTCTACGCAAGGCAGACCCACCTGCCCGCTCAGGCTCTGCAGACCATACCCATCACCTGGTCGTTTGCTGTATGGGGTCCAGACCTTGTCGGCACCTTGCAGAAGGCACCCGGGGGCTACACGCACCTGCTGGTCGCCATCGACAAAATTCTGCAAGTGGATCGAGGTCCGACCCCTAATCAGCATCAGGTCTGAACAGGTGGTGAAGTTCCCTCACCAACATCCCCGTTCACACACAAAGTCTGGTCGTCAAGGAAGGGTCAGCCTTGCCTCGGCAAAGCCCGATCCTCCCTCGGGGGCTAGAAGGGGGGAACCCCCTCTGCGTCAAAATTTTCAACCAAAAAGGCTTCCACGTTCCCCCGGCTATGTCGGTAGCAGGACCCCAAGAAGCGAACACGGGTGCATGTAAGTGGCAAGGTTGACTGAGCCGAGGGACTCCTACACCCCTAGGTTACGGACACCTCACTCGTCACCTACCACGAAAAATGACTCCTACTTGGGCAAGCCACCCTGCCACTGACGAACGGGGCCAGACACGCAAAATGAAAGAGAAAGAGCCACGACTTTATACTACAATGGTAAAAGTGTTCGGGCCTCAGCGGTCGCAAAAGACACAAGTGCATTCAAAGGGAACTGCTCCGGCAGAGTTAAGCGCCGCCCGGGAAAGGAGTCGCACTTTCGGCTTCGTCCACGCCTTTGGCGAAGTCCACCCCAGCTTCGGACGACGGCGCAGGCAGGAGAATCTCTGCCTCGAAGGTGGTCGCCAGCACTGCGCTCGGGCCCGCGGCGGTTGCGTCAAGTCTCTGGACTTCAACCAGGGCGGCTTCGTCTTCATCAAGGAGGCAATACCCCTCACTGACCCGCTCCAGATCAACGACATAATGAGAAGCAAGCACGGCGAAGGCCCGCCTGATGCCGTGGTGTAGCGCCTCGCGGAGTCTGCCGCGCACGTGGTCACCCAAGGCCTGCAGGCGACTCTGAGGGGAGCTTCCTGAGGGGACGTCGCCGAAGCCAAAGACCTGGCAGAAGTCCGAGATGGCCTCGGACATGGCCGCATGATCGGCCTCCCTCTGCTCGGCCGCCTGGGCAAGCGCCCTGGTGGACTCATCAAGGGCAGACTCGAGCTCTGCAAACAGCCGGAGCGCAAGGCCTCAAACACAAGTGGAGAAAACAAGCTAAAATGAAAGCCGAAAATAGCCAGGACATACCTCCAGCTCGGGCACGCTGCTCCGAGGCTGCGGCTTGGGCTACGGCTAGGTCTGCTGCAAGGGCTCCGGCCCGGCTTTCGGCCTCGGCAGCCTGGCCCCAAGATTGATCTCGCTCACCGACGACCTGGTCGAACTCCGACTGCCGATGCTGTACCTCTGCATGTGCCGCTGCTGCCTCTGCTCTCAGATCGGCGCAGAGCAACCGAAGGTCCGCCACCTCGGCGCCCTGCTGGGAGAGGCGCGCGGAAGTCCTGGCGAGCGAGGTCCTCAGGGATCGCAGCGAGCCCCAGACGTCGACCTCGTGACGGATAAACGACGACTTGGCGGCGCTCAGATCCGTCAGATCCTGAGGGAAGGAAGCGGGGCGTTACAAAGGACGCCTTGATCACAAAAAAGGTATGCCTAAAATCATTACCTGGAGGATCTTGGGGACGTCCCTACAGAAGACCTCCAAGGATGACCGGAGTGACCCCACCGTTGCTTCGGCACACTCGCGGAGCTCGTCCCAAGACTGCTCCTCCCGCTCATCATCGAGAACAAAGAAGGGATCCGAAGCCTCACGGGTCCGGGACCGAAGCAACGAGTGTCGCCCCTCGAAGCTTCGCCGCGCAGGGACAAGGCTGCCGCTCGGCGGGATGAGTCGCGGTTCCACACCCCCCTCCTCCGAGGCACCAAGCACCGATGCCTCGGCCATCTCAGCATCGACGCCGACAGGTCGCTCCCCAACCGGGACGGCAGCGGCTTCAGCAGCAGCCTCCCCCAGCGCGACGGCCACCTCGACAGAAGAGCCGGCCTCGGGAACTCGCTCCACGGCGACTGGTGCCGCCTGAGCCCCCCACTGTGGGGCGCCTTGCGAGAAGGTCAGCTGAACGGCGAGCCCCGGCGTGGCACCGGCTACGGAAGCCGACGTCGTCTTAAGGGCTTTCCGGGGAGCCAGATCGGTCAGGCCATGGCTTCGCTTGCTGAGGAGGAAAGGAAAGTCACGGTCGGGACATACAAGCGAGGAGTCAGGACGAAGACGTTCTAAGGTACTTACCCGCTCCGAGCCATGATCAACCGCGCCTGAGGAGAGGTCTCCCGGATCTCGACCCCCGAAGATATCGCCGAGGTCCGCCTCGCCGCCAGCTTCGGTACCATCCTCGCTTTGGGCGCCTTGGACGCTCGGGAGACGGACTGCCCAGGCGCTGCCATGGCGATCTGAGGGTCGCTCTCCTGCGCTGTCGGCATGGGCGACGGCTCTCGGGGAACAGGCGCCTCGGCCTGACCCCCCGGGGTCACCTCAACTTCCCCAGCCGAGGGGTCGAGTACCCCCTCGGTCTGCCCCCGCTCTTCGGGCCGGGACCTTGGCGTCCCAACCCCAGGAACTGACGGCGCCGGCCTGCTCGGGGGCTGGCTTGACGACTCCGGGCCTAGCCTCAAACCCGGGCTGAGGCCAAGGCGGGCAGCCATGTCGTCATCCTCGTCATCGTCTTCATCATCGTCGTCGTCGTCAGGCGTTTTCGGCGATGGCTCCCTCAGGAGTCCATCCCTCTCCTGCCGGCGACGAAGCTTTTCCAAGGCGTGTCGGGCCCGCGTCCGCTCGTGGGCCCGAGCCTTCTTCGCGTCCATTTTCTTCTTCTTCTCCTCCGCGGCAACCCGCCGCGCCGCCCGGTCCACCGCGTCCTCCGGGACTCGTGGCCGGGAAGGCTTGTGCCACCCTACCTCCTGGAGACCGGTGAAAAGTCTCGACCGTAAGGACTAAGGGCAATCCGGCGCAAAAAAGAAAGAAGGAGCGGACACTCACCAGGGACACACACCCCCAGTCGGGGCGCATCAAGGGCTGGGAGAAGGCGCTGGCGTCCGGTTTTCCCAACGCGGCGGCCACCCGCCCGTAGAGAACGTCGATGGGAAGGGGATCCGAGGACATCCGCAAGCCCTCCAAGTCAGCCTCTGGTGTCATCTCCCAGAGCGGCAACCGCCGCTCCGCCAAAGGAAGCACCCTCCGGCGATGAATGGCGGCAATCACCCCCGCAGCGGTGAGCCCTCCTTTCCGCAACGCCTCCAGGGCCTTGAGAAGGGGCTCGAGATTTTTCTGCCTGTCGTGCGGGGTCCCGTAGCGCCAAGCATCGACGGCGACGGTGACCACCCGCTGAGAAAACGACGGGAGCCTCCCGTCGTCATTCCGGAGGTAGAACCACCGGCGCTGCCACCCTTTATTTGAGGATGCAAGGACAGCGGGAATATACTGCGACGCCCGCGACTGCCTCAGCTGGAGAATACAGCCGCCGGCCCGCACTGCCGCGCAGACCCTTCTCTCTCCCATCGGCGAAGCAAAAAGCTCCACGGAGAAGAAATGAGTCCACAAGTCCCAGTGGGAGTCGATCCCCAAGTATCCTTCGCATACCGCTACGAAGATGGCGGCCTGCGAGATGGAGTTGGGGCTGAGGTTGTGCAACTCCACCCCGTAGTTATACAGGATCACCCGCATGAAGCGGCTTGCCGGCACGCCGAATCCCCGCTCATGGAAGGAGACGAAGCTCACGACGTACCCCAGCGGCGGGGACAGGGTGGCTCTGTTCGGGGGGGAATCCACTCCGGTTGCCTCTCATCAGAGAGAGGGCGAAGCAAACCCTCAGCAACGAGATCCTCCAAGTCACCCGCCGTGACTGTGGAGAAAGGCCATGGGTCACGCGGCAGAAGAATGGTCACCCGGTCGGCCATCACCGAGCAGAAGGGGTGGCAGCGGAAAGGACTGGGCGAGCGGTTTCCTTTTCTCTGGCTAAATCTCTCAGGTTGCGAAAACCTAAGAGGAAAGCAAGAAGCAGAGCAAAGAACCGTCACCAGCCCCACCCCCGGGTATATAAAGCCCAAGGCAAGACCCGTTCAACGCGTCGCCCGAACCCGCCGCGGGATTCAAAGACTCAAAGGCGAAACGACTGTTCCTCGAACGGCCCGCGCACGCGCAACAGTCGCCTCGCGAACCACTCGCCCCGTCGCGTTAACTCCGCGGCGAGACAGGCGGCGCCTCAGGCGGGAGAAGCAAACGACGCTTCGCCTTCGCCATAATGACCGCGTCGAAAAAGGTACGCCACGTCACTCGATTTCGTATCCTTTTCCTTTTTCCTCTTTCTCTCTCTTACAACAGGGACCGGGAAAGGGGGATACCCCGAAAAGGATCCTTCTCCGTGAAGGAAACAGGCCCCAAGCCTCCCTACTGATCAGAGGTTCGAAGGCTGCCCCCTCGGAGGGGTTCAACGGCCGCCTCAGAGCGCTTGGGTTCTGCGCCCACTACTTGTCAGAGGTTCGATGGCCGGCCCCTCAGAAGGGTTCCACGGCCGCCTCAGGCCGCTCGGGCTCCGCGCCCATTACTAATCAGGGGTTCGTAGGCTGGCCCTCGAAGGGTTCATAGTCGCCTCAGACACAGAGCGAGGGATGACCCTGGGTACGTTCGATACATAACCAAGGCTCGGGCTATGCTCCCGAGGTACCCTAGGACATTTCCGAGACCAGTGGGAGCGATCTTGTAACGGAATCCCATCAGAGGGAGGCATCGAGCCCTCGGACCCCGTCAAAGGGGACCGGGTCCGGCAGATCACTCGTAGGTACTTTTGGAGCGCGCCTCCGGGCCTCTAGTCGACCCCTAGCAAATGGGGCACGGGCGTCCGCTCGGATTACCCGCCAGCAGCTCACCGGAAACACCATGTTCGGCGCCCTCCGAGGGCAACATGGCGCTTTCCCCCCCTCCTCCTTGCGGAAAGGCGACGCAGGGGCGTATGCAAAAAAGTCGAGTTTGTCCCTGACCGTCCTCTCGCCCTGTGCAGAGGCTCAGGGGCTGCTCTCGCAAACCCGGCTCCGGCCAACCCGTTGACAGCGTCAACATACCAGCCCGAGAACTTGGGACCCGACCGTGCACCCGGGCTACGGCCAGCTCGCATGAGGGAACAACTAGACCAGCCGAAGTATTGTGAAACGCACTAAGACCTCGAAGGAGTAAAACTACTCCTCCGAGGCCTCGGGGGCTACACCCGGCGGGTGCGCTCGCGCGCACCCACCGGAACAAAATGCAACCAAGAAAAGGCTGGTCCCCTTGCAAAAAAGTGCGGCAAAAGCCTCCAAGCGAGTGTTAACACTCCCTTCGAGGCTCGGGGGCTACTGTCGGGGACCATAATTAGGGGTACCCTCAAGGCTCCTAAATCTCAGCTGGTAACCCCCATCAGCACAAAGCTGCAAAGGCCTGATGGGTGCGATTAAGTCAAGGATCGGTCCATTCAAGGGACGCGATCATGCCTCGCCCGAGCCCAGCCTCGGGCAAGGGTAGCCAACCCCGGAGGACCTATGTCTCGCCCGAGGCCCCCCTCCAGCAACGGACACGCCTTCGGCTCGCCCGAGGCCCAGTCTTCACCAAGAAGCAACCTTGGCCAAATCGCCACACCGACCGACCAAATCGCAGGGGCATTTAATGTAAAGGTGGCCTGACACCTTTATCCTGACGCACGCCCTCCAGTCGACAGAGCCGAAGTGACCGCCGTCACTTCGCCGCTCCACTGACCAGTCTGACAGGAAGACAGCGCCGCCTGCGCCACTCCGACTGCTGAGCCACTCGACAGAGCGAGGCTAATAGCGGCCAAGTCCGGCCTCAGGCGTCATAGGAAACTCCGCCTCGCTCGACCCAGGGCTTGGACTCGGGCTCAGCCCTGGAAGACAGCGAACTCCGCTCCACCCGACCCCAGGGCTCGGACTCGGGCTCAGCCCCGGAAGACGGCGAACTCCGCTCCGCCCGACCCCAGGGCTCGGACTCGAGCTCGGCCCCGGAAGACGGCGAACTCCGCTCTGCCTGACCCCAGGGCTCGGACTCGGGCTCAGCCCTGGAAGACGGCGAACTCCGCTCCGCCCGACCCTAGGGCTCGGACTCAGGCTCGGCCCCGGAAGACGACGAACTCCGCCTCGCCTGACCCCAGGGCTCGGACTCGGGCTCGGCCCCGAAGGACGACGAACTCCACTTCGCCCGACCCCAGGGCTCGGACTCAACCATGGCCTAAGCCGGCGGTCTTCGCCTCGTCCGACCCGGGGGCTTGGACTCAACCTCGACCTCGAAAGACAGACTCGACCTCGACCTCGGAGGAGCCTCCACCTCGCCCAACCTAGGGCACGGACCGACCACGTCAACAGGAAGCGCCATCATTACCCTACCCCGAGCTGACTCAGGCCACGAGGAACAAGACCGGCCCCATCTGGCTCGCTCCACCATACGAGTAATGATGACACCCCGCATACCCTATGACGACGGCGGCTCTCAGCCCCCTTACGGAAGCAAGAGGACGTCAGCAAGGACTCGACAGCCCCGACAGCTGTCCTTCCGCCAGGCTCCAGCGCTCCTCCGATGGCCACGACACCACGCGAACTGGGTGTCAAGACCTCTCCGGCTGCCACGATGGCATGTACTTAGGGCACTAGCTCTCCACTGCTAGACACGTTAGCACATTGCTACACTCCCCGTTGTACACCTAGATCCTCTCCTTACGCCTATAAAAGGGAGGACCAGGGCCCTCTTACAGAAGGTTGGCCGCGCGGGGAAGGACGGGACGGCGCTCGCGCAAGGCCGCTCGCTCCCTCCCGCGTGGACGCTTGTAACCCCCTACTGCAAGCGCACCCGACCTAGGCGCGGGGCTAACACGAAGGCCGCGGGTTCCACTCTCCCACGCCTGTCTCCCTCCGGCTACTGTCTTCCCCCCTTCGCATTCCGCCTCGCGTCGACCCATCTGGGCTGGGGCACGCGGCGACAATTCACTCGTCGGTCCAGGGACACCCCGGGTTTCGAAACACCGACAACCGTGGTCGAAGGCGGCAGCAACCAACTTTGGGACGAGGGGGATGGGTGTTGAGGACGGGGGGTGGTGAAAGCTCTCTTGTGGGTTTTGGTGTTTTGATGACAACCCAATTAAAGGACTAACAAGTGTGTTAAGTGTTGAACAGGTGCTGAATGCAAAGCTAACAGGGTTCAACACAAGTAAACAGGTGTGATGGTCCAAAGACTGGATTATCTATAGATAATGGACATCACAAGTAAGATGGACATTGCTTAAGTGAGACTCGGTGTGCGTAACTCAGAGACAATCGATCAAGCCAAGGATGGAGGCAAGAAGAGCTTCGAGGTACCGAGTGCACGGGAGAAGGTCAAGGAGACCAGGAACCCAAAGCCAGGGGTGAAGAAGAAGACTTGCAAAGTCAAGGTTGATCGAGTTAAGAAGAGTTATGGTGCATCAAGGATCACTACATAAGGATATGACTTACAACCAATGAGGTAACATCTACAATTATGTGGTGTAAGTCATAAGGCTCAAGATCTAGCTCAAGAAGTAAACAAGGTCACCGAAAGGAGAACCAATGTCAAAATCAGAACTGGAAGCAGCCCAAAAGAGCTAAGTGCACCTTGACCTTTAGTTTGGGTTGTTCCTATGTTTGGAGATATTCTATGTGACCTTTGTAGGATGTTGGAGCTCAGAAATGTCAATCTAGATCAAGTCAAGCTGACTTGATGATTTATGAGTCCAACATCAATCTCAAGCATGTCAAATGCTAAAGAAGTGAAAATCAAAGAGAAGGTATGTTTCTAGACTTAGTACATTGGTTTTGTGTACTAATATATTTGTCTAAGTGTTAGAAATGGAAAAAAGAAGAAAAGAAAAGAAATGCAAAAGGCTTGGCTGTGTACAGCCAAGACTCAGCTCAGTCTGGCACAACGGACTGTCTGGTGGTGTACCGGACAGTGTCCGGAGCGCCATGCTGAACTCCGGTGAACAGGCCACTCTCGGGATAGTTTGGCGGCGTTCAGCTATAATTCATCGGACTGTCCGGTGGTGCACCGGACTGTCCGGTAAGCCAACGGTCGACTGCGCCAACGGTCGGCAGCGCGATCAGCGGGCGACGCGTGGCTCGGGCCAACGGATAGTTGGCGCACCGGACTGTCTGGTGTGCACCGGACAGTGTCCGGTGAGCCAAGACGATCGTTACTCCAACGGTTAGCTGAGCCCGTTTTGGAAAGAGATCGCGCACCGGACAAGCTACAGGACCTGTCTGGTGGTGCACCGGACTGTCCGGTGCGCCACCCGACAGAAGGCAAAATTAGCCTTCCAAGAATGCCTCCAACGGCTCCTAGGCCCCTTGGGTCTATAAAAGGGACTCCTAGGCGCCTCCAACATGAACACAAGTGCAGCCAACAATTGTAGACATCACTCGGATCAATTCTCTCTCTCCCTCTCGTGTATATCTCTCTAGTTTGTGTAGAGGCAAAGCTATAAGCCTTGAGAGAGTGGAGAAGTGCTGCTAAGAGCTAGAGCAAGGTCTTGAGCATATCGTTACTCTGCCGGAGTGCTACCAAGAAGATTGTAAGCAGTCGCGGTTTCGTTGTAACCAACTCAACATAGTGGAAGGCTCTATCTGTCATACTGACAGATATGAGCAAACGGAGGAAGGAGTTGAAATAGACTCCAAGCCCAGGTGTGGCTAACTCCAACGAGGACTAGGCAAGCATTTCAGGCTTGGCCGAACCTCGAGATAAATCCCTGTGTCTGTGTGCTTCGCTCTGTATTGTGTGCTGTCTCTCTGCATTATCTACTCTTTATATCTGCACTTCAGTACTTATCTGTTGTACAAGTTATATTTGAAGTGCAGGGCACTTTGAGACAGGATCTTCTATTCCGCTGCAACCTACTCGAAGGGTCTTTCATTCCACTGCGATCTGGTCTTCGAGTAGAGTAAGAATAAATTTTAAAGTGATAATTTTTATTCGCCTATTCACCCCCTCTAGGCGACATCCAGATCCTGTTCCCGGGCAAAGGGAACTTTCAATTGGTATCGGAGCTAGGCCTCTCCAGTGTGGGCTTAGCCGTCCGGAGATGACGATGTCGTCACAAGAGGTAACTGTAGAACTTCTTCTAGGCGATGGTTCTAACTATAAATCCTGGTCTGTCTCTATTTATAATGCTTTCATGCATGTTGATCCTGATTTGAGACAGATCTTTAGTAGAAGTATTTTTCCCTCCAATTTTAGTCAAAATCCTTCTAATGATGAACTAAGATGTCAGTCTCTCAATCACCATGCTTGCAACATCTTAGTTGACTCACTGTCTAGAAGTGCCAATTTTGCCATCATGAGTAGTGATAGTGGTTTATTTGTTAATGCTCATGATCTATGGACTAAAATTAAGTTGAAATTTTTTAAGTCCATATGCACTGCTTCTGCACCCTCTATTGCCTGTGATACTAACTTGTCCAAGGGAGAAGAACAAAAACGATGGCAACCAAATGATGAATCTACCTCACCGAAAGGTTCGTCTTCCACTAGTTATAAATGTCTTATTGCTAACAATGATAGTGGAGACGAAAGCAATGATGAGGAGGAGTATGAGGATGATAGCGAGGATAAATCTTCATCACCACAAGGTACATTTTCCTGTATTGCTTCCACTGATATTAATGACAGGGAAAATGAGACCAACGATGTGGAAGAAGAGGAGATTCGTCATTTCTACACCCATCTCAACAAATAAGACAAAGTGTTCTTGATTAAGATGTTGAGAAGGAACAAGGAACAAGGCGAGACGCTTCTCAGGCTAGAAGAGACCCTCATCAAAACCAACGACAGCCTGGAGAAGATGACCAAAGAACATGAGGAGCTAAAGTGATCTCATGATGATTTGGTCCAACGGTATGATTCAGTTTTAATTGAGCAAAGAAATAATGATGATGCTTTATCTTGCGTTGCTCAACTTAAAATGGAAAATGCCATGCTTGAGAGGCAAGTAGAAGTGCTAAGTCATGATAAACTTGCTCTTACTGAAAAATATGATTTATTGTCTTGTTATCATGATAATCTCTTGGATAGACATATCATGCTTGATGTTGCTCATAAGGTTGTAATTGCAAACCTAAATTCATGTGAACCTCATTCTTGCACATGTGCACATCTAGATAATATATCATCATGTGCTAACCCCGGTTGCTCAAAAGAAAGCCAAATCTTGGATGAGCATCAAGTTGCAGGATCAAAATAAAAAGTGCTCATCAAAGAAAGGAACAAGAAAACAAAACAACTAAGGAGAAGACGCATTGCTCAACCTTCTCAAGATATCCACGGGAGCGTGGTGAAGAAGCTTGAGACGGGAAAAACTCCAGCAAGTGTTAAGCTCCATAAGAAGGATGTTCCTAAAGCAAAAAATGAAGAAATCAACATGAACTTGGAAAAAGGTAAAGATTCAATTAGTCATGTTGTTTGCACTGACCATTTCTCTATGTCATCCAAGAACAAAAAGAGAAAAGGGAAAAGGAGGTGCTTTAAGTGCAATAAGTCAGGACACCTCATTGCGTCGTGTCCATACAACGACAAGGATGAAGGGATAAGGAGATGCTTCGGATGCAATGACAAGAACCATACGATCACTTCTTGTCCGCTAATGACAAATCAAGCACGTGCACTCTTCGGGATGACCCCCACTAAGAAAGAAGACAAACAACAAGCGTCATGTCAGGTTAAGCGACGCTTCTGCTACAAGTGTGGTGAGCAGGGTCATCTATCCAAGGTATGTAAAAAGGGTAAGGTTCCTAAGCAAGTAAATCTATCTCAATCTTATTCACTTAGGAGACCCAAACCATACACTTGTGCTAGATCAGTAATGAGATCACCTAGAACTAGCACAATTGCTATTTGGGTACCGAAAGCTCTTATGGATGATCGTTATGGACCCATCCCAAGATGGGTACCAAACTGTACCAACTAGACCATGCAGGTGCCTCGAGATGGACTGGAGACCATGGGAGAGCTTAAGATGGTTAATTCAAACTCTATGCTTAAGTTGTCAATTCTACTGTCTATTTATTGACCCAAGGTTGAATTATTGTGCAATACTAATCCCATGTTCATCTTGAGTAAAATAAGTTGTAGAGGTCTTTGATCATTATTGGTGAATCAAGCAAAGGACCTTGATGAGAATATGCAACATGCTCTCCAAAGGACGGTACCCGTGTATTTTAAGTACATTATTGCAAATCAGTATTGCTTTGAAGTTTGATTGTTGTATCTATCCTCGGAGTAGTTATGCTTTTCAGATTGCTTGTGTTGAATACTTTTTTATCATTGATTCATGATTTCAAATATCACATTGATGCATGTTTAATCATGATTGTGTGTTATATCTCTTGAATCATTCAATGAGTAGCTTATCATTTGATATATTTATCATGATTAACTCTTTATGTGTTCATGGATAAACCTGTATCTTTTTGTAAGTCATGCTATATGGTGTTTAATGAGTAACCTATGTGTGCAAGCATGACATCTTGTTTAGTCCATGTTCAAATAATTACCCTATTATGATATTGTGTGTATACCAAATCCATGTTGTGCCACTAATGCACCTTCTTGAGTTATGAGGTATATGAGCAAAAGGAGCACTCAATTGGTGACAACTGGTGCACTCATGGCAATTCAGGAAAAGGCAAAGGTATGGAGAATAGAACCGTGTAATTTCATTGAAAATTTTGAAGTTCTGTTGATTCTGATCATAGTTATGTTCTTGCCTTTCAATTGGTAGTATCTTGGCGTAGGTGCCTTATGCCTTAAAATGTTGTTCCCTTGGTGTACCTAAGAAAATTCTTCTTAATCTTGGTGTACTTAGACATTGCGCTTTATCTTGTCGTTTTCAATTGGTATATGTTGCGCAATGATTATCATGTATGAAGCATGCCTAGGTTGCTTATAAAATATTATACTCCTTGAGGCATGCATTGTTGTATTAAGTCAACTATTCAATTGGTATCTCTTTGTGATGAAATTGATAGAGTATGCCTTGACCAAGATATGTTGTGATCCCCTCTAGTTCTGAGGAAGCTAGAATGTGCAAAGTGCAAATCATTCAAATACTTGATGCACAACTGTAGGGGGAGCACACATAACTTGTGTCTTTTGAGACTAATTGTTTCTTGAGTGATCTTGTATAGTCTCAAGGTGGAAAAGGGAAGATGAGCAGGAAATGAAGCAATCAGGACTTGGGTATCTCCATAAGACAAGTATTTGGTATCTTAAGTTCAACAAGAAAAGGTTAGGATAAAGGGTGAGGCACAAGTGTGGAGAAGCTCCCTAGAGATTAAACTTTCAAGATGGAAAGTACACCACAACATGGTAAAGGTACAAAAGGAAGTATTGATCTTTTGCGTATATGTATCTTAACTTTCCTCCAAATGCTTGTGTTGCATTATTCAATGTGTAAGGGGGAGTAATGTTAGTGTGTTAAAATTTACCTGCTCAATACCCTGCTGTCCCTTGACATCATTCTATGTTCTTGCTTGAATATGGTTTTGGTGTTTGATGTCAAAGGGGGAGAAATTGTGCATTAAAGCTTATCTCAACCTGAGAGGAAAGCTTATCCTAAAGGGGTTATCCTAAAGGGGTTTCCTTGAGTCTTAGGGAAGAATGTATTAGATTTGTTGATACTACTTATGCTTCTTATTGTATTATATGGTGATAATGCAAAATCAATGCTTCTGTTGATATGAATCATTTAGTATCTTCTGTGTTTATCCTGTAATAGATATTCATGTGGTTCTGGTGCTTTAAAAATGTTTTAATTTGGTACCTTAATGGTGAAAAGTGGTAGGTTGATATTTCTGTGGTATATATATTCAATTGGTGTTTAACTCTGATTCTGTGCATCTATGTGTCATACGCATCACGGTTTAATTAGTGACACAATGCATCCCATAGGTACTAAGGTATAGTAATGCTTCGATTTAGCCTAAGTATGTGCAATTTGGCATATAAGGCCAAATTTAATATTTTGATGTAAGCACATATTTAGGGGGAGCATTCTATAAACTTAGAATTCAAAATTTGTGCTTTAAATCTTATTCTTATGTAAGCTTTAATTGTGTTGCCATTAATCACCAAAAAGGGGGAGATTGAAAGCTCTCTTATGGGTTTTGGTGTTTGGATGACAACCCAATTAAAGGACTAACAAGTGTGTTAAGTGTTGAACAGGTGCTGAATGCAAAGCTAACAGGGTTCAACACAAGTAAACAGGTGTGATGGTCCAAAGACTGGATTATCTATAGATAATAGACATCACAGGTAAGATGGACATTGCTTAAGTGAGACTCGGTGTGCGTAACTCAGAGACAACTGATCAAGCCAAGGATGGAGGCAAGAAGAGCTTCGAGGTACCGAGTGCACGGGAGAAGGTCAAGGAGACCAGAAACCCAAAGCCAGGGGTGAAGAAGAAGACTTGCAAAGTCAAGGTTGATCGAGTTAAGAAGAGTTATGGTGCATCAAGGATCACTACATAAGGATATGACTTACAACCAATGAGGTTGTAGGAAACGGGTGACGCCTAAGAGGGGGGGGGGTGAATTAGGACTTCTAAAACTTTTACTTAACTAGGCCACAAATAAATCCCTAGAGCAAAACCTATGCAAATAATCAAAACTAGAATGTGCAAACTAGGTTTTGTCTAAGTGTTGCTATCTCTACCGCAAAGGCTAAGTTTCAATCTACACTAAATAAGTATGACTACAAGATTGAAACTTAAATGCTTAATATAAATGCAGAATGTAAAGAGCTAAGTAGAGAAGCAAACTCTCGTGGATGACGCCGGTATTTTTACCGAGGTATCCGGAATCACGCAAGGTCCCGACTAATCCTCGTTGGTGCCCCTACGCAAAGGGAAGCCCACGCGAGGGCCAAGCACCACGGTCGAGTAACTCCGTAGAGAGCCGCGGGCCTTCTCCACGCGCAAGTGGTGCTCCGCTTCCGGCTCCTCTTGGACGCTCCCCGCCGTCTCCACTATCGAGCTTCCGGCCGAAACGCCGCGGGCCTCGTTCCCTCCGGTACACGGTAGCGGCCGTGACACAAACGCGGTTGTCACGATCTCGCAAGACTCTCGCCCCACTCGGTACAATTACAACGGCTCGCGCAAGAGCCGAGGGGTTGTGTGGTTTTTCTAAACTCACTCAACTAACTAGGATTCACCTAGAGCAAGCGCTAAAGCGGTCTAACTAACCTAAGCACTTCGCAAAGCACCTACGCTAATCACCGAGTGATTCTATTAAGCACTTGGGTGTTTGAGCTCTTGGAAATATGCACTATGTGTATTGGTATGTTGCTTGGGCTCTCACACTTGAGAATGGCCGGTTGGGGTGGTATTTATAGCCTCCAAGCCCCCAACTAGCCGTTGGACAGAAAGCAGCAGCTTTCTGTCGTCGGGTGCACCGGACAGTCCGGTGCACACCGGACACTGCACTGTAGCATGTCCGGTGCATGCCACGTCAGCCGACCGTTGCGCGCCTGTAGCAGTCGACCGTTGGATCCGACCGTTGCCTTCTGCCCGTTGGCACACCAGACAGTCCGGTGCACACCGGACAGTCCGGTGCTACAGCCAGAGAGCGCCTGTCTGCGGCCTCTCTGCGCAGACTGTCCAGTGCCTCACCGGACAGTCCGGTGCACACCGGACACCGATGTCCGGTGCGCCACCAGGCGCTGGCTGACAGCCCTTCTCTTTGGATTTCTTCGCTGATTTCTTCGGGCTTCTTTGTTGTTGAGTATTGGACTCCTATGCATCTTTTTATGTCTTCTTTTGAGGTGTTGCATCCTCATTGCCTTGGTCCAATTCTCTTCGCATCCTGTGAACTACAAACACAAACACTAGAAGACTTATTAGTTCACGGATTGTGTTGTTCATCAAACACCAAAACTCAATTAGCCAAATGGCCCGGGGTCCATTTTCCTTACAATCTCCCCCTTTTTGGTGATTGATGACAACACAACCAAAGCAAGCAAATAATACAAGAATTTGAGTGAAAATATGCAATCTACTTGCTAAGATGCATGATTGTCCCCACAATGTGATATTATGGACTTAAGCCTCCCCCTAACTCCATAAATCACTTACTTCCTATTTTTGGACCAAATAACCAAAACCACTTAAAAGGCCATTTGTAGATATAAAATTTTAAATTGGTGGTGTTTGGTGTTTGATATAGTTTTCATTGCTTTGGTCCCTAAACTTCTCCCCCTTTGGCATCAACCACCGAAAAGGAAGACATTAAAAGCATGTAGGAAGTAAATAAAAGCTTGCCCTCACCAAGAGATCTATCAAATGATACCACAATTGAAGGATATTAAATTAAACAATATGAATGATACCACTTGAAAGAGTCCTCAAAAGATTACTCCCCCTAAATGAGTATTCTCTTTTTAGAAAGAGTTTTTTCCCCCTTTAGAGATGAAGAAATACTCCCCCAATTGAAAGTCAATGGTGAGCTTGAGAGACATAAGAGTTCTTGGAGATTTTGCAGTGGAAGATTGTTGTCTTTCTCCGGGGACTTCATTTTCCTTACAATGAGACTATCACATGAAATAGACTTGAAAATGTGTTAGTCTCAAGGTGTTAGATTATAGAGTAACCTCCCCCTAAAGGTGTGCATACAAGTTTTGAATACTTGTAGGAGACATGCGCTTTGATTTGATATCAAGAGGGGCAAATTATCCATAATCCAAACTTTGGCACATATAAGTTAAATGATACACTTTGTAGAAATCAAAATTTTCAATTTATGCATCATTTACTATGGAGTGATATAGAAGCTATGTGCCGTGCTTAAATAAACATTTTAAACCATGTAGGTTTGCTTAAGTATATGAAATGAAAGCAAGCAATCCTACCATGTGATTTACCTAGTATGCATGATTTTAAACAAAAGTACATAACAAATGTAATACTAGGCAAGAAAGGTAAACTAGATAAAAGATAAATAGATACGCATATCTAAAAACGAGAAATACAATAAAACTAGTTACCTTAGTCATGGGTGGGAAATTTGGGTCCAAAATTTTCACTAACCCACTTGGCAATAAACTTGATCCAATATGATGTATCCCATGATATACATCCAAATTTGCCAAGTCTCCAAATTTCCCGATGACCTTCGGTCCACTCACTTCCCTTTCGGGATCCAAACCTTCTTGGTGCTTTTCATGGTTGAAATTATCTCCTTTGGCACCCAGATGCGTTTGGCCCCTTTTCCTTTGTTGGCTTGCTTGTTGGCCTTGATTGCTATCACCTTTCCGTTCTTTTTCTTCTTGATCAAATATGGTGTAGCATCCTTTTTGTTCACCTTTTTGATGTAGGTGTTGGAGATTTTGCTTGATGGCTTTTGCTTGAGCTTTTGCCTTTGTTTATCCCCGGTCATCGCCTTGCATTGGAAAGACTTGTGGCCTTCCTTGTGGCATAGCCTACAAATCACAGTTTCTCCCTCTACAGGCTTGTTCACTCCCTCAGTGGTGTTATCCTGTGGAGGTCGGATTTGTTTGGCTTTGCCTTTCTTGTCATACAAAGCCTTGCCAAGGCGAGCCACTTCTTGCTTTAATTGTTCATTTTCCTTTGCAACCTCATCCGTACATGTCTCTACAACAATATTCTCAACAACGACTTGGTTGCAGGGGTTAGAATCATCAATTAAATCAAAGCAGGAAGTAGAAGCATCTTTCTTAATTATTTCAGGTATTTCAACTAAAGATGCTGCTGGGGTGCTACCAATGTTTTCTAGCTTAGTAGTTAGCTCATTATTGTGTATGCTAAGAATTTCCATTTTCTCTAGCAAACTTTCAATAGCTTCTTGGGAGCTAGCTAACTTAGCCTTAAGTTTTTCATTCTTTTTAATGAGGCTATCATCGGTAGCAGTGGATGGAGCACTAGATTCTAATAGCTCAATTTTAGTTGATAGCTCACTATTTAAGTTTGCAAAAGTTTCAAATTTCTCTAGCAAACCTTTGTAATCATTTTGAGAGCTAACCAACTTATTTTTCAAAGTTTTAAGTTGAGCTTTTTGCTTAGTGCAAACATCCTGGAAAAATTTTACGGCTTCCGCAAGCTCTTCTAGAGAGGCCTTTCCCTCGCCTTCATCATCACTACTACTTTCATCACTAGAGGATGAATGCTTTTGTTACCTCTTGCCATAAGGCATTTGTGTGATGACCGTGATGATCGTGACGAGGACCGGTGGCTGCGCGTCCTTGGAGGTTCATCTTCACTTGAAGAATCATCCCAAGTTCTAACACTTGTGAGCGCCTTGCCTTTGCTCCTCTCCTTTTTGTGTTTGGCCATATTTGGACAGTTGTCCCTGAAGTGGCCCTTCTCCCCACATGCGAAGCATCCTCTCTTCCTTTGCTTTTTCCTGTCAATGTTAAAGAGAAGATCCTCGACCTGCAGGGGCACACCCATTAGATTAATCTTGCGGATCATCCTCATTACCTTTCCGACGCGTCGGATTGTTTCTTCGTCCTCGGAGGATGATGTGCATGGTTGATTATCTTCATTATCATCACTTTCTTCTTCTTCCTCCTCTTCTTCACTTGAGGAACTTGGAGTGGGAGCCTTCTTTTTGCCCTTCCTTTCATCACATGCAAAAGCATATGGTCTTGAGGAAGTTGGCTCCTCTCCCCGACTCATTTTTCGCGACATCTCAAAGGCCGCGATTTTCCCAATCACAATGGTCGGGGTCATGTTGCTCAAATCCTCCATGTTGTGAAGGATGGTGATGATGCTCCCATATCTTTGTTGTGGTAGCAGGGAGATAATCTTCCTCACAACGTCCGCATCACCTAGCTTATTAATGCCAATAGAATTGAGCTCATTGATAATTAGATTCAAACGAGAATACATGTCTCTAACAAGCTCATCATCTTTCATGGCAAAAGAATTATACTCATTTAAGACTAGGCAATGTTTTTGCTCACGGACATTGGATGTGCCGTCATGGAGCTCATGCAATTTTAGCCAAATCTCATTAGCAGTTTTCAAGGTAAATACTTGATTAAAAATATCCATGCTAAGAGATTCATACAAGCAATTTTTGGCTCTAGCATTTAAATGAATTTCTTTTTCCTCACTCGTGGTGGGTTTCTCGGGATTCTTGAGGGGTTTCATCCCGTCACGAGTGACTCTCCAAACACCTAGATCAACGGCCTCTAGGTAACAAGCCATTCTAGCACTATAATATGGGAAGTTAGTGCCGTCGAAGTGTGGTGGCCTATGGGTATCCATCCCTTCCTCTAAAAAGCGTCGGCTCTTATAGCGGTGAAGCTAAAACGTTTCAAATGAGCCAAACCTGCCTCTGATACCACTTGTAGGAAACGGGTGACGCCTAAGAGGGGGGGTGAATTAGGACTTCTAAAACTTTTACTTAACTAGGCCACAAATAAATCCCTAGAGCAAAACCTATGCAAATAATCAAAACTAGAATGTGCAAACTAGGTTTTGTCTAAGTGTTGCTATCTCTACCGCAAAGGCTAAGTTTCAATCTACACTAAATAAGTATGACTACAAGATTGAAACTTAAATGCTTAATATAAATGCGGAATGTAAAGAGCTAAGTAGAGAAGCAAACTCTCGTGGATGACGCCGGTATTTTTACCGAGGTATCCGGAATCACGCAAGGTCCCGACTAATCCTCGTTGGTGCCCCTACGCAAAGGGAAGCCCACACGAGGGCCAAGCACCACGGTCGAGTAACTCCGTAGAGAGCCGCGGGCCTTCTCCACGCGCAAGTGGTGCTCCACTTCCGGCTCCTCTCGGACGCTCCCCGCCGTCTCCACTATCGAGCTTCCGGCCGAAACGCCGCGGGCCTCGTTCCCCCCGGTACACGGTAGCGGCCGTGACACAAACGCGGTTGTCACGATCTCGCAAGACTCTCGCCCCACTCGGTACAATTACAACGGCTCGCGCAAGAGCCGAGGGGTTGTGTGGTTTTTCTAAACTCACTCAACTAACTAGGATTCACCTAGAGCAAGCGCTAAAGCGGTCTAACTAACCTAAGCACTTCGCAAAGCACCTACGCTAATCACCGAGTGATTCTATTAAGCACTTGGGTGTTTGAGCTCTTGGAAATATGCACTATGTGTATTGGTATGTTGCTTGGGCTCTCACACTTGAGAATGGCCGGTTGGGGTGGTATTTATAGCCTCCAAGCCCCCAACTAGCCGTTGGACAGAAAGCAGCAGCTTTCTGTCGTCGGGTGCACCGGACAGTCCGGTGCACACCGGACACTGCACTGTAGCATGTCCGGTGCATGCCACGTCAGCCGACCGTTGCGCGCCTGTAGCAGTCGACCGTTGGATCCGACCGTTGCCTTCTGCCCGTTGGCACACCGGACAGTCCGGTGCTACAGCCAGAGAGCGCCTGTCTGCGGCCTCTCTGCGCAGACTGTCCAGTGCCTCACCGGACAGTCCGGTGCACACCGGACACCGATGTCCGGTGCGCCACCAGGCGCTGGCTGACAGCCCTTCTCTTTGGATTTCTTCGCTGATTTCTTCGGGCTTCTTTGTTGTTGAGTATTGGACTCCTATGCATCTTTTTATGTCTTCTTTTGAGGTGTTGCATCCTCATTGCCTTGGTCCAATTCTCTTCGCATCCTGTGAACTACAAACACAAACACTAGAAGACTTATTAGTTCACGGATTGTGTTGTTCATCAAACACCAAAACTCAATTAGCCAAATGGCCCGGGGTCCATTTTCCTTACAGAGGTAACATCTACAATTATGTGGTGTAAGTCATAAGGCTCAAGATCTAGCTCAAGAAGTAAACAAGGTCACCGGAAGGAGAACCAATGTCAAAATCAGAACTGGAAGCAGCCCAAAAGAGCTAAGTGCACCTTGACCTTTAGTTTGGGTTGTTCCTATGTTTGGAGATATTCTATGTGACCTTTGTAGGATGTTGGAGCTCAGAAATGTCAATCTAGATCAAGTCAAGCTGACTTGATGATTTATGAGTCCAACATCAATCTCAAGCATGTCAAATGCTAAAGAAGTGAAAATCAAAGAGAAGGTATGTTTCTAGACTTAGTGCATTAGTTTTTGTGTACTAATATATTTGTCTAAGTGTTAGAAACAGAAAGAAGAAGAAAAGAAAAGAAATGCAAAAGGTTTGGCTGTGTACAATCAAGACTCAGCTCAGTCTGGCACACCAGACTGTCCGGTGGTGCACCAGACAATGTCCGGTGCGCCAGGCTGAACTCCAGTGAACAAGCAACTCTCGGGATAGTTTGGCGGCGTTCGGCTATAATTCACCAGACTGTCCGGTGGTGCACCGGACTGTCTGGTGAGCCAACGGTCGACTGCGCCAACGGTCGGCAGCGCGATCAGCGGGCGACGCGTGGCTCGGGCCAACGGATAGTTGGCGCACCGGACTGTCCGGTGAGCCAAGACGACAGTTACTCCAACGGTCAGCTGAGCCCGATTTGGAAAGAGATCGTGCACCGGACAAGCTACAGGACTTGTCTGGTGGTGCACCGGACTGTCTGATGCGCCACTCGATAGAAGGCAAAATTAGCATTCCAAGAATGCCTCCAACGGCTCCTATTACACCAAAATCATACACTTCCTACGGTTTTTTAACTTCCTACAGCTTTTATAACAAACCGTAGGAAATAAATAACTTCCGAGAGGCAACTGGTAGCTCTAGGAAATAAACATAACTTCCTACGGTATTTTATAAAAGTTGTAGGAAGTTAGCTTTCACATGCTGACCCGTATGTTCGGTCAAGCGAGCCGCTAACTTCCTAGAGATGGTCGTAGGAAGTTAGCATGGACAGCTAACTTCCTACGGCTGCCTCTAGGAAGTTAGCATGGGCAGCTAACTTCTTACGGTCCCCTCTAGGAAGTTAGCTTTTAGTTGCTGATCCGCGGGTGTGGTCAAACGAAAAGCTAACTTCCTACGGCTGCCTCTAGGAAGTTAGATTTCAGCTTTTGACCAGTCAAACAAAAAGCTAACTTCCTACGGCCGGCTCTAGGAAGTTAGCATGGGCAACTAATTTCCTACAGCCTTCTCTAGGAAGTTAGATTTCAGCTTTTGACCAGTCAAACGAAAAGCTAACTTCCTACGGCCGGCTCTAGGAAGTTAGCATGGGCAAATAACTTCCTACGGCTGCCTCTAGGAAGTTAGATTTCAGCTTTTGACCAGTCAAACGAAAAGCTAACTTCTTATGGCCGGCTCTAGGAAGTTAGCATTGGCAACTAACTTCCTACGACCTCCTCTAGGAAGTTAAATTTCAGCTTTTGACTAGTCAAACGAAAAGCTAACTTCCTACGGCCGGCTCTAGGAAGTTACTTAACTTCCTAGAGTACATGTACAAACTCTAGGGAGTTATGTAACTTCCTACGGCTTTACTCTAGGAAGTTATATTTTTTATCTTAAACCTCTACTCAATCTTATCCTCTTCTCTCCCATTTCTCACTCCCGTGTCTCTTCCACCAAATTGAAGTCGCCGCCGCACGCCTGCTCCCACCCGTGCAAGCCATGGCCGCCTGCGCACCCGCCCCAGCCTCGCCCGCCGCCCCCGCCCCGACCCCGCACCGCTAGAGCTGAGACGTCCTTCTTCCGCATGGCATCGCGACTGTGGCCGTCGACACCGGAGGAGGTGGTGCGCTCCATCAAGGACTCCTCCCTCGCGCTCCACACGCGCACCCACGCCAAGGTGATCTGCTCTCTCCGTCTCCTGTCCCCCTTCAGCCGTGCATCCTCTCCAGTATCCAGTAGTTCTCTTGCCTTTTTTCCTTGGAGATTTAGAGGCTAGTCGATCCATGCGAACCCGATCTCTGATAGCCTCCGGTGACAGAATCAGATGTGCCAGTTTCATTTCGGTACGATCATCGTCATTGGGTTCTCTCCATGTGCCTGGTGATCATTTTCCTTCCTTTTGTTTATATATGTATATAATTGGGGGTTTACGATTAGTCATGCATATTTTGGTGGGTCGAAATGGGATAATGCAGAATGGCTCAACCATTCGTCGGGATGCTTGAATGAACAAAGATCTACTGATTTGTGAAACTAAATTGGTATAGCAAAGGGTGAAATGTTATTGTACTGCTTTGTTTATCTCTACCGTGATGTTAGTTTTCAGATTATAAGAATACTACATGTAAACTGATTGGTGTTGACCTTCTTGTTAGGCTCTGGAGAGGTCGAGAAAAATATGTCATCCTTGAGATTGTTGATCTTTGGTGATGGAGAAGTCAAACCAAATGAAGAGCAGGTTCTGCAAATAACCCTTGAGATTTGCAAGGAGGACGTCATTTCCCTGATCATCCAGGATCTGCCTTCCTTGGGCTGGGGAGTACATTAGCTCTCCTCTAACCTTTTTCATGATTTTTTTAAAATAAAATAACGACGTGTTTGACTGATCATTATATCTGTGGTTACAGGTAAGAAAATATCTGGTTATCCATTGGTGCATCTTGCTTAGGCAGAAGGTCGATGAAACTTATTGCTGTGTGTAGTATCTTGAAAATCATCTGGAGCTTTTAGATCTAAATGCTGGATATTTATTCTTTTGCTTGCAGACCCGACCTAGGGCATTATATACTTCTTTTAGTGTGTCAGCATGGATTTTTTTATTGTTTATACCTCCTGTACATTATCCTTGGTCTTCACCTCCACCTACACCTACATCTCCACCTACCAAACATCAGGTATGCAAATTCATCATCATTTACTTGTCGTTAGTTATATTATGATGTAACTCAGTAAATATCATTTGTACATGTATATTAGACCCCTCCAGCTACCTTGCCGACGCATCAATGAGAAGACGGGTTAGACTTTGTCGAAACCGTCTTCGCTAGTGGAGGTATCGACCATCACTCGTCACTGTACCTTGATGGTGATCAGCGATCGTGAGCTTCCATGTTATGTGTTGTGATACTTGAAACTTTTATTATGACTATGTATGAGATATTGTCTCTTATTATGACTAGATGAGATGTGTCTTATTATGACTATGGATGAGCTTTTGTGATGTAATTGATGAGAATATGGATTTAAATATTGTTATGTGACTGTGTGTGAGATGTTTTATGTGAAAATATGTTGTGCTATATAGCTGTTGATATATTTGTTATGTTGCGGAATGTGGTGTAAAATAAAAATAAACAGAAATTTGTAATGCTGGTCAAATTAACTTCCTAGAGGCTTATTGGGCCGTAGGAAGTTAGCCAACTAACTTACTAGGGGCTACAGTCAGCCGTAGGAAGTTAGCCAGCTAACATCCTAGGGGGCCACAGTCAGCCGTAGGAAGTTAGTCGTAGGAAGTTAGTCAGCTGATGGCGCTGACGGCGTGAAGCTACTAACTTCCGAGAACCTACTAACTTCCGAGGGGCTTCTTTGGCTGTAGGAAGTTAGCTAACTTCCTAGAGGGCTCTAGAAAGTTAAGCTAACTTCCGACAAAAAATTTTCGAGAGCCAAACTTCCGACGGGATGGCTTAACTTCCGAGAGTTTAGCTAACTTCCTAGAGTTTAGGGCTAACTTCCTAGGGTTTAGGCTCTAGGAAGTTTACTATTTTGGTGTAGTCTAGGCCCCTTGGGTCTATAAAAGGGACTCCTAGGCGCCTCCAACATGAACACAAGTGCAGCCAACAATTGTAGACATCACTCGGATCAATTCTCTCTCTCCCTCTCGTGTATATCTCTCTAGTTTGTGTAGAGGCAAAGCTATAAGCCTTGAGAGAGTGGAGAAGTGCTACTAAGAGCTAGAGCAAGGTCTTGAGCATATCGTTACTCTGCCGGAGTGCTGCCAAGAAGATTGTAAGCAGTCGCGGTTTCGTTGTAACCAACTCAACATAGTGGAAGGCTCTATCTATCATACTGACAGATCTGAGTAAACGGAGGAAGGAGTTGAAATAGACTCTAAGCCCAGGTGTGGCTAACTCCAACGAGGACTAGGCAAGCATTTCAGGCTTGGCCGAACCTCAGGATAAATCTCTGTGTCTGTGTGCTTCGCTCTGTATTGTGTGTTGTCTCTCTGCATTATCTACTCTTTATATCTGCACTTCAGTACTTATCTGTTGTATAAGTTATATTTGAAGTGCAGGGCACTTTGAGACAGGATCTTCTATTCCGCTGCAACCTACTCGAAGTGTCTTTCATTCCACTACGATCTGGTCTTCGAGTAGAGTAAGAATAAAGTTTTAAAGTGATAATTTTTATTCGCCTATTCACCCCCCTCTAGGCGACATCTAGATCCTGTTCCCGGGCAAAGGGAACTTTCAGGGGGGACGAGCGTCGCATGAGGTATGTTCGAAACCCGAAACTCGGAGGGCCGGGAAGGCTGAGGGGTCCTGGAGCCACGTCGTGGGTTGCGGCTCCAAGGCCGGAGAGCATGGGCAAAGCAGACAGATACCGAAGACGACTGTGGCAACGGTGGGTGTAGGGAATCGCGAGCGGGAGGAGGCGGCTGCGGCATGTTAATAAGTAGTAGGATATGGACATAAATAAAGATTAGAAGACGTTCATGTCCATGGAGACAATCTAACCATAGACTTTGGAGAAAACCTCTTCAATGCCATCCAAACTTATACTAATCCCTTCAATGCCATCAAATTTTATAACTTTCCTTCAATGCCATCAAATTTAGATTCCAATCTCTTAAATGCCATTGCCGTTAGTTTCAAGCTAATGCCGTTAGTTCTATTTAAAGCAAATCTCTCCAATGCCATCAAAAATTTATATCAATCTCTTTAATGCCACTAAAAATTGGTTTGATCTATTTGGATTTTAAAAATTCTAGAATAAAAAATATGGATCAATTCCACAAATTTTTAAAACTTTAGTACATATTTTTTTGTAAACACCAAAAATTACTCCGCTATATCTGTTCGGTCTATTTGATTCCTAATATTTTTTTCAAACTAACAACAAATACTAATGATAACATAGGGAGATAAATTTTAAAATCAACGTGGTATATCTGCGTTTCAAAAATTTTGGGTTCAATTTTTTTCTATTCTGAATTTTTTTAAAACCCAAATAGATCGAACCAATTTCTAGTGGCATTCAAGGGATCGGTATAGATTTTAATGGCATTGGAGGGATTTGCTTTAAATATAACTAACGACGTTAACTTCAAACTAACAGTAATGTCATTTAAAGGATAAAAATTTAAATTTGATGGTATTAAAGGAAAACTATAAATTTTAATGACATTGAATAAATTGGTATAAGTTTAGATGGCATTCAATGAAATTCAATGAATTTTCTCTAGACTTTGCCGTATCAAGTTTGTCCCCTCCCTGGCTTTGCACTCCCCGCAACCACCGTGGTAGACCGAGTTCACCGTTCCAATCCCTACGCCAACGCTAACCATCACGACCGTAGCTTCTATCCAGAAGCACGGATCTCAAAGCAAGCAGCAACACCGCCAAACCCTAAACACCAAAGCCCCGCATATAAATACCTTCCCCTCCCATCTTTTCCCCTCTCCTGCCGCCGCCGCCGCTCCCGCTCCCAGCTCGTATTCCGCTCCTTGCAGCCGCCGCCGCGGAGCGCTCCAAGAACTTCCGTCAACATGGGGTATCTCACTCTCTTCTGTTGAAGTTTTCTGATCTATCCTCGTGTCCATCTATTTTCTGGTCTTAGCGATTATAGTGCGGTTCGGTGTGACTGCATAAGTGCATCTGGTTGCTTGATGCGCAGCTTTGCTTGCGCTAATGTGAAGTATACATCGTGATCTATTTTGATTTCTTCTCAGTATCCACGTGAAGCTTATTGACGGTCCAGTGCTGATCAGATACTACAACGTCAGCGCTAAACATATTCATAAGCGACATTAATCCGTTGCTGCTGTGTAGCAATATCTTTCTTGGTCCAGTTACTTGGATTTGGGAAGCTATGCATGGTAGCATACACCTTCATTATTCTTCGCGTTTTCAAAGAGTCGCCTTTTTTTGTGAAACTTCATTTGAAGTTTTGCGAAACTCCCGATTTGGAGCCTTGAAGCGACTACAGCTATAATCCATTTATTTAAGAGTCAGCAGTCTAGCTGTTCAGGTACTGCAGGTGTAGTGCATCTAGTGTTTTTCTCACAAACATTTTAGACGCTTATTCTAGTACACAGTGAAGTGACGAAAACTTAATTAGAACTTGGAAAACTGTATATAAATGTGTCAATATATCGACTAATATCTTGATTCAGACATTCGGTTACCTGTTTTGTTCATGTAATGTCGAATTGTTGTGTGGTATTAGTCCTTTCCTTTCTAGCACTGTTAAAAAGGGTTTTGGCATGCATTGCCAGTTGTAATGTTGTAGTCTATCACATTTGGATAGACCACGACATTAAAATGTTCAAACGTGATCTGCTTTCTTATACAGGAAGACACGTGGTATGGGAGCCGGGCGCAAGCTCAAGACCCACCGCAGGAACCAGCGGTGGGCTGACAAGGCATACAAGAAGAGCCATTTGGGCAATGAATGGAAGAAACCCTTCGCTGGGTCATCCCATGCCAAGGGCATTGTCCTCGAGAAGATGTAAGCAGATGCTAAAACTTTACTTTTTTCTTGGACACTTCGCCTTTTAACTCAATTGAGCAAATAAACACTGATAATAATGCAGTGGTATTGAGGCCAAGCAGCCCAACTCCGCTATCCGTAAGTGTGCTCGTGTTCAGCTTGTTAAGAATGGCAAGAAGATTGCTGCCTTCGTGCCAAATGATGGTTGTTTGAACTACATCGAGGAGAATGTATGATACTCTTTGTCCCGAACTGTTATAATTCTTGCTTGCAGCCTATTGTGCAAGCCCAAACTTGACTTGTCCCATCTCTGTCTAGGATGAGGTCTTGATTGCTGGATTTGGTCGTAAGGGGCACGCTGTGGGAGATATTCCTGGTGTCCGGTTCAAGGTCGTCAAGGTTTCCGGTGTCTCTCTGCTTGCCCTTTTCAAGGAGAAGAAAGAGAAACCAAGGTCTTAGATTGCTCTTGCTACCAAAATCAGCAAGCATGGAGTTGAAACGGGAGGGCGTTAGATGATTAAGAAGAATGGTTGCTTGCTATGTTTACAGTGCATTCGTGCAATTGTTAACCTAAGATTTTGTTGGTGAAAACGATTTCTTTTCAGACTTGCTTCTGTTGAGTGCTATCAGAGTTCTGTTTGCCTTCTGATTCCATATCAATGTCATATGTTCGTACCATGTACTACCTTGTTTTCGAATTTTTGTTGCCAGCAGGTTTATTTATTTGTTGCCCGCTAATTTATTGTTTAAAACTAAAATAAAACGTTACAAATAATAAAGAACAGAGTGTAATTGCTTTGTACCATTGCATATCTTGATAGAGCTTAGGTAGACTTTATACTCCTTCCAGTTCTAGTGTTCTATTATCTGGTTCTAATGTTATATTATTTGTTGTTTTGGATAAGGTTTGAGTCAAACTTATAACTTTGATTGTAAATAACTATTTTGTTATTTAGTTTTCAAACCTAATATTTATATGCACCGACTTGCCTTTAAAAGTACTTTTATAAAAGTATAAATGTATTAACAGTATATTTGTATTTTAAAAAAATATTGGTCAAAACTATATAAGCAAGTAATAAGACGCCGGATTGAGTATATTGCTGGCACTTAATAATACGAGGTATATTGTACACGTTTTAGGGCTAGTTTGACAGTTCTTTAGCCCTTAGTACTGATGAGCATGCAGTTTTGGGACAGGAAGTCATACCGTAACATCTGCATCTATCCATCGTTAAAACGCTATCTGAAGGCACAGACACTCTGTGTGCGACAGACATAGGATGTTTATGTGTACAGGATTGAGGAATAGAGGTATAGTGTCACTCATGCATATAGACCTACGAAGTTGTGCTGCATTGTGCTGCGTTCGTGTTGTTTTCTGCATCGCCGTAAGTACAAATGTAATTATTTATGGTGCGAAAAAAGTGAGTAGCATTTCCGCACAACGCCATGTAGCTGCAGCATTCCATGCATGAAGCAGGATGATGAGCTCCAAAGCAAGAATAATGTATCAGATATATTCACAAAAACAAAGGCATTCCGCATTCGACGAGCACACAATTGTTAACCAGATCAAGAACAATCCATTTTTGTAGGCTCCCCTTCCAAAGCAAGCCCACAAGAGTAACGAAATTTAAATCATTGGAAACGCATCAGATTTTAAGCCATGTACATCCTAAGTCTTGGAACGTTTTTTAAGATATACTAACTAGTAAGAGATTGTATGATATAACCATGAACTCTTAGATCATTAATGCAATTAAAAGATAATATATATAGAAAGTCGTGATTTTTTTCCACTTAACCCTAGAAAACTCTTAAGAGACCCATCATTTAATAGGGTTATATATGCCCTTGTAGGCTACTACTTAATCAACATGATGAGAAACCACTCAAATGGATCCCTCGCTCGGCACGAGGCTTACCCAACATAAGTGACCGACCGCACTAACTACAGTCGGACGTCCACGGGCCCATGGGTCCATGTGGCTTCACACCATGGTAAAATGCTCGGTTGTATCATCGCCCGGTGACTCCTTTCTAAGGAAGCCACCGACGGTCGACCCCCTCCTTGGCTTATAAAAGGAGGAGGTCGGTCCCCGAGCATGGGAGGGCGAGAGAAGGGGGAAGGATGAAGATACGAGGAGATGCCCATACAGGCACCAAGACGCAAAGACGACGGACCGGCAAGGACCCAGAGGCCAGAGTCCTGACGCGAAGCCAAAACTTAGCTAGGACTCCACTCTGTAGCCCTTAACTCCACTTCGTCCATGAGAGCACCTAGAGGGGGGGTGAATAGGTGATCCTGTAAAAACTTAAAACTTAAGGCCACAAACTTGATTAAGTGTTAGAGCAATAAAGCCAAGTGGCTAGAGAGGAGTTCTTGTGAAACACAATAACCACAAAGAGATCAACACAGAGAGGCACAGTGGTTTATCCCGTGGTTCGGCCAAGTCCAACACTTGCCTACTCCACGTTGTGGCGTCCCAACGGACGAGGGTTGCACTCAACCCCTCTCAAGTGATCCAATGATCAACTTGAATACCACGGTGATTTGCTTTCGTTTACTATCTCCCGTTTGCGAGGGATCTCCACAACTTGGAGTCTCTCGCCCTTACAAATGATGATCACAAAGAAACACGGAAGTAAGGGAGGGAGAGCAACGCACACAAGACACAAAATCAGAGCACAAACACGCACACAAGTCACAACTTGAGCTCGCAACACAACTCGAAGAGTTCTCTACTCAAATGGAGCTCTAGTTGCTATCACAAAGAATCAAATGCGCGGAAATGGAGTCTTGGTGCTTAGAGTTGATCAAAGAGTGCTTGGTGTGCTCCTCCATGCGCCTAGGGGTCCCTTTTATAGCCCCAAGGCAGCTAGGAGCCGTTGGAAGCAATCCAGGAAGGCAATTCTTGCCTTCTGTCGGGTGGCGCACCGGACAGTCCGGTGCACCACCGGACAGGCACTGTTCACAGTCCGGTGCATATTGCTTTCCTAAATTGGCGCAGCCGACCGTTGAAGATTTGGAGCCGTTGGCGCACCAGACACTGTCCGGTGCCCCCATCCGACCGTTGGCTCGGCCACGCGTCACACGCGGATTACGCGGCCAACCGTTGGCCTGGCCGACCGTTGGCTCACCGGATAGTCCGGTGCACCACTGGACAGTCCGATGATTTATAGCCGTACGCTGTTGACTTGTTTCACGAGAGCGGCGACTTCACCGCAGGCGACTCACCGGACAGTCCGGTGCACCACCGGACAGTCCGGTGATTTATAGCCGTACGCCGTCGTCGAGACCCGAGAACAGGCTGTTCATCTGGACTGGTCCTGGCACACCGGACACTGTCCGGTGCACCCAGACCGAGCAGCCTTTTGGCTGAGCACAACCAACTTATCTCCAAAGCGATTTCTCCTGTTTCTAGCACTTAGACACAATACATTAGTCTTCAAAACAATGTACTAAGTCTAGAAACATACCTTTAATCTTGATTTGCACTTCTTGAATCTTTGGCACAAATATCACTCAAGGCATTTTTGTGTGGAGCACTTAATCACCAAAATCTTATGGAAATGGCCCAAGGGCACATTTCCCTTTCAATCTCCCCCTTTTTGGTGATTTATGCCAACACAACAAAAAGCAACTAAAAGAAGTGCAACATCAATGCAAATGAGAACAAAAACTTGTTTTTGATTCAAATTTGGCATATTTGGATCATTCTTTGCAACCACTTGGTTTGTTTTTGCAAATTAAACTCAATTTCCTATCTTTAAGTCAAAATCACTTGTTGAGACATAGAGAGAGGTATTCCAAGAGAAATTGATCAAAGATTCAAAAACTCCCCCTTTTCCCATAATCAAACATTCTCCCCACAAGAGACCAACTTTTGACAATAAGAGACAATAAGAGTATTTTGACAAAACAAAAGCTCTAACTCTACTATTTTCAAAATTCTCAAGTGGTAGCTAATCCATTTCTTGCTTTGGCCTTAATTTCTCCCCGTTTGGCATTAAGCACCAAAACGAGATCATTATTGGCCCTTAAACCTCATTGCCTCACCAAAAATCTTCAATCAATAGTAGAAATGCAATAAGAGCATGGAGATGAACTTGGAGTAAGTTACCCTCTCATCGGAGTGCAGTGAAAGTCTTGCATGGTCCAAGTTCACCTTCTCCCTTTCAATCCTCCTTTGAGACTAATTTAAGAAAACTCAAGCACACGGTTAGTCTCAAAGGGTCAAGTTGTAGCATTTCTCCCCTTAAGTATGTGCAACATTCACACATGGACTTGTGAGGTTCGGGGATCCCTTGCACAACTTGAGCACCATAAATAAGCAATAAAGTGCATAATGGAACATGATCAAAGGCATAAAACACATGTATGCTCTATATCAATCCAAGTTACGCGAATCTAAGACATTTAGCTCACTACGTAGCCTGCAAAAGGTCTTCTCATCTAAAGGCTTGGTAAAGATATCAGCTAGCTGGTTCTCGGTGCTAACATAAAACACTTCGATATCTCCCTTTTGCTGGTGGTCTCTCAAAAAGTGATGCCGGATGTCTATGTGCTTTGTGCGGCTATGTTCAACAGGATTGTCTGCCATGCGGATTGCACTCTCATTGTCACATAGAGTGGGACTTTGCTCATATTGTAGCCAAAGTCCCAGAGGGTTTGCCTCATCCAAAGTAGTTGCGCGCAACACTGTCCTACGGCAACATACTCGGCCTCCGCGGTGGATAGGGCAACAGAAGTTTGTTTCTTAGAACTCCATGACACCAGGGACCTTCCTAGGAATTGGCACGTCCCTGATGTACTCTTCCTATTGACCTTACATCCAGCATAATCGGAGTCTGAGTATCCAATCAAGTCAAAGGTAGACCCCTTTGGATACCAGATCCTGAAGCAAGGCGTAGCAACTAAATATCTAAGAATTCGCTTAACGGCCACAAGGTGACACTCCCTTGGGTCGGATTGAAATCTAGCACACACGCATACGCTAAGCATAATATCCAGTCTACTAGCACATAAATAAAGTAAAGACCCTATCATAGACCGGTATGCCTTTTGATCAACGGACTTACCACCTTTGTTGAGGTCGACATGTCCGTCGGTTCCCATTGGAGTCTTTGCGGGCTTGGCGTCCTTCATCCCAAACCGCTTGAGCAAGTCTTACGTGTACTTCGTTTGAGAGATGAAGGTGCCGTCCTTGAGTTGCTTCACTTGGAACCTAAGGAAGTAGTTCAACTCGCCCATCATCGACATCTCGAATTTTTGAGTCATCACCCTGCTAAACTCTTCACAAGACTTTTGGTTAGTAGAACCAAATATTATGTCATCGACATAAATTTGGCACACAAATAGATCACCTTCACAAGTCTTAGTGAAAAGAGTTGGATTGGCTTTCCCAACCTTGAAAGCATTAGCAATTAAAAAGTCTCTAAGGCATTCATACCATGCTCTTGGGGCTTGCTTAAGTCCATAGAGCGCCTTAGAGAGCTTACACACGTGGTCGGGGTACCGTTCATCCTCAAAGCCAAGGGGTTGCTCCACGTACACCTCCTCCTTGATTGGCCCGTTGAGGAAAGCGCTCTTCATGTCCATTTGGAACAACCTGAAAGAATGGTGAGCGGCATAGGCTAACAAAATACGAATTGACTCTAGCCTAGCCACAGGAGCAAAAGTCTCCTCAAAGTCCAAACCTGCGACTTGGGCATAACCTTTTGCCACAAGTCGAGCCTTGTTCCTTGTTACCACCCCGTGCTCGTCCTGTTTGTTGCGGAACACCCACTTGATTCCCACAATGTTTTGCTTGGGACGCAGCACCAGTGTCCAAACTTCATTTCGCTTGAAGTTGTTGAGCTCTTCCTGCATGGCCAACACCCAGTCCGGATCTAGCAAGGCCTCTTCTACCCTGAAAGGCTCAATAGAAGAGACAAAAGAGTAATGCTCACAAAAATTAGCTAATCTAGAGTGAGTGGTTACTCCCTTGCTAATGTCACCCAAAATCTGGTCGACGGGATGATTCTTTTGAATCATCGCTCGAACTTGAGTTGGAGGGTGATAGTCGCCTAGAGGGGGGGTGAATAGGGCGAAACTGAAATTTACAAAAATAATCACAACTACAAGTCGGGTTAGCGTTAGTAATAAAGAAACGAGTCCGCGAAAGAGGGCGCAAAACAAATCGCAAGCAAATGAGAGTGTGACACAAGGATTTGTTTTACCGAGGTTCGGTTCTCGCAAACCTAATCCCCGTTGAGGAGGCCACAAAGGCCGGGTCTCTTTCAACCCTTCCCTCTCTCAAACGATCCCACGGATCGAGTGAGCTTTCTCTTCTTCTCAATCAAACGGGAACAAAGCTTCCCCGCAAGGGCCACCACACAATTGGTGCCTCTTGCCTTGGTTACAATTGAGTGATGATCTCAAGAACAAATGAGAAAGAAAGAAAGCAATCCAAGCGCAAGAGCTCAAAAGAACACGGCAAATCTCTCTCGCTAGTCACTAAGGGTTTGAGTGGAATTGGAGAGGATTTGATCTCTTTGTATGTGTCTAGAATTGAATGCCTAGCTCTTGTAAGTGGTTGAGAGTTGGAAAACTTGGATGGCAATGAATGTGGGGTGGTTGGGGTATTTATAGCCCCAACCACCAAAAGTGACCGTTGCTGGAACTCCTCTGTTCGATGGCGCACCGGACAGTCCGGTGCACACCGGACAGTCCGGTGCCCCTGCCACGTCACCAATGCCGTTGGATTCTGACCGTTGGAGCTTCTGACTTGTGGGCCCTCCTGGGTGTCCGGTGCACACCGGACATGTACTGTTTGATGTCCGGTGCACCGGCATGGGCGTGCCTGACGTCTGCGCGCGCTGCGCGCGCATTAAATGCACCGCAGGGAGCCGTTGGCGCCGCAGGGAGCCGTTGCTCCGCTGGTGCACCGGACAGTCCGGTGCACACCGGACAGTCTGGTGAATTTTAGCGGAGTGGCTGCCGAGCGAACCCGAGGCTGACGAGTTCCGGAGGCCGCGTTTCCTTGGAGCACCGGACATGTCCGGTGCACACCGGACAGTCCGGTGAATTATAGCGCGCCGGCTTCCGAGAATTCCCGAGGGCGAAGAGTTTGAAGTCGAAGTCCTCTGGCCGCACCGGACAGTCCGGTGCACACCGGACAGTCCGGTGCCTCCGGTCAGAGGAGCCCTCGGTTGCCTTGCTGCTCCTTTGTTGAATCCAACACTTGGTCTTTTTATTAGCTGATTGTGAACCTTTTGCACCTGTATAACTTATGCACTAGAGTAAACTAGTTAGTCCAATGTTTGTGTTGGGCAATTCAACCACCAAAATTATTTAGGAACTAGGTCTAAGCCTAATTCCCTTTCAATCTCCCCCTTTTTGGTGATTGATGCCAACACAAACCAAAGCAAATATAGAAGTGCATAATTGAACTAGTTTACATAATGTAAGTGCAAAGGTTGCTTGGAATTGAGCCAATATAAACTTATATGATGCGCATGGATGGTTTCTTTGTTTTTGACATATTGGACCAAATTTGCACCACGAGTTTTGTTTTTGCAAATTCTTTTGTAAATTCTTTTCAAAGTACTTTTGCAAGATAGTCAAAGGAAAATGAAAAAGATTTTGCAAAGCATTTTCAAGATATGGAATTTTCTCCCCCTATTTCCAAAGCTTTTCCTTTGACTAAGCAAAACTCCCCCTCAAATAAGGTCTCCTCTTAGTGTTCAAGAGGGTTTTAAGACATCAATTTTGAAAATACTCGTTACTCCCCTCTTAGAACACAAAGAGATACCAATTTTGAAAATACTCGTTACTCCCCTCTTAGAACACAAAGAGATACCAATTTTGAAATTTACCAATATAAAATTATCAAATTTATGAAATTAGGTGGTGCGGTCCTTTTGCTTTGGGCTCATATTTTCTCCCCCTTTGGCATGAATCGCCAAAAACGGAATCATTAGAGCCCAATGAAGTACATTCTCCCCCTTTGGTCATGAAATAAATGAGTGAAGGTTATACCAACGTTGGAGAGATGATGCGGAGCGACGGCGAAGGATGAGTAGTGGAGCGGAGTGGAAGCCTTTGTCTTCGCCGAAGACTCCAATTCCCTTTCAATATACCTATGACTTGTTTGAAATACACTTGGAAACATATTAGTCATAGCATATATAAAAGAGACATGATCAAAGGTATATTCATGTGCTATGCGTGCAAGACTAGCAAAAGAAATTCCTAGAATCAAGAATATTAAGCTCATGCCTAAGTCGGGTAAAAGATTGTTCATCAAGTGGTTTGGTAAAGATATCGGCTAATTGATCTTTAGTATTAATATAAGAAATCTCGATATCCCCCTTTTGTTGGTGATCCCGAAGAAAATGATACCGAATGGCTATGTGCTTAGTGCGGCTGTGCTCGACGGGATTGTCGGCCATTTTGATTGCACTCTCATTGTCACATAGCAAAGGGACTTTGGTTAATTTGTAACCGTAGTCCCGCAGGGTTTGCCTTATCCAAAGCAATTGCGCGCAACAATGGCCTGCGGCAATATACTCGGCTTCGGCGGTGGAAAGAGCGACCGAATTTTGCTTCTTTGAAGCCCAAGACACCAAGGATCTTCCCAAGAACTGGCAAGTCCCCGATGTGCTCTTTCTATTAATCCTACACCCCGCCCAATCGGCATCCGAATATCCAATCAAATCAAAAGTGGATCCCCGAGGGTACCAAAGCCCAAACTTAGGAGTAAAAGCCAAATATCTCAAGATTCGTTTTACGGCCGTAAGGTGTGATTCCTTAGGGTCGGCTTGGAATCTTGCACACATGCAAACGGAAAGCATAATGTCCGGTCGAGATGCACATAAATAAAGCAATGATCCAATCATCGACCGGTATACCTTTTGATCCACGAACTTACCTCCCGTGTCGAGGTCGAGATGCCCATTAGTTCCCATGGGTGTCTTGATGGGCTTGGCATCCTTCATTCCAAACTTGCTTAGGATATCTTGAGTATACTTCGTTTGGCTAATGAAGGTGCCCTCATGGAGTTGCTTGACTTGGAATCCTAGAAAATACTTCAACTCCCCCATCATAGACATCTCGAATTTCTGTGTCATGATCCTACTAAATTCTTCACATGTAGATTTGTTAGTAGACCCAAATATGATATCATCAACATAAATTTGGCATACAAACAAATCATTATCAAGAGTCTTAGTGAATAAAGTAGGATCGGCCTTGCCGACTTTGAAACCATTTGCAATAAGGAAATCTCTAAGGCATTCATACCATGCTCTCGGGGCTTGCTTGAGCCCATAAAGCGCCTTAGAGAGCCTATAAACATGGTTAGGATACTCACTGTCTTCAAAGCCGGGAGGTTGCTCAACATAGACCTCCTCCTTGATTGGTCCATTGAGGAAGGCACTCTTCACGTCCATTTGGTAGAGCTTGAAGCCATGGTAAGTAGCATAGGCTAATAATATACGAATTGACTCAAGCCTAGCTACGGGTGCATAGGTTTCACCAAAATCCAAACCTTCGACTTGTGAATACCCCTTGGCCACGAGTCGAGCTTTGTTCCTAGTCACCACACCATGCTCGTCTTGCTTGTTGCGGAAGACCCACTTGGTTCCTACAACATTTTGATTAGGACGTGGAACTAAGTGCCATACCTCGTTCCTTGTGAAATTGTTGAGCTCCTCTTGCATCGCCATCACCCAATCCGAATCTTGTAGTGCTTCCTCTACCCTGGTTGGCTCAATAGAGGAAACAAACGAGTAATGTTCACAAAAATGAGCAACACGAGATCGAGTAGTTACCCCCTTATGAATATCGCCAAGGATAGTGTCGACGGGGTGATCTCGTTGTATCGCTTGGTGGACTCTTGGATGTGGCGGCCTTGGTTGTTCATCCTCCTTGTCTTCATCATTTGAATCTCCCCCTTGATCGTTGCCGTCATTTTGAGGTGGCTCATCTTCTTGATTTTCTTGTTCAACATCTTGAGCCTCATCCTCAACTTGAGTTGGTGGAGATGCTTGCATGGAGGAGGATGGTTGATCTTGTGCATTTGGAGGCTCTTCGGATTCCTTAGGACACACATCCCCGATGGACATGTTCCTTAGCGCTATGCATGGAGCCTGTTCTTCACCTACATCATCAAGATCAACTTGCTCTACTTGAGAGCCGTTAGTCTCATCAAACACAACGTCACAAGAAACTTCAACAAGTCCTGAGGACTTGTTAAAGACTCTATATGCCCTTGTGTTTGAGTCATATCCTAGTAAAAAGCCTTCTACAGTTTTAGGAGCAAATTTAGATTTTCTACCTCTTTTAACAAGTATAAAACATTTGCTACCAAAAACTCTAAAATATGAAATATTGGGCTTTTTACCGGTTAGGAGTTCATAAGATGTCTTCTTGAGGATTCGATGAAGATATAATCGGTTGATGGCGTAGCAGGCGGTGTTGACCGCCTCGGCCCAAAACCGATCCGGTGTCTTGTACTCATCAAGCATGGTTCTTGCCATGTCCAATAGAGTTTGATTCTTCCTCTCCACTACACCATTTTGTTGTGGAGTGTAGGGAGAAGAGAACTCATGCTTGATGCCCTCCTCCTCAAGAAAGTCTTCAATTTGGGAATTTTTGAACTCCGTCCCATTGTCGCTTCTAATTTTCTTGATCCTTAAGCCGAACTCATTTTGAGCCCGTCTCAAGAATCCCTTTAAGGTCTCTTGGGTTTGTGATTTTTCCTGCAAAAAGAATACCCAAGTGAAGCGAGAATAATCATCCACAATTACAAGACAATACTTACTACCGCCGATGCTTATGTAAGCGATCGGGCCGAATAGATCCATATGTAGGAGCTCCAGTGGCCTGTCGGTAGTCATGATATTTTTGTGTGGATGATGTATCCCAACTTGCTTCCCAGCTTGGCATGCGCTACAAATCCTGTCTTTCTCAAAATGAACATCGGTTAGTCCCAAAATGTGTTCTCCCTTTAGAAGCTTGTGAAGATTCTTCATTCCAACATGGGCTAGTCGGCGGTGCCAGAGCCAACCCAAGTTAGTCTTAGCAATCAAGCAAGTGTCGAGTTCAGCTTTATTAAAATCTACTAAGTATAGCTGACCCTCTAACACTCCCTTAAAAGCTATTGAATCATCACTTCTTCTAAAGACAGTAACACCTATATCAGTAAAAAGACAGTTGTAGCCCATTTGACATAATTGGGATACGGAAAGCAAATTGTAATCTAATGAATCTACAAGAAAAACATTGGAAATAGAATGGTCAGGAGATATAGCAATTTTACCCAAACCTTTGACCAAACCTTGATTTCCATCCCCGAATGTGATAGCTCGTTGGGGATCTTGGTTTTTCTCATATGAGGAGAACATCCTTTTCTCCCCGGTCATGTGGTTTGTGCACCCGCTGTCGAGTATCCAACTTGTGCCCCCGGATGCATAAACCTACAAAACAAGTTTAGTTCTTTGTTTTAGGTACCCAAACGGTTTTGGGTCCTTTGGCATTAGATACAAGAACTTTGGGTACCCAAACACAAGTCTTGGAGCCCTTGTGTTTGCCCCCAACAATTTTGGCAACTACCTTGCCGGACTTGCTAGTCAAAACATAAGATGCATCAAAAGTTTTAAATGAAATGGCATGATCATTTGATGCATTAATGGTTTTCTTTCTAGGCAACTTGGCATGGGTTGGTTGCCTAGATCTAGATGTCTCACCCTTATACATAAAAGCATAATTAGGGCCAGAGTGAGACTTCCTAGAATGAATTTTCTTAATTTTACTCTCAGGATACCCGGCAGGGTACAAAATGTAACCCTCGTGATCCTGAGGCATGGGAGCCTTGCCCTTAACAAAGTTAGACAAGTTCTTAGGAGGGGCATTAATTTTGACATTGTCTCCCCTTTGGAAGCCAATGCCGTCCTTAATGCCCGGGCGTCTCCCATTATAGAGCATGCTTCTAGCAAGTTTAAATTTTTCATTTTCTAAGTCATGCTCTCTAATCTTAGCATTAAGTTGTGCTATGTGATCATTTTGTTTCTTAATTAAAGCTAGGTGATCATGGATAGCATCAACATTAATATCTCTACATCTAGTACAAATGGAAATATGCTCAACATTAGATGTAGAGGGTTTGCAAGATTTTAGTTCAACAACCTTAGCATGCAACAAATCATTTTTAGCTCTAAGGTCGGAAATAGTAGTATTGCAAACATCAAAATCCTTAGCCTTAGCAATTAATTTCTCATTCTCATTTCTAAGGCTAGCAATGGAAGCATTCAATTCATCAATCCTAGCAAGCAAATCAACATCATCATTTCTAGGATCAATGCAAACATGAGAATCAACCTTAGCAATTAAATTGGCATTTTCATTTCTAAGGTTGTCTAAAGTCTCATGGCAAATACTTAGCTCACTAGACAATTTTTCACATTTTTCTTTTTCTAGAGCATAAGCATTTTTAACCTTAACATGTTTCTTGTTTTCCTTGATTAGGAAGTCCTCTTGGGAGTCCAAGAGATCATCCTTTTCATGGATGGCACTAATTAGCTCATTTAATTTTTCTTTTTGTTCCATGTTAAGGTTGGCAAAAAGAATACGCAAATTATCTTCCTCATTTTTATCATTATCCTCATCACTAGATGTTTCATATTTAGTGGAGGACCTTGATTTTACCTTCTTTTTGTCGTCCTTGGCCATAAGACACTTGTGGCCGACGTTGGGGAAGAGAAGGCCCTTGGTGACGGCGATGTTGGCGGCGTCCTCGTCGTCGGAGGAGTCGCTTGAGCTTTCGTCGGAGTCCCACTCCCGACAAACATGGGCATCGCCGCCCTTCTTCTTGTAGTATTTCTTCTTCTCCTTCCTCTTGCCCTTCTTGTCGTCGCCCCTGTCACTATCACTAGACATAGGACATTTTGCAATAAAATGACCGGGCTTACCACACTTGTAGCAAACCTTCTTGGAACGGGATTTGTAATCTTTCCCTTTCCGTTGCTTGAGGATTTGCCGGAAGCTTTTGATGATTAGGGCCATCTCCTCGTTGTCGAGCTTGGAGGCGTCAACTGGTTGTCTACTTGGTGTAGACTCCTCCTTCTTCTCCTCCATTGCCTTGAAGGCCACGGGTTGCGCCTCGGATGTGGAGGGTTCATCAAGCTCGTTGATCTTCTTGGAGCCCTTAATCATGCATTCAAAACTCACAAAATTCCCGATAACTTCCTCGGGGGTCATTTGTGTATATCTAGGATTGCCACGAATTAATTGAACTTGTGTGGGGTTAAGGAAAATAAGGGCTCTTAGAATAACCTTAACCACTTCGTGGTCATCCCATTTTGCGCTCCCGAGGTTGCGCACTTGGTTCACCAAGGTCTTGAGCCGGTTGTACATGTCTTGTGGCTCCTCCCCTTGGCGAAGACGGAAGCGACCGAGCTCCCCCTCGATCGTTTCCCGCTTGGTGATCTTGGTGAGTTCATCACCCTCGTGCGCCGTCTTGAGTAGGTCCCAAATCTCCTTGGCGTTCTTCAACCCTTGTACTTTGTTGTATTCCTCCTTGCTTAGAGAGGCAAGAAGGATTGTTGCGGCTTGGGAGTTGAAGTGCTCGATTTGGGCCACTTCGTCCGTGTCGGAGTCTTCATCCCCTACGGATGGTACCTGTACACCATACTCAACAACATCCCATAATCTTTTGTGGAGAGAGGTTAGATGAAATCGCATCAAATTACTCCACATAGCATAATCTTCACCATTAAAAGTTGGTGGTTTGCCTAATGGGACGGAAAGTAAAGGTGTATGTTTAGGAACGCGAGGGTAGCGTAGGGGGATCTTACTATACTTCTTACGCTCTTGGCGTTTAGAAGTGACGGACGCCGCGTCAGAGCCGGAGGTGGAGGTCGATGAAGTGTCGGTCTCGTAGAAGACCACCTTCCTCATCCTTTTGTGCTTGTCCCCACTCCGATGCGGCTTGTGAGAAGATTTTTCCTTCTTCTCCTTATGGTGAGAAGAGGAAGATCTTTTCTCCTTCCGCTTGGAGGATTTCTTCTTCTTCTCTCTTCTCTTGGTGCGGGACTCTTCCGATGAAGATGAAGTGCTCCCTTGGCTTGTAGTGGGCTTGTCGTCGCCGGTCTCCATCTCCCTTTTGGTGTGATCTCCCGACATCACTTCGAGCGGTTAGGCTCTAATGAAGCACCGGGTTCTGATACCAATTGATAGTCGCCTAGAGGGGGGGTGAATAGGGCGAAACTGAAATTTACAAAAATAATCACAACTACAAGTCGGGTTAGCGTTAGTAATAAAGAAACGAGTCCGCGAAAGAGGGCGCAAAACAAATCGCAAGCAAATGAGAGTGTGACACAAGGATTTGTTTTACCGAGGTTCGGTTCTCGCAAACCTAATCCCCGTTGAGGAGGCCACAAAGGCCGGGTCTCTTTCAACCCTTCCCTCTCTCAAACGATCCCACGGATCGAGTGAGCTTTCTCTTCTTCTCAATCAAACGGGAACAAAGCTTCCCCGCAAGGGCCACCACACAATTGGTGCCTCTTGCCTTGGTTACAATTGAGTGATGATCTCAAGAACAAATGAGAAAGAAAGAAAGCAATCCAAGCGCAAGAGCTCAAAAGAACACGGCAAATCTCTCTCGCTAGTCACTAAGGGTTTGAGTGGAATTGGAGAGGATTTGATCTCTTTGTATGTGTCTAGAATTGAATGCCTAGCTCTTGTAAGTGGTTGAGAGTTGGAAAACTTGGATGGCAATGAATGTGGGGTGGTTGGGGTATTTATAGCCCCAACCACCAAAAGTGACCGTTGCTGGAACTCCTCTGTTCGATGGCGCA
Organism: Zea luxurians; assembly: GCA_029449295.1. Classification (NCBI taxonomy): domain Eukaryota; kingdom Viridiplantae; phylum Streptophyta; class Magnoliopsida; order Poales; family Poaceae; genus Zea; species Zea luxurians. Next base: position 80,718,309 of record JAOPSE010000003.1, on the reverse strand, counting down.
CCGGACAGTCCGGTGCACACCGGACAGTCCGGTGCCCCTGCCACGTCACCAATGCCGTTGGATTCTGACCGTTGGAGCTTCTGACTTGTGGGCCCTCCTGGGTGTCCGGTGCACACCGGACATGTACTGTTTGATGTCCGGTGCACCGGCATGGGCGTGCCTGACGTCTGCGCGCGCTGCGCGCGCATTAAATGCACCGCAGGGAGCCGTTGGCGCCGCAGGGAGCCGTTGCTCCGCTGGTGCACCGGACAGTCCGGTGCACACCGGACAGTCTGGTGAATTTTAGCGGAGTGGCTGCCGAGCGAACCCGAGGCTGACGAGTTCCGGAGGCCGCGTTTCCTTGGAGCACCGGACATGTCCGGTGCACACCGGACAGTCCGGTGAATTATAGCGCGCCGGCTTCCGAGAATTCCCGAGGGCGAAGAGTTTGAAGTCGAAGTCCTCTGGCCGCACCGGACAGTCCGGTGCACACCGGACAGTCCGGTGCCTCCGGCCAGAGGAGCCCTCGGTTGCCTTGCTGCTCCTTTGTTGAATCCAACACTTGGTCTTTTTATTGGCTGATTGTGAACCTTTTGCACCTGTATAACTTATGCACTAGAGTAAACTAGTTAGTCCAATGTTTGTGTTGGGCAATTCAACCACCAAAATTATTTAGGAACTAGGTCTAAGCCTAATTCCCTTTCAGAGGGGCCTGTGGTGCTTCTTCCTCCTCATCTTCGACATCCTGTGCTCCCCCTTGATCACACTCCTCTTCTTGAGGGACCTGTTCGTCATCTTGAGTAGGGGGGTGCACCGTCGTTGAGGAAGGAGGTTGATCTTGCTCCTTGTGTTCCTATGGTCGCACGTCTCCAATTGCCATGGTACGAATTGCGTCCGTCGGAACATCATCCTCATCTACATCATCAAGATCAACTTGCTCTCTTGGAGAGCCATTAGTCTCATCAAATACAACGTCGCTAGAGACTTCAACCAAACCCGATGATTTGTTGAAGACTTTATATGCCTTTGTATTTGAGTCATAGCCTAACAAAAACCCTTCTACAGCTTTGGGAGCAAATTTTGAATTTCTACCTTTCTTCACCAGAATTTAGCATTTACTCCCAAAAACTCGAAAATAAGAAACGTTGGGTTTGTTATCGGTTAGAAGCTCGTATGACGTCTTCTTGAGGAGGCGATGAAGGTAGACCCGGTTTATGGCGTGGCAAGCTGTGTTCACAGCTTCCAACCAAAACTGCTCGGGCGTCTTGAATTCTCCAAGCATCGTCCTCGCCATGTCTATAAGCGTCCTGTTCTTCCTCTCTACCACACCGTTTTGCTGTGGTGTGTAGGGAGCGGAGAACTCGTGCTTGATTCCTTCATCCTCAAGGTACTCCTCCACTTGAAGATTCTTGAACTCGGACCCATTGTCGCTTCTAATCTTTTTCACCTTGAGCTCAAATTCGTTTTGAGCTCGCCTTAGAAAGCGCTTGAGGGTCCCTTGGGTTTCTGATTTATCCTGCAAAAAGAATACCCAAGTGAAGCGGGAAAAATCATCAACAATAACAAGACCATACTTACTTCCCCTAATGCTAAGGTAGGCGACGGGTCCGAAGAGGTCCATATGCAATAGCTCCAGAGGTCTTGATGTAGTCATCACATTCTTGTTGTGATGAGCACTTCCCACTTGTTTACCTGCTTGACAAGCTGCACAAGGTCTATCTTTTTCGAAAGTTACATTTGTTAGACCTAACACATGTTCTCCCTTTAGAAGCTTGTGAAGGTTCTTCATCCCCACATGTGCTAGACGGCGATGCCACAGCCAGCCCATGCTAGTCTTAGCGATTAAGCATGCATCTAGATCGGCCTCCTCCTTCGAAAAATCAACTAAATAGTGTTTGCCGTCCAGTACACCCTTAAAAGCTAATGAACCATCACTTCTTCTAAAGACAGACACATCTACATTTGTGAATAAGCAGTTGTAACCCATATTACATAATTGACTAATGGACAACAAGTTATATCCGAGCGATTCTACTAAAAACACATTAGAAATGGAATGCTCGGAAGAAATAGCTATTTTTCCTAGTCCTTTAACCTTGCCTTGATTCCCGTCACCGAATATGATTGAGTCTTGGGAATCTTTGTTCTTGACGTAGGAGGTGAACATCTTCTCCCCCGTCATGTGGTTTGTGCATCCGCTGCCGATAATCCAGCTTGAGCCCCCGGATGCATAAACCTGCAAGGCAAATTAGGCTTGGGTTTTAGGTACCCAACTCTTGTTGGGTCCTATAAGGTTAGTAATAATAGCCTTAGGGACCCAAATGCAAGTTTTATCTCCCTTGCATTTTGCCCCCAATTTCCTATCAACCACTTTCTTATTTTTACATGAAAGTACAAAATCAGTGTTGCAGGCATAAAAAACAGTAGCAGATTTATTTTGCATTTTCTTAGGTGCATGATGAACAACATTGTTCCTAGACATGTTCTACCATGCACAAAGGAAGAACTTGAACCAAACATGGCATTTGAATCATAAGCATTAAAACTCCTATTATGATGAGCATTCCTAGAAAATCTCCTATCATGATACAAGAAAGCATGATTCCTTTGAACACTATTAGTCATAGGGGCCTTCCCTTTATCCTTGGCAGAGATGGGAGCCCTTTGACTTGTTAAGTTCTTGGCTTCTCTTTGAAAGCCAAGCCCATCCTTAATTTAGGGGTGTCTACCAACAGTGTAGGCATCCCTAGCAAATTTTAGTTTATCAAAATCATTTTTGCTAGTCTTAAGTTGGGCATTAAGACTAGCCACTTCATCATTTAATCTAGCAATGGAATTTAAATGTTCACTACAAGCATCAACATTAAAATCCTTACACCTAGTGCAAATCACAACATGCTCAACACAAGAACTAGATTTATTTGCAACTTCTAGCTTAGCATTTAAATCATCATTCAAAATCTTCAAGCTAGAAATAGATTCATTGCAAATAGATAATTCAGAAGATAGTAATTCATTCCTTTTAATTTCTAAGACAAGAGACTTTTGAACATTCACAAATTTGTCATGTTCCTCATACAAGATGTCCTCTTGCCTCTCTAACAGTCTATATTTTTCATTCAAAGCATCAATCAGCTCATTAATCTTTTCTATCTTAGCTCTATCTAATCCTTTGAACAAGCTAGTGTAATCAATTTCATCATCATCACTAGAGTCTTCATCACTAGAAGTAGAGTACTTAGGAGTTTCTCTAGTGATTACCTTCTTTTCCTTTGCCATTAGGCAAGTGTGGCGCTCGTTGGGGAAGAGCGACGATTTGTTGAAGGCGGTGACAGCGAGTCCTTCGTCGTCGGAGTCGGACGAAGAACAATCCGAGTCCCACTCTTTGCCAAGGTGTGCCTCGCCCTTAGCCTTCTTGTACGCCTTCTTCTTTTCTCTCTTCCCGCTTTTCTCTTGTCCCTGGTCACTATCATTATTGGGACAGTTAGCAATAAAGTGACCAGTCTTACCACACTTGAAGCAGGAGCGCTTCCCCTTCGTCTTGTTCTTGTTGGGATGCTCCTTGCGACCCTTTAGCGTCGTCTTGAAGCGCTTGATGATGAGAGCCATTTCTTCATCGTTAAGCCCGGCCGCCTCAACTTGTGCCACCTTGCTAAGTAGCGCCTCCCTGCTACTTGTTGCTTTAAGAGCAATGGTTTGAGGCTCGTGGATTGGGCCATTCAATGCCTCATCAACGTATCTTGCCTCCTTGATCATCATTCGCCCGCTTACAAACTTTCCGAGTATTTCCTCGGGCATCATCTTGGTGTACCTAGGATTTTCACGAATAGAATTTACAAGATGAGGATCAAGGATGGTGAAGGACCTTAGCATAATGAGAGCACCTAGAGGGAGGTGAATAGGTGATCCTGTAAAACTTAAACTTAAAGCCACAAAAACTTGATTAAGCGTTAGCACAATAATTGCCAAGTGGCTAGAGAGGAGTCTTAACAAAACACAATAACCACAAGAGATCAACACAGAGATGTCACAGTGGTTTATCCCGTGGTTCGGCCAAGACCAACGCTTGCCTACTCCACGTTGTGGTGTCCCGACGGACGAGGGTTGCAATCAACCCCTCTCAAGCGGTCCAAAGACCCACTTGAATACCACGGTGTTTTGCTTTGCTTTACTATATCCCGATCGCGAGGAATCTCCACAACTTGGAGCCTCTCGCCCTTACACTTTGATGTTCACAAAGAAGCACGGAGTAAGGGAAGGATGAGCAACGCACATAAGACACAAAATCAGAACGACAACACACACACAAGTCGCAACAAGAGCTCACAACACAACCCGACGAGTTCACAACTCAATTAGAGCTCTAGTTGCTCTCACAAAGAATCAAATGCGCGGAATCGAAGTATTGGTGCTTAGGAATGCTTAGAGTATGCTTGTTGTACTCCTCCATGCGCCTAGGGGTCCCTTTTATAGTCCCAAGGCAGCTAGGAGCCGTTGAGAGCATTCCAGGAAGGCAATTCTTGCCTTCAGTCGCCTGGCGCACCGGACAATCCGGTGCACCACCAAACACTGTCCGGTGCGGATTTCTTTCCTTCTTTGGCGAAGCCGACCGTTGGAGATTCAGAGCCGTTGGCGCACCAGACACTGTCCGGTGCACACCGGACAGTCCGGTGCCCCCTTGTGACCGTTGGCTCGGCCACGCGTCACGCGCAGAATCCTCGGCCGACCATTGGCCCGGCTGACCGTTGGCTCACCGGACAGTCCGGTGCACCACCGGACAATCCGATGAATTATAGCCGTACGCCGTTGATCATCTCCCGAGAGCGACGAGTTCGCCTGTGAATGGCTCACCGGACAGTCCGGTGCACCACCGGACAGTCCGGTGATTTATAGCCGTACACCACCGTCGAAGTCCCGAGAGCAGCCTGTTCGCCAGAGCCAGCCTGGCGCACCGGACACTGTCCGGTGCACCACCGGACAGTCCGGTGCACCCAGACTGAGCAGACTTTGGCTGAAAGAAGCTATCTCTTTTCCAATTTGATTTCTCCTGTTTTCAGCACTTAGACACAATACATTAGTTCTCAAAACAAAGTACTAAGTCTAGAAACATACCTTTAGATTCGATTTGCACTTTGTCCATCAATTTGCATGGATTTTCTCTTAAGCACTTGTGTTGGCACTCAATCACCAAAATACTTAGAAATGGCCCAAGGGCACCTTTTCCTTTCAATCTCCCCCTTTTTGGTGATTTATGCCAACACAACAAAAAGCAACTAAAGATGTGCAACATCAATACAAATAAGAACTCAAAATTGTTTTGATTCAAATTTGGCATATATGGATCACTCTTTGCCACCACTTGGTTTTGTTTTTGCAAATCAACCTCAATCTCCTATCTCTAATTCAAACACAATTGTAGAGACATAAAGAGAGTTGTTCCAAGAGAAATTGATCAAAGATTTGAGAGCACCTAGAGGGGGGGGTGAATAGGTGATCCTGTAAAACTTGAACTTAAAGCCACAAAAACTTGGTTAAGTGTTAGCACAGTAATGCCAAGTGGCTAGAGAGGAGTCTCAACAAAACACAATAACCACAAAGATATCAACACAGAGATGGCACAGTGGTTTATCCCGTGGTTCGGCCAAGACCAACGCTTGCCTACTCCACGTTGTGGCGTCCCAACGGACGAGGGTTGCAATCAACCCCTCTCAAGCGGTCCAAAGACCCACTTGAATACCACGGTGTTTTGCTTTGCTTTTCTATATCCCGTTCGCGAGGAATCTCCACAACTTGGAGTCTCTCGCCCTTACAAAGATGTTCACAAAGAAGCGCGGAGTAAGGGAGGGATTAGCAACTCACACAAGACACAAAGATCACAGCAAATACGCACACACAAGACCCAGACTTGAGCTCAAGAGACTATCATGAGTTTCTCACTAGAACGGAGCTCAAATCACTAAGAATGTCGAACAAGTGCGCAAGAACGAAGTGTGAGTGATCAACAATGCTCAAGGGATGCTTAGATGTCTTCTCCATGCGCCAAGGGGTCCCTTTTATAGCCCCAAGGCAGCTAGGAGCCGTTGAGAGCATTGTAGGAAGGCAATTCTTGCCTTCTGTCGACTGGCGCACCGGACAGTCCGGTGCACCACCGGACACTGTCCGGTGCGGATTTCTTTCCTTGTTTGGCGAAGCCGACCGTTGGAGATTCAGAGCCGTTGGAGCACCGGACACTGTCCGGTGCACACCGGACAGTCCGGTGCACCAATGTGACCGTTGGCTCGGCCACACGTCACGCGCGGAATCCTCGGCCGACCGTTGCCCCGGCTAACCGTTGGCTCACCGGACAGTCCGGTGCCTCACAGGACAGTCCGGTGAATTATAGCCGTATGCTGTTGATGGCTTCCCGAGACCGATGACTTCGCCTGTGAACGGCTCACCGGACAGTCTGGTGCACCACCGGACAGTCCGGTGATTTATAGCCGTACACCACTGTCGAAGTCCTGAGAGCAGCAAGTTCGCCAGAGCCAGCCTGGCGCACCGGACACTGTCCGGTGCACCCAGACTACGCAGACTTTGGCTGAACAAAGCCATCTCTTTTTCAATTCGATTTCTCCTGTTTCCAGCACTTAGACACAATACATTAGTCCATAAAACAATGTACTAAGTCTAGAAACATACCTTTTGACTTGATTTTCACTTTGTCCACCATTTTGCATAGATTAACACAAAAACACTTGTGTTGGCACTCAATCACCAAAATACTTAGAAATGGCCCAAGGGCACATTTCCCTTTCAATCTCCCCCTTTTTGGTGATTTATGCCAACACAACAAAAAGCAACTAATAGAAGTGCAACATCAATACAAATGAGAACTTAAAATTGTTTTGATTCAAATTTGGCATATATGGATCACTCTTTGCCACCACTTGGTTTGTTTTTGCAAATCAAACTCAATTTCCTATCTCTAAGTCAAATTCACTTGTAGAGAGACATAAAGAGAGGTGTTCCAATAGAAATTGATCACAGTATCAAAAACTCCCCCTATTTCCCATAATCAACTATTCTCCCCACAAGAGACCAACTTTTGACAAAAGGAGCCAATAAGAGTATTTTGACAAAACAAAAGCTCTATTCTATTATTTTCAAAATTCTCAAGTGGTAGCTGATCCATTTATTGCTTTGGCCTTATTTTCTCCCCCTTTGGCATCAAGCACCAAAACGGGATCAATCTTGGCCCTTTAACCCCATTGCCTCACCAAAATCTTCAAATAAGAGTATAAACACAATAGGAGTACATGAGATGAACTTGGAATAAGTTACCCTCCCATCGGAGTGTAGTGGAAGTCTTTCATGGTCCAAGTCCACCTTTTCCCTTTCAAACCTCCTTTGAGACTAAATCAAGCAAACTCAAGCACAAGGTTAGTCTCAAAGGGTCAAGTTGTAGCACAACTCCCCCTAAATATGTGCATCACTCGCAAAAGTACTTGTGAGGTCCGGGGAGTGTTTGTACAACTTGAGCACCACAAGTAAACAACAAAATGCATAAGGAACATGATCAAAGGCATAAACACATGTATGCTATAAATCAATCCAAGTTCCGCGAATATAAGACATTTAGTTCACTATGCAGCCTGCAAAAGGTCTTCTCATCTAAAGGCTTGGTAAAGATATCGGCTAGCTGGTTCTCGGTGCTAACATAAAACACTTCGATATCTCCCTTTTGCTGGTGGTCTCTCAAAAAGTGATGCCGGATGTCAATGTGCTTTGTGCGGCTGTGCTCAATAGGATTTTCCGCTATTCGGATAGCACTCTCATTGTCACATAGGAGTGGGACTTTGCTCAGATTGTAGCCAATGTCCCGGAGGGTTTGCCTCATCCAAAGTAGTTGCGCGTAACACTGTCCTGCGGCAACGTACTCGGCCTCAGCGGTGGATAGGGCAACAGAAGTTTGTTTCTTAGAATTCCATGACACCAGGGACCTTCCTAAGAATTGGCACGTCCCTGATGTACTCTTCCTATCGACCTTACATCCAGCATAGTCGGAGTCTGAATAACCAATCAAGTCAAAGTTAGACCCCTTTGGATACCAGATCCCGAAGCAAGGCGTAGCTACTAAATATCTAAGGATTCGCTTCATAGCCACAAGGTGACACTCCCTTGGATCAGATTGAAATCTAGCACACATGCATACGCTAAGCATAATATCCGGTCTACTAGCACATAAGTAAAGCAAAGAACCTATCATGGACCGGTATGCTTTTTGATCAACGGACTTACCTCCTTTGTTGAGGTCGGTGTGTCCGTCAGTTCCCATCGGCGTCTTTGCGGGCGTGGCGTCCTTCATCCCAAACCGCTTTAGCAAGTCTTGCGTGTACTTCGTTTGGGAGATGAAGGTGTCGTCCTTGAGTTGCTTCACTTGGAACCCAAGGAAGTAGTTCAACTCGCCCAACATCGACATCTCGAACTTCTGAGTCATCACCCTGCTAAACTCTTCACAAGACTTTTGGTTAGTAGAACCAAATATTATGTCATCGACATAATTTTGGCACACAAAAAGATCACCATCGCAAGTCTTAGTGAAAAGAGTTGGATCGGCTTTCCCAACCTTGAAAGCATTAGCAATTAAAAAGTCTCTAAGGCATTCATACCATGCTCTTGGGGCTTGCTTAAGTCCATAGAGCGCCTTAGAGAGCTTACACACGTGGTCGGGGTACCGTTCATCCTCGAAGCCAGGGGGTTGCTCCACGTACACCTCCTCCTTGATCGGCCCGTTGAGGAAAGCGCTCTTCACATCCATTTGGAACAACCTGAAAGAATGGTGAGCGGCATATGCTAGCAAAATACGAATTGATTCTAGCCTAGCCACAGGAGCGAAAGTCTCCTCAAAGTCCAAACCTGCGACTTGGGCATAACCTTTTACCACAAGTCGAGCCTTGTTCCTTGTCACCACCCTGTGCTCATCCTGTTTGTTGCGGAACACCCACTTGGTTCCCACAACATTTTGCTTGGGACGAGGCACCAGTGTCCAAACTTCATTCCTCTTGAAATTATTGAGCTCCTCCTGCATGGCCAACACCCAGTCCGGATCTAGCAAGGCCTCTTCTACCCTGAAAGGCTCAATAGAAGAGACAAAGGAGTAATGCTCACAAAAATTAACTAATCTAGAATGAGTAGTTACTCCCTTGCTAATGTCACCCAATATTTGGTCAACGGGATGATTCCTTTGAATCGTCGCTCGAACTTGGGTTGGAGGTGCCGGTTGTGCTTCTTCCTCCATCACATGATCATCTTGTGCTCCCCCTTGATCACACGCCTCTTCTTGATGAACCTGTTCATCGTCTTGAGTTGGGGGATGCACCATTGTTGAGGAAGAAGGTTGATCTTGCTCCAATTGTTCCTGTGGTCGCACATCGCCAATCGCCATGGTGCGCATTGCGGCCGTTGGAACGTCTTCTTCATCTACATCATCAAGATCAACAACTTGCTCTCTTGGAGAGCCATTAGTCTCATCAAATACAACGTCGCTAGAGACTTCAACCAAACCCGATGATTTGTTGAAGACCCTATACGCCTTTGTATTTGAGTCATAACCTAATAAAAACCCTTCTACAGCTTTGGGAGCAAATTTGGAATTCCTACCCTTCTTCACTAGAATGTAGCATTTGCTCCCAAATACTCGGAAATACGAAACATTGGGTTTGTTACCGGTTAGGAGCTCATACGAAGTCTTCTTGAGGAGGCGGTGAAGGTAGACCCGGTTGATGGCGTGGCAAGCCGTGTTCACGGCTTCCGACCAAAAGCGCTCGGGGGTCTTGAACTCTCCAAGCATCGTCCTCGCCATGTCGATGAGCGTTCTGTTCTTCCTCTCTACCACACCATTTTGTTGTGGTGTGTAGGGAGCGGAGAACTCGTGCTTGATCCCTTCCTCCTCAAGGAACTCCTCCACTTGAAGGTTCTTGAACTCGGACCCGTTGTCGCTCCTTATCTTCTTCGCCTTGAGCTCAAACTCATTTTGAGCTCTCCTGAGGAAGCGCTTGAGGGTCCCTTGGGTTTCAGATTTATCCTGCAAAAAGAATACCCAAGTGAAGCGGGAAAAATCATCAACTATAACAAGACCATACTTACTTCCTCCTATGCTTAGATAGGCGACGGATCAGAAGAGGTCCATATGAAGCATCTCCAAGGGTCTTGATGTGGTCATCACATTTTTGGTGTGATGAGAGCTTCCCACCTGTTTCCCTGCTTGACAAGCTGCACAAGGTCTATCTTTTTCGAAATGCACGTTAGTTAGACCTATCACGTGTTCTCCCTTTAGAAGCTTGTGGAGGTTCTTCATCCCCACATGTGCTAGACGGCGATGCCACAGCCAGCCCATGCAAGTCTTAGCAATTAAGCATGCATCTAGACCAGCCTCCTCTTTTGCAAAATCAACTAAATAAAGTTTGCCGTCTAGTACACCCTTAAAAGCTAGTGAACCATCACACCTTCTAAAGACAGACATGTCTACATTTGTGAATAAACAATTATATCCCATATTGCATAATTGACTCACAGACAACAAATTATATCCAAGTGACTCAACTAAAAACACGTTAGAAATAGAGTGCTCGGACGAAATAGCAATTTTACCTAACCCTTTCACCTTGCTTTGGTTCCCATCACCGAATATTATTGAATCTTGGGGATCCTTGTTCTTGACATAGGAAGAGAACATCCTCTTCTCCCCCGTCATGTGGTTTGTGCATCCGCTATCGATAATCCAGCTTGAGCCCCCGGATGCATAAACCTGCAAGGCAAATTTAGGCTTGGGTCTTAGGTACCCAACTCTTGTTGGGTCCTACAAGGTTAGTTACAATAGTCTTAGGGACCCAAATGCAAGTTTTGTCTCCCTTACATTTGGCCCCTAACTTCCTAGCAATTATCTTCTTATCCTTTCTACAAATAGCAAAGGAAGCATTGCAAGCATGATAAATTGTAGAAGGTTCATTAATTTTCCTAGGAACATTAACAACAGTTCTCCTAGGCATATGATGAACAACATTTCTCCTAGACACATCTCTACCATGCATATAGGAAGAACTAGAAGCAAACATGGCATGAGAATCAAAAGCATCATAACTTCTATAGGCATTTCTAGAATGTCTCCTATCATGATATATGAAGGCATAGTTCTTTTTAGCACTACTAGCCATAGGGGCCTTCCCTTTCTCCTTGGCGGAGATGGGAGCCTTATGGCTCGTTAAGTTCTTGGCTTCCCTCTTGAAGCCAAGTCCATCCTTAATTGAGGGGTGTCTACCAATCGTGTAGGCATCCCTTGCAAATTTTAACTTATCAAATTCACTCTTGCTAGTCTTAAGTTGGGCATTAAGACTAGCCACTTCATCATATAATTTAGAAATGCAAGCTAGGTGTTCACTACAAGCATCAACATTAAAATCTTTGCACCTATTGCAGATCATAACATGTTCTACACAGGAGTTAGATTTACTTGCTACTTCTAGTTTAGCATTTAGATCATCATTAACACCTTTTAAAGTAGAAATGGTTTCATGACAAGTAGATAGTTCACAAGAAAGCATTTCATTCCTTTTGATTTCTAAAGCAAGGGATTTTTGAGCCTCTACAAACTTATCATGTTCTTCATATAAAAGATCCTCTTGCTTCTCTAATAACATGTTCTTATCATTTAAAGCATCAATCAATTCATTGATTTTGTCAATTTTATTTCTATCTAAACCTTTAAATAAACTAGAATAGTCTATTTCATCGTCATCACTAGGCTCCTCATCACTTGAAGAAGTATAAGTGGTATTCCGAGTGCATACCTTCTTCTCCTTCGCCATGAGGCATGTGTGATGCTCGTTTGGGAAGAGGGATGACTTGTTGAAGGCGGTGGCGGCGAGTCCTTCATTGTCGGAGTCGGAAGAGGAGCAATCCGAATCCCACTCCTTTCCGAGATGTGCCTCGCCCTTGGCCTTCTTGTAATTCTTCTTCTTTTCCCTTTTGTTCCCTTTTTCCTGGTCACTATCATTATCGGGACAGTTAGCAATAAAATGACCAATCTTACCACATTTGAAGCATGAGCGCTTCCCCTTTGTCTTGGTCTTGCTTGGCTGTCCCTTGCGACCCTTTAGCGCCGTCTTGAAGCGCTTGATGATGAGGGCCATCTCTTCATCATTGAGCCCTGCCGCCTCAACTTGCGCCACCTTGCTAGGTAGCGCCTCCTTGCTCCTCGTTGCCTTGAGAGCAACGGGTTGAGGCTCATTGATTGGACCAAACAACGCGTCGTCCATGTATCTCGCCTCCTTGATCATCATTCGCCCGCTTACGAACTTCCCAAGAACTTCTTCGGGCGACATCTTGGTGTACCTAGGATTTTCACGAATATTGTTCACCAGATGTGGATCAAGTACAGTAAAAGACCTTAGCATTAGGCGAACGACGTCGTGATCCGTCCATCACGTGCTTCCGTAGCTCCTTATCTTGTTGATGAGGGTCTTGAGCTGGTTGTATGTTTGGGTTGGCTCCTCTCCCCTTATCATTGCAAATCTTCCAAGCTCGCCCTCCACCAACTCCATCTTGGTGAGCATGGTGACGTTGTTCCCCTCATGTGAGATCCTGAGGGTGTCCTAGATCTGCTTGGCATTGTCCAAGCCGCTCACCTTATTGTACTCTTCCCTGCACAAAGAGGCTAACAACACAGTAGTAGCTTGTGCATTTTTATGAATCTGTTCATTGATAAACATAGGACTATCCGAGCTATCAAATTTCATCCCACTCTCAACAATCTCCCATATGCTTGGATGGAGAGAGAACAAGTTACTACACATTTTGTGACTCCAAAATCCGTAGTCCTCCCCATCAAAGTGTGGAGGTTTTCCAAGAGGGATGGAAAGCAAATGTGTATTAGAACTGTGCGGAATTCGAGAATAATCGAAAGAGAAGTTTGAATTGACCGTCTTTCTTTTCTCGTAGTCGTTGTCGTCGTCCTTGTGGGAAGAAGTGGACTCGTCGCTGTCGTCGTAGTAGACGATCTCCTTGATGCGCCTCGTCTTTTTCTTCTTCCCATCTTTTCGTTTGTGGCCCGAGCCCGAGTCGGTAGGCTTGTCCTCCTTCGGCTCGTTGACGAAAGACTCTTTCTCTTTATCATTGATCACAATTCCCTTCCCCTTAGGATCCATCTCTTCGGGCGATTAGTCCCTTCGTGAAGAGAACGGCTCTGATACCAATTGAGAGCACCTAGAGTGGGGGGTGAATAGGTGATCCTGTAAAACTTGAACTTAAAGCCACAAAAACTTGGTTAAGTGTTAGCACAGTAATGCCAAGTGGCTAGAGAGGAGCCTCAACAAAACACAATAACCACAAAGATATCAACACAGAGATGGCACAATGGTTTATCCCGTGGTTCGGCCAAGACCAACGCTTTCCTACTCCATGTTGTGGCGTCCCAACGGACGAGGGTTGCAATCAACCCCTCTCAAGCGGTCCAAAGACCCACTTGAATACCATGGTGTTTTGCTTTGCTTTTCTATATCCTGTTCGCGAGGAATCTCCACAACTTGGAGTCTCTCGCCCTTACAAAGATGTTCACAAAGAAGCGCGGAGTAAGGGAGGGATTAGCAACTCACACAAGACACAAAGATCACAGCAAATACGCACACACAAGACCCAGACTTGAGCTCAAGAGACTATCACGAGTTTCTCACTAGAATGGAGCTCAAATCACTAAGAATGTCGAAAAAGTGCGCAAGAACGAAGTGTGAGTGATCAACAATGCTCAAGGGATGCTTAGATGTCTTCTCCATGCGCCAAGGGGTCCCTTTTATAGCCCCAAGGCAGCTAGGAGCCGTTGAGAGCATTGTAGGAAGGCAATTCTTGCCTTCTGTCGACTGGCGCACCGGACAGTCCGGTGCACCACCGGACACTGTCCGGTGCGGATTTCTTTCCTTGTTTGGTGAAGCCGACCATTGGAAATTCAGAGCCGTTGGAGCACCGGACACTGTCCGGTGCACACCGGATAGTCCGGTGCACCAATGTGACCGTTGGCTCGGCCACGCGTCAAGCGCGGAATCCTCGGCCGACCGTTGCCCCGGCTGACCATTGGCTCACCGGACAGTCCGGTGAATTATAGCCGTACACCGTTGATGGCTTCCCGAGACCGACGACTTCGCTTGTGAACGGCTCACCGGACACTGTCCGGTGCACCACCGGACAGTCCGGTGCACCTAGACCGAGCAGCCTTTTGGCTGAGCACAGCCAACTTATCTCCAAAGCGATTTCTCCTGTTTCTAGCACTTAGACACAATACATTAGTCTTCAAAACAATGTACTAAGTCTAGAAACATACCTTTAATCTTGATTTGCACTTCTTGAATCTTTGGCACAAATATCACTCAAGGCATTTTTGTGTGGAGCACTTAATCACCAAAATCTTATGGAAATGGCCCAAGGGCACATTTCCCTTTCAGTCCACCACATAGAGAATTGGGAGCCTCTCCTCCCTCTCTCACCCTCTTGTAACCCATACTACGAGCATTGATTAGCAATGGTGCCGGTAGCACAAGCGCAAGCCACCGATGATTGTATATAGGGACGTTCTGCTCGAACCAATATAAATCTTGCACCCACCACACACCGTCCGGAGCCCGGAACATGCACATACAAATTTACTTGTTGGAGCAAGGTTTGAAACACTGACAGTTCGCGCTAGGTAGGCGAATCGCATGTTCTCAACGAAGTTTTTCAAGCTTCGGACGGCCAACAACAGTGGCACAGTTTTGACCCCTGGAACAACCATCCATTTTTGGAGTCTAGATTTCATCACTAACAAGGAAGGGTCAATGATCAGGGGCCCTAAAGCCCTAGTTTCTTCGATGAGTGGCTTATAGAGCATTAACAGAGGTTTCGGCGACCTCCGGCTCGGACCCCCTTAGGAGGAATGCGGGCCACGAAGCGCACCAGGACCTACTCGTACTGAGGTCATAGTGGCATTGGACCTCATCCGAGACTCATATCTAGACATCCACTTGTTGGGACCAAAGAACGAGCTCACCTCCTCGCCCAGTGAGGCGAGATGCAACCATAGCTAGGAATGCCTCGCAGCCAACACAACAGGGGACCGTCCCCCCTTGCGGAAAGGTCGTAGGGTGTTTCTGCTAGCATCACAATACGCGCCACGACGTCTGCCCCGCCTCCTCAAAAGTCACCACCAGGCCTAAGCCCGTCGCGGAGTAGTTAGCACCCTGCGATGAGGAGATAGGGAGTACCACTATGGCGGACGGGGCGACCATGCTGAGTTGCAGGGCAAAGGCATACCACGATGATGAATGCCTACCACCGCCTAGACTATGATGGGGGCGGACTGCCTCGTTTCCCTCGAGCAAGCCAAAATGTCATGGTCGTCGCAGCGCTTTTGGACAAACTACCCAAGGCGGATACTCGAAGCGAAAGAAAAACTCATTAGGAGATTCGGGACCTGCTTGGCCTCGCTGTGCGATACTAGGCCAAGAGCTCCATGTCACGACATCATGAGCTAAGCACCTATCGGTGCACCGCATCTATGCCAATGGCGAAGCCACATCATGACAATCCCCGAGCTCAAAGAAAGCACGACCACGGGTGTGGAGAGGAGGGACATAACGGGTCGGGCAACACCTATCGATACAACTAGCGTCGCGGAAGCCGCTTCGACCCCGATAGGGGCTAAAGCCCGAGCTCACCACCATCGGGGCCTCGGACCTTTAGCCACTGCATCCTTCGAGCACCAGTGTCGCATCGGTACTGGGTACCTACCAACATCGCAAAATACTTGGGAGAATCAAACCCAAACCAATGGTTGGGAGACTACCGACTTGCGTGCCATGAAGGAGGAGCAGACTAAGACGACTTCATAATCCGCAACCTCCCCCTATATTTGGTGAATTCGGTGTGTGCATGGCTAGAGAACTTGAGGTCGGATTGCATCCAAAACTGGACCAACCTCGAGAAAATCGCCACCAGAAATTTCTAGGGCACGTACTTTGTAGCACCCAAATTCCTATTTTGGGATTCATAAAGGTGTTTGCCTAAATATTTGAGTTGAAAATTTAGAACTAGGATTCAACTTGAGACATAGAAACAAATAAATAATAAAATGACGATAAAATGGGAGTGTTCCTCTCATGAACCATATAAATATTACTTTGAGATGTTTAACTAAAGAACTCTTGATAAAATACTACCCTCCTCTAAATATAAATAAGTATTAAATATTAAATTTTGAATGGATACTTATATCGATTATACATTCAAAATAATGACACCTTTGAAATAAGTGAAGGATATGTGGGAAGCATCCTATCTAAATAAATAAAATAAAGCTTTTCATCATGCTGAGACTATTTTGGTTGTTGCATCTAAATTGAAGTTTAAAATTCAAAACCCAAGTTAGGGGTAAATTTGAATTTAAATCTAAAGTTGGAAGGAACAAAAAATGTAGAAATGAAAAAGAAAAAAAAAGAAAAAAAAGAGAAACCCACATCTAGGCCGGTTCCTCACTTCTCAGCCTAGGTAGAATCACCATCATGCTCTCCTAGCCAGACACCACGGCCGTGCGTGTCGTGGCCCTGACTCCGCAGGCCCACTGCCTAGCCCGGTCTGGTGTAAGCGTTGACATGCGGGCCCATTCGGCCGGTGACCTGCCCGCGCATTCGCTGCCATCATACTGACTCGTGGGGCCCCTTTGTCGGGCTTATCTTCTTCCTCCTTCGCGCTCACGTTAAAACGACCAGCGCCATGAATCCCGCGTGGAGCTTGCGATGCGGTTTCAAACCGCCTGGTTAGGATCCCCTGTATTCGTGTATAAATATGGACGCACGAACCAACCTTGTGCCCGCATCATCGCCAAACCCATGACCCCATCGTGCACCAGGCGATTCCATAGGGTCGAGAGAGAGAAAGAACAGGGCTCGCCGGTGATCTTTGGTTTCGTCATTGGTCCGGTCATATTTGGGGGCGGGGGGCATCACTGGCGCACCGCGCATGTGTACATGACATGCCGGGGGTGGATGAATGCAGGACTTACCGGGAATTCGTCACCTAACTTGGACGCCTCCGCGGATCTGCCCCATGGCGTAGCCAGGGCACCCTGTTGCGTACCCCACAGTAATAACGCCGCCAAACTCTTCACCATCGTGTCCACTTCGTATAACCCTCCTCCAATTAGAAACTAGGGCATTATGGCGCCTGGTGTGCCTCGCTGGCATGTGTCGCCGCGGTTGGATGACCGTGCGCCATCGTCCAACTCGGCTGAGGGTAGAAGACGCGTCTGGTGTGTTGATCTCTTGACCAACGACCATGATTAAATGGGAGGTACCGGTTCGACCCAAGGATCCATCACTGTTGAATCCGAATCTACGGACCTGCATAGCTTACTAACTCACCTAAGCCGCAGTGTAGTCCTGACCATTCGATTAGGATCGGGCGTGTGTAAACCAATCTAGGTACTTTAAACTATGGTCGTTGATCGCCGATCTCACGGTGGTAATTGGGTACCGTTTCAGTCATGACCGGGCGTAATCCTAGCCATAGAAGCTCGATCGATGGGCTAGGATACCTCCATACCCCTTCGAAATGGCTGATGTGCAAAAGAACCCATGTTCTTTCCCCATATCAACCCGCCGTCCACCAAAGGTATAAAATCAATACGAACAGGTCTTATTTTTTGTAGTTTAGACCCTAGCCTGTCTGGTAATTGTGTCTGTAGTCCAGAAATATTGGGAATATTCAGAATCAAATTAGAAAATGAATTTTTGGTATAAAAATAATACTAGAAACTTGTTTAAATCATAATTAATTCGTTTTAACTCCGTGTTAAACCATTCCAATTGCATTAGTCTCATAATAATATTCTTCATCATCTAGTAACCTTATTTTACCATAAAGCCTATGGTTAAAAGTATGCACTCAATTTATTTTGTATCTGAAAGCTCTCTTGTGGGTTTTGGTATTTGGATGACAACTCAATTAAAGGACTAACAAGTGTGCTAAGTGTTGAACAGGTGCTTAATATAAAGCTAACAGGGTTCAACACAAGTGAACAAGTGTGATGGTCCAAGGACTAGATGATGGATAGATAATGGGCATCACAAGTAAGACGGACATTGCATAAAGTGAGACTCGGGTGCGTAGCTCGGAGACAACTGATCAAGCCAAGGATGGAGACAAGAAGAGCTTTGAGGTACCAAGTGCACAGGAGAAGGTCAAAGAGGCTGAGGAACCCAAAGCCAAGGGTGAAGAAGAAGACTTGCAAAGTCAAGGGTGATCGAGTTGAGAAGAGCTATGACACATCAAGGATCACTAAATAAGGACGTGACTTACAACCAATGAGGAAACTTCTATAGTTATGTGGTGTAAGTCATAAGGCTCAAGATCAAGCTCTAAGAAGTGCACAAGGTCACTAGAAGAAGAAGCAGTGTCAAAACCTGTCGGGGACCATAATTAGGGGTACCCTCAAGACGCCTAATTCTCAGCTGGTAACCCCCATCAGCATAAAGCTGCAGAGGCCTGATGGGTTTGATTAAGTCAGGGATCAGTCCATACGAGTGACTTGACCACGCCACGCCCGAGCCTAGCCTCGGGCGAGGGCAGCCGACCCTAAGATGACTCCGTCTCGCCTGAGGCCTCCTCTTTCACGGCAGACGCATCTCCGGCTCGCCCTAGGCCCCGCCTTCGATAAGAAGAAACCCTGACTAAATCACCGCGCCAACCGACCCAGTCACCGGGGCGTTTAACGCAAAAGGTAAGACCGACGGGCGACCAGACTTTGCCAGAGGTGCCATAGGAGGCTCTGCCCGACCCAGGGCTCGGACTCGGGCTAAGGCCCCGGAAGACGGCGAACTCCGCTCCGCCCGACCCAGGGCTCGGACTCGGGCTAAGGCCCCGGAAGACGGCGAACTCCGCTCCGCCCGACCCAGGGCTCGGACTCGGGCTAAGGCCCCGGAAGACGGCGAACTCCGCTCCGCCCGACCCAGGGCTCGGACTCGGGCTAAGGCCCCGGAAGACGGCGACCTCCGCCTCGCCCGACCCAGGGCTCGGACTCCGCCTCGGCCTCTGCCGAACGATCTCCGCCTCGCCCGACCCAGGGCTCGGACTCTGCCTCTGTCTTGCAGGACGGACTCGACCTCGGCTTCGGAGGAGCCTCCATGACGCCCGACCTAGGACATGAGACCGCCACGTCAACAGGAAGCGTCATCATCACCCTGCCCTGAGCCGACTTGGGTCGCAGAGAACAAGACCGGCGTCCCATCCGGCCAGCTACGCCAGATAGGCAATGATGGCGCCCCGCTAGATCATGACGACGGCGGCTCTCAGCTCCCTTACGAAAGCAGGAGAACGTCAGCAAGGGCCCAGCCACTTCGACAGCTGTCCCCCCGTCCGGCTCCGTTACTCCTCCAACAGCCACGACGCCACACCAACAGGGTGCCAAGATCTCTCCGGCTGCCACCTTGGCATGTACATAGGGCGCTAGCTCTCCCTCGCTAGACACGTAGCACCTTGCTACACCCCCATTCTGTACACCTGGATCCTCTCCTTACGACTATAAAAGGAAGGACCAGGGCCTTCTTAGAGAAGGTTGGCCTCGCGGGGACGAAGGGCAGGGGCAGGCGCTCTCTCGGGGCCGCTCGCTTCCCCTCACCTCGCGCGGACGCTTGTAACCCCCTACTGCAAGCGCACCTGACCTGGGCGCGGGACGAACACGAAGGCCGCGGGAATTCTCCGACTCCCTCACGACCCGGCTCCGGCCACCGACCTCTCTCTCTGTTCCCCCCTTCGCGCTCGCCCACGCGCTCGACCCATCTGGGCTGGGGCACGCGGCACACTCACTCGTCGGCTCGGGGACCCCCCGGTCTCGGAACGCCGACAGTTGGCGCGCCAGGTAGGGGCACGCTGCGTGTTGACGAGCAGTTTTCCGTCAAGCTCCAGATGGGCAGTCTCCAACGACCTCTTCAACCCGGGACGGTGCTCCGTTTTGGGAACCTCGAGTTCATGTCTCTCGACGGCAACTACGACATGATACTCCTTCCACCGCCGTGCGACAGCGACATTGGTGGCGGACAGCCCGCCCGCCGGCGGCGGAATCAACGACGTCTTTCCCGCGTGGGGGAAGGACGACTTTGGAGCTCGCCCCATCCTCTCCCTCGCCATCGGAGGAGGAGGAGGCGGGGCAACCAGGGCCGAGCGGGAGGCCGCGCTCCGACGGTTGTCGAGCAAATCGACATCCCCGGCGCCCCAACGGAGGACACGCCAAGCGTCGCCCTCGCGTTCGAGGCAAACGCGAGCGCCATCCCCCCGCAACACGTCGACTCCGAGCAGGTGGACGACGCCAGCACGCTCACGGAGGGCCTGCAGGACGTCGCCCTCGTACCCGAGACGACGACGCGATCTGCCCCCGACGTGACTTCATCGCTCCTCGTCGACAAAAAGGTACCGACTGCTACCCATCTTTCGTCATTTCGACTCGGCCTGAGCCCGCCTGGCGACCCCGCTTTGGCGGGCGCTCACATTGAGGCGAGTGCAACCTCTCTGGGGTTTCGTGTGCGGTCGCCTTGGGACCGATTAACGGGTGTCTCGACCTACGGACCCTCTGGGTCAGAGGAAGATGACGACCCCAGCCTCTGCTGGGATTTCTCTGGATCTGGCAACCCTAGTGCCATGCGGGACTTCATGACCGCATGTGACTACTGCCTCTCCGACTGTTCCGACGGCAGCCGCAGCCTTGGCGACAAGGACTGCGGCCCGAGTCGCGAATGTTTCCACATCGAGCTAGGGGATCCCTCCGGAGGCGGCTGTCTCGGCATGCCGGAGGATGGTGATCCCCCTAGGCCAGCGCCTCGCGCCGACATCCCGCGGGAGCTAGCTGTGGTCCCCGTTCCGGCGGGGGGTCACGACCCACAGCTCGAGCAAGTCCGCGGGGCGCAGGCCGGGCTCGATGAGGGAGCAGGAGCGCTCGAGGCAATCCGCCAGAACATCGGGCAGGTATGGGCGAGCCAGCCCCCGGCCGGAGGAATACGTCACCTGCCCCAAGGTCTCCAGCACCGCATCGCCAACGATGCCAGGGACAGACCGCCTCCCGCATCCGGCGGAACCGGTCAGGACCTGGCCGCTGCAGCGATGCTCCTCCGCGCGATGCCGGAGTCATCAACCACCGAGGGTCGGCGAATCCAGGGAGAACTCAAGCATCTCCTGGAAGGCGCTGCGGCCCGGCGGGCCGAGAGCTCTGCCTCCCGAAGGCAGGGGTACCCCTCGGAACCTCGTGCCGCGACTTCCCGACTCACGCGGGAAGCCTCGGTCTTCACCGGGCGCACGCGCAACACCGCGCCTGCGGCCCCGGGCCACCTCGGCGACGAGCACCCTCATCGTGACCGTCGGGCACGCCTCGACGAAAGGGTGCGCTGAGGCTACCACCCCAGACGTGGGGGACGCTACGACAGCGGGGAGGATCGGAGTCCCTCGCCCGAACCACCCGGTCCGCAGGTCTTCAGCCGAGCCATTCGGCGGGCGCCGTTTCCGCCCCGATTCCGACCCCCGACTACTATCACGAAGTACTCGGGGGAAACGAGACCGGAATTGTGGCTTGCGGACTACCGCCTGGCCTGTCAACTGGGTGGGACGGACGATGACAACCTCATCATCCGTAACCTCCCCCTGTTTCTCTCCGACACCGCTCGTGCCTGGTTGGAGCACCTGCCCCCGGGGCAGATTTCCAACTGGGAAGATCTGGTCCAGGCCTTCGCCGGCAACTTCCAGGGCACGTACGTGCGCCCCGGGAATTCCTGGGACCTCCGAAGCTGTCGGCAACTGCCGGGAGAGTCTCTCCGGGACTACATCCGGCGGTTCTCGAAGCAGCGCACCGAGCTGCCCAACATCACCGACTCCGATGTCATCGGCGCGTTCCTCGCCGGCACCACCTGCCGTGACCTGGTGAGCAAGTTGGGTCGCAAGACCCCCACCAGGGCGAGCGAGCTGATGGACATTGCCACCAAGTTCGCCTCCGGCCAGGAGGCGGTCGAGGCCATCTTCCGAAAGGACAAGCAGCCCCAGGGCCGCCCGTCGGAAGATGCTCCCGAGGCGTCTACTCCGCGCGGCGCCAAGAAGAAAGGCAGGAGGAAGTCGCAAGCGAAACGCGACGTTCCCGATGCAGACCTTGTCGCCGCCGCCGAGCACAAGAACCCTCGGAAGCCCCCCGGAGGTGCTAACCTCTTCGACAAGGCACTCAAGGAGACGTGCCCCTACCATCAGGGGCCCGTCAAGCATACCCTCGAAGAGTGCGTCATGCTTCGGCGCCATTTCCACAGGGCCGGGCCACCCACAGAGGGTGGCAGGGCTCACGACGACGACAAAAGGGAGGATCGCCAAGCAGGAGAGTTCCCAGAGGTCCGCGATTGCTTCATGATCTATGGAGGGCATGCGGCAAACGCCTCGGCTCGGCATCGTAAGCAAGAGCGTCGGGAGGTCTGCTCGGTGAAGGTGGCGGCGCCAGTCTACCTAGAATGGTCTGACAAGCCCATCACCTTCGACCGAGACGACCACCCCGACCACGTGCCGAGCCCGGGGAAGTACCCGCTCGTCGTCGACCCCGTCATCGGCGACGTCAGGCTCACCAAGGTCCTGATGGATGGAGGCAGCTGCCTCAACATCATCTACGCCGAGACCCTCAGGCTCCTGCGCATCGACCTGTCATCCGTCCGAGCAGGCGCTGCGCCCTTCCACGGGATCATTCCCGGGAAGCGCGTCCAGCCCCTCGGACAGCTCGACCTCCCTGTCTGCTTCGGAACACCCTCCAACTTCCGAAGGGAGACTTTGACGTTCGAGGTGGTCGGGTTCCGAGGAACCTACCACGCAGTGTTGGGAAGGCCATGCTACGCGAAGTTCATGGCCATCCCCAACTACACCTACCTGAAGCTCAAGATGCCGGGCCCCAACGGGGTCATCACCGTCGGCCCCACGTACAAACACGCATTCGAATGCGACGTGGAGTGCGTGGAGTACGCCGAGGCCCTCGCCGAGTCCGAGGCCCTCATTGCCGACCTGGAAGACCTCTCCCGAGAGGTGCCGGACGTGAAGCGGCATGCCGGCAACTTCGAGCCAGCGGAGACGGTTAAGGCCGTCCCTCTCGACCCCAGTGGCGACACCTCCAAGCAGATCCGGATCGGTTCTGGGCTCGACCCCAAATAGGAAGCAGTGCTCATCGACTTTCTCCGCGCAAACGCCGACGTTTTTGCGTGGAGTCCCTCGGACATGCCCGGCATACCGAGGGATGTCGCCGAGCACTCGCTGGATATTCGGGCCGGAGCCCGGCCGGTCAGACAGCCTCTGCGCCGATTCGACGAGGAAAGGCGCAGGGTGATAGGCGAGGAGGTCCACAAGCTGATGGCAGCAGGGTTCATTAAAGAGGTGTTCCATCCCGAATGGCTTGCCAACCCTGTACTTGTGAGGAAAAAAGGGGGGAAGTGGCGGATGTGTGTAGACTACACTGGTCTCAACAAAGCATGTCCGAAGGTCCCCTACCCTCTACCTCGCATCGACCAAATTGTGGACTCCACTGCAGGGTGCGAAACCCTGTCTTTCCTCGATGCCTACTCAGGGTATCATCAAATCAAGATGAAAGAGTCCGACCAGCTCGCGACTTCTTTCATCACGCCCTTCGGCATGTACTGTTATGTCACAATGCCGTTCGGTTTGAGGAACGCGGGTGCAACGTACCAGCGGTGCATGAACCATGTGTTCGGCGAACACATTGGTCGCACGGTCGAGGCCTACATCGATGACATCGTAGTCAAGACGAGGAAAGCCTCCGACCTTCTCTCCGACCTCGAACTGACATTCCGGTGTGTCAAGGCGAAGGGCGTCAAGCTCAATCCCGAGAAGTGCGTCTTCGAGGTGCCCCGAGGCATGCTCTTGGGATTCATCGTCTCCGAGCGGGGCATCGAAGCCAACCCGGAGAAGATCGCAGCGATCACAAACATGGGGCCCATCAAGGACTTAAAAGGCGTACAGAGGGTCATGGGATGCCTCGCGGCCTTGAGCCGCTTCATCTCGCGCCTCGGTGAAAGAGGCCTGCCCCTGTACCGCCTCTTAAGGAAGGCCGAGTGCTTCACTTGGACTCCCGAGGCCGAGGAAGCCCTCGGGAACCTGAAGGCGCTCCTCACCCAGGCGCCCATCTTGGTACCCCCAGCTGATGGAGAAACCCTCCTAGTCTACGTCGCCGCAACCACTCAGGTGGTCAGCGCCGCGATCGTAGTCGAAAGGCAGGAAGAGGGGCATGCTTTACCCATTCAGAGGCCAGTTTACTTCGTCAGCGAAGTGCTGTCCGAGACCAAGATCCGCTACCCACAAGTCCAGAAGCTGCTATACGCAGTGATCCTGACGAGGCAAAAGCTGCGACATTACTTCGAGTCCCATCCGGTGACTGTGGTGTCATCATTCCCTCTGGGGGAGATCATCCAGTGCCGAGAAGCCTCAGGACGGATCGCAAAGTGGGCGGTGGAAATCATGGGCGAGGCAATCTCGTTTGCCCCTCGGAAGGCCATCAAGTCCCAGGTACTGGCGGATTTCGTAGCCGAATGCGTCGATACCCAGTTGCCAACGGCTCCGATCCAACCAGAGCTCTGGACCATGTTTTTCGATGGGTCGCTGATGAAGACGGGAGCTGGCGCGGGCCTGCTTTTCGTCTCGCCCCTCGGAAAACACCTGCGCTACGTGCTCCACCTCCATTTCCCGGCGTCCAACAACGTGGCTGAGTACGAGGCTCTGATCAACGGATTGCGAATCGCCATCGAGCTAGGGGTCCGACGCCTCGATGCGCGTGGCGACTCGCAGCTCGTCATCGACCAAGTCATGAAGAACTCCCTCTGCCGCGACCCGAAAATGGAGGCCTACTGTGAGGAGGTTCGACGCCTGGAAGACAAGTTCTACGGGCTCGAGCTTAACCACATCGCCGGGCGCTACAACGAGACTGCGGACGAGCTGGCGAAGATAGCCTCGGGGCGAACGACGGTTCCCCCGGACGTCTTCTCCCGGGATCTGCACCAACCCTCCGTCAAGATAGGCGACGCGCCCGAGCCCGAAGCACCCTCGGCCTCGTCCGAGGTGACCTCGGCCCAGCCCGAGCCATCCTCGGCTCAACCCGAGGAACCCTCGGAGCCCGAGGGCGAAGCGCTGCGCATCGAGGAGGAGCAGAACGGGGTCGTGCCAGATCAAGATTGGCAAACCCTGTACCTGCAATATCTCCACCGAGGAGAACTGCCCCTCGACCGAGCCGAGGCTCGGCGGGTAGCGCGACGCGCCAAATCGTTCGTCTTGCTGGGCGATGAGAAGGAGCTCTACCACCGTAGCCCCTCGGGCATCCTCCAGCGATGTATCTCCATCGCCGAAGGTCAGGAACTCCTGCGAGAAATACACTCGGGGGCTTGCGGTCATCATGCAGCACCCCGAACCCTCGTCGGGAATGCTTTCCGCCAAGGCTTCTACTGGCCAACGGCGGTGGCTAACGCCACTAGAGTTGTCCGCGCCTGCGAAGGGTGCCAATTCTATGCGAAGCAGACCCACCTGCCCGCTCAGGCTCTGCAGACGATACCCATCGCCTGGCCCTTCGCTGTGTGGGGTCTGGACCTCGTCGGCCCCCTGCAGAAGGCGCCCGGGGGCTACACGCACCTGCTGGTCGCCATCGACAAATTCTCCAAGTGGATCGAGGTCCGACCCCTGAACAGCATCAAGTCCGAGCAGGCGGTGGCGTTCTTCACCAATATCATCCATCGCTTCGGGGTCCCGAACTCCATCATCACCGACAATGGCACCCAGTTCACCGGCAAAAAATTCTTGGATTTTTGCGATGATCACAACATCCGGGTAGACTGGGCCGCCGTAGCTCACCCCATGTCGAATGGGCAGGTAGAGCGTGCCAATGGCATGATTCTACAAGGGCTCAAGCCTCGGATTTACAACGGTCTCAACAAGTTCGGCAAGCGATGGATGAAGGAACTCCCCTCGGTGGTCTGGAGCCTGAGGACGACGCCAAGCCGAGCCACGGGTTTCACGCCGTTCTTCCTGGTCTACGGGGCCGAGGCTGTCTTGCCCACGGACCTGGAATACGGCTCCCCGAGGACGAGGGCCTACAACGAAGAAAGCAACCAAGCTAGCCGAGAAGACTCGCTGGACCAGCTGGACGAGGCTCGGGACAGGGCCTCACTACACTCAGCGCGGTATCAGCAGTCCCTGCGACGCTACCACGCCCGAGGGGTCCGACCCCGAGATCTCCAGGTGGGCGATCTGGTGCTTCGGCTGCGGCAAGACGCCCGAGGGAGGCACAAGCTCACGCCCCCCTGGGAGGGGCCGTTCATCATCGCCAAAGTTCTGAAGCCCGGAACGTACAAGCTGGCCAACAGTCAAGGCGAGGTCTACGGCAACGCTTGGAACATCCAACAGCTACGTCGCTTCTACCCTTAAGCTGTTTCCAAGTTGTTTATATACCTCGCACCCACGCAAAAGTTTAGTCAACAAGGAAGGGTCAGCCTCGCCTCGGCAGAGCCCGACCCTCCCTCGGGGGCTAAAAGGGGGGAACCCCCTCTGCGTCAAAATTTTCCTCGAAAAGAAAATCTCTTTTACCAGAACATCTTTCGTGCTTTTTGATTACTTCGAAAAGTGGGTCCTGGAAACGACGGAGTACACGTAAGCAGTCAAGGCTGACCGAGCCGAGGGACTCCTACGCCTCCGGGATACGGATACCTCACTCATCACCTTCTGCGATAAGTAACTCGCGCTCGGATAAGGCGAATCCGCGGATCGAACGAGTCTTTACGTACGGAAGCTCTTCTGTCGAAGCGATTCTTCGAGCCTTCTCGACCAAGTCGGTGACAGGGCTTCATGGGCGGGTAAAAGTACGCGTAAGCGGCGAGGCCGACCGAGCCGAGGGACTCCCACGCCTCCGGGATACGGATACCTCACTCATCACCTTCCGCGAGAAGCAACTCTTGCTCGCACTAACATCCCTGCTACCGACAAAAAGTCCAGATACTCGAAACGAGAGGAAAGGAGACGCAGCTTTATAACGCAACAAGGGTATGTGTTCTGGCCTCAACGGCCGCGCAAGGCCCACGCTACAAGACGATTTGACCCTGCAGGCTCGGATCTTGACGCTGGAAGAGGGCGACGACACCCTCGGCATCGACAGCACCTTCGGCAAGGCCCGACCTAGCCTCGGACGGCGCGCAGTCCGAGGGCCTCCGCTCTGAAGGACGACGTCATCACCACGCTCGAGCAATCTCTGCCAGGGACTTCTCCGAGAACCCGGCCCGAGCGGACGGCTCGGCCGGCCACCTCCGGGGCCTCGGCCGACCACCTTCCGAGGGCGCCAGCTCGGTCCGAAGCCTCGGCTGATCAGCTCCGACGTCGATCCTGCCAACAGACAACCCGGCTAGGCTCTAGCCAACCAGGTTTCATTTCCGAGCCAACAACGCCTCTGCTCATGCTGATATCGCTACCCCTGGCCTCGGCTCGTCGAAGAGCGGCCGAGGGGTCTCTTTAACTAAGCTAGAGGAGCCTCGGACAACAGGTCCGACCGAGCCGAGGGACTCCTACGCCTCCGGGATACGGATACCTCACTCGTCACCTTGAGACGGGGCAACTCACGTTTGGTGAAGCGGTTCAGACAATCAGCAGATGAGTCTTAGCGCTCAGAAATGAGGAAAAAACACGGCTCTGTGCCGAAGCTACATACATGTTCAGGCCCCGAAAGCCGAAATGAACAAAAAAGCCCGGCACTCGAAGTGCCATTACAAACTAAACTCCGGTTCCCCCCCTCGCGGGTACGAACAACCCCACTCGATGGGGGAGGGCCTGCGGGGCAGCAGAAGACCGACGAACGGCACGTCGCCGCCCCGCCCCGGCAGCGGCGACGATGAAAACGTCTGTCCCGGGGGGCCCAACAGCAGCAGTGATGGACTCAGGGTGGATACTGCTGCTGGGAGGCCCCCGCCCTTGCCCAAACTCGAGAGGCAAGGACGGGCAGAAGGCCGTAGAGTCGGAGGTCGGTCCGTGGCCAACCTCGGCCGTCGCGCCGGCGGAAGAACCTCTTCCAGCTGCCGTGGCGGAAGGCGACACCGGGGGCGGCTCCGAGATTGCTCGGCTCAGAGAGCCGGGCACGCTGCAGCTGTTGGCGCCACGGACGACTCCCGCCCTTCCCCCCGATCACTGAGGGAAGGAGCGGGTCACCACCCGCGCAGGGGCCAACCCCGACCCGGCACACGCCCCTCCTCAGCCCTGGTGATGAAAATCCTTGAGGCTGAGGAAGGGGCGGATGCCGCAGCCCGGCTCGCTTTCCCCCACCATCAAGCCGGAGGTCACCACCCTGGGTGACCGCCGGTGGAGGGGTGCAGCCGGGCTGCATGATGAAAATCCTTGAAGCCGAACGATGGCTGAAAGGTACCAACTCCCGCGGAGTTGCGTTCCTCCAGCGATGAAGCGAAAGGACGGCGGTTCCCCCCATCCGGGGGCTCAGAAGACGGAGAGACACAATGCATAAGGGAAGGAAGGAGACATGGTCACCTTACGAAAGGGGTCGCCCTCCTTTTAAAGGCACCTCCCCCTGCTTGCGCCCTCAACCGTCACGGGCTGAGTCTTCTCCAACACGCCTCCAAAGTCCTCCCCTGCGGCGCGGGGGCTGGGGCCCGCCTGTCATGCAGACCGGCTCCAAGCAGAAGAAGCCGAACCGCCGCGCACGACGCACGCGACCACCCAGCGATTACGAGCAACCCTCCACTTTTACCCGGACCAACGGGCGAAAGGGGTAGGCGGCCATGCAGGCGGCATGCAACCGCGCCAAGTGGACGCGCCTCTCCGACTCCTGACAAGCCAGCGCGACGGTTCAAGCCCACGCGTCGTGCAACTGGCGCGCCGGGCGCTGCATGCGAACCGCTATGCCACTCGCTCCACCACCGCACCTCCTCGATTGCGGAACCGATACCGCGATTCGAGGCGACCCAGCCCGCGGCCCAGCAGCACCAGCCTGGCGCAGCGGTCAAAAGCGGTCAAAAATGGGCCGGCAGTAATGACGGTGGCAGGCGCGCGAGAGCAGCGGTCACGCCGTCTGCCAAGCTCACGTCCCATCCGGGGGCATCAAGAGAACCCCCTCTCACGGCGTAAAGACGACGCGCCCGTGACCCGTACCTCGAACGGCTCGCGCACGCGCAACGGCAACCTCGCCAACTACTCACCCCGGCGCATTAACTCCGCGGCTCGACGGACAGCGCTACGGGCGGGAGCGGCTGGTGACGTTTCGCCTTCGCCAAAACAATCGCGCCGAAAAAGGTACGCCACGACGTTCAATTTCGAATCCTTTTTCCCTTTTCCTTCTTTCTCTATCTCTTGCAACAGGGACCGAGAAGGGGGATAACCCCAAAGGGATCCTTCCCCGTGAAGGAACTAGGCTCCGAGCCTCCCTACTGATCAGGGGTTCGAAGGCTGGCCCCCCGAAGGGTTCAACAGCCGCCTCAGATCGCGTGGGCCCGACACCCACTACTGGTCAGGGGTTCGAAGGTCGGCCCCCGAAAGGACTCGCGACCGCCTCAGGCTACTTGGGCTCCGTGCCCCCTACTGATCAGGGGTTCAAAGGCTGGCCTGTCGAAGGGTTCACAGTCGCCTCAGACGCCGAGCGAGGGATGACCAGGGGTACGTTCGATACATAACCAAGGCTCGGGCTGCGCTCCCGAGGTACCCTAGGACATTTCCGAGACCAGCGGGAACGACTCTGTAACGGAATCCCATCGGAGGGAGGCAACGAGCCCTCGGACCCCGTCGCTAGGGGACCGGGTCCGGCAGATCACCCGCAGGTACTTTTGGGCGTGCCTCCGGGCCCCTAGCCGACCCCCAACGAACGGGGCACGGACGTCCACTCGGATTACCCGATTGCAGCTCACCGGAGACACCATGTTCGGTGCCCATCGAGGGTAACATGGCGCACTCCCCCCCTCCTCCTTGCGGAAAGGCGACGTAGGGGCGTATATAAAAAAGCCGAGTCTGTCCCTGATCATCCTCTCGCTCCGTGCAGAGGCTCGGGGGCTGCTCTCGCAAATCCGGCTCCGGCCAAACCGTTGACAGCGTCAACATACCAGCCCGAGAACTTGGGCCCCGACAATGCACCTGGGTTACGCCCTGCTCGCATGAGGGAACCGCCAGACCAGCCGAGGCATTGCGCAAGGCATTAAGACCTCGAAGGAGTGAAACCACTCCTCCGAGGCCTCGGGGGCTACACCCGGCGGGTGCGCTCGCGCGCACCCACCGGAACAAAGTACCACCGAGAAAGGCTGGTCCCCTTGCAAAAAAGTGCGACGCAAGCCTCCAAGCGAGTGTTAACACTCTCTTCGAGGCTCGGGGGCTACTGTCGGGGACCATAATTAGGGGTACCCTCAAGACGCCTAATTCTCAGCTGGTAACCCCCATCAGCATAAAGCTGCAGAGGCCTGATGGGTTTGATTAAGTCAGGGATCAGTCCATACGAGTGACTTGACCACGCCACGCCCGAGCCTAGCCTCGGGCGAGGGCAGCCGACCCTAAGATGACTCCGTCTCGCCTGAGGCCTCCTCTTTCACGGCAGACGCATCTCCGGCTCGCCCTAGGCCCCGCCTTCGATAAGAAGAAACCCTGACTAAATCACCGCGCCAACCGACCCAGTCACCGGGGCATTTAACGCAAAAGGTAAGACCGACGGGCGACCAGACTTCGCCAGAGGTGCCATAGGAGGCTCTGCCCGACCCAGGGCTCGGACTCGGGCTAAGGCCCCGGAAGACGGCGAACTCCGCTCCGCCCGACCCAGGGCTCGGACTCGGGCTAAGGCCCCGGAAGACGGCGAACTCCGCTCCGCCCGACCCAGGGCTCGGACTCGGGCTAAGGCCCCAGAAGACGGCGACCTCCGCCTCGCCCGACCCAGGGCTCGGACTCTGCCTCTGTCTTGCAGGACGGACTCGACCTCGGCTTCGGAGGAGCCTCCACGACGCCCGACCTAGGACACGAGACCGCCACGTCAACAGGAAGCGTCATCATCACCCTGCCCTGAGCCGACTTGGGTCGCAGAGAACAAGACCGGCGTCCCATCCGGCCAGCTACGCCAGATAGGCAATGATGGCGCCCCGCTAGATCATGACGACGGTGGCTCTCAGCTCCCTTACGAAAGCAGGAGAACGTCAGCAAGGGCCCAGCCACTTCGACAGCTGTCCCCCCGTCCGACTCCGTTACTCCTCCAACAGCCACGACGCCACACCAACAGGGTGCCAAGATCTCTCCGGCTGCCACCTTGGCATGTACATAGGGCGCTAGCTCTCCCTCGCTAGACACGTAGCACCTTGCTACACCCCCATTCTGTACACCTGGATCCTCTCCTTACGACTATAAAAGGAAGGACCAGGGCCTTCTTAGAGAAGGTTGGCCTCGCGGGGACGAAGGGCAGGGGCAGGCGCTCTCTCGGGGCCGCTCGCTTCCCCTCACCTCGCGCGGACGCTTGTAACCCCCTACTGCAAGCGCACCCGACCTGGGCACGGGACGAACACGAAGGCCGCGGGAATTCTCCGACTCCCTCACGACCCGGCTCCGGCCACCGACCTCTCTCTCTGTTCCCCCCTTCGCGCTCGCCCACGCGCTCGACCCATCTGGGTGTCACACCCGGTTTTAGAAGGTAAACCGAATGCGAACCATGTACGTGCCAGGATCAGAAATTCACGTACACAGCGATTACATAAATGACTCATCATAGCACAATGCTTCGAATTTCAATAAAGAGTAAGTAGTAATATTACAGACTAGAGCCATTTACATAATATAAATCAAAGTACACAGAATCGAAACGTAGCCAACGCAAACAACCCACCACAGGCAGCTGACTGGGGGAGGTCGCTAGCCTAAACCACAAACTCGTCGAAGTCTTGGAACTCCTGTGTATCCGTCTTGATGCCTTCGTCTTTACCTGAGCATAGATTGCACCAAAGACAACCTGGTGTTTTGTGAAAGCAAGGGTGAGTACACATCAACATACTCAGCAAATGTCCTGTTTGGCTGAAGTGGACTAGCTTTATGTGGGGTTAAGGTCAAAGCAGATTGCTTTTAGTTGATCGGGTATTTATTATTAGTGGAAGCCAAGTTTTATCATATAACCAACCCGTGAACCATTTCCTCATCGAGGAAACCTCATTATCATCATCGAATCGAAATAATAAAAGAACCATTGTATCTCGAACCATCTGTATCTCTAATCAAAGAGGATCCCAAGGCCGCTCTTAACCGTGAGCACGGCTGATATATCAGTTTCATTACCCTCTGCAGAGGTCGCACACTTTACCCATGAGCCGTGATTCCCGTTTTGCCCGGGGATCATGACTCCCCATTGATCACTTCCTAGGTGGTCCGGCAGGGTATCACTACGTAGCTTTTACAAAGATTCCCTAGAGGTCATAGCCGCCCGTTAGGTTTCTCCAGTTTGATAAACACAGTACCCCTCCCCGCAGGAGGGTGACTAACAAAAGCAAAACGAAAGAACCTCGGCACCCAACCTCGGCAGAGCAAGCACTGTGCCCGGACCCCATTGACGGCACGACGGCGAAGCAACTACACCTCTAGTTCCTCTAATTAATTAGCTAAGGGCGCCCCATTTCACCCTCATGGTTGCACTGTTATCCCGGGTGGTCTCTCAACGAATAGGTCCTTACAGAGAGGTACTCGGGAAACAGCCCGAGCCCCCTAAAATATCACAAGATCATCGGGACAACATCATCGTATCATAAATACTCACAGCATGTTCATTGATTATAGTAAAGCAATAGCATGAAGCTAACCATAATAACCCAAAAGGTAATCAAGGACAAGGTAAATACAAAACTAGTCAATCCTTAGGTTTCAATTAAGTAGTGCGGGGCAGTGAATTATAAATAGATAGGACATAATGGGTCAGAGGACACTTGCCTTCACCAAACAGATGCTCAGAATCTTCAGCCTTATAGAACTCAGAGAGCTTGATCACTTGGTCGCCAACGCTTGATCGTCCATCCCTCAAAGCTCGGAAACGGATCACAATCTATTCGCAACGCGTAGCGAATACAAACAGACACAAACAAACATATACTTGCATAAGAACATTACACCATACAAGATAAAATATTATCAAAACAAGCATTATAAATATAAGAGAGCACTTTACGGTTACGTGGGGATAAGGAACGCGACGGTCGAAGCTATAGTCAAGAAGTGGTAACGTTTACACTACGCAAGTAATAGTCAGGACATTTAATTCTACCTTATAAAATATAAATTATAACTGCTATATAGTTTTGGTTAAATCTGCTACGCTAACAATTGTCAAATAAAAAAATAAAAAAAGTAATTTAATTAACACGAGAGATTCTACGTGAGGCGAATTTACGATACACGAAACAACATGACATCATATAGAATGACGTGTGGATATGCACGACATAACACGCTGACGACACACGAAACAGCGCGTGCGACCAGCGCGAATGACGCGCGAAACAGCATGCCACCGCGTGTGGAACAGCACGCGCGACACATGCGAAACAACGCGCACAACCGCGCGCGACACGACTACGGCGCGAACAGCATGATGACGAGCACGCGGCGCACGACTGATACACAAAATAATGTGCGCGACAACGCGCGATACTCGCTAACAGATAACGTTATTATCCTAGACATGAATTAAAGGAAGAAGCATTTAAGTTGGTATTAATCAAGTTAACCTTTACTTATAAAAGCGCAAGTTAAAAACTATAAAACAGAATTAATAGCTAATTAAATAATATAGACCTGTGACATGATGCAATAACATTATTAATATGTTGACGATATTGTTATGAAATTAACGTAACGCGAAAAGGGCCGTAACAGACTTAATAACATGCGCGACTGTGCGAAACAATGTAAACGGCGAGCGCGAACGACACGCGGATCAGCACGTAACCACGTGCAAAACCGCGCGTGCGGTACGCGAGAATCACTAACTACATGTCGTGCTTATACTAAATACCAAATAGATATTAAAAATAACATTACATTAATTTGGGTTGACATCTATTTGTAAAAAGCTCGGGATGATAACTATAACTATAATTTAGTTTTAACTAGCGCGACAACCTGACAAGCATTGAATAAATAAGTAAATAACTAATTAAAATCGGTGATATGATGAAGCAATACTATATTTTCTAAGTTGATTTTAGTTAGCATAAATTATTTGTGTAAGCTATTATCAATTATTCGTTTAATTACTAAGCACGAACAATTATAGCGAAACAACCAACTAATGTGTGTGGATCGCGTGCGCGACAAAGCGCAAAAGGACGGTGACGGCGCGCATCGACCGCGCACGCGAACGGCAACAACGACACGTGCGAACGGCGCGAACACGCGCACGTGAAGGGGGGGTAGACGAGGTAGACGGGGGTAGACGGGCGTCGTCTACGGGTAGACGAACGTCATCTAAACCCCGACGACACGCTAATTTAATCAACAGTAGATAAGCAATCAATCAATTAATTAAAACATGTGCTATGATGAAACAATATTATTAACATGAGTGTTTATAAGTGAAAATAATTTATTATCACACGTAGACGCCGTGCGACACTCGCGAACGACACACGACAACATGTGCGAAACAGCACTGCGGCACGCGAGACAATGCGCACGACAGCGCGCGATATGCGTGAGTCAACGCGACTGCGCGCGCGGACAACACAATGACGCGCAAACAATGTCGCGCGCGAACAACAACAAACAAATAATTAATTAAAAGTATTTTAAGCTGGTATTAATCAAGTTAATTAACATTTATATTTATAAAAGCCCGAGTTAAAAACTACAACCTAGTTTTAATTAGAATGTCGTTTTTTAATAACTATAGAATACCGAAAATATAGATAATTAATTAATCAATTAAACTTGCGACATGACTAGATAACATTACTACTACAAAATCGATGATATGGCACGTTCTCATTGGCTGTGAAATCGACCACACGGATGACCACAAATACCGCGGGTGCAGAAGATCCGTAGAGGAATGTGTGGGGGCAGTTTTGCATTTGGTGGAATCGTTTTGCATGCAGCAGCTCTGAATTTGCGTGGTGCATGCAACTGGGTCACGGTCAAACACACGGCAAGGGAATACTGGGAGAGAAAATAGCCATGCAGGTGGAGCCCACAGGCAATTTCGCAGCGGCAATCACGCACAGGTGGGACGGGACATGCATGCCGAGTGGGGACAATTTCTGCTCTCCTCTTTCTTCTCCACGGGAATCGCACGGCAGTTTTCCATCTTCTTCAAGCTTCAAACTCACACACGGCATGGGATGAGGATTGGGATTGCGAGGCGGACCTAGGGGAACTCGCGGCCAGCAGGGCCCGCGCCTGGCCGGGGCAAGTAGCTCCAGCCACTCTCGAGATGGCGATGGCGCGGTGTAGGCGCGCCATGCCGGTGGGCGACTGCGCACGGCGGCGTAGCAGGGTGTGGGTCGCTGGGGCTCACAAGGTGTACGACCATGACATACAACCGCGCATGGGGGCGCTGGGCTCGGCTAGGGAAGCTGCTCCGAGAACCAGCCATGGCGACATCCGCATGGAAGAGAAAAAAAAACAGGAATAAACAGAGGAAGAAGAAGGGAGCTCACCGTAGCGGACGGCGGGGCGTTGGATGCGCCGGACCTCGCACCGGGAACGGACCGCGCGCCGGGACGTGAGCCACCAGGCTGGTCGCGACGGACCGCACGACGGGGCTGTAGGCGCGGACTCACGAATTGAGAGGGAGGGAGAAGAATGAAGCCCCGCAGACGCAGGAACGGAGACGTGTGCAATTTCTGCAGCGCGGGCAGTTGCCGACGGCACAGCCAGGCGCTCCCACGAACGCGGCGCTAGGAACGCGCGTGATGGGGCTGGGGTGGGCAGCGCGCTGTTGGGTGAGCACGTGGCCAGCAGGCCAGGACATGGGCCACGGGGAGGATTGGGGAAGGCCCAGTTTGTTTTTATTTTCTCTTTCTCTTTTTGTTTTTTTTTGTTTTTTTATTTTCTGTTATCAAATTTATTTACAATATTGAGCCACATATTAAATAGATACACACCAAATAAGATATCAGACAAAAAAGACAAATATATTTTAGCATGATGCATGAATCATTATTTCCTTAGGGTTTTATTAACAGCTATAACTGGGGTATAATTTCCTATTACTTGGAAAGAAATGAATAAAGGAGCGAAAAGAAGGAGGAACAGGAAAGTAACACCTGAATTTGATGGATATTAGAGAAAAAATTTACACCCCTAAATTCAGGGTGTTACAAATCTAACCCCCTTAACAGAATCTCGCCCCCGAGATTCAAGAAGAGGCTAGCAAGAACGACAAGGTTGGTTCATAGGTTGTCCACGACTTTCTTGAGTTGAGTTTGACTCTGCAAGCTTAACTTGTGGACTGGTTGCTTTGACCTTGAGATATTCACGACCACTGATGCAATTCTTGAGGATCTCTTGGACCTATGGGTTAGGACCCATGCACGCTTTCGCTGCGCCACTTCAATCTTGTTGGTTGATGTTGATCGCATTGTCTTCATTGGGGTTAGCGGCTAACCCCCTTAACAGGAGCGTTGATACGCACTTGGTGAAGATGTTGCTGACTTTGATCTTGACTGATTTCGAGGAGTTGGAGGTCATCAACCGGACATGTGCAAGACGAAAGATTATAGATAGAAAAGGTAAGCATAGATGAATTAAAGAGAGAAAAGGGAGGGTACCCAACTACTAACTCTATGGCAATCAACTAGTAAACTGATGTCATTGCGGACCAAGGGCCACAACACATCAACACTCATCACAAAGAAGCAAATTAGTCATAACACCAAGATAAACATCACAAGCATACAACAACAAGCATATCGTTGCTACACGTGAATGTTAACTAGATGGTGGTCTTTCTTGAAAAGGGAATAACTACTCTCTAAGGTTGTTGAAGGACAAGGAGAAGCACAAGACGTGTAGGGTAGGGACACGAGCACAATAAGGGATGGAGTTAAAGCAAGGATCGTAACCGACCAGGATACAGATACGACCAAGGGCATAATGGGCAGAACACTAATCTCGAGTTGAGATGGAAAAAGGGGAGATTTCCAAAAATAGACCTAAGATAAGAATCAAGGCAAGATCTAGTGATTACAAGGGTAAGGGGGATATCAAACAAAAGCTAAGACTTGCAATGCGAAAGAGGAAAAAGAAACGACCAAAAGCGGGATGGGTAAGTCAACACTCTTGAATTGAAATGGAAGAGGAGGCATTAAAATGCAAGTACGGGATATACATCAAGGTAAAGATCGAGGGATGAGAAGGGTTAAGGTGATAACAGACAAACACACAGCAAGGGGTGTGTTTAAACAAAACTTGCAAGGTGTCAAAGAAAGAAGAGCAATCAATGATGAAGTAGGTGAGGCATTATTCTCGAACAGGGATGAAAAATAGGAGGCTTTGAAGGGTAGGTTCAAAAAAAGCATGAAGGTAAGGGAATAGATATTACAAGGGTTTTAAAGGTAATAACGGACAAGGATGTAGGAGAGGAGGTAAATAGGCATAGGAACAAAGGATATGAATACCATAATGGATGAGATTAAGATTGGTCCTGCAAGTGGAAGAGGAGAGAGTACGTCCAAGGGCCATATAGGTAAATTGCCACTCTTAAGTCGAGGTGGAAGAGAGGAGATTTTTAAAGAGCAAGAATAAAGGTAAGTATCATGGAGGGATCGATGGATGACAAGGGGATGGTCATAGCAAATAAACACAACAAAGGATGGAATTAAGGCAAAACTTGTAAGGCGACAAGGAGTGAAAAGAAATCAAGGGAGAGATAGGTAACTCACAGCTCCCAAACTGGGATAGGAGATTGAAGATCTTAGAGAACGGACATAGTTTGATCACCAAGGTAAGATTAAAAGATGAGAAAGGTAAAGGTAATAC
Source organism: Zea luxurians (assembly GCA_029449295.1). NCBI lineage: Eukaryota > Viridiplantae > Streptophyta > Magnoliopsida > Poales > Poaceae > Zea > Zea luxurians. Next base: position 80,680,302 of record JAOPSE010000003.1, on the reverse strand, counting down.
CCAACTGGAGCACGACCAAGGATGGAGTTAAAACTTGCAAGCGACAAGGAATAGCATACGACCAAGGGAAAATAGGTAAAATACAACTATAAAATTGAGATGGAAGAGAGAAGGTTTTAAAGGCCGGGTATAATATAAACATCAAGGTAAGATGTAGAGGCGACAAGGGTATAGATGATAATCGTGAAAAGCATAACCAAGGATAAAGTTAAGGCAAGACTCGCGAAGTGGCGAAGTGGAGAAAATAATCAAGGGTAAGATAGGGATGATCCAACAGAAAGGTTGAAGTAAAAATTCATTACCGAAGGAAGTTACAAGGAATTAACGAGATCACCAAGGATGTGCGAAATAGAATGAATGCTCATGGATCATCGAGAAACAAGGGTGGTCAAGGGCATGCAAACTAAAATGTTTATAAACAAACATTAGGGTATAAAGATAAGCAAATATAAAATATAAGAGTATGCAATATCCTATGGATACGGGCATACCAAGACAAGGGAATAGAAAAAGGCAAAGGATAACGACTTAACAACGGAATAAGAAGGGATTTCAGAAGACAAGAAATTCATGGACATATAAACTGAAGTGTTTAAGTGGGCAGTAGAAATTCAGGTGTAAGTATTTGAACAAGAGTATTGAAGAATCTAATGGTATGAGCATGTCAGTACTAAGGGAATCAAGATAGTCAAAAGGTAGCGATTTACTGACGGAGGAGGGAAGAATCCCAACAGACAAAAAGGTTGTTGTCAGGGGGCATCTACAAAGATGTTGCAAGCATAAGAGTGAGATCAGATCTAAAAGACTGAGAGAAGTATATACCATAATAGAATAAAATACCTTTGGCAAGGGGGCATATATGAACATAACATAGAATTAGTCGAGGTGACTAATATTTTGAAGCAGAATCAAGGAGGAGGTGAAGTAATAATCAATAAGTCCTCAAAACGGCAGTGCTACTCTAGGTCAGCGGTCCTACAGTCAGCAAGGCTTTGATACCACTTATGTCACACCCGGTTTTAGAAGGTAAACCGAATGCGAACCATGTACGTGCCAGGATCAGAAATTCACGTACACAGCGATTACATAAATGACTCATCATAGCACAATGCTTCGAATTTCAATAAAGAGTAAGTAGTAATATTACAGACTAGAGCCATTTACATAATATAAATCAAAGTACACAGAATCGAAACGTAGCCAACGCAAACAACCCACCACAGGCAGCTGACTGGGGGAGGTCGCTAGCCTAAACCACAAACTCGTCGAAGTCTTGGAACTCCTGTGTATCCGTCTTGACGCCTTCGTCTTTACCTGAGCATAGATTGCACCAAAGACAACCTGGTGTTTTGTGAAAGCAAGGGTGAGTACACATCAACATACTCAGCAAATGTCCTGTTTGGCTGAAGTGGACTAGCTTTATGTGGGGTTAAGGTCAAAGCAGATTGCTTTTAGTTGATCGGGTATTTATTATTAGTGGAAGCCAAGTTTTATCATATAACCAACCCGTGAACCATTTCCTCATCGAGGAAACCTCATTATCATCATCGAATCGAAATAATAAAAGAACCATTGTATCTCGAACCATCTGTATCTCTAATCAAAGAGGATCCCAAGGCCGCTCTTAACCGTGAGCACGGCTGATATATCAGTTTCATTACCCTCTGCAGAGGTCGCACACTTTACCCATGAGCCGTGATTCCCGTTTTGCCCGGGGATCATGACTCCCCATTGATCACTTCCTAGGTGGTCCGGCAGGGTATCACTACGTAGCTTTTACAAAGATTCCCTAGAGGTCATAGCCGCCCGTTAGGTTTCTCCAGTTTGATAAACACAGTACCCCTCCCCGCAGGAGGGTGACTAACAAAAGCAAAACGAAAGAACCTCGGCACCCAACCTCGGCAGAGCAAGCACTGTGCCCGGACCCCATTGACGGCACGACGGCGAAGCAACTACACCTCTAGTTCCTCTAATTAATTAGCTAAGGGCGCCCCATTTCACCCTCATGGTTGCACTGTTATCCCGGGTGGTCTCTCAACGAATAGGTCCTTACAGAGAGGTACTCGGGAAACAGCCCGAGCCCCCTAAAATATCACAAGATCATCGGGACAACATCATCGTATCATAAATACTCACAACATGTTCATTGATTATAGTAAAGCAATAGCATGAAGCTAACCATAATAACCCAAAAGGTAATCAAGGACAAGGTAAATACAAAACTAGTCAATCCTTAGGTTTCAATTAAGTAGTGCGGGGCAGTGAATTATAAATAGATAGGACATAATGGGTCAGAGGACACTTGCCTTCACCAAACAGATGCTCAGAATCTTCAGCCTTATAGAACTCAGAGAGCTTGATCACTTGGTCGCCAACGCTTGATCGTCCATCCCTCAAAGCTCAGAAACGGATCACAATCTATTCGCAACGCGTAGCGAATACAAACAGACACAAACAAACATATACTTGCATAAGAACATTACACCATACAAGATAAAATATTATCAAAACAAGCATTATAAATATAAGAGAGCACTTTACGGTTACGTGGGGATAAGGAACGCGACGGTCGAAGCTATAGTCAAGAAGTGGTAACGTTTACACTACGCAAGTAATAGTCAGGACATTTAATTCTACCTTATAAAATATAAATTATAACTGCTATATAGTTTTGGTTAAATCTGCTACGCTAACAATTGTCAAATAAAAAAATAAAAAAAGTAATTTAATTAACACGAGAGATTCTACGTGAGGCGAATTTACGATACACGAAACAACATGACATCATATAGAATGACGTGTGGATATGCACGACATAACACGCTGACGACACACGAAACAGCGCGTGCGACCAGCGCGAATGACGCGCGAAACAGCATGCCACCGCGTGTGGAACAGCACGCGCGACACATGCGAAACAACGCGCACAACCGCGCGCGACACGACTACGGCGCGAACAGCATGATGACGAGCACGCGGCGCACGACTGATACACAAAATAATGTGCGCGACAACGCGCGATACTCGCTAACAGATAACGTTATTATCCTAGACATGAATTAAAGGAAGAAGCATTTAAGTTGGTATTAATCAAGTTAACCTTTACTTATAAAAGCGCGAGTTAAAAACTATAAAACAGAATTAATAGCTAATTAAATAATATAGACCTGTGACATGATGCAATAACATTATTAATATGTTGACGATATTGTTATGAAATTAACGTAACGCGAAAAGGGCCGTAACAGACTTAATAACATGCGCGACTGTGCGAAACAATGTAAACGGCGAGCGCGAACGACACGCGGATCAGCACGTAACCACGTGCAAAACCGCGCGTGCGGTACGCGAGAATCACTAACTACATGTCGTGCTTATACTAAATACCAAATAGATATTAAAAATAACATTACATTAATTTGGGTTGACATCTATTTGTAAAAAGCTCGGGATGATAACTATAACTATAATTTAGTTTTAACTAGCGCGACAACCTGACAAGCATTGAATAAATAAGTAAATAACTAATTAAAATCGGTGATATGATGAAGCAATACTATATTTTCTAAGTTGATTTTAGTTAGCATAAATTATTTGTGTAAGCTATTATCAATTATTCGTTTAATTACTAAGCACGAACAATTATAGCGAAACAACCAACTAATGTGTGTGGATCGCGTGCGCGACAAAGCGCAAAAGGACGGTGACGGCGCGCATCGACCGCGCACGCGAACGGCAACAACGACACGTGCGAACGGCGCGAACACGCGCACGTGAAGGGGGGGGTAGACGAGGTAGACGGGGGTAGACGGGCGTCGTCTACGGGTAGACGAACGTCATCTAAACCCCGACGACACGCTAATTTAATCAACAGTAGATAAGCAATCAATCAATTAATTAAAACATGTGCTATGATGAAACAATATTATTAACATGAGTGTTTATAAGTGAAAATAATTTATTATCACACGTAGACGCCGTGCGACACTCGCGAACGACACACGACAACATGTGCGAAACAGCACTGCGGCACGCGAGACAATGCGCACGACAGCGCGCGATATGCGTGAGTCAACGCGACTGCGCGCGCGGACAACACAATGACGCGCAAACAATGTCGCGCGCGAACAACAACAAACAAATAATTAATTAAAAGTATTTTAAGCTGGTATTAATCAAGTTAATTAACATTTATATTTATAAAAGCCCGAGTTAAAAACTACAACCTAGTTTTAATTAGAATGTCGTTTTTTAATAACTATAGAATACCGAAAATATAGATAATTAATTAATCAATTAAACTTGCGACATGACTAGATAACATTACTACTACAAAATCGATGATATGGCACGTTCTCATTGGCTGTGAAATCGACCACACGGATGACCACAAATACCGCGGGTGCAGAAGATCCGTAGAGGAATGTGTGGGGGCAGTTTTGCATTTGGTGGAATCGTTTTGCATGCAGCAGCTCTGAATTTGCGTGGTGCATGCAACTGGGTCACGGTCAAACACACGGCAAGGGAATACTGGGAGAGAAAATAGCCATGCAGGTGGAGCCCACAGGCAATTTCGCAGCGGCAATCACGCACAGGTGGGACGGGACATGCATGCCGAGTGGGGACAATTTCTGCTCTCCTCTTTCTTCTCCACGGGAATCGCACGGCAGTTTTCCATCTTCTTCAAGCTTCAAACTCACACACGGCATGGGATGAGGATTGGGATTGCGAGGCGGACCTAGGGGAACTCGCGGCCAGCAGGGCCCGCGCCTGGCCGGGGCAAGCAGCTCCAGCCACTCTCGAGATGGCGATGGCGCGGTGTAGGCGCGCCATGCCGGTGGGCGACTGCGCACGGCGGCGTAGCAGGGTGTGGGTCGCTGGGGCTCATAAGGTGTACGACCATGACATACAACCGCGCATGGGGGCGCTGGGCTCGGCTAGGGAAGCTGCTCCGAGAACCAGCCATGGCGACATCCGCATGGAAGAGAAAAAAAAACAGGAATAAACAGAGGAAGAAGAAGGGAGCTCACCGTAGCGGACGGCGGGGCGTTGGATGCGCCGGACCTCGCACCGGGAACGGACCGCGCGCCGGGACGTGAGCCACCAGGCTGGTCGCGACGGACCGCACGACGGGGCTGTAGGCGCGGACTCACGAATTGAGAGGGAGGGAGAAGAATGAAGCCCCGCAGACGCAGGAACGGAGACATGTGCAATTTCTGCAGCGCGGGCAGTTGCCGACGGCACAGCCAGGCGCTCCCACGAACGCGGCGCTAGGAACGCGCGTGATGGGGCTGGGGTGGGCAGCGCGCTGTTGGGTGAGCACGTGGCCAGCAGGCCAGGACATGGGCCACGGGGAGGATTGGGGAAGGCCCAGTTTGTTTTTATTTTCTCTTTCTCTTTTTGTTTTTTTTTGTTTTTTTATTTTCTGTTATCAAATTTATTTACAATATTGAGCCACATATTAAATAGATACACACCAAATAAGATATCAGACAAAAAAGACAAATATATTTTAGCATGATGCATGAATCATTATTTCCTTAGGGTTTTATTAACAGCTATAACTGGGGTATAATTTCCTATTACTTGGAAAGAAATGAATAAAGGAGCGAAAAGAAGGAGGAACAGGAAAGTAACACCTGAATTTGATGGATATTAGAGAAAAAATTTACACCCCTAAATTCAGGGTGTTACACTGGGCTGGGGCACGCGGCACACTCACTCGTCGGCTCGGGGACCCCCCGGTCTCGGAACGCCGACAAAACCAGAACTGGAAGCATCCCAAAAGAGCTAAGTTCACCTTGATCTTTAGTTTGGGTTGTTCCTATGTTTGGATACATTCTATATGACCTTTGCAGGGTGTTGGAACTCCGACATATCAATCTAGATCAAGTCAAGCTGACTTGAGGTTTTGGAGTTCCACATTAAATATCAAAACATGCCAAATGCTAAAATTGGGTAAAGCGCAAATAACGGCACAAGGTATGTTTCCAGACCTAATACATTGTTTTTGAGTACTAACATGGTTTGTCTGAGTGCTGGAAACAGAAAGAAAAGAAGAAGAAAAGAAAAGGAAAAGTGTTGGCTATGAGCAGCCAACTTCAGCTCGGCTTGGCACACCGGACTGTCCGGTGGTGCACCGGACAGTGTCCGGTGCGCCAGGATGAACTCTGGTGAACATGCCGCTCTCGGGAGAAGTCTGGCGACGTTCGGCTATAATTCACCGGACTGTCCGGTGGTGCACCGGACTGTCCGGTGAGCCAACGGTCGGCTGGGCCAACGGTCGGCCGCGCAATCCGCGCGTGACGCGTGGCCGAGCCAACGGTCAGATGGGAGCACCGGATTGTCCGGTGTGCACCAGACAGTGTCCGGTGCGCCAACGGCTCCAAGACTGCAACGGTCAACTGGCCGATTTTGGAAGGAAATCGGGCACCGGACAGTGTCCGGTGGTGCACCGGACTGTCCGTTGCGCCACCCGACTGAAGGCAAGATTTGCCTTCCTGGATTGCTCTCAACGGCTCCTAGGCCCCTTGGGTCTATAAAAGGGACTCCTAGGCGCCTCCATTAGATGTACAAGCGCAGCCAACAAGTGTAGACATCACTCTGATCAATTCTCACTCTCCCTCTTGTGTGTATCTCTCTAGTTTGTGTAGAAGGCAAAGCTATAAGCCTTTAGAGAGTGGAGAAGAGCTGCTAAGAGCTAGAGCAAGGTCTTGAGCATATCGTTACTCTGCCGAAGTGCTGCCAAGAAGATTGTAAGCAGTCACGGTTTCGTTGTAACAAACTCAACATAGTGGAAGGCTCTATCTGTCTGACTGACAGATCTGAGCAAACGGAGGAAGGAGTTGAAATAGACTCCAAGCCCAGGTGTGGCTAACTCCAACGAGGACTAGGCAAGCATTTCAGGCTTGGCCGAACCTCGGGATAAATTCCTGTGTCCACGTGCTCTGCTCTGTGTGCTGATTCTGTCTTATTCAGTTCTTACTTCTGCACTTCACAGCTTACTTGTGGTACTAGCTTTCTTTGAAGTGTAGGATATTCTTAAGACAGGAACTTCAATTCCGCTGCAATCTACTCGAAGGGTTCTTCACTCCACTGCGATCCTGTCTTCGAGTAGAGTAAGATTTAAGTTTTAAAGTGATAATTTTTATTCGCCTATTCACCCCCCTCTAGGCGACATCCAGATCCTATTCCCGGGCCAAAGGGAATTTTCAATTGGTATCAGAGCTAGGCCTCTCCAGTGTGGGCTTAGCCGTCCGGAGATGACGATGTCGTCACAAGAGGTAACTGTAGAACTTCTTTTAGGCAATTGTTCTAATTACAAATCTTGGTCTGTCTCTATTTATAATGCTTTCATGCATGTTGATCCTGATTTGAGACAGATCTTTAGTAGAAGTATTTTTCCCTCTGATATTAGTAAAAATCCTTGTAATGCTGAACTAAGATGTTTATCTCTCAATCACCATGCTTGCAACATCTTAGTTGACTCTCTTTCTAGAAGTGCTTATTTTGCCATCATGAGTAGTGATAGTGATTTATTTGTTGATGCTCATGATTTATGGAATAGAATTAAAGGAAAATATTCTGTGGCAAATTGCGATGCTCCTACTCCCTATATTACTTGTGATACTAACCATTCAAAGGGAGAAGAAAAGTGTTGGGCACCAAACGATGAATCCACCTCGTCAACAGGTTTGTTCTCCACTAATAATAAGTGTTTTATTGCTAACAATGACGGTGGAGACAAAAGCCATGATGAGGAGGAATATGAGGATGATAGCGAGGATGAATCTTCATCACCACAAGGTACATTTTCCTATATTGCTTCCACTGACATTAATGATAGGGAAAATGAGACCGATGATGTGGAAGAAGAAGAGATTCGCCGGTTCTACATCCATCTCAACAAAGAGGACAAAGCGCTCTTGGTTAAGCTGTTGAGAAGGAACAAGGAACAAGGCGAGACGCTTCTCAGGCTAGAGGAGACACTCATTAAAACAAACAACAGCCTGGAGAAGATGACCAAAGAACATGAGGAGCTAAAGTGCTCTCATGATGATTTGGTCCAGCGGTATGATTCAATTTTATTTGAGCAAAGAAATAATGATGATGCTTTATCTCGTGTTGCTCAACTTAAAATGGAAAATGCCATGCTTGAGAGACAAGTAGAATTGTTAAGTCATGATAAACTTGCTCTAACTGAAAAATATGATTTATTGTCTTGTTATCATGATAATCTCTTGGATAGACATGTCATGCTTGAAGTTGCTCATGAGGTTGTAATTACAAACTTAAAGTCATGTGAACCTCATTCTTGCACAAGTGCACATCTGGATAATATATCGTCATGTGCTAACCCCTATCGCTCAAAAGGAAGCGAATGTTTGAATGAGCAAAAAGTTGTAGGGTCAAAAAGGAAATTGCTTGGGAACAAGAAGCAAAGACAACTAAGGAGAAGACGCATTGCTCAACCTTCTCAAGATATCTATGGGCGCATGGTGAAGAAGCTTGAGAAGGGAAAAACTGCAGCAAGTGTTAAGCTCCATAAGAAGGATGTTCCTAAAGATGAAGAAATCAACATGAGCTTGGAAAAAGGTAAAGATTCAATTAATCATGTTGTTTGCACTGACCATTTCTCTATGTCATCCAAGAACAAAAAGAGAAAAGGGAAAAGGAGGTGCTTTAAGTGCAACAAGTCAGGACACCTCATTGCGTCGTGTCTATACACCAACAAGGGTGAAGGGATAAGGAGATGCTTCAGATGCAATGACAAGAACCATACGATCACTTCTTGTCTGCTACTGATGAACCAAGCACGTACACTCTCCGGGATGACCCTCACTAAGGAAAATGACAAACAGCAAGTGTCATGTCAGGATGAGCGATGTTTCTGCTACAAGTGTGGTGAGCAGGGTCATCTATCTAAGGTATGTAATAAAGGTAAGGTTCCTAAGCAAGTGATTTTGTCTCAATCTCATTCGCTTAGGAGACCCAAATCATACACTTGTGCTAGATCTATAACAAGATCACCTAGAACTAGCACAAAGGCTATTTGGGTACCAAAGGCACTTTTAGTTGAACTTCATGGACCCATACCGAGATGGGTACCAAACTATGTCAACTAGACCATACAGGTGCCTCGAGATGGAATGGAGATCGTGGGAGAGCTTAAGAAGGTTAAGTCAAATTCTATGCTTAAGCTGTTAATCCTTATTGTCCATTTATTAACCCAAGGTTGGATTATTGTGCAATATTAATCCCATATTCATCTCGAGTGAAATAAGTAGTAGAGGTCCTTAATCATTATTGGTGAATCAAGCAAAGGACTTTGATGAGAATCTGCATCTGGCTCTCCAAAGGACGGTACCTGTGTTTCTTAAGTGCATTATCAATATTGCTCTTAAAGTTGAGTGTCATGCTATCTGTCCCTGGAGTAGTTTTTGAAGATTGCTTGTGTTGGATTCTTGTTAAAAATTGATTCATGATTTCAAAGATCACATTCATATTTGCTTAATGATGACTAGGTGCTCTATAAGTCATATCTTTTGAATCATTCATTGGGTAGTTTATCATTTGAGATATTTACCATGATTAATCCTTTATGTGTTCATGGATAAACCTGTATCTTTTTGTAAATCATGCTATACGTGTGTAATGAGTAACCTATGTGTGCAAGCATGACATCTTGTTTAGTCCATGTTCACATGATTACCCTATTTTGGCACTATGTGATATGCCTCTAATGCACCCTCTCGAGCTATGAAGTGCATAAACAATAGGGAACTTGTGGTAATAACTGGTGCTCTCATGGCCATACAAGTAAAAGGCAAAGGTATGGAAAATGGAACTATGCATTTCATTAAATATCTTGAAGTTCCATTGATTGTGATGATAGCTATGTTCTTGCATTTCATTGGTAGTATCTTGGCTTAGGTGACTTGTGCCTTAAAATGTTGTTTCTCTTGGTGTACCTAAGAAATTTGTTCTTAATCCTGATGTAATTAGACATTGTGCTTTATATGCATGATCGTGTTGGTTTTCAATTGGTATATGTGGTGCAATGATTGTCATGTATGAAGCATGTCTAGGTTGCTTGTAAAATGTCATACTCCTTGAGGCATGCATTATTGTATTAAGTCAACCTTTCATTTGGTATTCAATTGGTATATCTTTGTGATGAAATTGATAGAGTATGCCTTGACCAAGAGATGTTGTGATCCCCTCTAGTTCTGAGAAAGCTAGAATGTGCAAAGTGCAAGTTATTCAAATACTTGATGCACAAGTTTAGGGGGAGCACACATAACTTGTGTCTTTCGAGACTAATTGTTTCTTGAGCGATCTTGTATAGTCTCAAGGTGGAAAAGAGAAGATGAGCAAGAAATGGAGCAATCAGGACTTGGGTACCTCTGTAAGTCAAGAAATTGGTATCTTAAGTCGTGAGTAATTGCATATTTTTAGATTGCTCATGCTCTATAATATTTGGTGATACTAGATGTTTATCCTTAAATATCATGGAGCTATGATAATAAATGACCTTTCAATTGGTAGCCGTGTTAGTTTGCTTCAATTGACATCTTTTGATAATCACTAGAATAGAAGCTTCATCTTGTGCCACAATACTATAACTTGCTCTAAGCTTGGTGTCTTAGCAACAAGAAAAGGTTAGGATAAAGGATCAGGCACAAGTGTGGAGAAGCTCCCAAGAGATTAATACTTTCAAGATGGGAAGTACATCACAACATGGTAAAGGTACAAAAGGAAGTATTGATCTTTTTGCGTATATCTTACTCAAATGTTGGTATTGCATATGTTCAACAAGTAAGGGGGAGTTTTGATAGTGTGTTTTTCCTCCTTAACACCCTGCTGTCCCTTGACATCATCCTATGTTCTTGCTTGTATATGGTTTTGGTGTTTGATGTCAAAGGGGGAGAAGTTGTGCATTAAAGCTTATCTCAACCTGAGAGGAAAGCTTATCCTAAGGGGTGATGTGTGAGTTTGAGCATTGTTAGTATGTTATTGTGTTATTGATAATTCCTATCGTATGCTTCTTGCAGTATTATATGTGTTGCATCATATGGACTAGTGCGTCCGCTGCTATGAATTAATTGGCATCTATTGTGTTCATTCTGAAATAGATAGTCATGTGGATAATGGTGCATATGGTTAATGGTTTAATGGTGCTTTAAGATAGTTTTAAATTGGTATAGTGCTTTAAGATTGTTTTAAATTGGTATCTTAGTTTAAATTGGTATCTTAATGGTGAATAGTGGTAGGTTGATATTCCTGTGATATATCCACTCAATCGAATGGTGTTTAACTCTGATTCTGTGCATTTGTGTGTTATACGCATCATGGTTTGATCCTTGACACAATGCATCCCACAGGTGCTAAGGTGTAGCAATGCTTCGATTTAGCCTAAGTATGTGCATTTTGGCATTTAAGGCCAAAGCTAAGATTTTAATGTAAGCACGTATTTAGGGGGAGCATTCTACAATCTTAGAACTCAAAATTTGTGCTTTAAATTTCACTCTTATGTAAGCTTTAATTGTGTTGCCATCAATCACCAAAAAGGGGGAGATTGAAAGCTCTCTTGTGGGTTTTGGTATTTGGATGACAACTCAATTAAAGGACTAACAAGTGTGCTAAGTGTTGAACAGGTGCTTAATATAAAGCTAACAGGGTTCAACACAAGTGAACAAGTGTGATGGTCCAAGGACTAGATGATGGATAGATAATGGGCATCACAAGTAAGACGGACATTGCATAAAGTGAGACTCGGGTGCGTAGCTCGGAGACAATTGATCAAGCCAAGGATGGAGGCAAGAAGAGCTTTGAGGTACCAAGTGCACGGGAGAAGGTCAAAGAGGCTGAGGAACCCAAAGCCAAGGGTGAAGAAGAAGACTTGCAAAGTCAAGGGTGATCGAGTTGAGAAGAGCTATGGCACATCAAGGATCACTAAATAAGGACGTGACTTACAACCAATGAGGAAACTTCTATAGTTATGTGGTGTAAGTCATAAGGCTCAAGATCAAGCTCTAAGAAGTGCACAAGGTCACTAGAAGAAGAAGCAGTGTCAAAACCAGAACTGGAAGCAGCCCAAAAGAGCTAAGTTCACCTTGATCTTTAGTTTGGGTTGTTCCTATGTTTGGATACATTCTATATGACCTTTGCAGGGTGTTGGAACTCCGACATATCAATCTAGATCAAGTCAAGCTGACTTGAGGTTTTGGAGTTCCACATTAAATATCAAAACATGCCAAATGCTAAAATTGGGTAAAGCGCAAATAACGGCACAAGGTATGTTTCCAGACCTAATACATTGTTTTTGAGTACTAACATGGTTTGTCTGAGTGCTGGAAACAGAAAGAAAAGAAGAAGAAAAGAAAAGGAAAAGTGTTGGCTATGAGCAGCCAACTTCAGCTCGGCTTGGCACACCGGACTGTCCAGTGGTGCACCGGACAGTGTTCGGTGGTGCACCGGACAGTGTCCGGTGCGCCAGGATGAACTCTAGTGAACAGGCCGCTCTCGGGAGAAGTCTAGCGACGTTCGGCTATAATTCACCGGACTGTCCGGTGGTGCACCGGACTATTCGGTGAGCCAACGGTCGGCTGGGCCAACGGTCGGCCGCGCAATCCGCGCGTGACGTGTGGCCGTGCCAACGGTCAGATGGGAGCACCGGACTGTCCGGTGTGCACCGGACAGTGTCTGGCTCCAAGACTGCAACGGTCAACTGGCCGATTTTGGAAGGAAATCGGGCACCGGACAGTGTCCGGTGGTGCACCGGACTGTTCGGTGCGCCACCCGACTGAAGGCAAGATTTGCCTTCCTGGATTGCTCTCAACGGCTCCTAGGCCCCTTGGGTCTATAAAAGGGACTCCTAGGCGCCTCCATTAGATGTACAAGCGCAGCCAACAAGTGTAGACATCACTCTGATCAATTCTCACTCTCCCTCTTGTGTGTATCTCTCTAGTTTGTGTAGAAGGCAAAGCTATAAGCCTTTAGAGAGTGGAGAAGAGCTGCTAAGAGCTAGAGCAAGGTCTTGAGCATATCGTTACTCTGCCTAAGTGCTGCCAAGAAGATTGTAAGCAGCCGCGGTTTCGTTGTAACAAACTCAACATAGTGGAAGGCTCTATCTGTCTGATTGACAGATCTGAGCAAACGGAGGAAGGAGTTGAAATAGACTCCAAGCCCAGGTGTGGCTAACTCCAACGAGGACTAGGCAAGCATTTTAGGCTTGGCTGAACCTCGAGATAAATTCCTGTGTCCACGTGCTCTGCTCTGTGTGCTGATTCTGTCTTATTCAGTTCTTACTTCTGCACTTCACTGCTTACTTGTGGTACTAGCTTTCTTTGAAGTACAGGATATTCTTAAGACAGGAACTTCAATTCCGCTGCAATCTACTCGAAGGGTTCTTCACTCCACTGCGATCCTGTCTTCGAGTAGAGTAAGATTTAAGTTTTAAAGTGATAATTTTTATTCGCCTATTCACCCCCCCTCTAGGCGACATCCAGATCCTGTTCCCGGGCCAAAGGGAATTTTCAGTATCTACTACCTAAACTTTATAAAATCATAACCCTTTAACGGTAACTCTGATTTTAATGATTCTCGAACCCACGATCTCGTTACAACGCGTAGAATATTACTATGCAGTTTGTGCTTATGTTTGGTGTGATGATAATTTTGCCTATACCATGTTTGTTTGTATTGATTCGAATTGCAGTGAGGTCCCTGAATCTGAAGATCATCCTTGTACTTAAAATCTCGAGTCTCAGGAAAGTTGTGCCATTGATCACTCCTTTTTACCTAATAATGTTCGCTGCTAATCATTGTGACATGCTGAGGTTAATTTTATAGGACCTAATAGGTTTCCCTAGCATTGTTTATCCCCCACCTTGCAAACAGATGAATCATTGGGTAGATTTGCTATTGCTCTACCTGGTTTTGGGAAACTAATGTTTTATTATGATCATATTCCAATTATATTATTGTTTAAGTATTGTTCATGATAAGATCATATTGTAAATTGGAATATGGAGAACCACCCAAGAAAACAATGCTACCACAAGGGTGGTATGGGACGCCCTTGGCTGACTAATTAGGAAAGCTAGTGGAGGACTACCTTACCCGAAAGAGGCAAGGGCAGTAGGGGAGTGGTCGGTATAGGGAGGTTCTCGGGCTGATTTGCTGCGATGGCTTTTCAGACGGGGGATTCCTGTACGGGGCTTCCTAGAAACTGTAGCGGGTTTTTTGAAGCTAGTGGAACTTTGTAAAGACCTCATAGTGGTACCCTGTCTCGCTTTCCTTGGTAGAGGTGTATGGAGTCTGATCAACTCCGTGACAAATGGGTAACACGACTTGTGGGTAAAGATGCACAACCTCTGCAAAGTGTAAAACCGGTATACCAGTCATGCTCACTGTCATGAGTGAAAGGGAAATGGGCTTAATCATTTCCTATAATCGATTTTGGTGTTGACGTCCATCACAAACCACGTGAACTAACTAGTTTGCCTAGATGTCATTTATCTCAGGTGGATAAGGTTCAATACAAACCAAGAAAGAAATTCAGTTGGGGACTCAAATAAATTTGGAGCAAAGGACTTGAGAGTGTGCTACAAATGGCGCACCGGACAGTGTCTGGTGCACCAGGCCGAGCTCCACTAGAACAGCTCACTCTCGGGAATTTCCAAGGGGCGCTCCGCTATAATTCACCGGACTGTCCGGTGTGCACCGGACATGTCCGGTGAGCCAATGGAGCAACGGTAACCTACGCCAACGGTCGTCTGCCAAAAGTGAACGGTTGTGAACAGTGCGCGGCAGAAGTCAGAGCACACCGGACATGTCCGGTGTGGCACCGGACTGTTCGGTGCAGCTACAGGACAAGGGTTCCAACGGTCAAGTCGCTCCAAGCCCCAACAGGCGTGCTGACGTGGCACGCACCAGACAGTGAAAAGTGCCTGTCCGGTGTGCCCATCGCTAGCAAAACCAGCCAACGACTAAGAAGTGGTTGGAGGCTATAAATACCCCCAACCACCTCCTTCAATGACATCTAAGTTTTCTGAACTCCACATTCATTGCAAGAGCAAAAGACTTCACTCCAAGACACATTCCAAAGATCAAATCCTCTCCAAGTCTCAAAATCAACTCAATCGCTTAGTGACTTGAGAGAGAGTATTTTGTGTTCTTTTGTTGCTCTTGTTGCTTGGATTGCTTTCTCCCTTTCATTCTTATTTCTCTAAGTGCTTTGTAAAGCTAGCAAGAGACATCTAAGTGTGTGGTGATCCTTGCGAGGTCTTAGTGACCCAATTGATTAAGGAGAAAGCTCAACTGGTCTAAGTGACCGATTGAGAGAGAGGGGAAAGGGTTGGAATGGACCCAACCTTTGTGGCCTCCTCAATGAGGACTAGGTTCTTTGGAACCAAACCTCGGTAAAACAAATCACTGTGTTCACTTGTTGATTCTCACTTGATTTGTTTTCCTCTCTCCAAAAGTTCCCTTGCTCATATTGATTTGAGTTTGCTCCCAAACGTTATCCGCATTGATTGAGCAACTCTAAGCAAGGAGAACTATCTTTCGAACTCGGATTTAATTCTAACGCTAACCCTAGCTTTAGTGCGAGTTTAAGTTTATAAATTTCAGGTTTCGCCTATTCACCCCCCCCCTCTAGGCGACTTTCAATGAGTGGCTCAGACCCTCACATGATTAACTTATTGAATTAAACTCAATTTGTCATTTGCATTGCATTATAGGTGTTGTTATTAATATTGATCTCTTATTTAATTGGGTTGGTATCTACTTATACCTAGTAACTACTAATAAAATTTTGACCAACTTTAAAAGCAATGCTCAGCTTTAACTATCCTCTTTGGTAAGCCTTACACTTCACATGAGCTCCCACCTTTGGTGAGTTCATGCACATTATTCCCCACAACTTGTTGAGCGATAAACGTATGTGAGCTCACCGTTGCTGTACTCACATTCTCCCCAGGTCAATAACAGGTACCACAGGATGAGGCGCATGAAGGATGCTATGACAAGTTCGTGAGTGGTCTAGGCCGTCGTCTCCCAGTCAACTTTGGCTTGCTAGATCGTTGTCTTCGTATGATGTAAATATTTATTTATTTTGTACATAACTCTGTTATATATTAATGATGTGACATTCGTTTCTGTACCATGAGTCATCATATGTGTAAGACTTGTTCCTAGCACACTTGGTGATTATTCTCGCGCCTGGGTTTTGGTTGCCCCTGGAACCCGGGTGTGACATACGTTTCCCTGGCAACCCGTGGGACCTCAAGAATTATCGATAGAAGCCTGATGAGACCTTAAGGGACTACATCCGGCGTTTCTCACGACAATGCAACGAGTTGACTAACCTTGCTGACGACGACGTTATCTGTGTTTTCATCTTGAGAACCACGAGCGAGACTCTAGTGCACAAGGTAGGGCGCAAAAGCCCACAAACCACAAAGGAACTCCTTGACATTGCGACAACCCACACATAGGGAGAGAACGCAGTAGGGGCGATTTTCTACTACCGTAGGTAGAAAGCCAAGCGTCACAAAGAACCTGACAAGGGCTCTGGAGGTCGACCCAATAAAATAAAGAAGGACAGGTGAAGGCATGATGAAATGCTGATAGCTGCGGCGGGACAGAAAGAAAGAGACCGCCGATCGAGGAGATCACCGACCATTTTGAGAAACTACTCGAGACCCTGTGTCCAAACCACCATTACCTGGTACGACATGCCTACAAAGATTGTGGGTTGCTTAGGAAGTTCCTAAGCAAAGGAGCACCACCCGAGAAAGGGGTCGAGCCCCACCAGGATGGTGAGCAGGAGAAAGCGGAGGTCGCTTTCCCTGACGAAACCGGGTGTTTGCTGATCTTTGATGGGACCAACTACTACGCGTAAAGGAGGCATTAGAAGTCGTAACGACGTGAGGTACTCTATGCTCGGACAACGTCCTCGACCTTCCTTGAATACTTTGACCACACCCTTACCTATGACCGCTCTGACCACCGAGAGCACATCCCCTGACCTAGGCGATACTCACTCATCGCCAACCCTATTATCAGATCAGTGCGACTGACAAAGGTGTTTATGGATGGGGGAGCGGGCTCAATATCCTCTACTCCACCATGCTCGACGTTGTGGGCCTCGATCGGGGATGCCTCCAACCGACTAGAGGGCCATTCCATGGAGTCGTATTAGGAAGGAGGGCGACACCATTCAGGCGAATTGATCTCCTCGCTAGCTTCGGGACGCCAATCAACTTCAGGACTGAAACCCTAACCTTTGAGGTAGTCGAGTTCTAGGGGACTTATCATGCCATCCTCGGGCGACCATGTTACACGAAATTCATGTCTATCCCAAATTACACCTACCTGAAGCTCAAAATGATAGGCCCCGCGAGTACCATCACCGTAGGCACCATAGTGTGCCATGCATATGAGTGCGAGGTTGAGTGCTGCGACTTGGTAGAGGGAGTCGTCACTAATCAGGAGCTCTCAGAGATGCTCCAGACCCTAGACGAGCAAGCACCCGATGCGAAGAGGACAGGCATAAATTACAAGCCATCAAATGACGTAAATGAGGTGCCCATGGACCCCGAGCGTGCCGATAGATGGGTGGTGTGCATCAAGTCAAACCTTTCTCAAAAATAGGAAAGCGCACTCGTCGACTTCCTTCGCATGGAAAAGAAAATTTTTCCTAGAAACCCTCCGACATGAAGGGTATCTCAAGGGAGGTCTCTGAGCAATGTTTATGGATCAATTCCATATCTAAACCGGTGAAGTAATGACTATTCCACTTCGACGAAAAAAGCGCAGGGCCATCGCAGAAGAGATAAGCAAGTTTCTCGTGACCGGTTTTATCCGAGAAATTAACTACCCTAAGTGGTTGGGCAACCCTGTGTTGGTCCAAAAGAAAAACGGGAAATGGAGAATGTGCGTCAATTACACCGACCTAAATAAGGCATGCCCAAAGGATCCATTCCCCCTCCCGCATCGATCAGGTGGTCGGTTCCACCTCAAGTTATGAAGTTATGAGTTTCCTTGATGCTTACCTGGGATATCATTAGATCACGATGAAGGAGTCTGACCAACCGACAACAACCTTCACCCCTTTTGACTCGTACTGCTATGTGAGAATGTCGTTCGGTCTGATAAACGCGGGGGCCACATTCCAGCGGTGCATGATCAAATGTTTTAGTGACCTCATCGGAAGAACCATAGAAGCATATGTCGACGACATCATGGTCAAGACCAGACGGTTTGAAGGCCTCATGCATTACCTAAGAGAAACATTTGATAAGCTAAAAGCCAATGATACCAAGTTGAACCCTGAAAAGTGTGTCTTTGGTGTCCCAAGGGGCATGCTGCTCGGCTTTCTGGACTCCGAGCGGGGTATTGAGGCCAATCCATAAAAAGTTTCGTCCATCACGAATATGGGGTTTATACATGATCTCAAGGGAGTCCAGCGAATCATGGGATTCTTGGCCTCCCTCAACCGCTTCGTGTCGCGCCTCAAAGAGCGCAGGCTACCGCTCTATAGGCTGCTGAGGAAAACTGACCGTTTCGAATGGACGACAGAGGCGCAATAAGCCATTGACAACCTTAAGAATCTCCTAACCCAAACTCCCATTCTAGTCTCGCCGGAGGATAAGGAGCCGCTCTTACTCTATGTTGTAGGGACTACTCAAGTAGTCAGTTCGGTGCTCGTTGTCGAAAGGCAGGAAGGAGAAGGCGTACGCCCGCTTTAGTGTCCCTTCTACTTCGTGAGTGAGGTCCTCACAAGCATGAAAACTTGCTTCCCCTAGGTACAAAAGCTCATGTACACTATCTTAATTACTAAACGGAAACTTAGACACTACATCGAATCGCATCCCATCACTATGGTGACGTCATTCCCCTTGGGTCAAGTGACCCGCAATCCGGACATTTCTGCGAGGATCGCCAAATGGGCTCTTGAGTTGATGGGATATGGGATCTCTTACAATCCACGAACAACGATCAAATCACAAATCCTCGCCGACTTCATCGCGAAGTGGACCGACACTCAAATGAAGTCGGCTCTGACCAACAAGAAATGTTGGATCGTGCATTTTAATAGGTTGCTAATAAAGGAGGGGGCCAGTGGTAGCCTCGTCTCCAATCCACCATCAGGGGAGCAGCTGCGAGACATCGTGCGACTCCGTTCTCAAGCTGAAAGGGAATTAGGCTTACACCTATTTCCTAATTGATTTTGGTGGTTGAATTGCCCAACACAAATAATTGGACTAACTAGTTTGCTCTAGTCTATAAGTTCTACAGGTGTCAAAGGTTCAACTCAAAGCCAATACAAAGATTAAAAAGGGTTCAAGAAGAAAGGAGCAAAGGAAACCGAAGTGCTCCCTGGTCTGGCGCACCGGACTGTCCGTTGTGCCACCGGATAGTGTCTGATGCACCACCAGACAGTGTCCGATGTACCAGGAAGATCGACTTCAAACTCTTCACCTTCGGGTTTCCCAGGCGCACCTCCGCTATAATTCACCGGACTGTCTGGTGTGCCACCGGACTGTCCGGTGCGCCAGCAGAGCAACGGTCATCTGCGCGCAACAGTCGACTCTGCAAAGTGAACAGTGCAATTCAGATGTCAGAGCAGACGGTCAGAGGGGCACCGGACTATCCGGTGTCGCACCGGACTGTCCAGTGTCACATGAGGACAAAGCCTCCAATGGTCGACCAGCTCCAAGCCCTAACGGGAGGATGACGTGGCGGCGCACTGGACACTGTCCGGTGGCGCACCGGACTGTCCGGTGCGCCCTTCGCCAGCAGCCTTCTCCAACGTCTACAATTTGGTTGGTGGCTATAAATACCACCCCAACCGGCCACTTCAAGGTCTGGGAGTGAGAGCACCTAGAGGGGGGGTGAATAGGTGATCCTGTAAAAACTTAAACTTAAAGCCACAAAAACTTGATTAGAGGTTAGCACAATTAAGCCAAGTGGCTAGAGAGGAGTTCTTGCAAAACACAACAACCACACGAAGATCAACATAGATAGACTCAGTGGTTTATCCCGTGGTTCGGCCAAGTACAAAACTTGCCTACTTCCACGTTGTGGCGTCCCAACGGACGAGGGTTGCAATCAACCCCTCTTAAGTGGTCCAAAGACCCACTTGAATACCACGGTGTTTTGCTTTGTTCACTATATCCCGCTCGCGAGGAATCTCCACAACTTAGAGTCTCTCGCCCTTACACTTTGATGTTCACAAAGAAGCATGGAGTAAGGGAGGGATGAGCAACACACACAAGACACAAAATCAGAGCGACAACACGCACACAAGTCGCAACAAGAGCTCACAACACAACCCGACGAGTTCACAACTCAAATAGAGCTCTAGATGCTATCACAAAGAATCAAATGCGCGGAATCGAGGTCTTGGTGCTTTAGAATGCTTGGGGAATGCTTGGTGTACTCCTCCATGCGCCTAGGGGTCCCTTTTATAGCCCCAAGGCAGCTAGGAGCCGTTGAGAGCATTCTAGGAAGGCAATTCTTGCCTTCAGTCGCCTGGCGCACCGGACAGTCCGGTGCGGATCTCTTTCCTTATTTGGCGAAGCCGACCGTTGCAGATTCAGAGCCATTGGCGCACCGGACACTGTCCAGTGCCCCCTTCTAGCCGTTGGCTCGGCCAAGCGTCACGCGAGGAATCCTCGGCCGACCGTTGGCCCGGCTGACCGTTGGCTCACCGGACAGTCCGGTGCACCACCGGACAGTCCGGTGAATTATAGCCATACACCGTTAATCATCTCCCGAGAGCAACGAGTTCGTCGGTGAATGGCTCACCGGACAGTCCGGTGCACCACCGGACAGTCCGGTGATTTATAGCCGTACACCGCCGTCGAAGTCCCGAGAGCAGCAAGTTCGCCAGAGCCAGCCTGACGCACCGGACACTGTCCGGTGCACCACCGGACACTGTCCGGTGCACCCAGACTGAGCAGACTTTGGCTGAACAAAGCCATCTCTTTTCTAATTCGATTTCTCCTGTTTCCAGCACTTAGACACAATACATTAGTTCTAAAAACAATGTACTAAGTCTAGAAACATACCTTTAGACTTGATTTGCACTTTGTCCATCAATTGGCATAGTTTTTCACTTAAGCACTTGTGTTGGCACTCAATCACCAAAATACTTAGAAATGGCCCAAGGGCACATTTCCCTTTCAATCTCCCCCTTTTTGGTGATTTATGCCAACACAACAAAAAGCAACTAAAGGAAGTGCAACATCAATACAAATGAAAACTCAATATTGGTTTGATTCAAATTTGGCATATATGGATCACTCTTTGCCACCACTTGGTTTTGTTTTTGCAAATCAACCTCAATCTCCTATCTCTAATTCAAACACAATTGTATAGACATAAAGAGAGTTGCTCCAAGAGAAATTGATCAAAGATTTCAAAAACTCCCCCTTTTCCCATAATCAACCATTCTCCCCACAAGAGGCCAACTTTTGACAAGAGAGACAATAATAGAGTTTTGACAAACCAAAAGCTCTATTCTACTATTTTCAAAATTTCTCAAGTGGTAGCTGATCCATTTATTGCTTTGGCCTTATTTTCTCCCCCTTTGGCATCAAGCACCAAAACGGGATCAATTTTGGCCCTAGAACCCCATTGCCTCACCAAAATCTTCAAATAGGAGTACAAAGGCAATAAGGATATTGAGATGAACTTGGAGTAAGTTACCCTCTCATCGGAGTGCAGTGGAAGTCTTTCATGGTCCAAGTCCACCTTTCCCTTTCAATCCACCTTTGAGACTAAATCAAGCAAACTCAAGCACATGGTTAGTCTCAAAGGGTCAAGTTGTAGCACATCTCCCCCTAAATATGTGCATCACTTGCAAAAGGACTTGTGAGGACCGGGGAGTGTTTGTACAACTTGAGCACCATAAATAAACAACAACATGCATAAGGAACATGATCAAAGCATAATACACATGTATGCTACAAGTCAATCCAAGTTCCGCGAATCTAAGATATTTAGCTCACTACGCAGCTTGCAAAAGGTCTTTTCATCTAAAGGTTTGGTAAAGATATCGGCTAGCTGGTTCTCGGTGCTAATATAAAACACTTCGATATCTCCCTTTTGCTGGTGGTCTCTCAAAAAGTGATGCCGGATGTCAATGTGCTTTGTGCGGCTGTGCTCAACAGGATTTTCCACTATGCGGATAGCACTCTCATTGTCACAAAGGAGTGGGACTTTGCTCAGATTGTAGCCAAAGTCCCAGAGGGTTTGCCTCATCCAAAGTAGTTGCGCGCAACACTGTCCTACGGCAACATACTCGGCCTCAGCGGTGGAAAGGGCAACGGAGGTTTGTTTCTTAGAACTCCATGACACCAGGGACCTTCCTAAGAATTGGCACGTCCCTGATGTACTCTTCCTATCGACCTTACATCCAGCATAGTCGGAATCTGAATATCCAATCAAGTCAAAGTTAGACCCCTTTGGATACCAGATCCCGAAGCAAGGAGTAGCTACTAAATATCTAAGGATTCGCTTCACGGCCACAAGGTGACACTCCCTTGGATCGGATTGAAATCTAGCACACATGCATACACTAAGCATAATATCCGGTCTACTAGCACATAAATAAAGCAAAGAACCTATCATAGACCGGTATGCTTTTTGATCAACGGACTTACCTCCTTTGTTGAGGTCGGTGTGTCCGTCGGTTCCCATCGGAGTCTTTGCGGGCTTGGCGTCCTTCATCCCAAACCGCTTTAGCAAGTCTTGCATGTACTTTGTTTGGGAGATGAAGGTGCCATCCTTGAGTTGCTTCACTTGGAACCCAAGGAAGTAGTTCAACTCGCCCATCATCGACATCTCGAATTTCTGCGTCATCACCCTGCTAAACTCTTCACAAGACTTTTGATTAGTAGAACCAAATATTATGTCATCGACATAAATTTGGCACACAAAAAGATCACCATCGCAAGTCTTAGTGAAAAGAGTTGGATCGGCTTTCCCAACCTTGAAAGCATTATCAATTAAAAAGTCTATAAGGCATTCATACCATGCTCTTGGGGCTTGCTTAAGTCCAAAGAGCGCCTTAGAGAGCTTACACACGTGGTCGGGGTACCATTCATCCTCGAAGCCAGGGGGTTGCTCCACGTACACCTCCTCCTTAATTGGCCCGTTGAGGAAAGCGCTCTTCACATTTGAAGCATGAGCGCTTCCCCTTCGTCTTGGTCTTGTTAGGATGCCCCTTGCGACCCTTTAGCGCCGTCTTGAAGCGCTTGATGATGAGGGACATCTCTTCATCATTTAGTCCCGCCGCCTCAACTTGCGCCACCTTGCTAGGTAGCGCCTCCTTGCTACTCATTGCCTTGAGAGCAACGGGTTGAGGCTCATGGATTGGACCATTCAACGCGTCGTCCACGTATCTCGCCTCCTTGATCATCATTCTCCCGCTTACAAACTTCCCAAGTACTTCTTCGGGTGACATCTTGGTGTACCTAGGATTTTCACGAATATTGTTCACAAGATGTGGATCAAGGACAGTAAAAGACCTTAGCATTAGGCGAACGACGTCGTGGTCTGTCCATCGCGTGCTTTCGTAGCTCCTTATTTTGTTGATGAGGGTCTTGAGCCGGTTGTATGTTTGGGTTGGCTCCTCTCCCCTTATCATTGCAAATCTCCCAAGCTCGCCCTCCACCAACTCCATCTTGGTGAGCATGACGACGTCGTTCCCCTCATGTGAGATCCTGAGGGTGTCCCAGATCTGCTTGGCATTGTCCAAGCCGCTCACCTTATTGTACTCTTCCCTGCACAAGGATGCTAAAAGGACAGTAGTAGCTTGTGCATTTTTATGGATTTGTTCATTTATAAACATGGGACTATCCGAGCTATCAAATTTCATTCCACTCTCTACAATCTCCCATATGCTTGGATGGAGAGAGAACAAGTGACTATGCATTTTGTGACTCCAAAATCCGTAGTCCTCCCCATCAAAATGTGGAGGCTTGCCAAGAGGAATGGAAAGCAAATGTGCATTTGAACTATACGGAATACGAGAATAATCGAAAGAGAAGTTTGAGTTAACCGTCTTCTTTTTCTCGTAGTCGTTGTCGTCGTCCTTTTGGGAAGAAGAGGACTCATCGCTGTCGTCGTAGTAGATGATCTCCTTGATGCGCCTCGTCTTCTTCTTCTTCCCATCTTTTCGTTTGTGGCCCGAGCCCGAGTCGGTAGGCTTGTCATCCTTCAGCTCATTGACGAAAGACTCCTTCTCCTTATCATTGATCACAATCCCCTTGCCCTTAGGATCCATCTCTTCGGGCGATTAGTCCCTTCGTGAAGAGAACGACTCTGATACCAATTGAGAGCACCTAGAGGGGGTGAATAGGTGATCCTGTAAAAACTTAAACTTAAAGCCACAAAAACTTGATTAGAGGTTAGCACAATTAAGCCAAGTGGCTAGAGAGGAGTTCTTGCAAAACACAACAACCACACGAAGATCAACACAGATAGACTCAGTGGTTTATCTCGTGGTTCGGCCAAGTACAAAACTTGCCTACTTCCACGTTGTGGCGTCCCAACGGACGAGGGTTGCAATCAACCCCTCTCAAGCGGTCCAAAGACCCACTTGAATACCACGGTGTTTTGCTTTGTTCACTATATCCCGCTCGCGAGGAATCTCCACAACTTGGAGTCTCTCGCCCTTACACTTTGATGTTCACAAAGAAGCACGGAGTAAGGGAGGGATGAGCAACACACACAAGACACAAAATCAGAGCGACAACACGCACACAAGTCGCAACAAGAGCTCACAACACAACCCGACGAGTTCACAACTCAAATAGAGCTCTAGATGCTATCACAAAGAATCAAATGCACGGAATCGAGGTCTTGGTGCTTTAGAATGCTTGGGGAATTCTTGGTGTACTCCTCCATGCGCCTAGGGGTCCCTTTTATAGCCCCAAGGCAGCTAGGAGCCGTTGAGAGCATTCCAGGAAGGCAATTCTTGCCTTCAGTCGCCTGGCGCACCGGATAGTCCGGTGCGGATCTCTTTCCTTATTTGGTGAAGCCGACCGTTGCAGATTCAGAGCCGTTGGCGCACCAGACACTGTCCGGTGCACACCGGACAGTCCGGTGCCCCCTTCTAGCCGTTGGCTCGGCTATGCGTCACGCGCGGAATCCTCGGCCGACCGTTGGCCCGGCTGACCGTTGGCTCACCGGACAGTCCAGTGCACCACCGGACAGTCCGGTGAATTATAGCCGTACGCCGTTAATCATCTCTTGAGAGCGACGAGTTCGCCGGTGAATGGCTCACCGGACAGTCCGGTGATTTATAGCCGTACACCACCGTCGAAGTCCCGAGAGCAGCAAGTTCGCCAGAGCCAGCCTGGCGCACCGGACACTGTCCGGTGCACCACCGGACAGTCCGGTGCACCCAGAGTGAGCAGACTTTGGCTGAACAAAGCCATCTCTTTTCCAATTCGATTTCTCCTGTTTCCAGCACTTAGACACAATACATTAGTTCTAAAAACAATGTACTAAGTCTAGAAACATACCTTTAGACTTGATTTGCACTTTGTCCATCAATTGGCATAGTTTTTCACTTAAGCACTTGTGTTGGCACTCAATCACCAAAATACTTAGAAATGGCCCAAGGGCACATTTCCCTTTCAGGGAGCCCAAGCAACATTCCAAGTCATCTAGTTGACATTCTCAAGCCCTCCCAACCACATACATTCATTGATACATCCTATACACAAGATTTAGGCCACTACAACCAACACAAGTGCCACAAAAGAGAGAGCAAGCAAGAGAGAGCTTCTCATTTGAGTTTAGCACTAGTGCCTTGTGAGATTCATTGATAGATAGTGTGTACTACATCTTTGTGTTCATTTGCGCGTGGAGTTTTGACTCCCATTGAACTTCCTCCAAAGTTTTGGAGGCTTGTAAAAGCTAGCAAGAGACACCAAAGAGTGTGGTGGTCCTTGCGGGATCGAGAGTGATCCTTGAGAAGAAGAAGAGCTCACCGGTCTTGAGTGATCGGTGGAGAGAGGGAAAGGGTTGAAAAAGACCCGTGCTTAGTGGACTCCTCAATGGGGACTAGGCCTTCGAGGGTCGAACCTCGGTAAAATAAATCACCCGTGTCCATTGTGTTTATTGCTTGTGATTTGCTTGTTTTCCTTCACTCTAAGTTTTTTTCTTGCACTATTCTTTGCTAACCCATTTGGTGTTGCTTTAAGATAAATTCTCATTTAGTGAAGCAACACTTCGCAAGAAAGAACTTAAGTCGTTACTCTTCTCATCTAAGCCTTCTTGCTTTATTATCATAGACTTATTAGATGTATTGATTAATCACTTCCGCATTATTTGAAAGCTATACTCTTTACTAGCAAGAACTTAGTTTTTATACTCCGACAATTGTATATCTTGTTCTAACCACTAATCAAGGGATCTAGTTGGGGGATAAATTTTTAATTTTCAGGTTTCGCCTATCCACCCCCCTCTAGGCGACTTTCACAAGCCTCTAACAATGTGACCTATAGGAAACGGGTGACGCCTAAGAGGGGGGGGTGAATTAGGACTTCTAAAACTTTTACTAAACTAGGCCACAATTAAATCCCTAGAGCAAAACCTACGCATATAATCAAAACTAGAATGTGCAACCTAGGTTTTGTCTAAGTGTTGCTATCTCTACCGCAAAGGCTAAGTTTCAATCTACACTAAATAAGTATGAATACAAGATTGAAACTTAAATGCTTAATATAAATGCGGAATGTAAAGAGCTAAGTAGAGAAGCAAACTCTCGTGGATGACGCCGGTATTTTTACCAAGGTATCCGGAACCACGCAAGGTCCCGACTAATCCTCGTTGGTGCCCCTACGCAAAGGGAAGCCCACGCGAGGGCCAAGCACCACGGTCGAGTAACTCCGTAGAGAGCCGCGGGCCTTCTCCACGCGCAAGTGGTGCTCCGCTTCCGGCTCCTCTCGGACGCTCCCCGCCGTCTCCACTATCGAGCTTCCGGCCGAAACGCCGCGGGCCTCGTTCCCTCCGGTACACGGTGGCGGCCGTGACACAAACGCGGTTGTCACGGTCTCGCAAGACTCTCGCCCCACTCGGTACAATTTCAACGACTCACGCAAGAGCCGAGGGGTTGTGTAGTTTTACAAAACTCACTCAACTAACTAGGGTTCACCTAGAGCAAGCGCTAAAGCGGTCTAACTAACCTAAGCACTTCGCAAAGCACCTACGCTGATCACCGAGTGATTCTATTAAGCACTTGGGTGTTTAAGCTCTTGGAAATATGCACTATGTGCCTTGGTATGTTGCTTGGGCTCTCACACTTGAGAATGGCCGGTTGGGGTGGTATTTATAGCCTCCACACCCCCAACTAGCCGTTGGACAGAAAGCAGCAGCTTTCTGTCGTCGGGTGCACCGGACAGTCCGGTGCACCACCGGACACTGCACAGTAGATGTCCGGTGCACGCCACGTCAGCCGACCGTTGGCGCCTGTAGCAGTCGACCGTTGGATCCGACCGTTGCCGTCTGCCCATTGGCACACCGGACAGTCCGGTGCACACCGGACAGTCCGGTGCACACCGGACAGTCCGGTGCACACTGGACAGTCCGGTGCCACAGCCAGAGAGCGCCAGTCTGCGGCCTCTCTGCGCAGACTGTCCGGTGCCTCACCGGACAGTCCGGTGCACACCGGACATCAATGTCCGGTGCGCCACCAGGCGCTGGCTGACAACCCTCATCTTGGATTTCTTCGCTGATTTCTTCGAGCTTCTTTTGTTCTTGAGTATTGGACTCCTATGCATCTTTTTATGTCTTCTTTTGGGGTGTTGCATCCTCATTGCCTTGGTCCAATTCTCTTCGCATCCTGTGAACTACAAACACAAACACTAGAAAACTTATTAGTTCACAGATTGTGTTGTTCATCAAACACCAAAACTCAAATAGCCAAATGGCCCGGGGTCCATTTTCCTTACAATCTCCCCCTTTTTGGTGATTGATGACAACACAACCAAAGCAAGCAAATAATACAAGTATTTGAATGAAAATATGCAATTTACTTGCTAAGATGCATGATTGACCCCATAATGTGATATTATGGACTTAAGCCTCCCCCTAACTCCATAATTCACTTACTTCCTATTTTTGGACCAAATAACCAAAACCACTTGAAAAGCCATTTGTAGATATAAAGTTTTAAATAGGTGGTGTTTGGTGTTTGATATAGTTTTCATTGCTTTGGTCCCTAAACTTCTCCCCCTTTGGCATCAACCACCGAAAAGGAAGACATTAAAAGCATGTAGGAAGTAAATAAAGGCTTGCCCTCAACAAGAATTGAATCAAATGATATTGCTAGAAGGATATTAAGTTAAGCCATGAATGATACCACTTGTAGGAATCCTTAAAAGATTACTCCCCCTAAATGAGTATTCTCCTTTAGAAAGAGTTTTTCTCCCCCTTTAGAGATGAAGAAATACTCCCCCTAACAGAGATCCTCTACTTAGGAAAAAGCATGTGAAAAATTAGAGGTGCAAGACATGATTTGAAAAGACTAACTTCCCTTATGCATAGGTAACAGAATAGGAGTTAACTACTTATGCATTTTTAGCAACATGGAAGCATATGATATGAATTATAGTCTAATCAAATTTTGGAGAAGACATGTAAATAATACTGAAAGTAGTCTCAAAAGATACCAATTGAAAGTCAATGGTGAGCTTGAGAGACATGAGAGTTCTTGGAGATTTTGCAGTGGAAGATTGTTGTCTTTCTCCGGGGACTTCATTTTCCTTACAATGAGACTATCACATGAAATAGACTTGAAAAGGTGTTAGTCTCAAGGTGTTAGATTATAGAGTAACCTCCCCCTAAAGGTGTGCATACAAGTTTTGAATACTTGTAGGAGACATGCACTTTGATTTGATATCAAGAGGGGCAAATTATCCATAATCCAAACTTTGGCACATATAAGTTAAATGATACACTTGTGGAAATCAAAAATTTTCAATTGATGCATCATTTACTATGGAGTGATATAAAAGCTATGTGCCGTGCTTAAATAAACATTTTAAGCCATGTAGGTTTGCTTAAGTATATGAATTAAAAACAAGCAATCCTACCATATGATTTACCTAGTATGCATGATTTTAAACAAAAGTACATAACAAATGTAATACTAGGCAAGAAAGGTAAACTAGATAAAAGATAAATAGATACGCATATCTAAAAACGAGAAATATAATAAAACTAGTTACCTTAGTCATGGATGGGAAATTTGGGTCCAAAATTGTCACTAACCCACTTGGCAATAACCTTGATCCAATATGATGTATCCCATGATATACATCCCAATTTTGCCAAGTCTCCAAATTTCCCGCAGACCTTCGGTCCACTCACTTCCCTTTCGGGATCCAAACCTTCTTGGTGCTTTTCATGGTTGAAATTATCTCCTTTGGCACCCAGATGCGTTTGGCCCCCTTTCCTTTGTTGTCTTGCTTGTTGGTATTGATTGCTATCACCTTTCCGTTCTTTTTCTTCTTGATCAAATATGGTGTAGCATCCTTTTTGTTCACCTTTTTGATGTAGGTGTTGGAGATTTTACTTGATGGCTTTTGCTTGAGCTTTTGCCTTTGTTTATCCTCGGTCATCGCCTTGCATTGGAAAGACTTGTGGCCTTCCTTGTGGCATAGCCTACAAATCACAGTTTCTCCCTCCACAGGCTTGTTCACTCCCGCAGTGGTGTTATCCTGTGGAGGTCGGATTTGTTTGGCTTTGTCTTTCTTGTCATACAAAGCCTTGCCAAGGCGAGCCACTTCTTGCTTTAATTGTTCATTTTCCTTTGCAACCTCATCCGAACATGTCTCTACAACAATATTCTCAACAACGACTTGGTTGCAGGGGTTAGAATCATCAATTAAATCAAAGCAGGAAGTAGAAGCATCTTTCTTAATTATTTTAGGTATTTCAACTAAAGATGCTGCTGGGGTGCTACCAATGTTTTCTAGCTTAGTAGTTAGCTCATTATTGTGTATGCTAAGAATTTCCATTTTCTCTAGCAAATTTTCAATAGCTTCTTGGGAGCTAGCTAACTTAGCCTTAAGTTTTTCATTCTTTTTAATAAGGCTATCATCGGTAGCAGTGGATGGAGCACTAGATTCTAATAGCTCAATTTTAGTTGACAGCTCACTATTTAAGTTTGCAAAAGTTTCAAATTTTTCTAGCAAACCTTTGTAATCATTTTGAGAGCTAACCAACTTATTTTTCAAAGTTTTAAGTTGAGCTTTTTGCTTAGTGCAAACATCCTAGAAAAATTTTACGGCTTCCGCAAGCTCATCTAGAGAGGGCTTTCCCTCACCTTCATCATCACTACTACTTTCATCACTAGAGGATGGAATGCTTTTGTTACCTCTTGCCATAAGGCATTTGTGTGATGACCGTGATGATCGTGACGAGGACCGGTGGCTGCACGTCCTTGGAGGTTCATCTTCACTTGAAGAATCATCCCAAGTTCTAACACTTGTTAGCGCCTTGCCTTTGCTCCTCTCCTTTTTGGGCTTGGCCATATTTGGACAGTTGTCCCTGAAGTGGCCCTTCTCCCCACATGCGAAGCATCCTCTCTTCCTTTGCTTTTTCCTGTCAATGTTAAAGAGAAGATCCTCAACCTGCAGGGGCACACCCATTAGATTAATCTTGCGGATCATCCTCATTACCTTTCCGACGCGTCGGATTGTTTCTTCGTCCTCGGAGGATGATGTGCATGGTTGATTATCTTCATTATCATCACTTTCTTCTTCTTCCTCTTCTTCACTTGAGGAACTTGGAGTGGGAGCCTTCTTTTTGCCCTTCCTTTCATCACATGCAAAAGCATATGGCCTTGAGGAAGTTGGCTCCTCTTCCCGACTCATTTTTCGCGACATCTCAAAGGCCGCGATTTTCCCAATCACAATGGTCGGGGTCATGTTGCTCAAGTCCTCCATATTGTGAAGGATGGTGATGATGCTCCCATATCTTTGTTGTGGTAGCAGGGAGATTGTCGGGGACCATAATTAGGGGTACCCTCAAGACGCCTAATTCTCAGCTGGTAACCCCCATCAGCATAAAGCTACAGAGGCCTGATGGGTGCGATTAAGTCAGGGATCAGTCCATACGAGCGACTCGATCACGCCTCGCCCGAGCCTAGCCTCGGGCAAGGGCAGCCGACCCCGAGATGTTTCCGTCTCGCCCGAGGCCCCCTTTTAACGGCAGACACATCTCCGGCTCGCCCGAGGCCTTGCCTTCTCTAAGAAGCAACCCTGACTAAATCGCCACGCCGACCGACCGAGTCGCAGGGGCATTTAACGCAAAGGTAGCCTGACACCTTTATCCTGACACGCGCCCCCCGGCAGAGCCGAAGTGACCGCCGTCACTTTGCCGCTCCACTGACCGGTCTGACAGAAGGACAGCGCCGCCTGCGCCATTCCGACTGCAGTGCCACTTGACAGAGTGAGACTGACAGGCAGTCAGGCCTTGCCAAAGGCGCCATAGGAAGCTCCGCCCGACCCAGGGCTCGGACTCGGGCTAAGGCCCCGGAAGACGGCGAACTCCGCTCCGCCCGACCCAGGGCTCGGACTCGGGCTAAGGCCCCGGAAGACGGCGAACTCCGCTCCGCTCGACCAAGGGCTCGAACTCGGGCTAAGGCCCCGGAAGACGGCGAACTCCGCTCCGCCCGACCCAGGGCTCGGACTCGGGCTAAGGCCCCAGAAGACGGCGAACTCCGCTCCGCCCGACCCAGGGCTCGGACTCGGGCTAGGCCCCAGAAGACGACGAACTCCGCTTCGCCCGACCCCAGGGGTCGGACTCCGCCCTCGCCTCTGCCGAACGACCTCCGCCTCGCCCGACCCATGAGCTCGGGCTCGGCCTCGGCCATGCAGGACAGACTCGACCTCGGCTTCGGAGGAGCCTCCACGTCGCCCGACCTAGGACACAAGTCCACCACGTCAACAGGAAGCGCCATCATCACCCTACCCCGAGCCGACTCGGGCCGCAGGGAACAAGACCGGCGTCCCATCTGGCTAGCTCCGCCAGATAGGCAATGATGGCGCCCCGCTAGACCCATGACGACGGCTGCTCTCAGCTCCCTTACGGAAGCAGGGGGACGTCAGCAAGGGCCCAACCGCTCCGACAGCTGTCCCTCCGCCAGGCTCCGTTGCTCCTCCGACAGCCACAACACCACACCAGCTGGGTGCCAAGATCTCTCCGGCTGCCATATGGGCATGTACTTAGGGCGCTAGCTCACCCCCGCTAGACACGTAGCACCTTGCTACACCCCCATTGTACACCTGGATCCTCTCCTTACACCTATAAAAGGAAGGACCAGGGCCTTCTTAGAGAAGGTTGGCCGCGCGGGGACGAGGACGGGGCAGGCGCTCTCTTGGGGCCGCTCGCTTCCCTCACCCGCGTGGACGCTTGTAACCCCCTACTGCAAGCGCACCCGACCTGGGCGCGGGTCGAACACGAAGGCCGCGGGATTCCCACCTCTCTCACGACTCGTCTCCGGCCACCTCGCTTTTCCCCCCTTCGCGCTCGCCCACGCGCTCGACCCATCTGGGCTGGGGCACGCGGCACACTCACTCGGCGGCTTAGGGACCCCCCGGTCTCGAAACGCCGACAGTTGGCGCGCCAGGTAGGGGCCTGCTGCGTGTTGACGAGCAGTTTCCCGTCAAGCTCCAGATGGGCAGTCTCCAACGACCTCTCCAACCCGGGACGGTGCTCCGTTTCGGGAGTCTCGAGTTCATGTCTCTCGACGGCAGCTACGACATGATACTCCTTCCACCGCCGCGCGACGACGACAATGGCGGCCGACAGCCCGCCCACCGGCGGCGGAATCGACGACGTCTTCCCCGCGTGGTGGAAGAACAACATTCGAGCTCGCCCCGTCCTCTCCCCCGCCATCGGAGGAGGAGGCGGGGCAACCAAGGCCGAGCGGGAGGCCGCGCTCCATCGGCTGTCGAGCGAACCGACGTCCCTAGCGCCCCAACGGAGGGCGCGTCGGGCGTCAACCTCGCGTTTGAGACGAAGTCGAGCACCGTCCCCCGCGACACGCCAATCCCGAGCAAGTGGACGACGCCAGCACGCTCGCAGAGGGCCTGCAGGACGTCGCCCTCGTACCCAAGACGACGGCGCAATCAGTCCCCGACGTGACTATGTCGCTCCTCGTCGACCAAAAGGTACCGACTGATTCCCATCCTACGTCATTTCGACTCGGCCTCAACCCGCCTAGCGACCTCGCTTTGGCGGGCGCTCACGTTGAGGCGAGTGCAACCTCTCTGGGGTTTCGTATGCGGTCACCTTGGGACCGATTGACGGACGTCTCGACCTATGGGCCCTCTGGGTCCGGGGAAGATGATGATCCCAGCGTCTGTTGGGATTTCTCTAGATTTGGCAACCCCAGTGCCATGCGGGACTTTATGACCGCATGTGACTACTGCCTTTCCGACTGTTCCGACGGCAGCCGCAGCCTTGACGACAAGGACTGCGGCCCAAGCCGCGAATGTTTCCACGTCGAGCTAGGGGATCCCTCCGAAGGCAACCATCTCGGCATGCCGGAGGACGGTGATCTCCCTAGGCCGGTGCCTCGCGCTGACATCCCGCGGGAGCTAGCTGTGGTCCCCGTTCTGGCGGGGGGTCACGACCCACAGCTCGAGCAAGTCCGCGGGGCGCAGGCCAGGCTCGACGAGGGAGCAGGAGCGCTCGAGTCGATCCGCCGGGACGTCGGGCAGGTATGGGCGGGCCAACCCCCGGCCGGAGAAATACGTCACCTGCCCCAGGGTTTCCAGCACCGCGTCGCCAACGATGTCAGGGACAGGCCGCCACCCGCATCCAGCGGGGTCGGTCAGAACCTGGCAGCCGCAGCGATGCTCCTCCGCGCGATGCCGGAGCCATCAACCACCGAGGGTCGGCGAATCCAGGGAGAGCTCAAGAATCTCCTGGAGGGCGCTGCGGCCCGGCGGGCCGAGAGCTCTGCCTCCCGAAGGCAGGGGTACCCCTCGGAACCTCATGCCGCGACTTCCCGATTCATGCGGGAAGCCTCGGTCTACACCGAGCGCACGCGCAACACCGCGCCTGCGGCCCCGGGCCACCTCGGCAACGAGCACCATCGTCGCGACCGTCGGGCCCACCTCGACGAAAGGGTGCACCGAGGCTACCACCCCAGGCGTGGGGGACGCTACGACAGTGGGGAGGATCGGAGTCCCTCGCCCGAACCACCCGGTCCGCAGGCCTACAGCCGGGCCATCCGGCGGGCGCCGTTTCCGGCCCGTTTCCGACCCCCGACTACTATCACCAAGTACTCGGGGGAAACGAGACCGGAATTGTGGCTCGCAGACTACCGCCTGGCCTGCCAACTGGGTGGAACGGACGACGACAACCTCATCATCCGCAACCTCCCCTTGTTCCTCTCCGACACTGCTCGCGCCTGGTTGGAGCACCTGCCTCCGGGGCAGATCTCCAACTGGGAGGATTTGGTCCAAGCCTTCGCCAGCAACTTCCAGGGCACGTACGTGCGCCCCGGGAATTCCTGGGACCTCCGAAGCTGCCGGCAACAGCCGGGAGAGTCTCTTCGGGACTACATCCGGCGATTCTCGAAGCAGCGCACCGAGCTGCCCAACATCACCGACTCAGATGTCATCGGTGCGTTCCTTGCCGGCACCACCTGCCGCGACCTGGTGAGCAAGTTGGGTCGCAAGACCCCCACCAGGGCGAGCGAGCTGATGGACATCGCCACCAAGTTCGCCTCTGGCCAGGAGGCGGTCGAGGCCATCTTCCGAAAGGACAAGCAGCCCCAGGGCCGCCCGTCGGAAGATGCTCCCGAGGCGTCTACTCCGCGCGGTGCCAAGAAGAAAGGCAAGAAGAAGTCGCAAGCGAAACGCGACGCCGCCGACGCGGACCTTGTCGCCGCTGCCGAGTACAAGAACCCTCGGAAGCCCCCCGGAGGTGCTAACCTCTTCGACAAGATGCTCAAGGAGTCGTGCCCTTACCATCAGGGGCCCGTCAAGCACACCCTTGAGGAGTGCGTCATGCTACGGCGCCACTTCCACAGGGCCGGGCCACCCGCAGAGGGTGGCAGGGCCCGCGACGACGACAAAAAGGAAGATCACCAAGCAGGAGAGTTCCCCGAGGTCCGCGACTGCTTCATGATCTACGGAGGGCATGCGGCGAATGCCTCGGCTCGGCATCGCAAGCGAGAGCGTCGGGAGGTCTGCTCGGTGAAGGTGGCGGTGCCAGTCTACCTAGACTGGTCCGACAAGCCCATCACCTTCGACCAAGCTGACCACCCCGACCACGTGCCGAGCCCGGGGAAATACCCGCTCGTCGTCGATCCCATCATCGGCGACGTCAGGCTCACCAAGGTCCTGATGGATGGGGCAGCTGCCTCAACATCATCTACGCCGAGACCCTCAGGCTCCTGCGTGTCGATCTATCCTCCGTCCGAGCAGGAGCTGCGCCCTTCCACGGGATCATTCCTGGGAAGCGCGTCCAGCCCCTCGGACAGCTCGACCTTCCTGTCTGCTTCGGAACGCCCTCCAACTTCTGAAGGGAGATTCTAACGTTCGAGGTGGTCGGGTTCCGAGGAACCTACCACGCGGTATTGGGGAGGCCATGCTACGCGAAGTTCATGGCCGTCCCCAACTACACCTACCTGAAGCTCAAGATGCCGGGCCCCAACGGGGTCATCACCGTCGGCCCCACGTACAAACACGCGTTCGAATGCGACGTGGAGTGCGTGGAGTACGCCGAGGCCCTCGCCGAGTCCGAGGCCCTCATCGCCGACCTGGAGAACCTCTCTAGAGAGGTGCCAGACGTGAAGCGACACGCCGGCAACTTCGAGCCAGCGGAGACGGTTAAGGCCGTCCCTCTCGACCCAAGTGGCGACACCTCCAAGCAGATCCGGATCGGTTCCGGGCTCGACCCCAAATAGGAAGCAGTGCTCGTCGACTTTCTCCGCGCAAACGCCGACGTCTTTGCGTGGAGTCCCTCGGACATGCCCGGCATACCGAGGGATGTCGCCGAGCACTCGCTGGATATTCGGGCCAGAGCCCGACCGGTCAGGCAGCCTCTGCGCCGATTCAACGAGGAGAAGCGCAGAGTGATAGGCGAGGAGATCCACAAGCTAATGGCAGCAGGGTTCATCAAAGAGGTATTCCATCCCGAATGGCTTGCCAACCCTGTGCTTGTGAGAAAGAAAGGGGGGAAATGGCGGATGTGTGTAGACTACACTGGTCTCAACAAAGCATGTCCGAAGGTTCCCTACCCTCTACCTCGCATCGATCAAATCATGGATTCCACTGCTGGGTGTGAAACCCTGTCTTTCCTCGATGCCTACTCAGGGTATCATCAAATCAAGATGAAAGAGTCCGACCAGCTCGCGACTTCTTTCATCACGCCCTTCGGCATGTACTGCTATGTCACCATGCCGTTCGGTTTGAGGAACGCGGGTGCGACGTACCAGCGGTGCATGAACCATGTGGTCGGCGAACACATCGGTCGTACGGTCGAGGCCTACGTCGATGACATCGTAGTCAAGACAAGGAAAGCCTCCGGCCTCCTCTCCGACCTTGAAGTGACATTCTGGTGTCTCAAGGCAAAGGACGTCAAGCTCAATCCCGAGAAATGTGTCTTCGGGGTGCCCCGAGGCATGCTCCTGGGGTTCATCGTCTCCGAGCGGGGCATCGAAGCCAACCCGGAGAAGATCGCAGCCATCACCAGCATGGGGCCCATCAAGGACTTAAAAGGCGTACAGAGGGTCATGGGATGTCTCGCGGCCTTGAGCCGTTTCATCTCACGCCTCGGCGAAAGAGGCCTGCCTCTGTACCGCCTCTTAAGGAAGGCCGAGTGCTTCACTTGGACCCCCGAGGCCGAGGAAGCTCTCGGGAACCTGAAGGCGCTCCTCACCAAGGCGCCTATCTTGGTACCCCCAGCTGATGGAGAAGCCCTCTTGGTCTACGTCGCCGCGACCACTCAGGTGGTTAGCGCCGCGATTGTGGTCGAAAGGCAAGAAGAGGGGCATGCATTGCCCGTTCAGAGGCCAGTTTACTTTGTCAGCGAGGTGCTGTACGAAACCAAGGTCCGCTACCCACAAGTTCAGAAGCTACTGTATGCAGTAATCCTGACGAGGCAAAAGTTGCAACATTACTTCGAGTCTCATCCGGTAACTGTGGTGTCATCCTTCCCCCTGGGGGAGATCATCCAGTGCCGAGAGGCCTCGGGCAGGATCGCAAAGTGGGCGGTGGAAATCATGGGCGAGACAATCTCGTTCGCCCCTCGGAAGGCCATCAAGTCCCAGGTATTGGCGGACTTCGTAGCCGAATGGGTCGACACCCAGCTGCCGACGGCTCCGATCCAACCGGAGCTTTGGACCATGTTTTTCGACGGGTCGCTGATGAAGACGGGAGCCGGCGCGGGCCTGCTCTTCGTCTCGCCCCTCGGGAAACACCTGCGCTACGTGCTGCGCCTCCATTTCCCGGCATCCAACAATGTGGCAGAGTACGAAGCTCTGATCAACGGATTGCGAATCGCCATCGAGCTAGGGGTCCGACGCCTCGACGCTCGCGGCGACTCGCAGCTCGTCATCGACCAAGTCATGAAGAACTCCCACTGCCGCGACCTGAAGATGGAGGCCTACTGCGATGAGGTTCGGCGCCTGGAAGACAAGTTCTACGGGCTCGAGCTTAACCACATCGCCCGGCGCTACAACGAGACTGCGGACGAGCTGGCAAAGATAGCCTCGGGGCGAACGACGGTTCCCCCGGACGTCTTCTCCCGGGATCTGCACCAACCCTCCGTCAAGATCGACGACACGCCCGAGTCCGAGGTACCCTCGGCCCATCTCGAGGCATCCTCGATTCAGCCCGAGGTACCCTCGGCCCCCGAGGGCGAGGCGCTGTGCGTCGAGGAGGAGCGGAGCGGGGTCACACCTGATCGAGATTGGCAGACCCCGTACCTGCAGTATCTCCGCCAAGGAGAGCTACCCCTCGACCAAGCCGAGGCTCGGCGGGTAGCGCGACGCGCCAAGTCGTTCGTCTTGCTGGGCGATGAGAAGGAGCTTTACCACCGCAGCCCCTCGGGCATCCTCCAGCGATGCATCTCCATCGCCGAAGGTCAGGAACTCCTGCAAGAGATACACTCGGGGGCTTGCGGCCATCATGCAGCGCCCCGAGCCCTCGTCGGGAACGCTTTCCGGCAAGGCTTCTACTGGCCGACGGCGGTGGCTGACGTCACTCGAATCGTCCGCACCTGCGAAGGGTGTCAATTCTATGCGAAGCAGACCCACCTGCCCGCTCAGGCTCTGCAGACGATACCCATCACCTGGCCCTTCGCTGTGTGGGGTCTGGACCTCGTCGGCCCTCTGCAGAAGGCGCTCGGGGGCTACACGCACCTGCTGGTCGCCGTCGACAAATTCTCCAAGTGGATCGAGGTCCGACCCCTGAACAGCATCAGGTCCGAGCAGGCGGTGGCGTTCTTCACCAACATCATCCATCGCTTCGGGGTCCCAAACTCCATCATCACCGACAACGTGTGACACCCCAGGTGTCAGTTTCATGTTACGTCGGGAGATTAATCCTAATCTCGGATGCTCAATAAAAATTTCTATTTCTCGATCGTGCCTATCTCTATTTATCAGGCTTTCTCTTGGAAGTTCACCGAATTCAGAGTTAATCGATCGCGAGAAACAACCAATTTTGGAGCGTGTTAAAACTTTTAATTCTCGGAACTCATGCAGACTCGAAGATCATTCTCGAATTTTAAATCTCATCTGAAGCTCTCTAAATCAAACTCTCGACGACTATTATCTGGTCTGAGCCCGAATCTAATTCCTCAAAACTTCGATCTATGTTCGACTATTTTAATCCGAGTCCGTACTCTCAGACGGAATACTCGATATGTCATCCTCTCATCAAATTTATCCGACTCGGCCAAATGTCTCATGTCCGAACTGAATTTAAAACCCCGTATCGGTAGTAATTTTAAAATATCACGAGTCGCCTTCTCCGACTAGAAATCCAAAGTCGATCAAATCTTAGGATGATTTATTTTTCAATCACGCGTAGTGAATTATTGCCGAGCGAAATCAAATTAGACTCTCGACCGAATTAATCGCTCGACCGCCCATTTGTCCGAACTCTCGTTCACTCTGTTTTGCGTACCGACGAAATCCGCACGAGCCTTTTTCCGGAAAACTTTTAGCGCAGCCCGATTACATGTTTCGGGCCAAGCCCATTTAAAACCCAGCCCATTTGGCCCACTAAGAGAAACCCTAACCCTAGTGCCCCTTCTATAAATAGGACCCCTCTCCTAGCAAGTGGAGGCATTTTTGCACTCCCACCCTTAGAAAACCCACAGCCGCCAACAGCCTTTCTCTCCCTCCCCACGCCTTCTTCCTCCCTGGATTTCCCCACGCCAGCAGGGAGCACGACTCCTCCCTCCCATGGCCGCGACGCCCCCAACCGGCCGCCATCTTCCCCAAGTGCTGGCGCATGGGAGCCATGTCCCCTCTGCTCCCGTGATGGACACCGGGGCGCCCTCCTCTAGCCCATGGCCGCCAGGATCCATAGAGCAGAGCAGCACCTCTGCTCCTGCTTCCTTCCTCCGATGTTGACCGACACCATGGAGCTGAACCCGAGCCACCCCTCTCTGATCCAGCGCTCAAGGCTCCTCTCCCCCTCTCCCATCCATGGCGCCACAAATCTCCAACCGGGGTCCCTGTGCTCGGCGCTGGATCCCCATGGCGCACCAGCCCTGTGTTTTCCCCACGCACCTCCTCTTCATCCAGGCACGGGCGTTCCTCCCATGGAGCCAAGCTTCCCTCTATTCATTGCCGTAGGAACAGGAGCTCCCTTGGAGCAGGCCAACGCCTTCCCTGGGCATGCGACCTCACCAGCAGCTAGCGCTCGTCTCCATCTTCCTCTCCCATGGTGCCTGTCCTCGCTTCCTGTACAGCGCGCGCCCTTGCAAATCTTCGCCAGCACACCGAACTCGCCTCCCCTTGAGCAGCAACCATGACAACTTCGCTCTCTGGCGGCTCCCTGTTTTGCACAGTCCAGTGGACAGCACCACCCCTCCCTCCACTTCGGTTGAAGCATGCCCAACCCTATACAGCGCAGCTCCTCGCAACCGAGTTTTTCCCCCGTAGCCCCGCAACATTGGCGCTTCACGGGTGTCCGATGTAATGCCCGAGTGAAGCTCTATGTCATGAACAGCAGCGAAGTCACCGTCGCCGTGACCTCGCCTTCGTGCGCGGCTCGCATTGCTCCGCGTCGTCGTCGAGTCTCCTTGCAAGCTTGCGGTTTAGCTAAAACCTTGTTTGCGTGCGAGTGGGGAACCTCGACGAAGTAAGTAATGAAGAGTAAGATGTCCCTTTTTGTTTTCCAACTAATATTAGGCGATATATATTGTAATGTGTTGAATGTTGGTAGAGTTTATTATTCATGTGTAGTGGCGTGCACGAGTGTGCGAATCGGAGAAATAACTGAGTTATGTTGATTGGACATGATGTGTAAATTTAAAAATAGTAGGTTTGTGTGTAGGGTGTATTATTGAACATGTATGTCGATGTATTATAATAGTGATTGCGTTAAAGTCGTTTGAAGTATTTTAAATGCATGACGAAGATGGTTGCGTTCGACATAGGGAAAGAGACAGGTTGCGCGATAAAAAGGCTAGATTGATTTTATAGGTCGTATGAAAAATGTTCTATTAAGTGTATACGTCGAGTATGTTAAATGGATCCTACGTATGTAGAGTGTAGTGTATTGGCTAGGCGAAGAATATGGTGGTAGACGAATATGCGAGGATTTAATTAGTGCACGTAGGTGTGTGAGTGCCGTGGTGTGATATAGTAGTGGTGGCGTGAGATAGGTGTGCGGGTATATGCCGTGATATGGTTATACTCGCAACGAGAAAAGATGTACACATTGGGTAACACGACGCTTAGGTCGCTGTTGTATAATCGAATAAAGGATGTATTATTGAGCTGAAGTCAAAATATGGGGTACTAGTGGTACGCTAGGCCGACGATGTTCCAAATAAATGAATCAGTTGATGTGGTAGTTGTTGTGCGTGAATTATTGTTAGTAAGTAGTTAAATTACGAGCTATGTGAGAATCATGCTAGAAACTAGTATGCGGCGTATGACTGTGTTCATGTGGTAAATAATAGGTCAGTCGGTATTGTTGGTGTCATTGACGAATGGGGATGATTCCTGTTGTGCGATAAAATTTGAAAGGCAAGGAACATGGGTAGTGTGTCGATCAAGTTAACCGATAGGTTCCGTAAAAACACTTGTGATGCTTTGATGTGCATAATAAGATCAATGCCTTGTCGTCGTGGTCTCAGGAAATTTTCTGAAATGTGCTAGTGCTCTACTAATGGGGTTAAATGAACTTGAGATGTATTACAATAGCTGTGTGTCGCGCAGGTTATCCAAAAGTGGCGAAGGGTGGTGTATGTTGGTAATTGGGAAATAGCCACGTCATTAGCCAGCTCATGTTAAATAGGAGTCGATTTCGTTAAGTGTTTGTTATATATGTGTTGTCTCGGATTACGATAATAAGAGGCAAGCCGACGTGTAGGATGTATGGCGGCCTATGTTGTTGCGCTAGTTAGCCGAATTAATAGATGTGTTTGGGTAAGGTCGTAGTCACGGTGATTTGTTTGTTGTAGTCTAAATACGTATGTTTATGGTCGCGGATGAAAAGTATTAGTGCTCATGTGAGGTCTAAGTTAAAATGCAAATTATTGGGTGAAAAGCGCTTCGATGTTGATTTTCGTGGAGAACGCGTGGTTAATTGAGTATGGTAAATCTAACGCACTAAATGACTTGGATAAAATTTATGAGTCAACTTGATGGTCCTAATTTGACTAATTTAACTCTAATCAACGGTGAAGTGTTAGAATAATTTAAGTCTCTAGAACACGACTAATTCTGGAATTATAGAGAGGCTGAAAGTTAATGATTGCTGTTTTGGACTGCACACACTGTTTTCATTGTGCTGTTTGTTTGATGAATTAAATTATGTTTTCTGTAGAAAGGTTGTATAGAAGAGTTGTAGGTAACCTTATTATCTTGCTGGTACTAAAATTTTACAGCCCAAAACCTGATCGTTTAAGAGTTGTGCTTTTCACAAGTCCAGCACCTGAATCTGTCGAATTTCTGAACAGATTTCAGAAATTGCAATGGTTGATTAAGTTAATGTTGAAATCAGTTATTGGTGTTCACAAGAAAGTTGTAGACAACTCTATTATCTTACTTGTGTTAAAATTTGACAGCCACAGGTCTGATAGTTTAGGAGTTATGCTTTTTACAAATTCAGTAACTGAATCTGTCCAAATTCTGTACAGATTTCAGAAACTGTATTGTTTGCTTAAGTTAATGTTAGAATCAGTCCTTGTCAATTATAAGAAAGTTGTAGAGGCTTTTCTGATCTTGCTTGTGTTAAAATTTCATAACCATAGGACTGATAGTTTAAGAGTTATGAATTTTTCAAACTGGTTGCTGTGTTCTGTCCTCTGTCAGAACAGATTTCAAAAAACTGTAATGTTTGATTCGAATAAACCTAGAATCACTTCTTGGTGATTATAAAAGTTATGTAGTACTTTTCCCAAGCTTTCCAAAAAGTCTTGGATCACTCTTTTTGGTGATCTGAAGATTAAGTTATGAATGTTTAAAGTGTGAAGACTGAATCTGTCCAGTTCTGGACAGCAAAGTCTTTTAGTGTCTTTTATCCTTAGTTAAACATTGAATCGCCTTGAGATGTTTATAAATGATATGTAGGCAATTGCATTACCTTTCCAGGAAATCTGGAATCACTTTGTTTGGATGTATGAATCTTTAGTTGTGAATTTTTGAAGCTGCAAGTCTGAATCTGTCCAAATCTGGACAGAGCTGCTGTGTTTGCACAATCCGACCTTGCTAAGAGTCTAATCATATTGAGATGATAATACCAAAATTGTAGAACACTTTCTAAGCTTTCCAGAAAGTCCTAGATTGCTATTTTTTGGATTAATCTTTAAAAAGTTATGGTTAAAGCAAGTGACTGATGTGCTGCTGTCCTAAAATTCTGCAAGTGCTTAATTGATTGTTGAGTTGACCCTTTTTGCTAAAAATGCTTAGTTAACATTTAAGTAATGTAGACTTGCCATGACTAAGCGTAATAATGCACGTGTGTCATGTTTTGTATGTTTCTTGCTGTAGTTGATTGTGATAGAGGAGTCCATCGACATTGATGCATCGGTCCTCTATTAAACTTGTGTTTGTGATGCTTTTGTGTGATAAATAGAAGAATAATGAAAAGCCGTAGCAGGTTAAATAGATGCTCGTACTTATGGGGTCGTATTTGCGTTGCGTAAATATACAAAATGTTTGTCTTCTTTCAGTAGTGTTACTGTTGGGCGCTCGATGATGCGTAGTTAGCTGACACTAGTGTGTACGGTTATTTATGATGTCTCGCTACTTAGTATTTAATTCGCTAGCATGTACTTAAAGTATCTTGTGCTACTTTTATTTTATTCATACATATGCATCTTGCACCTCATATAGGACCGAGAGATGATGATCGAGCAACTGATGTGGTGCCAACCACAAGACACAGTTAGTGGATGACCTGAAGAATGATGGACATAACCAGGATTTGCTCGCCAAGCGAGTACCTCCCCCAGCAAACACTATCTAAGTGTTAAATTAAAGGCAAGCCCCGGTTTATGCATAACCTGTTATTTATGCTATTTTACTTCACTTAATGATTGTAGGATTGATTGTGCACTTAGGTGTAGGAATTGTTTGAAACCCTAGCTGCATGATCTCAGGAATCCTTTTGAGATGAATACTAGTGTGACAGGTCGAGTAGTTGCTTATTTAATTAGGATCTCGGTAGAAGACGAGTGATTTTTCTAGCACTCGCGCGAGATCAGGAAATTGATTGTACCCACTTTCACACTGTCATGATACTAGTTGGTGGACAACAATCCATGGGGATTGGTTGCCCACGAGATGGAAAATGGAATAAGGATTAACGTGCGGATACCTGTGTCAAGCGTTTGAACGTACTAAACACATACCGAGAAATATGGTAAATCGGTAAGCCTAGTACCTGAGTGAACCTGGCAGTGGACATATCCCCTCACGCGACCTGAGACGTAGTCTCCCATTCCGGTTATGGTGGGTACAAGTGCGGTCACTGCACGACGGCCAGTCGGGGTCAGTGAGGCATTGTACGCCAAGGCGGTGAGCCCTGATCTGCTGACGGGGAATCGATGGGGACGGTTGATGTGTGTGGGGATGGAGTGCCCCTGCATGTCGTGTG
This sequence comes from Zea luxurians, assembly GCA_029449295.1. Classification (NCBI taxonomy): domain Eukaryota; kingdom Viridiplantae; phylum Streptophyta; class Magnoliopsida; order Poales; family Poaceae; genus Zea; species Zea luxurians. Next base: position 80,635,963 of record JAOPSE010000003.1, on the reverse strand, counting down.
TTTAGGTTTACCTTGCAAGGATAAAAACTCGATTCGAATCGTCTGCTTCTCGCAGCTAATGAGACTGCTTGATCCATTGTACTGCATTGAGTAACAAGTGGAAATATGATGAGTTGATATAAGATGTTGATTGCTAATAATGTTTGCTACTATGTATGAGTAGATAGTACACATTTAGCCTTAAGAGAGTCATACTTAAATTGACAAAGTTAAAACTTGACTTAGAAACTCAGCTAGTGCTTTTGGCAACCAAACCCCACAGCCAAACAGCTGCATGTCTAGAGGTAGAGGAGTAGACTCCTCACACCGGGTAAGTCTAGCTGAGTATTAGTATACTCAGCCTTGCTTGTGGCACAATTTTGCAGGTACTCCTTAGGATGATTGATTGCTGGTGTGACTTGGCCTCCATCCCTGCCACCGGGATAGACGGTCGAGTGGGTTACTGCTTCCGCAGGAGAGGACCAGGAGGAGTAGCATGGCCAGGCTTCGCCATGTTACTTGGTTTTCTCCGTTAGTTATTTCCGCTGCATTAAAATTTATGGTTATTATTTCTGAAACTCCGTAATGTAATCACTAATGATACTTATTAAATTTGTGGTATTGTGCTTTATTGTATTTCTCTGTGCCTCACCTTCGTGTGAGCTAGTGGTATTCGATCCTGGATAAGTGGCCTCGTCGGACTAGATCCGAGGGACTGACGATTTATTCCTATTTAAGTGTGGTCTAGCCTTTAAGGCGGGACTTAGGCACTTAAGTTGGAATAATTCGGGCGGTTCCGCCACACAACGGCACCCAGTTCACCGGCAGAAAATTCTTGGATTTTTGCGAGGATCACCACATCCGGGTGGACTGGGCTGCCGTGGCTCATCCCATGTCGAATGGGCAAGTAGAGCGTGCCAACGGCATGATTCTACAAGGGCTCAAGCCTCGGATTTACAACGACCTCAACAAGTTCGGCAAGCGATGGATGAAGGAACTCCCCTCGGTGGTCTGGAGCCTGAGGACAACGCCGAGCCGAGCCACAGGTTTCACGCCGTTCTTCCTGGTCTACGGGGCCGAGGCCGTCTTGCCCACTGACCTGGAATACGGCTCCCCGAGGACGAGGGCCTACGACGATCAAAGTAACCAAGCTAGCCGAGAAGACTCGCTGGACCAGCTGGAAGAGGCTCGGGACAGGGCCTTACTACACTCGGCGCGGTATCAGCAGTCCCTGCGACGCTACCACGCCCGAGGGGTCCGACCCCGAGACCTCCAGGTGGGCGACCTGGTGCTTCGACTGCGGCAAGACGCCCGAGGGAGGCACAAGCTCACGCCCCCCTGGGAGGGGCCATTCGTCATCGCCAAAGTTTTGAAGCCTGGAACGTACAAGCTGGCCAACAGTCAAGGCAAGGTCTACGGCAACGCTTGGAACATCCAACAGCTACGTCGCTTCTACCCTTAAGATGTTTCCAAGTTGTTCATATACTCGCACCCACGCAAAGTTTAGTCAATAAGGAAGGGTCGGCCTCGCCTCGGCAAAGCCCGACCCTCCCTCGGGGGCTAAAAGGGGGGAAATCCCCTCTGCGTCAAAATTTTCCTCGAAAAAAATCTCTTTTACCAGAATATCTTTCGTGCTTTTTGACTACTTCGAAAAGTGGGTCCTGGAAACGACGGAGTACACGTAAGCAGCCAAGGCTGACCGAGCCGAGGGACTCCTACGCCTCCGGGATATGGATACCTCACTCATCACCTTCTGCGATAAGTAACTCGCGTTCGGATAAAGTGACTCCGCGGATCGAACAAGTCTTTACGCTCGGAAGCCCTTCTGCCGAAGCGATCCTTCGAGCCTTCTCGACCGAGTCGGTGACAGGGCCTCATGGACGGGTGAAAGTACGCGTAAGCGGCAAGGCCGACCGAGCCGAGGGACTCCCACGCCTCCGGGATACGGATACCTCACTCATCACCTTCCGCGAGAAGCAACTCTCGCTCGCACAAACATCCCTGCTACCGACAAAAAGTCCAGATACTCGAAACAAGAGGAAAAGAGACGCAGCTTTACAACGCAGCGAGGGTGTGTGTTCTGGCCTCGACGGCCGCACGAGGCACACAAGACAATCTGATCCTGCAGGCTCGGGTCTTGACGCTGGAAGGGGGCAGCAACACCCTCGGCATCGACGGCACCGTCGGCGAGGCCCGACCTAGCCTCGGACGGTGACGTGGTCCGAGGGTCTCCGCTCCGAAGGACGACGTCATCACCACGCCCGGGCAATCGCTGCCAAGGACTTCTCCGGGAATCCGGCCCGAGCAGGCGGCTCAGCCGGTCCCCCTGGGGCCTCGGCCAACCATCTTCTGAGGGCGCCAGCCCGGTCTGAAGCCTCGGCTGATCAACTCCGACGTCGATCCTGCCAACGGACAACCCGGCTAGGCTCCGGCCAACCAGGTTTCATTTTCGAGCCAACTTCGCCTCTGTTCATACTGATATCGCTACCCCTGGCCTCGGCTCGTCGAAGAGCGGCCGAGGGGTCTCTTTAACTAAGCTAGAGGAGCCTCGGACAGCAGGGCCGACCGAGCCGAGGGACTCCTACGCCTCCGGGGTACGGATACCTCACTCGTCACCTTGACACGGGGCGACTCATGCTTGGTGAAGCGGTTCAGATAGTCAACAGACGAGTCTTAGTGCTCAGAAATGAGGAAAAAACACGGCTCCGTGCTGAAGTTACATACATGTTCAGGCCCTGAAAGCCGAAATGAACAAAAAATCCTGGCATTCGAAGTGCCATTACAAACGGAACTCCGGTTCCCCCCCCCCCCCCCCGCAGGTACGAACAACCCCACTCGATAGGGGTGGGCCTACGGAGCAACAGAAGACCGACGAACGGCATGTCATCGCCCGCCCCGACAGCGGCGACGATGAAGACTTCTGTCTCGGGGGGCCGAACAGCAGCAGTGATGACCTCAGGGCGGATGCTGCTGCTGGGAGGCCCCCGCCCATGCCCGAACTCGAGAGGCAAGGACGGGCAGAAGGCCGTAGAGTTGGAGGTCAGTCCGTGGCCAGCCTTGGCTATCACGCCGGCGGAAGAACCTCTTCCAGTTGCCGTGGCAGACGCCGGCGCCGCGAGCGGCTCCGAAGCCACTCGCGTCCGAAGGCCAGGCACGCTGTAGATGCCAGCGCCACGGACGACGACCGCTCCTCCCTCCGATCACTGAGTAAAGGAGCGGGCCGCCGCCCACGCGGGGGCCGACCTCCACTCGGCACACTCCCCTCCCCAGCCCTGGTGATGAAAATCCTTGAGGCTGAGGGAGGGGCAGAGGCCGCAGCCCGGCTCGCTTTCCCCCACCATCAAGCCGGAGGTCACCATCTTGGGTGACCGCCGGTGGAGGGGTGCAGCCGGGCTGCATGATGAAAATCCTTGAAGCCGAACGATGGCTGAAAGGTACCAACTCCCACGGAGTTGCGTTCCTCCAACGATGGGGCGAAAAGACGGCGGTTTCCCCCCATCCGGGGGCTTGGAAGGTGGAAAGACACGGTGCATCAGGGAGGAAGAAGACATGGTCGCCTTACGAAAGGGGTCGCCCTCCTTTTAAAGGCGACTCTCCCTGCTTGCGCCCCCAACCGTCACGGGCTGAGTCTTCTCCAACACGCTCCAAAGCCCTCCTCTGCGGCGCGGGGGCTGGGTCCCGCATGTCATGCAGACCGGCTCCGAGCAGAAGAAGCCAAACCGCCGCGCGTGGTGCACGCAACCGCCCAGCGGTTACAAGTGACCCTCCGCTTTTGCCCAGACCAACGGGCGAAAGGGGCGGGCAGCCATGCAGGCGGCATGCAGCTGCGCCAAGTGGACGCGCTTCTTCGACTCCCGACACACCAGCATGGAGGCCTAGGCCCACGCGTCGCGCGACCGGCGCGCCGGATGCTGCATGCAAGCAACTGTACCACTTGTGCCACCACCGCGCCTCCTCGATCGCGGAACCAATACCGCGACTCGAGGCGACCCAGCGCGCGACCCAGCGGCGCCGGCCTGGCGTGGCGGCCAACGCGGCCAAAGGTGGGCCGGCAGTAATGACGGTGGCAGGCGCGCGGGAGCAGCGGACACGTCGTCAGCCAAGCTCACGTCCCATCTGGGGGCAGCAAGAGAACCCCCTCTCACGGCGTGAAGACAACGCGCCCGTGATCCGTTCCTCGAACGGCTCACGCACGCACAACGGCAGCCCCGCCAACTACTCGGCCCGTCGCATCAACTCCGCGGCTGGACAGACGGCGCTTCTGGCAGGAGCAGCGGGCGACGCTTCGCCTTCGCCGAAACAACCGCGCCAAAAAAGGTACGCCGCGTCGTTCGGTTTCGTATCCTTTTTCCTTTTTTCCTCTTTCTCTATCTCTTGCGACAGGGACCGGGAAAGGGGGATACCCCGAAAGGGATCCTTCCCCGTGAAGGAACTAGGCTCCGAGCCTCCTTACTGATCAGGGGTTCGAAGGCTGGCCCCCCGAAGGGTTCAACAGCCGCCTCAGATCGCGTGGGCCCTACACCCACTACTGGTTAGAGGTTCGAAGGCCGGCCCCTCGAAGGGTTCCACGGCCGCCTCAGGCTACTCGGGCTCCGCGCCCATTACTGATCAGGGGTTCGAAGGCTGGCCCCCGAAGGGTTCACAGTCGCCTCAGACACCGAACGAGGGATGACCAGGGGTACGTTCGATACATAACCGAGGCTCGGGCTGCGCTCCCGAGGTACCCTAGGACATTTCCGAGACCAGCGGGAGCGATTTTGTAACGGAATCCCATCGGAGGGAGGCATCGAGCCCTCGGACCCCGTCGCCAGGGGACCGGGTCCGGCAGATCACCCGCAGGTACTTTTGGGCGTGCCTCTGGGCCCCTAGCCGACCCCCAACGAACGGGGCACGGACGTCCACTCGGATTACCCGCTTGCAGCTCACCGGAGACACCATGTTCGGTGTCCATCGAGGGTAACATGGTGCTCTCCCCCCTCCTCCTTGCGGAAAGGCGACGTAGGGGCGTATGTAAAAAAGCCGAGTCTGTCCCTGATCGCCCTCTCGCCCTGTGCGGAGGCTCGGGGGCTGCTCTCGCAAACCCGGCTCCGGCCAAACCGTTGACAGCGTCAACATACCAGCCCGAGAACTTGGGCCCCGACCGTGCACCCGGGCTACGGACAGTTCGCATGAGGGAACTACCAGACCAGCCGAAGCATTACGCAAGGCATTAAGACCTCGAAGGAGTGAAACCACTCCTCCGAGGCCTCGGGGGATACACCCGGCGGGTGCGCTCGCGCGCACCCACCGGAACAAAATGCAACCGAGAAAGGCTGGTCCCCTTGCAAAAAAGTGCGACGAAAGCCTCCGAGCGAGTGCTAACACTCCCTTCGAGGCTCGGGGGCTACTGTCGGGGACCATAATTAGGGGTACCCTCAAGACGCCTAATTCTCAGCTGGTAACCCCCATCAGCATAAAGCTGCAGAGGCCTGATGGGTGCGATTAAGTCAGGGATCAGTCCATACAAGCGACTCAATCATGCCTCGCCCGAGCCTAGCCTCGGGCAAGGGCAGCCGACCCCGAGATGTTTCCGTCTCGCCCGAGGCCCCCTTTTAACGGCAGACACATCTCCGGCTCGCCCGAGGCCTTGCCTTCGCTAAGAAGCAACCCTGACTAAATCGCCACGCCGACCGACCGAGTCGCAGGGGCATTTAACGCAAAGGTAGCCTGACACCTTTATCCTGACGCGCGCCCCCCGGCAGAGCCGAAGTGACCGCCGTCACTTCGCCGCTCCACTGACCGGTCTGACAGAAGGACAACGCCGCCTGCGCCATTCCGACTGCAGTGCCACTTGACAGAGTGAGACTGACAGGCAGTCAGGCCTTGCCAAAGGCGCCATAGGAAGCTCCGCCCGACCCAGGGCTCGGACTCGGGCTAAGGCCCCGGAAGACGGCGAACTCCGCTCCGCCCGACCCAGGGCTCGGACTCGGGCTAAGGCCCCGGAAGACGGCGAACTCCGCTCCGCCCGACCCAGGGCTCGGACTCGGGCTAAGGCCCGGAAGACGGCGAACTCCGCTCCGCCCGACCCAGGGCTCAGACTCGGGCTAAGGCCCCGGAAGACGGCGAACTCCGCTCCGCCCGACCCAGGGCTCGGACTCGGGCTAGGCCCCAGAAGACGACGAACTCCGCTTCGCTCGACCCCAGGGGTCGGACTCCGCCCTCGCCTCTGCCGAACGACCTCCGCCTCGCCTGACCCAGGAGCTCGGGCTCGGCCTCGGCCATGCAGGACAGACTCGACCTCGGCTTCGGAGGAGCCTCCACATCGCCCGACCTAGGACACAAGTCTGCCACGTCAACAGGAAGCGCCATCATCACCCTACCCCGAGCCGACTCGGGCCGCAGGGAACAAGACCGGCGTCCCATCTGGCTAGCTCCGCCAGATAGGCAATGATGGCGCCCCGCTAGACCCATGATGACGGCGGCTCTCAGCTCCCTTACGGAAGCAGGGGGACGTCAGCAAGGGCCCAACCGCTCCGATAGCTGTCCCTCCGCCAGGCTCCATTGCTCCTCCGACAGCCACGACACCACACCAGCTGGGTGCCAAGATCTCTCTGGCTGCCACATGGGCATGTACTTAGGGCGCTAGCTCACCCCCGCTAGACACGTAGCACCTTGCTACACCCCCATTGTACACCTGGATCCTCTCCTTACGCCTATAAAAGGAAGGACCAGGGCCTTCTTAGAGAAGGTTGGCCGCACGGGGACGAGGACGGGGCAGGCGCTCTCTTGGGGCCGCTCGCTTCCCTCACCCGCGTGGACGCTTGTAACCCCCTACTGCAAGCGCACCCGACCTGGGCGCGGGTCGAACACGAAGGCCGCGGGATTCCCACCTCTCTCACGACTCGTCTCCGGCCACCTCGCTTTTCCCCCCTTCGCGCTCGCCCACGCGCTCGACCCATCTGGGCTGGGGCACGCGGCACACTCACTCGTCGGCTTAGGGACCCCCCGGTCTCGAAACGCCGACAGAGATAATCTTCCTCACAATGTCCGCATCACCTAGCTTATTAATGCCAATAGAGTTGAGCTCATTAATTATTAGATTCAAACGAGAGTACATGTCTCTAACAAGCTCATCATCTTTCATAGCAAAAGAATTGTACTCATTTAAGACTAGGCAATGATTTTGCTCACGGACATTGGATGTGCCGTCATGGAGCTCATGCAATTTTAGCCAAATCTCATTAGCAGTTTTCAAGGTAAATACTTGGTTAAAAATATCCATGCTAAGAGATTCAAACAAGCAATTTTTGGCTCTAGCATTTAAATGGATTTCTTTTTCCTTACTCATGGTGGGTTTCTCGGGATTCTTGAGGGGTTTCATCCCGTCACGAGTGACTCTCCAAACACCTAGATCAACGGCCTCTAGGTAACAAGCCATTCTAGCACTATAATATGGGAAGTTAGTGCCGTCGAAGTGTGGTGGCCTATGGGTATCCATCCCTTCCTCTAAAAAAGCGTCGGCTCTTTTAGCGGTGAAGCTAAAGCGTTTCAAAAGAGCCAAACCGGGCTCTGATACCACTTGTAGGAAACGGGTGACGCCTAAGAGGGGGGGTGAATTAGGACTTCTAAAACTTTTACTAAACTAGGCCACAATTAAATCCCTAGAGCAAAACCTACGCATATAATCAAAACTAGAATGTGCAACCTAGGTTTTGTCTAAGTGTTGCTATCTCTACCGCAAAGGCTAAGTTTCAATCTACACTAAATAAGTATGAATACAAGATTGAAACTTAAATGCTTAATATAAATGCGGAATGTAAAGAGCTAAGTAGAGAAGCAAACTCTCATGGATGACGCCGGTATTTTTACCGAGGTATCCGGAACCACGCAAGGTCCCGACTAATCCTCGTTGGTGCCCCTACGCAAAGGGAAGCCCACGCGAGGGCCAAGCACCACGGTCGAGTAACTCCGTAGAGAGCCGCGGGCCTTCTCCACGCGCAAGTGGTGCTCCGCTTCCGGCTCCTCTCGGACGCTCCCCGCCGTCTCCACTATCGAGCTTCCGGCCGAAACGCCGCGGGCCTCGTTCCCTCCGGTACACGGTGGCGGCCGTGACACAAACGCGGTTGTCACGGTCTCCCAAGACTCTCGCCCCACTCGGTACAATTTCAACGACTCACGCAAGAGCCGAGGGGTTGTGTAGTTTTACAAAACTCACTCAACTAACTAGGGTTCACCTAGAGCAAGCGCTAAAGCGGTCTAACTAACCTAAGCACTTCGCAAAGCACCTACGCTGATCACCGAGTGATTCTATTAAGCACTTGGGTGTTTGAGCTCTTGGAAATATGCACTATGTGCCTTGGTATGTTGCTTGGGCTCTCACACTTGAGAATGGCCGGTTGGGGTGGTATTTATAGCCTCCACACCCCCAACTAGCCGTTGGACAGAAAGCAGCAGCTTTGTGTCGTCGGGTGCACCGGACAGTCCGGTGCACCATCGGACACTGCACAGTAGATGTCCGGTGCACGCCACGTCAGCCGACCGTTGGCGCCTGTAGCAGTCGACTGTTGGATCCGACCGTTGCCGTCTGCCCATTGGCACACCGGACAGTCCGGTGCACACCGGACAGTCCGGTGCCACGGCCAGAGAGCGCCAGTCTGCGGCCTCTCTGCGCAGACTATCCGGTGCCTCACCGGACAGTCCGGTGCACACCGGACATCAATGTCCGGTGCGCCACCAGGCGCTGGCTGACAGCCCTCATCTTGGATTTCTTCGCTGATTTCTTCGGGCTTCTTTTGTTCTTGAGTATTGGACTCCTATGCATCTTTTTATGTCTTCTTTTGAGGTGTTGCATCCTCATTGCCTTGGTCCAATTCTCTTCGCATCCTGTGAACTACAAACACAAACACTAGAAAACTTATTAGTTCACAGATTGTGTTGTTCATCAAACACCAAAACTCAAATAGCCAAATGGCCCGGGGTCCATTTTCCTTACATGACCGAGTACAAAGCCCTCGTGAATGGCCTAATCATTACCATAGAACTGGGCATCCAATGCTTAGATGTCTAAGGGAACTCCCAACTTGTTGTAGGACAATTAATGAAGGACTCAGAGTGTCGTGACCCTAAGATGACAGCGTATTGTTAGGAGGTACAACGACTCGAGGACTGGTTCGACGACCTTGAGCTAAATCGAATCCCCTAGCGAGATAACTAAGCAGTGGATGCCCTCGCAAAAATAGCATTAGGACGATCGACCGTCTCGACGGGGGTCTTTGCCACCGACCTTTTTTGGACCGACCGTATGTTACGACGAGGCCAACTAGGAGGGCGGATAGCCCCCCAGACACATTGCCCTCCAACCCCGAAGCCAGTCGTGGAAGGAACAAACCTCTAGACTGGTCCTGCAGACAATTAGAGAGCGTTGTACCACAACTTCCTAACCAATGGCCTGCTTCCTCAAGACAAAACTGAGGCACAAATGCTTCATCGGTAGGCCAAGTCCTTCATCCTAATTGGGGAAGATCTCTAGAAAGGGACATATTAGGATAATACAGCTATGCATCTTGATCGAACAGGGAAGGCATCTCCTAGATGACATCCACAACGGGACCTGTGAGCACCACGCTACCCCGAGAAGCCTCGTGGGAAATGCTTTCTAGCAAGGCTTCTACTGGCCAACCACAATATCGAACACACACAGATGGTGAGAACATGCGAAGGATGCCAATACTATGCGCGATAAACCCATCTACCCATGCAGGCGCTCCAAACCATCCCTATCACCAGGTCGTTTGCTGTTTGGGGACTCGGTATGGCCGAACCTCTCATAAAGGCACCCGGGGCTACACACACGTCCTGGTCATGGTTGATAAGTTCACCAAGTGGATCGAGGCATGGCCTATCACGAGGATCACCTCCGAGCAGGTCATAAAGTTCGTCACCATCATTATCCATTGTTTCGGGATACCAAACTCGATTATAATGGATAAGGATACGTAGTTCACCGGGAAAAGATTCCTAGAGTTCTACGACAAATACAACATCCATGTCGATTGGGCCGCCATGACCCACCCCGTGCGAATGGACAGGTCGAGCGGGCTAACGGGAAGATCATGCAAGACCTCAAATCTCAAGCTTTCACTTGTCTCAAGCAACTCGGACAATGGTGGTTTCACTTGTCTCAAGAAATTTGGACAACGGTGGCCGCATGTGCTAACCATAGTCCTTTGGAGCCTAAGAACAACTCTGAACCGCTCAACCAAATACATGTCATACTTTATGGCCTATGGAACCAAAGCGGTCTTCCCCACCGACCTCAAGTACGATGCCCCAAGGGTAAAGCTATATACGAGCGAGCAGAATTGAAAGGGAAATGGGCTTAATCATTTCCTATAATCGATTTTGGTGGTTGAGGTCCATCACAAACCACATGAACTAACTAGTTTGCCTAGATGTCCTTTATCTCAGGTGTATAAGGTTCAACACAAATCAAGAAAGAAATTAAGTTGGGGACTCAACAAAGTTTGGAGCAAGACTTGAGCGTGTGTTGCCAAGTGGCACATCGGACAGTGTCCGGTGCCCTAGGCCGAGCTGCACTCAAACCAGCCACTCTTGGGTTTTCCAGGGCGCGGTCCGCTATAATTCACCAGACTGTCCGGTGAGCCAATGGAGCAACGATAACCTGGCGCCAACGGTCAACTGCCGAAAGGAACAGTGCGCGTCAAAGGTCAGAGCAGAGAAGTCAGAGCACACCGGACATGTCCGGTGTGGCACCGGACTATCTGGTGCAGCTATAGGACAAAGGGTTCCAATGGTCGATCACTCCAAACCCCAATGGGCGTGCTAACGTGGCACGCACCGGACAGTGAACAGTACCTGTCCGGTGCACCACCGGTCTATCCGGTGTGCCCATCGATAGCAAACTCAGCCAACGGCTAGGAAGTGGTTGGAGGCTATAAATACCCCCCAACCACCTCCTTCAATGGCATCCAAGTTTTTTGAACTCCACATTCATTACAAGAGAAAAAGACTTCACTCCAAGACACATTCCAAAGATCAAATCCTCTCCAAGTCTCAAAATCAACTCAATCGCTTAGTGACTTGAGAGAGAGTGTGTTTTGTGTTCTTTTGTTGCTCTTGTTGCTTGGATTGCTTTCTCCTTCCCATTCTTATTTCTCTAAGTGCTTTGTAAAGCTAGCAAGAGACACCTAAGTGTGTGGTGATCCTTGCTGGGTCTTAGTGACCCAAGTGATTAAGGAGAAGGCTCAACCGGTCTAAGTGACTGATTGAGAGAGGGAAAGGGTTGTAATAGACCCGGCCTTTGTGGCCTCCTCAACGGGGACTAGGTTCTTTGGAACCGAACCTCGGTAAAACAAATCACCGTGTCCACTTATTGATCTTCACTTGATTTGTTTCCCCTCTTTCCTCTCTCTAAAGTTCTCTTGCTCATATTGATTTGAGTTTGCTCCCAAACGTTATCCGCATTTATTGAGCAACTCTAAGTAAAGAGAACTATCTTTCGAACTTTGATTTAATTCTAACGCTAACCCTAGCCTTAGTGCGAGTTTAAGTTTATAAATTTCAGGTTTTGCCTATTCACCCCCCTCTAGGCAACTTTCAAGAATGAGTCAAACTTGAAAGACGCATGGGACCAACTCGGAGAAGCTCACGATGTAGCACTCTTGCGTTCGGCAAGGTACCAACATGCACTGCGAAGGTACCATAGCCGCTGCATTCAAAGAAGGACCCTACAAGTAGGAGACTTAGTGCTTCAACGGGTCCAGACTAACAAAGATTTGTACAAACTGTCCCCACCATGGGAGGGGCGATTCGTAGTCCGAAATATACTTCGACTAGGCACCTACAAGTTGTAGGACGAAAAGGCAAGGACGCTCGCCAACACATGGGACATCGAGCAACTACGACGATTGTATCCATAGCAAAAGCCCCAATGCCCCCAAGACTACTTGCTCCGGACCATGGGTAGGATGCCTTAAGGCTCGGGGACAGGGGAGCACCAGGGAGCACCAGAGAACTAGCCTTCCTTGTCGAACAATTTATGTGTCCTTCTGGTAGGCATTACATTTATATCCTTCCAATAAGCATGATCGCACTAATATATGTTTTTCTCTTTGTTGTCTACTCGACTCCTGTAGGGTCTCAATAAAATCGAAGGGAGCGAAAACTGACCAGATCACCCTTCGAGAGCGCCCCAACCCAGAGAACTAAGCAAACACTATGGGCTCGCTTTCCGGTAAGCACCCGAACCTGTTCAAATTCCTTTGGTAGGGACCGAAAAACGAAAGGCTCATGGCAAAGCAGCCGTGAATTCTAGAGTTCGAAGGCCGATTCGTGGAGGGCTCATGGTCGCTCCAACAAAAATAAAGCAAGGGACAGCCAAAGATGGGCCACTAGCGGCCGGGACCTTGACGTACAAAATGTTAAGGGCATCACCACCTCATGTTCGAGTCTTGGGAAAGGCTGACTCATGGTTAATCACGGAGAGAGGCAGCAAGCTGTCGGTCCCGATCGAACGGAATCGACAACTATATGAGTCGAGTGTCTGGGAGTATGAGGACAGTCCCTAGCGGATTACCCATTTGAAACTCATTGAGCGCAATTGCTATCCCATCAAGGAAAGTGTGGTACAACTCACCTTTCCCCATTCCCACGAAGGGGATGTGAGGAGGAGAGTAAAACTAAAAAGACGGGATGAGCCTCCCATACGAACCCCTGCACCTAGCAGGGGCTCGCCCCGCACGAGTATGACAGATGGGTGAAAGTTGCACGGAAAGCACCCCCATACCAAAAAGGGCTCGAGATAAAGCAGGTTCAGGGGGCCTGAAATCCATACGCGTCATTAGAGCAGTTAAGTCACACGTGGAGCCACAGAAGATTACGAATCACGAAACTATGGACGATTGCGTACTATTTTCTTCACAACACCGCCCCGAGCACGGCGTTCGCAACAACATCAAAATCACCTAACAACATCAAAATCACCTAACAACAGGAGACACAAATCGTAGTCCCCATCGAAGTGTAGCAGCACAATGGCGAGAGCCACTGCTGCGCTCCGGTGAAGTTCTGAGCTCCACGATCTCACACACATGGGCCAAGACATCAAGGAGACGCAAATCGTAGTCCCCACCGTGAACGCGGGCAACCCTCGTAGCCTGCTTCACGCACAAGTAAAGACTCGAAAGCTCAGGCTCTAGCGAGCACTACGAACAATGTCGCCCACAAGAACGAAAAGCGATGGATCATTTTTTTCATTTTTTCGATAACTCAAGCCGAAGCACGTTCAACATGGGGTCAGTGAGCGCTACGAATAATATCATCCATAGACAACCTATCTACGACGCAACTTGCTGCCTCGTCATAACACTATAACATCTCCTCCATACCCTCATCTGGGAGGGCTGACGACCTCCCATAGGTTGCAATTGAATTGAAGCTCCCCAACGAGCAGAGGCACGACAATGCCCCGATGGACGCCGAAACCTACAACACCCCGGACGCATCACGGGACGTTGTCTAAACGCTCTGCCAGAGAGGAACCGCGAGCCCCGACAAAGTCCAAGGCCTGGCCCAAGAGACAATACAACTCCTCCAATTCGACTTCCAAAACTATTGGAAAAACGATAAAAGTAAGGAAGACGCTAAGGACACCAAGGGATAAGGGGTGAGCGCCTTACCGACCATGCGACCGTTGGACCCGTTGCAACTCGGCCTCAGCCTCGATAGCCTCCTACGCCGCGTAGAAGACTTTGTAACTCTCCCGAGATTCCCAAGGGAGAGGGAGGGGGACAACAGGTCTAGCCACATCGAGCCGATAGAGGACAATGCCTCCCTACCGAAGGGAGTGGGGGCATCCTGCATCAGAGGGGCATTAGAATCCAGTTTAGAAGAGTGATTAAGGGTTGTTTGGGAACAAGAATAATCGAGAGGATTGCCGGGGCTAGAACCCCCTCATTATTCAAAAATTAAATAGTAAAGGATCTAGCCCATCAATCCCCTTCATTACTCTTGCTCCTAAATAAGTCCTAAGGGCTCATTTAAGACTAAGGATAATGAAGGGGATTGAGGGAACCAAAATTCCTTACTATTTAAAATTGATTAGTAAGAAATTTTAGCCTATGGGTCCTTTCCATTATACTTGCTCCTAAATAAGCCTAAATCCTAAAGTAACCAAACGCCATCTATATATCAGGTCATTAAATGTAAATGAAATGGCATTGTTCGAAGAAATCCGGTAGAAATAACATATCAAGTTCTCAACCACCGGGTCCACTTTCGTAAAACAAAAATAGAAGTCGACCGACAGGAGCTAGACGACGGGCCCATGGCCAGGGCCCACTCGCTCTTGTTCCCTATTTACAGCCGACGAACGGCCCAGATACCTCCGCTTCCACCATCGCACCCACCCGGAGCGCCTCCTCTTCTCCAGCGTCCGATCCCCATTCCCCACCTCTCCTCCCTCCGCCGCCAGCTCCCGCCCCCTTCTCTCCCCTCCTCGCCTCCCCGCGCGCGCGTTTTTATAAGGTACGTACGGCGCGTCTACACGCTGCGCGCCCGCCACCTTCCGATTCCCGGCGGCACCTCTCTACGATCTGACGCGATCGATGACGTGTGGCTTCGTCTTGGTGGATCTAGGGTTTCGGCGGAGGCGCCCGGTCGCTGGCGATGGCCGACGATGGCGGGAGCCACGAGGGCAGCGGCGGCGGCGGAGGCGTCCGGGAGCAGGACCGGTTCCTGCCCATCGCCAACATCAGCCGGATCATGAAGAAGGCCGTCCCGGCCAACGGCAAGATCGCCAAGGACGCTAAGGAGACCCTGCAGGAGTGCGTCTCCGAGTTCATATCATTCGTGACCAGCGAGTAAGTTGACAGTTGACACCGCCTGGTAAACGGTAGCGTAGCCTTGGGCTTGGATCGGGTTGGTTTTTCTTTGTTTTAATGTGGGATAGGTTCTGATGTAAGTTCACGGGTGCTGGTTGCAGGGCCAGCGACAAATGCCAGAAGGAGAAACGAAAGACAATCAACGGGGACGATTTGCTCTGGGCGATGGCCACTTTAGGATTCGAGGAGTACGTTGAGCCTCTCAAGATTTACCTACAAAAGTACAAAGAGGTCATTGATGGCTTACCCTCACTGTGTTGTAGATGTGGATCTTCTCTGTTTATTATAATGTTTTGTACATCTCTCTCATGGTGTTTCTTTATGCCCTTTGCATGTTCTCTTCTGATGACGGGCTGGTTATTTCAGATGGAGGTATGTAATCTACATGCTTTTATTTATTTATTTATTTCTGTCAGAACAACACTTATTTGACTTTGCTTTGGCTGAACCGTAAAAGTTTACAGTGTACACAACCTAATCAGTTTATTGACCTATAGTATCTTAGTCAGAAAACATAGAGCACTTGACAGGAAATAGACACAATCAGCTTTGGAAGCTGCAAACTAGTATGTATTAAATAACCTGAACAAGACTGCTAGTTCTAAGAAACATTGCATACATGATCTCGTTTTTTCTTCCATAATTGACTGTTGTTGTTCGGCTGCACAACCTACCAATCATAGCAAGCTCCTGGGCGACTAGTGTGGTAGCTGTGAACAAGTTAATACTGTCATGTACTGTTTGCACAGCCAGGCCCAGGATGCAACTGAATACTGATCACAATTTTTTTTTGGAAATTCTCGTAGGGTGATAGTAAGTTGTCTACAAAGGCTGGCGAGGGCTCTGTAAAGAAGGATGCAATTAGTCCCCATGGTGGCACCAGTAGCTCAAGTAATCAGGTTAGTTTTTTTTCATATGTATTGACCACTATCCCAGTTATACTCTGGCAGTCTTACTACTCATTTTACTTATAGTTGGTTCAGCATGGAGTCTACAACCAAGGGATGGGCTATATGCAGCCACAGGTAATCTATCATACTGTCATTTGTTAGTAAAACAATACTGCAGCTATTTTCCGTCTCACTAAACATGGCAGAAAATTTCGATCATTACATTATTCCACTAATAATTTTCTCTCTGTACGCACTCAGTACCACAATGGGGAAACCTAATAAAGGGCTAAGACAGCAGCAATTTATGGTAATATTATTGCTCCCTGAATTTTGTTAACTAAAGATTCTGTATCATGCTATATGTATGTTTCTTGTTTTTTTTTGTTTTGACAATTGCTTCTTTCTCTACGGTGTTTATCCATCAGCTAGGGAAGTCTCTGCATTGCTTACCATGTGTATTGGCAGAAAACAGGAGGCACCTACAAAGGGTGTTAATCTCTGCGATGGCTGCCTCTCAGGTGTAAATTGGCTTCGGTTTAGCGCTGCTTTTGTCCGTATATTTAGGATGATTTGACTGTTGCTACTTTTGGCAACCTTTTACATTTACAGATATGTATTATTCAGCATCAATATAATTTAGTAGTCCTAGGCCTAAATAATGGTGATTAACATACCAAGTCTTTTATCAGGCTACTCATTTTCTGGAACAGGATTCATGCTTAGCTTTCCCTCCTGTCTGAATGTGATGGTTGTCTGAATCCTAATTTGCCTGTCTGGTGTGAGACCATCTCCAATCATTCCCCTCATATGTCTCCTCCTATCTGTACTTTCTATTATATTTTATAACATTACCCCAAAAGATACTCCTACATTTAGAACGTCTCCAACCATTCACCGCTCCCTCTATATACTATAATTTAATTATATTTGATATATTTTTATCAGTTATTAAAATTTGAAAAAATCAGACTATTTTAATTACCTTAATACACACTGTTTCTAGGTTACTATGGTTAATATCACAAAGAAATAGATTAATTAAAGTGTGGGAGTCGAGTTCCACTAGGGATGGCAACTGATGTATAGCCGTCGGGTGGTATATTCTATACCTGTACCATCAACAAAAAATTATACCTATCACGTTAGCTATATATGCTTGTGGATATAAAATCATACCCATATTCGTATCGGCTAAGGTCTTAAATTCTAGTGTTCTAATCATTTAAATTGTCAGATAAACATACAGATATACGTTCTAATTTAAAGTATAGGAAACCAAAAGATTACCTAACTTAATAGTTAAACAAATAATAGTCTGAGAAGGATTTTTTTAGCTTAGATGTGTTTTATTATTGATAATAATGGTATGATCGGATATATTTTGCACAGGTATGATCGGATATACCTCTTTAACTAACCGTTAAAGATTCTTGCCCACTAACATACCCATTAGTAGAGAAATTATCCTATACCCACTTTGACATCGGGTAAAATTCGTTGAATTTTCGGTTTCGGGTACTTATTGCTTCTAGGTTTCTTTTTTGGTTTCGGGTACTCATTGCGAATAGGTTTCACCTCCAATACGTTACGTTATTTTAGGGGAGTAGCTTAAAATCAATTTAGGACATAAAAAGTTAAACAGGTATTGAATTTGGGTATAAAAAGTTAAACAATGGAACCTAGGTTACTACTACCATCAGCAACACCGGCACGGCTCCCCACTACTACACCTATCTCTTCGGGATGGAGCAGGTGCGCTGACAAGCTAGCTAGCTGAAATCAGGTGGTAGGCCTAGGAAGAAGCTAGGACTAACATCGAACTGACCACAGTTTTGGTTGCTACATACCGAAATTGTTGGTCTGCTGAATCTAATAATGTCAGCGTTTCGACCCCAGGGGGTCCCTGGACCGACGAGTAAATTGTCGCCGCGTGTTCCAGCCCAGATGGGTCGGCGCGAGACGGAGCACGAAGGGGGTAGAAGAGAGGGAGAAAAGGGGAAACCCGCGGCCTCCGTGTTGTCCTGTGCCCAGGTCGGGTGCACTTGCAGTAGGGGGTTACAAGCGTCCGCGTGTGGGGGGGGGGGGAGAGCGAGCGAGGGACCCTACGCGCCGTCCCGTCCTCCCGCGCGGCCAACCTCTTTGTAAGAGAGCCCTGGACCTTCCTTTTATAGGCGTAAGGAGAGGGTCCAGGTGTACAATAGGAGGTGTAGCAGTACACTATCGTGTCTAGCAGAGAGGAGCTAGTGCTCTAAGTACATGCCGTCGTGGCAGCCAGAGAGGTTTTGGCACCCTGTTCATGTGATGTCGTGGCCGTCGGAGGAGCGTTGGAGCCTTGCGGAAGGACAGCTGTCGGGGCTGTCGAGTCCTTGTTGACGTCTCTTTGCTTTCGTAAGGGGCTGAGAGCCGCCGTCGTCATGGAGCACGCGAGGCGCTATCATTATCTGTTTACCGGGGCGAGCCAGATGGGACGCCGGTCCTGTTACCCGTAGCCTGAGCTAGCTAGGGATAGGGTAATGATGGCCTCCCCTGTGACGTGGTCGGTCCGAGCCCTGGGTTGGGTGAGGCGGAGGCTCCTCCGAGCTCGGGGTCGAGTCGGTCTTCCGAGGTCGTGTCCGAGCCCTGGGTCGGGCGAGGCGGAGACTGTCGTCCGAGGTCAAGGCCGAGTCCGAGCCCTGGGGTCGGGCGAGGCGGAGTTCGTCGTCTTCCGGGGCCAAGCCCGAGTCCGAGCCTTGGGGTCGGGCGAGGCCGAGTTCGTCGTCTTCCGGAGCCGAGCCCGAGTCCGAGCCCTGGGGTCGGGCGAGGCGGAGTTCGTCGTCTTCCGGGGCCGAGCCCGAGTCCGAGCCCTGGGGTCGGGCGAGGCGGAGTTCGTCGTCTTCCGGGGCCGAGCCCGAGTCCGAGCCCTGGGGTCGGGCGAGGCGGAGTTTCCTATGGCGCCCGAGGCCGGACTTGGCTGCTGTCAGCCTCACTTTGTCGAGTGGCACAGCAGTCGGAGCGACGCAGGCGGCGCTGTCTTCTTGTCAGGTCGGTCAGTGGAGCGGCGAAGTGACTGCGGTCACTTTCGGCTCTGTCGACTGAAGGGCGCGTGACAGGATAAGGTGTCAGGCCATCCTTGCATTAAATGCTCCTGCGATTCGGTCGGTTGGTGTGGCGATCTGGCCAAGGTTGCTTCTTAGCGAAGACTGGGTCTCGGTCGAGTCGAAGGTGTGTCCGTCGCTTGAGGGGGTCCTCGGGCGAGACGTGAATATTCCGGGGTCGGCTGCCCTTGCCCGAGGCTGGGCTCGGGCGAGGCGAGGTCGTGTCCCTTGAGTGGACCGAGCCTTGGCTTAATCGCACCCATCAGGCCTTTGCAGCTTTGTGCTGATGGGGGTTACCAGCTGAGATTAGGAGTCTTGGGGGTACCCCTAATTATGGTCCCCGACAGTAGCCCCCGAGCCTCGAAGGGAGTGTTGATACTCGCTTGGAGGCTTTTGTCGCACTTTTTTTGCAAGGGGACCGACCTTCCTCGGTTGCTTTTTGTTCCGGTGGGTGCGCGCGAGCGCACCCGCCGGGTGTAGCCCCCGAGGCCTCGGAGGAGTAGTTTGACTCCTTCGAGGTCTTAGTACGTTTCGTAACGCTTCGGCCGGTCTGGCTGCTCCCTCATGCGAACTGGCTGTAGCCCGGGTGAACAGTCGAGTCCCAAGTTCTCGGGCTGGTATGTTGACGCTGTCAACGGTTTGGCCGGAGCCGGGTTTGCGAGAGCAGCCCCTGAGCCTCCGCACAGAGCGAGAGGACGGTCAAGGACAGACTCGGCTTTTTACATACGCCCCTGCGTCGCCTTTCCGCAAGGAGGAGGGGGGGAAAGCGCCATGTTGCCCTCAGAGGGCGCCGAACATGGTGTCTCCAGTGAGTTGCTAACGGGTAATCCGAGTGGACGCCCGTGCCCCATTTGTTAGGGGTCGGCTAGTGGCCCGGAGGCGCGCTCTAAAAGTACC
Source organism: Zea luxurians (assembly GCA_029449295.1). Taxonomy (NCBI): domain Eukaryota; kingdom Viridiplantae; phylum Streptophyta; class Magnoliopsida; order Poales; family Poaceae; genus Zea; species Zea luxurians. The sequence goes on along the minus strand of JAOPSE010000003.1, from coordinate 80,616,241 downwards.
TGCGGGTGACTTGCCGGACCCGGTCCCCTTTTGACAGGTCCGAGGGCTCGATGCCTCCCTCTGGTGGGATTTCATTACAAAATCGTTCCCGTTGGTCTCGGAAATGTCCTAGGGTACCTCGAGAGCGCAGCCCGAGCCTCGGTTATGTATCGAACGTACCCAGGGTCATCCCTCGCTCTACGTCTGAGGCGGCTGTCGAACCCTTCGGGGGCCAGCCTTCGAACCCCTGATCAGTAGTGGGCGCGGAGCCCGAGTGGCCTGAGGCGGCTGTTGAACCCTTTCGAGGGGCCGGCCTTCGAACCTCTGACCAGTAGTGGGCACGGAGCCCGAGTGCTTTGAGGCGGCTGTTGAACCCTTCCGAGGGGCCAACCTTTGAACCTCTGATCAGTAGGGGGGCTCGGGGCCTACTTCCTTCGCGGAGAAGGGTTCCTTTCGGAGTATCCCCTTTTCCGACCCCTGAGGCAAGAGAGAGAAAGAGGAAGTGAAAAGGATACGAAATCGAATGACGTGGCGCACCTTTTTTGACGCGGTCATTATGGCGGAGGTGAAGCGTCGCCTGCTTCGCCTGCCAAAGGTGCCGCTTGTCCTGCCGCAGAGTTAATGCGACGGGATGAGTGGTTCACGAGGCGGCCGTTGCGCGTGCGCGAGCCGTTCGAGGAACGGAATGCGGACACGTCGTCTTCCGCCGTAGGAGAAGGTCCTTTCGCTATCCCAGGAGGGGGTGTGAGCTTGCTGACGACTCGACTGCCGCTTCCGCCCGCCTGCCACCGCCATTACTGTCGGCCCATTTCTGGCCGTATCGACCGTCACGCCCTCTCCCGCGGCTGACCGGCCCGTGACCGATGTGCTCGGTTGGCACTGTCGGGTCATGCGCAGGGTCGTCTCGAGTCGCGGTACTGGTTCCGCAGTCGAGAAGGCGCGGTACTGGCGCGAGTGGCGGTGCAGTTTCTTGCACGTAGTAACTGGCGCGCCGGTTACATGACGTGTGGGCCTGGGCCTCCATGCTGGATGCGTCGAAGTCGAAAGGGTGCGTCCCCCTGGGTGTGGTTGCACGCCGCCTGCATGGCGGCCCGCCCTTTCACCCGCTGGCCTGGGCGAAAGTGGAGGAGTGCTCGTAACCGCTGAGCAGTTGCGCGCACTGTGGGCGGCGGTTTGGCCCTGTCTGCCCTGTGCCAGCTTGCATGACGCGCGGGGCCCAGCCCCCGTGTCGTAGGGGGAGGACCTTGGAGCGTGTTGGAGAAGACTCAGCCCGCGACGGATGAGGACGCAAGTGGGGAGAGTTGCCTCTAAAAGGAGGGCGACCCCCTTGAAAGGCAACCATGTCTTCGCGCTCTCCTCATGCATTGTGTCTTTCCACCTTTCGAGCCCCCAGATGGGGGGCGCCCGCGGTTCTTCCGCCTTGTCGTCGTTGGGGGAACGCAACTTCGTGGAAGTTGGTACCTTTCAGCCATCGTTCGGCTTCAAGGATTTTCGTCAGGCAGCCCGGCTGCTTCCCCTCGCCGGTGATCACCCAAGATGGTGACCACCAGTTCGGTGGTGGGGAGAAGCGAGCCGGGCTGCGATCTTGGTCCCGCCCTCAGCTTCAAGGATCTTCGTCATCCTGGCTGGGGCGGAGGCCGGGCTGAGCCGGAGCTCTGCCTCCTGCACGGGTCGGTGGGTCACCTTCTCCCTCAGCATTCAAGGGAGAGGGCGCTCATCGGCCTAGCGGGAGGGCCGGACTTCGACAACGCGGGGCTGGTCGGCGGCGAGCGTCGTCAGCTTCAGTGCGTTGGGCTCGCTGGCTCAGCTGGCCTGGTTCGGCTCCCGGTGTCTCCTCCCGCCGTGAGAGCGGTTGTCGCGCCGCGCGCACCGGGGGACCGCCCAAGACGTCGCGCGCTGCTAGGGCGGCGTTCGTGTTCTGGGGCTATCCTACCTTTGCCCCGGTACGGCGCCTCTGCGCGGAGGTCGGTGCTTCGCTCGTCCGGGAGGATCCGAGTGGGAATCTGCCGGTGGGCAGATGGCTTCTGTCGTCGGTGCTGAGGTGGCGGCGGCTGAAGAAGTCCTCGTCGCCGACGGGGTCACCGCCACCATGCGTGCTCCAGGCCTCCGGCTCTTTGGCTTTGATAGCTTGTACTCGCCCCTCGAGTGGGGGCGTAGGCGAGGAGCTCGTCGCAGCAGTGTCCGCCCTGAGGTCATCGCTGTTGCTGTTTGGCCACTTCAGAGCGGGCGTCGGCGAGCCACCAGGGGTTTTGTCACCCCGTAGGCCCTCCAACGTGGGGGGTTGTTCGTACCTGCGGGGGTGGAACCGGAGTTCCGTTTGTAATGGCACCTTGAGTGCCGGTGTTTGTTCATTGTGGCTGTCGGGGCCCGAACATGTATGTATCTTTTGGCGTGAAGCCGTGTTTTTCCCTCATTCCGAGCACTAGGACTCGCCTGTCAACTAACTGAACCGCTTCACCAAGTGTGAGTTGCCTCGTGCGAAGGTGACGAGTGAGGTATCCGTATCCCGGAGGCGTAGGAGTCCCTCGGCTCAGTCGGCCTTGCCGCCCGAGGCTTCTTTTGCTTAGTTAAAGGAAACCCTCGGCCGCTCTTCGATGAGCCGGAGCCGGAGGCAGCGGTATCAGCGTGGACAGAGGCAGAGTTGGCTCGAAAAGAAGACTTCGTCGGCCGGAGCCTGACCGGGCCGTCCACTGGCGGGACCGGCGCCGGAGTCGGGTTGCCGAGGCCATGAGCCGGGCTGGTGTCCTCGGGGGACAACTGGCTGAGGCTTCGGGGCGGCCGGCCGAGCCGTCTGCTCGAGCCGGACTCCTGGAGGAGACCCTGGCGGCGATGGCCCGGGCGTGGTGCTGACGTCGTCCTTCGGAGCGGAGATCCTCCGACTGTGTTGCCGTTCGAGGCTCGGTCGGACTTCCCCGAAGGTGGTGTTGACGTCGAGGGTGCTGCTGCTCCCCCTCTATCGAGGTCCGAACCTGCAGGATCGGTTTACCTTGTAGTGTGCTTATGTTTTCTGTGGTCGCCGAGGCCCAAACATACTGTCGCTGTGTTGTAAAGCTGCGTTTCTTTTTCCCTTTGTTTCGAGTATCAAGACTTATTCGTCGGTAACAGAATTGTTTGTTCGAGCGAGAGTTACTTTTCACGGAAGGTGATGAGTGAGGTATCCGTATCCCGGAGGCATAGGAGTCCCTCGGCTCGATCGGTCTTGCCGCTTACGTGTACTCTTACTCGTCTGTAGGATTCTGCTAACGATGTAGTCGAGAAGACCCGAAAAATCGTTTTGGTAGAAAGGTCTCGAGCATTAAGACTTGTTCGGTCGGCGGAATCGCTTATCCGAGCGTGAGTTACTTATCACAGAAGGTGATGAGTGAGGTATCCGTATCTCGGAGGCGTAGGAGTCCCTCGGCTCGGTCGGCCTTGGCTGCTTACGTGTACTCCGTCGTTTTTAGGACCCCACTTTTGAAGTAGTCAAAAAGCACGAAAGACGTTCTGGCAGAAAGACTTTTTCCAAGGAAAATTTTGACGCAGAGGGGGTTCCCCCTTCTAGCCCCCGAGGGAGGGTCGGGCTTTGCCGAGGCAAGGCTGACCCTTCCTTGATGGTTAGACTTTGTGTGTGAACAAGGTGTACGAACGACTTGAAAGCATCTTAAGGGTAGAAGCGACGTAGCTGTCGGATGTTCCAAGCGTTGCTGTAGACCTCGCCTTGGCTGTTGGCCAGCTTGTATGTCCCGGGCTTCAGAACCTTGGCGACGACGAACGACCCTTCCCAGGGAGGCGTGAGCTTGTGCCACCCTCGGGCGTCTTGTCGCAGCCGAAGCACCAGGTCGCCCACTTGGAGGTCTCGGGACCGAACCCCTTGGGCGTGGTAGCGTCGCAGGGACTGCTGGTACCGCGCCGAGTGTAGTAAGGCCATGTCTCCAGCCTCTTCGAGCTGGTCCAGTGAGTCTTCTCGGTCGGTCTGGTTTCTTCGGTCGTCGTACGCCCTCGTCCTCGGGGAACCGTATTCTAAGTCCGTGGGCAAGACGGCCTCGGCCCCATAGACTAGAAAGAACGGTGTGAAGCCCGTGGCTCGACTCGGCGTTGTCCTCAGACTCCAGACCACCGAGGGGAGTTCCTTCATCCATCGCTTGCCGAACTTGTGGAGGTCGCTGTAGATCCTCGGCTTGAGTCCTTGCAGAATCATGCCGTTGGCACGTTCCACCTGCCCATTCGTCATGGGGTGAGCCACGGCAGCCCAGTCCACCCGGATATGGTGATCCTCGCAGAAGTCCAGGAACTTTCTGCCGATGAACTGGGTGACGTTGTTGGTGATGATGGAGTTCGGGACCCCAAAGCGATGGATGATGTTGGTGAAGAATGCCACCACCTGTTCGGACCTGATGCTGTTCAGGGGTCGGACCTCGATCCACTTGGAGAATTTGTCGATGGTGACCAGTAGGTGCGCGTAGCCCCCGGGTGCCTTCTGCAAGGGACCGACGAGGTCCAGTCCCCATACGGCAAACGACTAGGTGATGGGTATTGTCTGTAGAGCCTGAGCGGGCAGGTGGGTCTGCCTCGCGTAGAATTGACACCCTTGGCAGGCGCGGACAATTCTAGTGGCGTCGGCCACCGCAGTCGGCCAGTAGAAACCTTGTCGGAAGGCGTTTCCAACAAGGGCTCGGGGCGCTGTGTGATGACCGCAAGCCCCCGAGTGTATTTCTCGTAAGAGCTCCTGGCCTTCGGCGATGGATATGCACCGCTGGAGGATGCCGGATGGGCTGCGGTGGTAGAGCTCCTTCCCGTCACCCAGTAAGACGAACGACTTGGCGCGCCGCGCCAGTCGCCGAGCCTCAGCTCGGTCGAGGGGCAGCTCTCCTTGGTGGAGATATTGTAGGTACGGGGTCTACCAGTTTCGATTAGGCTGGTCCCCACTCCGCCCTTCCTCGACGCGCAGTGCCTCACCCTCGGGGGCCGAGGGTGCTTCGGGCCGAGCCGAGGGCGCCTCGAGCTGTGCCAAGGGTGCCTCGGGCTGGGTCGAGGCCTTCTCGGGCTCGGGCGTGTCGTCGGTCTTGACTGAGGGTTGATGTAGGTCTTGGGAGAAGACGTCCGGGGGAACCGTTGTCCGCCCCGAGGCTATCTTAGCCAGCTCGTCCGCAGTCTCGTTGTGTCGTCGGGCGATGTAGTTGAGCTCGAGCCCGTAGAACTTGTCCTCCAGGCGCCGAACCTCATCGCAATAGGCTTCCATCTTTGGGTCGCGGCAGTGGGAGTTTTTCATAACTTGGTCGATGACGAGCTGCGAGTCGCCGTGAGCATCGAGGCGTCGGACCCCTAGCTCAATGGCGATGCGCAACCCATTGACCAGAGCTTCGTACTCAGCCACGTTGTTGGACGCCCGGAAATGGAGGCGCAGTACGTAGCGTAGGTGTTTTCCGAGGGGCGAGATGAAGAGCAGGCCCGCGCCTGCCCCTGTTTTCATCAGCGACCCATCGAAAAACATGGTCCAGAGTTCCGGCTGGATCGGAGGCGCCGGGAGCTGGGTGTCGACCCATTCCGCCACAAAGTCCGCCAGGACTTGGGACTTGATGGCCTTCCGAGAGGCGAACGAGATCGTCTCTCCCATGATTTCCACCGCCCACTTTGCAATCCTACCCGAGGCCTCTCGGCACTGGATGATCTCCCCCAGGGGGAAGGATGACACCACAGTCACCGGATGAGACTCGAAGTAGTGTCGCAACTTTCGCCGCGTCAGGATCACCGCGTATAGGAGCTTCTGAATTTGCGGGTAGCGGATCTTGGTCTCGGATAGTACCTCACCGATGAAGTAAACCGGCCTCTAGATGGGCAATGCATGCCCTTCTTCTTGTCTCTCAACCACGATCGCGACGCTGACCACCTGAGTGGTAGCGGCGACGTAGATCAAGAGGGCTTCTCCAGCGGCGGGGGGCACCAAGATGGGCGCGTTCGTAAGGAGTGCCTTCAGGTTCCCGAGGGCTTCCTCGGCCTCGGAGGTCCAAGTGAAGCACTCGGTCTTTCTTAAGAGGCGGTACAGAGGTAGGCCTGTTTCGCCGAGGCGCGAGATGAAACGGCTCAGAGCCGCAAGGCATCCCATGACCCTCTGTACGCCTTTCAAGTCCTTGATGGGCCCCATGTTGGTGATGGCCGCGATTTTCTCCGGGTTGGCCTCGATGCCCCGCTCGGAGACGATGAACCCCAAGAGCATGCCTCGGGGGACTCCGAAGACACACTTCTCGGGATTGAGTTTTACGCCTTTCGCCTTGAGACACCGGAATGTCGTTTCAAGGTCGGAAAGGAGGTCGGAGGCTTTCCTTGTCTTGACTACGATGTCATCGACATAAGCCTCGACCGTTCGACCAATGTGTTCGCCGAACACGTGGTTCATGCACCTTTGGTACGTCGCACCCGCATTCCTCAAACCAAATGACATAGTAACATAGCAGTACATGCCAAAAGGTGTGATGAAAGAAGTCGCGAGCTGGTCGGACTCTTTCATCCTGATTTGGTGATACCCTGAGTAGGCATCGAGGAAAGACAGGGTTTCGCATCCCGCAGTGGAATCCACGATTTGATCGATGCGAGGCAGAGGATAGGGAACTTTTGGGCATGCTTTGTTTAGACCAGTGTAGTCTACACACATCCGCCATTTCCCTCCTTTTTTTCTCACAAGCACGGGGTTGGCAAGCCATTCGGGATGGAATACCTCTTTGATGAACCCTGCGGCCATCAGCTTGTGGATCTCCTCGCCTATGGCTCTGCACTTTTCTTCGTCGAATCGGCGCAGAGGTTGCTTCACGGGTCGGGCTCCAGCTCGGATATCCAGCGAGTGCTCGGCGACATCCCTCGGTATGCCAGGCATGTCCGAGGGACTCCACGCAAAAACTTCGGCGTTTGCGCGGAGAAAGTCGACGAGCACTGCTTCCTATTTGGGGTCGAGCTCGGAGCCGATCCGGATCTGCTTGGAGGCGTCGTTGCTGGGGTCGAGTGGGACAGACTTAACCGTCTCTGCTGGCTCAAAGTTGCTGGCATGGCGCTTCACGTCTGGCGCCTCCTTGGAGAGGCTCTCCAGGTCAGCGATGAGGGCCTCGGATTCGTCGAGGGCCTCGGCGTACTCCACGCACTCTACGTCGCATTCGTACGCGTGTCGGTACGTGGGGCCGATGGTGATGACCCCGTTGGGGCCCGGCATCTTGAGCTTGAGGTAGGTGTAGTTGGGGACGACCATGAACTTGGCGTAGCATGGCCTCCCCAGTACCGCGTGGTAGGTTCCTCGGAACCCGACCACCTCGAAGGTGAGGGTTTCCCTTCTGAAGTTGGAGGGAGTCCCGAAGCAGACGGGCAGATCAAGTCGTCCGAGGGGTTGGACGCGTTTCCCGGGGATGATCCCGTGAAAAGGCGCCGCACCGGCTTAGACCGAGGACAGATCGATCTGCAGGAGCTCAAGGGTCTCGGCGTAGATGATGTTGAGGCTTCTGCCTCCGTCCATGAGGACCTTGGTGAGCCTGACGTTGCCGATGACGGGGTCGACAACGAGCGGATATTTCCCCGGGCTCGGCACGCGGTCGGGGTGATCGCCCTGGTCGAAGGTGATGGGCTTGTCGGACCAGTCTAGGTAGACTGGCGCCGCCACCTTTACCGAGCAGACCTCCCGACGCTCTTGCTTGCGGTGCCGAGCCGAGGCGTTCGCCACTGGCCCACCGTAGATCATGAAGCAGTCACGGACCTCGGGGAACTCCTCTGCCTTGTGATCCTCCTTCTTGTCATCGTGGTGGGCCCTGCCACCCTCCGCAGGTGGCCCGGCCCTGTGAAAGTGGCGCCGAAGCATGGCGCATTCCTCAAGGGTGTGCTTGACAGGTCCCTGATGATAGGGGCACGGCTCCTTGAGCATCTTGTCGAATAGATTGGCGCCTCCGGGAGGTTTCCGAGGGTTCTTGTACTCAGCGGCGGCGACAAGGTCCGTGTCGGTGGCGTCGCGTTTCGCTTGCGACTTCTTCTTGCCTTTCTTCTTGGTGCCGCGCTGAGCGGACGCCTCGGGAACATCTTCCGGCTGGCGGCCCTGGGGCTGCTTGTCCTTCCGGAAGATGGCCTCAACCGCTTCCTGGCCAGAGGCGAACTTGGTGGCGATGTCCATCAGCTCGCTCGCCCTGGTGGGGGTCTTGCGACCTAGCTTGCTCACCAGGTCGCGGCAGGTGGTGCCGGCGAGGAACGCGCCGATGACATCCAAATCGGTGACGTTGGGCAGCTCGGTGCGCTGCTTTGAGAATCGCCGGATGTAGTCCCGGAGAGACTCTCCCGGCTGCTGGCGGCAGCTTCAGAGATCCCAAGAGTTCCCAGGGCGCACGTACGTGCCCTAGAAATTATCGGCGAAGGCTTGGACCAGGTCGCCCAGTTGGAGATCTGCCCCGGAGGCAGATGCTCCAGCCAGGCCCGAGCGGAGTTGGAGAGGAACAGGGGGAGGTTGCGGATGATGAGGTTGTCATCATCCGTTCCACCCAGTTGGCAGGCCAGCCGGTAGTCCGCGAGCCACAGTTCCGGCCTTGTCTCCCCCGAGTACTTTGTGATGGTAGTCGGGGTTCGGAACCGGGTCGGGAACGGCGCCCGTCGTATGGCTCTGCTGAAAGCCTGCGGGCCGAGTGGTTCGGGCGAGGGACTCCGATCCTCCCTGCTGTCGTAGCATCCCCCACGCCTGGGGTGGTAGCCTCGACGCACCCTCTCGTCGAGGCGGGCTCGATGGTTGCGGTGGTGGTGCTCGTTGTCGAGGCGTCCTGGGGCTGCAGGCGCTGTGTTGCGCGTGCGCCCGGTGTGGACCGAGGCTTCCCGCACGAACCGGGAAGTCATGGCGCGGTGCTCCGAGGGGTATCCCTGCCTTCGGGAGGCAGAGCTCTCGGCCCGTCGGACCGCGGCATCCTCCAGGAGATTCTTGAGCTCTCCTCGGATCCGCCGCCCTTCGGTGGTTGGTGGTTCTGGCATTGCGCGGAGAAGTATCGCTGCCGCAGCTAGGTTCTGGCCGACCCCACTGGAAACCGGTGGTGGCCTTGCCCTGACGTCGTCGGTGATGCGGAGCTGGATGCCCTGGAGCAGATGACGCGCTTCTCCGGCCGGAGCTTGGTCTACCCATTCCTGCCCGATGTTCCGGCGGAGCGGCACAAGTGTTCCTGCCCCCTCATCGAGCCTGGCCTGCATCTCGCGGATTTGCTCGAGCTGTGCGTCCTGACCCCCCACAGGGACTGGGACCACAGCTAGCTCCCGAAGGATGTCAACGCGAGGCGCAGGCCTAGGGGGATCACCGTTTTCCAGTATACCAAGATGGTTGCCTTCGTCGGGACCCCCTAGATCGACGTGGAAACATTCACGACTTGGGCCGCAGTCTTCGTCGCCGAAGCTGCGGCTACCGTCGGAACAATCGGAAAGGTAGTAGTCGCATGCGGTCATGAAGTCCCACATGGCACTGGGGTTACCGAGCCCGGAGAAATCCCAACTAAAGTCGGGCTCGTCATCTTCCTCGGAACCCGAGGGTCCGTAGGTCGAGACGGCCGTCAGCCGGTCCCAGGGTGACCGCATATGATACCCCGGAGGGTTGGTGCATGCCTCTATGAAGGCTTCCACCAAAGCGGGGTCGCTTGGTGGGTCGAGGCCGAATCCAAAAGGCATGAGACGGGAATCGGTCGGTACCTCTTGGTCGACAGGTGGTGACATTGTCACATCAAGGGCGGACTGCACCGTCGTCTTAGGTACGAGGGTGACGCCCAGCAAGTCCTTCGCGAGCGTGCTGGCGTCGACCGTCCGCTTGGAGCTGGCGTGTTGCGGGGAAACGGCGCTCGTCTTCGTCTCAGACGCGAGGTCGACGCCCGACATGTCCCCCGTCGGGGCGCCGGCGCCGTCGACTCGCTCGACAGCCGATGAGGTGCCGCCTCCTGCTTAGCCACGGTTGCCCCGCCTCCTCCTCCTCCGGCGGGGGAGGTGACGGGACAAACTCGGACGTCGTTCTTCCACCTCGTGGGGAAGACGTCGTCGATTCCGCCGCCGGCGGGCGGGTTGTCGGCCGCCATTGTCGCCGTCGCGCGGCGGAGGAAGGAGTATCATGTCGTAGCTGCCGTCGAGGGACATGAACTCAAGACTCCCGAAACGGAGCACCGTCCCGGGTTGGAAAGGTTGCTGGAGACTACCCATCTGGAGCTTGACGAGGAGCTGTTCGTCAACAAGCAGCAGGCCCCTACCTGGCGCGCCAACTGTCGGCGTTTTGACCCCGAGGGGTCCCTGGACCGACGAGTAAATTGTCGCCGCGTGTCCCAGCCCAGATGGGTCGGCGTGAGACGGAGCACAAAGGGGGGTAGAAGAGAGGGAGAAAAGGGGAAACCCGCGGCCTCCGTGTTGTCCTGCACCCAGGTCAGGTGCGCTTGCAGTAGGGGGTTACAAGCGTCCGCGTGGGGGGGGGGGGGAGAGAGCGAGCGAGGGACCCTACGCGCCGTCCCGTCCTCCCACGCGGCCAACCTCTTTGTAAGAGAGCCCTGGACCTTCCTTTTATAGGCGTAAGGAGAGGGTCCAGGTGTACAATGGGAGGTGTAGCAGTACGCTATCGTGTCTAGCAGAGAGGAGCTAGTGCCCTAAGTACATGCCGTCGTGGCAGCCAGAGAGGTTTTGGCACCCTGTTCATGTGATGTCGTGGCCGTCGGAGGAGCGTTGGAGCCTTGCGGAAGGACAGCTGTCGGGGTTGTCGTGTCCTTGCTGACGTCTCTTTGCTTTCGTAAGGGGCTGAGAGCCGCCGTCATCATGGAGCACGCGGGGCGCCATCATTATCTGTTTACCGGGGCGAGCCAGATGGGACGCCGGTCCTGTTACCCGTAGCCTGAGCTAGCTAGGGATAGGGTAATGATGGCCTCCCTTGTGACGTGGTCGGTCCGAGCCCTGGGTCGGGCGAGGCGGAGGCTCCTCCGAGGTCGGGGTCGAGTCGGTCTTTCGAGGTCGAGGTCATGTCCGAGCCCCGGGTCGGGCGAGGCGGAGACTGTCGTCCGAGGTCAAGGCCGAGTCCGAGCCCTGGGGTCGGGCGAGGCGGAGTTCGTCGTCTTCCGGGGCCAAGCCCGAGTCCGAGCCCTGGGGTCGGGCGAGGCAGAGTTCGTCGTCTTCCGGGGCCGAGCCCGAGTCCGAGCCCTGGGGTCGGGCAAGGCGGAGTTTGTCGTCTTTCGGGGCCGAGCCCGAGTCCGAGCCCTGGGGTCGGGCGAGGCGGAGTTCGTCGTCTTCCGGGGCCGAGCCCGAGTCCGAGCCCTGGGGTCGGGCGAGGCGGAGTTCGTCGTCTTCTGGGGCCGAGCCCGAGTCCGAGCCCTGGGGTCGGGCGAGGCGGAGTTTCCTATGGCGCCCGAGGTCGGACTTGGCTGCTGTCAGCCTCACTCTGTCGAGTGGCACAACAGTCGGAGCGACGCAGGCGGCGCTGTCTTCTTGTCAGGTCGGTCAGTGGAGCGGCGAAGTGACTGCGATCACTTTTGGCTCTGTCGACTGAAGGGCGCGTGACAGGATAAGGTGTCAGACCATCCTTGCATTAAATGCTCCTGCGATTCGGTCGGTTGGTGTGGTGATTTGGCCAAGATTGCTTCTTGGCGAAGACTGGGTCTCGGGCGAGCCGAAGGTGTGTCCGTCGCTTGAGTGGGTCCTCGGGCGAGACGCGAATCTTCCGGGGTCGGCTGCCCTTGCCCGAGGCTGGGCTCGGGCGAGGCGAGGTCGTGTCCCTTGAGTGGACCGAGCCTTAGCTTAATTGCACCCATCAGGCCTTTGCAGCTTTGTGCTGATGGAGGTTACCAGCTGAGATTAGGAGTCTTGGGGGTACCCCTAATTATGGTCCCCGACAAATAATTAATTTGGTCTCAGTATATGTTGGTCTTAGTATATGTTGCTTATGATTAATCTGGATGTTGATGATTAAACCGGAGACATCTATAATCTGGTTGGTTGCGTATTGGTAGCAGTTCTCTCTAATCTTGATGATGATGTGGTTACTTCCCTCTAAGAGTGTGTTCGGTTTGTTCCGGAATCATGACCTAGAACCAATCCAACCAGGAATGCTTATCTAATTTGTATAGGCTTTGATCACCTGGAACCATTCCTGTCCCCAATCCTGAACAAACGAACGTAGCCTAAATATGTAAACTCCATATATAACTATCCAAACAAGATATTGAATTTGATTCATGGAAAAGAATTCCATTAACATCCAAACAAAAAATTGAATTGAATCAAATTCTAAGCAATTACTTTCTTTAGAAATCTAATATCTAGAATGTTATTCATGAAATGAGTTTCATTTCCAAGGAAACAAATGCCCCCTAAGGGGTTTTCACTTTGAATACAAATACTTCCTCCGGTCTTTAAATACTTAATGTTTAAGGAGTTTTCACTTTGATCTAAATACTTGATATTAAAGTATTTGAAACTCATTTTGAACTAGTATACCCATGATCTAGGTGGTCCGTATATTCTCTCACGCAAGACTAATTATTCCTAGACGCTTGGTTTTCTCCACAGCATGCTTGCATGCACAAGCGATCCCAAGACCTGTCATAATGAAGACCAGCGTTGCAACCATATATGCCAGGCATGTACAATCCTATTAAATGAGACGTCTCTTGAGAAGTCTCTAATGTGTCTAAGTAAAAAAATCTCTTTCTTCGCGACTTTCTATGTTTACTGTCTCTTAACTGCATTTATGATCAAAGTCTTAAGGTTGTATCATACAGTCCCTTAGCTATCTCTTGTATTTACAAAACCGTTTGGAGTCTCTAGATTGTATATGCCCTTATGTTTGGTATAAAACCTGAATGTATTTATTAGGACATGACAGAGAAAATTTATTTAATAGCTCCTTGGTATATGAGATCATTTCTAAAACATTAAGTATTTGAAGATTGGAGGGAGTATCCGATGGAGATGTTGTAAGCATTTCCATTGGTGGCAGTGGCACTAGTCTATACGACTAGGATTGGGCATAAAATTCGAGCCCGAAGCCTGTTACCCAAAATACCCGAACCCGTACCCATTTAGCCCGAGGCCCATTACCCGAACAACTCCAACGGGTAACGAAATTGAATACCCGAACTAAGTTCGGGCCTAATCGGATATTAACCCGTGGTACCCAAAGTACCCATTCTACCCGAAATATCCGAAATTCGCCAGCACGCGCAGGTCGAGTGCTAGCCACTAGCCCAACAGAGGCACAGCCTACGGGCCACGGCCCAATTGATAGCCTACTATGCAACCCAACCCTAGCTCCCTGGTCGTGGAGTCCCTAATCCCTAATTCCCTATCCAGCACTCCGTCTGTACTTGACGCGACACCAGCGGCGACGCTAGGGGTGGAAACAAGCCAAGCCGAGCTCGGCTCGCCCATCTAGCAATCTCGGAAAAGCGGCTCGGCTCGCTCTGGGCTCGCGAGTCGGCTCGCCGAGCCAACGAGCCTAGACATAAACGTAAATCTGCTCTCTAAATTATAATATAAAATCTTAAAAATATTTTAAATAACATATTTTAAATTAGCAAAATAGAAATATCACAAATATAATATAGAAATAAATTATTTTTGTATAATAATCTCAAATAACATAAATTATTGTCTACTCGGTACTAATATTATATGCTAATTAAGATTTTATGTAATAAATTATTGTTGGGTCGAGCCACGAGCCAGCTCGCGAGTTGCACCGAGCCGAGCCGAGTTGGCTCGCTCTTTTCACGAGCCACAAAAACAGGCTCGGCTGAAGCTCGTTATGAGCGTCGAGCCGGTCCGAGCCGAGCCGAGCTGCTGCGAGCCCGAGCCAACTCGTCGAGCTCGAGCTTTTTTCTAGCCCTAGGCGGCACCCCCAGCGATGTCCTCCCAAGCGGCAGGCGCAACCGGCCAGGCCGCTGCAGGCGCACCGCACATTCGCGCACCAGCCACAGCCAGTCCTCCGACTCCTAGGCAACAGGGCGGCAGGCGCAGCCGCTAGCCGGCCAGGCGGGCTAGCCAGTCCTAGGCGGCCAGCCATGCGGCACACTAGCCATGCGCCCAGGCGCCGTCAAGCCTCCAAGCTTCCACGACTTGGTTTTTTGGTTGCTACCTTGCTATTGCTAGTTGTTGTTGTCCTCGTGCTGAAGTGCTGATTATTACCTTGCTGCTGGTACCAGCCTACCAGGTGGCAGGTGATCTAGTGGATGCTTGCTGCTTGGAGCCTTGCTGCCTTGGAGCTGCAGACCTGCAGCTGCTAGCCTGCTACGCCGAGACACCGAGTTGCCTTAGCCTGTAAATCTTGTGCATGATTTATAATAGCGGGTAACCGAATTTTACCCAAACCCGAATTTGCGGGTACCCGAAATTGCGGGTACCCGAAATTTCGAGTACGAGTACGGGTTCAACTGTTGGAAACTCGAAATATAAAAAACCCGAAAAGCCCGACCCGAAATTTCGGGTAAACCCGAACGCCCAGTCCTATATACGACAAAAAAGTATTACACCCGCTAAAATACCATGATGTGATGTTTTAAAAATTACCACAGAATCATGTAATGCAAGACACCTGAAGTTAAAAGTAGTCGCAACAATTCAGTTTGAAATCTCTACTACTTATTAAGGCTACAATAGTAATCTGCCATTCCGTGTCTATTCCCGTGTTCTGCCACCATTCTATATCTATCGTTCTCATTCCCCCTCCCCCATTTCCATTCTCATTCCTCGTACAGCTGACGTCTAGCTAAAATTACCCCCATTTCCATTCTCATTCCCCGTACAGCTGACGTCTAGCTAAAATTAAAAAAATACACATGGCCCCAAGGGGATTCAAACTCACGACCTCTCAAGCAAATGCTAGCAGTAGCTACCGCTACACCACATGTGTGTTTATATCTACATCTATAACACGAAACACATCTACTATATCTCTCCTCAAGCTCACCTGCTACCATTGCACAATGCGTAATAGTAGATAAGTATCATTGATATTGTTGAATTATATTTTTGGATGGAGGGAGTAGTATTTAAAGAAGAGCCTTGCATGCAATTTCTTTTGTTTAAATAATTTTTTCAACTTAAATTTCTTTTTTTTTGCATCCATGACATTTATTTTTTGTAATATTTTTCCATGGATCTGACGTGTGAGTCATTTTTATAAACCTAACGCCAAACATGAATCCATGTTTCTTATTTGAAAATCCTGAACAAACACCATTAGCAGGAGGCACTCGCGTTGGGGTCGCTCATCGACGACGAGAAGAAACTTGGCGACAGCCAGTTCGACCTCTAGAAACAGTCCTACGTGGTCGCATGTGCCGCTATGTACGACAAGCTCAGGCGCAGCCACCGCTTGGACGCGATGCAGAGCGGCTGCTTCGCGCTGTCCATCGTCAAGCAGGGGACCTCATGGTTGTCATCGATGTCGGTGACTCTTGGGTTGTTCTGGGCACTGCATTCGACGACGACGTCATCACGTCATCCAGCTCATCGTCCACCTGAAGCCCAACCTACCACGTAAGTCGCTACTGACCG
Organism: Zea luxurians; assembly: GCA_029449295.1. Taxonomy (NCBI): domain Eukaryota; kingdom Viridiplantae; phylum Streptophyta; class Magnoliopsida; order Poales; family Poaceae; genus Zea; species Zea luxurians. The sequence continues at coordinate 80,600,773 of JAOPSE010000003.1, read as the reverse complement.
ACCATGAATTCTTGTGCGCTGGGACGATGGCCGTTGCTGATGTTGTGTGAGTGTCCTTGAACATGATGTATATAGAGGAGTAGCACATCTGGTGGTGCAATGGCCAGGGGTACTACCTTGCTGATGAGCCCGGGGTGCACTTCGTTTTACAGCCCAGCCAAGAGTCATCAATACTCGGTATGTCGCGCGCGTTCGAGGACTACTATATCGAGGACTGTGACGTCATCTTGGTGCCGGAGGTGACGCAGAGGAGGACCGACAACAATGACCAGTTCGTCATCCTCGCCACCGTTGGGGTAGCTTTTGTGTTGGCTTGCCTTTAATTCTCTTCACAAACACACACACTTGTCTTTCTGTTTAAGCAAAAGCGTATGGTGGTACGTGTCTGATGACTAACGATGTACGAAGGAATTTCTTCCGGCATGTGTGGAACGTGCTCTCCAATGATAAGACCATACAAATCATGACATATATCGAAGTCTGCATGATACTGATGGTTGCAATGTAGCGGTGAAACAGATAGATTAAAATAACAAAATTTATGTATAGTCAGAATCACAAATTGATTATGAAACATTTTCTCATAACAGTATAACACACATTTTGTATATAAGTTATCGTAGTATACTGATACTATATATTCCCGTTGCAACGCACGGGCACTCAGCTAGTCTATATGTGATACTGAGATTCATAATGTCATTTTCAGCACATGACGAACTGTCATGTTAGCTGCTTGTTTGCTTCTTAACATCTAGGATTAATTTCAAACTGTATATTTAATTTATATGTACAACATACATGATTTTATGCTGTTTTTTTAAAATTGCACACATTGTATTTTAGCTATCGAGGACGCTCACCCATTTGGGCGCCAAATCTTCATTGCCTATACAAACCTCCATTGGGTTGGGTTCCTAAACCAAGTGGGGTTCTCCAAAATTCTCCTCTCCCACTCTTCTCCACATAAATTGTAGCCACATCCTACTATGTCTTCGAATTTTCCACAAGATAGGACCAAATTTCATTACTGAAGAAAGCAACAAAATTACAAAAGTTTAACCACCTAAAGTATTATCAGATCGTGTCATTTTCAACGTAGCTCAAACAACGAAGTACCATCAATATGTTAACAAGGAGCAAATTAAACACAAGCTCATCCCTTTTCCATTTTCTTTTGGGAGACTATCTTTGGTGAGGATAGAGTTTTGCAACATAAGCCACGAGAAAATTTTAATTTTGAGCAACACCTTTGCTTTCCAAATATGTTTATTGTGAACACTGTCATTATTTCTACACAACTGTATATAAACACTATTCATCACCTAGGGCCACCTGTATCAACCAGTCCATAAGGAAACTAACCGCACTAGGAAATTAACCAGACCAAGGAACCAACCACACCAACCGAGTAGAAGTTAAAATGGGCCCACGAGCTCGTTCTGTATGCGCACATGGGGTATAGACTGCTCTACATTTATGTTCAGAGCGAGAAAGTAGTCATGGAAAGCCTTAGAGATAAACTCTCTAGTGTTATCCATTTTGATCGACTATATATATGTGGTTCTTCAGAAAGCTCACACACAAACGGATAAATAAGAACTATAGTGTCTGAAGGGCCCCAGCAAGGGACTAATTGGACCACATATGTCACACTGATGTCTCTAGGAAACTCGAGGACTCAACCTTTATTTTCAATTAAGAGGGATTACTTATCAATTTTTCTTTAGCACAGGAGACACATAGAAAGTCTTTAGGAATTTATGTGTTTTCATGCCACATCCAGCAGAGCTAGTTATAATGTTTCACATCATCGTTAATCTAGGGTGTGCTAGCCTTTCATGCCATACTCGAAAAGACTTGGGATTTTTAAATATGGTAGACATCGCAACAAATTCAATGAGTGATTCAATTATAGAGTAATACAAGCCAAAGGAGGTGCATAACGCTTTCTCTACCACTTTCGTCTCACATTCATATGGGGTTGTGATATGGAGGTTTTCAACACCACCTTTACATGCAGTTGTAACGTGATAGCTACTACTACGAATATCTTTGAACATGGAGTATGAGTTGCTCCCAGATACATGAATACTTCTTTAATAAATATCCTAATATTATTAGTGAGGGCAACAATGGCTCGACCAAAGCCTACAATGCATGGCTACATACAATTGTAGTGATATTCTCGGTTGTCTTGTCTGAAAACATTTTCCCTTGACTTAAAGTTCCAGACATACAATTGAAGTTTTTGAAGTAGGACGGTTACAGTGAGTTGGCCACCAATATTGTTACCTTGGTAGGGATTTGCATAAAAAGGTAGAAACTATACAATTTGTTGGACATCAATATTTCCACGTGATTTACAGAATGCAACTTGCGACTGAAAAGGAAGTCAATTTAATTCTTTCCATTGGTTAGGTCAATACTAAACTTAAGCTAGCAAAGCTAATCCAAAATTTAACCTATCACATGGACCACATAAAAGATCTGCTAGTACTTGAACATTAGTCACATCAGACAAAAGAGCAGCATTTAAAAAGAACAATCACAAGCTATTTATTTGAATTGCAAAACAAAACAACAAAATATCTTGTATGCCTTTCTTCTAGCCTCGGCATATGAATGGCCAAATACATCTTTTCATTTATATGTGGCAAGGGCTAGTCATGTTGATAAAATTTAGGGGGGTTTGAATGCACTAGAGATAAGTTAGTGGCTAAAATTAGTTAGAGATATCCAAACACTAAAACTAATACTCCATCCGTTTCTTTTTAGTTGTCGCTGGATAGTTCAATTTTACACTATCCAGCGACAACTAAAACAAAACGAAGGGAGTAGTTCAACTATTAGCTATTTTTATTAAATTAGCTAGTAGTTAGCTAATTATTTGTTAGCTAGCTAATTATACCAGTATATTTTTAGCTAACTAACTATTAGCTCTAGTTCATTCAAACACCCTCTTAAAGCTAAAAGTACCCGGGCAATCTACATTTCTATCTTTTTTTGTTAGCAACTATAATCTACATCTCTGTTGCAGGAACTGTAAGATGAACCTGCCCTCTACAATGTATATTGCTGTAAACTTACAAAATATCATTCCACAAGGCTGGCAATCTCAATGACGACTGCACTCATGCGCTAGGACGAAGGGAGTGTTTGAATGCACTAGAGCTAATAGTTAGCTGCTAAAATTAGTTGTATACATCCAAACAACCTAACTAATACTTCAACTATTAGCTATTTTTAGCAAATTAGCTAATAGCTAGCTATATATTTATTAGCTAGCTAATTCCACTAATAATTTTTTAGCTAACTAACTATTAGCTCTAGTGCATTCAAACACTCTCCGAAGTCTAGCGGTGTGACAAAATGTTGTGTATCAGGGAAAGCCCATCTTGACCACCAAATTTGACACCTGTGCTCCAAAAATTTGTAAGAGATGAACCAATCTCTTTACGTGCTGAACTACACATACATCAGTCTTCATCATCTGCTAGCAGAGGAAACGATAGGTGTGACCTTGAAATCTTTGCATCCAGGTATGCAAAATTAGTTATTTTTGCCTTGCCTACTTAAACATAAAAGGAATTTCTATTTGTTTCTCATAAACAACGATCATTTACGTATATTTGTTGAGAAATTTTGAGGATGCACTAAGTAAAAGGGTCGTTGTTAAAGAGAACTTAGTACAGAAATTGCCTTAATATATTTTTCAAGAACATTTTCCAAATCACAATACCTCCTTATGAAGTCTCTTCAAGGTAAAAGGTTTTGGGAAGAGCATCCATGGAACAGCGACCAGAGCCAGAAGTAACACTAATATCTGAAAGGAAAAGGGAGACAAAAGGGCACACCAAGGATATTGGAAATACAAAGTATTACTTTTCTTTTTTCAGAAGGATGCACTTAATTGAACCTGGAGTTCCTTTTGGCCCCAAAACAGTTGATTTTCTCCAAGATCTCCAGCAGGATCAAGGAACATATATATCATGACATGATAAAGATCAGCTTGAGAGCCCGTGCACCACTTGATAAGAATCAGGAGTGCTAAGTAACCAAAAAGGCTATTCAGGAAAATCATCTGTGGTATGAATTGATACCTGAAGAATGTGCGCAGTTAAAGCACTGCAATTTCTCTCTAATTTGGCTGTATCAGAAGAGAAGATACAAACGAATATACAACACCTTATATCAAGGGCATTTCCATGAAATCGTGCATCAAAATAACTTAATACAATCCCCAGGTTCATCTGGGCAACACCCATTAGTATAGACATCTTCATCTTTAATGAATTTAGAAACGGTAGCTCAGACCGACTTCCACGCCAGCTTGGGTCCACCCCAAAAGGATAGGGGTCACGGACTTTGATGAGACCAATAGTATGTGCATCACTGAAGCAAAAAGTTAGGTGTTAAATCTTAGCAGAGAAACATTTGGTGGATGGCTATCTGACATTCAAATGAGTTACATGCAAAAATTGCTTCGTTGACCTACTGTTGCTATTCCCCCAGTACCTATTTAGGGCCTGTTGAGGACTTGTTCTCAAATGCTATGAATTAAGAATAAGGCAACATAAAATGTTAAATATTAGTGTCCTTCGTCCGCTGAAGCATTATCTCCCCAAGGATTTAATGAACTTCGGACGAAGGCCATAAGCAAAATATTACGAAGGTCACACCTTCGTAATCAGACTTATAAAACAATGAAATACAAAATATAAAATATTAGAGAAAAATATACTAAAGACAGATAATATCATTCACATATTTTATTATACAAACTTAAATATTATACATAATATTTAGGTATATTTATACCTTCACCTTGGCTGAAAACAATAATTCCAGCGTAATGTGTCAGCGATTACAAAATTGCGTGAACAGTATAGGGGTACTGTTCACCTATTTATAGGCACAGGGCGCATCCTGTGTAAAATTACATTTATGCCCTTTACAATCGACTACAATAATGACACAAAACATCATGTGTCTTTAAGTCATTTCATCTTTAAGTCGGTTCACCCCTTCGTCTTGAGATCTGTCACTGTGCCGAAGCTTTATAGGTGATAGCTTCGGCGCTGCTTCTGAGAGGATCTGCCGAAGGTGTTCTCTTTCTTTAGGATCTTCGGCTACGAAGCATACCCCCAACAGTAGCCCCTTCGCGGTGCTAGATCGTTTTTCGTAACGAGCTTGATCCGTGAAAAAGTCTTCTTGACTTCGGGATGCCGAAGATCCAAAAAACACCTTCCCTGAGCTCGTTGGCGAGAAACGATTAAAATAATCCGCGCGCGAAGTGGCCTCATCTTGCAGCAGTTACACGCGCCCTGGCGATTCACCTTCTCAGACCCTGTGGCCCACCGTTCAGTGAGTGCGGGTGGCTGTTTGTCCGGTGCGGAAGACCTTGACGATTCACCTTCCCACCTGCGGCACTATATAAACAGACGGGTAGGTGTGAAGTTACCACAGCATTCATTGCTATTGCACTATTTTGCTGCCAAAATATTGACCAAAACCGAAGGTTGTTTGCTGCATCCTCAACCGAAGCTATTTACTTTGCTCAAGCTTCGTAACAAGAAAGAGCTTCGGCAAAATAAAGAAAAATTTTCAACTTCATTCAAAAAACAAGAAATTCAATCATCAGATGGCCAGAGTGCGTTCCACAGCTAGGGTTACGCACGACGCAGAGGAAGCCGAAGGTGCTAAAACTGCCCCAATCTCCGAAGTGATGAAGCGCTCAGGGCTGGTAGCATCGGAGGATGCATCTGCCGCTGAAACAGAACAGGCTGATGTTGAGGAGACTGAGTCTGAAGATGATTACAGCGCGGTGCCAAGTAAACCCAGCCACCTAGATTTCGGAAAATCCACCATCTCCGAAGATGATTTACCTAAGCTGTTGAAATTGGGCTATTTCAGTGAAGCGAAGAAAGAGCTGGTTCGTTTTGGTGGGGAAGAGACTACTCCGAATCCAGGAAAGGATGAAGTGGTAGTCTTCAAAAGTTTCTTTAAGGCTGGCTTAAGATTTCTGAAAGGGAAATGTGCCCTTGGACCATTTCTAAGTATTTTGGTGATCAAGTGCCAACACAAATGGTTTAAATGTGAAACTATGCCAAATGGTGGAAAAAGTGCAAAGTCAACACAAAGGTATGATTCTAGACTTAGTACATTGGTTTTTGTGTACTAACATATTTGTCTAAGTGCCAGAATCAGAGAAAATACAATTGGAAATGACTTGGCTTGAGCAGCCAAGACTCTGCTCAGTCTGGGGGCACCGGACTGTCCGGTGGTGCACCGGACAGTGTCCGGTGTGCCAGGCTGGCGTCTGGTCAACTGGCTGCTCTCGGGTCTCGACGGTGGCGTACGACTATAAATCACCGGACTGTCTGGTGGTGCATTGGACAGTGTCCGGTGAGTCGACTGCGGTGAAGTCGCCGCTCTCGGGAATCAAGTCAACAGCGTACGTGATAGAGGACGAGGCCCGATCTTCCGTGAGGTACGATAACTTGATTGGGTGGAGATCTCGACGTTGATGATCCAAGGCTCCGAGCGAACGGCTCCTCGCAATCACTACACCACTGCTCCGTTGGTTATCACCCGTGACACACAAGTGACCTCGCCACGAAGGCTTATCCCTGCAAGCGCAATCAAGAACACAAGCAAGAACAGGAAGAACGCAATCAAAACTGCATTGATCACGAGGTGGGGTCTCACAAACCGATGAACGGCGATACTGTTCGATGACAGATATGATCTAAGCAAAACCCAAACCCTAATGTGGTGGTGGCTGCTGGTAAAATAGAGGTTAGGGGCGTGTACAACCCCTGGTCACACCCATAATGGGCTCCAACACGATACACGGCCCAACAGCCCAACAAACGGTGTCACAGCACCAAAACAGAATCTGAACGCTGACTTGTTTCGACGATTCCCGTTGACTCCAGATGAATTTTAAGGTGGTTCCAGTTGGGTTGGAAAGCTTATCTCCTTAGCTTTCCATCCATATAAAGCCCAAACTAATCGGAGTTCGGATGCATCCTGGGCGTTCATTTTAGTGCAGACTGGTCCTGGACTTCGAGGTGGAGACGTAGTTGAGTCGGACTTGGCTTTCTCTTGTTGTGAACGTCCTAGCTTCTCCTCCTTGACATGTTGGCCTCTCCCAAGTCCTTGTTGGTCCTCTCCAAGGTTTCTAATCATCAAAACATCCATGGCACCAAGCGTAAGCTCTAAAACACAATTGATTAGGTTAGAACGAACCTGGAGATTTAGCTGTCGTGCACGTGCTCGTGTTGTCGGTCCATGCATTATTTGTATGGGAGAGATGTCCTCATCAGTACGGCTATAATTCACCGGACTATCCGGTGGTGCACCGGACTGTCCGGTGAGCCAACGATCAATTGGTATCAGAGCCGTTCTCTTCAAGAAAGGGACTAATCGCCCGAAGGGATGGATCCTAAGGGAAAGGGGATGGTGATCAATGACAAGGAGAAGGAGTCCTTCATCAATGAGCCAAAAGACGACAAGCCCACTGACTCGGGCTCAAGTCACAAAAAGAAGGACGGGAAGAAGAAGAGGCGTATCAAGAAGATCGTCTACTACGACGACAGCGACGAGTCTTCTTCTTCCCAAAAGGACGACGACGACAACGACTACGAGAAAAAGAAGACGGTTAATTCGAACTTTTCCTTTGATTATTCTCGTACCACAAAGTTCCAATGCTCATTTGCTTTCCATTCCCCTCGGTAAACCTCCTCACTTTGATGGAGAGGACTACGGATTTTGGAGTCACAAAATGCGTAGCCACTTGTTCTCTCTCCATCCAAGTATATGGGAGATAGTAGAAAATGGAATGCAATTTGATAGTACTGATAGTCCCATGTTCATCAATGAACAAATTCACAAAAATGCACAAGCTACTACTGTTCTCTTAGCGTCATTGTGCAGGGATGAGTACCATAAGGTGAGCGGCTTGGATAACGCTAAGCAGATTTGGGACACCCTCAGGATCTCTCATGAGGGAAATGACGTCACCATGCTCACCAAGATGGAGTTGGTGGAGGGCGAACTTGGGAGGTTCGCGATGATCAGGGGGGAGGAGCCAACCCAAACGTACAACAGGCTCAAGACCCTCGTCAACAAAATAAGGAGCTATGGAAGCATGCGATGGACGGATCACGAAGTTGTCCGCCTAATGCTAAGGTCTTTCACTGTCCTTGATCCACATCTTGTAAACTCTATTCGTGAGAATCCTAGGTACACCAAGATGTCGCCCGAAGAAATACTTGGAAAGTTCGTAAGCGGGCGAATGATGATCAAGGAGGCAAGATACGTCGATGAGGCGCTAAATGGTCCAATCCACAAGCCTCAAACCGTTGCTCTCAAAGCAACAAGTAGTAGGGAGGCGCTACCTAGCAAGGTGGCGCAAGTCGAGGCGGCGGGACTCAATGAGGAAGAAATGGCCCTCATCATCAAGCGCTTCAAGACGACGCTAAAGGGTCGCAAGGAGCATCCCAAAAAGAACAAGACGAAGGGAAAGCGCTCCTGCTTCAAGTGCGGTAAGGTTGGTCATTTTATTGCTAATTGTCCTAATAATGATAGTGACCAGGATCAAGAAAAGAAGAGGGAAAAGAAGAAGACTTACAAGAAGGCTAAAGGCGAGGCACACATTGGCAAAGAGTGGGACTCAGATTGTTCTTCGTCCGACTCCGACGACGAAGGACTCGCCACCACCGCCTTCAACAAATCATCCCTCTTCCCCAACGAGCATCACACCTGCCTCATGGCAAGGGAAAAGAAGGTAAGCACTCATAATACTGTTACTTACGCTTCTTCAAGTGATGATGAATCTAGTGATGATGAAGTAGACTATGCTAGTCTATTCAAAGGTTTAGATAGAACCAAAATTGATAAAATCAATGAATTAATTGATGCTTTGAATGAGAAGAATAGATTGTTAGAAAAGCAAGAGGACCTTTTATATGAAGAGCATGATAAATTTGTTAGTACGCAAAATTCTCTTGCTCTAGAAGTTAAAAGAAATGAAGTGCTTTCATGTGAATTGTCTACATGCCATGAATCTATCTCTAGCTTAAAAAGTATCAATGATGACTTGAGTGCTAAGTTAGAAATAGCTAATAAATCAACCTCTTGTGTAGAACATGTTGTGATTTGCAATAGGTGTAAAGATTTTAATGTTGATGCTTGTAGTGAACATCTAGTTTCCATTTCTAAATTAAATGATGAAGTGGCTAGTCTTAATGCTCAACTTAAGACTAGCAAAAAAGAATTTGATAAACTAAAATTTGCAAGGGATGCCTACACTATTGGTAGACACCCCTGAATTAAGGATGGGCTTGGCTTTAAGAAGGAAGCCAAGAACTTAACAAGTCATAAGGCTCCCATTCCCGCTAAGGAGAAAGGGAAGGCTCCTATGACTAGTAGCAATCAAAAGAATCATGCCTTCATTTATAGCGATAGGAAATTCTCTAGAAATGCTTGTAGGAATTATTCTTATGATTCGCATGCTATGACTGCTTCTAGTTCTTCTATGCATGGTAGAAATATTGCTATGAAAGATTCTAGAAATGTTCATTATGATAGGAGTTGTAATGTGTTCGACTCTCATGCCATGTTTGCTTCGAGTTCAAACTTTAATGGTAGATCTAGGAAGAATGTTATGTCTCATGCTCCTAGAAAAGTATTTAATGGATCTACTACTGTCTTTCATGCTTGCAATGCTAAGTTTATACTTTCATGTAAAAATAAAAAGGTGATTGCTAAAAAGGTGGGAGCCAAATGTAAGGGAGATAAAACTTGCATTTGGGTCCCTAAGGCTATTATAACTAACCTTGTAGGACCCAACAAGAGTTGGGTACCTAAGACCCAAGCCTAATTTGCCTTGCAGGTTTATGCATCCGGGGGATCAAGCTGGATTATCGACAGCGGATGCACAAACCACATGACGGGGGAGAAGAAGATGTTCACCTCCTACGTCAAGAACAAAGATTCCCAAGATTCAATCATATTCGGTGACGGGAATCAAGGCAAGGTTAAAGGCTTAGGCAAGATAGCCTTCTCAAATGAGCACTCTATCTCCAATGTATTTTTAGTAGAGTCACTAGGTTATAATCTTCTATCGGTTAGTCAATTATGTAATATGGGATACAATTGCTTATTCACAAATGTAGATGTGTCTGTCTTTAGAAGGAGTGATGGTTCATTAGCTTTTAAGGGTGTACTAGACGACAAACTCTATTTAGTTGATTTTGCAAAGGAGGAGGCCGGTCTAGATGCATGCTTAATCGCTAAGACTAGCATGGGCTAGATGTGGCATCGCCGTCTAGCACATGTGGGGATGAAGAACCTTCACAAACTTCTAAAGGGAGAACATGTGTTAGGTCTAACAAATGTGTATTTCGAAAAAGATAGACCTTGTGCAGCTTGTCAAGCAGGTAAACAAGTGGGAAGTGCGCATCACAGCAAGAATGTGATGACCACATCAAGACCCCTGGAGCTGCTGCATATGGACCTCTTCGGACCCGTCGCCTACCTTAGCATCGGGGGAAGTAAGTATGGTTTAGTAATTGTTGATGATTTTTCTCGCTTCACTTGGGTATTCTTTTTGCAGGATAAATCTAAAACCCAAGGGACCCTCAAGCGCTTCCTAAGGAGAGCTCAAAATGAGTTTGAGCTCAAGGTGAAGAAGATAAGGAGCGACAACGAGTCCGAGTTCAAGAACCTTCAAGTGGAGGAGTACCTTGAGGAGGAAGGAATCAAGCACGAGTCCTCCGCTCCCTACACACCACAGCAAAATGGTGTGGTAGAGAGGAAGAACAGGACGCTTATAGACATGGCGAGGACGATGCTTGGAGAATTCAAGACGCCCGAGCGGTTTTGGTCGGAAGCTATGAACACGGCTTGCCACACCATAAACTGGGTCTACCTTCATCGCCTCCTCAAGAAGACGTCATACGAGCTACTAACCGGTAACAAACCCAACATTTCGTATTTTCGAGTTTTTGGGAGTAAATGCTACATTCTGGTGAAGAAAGGTAGAAATTCAAAATTTGCTCCCAAAGCTGTAGAAGGGTTTTTGTTAGGTTATGACTCAAATACAAAGGCGTATAGAGTCTTCAACAAATCATCGGGTTTGGTTGAAGTCTCTAGCGACGTTGTATTTGATGAATCTAATGGCTCTCCAAGAGAGCTAGTTGAGCTTGATAATGTAGATGATGATGATGTTCCAACGGACGCGATTCGTACCATGGCGATTGGAGACGTGCGGCCGCAGGAACACAAGGAACAAGATCAGCCTTCTTCCTCAACAATGGTGCAACCCCCAACTCAAGATGATGAACAGGTTCCTCAAGAAGAGGCGTGTGATCAAGGGGGAGCACAAGATGTCCAAGTTGAAGAGGAAGAAGCACCACATGCCCCTTCAACTCAAGTTCGAGCGATGATTCAAAGGAACCATCCCGTCGACCAGATTTTGGGTGACATTAGCAAGGGAGTAACCACTCGCTCTAGATTAGTAATTTTTGTGAGCATTACTCTTTCGTCTCTTCTATTGAGCCTTTCAGGGTAGAAGAGGACTTGCTAGATCCGGACTGGGTGTTGGCCATGCAGGAAGAGCTCAACAACTTCAAGCGAAATGAAGTTTGGACACTGGTGCCGCGTCCCAAGCAAAATGTTGTGGGAACCAAGTGGGTGTTCCGCAACAAACAGGACGAGCACGGGGTGGTGACAAGGAACAAGGCTCGACTTGTGGCAAAAGGTTATGCCCAAGTCGCAGGTTTGGACTTTGAGGAGACTTTCGCTCCTGTGGCTAGGCTAGAGTCGATTCGTATTTTGTTAGCCTATGCCGCTCACCATTCTTTCAGGTTGTACCAAATGGATGTGAAGAGCGCTTTCCTCAATGGGCCAATCAAGGAGGAGGTGTACGTGGAGCAACCCCCTGGCTTTGAGGATGAACGGTACCCCGACCACGTGTGTAAGCTCTCTAAGGCGCTCTATGGACTTAAGCAAGCCCCAAGAGCATGGTATGAATGCCTTAGAGATTTTTTAATTGCTAATGCTTTCAAGGTTGGGAAAGCCGATCCAACTCTTTTCACTAAGACTTGTGACGGTGATCTATTTGTGTGCCAAATTTATGTCGATGACATAATATTTGGTTCTACTAACCAAAAGTCTTGTGAAGAGTTTAGCAGGGTGATGACTCAAAAATTTGAGATGTCGATGATGGGCGAGTTGAACTACTTCCTTGGGTTCCAAGTGAAGCAACTCAAGGACGGCACTTTCATCTCCCAAATGAAGTATACGCAAGACTTGCTCAAGCGGTTTGGGATGAAGGACGCCAAGCCCGCGAAGACTCCAATGGGAACTGACGGACACGTCGACCTCAACAAAGGAGGTAAGTCCGTTGATCAAAAAGCATACCGGTCCATGATAGGTTCCTTGCTCTACTTATGTGCTAGTAGACCGGATATTATGCTTAGTGTATGCATGTGTGCTAGATTTCAATCCGATCCAAGGGAGTGTCACTTAGTGGCCATGAAGCGAATTCTTAGATATTTAGTCGCTACTAGAGATGTCAATGGGGACCCGATACCCGATAACCCGTGGGGAATTCCCCTATTAGGGTATGGGTATGGGACAAAAATTGTCCCCATGGGTATGGATATGGGACAAAATCTCCACCCATTGGGTAAACGAGTATGGGTTTGGGAAGCAATAACCCGAACCCGATTACCCATGGGTATTTCATACGTGTACACCTGTCCTATTTGTATGAATGAGTTGAGGCCGAGTCGGCCATCAAACCCGGCAGACTCCATTTCTTATATTGGTCCCAAGTACTGATTTCTTTTCTGATGGATGGATGAATGGATCATGGTTCATGGATGAGTGCTTGCCGATGTGGTGATGTATGAAATCTAGATAGTTTGCGCTAGATGTTAGTACCTAGTTATCCCTTAATTGGGGATGGGGACCCATTGGGGACCCAAAACCTGAATGGGGATGGGTATGGGATGAGTTTTGTACCCATGATGGGTATGGGGATGTATCAAACATGATGGGGATGGGGATGGGATGCTATAACCCGGTGGGGAATTACCCATTGACATCTCTAGTCGCTACGCCTTGCTTCGGGATCTGGTATCCAAAGGGGTCTACCTTTGACTTAATTGGATATTCAGACTCCGATTATGCTGGATGTAAGGTCGATAGGAAGAGTACATCAGGGACGTGCCAATTCCTAGGAAGGTCCCTGGTGTCGTGGAGTTCTAAGATACAAACCTCCGTTGCCCTATCCATCGCTGAGGCTGAGTACGTTGCCGCAGGACAGTGTTGCGCGCAACTACTTTGGATGAGGCAAACCCTCCGGGACTTTGGCTACAATCTAAGCAAAGTCCCACTCCTATGTGACAATGAGAGTGCTATCCGCATGGCGGACAATCCTGTTGAGCACAGCCGCACAAAGCACATTGACATCCGGCATCACTTTTTGAGAGACCACCAGCAAAAGGGAGATATCGAAGTGTTTTATGTTAGCACCGAGAACCAGCTAGCCGATATCTTTACCAAGCCTTTAGATGAGAAGACCTTTTGCAGGCTGTGTAGTGAACTAAATGTCTTAGATTCGTGTAACTTGGATTGACATAGAGCATACATGTGTTTTATGCCTTTGATCATGTTCCATTATGCATTTTATAGCTTATTGGTGGTGCTCAAGTTGTACTCATGATCCTCTGGACCTCACAAGTCCATTTGCGAGTGATGCACATATTTAGGGGGAGATGTGCTACAACTTGACCCTTTGAAACTAACCATGTGTTTGAGCTTGCTTGATTTAGTCTCAAAGGTGGATTGAAAGGGAAAGGTGAACTTGGACCATGCAAGACTTCCACTGCACTCCTATGAGAGGGTAACTCACTCCAAGTTCATCTCCATATCCTTATTGCCTTTTTACTCTTATTTGAAGATTTTGGTGAGGCAATGGGGTTTAAGGGCCAAGATTGATCCCGTTTTGGTGCTTGATGCCAAAGGGGGAGAAAATAAGGCCAAAGCAAGAAATGGATCAGCTACCACTTGAGAACTTTGAAAATAATAGAATTAGAGCTTTTGGTTTGTCAAAATACTCTTATTGTCTCTTATTGTCAAAAGTTGGTCTCTTGTGGGGAGAATGTTTGGGAAAAAGGGAGAGTTTTTGAATTCTTGATCAATTTCTCTTGGAATACCTCTCTCTTTGCCTCAACAAGTGTGTTTAACTTAGAGATAGGAAATTGAGTTTGATTTGCAAAAACAAACCAAGTGGTGGCAAAGAATGATCCAAATATGCCAGATTTGAATCAAAACAAATTTGTGTTCTCATTTGCATTGATGTTGCACTTCCTTTAGTTGCTTTTTGTTGTGTTGGCATAAATCACCAAAAAGGGGGAGATTGAAAGGGAAATGTGCCCTTGGGCCATTTCTAAGTATTTTGGTGATCAAGTGCCAACACAAATGGTTTAAATGTGAAACTATGCCAAATGGTGGAAGAAGTGCAAAGTCAACACAAAGGTATGATTCTAGACTTAGTACATTGGTTTTTGTGTACTAACTGTAACACCCGGCTTTAAGGAACAAAGCCAGGTGCATCTCATACATGCGCCAAGAAGACAACATATATAATAACAAAGTGTATAGAGATAAATGTCATAAAACATCAGAGTACTTATTACATAGCGGAAGACTTAATACAAAATAAAAGAATAAACATAAAACGAACTAAGGATCGTCGGCGCCAATGTCAACTGAGAAATGCCACCTAGATCAGATCATACTCCTCTCCTTATGGCTCCTCCTGAACCACCTGCTCTTCTCCTATGGGGGGGTGTGAGACAGCAAGAGTGAGCTCACATACGTTCATAGCTCAACAAGTCGTGGGGAATAATGTGGCATGAACTCACCAAAGGTGGGAGTTCATGTAGTGTAAGGCTGATCAATGAAATAAAGGCTGAAGCTAAGCATTGCTTTTATAAGTTGGTCAAAATTTTATTAGCAATTACTAAGTGTAAGTGAATACCAAACCATAGTAATAATAAGTAAGAGTAATAGTAAAATAATCCCAAATGCAATGATATGACAAATTAAGTTTAAGTTCCATAAATTAATCATGTGAGTGTCTGAGCCGCTCATGACCGTGAGCACGGCTAGTATACCAGTTTTACACTCTGTAGAGGTTGCGCATCTTTACCCACAAGTCGTGTTACCCATTTGCCACGGAGTTGATCAGACTCCATACACCTCTACCTAGGAAGCGAGGCAGGGTACCACTACGAGGCCTTTACAAAGTTCCACTAGTTTCATACTACCCGCTACAGTTTATAGGAAGCTCCAGTGCAGGGTTCTTGTCTGACCGCCATCGCAGCAAAATCAACCCAAGGACCTCCCTACACTGACCACTCCCCTACTGCCCTTGCCCCTTTCAGGTAAGGTAGCCCTCCACTAGCTTTCCTAGTTAATCAGCCAAGGGCGTCCCATTAAACCCTTGTGGTAGCACTGTTTTCCCGGGTGGTTCTCCATGTTCCCATTAACATAATGATCTTAACATGAACAGTAAAGAATAAAACAGATAATAAGAGGTATAACAATGAGTGATGAATATCTCTATACCCAATCCACATAAAGCAATAGCATGAACTACCCAAAACTTTAGTAGTAAAATCAGTGGTGAAACAAGGTATAAAGATAGTCAAATCTAGGGTATCCTATTGGGTCCCATCAAGATTATCCTATGTAGATCATTATGAATAATAAGAACATGAATAGGTAAAAGAAGTGATCAAGGGCACAACTTGCCTTCAATGAGCTCCTACTCAGCTACTTCAACTTGTTGAACCTCAGATTCCACAGTGGCTTGCTCGTCTACTCGTATCAACATACATAGCATAGCATAAATTAACATCACATCAAACATGCAAATAGAATATACAGTAATAATCTAGACATTAAACTAAGATCATAGGAACTGGAATCATTAAATTTGGAGTTATATATTTTAAGTTATGGATTTTCTATTGTTTTATGTGCTAAATACAAGATTAAGTGCTAGATAAATTTTAAATCATCTTTCATGTTAAAACAGAGATATTAATGGTTAGACAATAATATTATGAAAATTTAGAAACTGGAATGAACTAATTTGGAGTTCATATGCATTTTCTATGAATTAAACAAGTTTCTAGATTTATTTTTGTATTAAAAATTGATTTCTAATATTAATTCCCTATTTTCAGCTCTCTCTGGATTGGGCCTCAATTTCCAGAAAGTGCAGGGACTACGGTGTAAATGTTTCTAAGACTTAGAGAACCCCAGGCATGGACGACGGGTTGATTCGTATTTTTCCCGAGGGCTCTTTAGCAAATAGTACCCGCGAAGGGGTACGGGGTGATATAGGCCGTCGGATTAGAAATCCAAGGCCCAGATCAGATCCAGCCTTAAGTGAACCGGTGCGCTTTTCCCACAGTTGGATCATGATCCAACGGCCCACAGAACACCACACCATCACTAAATCCGATTCGTACGCCCGAGATCCAACGATGCAGATCAAAGCTACGCCTATCAATACGTGGGCTAAATCCGGACCGTTCAGATCAGATCCAAGGGCCAGGATCGGATCACGATATTATAAACCCGCGAGCGCACAAGGCCGTCCGATCACCGATTGATGGCCCAGATCCAATCCCACGAAGGGGTATCGCTCGATCTAATCGTGACCATCGCTTAGAAGATCAACGGCCCACGCACTAGCTCCGCTGCATCACCCAACTCCGGCCGTCGGGGCAACTCTACGCGGCGGCGCCATCGCCGACATTCAGCCATTAGCGCCGCCAGCCCATGACCTTCGCTCGGAACACTACTAAATGAATAGGATAACATTGCGAACGCGTTGGTAAGGTCCTTACCAGGATTCGAGTGGCGCTCTGCCCGGTCCGCGGCGCACGGCGAAGATGCAGCGACGACGAGAAATTCAAGGTCGTCCGCCGCGCGATGCGCCCAGGCAAGGTTCCAGCCGTGACCCACCGGACCAGGTGGAGCTCCCGCACCCCAGACCTCGGTCCAATCGCTGAGAAATCGACCGGTCGACGACGGCGGACCGAATCCCCTCACACGGCACGCGACGGCGTTCTGGTGGCGATGAGGAATCGGGCTAAAGAGGGGAGAGGGGAAAAGGAACGCGTGCGCTCGGCCTTTATCCACCGAGCCCACGGAGTCGGGATCGTGGCCTAACTCGCGCGAAGCAAGGAAGGGATCCGCGCATGGCGCTCGGGTTGTTGACGCGGGCAGCGAGATGACAGGTGGGTCCCGCATGGTCAGCGCGGTGATCACGCACGGGGGAAGCCCTGACGAGTGGGCCCCGCGTGTAAGCGAGCACAAGCGAGGCGCGCGCGCGTGTATAAGGCTGGGCCGCGCGAGGTGTTTTGTCGTTGGGCCGAATAGGTAAGCCACCGGCCCAAGCAGAGTTTTAATCTTTTTTTTTTCATTTCTACTTTTCTTTTCTCTATTCCCAACTTCAATTTGAATTCAAACTTTAAATTAAATCCTTGTGCAGAATTTGTCCTCAAATTATATTGTGCACTTAAGAAATACCAATTTGGGAAATATATGAATTTTCTTTATATTTTATATACTCTCTTTTTCTTTTCTTTTTTTTCCTCAAATCTTTTTCTCATTATTATTTTATTTTTATTCATATTATTATTGTTTTAAATGCACAAACAAAATCCAATATGATGCAATGGTTTATTTGTGTCATAGTAAAGATTTACTCGTTTTTAAACATGATTAGTAACATGTGATGATAAGTAATGGCCACCAACATTGAGTTCCACTCTATTTTCACTATTTACATATTTGAGTATTACAAATCCTACCCCCCTTAAAAATAATCTCGTCCTCGAGATTTAAGATAAACTAGGTAAAAGATGGGGGAAGTCTATGCAAAGCTCTTCTTCTCTCTCCCAAGTAGCTTCATCTTCACCATGGTGACTCCATTGTACCTTGCACATCTTTATCACCTTATTTCTTGTAACTCGAGTCAAAGTGTCCAAAATCTTGATAGGGTACTCCGCATAAGTCAGGTCATCTTGAACACTAAGGTCCTCCATTGGTAACTGCTCCTCAGGTACCCTGAGGCACTTCTTTAGCTGAGACACATGAAATACATCATGTACATCTGATAGGTGATCAGGTAACTCCAGTTGATATGCAACTTCTCCCACTCGCTTTAAGATCAAGAAAGGTCCAATGAAGCGAGGGGACAACTTTCCTTTAACTTTAAATCTCCTCATACCCCGAAGTGGTGACACCTTCAAATAGACATGATCACCCTCCTTAAACTCCAGCAGTCTTCTCCTATTATCAGCATAGCTCTTTTGCCTTGATTGTGCAATTCTCAAATTTTCCCTTATCATTCGAACTTGTTCTTCTGCCTCTTGAATAAGTTCAGGACCAAAGAATTGTCTTTCTCCAGTTTGATCCCAATACAGTGGAGTCCTGCATTTTCTACCATATAGAGCCTCGAATGGTGACATCTTCAAACTGGCCTGGTAGCTATTATTATAAGAAAACTCAGCATAGGGTAAGCTCTTATCCCAACTTCCACCATGTTTAAGAGCACAAGCTCTTAACATATCCTCTAGTACTTGGTTAGTCCTCTCTGTCTGTCCATCAGTCTGAGGATGGTAGGCTGAACTAAAATTCAACTTTGTATCCAAGCTCTCATGCAACTTCTTCCAAAATCGAGAAGTAAACTGTGATCCTCGATCAGACACGATCTTCTTAGGCACACCATATAGGCAAACTATCCGAGTCATATACAATTCTGCTAGCTTGGCTCCCGTATAATTAGTCCTCACAGGTATAAAATGAGCCACTTTTGTCAATCTGTCTACAATCACCCAAATAGAGTCATACCCAGCAGGGGTGCGGGGTAGTCCAACAATAAAATCCATGCCAATTTCTTCCCATTTCCACTCGGGTATCTTCAATGGGTGCAATAGTCCAGCGGGTCTTTGATGTTCGGCCTTGACTCTTTGACACACATCACACTTAGCCACATGTGCAGCAACATCTCTTTTCAGTCCATACCACCAATACTTTTGCTTCAAATCTTGATACATCTTAGTGCTACCAGGGTGGATAGAATAATCAGAATCATGGGCTTCTTTCAATATAGTCTCACGGAGGCTATCAATCTCTGGAACACATATCCGATCTTTGAACCATATAGTACCTTGCTCATCCTCCATGAATTCCGGAACTCGACCTTCCGTAATCAGATCCTTAATCTCTTGAATTTTAGCATCACCAACCTGACCTTTACGAATCTCTTGCTCCAAGGTAGGTTCCAACTCAATGGTAACTCCTTCAGTGTGAGTAACAATTCCCAGGTTGAGCTTCTCAAAATCTTTTGCTAATTCATCGGGTAGCTGGACAACAAAAGCGGAGTGAACATGTTCTTTCCGACTCAAGGCATCTGCGACCAAATTCGCCTTGCCCGGGTGATAGTGAATCTCCAAATCATAATCCTTAATGAGCTCCAACCAACGGCGTTGCCTAAGGTTGAGATCCTTCTGAGTGAATATATACTTCAAACTTTTATGATCCGTGTACACTTGACACTTAGTTCCCATAATATAGTGTCTCCAAATCTTAAGAGCATGCACAACTGCTGCCAGCTCTAAATCATGAGTGGGGTAGTTCAATTCATGTTTCCACAACTGACGAGATGCATAGGCAATCACATGACCTTCTTGCATAAGCACACATCCCAATCCTTGGCCACATGCATCACAATAGATATCAAATCCTTTCTGTAAGTCTGGCATAACCAACACTGGAGGTGACATCAATCTCTCCTTCAATTGATCAAAGCTCTCTTGACATTTCTCATCCCACTTAAATTCTCTTCCTTTCTCCAGAAGCGATGTCATAGGCTTGGCAATCTTAGAGAATCCTTCAATGAATCTCCGATAATATCCTGCGAGTCCCAAGAAACTCCGAATCTCAGTAACTGTAGTGGGCACTCTCCACTCCATTATCTCCTTCACTTTAGCAGGATCCACTGCTATTCCTCCATTAGAAATAATATGACCAAGGAATGGCACCTTGTCAATCCAAAACTCGCACTTACTGAACTTAGCGTAGAGTTGATTATCTCGTAGCTTCTGTAGCACCAACCTTAGATGTTGTTCATGATCACTTTCACTCCTAGAATAGATAAGAATATCATCGATGAGCACCACGACGAATCTGTCCAAATACTCCATAAACACCTTATTCATCAAATTCATGAAATAAGCTAGTGCATTGGTCAATCCAAATGACATAACAGTAAACTCATATAATCCATATCGAGTCGAGAAAGCCGTCTTAGGAATATCTGATGGTCTAATCCTCATCTGATGGTATCCCGATCGGAGATCTATCTTCGAGAATACTTTAGCACCTCGCATCTGATCAAATAAATCCTCAATACGGGGTAAGGGATATTTGTTCTTCACAGTGACATCATTAAGTGATCTATAGTCCACACACATTCGTTGTGATCCATCCTTCTTCTGTACGAATAACACCGGTGCTCCCCAAGGTGAGGAACTCGGACGAATGTAACCAGCCTCTTGCAACTCCGTCAACTGCTTCTTCAGTTCCTTCAACTCCTCTACGGACATTCTATATGGTCGTTTGGAAATAGGGGTGGTTCCAGGTAAGAGATCAATAACAAACTCAACTTCTCTATCAGGTGGCATCCCTGGTAACTCCTCTAGAAAGACATCCGGAAAATCTCTAACCACCCGGATGTTGTCACCAACAAACTCCTCAGGCATAAAGAACAATGCACGCATGGATGAGGAGGTTACTGCAATATTAACTTGAAATCTTTCTCCTTTAGTGGTAGTGAGCTCTACGGTACCTCTACCACATGCTATAACGGCCTTTGCCTTTCTTAGCCATGACATACCAAGGATCAGATCTATACTGCTTGACTCTAATATTATAGCAGTAGCTCCAAATTCTCTACCCATAATGGTCAATGTCAATCTACGTGTCATTTGATTCGCCTCAACAGGCCCTTTAGGTGTAATTACTATCATTGGTTTTCTCATATTTAGCAGTGGTATTTCATTTGTGTTGGCATATCTAGCGGACATGAATGAATGTGTAGCACCAGAATCAAATAATATGGTTGCAGGGATTGCATTAACATAAAACATACCAAGTACGAGGTCACCACCATCAGGAGTATCATCAACGCTGACTTGATTCACCCTGGCTATAGAATATCCCTTACCAGGAGTCTGCTGCTTGTTCTGAACTGGAGTAGTAGCAATCCTCTGTGGGCAGACATTTGCATAATGACCAGTCTTCCCACACTTGAAACACGTAGTGCCTGGACTCTGTCCTGCAAACTTTGTCGGGGTGCCAGTGGGGGTAGCCTGTCGAGGAGGTGGAGTCCTTAGTGGTGATTGCTGAACAGGGCGCGGTCCTCCTGGTCGAGTCGGTGTACCCTTTGGTGAACTGTAGCGAGGACGAACACTGCTGCTTCCTTGTCCTTGAGATATAGCCTTTCTCTTCAAATCTCCCAGCTGAACACGCTTGTGTTCAATAGCCAGGGCCTTATCAAGCAGCCTCGGAAATGATGGGAATGTGTGTGCAACCGGTGCATACTGCAGGGGTCCATTAAGTCCTTCAATGAAGTGCTCCTGCTTCCTCTCATCCTCAGCAACTTCCTCCGGAGCATATCTCGACAGCTGAATAAATTTGTCTCTGTACTCGCTGACTGACATGTTGCCTTGCTTCAATGACAGAAACTCCTTCTTCTTGATCTTTATCATCCCAGCTGGAATATGGTAGTTCCTGAACTGTGTACTGAACTCTGCCCAGGTAATAGTATCAGCAGCGTCATGGGCAGCAGTATAAGAATCCCACCAGTCAGCAGCAGGACCAGTCAGACGTCCAGAAGCATATAAAACCTTCTCCCGGTCAGTGCATTGTGCAATATTCAGCATCTTCTCAATTGACTTCAACCAATCGTCTGCATCAAGTGGATCAGGCGAACTGGCGAAGGTCGGTGGCTTATGACTCATAAACTCCCGGTGCTTATCACGAGGTGGAACTGGTGGTGGTGGTGGAGGCAATGGCACTTGCTGCTGTTGCTGCTGTTGCTGAAGTTGTTGTTGCAGCTGCTGTTGTTGTGCCCTCCTTTCTTGGCGTATCTCATCTCTCTCCTGGCGTATATCTTCTCTTTCCTGACGCATCTCTTGGCGTTCTTGCTGCATCTGGGCACGCATATCAGCCATAGCGTCCGCCATTTGCTGCATCACCGCCATCTGAGCAGCAACCAGTGGGTCAACTCCGCCTGGTGGAGGATTAGGAGGATTCATCTCTGCTGGCTGTGGCTGAGGTTGTCTGTATATTCTCCGAGTGTATCGATTAGGAGGCAAATCAATTCCACCACCCCGCCTGGTATTGACCATCTGAGTTAGATACGTATGGTAAGAAAATAGTAGCCAAGGCAGTAATTACAATCATGTTTCTTTGGGGGATTTATTAGCTAAGTAGATTAGTGTGTCACCTACTAAAGCTAATACAATACCTTATAGTGGTACATGCTAAGATGTCCATCTATACTATTTCAATCAATCAAAGAAGCAAATCAGGCATTGATCATCAGAACAATCAACCAACATTTTTAAATAGAGAAAATAGTTTTGATTTGGTCTTAGGCCTCCTATCTCTTAAAATGTCATAGGGGTAGGGATTCCAAGGTGTGAAATCCATCTTGTCTCAGAGTAGAAAAGGTAAGAATGATCAGAGTAGAACAGTAGAAGGTGAGACAGGATCAAGATAAGTATAGAGAGAATCAGAGTAAGATAAGTAGGTAAGGGTTGTCCATTTCTATCTAGGTCTCGTCCTACAGTCAACATTTCCTCTGATACCACTTCTGTAACACCCGGCTTTAAGGAACAAAGCCAGGTGCATCTCATACATGCGCCAAGAAGACAACATATATAATAACAGAGTGTATAGAGATAAATGTCATGAAACATCAGAGTACTTATTACATAGCGGAAGACTTAATACAAAATAAAAGAATAAACATAAAACGAACTAAGGATCGTCGGCGCCAATGTCAACTGAGAAACGCCACCTATATCAGATCATACTCCTCGCCTTGTGGCTCCTCCTGAACCACCTGCTCTTCTCCTATGGGGGGGGTGTGAGACAGCAAGAGTGAGCTCACATACGTTCATAGCTCAACAAGTCGTGGGGAATAATGTGGCATGAACTCACCAAAGGTGGGAGTTCATATAGTGTAAGGCTAATCAATGAAATAAAGGCTGAAGCTAAGCATTGCTTTTATAAGTTGGTCAAAATTTTATTAGCAATTACTAAGTGTAAGTGAATACCAAACCATAGTAATAATAAGTAAGAGTAATAGTAAAATAATCCCAAATGCAATGATATGACAAATTAAGTTTAAGTTCCATAAATTAATCATGTGAGTGTCCGAGCCGCTCATGACCGTGAGCACGGCTAGTATACCAGTTTTACACTCTGCAGAGGTTGCACATCTTTACCCACAAGTCGTGTTACCCATTTGCCATGGAGTTGATCAGACTCCATACACCTCTACCTAGGAAGCGAGGCAGGGTACCACTACGAGGCCTTTACAAAGTTCCACTAGTTTCAGACTACCCGCTACAGTTTATAGGAAGCTCTAGTGCAGGGTTCTTGTCTGACTGCCATCGCAGCAAAATCAACCCAAGGACCTCCCTACACTGACCACTCCCCTACTGCCCTTGCCCCTTTCGGGTAAGGTAGCCCTCCACTAGCTTTCCTAGTTAATCAGCCAAGGGCGTCCCATTAAACCCTTGTGGTAGCACTGTTTTCCCGGGTGGTTCTCCATGTTCCCATTAACATAATGATCTTAACATGAATAGTAAAGAATAAAATAGATAATAAGAGGTATAACAATGAGTGATGAATATCTCTATACCCAATCCACATAAAGCAATAGCATGAACTACCCAAAACTTTAGTAGTAAAATCAGTGGTGAAACAAGGTATAAAGATAGTCAAATCTAGGGTATCCTATTGGGTCCCATCAAGATTATCCTATGCAGATCATTATGAATAATAAGAACATGAATAGGTAAAAGAAGTGATCAAGGGCACAACTTGCCTTCAATGAGCTCCTGCTCAGCTACTTCAACTTGTTGAACCTTAGATTCCACAGTGGCTTGCTCGTCTACTCGTATCAACATACATAGCATAGCATAAATTAACATCACATCAAACATGCAAATAGAATATACAGTAATAATCTAGACATTAAACTAAGATCACAGGAACTGGAATCATTAAATTTGGAGTTATATATTTTAAGTTATGGATTTTCTATTGTTTTATGTGCTTAATACAAGATTAAGTGCTAGATAAATTTTAAATCATCTTTCATGTTAAAACAGAGACATTAATGGTTAGACAATAATATTATGAAAATTTAGAAACTGGAATGAACTAATTTGGAGTTCATATGCATTTTCTATGAATTAAACAAGTTTCTAGATTTATTTTTGTATTAAAAATCGATTTCTAATATTAATTCCCTATTTTCAGCTCTCTCTGGATTGGGCCTCAATTTCTAGAAAGCGCAGGGACTACGGTGTAAATGTTTCTAAGACTCAGAGAACCCCAGGCATGGATGGCGGGTTGATTCGTATTTTTCCTGAGGGCTCTTTAGCAAATAGTACCCGCGAAGGGGTACGGGGTGATATAGGCCGTCGGATTAGAAATCCAAGGGCCAGATCAGATCCAGCCTTAAGTGAACCGGTACGCTTTGCCCACGGTTGGATCATGATCCAACGGCCCACGGAACACCACGCCATCACTAAATCCGATTCGTACGCCCGAGATCCAACGATGCAGATCAAAGCTACACCTATCAATACGTGGGCTAAATCCAGACCGTTCAGATCAGATCCAAGGGCCAGGATCGGATCACGATATTATAAACCCGCGAGCGCACAAGGCCGTCCGATCACCGATTGATGGCCCAGATCCAATCCCACGAAGGGGTATCGCTCGATCTAATCGCGACCGTCGCTTAGAAGATCAACGGCCCACGCACTAGCTCCGCTGCATCACCCAACTCCGGCCGTCGGGGCAACTCTACGCGGCGGCGCCATCGCCGACATTCAGCCATTAGCGCCGCCAGCCCACGACCTTCGCTCGAAACACTACTAAATGAATAGGATAACATTGCGAATGCGTTGGTAAGGTCCTTACCAGGATTCGAGTGGCGCTCTGCCCGGTCCGCGGCGCACGGCGAAGATGCAGCGACGACGAGAAATTCAAGGTCGTCCGCCGCGCGATGCGCCCAGGCAAGGTTCCAGCCGTGACCCACCGGACCAGGTGGAGCTCCCGCACCCCAGACCTCGGTCCAATCGCTGAGAAATCGACCGGTCGACGACGGCGGACCGAATCCCCTCACACGGCGCGCGACGGCGTTCTGGTGGCGATGAGGAATCGGGCTAAAGAGGGGAGAGGGGAAAAGGAACGCGTGCGCTCGGCCTTTATCCACCGAGCCCACTAGTCGGGATCGTGGCCTAACTCGCGCGAAGCAAGGAAGGGATCCGCGCATGGCGCTCGGGTTGTTGACGCGGGCAGCGAGATGACAGGTGGGTCCCGCATGGTCAGCGCGGTGATCACGCACGGGGGAAGCCCTGACGAGTGGGCCCCGCGTGTAAGCGAGCACAAGCGAGGCGCGCGCGTGTATAAGGCTGGGCCGCGCGAGGTGTTTTGTCGTTGGGCCGAATAGGTAAGCCACCGGCCCAAGCAGAGTTTTAATCTTTTTTTTTCATTTCTACTTTTCTTTTCTCTATTCCCAACTTCAATTTGAATTCAAACTTTAAATTAAATCCTTGTGCAGAATTTGTCCTCAAATTATATTGTGCACTTAAGAAATACCAATTTGGGAAATATATGAATTTTCTTTATATTTTATATACTCTCTTTTTCTTTTCTTTTTTTTCCTCAAATCTTTTTCTCATTATTATTTTATTTTTATTCATATTATTATTGTTTTAAATGCACAAACAAAATCCAATATGATGCAATGGTTTATTTGTGTCATAGTAAAGATTTACTCGTTTTTAAACATGATTAGTAACATGTGATGATAAGTAATGGCCACCAACATTGAGTTCCACTCTATTTTCACTATTTACATATTTGAGTATTACACTAACATATTTGTCTAAGTGCCAGAATCAGAGAAAATACAATTGGAAATGACTTGGCTTGAGCAGCCAAGACTCTGCTCAATCTGGGGCACCGGACTGTCCGGTGGTGCACCGGACAGTGTCCGGTGTGCCAGGCTGGCGTCTGGTCAACTGGCTGCTCTCGGGTCTCGACGGTGGCGTACGGCTATAAATCACCGGACTGTCCGGTGGTGCACCGGATAGTGTCCGGTGAGTCGGCTGTGGCGAAGTCGCCGCTCTCGGGAATCAAGTCAACAGCGTACGGCTATAATTCACCGGACTGTCCGGTGGTGCACCGGATTGTCCGATGAGCCAACGATCAATTTCCTTTGAACAAGATGATTGCTGATGTATTGAAGAAGTTTGGGATCTACCTTCATCAGCTAACTCCTAACGCTATTGTCCGGCTTAGCGTTTATATCTGGGCTCTCCGAAGCCAAGGGGTGGAGCCATTTGGCGAAGGCTTCTGTCGAGTGCACGAGCTTCATTATCAGACGAAAGCTAGAGGAGATGGGCTACATGGAAATTTTGGCTGCTACAATTTTGCCTATCACAAGAACACAAAATTTCCAGTGATTAGCTACCGAAGCAAGTGGCCAGCTAGCTGGAAGTCTGAGTGGTTTTACGTCAAAGTTGACGAAGACAAGGAGAAGCTGGTCCAGAGTCCGCTAGAATTGATCTTCGGAGAGACCAGACCCCGGTGCAACATGACACCAGGGAGTCCAAGCCAAATTGCCCTGGCTGAATTTCGAGTTATTGTAGATCATATCGGCACTAGGGACTTAGTGCAAGAATTTTTGGCCTTCAGAGTGTTCCCAACTTTGAAGGAGTGGGACATGCCAAAGCTGAAGGGGGAAAAGAAGAAGGGGGAATTTATTCGGTTGCCTTACCATTATAAATTCAAGAAGCATTTCAAAGAACCTTGCTAGGAATGGTTGGATACTATCGAAGTTATGTGCAATGAAATCCTTGGCAACTATTCTAAAAAAGAAGATCAGTTAATGACTGCAGCCTTCGGCACTCGTTCGAAGCGAAGATTGAACCGAGTGATGGATGCCTTGAATTTCGAGTATCCCGACTATGAGCGGTTAGACAAGGATGCCGAAGGGCAAAAGAGAAAGAGAGTAGCTGGTGCTCTGAATAAAGACGATGAAGAACAATTAAAAAAGAAAAAACTGAAGCCTGAGCCACAAATAGATGCTTAGAAGAAGAGAAAAGCTACAGCTCCGAAGCAGAAGGCAATTGATGAAGAAGAAGAAACTGCTACAACACCCTCTGCCACCAACGTGGAGGAAATTCTAAAGGTAATGACTGAATCTTTGCCTGTCAAGCTAAGTCCACTAGGGCCACATCTGACGAAGCTTTTTCAGAAGGAAAAGGAGCCCGCAAAAACGAAGAAGGCAGCTAGGCCAAAAAAGCAAAGAATCATTACAGTGACAGAAGTCATCGAAGGGACACCACCAGGAGCTTCAGCTCTGAAGGCGCCAGCTGTTGAGAGCACGACAACCACCGAAACTGCACCTTCGGAAGCCACAGCTACCGAAGCTGCCACAGCCGAAGATATTCATTTAGAGAGCACAATTACCGATATTGATAAGATACTGCTAAACATGGCCGTAGAAGAAGCTGTTGCAGCCACCGAAGAGGCTATGACCCTAGAACCCGAGAAGAATAAAGAAATAGTCGAAGACACTTCAGAAGATGAAACTTTTAACTTTCAAAACTTAGTTGGTCAAGAGCTGACAAAGGCTGAAAAAGAAGAGCTAAAAGAATATGCTATATCTTGCGGATATCAGCCGGGAGCACTTCTCTTCGGTGGCATCGATGATGAAAAATTGGGCTGCATCCGGGATCAGACCGGAGCGAAGATTATCGGTACTCTATCAAAGAGTATTGGTTTCCCGAAGCTCAAAACAGATATTAGCCGCTACCGACGACAACACATCGTTGGTAATTTATTCTATTCCAATTTCAAGGTAAACTTTTCTTTAACTTTTTTTATTTCAATAACGAAGATGTTTTCTAACGAAGGTTGTTTGTATGCAGAGTATGCTACTGATTAAAGTTTTGAAAATGCAGCAAGATTTGGAAGATAAAAAACACGAAGTTATAATTGAAAACTTAGAAAGCAAGATAAAAGAACAATCAGCTGCTCTTGAAAAGAAAAACTTCGAGCTTCAGACAACCGAAGGCTTATTGGCAGAAGCTGAAGCTAAAATAGCAGAATTAATTACGAAGCTTCTCTCCCAGTCAGAAAACTTCGAACAAGAAAAGCAGAAGCTTAATGCAAAATTTGAGGCCGAGGTCCAGAAAAGTTCAGATTTGAAAAAAATCATTGACAAGCCTTCAAAACAAATGTCTGGAGTTTAGTAATCGATGTGTTCAACAGCTAAAGCAAGTCTTCTATTCGGTTGGAGCCAGCAGCAAAAAATTTAATCCTTCGTCTGAAGACCTGCCAGGGGCCTTCGAACATATCGAAGGTGAAATTGATGACCTTGAAGAAGTTATAGCTGGACATGGTGACTTTTGTACCCTGGTAGCTTCTCGGGGCACAACTGTCGCCTTCCTGAAATCTGGCTGCAAACATGGAAAGGTTATCAATAGACCCAATTTCAGCTTATCACCAGCAGACCTGGATAATATTCCCAACCTTGCCTGAAGCATAGCAAATAGATTTATAAAACTGGTATGGACAAAGGGTGGACGAAGCAAAGCTGGTGATGAAGCTCGGAGTCATCTTAAGCCGGTAACAAAATCATACCTTGTGCTTACCTCTTCCTTCGAACTTGAATTTTGCTTACAATACTTGAATACGTACAGGATGACGAAGCCGAGGCCGAAGCTAAAGAGTAAGAAGACAAAGCCGAAGTTTAATGGATGACGAAGTCGAAGCCGAAGCTAAAGCTCAATGGATACTAATGAAGCTTGAATAGATAACTGTAGAAAAAACTCTAAAAACCCTTGTAATAACCTTTGTAAAGAACAATGTAATTAATTTTTACTTTGTAAACTTTGTCCATACCTTGTAATATATTCTTACCTTTCCATCAATGTATAAAGTGCTTTGGTGTGAACGAAATTAGCATTTTTGAGCCGAAGGCGAAAAACACCTTCCCTTCTTTTCGTACACAGCGAAGCATAAAGACTGCTTCTTTTTCTTTTTGCCGAAGCCTTATCTTTAGAGCTGAAGCAACTGCCTGTGTTATGATGGTGATGACCCTATGTATGTCTAAATGAATGCTTATGAATGCAAATGTATGATGTAATGTATGGTGCAAATGAATGTCCAAACACACACATACGAAGCCACAACCATATCCTTCATTCCCTTAGGAATAACCAAACTCTCTTTGCCGTATATTTTTCGGCTTCACCGCTTATTTTTCGGTGTATCAGCGCTGACTTTTCGCTGTAAGTTCTGCATTCCCTTAGGAATGTCTTTTGAACTTCTTCGCCTTCTATTTCGGCGGTATCGCGTTGACTTTTCGCGCTTCGCCTTATATTTCGGCGGAATCAGCGTTGACTTTTCGCTGTAAGCTCTGCATTCCCTTACGACTTTGGAGCAGAAAACTTACACTGCGCTCCCTTAGGGACGTCTTTTGAGTCTCTCCCTGCTTTTTCTTTTCTCTTTGCACTCGATGGTGCATGCTCAGCTTTTACATTTACATCTTTGGGGGATATTGCTCTTGTAGAGCTGAAATAAGAAAAAGAGAAATTACATGCTATGACCCCGTTAAAAACCTTTCTCCCCCTTTGGAAAGGAAAAGGGTGCCATAGGAAAAAATAAAAAGATTACATCAAGCTACACATAATATCGCCGAAGCTCATCCGCATTCCAAGATCTAGGAATGTCGTTGCCGTCCATATCCTTCAATCTGTAGGAACCGGGTCTTGACAAAGATACTACCAGAAAAGGTCCTTCCCACTTCAACTGTAGCTTGCCTACTATATCTGGGTTGGCAACTCTCCGAAGTA
The DNA here is from genome assembly GCA_029449295.1 of Zea luxurians. NCBI lineage: Eukaryota > Viridiplantae > Streptophyta > Magnoliopsida > Poales > Poaceae > Zea > Zea luxurians. Next base: position 80,570,492 of record JAOPSE010000003.1, on the reverse strand, counting down.
CCAAGTGCCCTGGCCTGGTATTTTTTAACCGAACTTTTCTGTCACGCCATTTTATTGTTTCAGCTTGATATTTATTGATGTTCTCCACAGCCTGAGGCCTGATCCCTTCTATAGCATCTTTTGCCACAGAATAATCAGCTTCGTCCTCTGTCGCAGCCACTGTTCTTATTGACCCTGCTTTAGCTTCTTCCGGGGTTATTGCTTCGTCACCAAACAATAATTTGAATGGTGTAAAGCCTGTTGACCTTGACATTGTTGTGTTGTGGCTCCACACCACTTTGATCAATTCATCTGGCCACTTTCCCCTGGGCTGATTGAAGATTAACTTCATTATTCCCATCATTATAATGCCATTAGCTCTTTCGACAAGTCCATTTGACTCCGGATGTCTAACCGATGCAAAATGGATCTTCGTGCCAATTTGTTCACAAAACTCTTTGAAAGCTTCGGCATCAAACTGTGTTCTGTTGTCCACAGTAATAGCCTTCGGCACTCCGAAGCGACAAACAATATTTTGCCAGAAAAATTTCTGAACAGTGACCGAAGTTATTGTGGCTAAAGGCTTCGCCTCAATCCATTTGGAAAAATATTCTACTGCCACCACAACATATTTTAAATTTCCTTGTGCTGGTGGAAGTGGGCCTAACAAATCAAGGCCCCACCTTTGCAACGGCCAAGTGGGCTGTATTAGCTGAGTCAGAGATGAAGGTTGTTTTTGATCTCTTGCACATTTTTGACAACCTTCACACTTTTGGACTAATTCTGCTGCATCCGAAGCTGCCTTCAGCCAATAAAATCCTTGACGAAAGACTTTTCCCAGCAAGGGCCTAGATCCGATGTGAGATCCACATAGACCTGCGTGTATTTCCTTCATCAATTCTATACCTTCAGCTCTGGATAAGCATTTGAGCAATGGAGAGCAGACTCCATGTTTGTATAACTCCCCTTCTATTATTACATATGGTCGGGCTCTTGCCTCTATTCTCTTATTATAAGCTTCGTCATCTGAAAGGCAATTGCCCTGGAGAAAGGATATAATCTTAGTTCTCCAATCTTCACTATGAACAGGAGATATATTGAGCACTGCTCTTTCAAGAAGGTCCACCGAAGGTGCTCTTATTGTCTCAAAGAATACTTCCGAAGGTAAAGGCAGCCCCTGTGTCGCTGATTTGGCTAACAGATCAGCGTGCTTATTTTCTCCTCGTGAAATATTCTTGACAGAAAACCCTTCAAAAGAAGCTTCAAGCCTTCGAACCGTATCCAAGTATTTCTCAAGCTTTGGGTCTCTTGCTCTACAACTCTTGTCAATATGCCCAGAAATAACTTGGGAATCGGTTTTAAGAACCGCCCTTCTTATCCCCATTGCCTTTAACTTTCGAAGCCCCAAAAGCAAAGCTTCGTATTCAGCAATATTATTTGTGCAGCTAAAATCAAGTTTCACTGCATAGCATGTTCTGACTTTGGAAGGTGCAACTAAAACAGCAGCTGCACCTGCCCCAAAGGTTCCCCAGGAACCGTCGCAGAACACTGTCCAAGCTTCGGCATCTTTACTTGCTTCTTCTTCCTGAGCCCCTGGCGTCCAGTCAGCGATGAAGTCTGCTAACGCCTGGGATTGGATCGAGGATCTATGCACATAATCAATGGTGAATTCGTTGAGTTCCGCAGCCCACTTTCCAATACTTCCAGTAGCTTCTCTGTTCCTCATAATATCCTTCAAAGGCTATGATGAAGGAACACTTATATGGAATGCTTGAAAGTAATGTCGAAGCTTCCTGGAGGCCATTAAGAAAGCATATAGCACCTTCTCCAATTCTGTATAATTTTTCTTTGATAAACTGAGAACTTCGAAGACAAAGTATACTGGAGCTTGCTTTTTAGTTTGTCCTTCAAGCTTCTCCTAGACAAGTGCCGCACTCACTACAGAGTGCGAAGCTGCCACATATAACAGCAGAGGAGCCCCTGGCGTGGGTGGAGTTAGCGTCGTTAGATCTATCAGGTACTGCTTGAGCTCTTCGAAGGCTTTCTGCTGAGCTGATCTTCATTGAAAGACTTCGGCTGACTTCAACACTTTAAAGAATGGTAAATTTCTCTCTGCTGATCTAGATATGAATCGGTTCAAAGATGTCAGTCTTCCTGTCAGTCGCTGAGCTCCCTTCTTTGTGCTTGGCGGCTCCATCCGAAGAATAGCTTTGATTTTATTCGGATTAGCTTCGATTCCTTTTGTTGAAACTAGACAACCAAGAAATTTTCCCTTCTTTACTCCGAAGTCACATTTTTCTGGATTCAACTTCAGGCCAGCTTGCCTAAAGTTGGCAAATGTTTCCTACAGATCAGCAATGTGATTTTCTTGCTTCGTGCTTTTTACTATGATATCATCAACATATGTTAGCACATTTCTGCCTATCTGAGAATGAAGGACTTTCGCTGTCATTCTACTGAAGCTTCCTCCAGCATTCTTGAGCCCCTCAGGCATCCGAAGAAAACAATATGTACCACTGGGGGTTATGAAGCTGGTTTTTGGCTCATCTTCCTTCTTCATCCAGATTTGATGGTAGCCTGAATAACAATCTAGTAGACTCATGAGCTCTGACGAAGCTGCTGCATCTACTAGAGAATCTATCCTTGGTAATGGAAACTCATCCTTCGGACATGCCTTATTAAGATCAGTAAAATCGATGCACATTCTCCATTTACCATTGGCCTTCTTCACCATAACAGTGTTAGCTAGCCATTCTGGGTATTTTACTTCTCTGATGACACCAGCACTGAGAAGTCTTTTTACTTCATTCCGAGCACCTTCGGCTTTATCATCAGACATTTTCCGAAGCCTCTGCTTTCTGGGTCTGAAGGATGGATCGACATTGAGAGAATGTTCAATGACGTCCCTGTTGACACCACATAGATCGTTGGCTGACCATGCAAAGACATCTTTATTGTTGAACAGAAACCTTACTAGAGTTTTTTCCTGTTCCTCAGACAATTGAGATCCCAGCAACACCTTCTGCTTTGCTATATCTTCACATAAGAGCATGGGCTTCGGCTGATCGGCCGAAGCAGCCTTCTCCCTTCTGTACTTGTATTGCTCACAAGCTTCAGTTCCGTCTATATTATGGATTGCTTTTGAATCTGTCCAATTTCCTTCAGCCTTTCTGGCAGCTTCCTGACTTCCATGAATAGTAATAGGTCCTTGTTCCGAAGGTATCTTCATGCATAGATATGCTGGGTGAAGAATTGCTTCGAAAGCGTTGAGTGTCCCATGACCAATGATTGCATTGTAGGGGTATTCCATGTCAACAATATCAAACACAATCTGTTCAGTCCTCGTATTGTGGACAAATCCGAAGGTCACTGGCATTGTGATTTTGCCAAGTGCTACAATCTGTCTTCCTCCGAAGCCACAAAGTGGGTACGTAGCATCATGAATCTTATCCTCTGGCTCTTGCATCTGTCTGAAGGCCTTAGCAAATATGATGTCCGCTGCACTGCCTGTATCAAATAGAACATTGTGGACCAGAAACCCCTTGATGACATAAGAAATGACCATAGCATCGTTGTGAGGATAATCCTTGAGCTGAAGGTCCTCCTATGAGAAGGTAATTGGGATATGTGACCATTTTGACTTGATGAAGGGTCCCTGCACGCCGACATGTTGTACCCTTCTCTGGGCCTCCTTCTTCTGCTTCTTATTGGCCGGCTCTAAGCATGAACTGCCTGTTATCGGGAGTACCAGCTTCGTCGCCGAAGCAGCTTCAGCTTGATTGTTGAACGAAGCCATCAGCTCGAAAGTGGAAGTGAGTTCACCGGAGGTGGGCGCCAATGTTGGGGACTTGTTCTCAAATGCTATGAATTAAGAACAAGGCAACATAAAATGTTAAATATTAGTGTCCTTCGTCCGCTGAAGCATTATCTCCTCAAGGATTTAATGAACTTCGGACGAAGGCCATGAGCAAAATATTACGAAGGTCACACTTTCGTAATCAGACTTATAAAACAATGAAATACAAAACATAAAATATTAGAGAAAAATATACCAAAGACAGATGATATTATTCACATATTTTATTATACAAACTTAAATATTATACATAATATTTAGGTATATTTATACCTTCGCCTTGGCAGAAAACAATAATTTCAGCGTAATGTGTCAGCGATTACAAGATTGTGTGAACAGCATAGAGGTACTATTCACCTATTTATAGGCACAGGGCGCATCCTGTGTAAAATTATATTTATGCCCTTTACAATCGACTATAATAATGACACAAAATATCATGGGTCTTTAAGTCATTTCATCTTTAAGTCGGTTCACCCCTTCGTCTTGAGATCTGTCACTGCGCCGAAGCTTTATAGGTGATAGCTTCGGCGCTGCTTCTGAGAGGATCTGCCTAAGGTGTTCTCTTTCTTTAGGATCTTCGGAGAGGATCTGCCGAACGTGATTTACAGAATGCAACTTGCGACTGAAAAGGAAGTCAATTTAATTCTTTCCATTGGTTAGGTCAATACTAAACTTAAGCTAGCAAAGCTAATCCAAAATTTAACCTATCACACGGACCACATAAAAGATCTGCTAGTACTTGAACATTAGTCACATCAGACAAAAGAGCAGCATTTAAAAAGAATAATCACAAGCTATTTATTTGAATTGCAAAACAAAACAACAAAATATCTTGTATGCCTTTCTTCCAGCCTCGGCATATGAATGGCCAAATACATATTTTCATTTATATGTGGCAAGGGCTAGTCATGTTGATAAAATTTAGGGGGGGTTTGAATGCACTAGAGATAATAGTTAGTGGCTAAAATTAGTTAGAGATATCCAAACACTATAACTAATACTCCCTCCGTTTCTTTTTAGTTGTCGCTGGATAGTTCAATTTTACACTATCCAGCGACAACTAAAACGAAACGAAGGGAGTAGTTCAGATATTAGCTATTTTTATTAAATTAGCTAGTAGTTAGCTAATTATTTGTTAGCTAGCTAATTATACTAGTATATTTGTAGCTAACTAACTATTAGCTCTAGTTCATTCAAACACCCTCTTAAAGCTAAAAGTACCCGGGCAATCTACATTTCTATCTTTTTTTGTTAGCAACTATAATCTACATCTCCGTTGGAGGAACTGTAAGATGAACCTACCCTCTACAATGTATATTGCTGTAAACTTACAAAATATCATTCCACAAGGCTGGCAATCTCAATGATGACAGCACTCATGCGCTAGGACGAAGGGAGTGTTTGAATGCACTAGAGCTAATAGTTAGCTGCTAAAATTAGTTGTATACATCCAAACAACCTAACTAATACTTCAACTATTAGCTATTTTTAGCAAATTAGCTAATAGCTAGCTATATATTTATTAGCTAGCTAATTCCACTAATAATTTTTTAGCTAACTAACTATTAGCTCTAGTGCATTTAAACACTCCCCGAAGTCTAGCGGTGTGACAAAATCTTGTGTATCAGGGAAAGCCCATCTTGACCACCAAATTTGACACCTGTGCTCCAAAAATTTGTAAGAGATGAACCAATCTCTTTACGTGCTGAACTACACATACATCAGTCTTCATCATCTGCTAGCAGAGGAAACGATAGGTGTGACCTTGAAATCTCTGCATCCAGGTATGCAAAATTAGTTATTTTCGTCTTGCCTACTTAAACATAAAAGGAATTTCTATTTGTTTCTCATAAACAACGATCATTTACGTATATTTGTTGAGAAATTTTGAGGATGCACTAAGTAAAAGGGTCGTTGTTAAAGAGAACTTAGTACAGAAATTGCCTTGATATATTTTTCAAGAACATTTTCCAAATCACAATACCTCCTTATGAAGTCTCTTCAAGATAAAAGGTTTTGGGAAGAGCATCCATGGAACAGCGACCAGAGCCAGAAGTAACACTAATATCTAAAAGGAAAAGGGAGACAAAAGGGCACACCAAGGATATTGGAAATACAAAGTATTACTTTTCTTTTTTCAGAAGGATGCACTTAATTGAACCTGGAGTTCCTTTTGGCCCCAAAACAGTTGATTTTCTCCAAGATCTCCACTAGGATCAAGGAACATATATATCATGACATGATAAAGATCAGCTTGAGAGCCTGTGCACCACTTGATAAGAATCAGGAGTGCTAAGTAACCAAAAAGGCTATTCAGGAAAATCATCTGTGGTATGAATTGATACCTGAAAAATGTGCGCAGTTAAAGCACTGCAATTTCTCTCTAATTTGGCTGTATCAGAAGAGAAGATATAAACGAATATACAACACCTTATATCAAGGGCATTTCCATGAAATCGTGCGTCAAAATAACTTAATACAATCCCCAGGTTTATCTGGGCAACACCAATTAGTATAGACATCTTCATCTTTAATGAATTTAGAAACGGTAGCTCAGACCAACTTCCACGCCAGCTTGGGTCCACCCCAAAAGGATAGGGGTCACGGACTTTGATGAGACCAATAGTATGTGCATCACTAAAGCAAAAAGTTAGGTGTTAAATCTTAGCAGAGAAACATTTGGTGGATGGCTATCTGACATTCAAATGAGTTACATGCAAAAATTGCTTCGATGACCTACTGTTGCTATTCCCCCAGTACCTATTTAGGGCCTGCTCGTTTTAATCTCAATCCATATGGATTGGATAGTGTTAGGTGGGTTTAAATCATTAGCAAGTCAAAGTTCTTCTTTATTTTTTTCCAATCTCATTTAATCCATATGGAGAAGGGTGGGCCTGGTGCAGCAGTAGAGCCTAGCGTCTACAAATGGAAGTTCCCGGATTCGAGCCCCAGCCTCTGCATATTATGTGGGTTGGCGCTTAAAGATACCCTTCCCTAGACCCCGCAAAGTGTGAGAAGCCTACGACACAGGTGTCGGTGTTTCGGACCCGGGGGGTCCTCAACTGGACCGACTAGTGAATTTTAGTGCCGCGTGCCCCTGTCCAGATGGGTTGATGCAAGATGGAACAAAAGAAGGAAATGAGGCTTATGTTATCCTGCACCGGGGTGCTCGTAGTAGGGGTTACAAGCGTCGTGGGAGAGCGAGAACGAGAGAGAGAGGAGGAGAGGATTCGGCCTTGAGGTGAGTCGTTTGAGGCTGTCTCTACCGCGTCTCTCCTACTCTGCCTGCCCCCGCTCGTCTACGTCGTGCGTTCGTGTGTTCGCTCATCGCACGTTCACCTCCCCACTCTGAAGGCCCTGGACATCCCCTTTTATAGATACAAGGAGATGCCCAGCTGTACAATGGGGGTGTAGCTATGAGCTATCATGGCTGGCAGGGAAGTGCCTTGAGCCCTGTACAGGTAATAACGTGGCCGTCGGAGAAGTGCCTTGAGCCCTGTAGATGTACCAACGTGGCCGTCGAAGAAGTGTCTTGAGCCCTGTAGAAGCACAGCTGGCGGTGCGGCATGGATCTTGTTGACGTTTCCTTGCTTCCGTAGGGTGTTTGAGAGCACCCGACGTCATGGGCGCACGCGGGGAACCATCATTACCTATTACCAGAGTAACTTAGATGGGACACCGGTCTTGTTCCTTCGTAGCCTGAGGCGGCTAGCTAGGGATAGGATAATGATGGGTCCTTAGTAGCGTAGTTGATACGGGGCCGAGGTCGGGCGAGGCGGCGACTCCTCTGAGGCCGAGGTTGAGGCCGAGGCCCAGGGTCGGGCGAGGCGGAGTCCTTCTCCCGAGGCCGAGGCTGAGGCCGAGGCCCAGGGTCGGGCGAGGCGGAGTCCTTCTCCCGAGGCCGAGGCCTAGGATCGGGCGAGGCGGAGCTCCCTGCTGCGCCCGAGGCCGGACTCAGGGGAGGTCGTGACTTGCTGTTGTCAGTCTTTCCCTGGTGGCTGGCACAGTTGCCGGAGCGGGGTGAACGGTGTTGTTTTCCTATCAGAATGGTCAGTAAGGGGGGCAAAGTGACTGCGGTCACTTCGACCTTGCCGACTGAGGCACGTGTGCCAGGATAAGGTGCCAGGCGATCCCTACATTAAATGCGCATGCGATACGGTCGGTTGGTAAGGCGATTTGGGCGAGGTCGCTGCACGACAAAGTCTGCCCGCGTTGGGCTTTGGGCGAGCCAAGGGTGCGTCTGCTGACTGAGGGGACCCTCGGGTCGAGGCGTGAATCCGTCCGGGACTACCATCCTTGCTCGAGGCTGGGCTCGGATGAGGTCGCGTCCCTTGGTAGACGAGGCCTGTGCTTTTATCAGTCGTTTATGGTTTGTTTTGAAGATGTTTTCCAGCCAGATTAAGGAGCATTGGGGGTACCCCTAATTACGGTCCCCGACAGTAGCCCCCGAGTCTCGAAGGGAGTGTAGGTACTCGCTTGGAGGTTCTGCCGGATTTTTTGCAAGGGGACCGGCCCTTCTCGGTTAGGCTTTGTTCCGGTGGGTGCGCGCGAGCGCACCTGCCGGGTGTAGCCCCCGAGGCCTCGGAGGAGTGGTTTGACTCCTCTGAGGTCTTAATCCTTTTTGCGATGCCTCGGTCAGCCTTGTTGTTCCCTCATGCGGCCTGGCCGCAGCCTGGGTGCACGGTCAGGCTCCGAGTTTCTGAGCTGGTTTGTTGATGTGGTCAACAGTTCGGCCGTAGCCTGGCGCGAGAGCAACCCCGAGCCTCTGCACGGAGCGAGAGGACGATCAAGGATCGTCTCGACTTTCATTGTACGCCCCTTTGTTGCCTCTCCGCGAGGAGGAAGGGGGAGAAAGCATCATGTTACCCTCGGAGGGCACCGAACATGGTGTTTCCGGTGAGTTGCTAACGGGTGATTCGAGTGGACGCCCAAGCCCTGTTCGATAAGGGTCAGCTAGTGGCCTAGAGGCGCGCTCCAAATGTACCTGCAGGTGATTCGCCAGACCCGGACCCATTCGATAGGGTCCGAGGGCTCGATGCCTCCCTCCGGTGGGATTCCGTTACAAATCGTTCCCGCTGGTCTCGGAAATGTCCTAGGGTACCTAGGGAGCGTAGCCTGAGCCTCGGCCATGTAACAGAAGTACCCATGGTCATCCCTGACTCTGCGCGCTCTGGGGCTGCTGTCGAACCCTTCCGAGGGGCCAGCCTTCGAACCCCTGATCAGTAAAGGGCTCGGAGCCCGAGTGCTCTGGGGCGGTTGCCGAACCCTGAAGGGCGCAACCTTCGAACCCCTGATCAGTAGGAGGGCTCGGGGCCCGCTTCCTTCGCCAAGAAGGATCCTTTTTGCAATATCCCCTTTCCCGGTCCCTGTGGCAAGAGAGAGAGAGAGAGAGGAAAAGGATATAAATTTAAATAATGTGGCACACCTTTTATGACGCGGTCATCATGATGGAGACAGAATGACGCCCGCTTCTCCTGCCGGAGGTGTCGCTTGCCCTGCCAAGGAGTTAATGCGATGGGACGGGCGATTCGCGGGATGTCTGTTGCGCGTGCACGAGTCGTTCGAGGAACGGAACACGGGCGCGTCGTTTTTATGCTGCAGGAGGGGGCTCCCCTGCCGTTTTGGGAGAGGATGTGAACCTATAGGTGATTGGACCGTTGCTTCCGCACGCCTGTTGCTGCAATTACTGCCGATCCGCCTCTGGTCATATCAACCGTCGTGCCTATCACCGCGGCTGACTGATCCGTGATCGTTGCACTCAATTGGCACTGTTGGGTCACGCGCAGGGCTGCCTCGAGTCGCGGTACTGGTTCTGTAGTCGAGAAGACGCGACATTGGTGTGAGTGGCGGTGCGGTTTCCTTGCATGCAGTGACCGCCGCCGGTTACATGACATGTGGGCTCGGGCCTCCATGCTGGACCGCCGGATGCGACGAAGCCCAAAGGGTGCACAACCGTGGTGTGGTTGCATGCTTCCCACGCGGCGGTCTGCCCTTTTGACCGCTGGTTTCGGCAAGGATGGTGGAATGCTTATAACCGCGGGGCGGTTACATGCTTCGTGTGTGGCGATTTGGCTTCTTCCGTTTCGAGTCAGTTCGCATGACGTGTGGGACCCAGCCCCTGCGTCGGAGGGTGAGAACCCTGGAGCGCGTCGGTGGAGACTTGGCCCGTGACGCTTGGGGGTGCGAGTGAGGAGCTCTGCCTTTAAAAAGGGATCAATCCCCTAGGCGGTAGCCATGCCTTCACACTCCTCGCATCCATCGCGCCTTTCTGCCTTCCGAGCCCCCAGATGGGGTGCGCCTGTGTTGCCTTCTTTTTGCTGCTGTTTGAGGAGCGCGACCTCGTGGGGGTTGGCACTCTTCGGTCACCGCTCGGCTTCAAGGATTTTCATCATGCAACCCGGCTGCAGTCCCTCACAAATGGTCATCCAGATGATCACCAGCCTTGTGGTGGGGAGAAGCAAGCCGGGCTGCGACCTCTGCCCCGCCCTCAGCTTCAAGGATGTTCATCATCTGGGCTGAGGAGGAGGGTGCGCCGAGTTGGGTCCTGCCTCCCATGTGGGCCGGTGACCCGCTTCTTCCTCCAGCATTCGGGGGAGAAGGGCATCCTCCAGCCCTGCGGAGGTGACGTCCTCCGGCCATGCGGGGGAAGGCGAACTGCTGCTGCCTGGTCAGGGTGTAGCTGTTCTTCCTCCTCCCGGGCGACGGTCGTGCCGTGCGCAGGTGGCTGCTGTCACCGGTGCTGAAGTGGCGGCCGCCGCTAGTGAGGCTTCCCTCCGCAGCGGTTGCCTCTGCCGACGAGACCGTCAGTGCCGGCTGCGCTCCGGACCTCCGGCTCTTTAGCTTTAATGGCTGGTTCTCGTCCTTCGCGAGGGGACGTGAACGAGATACTTTCAGCAGTAGCGTTTGCCCTGAGGCCATCGCTGCTGCTGTCTAGCCACCCAAGGCGGAGGTCGTTGTCACGCTGCTGGTGCAGTGGTCGCCGGCGAGCCACCTCGAGCTCGTTATCTTGTAGCCCCTCCGGTGTGGAGGTAGTTCATTCCTGCGGGAATGGAGCTGGGTCCTGTTTGTAAGGGAATGTAAGAGCAAAATGTAATTGCCCTAAGTACAGAGATATCTGCTGTAGGTCGGGAAAGCCACCGAGGGTGCTACCGACGTCTATGTAGCATAGTTATCCCAAGTACGTGTGTTTGTTCTTTGTGGCTGCTTAGGCCTGAACATTTGGGTATAAAGCCGTGCTTCTTTCCTCTTGTTTCGAGCATTAGGACTTGTTCGTCGGTAGCAGAATCACTTATCCGAGCGTGAGCTACCTTTCGCGGAAGGTGATGAGTGAGGTATCCGTATCTCGGAGGCGTAGGAGTCCCTCGGCTCGGTCGGCCTTGCCGTTCAAGGTCTCTCGCGTCGTTTTTAGGATTCTGCTATCGATATAGTCGAAACGCACGAAAGTCGTTTTGGTGGGAAAACTTTTTCGAGGAAAGTTTTCGGCACAGAGGGGGTCCCTCCTTTCTAGACTCCGAGGCGACCGTCCGGGCCGGGACCCTTGCGGAGGGTCTGGCCGTGGCCGTCGGGTTTGCTTGGTCCGCCCAAGCTATGGCCTCGCAGCAGCGTGCCCGGGCTGAGGGTATGTTTTGCCCGCTCTGTGACTTTGTTTTTGTCTCCATTCTTCTCCTCACGTCTGAAGAATGTTGTCCTGCTATCTGTAGGGTTCGAGACAGCTCTTAACGAGTCCGTCAAGAACTGCAAGGCGCTTGTCGAGGTGGCTGAGTGGAAGGAGGCCGAGCGCGTGGCCATGTCCGAGGCTGTCTCGGCTTTCTGCCAGGCCTTTGGCCTCGACAGCGTCCCCTCGGGTAGCTCCCCCCAGAGTCACCTGCAGGCCTTGGGCGGCCATGTGCGCAGCAAACTCCGCGGGGCGCTGCACCACGGCGTTAGGCGGGCCTTCGCCGTACTCGCTTCCCACTATGATGTGGATCTGGAGCGGGTCAGCGAGGGGTACTGCTTACCCGATGAAGAGGAGGCTGCCTTAGCCGAGGTCCAGAGGCTTGACGCAGCTGTTGAGGGCCCAGGTGCGGTGCTGGCTTCCTCCTTCGAGGTGGAGATCCTTCCGCCCGAGTCGCCGTCTGAGGCTGGGCCAGATTCTGCCGAGGGTGGAAACGACGCCGAGGGTGCTGTTCCTCCCCCTTCCGATGTCTGAGCCTGCAAGAACAGTTTGTTTGAAGTACGCGTATGTTTTTTGCGGCCACTAAAGCCTAAACATTTTAATGTAGGATTATAAAGCTGCGTTTTCTTTCCTCTCGTTTCGTGTATTAGGACTTGTTCGGTAGCAGAATCGCTTATCCGAGCGTGAGTTACTTTTCGCGGAAGGTGATGAGTGAGGTATCCGTATCCCGGAGGCGTAGGAGTCCCTCGGCTCGGTCGGCCTTGCCGCTTACGTGTTCTCCCGTCGTTTTTAGGATTCTGTTAGCGATGCAGTCGAAAAGGCACGAAAGTCGTTCTAGCAGAAAAGTTTTCAAGCGTTAAGACTTGTTCGGTAGCAGAATCGCTTATCCGAGCGTGAGCTACTTTTCGCGGAAGGTGATGAGTGAGGTATCCGTATCCCGGAGGCATAGGAGTCCCTCGGCTCGATCGGCCTTGCTGTTCAAGGTCTCTCTCGCTCGTTTTTAGGATTCTGTTATCGAAGCAGTCGAAAAGCGCGAAAGACATTCTGGTAAAAGACTTTTCCGAGGAAAATTTTGACGCAGAGGGGGTTCCCCCCTTCTAGCCCCTGAGGGAGGGTCGGGCTTTGCCGAGGCAAGGCTGATCCTTCCTTGACGGTTAGACTTTATTTATGCGTGTAAAGAAAGTGAGATACATGAATGACTTGAAACATTTTAAGGGTAAAAGCGACGTAGTTGTTCGATGTTCCAAGCGTTGCTGTAGACCTCGCCTTGATCGTTGGCCAGCTTGTATGTCCCGGGTTTCAAAATCTTGGCGATGATGAAGGGCCCTTCCTAGAGAGGGGTAAGTTTGTGGCGCCCTCGAGCGTCTTGTCGCAGCCAAAGTACCAAGTCTCCCACTTGGAAGTCTCGGGGTCGAACCCTTCGGGCGTGGTAGCGTCGCAGAGACTGCTGATACTTTGCTGAGTGTAGCAAAGCTACGTCCCAAGCCTCTTCTAGCTGGTCCAAAGAATCCTCTCGGTTGGTCTGGTTGCCTTGGTCGTCGTAAGCCTTTGTCCTCGGGGAACCGTATTTCAAGTCCGTGGGCAAGATAGCCTTGGCCCCATAGACTAGGAAAAATGGCGTGAAGCCTGTGGCCCGGCTTGGTGTCGTCCTCAAACCCCAAATCACCGAGGGTAGTTCTTTTATCCATCGCTTGCCAAACTTGTTGAGGTCGTTGTAGATCCTCGGCTTTAGTCCCTGCAAAATCATACCGTTGGCATGTTCCACCTGCCCATTTGTCATTGGGTGCGCTATGGCGGCCCAGTCCACACGGATGTGGTGGTCCTCGCAGAAGTCCAGGAACTTTTTTCCAGTGAACTGCGTGCCATTGTCAGTGATGATTGAGTTTGGGACCCCAAAGCGATGGATGATGTTTGTGAAGAACGCCACCGCCTGCTCGGACTTGATGCTGGTTAAGGGTCGGACCTCGATCCACTTGGAGAATTTGTCGATGGCGACCAACAGGTGCGTGAAGCCCTCGGGTGCCTTCTACAAGGGACCGACGAGGTCCAGACCCCACACAGCGGACAGCCAAGTGATGGGTATTGTCTGGAGGGCTTGAGCGGGCAGGTGCGTCTGTCTCGCGTAGAATTGACACCCTCGGCAAGAGCGTACAATCCTAGTGGCGTCGGCCACCGCGGTTGGCCAGTAGAACCCTTGTCGGAAGGCGTTTCCAACGAGGGTCCGAGGCGCCGCATGGTGTCCGCAAGCCCCCGAGTGTATTTCTTGTAACACCTCATGTCCTTGGGCAATGGATATGCATCGTTGGAGGATGCCCGGGGGGTTGTGGTGGTATAAGTCTTTTTCATCACCTAGTAAAACAAACGACTTGGCGCGCCGAGCCAGTCGCCGAGCTTCGGCCTTGTCGAGGGGCAGCTCTCCTCGGAGGAGATATTCCACTTACGGGGTCTGCCAGTTCGGGACTGGTATGACCCTGTTCCGCTCCACCTCGACACGCAGGGCCTCACCCTCGGCGACCGAGGGTACCTCGGGCCGGGCCGAGGCCTCCTCGGGCTCAGGCGTGTCATCGAGTTTGACGGATGGCTGATGTATATCCTTGGAGAAGACGTTCGGGGGAACCGTCGTTCGCCCCGAAGCTATTTTCGCCAGCTCATCTGCGGTTTCGTTGTACCGCCGAGCAACATGGTTGAGTTCCAGCCTGTAGAACTTGTCTTCCAAGCGCTAAACTTCGTCGCAGTAGGTCTCCATTTTCCGATCGCGGTAGTGGGAGTTCTTCATGACCTGGTCAATGACGAGCTGCGAGTCGCCACGAGCGTCGAGGCGCCGAACCCCTAGCTCGACGGCGATGCGTAGTCCATTAACCAGGGCCTCGTACTCGGCCACGTTGTTTGACACCGGAAAATAGAGGCGTAGTACGTAGCGCACATGTTTCCCGAGGGGTGAAACGAAGAGCAAGCCAGCACCTGCTCCTGTTTTCATAAGCGACCCATCGAAGTACATGGTCCAAAGTTCGGGTTGTATTGGGGCCGTCGGCAACTGGGTGTCGGTCCATTCAGCCAGGAAGTCGGCCAAGACTTGGGATTTTATGGCCTTCCGAGGGGCAAATGAGAGTGTTTTGCCCATGAGTTCCACTGCCCATTTCGCTATCCTACCCAAGGCCTCTCGGCTCTGGATGATTTCTCCCAGGGGGAAAGATGACACCACAGTAACCGGATGAGACTCGAAGTAGTGTCACAGCTTCCGCCGTGTCAAAATCACTGCGTAGAGTAGCTTCTAGATTTGCGGGTAGCGGACTTTGGTCTCGGAAGCACTTCGCTGATGAAGTAGACTGGCCTCTGGATGAGCAGCACGTGCCCTTCTTCTCGTCTCTCGACTACGACCGCAGTGCTGACCACCTAAGTGGTTGCGGCGACGTAAATCAAGAGGGCTTCTCCCGCAGCGGGGGGCACCAAGATGGGCGCATTTGTAAGGAGCGCCTTTAAGTTTCCGAGGGCTTCCTCGGCCTCGGGGGTCCAAGTGAAGAGCTCAGCCTTCCTTAAGAGGCGATAGAAGGGCAATCCTTTCTCGCCGAGGCGCGAGATGAAGCGGCTCAGAGCCACAAGGCATCCCATGACCCTTTGTACTCCTTTTAAATCTTTGATAGGTCCCATGTTGGTGATGGCCGCAATCTTCTCCGGGTTGGCTTCGATGCCTCGTTCAGAGACGATGAACCCTAAGAGCATGCCTCGGGGGACTCCAAAGACACACTTCTCAGGATTGAGTTTTACGCTCTTTGCTTTTAGGCAACTGAATGTTACCTCAAGGTCAGAGAGGAGGTCGGAGGCTTTCCTTGTTTTGACGACGATGTCATCGACGTAAGCCTCGACCGTTCTGCCGATGTGTTCTTCGAACACATGGTTCATGCACCTCTGGTAGGTTGCACCTGCATTCCTCAAGCCAAATGGCATAGTAGTATAATAATACATGCCAAAAGGTGTGATAAAAGAAGTCGCGAGCTGGTCGGACTCTTTCATCTTGATTTGGTGATAGCCTGAATAGACGTCGAGGAATGACAGGGCTTCGCACCCAGCAGTGGAGTCCACAATTTGATCGATGCGAGGTAGAGGGTAGGGAACCTTTGGACATGCTTTGTTTAGACCAGTGTAGTCTACGCACATCCTCCACTTCCCACCTTTTTTCTTTACAAGAACAGGGTTAGCTAACCATTCGGGATGGAATACCTCTTTGATGAACCCTGCAACCATTAGCTTGTGGACCTCATCGCCTATGGCTCTGCGCTTTTCTTCATCAAAACGGCGCAGGTGCTGCTTCACGGGTCGGGCTCCAGCTCGGATGTCCAGTGAGTGCTCGGCGACATCCCTCGGTATGCCTGGCATGTCCGAGGGACTCCACGCAAAAACTTCGGCGTTTGATCAGAGAAAGTCGACGAGCATTGCTTCCTATTTGGGGTCGAGCTCGGAGCCGATCCTGACTTTCTTGCCGGCGTCGTTGCTGGGGTCGAGAGAGACGGACTTGACTGCCTCAGCTGGCTCGAAGTTGCCGGCGTGCCGCTTCGCGTCGGGCGCCTCTTTGGAGAGGCAATCTAGGTCGGCGATGAGGGCTTCGGACTCGGCGAGGGCCTTAGCTTACTCCACGCATTCTACGTCGCACTCGTAAGCGTGGTGGTACGTGGGCCCGACGGTGATGACTCCCTTGGGACCAGGCATCTTGAGCTTGAGGTAAGTGTAGTTGGGGATGGCCATGAACTTGGCGTAGCATGGTCTTCCCAGCACCACGTGATAGGTCCCTCGGAACCCAACTACCTCGAAGGTGAGGGTTTCCTTTCGGAAGTTGGAGGGAGTTCCGAAACAGACGGGCAAGTCAATCTGTCCGAGGGGCAAGATACGCTTCCCGGGTGCGATCCCGTGGAAGGGCGCCGCACCAGCCCGGATCTCGGACCGATCAACCCCCAAGAGCTCCAAGGTCTCGACGTAGATGATGTTGAGGCTGCTGCCTCCATCCATGAGGACCTTGGAGAGCCTAACGTTGCCGATGATCGGATCGACGACGAGCGGGTACCTTCCTGTGCTCGGCACGTAGTCGGGGTGGTCACCTTGGTCAAAGGTGATGGGCTTGTCAGACCAATCTAGGTAGACCGGCGTCGCTACCTTCACCGAGCAGACCTCCCGGCGCTCCTGTTTGCGGTGCCGAGCCGAGGCGTTCGCCACCTGCCCTCCATAGATCATGAAGCAGTCGCGGACCTCTGGGAACTCCTCTTCCTTGTCGCCCCCCTTCTTGTTGTTGCCTTGGTCCTTGCCACCTTCTGCCGAGGGTCCAGCCTTGTTGAAGTAGCGCCGAAGCATGTCGCACTCTTCAAGGGTGTGCTTGATGGGACCTCGGTGATAGGGGCACGACTCCTTGAGCATCTTGTCGAACGCGTTGGCTCCTCCAGGAGGCTTCCGAGGGTTCCTGTGCTCGGCGGCAGCGACGAGATCCGCGTCGACGCCATTGCGCTTTGCCAGCGCCTTCTTCCTGGCCTTCTTCTTCGTGCCACGCTGGGTGGATGCCTCGGGGGCGTCTTCCTTCTGCCCTCCCTGAGGCTGCTTGTCCTTCCGAAAGATGGCATTGACTGCCTCCTGACCAGAGGCGAACTTAGTGGCGATGTCCATCAAGTCGCTCGCCTTGGTGGGAGTCTTGCGTCCTAGTTTGCTCACCAGGTGTCGGCAAGTGGTGCCGGCGAGGAATGCCCTGATGACATCCGAGTCGGTGATGTTGGGCAGCTCGGTGTGCAGCTTTGAAAACCATCGGATGTACTCTCGCACGGATTCCCTGGCTGCTGGTGACAACTTCGGAGGTCCCATGAGTTCCCAGGGCGAACGTACGTACCCTGGAAATTTCCAGCAAAAGCCTTGACCAGGTCATCCCAGTCAAAGATCTATGCAGGAGGCAGATGCTCCAGCCAGGCTCGGGCAGCGTCGGAGAGGAAAAGGAGGAGGTTGCAGATGATGAGGTTGTCGTCGTCCGCCCCTCCCAACTGGCACGCCAGCCGGTAGTCCGCCAGCCACAACTCCGGCCTTGTCTCCCCTGAGTATTTGGTGATGGTAGTCGGGGCTCGGAACCGGGCCAGGAACGGCGCTCGTCGTATGGCCCGGCTGAAGACTCGCGGACCTGGTGGCTCAGGCGAGGGACTTCGATCCTCCTCACTGTCGTAACGTCCCCCGCGCCTGGGGTGGTAGCCTCGGCGCACCGTTTCCTCGAGGCAGGCTCGACGGTCGCGGTGGCGCTGATTGTTGCTGAGACGATCCAAGGCCACAGGCGTCCCGTCCCGTGTGCGCTCGGTGTGGATCGAGGCCTCCCGCATGTATCGGGAGGGCGCTGCGCAATGCTCCAAGGGGTCTCCTCGCCTCCGGGAGGCAGAGCTTTCGGCTTGTCGGACTGCGGTGTCTTCCAGGAGGCCCTTGAGCTCGCCCTGGATACGTCGCCCTTCGGTGGTGGATGGCTCTGGCATCGTCCGAAGCAACATTGCTACTGCGGCTAGGCTCTGGCCGGCCCCGTTGAAGGCCAGGGGCGGCATCGCCCTGGCATCGTCAACAATGCGGTGCTGGACGTCCTGGGCCCGATGGCGCGCTCCTCCGGCGAGTGCCTGGCCTGCCCACTCCTGCTCGATGTTTTGCTGGAGCTGCACAAGTCGCCCCGCCTCTTCATCGAGCTTGGCCTGCATCTCACGGAGTTGCTCAAGCTATGTGCCCTGACCCCCCGCAGGGACTTGGACCACAGCTAGCTCCCGCGGGATCTCAACGCAAGACGCAGGTGCGAGGGCGCCATCATTCCCAAGGCATACCAAGGTGGTTTTCTCCGTCGTGATCCTCCTAATCGATGTGGTAGCACTCGCAAGTTGGGTCGCAACCCTCGTCGTCAAGGCTGTGGCCATCATCAGAGCAACCGAAGAGGCCATGGTCACATGCGGACATGAAGTCGCGCATGGCACGAGGATCACGGAGTCCAGAGAAATCCCAACTAACGTTGGGATCGTCCTCTTCCTCGGAACCTGCGGGTCCAGAGGTTGAGACGGCCGTCAGTCGGTCCCAAGTTGACCACATATGGTACCCCGGAAGGTCAGGATATGCCCTAGCGAAAGGGCTCACCAAAGCGGGGTCGCTTGGTGGATCGAAGCTGAATCTAAAGGGAACAGGGTGAAAAACGGATGGTACCTCTTGGTTGATGGACGGTGGCGAAGTCGCATCGGGGACGGACTGCACCGTTATCTCAGGTACGAGGCTAACGCCCAACAAATCCTTCGTGAGGGTGGTGGCGTCATCAGTCCGCTTGGGATTGGCACGTTGCAGGGAGGCGACGCCTGTCGTTGTCTCAGGTGCGAGGACGACACCCGACATGTCCCCCGCAGTGGTGCCAGCTTCGTCGACTCGCTCTGGTCTGGCAGCCGACGAGGTGCCGCCTCCTGCCTAGCCACGGTTGCCCCGTCTCCTTCTCTGGCGAGGAGGGTAGCGGGGCAAACCCGGGTGTTCCTCTTCCGCCACGGGAGGAAGTCATCATCGAGTTTGCCTTCGCCGGGCAAGCCGATGACCATCGTTGTTCCCGTGCTGCGAGGGTTTCGGACCTACCTGGGGCGCCAACTGTCGGTGTTTCGGACCCGGGGTGTCCTCAACCGGACCGACTAGTGAATTTTAGTGCCGCGTGCCCCTGTCCAGATGGGTTGATGCAAGATGGAACACAAGAGGGAAATGAGGCTTATGTTATCCTGCACAGGGGTGCTCGTAGTAGGGGTTACAAGCGTCACGGGAGAGCGAGAACGAGAGAGAGAGAGGAGGAGAGGATTCAGCCTTGAGGTGAGCCGTTTGAGGCTGTCTCTACCGCGTCTCTCCTACTCTGCCTGCCTCCGCTCGTCTACGTCGTGCGTCCGTGTGTTCGCTCATCGCACGTTCGCCTCCCCCCTCTGAAGGCCCTGGACATTCCCTTTTATAGATACAAGGAGATGCCCAGCTGTACAATGGGGTTGTAGCTATGAGCTATCGTGGCTGGCAGGGAAGTGCCTTGGGCCCTGTACAGGTAATAACGTGGTCGTCGGAGAAGTGCCTTGAGCCCTGTAGATGTACCAACGTGGCCGTCGGAGAAGTGTCTTGACCCTGTACAAGCACAGCTGGCGGTGCGGCATGGATCTTGCTGACGTTTTCTTGCTTCCGTAGGGGGTTTGAGAGCACCCGACGTCATGGGCGCACACGGGGAACCATCATTACCTGTTACCGGAGTAACTTAGATGGGACACCGGTCTTGTTCCTTCGTAGCCTGAGGCGGCTAGCTAGGGATAGGGTAATGATGGGTCCTCAGTAGCGTAGTTGATACGGGGCCGAGGTCGGGCGAGGCGGCGACTCCTCCGAGGTCGAGGTTGAGGCCGAGGCCCAGGGTCGGGTGAGGCGGAGTCCTTCTCCCGAGGCCGAGGCCCAGGGTCGGGCGAGGTGAAATCCTTCTCCCGAGGCCGAGGCTGAGGCTGAGGCCGAGGCCCAGGATCGCGCGAGGTGGAGCTCCCTGCTGCGCCCGAGGCCGGACTCACGGGAGGTCGTGACTTGCTGTTGTCAGTCTTTCCCTGGTGGCTGGCACAGTTGCCGGAGCGGGGTGAACGGCGCTGTTTTCCTATCAGAATGGTCAGTAAGGGGGGCGAAGTGACTGCGGTCACTTCGACCTTGCCGACTAAGGCACGTGTGTCAGGATAAGGTGCTAGGCGATCCCTGCATTAAATGCGCATGCGATACGGTCGATTGGTAAGCGATTTGGGCGAGGTCGCTGCACGACAAAGTCTGCCCGCGCTGGGCTTTGGGCAAGCCGAGGGTGCGTCTGCTGACTGAGGGGACCCTCGGTCGAGGCGTGAATCCGTCCGAGACTACCATCCTTGCTCGAGGCTGGGCTCAGATGAGGTCGCGTCCCTTGGTAGACGAGGCCTGCGCTTTATCAGTCATTTATGGTTTGTTCTGAAGATGTTTTCCAGCTAGATTAAGGAGCATTGGGGGTACCCCTAATTACGGTCCCGACAACTGGGTACGCCCATTCAATCCATATGGAATGGGAATAATCGAACAAGACCTTATGTGTCGTCAAGGGAATCGTGCTAGTCAAACTTTCTCAAATTTGACTAAGTTTATAGAATATATTTAAACATTTGTGTCTCTGAATAAATTTTGTTAGAGTATGTGTTCTCTGTGTGTGTGGACTGGCACCACTGTTGGGCTGCCGGCGCATTAGGGTTAGGTTTAGGGTTCCGAGTCTATATATATATGAATCCACCACCCCTATGCAATACAATCAAGCGGTTCACTTTTTTACATGGTATCAAACTAGGTTAGGGTTTTCTCTCCCACCCTCATCAGCCGCTGACCTCTTCCTCCCTAGGTCCGACCGCCACCAGCTTCCGTGCCGCCACCCTAGGAGGCTGACCCTTCCCTCCCGAGGGGCAGACCCTGCCCAGCCGTTGGTTAGCCCTCTACCTTGGCCCGTCCCCATCCCTGTCCCCTGCTCCCCTCCATGGCGCATGATGCCTAGCTCCCTCGTCGCCGTCTGCCCCGCCATGGCGCCCATGGATCGCCGACGTCGCGTCCCTGCAGGCTGTTGTGGCCGTCGCGGACGGCCTTGTATAGGCCGGCGCTGCCACCCTCGTCGACGCCGCCGCCATGGAACCTTCCCCGGCCACGGCGCGACGGCCCCTCCCCGCCGACTACGGAGGCGTAGCCGCGGCCCCCTTTTCCAGTTCGCGCCCTTCCCTCCCCATCCGACGTGGCCGCCCCTCCCTTGCGTCGTCGTCCTCGCACCCGGATCCACGTCGTCGGACTGTGCTGCCCCACCTCCCCTGCTCATGGCACGAGCGCGACCACGACCGTCCTTCCTCGCCCCAACCTCCTCAACCATTGATCCACTGCCGCAGTGCCTCCCTGCGCTGCCGGTCGCCCCGATCCATCGCCGCACCGCCTCCCCGCGTCGCTGGCCGCCTCGATCCGTCGATGGAGGCGGGCTGACCCTCGGACCACGTCGACACCTAGTAGCGCCCCTTCACGCTCCTTCTGTCATCAGCGTCACCCATCCCCTGCTAGGCCCGGCACAGGCCCCTGCCTGGCGGAAAACGCCCTGCCCCCCCGCCCTTATCGCCTTCGTTGGACCCGTCGCTACCGCGGCTTTCGTGGTCGGATCCACCGTTACTGTGCCTTCCCGGGTAGATCCGCGGTCCCTTTAGACGGATCGCCGTCTTCATGGTTGGATCCATTGCTGTCGTGGCCTTCTCGGCTGGCTCCGCCGTTACCGCTTCTACTATGCCGCGGGTGCGGCCACCCTGACCGCGCGCAAACGCGTGCGCTGCCGCCGACCTCCCTGGCGGGGCTCCTCGACGTCCAGATGATCAAAGAAGCAAGAAGGTCCTCGACATGCTGATGCTCTTTTGTTGTGTCGCCCCGTCTATCGTTGACACTCGAACGTCGACCCCTCCCGAAGAACATGCTACTGCTGTGTGTCTCCCAACCACGACCACCTCGACTTTGGCTACCTCGGCATCCATGGGCTATCGTCTTCTTGTAGTGCACACCGGTCTCTACTCCAGCCGCAACATGCTCACCTTCACGACGTTGAAACTGTGGGGGGATTTCAACCTGTCGGCTCCTACCTTCGGCTTCTACTCCAGTCTCATCGTGTGCGGTGCCCTCGTTGCGACTACGTGGGAATGTTAGAGTATGTGTTCTGTGTGTGTGTGGGGGGGGGGGGGCGGCATCATTGTTGGGCTGCCGATCCATTAGGGTTAGGGTTCTGAGTCTATATATATGTATTCACCACCCCTATGCAATACAATCAAGCAGTTCACTTTCTTACAAATTTATTATGAAAATAGATTCAACAACCTATCAAATGGTAATAATTTTGTATTATAATATTAATATTTTATTTTACATATTTAGTCAAAGTTAAGGACAGAGGGAGTATATGTCAATAGAGGAAGTCAAACATTATATTAACTACACCATCCATTCAGAAAAGGAACAAACAAATAGATAAAGGTCTATGGACCACAATGTTATTACGGCGTCACCTAGGTGCCGACTAGGAGTCCAGGTGCCCCGGCCGGACTTGTCATGATGCGTTGTCTTGCCTGAAACCAGCACGACACTCGTCTATAAAGTATGGTGTCGCGACGAGGACGCCTAGACGTCGGACCGTGCACTTTGTAGGGAGGTGAATCGAACCTGTAGATAGATAGTATTTATGAACTAAACGTCGTGGACAAACTACTGCCGCCAGCAACTTCTCCGTGGACAATCCATTGCCAACAACAACTTCTCCGAGGACAAACTGCCATTAATCCTCTGCCTCCCATTCCACATCCGCTGCTCCACTTGGCGTGCGCCGCTCAGCTCCACTCCACTCAAAACTTGACAGTCGATCGGCAGGACGCGAGAAGGACTAAGGAGGATGAGAGGAAGAGGACTGATTGATCGAGGATTGATTGAGTAAATGGTAGAACTAGTTGGTCGCCTAACTGTCACCTAAACAGGCGTCCAGACGCCCTAGAGGTGACTCACCAGTGGTGAATCTAGCCAAGAATATTGTCGGGGTCAACCGTGTTAACTTTATTATATGATATAAATTTTCTTGAACTTTAAAATTGTTTTGCTAAAGGATTTATAAATTTTATCAGGGTCGGCTGACCCCGACAAACCTAGCTAAATTCACCCCTGTGAGTCACCTTGCTAGGGTGCCGTGATAACCATGATAGACCATCAACAAAAATGGCTACAACCAAACAAAAAGTATGGCTCTCTAGACCACATACTTCACCATAGACAATGCACTAATAAATTCACTCGATTTGAGTAGTAGGTGCACATATTTTTAAGTCAAAACTCCTACAATAAGCTCTTCCACTAGCCAATTTCGGATGCTCATCTGATGGCGCTGGCAGCTTTATTTGGATGGACAGTTGAGGATGGCGAGGAGGTCCGTGCAGCTACTCTGCTATCCTATTTTTGAGGGATCCCCTCCTTGGTCGTCTCTTTGCTATCCTTATCCAAATGAATCCATCTTCAATCTTGATCTGGAATGCGAGAAGACTTAACAATAAGGCGCACAGATATTCTGTTAGAGATGTTATTTTATCTTCCAAGGCAGATATTGTATGCCTCCAGGAAACCAAAGTGGAAGTAATGAACCGGTTTCTCTTTGCTTCTGTGTTTGGGTCAAATTTTGATAAATTTGGTGCCCTGCTTGCGTCTGGTACACGGGGTGGGGTGCTGATTATGTGGGAAACGCTAACCCTATCTTAAGGTTAGGTGTTGTATACTGGTATTAATAGACTTGAGGTAATTGGGTCTGGCCCATTACACAGGGGTGAGAGAGTAAATACACAGGGAGAACCACAAACCCTAAACAGGATTCTAACACCCCACAGTCGCAACTTTATCCTATACAGATGTTGAGACTGGATTGAAAGTCTAAGAATACACTCAACGGTAATCCCTTGGTGAAGATGTCGGTGAACTGCAACGTGGTGGGGACGCTGAGAACCCGAACGTCACCGGCAGCGACAAGCTCGCGGACAAAGTGCAAGTCGATCTCCACATGCTTCGTGCGCTGATGTTGCATGAGATTGGTGGAGAGGTAGATCGTGCTGACGTTGTCGTAGTAGATGAGGGTGGCGCGCTGGAGGGGGCTGTGGAGTTTGTGGAGCAGCTGGCGCAGCCAAGAGGCCTCTGCCACGCCGTTGGCCATAGCACGGTACTTCACCTCTGCGCTAGATCGGGAGACGATGGGTTGCTGCTTGGCGGCCTAAGAGACGAGGTTGGCGCGTGTCGGGACAATCAGCCCAGTCAGCGTCGGTGTGGACCACGAGCTCCAACGTCGGGAGGGTTGTTGGAACTCGCGTTCCCGGGCAGGTTGATTCCAACAGGGGGGTTGAGTGAGATGGGAACACGGTTTTCAGGAGGCAGCAATTGCTCTGTTAACCTAGCCCCTCAAGGGCACTGTGCGGGGGTATTTATAGGTGCCTGAGCGCCCAGCGTCTCGGATTAATGACGCATGTGCCCTCAAGCGCCTAGGTCATCCCCGGAATATTCCCATAAAGCGGGGTTACAGACCGTCATTACATAAAAACATTTCCAAATCGGGCCCGTAATACAACCGGTCGCGCGGGGCCTGTTACAATGGGCCGGATTCCACGTGGGCCTTCGTGGTCGACGAGGACGTGGAGCAGGGCGACCTCGTCATGGGCCTTCATCTTGCAACATGTTGGATGAAGGGTGGGAGCTGCCGGTCGTTTCGCCTCCGTTGACGCAGCGAGATTGGCGAAGGCATCGGGCGAGGGGTAGTGTCTTCGCCTTCGCCCCAACATTTGCCCTCTGAGGGACCAGTTCGACTGAGTCATCTGGTGCCGAAGACGTCGCTAGATGGTGGAGACGCTGCCCTCGCTCGAAGTGGTTCCGTGGGGGTTTTTGATGTGACCGTTGATGGACGCAGTATTGTTGGACTGCGGGTTTCCCGAAGCGTCGCGTCCTGTGTATAAAAAGGGGGGCAGGGCGGCGCAGGTCAGGTACTCTTTCTGCACGCCGCGAAACCCTAGCCTCCTTTTGAAACTGTTCGTCTGCTCGCTTGCCCTCCTTGCTCCTGCTCGTCGGAGATCTGGCCCGCGTGAAGCAGACTGCCCGCCACCGCCGCCGGTACGTAGCTATGTCGTCCTCTTCTTCATCTGCTGCTGATACACCGTCGGCCGGCGCGTCGTCCGAGGACACTTTGAGCAACGTGGCGGCGGAGGAGTTGCATCCTGGTGATACAGTGGAGTTTGGCGTGTCGCGGATTTCCTTGGTCCGTGTTCAGGACATGCAGTAGCTTGGATATTTTGGCAGCGAGTGGGGCGTGTCCCGGGGGCGGAGGAGGTCCCCGAGCCAGAAGGCGAGTTGGTCGTGTTCGAGGCTTTTTTCACTGCTGGTCTTTGTCTGCCCGCTCATCGATTCGTTGTGGAAGTCCTGCAGAAGTTCGAGGTCCAGATCCACCAGCTGACGCCGAATGCCGTGGTGGCCCTGGCGAAGTACGTCTGGGCGACGACTTCGTATGGCGGCCAGCCCTTAGTGGAAGTCTTCGCAAAACATTACTGTCTGCATTGGCGAAAGAGGAAAATTGGAGATGAGATTGCACAGTTTGGATCGTGCACATTCACGCCGAAGTCCGGGAAGACTTCGATGGAGGTTGTGGAGTTGGTTCCCTGCGCCCGCAATAAGTGGGGCAACTGGTGGGATTTCTGGTTTTACGTTTCAGAAGGCACGGTCGAAGACCACCCAGGGCTCCCCATGGCCGTTATGTGCTCCCATCATTATGTAGCGTACCCGCAATTTGAGGTAGCGGAGGATGACGAAGACGAAGGAGCCCTTCGTTGCGCTGCCCGCATGAGTAGCGGGCGCGATTTAGTTGAGGAATTTGTCGGGTATGGGGTATGGCCCTTGGCACATGGCTGGGCGCTGGGCGAAGTATGCCCTCGTGAGATGCCCTCTCGTGGCGGGCAGCTAGTGCGAAGTCCTGCCTTCACGCTGGACTTGCGTGGCCGAGATCCCACCGCATTCGTGCATGAAGCGGAAGACGGGGCGGTAAGGATCGTGGGGCGCTACGTGCCGAGGACAGAGGGGCTGCGGAGCTGTGATATCCACGGGTCCAATGACAGATTGAACCGAGTCTTTGACCTGAACTGCTTGTCGTACGGTGGTTATCCTGCTGTGGACGCCGCCGACCGTCGCGGGAAGAAACTGATGGGCGGAACTGAGGAAGAGCCTTCGCAGGAGGCTGCCCCGGCCACTAAGAAGAGGAAATTAGGTACTATAGTGGGAGGAATGGGGGTGTCTGATAATTTTGCTGTGGAGTTGATGGGGACATGCGCGGCCCCCGGGGGTAGGATGTCTTCGCCCGAGCTCCAGGAGTCTTCGACGCGAATGCTGCAGGTTACCGGGGGTCGATGGCCAAAGAATCTTCCAATCCCCTGGGCGGAAGGCAAAGACATGTCTACGTCTCGTGTAGCTCATGGCTTGAAGATTTTCCCTTACGGGCGGAATATTGCTACTGTTATGTCGGTAGTGATGACCAAGGACCGTCAAGACGCTGCGCAGAAGCGCCAGGCGGTTATCAGGATGGCGGACCCGAGGCGTGAGGCGAAGAGAGCGCGGGGGAGCGCAAAGGCGGCTGCCTCCGATAGCAGCCAGCTGGTGCCGGCTACGAAACCGGCCACGCTTGGGTCCAGCAAGCCGTCGGTGGGCGCGAAGACAGCTGCCACTGGCGGGACCAAGTCTCCCCCGGTCGAAGCTGCGAAGGGACGGGAGCTGCCCTCGCCGGGGAAACGTGTTACCGACTTCGGCACGAACATCAGCCTGGAGGACTATTTTGTTGGTAAGTTTTTTTTAACCTTCTGACTGGTGATATGTTGCATTACAGGGTCTGGCGAGGGACAGATGGTTGTTGTCCCGCCTTCGGTGGCAACCGCTTTGCCATCGGTGGAGGTAAGGGCGAGGGGGACCGCGCAGGACCCGTGGGCCGCCTTCTGCGCGAGCGATGAGATTCTGACAGCCGTTGCCGCTAAGGACGTGGCGGGCACCATGTCCCAGCGGCTGAGGGAGGCATCGCAGCGGCTGTCACAACAGCTGTCGCAGCAGCTAAGTCAAGTAAGTTGAGTTGGACTTCGGTGTTTGTTGTTTCCATGAAGATTTGGGTCTCATGTGTTTTTGTCAGGCGGCTGACTTCGCCGACCGCGTTGCGTCTGGTTTCCTGACTGCGGACGTGGCTGCCGAAGTCGAGAGACTTCGGGCACAACACGCGCATGCCGTCCGGGAGAAGTCGGCCGCGGAGAGCAAAAGCCGCCGGTTGGCGGAGAAGGTGGCCGCCTTGGAGGCCGAGAAGACGGACCTTCGGCGCCAGCTGGCACAAGAGAGGAGGGAGGCGAACCAAGCCACTGCTGAGGCACAGGCTGCGCAGGCGGAGGCCAAGGTGGCGTGGGCGGAGGGAAGTCTCGCCAGCCAACGCGCCGAGGAGTGGGAGGCGAGGTTCAATGCCCTGCGCGGCCGTGTGGATAAGGCCGAGGCCTCTACGCGCTCTGAGGTTGAGCGGACGCTCGCACAGTTCGTGAGCTCGTATCACGAGCTGGGCGCGCGTACTGCTGACTTCGAAGTGCCCGACCGGGAGGCGGGCCTTCGCTTCCTTGAATGGTTGCAGGAGGAGCTGCTGGTACTCCCAACCATCATGGAAGGTTTCATGTCCTTTGCCTCCCTCGTCACCTGCAAGGGGGCCATGAATGCGTTGTCCCGCGAAGGCTGCAGACACTATGAGGTTTTTGACGAGGCAGACGAGAGCTTTGAGCGCGAGATCTTCAAGGCCGAAGACCCCATTATGAAGCAGTCAGCGGGGGCCCTTTTTGATAGGATGTGGGGGCACATGGTCGGGAGGCTGTCAGGGAGCGATCCGACCGGGCGAGGGAGCAGGTGAAGGTTATTATTTTTGGGTGGTTGGTTGCGTGTGGGTATGTATAGTTTATGCTGAGTGAATATGTTGTTGCTGCAGATGGAGCGTGCCGAGGATGTTGAGGACTTTGGAAGTCTGGTCGGCGCGCCGCCCGAGGCTGCGGAGGCCAATCCGGTGCTGCCCTTGGACGCCGGCGAAGGCCCCTCGGCCGTGGCCGTTCCTGCCATGACCGGTGGCGAAGACCCTCTGTCGGCTCCTGTGCCGACGATCGAAGGTTCTCTGAAGGTGGCGGACGAGCCGCCAGCCGAAGACCCGATGGCCGCGGTCGTGCCCTCGCAGGTGGCTAAGTAGCTAAATAGGTGCGGGGGAGTGTGTAAGTTTTGTCTGCGTGTTACTGAACCTCGGTTGCTACGCAGGTTCAGGGTTTTGGGCCTACGCACGCAACCGCTACTGACACTGCTAATTTTGTGGCGGCTTCGACTGTGGTTGCTGAAGATGTTTCAGATGATTCCGTGTCTAAGTTTTTTGAGTCTAGTGATTTTGGGGGTTCTGTTGTGTGGACGGAGGAGTCTTCGGATGAGGACTTGGATTATTTTGCGGCGCTGGATGTGGCTGCGGTGGAAGCTTCTCCGTGCGTGGTAGGTGCTGAAGTTATTCCTAGTGCGAGTGCTGGGCGTAGGCGGCGAAGGGCGGTCGTGAAGCGGAGGGTTAGTGAGGTGGAGGGAAGTCGTCTTCGTGTGGACGGGGCTGGCAAACGAGAATTGTTGTCCTCGCTGGTTGGGACGAGTGTAGGTGAGGGGGAGTTGCGAAATCTTTTTAAGGGTGAGGAGTTGAGGATAATGATGTTCAACTACAGGGAGATGGGCATCATCCCTAAGGTTGAGCCAATGTAACGTGTGATGCCCTCGCTGTATGTATGTACCCGTGATTTGTATGAGGCTGTGTGTCTTCGTTGATCCGGTCGTGCCCGTAGACAACTTGTGCGCGGGGGACCTTTTGGGAAATGCTTTCGGTTTTGCGTGCTTGCTGTGCTAGTCCGGCTGCACCCGTGGGTGCCTTTTTGCGCGGAGAGTCCGGCTGCACCCTTAGGCGACTTTTGCGTGGAGAGTCCTTTGAAGAGGACTTCGATTTTGGGCACTTACTGTGCTGGTCCGGCTGCAACCGTAGGTGACTTTTGCATGGAGAATCCGGCTGCACCCTTAGGCGACTTTTGCACGGAGAGTCCTTTGGAGAGGACTTCGATTTTGCGCACTTGTTGTGCTAGTCCGGCTGCACCCGTAGGTGACTTTTGCACGGAGAGTCCTTTGGAGAGGACTTCGATTTTGCGCACGTATTGTGCTTACTCTGGCTGCACCCGTAGGCGACTTGTGCGCGGAGTGTCGCACGCGAGGGTAGCCAGCGCTGTCCCTCGCGGTGACTTTGGTGTAGTCGAATGCTGAAGACCGTTGATGCGGTCTTTTTCGACATTGGCTTAGTTTTTTGCGGGGGATTTTTGCTTGTATATTACATGGCTTCGCCTCATTAAAAACCTCACCCCCCTAGGAGGAAAAGAGTGCAGGCCAGGATAATAATGTTTGGCGAATTACAAGGGCGTGATGGCCCTGAGGGTTCAAACAAAAAATTTGCGAAGACTGTCTATATTCTAGGAATGTTTCAGGTCTTCGCTAGATTGAGTTGTTAATCTGTACGCGCTGGGAGACGACTTCGTCTTGATGATAAATGGTCCTTCCCACTTTGGTTCCAGCTTACCCCGTGACTCTGTCCGGGTTGTGCGGACGAGTATGAGGTCCCCTTCATTGAATTCTCTTGGGATGACTGTGTGATCGCGCCAGGCCTTCGTTTGGGCTTGATATTTGTTGAGGGCCTGCAGGGCGAAGACGCGGTCTCCGTCGATGAGGTCTTTGGAAGTTGGCTCGTCGACATCGGGTACTGCTGAAGCGGTTGTCCGCGGGGACCCATGTTTGATTTCTTGCGGGGTCATGGCCTCCGATCCGTATAGCAGGCGAAAAGGAGTGAATCCGGTCGCCCGGCACTCGGTCGTGTTTAGTGCCCAGACTGCTTCAGGTAGTAGGTCAACCCATTTGCCCTTCTTGTCGTCGATGAGCATTTTCTTGATCGCCGTGAAAATCTTGCCGTTGGCGCGCTCCACGACGCCGTTGGATTCTTGGTGGTAGACTGAGGCGAAGGCGAGCTTGGTGCCAATGGAGAAGCAGAAATCCCTGAAGTCTTGGCTGTCAAATTGCTTGCCATTGTCAACTGTGAGCTCGGACGGGACTCCGAATCGGCAAACAATGTTTTGCCAGAAGAATTTCTGGGCAGTCTTCGATGTTATTGTGGATACCGCCCTCGCCTCGATCCACTTGGTGAAATACTCGACGGCGACGAAGGTGAACTTGAGGTTCCCTTGGGCCGTGGGCAGTGGCCTGACAATGTCCAGGCCCCAGCGCTGAAGGGGCCATGTGTGTGCGATTAGCTTTGCGAATTGCGAAGGGCTTCCCGAACATGGAGAAAACTTCTGGCAGGCTTCGCATGACCTTGTGACCCGATTTGCGGCGCAGATCATGGCGGGCCAGTAGAAACCCTGACGGATTACTTTGGCAGCTAGGGCCCTGGGCCCTACGTGAGAGCCGCAAGTCCCGCTGTGGACCTCGCGCAGGATTTGGAAGCCTTCGGTCTCAGTGACACATTTGAGAATGGGTTGGCTGACCCCCTTCTTGTAAAGCTGGCCTTCGATGAGAGCGAAGTCCCGGCTTCGGTGTTTGAGGCGCTTGGCCTCGTTGACATCGGCTGGGTGGTAGTATCCTTGCAGGAACAGGGTTATAGGTGCCCGCCAGTCTTCGGTCATAATGAGGTTGACTATGCGGTGGCCCTCGGTATCGTTGGTTATTTGTAGGCCCTCTGGGCTGCGGACGTCTGGTGTGCCGATGACATGGTAGAATACGTCCGAGGGTAGGGCCTCGCCCCTGGCGGCTGCTTTGGCCAACGCGTCGGCCTCCTCATTCTTGGCGCGGTCCACATGCTGCAAGGTGAAGCCTTTGAATTGTCTCTCGAGACTGCGTATAGCTGCGAGGTACTGCATAAGTGCAGGGTCCTTCGCTGCATAATCTTTCTCAATTTGGCCGACAACTACCTTGGAGTCTATTCTGATTATGCAGGTAGTAATGCCAAGTGCCCTTAGCTTGCGAAGGCCGAGGATGACAGCTTCGTACTCTGCTATATTGTTGGTGCACCTGTCCGACTCCAAAGCAAAGCTGAGGCGTGCAGCATATCTGTGCTTGACCCCTGCGGGTGAGGTGATGACTGCAGCAACGCCTGCCCCCGCATGGCACCATGCGCTGTCGCAATGGATGGTCCACACCGTCTCCACAGACATGTCCGGTTGTGTTATTGGCCCAGTCCAGTTGACGATGAAGTCTACCAGGACTTGTGATTTGATGGCTGTTCAGGGCTCGAAGGTGATATGGTAGCCGGAAAGCTCGGCTGCCCATTTGGCGATCCAGACTGATGCCTCCGGATTTCTGAATAATTTGCCGAGTCCCCTGTCCGAGGTGACCCGCACCTTGAACGCTTCAAAATAATGGCGCAATTTGCGCGAAGCCATGACTATTGCATAGGCGATTTTTTCCAGTTCTGTCATGTTGCATTTGGATGTTGTGAGTACTTCGGAGACGTAATACACTGGACATTGCCTGGTTGTGCCCGCTCTGTCCTGCTCCTGAATCAACGCTGCGCTGACCGCGTGCGGTGAAGCCGCGACGTAGAGCAACAGGGGCAGCGAGGGTTGGGACTTGAAAGAATTGCCAGTTCTGACAGATGCTGCTTTAGTGAAGCAAAGGCCGCCACTTGCTCTGGTCCCCATGCGAAGTCTTTTGCGCCGCGTAGCGTTTTGAGGAAAGGTAGGCTTCGCTCTGCGGATTTGGAGATGAATCTGTTCAGGGCCGCCAGTCTGCCGGTCAGTCGTTGGACGTCTCTGGCTGACTGCGGGGGTGTCATGTTAATGATGGCCTGTATTTTGGTCAGGTTGGCTTCGATTCCGCGATGCGACACCAGGTATCCCAGTATCTTCCCCTGGCGAACGCCGAAGACGCACTTTTCGGGGTTTAAGCGAAGTCGTGCGTCTCGCATGTTCACAAATGTTTCTACGAGGTCAGCCAGATGGTCTTCTTTGCTTTTGCTGGCTACGATGATGTTGTCCACATATGTAAATATGTTTCTGCCGACTTGGCTCTCGAGCACCATTTTGGTGAGGCGAGAGAATGTGGACCCAGCGTTCTTGAGTCCCTCCTGCATTCTGATGAAGCAGTACGCGCCGAAGGGTGTTATGAAGCTGGTGCTGGCCTTGTCTTCCTCCTTCATATAAATTTGGTGGTAGCCGGAGAAGTAGTCGAGGAGTGACATGACTTTGTAGCCGGCCACACTATCGACGATCTTGTCGATCCGAGGTAGCGGGAAATTGTCCTTGGGGCAGGCTTTGTTGAGGCTGGTGAAGTCGATGCACATCCGCCATTTGCCGCTCTTCTTTTGCACCATGACTATGTTGGCGAGCCACGTAGGGTAGGCGACTGGCTCGATGAACTTGGCCTCAAGCAGGCGGTGTACCTCGGCCTTGGCGGCTTCTGTCTTCTCATCAGACATCTTGCGCAGCCGTTGCTTCTTCGGCCTCACCGAAGGGTCAATTCCCAAGCTGTGCTCGATGATAGAGCGACTGACTCCGACCAGGTCGAGGGCAGACCAGGCGAAGACGTCCTTATTTTTGGACAAACAGGAGAGGAGTCTCTCCTCGTCATGCGGGGTAAGGTCTTCGCTTATGATGACCGTTTGCTTGGGCGTTGACTGGTCAAGGGGGACAGTCTTGGTCCCATCGTTGCTCTGTAGCTGTGACTTTTCATGTTCTTTGGCGATCGGGCTGGTTGACTCGGGGGCGTCACGCTGCGCCGTGAGGCAGTGTACGTTCCTTTGCCCTGGAACGAAGTCTCTTTCTATGTTGCGCGCGGCCTGTTGGTTGCCGTAGACTGTGATTGCGCCTTGCAGACCCGGGATCTTCATGCACAGATAAAGTCCGTGAATGGCTGCTTCAAACTTGTTGATGGAGCCCCGACCCATGATGGCGTTGTACGGGTACACCATGTCGACAATGTCGAAAGTAATTTGCTCACTTCGGGCATTGGGTGCTACACCGAAGGAGAGGGGTAGCTCTATTTTGCCGACAGGAAAGCTGTCCTTGCCGCCGAAGCCATACAGTGGGTTGTCCGAAGGCTTGAGCAAGCTGTGGCTGATGCCCATGCGGTCGAAGGCGTGGAGGAAAATGATATGCACCTGGCTGCCGTTATCCACTAAGACTTTGTGCAGGTCCCAGCCTGCCATGCTGCAGTTGATTACCATGGTGTCGATGTGGGGTGCGCTACGCAGGTCGACGTCTCTGGCGTCGAAGGTCAACGACACATGGGACCACTTCGTCTGCACGACTGGGCCGGTGACGACGATGTGGTTGACGCTGTGGTAGTGGTCCCTCTTCTGCCGCTTTGTGTCGAAGTCGGCGCTGGATCCCCCAGTGATCATGTGAATGACTCCGCGATACGGCTGATCAGCGAAGTCTTCTTGTTTTGGTGCGTGGGGGTGATGGATGTTTGGCTGTTGCGAGTGTGGAGGTGGGGGTGGGGGAGGCACGATTTGTGCCTCCTGATGTTGGTATGCGTGGTTGGGTGGATGCTGAGCGGGGCCGTGGTTGTATGGTGGTGGGAGTTGTTGATATGTGTGCGCGACAACTCTTGGGTTGTCGGCTAGTTGTGCCCGAGACATCCTGTCTCTAGTGGCCTTCATCTCCGGGCAGTCCCTTGTTGGGTGCGCGCAGTCTTCGCCGTGGAACAAACAGTAAAATCTGCGCGGCTGCTGCACCCGTCCTCGGCCTCGACCACGGGTCCCTCCGCCGCGGCCCTGGGGGGGATAATCTTGGCAGCGAGGGGCCTCACCAGCGGGGTGCTGGTTGGCGATGTTGTGTACCTGCTGCTTGCTGCGGCCATCCCGATCGGATTCTATCTGCGACGGTCTCATCCACGTGCGGCTGGACTACGGAGGGTCTTTGGGTTTCCTCTGGGACTCGACCTTGCGCTGGTGGAGCTCTTTGGATCTGGCGTACTTCTCAAATAGCTGATACAGCTCTTGGAGATTCTTGGGTGGATCTCTGATGCAGTGGCTATAAAGGATGCTAGCCCGAAGGCCACTGATGGCATAGTGAATGGCTATTTGGTCATCGACCGAAGGCAGTTGTGACTTGAGGGTCAGGAACTTGCGGTAGTACTCTCGCAGAGTCTCTCTTTCCAGCTGCTTGTAGAGTGACAGTTCGGCCAAGGCGTCGGTGTCTGGGCGGTACCCTTGGAAGTTGAGCAGAAATTTGTCCCGGAGACTTCTCCAGGAGTCGATGGACAGCGGGGGCAATCTGGTGTACCAAGTGAGAGCCGGGCCTTCGAGGGCGATGATGAATGACTTGTCCATCATGGCGTCGTCCCCTCCGGCTGATGCAATGGCGACTTGATAGCTCATGATATACTATGTCGGGTCAGTGCTGCCGTTGTACTTCGGGTAGGTCCCTGCCCTGAAATTGGCGGGCCATGGTCACACTTGTAGCTGCGGCGCCAGGGGGCTTCGCTCGTCAAGGTAATTGATGCCTTGGAAAGCTGCGGCGTGCGGGATGAAGGGTCCGCGGTGAGGGACGAATAGGTCTTCGACCGGCACGCGCTGCTGGAGGGGCGGGCCGTGCTGCTGCAGATCATGTTGGCCTTCGCGCTGCAAGAGTGCAATCTCTTGCTCAAGCTCCTGGGCCCTCTGCTTTTCATCTCGTATCATTTGGCACAGCTTGGCCTACACAGTGACGCGTTGTTGCTTGGCCTCGAGGATTTCCTTCTGCTTCTGAAGATTGCGGTTTCTGAGGCGCAGGGCCCGTAGTTGTAGCTGCTCTTCTGCGGAGACGCCAAGGACCTCGCCGTCCTCTGCTGCGTCTTCGCCCACTGGTGGTGCGAAGCCTGGGGGTGGTACTTGGGGCTGCCCTTCGGAACTGCAGGTGCGAAGGGTGCCTTCTGGAGTGTGTTGGTCGTTGCGCTGTCTCTTGCTGTGCGCTTCATCTTCACCAGCTCCTTGGTGGGTGTTGTCGGTGAGGGTCTTGCCCTTTTTCTCAGCTAGCAGGGCTGCCTTCGCTGCTTCGTCGACGGATGGGGCTGCCTTGGAGTTAGCTCTTTTGGGTGCCATCACAGGTGATTTTTTTGTAGCACGAACGGTGGGCGCCAATGTTGAAACTCGCGTTCCCGGGTAGGTTGATTCCAACAGGGGGGTTGAGTGAGATGGGAACACGGTTTTCAGGAGGCAGCAATTGCTTTGTTAACCTAGCCCCTCAAGGGCACTGTGCGGGGGTATTTATAGGTGCCTGAGCGCCCAGCGTCTCGGATGCGTCAGGACGCATGTGCCCTCAAGCGCCTAGGTCATCCCCGGAATATTCCCATAAAGCGGGGTTATAGACCGTCATTACATAAAAACATTTCCAAATCGGGCCCGTAATACAACCGGCCGCGTGGGGCCTGTTACAATGGGCCGGATTCCACGTGGGCCTTCGTGGTCGACGAGGACGCGGAGCGGGACGACCTCGTCGTGGGCCTTTGTCTTGCAACGTGTTGGACGAAGGGTGGGAGCTACCGGTCGTTTCGCCTCCGTTGACTCAGCGAGATTGACGAAGGCATCGAGCGAGGGGTAGTGTCTTTGCCTTCGCCGAAGGCATCGAGCGAGGGTAGTGTCTTCGCCTTCGCCCCAACAAGGGTCGAAGTAGAAGGCCGTAGTCGAGGGAGCCACGGAGGTAGTGCAGGATCCACTTGAGAGCGGTGAGATGGGGCTCTATAACACCCTGTCCACTCTCGGACCGGTGGTACTTACTCCTGGCAACTCTATAGGATCATATATTGTCCCCACAGACCAACACGGGTCTTTTGTGCACACTTTGTCCTCACTCATGCGCACCCGAGAAAACTTCCCGGTCGGTCACCCATCCCAAATTGCTCCAAGCCAAGCATGCTTAACATGGAGGTTCTTTTAAGATAGGCTTCCGAAAAAGAAGATGCACTTTGTTGATATGAGTACTCTATTAATTCTATTAAGTCGTGGGCCAGGATATCACCGTCCCCCGGGACCAGGATATCACAATCCACACCCCTTAGAAGACTAAAGTCCACGTCGGTTAACCCCAATCCAGGAACCTCCCCTCTTAGCCACGTCTATGTGTCTAGTGTTGTCATATGCCATGCCACGTGACCACTCCGGGCCCACATGCGCCAAGCGGCATATACCCGACCCCCTAACCCACACACGCCTGTGAAACCACGAGGGTCGGCTCTGATACCACTTGTAACACCCCGTTCACTCCCGAACCGGCGGTACTTACTCCTAACAGCTCTCTAGTATCATATATTGTCCCCACAGACCATCATGGGTCTTTTTTGCGCACTTTGTCCTCACTCATGCGCACCCGAGAAAACTTACCGGTCGGCCACACATTCCAAATTGCTCGGCTGCCCATTTGGCGATCCAGACTGATGCCTCCGGATTTCTGAATAAATCGCCGAGTCCCCTGTCCGAGGTGACCCGCACCTTGAACGCTTCAAAATAATGGCGCAATTTGCGCGAAGCCATGACTACTGCATAGGCCATTTTTTCCAGTTCTGTCATGTTGCATTTGGATGCTGTGAGTACTTCGGAGACTTAATACACTGGACATTGCCTGGTTGTGCCTGCTCTGTCCTGCTCCTGAATCAACGCTGCGCTGACCGCGTGCGGCGAAGCCGCGACGTAGAGCAACAGGGGCAGCGAGGGGTTGGGACTTGAAAGAATTGCCAGTTCTGACAGATGCTGCTTTAGTGAAGCAAAGGCTGCCACTTGCTCTGGTCCCCATGCGAAGTCTTTTGCGCCGCGTAGCGTTTTGAGGAAAGGTAGGCTTCGCTCTGTGGATTTGGAGATGAATCTGTTGAGGGCGGCCAGTCTGCCGGTCAGTCGTTGGACGTCTCTGGCTGACTGCGGGGGTGTCATGTTGATGATGGCCTGTATTTTGGTCAGGTTGGCTTCGATTCTGCGATGCGACACCAGGTATCCCAGTATCTTCCCCTGGCGAACGCCGAAGACGCACTTTTCGGGGTTTAAGCGAAGTCGTGCGTCTCGCATGTTCGCAAATGTTTCTGCGAGGTCAGCCAGATGGTCTTCTTTGCTTTTGCTGGCTACGATGATGTTGTCCACATGCGTAAATATGTTTCTGCCGACTTGGCTCTCGAGCACCATTTTGGTGAGGCGAGAGAATGTGGACCCAGCGTTCTTGAGTCCCTCCGGCATTCTGATGAAGCAGTACGCGCCGAAGGGTGTTATGAAGCTGGTGCTGGCCTTGTCTTCCTCCTTCATATAAATTTGGTGGTAGCCGGAGAAGTAGTCGAGGAGTGACATGACTTCGTAGCCGTCCGCACTATCGACGATCTTGTCGATCCGAGGCAGCGGGAAATTGTCCTTGGGGCAGGCTTTGTTGAGGCTGGTGAAGTCGATGCACATCCGCCATTTGTCGCTCTTCTTTTGCACCATGACTATGTTGGCGAGCCACGTAGGGTAGGCGACTGGCTCGATGAACTTGGCCTCAAGCAGGCGGTGTACCTCGGCCTTGGCGGCTTCTGTCTTCTCATCAGACATCTTGCGCAGCCGTTGCTTCTTCGGCCTCACCGAAGGGTCAATTCCCAAGCTGTGCTCGATGATAGAGCGACTGACTCCGACCAGGTCGAGGGCAGACCAGGCGAAGACGTCCTTATTTTTGGACAAACAGGAGAGGAGTCTCTCCTCGTCATGCGGGGTAAGGTCTTCGCTTATGATGACCGTTTGCTTGGGCGTTGACTGGTCAAGGGGGACAGTCTTGGTCCCATTGTTGCTCTGTAGCTGTGCCTTTTCATGTTCTTTGGCGATCGGGCTGGTTGACTCGGGGGCCTCGCGCTGCGCCGTGAGGCAGTGTACGTTCCTTTGCCCTGGAACGAAGTCTCTTTCTATGTTGCACGCGGCCTGTTGGTTGCCGTAGACTGTGATTGCGCCTTGCAGACCCGGGATCTTCATGCATAGATAAAGTCCGTGAATGGCTGCTTCAAACTTGTTGATGGAGCCCCGACCCATGATGGCGTTGTACGGGTACACCATGTCGACAATGTCGAAAGTAATTTGCTCACTTCGGGCATTGGGTGCTACACCGAAGGAGAGGGGTAGCTCTATTTTGCCGACAGGAAAGGTGTCCTTGCCGCCGAAGCCATACAGCGGGTTGTCCGAAGGCTTGAGCAAGCTGTGGCTGATGCCCATGCGGTCGAAGGCGTGGAGGAAAATGATATCCGCCTGGCTGCCGTTATCCACTAAGACTTTGTGCAGGTCCCAGCCTGCCATGCTGCAGTTGATTACCATGGCGTCGATGTGGGGTGCGCTACGCAGGTCGACGTCTCTGGCGTCGAAGGTCAATGACACATGGGACCACTTCGTCTGCACGACTGGGCCGGTGACGGCGACATGGTTGACGCTGCGGTAGTGGTCCCTCTTCTGCCGCTTTGTGTCGAAGTCGGCGCAGGATCCCCCAGTGATCATGTGAATGACTCCGCGATACGGCTGATCAGCGAAGTCTTCTTGTTTTGGTGCGTGGGGGTGATGGATGTTTGGCTGTTGCGGGTGTGGAGGTGGGGGTGGGGGAGGCACGATTTGTACCTCCTGATGTTGGTATGCGTGGTTGGGTGGATGCTGAGCGGGGCCGTGGTTGTATGGTGGTGGGAGTTGTTGATATGTGTGCGCGACAACTCTTGGGTTGTCGGCTAGTTGCGCCCGAGACATCCTGTCTTTGGTGGCCTTCATCTCCGGGCAGTCCCTTGTTGGGTGCGCGCAGTCTTCACCGTGGAACAAACAGTAAAATCTGCGCGGCTGCTGCACCCGTCCTCGGCCTCGACCTCGGGTCCCTCCGCCGTGGCCCTGGGGGGGATAATCTTGGCGGCGAGGGGCCTCACCAGCGGGGTGCTGGTTGGCGATGTTGTGTACCTGCTGCTGGCTGCGGCCATCCCGACCGGATTCTGTCTGCGACGGTCTCATCCACGTGCGGCTGGACTACGGAGGGTCTTTGGGTTTCCTCTGGGACTCGACCTTGCGCTGGTGGAGCTCTTTGGATCTGGCGTACTTCTCGAATAGCTGATACAGCTCTTGGAGATTCTTGGGTGGATCTCTGATGCAGTGGCTATAAAGGATGCTAGCCCGAAGGCCACTGATGGCATAGTGAATGGCTATTTGGTCATCGACCGAAGGCAGTTGTGACTTGAGGGTCAGGAACTTGCGGTAGTACTCTCGCAGAGTCTCTCTTTCCAGCTGCTTGTAGAGTGACAGTTCGGCCAAGGCATCGGTGTCTGGGCGGTACCCTTGGAAGTTGAGCAGAAATTTGTCCCGGAGACTTCTCTAGGAGTCGATGGACAGCGGGGGCAATCTGGTGTACCAAGTGAGAGCCGGGCCTTCGAGGGCGATGATGAATGACTTGTCCATCGTGGCGTCGTCCCCTCCGGCTGATGCAACGGCGACTTGATAGCCCATGATATACTATGCCGGGTCAGTGCTGCCGTTGTACTTCGGGTAGGTCCCTGCCCTGAAACTGGCGGGCCATGGTCACACTTGCAGCTGCGGCGCCAGGGGGCTTCGCTCGTCAAGGTAATTGATGCCTTGGAAAGCTGCGGCGTGCGGGATGAAGGGTCCACGGTGAGGGACGAATAGGTCTTCGACCGGCACGCGCTGCTGGAGGGGCGGGCCGTGCTGCTGCAGATCATGTTGGCCTTCGCGCTGCAAGAGTGCAATCTCTTGCTCAAGCTCCTGGGCCCTCTGCTTTTCATCTCGTATCATTTGGCACAGCTTGGCCTACACAGTGACGCGTTGTTGCTTAGCCTCGAGGATTTCATTCTGCTTCTGAAGATTGCGGATTTTGAGGCGCAGGGCCCGTAGTTGTAGCTGCTCTTCTGGGGAGACGCCGAGGACCTCGCCGTCCTCTGCTGCGTCTTCGCTCGCTGGTGGTGCGAAGCCTGGGGGTGGTACTTGGGGCTGCCCTTCGGAACTGCAGGTGCGAAGGGTGCCTTCTGGAGTGTGTTGGTCGTTGCGCTGTCTCTTGCTGTGTGCTTCATCTTCACCAGCTCCTTGGTGGGTGTTGTCGGTGAGGGTCTTGCCCTTTTTCTCAGCTAGCAGGGCTGCCTTCGCTGCTTCGTCGATGGATGGGACTGCCTTTGAGTTAGCTCTTTTGGGTGCCATCGCAGGTGATTTTTTTGTAGCACGAACGGTGGGCGCCAATGTTGGAACTCGCGTTCCCGGGTAGGTTGATTCCAACAGGGGGGTTGAGTGAGATGGGAACACGGTTTTCAGGAGGCAGCAATTGCTTTGTTAACCTAGCCCCTCAAGGGCACTGTGCGGGGGTATTTATAGGTGCCTGAGCGCCCAGCGTCTCGGATTAAGGACGCATGTGCCCTCAAGCACATAGGTCATCCCCGGAATATTCCCATAAAGCGGGGTTATAGACCGTCATTACATAAAAACATTTCCAAATCGGGCCCGTAATACAACCGGCCGCGCGGGGCCTGTTACAATGGGCCGGATTCCACGTGGGCCTTCGTGGTCGACGAGGACGTGGAGCGGGACGACCTCGTCGTGGGCCTTCGTCTTGCAACGTGTTGGACGAAGGGTGGGAGCTGCCGGTCGTTTCGCCTCCGTTGACGCAGCGAGATTGACGAAGGCATCGGGCGAGGGGTAGTGTATTTGCCTTCGCCGAAGGCATCGAGCGAGGGGTAGTGTCTTCGCCTTCGCCCCAACAAGGGTCGAAGTAGAAGGCCGTAGTCGAGGGAGCCACGGAGGTAGTGCAGGATCCACTTGAGAGCGGTGAGATGGGGCTCTATAACACCCTGTCCACTCTCGGACCGGTGGTACTTACTCCTGGCAACTCTATAGGATCATATATTGTCCCCACAGACCAACACGAGTCTTTTGTGCACACTTTGTCCTCACTCATGCACACCCGAGAAAACTTCCCGGTCGGTCACTCATCCCAAATTGCTCCAAGCCAAGCATGCTTAACTTGGAGGTTCTTTTAAGATAGGCTTCCGAAAAAGAAGATGCACTTTGTTGATATGAGTACTCTATTAATTCTATTAAGTCGTGAGCCAGGATATCACCGTCCCCTGGGACCAGGATATCACAATCCACACCCCTTAGAAGACTAAAGTCCACGTCGGTTAACCCCAATCCAGGAACCTCCCCTCTTAGCCACGTCTATGTGTCTAGTGTTGTCATATGCCATGCCACGTGACCACTCCGGGCCCACATGCGCCAAGCGGCATATACCCGACCCCCTAACCCACACACGCCCGTGAAACCACGAGGGTCGGCTCTGATACCACTTGTAACACCCCGTTCACTCCCGAACCGGCGGTACTTACTCCTGACAGCTCTCTAGTATCATATATTGTCCCCACAGACCATCATGGGTCTTTTTGCGCACTTTGTCCTCACTCATGCGCACCCGAGAAAACTTACCGGTCGGCCACACATTCCAAATTGCTCGGCTGCCCATTTGGCGATCCAGACTGATGCCTCCGGATTTCTGAATAAATCGCCGAGTCCCCTGTCCGAGGTGACCCGCACCTTGAACGCTTCAAAATAATGGCGCAATTTGCGTGAAGCCATGACTACTGCATAGGCGATTTTTTCCAGTTCTGTCATGTTGCATTTGGATGCTGTGAGTACTTCGGAGACGTAATACACTGGACATTGCCTGGTTGTGCCTGCTCTGTCCTGCTCCTGAATCAACGCTGCGCTGACCGCGTGCGGCGAAGCCGCGACGTAGAGCAACAGGGGCAGCGAGGGGTTGGGACTTGAAAGAATTGCCAGTTCTGACAGATGCTGCTTTAGTGAAGCAAAGGCTGCCACTTGCTCTGGTCCCCATGCGAAGTCTTTTGCGCCGCGTAGCGTTTTGAGGAAAGGTAGGCTTCGCTCTGCGGATTTGGAGATGAATCTGTTGAGGGCGGCCAGTCTGCCGGTCAGTCGTTGGACGTCTCTGGCTGACTACGGGGGTGTCATGTTGATGATGGCCTGTATTTTGGTCAGGTTGGCTTCGATTCCGCGATGCGACACCAGGTATCCCAGTATCTTCCCCTGGCGAACGCCGAAGATGCACTTTTCGGGGTTTAAGCGAAGTCGTGCGTCTCGCATGTTCGCAAATGTTTCTGCGAGGTCAGCCAGATGGTCTTCTTTGCTTTTGCTGGCTACGATGATGGGTGGTGGGTGTAATAGCGCAAACAGGGTTTTAGCACGTGATGGCAAAAGCTCTATTCCTCCAGCCTCTCAAGGGCACTGTGCGGGGGTATTTATAGGTGTTCGGGT
This sequence comes from Zea luxurians, assembly GCA_029449295.1. Classification (NCBI taxonomy): domain Eukaryota; kingdom Viridiplantae; phylum Streptophyta; class Magnoliopsida; order Poales; family Poaceae; genus Zea; species Zea luxurians. The sequence continues at coordinate 80,528,114 of JAOPSE010000003.1, read as the reverse complement.
GCCCAGCGTCCCGTGTTAAGGACGCATGTGCCCTCAGACGCCTAGGTTATCCCCGGAATATTCCCATAAAGCGGGGTTACAGACTGTAATTACAGGGACGCCTTTATAAATTAGGCCCGTAACACGCAGCGGCCACGCAGGGCCTGTTACAATGGGCCGGATCACACGTGGGCCTCCGTGCTGGACGAGGCCGCACGGTGGGATGACCTCGCCACGGGTCTTCGTCCGATGTCGTATGGGGCGAAGGGTGTCCCTGCCTGTTGTCTTGCCTCCATTGGGCTAGCGTTTACGGCGAAGGCCCCGAGCGAAGGGTGGCGTCTTTGCCTTCGCCCCAACATTTGCCCTCCGAGGGACCAGTTCGACTAAGTCATCTGGTGCCGAAGACGTCGCTAGATGGCGGAGACGCTGCCCTCGCTCGAAGTGGTTCCGCGGGGGTTTTTGACATGACCGTTGATTGACGCCGTACTGTTGGACTGCGGGTTTCCCGAAGCGCCGTGCCCTATGTATAAAAGGGGGCGGGGGGCGGCGCCTTTTGAACTTTATCCTTCCGCGGTCCGTGAAAACCCTAGCCACTTTTTCCACCGTCTTTGCTGCTCGTCTGCCCTCCTTGCTCTTGTTCACCGGAGATCTGGCTCGAGTGAAGCAGACCGCCCGCCGCCGCCGACGGTACGTAGCGATGTCGACCTCTTCTTCTTCTGCTGCCGCTACGCCACCGGCCGACGCGTCGTCTGAAGAAACGCTGAGTACTGTGGCGGTGGAGGAGTTGCGCGCTGGCGATACGGTGGATTTTGGTGTGTCGCGGATGTCGTCGGCCCGCGTGCAAGATATGCAGCGGCTTGGTTAGTTTGGCGGTGGAGTCGCTCGTGTCCCGGGGACGGAGGAAGTCCCCGAGCCGGAAGGCGAGTTGGTTGTGTTCGAGGCATTCTTTGCCGCTGGTCTCCGCCTGCCTGCGCACCGATTTGTTGGAGAAGTCCTGCGCAGATTTAACATTTAGATCCATCAGCTGACTCCGAATGCCGTGGTGGCTCTGTCGAAGTATGTCTGGGCGACGACTTCGTACGGCGGACAACCATCAGTCGAAGTCTTCGCGAAGTACTATTGCCTGCACTGGCAGAAGAGGATGATTGGAAATGAAGTTGCTCAGTTTGGGTCCTGTACATTTACGCCGAAGACCGGCAAGACCATGATGGAGGTAGTTGAGTTGGTTCCTTGCGCCCGCAACAAGTGGGGCAATTGGCATGATTTTTGGTTCTACGTCGCGGAGGGTACAGTCGAAGACCATTTGGGGCTCCCCGTGTCCGAGATGTGTTCGCATTTTTACTCAGCATACCCGCCTTTCGAAGTGGCGGAGGAGGATGCAGACGAAGGGGCCCTTCGGTGCGCCGCCGGCCTGAGCAGCGGGCGCGATTTGGTTGAGGAGTTTGTGGCGTACGGGGTATGGCCTTTGGCGAATGGCTGGGCGCTGGGCGAAGTGTGCCCTCGCCAGATGCCTTCCCATGATGGGAAGCTGGTGCAAAGTCCTGCCTTCGCGCTGGATCTGCATGGCCGCGATCCGGCCGCCTTTGTGCGCGAGGCGGAAGATGGGGCGGTGTGGATCGTTGGTCGGTATGTGCCGAGGACAGAGGGCCAGCGCAGCTGGGACATTCGCGGGTCAAATGACCGCTTGAACAGGTTTTTTGAGTTGAATCGTCTGCCGTATGGCGGTTATCCCGACCAAGACGATGTGGATCGTCGCAGGAAGAACCCGGTGGTAGAGTCTGGAGACAACCCTGCACCGGCGACCGCCCCGTCCTCTAAGAAGAGGAAACTAGGTACTGCTGTGGGAGGACTTGGGGTTTCTGATGGTTTTGCTAGAGAATTGATGAGGACATGCGCGGCCGCAGGGGGAAGGATGTCTTCGCCCGAGCTCCGGGAGTCTTCGGCGCGGATGCTGAGGGTTACCGGGGGTTGGTGGCCTAAGAATGTTCCTGTCCCCCGCGCGGCCGGCGAAGACTTTTTTACATCTCGCATGGTTCGTGATTGGAAAGTGTTTCCTTACGGGCGGAATATTGCTGCTGTTGTGTCGGCAGTGATGGACAAGGATCGCCAGGGAGCTGCACAGAAGCGCTAGGTAGTCATCGGGCTTCATGAAGCCAGGCCGAAGAGGCAGCGGGGGGCTGCAAAGACTACTGCCCCCGGTGGAGGCCAGCCGCCGCTGGCGGCTAAGTCGGCCGTCCCTGCATCCAGTAGGGCGCCGGAGGCTGCGAAGGTGGCTGCCGCCGGTGGTCCCAAGTCTGCGAAGGCTGCTCCTTCGTCCAGCAGGGTGCCGGAGGCTGCGAAGGCGGCTCGAGGGTTGGCGCCCCCGGGCAAGCGCGTTGCTGACTTCGCCACCGACATCAGTGTGGACGATTATCTTGTTGGTAAGTCGTTGGCTCGATATATATATATATATATTGATTTGTTGATACGTCGCAGGGTCGGATGAAGACCAACTTGTTGTTGTTCCGCCTGCCGCGGCGGCCGCGGCGGCTGCCGTGGTGCCAAGGGCGAAGGGCAGTGCTCTTTGTGCCGGCGGCGAGATACCGGCACTCACTGCCATCAGGGACGAGGCGGGTGCTGTGTCCCGCCGGCTGGAGGAGATGAAGAAGGCACTAAGTCAGGTGCGTTGAGCTAGACTTGGGTTTTTTTTCTTTTTTTCTTTTTTTTACCGGCTTCGCCGGGGCTGTGGTCTTATGTGTGTCTTGTAGGCGGCTGACTTCGCAAACCGCGCGGCGTCGGGGGCCCTGACGGCAGTTGTGTCTGCCGAAGTCGAGAGACTTCGGACGCAACATGCTGACGCCGTCCGGGAAAAGTCGGCCGCCGACAGTAAGTGCCGCAAGCTGGCGGACAAGGTAGCTGTGCTGGAGGGTGAGAAGGCTGACCTCCGGCGCCAATTGGCGGCGGAGAGGGAGGAGGCTAATGAGGCCCTCGCCAAGGCGCAAGCTACGCAGGCGGAGGCCAATTTGGCGCGGGCGGAGGGTAGCCTTGCCAGGCAGCGCGCCGAGCAGCTGGAGGAGCGGCTCAGCGCTCTGCAGAGCCGTGTGGAGAGGGCCGAGGCCTCGGCGCGCACGGAGGCTGAGCGGACGCGCAAGCAGCTTATGGATTCATACCATGAGCTGGGCGCGCGGATCGCTGAATTTGAAGTGCCGGACTGAGAGCCCGGACTTTGCTGCCTTGAGTGGGTACAGGAGGAGCTGCAGGCGCTCCCCACCATCGTGGAGGGGTTTATGTCTTATGCCTCCCTGGTCACCTGCGAGGGGGCGATGAACGCGCTCTCTCGCGAAGGGTGCCGACACTATGAGGTCTTCGACCAAGCTGATGAGGATTTCGAGCGTGATATCTACAAGGTTGAGGACCCTATAGTGAAGGAATCCGCCGGAGCCCTCTACGACCGGATGTGGGGCCCCCACGGTCGAGAGGTTGTCAGGGAGCGGGCTGAGACGACGAGGGGTCAGGTAATGTTTGGCTTTTGTTTGGTGTTTGTTTAATGCGGGTTAAATGTGGGTTTGCTGAGTCTGTGTGCTGTGTCTCAGGCGGCGCGTGGCGAGAGGGTGGATGACTTTGGGGCTTTGAACAGCGCGCTGCCTGACCTGGAGCCGAACCCGGCGGCCCCTGTGCCCGAGGCCGCCCCGGAGCCGCCCCCGGAAACCGCCGAAGGCGTTCCCGATGCCCCTGCAGCCACTGCGGCTGGCGGAGACCCGTCGCCAACTGCTGCGCCGAGGGCTGAGGATCCTGTGACGGTGGCTGCGGAGGCGACAGCGGAGGCTCCCGCGACGGCTGGGTCTTCGCAGGTGGCCTAGTGGGTGTGGGTAGCTAGGAAATTTTGGATATTGTTGCTGAACCTTGGTTGCTGCGCAGGTTCAAGATTTTGGGCCTGCGCACGCAACCGCTACTGCTAATTTTTTGGCGGCTTCGACCGTGGACGATGGGAATAAATCGGATGAGTCTGCATCTAAATTTTCTGAGTTTGGTGACTCTGGGAGTTCTGTTGAGTGGACCGAAGAGTCGTCGAATAAGGACTTGGACTACTTTGCGGCCTTGGATGTGGCAGCGGCGGAGGCTTCGTCGCAAGCTGCGGATGCTGATGTTGTGTCTGGTCCGAGTACTGGGCGTAGGCGGCGAAGGGCGGTTGCGAAGCGTAGAGTGAGTGGGGCGGACGTCGGTCGGCTTCGTGTGAGTGGGGCTGGCAGGCAGGAACTGTTGTCCTTGCCGGCCACTGTGAGTGCAGGTGAGGGGGAGTTGCGAAGTCTTTTTGCGGGTGAGGAGCTTAGGATAATGTTATTTAACTATAGGGAGATGGGAATTATTCCGAAGGTTGAGCCGATGTAGAATGTGATGCCCTCGCTTGTACATGTGTAATGGCTTGTATGATGAGGTTGCGTGCCTTCGCACACTCGGCTATGTTTGCGAGGGTGTTGAGTGCTTGGTCTGGTGTATTTGTTATGTTGGTCTGGTGCGCATGTAGTCGGCCTTTGTGCGGACAGTTTGGTTTAGCCATTTTTGCACTTGTTAGGCTTCGTCCGGCTGTACCATTGTAATCGGTTCGTCGGACTTGTTGCGCTGTCCCTGCTGCACCCTGAGGCGACTTCTGCAGGGATAGTGTTCGCGGAAAACTAGAATTTTTCACACTTATTGTGCTAGCCCGTCTGCACCCTTAGGCGATTGTTGCACGGGTAGTCTTCGCGGAAGACCTCGATTTTTTGTATTTGTAGTGCTAATCCGGCGGCACCCTTAGGCGACTTCTGCGCGGATAGTCTTCGTGGAAGTCTTCGATTTTTCGCACTTGTTGAGCTAGTCCGGCTGCACCCTTAGGCGACTTCTGCGCGGATAGTCTTCGTGGAAGACTTCGATTTTTCGCACTTGTTCTGGCTGCACCCTTATGCGACTTCTGCGCGGATAGTCTTCGTGGAAGACTTCGATTTTTCGCACTTGTTGTGCTAGTCCGGCTGCACCCTTAGGCGACTTCTGCGCGGAGTTGTCGCACGCGAGGGCGGCTGCCGCTGGACCTCGTGGTGACTTTGTATTAGTCGAATGTCGAAGACCGTCTGTGCGGTCTTGTTTCGACGTGGATTTTGCGGGGGATTTTTTCTCTTGTATATTACATGACTCCGCCTCGTTAAAAACCTCACCCCCCGGGAGGAAAAGAGTGCAGGCCAGAACAAAATTGTTTATGCAAATTACAAGGGCGAGCTGGCCCTGATGAGTCAAACAAAAAATTTGCGCAGATTATCAATGTTCCAGGAGTGCTCTAAGTCTTCGCCGTTTGGCGTTGCAAGCCTGTATGCGCTGGGGGAGGCCTTCGACTTGACAATGTAAGGACCTTCCCACATGGGCTCCAGCTTGCCTCTGGACTCCGTTCGAGCTGTCCGGACGAGGAGGAGGTCCCCTTCGCTGAATTCCCTTGGGATGACTGCCTGGTCGCGCCATGCTTTTGTCTGCGCTTGGTACTTGTCCAGAGCCTGTAGGGCGAAGGCGCGGTCTCCGTCGATGAGATCCTTCGAAGTCGGCTCATCTACGTCTGGGACGGCCGACGCGGCTGTCCGAGGCGACCCATGCTTTATTTCTTGCGGAATCATGGCCTCCGATCCGTATAATAGGCTGAAGGGGGTAAACCCAGTCGCCCGGCACTCAGTAGTATTCAGTGCCCAGACCACTTTGGGTAACAGGTCGGGCCACTTGCCTTTTTGTCGTCGAGGAGCATTTTCTTGACGGCTGTGAAAATTTTGCCGTTGGCGCGCTCCATGACTCCGTTGGACTGGGGGTGGTACACGGAGGCGAAGGCAAGCTTGGTGCCGATGGAGAAGCAGAAGTCTTTGAAATGTTGGTTGTCGAACTGCTTGTCGTTGTCGACCGTGAGTTCGGATGGTACTCCGAAGCGGCAAACAATATTTTGCCAGAAGAATTTCTGGGCCGTCTTTGATGTGATGGTGGATACTGCCCTCGCTTCAATCCATTTGGTGAAGTATTCGACGGCTACAAAGGTGAACTTGAGGTTCCCCTGAGCCGTGGGCAGGGGCCCGACAATGTCTAGGCCCCAGCGCTGAAGAGGCCACGTGTGGGCGATCAGCTTTGTGAACTGCGAGGGGCGTCCCGAGCGTGGGGAAAATTTCTGACAGGCCTCGCAGGATCTGACAACTCGATTTGCGGCACAGATGATGGCGGGCCAGTAGAAACCTTGGCGTATCACCTTTGCCGCTAGGGCCCTGGGGCCTGCGTGGGAGCCGCAGGTCCCCCTGTGGACTTCGCGCAGGATTTGGACGCCTTCGGTCTCGGTGACGCACTTAAGCATCGGCTGACTGACCCCCTTTTTGTAAAGTTGTCCCTCGATCAATGCGAAGTCCCGGCTTCGGTGGTGGAGGCGCTTGGCCTCGTTGCTGTCGACTGGGTGATAGTACCCCTGCAGGTACAGGGTTATTGGCGCTCGCCAGTCTTCGGTCATGATAAGATTGATCATGCAGTGGCCCTCGCTGTCGTTGGTTATTTGGAGCCCTTCAGGGCTGCGGACGGCTGGCGTGCCGATGACGTGATAGAATACGTCGGAGGGTAGGGCTTCACCCCTGGCGGCTGCCTTGGCCAATGCGTCAGCTTCTTCATTCTTGGCCCGGTCCACATGCTGCAACGTGAATCCCTTGAATTGTTTCTCGAGACTCCGGATGGCCGCGAGGTACTGCATAAGTGCGGGGTCCTTTGCTGCATAGTCTTTCTCGACTTGGCCGGTGACTACCTTGGAGTCTGTTCGGACTATACAGGTGGTGACGCCGAGGGCTCTTAATTTGCGGAGGCCGAGGATGACAGCTTCGTATTCTGTTATGTTGTTTGTGCATCTGTCAGATTCCAGAGCGAAGCTTAAGCGTGCCGCGTATCTATGCCTGACTCCGGTGGGTGAGGTGATGACTGCCGCAGCGCCTGCCCCCGCATGGCACCAAGCGCCGTCGCAGTGGATTGTCCAAACCTTCTCTGCGGATGGGTCCGGCTGTGTTATTGGCCCGGTCCAGTCGACGACGAAGTCTGCTAGAACTTGTGACTTGATCGCTGTCTTGGGCTCGAAAGTGATGTGGTAGCCGAAGAGTTCGGCCGCCCATTTGGCGATCCGTACTGATGCCTCCGGGTTTCTGAATAATTCGCCGAGTCCCCTATCCGAGGTGACGCGGACCTTGAATGCTTCAAAGTAGTGGCGCAATTTGCGCGAAGACATAACAACTGCATATGCAATCTTTTCGAGCTCCGTCATGTTACATTTTGACGGTGTGAGCACTTCGGAGACATAATATACTGGGCACTGCCTGATCACGCCCTCTACTGTCTTCTCCTGAACCAGTGCCGCACTGACCGCGTGCGGCGAAGCCGCAACGTAAAGCAACAGTGGTAGCGAAGAGTCGGGGCTCGTAAGAATGGCCAACTCCATCAGGTACTGTGTTAGTGAGGCGAAGGCCGCCGCCTGCTCTGGTCCCCAAACGAAGTCTTTTGCGCCGCGGAGTGTTTTGAGGAAGGGAAGACTTCGCTCGGTAGATTTGGAAATGAACCTGTTGAGGGCGGCCATTCTGCCCGTCAGACGCTGGACCTCTCTGGCAGACTGCGGGGGCTTCATGTTGATAATGGCCTAGATTTTGGTTGGGTTGGCCTCGATGCCGCGGTGTGATACCAGATAACCCAATATTTTACCCTGTCGAACACCGAAGACGCACTTATCGGGGTTCAGGCGAAGTCGTGCGTCCTGCATGTTCGCGAATGTCTCGGCGAGGTCTGCGAGATGGTCCTCTTTATTCCTACTGGCGACGACAATGTCATCCACGTATGTGAATACGTTTTTGCCGACATGCCCTTCGAGCACTGTTCTAGTGAGCCGGGAGAAGGTGGACCCGGCGTTCTTGAGTCCCTCCGGCATTCTGATAAAGCAATATGTGCCGAAGGGTGTTATGAAGCTGGTGCTGGCCTTGTCCTCCTCCTTCATGTATATTTGATGATAACCGGAGAAGCAGTCGAGGAGTGACATGACCTCGCACCCGGCCGCGCTATCGACTATTTTGTCGATCCGGGGCAACGGGAAGTTGTCCTTTGGGCAGGCCTTGTTGAGGCTGGTGAAGTCTATGCACATTCGCCACTTGCCGCTCTTTTTCTGCACCATTACCACGTTGGAGAGCCACGTGGGGTAAGCCACTGGCTCGATAAATTTGGCTTCCAGGAGGCGGTGTACCTCTGCCTTGGCGGCTTCTGTCTTCTCGTCGGACATTTTGCGAAGCCGCTGTTTTTTCGGTCTCACTGAGGGGTCGATTCCCAAGCTGTGCTCAATTAAGGATCGGCTGACCCCGACCAGGTCGAGGGCTGACCAAGCGAAGACGTCCTTGTTCTTGGACAAGCAGCACAGGAGTTTTTCCTCGTCATGCGAAGTGAGGTCTTCGCTGATCGTGACTGTTTGCTTGGGCGTGGCCTGGTCGAGGGGAACAGTCTTGGTCCCATCGTTGCTTTGCATCTGCGCCTTGTGTTGTTTTTCAGTTGGGCTAGCGGGCGCTGGGACCTCGCGCTGGGCGGTAAGGCAGTGGACATTTCTTTGCCCGGGGACGAAGTCCCGCTCTATATTGCGCGCAGTCTGCTGATTGCCGTAGACCGAGATGGCGCCTAACGGACCTGGTATCTTCATGCACAGGTATAATCCGTGAATGGCTGCTTCAAACTTGTTGATGGAGCCCCGGCCCATGATGGCGTTGTATGGATAAACCATGTCGACGATGTCAAAGGTTATTTGCTCACTTCGGGCATTGGGCGCTACACCGAAGGAGAGAGACAACTCTATTTTGCCGATAGGAAAAGTGCCCTTGCCGCCGAAGCCGTACAACGGATTGTCCGAAGGCTTGAGCAAGCTGTGACTTATGCCCATGCGATCGAAGGCATGGAGAAAAATGATGTCTGCCTGACTGCCATTATCAACGAGGACTTTGTGCAGATCCCAGCCTGCCACGCTGCAGTTGATGACCATGGCGTTGACATGGGGGGCGCTGCGCAGGTCGACGTCTCGGGCGTCGAAAGTTAGCGGTACATGGGACCACTTCGTCTGCACGACTGGACCGGTGATGGCGACGTGGTTGATGCTGCGGTAGTGGTCTCGCTTCTGTCGCTTGGTGTCGAAGTCGACACTGGACCCCCAGTGATCATATGAATGACTCCGCGATACGGCTGATCGGCGAAGTCTTCTTGCTTGGGGGCGTGGGGGTGGGGGATGTTTTGTTGTTGCTGGTGTGGAGGTGGGGGTGGGGGAGGTACGATTTGTACTTCCTGATGGTGTTGGTAAGCGTGGTGCGGTGGATGCGGGGCGGGGGCGTGGATATATGGTGGAGGGTGTTGCTGATAAGTGTGCGCGATGACTCTTGGGTTGTCGGCCGTTTGCGCCCGTGCCATCCTGTCTCTGGTGGCCTTCGTCTCTGGGCAGTCTTTGGTTTGGTGGGCGCAGTCTTCGCCGTGGAAGAGACAGTAAAATCGGCGCGGCGGCTGCGCGCGTCCCCGGCCTTTACCGCGAGTTCCACTTCCGCGGCCCTGGGGGGGATATTCCTGGCGGCGAGGGGCATCACCCACGGGGTGCTGGTTGGCAATGTTGTGCACATGCTGCTGACTACGACCGTCTCGGCCGGAGTCTGGCTGTGGAGTCCTCATCCACATGCGGCTGGACTGTGGAGCGTCTTTGGGTTTCCTCTGAGACTCAACCTTGCGCTGGTGGAGCTCTTCGGATTTGGCATATTTTTCAAATAGTTGATATAATTCCTGGAGGTTTTTGGGCGGGTCCCTGATGCAATGGCTGTAAAGGACGCCGGCGCGAAGGCCACTGATGGCGTAGTGAATGGCGATCTGGTCATCAACTGAGGGCAGCTGTGAATTGAGTGTTAGAAACTTGCGGTAATACTCCCGCAGAGTCTCTTTTTCCTGTTGCTTGCAGAGTGAGAGTTCGGCCAAGACGTCGGTGTCTGGGCGGTACCCTTGGAAGTTGAGCAAGAATTTGTCCCTTAGGCTTCTCCAGGAATCAATGGACAGCGGGGGCAACCTAGTGAACCAGGTGAGAGCTGGGCCTTCGAGGGCGATGATGAAAGACTTGGCCATTGTGGCGTCGTCCCCTCCGGAAGATGCGACGGCGACCTGATAACTCATGATGTACTGAGCTGGGTCCGTGCTGCCGTTGTACTTGGGATAGGTCCCTGCCCGGAAGTTGGCAGGCCAGGGTGTCACTTGCAGATGTGGCGCCAGGGGACTTCGCTCGTCGAGGTAGTTGACCCCTTGAAATGGCGCGGCGTGTGGGAAGGTGTAGTCGCGCTGGGGGAAGTGCGGGTCTTCCACCTGCGCGCGCTATTGCAGGGGTGGGCCGTGCTGCAGGCTGCGGTGGCCTTCGCGTATGTCTTCCACTTGTGCGCGCTGTTGCAGGGGTGGCCCGTGCTGCAGGCCGAGGTGGCCTTCGTGCTGCATCAGCGCGATCTCCCGCTCGAGGTCCTGGGCCTTCTGCTCTTCGTCGCGTATCATTTGCCGCACCTTGGCTAGTGCAGACACGCGCTGGCGCTTGGCCTCGATTATCTCTTTTTGCCTCTGGAGATTGCGGTTCTTGAGGCACAGGGCGTGCAGCTGTAGCTGTTCTTCCGCTGAAACGCCGAGGACTTCGCCGTCCTCAGTGAGGTCCGCGCCCTCCGGTGGGGCGAAGCCGAGGACTTCACCGTCCTCGGTGAGGTCCGCGCCTTCCGGTGGGGCGAAGCCTGGGGGAGGCTACGGTTGTCCTTCAAGGCCGCAGGTGCGGAGGGCGTCGTATTCAGCAGCCTCTTGGTGGGTGGAGTGGGTGAGTGCGAGGGCCTTGCCCTTTCTTGCGGCCAGCAGTGCTGCCTTCGCAGCCTCGTCAGCCTTCGAGCTAGCTTTCTTGGGTGCCATCGCGGGTGGTTTTTTCGTAGCACGAACGATGGGCGCCAAATGTTGGAACGTGCTCACAGGCGCAAGTTGATCCAACGGGGGGTGGGTGTAATAGCGCAAACAGGGTTTCAGCACGTGATGGCAAAAGCTCTGTTCCTCCAGCCTCTCAAGGGCACTGTGCGGGGGTATTTATAGGTGTCCGGGTGCCCAGCGTCCCGTGTTAAGGACGCATGTGCCCTCAGACGCCTAGGTTATCCCCGGAATATTCCCATAAAGCGGGGTTACAGACTGTAATTACAGGGACGCCTTTATAAATTAGGCCCGTAACACGCAGCGGCCACGCAGGGCCCGTTACAATGGGCCGGATCACACGTGGGCCTCCGTGCTGGACGAGGCCGCACGGTGGGATGACCTTGCCACGGGTCTTCATCCGATGTCGTATGGGGCGAAGGGTGTCCCTGCCCGTTGTCTTGCCTCCGTTGGGCCAACGTTTACGGCGAAGGCCCCGAGCGAAGGGTGGCGTCTTTGCCTTCGCCCCAACAGTAGGTCCAACACACGGCAGCTGGTTTGTTTTGTCTCAACGTCAGTACATGATTGACATCCTTGACCGCGCTGGCTTGGCTGAATGCAAGCCCTGTTCCACCCCAGTTGATGTCAATCCCAAGCTATCTGGCACTATTAGTAATCCAGTGATTGATCCTACAGATTTCCGCAGCCTTGCAGGGGCCCTCTAGTATCTCACTTTCACACGACCTGACATCTCTTATGTAGTCCAGCAGACCTGCCTTCATATGCATGACCCCTGTGAGCCTCACCTTGCTGCTCTAAAGCGCATTCTTCATTACGTGCGTGGCACCCTTCATCTCGATTTGTTACTTCGGCCTTCCGCACAGACTGAACTACCGGTCTACTCAGATGCCGATTGGGCTGGTTGTCCTAATATCCGCAGATCTACCTTAGGCTTTGTTGTATTTTTGGTGATAGTCTCATCTCGTGGTCCTCCAAGCGTCAGAACACTGTCTCCTGCTCCAGCGCCGAGGCTGAATACCGAGCTGTTGCAAATGTCGTTGCTGAAGTCACCTGGTTGCATCAGTTACTATAGGAACTTCATGTCCCCCTGCGATGCACCGCTTTGGTTTATTGGGAAAATATTAGCATTGTCTACATGTCCTCCAACCCCATCCAGCATCAGCGCACCAAACATATCGAGATTGATCTTCACTTTGTTCGTGAGCGCATGGCCCTTGATGACATTTGTGTTCTTCACGTTCCGACATCGTCGCAGTATGCTGATATCTTCACCAAGGGGCTACCTACTTCGATCTTCACGGAATTTCGGTCCAGTCTTTCCTGTAATGGCGTGTGCTTGCATAGAAAGAATCTAGGGTTGTTATGGTAGGAGATGCCTTGATTGATGTAGGGATCCATCTGTATCAGACACATTGGGAAGGTCTAATCCTGATTGATTGAGGAGATCACTCTGGCACTACTTCTATAAGCCACAGGATCTCCTCCTCCCCTATATATTCTGTCATTGGCTGGTTCTATTCTCATCCAATACATTGCATACACAACACATCTACTTCTCTCAAGAAAGTCTTGCAATATTTGCAAGATACAAAGGGCCTCATGTTAACATACAGAAAATCAAGTAGCCTTGAGATTATAGGACATTCAGATTCAGATTATGTGGGTGTTGGGGACTTGTTCTCAAATGCTAAGAATTAAGAACAAGGCAACATAAAAAGTGTCAAATATTAAAATCCTTCGTCCTTCAAGACATTATATCCCTTCGGACATAATGAATTCCGGATGAAGGTTATGAGAGAAAGAACCTTCGTAAGTTCGATAGACAATAAAGAAGAATTCATATATCAAATACGAAGAATAATTTAAATATTATTATCAATTTATGTTTATTTTCATTATCACATCCAAAATAACAAATTATAAATGTAACTTCGGATTGATGGAAAGTAAAGGTACAAGCATGATGCAAAAGGCGAATGCTGAGTCAGCGTGAATAGTACGGGAGTACTGTTCATCTATTTATAGGCAAAGGACGCAGCCCGTGTAGAATTACATTTATGCCCTTTACATGTATCAATAACTCTATAGTAATTCTTCGGGGTCTAATTTGCCTTTTCATCTTTAAGTCGGTTCCCCTTCTCTGCTATCATGCCGAAGCTTTTCTGCGCACAACTTCGTGATCATCTTATCCTTCGTCATAATCGCTTTCTGTCTCGCTCAGGCTTCGTACTCACCATACTCTTGTACACTCATGACCCGATTCCGAAGATACCTGTTCACATATTCCACTTGGAAAACATTGTTAAATCATGTTTTTGAGGACCTTCGGAAGCCGAAGGCCCCCAACAGTAGCCCCTCGCAATATTAATTTGCTAGAATGATAAATTCATATTGCGACATGGACGAAGGCCTTAAGCCGAAGGTCCGAAAAACACCTTCGCTTTGCTAGAATAGCAACAGTCATTGACAAGCGGGACCCTCCAGTTTTCAACGCACTAGGTGTATAAATAAGAGCTTGCCACGAGTTACTTGGCACGCTTTCTTGCCATCTGCTCTTGCTCACTCGACTTTTTGCCTGTGCGCAACAACGCTTGCTTGGCTTTTTTAAATTTTTAAGCTTCGGATTTGAGAGCACTTTGTTAGCGTTCACGAAGATGTCTGAAGATAAGAAAGTCGTTGCTGAATCAAAGCTGAGCCTTTCTGAAGAGATGCATCTTGGGTTTCTTCAATCAATAGCAAAGACCAACACAGAGAAGATCACTAGGGAGATTTTGGAGGGTTTATCTGAAGACACTGGTGATAGCGACAGCTATGATGTAGAAAGTGGGGGTGAAGACTCCGAAGATCGACCGTGGTGACCAAGTCACACAGTCTTCGGAAAATCGGGTATTAAACAGAGTCATCTTGACAACATGAGGGGAAGATACTTTCGAGACATGTCTACTGTGAGGGCAGATGACGGGGAGAATACTATGCCTACTCCCGAAGAGAATGAAGTCGTAATCTTCCGAAGCTTCTTAAAGGCTGGACTGCGGTTTCCCTTGAGCAGTTTTATCGTAGAAGTACTGAAGATATTTGAAATCTACCTTCATCAACTTACTCCCGAAGCAATCATAAGAATGGGCATCTTTGTCTGGGCCGTAAGGAGCCAAGGTTTAGAACCAAATGCGAGAAGTTTCTGCAACATACATGAGCTATTGTATGAGACAAAACCCTGGGGCAAAGAGCAGTATCACAACAATTTTGGCTGCTACAGCTTCGACGCCCGTTTGGGTCAAGCTGTCCCGTGCCAACCTTTCGAAAGAGGTGGCCCGGCGACTGGATGACGGAATGGTTTTATGTGAAGAATGACTTGAAAGCACGGGAAGATATTAAAGGTATCATTATGCGCCCTATCTAGCAACGCTTCGGCCTTCGGAGGCCGAAGGTGGAAATGAATGAAGCAGCCGAAGAATGCCAGAGAGCCTTCGGCGTGGTTTGCTCTTTTATTGGGACAAGGGATTTGGTCCAAGAACACATTGCCTTCAGAATATGGCCACTTGTAGAAAAGTGGGAAATGTCGAAGGAGACCGTTAGAGAAACTGATGAAGGTGGATTAGTTAGGCTAAAATACACTTTCCAATATGGTGATAAATTTGTCGAGCCAGATGATGACTGGCTAAAAAGTATTGAGACCGTAAGTGATGAATTGCTTGGATTATACTCGAAGGCCAAAGACACTGCACTATCAGTGGCCTTCGGAGGCCGAAAGAAAAAGAGACTCGACTGAGTATTTGATGCAATTGGGTTTGTCTACCCTGACTACCGTTATCCAACGCGGGGTCAAAAAAGAAAGAATACATCTTCTGCGAAGGAAGCTGCTTCAGCCGCTCCTAACGAGCCGGTGCTGAAGAGAAAAAGGGTGAAGGTTCTCACGCACCGGCCACGTTATATTGAGCCGGCCACAGTGCCTGAGTTTGCCGGTGAGACCTCTTCGGCCACCGAAGCTAAAGAACCAACTCCCCTGCCAAATATTGAAAGGCTAGCCGAAGTGCCGGCGACGGAAAAAATAAAAGAACCGAGGGCTGAAGAAACAAAAACATCAGAAGTTCTAAGTCCTTCAGCAAAAATTGAGGCAGCAAAAAGCCAAAAGCGTCCAGCAGTGACCCCCGAAAGAAAAAGGATGGTTAATGTGCTGGATGTTTTGGAGACAATTAAGTCTTCAAGCACAACTCCGAAGAAAACTGTTGAATCTTCTGAAGTACATACTGAAGCATTTGATGCTGAAACCTCAAAACATCAGCCTGAGACTGAAGTTGGGCCTTCGGAGCCCACCAAGGTGAAATCCTTGGAAGTCGAAGAAACAGAAACAGCAGAACAAATTTCAGCTGAAGAAACTGGTACTGCCGCCCCCGAAGCATCTTCCGAAACCTTCGATTATATTCTTCGTCATGCTTCGGGGAAGAAACTGACTAAAAAAGAACAGCAAGAGGCCCAGTTTTATGCCCAAAAATTGAAATATCCAAAGGGGGCGCTGATATTCAACGGCAGTGGAGAAGAAGACTTTTTGTATTGTCTCCCTGACAGCAAAGAGATTTCTGTCTGTCGAGAGATGAGCAAGAGCTTCGGATTCCCAACACTGGAAGACGGGCTTTCGGTGCTGTCGAAAAACAAGCTAGCCTACAGCCTGGCATATAATAGCTTAAAGGTACAGAGAATGAGGTTTTCGTATTTTTTCTTGAAACCGAAATTTTTTGTTTGCTTAAATTTATTGACGCACACACACTTTTCTTTTTGCAGGGCCTTATACTTAGCAATGCCCTCAGGGCCAAAAAAGATGCCGAAGACGAAGGGTGTGTTATGGCCCTGAGCAACCTTCGTTCCAAAGTAATTGAACTAAGGAACGAAGGTCTCGAAAAAGATAAAATATTGCATTCATTGATAGATAGAATAAAAGAAGACGAAGCTACTTTTAAAGTTCAAGCTGAGGCCCAGAGGCGCGAAATTGAAGACCTCCGAAAACAACTGGCCAGAGCTAAAGAGGAACGCACACTTGAAGAAACGAAACGAGAACTCAGTGAACAATGGGCAAACCATTTGGAAAAAAGCATTGAAGAGCTTCGTGCATCTAAGAAAAGATGCTATGAGAAATCTATAGAATGCGTTAAAAAAGTAAAGACCAGCTTCGCCAACGTTGGCGCTTTTTCAAGTGAAGAGAACTTCATAAAGGGTGACCCCGACGGCCCAATCGAATGGATCAGTCACGAAGCTGAGGCCTTTGAAGAAATTTTGAATAGCCGCGGAGACATATGTGCCTTTTCGGGTGCCAGGGAGATTGCTACCATTTTGGAGAGGAAAGGCTGTGAGCATGTGAAGTTTCTAGCACAATCCGAAGCCGCTTTATCCTCCGAAGATATAAAAGACCCCTCGGCCGAAGCAAGCCTGGTCGGTGGAAAATTTTTCACCAACATCTGGGACAATGGTGGCCGGGAAATAGCCCAAGAGATTATACGAAAAAGCAAAAAAGGCATTCATGACGCTAGAAAAGTATCAGGGGTCGCAGAGAGAAGTGCAGAGCCCGAAGGGCAAATAGGTATTGACTAGTGGTTTTTGACTCTTTGTTGTAATTTTTTATTTCAAACTTGTTCATGGTTTGTAATAGTAATATAGCCGTATCTTCTCCTCCCTCAGAACCTGCTGAACCATCTGCGTGCCCCCACGCAAAATGGGATGACGAAATTAGGAAAATGGCCGAAGCCATCATGGATAAAGTTGTTGATCAGCTACTAAACGAAGCTACAGAAGTAGTTCTAAGGGAAGATTAGACGCTGCTGTAAAAACATTTAGAATATAATGTTTGTTGAGAAACTTGTGTAATATTTTGTAACTTTAAATGTAATATATTAACTATTTATGGTTCTATTCTTTACAATGCATGAAACTTCATATACATACCGTTTTTGAGCCTTCGGCGAAAAAACACCTTCCCTTCTTTTCATGCTTCGTAAATAATATCCGTGTTTTCATATGATCAGCAACCAATCCTTGTAAAATTAATAACCAATAGATGTTTCCATTTGACGAAAGTATAAATCTTCAATAGCTATTTTTTGTGCCTTGCCACTTTTCCTTCGAAAAAATTTTCGAATGTCGATACTGGGATCCCCTTCTTTGCATTGTTGATGCAATATGATGTATGATGTTATGCTATGCGAATGATGTAATGATGTGATGTTATGCAAAGTGATATTTGCCGAAGGTCGGCGTTTTACTTTCAGCGGAATCAGCGTTTATTTTTCGCTGTAAGCCTCCCTTAGGAGCTTCTTCGCCTTTTACTTTCAGCAGAATCAGCGTTTATTTTTCGTTGTAAGCCTCCCTTAGGAGCTTCTTCGCCTTTTACTTTCAGCGGAATCAGCGTTTATTTTTCGCTGTAAGCCTCCCTTAGGAGCTTCTTCGCCTTTTACTTTCAGCGGAATCAGCGTTTATTTTTCGCTGTAAGCTCTGCATTCCCTTCGGAACGACTTTTGAGCAAAAAACTTACTCTGCGTTCCCTTAGGAACGACTTTTTGCTGCTTCGACTAAATTACGATGCATTCCTTAGAACAAAATTTTTGACAATTCGAAGATCCTCCTTGTCACCATAAATTCTTATGCTTCGGCAACTTAAGCCTGTGGAGAAGATATATTTTCATTATGGTAAAAAGCGAAACTGTTACAAGAGATTAAAAACGACAAAAAGCACTTAAACCTCCCATAAGTGTTTCTTAAAAAAAATAAAATAATACTGAATGCGAAAAACTGCTGTCGGTGTAGGATATATGTCAGTAAATATGCTTCGACTCTAGCACAGTGCTATTGACTGTGCGAGCTTCGGACCCTTCTCTGAAGTCACGCTGAAGGTGAGCATGCTGGCTCCCTTCTGGCTGTTGGCCGTGTTGCGTTGGTGGTGGAGGTGGAGGCTGTTGCCAAGATGCTTGGGGTTGGCTTGCTGAAACAACAGAAGATGTAGGGTGATTGCCTACATATTCTGGAATGTAAGGCGAATGGTACGAAGCAGTATGCATGACTTGCTTCGGCTGACTCTGTTGTGCTGCAGCTTCTGCTATCTCCTTTTGCTTCTGGATGGTAACATGGCACATCCTGGTGGTATGGCCCTTGTCCTCACCACAGAATAGACAATAAAATTTCCTTGGCTGATCCCCAAATCTTCCTCCGAAGCCCCTGGCGCCTCTGCCCCTTGGAGCTGGCGGCCGGAAAGAGCTTTGCTGCTGCCCCGAAGCTTGCGAGGAGTACTGCGGTCTTTGCTGTTGACTCCCCCTATCATCACTCTGAGCAGAGTTGTGAATTGACCTGACGTGCCTTGGATGAAGTCTTCCTCCAAAGCCCCTGGTCATTTCGGAGAACTTGTATGCTTCCTCCCTTCTTTGGCGGAAGTCATTGTCAGCTCGAATATACTCATCCATCTTCTGGAGCAGCTTCTCCAAAGTTTGAGGAGGCTTCCTGGCAAAGTATTGAGCTGAAGGTCCTGGCCGAAGCCCCTTAATCATGGCCTCAATGACAATTTCATTGGGCACTGTTGGTGCTTGTGCCCTCAGACGCAGGAACCTTCGGACATATGCCTGAAGGTATTCTTCGTGGTCCTGGGTGCACTGGAATAAGGCTTGAGCAGTGACCGGCTTCGTTTGAAACCCTTGGAAGCTGGTTATTAGCATATCCTTCAGCTTTTACCATGAGGTGATTGTTCCTGGCCGAAGAGAGGAGTACCAGGTTTGTGCAACGCTCTTGACAGCCATGACAAAAGACTTTGCCATGACTGCAGTATTGCCACCATACGAAGATATGGTTGCTTCATAACTCATCAAGAATTGCTTCGGGTCTGAATGACCGTCGTACATGGGGAGTTGGGATGGCTTGTAGGACTGGGGCCAAGGTGTAGCCTGCAGTTCTGTTGATAGAGGTGAAGTCTCATCAAAAGCGAAATTTCCATGATGGAAATCCTCATACCAATCGTCCTCGTTGTAGAAGCCCTCCTGATGAAGCTCTCTGCGCAGAGGCCTTTAGTTCTGCTCATCTTGAGCAAGATGACGAATTTCTTCAGAGGCTTCGTCTATCTGCCTTTGCAGGTCAGCTAGACGAGCCATCTTTTCCTTCTTCCGTTGGACCTGTTGATGGATCATCTCCAAGTTTTGGATTTCTTGATCCAAGTCGTCCTCCAGAGGCGTCGGACTGGTGGCCTTCCTCTTCTGGCTTCGGGCCTCCCTGAGAGAGAGGACATCCTGATTGGGATCCAGTGGCTGCAGAGCGGCAGCCCCTGTTGCTGAAGCTTTCTTTGGTGGCATGACGAAGGTGATGCTTGCCGGAGGTGCTCAAAACTCAAAAAATGGAAGTGAGTTCACCGGAGGTGGGCGCCAATGTTGGGGACTTGTTCTCAAATGCTAAGAATTAAGAACAAGGCAACATAAAAAGTGTCAAATATTAAAATCCTTCGTTCTTCAAGACATTATATCCCTTCGGACATAATGAATTCCGGACGAAGGTTATGAGAGAAAGAACCTTCGTAAGTTCGATAGACAATAAAGAAGAATTCATATATCAAATACGATGAATAATTTAAATATTATTATCAATTTATGTTTATTTTCATTATCATATCCAAAATAACAAATTATAAATGTACCTTCGGATTGATGGAAAGTAAAGGTACAAGCGTGATGCAAAAGGCGAATGCTGAGTCAGCGTGAACAGTACGGAAGTACTGTTCATCTATTTATAGGCAAGGGACGTAGCCCGTGTAGAATTACATTTGTGCCCTTTACATGTATCAATAACTCTATAGTAATTCTTCGGGGTCTAATTTGCCTTTTCATCTTTAAGTCGGTTCCCCTTCTCTGCTATCATGCCAAAGCTTTTCTGCGCACAGCTTCGTGATCATCTTATCCTTCGTCATAATCGCTTTCCGTCTCGCTCAGGCTTCGTACTCACCATACTCTTGTACACTCATGACCCGATTCCCAAGATACCTGTTCACATATTCCATTTGAAAAACATTGTTAAATCATGTTTTTGAGGACCTTCGGAAGCCGAAGGCCCCCAACAGTGGGGAGTGAAGAAGATAGAAAGTCTACGTCGTGTTACATATTCACACTCGCAGGAGAAGCTATATCGTGAAAAAACTCAAAATAAACTATCACTATATTGTCGATAATGTATGATGAGTTTATTGCATATAATTAGACAACGATGCAGGCTATGTGGCTTAAAAAGTTTATACTTAGTTTAAAAGTGGTGGACATCATATCAAGTCTATGTTGCGCTAATGAACCAACAGTATGTTACTCCTATAACAAGTCAAGTGTTATTTCCAAACACATTAACAATAATTTAACTTGACCATATAACCATAGAGCAAATGCTTGCGGATTTGCTCGCTAAATATCTCTCGCCCAACGTGTTCAGAAAACACGTAGGACATGTTTGGTTTCCAGCTAGGATGCTACAATTTGCCTAAGTTTAGTCGCTTGAATTGAAGAACTAACCTTAGGCGCCTTAGACAGGAAACCAATAACCTTAGGCGCCTTAGACAGGAAACCAAACAGACCCGTAGTCGGCATGGATTTAATGGAGCATCTATGATTCTGGATTAAGAGGCCACAAATGCAATCACCTCCCTTGAGATTAAGCGCACTCAATGAAGGGAAGAACCGCCGCCTCTGTATCGAGCTACATCTAATGGTGTAGCTGTCTAACCCCAAAAGTACAAGCCCTGTTTCTAACGCATCTAGTGACTAGAACTCGTGTGCAAGTTTCTTTTACACTCAATAACATGCTGTGAATATTATCAACCACAGCTAAAGCACAGTGACCCAATTTCACGCTTGTCATGAACGCTCCTCCTGCTCTCCTACATTAACCCATTCACGTGAGCCATTCCCGTAAACCTGAGGCATCAATGAGACTGATGGGCGTGTCCCTAATCTAAACCGACCTCCCACTCCAACTGATCGGCGCGGCCGCCCAACCCAGCTCAGACGTGAAACGCGCGCCAAACTGGAATCGAATGACACCGGAGATCAAAACACCAGCTCTCCAGTCCTATCACGGCCTAGAGCTAGATCCAACATAGCGCGCACTGGCCACATCACTTAAATTTTTTTCAGATGATAGCTGAAGCCAAAACTGCATTTGATAGACCTTTCTTTATGGAGGTGCTGGCTATCTCTGCCCGGGAAATCTGGGAAATAGCGGAATTTCGGCTATTTTTAGAGAGTCTGTTCCGTCCTTCGATTCTTGGAGGACATGCTTCAATTCCACGCTGAAGATTCAGATGATCAGATCTAGTGCAGGTTTGTTTCAGCTTATAGATTATATAATCTGAATTATAATCTAAATTATATAATCTATATATAATCTAGATTATAATTTAGATAGATTATAATCGATATGTAGCTGTTTGGTAGTCTAGATTATACAAATATAGATTATTCACAAAGACAACAATATCCTTGTTTGTTTATTTGAGATGAGGAAAAAATGATGACATATATTATAATTTCTATTTATATAACCATAGATAGTGGGTCTTTTGCCAAAAATAATCTCAAATAAGCTACTCTTGATGAAATTATGAGATTATTATAATCTAGGCTTTAGATTATATAATATGAACTCATAATCTAGATGTTTGTTTAACTGCTGAATTATTTACGCTGAATTATATAATCTAGAGAGATTATAATTCAAAACAAATAGGGCCTTAGCTCGGATCTCAATTCGTCTGTTTCTCAGTGGCTTGTCTCTTTATAAACCCATTCACTCACTCCCCATCTTTCTTATGTTTCTCCTCTAAGTTCTTGTACAGTGTAATGTTCGGTTTGTACATTGTTTCTCTCTTATCGTAATAAAATATTTTTCGTGTTGTGGGGATTTCTCCTACAGCTTTTCTCTATCAAAAAAACATAGCGCAGAGCGTAACACGCGCGAGCGGGGCCTGGAGAGAGATCACGACTCGAGACTGGATGTACGCAGATCCGGGCGAGAAGACCAGGGGCGCCGAGGTAGCAGGGAGCGGCGACAGAGAGGGAGGAGCACTCACGTCCTTGAACTGGAGTAGGCAGAGCTCGCCGAGGTAAGTGACGGCGAGGCGCGAGCTCTCGGCGGGCATGATGAGCTGCACGAAGCACATCTTCTCGGACCGCATGTGGTCCATCGGGGGTAGCCGGTCGAACACCCCCCGCCCGCCCGCCGGAGCGGAGCGCGGCCTTCCGAAGCTTCCAGAAGGCGTCGCTAACGCGAGGAGGTTGACGACACGGGTGGCGGTGGCGGGTGACGCCTCAGATATGGCTCTAGGAGTCTAGGAGGTTAGGCCTGATTCTATTTTCCACTCTGTTCTGCCGAGTGCGCAACTGCCAAGACCAAGACCCATCAGTTTAGTGACGGAGGGAGGAAGCGGCTCGGAAGGGAGGCGCGCGCGAGTCGTCGGTCGGATCTGTTAACAAACCCTAAAAGAGGTTTAATGAGCTAATACCGAAACTGTCCTTAGGGGTTTACAAATTATATATATATATACCCCTCATAATAAAGATAGATAGAAAGAGCTTTCATCCACTGTGTCTCCTGTTCCTCTCTGTGTTAGGTTACTGGGAAGGGAGCGGGCTTCTACAACTTCTCCTGTTCCTCTCTGTTGGGAGGTTTCGGAGTCCGGATCAAGGATCTGCGACAACTACGTTGTTTAACACGTCATCAGCACTGCTCTACCTCGACTCGTGGATCCGATCGGCAACGACTCTCCACCACGCCGGCAGGTCCTTCGGCCTTGCCGAACTGTCCTACGTGACAGGCTTCGCTCCCGTTTATCGACACAAGAAAAGCGGTATGAAGTAGATCTGTAATTTACTATCTACCGTAAAAAAAGTAGATCTTTAATTTTCTATTCACAAGAACTGCGAACCTGCGAGCGAACCGTCATCACTCCTCCCGCGAGGCTGCATGCAAGTCGGCGCAGGCGCCAGTTCGCGCACCCCCACGCGCTGGCCAGAATCCGCGCTGCGGCCACACAGGGTTTCACAGTGTAGCGAGGATGGAACATGGGCACGTGACACATCTCGTGTTCCGTGCCTCTGATGGATTTTTTTCCTTTCCAAAAGATTTTATCCACTAGCTGCCTTCTCTTCCGTTTGTATCCTCTAGAATTTGGGGCGCACGTATGAGAGAGAAAAAAAGCAAATCTTGATATGATAGATGACAACAAACGTGACGTGGCTTTCGGAGAAAAAGAAACGAAAATTGGTTGGCGCTTCCGCGCGCACCTCGCATGCCCACATGCAACCGCTTGTTTTGCATGGCCGCATGCAAAGTAGAGGTGTTTGACGTTTTCTTAGAAAAAAAAGGAAAAGTAGGTCCCCGCAGATTCCTACGCAACGTTTTCTGATCCCTTTGCATGCCATGGTGTTGGTCCATCCGCCTTCTTTGCAAAGTAACTTTAATCAGCCTACGTTTATGGATTAGTTACTTTTGGACGTGGACAATAATAAATATTTATTTGTTTATTGTTTTTTACTGATATGTTTTCTCCCGGCCGTGCACTATAAGAATGGATTCTTGATGAATTTGTTTAGTATTGTTTAGTGCACATTTAATTTTGTATGCATTATTTATTTTGTGTTTCCTGCTGAAAATAATAAAAATGCATGCTTATGGTTTTTTTATATATTTCGTATATCATTTTATTCTATTTTATTTATGTAAATAGAATAATGCACGTACAACCATTTAAATTTATGTTATGGATAATTGGCACGCCTAATTAACCTGGAGTTAATTTTGCGTGACAGGCTCTGGATGAAGGCAGCAAGACTGACTTCGCGGAGCTTGCCCTGAATGGCAAGAACTATCTGACCTGGGCTGACGACTGCCAGTTTCATCTGAAGGCGATGCAGCTGGGAAAGGCGATCGTTCGGCTAAGCCCCAACGACATTGGCCTGCAGCTTCATGAGAAGGCAAAAGCTGCGATCTTCCTCAGACGCCACATCCATCCAGACCTGAAGATGGAATATCTGGAGGTGAAAGACCCTCTGGTACTGTGGACGAAGCTGCGGGAGCGCTTCGGTGTGCAGAAGCATGTGATGCTTCCACGGGCGCAACAGGAATGGGCCACACTCCGCTTCCTCAACTTCAAGAATGTGCAGGCTTACAACACTGTCATTCATCGTATTGTTGCTCAGCTACGTTTCTGTGGCCAGATAGTCACAGACCCAGAGATAATTAAGAAAACTCTCCAGACCTTTCACCCCTCCAACATGGTGCTTCAGCGGCAGTACCGAAACAACAAGTACACGAAGTATTGTGAGCTTGTCAACATGTTGCTTGGCGCTGAGGCTCAGAATGAGCTCCTGATGCAAAACTACCAGAAGCGTCCTGTCGACGCTGCGGCCATACCAGAAGCACATGCAAACTTCCCGTCTCAGGGGAAGAGAGGCTCCTCCAGAGGAAGGGGTCGTGGGCGTCACAATAATCAGGGGCCGACAAGGGGAACTTTTAAGAAGCAGCCACAGAATGGCAGCGACAGTAGCAGTAACAATGGTCGTGGCAGAGGCAAAGGCAAAGGCAAAAGCAACCCCCAGCAGGGCGATGCAAGTGCCTCAAAGCATGCTGGCGAATGATGTTTCAGATGTGGGTCTCAGCAGCACTGGTCTCGTACATGCACCACTGAGAAATACCTGATTGACATATAACAGGAATGGAAGAAACGCCAGAACTCAGAGGCTCACTTTATCCAGGCGCCTGTAGATGCCACAACTGGAGAGCACCTTGAGTTGCCTCAGCCTGCTGCACAGTTTGAGCAAGCTGCCATAAATGTCGATGCCACAACTAAGAATGATACTCCGTTAGACAAAGTCGACTTTGATTTCGATACTGATGATCTCCTGTAGTCGATCACGTTATCAGCCATTAGCTCCATATTTATTTCCATAGCAATTTTATTTCTCGAAGAACATTTATTTGGTTATGATGTAATAAATGCTCCTGCTGAGCCCATACTATTTAGTTGATTGCGATTAATTGCTTTGCAATTTTATTTATTCCTCATTCATGGTTTAATTGTTCTTGCTCTATTATATGTTGTCATCATGAATGATGAACTGAATCAATATTATATATTATTTATATAGAACAAGACTCACTTCCCACGATGGAGGAAAACGATGAACCATGCCTGATTGATAGTGCAGCCACAAATTTGATTCTTAGAGAGACGAAATATTTTCAGACACTCCTAAAGAGGACTGAGAATATCACTACAATTGTCGGCAACAATGGCCGCATTGTAGGCTCCGGTCGAGCCATTGTTGTCCTCCCTAACGGTACTAGGATATTCATTGAAGAAGCATTCCTATACCCAGGAGCAACTCGTACTCTCCTCACGTTCCACAATTATATGGAATGCTTGAAAGTAATGCCGAAGCTTCCTAGAGGCCATTAAGACAGCATATAACACCTTCTCCAATTCTGTATAACTTTTCTTTGATAAACTGAGAACTTCGGAGATGAAGTATACTGGAGCTTGCTTTTTAGTTTGTCCTTCAAGCTTCTCCTGGACAAGTGCCGCACTCACTGCAGAGTGCGAAGCTGCCACATATAACAGCAGAGGAGCCCCTGGCGTGGGTGGAGTTAGCGTCGTTAGATCTATCAGGTACTACTTGAGCTCTTCGAAGGCTTTCTGCTGAGCTGATCCCCATTGAAAGACTTTGGCTGACTTCAGCACTTCAAAGAATGGTAAATTTCTCTCTGCTGATCTAGATATGAATCGGTTCAAAGATGCCAGTCTTCCTGTCAGTTGCTGAGCTCCCTTCTTTGTGCTTGGCGGCTCCATCCGAAGAATAGCTTTGATTTTATTCAGATTAGCTTCGATTCCTTTTGTTGAAACTAGACAACCAAGGAATTTTCCCTTCTGTACTCCGAAGACACATTTTTCTGGATTCAACTTCAGGCCAGCTTGCCTAAAGTTGGCAAATGTTTCCTGCAGATCAGCAATGTGATTTTCTTGCTTCGTGCTTTTTACTATGATATCATCAACATATGTTAGCACATTTCTGCCTATCTGAGAATGAAGGACTTTCGCTGTCATTCTGCTGAAGCTTCCTCCAGCATTCTTGAGCCCCTCAGGCATCTGAAGATAACAATATGTACCACTGGGGGTTATGAAGCTGGTTTTTGGCTCATCTTCCTTCTTCATCCAGATTTGATGGTAGCCTGAATAACAATCTAGTAGACTCATGAGCTCTTACGAAGCTGCTGCATCTACTAGAGAATCTATCCTTGGTAATGGAAACTCATCCTTCGGACATGCCTTATTAAGATCAGTAAAATCGATGCACATTCTCCATTTACCATTGGCCTTCTTCACCATAACAGTGTTAGCTAGCCATTCTGGGTATTTTACTTCTCTGATGACACCAGCACTGAGAAGTCTTTTTACTTCATTCCGAGCACCTTCGGCTTTATCATCAGACATTTTCCGAAGCCTCTGCTTTCTGGGTCTGAAGGATGGATCGACATTGAGAGAATGTTCAATGACGTCCGTGTTGACACCACATAGATCGTTGGCTGACCATGCAAAGACATCTTTATTGTTGAACAGAAACCTTACTAGAGTTTTTTCCCGTTCCTCAGACAATTGAGATCTTAGCAACACCTTCTGCTCTGCTATATCTTCACATAAGAGCATGGGCTTCGGCTGATCGGCCGAAGCAGCCTTCTCCCTTCTGTACTTGTATTGCTCACAAGCTTCGGTTCCGTCTATATTATGGATTGCTTTTGAATCTGTCCAATTTCCTTTAGCCTTTCTGGCAGCTTCCTGACTTCCATGAATAGCAATAGGTCCTTGTTCCGAAGGTATCTTCATGCATAGATATGCTGGGTGAAGAGTTGCTTCGAAAGCGTTGAGTGTCCCACGACCAATGATTGCAATGTAGGGGTATTCCATGTCAACAATATCAAACACAATCTGTTCAGTCCTCGTATTATGGACAAATCCGAAGGTCACTGGCATTGTGATTTTGCCAAGTGCTACAATCTGCCTTCCTCCAAAGCCACAAAGTGGGTGTGTAGCATCATGAATCTTATCCTCTGGCTCTTGCATCTGTCTGAAGGCCTTGGCAAATATGATGTCCGCTGCACTGCCTGTATCAACCAGAACATTGTGGACCAAAAACCCCTTGATGACACAAGAAATGACCATAGCATCGTTGTGAGGATAATCCTTGAGCTGAAGGTCCTCCTGTGAGAAGGTAATTGGGATATGGGACCATTTTGACTTGATGAAGGGTCCCTGCACGCCGACATGATGTACCCTTCTCTGGGCCTCCTTCTTCTGCTTCTTATTGGCCGGCTCTGAGCATGAACTGCCTGTTATCGGGAGTACCAGCTTCGTCGCCGAAGCAGCTTCAGCTTGATTGTTGAACGAAGCCATCAGCTCGAAAGTGGAAGTGAGTTCACCGGAGGTGGGCGCCAATGTTGGAGACTTGTTCTCAAATGCTATGAATTAAGAACAAGGCAACATAAAATGTTAAATATTAGTGTCTTTCGTCCGCTGAAGCATTATCTCCCCAAGGATTTAATAAACTTCGGACGAAGGCCATGAGCAAAATATTACGAAGGTCACACCTTCGTAATTAGACTTATAAAACAATGAAATACAAAATATAAAATATTAGAGAAAAATATACCAAAGACAGATAATATCATTCACATATTTTATTATACAAACTTAAATATTATACATAATATTTAGGTATATTTATACTTTCGCCTTGGCAGAAAACACTAATTCTAGCGTAATGTGTCAGCGATTACAAGATTGCGTGAACAATATAGGGGTACTGTTCACCTATTTATAGGCACAGGGCGCATCCTATGTAAAATTACATTTATGCCCTTTACAATCGACTACAAAAATGACACAAAACATCATGGGTCTTTAAGTCATTTCATCTTTAAGTCGGTTCACCCCTTCATCTTGAGATCTGTCACTGTACCGAAGCTTTATAGGTGATAGCTTCGGCGCTGCTTCTGAGAGGATCTGCCGAAGGTGTTCTCTTTCTTTAGGATCTTCGGAGAGGATCTGCCGAACGTGATTTACAGAATGCAACTTGCGACTGAAAAGGAAGTCAATTTAATTCTTTCCATTGGTTAGGTCAATACTAAACTTAAGCTAGCAAAGCTAATCCAAAATTTAACCTATATCACACGGAC
Organism: Zea luxurians; assembly: GCA_029449295.1. NCBI lineage: Eukaryota > Viridiplantae > Streptophyta > Magnoliopsida > Poales > Poaceae > Zea > Zea luxurians. Next base: position 80,499,962 of record JAOPSE010000003.1, on the reverse strand, counting down.
CACATAAAAGATCTGCTAGTACTTGAACATTAGTCACATCAGACAAAAGAGCAGCATTTAAAAAGAATAATCACAAGCTATTTATTTGAATTGCAAAACAAAACAGCAAAATATCTTGTATGCCTTTCTTCCAGCCTCGGCATATGAATGGCCAAATACATCTTTTCATTTATATGTGGCAAGGGCTAGTCATGTTGATAAAATTTAGGGGGGGTTGAATGCACTAGAGATAATAGTTAGTGGCTAAAATTAGTTAGAGATATCCAAACACTATAACTAATACTCCCTCCGTTTCTTTTTAGTTGTCGCTGGATAGTTCAATTTTACACTATCCAGCGACAACTAAAACGAAACGAAGGGAGTAGTTCAGATATTAGCTATTTTTATTAAATTAGCTAGTAGTTAGCTAATTATACTAGTATATTTTTAGCTAACTAACTATTAACTCTAGTTCATTCAAACACCCTCTTAAAGCTAAAAGTACCCGGGCAATCTACATTTCTATCTTTTTTTGTTAGCAACTATAATCTACATCTCTGTTGGAGGAACTGTAAGATGAACCTACCCTCTACAATGTATATTGTTGTAAACTTACAAAATATCATTCCACAAGGCTGGCAATCTCAATGATGACTGCACTCATGCGCTAGGACGAAGGGAGTGTTTGAATGCACTAGAGCTAATAGTTAGCTGCTAAAATTAGTTGTATACATCCAAACAACCTAACTAATACTTCAACTATTAACTATTTTTAGCAAATTAGCTATTAGCTAGCTAATTCCACTAATAATTTTTTAGCTAACTAACTATTAGCTCTAGTGCATTTAAACACTCCCTGAAGTCTAGCGGTGTGACAAAATGTTGTGTATCAGGGAAAGCCCATCTTGACCACCAAATTTGACACCTGTGCTCCAAAAATTTGTAAGAGATGAACCAATCTCTTTACGTGCTGAACTACACATACATCAGTCTTCATCATCTGCTAGCAGAGGAAACGATAGGTGTGACCTTGAAATCTCTGCATCCAGGTATGCAAAATTAGTTATTTTCGCCTTGCCTACTTAAACATAAAAGGAATTTCTATTTGTTTCTCATAAACAACGATCATCTATGTATATTTGTTGAGAAATTTTGAGGATGCACTAAGTAAAAGGGTCGTTGTTATAGAGAACTTAGTACAGAAATTGCCTTGATATATTTTTCAAGAACATTTTCCAAATCACAATACCTCCTTATGAAGTCTCTTCAAGATAAAAGGTTTTGGGAAGAGCATCCATGGAACAGCGACCAGAGTCAGAAGTAACACTAATATCTGAAAGGAAAAGGGAGACAAAAGGGCACACCAAGGATATTGGAAATACAAAGTATTACTTTTCTTTTTTTAGAAGGATGCACTTAATTGAACCTGGAGTTCCTTTTGGCCCCAAAACAGTTGATTTTCTCCAAGATCTCCAGCAGGATCAAGGAACTTATATATCATGACATGATAAAGATCAGCTTGAGAGCCCGTGCACCACTTGATAAGAATCAGGAGTGCTAAGTAACCAAAAAGGCTATTCAGGAAAATCATCTGTGGTATGAATTGATACCTGAAGAATGTGCGCAGTTAAAGCACTGCAATTTCTCTCTAATTTGGTTGTATCAGAAGAGAAGATACAAACGAATATACAACACCTTATATCAAGGGCATTTCCAAGAAATCGTGCGTCAAAATAACTTAATACAATCCCCAGGTTCATCTGGGCAACACCCATTAGTATAGACATCTTCATCTTTAATGAATTTAGAAACGGTAGCTCAGACCGATTTCCACGCTAGCTTGGGTCCACCCCAAAAGGATAGGGGTCACGGACTTTGATGAGACCAATAGTATGTGCATCACTGAAGCAAAAAGTTAGGTGTTAAATCTTAGCAGAGAAACATTTGGTGGATGGCTATCTGACATTCAAATGAGTTACATGCAAAAATTGCTTCGTTGACCTACTGTTGCTATTCCCCTAGTACCTATTTAGGGCCTGCTTGTTTTAATCTCAATCCATATGGATTGGACGGTGTTAGGTGGGTTTAAATCATTAGCAAGTCAAAGTTCTTCTTAATTTTTTTCCAATCTCATTTAATCCATATGGAGAAGGGCAGGCCTGGTGCAACGGTAGAGCCTACCGTCTATAACCGGAAGTTCCCGGATTCGAGCCCCAGCCTCTGCATATTATGTGGGTTGGCACTTAAAGATACCCTTCCCTAGACCCCGCAAAGTGTGAGAAGCCTACGACACTGGTGTCGGTGTTTCGGACCCGGGGGGGTCCTCAACCGGACCGACTAGTGAATTTTAGTGTCGCGTGCCCCTGTCCACATGGGTTGATGCAAGATGGAACACAAGAGGGAAATGAGGCTTATGTTATCCTGCACCGGGGTGCTCGTAGTAGGGGTTACAAGCGTCGCGGGAGAGCGAGAACGAGAGAGAGAGAGAGAGGAGGAGAGGATTCGGCCTTGAGGTGAGCCGTTTGAGGCTGTCTCTACCGCGTCTCTCCTACTCTGCCTGCCTCCGCTCGTCTACGTCGTGCGTCCGTGTGTTCGCTCATCGCACGTTCGCCTCCCCCTCTGAAGGCCCTAGACATCCCCTTTTATAGATACAAGGAGATGCCCAGCTGTACAATGGGGGTGTAGCTATGAGCTATCGTGGCTGGCAGGGAAGTACCTTGAGCCCTGTACAGGTAATAATGTGGCCGTCGGAGAAGTGCCTTGAGCCCTGTAGATGTACCAACGTGGCCGTCGGAGAAGTGTCTTGAGCCCTGTAGAAGCACATCTAGCGGTGCAGCATGGATCTTTCTGACGTTTCCTTGCTTCCGTAGGGGGTTTGAGAGCACCCGACGTCATGGGCGCACGCGGGGAACCATCATTACCTGTTACCGAAGTAACTTAGATGGGACACCAGTCTTGTTCCTTCGTAGCCTGAGGTGGCTAGCTAGGGATAGGGTAATGATGGGTCCTCAGTAGCGTAGTTGATACGGGGCCGAGGTCGGGCGAGGCGGCGACTCCTCCGAGGCCGAGGTTGAGGCTGAGGCCCAGGGTCGGGCGAGGCGGAGTCCTTCTCCCGAGGCCGAGGCTGAGGCCGAGGCCCAGGGTCGGGCGAGGCGGAGTTCTTCTCCCGAGGCCGAGGCTGAGGCCGAGGCCCAGGATCGGGCGAGAAGGAGCTCCCTGCTGCGCCCGAGGCTGGACTCAGGGGAGGTCGTGACTTGCTGTTGTCAGTCTTTCCCTGGTGGCTGGCACAGTTGCCGGAGTGGGGTGAACGGCGCTGTTTTCCTGTCAGAATGGTCAGTAAGGGGGGCGAAGTGACTACGGTCACTTCGACCTTGCCGACTGAGGCACGCGTGTCAGGATAAGGTGCCAGGCGATACCTGCATTAAATGCGCATGCGATACGGTCGGTTGGTAAGGCGATTTGGGCGAGGTCCCTGCACGACAAAGTCTGCCCGCGGTGGGCTTTGGGCGAGCCGAGGGTGCGTCTGCTGACTGAGGGGACCCTCGGTCGAGGCGTGAATCCGTCCGGGACTACCATCCTTACTCGAGGCTGGGCTCGGATGAGGTCACGTCCCTTGGTAGATGAGACCTGCGCTTTATCAGTCGTTTATGGTTTGTTCTGAAGATGTTTTCTAGCCAGATTAAGGAGCATTGGGGGTACCCCTAATTACGGTCCCAGACAGTAGCCCCCGAGCCTCGAAGGGAGTGTAGGTACTCGCTTGGAGGTTCTGCCAGATTTTTTGCAGGGGGGCCGGCCCTTCTTGGTTAGGCTTTGTTCCGGTGGGTGCGCGCGAGCGCACCCGCCGGGTGTAGCCCCCGAGGCCTCAGAGGAGTGGTTTGACTCCTCTGAGGACTTAATCCTTTTTGCGATGCCTCGGTCAGCCTTGTTATTCCCTCATGCGGCCTGGCCGCAGCCCGGGTGCACGGTCAGGCTCCGAGTTTCTGAGCTAGTTTGTTGACGTGGTCAACAGTTCGGTCATAGCCTGGCACGAGAGCAGCCCCGAGCCTCTGCACAGAGCGAGAGGACGATCAAGGACCGTCTCGACTTTCATTATATGCCCCTTCGTCGCCTCTCCGCGAGGAGGAAGGGGGGGAAAGCACCATGTTACCCTCAGAGGGCACCGAACATGGTGTTTTCGGTGAGTTGCTAACGGGTGATCCGAGTGGATGCCCGAGCCCCGTTCGATAAGGGTCGGCTAGTGGCCCAGAGGCGCGCTCCAAAAGTACCTGCAGGTGATTCGCCGGACCCGGACCCATTCGATAGGGTCCGAGGGCTCGATGCCTCCCTCCGGTGGGATTCCGTTACAAATCATTCCCGCTGGTCTTGGAAATGTCCTAGGGTACCTCGGGAGCGTAGCCCGAGCCTCGGCCATGTAACGGACGTACCCAGGGTCGTCCCTGACTCTGCGTGCTCTAGGGCGGCTGTCGAACCCTTCCGAGGGGCCAGCCTTCGAACCCCTGATCAGTAAAGGGCTCGGAGCCCGAGTGCTCTGGGGCGGTTGCCGAACCCCAAAGTGCGCAACCTTCGAACCCCTGATCAGTAGGAGGGCTCGGGGCCCGCTTGCTTCGCCGAGAAGGATCCTTTTTGCAATATCCCCTTTCCCAGTCCCTGTGGCAAGAGAGAGAGAGAGAAGAAAAGGAAAAGGATATAAATTTAAATAATGTGGCACACCTTTTATGACGCGATCATCATGACGGAGACGGAACGGCGCTCACTTCTCCTGCTGGAGGTGTCGCTTGCCCTGCCAAGGAGTTAATGTGATGGGACGGGCGATTCGCGGGGTGTCTGTTGCGCGTGTGCGAGTCGTTCGAGGAATGGAACACGGGCGCGTCGTTTTTTATGCTGCGGGAGGGGCTCCCTGCCGTTTCGGGAGAGGATGCGAACCTGTAGGTGATTGGACCGCTGCTTCCGCACGCCTGTTGCTGCAATTACTACCAATCCGCCTCTGGTCATATCAACCGTCGTGCCTATCCCCGCGGCTGATTGACCCGTGATCGTTGCACTCAATTGGCACTGTTGGGTCATGCGCAGGGCTGCCTCGAGTCGCGGCACTGGTTCTGCAGTCGAGAAGACGCGACATTGGCGCGAGTGGCGGTGCGGTTTCCTTGCACGCAGTGACCGCCGCGCCGGTTACATGACATGTGGGCTTGGGCCTCCATGCTGGACCGCCGGATGCGACGAAGCCCAAAGGGTGCACAACCGTGGTGTGGTTGCATGCTTCCCACGCGGCGGTCCACCCTTTCGACCGCTGGTTTCGGCGAGGATGGTGGAATGCTTATAACCGCGGGGCGGTTACATGCTTTGTGTGCGGTGATTTGGCTTCTTCCGTTTCGGGTCAGTTCGCATGACGTGTGGGACCCAGCCCCTACGTCGGAGGGTGAGAACCCTGGAGCGCGTCGGTGGAGACTTCGCCCGTGACGCTTGGGGGTGCGAGTGAGGAGCTCTGCCTTTAAAAAGGGATCGACCCCCTGGGCGGTAGCCATGCCTTCACACTCCTCGCATCCATCGTGCCTTTCCGCCTTCCGAGCCCCTAGATGGGGTGCGCCTGTGTTGCCTTCTTTTTGCTGCTATTTGAGGAGCGCGACCTCATGGGGGTTGGCACTCTTCGGTCACCGCTCGGCTTCAAGGATTTTCATCATGCAGCCCGGCTGCAGTCCCTCACCAATGGTCATCCGTAGGGATGATCACTAGCCTTGTGGTGGGGAGAAGCAAGCCGGGCTGCGGCCTCAGCCCCGCCCTCAGCTTCAAGGATATTCATCATCCGGTTGAGGAGGAGGGCACGCCGAGTTGGGTCCTGCCTCCCACGTGGGCCGGTGACCCACTTCTTCCTCCAGCATTCGGGGGAGAAGGGCATCCTCCAGCCCTGCAGGGGTGACGTCCTCCAGCCATGCGGGGGAAGGCGAACTGCTGCTGCCTGGTCAGGGTGTAGCTGTCTGTCCTCCACCCAGGTGACGGTCGTGCCGTGCGCAGGTGGCTGCTGTCACCGGTGCTGAAGTGGCGGTCGCCGGTGGTGAGGCTTCCCTCCGCAGCGGTTGCCTCTACCGATGAGACCGTCAGTGCCGACTGCGCTTTGGACCTCCGGCTCTTTGGCTTTAATGGCTGGTTCTCGTCCCCCGCGAGGGGACGTGAACAAGAGCCTTTCAGCAGTAGCGTTTGCCCTGAGGCCATCGCTGCTGCTGTCTAGCCGCCCGAGGCAGAGGTCGTTGTCGCGCTGCTGGTGCAGTGGTCGCCGGTGAGCCACCTGGAGCTCGTTATCTTGCAGCCCCTCCGGTGTGGAGGTAGTTCATTCCTGCAGGAATGGAGCTGGGTCCCGTTTGTAAGGGAATGTAAGAGCAAAATGTAATTGCCCTAAGTACAGAGATATCTGCTGTAGGATGGGAAAGCCACCGAGGGTGCTACCGACGTCTACGTAGCATAGTTATCCCAAGTACGTGTGTTTGTTCTTTGTGGCTGCTTAGGCCTGAACATTTGGGTATAAAGCCGTGCTTCTTTCCTCTTGTTTCGAGCATTAGGACTTGTTCGTCGGTAGTAGAATCGCTTATCCGAGCGTGAGCTACCTTTCACGGAAGGTGACGAGTGAGGTATCCGTATCCCGAAGGCGTAGGAGTCCCTCGGCTCGATCGGCCTTGCCGTTCAAGGTCTCTCGCGTCGTTTTTAGGATTCTGCTATCGACATAGTCGAAACGCACGAAAGTCGTTTTGGTGGGAAAACTTTTTCGAGGAAAGTTTTCGGCATAGAGGGGGTCCCTCCTTTCTAGACTCCGAGGCGACCGTCTATGCCGGGACCCTTGCGGAGGGTCTGGCCGTGGCCATCGGGTCTGCTTGGTCCGCCCAAGCTATGGCCTCGCAGCAGCGTGCCCGGGCCGAGGGTATGTTTTGCCCGCTTTGTGACTTTGTTTTTGTCTCCATTCTTCTCCTCGCGTCTGAAGAATGTTGTCCTGCTGTCTGCAGGGTTTGAGACGGCTCTTAACGAGTCCATCAAGAACTGCAAGGCGCTTGCCGAGGTGGCTGAGCGGAAGGAGGCCGAGCGCGTGGCCATGTCCGAGGCTGTCTCGGCTTTCTGCTAGGCCTTTGGCCTCGACAGCGTCCCCTCGGGTAGCTCCCCCAGAGTCATCTGTGGGCCTTGGGTGGCCATGTGCGCAGCAGACTCCGCGGAGCGCTGCACCACGGCATTAGGCGGGCCTTCGCTGTACTCGCTTCCCACTACGACGTGGATCTAGAGCGGGTCAGCAAGGGGTACTGCTTACCCGACGAAGAGGAGGCTGCCTTAGCCGAGGTCCAGAGGCTTGACATGGCTGTCGAGGGCCCAGGCGCGTTGCTGGCTTTCTCCTTCGAGGTGGAGATCCTTCCGCTCGAGTCGCCGTTTGAGGCCGGGCCAGATTCTGCCGAGGGTGGAAACGACGCCGAGGGTGCTGTTCCTCCCCCTGCCGATGTCTGAGCCTGCAAGAACAGTTTGTTTGAAGTATGCGTATGTTTTTTGCGGCCACTGAGGCCTAAACATTTTAATGTAGGATTATAAAGCTACGTTTTCTTTCCTCTCGTTTCGTGTATTAGGACTTGTTCGGTAGCAGAATCGCTTATCCGAGCGTGAGTTACTTTTCGCGGAAGGTGATGACTGAGGTATCCGTATCCCGGAGGCGTAGGAGTCCCTCGGCTCGGTCGGCCTTGCCGCTTACGTGTTCTCCCATCGTTTTCAGGATTCTGTTAGCGAGGCAGTCGAAAAGGCACAAAAGTCGTTCTGGCAGAAAAGTTTTCGAGCGTTAGGACTTGTTCGGTAGCAGAATTGCTTATCCGAGCGTGAGCTACTTTTCACAGAAGGTGATGAGTGAGGTATCTGTATCCCGGAGGCGTAGGAGTCCCTCGGCTCGATCGACCTTGCCGTTCAAGGTCTCTCACGCTCGTTTTTAGGATTCTGTTATCGAAGCAGTCGAAAAGCGCGAAAGACGTTCTGGTAAAAGACTTTTCCGAGGAAAATTTTGACGCAGAGGGGGTTCCCCCCTTCTAGCCCCCGAGGGAGGGTCGGGCTTTGCCGAGGCAAGGCTGATCCTTCCTTAACGGTTAGACTTTATTTATGCGTGTAAAGAAAGCGAGATACATGAACGACTTGAAACATTTTAAGGGTAAAAGCGACGTAGTTGTTCGATGTTCCAAGCGTTGTTGTAGACCTCGCCTTGATCGTTGGCCAGCTTGTATGTCCCGGGTTTCAAAATCTTGGCAATGATGAAGGGCCCTTCCTAGGGAGGGGTAAGTTTGTGGCGCCCTCGGGCGTCTTGTCGCAGCCGAAGTACCAAGTCTCCCACTTGGAAGTCTCAGGGTCGAACCCTTCGGGCGTGGTAGCGTCGCAGAGACTGCTGATACCGTGCTGAGTGTAGCAAAGCTACGTCCCGAGCCTCTTCTAGCTGGTCCAAAGAATCCTCTCGGCTGGTCTGGTTGCCTTGGTCGTCGTAAGCCTTTGTCCTCGAGGAACCGTATTTCAAGTCCATGGGTAAGATAGCCTCGGCCCCATAGACTAGTAAAAACGGCGTGAAGCCCATGGCCCGGCTTGGCGTCGTCCTCAGACCCCAAACCACCGAGGGTAGTTCTTTTATCCATCGCTTGCCAAACTTGTTGAGGTCGTTGTAGATCCTTGGCTTTAGTCCCTGCAAAATCATACCATTGGCGCGTTCCACCTGCCCATTTGTCATTGGGTGCGCTACGGCGGCCCAGTCCACACGGATGTGGTGGTCCTCGCAGAAGTCCAGGAAATTTTTCCCAGTGAACTGTGTGCCATTGTCGGTGATGATTGAGTTTGGGACCCCAAAGCGATGGATGATGTTTGTGAAGAACGCCACCGCCTGCTCGAACCTGATGCTGGTCAAGGGTCGGACCTCGATCCACTTGGAGAATTTGTCGATGGCGACCAGCAGGTGCGTGAAGCCCCCGGGTGCCTTCTGCAAGGGACCGATGAGGTCCAGACCCCACACAGCGAACGACCAAGTGATGGGTATTGTCTGCAGGGCTTGAGTGGGCAGGTGCGTCTGTCTCGCGTAGAATTGACACCCTCGGCAGGAGCGTACAATCCTAGTGGCGTCGGCCACCGCGGTTGGCTAGTAGAACCCTTGTCGGAAGGCGTTTCCAACGAGGGTCCGAGGCGCTGCATGGTGACCGCAAGCCCCCGAGTGTATTTCTTGTAACAGCTCATGTCCTTGGGCAATGGATATGCATCGTTGGAGGATGCCCGAGGGGCTGCGGTGGTATAACTCTTTTTCATCACCCAGTAAAACGAACAACTTGGCGCGCCGAGCCAGTCGCCGAGCTTCGGCCTTGTCGAGGGGTAGCTCTCCTCGGAGGAGATATTCCAGGTACAGGGTCTGCCAGTTCGGGACCGGTATGACCCTGTTCCGCTCCACCTCGACACGCAGGGCCTCACCCTCGGCGACCGAGGGTACCTCGGGCTGGGCCGAGGCCTCCTCGGGCTCGGGCACGTCGTCGAGTTTGACGGATGGCTGATGTATATCCTTGGAGAAGACGTTCGGGGGAACCGTCGTTCGCCCCGAAGCTATTTTCGCCAGCTCATTTGCGGTTTCGTTGTACCGCCGAGCAACATGGTTGAGTTCCAGCCCATAGAACTTGTCTTCCAAGCACCAAACTTCGTCACAGTAGGCCTCCATTTTCCGATCGCGGCAGTGGGAGTTCTTCATGACCTGGTCAATGACGAGCTGCGAGTCGCCACGAGCGTCGAGGCGCCGAACCCCTAGCTCGACGGTGATGCGTAGTCCATTAACCAGGGCCTCGTACTCGGCCATGTTGTTTGACGCCGGAAAATGGAGGCGCAGTACGTAGCGCACATGTTTCCCGAGGGGTGAAACGAAGAGCAAGCCAGCACCTGCTCCTGTTTTCATAAGCGACCCATCGAAGTACATGGTCCAAAGTTCGGGCTGTATTGGGGCCGTCGGCAACTGGGTGTCGGTCCATTCAGCCAGGAAGTCGGCCAAGACTTGGGATTTTATGGCCTTCCGAGGGGCAAATGAGAGTGTTTCGCCCATGAGTTCCACTGCCCATTTCGCTATCCTACCTGAGGCCTCTCGGCTCTAGATGATTTCTCCCAGGGGGAAAGATGACACCACAGTAACCGGATGAGACTCGAAGTAGTGTCGCAGCTTCCGCCGTGTCAGAATCACTGCGTAGAGCAGCTTCTGAATTTGCGGGTAGCGGACTTTGGTCTCGGATAGCACTTCGCTGATGAAGTAGACTGGCCTCTTGACGAGCAGCGCGTGCCCTTCTTCTCGTCTCTCGACTACGACCGCAGTGCTGACCACCTGAGTGGTTGCGACGACGTAAATCAAGAGGGCTTCTCCCGCAGCGGGGGGCACCAAGATGGGTGAAAGGGAAATAGGCTTACACCTTTTCCTAATTGATTTTGGTGGTTGAATTGCCCAACACAAATAATTGGACTAACTAGTTTGCTCTAGATTATAAGTTTTACAGGTGCCAAAGGTTCACAATAGACCAATAAAAAGACCAAGAAAGGGTTCAAACAAGAGAGCCAAAGACAACCGAAGTGTGCCCTGGTCTGGCGCACCGGACTGTCCGGTGTGCCACCGGACAGTGTCCGGTGCACCAGGGAACTCGACGCTGAACTCGCTACCTTCGGGAAAATGGAGGCCACTCCGCTATAATTCACCGGACCGTCCGGTGGCACACCGGACTGTCCGATGTGTCAGCGGAACAACGGCTACTTCGCGCGCAACGGTCGACTGCAACGCATTTAATGCGCGCCTGCGCGCGCAGAGGTTAGAGCACGCGCAGCAGGCGCACCGGACAGTCTACAGGACTTGTCTGGTGCACCACCGGACAGCCAGAAGACCCCACCTGTCAGAGCTCCAATGGTCGAACCCTAACAGCTAGGTGACGTGGCTGGCGCACCGGACAGTGTCCGGTGGCGCACCAGACTGTCCGGTGCGCCATGCGACAGCAGCCTCCTCCAAACGGCTAGTTTGGTGGTTGGGGCTATAAATACCCCAACCACCCCACCATTCATTGCATCCAAGTTTTCAGACGTCTCACACCTTACAAGAGCTATAGCATTCAATTCTAGACACAACCAAAGAGATCAAATCCTCTCCCAAGTCTCTAGTTCAATTCCAATCAATAGTGACTAGTGAGAGAGTGACTTGTGTTCATTTGAGCTCTTGCACTTGGATTGCTTCTTTTCTTTCTCATTCTTTCTTGTGAACACTCAATTGTAACCAAGGCTAGAGACACCAATTGTGTGGTGGTCCTTGCGGGGACTTAGTGTCCCGTGTGATTGAGAAGAGAAGCTCACTCGGTCTAAGTGACTGTTTGAGAGAGGGAAAGCGTTGAAAGAGACCCGGTCTTTGTGACCACCTCAACGGGAAGTAGGTTTGCAAGAACCAAACCTCGGTAAAACAAATCCTTGTGTCTCACTCTTTATTTGCTTGCGATTTGTTTTTCTCCCTCTCTCTCGGACTCGCTTATATTTCTAATGCTAACCTGGCTTGTAGTTGTGCTTAAGTTTATAAATTTCAAATTTGCCCTATTCACCCCCCCTCTAGGCGACTTCAATTGGTATCAGAGCCGGTGCTTCATTAGAGCCTTACCGCTCGAAGTGATGTCGGGAGATCACGCCAAGAAGGAGATGGTGACCGACGACAAGCCCACTACAAGCCTCAGGAAGGCTCCATCTGGAGAGTCCCGCAACAAAGGGAAGGAGAAGGAATCCTCTTCCCACAAGTCGCATCGGAGTGGCGACAAGAAAAAGATGAGGAAGGTGGTCTACTACGAGACCAATTCTTCATCGCCATCCACCTCCGGCTCCGACGCGCCATCCATAACTTCTAAGCGCCATGAGCGCAAGAAGTATAGTAAGATTCCCCTACGCTACCCTCGTATTTCAAAGCGTACTCCTTTACTCTCTGTTCCATTAGGCAAACCACCGGTTTTTGACAGTGAAGATTATAATATGTGGAGTGACAAAATGAGGCATCATCTAACCTCACTCCACACAAGCATTTGGAATGTTGTTGAGTTTGGTGTACAGGTACCATCCGTAGGGGATGAAGACTATGATTCAGATGAAGTGGCCCAAATTCATCACTTCAACTCCCAAGCCACTACTATACTCCTCGCCTCTCTAAGTCGAGAGGAGTATAATAAGGTGCAAGGGTTGAAGAGTGCAAAGGAAATCTGGGATGTGCTCAAGACCGCGCACGAAGGAGACGAGGTGACCAAGATCACCAAGCGGGAGACGATCGAGGGGGAGCTCGGTCACTTCATGCTTCACCAAGGAGAGGATCCACAAGCCATGTACAACCGCTTGAAGACCTTGGTGAACCAAGTGCACAACCTCGGGAGCACCAAATGGGATGACCATGAGATGGTCAAGGTTATTCTAAGATCCCTCATTTTTCTTAACCCTACGCAAGTTTAATTAATTCGAGGTGATCCTAGATATAAGCTAATGTCTCCCGAGGAGGTTATAGGGAAGTTTGTGAGCTTTGAGCTAATGATCAAAGGCTCAAAGAAAATCATCGAGCAAGGCACCTCCTCCACGCCCGAGGCACAACCCATCGCATTCAAGGCAACAGAGGAGAAGAAGGAAGAGTCTACATCAAGTAGGCTCCCCATCGACGCCTCAAAGCTCGACAATGAGGAGATGGCTTTAATCATCAAAAACTTTCGACAAATCCTCAAGCAAAGGAGGGGGAAGGACTACAAGCCCCGCTCCAAGAAAGTTTGCTACAAGTGTGGTAAGCCCGGTCACTTTATAGCAAAATGTCCTATTTCTAGTGACAGCGATAGGGGCGACGACAAGAAGGGGAGAAGAAAGGAGAAGAAGAGATACCACAAGAAGAAGGGCGGCGATGCCCATGTTTGCCGGGAGTGGGACTCCGACGAGAGCTCCACCGACTCCTCCGACGACGAGGACGCCACCAACATCGCCGTCAACAAGGGACTCCTCTTCCCCAACGTTGGCCACAAGTGCCTCATGGCAAAGGACGGCAAAAGGAAAAAGGTTAAATTTAAATCCTCCACTAAATATGCCACCTCTAGTGATGAGGCAAATTCTAATGATGAAGAGGATGATTTATTTACTCTTTTTGCCAACCTTAACATGCAACAAAAGGAGAAGTTAAATGAATTGATTAGCACTATTCATGATAAGGATGATCTCTTGGATAGCCAAGAGGACTTCCTAATTAAGGAAAATAAGAAGCATGTTAAGGTTAAGAATGCTTATGCTCTAGAGATGGAAAAATGTGAAAATTAACTAGTGAGCTAAGCACTTGCCATGATGTTATTGCCAACCTTAGAAATGAAAATGCTAGATTAATTGCTAAGGTTGATTCAAATGTTTGTGATGATGCATGTGCCAATCTTAGAAATGATCATGCTATTTCTATTGCTAAGATTGAAAAATTAAATGCCTCTCTTGCTAGCCTTAGAAGTGAAAATGAAAAATTAATTGCTAAGGCTAAAGACTTAGATGTTTGCAATGCTTCCATTTCCGATCTTAGAAGTGAAAATGATATTTTACATGCTAAGATTGTTGAACTAAAAACTTGCAAACCCTCTACATCTACCATTGAGCATGTTTCTATTTGCACTAGATGTAGAGATGTTGACATTGATGTTATTCATGATCATATGGCTTTAATTAAAAACAAAACGATCATATAGCAAAATTAGATGCTAAAATTGCCGAGCATGAGCTAGAAAATGAAAAATTTAAATTTGCTCGTAGTATGCTTTATAGTGGGAGACGCCCTGGCATCAAGGATGGCATTGGCTTCCAAAAAGGAGACAATATCAAACTTAATGCCCCTCCTAAAAGATTATCTAATTTTGTTAAGGGCAAGGCTCCCATGCCTCAGGATAACGAGGGCTACATTTTGTACCTTGCCGGTTATCCCGAGCATAAGATTAGGAAAATTCATTCTAGGAAGTCTCACTCTGGTCCTAATCATGCTTTTATGTATAAGAGTGAGACATCTAGTTCTAGGCAATCAACCCATGCTAAATTGCCTAAAAAGACAACTCCTAGTGCATCAAATGAACCTAGCATTTCATTTAAAACTTTTGATGCATCCTATGTTTTGACTAACAAATCCGGCAAAGTAGTTGCCAAGTATGTTGGGGACAAACACTAGGGATCAAAGACTTGTGTTTGGGTACCCAAAGTTCTTGTATCTAATGTCAAAGGACCCAAAACTGTTTGGGTACCTAAAATCAAGAACTAAATCTGTTTTGTAGGTTTATGCATCCGGGGGCTCAAGTTGGATCATTGATAGCGGGTGCACAAACCACATGACAGGGGAGAAAAAGATGTTCTCCTCCTACGAGAAAAACCAAGATCTCCAACGAGCTATCACATTCGGGGATGGAAACCAAGGTTTGGTCAAAGGTTTGGGTAAAATTGCTATATCACCTGACCATTCCATTTCAAATGTTTTTCTTGTAGATTCTTTAGATTACAATTTGCTTTCCGTATCTCAATTATGCAAAATGGTCTACAACTGTCTATTTACTGATGTAGGTGTCACTGTCTTTAGAAGAAGTGATGATTCAGTAGCATTTAAGGGAGTGTTAGAGGGTCAGCTATACTTAGTTGATTTCAATAGAGCTGAACTCGAAACTTGCTTAATTGCTAAGACTAACATGGGTTGGCTCTGGCATCGCCGACTAGCACATGTTGGGATGAAGAATCTTCACAAGCTTCTAAAGGGAGAACACATTTTAGGACTAACCAATGTTCATTTTGAGAAAGACAGGATTTGTAGCGCATGCCAAGCCGGGAAGCAAGTTGGTGCTCATCATCCACATAAGAACATCTTGACGACTGACAGACCACTCGAGCTCCTCCACATGGACCTATTCGGTCCGATCGCTTACATAAGCATCGGCGGGAGTAAGTACTGTCTTGTTATTGTGGATGACTATTCTCACTTCACTTGGGTATTCTTTTTACAGGAAAAATCTCAAACCCAAGAGACCTTAAAGGGATTCTTGAGACGGGCTCAAAATGAATTCGGCTTAAGGATCAAGAAAATTAGAAGCGATAATGGGACGGAGTTCAAGAATTCACAAATTGAAGGCTTCCTTGAGGAGGAGGGCATCAAGCATGAGTTCTCTTCTCCCTACACGCCACAACAAAATGGTGTAGTGGAGAGGAAGAATAGAACTCTATTGGACATGGCAAGAACCATGCTTGATGAGTATAAGACTTCGGATCGGTTTTGGGCCGAGGCGGTCAACACCGCGTGCGACGCCATCAACCGGTTGTATCTACACCGAATCCTCAAGAAGACATCCTACGAACTCCTCACCGGTAAAAAGCCCAATGTTTCATATTTTAGAGTCTTTGGTAGCAAATGTTTTATACTTGTTAAAAGAGGTAGAAAGTCCAAATTTGCTCCTAAGGCTGTAGAAGGCTTTTTACTAGGATATGATTCAAACACAAGGGCATATAGAGTCTTTAACAAGTCCACTGGACTAGTTGAAGTTTCTTGTAACATTGTGTTTGATGAGACTAACGGCTCTCAAGTAGAGCAAGTTGATCTTGATGAATTAGATGATGAAGAGGCTTCGTGCGTCGCGCTAAGGAACATGTCCATTGGGGATGTGTGTCCTAAGGAATCCGAAGAGCCCATTCAAGCACAAGATCAACCATCCTCCTCCATGCAAGCATCTCCACCAACTCAAGATGAGGATGAGGCTCAAGATGATCAAGAGGAAGAAGAAGAAGATGAGCCACCTCAAGACAACGGCAATGATCAAGGGGGAGATACAAATGATCAAGACAAGGAGGATGAGCAAGTTGCAAGGCCACCACACCCAAGAGTCCACCAAGCAATTCAACGAGATCACCCCATGAACACCATCCTCGGCGACATTCATAAGGGGGTAACCACTAGATCTCGTGTTGCACATTTTTGTGAGCATTACTCTTTTGTTTCCTCTATTGAGCCACACAGGGTAGAGGAAGCACTCCAAGATTCGGATTGGGTGATGGCAATGCAAGAGGAGCTCAACAACTTCACGAGGAATGAGGTATGGCATTTAGTTCCACATCCTAACCAAAATGTTGTAGGAACCAAGTGGGTCTTCCACAACAAGCAAGATGAGCATGGTGTGGTGACAAGGAACAAAGCCCGACTTGTGGCCAAGGGATATTCCCAAGTCGAAGGTTTGGATTTCGGTGAAACCTATGCACCCGTAGCTAGGCTTGAGTCAATTCGCATTTTACTTGTCTATGCTACTTACCATGGCTTCAAGCTTTATCAAATGGATGTGAAAAGTGCCTTCCTCAATGGACCTATCAAGGAAGAGGTCTATGTTGAGCAACCTCCCGGCTTTGAAGATAGTGAGTATCCTAACCATGTTTATAGACTCTCTAAGGCGCTTTATGGGCTCAAGCAAGCCCCAAGAGCATGGTATGAATGCCTAAGAGATTTTCTTATTGCTAATGGCTTCAAAGTCGAAAAAGCCGATCCTACACTCTTTACTAAAACACTTGCAAATGATTTGTTTGTATGCCAAATATATGTTGATGATATCATATTTGGGTCTACTAACGAATCTACATGTGAAGAGTTTAGTAGGATCATGACACAAAAATTCGAGATGTCTATGATGGGGGAGTTGAAGTATTTCTTAGGATTTCAAGTGAAGCAACTCCAAGAGGGCACCTTCATTAGCCAAACAAAGTACATTCAAGACATTCTAACCAAGTTTGGGATGAAGGACGCCAAGCCCATCAAGACACCCATGGGAACCAATGGCCATCTCGACCTCGACACGGGAGGTAAATCTGTAGATCAAAAGGTATACCGGTCGATGACAGGTTCCTTACTCTATTTATGTGCTTCACGACCGAATATTATGCTTTCCGTATGCATGTGTGCAAGATTCCAAGCCGATCCTAAGGAAACTCACCTTAGGGCCGTAAAACGAATCTTGAGATATTTAGTTTATACTCCTAAGTTTGGCCTTTGGTACCCCAGGGGATCCACATTTAATTTAATTGGTTATTCCGATGCCGATTGGGCAGGGTGCAAAATTAATAGAAAGAGCACATCGGGGACTTGCCAGTTCTTGGAAAGATCTCTAGTGTCTTGGGCTTCAAAGAAGCAAAATTCTGTGGCTCTTTCAACCGCCGAAGCCGAGTATATTGCCGCAGGCCATTATTGCGCGCAATTGCTTTGGATGAGGCAAACCCTTAGGGACTATGGTTACAAATTAACCAAAGTTCCTCTTCTATGTGATAATGAGAGTGCAATCCGCATGGCGGATAATCCCGTTGAGCATAGCCGCACTAAACACATAGCCATTCGGTATCATTTTCTAAGGGATCACCAACAAAAGGGGGATATCGAGATTGCATATGTTAGCACCAAAGAACAATTAGCCGATATCTTTACCAAGCCATTGGATGAACAAACCTTTACCAAACTTAGGCATGAGCTAAATATTCTTGATTCTAGAAATTTTTATTGATGTTTTGCACACATAGCTCATTATTATACCTTTGATCATCTCTTTCACGTGCTATGACTAATGTGTTCTTTCAAGTCCATTTCATGATAAGTCATAGATTGAAAGGGAAACGAAGTCTTTGGCGAAGACAAGGCTTCCACTCCGCTCCATCGAATCATTCATCCTTCGCCGTCGCTCCGCACTAACTCTCCAACTTTGGTATAATCTTCACTCCTTTATTTCCGTCCAAAGGGGCAGAGAGTAGTTTAAAAGGGCTTATATTTCACTCAAACATCCGTTTTTGGCGATTCATGCCAAAGGGGGAGAGAGTATTAGCCCAAAGCAAAAGGACCGCACCACCACCAATTTCAAAAAATGTAGTCTTTTATTTGGTATTAAAAAGAAGTTTTTCAATTGGTATCTTATTTTGATATAATTTCAAATTGGTATACCCTCTTCAAAATTAATATCTAAAACCCTCTTGAACACTAAGAGGAGGATTTCATTAAGGGGGAATTTTGTTTAGTCAAAGGAAAAGCATTTGAAATAGGGGGAGAAAATTCCAAACTTGAAAATGCTTCTCAAAATCTTATTCATTTACCTTTGACTATTTGCAAAAGAACTTTGAAAAGAATTTCCAAAACATTTGCAAAACAAAACATGTGGTGCAAGCGTGGTCCAAAATGTTAATAAGAAGAAAAGCCATCCATGCGCATCTAGTAAGTAATATTTATTGGTTTCATTCCAAGCAACCTTTGCACTTACATTATGCAAACTAGTTCAATTTTGCACTTCCATATTTGCTTTGGTTTGTGTTGGCATCAATCACCAAAAGGGGGAGATTGAAAGGGAAATAGGCTTACACCTTTTCCTAATTGATTTTGGTGGTTGAATTGCCCAACACAAATAATTGGACTAACTAGTTTGCTCTAGATTATAAGTTTTACAGGTGCCAAAGGTTCACAATAGACCAATAAAAAGACCAAGAAAGGGTTCAAACAAGAGAGCCAAAGACAACCGAAGTGTGCCCTGGTCTGGCGCACCGGACTGTCCGGTGTGCCACCGGACAATGTCCGGTGCGCCAGGGAACTCGACGCTGAACTCGCTACCTTCGGGAAAATGGAGGCCGCTCCGCAATAATTCACCGGACCGTCTGGTGTATGCACCGGACAGTGTCCGGTGGCACACCGGACTGTCCGGTGTGTCAGCGGAGCAACGACTACTTCGCGCGCAACGGTCGACTGCAACGCATTTAATGCGCGCCTGTGCGCGCAGAGGTCAGAGCACGCGCAGCAGGCGCACCGGACAGTCTATAGGACTTGTCCGGTGCACCACCGGACAGCCAGAAGACCCCACCTGTCAGAGCTCCAACGGTCGAACCCTAACGGCCAGGTGATGTGGCTGGCGCACCGGACAGTGTCCGGTGGCGCACCGGACTGTTCGGTGGCGCACCGGACTGTCCGGTGTGCCATGCGACAGCAGCCTCCTCCAAACAGCTAGTTTGGTGGTTGGGGCTATAAATACCCCAACCACCCCACCATTCATTGCATCCAAGTTTTCAGACTTCTCACACCTTACAAGAGCTATAGCATTCAATTCTAGACACAACCAAAGAGATCAAATCCTCTCCCAAGTCTCTAGTTCAATTCCAATCAACAGTGACTAGTGAGAGAGTGACTTGTGTTCATTTGAGCTCTTGCGCTTGGATTGCTTCTTTTCTTTCTCATTCTTTCTTGTGAACACTCAATTGTAACCAAGGTAAGAGACACCAATTGTGTGGTGGTCCTTGCGGGGACTTAGTGTCCCGTGTGATTGAGAAGAGAAGCTCACTCGGTCTAAATGATCGTTTGAGAGAGGGAAAGGGTTGAAAGGGACCCGGTCTTTGTGACCACCTCAACGGGGAGTAGGTTTGCAAGAACCGAACCTCGGTAAAACAAATCCTTGTGTCTCACTCTTTATTTGCTTGCGATTTGTTTTTCTCCCTCTCTCTCGGACTCGCTTATATTTCTAACGCTAACCCGACTTGTAGTTGTGCTTAAGTTTATAAATTTCAGATTCGCCCTATTCACCCCCCCTCTAGGCGACTTTCAATGGGCGCATTTGTAAGGAGCGCCTTTAAGTTTTCGAGGGCTTCCTCGGCCTCGGGGGTCCAAGTGAAGCGCTCGACCTTCCTTAAGAGACGGTACAAGGGCAATCCTTTCTCGCCGAGGCGCGAGATGAAGCGGCTCAGAGCCGCAAGGCATCCCATGACCCTTTGTACTCCTTTTAAATCTTTGATAGGCCCCATGTTGGTGATGGCCGCAATCTTCTCCAGGTTGGCTTCGATGCCTCGTTCGGAGACGATGAACCCTAAGAGCATGCCTCGGGGGACTTCAAAGACACACTTCTCAGGATTGAGTTTTACGCTCTTCGCTTTTAGGCAACTGAATGTTACCTCAAGGTCAGAGAGGAGGTCGGAGGCTTTCCTTGTTTTGACGACGATGTCATCGACGTAAGCCTCGACCGTTCTGTCGATGTGTTCTCCGAACACATGGTTCATGCACCTCTGGTAGGTTGCACCTGCATTCCTCAAGCCAAATGGCATAGTAGTATAACAATACATGCCAAGAGGTGTGATAAAAGAAGTCACGAGCTGGTCGGACTCTTTCATCTTGATTTGGTGATAGCCTGAATAGGCGTCGAGGAATGACAGGGCTTCGCACCCAGCAGTGGAGTGCACAATTTGATCGATACGAGGCAGAGGGTAGGGAACCTTTGGACATGCTTTGTTTAGACCAGTGTAGTCTACGCACATCCTCCACTTCCCACCTTTTTTCTTTACAAGAACAAGGTTAGCTAACCATTCGGGATGGAATACCTCTTTGATGAACCCTGCAGCCATTAGCTTGTGGACCTCCTCGCCTATGGCTCTGCGCTTTTGTAGCATCCCAAAAATTCAAATCCTGAAATTTTCTCAAACTCACCCTAAATTCAAAATGAATTTCAAGTTTCATTTCAAAATGTTTGTTTGCGAGTTGATATCAACAAAAAAATATAGTGGTCTATATTATCTCCAAAATCCTCCTCAAAATATCCTACAAATATTTTCCGAGTGATCCCCCTCAAATTCTTTCCAGAAATACTACCCAGATATTTCCCTAGTGATCCCCTTCAAGTTCTTTCCAGAAATACTGCCCAAATATTCCACCGATATATCTCCAGATATTTTCCTCTTGAGAAATACCTTCAGAATCATTTTTCAAGTCCCTACAAACATTTTCTTCATAACTTTCCTCATGCCCATACGTATACGTATGCCTCCAGTGTCATACGGTGAGCTCTACAAGCTAAGTACACTCATACAAGACAAATACATGCTAATCTCCTACTAATCCTCTCATCCTCCCACTAATCCTCTCATCCCTCCCCCTAATCCCCCCACCATGGCTATAAATAGAGGGGCAAGGGCCTCCTCTCATCCCACCCCAAGCCATTTCATGGCAACTCTCTTCCCCCCCCACACACCCACTCCATGTTCCACAAAAGCACACACTAGCACAAGGATCGTTTGATCGTTCTTCGATCGTTCGTCCCCTGTTCTTAGTTTGTTCGTTCATTCGTCCGATCGTTCATGGTTCGATCGTCCGTTCGTTCGATCGTTCGTCCGTTCGTTCGTCCAAATAATCTTTTTCCTACCGTTATGCTGTCGAAATTCCGATCGTTCGTTCGTTCGATCATTCGATCGTTCATCGTTCGTTCATAGTTCCTATTCATCGTTCATTGTTCGTTCATAGTCCCTATTCATCATTCTTCCAGATAATCTTTGTCCTGCCGTTATGCTGCCGAAATTCTGATCGTTCGTTCGTCCGATCATTCGATCGTTCGTCCGTTCGTTCATCCAAATAATCTTTTTCCTGCTGTTATGCTGCCGAAATTCTAATCGTTCGTTCGTTCGATCATTCGATCGTTCATCGTTCGTTTATAGTTCCTATTCATCGTTCATCGTTCGTTCATAGTCCCTATTCATCGTTCTTCCAGATAATCTTTGTCCTGCCGTTATGCTGCCGAAATTCCGATCGTTCGTTCGTCCGATCATTCGATCGTTCGTTCGTTCGTTCATAGTTCCTATTCATCGTTCATCGTTCGTTCATAGTTCCTATTCATCGTTCATCGTTCGTTCATACAAACTATTCACCATCACTATTCACCGTTACTATTCATCATTACTATTCACTGACACTATTCACCATCGTTACTGTTTAGTGTTACTATTCATCATCGTTACTACTCATCGATGATATCTATGTAACTTTTTTGTCGCCACTATTCATCGTTACTATTCATCGATTAGCCGATCACCCCAAATTTCAACTACTCATACATCATGTTGTCCAGTCCACCTAAGACCAGCCAGACCCATATTTCAGTCATACGAACTCCGGTGATTGTGATTTTCCTTCCAGTGGGAACTTCCCATCTGGTCACCCATCCTAGGTTTCTCCAAGTTGAGCATGCTTAACTTTGAGATTCCTTTGAACCAGGCTTCCAAACTCCGATTCCAATAATTCTTGTTTCTAAATTCTTATCGAATTATTCCCTATCCAACCATGTCACCCCTTAAGCATGGTTCATATTCTAGAAAACTCCCAAAATACTCTTGTCCCATATTCTGCCTATAACTCTCCTGTTCATACTAAGTCAGACGATTCATTCGTCACTATTCTCACCAACAGTGAACTTCACTGTTGTAAAACCCGAAATTTGTATAAGAGAAAAAATAAGATAAATAAATAAGTATACTTATTTGTTAGTGTTCTGGCAATTGTTTGACCTTCTTTTCTTTGTGCATACTCAGTTAGTGGTATTAAATTATTCAACTAACAAATAAATGAATAAATAAATTTGCACCTCATGCCGATAATTTTGTTGTGATGCATTTTGTTTGAATAAAGGAGTCAAGATTTAATTTGACCTCAACTGATAAATGGAAAATATAAAACAAAAGATTGTAATAAAGCCATTTATTACCTCCATAATTAAATAATAGGGAGAAAAATACATTTACCTTTACAATAGAGCTATCCTTGAGAGTTGAAATCAGAAAAAAAAATTCAAACAGGGATT
Source organism: Zea luxurians (assembly GCA_029449295.1). Taxonomy (NCBI): domain Eukaryota; kingdom Viridiplantae; phylum Streptophyta; class Magnoliopsida; order Poales; family Poaceae; genus Zea; species Zea luxurians. Next base: position 80,477,367 of record JAOPSE010000003.1, on the reverse strand, counting down.
CAAATTTGAATTGTGTAACACCCTAGGTGTTACTCAGGGTGTCCACCCCAGGGTTACCCCCTTTTAACCCATAATTACATAAAGATTTGTGGGCAAAGTACTTCAATCTTGGAATTCAAGGTCCTAGTCAAGTGCAATCTATCTTGGATATCATGCCCTAGCTTGTGATGCACATCTAAGTGGGGATCTCCCAAAACCCTAGAGCAAAACCCCCATATGCAATAATAACCCTAATTGAAGCCATGATCAAAAGATCATGTAAACATCATGATCATGGTTTGGGCCAAATATAAAAGTTGTAATATACTTAATAACCTACAATTAATAGTAAGGAAGTACCCCCAAAAAGTTTTCAGAAGAGTTCTAAAAAGATCACCAAAGGTGGAACACAAGGGAGAAATTCAGATTTTGCCTAAGTCAAAAACCAACCCTTGAGCAAAGATCCCTCATGTTCACCTTGATCCCCTTTTCAAAACCTGTCGACCTAATTAACAAAGTGGCGCCAAATGAACCCTAGAATGCCCTGGAAAAGTTTGAACCCAAGCCAAAACCGTTTGACACGCATTGGCATTGGTTTTGTCTCGGTTTGCACAGGGCAGACAGACAAGACTTGGCGCTGCCATATCTCCTCGACCAGACCACATCTCCTCTTGGAACTTACATGAACTAGGTAGCCCTAGGTGCAGGGAAGAGATCTCCCACAGGCGGTAGGGTGAGATTCGTACGCCTGGCCGCTCAGCAGAGCGAAGAACACGGGCAGAAGCAACGCGCCACGTGTTCGACGCGCTCTGAGCTCGCCAGAGCACGCCCGCGCGCGCGCCCCGCGTGCCCGCGTCGCGCCAAACGGTCGAGCCGGCGCCCCGGCCGCGTTCGCGCCTATAAAACCCGCCCCAGCGCTCGGTTGCCTTCCCCATTGCTTCCTCCGTACCTCGCCGGACTCGCCCGAGCCAGCCATTGCCTCCGGCGACCTCCCCGCGACCCGCCAGTGCCGCCCGAAAGCCACCGCCGTGGCCAACCCCTCTCCCGTCCTCCTCCGTTCGATCCAAGCCCCCAGTTAGCTTCCTGGTGAAGCCGTGAGCCTTGCTCAAGCTTGAACCGAGGGCCCGCGTCACCGGAGAAGCCAAATCGCGCTCACCGGAGTTCAAGAACTCGCCGGCGCACGTGGACCGGGTAAACCCCTTCACCATTTCCCGATTCGTTGCGTGCATGGCCTCTGTGTCATCCCGTGAAGCTCCTCGTGCCCATTAATTGAACTCTCCCGCCGTGGTTTGGCCGGAGTAGGCGCCGCCGTCGATCCCCGCCGCCTGTGTTCGTGGCCAGGGGAGCTCCGACCACCTCTGGCGCCGACCCGCACATCGACGTGACCGTCGCGACCTCCTGAACATCACTGACCACCTCGCCGGACCTCCCTCGCCGCCGGTAAGCCGCGCCACCCTTTTCTTTCCCGCGGCTACTATTTCAGTTAAGGGAAGGACTGCGGGTGAGAGGGAGAGGAATCCAGGGGGTTAAGTGAAAAGTCAGAGACTCAAGTGAATAGTGGCGTAAGGGTAGATCTGCGAGGTTTGATTCGGGTTAAACCCAGGGGCCTCGGCGCAAACTGCTTTTTCAGGAAAAATCTTATTAAAACCTGATTTAAATTCAAACAGAAACTTTGAAAACTCATAACTTCGGTTTGGTTTATCCAAATTTGATCAAACCAATTTTGCCAGACTCTAAATAATGTAACCTATCTAAGAAAAATATAAAACCCCATAAGTACTAGAGAAAAATATAAGGTTATGATTTAATTACAGTTTGGACCAAAAGCTTAATAATAGCAAGAAAAATGGTTGTACTATTTAACTAGAGTTGGAAAAATTTGGAGAAGTTCATATCTACCTACTGACCTAGTTAAAAATGTTAAACCCCTCTGTCCATTACATTAAGTTAGTTTTAACCCCTTATTCCATAATATGCTTAAGTTTAAGAAAAATAGAAAAAGTGACATAAATAATGAACCAGAGGGCACCCCTATTTTTGTTGAGATACTTAGTCAATGTAGTTCACTGGAAAAATGTATCATACCCTATTGTAGTATAAAATAAGAAAGCTACCTTTTAAATTAATAAAACAAGGATAACTTAGAAAAACCCTACAAAAATAACCCTAAGGTGAAACCTCCCCAAACCTTAGGATAACTAATGTATTGATAATAAGAACTTAAGAAAAATCTGAAATCTGTTGTTTGATATTTTTCAAATGACAAGTTAGTTCTAATCACCCTTTTTGCACCAAACTTCAAAAATCCATCATTAATTAACCATCATGTTGCTCTCTGTCCTTTTTGGTACAAGAGCTTTTTATCACTACTAGAGGCCAACAAAAATAACCCTTAGGTCAGAACCCACTTTAATAAAAGACTTGCAGTGTAAAGTGGCCCTTTTTGCCTAACTATTGTTATTTTTGTTTAAGGACTAGCTTTTGTACTTTAAGCCTCAAATTCTTAAAACAAGCTAGAATAGCCAGTGACAACCCACTGTAATTTTTTACAAAATTTTTGGAATTTTTTTTTTAAAACTACTGTCATAGTTCAAACCCCTACTAGAAACCCTAGATGGAAATTAAAGAAAGGAAAATGGATGATGGAATTTAATGTCCTCCTAAGACCTTTATAAATTGTCCACTGAGATCCATAAAGGCATTACAAATCCAATATGTTATCCTAAAAGAAAACCTAAACCTAAAAGGTAATAAGTCTATGTATACCACTAGAAGACCCACGTAGCCAAGGAACCCTAAGTTAATTCTTGACTTAATTTCTGTGGCTTAATGTTCTTAAATCTTGCATAATCATGACATACATGTTCATTGCATTTCGATAGACTGTAATCTTGCTGACGGAGAGTACATCCTCGTGCCGGAGCAAGGAGCTGCCCAGGAGGTTGCCCCAGACCCAGCACCAGAGCCTGCACCAGGGGACCTGCCTGCCACTGCTTTGGAAGGCAAGCCCCGGTTTTATGCATAACCTGTTATTTATGCTATTTTACTTCACTTAATGATTGTAGGATTAATTGTGCACTTAGGTGTAGGAATTGTTTGAAACCCTAGTTGCATGATCTCAGGAATCCTATTGAGATGAATACTAGTATGCTAAGTCGAGTAGCTGCTTATTTAATTAGGATCTCGGTAGAAGTCGAGTGATTTTTCTAGCACTCGCGCGAGGTCAGGAATTGGCTGTATCCACCTTCTTATCATATTGATGTTGGTTTGTGGGCAACAATCCATGGGGATTGGTTGTTCACGGGATAAAAAGTTGATTAAGGATTAAGGTGTGGTACCGTGTGTCAAGCGTTTGAACGTACTAAACACATACCGAGAAATATGGTAAATCGGTAAGCCTAGTACCTGAGTGAACCTGGCAGTGGACATACCCCCTCACGCGACCTGAGACGTAGTCTCCCATTCCGGTTATGGTGGGTACAAGTGCGGTCACTGCACGACGGCCAGTCGGGGTCAGTGAGGCATTGTACGCCAAGGCGGTGAGACCTGATCTGCTGACGGGGAATCGATGGGGACGGTTGATGTGTGTGGGGACGGAGTGCCCCGGCATGTCGTGTGTTTAGGTTTACCTTGCAAGGATAAAAACTCGATTCGAATCGTCTGCTTCTCGCAGCGAATGAGACTGCTTGATCCATGCTGCTACATTGAGTAACAAGTGGAACTGTGTTGAGATGATACAAACTGTTGATTGCTAAAAATGCTTGCTACTATGTATGAGTAGATAGTACACTTTTAGCCTTAAGAGAGTCACACTTAACTTTGACAAAGTTAAAATCTTCATTTAGAAACTCAGCTAGTGCTTTTGGCAACCAAACCCCACAGCCAAACAGCTGCATGTCTAGAGGTAGAGGAGTATAGACTCCTCGCACCGGGTAAGTCTAGCTGAGTATTAGTATACTCAGCCTTGCTTGTGGCATAATTTTACAGGTTCTCTAGAGGACATGGTTGCTGGAGTGACTTGGCCATCCACCCTGCCACCGGGTTGGACTGTCGAGTGGGACCCTGCCTCGGCTGAGGAGGAGCATGAGGAGTGATGGGACGGGCTTCCCCATCCCTCCATTTATTTATCGTTAGTTTATTTCCGCTGCACTTCAAAACAATGATGGTTACTTTTGCGAAAACTCCGATGGTGGCAATGGTGATGTAATAATTTAATACTCTTCCATGCATGGTTTTATGCTTTATTGTATTTGCTCTGTGACTCACCATCGAGTGAGACTGTGGTACTTGATCCTGTCAGTGGCCGTGTCGGACTAGATCCGAGGAATTGACGGGTTATTCCCATTTAAGTGTGGTCTAGCCTCTAAGGCCGGACTTAGGCACTTAAGTTGGAACAATTCGGGCAGTTCCGCCACAAATTGGATATTAGAAATCTGAAATAGGAAAAATATATACATATATACATAATTATGATTCTCCGTGATAGTACTTTAATTATGCACTTGATTTCTATCACAAATTTGAATTCAAATATCAAATTTGAAAACAAAACAAGGAAAATAGGAACAATAATAAAATAAAAAAAGGAAAAATGCAAAACGGACCAGCCCAGCTACCCTTGACCCTTCCCTCTCTCTCGGCCCAGCTTCAACCTACCCCGCGCCAGCCCATCTTCCCCTCCTGGTGTCGCCTGCAGGTGGACCACCTATCTCCCTTGCGTCCACGCACTTGGGCACTGTCACCGGCGTGTGGGCCCACCTTGCCAGATGCTCCTTCCCCATCCTAATGAACAGCGCTAGATTTCCGCCATGGATGCCGCGGCTTCTGTGCAAATCCCAACCAGATTCCGATTCTTGGAGCATATAAGCCACCTTCCCCCTTACCTTCCCTTCACATCCCCTCCACACGCAGCCACCGTTGATCACATGGGCGTTTCTCCTATGCGCTCGCCGGAATCACGCCTGGAACCCACAACCGGGGGATTGGACCACCGGCGTCGACGGGGACCAGTCTGGGCGCTTCTCCGAGTCCCCAGGAAGTCGCTCGTGGCGCCGAACGGGTAGAATCTGGGCCATGGTGACCGGGACGACTCGACATGGCGAGGCTGCGGCCGTGGTGCGTCTCGTCGTGGTCAGGCCACTTCGCTGCTCCAACCATTGGTGAGACCCCTCTCTGCAGATTCACCATCTTCCCCTCTAAGTTTAGTGCCGATCAATTTCAAGGTTGGGGCGGTTGGGCGTCGAATTGTGTGAGCTCCGGTGATGTCCTCCGCCGCGGTATGCCCGGCGCCGCCGCCTGGCTGGTATGGATTAGGTGATGGTCCCTGTACCGTCGATCTGGTAACGAGTGGCTGCGATTAGAATGCGTAAACCCCTTTGGTCTGATTAAACATGGATCATTGGGATCGGATATGAGGGCTAAGGCTTTATCATGGTGTGGCGCGTTTCTGTCCGTAGATCATGAATCTTGTGGCAATGGGTGCGTACCGGTTCAGAAGTTGTGTAGTCTAATCTGCACCGTTGCGAGTAGATCCAATGGCCACCGCTCACTTATACCCCTTCGGTGCGGGCGAGTTTGTAAAAGAAACCCTGAATAATTGGCTAATCAACCCGCGATCCTAGTCAGTTGTAAAGTAATTGCACGATGGCCCAGGAATTTATAGATGGCACCCTGCAGTTTTCTGGATTGATGCGCGCAGTACAGAGGAGTAGGAAACCAAATAAATTCAATTAGAAAATGATTTTTAATGTAAAAATAATTGTAGGAACTTGGGTAAATCTTAGAAAATTTATTTTAACTCCTTTTTAGTCCATTCCAGTTTCCAGAATTTTGTATTAATATTTTCTATTACTCAGTAATACTGTTTTAGCATGAAACCCATACTAGAATTGTATTACTCAATTAATTTTGTAACAAAGCGCATACGAACTTCGGAAATCCATAACTTCTTCGTTTTAATTACGATATGACCCGTTCTAGTTGCGTTAGCTTCGTATAAATATTTACTATGCAATAACAATAATTATTATACCATGTCTTATTCTTTTATAATTAGGTCTTTATTTAACTTATGTTGGTTAGTCTCGTTAAACTACTTATCATTATAATCTACTAGAATATAATCTATGGTCAATTTATAACTTATATTAAAATTGAGATAATTCTTTATAGAATAACCTCTCATATGATTTATACTAACCAATTTATAATATAGTTTAATATTTAAACCACATAGATTTTCTATAAACCATAACTCTGATCTTAGTAGTTCTCGAAACCCACGATCTTGTAGCGACACATATATTATTATTACGTAGTTTATTCTTATGTTTGGTGTGATGTTAATTTTGCCTATCCCATGTTTGTTTGTATTACTACGACTAGTGCGAGGTTACGAGTCACCTGAAGAGCAAGTTGGTACCTGGAATCTCAAGTCCCAGGCAAGTTGTGCCCTTGATCACTTCTTTTTACCCAGCCATGTTCTGATTAATCATAATGATCTGCATAGGTTAATTTTGATGGGATTCAATAGGTTACCCTAGTTTGTCTATCTTTATACCTTGTTTACCACTGAACCTTTTGGGTAGTACTTGCTAGTGCTTTATGTGGTTTTGGGTATGAAGGTACATTATTCATGATCACACTTTTATTATATGTTCATGATAAGATCATTATGTTAATTGGAACATGGAGCGACCACCCGGGAAAACAGTGCTACCACAAGGGTTTAATGGGACGCCCTTGGCTGATTAATTAGGAAAGCTAGTGGAAGACTACCTTACCCGAAAGGGGCAAGGGCAGTAGGGGAGTGGTCAGTGTAGGGAGGTCCTTGGTTGATTTTGCTGCGATGGCGGTTGTTGGGGACTTGTCCTCAAATGCTATGAGTTAAGAACAAGGCAACACAGAAAATGCTAAGTGTTAAAGTCCTTCGTCCTTCGAAGCATTATTTCCCTTGGGATATAATGATTTTCGGACGAAGGTTATGAAGGACATACCTTCATCAATACAACATATAATAATGAAGAAAGAATCATATAAAATATAAAGGATAACGTAAACAATTATGTATAATCATCAACTCATTTTTTATATTATTCTTATGGAAAAGTAGAAATGATATCCAATAACAAATGTACCTTCGGCTTGAAGGAAGATGTAAGTACAAACGTGACGCAAAAGTAAAATGTCAAGTCAGCGTGAACAGTACGGGGGTACTGTTCACCTATTTATAGGCACGGGACACAGCCCATGTAAAATTACATCCATGCCCTTTACATTTGGTAGAGATTCTATAGTAATTCACCGAGGCCTAAATAGCATTTTCATCTTTAAGTCGGTTTCCTTTTCTGCTATCATGCCGAAGCTTTCCTGCTCACAGCTTCAGCGCTGTATCAACCTTCGTATTCTTCTCCCGCTGTGGTGCTGATTCGAGTCCGAAGATACCTGTTCACACATTATACTCCAGAAACACTGTTAAATCATATTTTTGAGGACCTTCGGAAGCCGAAGGCCCCCAACAGTAGCCCCTCGCAATATTAATTTGTTAGAATGATAAATTTAGATTGCGACATGGACGAAGGCCTTAAGCCGAAGGTCCGAAAAAACACCTTCCCTTTGCTAGAATAGCAACATTCACTGACAACTAGGGTCTCCCAATTTTCAATGCACTGGGCATATAAATAAGAGCATACCACGAACTTATTTGGTACGCTTTCTTGCCGTCTGCTCTTGCTTACTCAATTTTTTAGCTCTTGCGCACCAACTGCTTAGCTTTTTAAGTTTTTAAGCTTCGGCTCTAAAAACAGTTTTTAGCATTTTCAAAGATGTCTGAAGGTAAAAAGGCTGCTGCCGAGATGAAGCTGAGTCTTTCTGAAGAGAAAAACCTGGGGTTTCTTGAAGCAATGTCGAAGACCAATACAGAAAAAAATCACCAAAGAGATTTTAGAAGGTTTATCTGAAGATACTGATGACAGCGACAGTTATGATGCGGACAGCGGTGGTGAAGACTCCGAAGATCGCCCTTGGCGACCAAGCCATGCAGTTTTCGGCAAATCGAGTATCAAAGAAAATCATCTTGTCAACATGAGGGGAAGATATTTCCGGGACTTGTCCATTGTGAGGGCCGACGAAGGAGAGAAGACTTGTCCGACTCCTGAGGAAAATGAAGTCGTAGTGTTCCGAAGCTTTTTGAAAGCTGGGCTACGATTTCCCCTGAGCAGCTTTGTCATAGAGGTGCTGAAAATATTTGAAATTTATCTTCACCAACTTACCCCCGAAGCAATCATAAGGATGAATATCTTCGTGTGGGCGGTGAGGAGCCAAGGTCTGGAACCGGATGCGAAAAGTTTCTGCAACATTCACGAATTGTTATACGAGACAAAGCCCTGGGGTAAGGAACAGTATCACAATAATTTCAGCTGCTACAGCTTCGTCGCTCGGTCTGGGTCAAGCTGCCCCGTGCCAACCTATCGGAAGAAATGGCCCGGCGACTGGATGACAGAATGGTTTTATGTGAAGAATGACCTGAAAACACGGGAAGATATCAAAGGTATAATTATGCGCCCTATTTGGCAACGCTTCAGCCTGCGGAAGCCGAAGGTTGAAATGAATGAAGCTGCCGAAGAATGCCAGAGAGCCTTCGGAGTTATTTGCTCTTTTATTGGAACGAGGGATTTGGTCCAAGAGCATATTGCCTTCAGAGTATGGCCGCTCGCGGAAAAATGGGAAATGCCGCAAGAAACCATAAAGGAGGCTGACGAAGGTGGACTTATCAGGCTGAAGTATACTTTCAAGTTTGGAGATAAATTCGTTGAGCCAGATGATGACTGGCTAAAAAGCATTGAAAATTTAAGTGATGAACTACTTGGGGTTTATTCAAAGGCCGAAGATACTGCATTGTCAGCAGCCTTCGGAGGCCGGAAAAAGAAAAGACTGAACCGAGTTTTTGACGCAATTGGGTTCGTGTACCCCGACTACCACTATCCAGCGCGGGGCCAAAAAAGAAAAAGCGCAACTTCTGCACAAGAAACTGCTTCAGCCGCTCCCAGCGAGCCAACTCCGAAGAGACAAAGGATTAAGGTTCTCACACACCGGCCACGCTACATTGAACCAGCTACAGTACCTGAATTCGCCGGTGAAACCTCTTCGGCCACCGAAAAAGAACCAACTTCATCGTCGAAGATCGAAGAAAAAGCTGAAGCACCCTCAGCAGAGAAAACAGAAAAACCGAGAACTGAAGGAACGAAAGTATTGGAAATTTTAAGTCCTTCAGCAAGTGTTGAGACAGTAAAAAACCAAAAGGGCCCAGCAGTAACCCCGAAAAGAAAAAGAATGGTCAATGTGCTAGATGTACTGGAGACAATTAAGTCTTCAAGCACGACTCCGAAGAAGACTGTTGAAACTTCCGAAGCGGAAACTGAAATCTTTGACACTAAAGCTCCAAAGCAACAAACTGAGACTGAGGCTGGGCCTTCAGAGCCCACAAAGGTAAAATCCTTGGAAACCGAGGAAGAAAAAATGACGGAGCCAATTCTTATTGAAGAAGTCAGTGCTGTTGCCCCCGAAGCATCCTCCAAAGTTCTTGATTATATTGTTCGGCACGCTTCGGGAAAAAAGTTATCAGAAGAAGAAGTTTTTGAAGCTAATCACTATGCTAAAGAATTGAAATATCCGAAGGGGGCACTAGTGTTCAATGGTACAGATGAAGAAGATTTCCTATACTGCCTCCCGGATAACAAAGAATTACTCGTTTGTCGGGAAATGGCCCGAAGCATGGGGTTTCCGAAGCTGGAGGCTGGCCTCTGCGCGATGACAAAGGACGATCTTGCGGACAGCCTTGCGTATAATAGCCTGAAGGTACGAGATTTGTGCATTTGGAAACTTTATGATTTGAAATCTATTGTTTTATTCTTATACTAACTCTTTTACATATAGGGTTTAATACTTAGCAACGCGCTGAGAGCGCAAAAGAATGCCGAAGGCGAGAGCTATGAAATTGCTTTCAACAACCTTCGAACAGAGGTTATCAAACTAAGGAACGAAGCCTTGGAAAAGGACAAAATTCTAGTTACATTGGTGGATAAAATAAAGGAGAACGAAGTTGCGTCTAAAGCACAAGTTGCAGCTCAAAAGCACGAGATTGACGATCTTCGGAAGCAATTAGCCCGGGCTAAAGAAGAACGCATACTTGAAGAAACGAAGCGAGAACTTAGCGACCAATGGGCAAATCATTTAGAAGGAACTGTCGAAGAGCTTCGTTCGTCCAAGAAAAGATGCTATAACAAATCTATGGAGTGTGTTAAGAAAATGAAGGCTAGCTTCGCCAGCGTTGGCGCATTTTCAAGTGAAGAAAACTTTACGAGAGGCAACCCCGAAGGTCCCATTGAATGGATTAATCACGAAGCTGAGGCCTTTGAAGAAATTTTAAATAGTCGCGGAGACATATGCGCTTTTTCGGGTGCCAGGGGGATTGCCACCATTTTAGAAAGGAAAGGCTGCGAACATGTAAAAATTTTAGCACAATCCGAAACTGCCTTGTCCTTCGAAGACGCTAAAGACCCTTCGGCTGAAGCTAGCACAGTTGGTGGAAAATTTTTCACCGATATCTGGGATAATGGTGGCTGAGAAATGGCCCGAGATATTATCCAAAAAAGCGAAAAAGGCATCCATGATGCTAGAAAAGTGGTCGAGGCTGCTGAAAAAAGCGCAGAGCCCGAAGGGCAAATAGGTATTAACTAATGGTTTTTATTATGTTGTAATTTTTGATTTCAAACTTCGTTCGCCAATTGTAATAGCAATGTAGCCGTATCCTGTCCTCCCTCAGATCCTGCTAAAATGCCTCCGGGCCCTCACCCAAAGGACGACGATGAAATCAAAAAGATGGCCGAAGCTATCATGGATCAAGTTGTCAATCAACTCCTGAACGAAGCTGCGGAGGTAGTACTTAGGGAAGACTAGGTTCTATTGTAAAAACATCTGAAATGTAATATGTATAATATCTTGTAACCCTGAATGTAATATACTTGTTTTTTATGGTTCAATTCTTTACGATGCATGAAATTTTACATACATACCGTTTTTGAGTCTTTGACGAAAAAACACCTTCCCTTCTTTTCATGCTTCGTGAAGAAGAATTTTCATTTATCACAACGATATCCATAATGCTCTGATGAAGAATTTCCAAGCTTCGTGAAGATATTTTCCGAAGCTACACTCCAAAGATCAATATTGTATCTCCTTGTGACTGCATAATTTTCCCTTTTTCAAAGCATTTTTCCGAAGATCGATATTGTGCCCCCTTCTTGTGTCATATGCAGCATGATGTATGATGCTTATGCTATGCGAAATGATGTGATGATGTTATGTTATGTAAAATGGTATTTATTCCGAAGATACACTCACATCCCTGCAATAAAACACATAATCTTTTTAAATCAGCGTTGACTTTTCGCTGTAAGCCTCCCTTAGGAGCTTCTTCGCCTTTTACTTCAGCGGAATCAGCGTTTATTTTTCGCTGTAAGCCTCCCTTAGGAGCTTCTTCGCCTTTTACTTTTGGCGGTATTCGCGTTGACTTTTCACGCTTCGCCCTTTACTTAGGCGGTATCAGCGTTTATTTTTCGCTGTAAGCTCTGCATTCCCTTTGGAACGACTTCTGAGCAGAAAACTTACACTGCGCTCCCTTTGGAACGGCTTTTTGTAACTTCAGCAAACTTACTCTGCGTTCCTTAGAACGACTTTTTGATGCTTCGAAGAATTCATGCCGTGCCTTTTAAAATAAATTTTTGATAATTCGAAGATCCTCCTTGCTATCGCAAATCTTTAAGCTTCAACAACTTAAGCCTGTGAAGAAGATATACTTTCCTTGTGGTAATCAACGAAACTATTACATGAGATTTAAAAATTGTCCTTTATTACACGGAAAATAAAACTGAATGGAAAAGACTACTATCAAAGTAGGATATTTGTCAATAAATGTGCTTCGACTCTGGCACAGTGCTATTGACTGTGCGAGCTTCGGACTGTTCTCTGAAGTCCCTTTGCTGTTGAACATATTGGCCCCCTTCTGGCTGCTGGCCTTGTTGCAGCGGTGGTGGAGGCGGAGGCTGTTGCCATGAAGCTTGAGGTTGACTCGCCGAAGCAACAGAAACTGCAGGGTGATTGCCTACATATTCTGGGATGTAAGGCGAATGATACGAAGCAGTGTGCATAATCTGCTTCGGCTGACCCTGTTGTGCTGCAGCTTCGGCTATCTCCTTTTGCTTCTGGATGGTAACATGGCACATCCTGGTGGTATGGCCCTTGTTTTCACCACAGAACAAGCAAAATGTTCTCTTTGGTTGATCTCCAAATCTTCCACCGAAGCCCCTGGCGCCTCTGCCTCTTGGAGCTGGCGGCCGGAAGAAGCTTTGCTGTTGCCCCGAAGCTTGTGAGGAGCACTGTGGCCTTTGCTGCTGGCTCCCCTTATCATCATTTTGAGCAGAGTTGTGAATTGACCTGACGTGCCTCGGATAAAATCTTCCTCCGAAGCCCCTGGTCATTTCGGAAAACCTGAAAGCTTCCTCCCTTCTTTGACGAAAATCATTGTCGGCCCGAATATACTCGTCCATCTTCTGGAGCAGCTTCTCCAAAGTTTGAGGAGGTTTCCTAGCAAAGTACTGAGCTGAAGGTCCTGGCCGAAGTCCCTTGATCATGGCCTCGATTACAATTTCGTTGGGCACTGTTGGCGCCTGTGCCCTCAATCGTAAGAACCTCCGGACATACGCCTGAAGGTATTCTTCGTGATCCTGGGTGCACTGGAATAGAGCTTGAGCAGTGACCGGCTTCGTCTGAAACCCCTGGAAGCTGGTTAACAACATGTCCTTCAGCTTTTGCCATGAAGTGATGGTTCCTGGTCGAAGGGAGGAATACCAGGTTTGAGCAACACTCCTGACAGCCATAACAAAAGATTTTGCCATGACTGCCGTATTGCCACCATACGAAGATACTGTTGCTTCGTAGCTCATCAAAAACTGCTTCGGGTCTGAATGGCCGTCGAACATGGGAAGCTGGGGCGACTTGTAGGATGAAGGCCAAGGTGTAGCCTGCAGCTCAGCGGACAGAGGAGAAGCATCATCAAAAGCAAAATTTCCATGGTGGAAATTCTCATACCAGTCATCTTCATTGAAGAAACCCTCCTGATGAAGATCCTTGTGTTGAGGCCTTCGGTTCTGCTCATCCTGAGTAAGATGACGAACTTCCTCAGAGGCTTCGTCTATCTGCCTTTGTAGTTCTGCTAGCCTGGCCATCTTTTCCTTCTTCCTCTGCACCTGTTGATGAAGCATCTCCATGTCTCTGATTTCTTGGTCTAACTCATCCTCTTGCGGTGTCGGGCTGACAGCCTTCCTCTTCTGGCTCCGGGCCTCCCGAAGGGAGAGGGTCTCCTGATTGGGGTCCAGCGGTTGCAGAACTGCAGCCCCAGTTGCTGAAGCTTTCTTCGGCGCCATAGCGAAGGTTTATGGTTGCCGAAGGTGTTCAAAACTCAGAGTGGAAGTGAGTTCACCGGAGGTGGGCGCCAATGTTGGGGACTTGTCCTCAAATGCTATGAGTTAAGAACAAGGCAACACAGAAAATGCTAAGTGTTAAAGTCCTTCGTCCTTCGAAGCATTATTTCCCTTGGGATATAATGATTTTCGGACGAAGGTTATGAAGGACATACCTTCATCAATACAACATATAATAATGAAGAAAGAATCATATAAAATATAAAGGATAACGTAAACAATTATGTATAATCATCAACTCATTTTTTATATTATTCTTATGGAAAAGTAGAAATGATATCCAATAACAAATGTACCTTCGGCTTGAAGGAAGATGTAAGTACAAACGTGACGCAAAAGTAAAATGTCAAGTCAGCGTGAACAGTACGGGGGTACTGTTCACCTATTTATAGGCACGGGACACAGCCCATGTAAAATTACATCCATGCCCTTTACATTTGGTAGTGATTCTATAGTAATCCACCGAGGCCTAAATAGCATTTTCATCTTTAAGTCGGTTTCCTTTTCTGCTATCATGCCGAAGCTTTCCTGCTCACAGCTTCTGCGCTGTATCAACCTTCGTATTCTTCTCCCGTTGTGGTGCTGATTCGAGTCCGAAGATACCTATTCACACATTATACTCCAGAAACACTGTTAAATCATATTTTTGAGGACCTTCGGAAGCCGAAGGCCCCCAACAGCGGTCAAGCAAGAACCCTGCATTGGAGCTTCCTATAAACTGTAGCGGGTTTTCTGAAGCTAGTGGAACTTTGTAAAGGCCTCGTAGTGTTACCCTGCCTCGCCTCCTCGGTAGAGGTGTATGGGAAGTCGCGATCCCTTGGCAGATGGGTAACATGACTAGTGGGTAAAGATGCGCAACCTCTGCAGAGTGTAAAACTGGTATATCAGTCGTGCTCATGGTCATGAGCAGCTCGGACCCTCACATGATTAATTTATGGAACTAAATTCAATTTGTCATATGCATTGCATCGCAGGTGATGTTATTACTTTTCTTAATTGGGTTGGTATTCACTTATACTTAGTAACTGCTAATAAAATTTTGACCAACTTTAAAAGCAATGCTCAGCTCTAACCATCCTTTTTGGTAAGCCTTACACTTCACATGAGCTCCCACCTTTGGCGAGTTCATGCACATTATTCCCCACAACTTGTTGAGCGATGAATGTATGTGAGCTCACTCTTGCTGTCTCACACCCCCCCCACAGGTCAAGAACAGGTACCGCAGGATGATGCGCATGGAGGATGCTGCGATGTGTTCCTGAGAGGTCTAGGCCGTCGTCTCCCAGTCAACTTTGGGTTGCTGGACCGTTGTCTCCTTATAATGTAATTATTTATTTTGTAAAGAACTCCTATTATTTAGTAAATATGTGACATTCGATCTTGTGCCATGATTCATCATATGTGTGAGACTTGGTCCCAGCACACCTGGTGATTATGTTCGCGCCCGGGCTTTGGACCCCTGAAATCCGGGTGTGACAGAAGTGGTATCAAAGAAATGTTGACTGTAGGACAAAACCTAGATAGAACTGGACAACCATTGTTTACTTACCTTTGCTACTCTAATTCTTTCTAAACTTTTCTTAATCTTTTCTCATCTATTTCCGCTTTACTCTGATTAGTCTTACCTTTTCTTTCTAAAGACATATGTGGATTTCACACTTTGAAATCCTGTGCCTAAAGTGACCTTTAGGAATAGGAGACCTACTCTTAGGAACAAAAACAAAACTATTTTTTTGTATCTATATGCTTGAATGCTTGTTCTTATGACTCTTGTCTGATTTGGATCTTTGATTGAGTGTGGTGGGTTGTGGAGTAATATCCACAATTACATCTGCATATACAGATTGCAAAAAAATGCTTATAAAAATAACTAGACAACCTAGATTATCCTTCATTAAAGATCCATCTCATCTCAATAGATCCATCTTATCTTAAAAGATACTCCATTACCTTAGTAGATTCATCTTATCTTGAAAAGATTCTATCTTATCCTAATAGATCTAACTGACCTCAAAAGATTCTACCTTATCCTTATGGATTCATCTTGCCCTAATAAGCATATTTATCCCACACTAGTGTAACCACCATGAGCTAATCCAAAATTTATTAGATCTTAACTAATCTAATCTAGTCATATCCAACCTAATCTAGATTTTATCTAATCTATTATGATCTAATCTAGAGTAAATTACTTAATGCTGGTACAAAAGATAAGGCCATACCCCTCACACACTTAAAACTAAACTAGTGCCTTAAACCAACTCGGTCACATGCATGAGATCTGATCCAACCAATACAATCATGATGGATTGCATAATCTGTCTATTCTCACCTAACATCAAACAAACTTTTGACCTACATCATGCAGTCCATCTCATCTATATCTATCTTAACCATATTCCCCTGACCCCGATGATATACACTAACCTCGAATCAATGAGATCAAGACCGGAGAAGAAAAGATCAACATCAACAAGGAAGGATATAACAGTCAAAGCGAGTCTTGAGATGAATCAGTACTTAAACATTTTGGTAAAGTCTCTTCCTTGCCATAATCTTTCTTACCTCAACCTGTTCAGTTTATACCCCACATAAATAAGTAACTGGATACCTATGCTCTCCTAATCACTCACTATTGATCATATAAAATAAACTTTGGATATTTTTGAACCAATTATAAACTAAAAAACTAAATTACAAACCAATTCTTCTGCATCCGTTTTCTTACAAATCTCGAGGACGAGATTTCTGTTAAGGGGGTAGGATTTGTAAAACCCAAATTTGTATAAGAGAAAAAAATAAGATAAATAAATAAGTATACTTATATGTTAGTGTTCTGGCAATTGTTTGACCTTCTTTTCTTTGTGCATACTCAGTTAGTGGTATTAAATTATTCAACTAACAAATAAATGAATAAATAAATTTGCACCTCATGCCGATAATTTTGTTGTGATGCATTTTGTTTGAATAAAGGAGTCAAGATTTAATTTGACCTCAACTGATAAATGGAAAATATAAAACAAAAGATTGTAATAAAGCCATTTATTACCTCCATAATTAAATAATAGGGAGAAAAATACATTTACCTTTACAGTAGAGCTATCCTTGAGAGTTGAAATCAGAAAAAAAAATTCAAACAGGGATTCAAATTTGAATTGGATATTAGAAATCTGAAATAGGAAAAATATATACATATATACATAATTATGATTCTCCGTGATAGTACTTTAATTATGCACTTGATTTCTGTCACAAATTTGAATTCAAATATCAAATTTGAAAACAAAACAAGGAAAATAGGAACAATAATAAAATAAAATAAAAAAGGAAAAATGCAAAACGGACCAGCCCAGCTACCCTTGACCCTTCCCTCTCTCTCGGCCCAGCTTCAACCTACCCCGCGCCAGCCCATCTTCCCCTCCTGGTGTCGCCTGCATGTGGACCACCTATCTCCCTTGCGTCCGCGCACTTGGGCACTGTCACCGGCGTGTGGGCCCACCTTGCCAGATGCTCCTTCCCCATCCTAACGAACAGCGCTAGATTTCCGCCATGGATGCCGCGGCTTCTGTGCAAATCCCAACCAGATTCCGATTCTTGGAGCATATAAGCCACCTTCCCCCTTACCTTCCCTTCACATCCCCTCCACGCGCAGCCACCGTTGATCACATGGGCGTTTCTTCTATGCGCTCGCCTGAATCACGCCTGGAACCCACAACCAGGGGATTGGACCACCGGCGTCGACGGGGACCAGTCTGGGCGCTTCTCCGAGTCCCCAGGAAGTCGCTCGTGGCGCCGAACGGGTAGAATCTGGGCCATGGTGACTGGGACGACTCGACATGGCGAGGCTGCGGCCGTGGTGCGTCTCGTCGTGGTTAGGCCACTTCGCTGCTCCAACCATTGGTGAGACCCCTCTCTGCAGATTCACCATCTTCCCCTCTAAGTTTAGTGCCGATCAATTTCAAGGTTGGGGCGGTTGGGCGTCGAATTGTGTGAGCTCCGGTGATGTCCTCCGCCGCGGTATGCCCGGCGCTGCCGCCTGGCTGGTATGGATTAGGTGATGGTCCCTGTACCGTCGATCTGGTAATGAGTGGCTACGATTAGAATGCATAAACCCCTTTGGTCTGATTAAACATGGATCGTTGGGATCAGATCCGAGGGCTAAGGCTTTATCATGGTGTGGCGCGTTTCTGTCCGTAGATCATGAACCTTGTGGCAATGGGTGCGTACCGGTTCAGAAGTTGTGTAGTCTAATCTGCACCGTTGCGAGTAGATCCAATGGCCACCGCTCGCTTATACCCCTTCGGTGCGGGCGAGTTTGTAAAAGAAACCCTGAATAATTGGCTAATCAACCCGCGATCCTCGTCAGTTGTAAAGTAATTGCACGATGGCCCAGGAATTTATAGATGGCACCCTGCAGTTTTCTGGATTGATGCGCGCAGTACAGAGGAGTAGGAAACCAAATAAATTCAATTAGAAAATGATTTTTAATGTAAAAATAATTGTAGGAACTTGGGTAAATCTTAGAAAATTTATTTTAACTCCTTTTTAGTCCATTCCAGTTTCTAGAATTTTGTATTAATATTTTCTATTACTCGGTAATACTGTTTTAGCATGAAACCCGTACTAGAATTGTATTACTCAATTAATTTTGTAACAAAGCGCATACGAACTTCGGAAATCCATAACTTCTTCGTTTTAATTACGATATGACCCGTTCTAGTTGCGTTAGCTTCGTATAAATATTTACTATGCAATAACAATAATTATTATACCATGTCTTATTCTTTTATAATTAGGTCTTTATTTAACTTATGTTGGTTAGTCTCGTTAAACTACTTATCATTATAATCTACTAGAATATAATCTATGGTCAATTTATAACTTATATTAAAATTGAGATAATTCTTTATAGAATAACCTCTCATATGATTTATACTAACCAATTTATAATATAGTTTAATATTTAAACCACATAGATTTTCTATAAACCATAACTTTGATCTTAGTAGTTCTCGAAACCCAGGATCTCGTAGCGACGCATATATTATTATTACGTAGTTTATTCTTATGTTTGGTGTGATGTTAATTTTGCCTATCCCATGTTTGTTTGTATTACTACGACTAGTGCGAGGTTACGAGTCACCTGAAGAGCAAGTTGGTACCTGGAATCTCAAGTCCCAGGCAAGTTGTGCCCTTGATCACTTCTTTTTACCCAGCCATGTTCTGATTAATCATAATGATCTGCATAGGTTAATTTTGATGGGACCCAATAGGTTACCCTAGTTTGTCTATCTTTATACCTTGTTTACCACTGAACCTTTTGGGTAGTACTTGCTAGTGCTTTATGTGGTTTTGGGTATGAAGGTACATTATTCATGATCACACTTTTATTATATGTTCATGATAAGATCATTATGTTAAATTGGAACATGGAGCGACCACCCGGGAAAACAGTGCTACCACAAGGGTTTAATGGGACGCCCTTGGCTGATTAATTAGGAAAGCTAGTGGAAGACTACCTTACCCGAAAGGGGCAAGGGCAGTAGGGGAGTGGTCAGTGTAGGGAGGTCCTTGGTTGATTTTGCTGCGATGGCGGTCAGGCAAGAACCCTGCATTGGAGCTTCCTATAAACTGTAGCGGGTTTTCTGAAGCTAGTGGAACTTTGTAAAGGCCTCGTAGTGTTACCCTGCCTCGCCTCCTCGGTAGAGGTGTATGGGAAGTCGCGATCCCTTGGCAGATGGGTAACATGACTTGTGGGTAAAGATGCGCAACCTCTGCAGAGTGTAAAACTGGTATATCAGCCATGCTCATGGTCATGAGCAGCTCGAACCCTCACATGATTAATTTATGGAACTAAATTCAATTTGTTATACGCATTGCATCGCAGGTGATGTTATTACTTTTCTTAATTGGGTTGGTATTCACTTATACTTAGTAACTGCTATTAAAATTTTGACCAACTTTAAAAGAAATGCTCAGCTCTAACCATCCTTTTTGGTAAGCCTTACACTTCACATGAGCTCCCACCTTTGGCGAGTTCATGCACATTATTCCCCACAACTTGTTGAGCGATGAACGTATGTGAGCTCACTCTTGCTATCTCACACCCCCCCACAGGTCAAGAACAGGTACCGCAGGATGATGCGCATGGAGGATGTTGCGATGTGTTCCTGAGAGGTCTAGGTCGTCGTCTCCCAGTCAACTTTGGGTTGCTGGACCGTTGTCTCCTTATAATGTAATTATTTATTTTGTAAAGAACTCCTATTATTTAGTAAATATGTGACATTCGATCCTGTGCCATGATTCATCATATGTGTGAGACTTGGTCCCAGCACACCTGGTGATTATGTTCGCGCCCGGGCTTTGGACCCCTGAAATCCGGGTGTGACAACTGTGCTACACCACATACACCCAGCTATAAATACACCCAGCTACCCTCTCCCTCTCCACACACACTCAACACCCTCAGCCAAGGAAAGCACCCTACCCACTCAGTTACTCCGCTCTTCCGGCTACACGCATAGTGTCGCTTCGCCTCCAGTCCACCCTCCTGGTAAGCACCTTCGCTCCACCACCAGTAATATCACAACACCACATGACACAGATTCTACTCAAGACTCTACCCATCCATATATCGCTATTCTGACCACTATACTAAATATTTGTTGGTATACTTGTTGGTTTGTATGTTTGCTTGTTCATGTTGCATAGTTATCGGAGCGTTCGTGCCGTCTCGTGGAGGCCAGATCTGCAAGTCTACGCGAGGCAGTGGAGCCAGAAGCTAGTTCCGCGAGCTCTCCTTCCCCCTTCGCCGGATAAGCACGGCAAGCTCACTGGATCCCTTTGATGCATAAATTACCTATGATTTTTCAACCACAACCCTCAGCCTGTTATTTTATGCATGATATGATTTTGAGACAAGTTATTATGGCCACCCAGTTGCTTGCCGCAATCAATCCCTAATATATATGTTCCAAATGATTTGAGAAAAGGTGTGAGTTTTTCAAAAGAAAATGCTTTTCAAAATGTGTATGATGAAGGGTTTTCACCCTTATCACCTTGTGAGTGGGATAATTAGGGACTCCCTGGTTTAGGGGAGGGCCTAAGGTGTTGGCTCAGCTGGTTTAGGCGTGAGCAGAAGGATTGTCCCCTCATATAAGGACCGGTTTGTCATCTTCACTACCTGTACTCTTTAATAGTACAACCACTCGAGACTGTGTGGGCAGTCGCTCAATCTGAACTCGTGCGGTCTGACCCCAGGGTTATGAAGGCTGGGGAGCACCGGGAGGATAAGGAGGGGGAAAGTTTTGTCCGGTTTGGACATGGTGGTGGCCTGACTCCTTCTGGATAACCGTTAAGGTTAAGACGTGTGGGGAAAGAAAGAGATTCGGATTCGGGTCTCACTAGCTATGAGATCGCAGAGCCGGACTAGTGGGTAAAGTGTACACCTCTGCGCAGAGTTCAAACCTATTCGAATAGTCTGTGTCCACAGGAATGGACGAGTCTAGTATGGTATGGCAATTAATGTTTTGTTTTCCAAAGAAAAGAGATGCCTTTTGAAAAGTGGTTTTTAAAAGGTCTGGCTGTTGAACCGTGAGCTATGGTGGACGGGAAGTCCAGTAGCTGTTTTTGGAAATGAGAACCAGTGGGAAAATGCTAAGATACTTGGATGGTTTAGTCCAGGGGATTTTTTTATAATACTGAAAAACTTCCTGCTCCTTTTGGAGAGGATGCGCTTTGCGAAAGTACAAAATGCTTTTCAAAACAACCCTGCATAAAATATTGCTGTTTCTGCAAAATATTCTGAGCTCCACATATTCCATGCATTATATCTGATTTCCCCATTCCGCGGGTGAAGGTGGGCTGCTAAGTACGTTTGTACTCACCCTTGCTTATTTGTTGTTTTTCAGAAAAAGGAGATCGGGTAAGAGTTACGACTGTTCCCAACCTTGCATGTGGCTGTTGGACCGCTGATTTGCTTCGCTGCGTATATCGGGCTGCTTCAGCCCCACTCTGATGATATGTCCCGAGTTGTGGACCAACTCTTAAAGTTGTTCGCCACCTTTATAGGTTTGTCTCGTTTAAGCAGATCTGTAATCATCTGATGTATAAATGTGTTTACTAGCCTCCTGGGACTAGTAATTGTATCACATTTGAGTCCCAGAGGATTGGGGACGCTTCAGGTGGTATCGGAGCTGTTAGGTTGGCCGCAGGACGTAACCCTTAGCCTGATCAAAAGTTTTTGAGTCAAAACTATTTTCTTAAAAAAATTCTTGCTCTCATCCCTTCATTTCAAAAATGTTTTCCCCTTTCCTTCTCTCAGAAGTCAGATGGAGGTTCGTTGCCAAACCAGCTTTTGCCAGAATGAAGATGGTTTCCCCAAGTTGCTGAGAGCATGCACAGTTCGCCTCGGAATCAGGAGCCAGCCAGAGTATGATGGTCGTGAATTCGTCGAGCATGGCACAGAGAAGTGTGTCGTGACTGTATACATTGGATCCAGTCCGCGCCATGTGGAATGGAGTGTCACTGCTGCTGGGCACAGATTCAGAGACACCTGCCAAGTCGTCGCTCGCAAGGCATTGAGGGCCCTGTGTCAGATCTATGAAGAAGAAGTGGCCGACACCCCGCTCAGATTCTTTCCGCCCTTTCAGAGAGACTGTCCCGCTTGGATGGCCAGGATGCGTGCATTGGAAGAGCAGCAGCTGCTTGAGGACGACCCCACAGTTGTGTACCTCACTGCATACCTGCTCACCCTTGATACACAGTATGATTTCTTGGCTCGGCACCACCGTCAGATGATTGCCCGAGCAGAAGATGCAGAGAAGCGCAACCGTCAGCTGCATGTGGATCTCACCACAGCTCAAGCCCGTGTAGTTGCCTTGGAAGGTCGTGAAGTCATTGTTGTGGAAGCCCTGAAGCAAGCCAAGGATGAGCACGTCCAGAAGTTGATGGAGGCCTACTTGGTCACCCATAACCAACGTAGAGCCCTGCGGATCCAAGAGCCCGCTTCATCCAACCCTGTTCAACCCATCAAAGCTGAAGATCCCTAGATTCTCGAAGGTCACACAGTCTCTACCAGAGGAGAAAAGAAGGCTTGGGAACTCCTGGAAGGAGCCATAGTCTTGGAAGGAATTCCAGTCTCCCCTCAGGCTATGGATAAGAAAGAGCACCCCGAGTCCTCCCAGGATCCCCCGCCAGAGTTGTTTGAGCCCTTCACCTTGAAGAAGATTCCAGCACCGTCCCGTGAGGTCAAGGAAGAAGCTGCAAGCACCCCACCAGCACCACCGCCCTCTGAGGAGCTACAAGAGCCAGTCTAGCTTCAAGAAGAGTTCGACCGCGTCTTGCCATCTCAGTCGCCGCCAGAAGAAGTCATCAACATCAGCTCCCTCTTGACCCATCCAGGAGATGTCTCAGATTGAAGTTGTGCGCCAGCCTTGCCAGAAGAGAAGCTGCCAGATCTGAGTTAGTTATACCCAGTCCTCTCCGTGCATTGGGTAGTGAAGTTTTTCTTCACTTTGGTAGAGCCCTGCATGTATGAGAGGTAACCGTGTAGCCGCGTGTTTTGAAAAACTCTAATTGTGTTGCCCCCTAGGGCATTTCAAAATGAATTTCGCTTGATGTTTTCCTCCCTTTTGAGTGCATATGTGATGCTTTAACGTTAGTGCTCATAAGTTGCATTTAGCATAGTTCTCAATTCAGGAGCCAAGCAATAGTAGTTATGCTTAGCCCCCAAATCTGAGTAGTTCGTGCTTTGGAAAAACTCTATTCTTCCCCTATTCAAAATATTTGATTTGTTTGTGCTTATCATTGCTGAACTTATGTGTTTTCTTTCTTTTTAAGAAAGGTTTTCTCTAAAAACATAGATCACAAATTAGAGCTAATCCTCACCTTATGCTCCCATTCTCATCTTAACCCATCTCAAGAGAAAAGTGCCTTACCCAAGAAGATACCGGGAAGCTTACCCTTGAAGCCTGGAATAAGCTACAGAGGAACCTATCCAGTCGCTCAATCAAAAGGACCGACCGTGAGAATCAAAGCACTGCCCCTGAGTCAAAGTAAACAGGAAAAGAGGACAGGAGTTATTGCCATACAGAGAGGCAAAGATTCTTGGAACTAGAAACCACAAACATCAGGGTCATCGACCCCACCACTCACCCGTGCCCCCCGCATGCGTGCCCGCCTCCATGCGCACTAGCACCGCCGCCCATACCCCCTTTGCAGCGCACTACCGCCGCCCACCCCCCTTTGCAGCGCACCCACCGCCGCCATCATCGCCGGCAACACCAGGCCCCCCTTCCCCTTGTCGCACCTGCTGCCTCGTGTCACCTACTCCATCACCGCCACTCCGCACCCGAGCACCCACACTCGCCTATAAAACCCCCCCCCCCCCACCAGCCCCCTCAACTCCCAACTCGCTCAAAGCACACTCCAGATAAATCCCCTCTGCCAAATCGCAAGCAACTCCATTTTCCACTCCTGCGCCCCTAAGATCACAATGCTTGGTGATTCTTGGGTTGAAGACT
Organism: Zea luxurians; assembly: GCA_029449295.1. Lineage (NCBI taxonomy): Eukaryota > Viridiplantae > Streptophyta > Magnoliopsida > Poales > Poaceae > Zea > Zea luxurians. The sequence continues at coordinate 80,453,327 of JAOPSE010000003.1, read as the reverse complement.
GTTGCACATGGTTCATAGTCTTTGGTTTCCTCCTCTGTATGATGGTAATACTCATCGATAGAATCCTCCAGTGGGAAGAGCAAAGAGAAAGAAAGAGGCAGTGAAAAGTGAAAAGTGAGAACAGAAAAGAAGATAGTGAAGAGAAGATAAGAAGAAGGTTCTCCCAGAATCAACCCTGTGCCAGTCATCCCTCCGCAGCCTGCTCAAGCAGCAACAGCAGCAAAAGGACCCGTAACACCCTTGTTATGAGGTATTTCAAGGACTTCAAATCCCCAAGATTCAAGAATTCTACCCTCGTTCTTTTTAAGTGGGGTAGTGTTCCAGTAAAGTTCCTGCTATGGAGAAAAAGAAGAAGGCCTGTAGCAAGCTCGTGAAGGACCAGATCATCAAAGCATATAAGTTTCTGGATGAGAAGTGGTCACCCAAGTTCTGTTGATGAAGCACCAGAAGACCAATCAAGGAAGGAATCCATGTGGGAGTTCGCAAGAGAAAGGTTTGCGTGTTGGCATCGTTGCTTCTTCAATAAGCTAGTTGCCAAGCGAAAGCTAGAAGCCTGAGATGATCTTGAGTAGCAAGAATCAGCGTTTGCAATCAGCAGCCGGATGCTCCGCAAGGGCCAGATTTTGTTGAAGTTCCATCTCCTCGAAGAGTTGCAAAGTGAAGATATGTAGCTGAAGTAAAGCTATACCCATAACCCTTCTAAGCCGAATCTCGAGGACGAGATTCCTTTTAAGTGGGGTAGATTTGTAGCATCCCAAAAATTCAAATCCTGAAATTTTCTCAAACTCACCCTAAATTCAAAATGAATTTCAAGTTTCATTTCAAAATGTTTGTTTGCGAGTTGATATCAACAAAAAAATATAGTGGTCTATATTATCTCCAAAATCCTCCTCAAAATATCCTACAAATATTTTCCGAGTGATCCCCCTCAAATTCTTTCCAGAAATACTACCCAGATATTTCCCTAGTGATCCCCTTCAAGTTCTTTCCAGAAATACTGCCCAAATATTCCACCGATATATCTCCAGATATTTTCCTCTTGAGAAATACCTTCAGAATCATTTTTCAAGTCCCTACAAATATTTTCTTCATAACTTTCCTCATGCCCATACGTATACATATGCCTCCAGTGTCATACGGTGAGCTCTACAAGCTAAGTACACTCATACAAGACAAATACATGCTAATCTCCTACTAATCCTCTCATCCTCCCACTAATCCTCTCATCCCTCCCCCTAATCCCCCCACCATGGCTATAAATAGAGGGGCAAGGGCCTCCTCTCATCCCACCCCAAGCCATTTCATGGCAACTCTCTTCCCCCCACACACACACCCACTCCATGTTCCACACAAGCACACACTAGCACAAGGATCGTTCAATCGTTCTTCGATCGTTCGTCCCCTGTTCTTAGTTTGTTCGTTCGTCCGATCGTTCGATCGTTCGTCCGATCGTTCATGGTTCGTTCGTCCAATCGTTCGATCGTTCGTCCGTTCGTTCGTCCAAATAATCTTTTTCCTACTGTTATGCTGCCGAAATTCCGATCGTTCGTTCGTTCGATCTTTCGATCGTTCATCGTTCGTTCATAGTTCCTATTCATCGTTCATCGTTCGTTCATAGTCCCTATTCATCATTCTTCCAGATAATCTTTGTCCTGCCGTTATGCTGCCGAAATTCCGATCGTTCGTTCGTCCGATCATTCGATCGTTCGTCCGTTCGTTCATCCAAATAATCTTTTTCCTACTGTTATGCTGCCGAAATTCCAATCATTCGTTCGTTCGATCATTCGATCGTTCATCGTTCGTTCATAGTTCCTATTCATCGTTCATCGTTCGTTCATAGTCCCTATTCATCGTTCTTCCAGATAATCTTTGTCCTGCCGTTATGCTGCCGAAATTCCGATCATTCGTTCGTCCGATCATTCGATCGTTCGTTCGTTCGTTCATAGTTCCTATTCATCGTTCATCGTTCGTTCATAGTTCCTATTCATCGTTCATCATTCGTTCATACGAACTATTCACCATCACTATTCACCGTTACTATTCATCATTACTATTCACTGACACTATTCACCATCGTTACTATTCAGTGCTACTATTCATCATCGTTACTATTCATCATCGTTACTACTCATCGATGATATTTATGTAACTTTTTTGTCATCACTATTCATCGTTACTATTCATCGATTAGCCGATCACCCCAAATTTCAACTACTCATACATCATGTTGTCCAGTCCACCTAAGACCAGCCAGACCCATATTCCAGTCATACGAACTCCGGTGACTGTGATTTTCCTTCCAGTGGGAACTTCCCATCTGGTCACCCATCCTAGGTTTCTCCAAGTTGAGCATGCTTAACTTTGAGATTCCTTTGAACCAGGCTTCCAAACTCCGATTCCAATAATTCTTGTTTCTAAATTCTTATCGAATTATTCTCTATCCAACCATGTCATCCCTTAAGCATGGTTCATATTCTAGAAAACTCCCAAAATACTCTTGTCCCATATTCTGCCTATAACTCTCCTGTTCATACTAAGTCAGACGATTCATTCGTCACTATTCTCACCAACAGTGAACTTCACTGTGCTACACCACATACACCCAGCTATAAATACACCCAGCTACCCTCTCCCTCTCCACACACACTCAACACCCTCAGCCAAGGAAAGCACCCTACCCACTCAGTTACTCCGCTCTTCCTGCTACACGCATAGTGTCGCTTCGCCTCCAGTCCACCCTCCTGGTAAGCACCTTCGCTCCACCACCAGTAATATCACAACACCACATGACACAGATTCTACTCAAGACTACCCATCCATATATCGCTATTCTGACCACTATACTAAATATTTGTTGGTATACTTGTTGGTTTGTATGTTTGCTTGTTTATGTTGCATAGTTATCAGAGCGTTCGTGTCGTCTTGTGGAGGCCAGATCTGCAAGTCTACGCCAAGCAGTGGAGCCAGAAGCTAGTTCCGCGAGCTCTCCTTCCCCCTTTGCCGGATAAGCACGGCAAGCTCAATGGATCCCTTTGATGCATAAATTACCTATGATTTTTCAACCACAACCCTCAGCCTATTATTTTATGCATGATATGATTTTGAGACAAGTTATTATGGCCACCCAGTCGCTTGCCGCAATCAATCCCTGATATATATGTTCCAAATGATTTGAGAAAAGGTGTGAGTTTTTCAAAAGAAAATGCTTTTCAAAATGTGTATGATGAAGGGTTTTCACCCTTATCACCCTGTGAGTGGGATAATCAGGGACTCCCTGGTTTAGGGGAGGGCCTAAGGTGTTGGCTCAGCTGGTTTATGCGTGAGCAGAAGGATTATCCCCTCATATAAGGATCGGTTTGACATCTTCACTACCTGTACTCTTTAATAGTACAACCACTCGAGACTGTGTGGGCAGTCGCTCAATCTGAACTCGTGCGGTCTGACCCCAGGGTTATGAAGGCTGGGGAGCACTGGGAGGATAAGGAGGGGGAAAGTTTTGTCCGGTTTGGACATGGTGGTGGCCTGACTCCTTCCGGATAACCGTTAAGGTTAAGACGTGCGGGGAAAGAAAGAGATTCGGATTCGGGTCTCACTAGCTATGAGATCGCAGAGCCGAACTAGTGGGTAAAGTGAACACCTCTGCGCAGAGTTCAAACCTATTTGAATAGTCTGTGTCCACAGGAATGGACGAGTCTGGTATGGTATGGCAATTAATGTTTTGTTTTCCAAAAAAAAGAGATGCCTTTTGAAAAGTGGTTTTTAAAAGGTCTGGCTGTTGAACCGTGAGCTATGGTGGACGGGAAGTCTAGTAGCTGTTTTTGGAAATGAGAACCAGTGGGAAAATGCTGAGATACCTGGATGGTTTAGTCCATGGGACTTTGTTATAATACTGAAAAACTTCCTGCTCCTTTTGGAGAGGATGTGCTTTGAGAAAGTACAAAATGCTTTTCAAAACAACCCTGCATAAAATATTGCTGTTTCTGCAAAATATTCTGAGCTCCACATATTCCATGCATTATATCTGATTTCCCCATTCCGCGGGTGAAGGTGGGTTGCTGAGTACGTTTGTACTCACCCTTGCTTATTTGTTGTTTTTCAGAAAAAGGAGATCGGGTAAGAGTTATGACTGTTCCCAACCTTGCCTGTGGCTGTTGGACCGCTGATTTGCTTCACTGCGTATATCGGGCTGCTTCAGCCCCACTCTGATGATATGTCCCAAGTTTTTGACCAACTCTTAAAGTTGTTTGCCACCTTTATAGGTTTGTCTCGTTTAAGCAGATCTGTAATCATCTGATGTATAAATATGTTTACTATCCTCCTGGGACTAGTAATTGTATCACATTTGAGTCCCAGAGGATTGGGGACGCTTCAGCTTTTCTTCATCAAAATGGCGCAGGTGCTGCTTCACGGGTCGGGCTCCAGCTCGGATGTCCAGTGAGTGCTCGGCGACATCCCTCGGTATGCCTAGCACGTTCGAGGGACTCCACGGAAAAACTTTGGCGTTTGCTCGGAGAAAGTCGACGAGCACTGCTTCCTATTTGGGGTCGAGCTTGGAGCCGATCCTGACTTTCTTGCCGGCGTCGTTGCTGGGGTCGAGAGAGACGGACTTGACTGCCTCAGCTGGCTCGAAGTTGCCGGCGTGCCGCTTCGCGTCGGGTGCCTCTTTGGAGAGGCAATCCAGGTCGGCGGTGAGGGCTTCGGACTCGACGAGGGCCTCGGCGTACTCCACGCATTATACGTCGCACTCGTAAGCGTGGTGGTACGTGGGCCCGACGGTGATGACTCTCTTGGGGCCAGGCATCTTAAGCTTGAGGTAAGTGTAGTTGGGGATGGCCATGAACTTGGCGTAGCATGGTCTTCCCAGCACCGCGTGATAGGTCCCTCGGAACCCAACTACCTCGAAGGTGAGGGTTTCCTTTCGGAAGTTGGAGGGAGTTCCGAAACAGACGGGCAAGTCAATCTGTCCGAGGGGCAGGATACGCTTCCCGGGTGCGATCCCATGGAAGGGCGCCGCACCAGCCCGGATCTCGGACCAATCAACCCCCAAGAGCTCCAAGGTCTCGGCGTAGATGATGTTGAGGCTGCTGCCTCCGTCCATGAGGACCTTGGAGAGCCTAACGTTGCCGATGATCGGATCGACGACGAGTGGGTACCTTCCTGGGCTCGGCACGTAGTCGGGGTGGTCGCCTTGGTCGAAGGTGATGGGCTTGTCGGACCAATCTAGGTAGACCGGCGCCGCTACCTTCACCGAGCAGACCTCCCGGCGCTCCTGTTTGCTGTGGCAGAACCTCCAAGTTATTGGGCCCACATGCACGTGTCCTTGTCCCAAAGACCTCAGACGACCATGCATGTGCACCAGATAACTCAACAGGATCTGTCCGATTGCCCCAAGGACATCGGATAAACCACTTTCAACCAGAACCGCGGGATTAAGTAATACAAATCACACACACCAATATTTTTGCAGCGGAAATCTTATTACCAAATTTTACAAGTTACAAAAATTTTACATTATTTTATTGGAGTGATTACAAAAGTATAAGTTTGAAATATATGCTAGCTCAAATGACCATCCTCAATAAGAAGTATAGAAGGGTTACTTAGACTTATAAGAAGGCCGAGCCCACCGGCACTTAACACCATCACAGCAGCACAAGGTTAGAACCTGAAAAACAACAGGGAATAAAACCCTGAGTATGGAATTACTCAGCAAGACTTACCCGATTAAAGAAAAGACTCTCAAGGGTATGCTGGCAAGAGGGAGTCAAGGAGTGGCTTATCAAGAATCAAAGACTCTGTTTTGCAGAAAAGCTTACTATGAGTGGATCCTTAAAATCAATTTTTAATTGTCAGGTTAAGTAAAGTTACCTGCATCTAGAGTTCTTTCTACCCTAGTTCAAACACTTGTCCTGTACTAGCCAATTTCTTAACAAGTCCTTCATCTTTACTGGAGTTCTACGTATAGGTCAGTGACCAAGTCTTCATAACCGCGAAGGTACGACGATCCGAATCGATTATACTCAGCTGAGGATCTCCAATCACACGACATATGTAGCACTTAACCCTTGCATATGTAAACTCGCCACCGGGGTTCTTAAGACCAGATCAGGTTCACGCAAACCGAGAGCACAGATACACCACCGTCCAGCCTCTTGCTACGGAGGGTACACGCTACTCTCGCCACCGCTCCATGCCCATTTCGTGTTATCTTATTCTGGCCTTAGTCTGCCCGAGGCAAGGCTTACCCATGACGAGGCATGTGACCAGTTAAAGGGTCCTCGGTCATCAGGCCTACATCGACACGGTCCTTAATCGACTCAGACGGAGACACTACACTGAGACTCATTTCTCGTGCAAGTCACCCGCCCGGTCTCAGCTTAATCATTTCAACCCAAAGTTTGGTACCTGGCAGAGGTACATCTTTTTCGATGTTGAATCCATCACGGCCATGATGGATCCACCATCAAGTTTTATTTTCGAAAATATCCCACCCACTTTTGCCACATCATCTTTTGTAAAAACAAAACATTTTGTTTTTCTAAAGCAAGGCTAAGCATCAAAAATCTTTTGTAAAACGGTGATCAAGGAAGGTAATCAAATTCAAGGAAGGTAATGCAGGAATTGTTTTAGCAATCAACTCCTATCACCTAATGCATCAAGCAAGTGAAAAAGGTTTTTAAAACACAAGGAGGTGGCAAATGCACCGGGGCTTGCCTGAGTAACACTAGGTTAGTGTTGTTAAGTGGCGACCACTTGGCGATCATCCTTGTCCTAGCACTAGATCGGGCAGGTTCGTCCATCAGCATTATCCTGCGGATTTGCCCGTGCTTGGGGTTGACTTGGCTTGTCTTCCGCATCGCGCAATAAATAAGTGTACCTAAATGATTTGCATAATGCACATGAATGCATATAAACAGGAATATTATAAACCTAAATAGTGCTACGCGATAGCGAATTTAAACACCTAGCGGCGAGGCGTTGTACAAGTTTATACGATAATACTGGTTATCGACCTACGACTAAGCGCAATAATTACGCTTCTCTAGATTAACTAAAACTAACACAAACATCATGAAACACAAACTATACACATTTAATACAGTTAGCCTAAACATAACTTATCAGCTAATTATTTATCTTCTAAACTTATCTCTCGTTTTATAGATTATACTACATCGCTCATAAAGAACTAATTTAATTTTATTTCTCTCCTCACATATTTTACATATCAACAATTAATTAAATATTTCTTTATCGTAAATATACATACATCTATAGAAGTGATTAAAATATTTTATCATTACACAGGCTTACTCATATTCTACTCGGTACACTAATTGAGCTGATTGACCGAAATAGCGAAATAATTCGCTATAACTGAACCTGGCTCGATAATCGCAAGAACTGCGAAGTCGACGAGAGTTTCGTGACTTACGCAATTTATCGAGCACCTTAATGAGTATCGCACTAGCACATTAATTTATTCAACAATCGAACTATTCTGAATAATTTATCAGCTTACCGTTTCAGCAGCTGACTCGAAGCCGCAAGATCGGTAGTGATTTTCCAATCCAGGCAATATGTCGAGCGCTTGGGGAATATCGTGCTGCTAGCTTCGTCTTCACCCGACGCACAGAACGATGACGGGATTATGTCTGGAGCGAGCTGGCGAGGTGGGGTTGAGCAGGGGATGACAGAAGGGAGGGCGACATAAGAGCGAGCTGGATATCGACGGCGAATTCGCGAAGATGGGGATCCGGTCGAGCTTGTGTAGGTAGAGGTGGTGTCCGGGCCTATACGTGATGACGGTCAGCACAGGCGAGGTGTGGCATCTAGCGACCAGAGCCAGGAAACGACGTCCACGAGCTAGAGCAGATTGTGCCTAACTATGGACGGCGCGAGGGCGAGGCGACTGAACGACGACGACAAGATAAAGAAAACGGGGCGCGCCGTGGACGAACAGGGAGCTGAGTATTGAGAGGTGCTGACCGACAGCCAGACCGAGGCGATGGCGCGACAGCACCACAAACGACGCGATCTTCGGCCATCAGCAAGCGCAGTATCGACGACGAGGATCCACCGACCACAAACACCTACACTACACGCGATGGTGGCCGATCCAGGGATGCGCAGGGAGACGACCGAGCTAGGCACCGAGGAAGAAAGCCAGGGCGCACAGAGGCTCACTTGTAGGGAGATCGACGAGCCGGAGACGATAGAGCAGAGGGCACCGGTGTCCATGGCAGAACAGGAGCTGAGGCGAGCTGCGCGCAGGGAGACTCGCGCGCACAGGGAAGAACGGCTGGGTGCCGAGCCAGGGACGCGCACGCGGCACCAAGGAGCAGTGGAGAACGCCATGGGAGAGGGAGAAAGAAATAAGCAGGGTGCAACAAGGAATAGCACCGGCGCGCGCAGGAGACTCCATGGGCTGTTCGGCTAGGAGCTTCTGGACGAGCTGCGCGCGGTAGAAAGAAACAGAGGGGCGGCGCTAGGAGATCCGGCCGAGCAGAGCACAAAGCTTATAGCGCGTGCAGAGGAGCTGTGGGAACAAAGCTCCGGTCGAGCGCCATGGGGCTTCGGCAGGGGAGAGTCGGGGGAAGCAAGCAGCGGGATGTCACGGCCGATACCTAAGCACATCCACGACGGAGGAGACAGGAGGCAGGATGTGGGTGTGTGCGTGTGTAATGTTTGAATTGATTGTAACAGAGTTGGGAGTGGGCCGCGACAGCGTACGTGAGTGGGCTGTGGACGAGACCGTTTGGGCGCTTATATAGGCTGTCGAGATGTAACCAAAGGACATCGAAATATTAATAGAAGACAATTGTCTCATACCTGTTTCGTTTGCCAAGTTCTGGCGGCGATCAGAGCTCACGTCCCGGCGTCTGCGCACACCGGTGGCCAGGGGCCATCACAGTGGTATCAAAGGTATCGGTCCTCAACGGCGTGCGGAACGAAGCGCGTCTCCTCGGCGACGTCCTGTTTCGGCGACGTTTAAGCCTCGACGACAAGGACCTTCGCGCGCAAGGTTCCTTCACCGACTCTCAGTGTTCGGCGTCGTGTCTTCACTTCTCGGCGACCTTCGACGGACGGCCGACTTGGTGTTCCTGGCAGCGCAGCGGAAGCGTGGTGGTGGCAGTGATTTGCTTCTGGGAGAAGATGAGGGAGATGTTGGACAGGTCGGGAGATAGACTAGAGGTGATGTCGTCGGAGAAAAGGACGAAGGGGACACTCGAGTGGTTCAACGCTACCACAGGTTCTGGATTCATCACTACAGTCGACCACGGTGAGTTCCTGTATTTTCTACAGCCGTCCCTAAAGTCCCACGAGCTCTCAGGTGACCACAACCTTAAGGTCGGTGAGGCAGTCGAGTTCAGCATCATGGGGGACAGGTATGGCTATCTTCGGGCCTTTGACATTTCGGCTCTTGGAGGTGGCGTGCTCTCTGGTGGTTTTGATGTCTCTACCAGTTGGAACAACAACCTGGGTTGGGCTATTGATAACAACGACGACGACTATGGTGACCACAACTGCGTTCCAGTTCTGTTTGAAAGTATGGACCCTCCAGTGTTTGATGAAATGTCTCAACCCTACAGTGAGGTGGGTGGTGCTGTTCTGATGTTCTCTGAAGGTTCAGTGTTTGATGAAATGTCTCACCCCTGCAGTGAGGTGGGTGGTGTTGTTCCGATGTTCCCTGAAGGTTCAGTGTTTGATGAAATGCCGATGGAGTGTGTGATTTGGGATGAGGAATCCGGGCATGAAAGTGGGGTGAATCTCGAAGGGAAGGGTGACCAGACGCACAACAATTGCGAACAGGATGTTGTACATGATGCTCTTTGGATGTTGGTTGGAATGTCCCATCAGGCCACTATACAACCGGTGTTCAATGTAGTGGGTCTTACGGTGGCATGGGATGAGGAGATGCAATCTGAAACTCACATGCATGAAGGTTTACTGAAGCAGCTTGCTCAAGGCGAAGAAGATTTAGAAGAATCAACTAGCAAGGATGCTGATGTTGAAGATGATGCCTATAGGCCTAACCCATCGAGTGAGGCAACTACAGTGGTTATGAATGGTGGAAGCATGGAGGAGATTCCTCCTGCTGGTGCGGGCAATGTGTTTGAGGATAATCCTGAGAAGGAGCAGAATGTTGTCGTTGTCGATGAAGTGGAAGAAGTTGGCACAAAAGCTAGAAATGTTGATGCTACTAGTGCTGGTGGTATCCTCTCTCTAGAATTAGCTCCAGAATCAATCAATGAAATTAATGGTGCAGGTGAGATTGTAGGCGCCATTGAGGTGGATGATCATGAAGAAGAGGTTACTGGTAGTGACATACTTGAGGCTATGACAGATGATGAGAATGAGGTTGGTAATGATTCTAAGGATGATGATGATGAAGGGGAGGAGAAAGGATCTGATTATGTCGCCCTGGTAGTTCTTCTGAAAGTGGCGGTTGATGGATCCTCAGATGGGGATAACACAGTTGTTTCACAAGATGGTTCTAGAATATTCACCATAGAACGATGTCTTGGTTCACCAGTCCCTTATGTGAGGCCGACTGCGCCTCGCCAACCTGCTCGGTCAAATCTGTCCAGCCCTTCAAAGCTCGCAGCTACAGCTTATCCTACAGAAGAGATGGCAGGTGACGAGCTGGAGCTTGGACTCATGCAGCAGATGGCAGTTTCATCCAGGGGCAAGCTTCTTGTAGCATTTGCATATGATGGTCGTCTTCTCAAGATTTCCAATGATTTCTCCAGTACCATATTCCAGTATGAGTACGATTCTGCATTGCCACCAGAGCAAATCGTTTGGGGTGGACTAGACAGTGTAACCATCTACTGGCATGAGGTGTTGTTGATGATTGGTCCAAATGGAGATTCTGTGGAATACAATTATAATGAACCCCCAAAACTGATTTCTAAGTGCGATGGTGTAAGAATCCTCTCCAACTCAAGTATGGAATTTCTACACCGAGTCTCAGATTTTACTACATCATTTGTTGGCATTGGAAGCATGTCCCTAGCAACATTACTGTACGATGTTTGTGATCACTATGACATTCAGAGCAAAGGCAGTGTTCGATATGGGATGACTGAACTGACACAATGGTGGCTCAATGCTTTTAGTTTAGGAAACAGTGGCATGGCAGTTAAGTCACAGCCAAACATTCAAAGGAACTCCATGAACAGATTAAGGGGATTATCGTTCATACTGGTGTACGATAAAGGCAAGGAGAATATAGTGGCTGATACATTTTCACAAGGGGGTTCACTTATGGCTAGGTATGGTGACCTTGCTGTTCAAATAGATATACCTAACTCTGTTGTGACTAATTCCTATGCTCTGGATATGTTGCCAATAGTGACCACCCACAGTCCACATGGGGTGGTGTACTCAGTTCAGTGGGGCAAAGTTATAAGGCTCCATCAGTTTGGGAAGCAGTGTTTAGTTTCTGAGCAAGCGAAAGAAGAGCAGCAGGTTTTTGGTGGGTTCTGGCATTTGTTTTCAGTGCTACAGGGGGTCTGGGAGGGCCTAAAGTCAGGTTTTCTTGAGGATTTTTCCATACCTGAAGGCTGTGATTTTATTATGCTGCTTCAGTGTGTTGCCCAGGACCATCTTCCACGGTGGAAAACCTTGCCGCCATTGGCTGAACTGTGGTACTGCCCTGATAAGAATGCTAGCAACCCAGAAGCATCAAAACTCTTCAAAGAAGTTGCATATTCTTATAGCATCTTGTCAGATCCAGAGAAACGAAGGCAGTATGATAATGCTGATTTTGGGGCGTTAGAAAATGAAGGAATGGATATGGAAATTGAATTGTCCAATCTTGGAACTGTGAACAAATGTCTGCAGTATTTTTTTTTTGCAAACTTGGTGTTCCTATCAAGACCACATTATTTTCTACTGTGCTGGAAAAGGCCATGAATGATACGGTGAGACTACTCCCTGTTGGAACATCAGCTAGGGGAAAGGTTGATGCAATGTGCTCATTTTTTGGCGTACCAATAAATGAAGAACAAGCTCATTCTGGAATGGAAGATAGTCAAAAGACTGGCAAGCTCACATCGGCAGGCATGTATTTCTTGCATATTCAGGGATGGTTGTTTGGACTAAAAAAATTGCTAGGGCTCAGTGGCACTACAATGCAGCCAAGACCTTTTTTTTTGCCTTGCTTGGGGACAAGCAAGTTTTGGCGAGGGGGCATATGTCACGGCCGATACCTAAGCACATCCACGACGGAGGAGACAGTAGGCAGGATGTGGGTGTGTGTGTGTAATGTTTGAATTGATTGTAACAGAGTTGGGAGTGGGCCGCGACAGCGTACGTGAGTGGGCTGTGGACGAGACCGTTTGGGCGCTTATATAGGCTGTCGGGATGTAACCAAAGGACATCGAAATATTAATAGAAGACAATTGTCTCATACCTGTTTCGTTTGCCAAGTTCTGGCGGCGATCAGAGCTCACGTCCCAGCGTCTGCGCACACCGGTGGCCAGGGGCCATCACACGGGAGCGCGCGCGGGGAGACCAGAGAGCGAGTAGAGCGCTGGGGGAAAGAGGAAACGTGGCAGCCATCACCGGCAGAGGAAGCTCCGGCGAGGGAGATCCGAGCTGTGACCGCGATAGAGAGGACCAAGGAGGAGCGTCGGCGAACTGCAGTGGGCGGCGTCCAGCAGGGGAGCGAGCGTGGAGGGAGCGCAGCTTGTGAGGGAGATCAGGGGATGGAAGCCAGCCACCATGGCAGCAGGAGGCGGTGACGGAGTGGAGAGGAGCGTGCCTGCGTAGCTTGGAGACAGCGTGAGAAGCAACGAGAGAAATAATCTGCTCTAGAGCTTGCGCAGTGCGAGCGGATGAGAACGACGCCAAGAAATATCCAACGAAGAAGATAAGCCTGAAGAAAAATCTACACAAGGAAGATAGATACGCACATAGGGAGATATTCTCTACGATGAACAGAAGAAATCCAAGTACGGTATCAGGGACGGTGGAAGTATTTATAGAAGGATTTTTTTCATTTTAATCTTTTCTTCTTTCTTTCTTAAAGAATACTGGTACTAGGATTAGAGTTTGAGTGAATTCTAAATGGACTGAATATCAGATATTTATATCCGCAGTTTTAAAGCTGGCAAGAAATATACGGACCGAATTAAACATATTTCGGCTTTGGTATTTTAATTTACGACTGATTTCGTTGAAGTTAACCGATTAGAAATTATTCGAGTCCGGCTTCTCGATTTTAATTTGCTCTGCATGATTCGACCGAAATCAGCCGAAACCAGAGCCGCTAATGTATACGCGATTTTTGTCGTCGAAACAGCGTGCTGAAGAATTAATTGGATTATAACCTCACGAACGATTTTTCTCAGATAACACGCGATACAAATTATTTTGCCCCGACATTTTAGTTGTTGAGCCCAAATTAATTTGTTCGGGATAAAAATTCGTCCAAGTGGTTCGGACTTCCGAATTCACATTCGCGCGAGCGATGAATTTTAAATAATCACCGGACGCACCAATTTTCGGAACGACGATGTCCCGAACATCACTAAAATTTTGGAAGTGCCCGAACAGATGAAAATAAAAAATGACGTCGCACTCGCGACAGACGAAACAGATGCGATATAAAAATCGAGCTAGGCGAAGATGATTAAAACTTAGTGTCTGTTTTATCCACTGATATCACGTGCTCAAATCCGTACTCGTTGTCGAGCGGAATATAAACACCAGGGGTGTTACAGCCCTCCCCTCTTAAAAGAATCTCGTCCCGAGATTCGGAGCGAAAGACTTCTAAGGATAGAGAAGCATGTAACCCATGTCCATATCAGCGATAACCCAGCAAAGGCGAGTGTCTCAGGATGTTGTTTCTCTAGTGGACATAGCATGTATTGCCTTAGGCCAATTTAGAGATGTCCAACAATAAGGGCGATGTCTGCCAGAAGAACACATAAGGTTCCATGTGTGCAGTTTGCTTTTTTTGATGACACTCTACTATTTGAGTCTGTTGAGCAAGCGGTGGATATGCGACTTTATCCAAACAGAATCAGATGCAACCTCTTGGTTAAAACACACAGAAAGAGGTTTACCAACAAGTGGTTACATGAAATTCATAGCACAGGGGACGGGTGTGGATGTCGAATACTGTCGCGGTTAACATGTGGTTAACCCGAGAATTCAAGTCCACGAAAGATGGTATAGATTCTAGAGAATCACCAGCGGAGGGGTCTGTAGATATGGACTTTACAACCAGTCCATTTTATCCAGCACTAGTCACGGTTCGACTTGATTACACATGCTGGAAAAGCACACGTGAAGCAATCAAGGCATGACTAGAGCGATAACTAGGTGGTTATTGGTTGGCTTAACTTAACTTTTGTGAGTACTTTCTTTAGAGTGGGTTAGACCAAAGTGAGTTCAGGCAAATCGATAAAACGATCTCTAAACTCAACCTTTGTTTCAAATGCAGTTACAAGTTAGTCAAAACCAACTTGTTGAACTACTTTTAACATTGAGCAAGTCCTCTCAGTACTATCGGTAAGCCAAGGGTTGAGAGTTCACATTTGCTAACAGGAAATCCTGCACTTGGTTAGAAATCTATTTGGTCATGTTGTTCATCCGTTTCTTCCATGAGGGAGGAACTGGCTTGTTTTGGGAATATATGGGTTAAATAAGAGAGCGAATGAACAAACTCATGCATCTCAGCAGCAGGGGAAACAAATCTCCATTTTGAGAGCTAATCAGTTGTCTTCCAACACTAAAAAGCTCCAAGGCTTCACCTTTACAAAGGATGTAAAGGGAACGTGTATGTGTGAAGTCACCATCAAAGTCAAAGTAAAGAGACCACACATGAAAATGGTATGCCCCTTTTGATCCAACAGAGATGACAGATGTTGCTTGATCACTTCACAAACAACATAGAAATCGTTTCAAGGAAGGAGTCCACGGAAGATCACACATCGGTGTAGTTCCACAATGGATCATGCCTAGAGACTTCGACACTAGCATGCGCCAAGCAGCAGAATCCTGTGTGCACATTCACAGGAGGCTCTCAGTTTCGTCATAGTACCATAAGTCGTTAATCGAGACGCCATTATCGAACTGGCACCAATAATGAATCTCGCGTAGTAAGAATAATTTGCGCAAAGATAACATATCGATATAGTCTAATAATGGATTATGACTACTAACGGTGATACCAGCGGATGCCAAGTAGCGCAACCATGTGTGTGCATCCACAGGAGGCCCTCGGTTTCATCGTGGTGCCATCGGTTTTAGTCATAACACCATTGCCAGACGTAACCAATAAGAAATCTCGCATGACACCAATGGAATGAACAAAGGTGACAATATACAAAGAAATACTCCACCTGTAAAAAATGGTTACAAGTAGAGACCAAATAGATCATGGCCCGATGAAATGAACAAGGTATGGCCATAACCTAAACTTGTTAATGAAGGGAGTACGATGGGAGACTGTTAATTCAGCCACAAGCATATTTCTATGCACATCGTAGAGATTACAAGGCCAAAGATTAAGTTGATATGCCTCCGATAGATAGGGGGAAACCAAAGGCATCAATTTCAAGAAAATACTCGGGCAGGTCTTTTCTACGTTAGGTTGATAAAGCAACATGGCAATCCTTAAGAACAGGCAAACTAGATAAGGTATATCAGCTTGCACCAACTGAATGAGGATATGGTTTAGGATGGGGACATGACTCGAGATTCTTGTTTCAAGTCTGGGTACACTTTAGGTCCAACAAAGAAATTATCTAGGCATTTATTCTTATGTGTTTGGTCCTGGAGTGATAACAGAAAACTTGAATTTTGGGTTTAGACAAACAGTTCACCAATATTCTACCGGCACATCAAGCACAAGGGCAAACACATATACACCTAAACATATTATCTAAAGAACGGAGGACAGCTATTTCATTGAAGTCCATACTACAGCTTACACCACATTATCTACAATCAATGGTTACTGGAATAAAGATAAGAGAAGCATCTTGGGTGTATAGGTGACAAACATGATGCAACAATCAGGATGCATGCTCGTCCTATACGTCCTCACGAGTTTTGCCAACATACTGTGGCGATAGCATTTTATCTCGGTGGCATACTTACGACTCTCACGGTATTTTGCTAGTCATCAGCTACACATACGTTTTCGAGGTTAGTGTACCTGCAGAAAAATCCATCACATCCCAATTTCCCAATGATGCAGTTCACACATGACAGTTTATCACAGTTTATACTCCATATATTGCTATATGGAGGCCAGCTCATCATTAAGCGCCGAGCCACGCATAGGCGCCGTTGCCACACTTTAACCATAGGGCAACTCATTATGGTAACTCACCTTCTTACCTGAGCGTAGGTGCGTCGTTACAAGTACAATACACTTCTCAGTATTCCCATGTCTGTATACTCATACACATCCATGGGGTACTGAATTCCCAGAAAAGTAAATACTCCACATCGCAGTCTTCATATATACATATGTAGAACATGTATATAATCGGATGCCACATTTAAACACTCCCCTAGACCGACATTTGTTCGGTCATTCTCTCACAACTCACCTTACCTTAAGTGTCGATCCATTCAAAACTGAATGGCCTAAAAAATAACAATACACATGTATGCAATACCCCCGGTTGTGGGTTAGTGGTTTTAAACTAAGCCACCTGATAGTCGTTAACTTAGGGCTTAACAGAGGAGGTCGCTAGCATTATAGTTTTTCAAAAACTGTTTTTCAAAGCCAAACAATGTGTTTAGTTGAAAATAGGTTTTTGGAAACCAAAACTTTTGTTTTGAAAATACGTATGTGACCGTAGATACTTAATCTAGCTCTGATACCAGCCTGTGGCAGAACCTCCAAGTTATTGGGCCCACATGCACGTGTCCTTGTCCCAAAGACCTCAGACGACCATGCATGTGCACCAGATAACTCAACAGGATCTGTCCGATTGCCCCAAGGACATCGGATAAACCACTTTCAACCAGAACCGCGGGATTAAGTAATACAAATCACACACACCAATATTTTTGCAGCGGAAATCTTATTACCAAATTTTACAAGTTACAAAAATTTTACATTATTTTATTGGAGTGATTACAAAAGTATAAGTTTGAAATATATGCTAGCTCAAATGACCATCCTCAATAAGAAGTATAGAAGGGTTACTTAGACTTATAAGAAGGCCGAGCCCACCGGCACTTAACACCATCACAGCAGCACAAGGTTAGAACCTGAAAAACAACAGGGAATAAAACCCTGAGTATGGAATTACTCAGCAAGACTTACCCGATTAAAGAAAAGACTCTCAAGGGTATGCTGGCTAGAGGGAGTCAAGGAGTGGCTTATCAAGAATCAAAGACTCTCTTTTGCAGAAAAGCTTACTATGAGTGGATCCTTAAAATCAATTTTTAATTGTCAGGTTAAGTAAAGTTACCTGCATCTAGAGTTCTTTCTACCCTAGTTCAAACACTTGTCCTGTACTAGCCAATTTCTTAACAAGTCCTTCATCTTTACTGGAGTTCTACGTATAGGTCAGTGACCAAGTCTTCATAACCGCGAAGGTACGGCGATCCGAATCGATTATACTCAGCTGAGGATCTCCAATCACACGACATATGTAGCACTTAACCCTTGCATATGTCAACCCGCCACCAGAGTTCTTAAGATCAGATCAGGTTCACGCAAACCGAGAGCACAGATACACCACCGTCCAGCCTCTTGCTACGGAGGGTACACGCTACTCTCACCACCGCTCCACGCCCATTTCGTGTTATCTTATTCTGGCCTTAGTCTGCCCGAGGCAAGGCTTACCCATGACGAGGCATGTGACCAATTAAAGGGTCCTCGGTCATCAGGCCTACATCGACACGGTCCTTAATCGACTTAGACGGAGACACTACACCGAGACTCCTTTCTCGTGCAAGTCACCCGCCCGGTCTCAGCTTAATCATTTCAACCCAAAGTTTGGTACCTGGCAGAGGTACATCTTTTCCGATGTTGAATCCATCACGGCCATGATGGATCCACCATCAAGTTTTATTTTCGAAAACATCCCACCCACTTTTGCCACATCATCTTTTGTAAAAACAAAACATTTTGTTTTTCTAAAGCAAGGCTAAGCATCAAAAATCTTTTGTAAAACGGTGATCAAGGAAGGTAATCAAATTCAGGGAAGGTAATGCAGGAATTGTTTTAGCAATCAACTCCTATCACCTAATGCATCAAGCAAGTGAAAAAGGGTTTTAAAACACAAGGAGGTTGCAAATGCACCGGGGCTTGCCTGAGTAACACTAGGTTAGTGTTGTTAAGTGGCGACCACTTGGCGATCATCCTTGTCCTAGCACTAGATCGGGCAGGTTCGTCCATCAGCATTATCCTGCGGATTTGCCCGCGCTTGGGGTTGACTTGGCTTGTCTTCCGCATCACGCGATAAATAAGCGTACCTAAATGATTTGCATAATGCACATGAATGCATATAAACGGGAATATTATAAACCTAAATAGTGCTACGCGATAGCGAATTTAATCACCTAGCGGCGAGGCATTGTACAAGTTTATACGATAATACTGGTTATCGACCTACAACTAAGCGCAATAATTACGCTTCTCTAGATTAACTAAAACTAACACAAACATCATGAAACACAAACTATACACATTTAATACAGTTAGCCTAAACATAACTTATCAGCTAATTGTTTATCTTCTAAACTTATCTGTCGTTTTATAGATTATACTACATCACTCATAAAGAACTAATTTAATTTTATTTCTCTCCTCACATATTTTACATATCAACAATTAATTAAATATTTCTTTATCGTAAATATACATACATCTATAGAAGTGATTAAAATATTTTATCATTACACAGGCCTACTCATATTCTACTCGGTACACTGATTTAGCTGATTGACCGAAATAGCGAAATAATTCGCTATAACTGAACCTGGCTCGATAATCGCAAGAACTGTGAAGTCGACGAGAGTTTCGTGACTTACACAATTTATCGAGCACCTTAATGAGTATCGCACTAGCACATTAATTTATTCAATAATCGAACTATTCTGAATAATTTATCAGCTTACCGTTTCAGCAGCTGACTCGAAGCCGCAAGATCAGTAGTGATTTTCCGATCCAGGCAATATGTCGAGCGCTTGGGGAATATCGTGCTGCTAGCTTTGTCTTCACCCAATGCATAGAACGATGACGGGATTATGTCTAGAGCGAGCTGGCGAGGTGGGGTTGAACAGGGGATGACAGAAGGGAGGGCGACATAAGAGCGAGCTGGATATCGACGGCGAATTCGCGAAGATGGGGATCTGATCGAGCTCGTGTAGGTAGAGGTGGTGTCCGAGCCTATACGTGATGACGGTCAGCACAGGCGAGGTGCAGCATCTAGCGACCAGAGCCAGGATACGACGTCCACGAGCTAGAGTAGATTGTGCCTAACTATGGACGGTGCGAGGGCGAGGCGACTGAACGACGACGACAAGATAAAGAAAATGGGGCGCGCCGTGGACGAACAGGGAGCTGAGTATTGAGAGGTCCTGGCCGACGGCCAGACCGAGGCGATGGCGCGACAGCACCACAAACGACGCGAGCTTCGGCCATCAGCAAGCGCATTATCGACGACGAGGATCCACCGACCGCAAACACCTACACTACACGCGATGCTGGCCGATCCAGGGATGCGTAGGGAGAAGACTGAGCTGGGCACCGAGGAAGAAAGCCAGGGCGCGTAGAGGCTCACGCGCAGGGAGATCGACGAGCCGAAGACGATAGAGCAGAGGGCACCGGCGTCCATGGCAGAACAGGAGCTGAGGCGAGCTGCACGCAAGGAGACTCGCGCGCACAAGGAAGAACGGCTGGGTGCCGAGCCAGGGACGCGCACGCGGCACCAAGGAGCAGTGGAGAACGCCATGGGAGAGGGAGAAAGAAATAAGCAGGGTGCGGCAAGGAATAGCATCGGCGCGCGTAGGAGACTCCATGGGCTGTTCGGCTGGGAACTTCTGGACGAGCTACGCGTGGTAGAAAGAAACAGAGGGGCGGCGCTAGGAGATCCGGCCGAGCAGAGCACAAAGCTTACAGCGCGTGCAGAGGAGCTGTGGGAACAAAGCTCCGGCCGAGCGCCATGGGGCTTCGGCAGGGGAGAGTCGGGGGAAGCAAGCAGCGGGAGCGCGCGCGGGGAGACCAGAGAGCGAGTAGAGCGCTGGGGGAAAGAGGAAACGTGGCAGCCATCACCGGCAGAGGAAGCTCCGGTGAGGAAGATCCGAGCTGTGGCCGCGACAGAGAGGACCAAGGAGGAGCGCCAGCGAACTACAGTGGGCGGCGTCCAGCAGGGGAGCGAGCGTGGAGGGAGCGCAGCTTGCGAGGGAGATCAGGGGATGGATGCCAGCCACCATGGTAGCAGGAGGCGGTGACGGAGTGGAGCAGGAGCGTGCCTGCGTAGCTTGGAGACAGCGTGAGAAGCAACAAGAGAAATAATCTGCTCTAGAGCTTGCGCAGTGTGAGCGGATGAGAACGACGCCAAGAAATATCCAACGAAGAAGATAAGCCTAAAGAAAAATCTACGCAAGGAAGATAGATACGCACATAGGGAGATATTCTCTACGATGAACAGAAGAAATCCAAGTACAGTATCAGGGACGGTGGAAGTATTTAGAGAAGGATTTTTCCATTTTAATCTTTTCTTCTTTCTTTCACTACTACAGCATACCTCTACACAGGCGGTTTGGTTCGCCTCTACACAGGCGGTTCCAGGAACCGCTTGTGGTGCACCGCCTGTGATGTAAAACAACATCACAGGCGGTCAATCAAAAACCGCCTGTGAAAAACACAGATTACAGGCGGTCCAGTTCAAAGGAACCGCCTGTGATAGACACACATCACAGGCGGTTTCTTATCCTAGCCGCCTGTGATAGACACACATCACAGGCGGTTTTTTATATAAGTCCGACTGCATACAATATAAATCACAAACGGTTTTCATTATACAGATTCATATATACAGAATTTTCAAACACAGAATATACACAGATTTCATACACAGATTATACACAGATTCACACAGATTGCATACACAGATTTCATACACATATTACAAGTTCCATAACAGGTATAATA
This sequence comes from Zea luxurians, assembly GCA_029449295.1. Taxonomy (NCBI): domain Eukaryota; kingdom Viridiplantae; phylum Streptophyta; class Magnoliopsida; order Poales; family Poaceae; genus Zea; species Zea luxurians. The sequence continues at coordinate 80,432,185 of JAOPSE010000003.1, read as the reverse complement.
CACAGATTCATCCACATATCAAGTTCCATCGTCATACACATATTTATACACATATCAAGTTCCATATACAACTAAACATCTCAAAGTTCCATAGACAACTAAACATCTAAAGTTCCTAACTAAAGACCTAAACACTGTGTGATATTGTGTACAAACTTAGTTCTGGGAATTTTTGCAAATTTCCATTTGTATTGTAGAATAGCCCTTGTTGATGAAGAACTTCACGGCGCATAAAGTAAAGCAAGTCTCTTACAACCTTAGCAACGCCGACGGAAACCATATCTCTTTCTAATCATTCAGCATTGATCTTGGATTTAGGAACCTGCAATGAAAGCAAAGAGCAAGCGGTGCTAAGAGTAATGTGATGAGCAACAATATAACATAAAAATTGCAACATAGACAATGATAGCGAACTTACATCCTCACGATTGACCATGTAATGGAAGGTGACACGACACCATTCGCATACATAATAACTGCACAGGACAGTACCCGGAGGTTGTTTGTCACCATATGGAAATAATGATATTGACAAATTAGGCTTGTCCTCTGGATGTTCGCCGCCAAGATCTTTCCAATAAAAACGGTATGCACTGCATATAAGAATAGCATTGTGAGATTAAGAATACATTTGTTAAGTTGTAATAAGTACAAGTGTGCAATAATAATCATACTTCTCTAAAATCTTCAAGAAGTCATTATACGTAGCCTTTTCCATTCTCAGTGAGTCGAAGACCACGACTTTACCATCCTTTGGAAAGATCATGATACAAATGTAGTGGTCACTATATAGACATAGACGAAAACACATGTTAAGATCACGATTGCCATAATTTATAGTTCAAAATTAAACCATGTCGATAACTTACTTAAAGTGGTGCGGAGCTATTATTAAGTCCTTGCCATGTTGTACATGATTATACATGGCTCGTCCAATGTATGCCGCCATTACCTTCATTTTGTTTCTCTGCTTCTGTTTGACGGCTTTCTCAAATTCAGCATCGTCCAAGTCTTTGTATTCTTCTCCATGCCTCTGAGCAACTACTTTGTAGCGAGCTTGGGATATCATCAACGGGTCAAGAAACCCTGTCTTAAGTTGTTTCTTCTTATCATCCATGTATTGCATCCTACGTGTAATAGTGTTAATCGTTAGACTCTCGTTTATGTGTGCGTGTACAAAACTAACAAATATGAAAGTTTAGTGGTACTTACAAGCAAAAGAGGGTTAAGTAGTTGGTTTCCATCCTTTGTCGGTGGTACAACGACCAGAGATCGTCAAAGAATAAATGCCGCACAGGATCTATATGATCATTGCTCCAAAATGCATCTTCTGGCACAACAAATGTGAAGTCCTCGAGTTTGTATTTGTTGCTAGCCACCATGTACCACTCATGCATTCTAATCTCCGGAGTCGACAACTTAGAAAGTTGCACCGTCGTCAAGAACGGCCTCCCATTCACAAATTTTGGAGGAACATCCTCCTTGTATACCGAGATATTGGTTTTAAGACGTAATGATTCTCGAGTATGAATCATTCCATCTTCTTCCCATACTTCGAAATTGTCTATTTGGGACCGTGTGCCTACTCCATGAGATGCTGATTCCGCTTTTGATTGATTTGTCATAACTCTCTGTAATTTATGCAGGTAGCGTGCCACTGATTCTGACGGTTTCTTGACATCGTCAGTGGCGATTCGCTTATGAATTTTCTTTGAAATAGTTGGCCCTTCAACATTGGTGCCAACCTTTGGTTCCTTTTTGATGTTGACGTCAACATTCTGAGGAACAATTTTGTCTACGTCCCCCTCGTTGAGTTCCTTCGCAAGAGGCGATATGATTGTTTCAACGATTTTTTTGGAGGTCGGTGTCATATTTTCCTGCACCATGGGGTGTGGAATGATCGAACTAACTTTTTGTTGCATTGGTGTTGAATTCAGCTCATCACCCAACTTGATGTCGCGTCGATGCCAAAGGACCAACTCGTTCATTGCCTCCTGCAAAGTTATGATCCCCTCAACTGGAAAATCTATCTCTCAATCTTCACAACCACTGTCTGTGATTTCTAGAACTTGGACCACAGCATAGTGTGGCGGGACAGGATTATCCTTGTAGTTAACAAGTCCTGGTTTTACCAAACCAGTAGCAGCTTGCTTTGTTTTTGTCCCAGATCGATTGATTGGAATATGAAGAAAGCAAGGCTTGTCCTCAACAATATCGTCTACAGGGTACTTGGTCAAGTCTTGCACAGATCCTACGCTGCTAGGGACTATAGGTGGACTCATGTGGCTTGGCTTGAGTTCAAATGATATGCATTCTATTTTCTTCATTTTGTTCATCACGTCATTAATAGCCTTTTGTACCCTTTCATCAATAGTCTCTTCAAGGGTCCTTTTCGACTTCTCGTGTTTCCTATATGACGATGCATACTCTGGAAACGCCTCTCTCCAGGAAATCTTAGAAGAGATTCCCCGAGCCCGTCCAGTGTGTTCAGGATTGCCTAGTGCTGCAGTTAGTATGTCATTCTCCCTCCGAGGCTTAAATTCTCCTTTTTTTCTCTTATCTGCATATTCTTGAATTTTTGTCGAAACTTCGCCTACCAATTCTGGATGCAAAAGTTTGCCGTCCTCACTCAAACCTGCCCGACCTAAGATCCAACGAATAGCTCGCTCATCGATATCTTTTAATATTGGGTCCAAAGTGCCGTTAGCTATAGCTTCCTCGATTATCCTATTCCACTTCACAACTTTATGGTGATAACCGGTTGACCCCAGGCGATGGGGGTGTTTGTTCATCTTCGCTCTCTGAGAATTAGTTTCGCCCAGTTCTTTGGCCTTCAGTTCGGTCTTATGACGAACAAATTCCTCCCACTGAGCTTGAGTGATTTTCCCCCATTTTCTTGGGCGGAGGAACCTTATTCTTCTTAACAAATTCCCTATTCATCTCGGCCTTCCACCCACGAAACATCTTGGCCATAGCAGAGAGCATCGACTTCCTTACTGCATCCTCTGTGCCTTTTGGGAACTTGAATGACTCAGACAACTTAGCCCATAGCTTATTGCGGGTGTCTTCACCTAAATCCTTCCATTTTTGAAGTGTGATTGGCACTATATCTCTAACAGTAGACCCGCAGGAATTTCGAAACTTTGTAACCACGTCAAGTGGTTCTTCAGGAAACCCCTCTGCATTTAGTTTTGTTACGTACATAACTGCACCTTCTTTCATCTGATTCGGACCTCATCGCCCTCGTTTCCGCTTATGTGAAACGGATGATTTAGGCATCGAAGCATCCTCCGTGTTTCGTGTAGAACATGTATCCTCTTTCTTCTCTTCATTTGAAATCTATATAGTGAAACAATTAATGGCCTTTCATATATGAACAATATTTTAGAATATAGTCGGCATATTTCTATTTACCTCTTCATCATTGGGAATATAGTCGGCATCAAGCTCATCTGATGTTTTTTTCTTCCTTGGAGGTATAGGAGTACAAGGATTGTCGTCACTAGAACTATCCTCCACGCTCCCTTCACCGGAGCTGCTCGTTGTCTGCCATTCAAGTTTGGTCGCGTCTTCATCAACTTTGTTAGATGCACCGGTGCAGACCACATCCATACTAGGCTGCTCGTTGTCTGCCATTCAAGCTGGTTCCATCGATAAAGGGATATACTGTTAGTCTGATATACTGGTTCCATCAATAAGGGAACTTGGAGAAAAGGTGATTCAAAAGAAATCGAGCCCATACCCGCCTCCAGGGCAGGATCGGGTCGGGAAGCAAGCTCGCAGATAGAAGTGCACTTTCCAATGCAGTTAGACAGAGAAGGCATGGCTGTGATGTTATAATGCTGAAGGACCCCAAGAAGAGATTATGCCCTGTAGTCTACCACCTCCCGTTATTTGTGGGCTTCACCGAGGGCGGGAAACATTTGGTGACATCAAACGACCTTCGGGCTGGGGACGTCTGCGAGCTTGTTAAGGGGCCAGACGATGGTGAGCCGGTGTACTCTGTCCGGATGTATGGTCACAAAATTTAAAGCCGCCCCGGCTTCAACTGTGCGCTTCTCTTCTCTTATGTCGGCTACTAAGATCACTTAGCACCCCACCTAAGAGAAGAGAAGCACACACATGCAGCCAGGGCGGCTTTAAATTTTGTGACCACACATCCGGACATAGTACACCGGCTCACCATCGTCTGGCCCCTTAACAAGCTCGCAGACGTCTTCAGCCCGAAGGTCGTTTGCTATCACCAAATGTTTCCAGCCATCGGTGAAGCCCACAAATAACAGGAGGTGGTAGACTACAGGGCTTAATCTCTTCTTGGGGTCCTTCAGCATTATAACATCACAGCCATGCCTTCTCTGTCTAACTGCATTGCAAAGTGCACTTCTATCTGCGAGCTTGCTTCCCGACCCGATTCAGGCATTCCGCCGATGCCATTCTCCATATAAGTCCCAAATAGAGAATAGGGATGAGGTAGTCAAGATTGTAGGCGCTAGTGCTCAACTACTAGCATCTATAGATATGGACACAAGTCCAAATTTGGTGCTACTCGGCACCATCGATATCACTAGAAAAAAAATACATCAAAGAGATCCACTTCCCAATAGTACTCAAAGATAGTTCATTGACTTGACACTCTCTAAGAGGTTCATACAAAATACATTATCTCTAAGAGTGAAACCTACGATACTCATATCGTGTTGTTTAAGACTAAACATCAACAACCCCTTGACTGGTCGCTATCATACTCAATTCCAAAATATTTTTCCAATATGTCGGCTTGAGTAAGGAGATCTGGGCTTGGGAGTTCCTCCAAATCATCTGCAGCTTCATCATCTTCAGCATATTGCAGGGCTTCATCTTAAATAATTTTAGCCCTCTTGGAGTCAGCATACTTTTTGATGGACAGAGCACACTTCTCAAGCATGTCGCATACATCTCCAATTTGAAACAAAGTGGTCTTAAGTGTGTACACTGATTCCGGTTCACTAGTATCCACAACCCCATCAGTCACTAGACTGCGAATGATGTCAACATGTGTCTCGATGACTCGAACTGAGCTCTCAACCATGTCAAGTGGCTCTTTTTCCATCTCTAAAACTGAAAATGGCCAAGTCTCACAATCAAAATTGAGATCGCAACAAAGGCAGGGATCAGAGGGAAAACAAGGATGTGGCTTATAGGGCAAAAAGAGGGGTCCAAATAACATTGTCATGGCTATGAATAAGTCAAAGATGGGAGATAAGAACAAGTCTTATAACATAGGGTTGGGAAGCAAAGATAGGTAGTCAAAAAACTAAGAAGGGAGATAAGAACAAGTCTTATAGCTATGGAGATTATCAAACAAAGATAGGTAGTCAAAAAACACTAAAAATAGACTTGTTGCCCCAATCACTATGGAGATTTTCTTATAACTGAATATGTAAGTGAAAAAACATTTAATCAGAAGGGATAAAAATAGATCCCAATCGATGGAGGGACACAAAATTGTTCATTCGAAGGATACTGACACCTTAATGGTATACAAACATTTAATCAGAAGGGATAAAAGAAATAAAAAATTGGTACATGAGAAGTAATTGACAACCAAGCAATAAGCATATGATTCACGGATAGCCAAACAAGTAATTGACAACCAAGCAATAAGCAATAAGCATATTGACAACCAAACAAAATATGTAAGTGAAAACACCAACAGTAATTAATCTAAGAACTGATAATCAGGGATAGCCATTGATTAACACCTTAATGTGTTTGAACCATTGATTAACCTAAGCATTTGATTAACCTAACCATTTGATTAACCTAAGCTATGATTCAAACACATATATATCCAGCTGTGTATTCAAACACATATATGATTCAAACACAAGTAATCTGCCATCAATTAACATATATGATTCAAACACATATATGATTCAAACACATATAGGAAATTCGAGCCATGAACTTAGAAGAAATGAACCTGAACTTTGACCTTACTATGAGGACGAGGACGGCGGGCGCTCGGGCTCGGTCTCGGGGACGGCGGCGCTCGGGCTCGGTCTCGGGGACGGCGGCGCTCGGGCTCGGGGACGAGGACGGTGGGGCTTGAGCTCAGTGAAGGGGACGGCGGCGCTCGGGCTCGGTGAAGGGGACGACGTTGCTCGGGCGCTCAGGGAAGGCGGCGCTCGGGCTCGGGGATGGGGACGGCGGCGCTCGGGCTCGGGGACGGGGACGGTGGCGCTCGAGCTCGGGGACGGGGACGGCGACGCTCGGGTTCGTGCTCGGGGACGGGGACACGGCGGCAGCCTGACGGCGCTCGGGTTCGTGCTCGGGCGGGATCAGAGTTAGGGTTCCTATCGCGAGCCTTTTATATATTGTAAAGAATCCCAGGCGGATATTTAGCAAAACTGCCTGTGATAGATAACATCACAGGCGGTTGTTAATTCCGACCGCCTGTGATAAATTAACTTCACAGGCGGTCGACGTAAAAAACCGCCTGTGATGTTATCTATCACAAGCGGTTTTGCTAAATATCCGCTTGTGATGTGTGTACACTATAAAAGGGCTAGCCCCCGACGGGTTCCAGAACCCTAACTCGCAGAACCCTAATTCACAGCACTAGCGGCGGCGGGTTTTTTTTGAGATCTACAGGGAGAAGGTTTTGTTTTTGAGTTTATTGATTGATTTCAATAGTTTATGCATATATATGATCTCCATTTGTTTTCTTTCTCATTTTGATGCGATTTTTTGCCTCAATTTTGTAATATAGAACGGATTTGAAGAAAAGCTTTGGAATTCAAGATTTGGACTTATAATAGTTGATCTAGTTTAAAGATTCTTTAAAAACACAATTGTCTCACCTCAAGGTATCTATTGTTGCAATGTTTGTTTTATTTTCATACATATCAATTCGTTTCATGTTTTATGGATGAATTCAATTAATTAATGATTTTATTGATGTTAATCAATATAAGGATAGGTAATGGACCGAGGTTGGATGTACAATGTGCCAAGACCACATCCGTTGTATATTCGAAATTTGAGAAGCTTTATTGAAGCGGCCAACAAGCACGCGAATTTGCGAAAGAGCAAGGAGATATTATGTCCGCGCATCGACTGTGATAATAAGATAGCTTGGAGAGATACAGGAGTAACCCAATCACATCTGCTAAAAAGAGGGTTTAAAGACAATTACACGATATGGTCAGAACATGGTGAGTTGGATCCGTGTGAAGTGCCTAGTAATGACGAGAGAGTTGTCGGAATTTTAGATCTTAAAGTTGATGTAAAGTGGATAATGTGGATGCTAATCAAGATTTTGAAGAATTTGATTGCGAAGAGATGTTGCGCCATATGGAACCAGAAATGTTGAGTTCTGTGGGATCGCAGAAAGGGCTATCTAAAATGGAGGGACTGCAAAGTGCTTCAAAAGAACCTTTATATGATGAATCAAAGGGTTGTGACAAAGAGTTTACTACACTGCGTACAGTTCTAAAACTTCTGAAGTTGAAGGCTAGCGCCGGATGGTCTGATACTAGCTTCACAGATCTTTTGAATTTTCTGTCCCAATTACTACCAAAACCCAACAAACTACCAACAAGCACTTATAAAGCGAAGAAGCTTATATCTCCCATAGCTCTGGGTGTGCAAAAAATTCATGCATGTCCGAACCATTGTATTCTGTATCGTGGCGATTTTGAGAACGCATCAAGATGCCTAGTTTGCAATGTCAGTCGATACAAGAAGAGCTACAATCAAGACTGTGTAAAAAAATTCCCGAAGAAAAATAAAAACAAGAAATCCGCTATTGGACCTGAAAGTGACGATGACACTTTGGATGACATGGATGGGAAAAAGAAGTCAAAGAACCCAGCTTTGGTGATGTGGTATCTTCCAGTAATTGATCGCTTAAAACGTTTGTTCTCAAATCCTAGGGAGGCTGAGCTTATGCGTTGGCATGCTAAAAATCGCAAGCAGAATAACAAACAGATTCGACACCCTGCTGATGCATCACAATAGAAAAATTTCGATCTTATGTATCCTGAGTTTGCCAAAGAAACCAGAAATGTAAGATTTGCTTTGGGTACAGACGGAATGAATCCATTTGGTGAAAAAAGAAGTGTACATAGCACCTGGCCCGTGAATTTAACGATGTACAACCTTCCATCATGGCTGTGTCACAAAAGAAAGTACATTATGTTGACTATTCTTATTCAAGGTCCGAAATCAGCTGGTGTTGATATTGATGTGTTCCTAGAACCTCTTATGGAAGATATGACAAAGCTCTGGAATGAAGGAGTTAGAATATGGGATGAGTATTGCCATGAGTATTTCAACTTAAGAGCAATTATATTTGTTACCATCCATGATTCTCCCGGTGGCGCCACACTATCAGGGCAAAAGACTAAAGGAAAGAATGGTTGTGTAGTGTGCGTCGATGGAACTGCTTCCATGTACCTTAAATCATCCAAGAAGTTGGTGTTCATGGGACACAGACGGTTCTTGATGAAGCAGCATAAGTACCGAAAGATGAAAGCGGAATTTAACAATCAATTGGAAAGTGAAGGTGCACCAAAGCCTTATAGTGGGAAACTTGTTTTTGAAATTGTAAAGAACATTCATGTTGTATTCGGAAAGGGAAAAAACAAAGGAGAAAAGAGAAAGAGAACTGACCCTTCAAATTACACAACTTTCAAGAAGCAATCAATTTTTTTCAAGTACCTCCCATACTGGAAGGATATGGAAATTTGCCACAGCATTGATTTGATGCATGTAACAAAAAAATGTTTTTGACAGCATCATTGGAACCTTGTTGGGCATGCCGAGTAAGACAAAAGACGGACTCAAATCACGCAATGATCTAGTAGATCTTCAAATCAGACCGGAACTTCATCCAGTGGATAGTGGCAAAGGGAAGCCTTACCTCCCCCCAGCTAGCTACAACTTGTCAGTTGAGGAGAGAACAAAGATTTGCAAATGTTTGCGTGGGGTCAAAGTGCCCACAGGTTTCTCATCCAATATCAGCAGACTAGTCAGGATGAAAGACTTGTCTCTATTTGGCTACAACTCTCATGACTGCCATGTGATGATGACGGTGTTCCTCCCAATTGCGGTAAGAGCCCTCGAAACAGAGCATGTCAAAGTTGTCATCACACGCTTGTGTTACTTTTTCAATGCGGTTTCACAAAAAGTAATAGCTTTAGAAGACTTGGACTATCTAAAGGCATACATCATCGAGACTATGTGCAAGCTTGAAATGTGTTTTCCTCCATCATTTTTTGATATGCAAGTACACCTAATCATACATCTCGTGGATCAGATAAAAATATTAGGGCCACTATATTTACATCATATGTTTCAGTTGGAGCGATACATGGGAGTATTAAAAGGTTATGTGCGAAATCGCGCTCACCCAGAGGGTTCAATCATGGAGGGATACACTACAGAAGAAGTGATTGAGAGCTGTATAGATTACATCAGTGACGGAACAATGATAGGTGTGCCTGTACCTAAACATGAGGGTAAACTATGTGGGAGAGGGAGAATGGGCAAGAAAACTTTTCGCGTTGAGGATTACAAGCTAGTACATTGTGCTCATGGTAGCGTTCTACAACATCTCACGATAGCCGAGCCTTACATAGAGGAACACCTGGATGAGCTTCGTAAAGAAAATCAGAACCGCACAGAGGACTGGATCATGAGGGAGCACAAACATCGTTTCAGCGAATGGTTAATGGACAAAAACATCCCATTCGGAGACTCTTTGGAAGAGAAAACAATGAAGAATTTGGCTTCTGGGCCATCGTGTTTTGTGACATCATGGCAAGCATATGACATCAATGGGTACACATTCTACACTAAATCAAAAGACATGAAAAGTGTTGCACAAAATAGCGGTGTTCGTATCGATGCTTTTGACCTACATGGACAGAAGACCACATATTTTGGATTCATAGAAGAAATATGGGAACTTGATTATGGCCCAAGCATGAAAATACCCTTATTTAAGTGCCAATGGGTACAACATCCCGTGGGGGTGATAGTGGATAACTACGGACTCACACTGGTAGACTTAAAGAAAGTAGGATATAAAGATGACCCGTGGGTTCTCGCCGAATGTGTTGCACAAGTGTTCTATGTACTCGATCCAGCAGATGAGAAGATGCATGTAGTTATTTCTGGAAAGCAAAAAATTGTTGGAGTTGAGAATGTGGGAGACCAAGATGAGGAATACAATAAGTATGAAGAGATGTTCGTCTTTAACGGTCCAGAGAGAATCAAGCGTGTGGAAAAGAAAATTGATAAGAACTTAAAGCCATACATGCGGAAAAATGGTAGTTCATGAAAAATTGTATGAATCAAATTGTATTTGTTATCATGTATGATCGACTATGAATTGTGGTTGCCAATTAATTTAAAATCTCTCTAGTTATCTATGTGTGCTATTATAATTCATTTAAATTGTATTTGCATATTATTGTTAAAAATTAAATATTAATTCATTTAAATTGTATTTGCATATTTCTGTTAAAAATTAAATATTAATTCATTTAAATTGTATTTTCATATTTCTGTTAAAAATTAAAATTATTTTCATATTTAAATTGTATTTTCATATTTTTACAATCACATGCGGTTTTTTCTTAGGGTCCGTTTGTGAAAAGGATAGAGCACCACAGGCGGTCCTAAACAAAAACCGCTTGTGATACTATTACATCACAGGCATACTGAACCGCCTGGGACATCACAGGCGGTTTTCTAACCGAACCGCCTGTGATGTAAAAAGCCTACGCTTGTATAGAGCCAAATTGTACTAGTGTTTCTTAAAGAATACTGGTACTAGGATTAGAGTTTGAGTGAATTCTAAATGGACTGAATATCAGATATTTATATCCGCAGTTTTAAAGCTGGCAAGAAACATACGGACCGAATTAAATATATTTCGGCTTTGGTATTTTAATTTACGACTGATTTCGTTGAAGTTAACCGATTAGAAATTATTCGAGTCCGGCTTCGCGATTTTAATTTGCTCTGCATGATTTGACCGAAATCAGCCGAAACCAGAGCCGCTAATGTATACGCGATTTTTGTCGTCGAAACAGTGTGCTGAAGAATTAATTGGATTATAACCTCACGCACGATTTTTCTCAGACAACACGCGATACAAATTATTTTGCCCCGACATTTTAGTTGTCGAGCCCAAATTAATTTGTTCGGGATAAAAATTCGTACAAGTGGTTCGGACTTCCGAATTCACATTCGCGCGAGCGATGAATTTTAAATAATCACCGGACGCACCAATTTTCGGAACAACGATGTCCCGAACATCACGAAAATTTTGGAAGAGCCCGAACAGATGAAAATAAAAAATGACGTCGCACTCGCGACAGAGGAAACAGATGCGATATAAAAATCAAGCTAGGCGAAGATGATTAAAACTTAGTGTCTGTTTTATCCACTGATATCACGTGCTTAAATCCGTACTCGTTGTCGAGCGGAATATAAACACCAGGGGTGTTACATTTGCGGTGCCGAGCCGAGGCGTTCGCCACCTGCCCGCCGTAGATCATAAAGCAGTCGCGGACCTCCGGGAACTCCTCTTCCTTGTCGCCCCCCTTCTTGTTGTTGCCTTGGTCCTTGCCACCTTCTGCCGAGGGTCCAGCCTTGTTGAAGTAGCGCCGAAGCATGTCGCACTCTTCAAGGGTGTGCTTGACGGGACCCCAGTGATAGGGGCACGACTCCTTGAGCATCTTGTCGAACGTGTTGGCTCCTCCGGGAGGCTTCCGAGGGTTCCTGTGCTCAGCGGCAGCGACGAGATCCGCGTTGACGCCATTGCGCTTTGCCTATGCCTTCTTCCTAGCCTTCTTCTTCGTGCCACGCTGGGCGGATGCCTCGAGGGCGTCTTCCTTCTGCCCTCCCTGAGGCTGCTTGTCCTTCCGGAAGATGGCTTCGACCGCCTCCTGACCAGAGGCGAACTTGGTGGTGATGTCCATCAAGTCGCTCGCCTTGGTGGGAGTCTTGCGTCCTAGTTTGCTCACTAGGTCTCGGCAAGTGGTGCCGGCGAGGAATGCCCCGATGACATCCGAGTCGGTGATGTTGGGCAGCTCGGTGCGCTGCTTTGAAAACCGCTGAATGTACTCTCGCAGGGATTCCCCGGGCTGCTGGCGGCAACTTTGGAGGTCCCATGAGTTCCCAGGGCGCACGTACGGACCCTGGAAATTTCCAGCGAAAGCCTTGACCAGGTTGTCCCAGTCGGAGATCTGCGTAGGAGGCAGATGCTCCAGCCAGGCTCGGGCAGCATCGGAGAGAAAAAGGGGGAGGTTGCGGATGATGAGTGAGAGCACCTAGAGGGGGGGTGAATAGGTGATCCTGTAAAAACTTGAAACTTAAAGCCACAAAACTTGATTAGGAGTTAGCATGATGAAGTCAAGTGGCTAAGGAGAGCTCTTGTGAAGCATAATAGACACAGTGAGAACAAGCACAAGAGACACGAGGATTTATCCCGTGGATCGGCCAAGTACAACACTTGCCTACTCCACGTTGTGGCGTCCCAATGGACGAGAGTTGCACTCAACTCCACTCAAGTGATCCAATGATCAACTTGAATACCACGGTGTTCTTCTTTTCTTTACTCTTTCCCGTTTGCGAGGAATCTCCACAACTTGGAGTCTCTCGCCCTTACAATAAGAATCAAAGTGAAAGCACTAGAGTAAGGGAGGGAAGCAACACACACAAATCCACAGTAATACGCACACACACGGCCAAGACTCGAGCTCAAATGAATATCACAAGGTTCTCACTAGAACGGAGCTCAAATCACTAAGAATGTCAAACGAGTGCGCAAAGACGGAGTGTGAATGATCAAGAATGCTCAAAGTATGCTTGGTGTACTCCTCCATGCGCCTAGGGGTCCCTTTTATAGCCCCAAGGCAGCTAGGAGCCGTTGAGAGCAATCGAGGAAGGCAATTCTTGCCTTCTGTCGACTGGCGCAACGGACAGTCCGGTCCACCACCGGACACTGTCCGGTGCGGATTTCTTTCCTATTCTGGTGCAGCCGACCATTGAAGACTTGGAGCCGTTGGCGCACCGGACACTGTCCGGTGCACACCGGACAGTCCGGTGCTCCCATCCGACCGTTGGCTCGGCCATGCGTCACGCGCGGCCGACCGTTGGCCCGGCCGACTGTTGGCTCACCGGACAATCCGGTGCACCACCGGACAGTTCGGTGAATTGTAGCCGTACGCTGTTGACTTGATTCCCGAGAGCGACGACTTTGCCGCAGCCGACTCACCGGATAGTCCGGTGCACCACCGGACAGTCCGGTGATTTATAGCCGTACGCTGCCGTCGAGACCCTAGAGCAGCCAGTTGACCAGACTCCAGCCTGCACCACCGGACACTGTCCGGTGCACCACCGGACAGTCCGGTGTACCCAGACTGAGCAGAGTCTTGGCTGCTGGAGCCAAGTCTTTTCCAATTGTATTTTCTCTGATTCTAGAACTTAGACAAATATGTTAGTACACAAAAACCAATGTACTAAGTCTAGAATCATACCTTTGTGTTGATTTTCACTTCATCCACCATTTGGCATAGTTTCACACTTAAACCATTTGTGTTGGCACTTGATCACCAAAATACTTAGAAATGGCCCAAGGGCACATTTCCCTTTCAATCTCCCCCTTTTTGGTGATTTATGCCAACACAACAAAAAGCAACTAAAGAAAGTGCAACATCAATGCAAATGAGAACACAAATTTGTTTTGGTTCAAATCTGGCATATTTGGATCATTCTTTGCCACCACTTGGTTTATTTTTGCAAATCAAACTCAATCTCCTATCTCTAAGTCAAACACACTTGTTGAGGCATAGAGAGAGGTATTCCAAGAGAAATTGATCAAGAATTCAAAAACTCCCCCTTTTCCCATAATCAAACATTCTCCCCACAAGAGACCAACTTTTGACAATAAGAGACAATAAGAGTATTTTGACAAACCAAAAGCTCTAATTCTATTATTTTCAAAATTCTCAAGTGGTAGCTGATCCATTTCTTGCTTTGGCCTTATTTTCTCCCCCTTTGGCATGAAGCACCAAAACGGGATCAATCTTGGCCCTTAAACCCCATTGCCTCACCAAAATCTTCAAATAAGAGTAAAAAGGCAATAAGAATATGGAGATGAACTTGGAGTGAGTTACCCTCTCATCGGAGTGCAGTGGAAGTCTTGCATGGTCCAAGTTCACCTTTCCCTTTCAATCCACCTTTGAGACTAAATTAAGAAAACTCAAGCACACGGTTAGTCTCAAAGGGTCAAGTTGTAGCATTTCTCCCCCTAAATATGTGCATCAATCACACATGGACTTGTGAGGTCCGAGAGATCTTTTGCACAACTTGAGCACCATAAATAAGCAATAAAATGCATAATGGAACATGATCAAAGGCATAAAACACATGTATGCTCTATATCAATCCAAGTTACGCGAATCTAAGACATTTAGCTCACTACGCAGCCTGCAAAAGGTCTTCTCATCTAAAGGCTTGGTAAAGATATCGGCTAGCTGGTTCTCGGTGCTAACATAAAACACTTCGATATCTCCCTTTTGCTGGTGGTCTCTCAAAAAGTGATGTCGGATGTCTATGTGCTTTGTGCGGCTGTGTTCAACAGGATTGTCCGCCATGCGGATTGCACTCTCATTGTCACATAGGAGTGGGACTTTCTCAGATTGTAGCCAAAGTCTCTGAGGGTTTTCCTCATCAAAAGTAGTTGCGCACAACACTGTCCTGCGGCAACGTACTCGGCCTCAGCGGTGGATAGGGCAACAGAAGTTTGTTTCTTAGAACTCCACGACACTAGTGACCTTCCTAGAAATTGGCACATCCCTGATGTACTCTTCCTATCGACCTTACATCCAGCATAGTCGGAGTCTGAATATCCAATTAAGTCAAAGGTAGACCCCTTTGGATACCAGATCCCGAAGCAAGGCGTAGCAACTAAATATCTAAGAATTCGCTTAACGGCCACAAGGTGACACTCCCTTGGATCGGATTGAAATCTAGGACACATGCATACGCTAAGCATAATATCTGGTCTACTAGCACATAAATAAAGTAGAGACCCTATCATAGACCGATATGCCTTTTGATCGACGGACTTACCTCCTTTGTTGAGGTCGACATGTCCGTCGGTTCCCATCGGAGTCTTTGCGGGCTTGGCGTCCTTCATCCCAAACCACTTGAGCAAGTCTTGCGTATACTTTGTTTGAGAGATGAAGGTGACGTCCTTGAGTTGCTTCACTTGGAACCCAAGGAAGTAGTTCAACTCACCCATCATCGATATCTCAAATTTTTGAGTCATCACCCTGCTAAACTCCTCACAAGACTTTTGGTTAGTAGAACCAAATATTATGTCATCGACATAAATTTGGCACACAAATAAGTCACCATCACATGTCTTAGTGAAAAGAGTTGGATCGGCTTTCCCAACCTTGAAAGCATTAGCAATTAAAAAGTCTCTAAGGCATTCATACCATGCTCTTGGGGCTTGCTTAAGTCCATAGAGCGCCTTAGAGAGCTTACACACGTGGTCGGGGTACCGTTCATCCTAAAAGCCATGGGGTTGCTCCACGTACACCTCCTCCTTGATTGGCCCGTTGAGGAAAGCGCTCTTCACATCCATTTGGTACAACCTGAAAGAATGGTGAGCGGAATAGGCTAACAAAATACGAATCGATTCTAGCCTAGCCATAGGAGCGAAAGTCTCCTCAAAGTCCAAACCTGCGACTTGGGCATAACCTTTTGCCACAAGTCGAGCCTTGTTCCTTGTCACCACCCCGTGCTCGTCCTATTTGTTGCAGAACACCCACTTGGTTCCCACAACATTTTGCTTGGGACGCGGCACCAGTGTCCAAACTTCATT
The DNA here is from genome assembly GCA_029449295.1 of Zea luxurians. Taxonomy (NCBI): domain Eukaryota; kingdom Viridiplantae; phylum Streptophyta; class Magnoliopsida; order Poales; family Poaceae; genus Zea; species Zea luxurians. The sequence goes on along the minus strand of JAOPSE010000003.1, from coordinate 80,416,293 downwards.
TCGCTTGAAGTTGTTGAGCTCTTCCTGCATGGCCAACACCTAGTCCGGATCTAGCAAGGCCTCTTCTACCCTGAAAGGCTCAATAGAAGAGACAAAAGAGTAATGCTCACAGAAATTAGCTAATCTAGAGCGAGTGGTTACTCCCTTGCTAATATCACCCAAAATCTGGTCGACAGGATGATTCCTTTGAATCATCGCTCGGACTTGAGTTGGAGGGGCATGTGGTGCTTCTTCCTCTTCAACTTGGACATCCTGTGCTCCCCCTTGATCACACGCCTCCTCTTGAGGTACTTGTTCATCATCTTGAGTTGGGGGGTGCACCGTCGTTGAGGAAGAAGGTTGATCTTGCCCCTTGTGTTCCTGTGGTCACACGTCTCCAATCGCCATGGTACGAATCGCGTCCGTTGGAACATCATCCTCATCTACATCATCAAGCTAAACTTGCTCTCTTGGAGAGCCATTAGTCTCATCAAATACAACGTCGCTAGAGACTTCAACCAAACCCGATGATTTGTTGAAGACTCTATACGCCTTTGTATCTGAGTCATAACCTAACAAAAACCCTTCTACAGCTTTGGGAGCAAATTTTGAATTTCTACCTTTCTTCACCAGAATGTAGCATTTACTCCCAAAAACTCAAAAATAAGAAACGTTGGGTTTGTTACCGGTTAGAAGCTCGTATGACGTCTTCTTGAGGAGGCGATGAAGGTAGACTCGGTTTATGGCGTGGCAAGCCATGTTCACAGCTTCCAACCAAAACCGCTCGGGCGTCTTGAATTCTCCAAGCATTGTCCTCGCCATGTCTATGAGCGTCCTGTTCTTCCTCTCTACCACACCATTTTGTTGTGGTGTGTAGGGAGCGGAGAAGTCGTGCTTAATTCCTTCCTCCTCAAGGAACTCCTCCACTTGAAGGTGAGAGCACCTAGAGGGGGGTGAATAGGTGATCCTGTAAAAACTTGAAACTTAATCCATAAAACTTGATTAGGAGTTAGCACGAATAAGCCAAGTGGCTAGAGAGGAGTTCTTGCAAGACACGACAACCACAAGAAGATCAACACAGATAGACACAGTGGTTTATCCCGTGGTTCGGCCAAGTCCAACACTTGCCTACTCCACGTTGTGGCGTCCCAACGGACGAGGGTTGCAATCAACCCCTCTCAAGCGGTCCAAAGACCAACTTGAATACCACGGTGTTTTGCTTTGTTTACTATATCCCACTCGCGAGGAATCTCCACAACTTGGAGCCTCTCGCCCTTACACTTTGATGTTCACAAAGAAGCATGGAGTAAGGGAGGGATGAGCAACACACACAAGACACAAAATCAGAGCGACAACACGCACACAAGTCGCAACAAGAGCTCTCAACACAACCCGATGAGTTCACAACTCAAATGAAGCTCTAGTTGCTATCACAAAGAATCAAATGCGCGGAATCGAAGTCTTGGTGCTTAGGAATGCTTAGAGAATGCTTGGTGTACTCCTCCATGCGCCTAGGGGTCCCTTTTATAGCCCCAAGGCAGCTAGGAGCCGTTGAGAGCATTCCAGGAAGGCAATTCTTGCCTTCTGTCGCCTGGCGCACCAGACAGTCCGGTGTGGATCTCTTTCCTTATTTGGCGAAGCCGACCGTTGCAGATTCAGAGCCGTTGGCGCACCAGACACTGTTCGGTGCACACCGGACAGTCCGGTGCCCCCTTGTGACCGTTGGCTCGGCCACGTGTCACGCGCGGAATCCTCGGCCGACCGTTGGCCTGGCTGACGTTTGGCTCACCGGACAGTCCGGTGCACCACCGGACGGTCCGGTGATTTATAGTCGTACGCCGTTAATCACTTCCCAAGAGCGACGACTTCGCCTGTGAATGGCTCATCGGACAGTCCGGTGCACCACCGGACAGTCCGGTGATTTATAGCCGTACACCGTCGTCGAAGTCCCGAGAACAGCAAGTTCGCCAGAGCCAGCCTGGCGCACTGGACACTGTCCGGTGCACCCAGACTGAGCAGACTTTGGCTGAATGAGCCAAGTCATCTCCAAATTGATTTCTCCTGTTTCCAGCACTTAGACACAATACATTAGTTCTTAAAACAACGTACTAAGTCTTAGAAACATACCTTTAGACTTGATTTGCACTTTGTCCATCAATTGGCATAGATTTACACTTAAGCACTTGTGTTGGCACTCAATCACCAAAATACTTAGAAAATGGCCCAAGGGCACATTTCCCTTTCAATCTCCCCCTTTTTGGTGATTTATGCCAACACAACAAAAAACAACTAAAAGAAGTGTAACATCAATACAAATGAGAACTCAAAATCGTTTTGATTCAAATTTGGCATATATGGATCACTCTTTGCCACCACTTGGTTTTGTTTTTGCAAATTAACCTCAATTTCCTATCTCTAAGTCAAACACACTTGTTGAGACATAAAGGGAGTCGTTCCAAAAGAATTTGATCAAAGATTTCAAACACTCCCCCTTTTTCCATAATCGACTATTCTCCCCACAAGAGGCCAACTTTTGACAAAAGAGACAACAAGAGAGTTTTGATAAACCAAAACCTCTATTCTACTATTTTCAAAATTTCTCAAGTGGTAGCTGATCCATTTATTGCTTTGGCCTTATTTTCTCCCCCTTTGGCATCAAGCACCAAAACAGGATCAATTTTGGCCCTCGAACCCCATTGCCTTACCAAAATCTTCAAATAAGAATACAAAGGCAATAAGAGTACATGAGATGAACTTGGAATAAGTTACCCTCTCATCGGAGTGCAGTGGAAGTCTTTCATGGTCCAAGTCCACCTTTTCTCTTTCAAACCTCCTTTGAGACTAAATTAAGAAAACTCAAGCACATGGTTAGTCTCAAAGGGTCAAGTTGTACCACATCTCCCCCTAAATATGTGCATTACTTGCAAATGGACTTGTGAGGTCCAGGGAGTGCTTGTACAACTTGAGCACCATAAATAAACAACAAAAGGCAGAAGGAACATGATCAAGGCATAAACACATGTATGCTATAAATCAATCAAAGTTCCGCGAATCTAAGACATTTAGCTCACTATGCAGCCTGCAAAAGGTCTTCTCATCTAGAGGCTTGGTAAAGATATCGGCTAGCTGGTTCTCGGTGCTAATATAAAACACTTCGATATCTCCCTTTTGCTGGTGGTCTCTCAAAAAGTGATGCCGGATGTCAATGTGCTTTGTGCGGCTGTGCTCAACAGGATTGTCCGCTATGCGGATAGCACTCTCATTGTCACATAGGAGTGGGACTTTGCTCAGATTGTAGCCAAAGTCCCGGAGGGTTTGCCTCATCTAAAGTAGTTGCGCGCAACACTGTCCTGCGGCAACATACTCGGCCTCAGCAGTGGATAGGGCAACGGAAGTTTGTTTCTTAGAATTCCATGACACCAGGGACCTTCCTAAGAATTGGCACGTCCCCGATGTACTCTTCCTATCGACCTTACATCTAGCATAGTCAGAATCTGAATATCCAATCAAATCAAAGGTAGACCCCTTTGGATACCAGATCCCGAAGCAAGGCGTAGCGACTAAATATCTAAGGATTCGCTTCACGGCCACAAGGTGACACTCCCTTGGATCAGATTGAAATCTAGCACACATGCATACGCTAAGCATAATATCCGGTCTACTAGCACATAAATAAAGTAAAGACCCTATCATTGACCGGTATGCCTTTTGATCAACGGACTTACCTCCTTTGTTGAGGTCGGTGTGTCCGTCGGTTCCCATTGGAGTCTTTGCGGGCTTAGCGTCCTTCATCCCAAACCGCTTGATCAAGTCTTGGGTGTACTTCGTTTGGGAGATGAAGGTGCCGTCCTTGAGTTGCTTCACTTGGAACCCAAGGAAGTAGTTCAACTCGCCCATCATCGACATCTCGAATTTCTGAGTCATCACCCTACTAAACTCTTCACAAGACTTTTGATTAGTAGAACCAAATATTATGTCATCGAGATAAATTTGGCACACAAAAAGATCACCATCGCAAGTCTTAGTGAAAAGAGTTGGATCGGCTTTCCCAACCTTGAAAGCATTAGCCATTAAAAAGTCTCTAAGGCATTCATACCATGCTCTTGGGGCTTGCTTAAGTCCATAGAGTGCCTTAGAGAGCTTACATACGTGGTCGGGGTACCGTTCATCCTCGAAGCCAGGGGGTTGCTCTACATACACCTCCTCCTTGATTGGCCCGTTAAGGAAAGAGCTCTTCACATCCATTTGGAACAACCTAAAAGAATGGTGAGCGGCATATGCTAGCAAAATACAAATGGACTCTAGCCTAGCCACAGGAGCAAAAGTCTCCTCAAAGTCCAAACGTGCGACTTGGGCATAACCTTTTGCCACAAGTCGAGTCTTGTTCCTTGTCACCACCCCGTGCTCGTCTTGTTTGTTGCGGAACACCCACTTGGTTCCCACAACATTTTGCTTGGGACGAGGCACCAGTGTCCAAACTTCATTCCTTTTGAAATTATTGAGCTCCTCCTGCATGGCCAACACCTAGTACGGATCTAGCAAGGCCTCTTCTACCCTGAGAGGCTCAATAGAAGAGACAAAAGAGTAATGCTCACAAAAATTAACTAATCTAGAATGAGTAGTTACTCCCTTGCTAATGTCACCCAAAATTTGGTCGACGGGATGATTCCTTTGAATCGTCGCTCGAACTTGAGTTGGAGGGACTTGAGGTGCTTCTTCCTCTTCAACTTGGACATCCTGTGCTCCCCCTTGATCACACTCCTCCTCTTGATGAACCTGTTCATCGTCTTGAGTTGGGGGATGCACCATTGTTGAGGAAGAAGGTTGATCTTGTTCCTTTTGTTCCTGTGGCCGCACATCTCCAATCGCCATGGTGCGTATTGCGACCGTTGGAACGTCTTCTTCATCTACATCATCAAGATCAACAACTTGCTCCCTTGGAGAGCCATTAGTCTCATCAAATACAACGTCGCTAGAGACTTCAACCAAACCCGATGATTTGTTGAAGACTCTATACGCCTTTGTATTTGAGTCATAACCTAACAAAAACCCTTCTACCGCTTTGGGAGCAAATTTAGAATTCCTACCCTTCTTCACTAAAATGTAGCATTTACTCCCAAAGACTCGGAAATACGAAACATTTGGTTTTGTTACCGGTTAGTAGCTCATATGAAGTCTTCTTGAGGAGGCAGTGAAGGTAGACCCGGTTGATGGCGTGGCAAGCCATGTTCACAGCTTCTGACCAAAAGCGCTCGGGGGTCTTGAACTCTCCAAGCATCATCCTCGCCATATCGATGAGCGTCCTGTTCTTCCTCTCTACCACACCATTTTGTTGTGGTGTGTAAGGAGCGGAGAACTCGTGCTTGATCCCTTCCTCCTTAAGGTACTCCTCCACTTGGAGGTTCTTGAACTCGGACCCGTTGTCGCTCCTTATCTTCTTCACCTTGAGCTCAAACTCATTTTGAGCTCTACTTAGGAAGCGCTTGAGGGTCCCTTGGGTTTCAGTTTTATCCTGCAAAAAGAATACCCAAGTGAAGCGGGAAAAATCATCAACTATAACAAGACCATACTTACTTCCTCCTATGCTTAGATAGGCGACGGGTCCGAAGAGGTCCATATGAAGCAACTCCAAAGGTCTTGATGTGGTCATCACATTTTTGGTATGATGAGAGCTTCCCACCTGTTTACCTGCTTGACAAGCTGCACAAGGTCTATCTTTTTCGAAAGTTACATTAGTTAGACCTATCACGTGTTCTCCCTTTAGAAGCTTGTGAAGGTTCTTCATCCTCACATGAGCTAAATGGCGATGCCACAGCCAGCCCATGCTAGTCTTAGCAATAAAGCATGCATCTAGACCAGCCTCCTCTTTTGCAAAATCAACTAAATAGAGTTTGTCATCTAATACACCCTTAAAAGCTAATGAACCATCACTCCTTCTAAAGACAGACACATCTACATTTGTGAATAAGCAGTTATATCCCATATTACAAAGTTGACTTACAGATAACAAATTATATCCAAGCGACTCAACTAAAAATACATTAGAAATGGAGTGCTCGGATGAAATAGCAATCTTTCCTAACCCTTTCACCTTGCCTTGATTCCCGTCACCGAATATGATTGAGTCTTGGGAATCTTTGTTCTTGACGTAGGAAGAGAACATCTTCTTCTCCCCTGTCATGTGGTTTGTGCATCCGCTATCGATAATCCAGCTTGATCCCCCGGATGCATAAACCTGCAAGGCAAATTTAGGCTTGGGTCTTAGGTACCCAACTCTTGTTGGGTCCTACAAGGTTAGTCACAATGATCTTAGGGACCCAAATGCAAGTTTTATCTCCCTTGCATTTTGCCCCTAACTTCCTAGCAATCACCTTCTTATCCTTTCTACAAATAGCAAAGGAAGCATTGCAAGCATGATATATTGTAGAAGGTTCATTTATTTTCCTAGGAATACTAGCAACATTTCTCCTAGGCATATGATGAATGACATTCTTCCTAGTCAAATTTCTATCATGCATAATAGAAGAACTAGAAGCAATCATGCCATGAGAATTAAAAGCATTATAACTTCTATTAACATTCCTAGATTGTCTCCTATCATGATACATGAAAGCATGGTTCTTTTGAGCACTACTAGCCATAGGGGCCTTCCCTTTCTCCTTGGCTGAGATGGAAGCCTTATGGCTTGTTAAGTTCTTGACTTCCCTCTTGAAGCCAAGACCATCCTTAATTGAGGGGTGTCTACCAATCATGTAGGCATCCCTTGCAAATTTTAGTTTGTCAAATTCATTCTTGCTAGTCTTAAGTTGGGCATTAAGACTAGCCACTTCATCATTCAATTTAGAAATTGAAACTAGGTGTTCACTACAAGCATCAACATTAAAGTCTTTACACCTTTTGCAAACTACAACATGTTCTACACAAGACGTTGATTTATTAGCTATTTCTAACTTAGCATTCAAATCATTATTTATGCTCTTTAAGCTAGAGATAGAGTCATGGCATGTAGACAATTCACAAGAAAGCATTTCATTTCTTTTAATTTCTAAAGCAAGGGATTTTTGTACCTCTACAAACTTATCATGTTCTTCATACAAGAGATCATCTTGCTTTTCTAATAACCTATTCTTATCATTCGAGGCATCAATTAATTCATTAATCTTATCAACCTTAGTTCTATCTAGGCCCTTGAATAAGCATGAATAGTCTATTTCATCATCGCTAGATTCTTCATCACTTGAAGAAGCGTAAGTACTAGTATTATGAGTGCTTACCTTCTTTTCCCTTGCCATGAGGCAGGTGTGATGCTCGTTGGGGAAGAGGGCCGACTTGTTGAAGGCGGTGGCGACGAGTCCTTCGTTGTCGGAGTCGGACGACGAACAATCCGAGTCCCACTCCTTGCCAAGGTGTGCCTCGCCCTTAGCCTTCTTGTAAGACTTCTTCTTTTCCCTCTTGTTCCCTTGTTCCTGGTCACTATCATTATCGGGACAATTAGCGATAAAATGACCAATCTTACCACATTTGAAGCATGAGCGCTTCCCCTTCGTCTTGGTCTTGTTGGGATGCTCCTTGCGACCCCTTAGCGCCGTCTTGAAACGCTTGATGATGAGGGCCATCTCTTCATCACTAAGTCCGACCGCCTCAACTTGCGCCACCTTGCTAGGTAGCGCCTCCTTGCTCCTCGTTGCCTTGAGAGCAATAGTTTGAGGCTCTTGGATTGGGCCATTCAATGCATCATCGACGTATCTTGCCTCCATGATCATCATCCGCCCGCTTACAAACTTTCCAAGTATCTCCTCGGGCGTCATCTTGGTGTACCTAGGATTCTCACGAATATTGTTCACAAGATGTGGATCAAGGACGGTAAAGGACCTTAGCATTAGGTGGACGACGTCGTGGTCCGTCCATCGCGTGCTTCCATAGCTCCTTATTTTGTTGATGAGGGTCTTGAGCCGGTTGTACGTTTGGGTTGGCTCCTCGCCCCTGATCATTGCGAATCTCCCAAGTTCGCCCTCCACCAACTCCATCTTGGTGAGCATGGTAACATCGTTCCCCTCATGTGAGATCTTGAGGGTGTCCCAGATCTGCTTGGCGTTATCCAAGCCGCTCACCTTATGGTATTCGTCCCTGCACAATGAAGCTAGAAGAACAGTAGTAGCTTGTGCATTTTTGTGAATTTGCTCATTAATGAACATGGGACTATCAGTACTATCAAATTTCATTCCACTCTCTACTATCTCTCATATGCTTGGATGGAGAGAGAACAAGTGACTACGCATTTTGTGACTCCAAAATCCGTAGTCCTCTCCATCAAAGTGAGGAGGTTTACCAAGTGGAATGGAGAGTAAATGAGCATTGGTACTTTGCGGAATACGAGAGTAATCAAAAGAAAAGTTCGAATTGACCGTCTTCTTTTTCTCGTAGTCGTTGTCGTCGTCCTTTTGGGAAGAGGAAGATTCGTCGCTGTCGTAGTAGACTATCTCCTTGATGCGTCTTGTCGTCTTCTTCCTGTCTTTTCTTTTGTGGCCCGAGCCCGAGTCAGTAGGCTTGTCATCTTTTGGCTCGTTGACAAAGGACTCCTTCTCATTATCATTGATCACAATCCCCTTGCCCTTAGGATGCATCTCTTCGGGCAATTAGTCCCTCACGTGAAGAGAACGGCTCTGGTACCAATTGAGAGCACCTAGAGGGGGGTGAATAGGTGATCCTGTAAAAACTTGAAACTTAATCCACAAAACTTGATTAGGAGTTAGCACGAATAAGCCAAGTGGCTAGAGAGGTGTTCTTGCAAGACACGACAACCACAAGAAGATCAACACAGATAGACACAGTGGTTTATCCCGTGGTTCGGCCAAGTCCAACACTTGCCTACTCCACGTTGTGGCGTCCCAATGGACGAGGGTTGCAATCAACCCCTCCCAAGCGGTCCAAAGACCAACTTGAATACCACGGTGTTTTGCTTTGTTTACTATATCCCACTCGCGAGGAATCTCCACAACTTGGAGCCTCTCGCCCTTACACTTTGATGTTCACAAAGAAGCACGGAGTAAGGGAGGGATGAGCAACACACACAAGACACAAAATCAGAGCGACAACACGCACACAAGTCGCAACAAGAGCTCTCAACACAACCCGACGAGTTCACAACTCAAATGAAGCTCTAATTGCTATCACAAAGAATCAAATGCGCGGAATCGAAGTCTTGGTGCTTAGGAATTCTTAGAGAATGCTTGGTGTACTCCTCCATGCGCCTAGGGGTCCCTTTTGTAGCCCCAAGGCAGCTAGGAGCCGTTGAGAGCATTCCAGGAAGGCAATTCTTGCCTTCTGCCGCCTAGCGCACCGGACAGTCCGGTGCACCACCGGACACTGTCCGGTGCGGATCTCTTTCCTTATTTGGCGAAGCCGACCGTTGCAGATTCAGAGCCGTTGGCGCACCGGACACTGTCCGGTGCACACCGGACAGTTCGGTGCCCCCTTGTGACCGTTGGCTCGGCCACGCGTCACGCGCGGAATCCTCGGCCGACCGTTGGCCCGGCTGACATTTGGCTCACCGGACAGTCCGGTGCACCACCGGACGGTCCGGTGATTTATAGTTGTACGCCGTTAATCACTTCCCGAGAGCGACGACTTCGCCTGTGAATGGCTCACCGGACAGTCCGGTGCACCACCGAACAGTCCGGTGATTTATAGCCGTACACCGCCGTCGAAGTCCCGAGAACAGCAAGTTCGCCAGAGCCAGCCTGGCGCATCGGACACTGTCCGGTGCGCCACCGGACACTGTCCGGTGCACCCAGACTGAGCAGACTTTGGCTGAACGAGCCAAGTCATCTCCAAATTGATTTCTCCTGTTTCCAGCACTTAGACACAATACATTAGTTCTTAAAACAACGTACTAAGTCTTAGAAACATACCTTTAGACTTGATTTGCACTTTGTCCATCAATTGGCATAGATTTACACTTAAGCACTTGTGTTGGCACTCAATCACCAAAATACTTAGAAAATGGCCCAAGGGCACATTTCCCTTTCAGAAGGTTCTTGAACTCGGACCCATTGTCGCTCCTTATCTTCTTCACCTTGAGCTCAAACTCATTTTGAGCTCTTCTTAGGAAGCGCTTGAGGGTCCCTTGGGTTTCAGATTTATCCTGCAAAAAGAATACCCAAGTGAAGCGAGAAAAGTCATCAACTATAACAAGACCATACTTACATCCCCCTATGCTTAGGTAGGCGACGGGTCCGAAGAGGTCCATATGCAATAGCTCTAGAGGTCTTGATGTAGTCATCACGTTCTTGATGTGATGAGCACTTCCCACTTGTTTACCTGCTTGACAAGCTGCACAAGGTCTATCTTTTTCGAAAGTTACATTTGTTAGACCTAACACATGTTCTCCCTTTAGAAGTTTGTGATGGTTCTTCATCCCCACATGTGCTAGACGGCAATGCCACAGCCAGCCCATGCTAGTCTTAGCAATTAAGCATGCATCTAGATCGGCCTCCTCTTTTGCAAAATCAACTAAATAGAGTTTGCCGTCTAGTACACCCTTAAAATCCAATGAACCATCACTCCTTCTAAAGACAGACACATCTACATTTGTGAATAAGCAATTATATCCCATATTACATAATTGACTAACGGACAACAAGTTATATCCGAGCGATTCAACTAAAAACACATTAGAGATGGAATGCTCGGAAGAAATAGCCATTTTTCCTAGTCCTTTAACCTTGCCTTGATTCCCGTCACCGAATATGATTGAGTCTTGGGAATCTTTGTTCTTGACGTAGGAAGTGAACATCTTCTTCTCCCCCGTCATGTGGTTTGTGCATCCGCTGTCGATAATCTAGCTTGAGCCCCCGGATGCATAAACCTGCAAGGCAAATTAGGCTTGGGTTTTAGGTACCCAACTCTTGTTGGGTCCTACAAGGTTAGTTATAATCGTCTTTGGGACCCAAATGCAAGTTTTATCTCCCTTGCATTTGACCCCCACCTTTTTAGCAATCACCTTTTTATTTTTGCATGAAAGAACAAATTTAGTATTGCATGCAAGAAATACAGTGGTAGATCCATTACACACATTCTTAGGTGCATGAGACATAGAGTTTCTCCTAGGCCTACCATTAGAACTTGAAGCGGTCATGGCATGTGAGTCAAAAGCATTATAACTCCTATCATAATGAACATTTCTAGAATATTTCATAGCCATATTTCTACCATGCATAGAAGAACTAGAAGCAGTCATAGCATGTGAATCATAAGAATAATTCCTACAAGCATTTCTAGAGAATTTCCTATCGTTATAAATGAAGGCATGATTCTTTTGATTGCTACTAGTCATAGGAGCCTTCCCTTTCTCCTTAGCGGGGATGGGAGCCTTATGACTTGTTAAGTTCTTGGCTTCCCTCTTAAAGCCAAGCCCATCCTTAATTGAGGGGTGTCTACTAATAGTGTAGGCATCCCTTGCAAATTTTAGTTTATCAAATTCATTTTTGCTAGTCTTAAGTTGAGCATTAAGACTAGCAACTTCATCATTTAATTTAGAAATGGAAACTAGGTGTTCACTACACGCATCAACATTAAAATCTTTACACCTATTGCAAATTGCAACATGTTCTACACAAGAGGTTGATTTATTAGCTATTTCTAACTTAGCCTTCAAGTCACCATTGATACTCCTTAAGCTAGAAATAGATTCATGGCACGTAGATAATTCACATGAAAGCATTTCATTTCTTTTAACTTCTAAAGCAAGAGATTTTTGAACATCTACAAATTTATCATGCTCTTCATATAAAAGATCCTCTTGCTTTTCTAACAATCTGTTCTTCTCATTCAAGGCATCAATTAATTCATTGATTTTATCAATTTTAGTTCTATCTAAACCTTTGAATAAACTAGCATAGTCTACTTCATCATCACTAGATTCATCATCACTTGAAGAAGCGTAAGTAATAGTATTACGAGTGCTTACCTTCTTCTCTTTTGCCATGAGACAGGTGTGATGCTCGTTGGGGAAGAGGGATGATTTGTTGAAGGCGGTGGCGGCGAGTCCCTCATCGTTGGAGTCGGACGAAGAACAATTCGAGTCCCACTCTTTGCCAAGGTGTGCCTCGCCCTTAGCCTTCTTGTACGCCTTCTTCTTTTCCTTCTTCCCGCTTTTCTCTTGTCCCTGGTCACTATCATTATCGGGACAGTTAGCAATAAAGTGACCAACCTTATCACACTTGAAGCATGAGCGCTTTCCCTTCGTCTTGCTTTTGTTGGGATGCTCCTTGCGACCTTTGAGCGCCGTCTTGAAGCGCTTGATGATGAGGGCCATTTCATCCTCGTTTAGCCCGGCTGTCTCAATTTGTGCCACCTTGCTAGGTAGCGCCTCCCTGCTGCTTGTTGCCTTGAGAGCAATGGCATGAGGCTCATGGATTGGGCCATTTAGCGCCTCATCAACATATCTCGCCTCCTTGATCATCATTCGCCCGCTCACAAACTTCCCAAGTATTTCTTCGGGCATCATCTTGGTGTACCTAGGATTCTCACAAATAGAGTTAACAAGATGAGGATCAAGGATGGTGAAGGACCTTAGCATAAGTCGGACGACGTCGTGGACCGTCCATCGCGTGCTTCCATAGCTCCTTATTTTCTTGACGAGGGTCTTGAGTCTGTTGTACGTTTGGGTTGGCTCCTCCCCCCTAATCATCGCGAACCTTCCTAGTTCGCCTTCCACTAACTCCATCTTGGTGAGCATGGTGACGTCGTTCCCCTCATGCGAGATCTTGAGGGTGTCCCAAATTTGCTTGGCGTTATCCAAGCCACTCACCTTATGGTATTCATCCCTGCACAATGACGCTAAAAGAACAGTAGTGGCTTGTGCATTTTTGTGAATTTGTTCATTGATGAACATGGGACTATCCGTACTATCAAATTGCATTCCATTTTCTACTATCTCCCATATACTTGGATGGAGAGAGAACAAGTGGCTATGCATTTTGTGACTCCAAAATCCGTAGTCCTCTCCATTAAAGTGAGGAGGTTTACCAAGGGGAATGGAAAGCAAATGAGCATTGGAACTTTGCGGAATACGAGAATAATCAAAGGAAAAGTTTGAGTTAACCGTCTTCTTTTTCTCGTAGTCGTTGTCGTCGTCCTTTTGGGAAGAAGAAGACTCGTCGCTGTCGTCGTAGTAGACGATCTTCTTGATACGCCTCTTCTTCTTCCTGTCCTTCTTCTTATGACTTGAGCCCGAGTCAGTGGGCTTGTCGTCTTTTGGCTCACTGATGAAGGACTCCTTCTCCTTGTCGTTGATCACCATCCCCTTTCCCTTAGGATCCATCCCTTCGGGCGATTAGTCCCTTTCTTGAAGAGAACGGCTCTAATACCAATTGAGAGCACCTAGAGGGGGTGAATAGGTGATCCTGTAAAAACTTGAAACTTAAATCCACAAAACTTGATTAGGAGTTAGCACAATGAAGTCAAGTGGCTAAGGAGAGCTCTTGTGAAGCACAATAGACACAGTGAGAACAAGCACAAGAGACACGAGGATTTATCCCGTGGTTCGGCCAAGTACAACACTTGCATACTCCACGTTGTGGCGTCCCAATGGACGAGAGTTGCACTCAACTCCTCTCAAGTGATCCAATGATCAACTTGAATACCACGGTGTTCTTCTTTTCTTTACTCTTTCCCGTTTGCGAGGAATCTCCACAACTTGGAGTCTCTCGCCCTTACAATAAGAATCAAAGTGAAAGCACTAGAGTAAGGGAGGGAAGCAACACACACAAATCCACAGCAATACGCACACACACGGCCAAGACTCGAGCTCAAATGAATATCACAAGGTTCTCACTAGAACGGAGCTTAAATCACTAAGAATGTCAAACGAGTGCGCAAAGACGGAGTGTGAATGATCAAGAATGCTCAAAGTATGCTTGGTGTACTCCTCCACGCCCCTAGGGGTCCCTTTTATAGCCCCAAGGCAGCTAGGAGCCGTTGAGAGCAATCCAGGAAGGCAATTCTTGCCTTCTGTCGACTAGCGCACCGGACAGTCCGGTGCACCACCGGACACTGTCCGGTGCAGATTTCTTTCCTATTCTGGTGCAGCCGACCGTTGAAGACTTGGAGCCGTTGGCGCACCGGACACTGTCCGGTGCACACCGGACAGTCCGGTGCTCCCATCCGACCGTTGGCTCGGCCACGCGTCACGCGCGGCCAACCGTTGGCCCGGCCGACCGTTGGCTCACCGGACAGTCCGGTGCACCACCGGATAGTCCAGTGAATTATAGTCGTACGGTGTTGACTTGATTCCCGAGAGCGGCGACTTTGCCGCAGCCGACTCACCGGACAGTCTGGTGCACCACCGGACAGTCCGGTGATTTATAGCCGTACGCCACCGTCGAGACCCGAGAGCAGCCAGTTGACCAGACTCCAGCCTGGCGCATCAGACAGTGTCCGGTGCACCACCGGACAGTCCGGTGTACCCAGACTGAGCAGAGTCTTGGCTGCTCGAGCCTAGTCTTTTCCAATTGTATTTTCTCTGATTCTAGCACTTAGACAAATATGTTAGTACACAAAAACCAATGTACTAAGTCTAGAATCATACCTTTGTGTTGATTTTCACTTCATCCACCATTTGGCATAGTTTCACACTTAAACCATTTGTGTTGGCACTTGATCACCAAAATACTTAGAAATGGCCCAAGGGCACATTTCCCTTTCAATGAGGTTGTCGTCGTCCGCCCCTCCCAAATGGCACGCCAGCCGGTAGTCCACAAGCCACAACTCCGGCCTTGTCTCCTCTGAGTATTTGGTGATGGTAGTCGAGGCTCGGAACCGGGCTGGGAACGGCGCTCGTCGTATGGCCCGGCTGAAGACTCGCGGACTTGGTGACTCGGGTGAGGGACTTCGATCCTCCTTGCTGTCGTAACGTCCCCCGTGCCTGGGGTGGTAGCCTCGGCGCTCCTTTTCCTCGAGGCGGGCTCGACGGTCACGGTGGCGCTGATTGTCGCCGAGGCAATCCAGGACCGCAGGCGTCCCGTCCTGTGTGCGCTCGGTGTGGATCGAGGCCTCCCGCATGTGTCGGGAGGGCGTTGTGCGATGCTCCGAGGGGTCTCCTCGCCTCCGGGAGGCAGAGCTTTTAGCTTGTCGGACAGCGGCGTTTTCCAGGAGGCCCTTGAGCTCGCCCTGGATACGTCGCCCTTTGGTGGTGGATGGCTCCGGCATCGTTCGAAGCAACATTGCTGCTGCGGCTAGGCTCTGGCCGGCCCCATTGAAGGCTGGGGGTGGCATCGTCAACAATGCGGCACTGGACGTCCTAGGCCCGATGACGCACTCCTCCGACGAGTGCCTGGCCTGCCCACTCCTGCTCGATGTTTTGCTGGAGCTGCTGAGAACACCTAGAGGGGGTGAATAGGTGATCCTGTAAATCTTGAAAACTTAAGCCACAAAAACTTGGTTAAGCGTTAGCACAGTAAATGCCAAGTGGCTAGAGAGAAGTCTCAACAAAACACAATAACTACAAGAAATCAATCACAGAGATGGCACGGTGGTTATCCCGTGGTTCGGCCAAGACCAACGCTTGCCTAATCCACGTTGTGGCGTCCCAACGGACGAGGGTTGCAATCAACCCCTCTCAAGCGGTCCAAAGACCCACTTGAATACCACGGTGTTTTGCTTGCTTTACTCAATCCCGTTTGCGAGGAATCTCCACAACTTGGAGCCTCTCGCCCTTACACTTGAAATTCACAAAGAAGCACAGAGCAAGGGAGGGATTAGCAACGCACTCAAGACAAGAAATCACAGCAACACCACGCACACAAGTTGCAACTAGAGCTCACAACACAACTCAATGAGTTCACCACTCAACTAGAGCTCTAATTGCTATCGCAAAGAATCAAAGGCGCGGAATCGATGTATTGGTGCTTAGGAATGTTGTAGGAATGCTTGGTGTGCTCCTCCATGCGCCTAGGGGTCCCTTTTATAGCCCCAAGGCAGCTAGGAGCCGTTGAGAGCAATCTAGGAAGGTTGATCTTGCCTTCTGTCGACTGGCGCACCGGACAGTCCGGTGCACACCGGACACTGTCCGGTGCCCGATTTCCTTCCAAAAATGGCACAGTCGACCATTGGCAGCCTGAGAGCCGTTGGCGCACCGGACATGTCCGGTGCACACCGGACAGTCCGGTGCCTCCTTCTAGCCGTTGGCTCGGCCACGTGTCCCGCGCAGATCGCGCGGCCGACCGTTGGCCCTGCCGACCGTTGGCTCACCGAACAGTCCGGTGCACACCGAACAGTCCGGTGAATTATAGCCGTACGTCGCCGATGAATTCCCGAGAGCGACGAGTTCGCCTGTGAACGGCCCACCGGACAGTCCGGTGCACCACCGGACAGTCCGGTGAATTATAGCCGTACACCGCCGTCGAAGTCCCGAGAGCAACCTGTTCGCCAGAGCCAGGCTGGCGCACCGGACACTGTCCGGTGCACCACCGGACAGTCCGGTGCTCCAGACTGAGCAGAATCTTGGCTGCTCCAGCCAAGGCATTTTCAATTGGATTTTTCCTGTTTCCAGCACTTAGACACAATACATTAGTCACTAAAACAATGTACTAAGTCTGAGAAACATACCTTTATCCTTGATTTGTACTTTGTCCACCATTTTACACTTAGGCACTTGTGTTGGACACTAAATCACCAAAATACTTAGAAATGGCCCAAGGGCACATTTCCCTTTCAATCTCCCCCTTTTTGGTGATTTATGCCAACACAACATAAAGCAAGTAGAACAAGTACAAAATCAATTCAACTAAGAACTCAAAATTGTTTTGATTCAAATTTGACATATATGGATCACTCTATGCCACCACTTGGTTTGTTTTTGCAAATCAAACTCAAATTCCTATCTCTAAGTCAAATCCACTTGTAGAGACATAAAGAGAGGTTTTCCAAAGAAATTTGATCAAGGATTTCAAAAACTCCCCCTTTTTCCCATAATCAACACTTCTCCCCACAAGAGGCCAACTTTTGACATAAGAGACAATAAAAGAGTTTTGACAAACCAAAAGCTCTAATCTACTATTTTCAAAATTTCTCAAGTGGTAGCTGATCCATCTATTGCTTTGGCCTTTATTTTCTCCCCCTTTGGCATCAAGCACCAAAACGGGATCAATCTTGGCCCTTTAACCCCATTGCCTCACCAAAATCTTCAAATGAGAACACAAAGGCAATAAGAGGATAAAGATGAACTTGGAAAAGTTACTCTTTTCATCGGAATGCAGTGGAAGTCTTGCATGGTCCAAGTCCACCTTTTCCCTTTCAATCCTCCTTTGAGACTAAAACAAACTCAAGCACATGGTTAGTTTTCAAAGGGTCAAGTTGTAACACACCTCCCCCTAAGTATGTGCATCACTTGCACAAGGACTTGTGAGATCCAGGGAGTGCTTGTACAATTTGAGCACCACAATAAGCAACAAAATGCAGAATGAACATGATCAAGGGCATAAACACATGTATGTTACAATTCAATCCAAGTTCCGCGAATCTAAGATATTTAGCTCACTACGCAGCCTGCAAAAGGTCTTTTCATCTAAAGGCTTAGTGAAGATATCGGCTAGCTGGTTCTCGGTGCTAACATGAAACACTTCGATATCTCCCTTTTGCTAGTGGTCTCTCAAAAAGTGATGTCAGATGTCAATGTGCTTTGTGCGGCTGTGCTCAACAGGATTTTTCGCTATTCGGATAGCACTCTCATTGTCACATAGGAGTGGGACTTTGCTCAGATTGTAGCCAAAGTCCCGAAGGGTTTGCCTCATCCAAAGTAGTTGCGCACAACACTGTCCTGCGGCAACGTACTCGGCCTCAGCGGTGGATAGGGCAACGGAAGTTTGTTTCTTAGAGTTCCACGACACCAGGGACCTTCCTAAGAATTGGCACGTCCCCGATGTACTCTTCCTATCGACCTTACATCCAGCATAGTCGAAATCTGAATATCCAATCAAGTCAAAGTTAGACCCCTTTGGATACCAGATCCCGAAGCAAGGCATAGCGACTGAGTATCTAAGAATTCGCTTCACAGCCACTAAGTGACACTCCTTAGGATCGGATTGAAATCTAGCACACATGCATACGCTAAGCATAATATCCGGTCTACTAGCACATAAGTAAGGCAAAGAACCTATCATGGACAGGTATGCTTTTTGATCAACGGACTTACCACCTTTGTTGAGGTCGGTGTGTCCGTCGGTTCCCATCGGCGTCTTTGCGGGCTTGGCGTCCTTCATCCCAAACCGCTTTAGCAAATCTTGCGTGTACTTCGTTTGGGAGATGAAGGTGTCGTCCTTGAGTTGCTTCACTTGGAACCCAAGGAAGTAGTTGAAAGGGAAATGTGCCCTTGGGCCATTTCTAAGTATTTTGGTGATTTAGTGCCCAACACAGGTGCCTAATTGTAAAATGGTGGACAAAGTACAAATCAAGGATAAAGGTATGTTTCTCAGACTTAGTACATTGTTTTATTGACTAATGTATTGTGTCTAAGTGCTGGAAACAGAAAAAAGCGAGTTGGAGAAGAGATGGCTCGAGCAGCCAAAGTCTGCCCAGTCTGGGTGCACCGGACTGTCCGGTGCGCCAGGCTGGCTCGGCGTGAAGTAGCCGCTCTCGGGAATTCGCCGACGGCGTACGGCTAAAATTCACCGAACTGTCCGGTGTGCACCGGACTGTCTGGTGAGCCAACGGTCGACCGGGCCAACGGTCGGCCGCGCAATCTGCGCGGGACACGTGGCCGGGCCAACGGTCGGAAGGGGGCACCGGACTGTCCGGTGTGCACCGGACATGTCCGGTGCGCCAACGGCTCCCAGATCTGCAACGGTCGGCAGCGCCATTTTAGGAAGGAAATCGGGCACCGGACAGTGTCCGGTGTGCACCGGACTGTCCGGTGCCTCCGACGACAGAAGGCAAGATTGGCCTTCCAGATTTGCTCTCAACGGCTCCTAGCTGCCTTAGGGCTATAAAAGGGACCCCTAGGCGCATGGAGGAGTACACCAAGCAACCTTAGAGCATTCTTGATCATCCACACTCATTCTTTGCGCATTCGTTTGTGATTCTAAGTGATTCGAGCTCCGTTCTAGTGAGAACTTTGAGATAGTCATTCGAGCTCGATTCTTGGCCATTTGTGTGCGCATTTCGCTGTGGATTTGTGTGTGTTGCTTCCCTCCCTTACTCTGTGCTTCTTTGTGATCATATACTTGTAAGGGCAAGAGACTCCAATTTGTGGAGATTCCTTGCAAACGGGATAAAGAAAAGAAAGCAAAACACCGTGGTATTCAAGTGGGTCTTTGGACCGCTTGAGAGGGGTTGATTGCAACCCTCGTCCGTTGGGACGCCACAACGTGGAGTAGGCAAGCGTTGGTCTTGGCCGAACCACGGGATAAACCACTGTGTCATCTCTGTGATTGATCTTCTGTGGTTTCTGTGTTTTGTTGAGACTCCTCTCTAGCCACTTGGCGATTATCGTGCTAACACTTAACAAGTTTTTGTGGCTATAAGTTTAAGTTTTCACAGGATCACCTATTCACCCCCCCCCCCTCTAGGTGCTCTCAATTGGTATCGGAGCCGTTCTCTTCACAAAAGGGACTAACCGCCCGAAGAGATGGATCCTAAGGGGAAGGGAATTGTGATCAACGACAAAGAGAAGGAATCCTTCGTCAACGAGCCGAAGGACGACAAACCTACCGACTCCGGCTCGGGCCATAGACGGAAGGAAGGGAAGAAGAAGAAGACGAGGCGCATCAAGGAGATCATCTACTACGACGATAGTGATGAATCTACTTCTTCCCAAAAGGACGACGACAACGACTACAGGAAGACGGTCAATTCGAACTTTTCATTTGATTATTCTCGCATTCCACATAGTTCGAATTCGCAATTGCTTTCCATTCCTCTTAGCAAACCTCCACACTTCGATGGGGAGGACTACGGATTTTGGAGTCACAAAATGCGTAGTCACTTATTCTCTCTCCATCCAAGCATATGGGAGATTGTGGAGAATGGAATGAAATTTGATAGCTCGGATAGCCCTATGCTTATAAATGAACAAATTCATAGAAATGCACAAGCTACTACTGTTCTCTTAGCATCTTTGTGCAGGGAAGAGTATAACAAGGTGAGCGGCTTGGACAATGCCAAGCAAATATGGGACACCCTCAAGATCTCACACGAGGGGAATGACATCACCATGCTCACCAAAATGGAGTTGGTGGAGGGCGAGCTTGGACGATTCGCCATGATAAGGGGAGAGGAGCCAACTCAAACGTACAACCGGCTCAAGACCCTTATCAACAAAATAAGGAGCTACGGAAGCACGCGATGGACGGACCACGACGTCGTCCGCCTAATGCTAAGGTCCTTTACCGTTCTTGATCCTCATCTCGTGAACAATATTCGTGAGAATCCCAGGTACACGATGATGACGCCCGAGGAAGTACTTGGAAAATTCGTAAGCGGGCGGATGATGATCAAGGAGGCAAGATACGTCGACGACGCGTTGAACGGTCCAATCCACGAGCCTCAACCCATTGCTCTCAAGGCAACAAGGAGCAAGGAGTCACTACCTAGCAAGGTGGCACAAGTTGAGGCGGCCGGGCTCAATGATGAAGAGATGGCTCTCATCATCAAGAGATTCAAGACGGCGCTAAATGGTCGCAAGGGCAGCCAAGCAAGACCAAGACAAAGGGGAAGCGCTCATGCTTCAAATGCGGTAAGGTTGGTCATTTTATTGCTAACTGTCCCGAAAATGATAGTGACCAGGAGCAAGGGAAAAATGGGAAGAGAGAGAACAAGAAGGTTTACAAGAAGGCCAAAGGCGAAGCACACCTTGGAAAGGAGTGGGATTCGGATTGCTCTTCGTCCGACTCCGACGACGAAGGACTCGCCGCCACTGCCTTCAACAAATCGGCTCTCTTCCCCAACGAGCATCACACTTGCCTCATGGCAAGGGAGAAGAAGGTAATCACTCATAATGCCAATACTTATGATTCTTCTAGTGATGATGAGTCTAGTGAAGATGAAATAGATTATTCTAGTTTATTCAAGGGACTGGATAGAACTAAGATAGCTAAGATTAATGAATTGATTGATACCTTGAATGAAAAGGATAGAATCTTAGAGAAACAAGAAGATCTTTTATACGAAGAGCATGATAAATTTGTTAGTGCACAAAATTCACTTGCTCTAGAAGTTAAAAGAAATGGAATGCTTTCTTGTGAACTTTCTACTTGTAATGAAACCATTTCTTCTTTAAAAGGTGAAATTAATGATTTAACTGCTAAACTAGAAGTAGCAAGTAAATCTAACTCTTGTGTTGAACATGTTGAAATTTGCACTAGGTGTAAGGATGTTGATATTAATGCTTGGAGTGAACACTTAGTTTCAATTTCAAAACTAAATGATGAAGTGGCTAGTCTTAATGCTCAACTTAAGACTAGCAAGAGTAATTTTGATAAGCTAATATTTGCAAGGGATGCCTACACAATTGGTAGACACCCCTCAATTAAGGATGGACTTGGCTACAAGAGGGAAGCCAAGAACTTGACAAGCCATAAGGCTCCTATCTCCGCCAAGGAGAAAGGGAAGGCTCCTATGGCTAGTAGTACTAAAAGGAACCATGCTTTTATGTATCATGATAGGAGACAAACTAGAAATGCCTATAGGAGTTATAATGCTTATGATGATTTTGACTCTCATGCCATGTTTGCTTCTAGTTCTTCCCATATGCATGGTAGAAATATGTCTAGGAGAAATGCTATTCATCATGTGCCTAGAAAGAATATTATTCATGCTCCTAGGAAAGTAGTGAATGAACCTTCTACAATTTATCATGCTTTAAACGCTTCCTTTGCTATTTGTAGAAAGGATAGGAAAATAGTTGCTAGGAAGTTAGGGGCAAAATGCAAGGGAGACAAAACTTGCATTTGGGTCCCTAAGGATATTTGGACTAACCTTGTAGGACCCAACATGAGTTGGGTACCTAAGACCCAAGCCTAATTTTGCCTTGCAGGTTTATGCATCCGGGGGTTCAAGCTGGATAATCGACAGCGGATGCACAAACCATATGACGGGGGAGAAGAAAATGTTCACCTCCTACGTCAAAAACAAGGATTCCCAAGATTCAATTATATTCGGTGATGGGAATCAAGGCAAGGTAAAAGGGTTAGGTAAAATTGCAATATCAAATGAGCACTCTATCTCTAATGTATTTTTAGTAGAGTCTCTAGGATATAATTTGCTATCTGTTAGTCAACTATGCAATATGGGATATAACTGCTTATTTACAAATGTAGATGTGTCTGTCTTTAGAAGATGTGATGGTTCACTAGCTTTTAAGGGTGTACTAGACGGCAAACTTTACTTAGTTGATTTTGCAAAAGAAGAGGCCGGTCTAGATGCATGCTTAATGGCTAAGACTTGCATGGGCTGGTTGTGGCATCGCCGCTTAGCACATGTGGGGATGAAGAACCTCCACAAGCTTCTAAAGGGAGAACACGTGATAGGTCTAACCAATGTTCATTTCGAAAAAGATAGACCTTGTGCAGCTTGTCAAGCAGGGAAACAGGTGGGCGGCTCTCATCACACCAAGAATGTGATGACAACATCAAGACCCCTGGAGCTGCTACATATGGACCTCTTCGGACCCGTCGCCTATCTGAGCATAGGAGGAAGTAAGTATGGTCTAGTTATTGTTGATGACTTTTCCCGCTTCACTTGGGTGTTCTTTTTGCAGGATAAGTCTGAAACCCAAGGGACCCTCAAGCGCTTCCTAAGGAGAGCTCAAAATGAGTTTGAGCTCAAGGTGAAGAAGATAAGGAGCGACAACGGGTCCGAGTTCAAGAACCTTCAAGTGGAGGAGTTCCTTGAGGAGGAAGGGATCAAGCACGAGTTCTCCGCTCCCTACACACCACAGCAAAATGGTGTGGTAGAGAGGAAGAACAGGACGCTGATCGATATGGCAAGGACGATGCTTGGAGAGTTCAAGACCCCCGAGTGCTTTTGGTCGGAAGCTGTGAACACGGCTTGCCACGCCATCAACAGGGTCTATCTTCATCGCCTCCTCAAGAAGACTTCTTATGAGCTACTAACCGGTAACAAACCCAATGTATCGTACTTTCGTGTATTTGGGAGCAAATGCTACATTGTAGTAAAGAAGGGTAGAAATTCTAAATTTGCTCCCAAAGCTGTAGAAGGGTTTTTGTTAGGTTATGACTCGAATACAAAGGCGTATAGAGTCTTCAACGAATCATCGGGTTTGGTTGAAGTCTCTAGCGACGTTGTATTTGATGAGACTAATGGCTCTCCAAGAGAGCAAGTTGTTGACTGTGATGATGTAGATGAAGAAGATGTTCCGATGGCCGCCATACGAACCATGGCGATTGGAGAAGTGCGGCCACAGGAACAAGATGAACGAGATCAACCTTCTTCCTCAACAACGGTGCATCCTCCAACTCAAGACGATGAACAGGTTCATCAAAAGGAGGCGTGTGATCAAGGGGGAGCACAAGATGATCACGTGATGGAGGAAGAAGCGCAACCGGCACCTCCAACCCAAGTTCGAGCGGTGATTCAAAGGGATCATCCCGTCGACCAAATTTTGGGTGACATTAGCAAGGGAGTAACTACTCGATCTCGATTAGTTAATTTTTGTGAGCATTACTCCTTTGTCTCTTCTATTGAGCCTTTCAGGGTAGAGGAGGCCTTGCTAGATCCGGATTGGGTATTGGCCATGCAGGAGGAACTCAACAACTTCAAGCGCAATGAAGTTTGGACACTGGTGCCTCGTCCCAAGCAAAATGTTGTGGGAACCAAGTGGGTGTTCCGCAACAAACAGGATGAGCACGGGGTGGTGACGAGGAACAAGGCTCGACTTGTGGCAAAAGGTTATGCCCAAGTCGCAGGTTTGGACTTTGAGGAGACGTTTGCTCCTGTGGCTAGGCTAGAATCAATTCGTATCTTGCTAGCATATGCCGCTCACCATTCTTTCAGGTTGTACCAAATGGATGTGAAGAGCGCTTTCCTCAATGGGCCAATCAAGGAGGAGGTGTACGTGGAGCAACCACCTGGCTTCGAGGATGAACGGTACCCCGACCACGTGTGTAAGCTCTCTAAGGCGCTCTATGGACTTAAGCAAGCCCCAAGAGCATGGTATGAATGCCTTAGAGACTTTTTAATTGCTAATGCTTTCAAGGTTGGGAAAGCCGATCCAACTCTTTTTACTAAGACTTGCGATGGTGATCTTTTTGTGTGCCAAATTTATGTCGACGACATAATATTTGGTTCTACTAACCAAAAGTCTTGTGAAGAGTTTAGCAGGGTGATGACGCAGAAATTCGAGATGTCGATGATGGGCGAGTTGACCTACTTCCTTGGGTTCCAAGTGAAGCAACTCAAGGACGGCACCTTCATCTCCCAAACGAAGTACACACAAGATTTGCTAAAGAGGTTTGGGATGAAGGACGCCAAGCCCGCAAAGACGCCGATGGGAACCGACGGACACACTAACCTCAACAAAGGAGGTAAGTCCATTGATCAAAAAGCATACCGGTCCATGATAGGTTCTCTGCTTTATTTATGTGCTAGTAGACCGGATATTATGCTTAGCGTATGCATGTGTGCTAGATTTCAATCCGATCCGAAGGAGTGTCACTTAGTGGCTGTGAAGCGAATTCTTTGATATTTAGTCGCTACGCCTTGCTTCGGGATCTGGTATCCAAAGGGGTCTAACTTTGACTTGATTGGGTACTCAGATTCCGACTATGCAGGATGTAAGGTCGATAGGAAGAGTACATCGGGGACGTGCCAATTCTTAGGAAGGTCCCTGGTGTCATGGAACTCTAAGAAACAAACCTCCGTTGCCCTATCCACCGCTGAGGCCGAGTATGTTGCCGCAGGACAGTGTTGCGCGCAACTACTTTGGATGAGGCAAACCCTCAGGGACTTTGGCTACAATCTGAGCAAAGTCCCACTCCTATGTGACAATGAGAGTGCTATCCGAATAGCGGAAAATCCTGTTGAGCACAGCCGCACAAAGCACATTGACATCCGGCATCACTTTTTGAGAGACCACCAGCAAAAGGGAGATATCGAAGTGTTTCATGTTAGCACCGAGAACCAGCTAGCCGATATCTTTACCAAGCCTCTAGATGAGAAGACCTTTTGCAGGCTGCATAGTGAGCTCAATATCTTAGATTCGCGGAACTTGGATTGAATTGTAGCATACATGTATTTATGCTTTTGATCATGTTCCTTTTTGCATTTTGTTGTTAAGTATGGTGCTCAAGTTGTACAAACACTCCCTGGACCTCACAAGTCCGTTGCAAAGTGATGCACAATTTTAGGGGGAGATGTGTTACAACTTGACCCTTTGAGACTAACCATATGCTTGAGTTTGCTTGTTTTAGTCTCAAAGGAGAATTGAAAGGGAAAGGTGGACTTGGACCATGAAAGACTTCCACTGCACTCCGATGAGAGGGTAACCTATTCCAAGTTCATCTAATGAACTCTTATTGCCATTTGCTCTTAATTGAAGATTTTGGTGAGGCAATGGGGTTATGGGGCCAAGATTGATCCCGTTTTGGTGCTTCATGCCAAAGGGGGAGAAAATAAAGGCCAAAGCGACAAATGGATCAGCTACCACTTGAGAGATGGATCAGCTACCACTTGAGAGATTTTGAAAATAGAATAGAGCTTTTGGTTTGTCATTGTCAAAACTCTTTTGTTGTCTCTCTTGTCAAAAGTTGGCTTCTTGTGGGGAGAAGTATTGATTATGGGAAAAAGGGGGAGTTTTTGAAATCTTAAATCAATTTCTCTTAGAATGACTCTCTTTATGTCTTAACATGTGTGTTTGACTTAGAGATAGAAATTTGAGTTTGATTTGCAAAAACAAACCAAGTGGTGGCATAGAGTGATCCATATATGTCGAAATTGAATCAAAACAATTTTGAGTTCTTATTTGATTTGATTTTGTACTTGCTCTACTTGCTTTATGTTGTGTTGGCATAAATCACCAAAAAGGGGGAGATTGAAAGGGAAATGTGCCCTTGGGCCATTTCTAAGTATTTTGGTGATTTAGTGCCCAACACAGGTGCCTAATTGTAAAATGGTGGACAAAGTACAAATCAAGGATAAAGGTATGTTTCTCAGACTTAGTACATTGTTTTATTGACTAATGTATTGTGTCTAAGTGCTGGAAACAGAAAAAAGCGAGTTGGAGAAGAGATGGCTCGAGCAGCCAAAGTCTGCCCAGTCTGGGTGCACCGGACTGTCCGGTGGTGCACCGGACAGTGTCCGGTGCGCCAGGCTGGCTCGGCGTGAAGTAGCCGCTCTCGGGAATTCGCCGACGGCGTACGGCTAAAATTCACCGGACTGTCCGGTGTGCACCGGACTGTCCAGTGAGCCAACGGTCGACCGGGCCAACGGTCGGCCGCGCAATCTGCGCGGGACACGTGGCCGGGCCAACGGTCGGAAGGGGGCACCGGACTGTCCGGTGTGCACCGGACATGTCCGGTGCGCCAACGGCTCCCAGATCTGCAACGGTCGGCAGCGCCATTTTAGGAAGGAAATCGGGCACCGGACAGTGTCCGGTGTGCACCGGACAGTGTCCGGTGTGCACCGGACTATCCGGTGCCTCCGACGACAGAAGGCAAGATTGGCCTTCCAGATTTGCTCTCAACGGCTCCTAGCTGCCTTGGGGCTATAAAAGGGACCCCTAGGCGCATGGAGGAGTACACCAAGCAACCTTAGAGCATTCTTGATCATCCACACTCATTCTTTGCGCATTCGTTTGTGATTCTAAGTGATTCGAGCTCCGTTCTAGTGAGAACTTTGAGATAGTCATTCGAGCTCGATTCTTGGCCATTTGTGTGCGCATTTCGCTGTGGATTTGTGTGTTGCTTCCCTCCCTTACTCTGTGCTTCTTTGTGATCATATACTTGTAAGGGCAAGAGACTCCAATTTGTGGAGATTCCTTGCAAACGGGATAAAGAAAAGAAAGCAAAACACCGTGGTATTCAAGTGGGTCTTTGGACCGCTTGAGAGGGGTTGATTGCAACCCTCGTCCGTTGGGACGCCACAACGTGGAGTAGGCAAGCGTTGGTCTTGGCCGAACCACGGGATAAACCACTGTGTCATCTCTGTGATTGATCTTCTGTGGTTTCTGTGTTTTGTTGAGACTCCTCTCTAGCCACTTGGCGATTATCGTGCTAACACTTAACAAGTTTTTGTGGCTATAAGTTTAAGTTTTCACAGGATCACCTATTCACCCCCCCCCCCTCTAGGTGCTCTCAGTAGTTTAACTCGCCCATCATCGACATCTCGAATTTCTGCGTCATCACCCTGCTAAACTCTTCACAAGACTTTTGGTTAGTAGAACCAAATATTATGTCATCGACATAAATTTGGCACACAAAAAGATCACCATCGCAAGTCTTAGTAAAAAGCGTTGGATCGGCTTTCCCAACCTTGAAAGCATTAGCAATTGAGAAGTCTCTAAGGCATTCATACCATGCTCTTGGGGCTTGCTTAAGTCCATAGAGCGCCTTAGAGAGCTTACACACGTGGTCGGGGTACCGTTCATCCTCGAAGCTAGGGGGTTGCTCCACGTACACCTCCTCCTTGATCGGCCCGTTGAGGAAAGCGCTCTTCACATCCATTTGGTACAACCTGAAAGAATGGTGAGCGGCATATGCTAGCAAAATACAAATTGATTCTAGCCTAGCCACAGGAGCAAAAGTCTCCTCAAAGTCCAAACCTGCGACTTGGGCATAACCTTTTGCCACAAGTCGAGCCTTGTTCCTCGTCACCACCCCGTGCTCGTCCTGTTTGTTGCGGAACACCCACTTGGTTCCCACAACATTTTGCTTGGGACGAGGCACCAGTGTCCAAACTTCATTGCGCTTGAAGTTGTTGAGTTCCTCCTGCATGGCCAACACCCAGTCCGGATCTAGCAATGCCTCTTCTACCCTGAAAGGCTCAATAGAAGAGACAAAGGAGTAATGCTCACAAAAATTAACTAATCTCGAGCGAGTAGTTACTCCCTTGCTAATATCACCCAATATTTGGTCGACGGGATGATCCCTTTGGATCGTCGCTCGAACTTGGGTTGGAGGTGCCTGAGGTGCTTCTTCCTCTTCAATTTGAACATCCTGTGCTCCCCCTTGATCAAGCGCCTCCACTTGAGGTACCTGTTCGTCATCTTGGGATGGGGGATGCACCTTTGTTGAGGAAGACGGTTGATCTTGCTCTAATTGTTCCTGAGGCCGTACATCTCCAATCGCCATGGTGCGTATCGCGGCTGTTGGAACGTCTTCTTCATCTACATCATCAAGATCAACAACTTGCTCTCTTGGAGAGCCATTAGTCTCATCAAATACAACATCGCTAGAGACTTCAACCAACCCTGATGATTTGTTGAAGACCCTATACACCTTTGTATTTGAATCATAACCTAATAAAAACCCTTCTACAGCTTTGGGAGCAAATTTAGAGGTTCTACCTTTCTTCACAAGAATGTAACACTTGCTCCCAAATACACGAAAATAAGACACATTGGGTTTGTTACCAGTTAGCAGCTCGTATGAGGTCTTCTTGAGGAGGCGGTGAAGATAGACCCTGTTGATGGCGTGGCAAGCCGTGTTCACGGCTTCCAACCAAAAACACTCGGGGGTCTTGAACTCTCCAAGCATAGTCCTCGCCATATCAATGAGCGTCCTGTTCTTCCTCTCTACCACACCATTTTGCTGAGGTGTGTAGGGAGCGGAGAACTCGTGCTTGATCCCCTCCTCCTCAAGGAACTCCTCCACTTGAAGATTCTTGAATTCGGACCCGTTGTCGCTTCTTATCTTCTTCACCTTGAGCTCAAACTCATTTTGAGCTCTCCTTAGGAAGCGCTTGAGGGTCCCTTGGGTTTCAGACTTATCCTGCAAAAAGAACACCCAAGTGAAGCGAGAAAAGTCATCAACAATAACTAGACCATACTTACTTCCTCCTATGCTCAGATAGGCGACGGGTCCGAAGAGGTCCATATGCAGCAGCTCCAGAGGTCTTGAAGTGGTCATCACATTCTTGCTGTGATGTGCTCCTCCCACTTGTTTACCTGCTTGACAAGCTGCACAAGGTCTATCTTTTTTGAATTGCACGTTAGTCAAACCTATCACGTGTTCTCCCTTTAGAAGCTTGTGAAGGTTCTTCATCCCCACATGTGCTAAGCGGCGATGCCACAGCCAGCCCATGCTAGTCTTAGCAATTAAGCATGCATCTAGACCGGCCTCCTCTTTTACAAAATCAACTAAATAGAGTTTGCCGTCTAATACACCCTTAAAAGCTAATGAACCATCACTTCTTCTAAAGACAGACACATCTACATTTGTAAATAGACAATTATATCCCATATTACATAATTGACTAACAGATAGTAAATTATATCCAAGAGATTCAACTAAAAACACATTAGAGATAGAGTGTTCATTTGATATTGCAATCTTGCCTAAGCCTTTCACCTTGCCTTGGTTCCCATCACCGAATATGATTGAATCTTGGGAATCCTTATTCTTGACGTAGGAGGTGAACATCTTCTTCTCCCCCGTCATATGGTTTGTGCATCCGCTGTCGATAATGCAGCTTGAACCCCCGGATGCATAAACCTGCAAGGCAAATTTAGGCTTGGGTCTTAGGTACCCAACTCTTGTTGGGTCCTACAAGGTTAGTCAAAATTGTCTTAGGGACCCAAATGCAAGTTTTATCACCCTTACATTTTGCCCCTAATTTCCTAGCAACTATCTTCCTATCCTTTCTACAAATAGCAAAGGAAGCATTTAAAGCATGATAAATTGTAGAGGGTCCATTCATAACTTTCCTAGGAACATGAACAATATTCTTTCTAGGCACATGATGAATATTTTTCCTAGGCACATCTCTACAATGCATATAGGAAGAACTGGAAGCAAACATAGAATAAGAATCATAGGCATATGAATCAAAAGCATTACAACTCCTATGAGATTGTCTTCTATCATTGTACATAAAAGCATGGTTCTTTTTAGTACTACTTGCCATAGGGGCCTTCCCTTTCTCCTTGGCGGAGATGGGAGCCTTATGGCTTGTTAAGTTCTTGGCTTCCCTCTTGAAGCCAAGCCCATCCTTAATTGAGGGGTGTCTACCAATCGTGTAGGCATCCCTAGCAAATTTTAGTTTATCAAAATCACTTTTGCTAGCCTTAAGTTGGGCATTAAGACTAGCCATTTCATCATTTAACTTTGCGATAGAAGCTATGTGTTCACTACAAGCATCAATATCAAAATCTTTACATCTATTGCAAATAACAACATTTTCTACACAAGTTGTTGATTTACTAGCTATTTCTAACTTAGCATTCAAATCATCATTAATGCTTCTCAAGCTAGAAATTGTCTCATGGCAAGAAGATAATTCACAAGAAAGCATTTCATTTCTCTTAGCTTCTAAGGCATGAGATTTTTGTGCTTCTACAAATTTGTCATGTTCTTCATACAACAAGTCCTCTTGTTTTTCTAAAAGCCTATTCTTATCATTCAAGGCATCAATCAATTCATTAATTTTATCTACCTTGGTCCTATCTAGGCCCTTAAATAAACATGAATAATCTATTTCATCCTCATCACTAGATTCGTCCTCACTTGAAGAAGCATAAGTAGAGTTTCGACTACATACCTTCTTCTCCCTTGCCATAAGGCATGTATGACGCTCGTTGGGGAAGAGGGATGACTTGTTGAAGGCGGTGGCGGCGAGTCCTTCATTGTCGGAGTCGGAGCAGGAGCAATCCGAATCCCACTCCTTTCCTAGATGTGCCTCGCCCTTGGCCTTCTTGTAATTTTTCTTCTTTTCCCTCTTGCTCCCGTGTTCCTGGTCACTTTCATTATCGGGACAGTTAGCAATAAAATGACCAATCTTACCGCATTTGAAGCATGAGCGCTTCCCCTTGGCTTTGGTCTTGCTTGGCTGTCCCTTGCGACCCTTAAGCGCCGTCTTGAAGCGCTTGATGATGAGGGCCATTTCTTCATCGTTTAGCCCTGCCGCCTCAACTTGCGCTACCTTGCTAGGTAACGCCTCCTTGCTCCTTGTTGCCTTGAGAGCAATGGGTTGAGGCTCATGGATTGGACCGTTCAACGCGTCGTCCACGTACCTCGCCTCCTTGATCATCATTCGCCCACTTACGAATTTTCCAAGGACTTCTTCGGGCGACATTTTGGTGTACCTGGGATTCTCATGAATATTATTCACCAAATGAGGATCAAGAACGGTAAAGGACCTTAGCATCAGTCGGACGACGTCGTGGTCCGTCCATCGCGTGCTTCCGTAGCTCCTTATTTTGTTGATAAGGGTCTTGAGCCGGTTGTAGGTTTGGGTTGGCTCCTCGCCCCTTATCATTGCGAATCGTCCAAGCTCTCCCTCCACCAACTCCATCTTGGTGAGCAAGGTGACATTGTTCCCCTCATGAGAAATCTTGAGGGTGTCCCATATTTGCTTGGCGTTATCCAAGCCGCTCACTTTGTGGTATTCATCCCTGCACAATGAAGCTAGAAGAACAGTAGTAGCTTGTGCATTCTTATGAATTTGCTCATTAATGAACATGGGACTATCCGTACTATCAAAGTGCATTCCACTTTCTACAATCTCCCATATACTAGGATGGAGAGAGAACAAGTGACTACGCATTTTGTGACTCCAAAATCCATAGTCCTCTCCATCAAAATGAGGAGGTTTACTAAGTGGAATAGATAATAAATGAGCATTTGTACTTTGAGGAATACGAGAGTAGTCAAAAGAAAAGTTCGAATTAACCGGTTTCCTTCTCTCGTAGTCGTTGTGGTCGTCGTCCTTTTGGGAAGAAGTAGACTCATCGCTGTCGTCGTAGTAGACAATTTCCTTGATGCGCCTTGTCTTCTTCTTCTTCCCATCTTTCCGTCTATGGCCCGAGCCCGAGTCGGTAGGCTTGTCATCCTTCGGCTCGTTGACGAAAGATTCCTTCTCTTTATCGTTGATCACGATACCCTTCCCCTTAGGATCCATCTCTTCGGGCGGTTAGTCCCTTTGTGAAGAGAACGGCTCCGATACCAATTGAGAACACCTAGAGGGGGGTGAATAGGTGATCCTGTAAATCTTGAAAACTTAAGCCACAAAAACATGGTTAAGCGTTAGCACAGTAAATGCCAAGTGGCTAGAGAGAAGTCTCAACAAAACACAATAACCACAAGAAATCAATCACAGAGATGGCACGGTGGTTATCCCATGGTTCGGCCAAGACCAACGCTTGCCTACTCCACGTTGTGGCATCCCAACGGACGAGGGTTGCAATCAACCCCTCTCAAGCGGTCCAAAGACCCACTTGAATACCACGGTGTTTTGCTTGCTTTACTCAATCCCGTTTGCGAGGAATCTCCACAACTTGGAGCCTCTCGCCCTTACACTTGAAATTCACAAAGAAGCACAGAGCAAGGGAGGGATTAGCAACGCACTCAAGACAAGAAATCACAGCAACACCACGCACACAAGTTGCAACGAGAGCTCACAACACCACGCACACAAGACCAACGCTTGCCTACTCCACGTTGTGGCGTCCCAACGGACGAGGGTTGCAGCTGCACAAGTCGCCCCGCCTCTTCGTCGAGCTTGGCCTGCATCTCGCGGAGTTGCTCAAGCTGTGTGCCCTGACCGTCCGTAGGGACTTGGACCACAGCTAGCTCCCGCGGGATCTCAACGCGAGACGCAGGTGCGAGGGCGCAGTCATTCCCTGGCATACCAAGGTGGTTTTCTCCGCCGTGATCCTCCTGATCGATGTGGTAGCACTCGCGAGTTGGGTCGCAACCCTCGTCGTCAAGGCTGTGGCCATCATCAGAGCAACCGGAGAGGTCGTGGTCACATGCGGACATAAAGTCGCGCATGGCACGGGTATCATGGAGTCTGGAGAAATCCCAACTGACGTCGAGGTCGTCCTCTTCCTCGGAACCCGCGGGTTCGGAGGTTGAGACGGCCGTCAGTCGGTCCCAAGTTGACCACATATGGTACCCTGGAAGGTCAGGATATGCCCTAGCGAAAGCGCTCACCGAAGCGGGGTCGCTTGGTGGATCGAAGCTGAATCTAAAGGGAACAGGGTGAAAAACGGATGGTACCTCTTGGTTGATGGACGGTGGCGAAGTCGCATCGGGGACGGACTGCACCGTTATCTCAGGTACGAGGCTAACGCCCAACAAATCCTTTGTGAGGGCGCTGGCGTCATCAGTCCGCTTGGGATTGGCATGTTGCGGGGAGGCGACACCCGTCGTTGTCTCAGGTGCGAGGACGACACCCGACATGTCCCCCGTAGGGGTGCCGGTGTCGTCGACTCGCTCTGGTCCGGCAGCCGACGAGGTGCCGCCTCTTGGCTCCTGCCTGGCCACGGTTGCCTCGTCTCCTCCTCCTCCGGCGAGGAGGGTAGCGGGGCAAACCCGGGTGTTCCTCTTCCGCCGTGGGAGGAAGTCGTCGTCGAGTTCGCCTTCGCCAGGCGAGCCGATGACCATCGTTGTTGCCGTGCTGCGAGGGGAGGAGTACCATGTCATAGCTGCCATCGGGGGACATGAACTCGAGACTCCCAAAGCGGAGCACCGTCCCGGGCTGAAGAGGCTGCTGAAAGCTACCCATCTGGAACTCAACGGGAAAGTATTCGTTAACACGCAGCGAGCCCCTACCTGGCGCGCCAACTGTCGGTGTTTCGGACCCGGGGGGTCCTCAACCGGACCGACTAGTGAATTTTAGTGTCGCGTGCCCTTATCCAGATGGGTTGATGCAAGATGGAACACAAGAGGGAAATGAGGCTTATGTTCTCCTGCACCGGGGTGCTTGTAGTAGGGGTTACAAGCGTCGCGGGAGAGCGAGAACGAGAGAGAGAGAGGAGGAGAGGATTCGGCCTTGAGGTGAGCCGTTTGAGGCTGTCTCTACCGCGTCTCTCCTACTCTTCCTGCCTCCGCTCGTCTACGTCGTGCGTTTGTGTGTTTGCTCATCACACGTTCGCCTCCCCCCTCTGAAGGCCCTAGACATCCCCTTTTATAGATACAAGGAGATGCCCAGCTGTACAATGGGGGTGTAGCTATGAGCTATAGTGGCTGGCAGAGAAGTGCCTTGAGCCCTGTACAGGTAATAACGTGGTCGTTAGAGAAGTGCCTTGAGCCCTGTAGATGTACCAATGTGGCCGTTGGAGAAGTGTCTTGAGCCCTGTAGAAGCATAGCTGGCGGTGCGGCATGGATCTTGCTGACGTTTCCTTGCTTCCGTAGGGGTTTGAGAGCACCCGACGTCATGGGTGCACGCGGGAAACCATCATTACCTGTTACCAGAGTAACTTAGATAGGACACCGGTCTTGTCCCTTCGTAGCCTGAGGCGGCTAGCTAGGGATAGGGTAATGATGGGTCCTCAGTAGCGTAGTTGATATGGGGCCGAGGTCAGGCGAGGCGGCGACTCCTCCGAGGCCGAGGTTGAGGCCGAGGCCCAGGGTCGGGCGAGGCGGAGTCCTTCTCCTGAGGCCGAGGCTAAGGCTGAGGCCCAGGGTCGGGCGAGGCGGAATCCTTCTCCCGAGGTCGAGGCTGAGGCCGAGGCCCAGGATCGGGCGAGGCGGAGCTCCCTGCTGCGCCCGAGGCCGGACTCAGGGGAGGTCGTGACTTGCTGTTGTCAGTCTTTCCTAGGTGGCTGGCACAGTTGCCGGAGCGGGGTGAATGGCGCTGTTTTCCTGTCAGAATGGCCAGTAAGGGGGGCGAAGTGACTGCGGTCACTTCGACCTTGCCGACTGAGGCACGCGTGTCAGGATAAGGTGTCAGGCGATCCCTGCATTAAATGCGCATGCGATACGGTCGGTTAGGAAGGCGATTTGGGTGAGGTCGCTACACGACAAAGTCTGCCCGCGCTGGGCTTTGGGCGAGCCGAGGGTGCGTCTACTGACTGAGGGGACCCTCGGTCGAGGCATGAATCCGTCCGGGACTACCATCCTTGCTCGAGGCTGGGCTCGGATGAGGTCGCGTCCCTTGGTAGACGAGGCCTGCGCTGTATCAGTCGTTTATGGTTTGTTCTGAAGATGTTTTCCAGTCAGATTAAGGAGCATTGGGGGTACCCCTAATTACGGTCCCCGACAACTGGGTACGCCCATTCAATCCATATGGAATGGGAATAATCGAACAAGACCTTATGTGTCGTCAAGGGAATCGTGCTAGTCAAACTTTCTCAAATTTGACTAAGTTTATAGAATATATTTAAACATTTGTGTCTCCGAATAAATTTTGTTAGAGTATGTGTTCTCTGTGTGTGTGGACTGGCACCACTGTTGGGCTGCCGGCGCATTAGGGTTAGGGTTAGGGTTCCGAGTCTATATATATATGAATCCACCACCCCTATGCAATACAATCAAGCGGTTCACTTTCTTACATGGTATCAACCTAGGTTAGGGTTTTCTCTCCCACCCTCATCAGCCACCGACCTCTTCCTCCCTAGGTCCGGCCGCCACCCTAGGAGGCTGACCCTTCCCTCCCGGGGGGCAGCCCCCTGCCCAGTCATCAGTTAGCCCTCTACCTTGGCCCGTCCCCGTCCCTGTCCCCTGCTCCCCTCCATTGCGCATGATGCCTAGCTCCCTCGTCGCCGTCTACCCTGCCATGGCGCCCATGGATCGCTGACGTCGCGTCCCTGTAGGCTGTCGTGGTCATCGCGGACGGCCTTGTACAGGCCGGCGCTGCCACCCTCGTCGACGCCACCGCCATGGAACCTTCCCCGGCCACGGCGCGGCGGCCCCTCCCCGCCGACTGTGGAGGCGCTGCCGCGGCCCCCTTTCCAGTTCGCGCCCTTCCCTCCCCATCTGATGTGGCTGCCCCTCCCTTGCGTCGTCGTCCTCACACCCGGATCCACGTCGTCGGACTGTGCCGCCCCGCCTCCCATGCTCATGGCACGGGCGCGACCACGACCGTCCTTCCCCGCCCCAACCTCCTCAACCGTCGATCCACTGCCGCAGTGCCTCCCTGCGCTGCCGGTCGCCCCGATCCATCGCCGCACCGCCTACCCGCGCCGCTGGCCGCCTCGATCCGTCGACGGAGGCGAGCTGACCCTCGGACCGCGTCGACACCTAGTAGCGCCCCATCATGCTCCTTCTGTCATCAGTGTCACCCATCCCCTGCTAGGCCCGGCACAGGCCCCTGCCTGGCGGAAAACGCCCTGCCCCCCCCCCCCCCCCCCCCCCCGCCCTTATCGCCTTCGTTGGACCCGTCGCTACCATGGCTTTCGTGGTCGGATCCACCGTTACTGTGCCTTCCCGGGTAGATCCGCGGTCCCTTTAGATGGATCGTCGTCTTCATGGTTGGATCCGTTGCTGCCGTAGCCTTCTCGGCCGGCTCCACCGTTACCGCTTCTACTCTGCCACGGGTGCGGCCATCCTGACCGCGCACAAACGCGTGCGCTGCCGCCGACCTCCCTGGTGGGGCTCCTCGACGTCCAGACAATCAAAGAAGCAAGAAGGTCCTCGGCCTGCTGATGCTCTTTTGTTGTGTCGCCCCTTCGATCGTTGACACTCGAACGTCGACCCCTCCCGAAGAACATGCTACTGCTGTGTGTCTCCCAACCACGACCACCTCGACTTTGGCTACCTCGGCATCCAGGGGCTATCGTCTTCTTGGAGTGCACACCGGTCTCTACTTCAGCCGCAACATGCTCACCTTCACGACATTGAAACTGTGGGGGGTTTCAACCTATCGGCTCCTACCTTCGGCTTCTACTCCAGTCTCATCGTGTGTGGTGCCCTCGTTGCGACTACGTGGGAATGTTAGAGTATGTGTTCTGTGTGTGGGGGGGGCGGCATCATTGTTGGGCTGCCGGTCCATTAGGGTTAGGGTTCTGAGTCTATATATATGTATTCACCACCACTATGCAATACAATCAAGCAGTTCACTTTCTTACAAATTTATTATGAAAATAGATTCAACAACCTATCAAATGGTACTAATTTTGTATTATAATATTAATATTTTATTTTACATATTTAGTCAAAGTTAAGGACAGAGGGAGTATATGTCAATAGAGGAAGTCAAACATTATATTAACTACCATCCATTCAGAAAAGGAACAAACAAATAGATAAAGGTCTATGGACCACAATGTTATTACGGCGTCACCTAGGTGCCGACTAGGAGTCCAGGTGCCCCGGCCGGACTTGTCGTGATGCGTTGTCTTGCCTAAAACCAGCACGACACTCGTCTATAAAGTATGGTGTCGCGACGAGGACGCCTAGACGTCGGACCGTGCACTTTGTAGGGAGGTGAATCGAACCTGTAGATAGATAGTATTTATGAACTAAACGTTGTGGACAAACTGCTGCCGCCAGCAACTTCTCCGTGGACAATCCATTGCCAACAACAACTTCTCCGAGGACAAACTGTCATTAATCCTCTGCCTCCCATTCCACATCCGCTGCTCCACTTGGCGTGCGCCGCTCAGCTCCACTCCACTCAAAACTTGACAGTCGGCAGGACGCGAGAAGGACTAAGGAGGATGAGAGGAAGAGGACTGATTGACCGAGGATTGATTGAGTAAATGGTAGAACTAGTTGGTCGCCTAACTGTCACCTAAACAGGCGTCCAGACGCCCTAGAGGTGACTCACCAGTGGTGAATCTAGCCAAGAATATTGTCGGGGTCAAGCGTGTTAACTTTGCTATATGATATAAATTTTCTTGAACTTTAAAATTGTTTTGCTAAAGGATTTATAAATTTTATCGGGGTCGGCTGACCCCGACAAACCTAGCTAAATTCACCCCTGTGAGTCACCTTGCTAGGGTGTCGTGATAACCATGATAGACCATCAACAAAAATGGCTACAACCAAGCAAAAAGTATGGCTCTCTAGACCACATACTTCACCATAGACAATGCAAATAAATTCACTCGATTTGAGTAGTAGGTGCACATATTTTTTAAGTCAAAACTCCTACAATAAGCTCTTCCACTAGCCAATTTCGAATGCTCATCTGATGGCGATGGCAGCTTTATTTGGATTGACAGTTGAGGATGGCGAGGAGGCCCGTGCAGCTACTCTGCTATCCTATTTTTGAGGGATCCCCTCCTTGGTCGTCTCTTTGCTATCCTTATCCAAATGAATCCATCTTCAATCTTGATCTGGAATGCGAGAAGACTTAACAATAAGGCGCACAGAGATTCTGTTAGAGATGTTATTTTATCTTCCAAGGCAGATATTGTATGCCTCCAGGAAACCAAAGTGGAAGTAATGAACCGGTTTCTCTTTGCTTCTGTGTTTGGGTCAAATTTTGATAAATTTGGTGCCCTGCTTGCGTCTGGTACACGGGGTGGGGTGCTGATTATGTGGGAAACCCTAAACCTATCTTAAGGTTAGGTGTTGTATACTTGTATTAATAGACTTGAGGTAATTGGGCCTGGCCCATTACACAGGGGTGAGAGAGTAAATACACAGGGAGAACCACAAACCCTAAACAGGATTCTAACACCCCCCACAGTCGCAACTTTATCCTATACAGATGTTGAGACTAGATCGAAAGTCTAGGAATACACTCGACGGTAATCCCTTGGTGAAGATGTCGGTGAGCTGCAACGTGGTGGGGACGCTGAGAACCCGAACGTCACCGGCAGGCTCGCGGACGAAGTGCAAGTCAATCTCCACATGCTTCGTGCGCTGTTGTTGCACGAGATTGGTGGAGAGGTAGATCGTGCTGACGTTGTCATAGTAGATGAGGGTGGCGCGCTAGAGGGGGCTGTGGAGTTTGTGGAGCAGCTGGCGCAGCCAAGAGGCCTCTGCCACGCCGTTGGCCATAGCACGGTACTTGACCTCTGCGCTGGATCGGGAGACGATGGGTTGCTGCTTGGCGGCCTAAGAGACGAGGTTGGCGCGTGTCGGGACAATCAGCCCAGTCAGCGTCGGTGTGGACCACGAGCTCCAACGTCGGGAGGGTCGAAGTAGAAGGCCGTAGTCGAGGGAGCCACGGAGGTAGCGCAGGATCCGCTTGAGAGCGGTGAGATGGGGCTCTGTAACACCCTGTCCACTCTCGGACCGGCGGTACTTACTCCTGGCAACTCTATAGGATCATATATTGTCCCCACAGGCCAACATGGGTCTTTTGTGCGCACTTTGTCCTCACTCATGCGCACCCGAGAAAACTTCCCGGTCAGTCACCCATCCCAAATTGCTCCAAGCCAAGCACGCTTAACTTGGAGGTTCTTTTAAGATAGGCTTCCGAAAAAGAAGATGCACTTTGTTGATATGAGTACTCTATTAATTCTATTAAGTCGTGGGCCAGGATATCATCGTCCCCCGGGACCAAGATATCACAATCCACACCCCTTAGAAGACTGAAGTCCACGTCGGTTAACCCCAATCCAGGAACCTCCCCTCTTAGCCACGTCTATGTGTCTAGTGTCGTCATATGCCATGCCACGTGACCACTCCGGGTCCACATGCGCCAAGCGCCATATACCCGACCCCCTAACCCACACACGCCTGTGAAACCGCGAGGGTCAGCTCTGATACCACTTGTAACACCCCGTTCACTCCCAAACCAGCGGTACTTACTCCTGACAGCTCTCTAGTATCATATATTATCCCCACAGACCAACATGGGTCTTTTTTGCGCACTTTGTCCTCACTCATGCGCACCCGAGAAAACTTACCGGTCAGCCACACATTCCAAATTGCTCCAAGTCAAGCACGCTTAACTTGGAGGTTCTTTCGAGATATGCTTCCGAAAAAGAAGATGCAACTTGTTGATATGAGTACTCTATTAATTCTATTAAAATGCGGGGTGTGCATGTCGAGCCTGGAGAAGGTCAGGTACTGGAGGGTGACAGTGAGGCTCACGTAGGACGTCACGTCGGTGACTAGGGGCTCGTCATCCTTAGAGAGCTTCGCCTGAGTGTCGACGGGTGTGGAGCAGGGCTTGCAGTTGGACATGCCAGCCCGCTCCGGGATGTCGATGGTGTACTGGCGCTGGTGGAGGAAGAGACCCTAAGGCCGACGCTCGGTGGTGATGACATTGTTCTGACAGCTTCTACCGAAGTTCTTCTCTATCGCATCATCACCTCACTTCAGCAGGAATTCTCTATGAAGGACCTTGGCAAACTTCACCATTTCTTGGGGATACAGGTCCAACACACGGCAGCTGGTTTGTTTTGTCTCAACGTCAGTACATGATTGACATCCTTGACCGCGCTGGCTTGGCTGAATGCAAGCCCTGTTCCACCCCAGTTGATGTCAATCCCAAGCTATCTGGCACTATTAGTAATCCAGTTATTGATCCTATAGATTTCCGCAGCCTTGCAGGGGCCCTCTAGTATCTCACTTTCACATGGCCTGACATCTCTTATGCAGTCCAGCAGACTTGCCTTCATATGCACGACCCCTGTGAGCCTCACCTTGCTGCTCTAAAGCGCATTCTTCATTACGTGCGCGGCACCCTTCATCTTGGTTTGTTACTTCGGCCTTCCGCACAGACTGAAATACCGGTCTACTCAGATGCCGATTGGGCTGGTTGTCCTAATATCCGCAGATCTACCTTAGGCTTTGTTGTATTTTTGGTGATAGTCTCATCTCGTGGTCCTCCAAGCGTCAGAACACCGTCTCCCGCTCCAGCGCCGAGGCTGAATACCGAGCTGTTGCAAATGTCGTTGCTGAAGTCACCTGGTTGCATCAGTTACTACAGGAACTTCATGTCCCCCTGCGCTGCACCGCTTTGGTTTATTGGGACAATATCAGCATTGTCTACATGTCCTCCAACCCCGTCTAGCATCAGCGCACCAAACATATCGAGATTGATCTTCACTTTGTTCGTGAGCGCATGGCCCTCGATGACATTTGTGTTCTTCACGTTCCGACATCGTCGCAGTATGCTGATATCTTCACCAAGGGGCTACCTACTTCGGTCTTCACGAAATTTCGGTCCAGTCTGAATGTCCAAGGCTTCGACGCTCTGACTGTGGGGGGTGTTAGCAGTGCAAGATTCCTTTCCTGTAATGGCGTGTGCTTTCCTGTAATGGCGTGTGCTTGCATAGAAAGAATCCAGGGTTGTTATGGTAGGAGATGCCTTGATTGATGTAGGGATCCATCTGTATCAGACACATTGGGAAGGTCTAATCCTGATTGATTGAGGAGATCACTCTGGCACTACTTCTATAAGCCACAGGATCTCCTCCTCCCCTATATATTCTGTAATTGGCTGGTTCTATTCTCATCCAATACATTGCATACACAACACATCTACTTCTCTCAAGAAAGTCTTGCAATATTTGCAAGATACAAAGGGCCTCATGTTAACATACAGAAAATCAAGTAGCCTTGAGATTATAGGACATTCAGATTCAGATTATGTGGGGAGTGAAGAAGATAGAAATTTTACGTTGGGTTACATATTCACACTCGCAGGAGAAGCTATATCGTGAAAAAAACTCAAAATAAACTATCACTATATCGTCGATAATGTATGATGAGTTTATTGCATATAATTAGACAACGATGCAGGCTATGTGGCTTAAAAAGTTTATACTTAGTTTAAAAGTGGTGGACATCATATCAAGTCTATGTTGCGCTAATGAACCAACGGTATGTTACTCCTATAACAAGTCAAGTGTTATTTCCAAACACATTAACAATAATTTAACTTGACCATATAACCATAGAGCAAATGCTTGCGGATTTGCTCGCTAAATATCTCTCGCCCAACGTGTTCAGAAAACACGTAGGACATGTTTGGTTTCCAGCTAGGATGCCACAATTTGCCTAAGTTTAGTCGCTTGAATTGAAGAACTAACTTTAGGCGCTTTAGACAGGAAACCAAACAAGCCCGTAGTCGGCATGGATTTAATGGAGCATCTATGATTCTGGATTAAGGGGCCACAAATGCAATCACCTCCCTCAAGATTAAGGGCACTCAATGAAGGGAAGAACCGCCGCCTCTGTATCGAGCTACATCTAATGGTTTAGCTGTCTAACCCCAAAAGTATAAGCCCTGTGTCTAACGCATCTAGTGACTAGAACTCGTGTGCAAGTTTCTTTTACACTCAATAACATGCTGCGAATATTATCAACCACAGCTAAAGCACAGTGACCCAATTTCACGCTTGTCATGAACGCCCCTCCTGCTCTCCTACATTAACCCATTCACGTGAGCCATTCCCGTAAACCTGAGGCATCAATGAGACTGATGGGCGTGTCCCTAATCTAAACCGACCTCCCACTCCAACTGATCGGCGCGGCCGCCCAACCCAGCTCACACGTGAAACGCGCGCCAAACTGGAATTCGAATGACACCGGAGATCAAAACACCAGCTCTCCAATCCTATCACGGCCTAGAGCTAGATCCAACATAGCGCACTGGGCACATCACTTAAACTTTTTTCAGATGATCGCTGAAGCCAAAACTGCATTTGATAGACCTTTCTTCATGGAGGTGCTGGCTATCTCTGCCTGGGAAATCTGGGAGATAGCGGAATTTCGGCTATTTTAAGAGAGTCTGTTCCGTCCTTCAATTCTTGGAGGACATGCTTCAATTCCACGCTGAAGCTTCAGAATTCAGATGATCAGATTTAGCCCGGATCTCAATTCGTCTGTTTCTCAGTGGCTTGTCTCTTTATAAACCCATTCACTCACTCCTCATCTTTCTTATGTTTCTCCTCTAAATTCTTGTACAATGTAATGTTCGGTTTGTACGTTGTTTCTCTCTTATCGTAATAAAATATTTTTTGTGTTGTGGGGGTTTCTCCTACAGCTTTTCTCTGTCAAAAAAACATAGCGCAGAGCGTAACACGCGCGAGCGGGGCCGGGAGAGAGATCACGACTCGAGACGGGATGTACGCAGATCCGGGCGAGAAGACCAGGGGCGCCGAGGTAGCAAGGAGCGGCGACAGAGGGAGGAGCACTCACGTCCTTGAACTGGAGTAGGCCGAGCTCGCCGAGGTAAGTGACGGCGAGGCGCGAGCTCTCGGCGGGCATGATGAGCTGCACGAAGCACATCTTCTCGGACCGCATGTGGTCCATCGGGGGCAGCCGGTCGAACACCCCCATCCCGCCCGCCCGCCGGAGCGGAGCGCGGCCTTCCGAAGCTTCCAGAAGGCGTCGCTAACGCGAGGAGGTTGACGACACGTCGACATGGGTGTGGTGGCGGGTGACGCCTCAGACCTGTGGGAGGTAGGGATATTCTAAGAAAAAAAAATTTGTACATACCGGATGTAAACATCAGCCCCTCACATACACCACTTGAAGGCCTACAAAGACAGATTAAAATTTATAAAATAATCCTTTAGTAATTTGTTTTTCTTCTATTTATATGGACTAGCAACCGGTGTACGTGAGGAGCTGCAAAAGAGATTCTTTACATCCCAATGTAAAGAATTTTTTTCTGTTCCTAAAACATCGAACTTATATCACAAATCTAATATTTTAACATAGATATTTATAAAATTTAAAGCTACTTTTGGCAATGTTATTAAGAATATTATGAAGTATTTAAATAAATTTATGTATAATTTTTATGTACATTATTTTCTCCCTACAACAAAAAAGGCGAAAAAACATCCGAATCTATATTCGAATAGACATCCGAATTTTATATCAATTATTTAAAAATATATAAAACGAATTTAATGTTTGTTTTTTTGTGAAAAATAATAGCCTCAATGCTAAAAACAAGAATATAAATTTACATAGCAAATTCTATATGTTATTTGTTCAAAATCGAAGAAA
This sequence comes from Zea luxurians, assembly GCA_029449295.1. NCBI lineage: Eukaryota > Viridiplantae > Streptophyta > Magnoliopsida > Poales > Poaceae > Zea > Zea luxurians. The sequence continues at coordinate 80,372,556 of JAOPSE010000003.1, read as the reverse complement.
GAAGATAAAAAATTTGACATCCGAATAAGTATCCGGATCCATTCCTAGTGGGAGGTTAGGCCTGATTCTATTTTCCACTCTGTTCTGCCGAGTGCGCAACTGCCAAGACCAAAACCCATCGGTGACGGATAGAGATGGCAATGGATAACCGAAACCTGAATATCCGACGGGTTTTACCCGATATAAAAGCGAGTACAGAATGATTTCTCTATCCGCGGGTATGTTCATAGGCAAGAATCTCTACCCGTTGGGTAGATGGATATGGATACGGGTTGGTACTAACCATACCCGTCTACCTATTGGTAAATTATACCCGCTTCAATGCCAATATAACCATCTAATAGAGCTCATGTTAATTAAAATAAAACTCTTCTCTAGCTATCATTTGTCTAGCTACCAAGTTATGTAATCATATGATTTTTTATATGTGAATTAAACTTGTTTTTGTATGTTTATAATATTTTGAGTGATTGGTATATTAGAATTTAAGACTTTTATAACGGGTACAGGTTACCCGACAAGTAAAATTATCCGTGCGGGTACGGGTATGGACAAAATTTTGTACCCGCAAGTATATATGAGTAACCCGATAAATAGAATTGTTTTTTTATGGATACGAGTAGAATTGCTTTTGATGGATACAAGTATTTTTTAAGTGTCCCTATCCTTTGTTTTATTTTTGTTCACGCAACGACCCTGTTGGCCTGCCTTTGCCTGGCCAACGTGAATGGGAACGCAAAGACCAACACATGAACAGAACAGACAGTCTGGCTGGCATTCTAGCGCGCGCGAGTCGTCGGTCGGATCATGTGCTAGCGGCTGGGCGCCTGGGCTGGGGCCCTGCGGAATAAGGTTCTGGCAACATGGGCCAGTTGTGTGGCCTTGTGGGCGGAATATACGGTCCGCGTCAGTGGCACCTGAGATTGGTTTGGTACAGCCCATTCGCAGATTTTTTTTGTTTGTGAATTTCGAACCGAAGTCATGTGCAGGCCTTTGTATGCTTCACCCTTTTTTATATTGTAGATATGTACCCATGCATTGCCACGAGAGTTAAAATAATGAACCTGCACTTTATAAAGACAACATCAACGACCACACAAAGTAAACTTAAAAGAATATGTGATGTAGCCAACAAACATCCAATTGATAGGTCCAACCAAACACATTCGTAAACCAATCACAACTGCAGAGCTAGTTACTATTAAATTCACGATGACTACACACTACATGTGCCGCCCCCATAGCCACAATGGACTGTAATGCAAAAACACACTACATCGGTTAAAAAACAAAAATCGTTCTACATCGAGTTGTTACAAGCCATTGGTGAAACCCTTGACGAAAGAGAAAGAGCTATTCTCGATGACAAACCAGTGAACACCATAACATGTCCTGAAAATCAAACGAGCCAATTTAGTATAAGATTAAATACCAGAGATAAACAAAGGACACAAAATCCTATTAGGCTACCAAAGAGAAGGCTCGTACAAGACCACAGTTGGCACAGAGAACAACTGAAGAAGAGTATAAACACCAAGACAATCAACACAGTGAAGTAACAGAAATAATAGAAAAGGACATAGTTCTAAAAGATTAGTAAAGAAGAGTAGAGAAGTTAAAAAACATTCATTATAGTAACTACAGTATTCAAATTCATTACTACGGCTGCTGAAGAAAAGATTTATGTTAGTCGACCGTTATCCTATTCCATTCCTCTCAAACTTTTAGAACACTGCCTAGATGTAGTATGAACCAAGCACTAAACAACAATACTAATTATAATCGACACTAAATAATATAGGCAAACAACAATATGTTATCTTGAGACTAAGACTTCACCCCTAACAATCCTAAAAATTGAATAAAGCACGCATTATAATAGTAGATAAATGTTTGGGAAGAATGGTGCCAAACATCTTTATGGTGCCCAACATAAAAATTGAATCTTTATGGCTGCATTATAATAGTAGAGAAATGTGGTCAAAACTTAGAACGCCATGTGCTCTAATACAAAGTTTATAATAGGCTACTCTTTTTTGTGGGAAGCACACAGAATAAAGCACGCCTCATACTCTAATGATGGATTATATAAGCACCATATATTTGCACACAACGATTTATCAAGAGAGATGTTTCTATAGTACTCGATTAGAAGCACCAGGAGCTAAAGCAGTAAAACAATGCAGAGGAGGTGGCAAGAAAATAATTTTAGCTTTCTGATAGCAACACTGAACTAAGCAAAAGCTTCAACCTAAAAGAACTCTAGCAACATTTGCATAATTCATTTATGTCAAGATATACAAAACTCGAGTGGGCAAACTATATAAGACTGCTTACTTATCTTGTCCCATCTGGATGGCATCATGCTCTGTCACTGATTAGCGCTGCTCTTGCCTGTTCTAGTCTTCCTCCTTGGCAATCCTCACCAAGCAGTGCTGCAGGCGTCGGAGTTCTGTCTAGCTCATCAGCAATCTTCCTCTGCATATCAGCTGGGAGGGAGGGATACTGCTCGCAGAGATCACCATCTATCACATCCTATAACAGACAAACACATCAGTAACAGCATGTTTCAAACTGCATGTGCAGTTCAGCTGTAACAACGAAAAAACAAACATATGGCGTAGGCGCAGGCCGACGAGATTCCCTGGCGGCAGACTGCGCAGGCCGATATCCCGCCTTGGCGGCGGACGGCGCAGGGCGCAGGCAAGAACCGGCCCTGGCAGCGAGATGGGGGAAGGGAAGACCGCGTGACGGCGGCAGAGGAGGGAAGGGGGTGGCCACGACGGCAGGCCGGAGAGCTGGCCGCGATGGCAGCACAGCGACGGCGCGACGGCGCCAAAAATTTAGATCAGGGTCGGGTTTAGATGTAAACCCTAAACGTAACCTGCTCTATTACCATGTTACTAACCTTGATTAACGAGATAATGAGCCAATCGGGTACTGTAGCATATATATAGGCAGACAGTATGGGCCTTAACAGGGCGATCATCAATAGATCTTAATAACATGGGCAGTAAAGTTGAGATAAATTACTCAGCTTTCGGACTCTTCTTTCTTCTAACTGATTCTCCCTTTCTCTCCTTCCTGAACAAAAGAATAAACAACCATGAAACTGAACTTTTAGAACAGTTCAGGAAAGAACATGCTTGGTGTCAATGGACAGATATGCCCGAGGGGGAGCAGGTCACCGTGGCGATGGATGAGTAAGCAACGGCGTCGGGGCACTCAATGGCCAGATCTGGCTACTGTCTCCGCGGAGGCCCGCTCGGCATCGAGCTCGTGTCGCAGCCTGGCGTCCTGTGTACCCGTCTCTTACCGTTGTGCGGCCACGAACATCCTCCTGAGCCCATGCATCATGGCGGAGAAGAAATGGGGGCAGTGGGTAGTTCAGGCAGACAATGAGCTAGCAAAGAAGTAGAGAAAGAAGTAGCTTACCTCAGACATCATGAGCCATGGAATGGCACCCATGCCAAACGAGAAGGTAATGACGAAAGACTGAACATATACAGTTGCACGGGTCATTATTTTGGCATAGGTTTCACATCTGTATCCATTTTTTCAGAAGAAACAAAACTGACACATACCACAATACCAACAAGGGAGATCATTGTTAAGATGTAGTACGAGTTAGAATCCTGTGAAATGTTATCCTGGAAAAAAACGAACCATAAAAAAGGATTAGAAGAAACCTCAGTAGATATTGTACAGGATCTGCATAAGGCACGCATTACCAATAAAGTTTTATCATCTTCTCACTCGAATCCTAGATAAAGAAACCTGAACATACCTTGAGAAAAAATACCACAGAAACGGCAAGAAGGCATAGAGTCATGCCAGAGGTAGAAATCTGTCATTTGAAGATAGTGTTAAGTCAATAGTTATAGAGAAAGCATGCAGGCTAGTTATTTCATAGGGAAGCGACAGTTACAATGAGAAGGATATGTCGTCCAGCTCTGTCTAACAGCCATGTTGTAACTCCAGTAGCAAGGACCTGACGAAATGCAGTGATCGGCTCAATAAAAATTACAGATAAATTGTACTACCTCCGTTCTTAGATATATGACATCGTTGACTTTTGAAATCAGCACTAGTAACTGAAGAAAAATCACAGGTATGCTAGGTGATGCTGTTGTCTGATCGATCAGCAAGAGAGTACACTTAACTGTAGGCTGTAGCGCTAGATCTTAAGTTACATGATCAAGATGTACTGCAACTGCAAGCATCCGTAGGCATACAAAACTCACCATCACCACTGCTGCGCTCTCACCATCCACCGTACGTAGACACCCCAAACTCTTCAAAAAGGAACTTTCTGTACTCGACATTGTCAACAAACATGTCAGCTGCCGATCTTCTTTGCCCGTAGACAATCTGTGAAGCTATCGGTAAGCAGAAAGTGTCATTGCATCTTTAAAGTTTGACCTATAGAAATTTCACAAAAATGTAATAGTCTGATCCGATTAGTTATTATGCTACTGAATATTTTGCAGATATTATGGTACTGAATATTGTGTGGCAGTCACCATCGGTTGTTCTACAACTTTGAACCATACTGAATGTACAGTTAGCTAGAAAACCTCTTCCATGGGTTTGTCGACTGAATAAAGCTCCTCGTTTCTTTATTCCAGGGATCCTAGCAAATTCTCCCCTCAGTTTGGGATGTTATATTCTCCAAAGCTTAGTTCCACCGATGACTCTCTCAGGACCTGTTTGGGAACAAGAGTAATTGAGAGGATTGAAAGGACCAAAATCTCTTACTATTCAATTCTAAATAGTAAGGGAATTTGACCCCCTTTGAATACTAAGGGATTTTGACCCCCTTTGAATACTAAGGGATTTTGACCCCCTCAATTCCCTCCATTATCCTTGCTCCCAAACAAACAATCAGTGACCTAAACTTCTGCAACAATCAGAACTCCAGAGATCATGTGCCCTTAACTCTATTCATTCAGAGTTAAGTAGTTAGTGCACAATATAATCAACCTTCAACTCCACCAGTAAGACAGATTTACAAGATTAATTAATATAGTGATTCCAATATAATCAACCTTCAACTCCACTAGAGTTAAGTAGTTAGTGCACACTTGGTGATTACCTCCTGCGACGGAACATCGATGAAAACAGTGAGTTCGTAAAGAACTGAAGTCTTCGCTTGGCTTCTAAATTTTTAGGGACAGTTGCAGCAGATTCTTTAATTGTCAGAAGTGAATACAATCTCTTGATCAAGGCTTTCTAGGTAGATTACAAAAGAACAGATCAGACTAATGACTAAAGAAAAATGCAGGCTACCAAGAAAATAAAGACACAATAGCAAAATGTGCATTCAGTACATAGAAAATACCAATTTGGGATCATTTGGCCACTTGAGTTTATTGAAGAGGCGACCTTCAGCCCTTGCTAAATTAATTTGATCCCAGTCTTCAATGTGGCCACTAACATTTATAAACAAAGGGCTTTAGCAAAGTGAAAGTGTAAGGGCACAAAATCTGAGGATGAGGTAGAAGGAACACAAACAAACAGCAAACCTCATATCAACCGAAAACGCTTCATGATGAACAACATCATATATGTCTTGAATAGCATTAACCAAACCTTTTTTCAAATCACTGGACTCCGTCGTACCTCGCTACAAAACAATGTTCTCATAGTTAATATACACAAGCACACACTTGAACCATCCAAAATAAAATGTTCAATTAGTGAAAACGCAAGTGACACATACACCGTATTTTACATCAGAAGGAAAATTTTGCCACTAACAGACTGCTGGAGAAAGGTCGATACGGCTGTGGTTAGGGGCTAGGAGGTTTTGGCATAAATTTGACGGTCCATGGATTTTACTCTATATTCTACTGAAAAGATAGAAAAGCAATATTATAGGAGATTTCTAAAGGTAATTTAAAATTGTAAAGGAAAGCCAAATTTGAGATTTGACTCGTGAATATGGTGATCCTGTAGCTAAGTTAGAGAATTGGCTCGCCAATAGGGTGATTGCATAGTAAATAAGCCTCAGAAATACAAAGAGTCAACTTCCCTAAAAAATACCAAAACATCATACATACCAGTATTCCCAATACAGCAACAAGCTTGGCAATAACATTAAGCAGTTTTTTTGAAATGAAGATCACTTTGGATGGTCCGCTTTGAAATGCTGTCTCGGATACCACCATAAATTCTTTCCACCCTAAATTTTCCAAAAAAACAAAGCAACATGAAAATCTGTCAAATTTGTGAGGTGAAATGAAACATCAGTGTTAAATTATTGTGTTTGCTATTGTGATGGGCCTTGGCCCGGCTCATGTATTTCCCTCTATGAAATATATACAACAGCACACCTTGTTTTCGGGTTAGGGTTTCCAACATGTTATCTAGCCAGCAATTTCTCTTCTCTTAGCCATCGTCGGCCTCTCTCCGACCATGGATGGCGCTCCCCCATCTTTTCCGTTGTTGGGAGGTCATCGTTGCTAGCCCCGCAGCATCTCGCGCCGGTGCCGCCCCTACCGTGGGCGCGGACTCCCACGCGAGACTCACCACTTTCGTCGTGCGGTCGTCAGGCACCCTCATCCCATCGGCACGGCCCCCCACACTGCCAAGAGCGAGTGCGCCCACTCCCATCATCATCATGGGCGTCGTTGCGCACCCCCCGCCCGAGGGCATGGCACCCTGTGCCATTGCGCATCCAAGTGTGAACGAGCCTCATCCTGCCGCAGCCATGGGCCTGACAGCCACGGCCTTGGCTGCCAGCACATTCCACTGCTTGAGCACCCTCCAGTGGATCTTCCCCTGTGGACCCAGTCATTGGCGCCCTTCCCTAAAAAGGAAATTGAGACTAATATCAACCTTCAATTGACGTGTAGAAAAGGTATTGGCTTCCATTCCCCTACATGCACATACATGGACTGGTACTTTCTATTGATGGAAAGTTGTCCAGCGTTCTTTGTAGGCGAACGGGGTCATTTCAGAAGCAAAGTGCTGCTTGTGAAGCCAGATATACACAAAGTCAAAAGGAACAACAATTTAATTACTGGAGCTACGATCAAGCAACACACAGGGAATCTCGGGAGAATCTTAACAGTTGCAATGATTTATTTTGCTACTGAATATGGGATAAAACTGGCTATAAGTAGTTCTAGCTGTAATTTGTTCTCTAGGTCTTCTTTTCATTTTTTTGAACTTTTGAACCGATGGTTGTCCCCGTCTATGCATTTTACCATTCATTCAAAACTAACTTATGGAAAACTGCAGCTAGCAGTTAGATCATGCATTCCATAGAGCTATAGTGAAAAGAAAGATAAATCTAGCATTATTACAAAAATGAGAGATATCCTACCGAATTAAGCATCTCTATGTATATCATAAGCAACATTACAATTTTAGCATCTTAATTAGCAGTAGTAAAAAACTATCATGGTTAACCCTTTTATAAATATTTGTTTCTTTTTGTTCAAATTAAAAGAGAAAGCAATAGAAATGCTTATGTGAATCTTGTTGGTTATGCAATTTGTTTTAATTTACTTATGATCTAGTAATTTAATGTCAAAAATTAAAACATGCATCACTCACTACAAAAAGTCGAAAACCAATTTTGGGATACTTTAGCAAGCTGGAATGCAATAGATGGTGAACATTAGAGTTGTAGTGAAAGAAGGTGCTGATTTTTCAGTGGTTACCTGAAGGTCCAACAATGTCCAGCAAGTACCACTCAACAGCACAAAACAAGCTAAAACTTATGTTCAAATTAATAAAGAAAACATTAATATTTAGCAAACACGCAAGCAGCTAGCAACGATTAGAAGGCATCAAATTCAAAAATACCAGCTACGATATCCTCACGATGCTGGCCAAGTATGCCAAGACACAAGATCACCAATACTAATGCTTAGGTCGGTGTCGGTTCTAACTTAATTGGTACTAATATTTGAGGTTATAAGCTGCTTTATCCGGTGATGCCAGAAACAGGCTGATAGAATCGTTCCAGTTTGTACCTGTAAACACATGCTCCATGATTTATAATGCTAGGTACCTATGGCATTGCAAAACTTCTCTCTTGGGTTGACTTCGACTCACGCATGTAATATCAATTGTGTGTTTGAATAAAACTTTGCTATTTAGCAGGAAAAACATTGCAATGATCTGAACACTATCTTTTCCCTAATTATAACATATATATGTTACCAAGCATTAGAAAAAATATGTTACCAGAACTTACATGCCAATTAGTGCAGACTATCAACATGTTGCTTGTAAAGCCTGTGCTCTTTTTGCTCACTTGGTAATGAGGATGCTTCATCAGCTAGATATTGGCATGCAGAGAACAGTGTCTGAACAATCACATGAAAAAATAGACCAACTTATGAAGTACAGACCACAGAGAATGCAAAATAAGTGACATTGAGATAAACCAAAAGGCAACACTGGGTTGATGTTCAGTGCCAGTGGCATGTTATCTACAAAGTCAAATGGACGACATAACCTAGGGATAGATGACGCAAGGCATCAGCTGTATGGTGGGATCGTTGGAGAGGACAGCCTGCACCATCGCCAACAAGCCATCGAGCTGCATAGGACAACACCAAGAAAATCATATCTGAATCCGACAGATTGAGTGCCACCCTGTGAGGGAGTGAGGGAGGGGGACACCGCTCCTTCTGCTAGAGCCGGGAGGAGAGCCACACTGTAACACCCGGCTTTAAGGAACAAAGCCAGGTGCATCTCATACATGCGCCAAGAAGACAACATATATAATAACAGAGTGTATAGAGTTAAATGTCACAAAACATCAGAGTATTTATTACATAGCAGAAGTCTTATTACAAAATAAAAGATAAATATAGAGCGAACTAAGGATCGTCGGCGCCAATGTCAACTGAGAATCGCCACCTAGATCAGATCAAACTCCTTGCCTTGTGGCTCCTCCTGAACCACCTGTTCTTCTCCTGTGGGGGGTGTGAGACAGCAAGAGTGAGCTCACATACGTTTATAGCTCAACAAGTCGTGGGGAATAATGTGGCATGAACTCACCAAAGGTGGGAGTTCATGAAGTGTAAGGCTAATCAATGAAGTAAAGGCTGAGGCTGAGCATTGCTTTTATAAGTTGGTCAAAATTTTATTAGCAATTACTAAGTGTAAGTAAATACCAAAACCTTAATAATAATAAAGAAAAGTAATAATAAAATAATCCCAAATGTGATGCAAATGTCAAATTAAATTTAAGTTCCATAATTGATCATGTGAGGGTCTGAGCCGCTCATGACCGTGAGCACGGCTAGTATACTAGTTTTACACTCTGCAGAGGTTGCACATCTTTACCCACAAGTCATGTTACCCATCTGCCAAGAGACGGCCAATCCCATACACCTCTACCGAGGAGGCGAGGTAGGGTAACACTACGAGGCCTTTACAAAGTTCCACTAGCTTCAGAAATCCCGCTACAGTTTATAGGAAGCTCCAGTGCAGGAATCCCTCGCCTGACCGCCATCGCAGCAAAATCAACCCAAGGACCTCCCTACACTGACCACTCCCCTACTGCCCTTGCCCCTTTCGGGTAAGGAAGACCTCCACTAGCTTTCCTAATTAATCAGCCAAGGGCGTCCCATTAAACCCTTGTGGTAGCACTGTTTTTCCGGGTGGTCGCTCCATGTTCCCATTAATTTAATGATCTTAACATGAACAGTAATAATAAAAAGATAATAAAAGAGTATTCATGAATTTTGTATCTCCATACCCAATCCACATAAAGCAATAGTAGGTACTACCCAAAAATATTTCAGGGGTGAACAAGATATAAAGATAACCAAAACTGGAATAACCTAAAGGATCCCATCAAAATTAACCTATGCAGATCATTATAATTAATAAGAACATGGCTGGGAAAAAGTAAGTGATCAAGGGCACAACTTGCCTTCAATGAGCTCCTGCTCAGCTATCTCTACTTGCTGAACCTCAGAATCCACAGTGGCTTGCTCGTCTACTCGCGTCAACACAAAACATACATAGTATAGCAAAAATTAACATTGCACCAAACATGTAAATAAAATACACAATAAAATTCTACACGTTAAAATAAAATCCTAGGAACAGGAATCATAATTTTTTAGAGTTATATATTTTAAGTTATGAATTTCCTAAGGTTTAATGTGCTTGAGATAGGATTAAATGATAAATTAATTTTCTAACTGTTTTCATGTCAAAACAGAGACACTAAATGATAGAGAATCTTATTACAAAATTTTAGAAATTGGAATGGCTCAATTTGGAGTTAGAATGAATTTTCTATGCATTTTACAAGTTTCTAGAATTGTTTTTGTATTAAAAACGAATTTCTATAATCATTTCTCTGTTTTTAATTCTCTCTGGACTGGGCCTCGAATTCTAGAAAGCGCAGGGGTCCTGATGCAATTAATCCTAAGACACAGTTGATCCACTGGGTGGACTGCGGGTTAATTGTTTAAAACTCCAGGGGCTCTTTAATAAAAAGCTAAGGCCGAAGGGGTATCTTTTACTCAGAGACGTCCGATCCACATCCTACGGTCCAGATTACATCCGCGCCGTGATGAACCGGTACGCGATATCGAGCGCTGGATTAGGAATCAACGGCACGGATTTAAATAGATACGATCTAATCTGGGCTTTACGATCTCAATCCTATGGTCCAGATCTGACCGCGCGAAAAGGTACGCGCAATCCAATCGGACCCGTCCGTGAGCAGATCGACGGTAACCGCTTCGTCGCGCGGGATCTAATCCAGGCCGATCGTCAGGGAATGAACGGCCAGATGCCCTTCCCTCACCCAGAACCAAACCGCGGCGGCGCAAGCACGTGGGTACGGCGGCGCCATCACCGGCGACCAATCCCCGAGCCATTTGGGCGCTAAAACTTCTATCCAAAGTTGAATACGAGTAGCCAGAACAATAGGGTATGCGTGGGAGGGGTGCTCACCAGTGATTATGGATCGTGCAGGCGTGTCGACGATGCGCGGCAGATCTGTGGCGGTGGTGAAGCAACGGCGAGGAATTCGCCTGATTCCGATGCCCCGCAACCCCCGCCAAGGCCACCAACACGATCCCAGGGCCCCGCACAGCACCCCAGTCGCGCGCCGAAGGCCCAACCACGGCGCTAAGAGGTCTACGACGGCGGCGCCCTTCTTTCCTCCGCTGTGCACGCAAAATCTCTCACCGCAAGGCGCTGACGGCTCAAGTTCAGGTGATGGCACGCGGGCGCAGTGTGCCTTTATCCCCCCCCCCCCCCCCGAACCGGCGGAGTCGAAGTCGTGGCTTGGCAGCTCCGGGAGAAGGGGAAGGAGTTCTGCGCTCTGCGCTCGGGTCGTTGGCTCCGCCCACGACGTGAATTTCTCGCGAGGGAGACGACCCGGTGAAAGAGGACCCACATGGCGGAGACCCGCAGTAGCCGAGGCGCTAACGCGATCAGCTGACCGGGCGGGGGTCAGGAAGTGCGCGCGAGCTGGTCAAACCTCCAGCGATGTCGCGGCGGTCGTTACGCGTGAGTTCGGTAAAATCCGTGGAGGGAGGTGGGAGACGGCTGACTCGCTAGGTCCACACGCTAGAGAAGGGAATGGAACCGAGAGCGAGAGAAACTGACTGGCCACTGGGCCCGTATGGCAGTGGAGAAATGGTTCAAACGGCGCGCAATGCCGATGCCGCTGACATGTGGGGTCTATGGTGCAGTGAGGTCCGCGCGCTCACCCGCCACCAGACGACCCGGGTCCACAAATCAGTCGTGGAGCGCGCGCGGTTTCATCTGTGGGCTCTGTGGAACGGGAAAAACGCTATGGCCGAAAGTGAGGCAGTCAGCCCAAGTGGTTCTTTAATTCTTTTCCTTTTTTATCTTTTCTTCCAATTTTCTTTTCTTCCTTTCTAGGTTTAAATTTTGAGTTTGAATTTTGAAGTCAATCTTGTGCTACATTAATCTTTATTACTTTTTGTGAAGTTAAGAATACCAATTCTTGAAATATAATTATATCATTTATATTCTTATATCATTTCTCTCCTTCTTATTTATAAAGCCCTAATTCCCATTTAGGGTTTAATTCAACTTGTAATAATTATTATCTTATTGTTTTTATTTAATGCACAAACATATAACTCCAACATGATGCTAATTTTTTTTATCTTGGAATCATTTGTTTTGATTAATCCCTCTTAATTACATGTATGCTCTTTTCATGATGCAAATAAGGCACATAAACTGAGGAGATCTCTCTATTATTCTTTGTATTCAACTTTGAGTATTACAAATCCTACCCCCCTTAAAAATAATCTCGTCCTCGAGATTTAGAAAGATCTAGGGAAAAGGTGGGGATAATCTATACGAAGCTCTTCTTCTCTTTCCCAAGTTGCTTCATCTTCACCGTGGTGGCTCCATTGCACTTTGCACATCTTTATAACATTATTCCTCGTGAAACGAGTCAGTGTATCCAGAATCTTGATGGGGTACTCAGCATAAGTTAGATCATCTTGAACACTAAGGTTTTCCATTAGTAACTGTTCTTCAGGCACCCTGAGACATTTCTTCAGCTGAGATACATGAAAGACATCATGAACATCCGCAAGATGATCTGGTAACTCCAATTGGTATGCAACCTCACCCACTCGCTTTAAGATTAAGAAGGGTACAATAAAGCGAGGGGACAACTTTCCTTTGACTTTGAATCTTCTCATACCCCGGAGTGGTGACACCTTCAAATAGACATAATCTCCCTCCTTAAACTCAAGCAGTCTTCTCCGGGTATCAACATAGCTTTTTTGTCTGGACTGTGCAGTTCTCAAATTCTCCCTTATTTGCTGAACTTGTTCCTCTGCTTCTTGTATAATTTCAGGCCCAAACAACTGCCTTTCACTAGTTTGATCCCAATACAGTGGAGTTCTGCACTTTCTGCCATACAAAGCCTCAAACGGTGACATCTTCAAACTAGCCTGATAGCTATTATTATAAGAGAACTCCGCATAAGGCAGAATCTTATCCCAACTTCCACCATGTTTAAGAGCACAAACTCTTAACATATCCTCTAGCACTTGGTTGGTCCTCTCAGTCTGCCTATTAGTCTGTGGATGGTAAGCCGAACTAAAGTTCAATCTTGTATCCAAGGACTCGTGCAACTTCTTCCAATACCGAGAGGTAAACTGTGATCCCCGATCTGACATAATCTTCTTTGGCACACCATGCAGACAGATAATCCATGCCATGTACAACTCTGCCAACTTGGCTCCTAAATACGTGGTCTTCACTGGAATAAAGTGGGCTACTTTAGTTAGCCTGTCCACAATCACCCATATAGAATCATATCCAGCAGACGTGCGGGGTAATCCAACAATGAAGTCTATGCCAACTTCTTCCCATTTCCACTCAGGTATCTTCAGTGGATGTAGTAGTCCGGCTGGCCTCTAGTGTTCAGCCTTAACTCTTTGGCACACATCGCACATAGCCACATGTGCAGCCACATCTCTCTTCAATCCATACCACCAATACTTTTGCTTCAAATCCTGATACATCTTAGTACTCCTAGGGTGGATAGAATAAACTGAGTCATGTGCTTCCTTCAATATGGTTTCCCGAAGACTATCAATATCGGGAACACAGATCCGATTCTTGAACCATACCGTGCCTTGCTCATCCTCCGTGAACTCTGGGCCTCTACCCTCTGTTATCAGATCCTTGATCTCCTGGATTTTAGCATCACCAATCTAACCTTTACGAATTTCTTGCTCCAAGGTAGGTTCCAATTCGATGGTAACTCCTTCCGTATGTGTAACAATTCCCAGGTTGAGCCTCTCAAAATCTTTTGCTAATTCATCGGGTAGCTGGACAACAATAGCGGAATGAACGTGCTCCTTCCGAATCAAGGCATCTGCAACCAAATTTGCCTTGCCTAGGTGATAGTGAATTTCCAAATCATAATCCTTAATGAGCTCCAACCAACAGCGTTGCCTAAGGTTGAGATCCTTCTGAGCGAATATGTACTTCAAACTCTTATGATCCGTGTATACTTGGCACTTGGTTCCCATGATGTAGTGTCTCCAAATCTTAAGTGCATGCACAACTGCTGCCAGCTCTAAGTCATGAGTGGGGTAGTTCAGTTCATGTTTTCTCAACTAACGAGATGCATAGGTGATCACATGTCCTTCTTGCATGAGCACACATCCCAGTCCTTGGCCACATGCATCACAATAAATGTCAAATCCCTTCTATAGATCTGGCATAATCAACACTGGTGGTGACATCAGTCTGTTCTTCAATTGATCAAAGCTGTCTTGGCATTTCTCATCCCACTTGAATTCTCTTCCTTTCTCCAAAAGCGAGGTCATAGGCTTGGCAATTTTAGAGAACCCTTCAATAAATCTCCGATAATATCCTGTGAGCCTCAAGAAACTCCGAATCTCAGTAACTGTAGTGGGCACTCTCCACTCCATTATCTCCTTCACTTTAGCAGGATCCACTGTTATTCCTTCATTAGAAATAATATGACCAAGGAATGGCACCTTGTCAATCCAAAACTCGCACTTGCTGAACTTAGCATAGAGTTGATTATCTCGCAGCTTCTGTAGCACCAACCTTAGATGTTCTTCATGATCACTTTCATTCTTAGAATAGATAAGAATATCGTCGATGAACACCACGACAAATCTATCCAAATACTCCATAAACACCTTATTCATCAAATTCATGAAATAAGCTGGTGCATTGGTTCATCCAAATGACATAATAGTAAACTTGTATAATCCATATCGAGTTGAGAAAGCCGTCTTGGGGATATCTAATGGTCTAATCTTCATCTGATGGTATCCCGATCGGAGATCAATCTTCGAGAATACCCTGGCACCTCTCATCTGATCAAACAAATACTCAATACGGGGTAATGGATACTTGTTCTTCACAGTAACATCATCAAGTGATCTATAGTCCACACACATTCGCTGCGATCCATCCTTCTTTTGTACAAACAGTACCGGTGCTCCCCATGGTGAGGAACTCGAACGAATATACCCTGCCTCCTGTAACTCAGTTAACTGCTTCTTAAGCTCCTTTAGTTCTTCTACTGCCATCCTGTATGGTCGTTTCGAAATAGGGGCAGTTTCAGGTAAAAGATCAATGACAAACTCAACTTCCCTATCTGGTGGCATCCCTGGTAACTCCTCTGGAAAGATATCCGGAAAATCTCGAACCACCCGGATGTTGTCACCAACAAACTCCTCAGGTATAAAGAACATTGCACGCTTGGATGAGGTGGTTACTGCAATATTAACTTGAAATTTTTCTCCTTTAGGACTAGTGAGCTCTATAGTACCCCTACCACATGCTATGATGGCCTTTGACTTCCTTAACCATGACATACCAAGGATCAGATCTATACTGCTGGCCTCTAATATTATAGCGGTAGCTCCAAATTCTCTTCCCATAATTGATAATGTCAATCTACGTGTCATTTGATTTGCCTCAATAGGCCCTTTAGGTGTGATTACTATCATTGGTTTTCTCATATTTAGCAGGGGTATCTCATTAGTGTTGGCATATCGAGCAGACATGAATGAATGTGTAGCACCAGAATCAAAGAGTATTGTTGCAGGAATTGCATTAATGTAAAACATACCGAGTACGATGTCAGCACCATCAGGAGTATCATCAACGCTGACTTGATTCACCCTGGCTATAGAATATCCCTTGCCAGGAGTCTGTTGCTTGTTCTTAGCTGGTGTACCAGAATTCCCCATAGGACAAGCATTAGCATAGTGCCCAATCTGACTGCACTTGAAGCATGTAGGGCCGGTCTTCTGTCCTGCAGGCCTCGTCGGGGTGCTAGTGGGAGTAGCCTAACGAGTAGGAGGTGTCCGTGGAGACCCCTGTGGAGCATACTGAACTGGGCGTGGTCCTCCTGGTCGAGTCGGTGTACCCTATGGCGAGACGTAGCGGGGACGAACACTGCTGCTACCCTGTCCCTGTGAGATAGCCTTCCTCTTCAAATCACCTAGTTGAACACGCTTGTGTTCAATAGCAAGAGCCTTATCCAGCAGCCTCTGAAAGGATGGAAATGTGTGTGCAACCAGTGCATACTGTAGGGGTCCATTAAGTCCTTCAATAAAGTGCTACTGCTTTCTTTCATCCTCAACAACTTCCTTCGGAGCATATCTCGACAGCTGAATAAATTTATCTCTATACTCGCTGACCGACATGTTGCCTTGCTTCAATGACAGAAACTCCTTTTTCTTGATCTTTATCATACCAGCTGGAATATGGTAGTTCCTGAACTGTGTACTGAACTCTGCCCAAGTAATAGTATCAGCAGCATCATGGGCAGCAGTATAAGAATCCCACCAGTCAGTAGCAGGACCTCTCAGACGACCAGAGGCATAAAGAACTTTCTCCCGGTCTGAGCATTGGGCGATGTTGAGCATCTTCTCAATTGACTTCAACCAATCATCTGCATCAAGTGGATCTGGCGAACTGGCGAAGGTCGGTGGCTTATGACTCATAAACTCTCGGTGCTTATCACGAGGTGGAACTGGTGGTGGTGGTGGAGGCAATGGTATTTGTTGTTGTTGCTGCTGTTGTTGAAATTGTTGCTGCAGCTGTTGTTGCGCCCTTCTCTCCTGGCGTATCTCTTCTCTCTCCTAGCGCAACTCTTGACATATCTCTTCTCTTTCCTGACGCATCTCCTGGCGTTCTTGCTGCATCTGGGCACACATATCAGCCATAGTGTCCGCCATTTGCTGCATCATCCTCATATGAGCTGCAATCAGTGGGTCAACTCCGCCTGGTGGAGGATTAGGAGGATTCATCTCTGCTGGCTGTGGCTGAGGTTGTCTATATATCCACCGAGTGTGTCAATTAGGAGGTAAATCAATTCCACCACCCCTCCTGGTATTGACCATCTGAGTTAGATACATATGGTAAGAGAGAGTAGCAGACAAGGCAGTAATTACGATTCGTGTTACTTTGGGGAATGTATTAGCAAAGCAGATTAATGTTTTACCTACCATAGCTAATTCTTTACCTTATGGTGGAACATGCTAAGATGTCCATAAATAATATCTCAATCAATCAAAGAAGCAAATCAGACATTTTTTCATCAGAATAATCAAATAACATTTTTAAATATAGAAAATAGCTTTGGTTTGGTCTTAGGCCTCCTATCTCTAAAAAATGTCATAGGGGTAGGGATTCCAAGGTGTGAAATCCGTCTTGTCTTAGAGTAGAAAAGGTAAGAATGATCAGAGTAAGGTAAGTATAGAATGAATCAAAATAAGATAAGTAGGTAAGGATTTGTCCATTTCTATCTAGGTCTCGTCCTACAGTCAACATTTCCTCTGATACCACTTCTGTAACACCCGGCTTTAAGGAACAAAGCCAGGTGCATCTCATACATGCGCCAAGAAGACAACATATATAATAACAGAGTGTATAGAGATAAATGTCTCAAAACATCAGAGTATTTATTACATAGCGGAAGTCTTATTACAAAATAAAAGAATAAATATAGAGCGAACTAAGGATCGTCGGCGCTAATGTCAACTGAGAAACACCACCTAGATCAGATCAAACTCCTCGCCTTGTGGCTCCTCCTGAACCACCTGTTCTTCTCCTGTGGGGGGTGTGAGACAGCAAGAGTGAGCTCACATACGTTCATAGCTCAACAAGTCGTGGGGAATAATGTGGCATGAACTCACCAAAGGTGGGAGTTCATGAAGTGTAAGGCTAATCAATGAAGTAAAGGCTGAGGCTGAGCATTGCTTTTATAAGTTAGTCAAAATTTTATTAGCAATTACTAAGTGTAAGTAAATACCAAAACCTTAATAATAATAAAGAAAAGAAATAATAAAATAATCCCAAATGTGATGCAAATATCAAATTAAATTTAAGTTCCATAATTAATCATGTGAGGGTCCGAGCCGCTCATGACCGTGAGCACAGCTAGTATACTAGTTTTACACTCTGCAGAGGTTGCGCATCTTTACCCACAAGTCATGTTACCCATCTGCCAAGAGACGGCCAATCCCATACACCTCTACCGAGGAGGCAAGGCAGGGTAACACTATGAGGCCTTTACAAAGTTCCACTAGCTTCAGAAATCCTGCTACAGTTTATAGGAAGCTCCAGTGCAGGAATCCCTCGCCTGACCGCCATCGCAGCAAAATCAACCCAAGGACCTCCCTACACTGACCACTCCCCTACTGCCCTTGCCCCTTTCGGGTAAGGAAGACCTCCACTAGCTTTCCGAGTTAATCGGCCAAGGGCATTCCATTAAACCCTTGTGGTAGCACTGTTTTCCCGGGTGGTCGCTCCATGTTCCCATTAATTTAATTATCTTAACATGAACAGTAATAATAAAAAGATAATAAAAGAGTATTCATGAATGTTGTATCTCCATACCCAATCCACATAAAGCAATAGCAGGTACTACCCAAAAATATTTCAGGGGTGAACAAGGTATAAAGATAACCAAAACTGGGTAACCTAAAGGATCCCATCAAAATTAACCTATGCAGATCATTATAATTAATAAGAACATGGCTGGGAAAAAGTAAGTGATGAAGAGCACAACTTGCCTTCAATGAGCTCCTGCTCAGCTATCTCTACTTGCTGAACCTCAGAATCCACAGTGGCTTGCTCGTCTACTCGCGTCAACACAAAACATACATAGTATAGCAAAAATTAACATTGCACCAAACATGTGAATAAAATACACAATAAAATTCTACACGTTAAAATAAAATCCTAGGAACAGGAATCATAATTTTTTTGAGTTATAGATTTTAAGTTATGAATTTCCTAAGGTTTAATGTGCTTGAGATAGGATTAAATGATAAATTAATTTTCTAACTGTTTTCATGTCAAAACAGAGACACTAAATGGTAGAGAATCTTATTACAAAATTTTAGAAATTGGAATGGCTCAATTTGGAGCTAGAATGAATTTTCTATGCATTTTACAAGTTTCTAGAATTGTTTTTGTATTAAAAACGAATTTCTATAATCAATTCTCTGTTTTTAATTCTCTCTGGACTGGGCCTCGGATTCTAGAAAGCGCAGGGGTCCTGATGCAATTAATCCTAAGACACAGTTGATCCACTGGGTGGACTGCGGGTTAATTGTTTAAAACTCCAGGGGCTCTTTAATAAAAAGCCAAGGCCGAAGGGGTATCTTTTACTCAGAGACGTCCAATCCACATCCTACAGTCCAGATTACATCCGCGCCGTGATGAACCGGTACGCGATATCGAGCGCTGGATTAGGAATCAACGGCACGGATTTAAATAGATACGATCTAATCTGGGCTTTACGATCTCAATCCTACGGTCCAGATCTGACCGCGCGAAAAGGTACGCGCAATCCAATCGGACCCGTCCGTGAGCAGATCGACGGTAACCGCTTCATCGCGCGGGATCTAATCCAGGCCGATCGTCAGGGAATGAACGGCCAGATGCCCTTCCCTCACCCAGAACCAAACCGCGGCGGCGCAAGCACGAGGGTACGGCGGCGCCATCACCGGCGACCAATCCCCGAGCCATTTGGGCGCTAAAACTTCTATCCAAAGTTGAATACGAGTAGCCAGAACAATAGGGTATGCGTGGGCGTGCTCACCAGTGATTATGGATCGTGGAGGCGTGTCGACGATGTGCGGCGGATCCGTGGCGGTGGTGAAGCAACGGCGAGGAATTCGCCCGATTCCGATGCCCCGCAACCCCCGCCAAGGTCACCAACACGATCCCAGGGCCCCGCGCAGCACCCCAGTCGCGCGCCGAAGGCCCAACCACGGCGCTAAGAGGTCAGCGACGGCGGCGCCCTTCTTTCCTCCGCTGTGCGCGCAAAATCTGTCACCGCAAGGCGCTGACGGCTCAAGTTCAGGTGATGGCACGCGGGCGCAGTGTGCCTTTATCCCCCCCGAACCGGCGGAGTCGGAGTCGTGGCTTGGCAGCTCCGGGAGAAGGGGAAGGAGTTCCGCGCTCTGCGCTCGGGCCGTTGGCTCTGCCCACGACGTGAATTTCTTGCGAGGGAGATGACCCGGTGAAAGAGAACCCACATGGCGGAGACCCGCAGTAGCCGAGGCGCTAACGCGACCAGCTGACCGGGCGAGGGTCGGGAAGTGCGCGCGAGCTGGTCAAACCTCCGGCGATGTCGCGGCGGTCGTTGCGCGTGAGTTCGATAAAATCCGTGGAGGGAGGTGGGAGACGGCTGACTCGCCAGGTCCACACGCCAGAGAAGGGAAAGGAACCGAGAGCGAGAGAAACTGACTGGCCACTGGGCCCGTATGGCAGTGGAGAAATGGTTCAAACGGCGCGCAATGTCGATGCCGCTGACATGTGGGGTCTATGGTGCAGTGAGGTCCGCGCGCTCACCCGCCACCAGACGACCCGGGTCCACAAATCAGTCGCGGAGCGCGCGCGGTTTCATTTGTGGGCTCTGCGGAACGGGAAAAATGCTATGGGCCGAAAGTAAGGCAGTCGACCCAAGTGGTTCTTTAATTCTTTTCCTTTTTTATCTTTTCTTCCTATTTTCTTTTCTTCCTTTCTAGGTTTAAATTTTGAGTTTGAATTTTGAAGTCAATCTTGTGCTACATTAATCTTTATTACTTTTGTGAAGTTAAGAATACCAATTCTTGAAATATAATTATATCATTTATATTCTTATATCATTTCTCTCCTTCTTATTTATAAAGCCCTAATTCCCATTTAGGGTTTAATTCAACTTCAATAATTATTATCTTATTATTTTTATTTAATGCACAAACATATAACTCCAACATGATGCATATTTTTTTTATCTTGGAATCATTTGTTTTGATTAATCCCTCTTAATTACATGTATGCTCTTTTCATGATGCAAATAAGACACGTAAATTGAGGAGATCTCTCTATTATTCTTTGTATACAACTTTGAATATTACACACACGGTCGCCAATGTCGTCCCGCTGGACGAGGCATCCGTGCCTAGGTTCGCGCACGACACCCGCAACATAACCGTCATCTGGGCCATCATCTCGGCGTCCTCGCTCGCGGTCGACCCCGCTGTGACCGGCTCTGACGTCAAGAGGTCTGAGATCCGACAAGGAAGCGCAACCAAGAGGGTACAGTGACTCGAGGCAGAGGGCAGGGAGGGCGAGCGTGGAAGCGGTGAGGTCCCAGCCATTGAAGTATGTGGCAACCTCGAGGCCCTACCGTCGGCGTCCATGGCTGGAGATCTGGCGGCCGGTGGCGAGGAAGGCGGGGAGCGAGGGTTTCCTTGGAGACCTTTCTGAGACGGGGAATGCGAATCTGGTGCGCATGAGAGAGTGAAAGAAGAGGGAGCGATTGCTGCAGTCTGGAGACATCATGCGGAGGACGACGTGGAGAGAGTGGAGACTGGAGAGAGGGGAGAGGAGATGCAGCGACGCGCTCGTCGTCGTCATCAAGGGTGTGGGATGAGGCGTGGGATTTGGGCGCCGTGGCATCGGGCGGAGGGGTGCAGCCCTCGACGGTTAGACGAGCTTTGGCGACCTCAAAGCGCGAGGATCTAGGAGGGGGAGGGGTTGCGATGGACGATGGCGGCCTCGGGAGGGCGATGATCGAGCGGGCGGATGCGCCTCGGGAGAGCGAGGTTCCAGCACACGATTGAGCGAGCGGGTGGTCCTCGGGAGAGCGAGGATCGAGCGACGGTGGTTGTGATGGACGATGGCGCAGGATGGATGGATGGTGCAGATTTACTGAAGGCAAGGCAGAACGGCAGAACCAGTGGATGCAGACTACTTTTACTGCCTTAATAAGTAGTACAGATATGTGCTAGAGTATAGCTGTATCCTGTATAGACCGGGCTGAAACTCGCCTGATTTAGGAACGGGGTCTATTTTTATGAGATGGCAGAGCTTCAGCCATTTTAGGCCTCTTTTTGGATCACCAAAAGATAATTTTCCGAATCCTACGTTTGTTTTTCTTTGTGTTTGTAAACTAATTTCTGTAAAATTTCTATACCAATCCCGTGAAATTCATGTGTTCCAAGGGAGGCCTTAGTTCAGTTATCGTGACAGTGGATTTGTGTTCACAGTCGTGTGTATACGTACCGGTTAAGTATTGACATGGGATTTGTTACGAGATGCTGCGTTGCTCCGGTCCACACACAACCTAGGTTGGTTTCCATTCCAATGTTGAAGTCTTGAGTTGATTATTCTGTCATTTTTAGGTAGCTGCTGCTGGTCCATTCTCACTTTCCCGAATCTATGTGCGGCGCGGATGTTTTTTCACCGTTTATTATTCGGCAGCTCTGCACTGCGCGTATACGCCGGTGCCTCGCGTTTCTTCGCGTGAACGGAACAGCGCCGCGCGCGCACCGTCAATCAAGTCAGAAAGGTTCGGGCTGGAAGCGTCTATCGGTCTCGGGCAGGCTCTAGAGGATGGACGATCACCTCGTGAAAACGACGTGTCGCCGATTCACAGTAAGCCAGTAGGGTACGTACGCAATTCTACAAAAGACGAGACCACCACGCACTACACGCCGGGCACTAGCTAGGCAGCTAGCTAGGGGTGCTCACTGCTCAGTGCATCTATGCACGGGGGCCGGCCGGCTGGAGCGAGGCTACAGGACCGACGTCGTCTGATACCGACACAGCAGCGAACGTACGAAAGCCCTAACAAGGCTCATGCACTAGTAGAAAAGAGCTCATAGCCTGCGGCACCCATAAATTATCACTGGCGGTTTCAGTTATCGCGCGCCAGTAAAAAAAACGAGGCGGGCCCGGCTTTGGAACCGCCAGTGGAAACACATTTCCACTGGCGGTTATCTTAACACAACCGCCAGTGGAAATAGGATGTTTCCACTGGCGGTTGGTGTAACATAACCGCCAGTGGAAAACAAATTTCCACTGGCGGTTGGTGTAACCGAACCGCCAGTGGAAATACCCTATTTCCACTGGCGGTTGTGTTAAGATAACCGCCAGCGGAAATTGGTTTCCACTGGCGGTTTTTCAAGCCAACCGCCAGTGAACTGTCTGTTATAAATAGCTCTCTTCTTCCCCCGACAGTGAACTGTATGCTCGCAGCCAGCTTCCATTGGAGGCGATTTTGGAGGTCCAGATTTCAAAAAAATATAAGGAGGGAGGTTTTGCTCTTCATTTCTTCGAAGAAGGTGGATAAGAAAGGTTGGTTTATGTTTCTTTGTCAATTTTTGTTCATTCTTGCTCAATTTTAGCCACATTTTGGATCTAGGGTTTTACATGTGAGAGAGAAGAGTATAGCTAGGTAATTTTCTCTATTTCCTCAAATGAGGTTGCTTAAGATGGTTAGTTTTTGTCTATTCCCTCTCCTTTTTCATGTTTAGTTATCAAATAAGTTTATCCATAACACATATTTAGTTGCTTTATGAATGGTGAATGTGTTGTATGGAAGGTTGGTTTAATTATGTTTCAATTGTCAGTTATTGTTTATTTTTGCTCAATTTTAACTACATTTTGAAACTAGGCTTTCACCATGTGTTAAAGATAGGTTTGGGTATTAATTTTTTTTGTTTATTAGTTGCTAAAAAAGTTTGGCTTATGTTTCTTTTGCCAAATTTTGTTCATTTTTCCTCCATTTTAGCCACATTTTGGATATAGGGTTTCACCATGTGTTAGAGATAAAGTAGTCTAACTACTTTTATTGGAAGAGATAAAGTAGTCTAACTACATTTTGTTAGCGACAAACCGAAGCATGTAATTTTACACGACTTGCAAACCGAAGCATGTGTTAGCGACAAACCGAAGCATGTGTTAAAGAGGTGAGAGAGAGGAGAGAGAGGATAGAGAGAGAGAGGAGAGAGAGAGAGAGAGGGTTTCACATTTTAGCCACATTTTTGGATATAGGGTTTCACCATGTGTTTTATGTTACTTTTTTACAGGTGGTGATGGAGAGGACATCCTGGATGTATAACTTATCAAGGCTAGATCCATCATACATATCCGAGGTCCATAGGTTTATTGATGTCGCTACGAACCATGCTTGGAGAACAAAGACAAAACACATATATTGTCCATGCATGGACTGCAAAAATGCTGCTGTATTTAATGACACAGAACAAATCATATCTCATCTGGTATGCCGAGGATTTATGAAGGATTACACAATTTGGACAAAGCATGGAGAGGGTAGCTCTTCGCCTTATACGACTGGAAACCCTGAGAACATCGACGACAGATTTCAGTTCGTTCACGAGACACACCAACCTCTTCCACAGAGCGAACATGTAGTGCAAAATGTTACTGATCATGGTTACGCTGGAGGAAATGAACATGATAGACCTCATGTTCTGCCAAGTGTTATGGATGAGGAAGATGCAGAGTTGCTAGAGGCAATGTTGCGTCGTCATACAGATCAATCGATGTTCTTAATGAAAGGTATGGAGTCCCTGAAGAAGGCAGCAGAAGAGCCTTTGTACGACGAGTCTAAGGGTTGTACCAAAGAGTTCACGACGCTCCGGTCTGTGCTAAAGCTGTTGATGTTAAAAGCTAAATATGGTGTGTCTGATGCTGGCTTCGATGCGTTCTTGAGTATTATCGCAGACATGCTTCCAAAGGAGAACAATGTGCCTGCTAACACGTACTATGCAAAGAAACTAATCAGTCCGCTCACTATGGGTGTGGAGAAGATCCAC
The DNA here is from genome assembly GCA_029449295.1 of Zea luxurians. Classification (NCBI taxonomy): domain Eukaryota; kingdom Viridiplantae; phylum Streptophyta; class Magnoliopsida; order Poales; family Poaceae; genus Zea; species Zea luxurians. Next base: position 80,347,951 of record JAOPSE010000003.1, on the reverse strand, counting down.
GCGTGTAGAAATCACTGTATCCTTTATCGAGGTGATGATTATAAAGACTTGGAGAGCTGCCCAAAGTGCGGTGCAAGTAGGTACAAGACGAATAAAGACTATCGAGAGGACGAAGAGTGTGTTGCATCCGTGTCTAAAGGGAAGAAGCGAAAGAAAGCCCAAAAAAAGACTTCAAAATCCACGAGCAAAGAAAAAGAAGAAGTAGACTATTATGCGCTCAAAAAGATTCCTGCTTTGGTGGTGTGGTACCTCCCCGTCGTCGATCGATTGAGGTGTTTGTTCGCTAATCCTGAGGATGCCAGACTTATGAGCTGGCATGCTTCTGATGAGCACAAAAACGATGGGAAGCTTCGACATCCAGCCGATGGGAAGCAGTGGCAAGATTTCAATGACAACCACCGAGACTTTGCCGATGAACCGAGAAATGTTAGGTTCGCACTGAGTACTGATGGAATGAACCCATTTGCTGAGAGGAGCAGCAAGCATAGCACATGGCCGGTGATCCTCACCATATACAACCTTCCTCCATGGTTGATGCAGAAACGGAAGTACATTTTGCTAACCATCCTTATTTCTGGACCTACACAACCTGGAGCTGACATGGATGTATTTTTGGAGCCCTTAATGGAGGATATGAAAATATTGTGGGAAACGGGTGTTCAAATGTTGGATGAGTATCGTAAAGGTTCATTCACGCTGAGAGCAATTCTTTTTGTTACGATCAACGATTACCTTGCTCTCTTCACATTATCAGGCCAGTTTAAGGGAAAGGTTGGTTGCACAGTATGCATTGATGGAACTGCTTACGTATCCCTTGCTGCATCTAGGAAGATAGTTTACATGAGGCACAGACGCTTTTTATTGGAAGGACACAGGTACCGCATGCGAAAGATGGATAAGTACTTCGACAATAATGGTGAACTACATTCTACTGCTCCATCGGGTAATAATAGAGGTCATAGAGTTTTTGAAATAGTCAGGAATATCAAGTTTGTTTTCGGGAAGAAGACGAAAGACGGAAAAACAAGGAAGGATGTCAAACCAGCTTCGGGGGCTATATTCAAGAAGAAGTCTATTTTCTTCGAGTACTTGCCTTACTGGAAAGAGTTAGATGTGCGGCATGCGATCGATGGTATGCACGTTCAGAAGAACGTGTTTGAAAGCATAATGGGCACCTTGCTAGACATAAAGGGCAAAACAAAAGAAGGGCTCAATTCACGCATGGACTTGGTAGATTTAGGCATAAAAAAGGAACTACATCCCGTTCTTCAAGAAAATGGGAAGTACCATCTCCCAGCAGCAAGCTACAATCTCAATGTAGATGAGAAACATGCGATGTGTGTTTGGCTCAAGAATTTGAAAGTCCCATCCGGATTCTGCTCTAGCATACGGAGTATTGTGTCAATGAAAGACCTGACAATCACCAACTACAACTCACATGATTGCCATGTCATGCTGACTACATTCCTACCTATTGCCATCAGGGCTATAAATCCTTTGTTTTTAAAGATGGCAATCACACGGTTGTGCTACTTTTTCAACAGGATTTCACAAAAGGTAATTGGCCGTGATGAGTTGGCATCTCTTCAGGAATTCGCAGTGGAGACAATATCACAGTTTGAGATGTGTTTCCCTCCATCGTTCTTTGATATTATGGTGCACCTTGTGGTGCACTTGGTGCCACAAATAGAAGCATTGGGTCCTATGTACTTGCATGAAATGTGGACGTATGAGCGTTTCATGTCAATACTAAATGGCTATGTATCAACCCGTGCTCGTCCCGAGGCATCCATGATAGAGGGGTACTGTACCGAAGAGGCCATTGAGTCCGGAGGTCCATTCTGCAATAGTATCCTAAAAGACCAGGTTGCAATAGGTCTGCCTCCGTCACGACACGAGGGTAGACTGTATGGAAGCAGGAGGATGGGACGGAAATCTTTCATCCCACCGGATTACGATATAATACTTGAGGCACATCAGAGCATCCTACATCAGCTAACGATAATGGAGCCATTTATCCAACAACACATCAATGAGCTTCGCGAGCAAAATCCTGGGCATACGGATGATTGGGTAATGAAGCAACATAAGCAGCGGTTCAACACATGGCTAATGGTGAAGGACATTCCACGTGGAGAAACAATAGAAGAACAAACCATCAAGGGCTTGGCATCTGGACCATCACGCCAGGTCACAACATGGCAAACCTATGACATTAGTGGATTCACATTTTGTACCAAGTCCAAGGACAAAAAGAGCATGTCACAAAACAGTGGTGTTCGATGCGAAGCCATAGATGATGAAACTGGTGAGATTATTACATATTTTGGATTTATTGAGGACATATGGGAACTAGACTATGGTACATTTCAGATCTCGGTTTTCCGATGTCAATGGGTTGAAGACAAACATGTCACGGTAGACAACTATGGGGTCAGAGTTCTTGATCTAAGTAAGGTAGGTTACAAAGATGACCCATGGATCCTTGCTAATCGTGTTGCACAGGTCTTCTATGCTGAACAGATCATTTCTAACAATGAGAAGAAAAGCACCGACAAACCAAAGCATGTAGTTTTTCCTGGAAAACAACAAGCTATAGGAGTTGATGGTGTATCTGATTTAGAGGATTTTAACCAGTTCAATGACATGTCTCTTTTCATAGACCATCCAACCAAGATAAGGAACGTTGAGCGAAGCATCCCACGCAATTCGATGCCCTGGGTACGCCACGATGGACAAGGCAGAACAATAGCTCCCTAGATTATATAGTTGTCATGTAATTGATTATTGTTAGGACATGTCATGTAATTGATTATTGTTAGCGACAAACCGAAGCATGTAATTTTACACGACTTTCTAGAGAGGAGAGGGAGAGGGAGAGGGAGAGAGAGCTATTGTTGCCAATGTTTACAAGTCCCTGGCGCCAGTTCACTTCAAGACGACGCCGTCATGGTTTATCACCTAGAACGAGGTAAAATAAAAGCAGGGAGGACTATTCGACTAATATATACATATCAGGCAGTAAGAAACAAGCATCTTCAAAGAACATGTTGTAAAAGAACTTGGAAAGATGTTTACCAGATCTGATACTTGTGAAAGAACTTCACACCAATGGTGATGAGAGACGCGAAGCCAGGAGACGACGTAGTATTTAAACACTACAAGAACGGGCATTCTAGTGACAGAGGAGGGAGAGAGAGGGAAGAGAGAGGAGGGAAAGAGGAGAGAGAGAGGAGAGAGAGAGAGGAGAGAGAGGAGAGAGAGAGGAGAGAGAGAGGAGAGAGAGAGGATAGAGAGAGAGGAGAGAGAGAGAGGGAGAGGGGAGAGAGAGGAGCTAGGGAGAGGAGAGAGAGAGGATAGAGAGAGAGAGAGGAGCTAGGGAGAGGAGAGAGAGGAGAGAGAGAGGGAGAGATAGAGGAGGGAGAGAGAGGGAAGAGAGAGGAGGGAGAGGGGAGAGAGAGGAGAGAGAGGAGAGAGAGAGGGGAGAGAGAGAGAAGTAATATATAAATATATATTATGTATACTAAATATATATATTTATATATTTAATATGTACAAAAATTTATATACTTAATGTATGAATATACAATAAAAAATAATATACTAAAAACATTTCTACTGGCGGTTGACAATGAAAACCGCCAGTAGAAAACATTTTTACTGGCGGTTGTCTATGAAAACCGCCAGTAGAAATAGCCTCCACAATCTGTGGATGGCATTTCTACTGGCGGTTCTCTATGACAACCGCCAGTAGAAATGTTTTCTACTGGCGGTTTTCATTGTCAACCGCCAGTAGAAATGCGCCTATATAAAGGGTGGCGCGCGGGAGCCGAAAAATTTACAAGTCCCTGGCGCCAGTTCACTTCAAGACGACGCCGTCAGGCTGCTGGATTTCGACCCCGAGGTTTTCGCCGGCGATCGTCCCCGCGCCCGTCCCCACGCCGCCATTCCCGCCCCCGCACCGCCGTCTCCAGGTTTCTTTCTCTTCCCCTAATCTGCCGTACCGCCGCCGTGTCTACCGCGCCGGCAGCCGCCGCCGCCGCGTTTAGTAAACCCTAGGGCACGCGCCGCCGCCGAGAGGGAGGAAGAGAGAGGAAGGAGAGGGAGAGGGAAGAGAGAGGAGGGAGAGGGAGAGGGAAGAGAGAGGAGGGCGCACGCGCCGCCGCCGCCGAGAGGGAGAGAGAGAGAGAGGAGGGAGAGACGCGGTGAGTTCCTTTCCTCTCTGCTCTCTTCTTCCCTTCTGCTTTCCCTCTGATCCCCTCTGCTCTCTTCCACGCGGTGAGCCCGGCGCGGCGAGCTCTTCCCCCACAGGCTCGTGACCAGCAGACACATCAGGATCAGGCTCCATGGCCAGCAGCTCTCCGACCCCTTCTTGATGCCTGGTGCTTGGTGTAGCCGTGTCGGTGGTGTAGCATCCTTTACTTTTTTTATCAAATCTACGACATACTCATCCACAAGCTATTGTTATTATAAATTAATCTCCTTATTAGTGAACTTAGCAGCAGTTCTTGACTTACAAATCTACGACATACTCATCGTTTATGGTTCTTGACTTACAAATGTACAGCAGTTCTTGTCAATTTGTGTTTCTTGCGCTACTGAATTGTTTTTTAGACTTGAGTAATGTAAATAATTCTATGCAAATAGTGTATGTAGATCATAATGTATTAATATGCAGATCGTAATTGCTATTAGTTCCTTTATATTTTGTTATTATAGACAGTTTGCATGAACACTTCATATGTGTTCAAATGTATGTTAGTGTAGATCCACCTGAAGCCTGCTCCACTTGGGCGAACAAAAGAGCTGCATGTTCAGTGCCGCCCACAGCTATATTTGCCTCTGATGGTTTATGTTCTTTTTCATCCTTCTTTGGACGCTTACAGTCTTGTGTCCAGTGACCATAGATGCCACAATTTCTGCACCTCCCTTTCCTCCTCGGAGTTCCTTTGGAAGTGAGCTTGCCTTTGTTAGAACTGCCACTACTGCCCACATCAGAACGATGTGTCATCTTGGGTTTCCACTGACCAGCACTTCCATTGTTACCTTCCTTCCTTGTCAGCCATGTATTTTGTATGAACCTCTTGGAGAGTGTCAAGTCAATGAACTATCTTCGAGTACTATTGGGAAGTGTATCTCTTTGATGTATTTTTTTTCTAGTGATATCGATGGTGCCGAGTAGCACCAAATTTGGACTTGTGTCCATATCTATAGATGCTAGTAGTTGAGCACTAGCGCCTACAATCTTGACTACCTCATCCCTATTCTCTGTAGGACCCCAAGAAGAGATTAAACCCTGTAGTCTACCACCTCCCGTTATTTGTGGGCTTCACCGATGGCTGGAAACATTTGGTGATAGCAAACGACCTTCGAGCTGAAGACGTCTGCGAGCTTGTTAAGAGGCCAGACGATGTTGAGCCGGTGTACTATGTCCGGATGTGTGGTCACAAAATTAAAAGCTGCCTCGGCTGCATGTTTGTGCTTCTCTTCTCTTAGGTGGGGTGCTAAGTGATCTTAGTAGCCGACATAAGAGAAGAGAAGCGCACAGATGAAGCCGGGGCGGCTTTAAATTTTGTGACCACACATCCGGACAGAGTACACCGGCTCACCATCGTCTGGCCCCTTAACAAGCTCGCAGACGTCCACAGCCCGAAGGTCGTTTGATGTCACCAAATGTTTCCCGCCCTCGGTGAAGCCCACAAATAACGGGAGGTGGTAGACCACAGGGCTTAATCTCTTCTTGGGGTCCTACAGGGCTTAATCTCTTCTTGGGGTCCTTCAGCATGGCTGTGATGTTATAATGCTGAAGGACCCCAAGAAGAGATTAAGCCCTGTAGTCTACCACCTCCCGTTATTTGTGGGCTTCACCGATGGCTGGAAACATTTGGTGATAGCAAACGACCTTCGGGCTGAAGACGTCTGCGAGCTTGTTAAGAGGCCAAACGATGTTGAGCCGGTGTACTATGTCTGGATGTGTGGTCACAAAATTAAAAGCTGCCCCGGCTGCATGTGTGTGCTTCTCTTCTCTTAGGTGGGGTGCTAAGTGATCTTAGTAGCCGACATAAGAGAAGAGAAGCGCACAGATGAAGCCGGGGCGGCTTTAAATTTTGTGACCACACATCCGGACAGAGTACACCGGCTCACCATCGTCTGGCCCCTTAACAAGCTCGCAGACGTCCACAGCCCGAAGGTCGTTTGATGTCACCAAATGTTTCCCGCCCTCGGTGAAGCCCACAAATAACGGGAGGTGGTAGACCACAGGGCTTAATCTCTTCTTGGGGTCCTACAGGGCTTAATCTCTTCTTGGGGTCCTTCAGCATGGCTGTGATGTTATAATGCTGAAGGACCCCAAGAAGAGATTAAGTCCTGTAGTCTACCACCTCCCGTTATTTGTGGGCTTCACCGATGGCTGGAAACATTTGGTGATAGCAAACGACCTTCGGGCTGAAGACGTCTGCGAGCTTGTTAAGAGGCCAGACGATGTTGAGCCGGTGTACTATGTCCGGATGTGTGGTCACAAAATTAAAAGCTGCCCCGGCTGCATGTGTGTGCTTCTCTTCTCTTAGGTGGGGTGCTAAGTGATCTTAGTAGCCGACATAAGAGAAGAGAAGCGCACAGATGAAGCCGGGGCGGCTTTAAATTTTGTGACCACACATCCGGACAGAGTACACCGGCTCACCATCGTCTGGCCCCTTAACAAGCTCGCAGACGTCCATAGCCCGAAGGTCGTTTGATGTCACCAAATGTTTCCCGCCCTCGGTGATGCCCACAAATAACGGGAGGTGGTAGACCACAGGGCTTAATCTCTTCTTGGGGTCCTACAGGGCTTAATCTCTTCTTGGGGTCCTTCAGCATGGCTGTGATGTTATAATGCTGAAGGACCCCAAGAAGAGATTAAGTCCTGTAGTCTACCACCTCCCGTTATTTGTGGGCTTCACCGATGGCTGGAAACATTTGGTGATAGCAAACGACCTTCGGGCTGAAGACGTCTGCGAGCTTGTTAAGAGGCCAGACGATGTTGAGCCGATGTACTATGTCCGGATGTGTGGTCACAAAATTAAAAGCTGCCCCGGCTGCATGTGTGTGCTTCTCTTCTCTTAGGTGGGGTGCTAAGTGATCTTAGTAGCCGACATAAGAGAAGAGAAGCGCACAGATGAAGCCGGGGCGGCTTTAAATTTTGTGACCACACATCCGGACAGAGTACACCGGCTCACCATCGTCTGGCCCCTTAACAAGCTCGCAGACGTCCATAGCCCGAAGGTCGTTTGATGTCACCAAATGTTTCCCGCCCTCGGTGAAGCCCACAAATAACGGGAGGTGGTAGACCACAGGGCTTAATCTCTTCTTGGGGTCCTACAGGGCTTAATCTCTTCTTGGGGTCCTTCAGCATGGCTGTGATGTTATAATGCTGAAGGACCCCAAGAAGAGATTAGGGTTAAGGGTTTAGTGCCTGAGGATGTATTTAATTATACTATTTGTTAATATGAATTTAATTATTGCTTACGTTAATATGTGTTAATATGTATTTAATTATTGCTTATGTATTTGTATATATAGCTCAATGAGTTCCCCGATCAAGGACCAAGATTTAGTGCCCGAGCACATGGACAAGAGTGTTGCTCAAGAACAATCCAGCAGTGAAGGATATGAAACGCCTAGCGACCCTTTTCCTACCACTAGCATAGATAGGGCCGCTCTCCGTGAGTTGCAACGTGACCCTACTTATGATCCACAAGAAGCTGAGGTAAAAGTACGCATCTTTAGCTTCGTATGTGTACCCTACTGATTTCACATGCATGATCTCTTGTGCATTTTATTACATGAATAGGAGGTCGTGTCTGAATTTCGTGCGATACTCGAAGAAGCCGTGGCACGAAACGAAGACGTACTGGAGCCGACCCAAGACGCACCGGAATAGACCAAGACAACAACCGAGACGTCAAGGAAAAGGAAGCAAAGCGATCGAAAAAGAGGTGACAGGGGGCTGAACAAGTTTCCCGACCAAACATACAAAATCTCAGACGTGAGCCCGAAAGGTCAGCCCCTAGCTCCGGAAGAGGCACTACCTAAGTTCCGGAATGCACTTGGGTTTTTAGTTAGAGATAATCTTGACATAACAATACGACAGTGGAGAGATGTGCCAGATGATGTCAAGAATCAAATATGGAATAAGCTATTAATGAGGTTCGTTCTGCCTCGGGGTTCAGAAGAACTCGTGAAGGAATACACGATGAAGCAGCTTGCAATCAATTTCCGAAACTGGAGGTCTGAGATGAACACAAAGTTTGCAAAGAAAGGTCTGGACCCGACCAAAAAATATAAAATCTCAGCAGGTCAGTGGGCAGTATTTCTAGAGCAGAGGAGCAGCCCTGATTTCATATCTCTAAGTGAGGCAAATTCAGAACTATCAAAGAAGAACAAGTACCGCCACCACCTAGGCACAGGTGGTTACAAGCGTCAGGTTCCTAAATGGAGACAAGAAGACGCCGAGAAGAAGGCCGCAGGGTTGCCGACGCTGTCCGAGCAACTTGGTGAAAGGGCGGCAAATTGGCTCCGTGCTAGAAAACCAAGGGAAACCGAGACCGGTGTATCTTTTGATGATCCCATTGTCGAAGAAGCGGCAAAAAACATATATACAATGGCAGCTAAGCAAAGCGAAGGAACTTTTAAGCCACAAAGGGAAAGAGACATCCTAACGGCTGGTCTCGGTAACCCTGAGCATCCTGGCCGTGTACGAGGAATCTCGTCTAAGGAAGGATGGAAGGAAGGATTCGGACAACAGTGGGAAAGTCTGTACAGGAAACGTGATCGATACAAGGAAGAGATGGCGGATTATTTTAAGGAGGAGGCCAAGAAAGAGTTCAAAGCCATGATGTCTCAAATGCTATCGAATCCTCCTCCAGAATTGATGCAACAGTTGGCGAGTGCGATGTCTGTTCAACAGATGACCACTCCACAAATACAAATAATTCCAGCAGCTCAACCGCCGGCTTCCACAGATTGTACGACATTACCAAGCTCTGTTGCTTCAACGGGAAATAAGGACCGTTATCCAGTTGATGACATCACAAGGCCTGTGGCGTGCACACTGGTTATAAGATATGGTATTAACAATAAACGTACAAAGAAAGTAGCCACAGGCCTTGCGATCCCAGGACGTAAGTTCCATGGAAATGATATTCCAGATGATTATTGCAAAGTAGAAGTGTCGTCGGTCCTCCAAGGATCCGAGGACGACATGCTAGACATCCCTGGGCCCGAAGGTATCGAGAAACTTGGACAAGCTATCAATAATTTTATCCTTTGGCCTCGAAGGGATGTCGATTTGCTTGATTGGTCGAATTCGTCGCAGGCGTCGCAGGCCCAACCGTCTCCGCCTTCTCAAATTTTTGCTCCTATTGTACATCCATCATCCTCACCTCCTCAAACTTCACATGCTGCTCCTCATCCTTTTTCTGACCCACCGTCTCCGCCACAAGCATCACCATTCAGGGCTCCACCACCTTCTCCTCCCCATCCTCTTGGTGACCCACTGTCTACGCCACCATCAAGGGATCCACCTTCTCCACAACCATCAAAGGATCCAAGGCCATCAAAGAAATCTAAACTTCCTATTCCAAAATTGGTGTCCCCGTATCAGAAAAAGAAGAGTAAAGCAACTACTGCTGGCACAGCTTGGTTTTTGAAAGGGATTGGACGGAGCCTCACGTCACAAACTGTTGATTTGGCCAAGCACGAGGAGTCTGCAAAAAAGGCTGAGGCAATGGCCGCAAAAATAAAGAAGCCAACTAAGGCAGATTACAAAAACGTGCCTAAAAAATATGTGCCGGGCAGACCTCTGCTACCTCTTGAGAAACTAAGAAAGGTCCCGGCTGGTGTTAAAAGGTTGCATGACTGGTACATGCGGGCATCATCGGTTGGCATCGACACCATCAGTGTGCATATACCAGACCATGCTTTTATTGGTTCGGACCAAAAGGCCGTTGTTACATTCGAGGACATGTGGTTAATGATGAACCTTCAGAGACTCGACGTGCAACTTGTAACGATGTTTGCATTGTAAGTGTCGCTCATACTTCCACATATGTGTGTTATTATTAGTGAGCTGTATAAAATTTCAATATCTGACATGCACGTGTGACTTGCAGAATGCAACATGATCAGCAGGAGATTCTTTACGGTACCAAGCCCAATGCTAGTGCCAGTAAAAGGGTTGGGTATCTCAACCCAATACTTATATCCGAGGAAAGCCACACTTTTAGAATCGGGAAAGACAACGATGAATTACGGGGAAAGACGGACGAAGAAGTTGAGAAGCGTATAAAGGATATGAAGAAGGATTTTGAAGCTCGATACGCCACCTATATAGGACATGCAATGCTTCAATTTCAAGACAGGGAAGCCATAATAGCCCCGTACAACTTTAAGTAAGTGTGATTTTGCATAAATAAAATCAATAATTTCAATACACATGCATCACAAATTTGATTCGTACAGGGACCACTGGATATGCTTCCTCATTTATCCTAAGGTTGGAAAGGTGCTGGTGCTCGACTCCTTGAACTTCGACCCTTCGACATATGCAGAATTCCTCAGCACCTTAGAGCTGTAAGCCTTTTCTATGCATGCATACTTTTATCGATTAAAATTTGAGAATAACATGGTGATTCTATTTGAGATCACAGGGCTTATAGATTCTATAAGATGAGAGGTGGAAAGTACGACCTGTCGAAACAACGCGTGCCACTAGACATCCATCATCACTGGCCGGTAAGTATGTGATTTTATGAATACATATCATACACAATGTTGCAACTAAATAACCAATCTCCCGTTATGTAGTGCCACAAGCAACCACAAGGATCGGTCCTATGTGGATTCTATGCGTGCGAGTTCATGAGAGTGAACGGACGATACATCACGAACCCTGACAAGGTATTATTAGTAATAGTCAAGTATGTATTTATGTCATTAAAGATGCAAATGTGTTATTATTGAGTATAAATAGATGATGTTTATAAAATTCCTTTACAGCAATTTCAACGAGGAAACCCGGAGAACTTGACCGAAGCTGCATTGTATGGCATAGTCGAGGACCTCTGCACATTCATATTGAAAGAGGTCATTCCCGCAGAAGGAAAATATCACGATGCTTCCGGGACATTAGCTTTGCCAGAGTTCAGAATACTAACAGAAATTAGTAGATTATCTCTTAGCCGAGATAGTTATTAGAGCTTAGGTGAAAACTTATGATGTATAGAATGCATGAAGCATATATGGTTGTAAACAGAATACTTTGATGTATATAAATGTATGTATGTTGCTTTCAATATCAATATAGATCTATATATATATATATATATGTTTGTGTGTGTGTAAATAAATATATATATAATTCAGTATTGTTTGAAATTTGAAAAAAGGCGGGAAAACTTCCACTGGCGGCTAAATAAAGTAAACCGCCAGTGAAAAGTGCATTTCCACTGGCGGTTTGCTTTATAAAACCGCCAGTGGAAATGCATTTCCACTGGCGGTTTTCTTTATTCAGCCGCCAGTGGAAATGCACTTTTCACTGGCGGTTCCTTAAGAAAACCGCCAGTGAAAATGCACTTTTCACTGGCGGTTCCAAAATAACCGCCAGTGGAAATGCTGATTTCCACTGACCCCTAGCACTGGCGGTACTAAAAAACGCCTGTGTAAATAGGTTTAGAACCGCCACTATAGAGCTTCTGTGTACTAGTGATGACGTAGACGTACTACGTGACGCCCACTGTGGAACGTGGAGCGCGATCATCCGTATCCCTTCGCCATTACTCGGGTGGTTACGAGAGCAAACCGGGGCGTAGGGAGTAGGAGTCGCGATCACGGACACGAGCCGAGCCGGCGTATTATTGAATGCAGTCGCTGCACGCGCGAGCCATGGCCACATGCTGGGATGATGACGATGATGCGCCGGGTCAGGGTGCACGTACATACGGAGAGACGGAGCTGGACCGGCGTGCGACGTAGACGTAGGTGTCAACCGAGCACAGCAGCAGTAGTGGATACGACGGCAAGCAAGTCAAGTACGACGATGCCTACCCGCCGCCGGCAGCTGCATGCGTCGTCATCGATGGCCGCCATCTCAGTTGCGCATCGGATCGGCCAGAAGTAAACCTTTGGCTTCAGTACTCTCAGCGACTAAGCGATACATGTAACTTCAGGTCGGTACAATGGACATCACGGGAAGGGATTCACCCGTTGTGAATCACGTGTTGCCGTGTTGGTATATATATGTTAGTAATTAACCCGCTATGCGCCCCGATCCCGGCGTACGTACGTACGCTAGGTCTGTGCAACGATGGCTCCTCACGAGCGACCGGATAGATATTCACATGCATACGCCCATCCATCCCAATCCCATCCGCGCCTGCTACCTGCTCTCGGCCGCGCCCGCGCGCGCCTTGCCGCCGCTGCTATGCTCCCGCGAGAGTGGTCCACGCCCAGCGCGCTCGAAAGTGAGATACAGATACTACCATAATATACCTGTCGCGTTACTTACGGGATCTGGTCTCTGCTCTGACCGGTCTCCTTCTTGTCGCCCAGGCAGGCGTGTGGACGTACCCGTACAGGTGAGCCCGGCATGCACGCCGGAATACTAGAGCACAGACCCGTGTGTGTGTGGACATGCTGGTCCGATCCGGCTCCGGTGGTAACTGGTAAGAATGACACTGTAGATCTGATCATCCGAACAGTTCGAAACAGTGCCGTACAGACATATGTTTCGCCATGCGGTTAATACAGCTATCTGCTGCTCGATCTGGCTGTAACAGCAACTGTGTTTTTACTGCAGGAGCGTGTGTCGCAGGCCGTGCAAAAGAAAGTTGTGGAACTGATGATGCATGAGCAGCATGACACCGTGTGAACGTATAACTGGACGGAAAGCGCGGGAGTGATTCCGTCCAAAGAAAAGGAAGTTTGGTATGATCTTCCTTGGTAGGGTTTGGTTCCACCGTCACTATCGTACGTCACCCTTTTCTATTTTATATAAAAACAACTTTATTAACAAGTGAAGATTTGAACATTGGTTATTAGTTTCATATTTACACCCACATCACATAGTGTTTTTTTGTATTTTCTTAAAATAATGCCTACCTATCGGCTATCACATAGAAATTGTAACAATGCACGAACATACGACTAGTGTTTTAAAACATCGATTCGGTTTTTTAGTTTAAAAACCATGGTTTTACAGATATTAGGAACCGATCGGTTTACTAGAAAATGAAAAACCGACTAGTTGTGATTTCGATTTTTTTTTACTTTGTTTTCGGTAAAAACCAAACTTGTAACCATAAAGGTTATAAAGCAGCACATACAACAAGTTTTCATTATAGATTACATACAATTTTTAAAATATATGCATCTTACAACAAATAGAAATAAGTGGATAACAATTTTATTCTAACACACATTTAGATAAAGAGTTAAATTTCATAATTGATACGGTTTGGTATTGTGTTTTTTTGGTATTTTGGTTCGGTATATGGCGAAAACCGATTACGATACCGAAAATCAAGCTTCGTAGATGCAAAAACCTAACCCGAACGAACTTTAGAAAACTAACATTTTGGTTCGATTTATGATAAAAAAAAGTGTCCACCCCTAGCGCTGACCCGGACGAACTTTAGAAAACTAACATTTTGGTTCGATTTATGATAAAAAAAGTGTCCACCCCTATCGCTGGGTGGTTGTGGCTGTAAAATTAATGATTCGTTTGGATGTCAGTATTGAAGGGCATGAAATTGAATTGGTTTCAATACCAAATCAACCATAGTATTGAAATGAGATGAAATTCCAATTATATTGTTTGGATGTCAATGTATTGGAGTTTGGAATTGGGTGATCTAATTCCATGCAATACATAGGGGTCACACCCTGAATTAGAAGAGAGTGTTTCTAGTTATAGTCCAATACTATAGAAATGGCTCTCTGATTCCAAATCGTAATTTCATGTGCAACCAAACAACAGAATTCAGGAAAGTTGATTCCAATTCTTAATTCTGTGCACCAATATCTACATTCAAACGGGGTATAAAATAAATTAAAAGAACTTGTCAAATAAGAGCCCGTTTGGTAGGGTTTTGGCTCTAGCTTTTTTAGAAAAAAGCCAGAGCCCTGCGAAACACCTTTTTTAAAATGAATTATTACGAAAAGCACATAGAACCGAAAGTCATTTTTGTACTATGTGTTGAGTTTGTGATCCAAATTCCGAAGAAGACGGCCAATAAATACACTTGTAATCGCAGGAGATCGCCACCTTTTTGTATATCTCCTGCAATCTGTAACCACCCGAAAAATAGTGATATTGTTGCTGGTCGGCGCCCGTGGTTTTTTCCTTAGCTTTGGAAGGGTTTTCCACGTTAAATCTGTGTTTAATCTACTTTGTATCGTGTTGATTCATAACACTATGGAGAAAAGCCACAAATAGTAGTTTTATCGACTCTGTCTGTGCCACTTTAATAAGGGAAATGACTTTGACTCTCTAGAATAAGCCTTTTTTATCGAACGATTTACGAAATAGCTTTAGTTCTACCAAAAAATTGTTTTTTACGAAAAGCCATATTCTTGCCAAACGGACTCTAAGAGCAACTATAAAAGGATGTTAAAATTTTTACCCCAAAAACTGATTATTAAGAGTAGGCTAAAAAGTTTTAAGAGTGAATCATGATGGTTACTCCAACAGTTACTATAAATGTGACATATGACACAATCTGTACAGTCGTCGGGAGGCTGTGAATGATCCGTTACGTTGAGGAATGAATTGGAGAAGGATGGAACACACCAAAATATGAGGGAGAGGAGGCTGTCGATGCGGGGACACCAATTTTTTGGAGAAGAATGAGGGAACTGTTGGAGTAAGAAAAACCACTATTCTTAACTAATATCTGTTTTGAGGTTAGTTTGCGCGTTCCTTTGGAGTTGTTTTAAGTTTTCTTAGCTGGTTTCGTGAGACCCACTGCTACCATATTTACAAGCTATGGGAAAACAGATTCTTAGTTTTTTCTATAAAAAAACTTTGTATCAGATCTTCATTTAGTTGCAAAAGCAGTCTTGGAGGCGGACAAGTTGTATACAAATGCTGCTAACATTTGCCCGCCACCGCAACTTCCCCACCGTGCGCACGCTCATCCAGGAGTTTCCCACTGCTCTCGGGCCCGCCACGCTCGACGCCTATCTTCAGCAGCTCGCTAGAGCTGGGCGCCCAACGGATGCTGTCAAGGTGTTCGACGAATTGCCAGAGCAGCATACAAACTTGAAGTAACCATCAGATGATCGAAAGGCTGAGAAGAGAAAGAGAGAGAGAGAGAGAGATTTACACGAAGACAGAGACATGGACAGCAATGTGTGCCCTATGGTGGATAAAGGCGACCTCGCCATGCTCCCCCCTGTGAGTTGGTTCTGAGCTTGGTGCACCCTGTGCCGCACCCTTCCCCTCCTCTTGGTCTCCTTCGCTCCCCCCCTCCACGCTTCACTCCCTCCCTCCCCGCTTGGTCTTCTTCGTGCTGGGTGATGGATTTGTCTCGTTTGGACTTCCGGCCGGGTTTGCTTTTTGAAGCTGATGTTAGACGCCGGTTTTCCTCTCCTGTTTGCCCTGGAAGTCCGCACTCTCCGTCGGCCTTCTGGCTTGTCTCGTTTGGAAGATGCATCTTCAAGCTTGATTCAGTCTCGGTTGGTCATCTTCTTCAAGCTGCTTTTGGTGGTTCTGCCAGGGGATTCATGGTCCTCTCTCTTGCTGACCGGGTTTTCCGCTTCACGGTTTCTTCCAAGGATGTTGGGTTCCACATTTACAACTCCAGATGCATTGTTCGTCCAGAATTCAAAGCTTTCTTCAACTTGTGGAACTCGGGTGGACCAAACTGGAACTATGAACTCAAATTATTCCTTCAGGAGGAGAATGCCAACTGGTGGTTTGTCAAGGGCAGAAAAAAATCTCATTCGCTGATATGGTTAAGCGTCCGCCGTTGACTCGTGCGAACGCTGTCCCAGTTCTTCGGCATAATCGTCCTTCCCGTTTCGCTGGAAATTTGAATGCTCCGAGGATTTCTGTTTTCAATAGATTGGGTTCCCCCACTGGAGCTCGGGGTCCGAGGTTTTCTGTCGCCACCTCGACCTCGGGGGCCTCGTCGCGTGATCTTCGTCGCAGGATTGCTCCTCCAGTGGGTATTCCCAGGCTTAACGGCAGCAGGATTGGACACGGATGTCAGGGCCGTGATGATTGCTCCTTTTCAATTTCTAATTCAACTGTTGGGAGACCTTGGTCTCGTAGGTTGCATTGGCGACCCATTCTGCGTAATGGGCCTTTCAGGCCTGGGCCTGGTCTTGGGAGGCCGGATTTGTCTGGCTCGGTTTCCTCAGCATTTCTCTGCCAGTTTTGTAAAGCCAGGGGGCATTTGGAATTGTTCTGCAATCGTAAAAAATCGGAATTTGGATTTCCTCTCTCCTCGTTCCCTTCCTTCGAAAGTAATTGCCTTTTGGAGGGGTCGTCTCACCTCTTGGACTTCGGATCCTGGTTCCGCCCTTCCACCCGGTCCCTGACGGGTGGGACCCCTCCCACCTTTGCCTCCTTCGGTGAATTCGCCAGGGCGGTATTATTAAAAATACCCGAACAGGCGCCAGAAACGTCCTTGGAGCTCGCGTTGGGTGTCACTTCACCAAAACCCCAAACCACTCCTTCGCTCTTGGCTCCCCGGCGATCGTCTGAGAATCTGTCAATGGCGTACCGGCGCATAGACCCGGAGCCATTCCTCCCACCAGGATTTAGCGCCTCGGTGGTCCAGCATCGTGGGATCATGGTTAGGTCAGTCTCGCAGCGTTTGCCGCCATCTCACGAGGACTGGGCGATTATCAATATTCATCCTTTGCCTGAGCATGAGGTCTTGTTCCCTGCGGTTAGGGATGTGGTAAGGGAGTATCTTGTTGAGCATCGTAGGGTTGGTGTTCGAGCCATTCAACGCTCGCATCTGGGGTAGGTGATTGTGCAATTCCGTAGTGTCCTGGAACGAGATAACTTGGTTCTGCTTGGCCCCCAACAATATCTTGACGCTACTTTCACTGCGGTCCGTCACAATGATGCTTGGAATCACCGTGCTCTTCTTTTCAACCATGAGTGTTGGCTTATGCTTTTGGGGTTTCCTTTGGACTATCGTTCTTCAGAGTTCTTGCAGGCCGCCATTGGGTCGTTTGGAAGGCTGATCCTATGGGAGGAGGATTGGAGCAATATCTCCAGAACTCTGCTTCGTGTTCGCGTCACTTCGCTGGATGAAGTCCCCCAATTTATTGTTTTTTCGGAGGTTGAGGGCTTTGCTGGCGACTCCTGGACTGTGCAATGTGAAATTATTCAGCAACTCATGCTTGGCGGGCAAGCTCAGGATGAGGACCCCATCCCCCCGGCCCCCGAGGATGGCCATCAGCTCCCCCTGGCCTTCTTCGGGCTGGGTCAGCCCTTGCCTCCGGCAGGGCTTGACCTAAACTTCCCTCCGGAGCCTGCGGGTGGAGTGATGCCGGCTCAGCAGGATGACCTTGGCCAGGGAGAGTGGGACCAGTGGATTGTGAATGAACAGCCCAATCAGCAGGTCCCGCAGCCCTTTTTGCCAGAGGAGCAACACATTCAGCAGGAAGAACTACAACTCAGTAACCAACACTCTGGCTTGTCGTCAGATAGCTCCATTGGTGCGGGTCAGCTTGCACCCCTTCCAAATGGTCATCTTGCGGTGAATGGTATTGCACTGCTTGGGGATGGAATTGACATCAATGTTGCCCCATTTATTGGGCCTTAGGAGGTTGATGGACCGGTGCCTCAGGTGGATCATGTCCATGATATGGAGGTCCTGCCCCCTCAGGCCCATGTTGATGAGCCTAACAATAATCACCCTCAGAATTTTGAGATGAACTTCATGTTCCATCAGGAATGGCAGCCTGACCCTGTCTTCCAGATGTTTGAAGAGAGGAAAAGGGCTGTCCAGTTCTCTAGGCTCTGGGCCAAATACTTTGCTCCGTCTGGGTCGTCTGACCACTCGGTGGACATCCCTAAGAAGTGGGCACCTTTTTTTTCTTTCGAATCTTCTTCAGCCGGATGCTTTCAATTGGTCGAAGACTTTTCTGCTGTCAGATATCCCCCCAAATTTGCAGGAGCAGGGAATGAAATCCATCCCTTTTATGGTCCCTAAGGAATGTCCAGTTGATTCCTCCCTGGGGGATGTCACTTCTGGGACCTCCAAGGATTCCGATGGTTGTGGTGGGCCGTCTCCAATCATTGTGGAGTCAGGGCTCAGAAGAAGCAAACGATTGAAGGAATCACGTGCTGGGTTCAGGCATGGGGTCTGCCCAAAAAGGAACTGCCTCATGTGCCAACATAACTTCGATGGCCCACCCCAGCTATCCTCCAAGGTGCTGCGGAATCTGGGCACTAGGCTTTGTAAACTGTCTGAGGATGACCTTTCTGAACAGAGGTTGAAGCAAAAGAAATCAACTGTGGGATCTGTTGGGCCGTGGAGGGTTGACAGGAAGGACCTGGTTGATGAAATAGCTGATGATTCATCTGATGAAGATAAGCAAGACAACCAATAGGCGGATGGTGGGGGATCTGGGCTTCGGTGTGGGCCCCATTAACTTTTGGGTGTGCTCAGTTTTACTTTTGGTTCATGCAGGTCTTCTGGATACTCGGCTGGCACCTGTGTGTGCTTGTTTTAATGTTCTGTTATTATTTTGCTTGTGGACTGATTCTGGCTTTACCCACTGGTTTGGGTATTGTTATGCCCCAAAAACTTCTGGTTTACTCAATGAGTAATCCCAATACTGTTAACTTCTTGGAGTGGTCTGTGCTAAGCCACAACGTTAGAGGAATTAACTCTACCGCTAAGTGGAATGCTATTCGTTGTTCTATTCGAGATGCTGGTTGTGAGGTTGTTTGTTTGCAAGAAACAAAGAAGGAGTTCTTTGACTCGGCCTACCTTAAAAACTTTTGCCCTGCCTAGTTTGATTCTTTTGCTTTTGTTCCCTCGATGGGGAACTCGGGCGGATCTGTTATCATTTGGAAGAGCTCTAGGCTTTCCGGGAATGTTATCTTTCAAAATAATTATGCTCAATCAGTGGAATTCACTTCAAACTTGTCGGCTTGTTCCTGGATTATTACTAATGTTTATGCTCCTTGTACCCAACATGGGAAAATTGATTTCCTCAACTGGCTGCATAATATCTCTATGCCTTTCGACAAACTTTGGCTTCTCGTTGGTGATTTCAATTTAATCCGTCGGCCGGAGGACAGAAATAGGATTGGGGGTGATACTAACCTTATGCTGAAGTTCAATGAAGCAATAAGCAATTTAGACTTGATTGAAATTTCCCTTCACGGGCTCACGTACACTTGGTCGAACAGACAGCGGGAACCTCTTCTTCAGAGGCTGGATTGGTTTTTCATCTCTCAAGAATGGTCGAATGTCTACCCAGACTCCCATGCTAAGACAATGTCGCGAGACATCTCCGATCATGTTCCTTGTTTGGTTTCCTTTAAGTCTAGAATTCCTAAACCTAAGTTATTTCGGTTTGAGAACTTCTGGCTTGAATTGGATGGTTTCATGAACCTCTTTCAAACTACATGGAATGGGATCCCTAGCATTCCCGACAAGGCTAAAAACCTGACTGCCAAGTTCAAGTGTGTAAGAAAAGTTCTGAAAGACTGGCAGAGATCGCTGCCAAAAATTGATATAACGGTGAAGAACATCAAGTTGTTAATTGAGCTTATTGACAACATGGAAGAGCATCGGGATCTATCTATTGAGGAATGGAATTTCAGAGAAATTCTGCAACAAAAGGTGGCAGATTTGCTTAATATTCAGAAAATCTATTGGAAGCAGCGTGCGGCTATTAGGTGGGTTTCTGATGGAGACATTTGCTCTCGCTTCTTTCACGCCCATGCCACCATTAAACACGGGAAAAATTCAATTCCTACTTTGACTGATGACAATGGGATCACGTTCCTTGAGCATGAACATAAGTCTGATCTTCTCTGGGAGGCTTTCAAATGCAGATTGGGTTCGTCTGACTTTTCAGGCATTGGTTTTGATCTCTCAGAACTTTTAACCAGTAATGAGCAACTTCAGGGGTTAGATTCACCGTTTTCTAAGCTGGAAATCGATAGCATTATAAAACTCTTACCTTCAGATAAATCCCCGGGCCCAGATGGTTTCAATACAAATTTTATCAAGAAGTGTTGGCATGTCATTGCCCCAGATTTCTATGATCTGTGTGATAAATTTTATCATGGTCAGGTCTGCCTTAGAAGTATTAACGGGTCCTTCATTGTTTTGATACCGAAGATGGAGAACCCTCAGAAGGTGGGGGATTTCAGGCCAATTTCTCTTCTAAACAATAGTATGAAAATCTTAACGAAGCTGTTGGCAAACCGTCTGCAACCGTTCATGCCCCGGTTAATTCACAAGAATCAGTATGGTTTCATCAAGGGGAGGTCTATTCAAGACTGCTTGGCCTGGGCCTTTGAATACATTCACTTATGCCACTCCTCAAAGAAAGAGATCATTGTGCTCAAGCTGGACTTCGAAAAAGCCTTTGACACTGTTGAGCTTGAGCTGATTATCTAGGTTCTGATCCACAAAGGTTTCGGTCCTAGGTGGATCAACTGGATTCGGAGCATCCTTCACTCTGGCACGTCTTCGGTGTTACTTAATGGAGTTCCTGGTAAGCCCTTTCATTGCAGGAGAGGTGTTAGGCAGGGTGATCCTCTTTCGCCTCTGTTGTTTGTCCTGGCAGCTGACCTTCTTCAGAGCATCATCAATAAAGCTAGGCTGTGGAATCTTCTTAAGCTCCCTTTACCGGATATTGGTGACCAGGATTTCCCGATTGTTCAGTATGCAGACGACACTCTTTTGATTTTAGAAGCATGCCCTAAGCAACTTTTCTTCCTCAAGGCAATCCTCAATTCTTTTGCTTCTGCTACTGGCCTGAAGGTTAACTATAATAAATCTAATATGTTCCCTATAAATGTGTCCCCTGAAAAATGGTGATCCTGTCTCGTACCTTCAATTGCCAGATTGGTGAGATGCCATTCACCTATCTTGGCTTGCCTCTGGGCCTTGCGAGACCCAGAAAGGAACACTATCTCCCTCTTATTCAAAGGATTCAGAAGAGGCTGTCCTGCTCCTCAAACTTTTTGTCTCAGGCTGGGCGCTTGGAATTGGTAAATTCAGTCTTCTCAGCCCTACCAATGTTCTTTATGTGCACGCTCAAGATTCCTAAAACCATCATTAAGGAGATTGACATTTTCAGAAAGCACTGTCTGTGGAGAGGAAATGACATCAACTCCAAGAATCCACCTCTGATTGCGTGGAATTCGGTTACTCAGAGGAAAGTGAATGGTGGGCTAGGGGTCCTTCGCTTAGAATCGCAGAACGAGGCTCTTCTAATCAAATTCTTGCATAAATTTTTCAATCACAGTGACTTACCTTGGGTGCACCTTATCTGGAATAAATACTATTTACCCCGTGGTCTCCCTGGTCACAGAAGCGTCGGCTCTTTCTGGTGGAAGAGCATAGTCAAGCTTCTTCCAAACTTCAAAGGGCTGGCTATCCCTGCTATTGGTAATGGCAGATCAATTTCGTTCTGGGATGATCAATGGAGTCAGAGCATCCCGAGGCATAATTTTCCAGAGCTATTCTCCTTTGTCAAAAACACAAAATTGACTATTAAAGAGGCCAAAGAGCAGGAGCAGTTTGATGTTTTTTTTTTCATTTGCCTATCTCTGAACAAGCGTATGATCAATTTCTGGTGTTGAAGGGATTTTGGGAGCAAATTGTCCTGAGTGATGCTCACGACCGTTGGAGGTACATTTGGGGGTCGGACAAATTCTCCTCCCAAAAAGCTTACAGATTTCTCATGGGCCAGATGCAGATTCACCCTATCTACAGACTAGTTTGGAAAAGCAAATGTCAGCCTAAGCATAGAGTCTTCTACTGGTTGTGGCTCAAAAATAGGCTAAATACCAGAAATATGCTGAGAAGGAGAAACATGGAGCTGGACTCTTATTCTTGTGAGAACTGCCTTTGGCAAAGAGAGGAGACCCTCTATCATCTATTCCTCAGATGCAACTTCGCGAAAGCCTGCTGGAACTCAATTGGCATAACCCCGCCCAGAATTTCTAATCCTGAGGAGGCATCAGCGAACCTTAACCACCAGCTTAACGTTCCCTTCTCTATGGAGATTATTATTCTCATGACTTGGAACATCTGGAAAAGCCGAAACGAGTGGTTGTTTTCAAACAAAGATCCCTCGGTGCACCGCTGTACGCAGGAATTTAGCAAAGAACTGCGACTGATCATTCATAGAGCGCGGGGAAATTTGACACCTCTATCCCGAATTGGTTGAGTCTGTGGCAGGCATAGGAATAGTGCTCTCTTAATCTTTTCTTTTTATTGTTTGTAAAAGGACTAAGTTCTAACCTTTTCTTTCCCTTTTTTAATAAAATTCTCAGTAGGGGTCTCCCCCTCCTGACTCTTCAAAAAAAAGTTGTATACAAATACAAATATTCAGATCAGTAAACAGACCGGGTCCCAGGTTTCTTCGTATAGCGAGTATTCACGATCGATGCAACCAAATCAATTTGCTCCAGTTTCGATCCACAGCTCCCCCTTGTCGGAGCAGCAACAGACCAGTCATCTGAACGTCTTGCTAGACTTTCCACGTGGCCGGAGGCGACGAGAGCGTCGTCGGAGCCTTTTGTGCAATTGCCGTTCCACTGACAGCGGAGCCATTGCAAAAAAAAAACATGCATCAACCTATTAGATTGCCTTTAATCCCTATCGACTTTTGTTTCTTCTACAGTGTTTTGTCTCTATAAATTGTAGTGCATAATGTGAAGCGAACAAGGCGACCTTTGGTCTCGATCATACGGTTGCCACGTGCTTCGTCTACGCTTTTCCCGTACTCAAAACAAAGCATCGCTGATCAAGTGGACAACACGGGGTGATCATCATTATCCGGGATCAGCGATCGACGTCCGAGCCCAACGGTAACATCAGCAGGCGTTGAATCTCCTGGCAAAAAAAAAGGGAAAAAGAAAAAAATGCCGAAAATCATCAGGTACGTGTTGACGCCTTTTCGGAGCACCAAACACTCAATAAGAACCGTGGCGGTGCCCTCTGCACAGGGGCGGACGGTCCGCGCGCAGGGGCCGGACGGTCCGCGGCCTGATGCGAGGCGCGGTGGTGCTCTCTGCGCAAGGGCGGACTGTCCGCGGCCTGTGGCCGGACGGTCCGCGGCCTGGTGCGCGGCTAGGGCTCCTGCCTGACGGCCGGACGGTCAGTGCCCTGGGGCCGGACGGTCCGCGCGTACGCAGGGACGGCGGAAGATCGCCGACGGCGCCTGGATCTCGCTCCCGGGAGGGACCCCGTCGGGGAGTAGAGATCCTAGGTGGTGTCTAGGCTCGGGCAGGCCGACCTAGACTCCTCTAATCGACGTAGAGCCGAAGAGAGGCGGAGAATTTGGGGATTGGATAGCTAAACCTAAACTAGACTAGAACTACTCCTAGGATAAAATGCGAAATAGAAGTTGTATTGATTCGATTGATTCTTATTACAAAACGGCCGTATACCTCTCTATTTATAGAGGAGGGGGGCTGGACCCTTTACAAACTAATTCCCGAGCTTATCCCGCGATTTTAGCTAACAACCGTAGCACAAAACTCGGAACCCTAATCTGTTCTGCGCACGCGCGGACCGTCCGGCCCACAGGCGCGGACCGTCCGGACCGCGGACTGTCCGGCCTCAGGGCCGGACAGTCCGCCGGCTCATTTCTGGTTCGAACATATGCCCCCCTGCATTTTGGTGGAGCTGGGCGAACCAAAAGCAACTAACTCGATGTGAACACATCGGTTTTCTTAGGCATCTTGCCACATACTAGGATGGTACTGTTTGAGGAAACGCCCATTCAAAGCCTTAGGTAAATCCTTGCCTTGTAATGTTTGTAGTAAATAAGCGTTACCAGACATCACCTGTTTCACTTTATAAGGACCCTCCCAGCTTGGCGACCATTTCCCGAACTTTCGGTCTTTATTCCTTAGAGGCAGAATGGTCTTCCACACCAAGTCTCCTACTTGAAATGATTTTGCTTTGACCTTCTTGTTGTAGGCCCTGGCTACCATGATCTTGTCCTTTTCTATTGCTCCCAAAGCTATCATCCTCTTGTCAGTCACCTCATCAATATTATCCATCATTGAATTATAATATTCAGTAGCAGTTAGATCATTTTGTCTGGCAAACCTGACAGCATTCAAACTTATTTCCACAGGTAACACTGCTTCCTGCCCATAGACAAGCTCAAAAGGAGATACTTTAGTAGCACTATGTTTAGATATTCTATGAGCCCATAAAGCTTCAGACAAAATCTTATGCCAATGTTTAGGATTATCAGATACCTTCTTCTTTATCAAATTAATCAACGTTCTATTACTAGACTCGGCCTGTCCATTGGCCTGAGCATAATATGGAGACGAATTAAGCAGCTTAATTCTGTATAATTCAGCAAATTCACGTACCTCCTTTGACATAAAAGAAGTACCTTGATCTGTAGTCAAGGTCTGGGGAATGCCGAATCTATGAATAATATGCTCAGTTATGAAATCAATTACCTCCTTGTGCGTCATGTTCTTTAGAGCAACGGCTTCGGTCCATTTGGTGAAATAGTCAGTGGCAACTAACACAAACCGATGCCCCTTTGATGATGAAGGATGAATTTCTCCAATAAAGTCTAATCTCCATCCTCTGAACGGCCAAGGCTTGATGATAGGATGTAATTCGGCTGCAGGGACCAACTGTAGGTCGCCAAATTTTTGACACACTTGGCAACCCTTGTAGTACTTGAAACAATCAGCTATCATACTAGGCCAATAAAAACCAGACCTTCGCAACAACCACTTCATCTTTGGAGCTGATTGATGGGTACCACAAATTCCTTCATGTACTTCGGCCATGGCTAATATAGCATCATCTGGGCCCAAGCACTTAAGCAGGACATCATTAACCGTTCGGCGGTAAAGTTCATCACTCATCAAAACATACTTGAAAGCTGTTCGCCGAATGTTCTTATCTGTCCTGATATTGGGATTTTGCAAATAATTAAGTATAGGTGTCCTCCAATCACTTGCATCGGCTTCATTGTCAGCCGAATCGATTAAGAGAACATTTCTGGTAACCTCGGACGGTCCGGCGTCATCACGCGGACGGTCCGCGACCTGGGAATTTGGCTCTGCACTGGTTATCAGATTTTCAGTTTTGTGAAATTTCCCTCTCTTTATCCGATAACCTGATGCATCCTGTGCCAAATCGTTAGCTCTATGATTCTCAACTCTAGAGATATGCCGAATACTGAATTCGTCAACAGAATGGATTATGCTCCAACATTTCTCAAGATAACTATTTAGAGTACCATCAAGACATTGATATTCTTCTAACACTTGTTGGACAACCAGCTGAGAATCACCAAATACCTTCACATGTTTTACTCCCATACTATTTAAAAGTTCTAAACCGAATAGGAGGGCCTCATATTCAGCTTGATTATTAGTGCAATAAGTTTTCAATCGGCTAGAGAAGTCAAAGGAGACATTACTTGGTGAAACAAGCACAATGCCAATTCCTTGCCCTTCATTGCAAACCGATCCATCAAAATATAAAGTCCAAGGAGTAATAGTGAGGTATGACATGTCTAGTTCATGAATATCATTAACCTGATGTTCTACAATAAAATCCGCTACGACTTGGCCTTTCATAGATTTCAATGGTTCATAGGCCAAGTCATATTCTATGAGTGCATAAGCCCACTTACCAATTCTACCACTCATAATTGGGTTATGCAACATGTATTTGATTACATCGGCTTGACCAGAAACAGTGCAATGACTAGACAGTAAATAACATCTACATTTGGTGCATGCATAAAACAAGCATAAGCATAACTTTTCAATAAAAGTGTACCTTGTTTCAGCATCCACCAACCTTCGGCTTAGATATGTCACCACATGCTCCTTCCCCTCAGTTTCTTGTGTCAGAGCAGCCCCAATAACCTTGTCTTCAGCTGCAATGTATAATCTGAATGGTGCTCCTACTTGTGGTGCTTTTAACACGGGAGCCGAAGACAAGTATTTTTTAATGAGATCAAATGCTTCCTGCTGCTCTGCCCCCCAAGTGAATTCAGCATCATTCTTAAGCCGAAGGATAGGGGTGAAGGCATCAATCTTCCCGTCTAGGTTAGAAATAAACCTTCGTAAATAATTCACCTTGCCGAGAAACCTCTGCACTTCGACCTTACAAGTCGGAGGCCCCACATTCCGAATAGACTTGATTCGGTCAGGGTCTATTTCTATACCATGTTCATGGATGACAAATCCTAAAAACTTACCAGCCGACACTCCAAAAGCACATTTACGTGGGTTCATTTTTAAACCATACCAACGCATTTTATCAAAGGCTTTGCGCAAATCGGCTATATGAGAACTAAACTTAGCCGATTTGACTACAATATCATCAATGTAGACTTCCACAGTGTTTCCTAACAACTCATGGAAGATCAGATTCATAGCCCTCTGATAAGTAGCACCAGCATTTTTAAGACCGAATGTCATGACAACCCATTCAAATAAACCAATGAAGCCTGGACATATAAAGGCCGTTTTAGACGCATCTTCTTCGGCCATGAAAATCTGATTATATCCGGCATTACCATCAAGGAAGCTAATAATTCTATTTCCTGATGCATTATTGATTAATGTGTCGGCTATGGGCATGGGATATTCATCTTTAGGAGTTGCTTTATTTAAATTACAAAAATCAATGCATACTCTAAGTTTACCTGACTCCTTCTTCTCCACCGGCACAATATTGGAGACCCACTCTGCGTATCTGCAAGGTCTAATAAAATTAGCTTCTAGCAGCCGGTGGATTTCGTCCTTGATTCGTGGGAGAAGATCTGGACGAAATGTTCTAGCTTTCTGCTTGAAAGGTCTGAAACCAGACTTAATGGGCAGCCGATGTTCGACAATCTCTCGGCTTAGTCCAGGCATTTCAGTGTAATTCCAAGCAAAATAATCTGAATATTCCTTCAATAGACCGATCATCTCATTTCTAGAATCGGTCTCCAGGGTCTTGTTTACAAAAGTCGGCCTTGGAGTTTTACCATTTCCTATGTCAATCTCCTCCAAAGGATCAGCCGATGTAAACCACTGTCCTAGTTTATCAAGATCTTTGAATTCCTCTATCATGTCCCCCACAGAGGAATCAGATGATCTTTGTGTGATGGCGGACTTTCCGGTCTCGGGGACCGGATCATCCGTAATACTATCTTTTCGTTGTGGTAGATGTTCGGTCTTAAAGTCCGAACTGTTCTGTGATAGACCAGACCATCCGGCTTTGAGGGCCGAATTGTCCGTGATCAAAGACTCATGAACTTTGTGTGTATTCATCGTTTAAACTCTATTTAGGATTCAGCCGATTCTCCATCGGCTCTAGCATTACAGGAATGAAACCTTTCTTATCTATACTTATGAACTGATAATCAGAAAAATCTACCCCTGTGAGACATGTAGCAGTCTTATAAGTCCAGAGTACAGGGGCATCGGCCACAGCGATGTAGGCCGATACATCAGCATGTACTTGTTCTACCTCATCGCCTACCCATTGTATTAGCATTTGATGTAATGTAGAAGGTATACATTGATTGGCATGAATCCAATCTCTGCTTAGAATTAAACTGTAATTCCCTTCTACATCAGCGACGAAGAATGCAGCAGCAAGGGTATTAGTCCCGATGGTTAATTCAACGGACGTGACTCCCCTGGCTTTAATCGAACTATCCCCAACACCGCTGAGGGTCATGTTGGTTTTGACAAGTTCGTCATCTTGTTTACCTAATTTTCTGTATAATGAATAAGGCATTAGATTTACAGCCGCCCCTCCATCCACCAACATCTTAGCAATCGGTATTCCATCAATGTAACCGCGCACGAAGAGCGGCTTTAAATGATTTACCGATTCCTTTGGTTTAGTAAAGGCGGCTTCTTTAGGACCAAAATCAAACTGGGCGGCAACAGGTTCATCGTCGCCAATGATAGTACAATCGGAAGAAAATGTAATAATATTTACATCCATACCTGGGCGTTCTGGAGAAGCCTCGTAGTCGACCAGGTCTTCTCCTAGCAGGTCGTCCTCTTCCATTGATGTTGTCGTGTTGTTGGAGGCTTCCTGATGAACGGCGGACGGTCCGCACGCGGGGGCCGGACGGTCCGCGCCTGGTGCAGGTCGTCCAGAGCCTTCCTGGTGAACGGCGGACGGTCCGCACGCGGGGGCCGGACGGTCCGCGCCTGGTGCAGGTTGACTTCCTATTTCTGTGACCGTTTATTTTTTCTCAACGGCCTTCGGTCTCTATTTCTTTTGCGGTGGCGGGTATAGTGGATGTGTGTCATTAAATGTCTTCTCCGCCTCCTTCTCCTGGCTCTCCTTTGCTCTTAGGCGCTGTAATTTTCTCTTTTGGGATCGTGTCAATCCCGCTGGGCACCATCGAGGCATGGAGTATTTTGGATCGGCTGTTTTGATGGTAGCCGTATCCTTTTCGGTTGTGTTGGCCGATTCGCCGAAAATCATCGGCCCTTTATTGTCTCCCTGTATGACAACATCTGCAGTGCCTATTTTGATGATGTCCTTTTTTGTTGTTCTTTGAGTTCCTACAGGCATATGCCCCCCTGCCGGATTGGTCGGCCTAGGAGGCCGAGTAGTCCGGCAACCTTGTTGGGCCTGTGCCTGGTGACCGAATTCAGCAGTGCTCAATCGGTCTTGCACTGGCGGTGCCAACCTATCAAAAACGGATGTTTGGGGTGCCCCCCAGGCGGGGTACTGTGGCATCCCAAATGGATATGGTGGCATGCCCCACATTTGATTTGGGACATATGGTGGAGGTAAGTATGTGTATGGATATGGCATAGATGGATAAGGAGGTGGAGGGGTCCATGTCGGCATGTTAGGTCTCAATTGTACAATAGGACCTTTCATTTCTTCCGATTGGTGATATGGTCCAATCGGACTGACCTGACGTTGCTCATGAATGGGTGAGCGGGGTCGCTTCGGTGGCCGGTCACTGGGGCCAGCCTTCTTTTTTACATATTTAGACAACAATTGATCGAAAGTCGGGCCAGGCTTGATCAGCCGACCAGCTGCTTTGAATGTATTTGTTTTCCACGTACCTATCTCTGGTCGTCGTGGTTTGAAGGTACGTGGTCGCTGCGAGTCCTGAGCATGGCCGGACCGTCCGCCGGAGCTCTCCGAACCGTCCGGTGGGGTCCCGGACCGTCCGCGCCTACGTGCCGGACCGTCCGGGATACGCAGCACGGGTTCCTGTATCTGTCTCCCTGTCTGCGCTTGCCCCCCAGTACTGGAGGTTGTGATGGTCACCTTTAGGGTCTCCCCTCCATCGGGAGTCTTCTCGGCTACCACTTTCCTGCAAGAAACCTTATGATCCTCATCGGCCTTTTTAGAATTGCCGATGATTGCCTCTTTGCCTTTGCCTTTATCGGCCATGTTTGGCTGAACCAGGACTTTCTTGCCCTCAAAGTCGATCATGTTCATTGGAAAGGGCTTTGTATCCACCTGCATTTCCTGAAATTTCAATCGTCCCTCATTAATGGCCGATTGAATCTGTCGTCGGAATACATTACAATCATTAGTGGCATGAGAAAACGAGTTATGCCACTTGCAGTATGCACGACGTTTTAGCTCGTCGGCGGATGGAACAGTGTGATTTATTTTAATATTGCCATTTTTGAGTAGTTCGTCAAATATTTTATCACATTTACCAACATTAAACGTAAACTTAACCTCCTCTTGCCGTTTCTTTTGAACCGGCTGCAAGGAGGAACAAGCCGAAGATTTGGCCTGTTTTGGCCAAACCATTTCAGCAGCATACACTTCTGCTGATTCGTCATCTGAGCTACTTTGGTCGCATTCTACTATATGTACGTTGTGACGCATTGTTTTAGCAGTTTCTTTGCTCCGGCTTTCGCAAGCCAAAGCCCTCTGGTGTAACTGTGCTAGTGTAAAAAACTGGATGCCTTCTAATCTCTCTTTTAAATAATATCGTAGACCGTTAAAGGCTAATCCTACTAGCTGTTTTTCTGCTAAATGAATTTGAAAGCATCGGTTTCTTGTATCGCGGAATCTCCGAATGTAATCATTAACCGATTCGTCTTTTGTCTGTCACAATGGCACTAAATCTACCAAATCCAATTCATAATCACCGGAGAAAAAATGATCATGAAATTTTTGTTCTAGATCCCCCCATGATGAAATGGAATTAGGAGGTAAAGTGGCATACCATGCAAACGCGGTTCCTGTTAGCGATAATGAAAATAAACGCACACGAAATGCCTCTGTGTCTGCCAATTCTCCCAATTGTGCTAAGAACTGGCCTATATGTTCGCGCGTGTTTTTCCCTTGATCACCCGAAAATTTCGCGAATTCGGGTATTCTAGTTCCCTGTGGGTACGGGTGGTGATCAAATCGGCTGTCATAAGGTTTCCGATATGATTGCCCCCCAGGGACCATGCTTACTCCGAGCTTATCTCGGAACGCCCCGGCTATTTCTTCCCTCACTATATCAATGGCAGCCGGTGCAAGACCACCGGCTCTCTGGTCAAACATAGGTGAAGTTGGTTGCATATTAGTATGTTGTCGTTCCCCCCATTGGTTTGAGCTACGTGGTGCATTCCCATTTGCCCTATATGGCTCATAGGTTTGATCGTTTCTTTCCGGCCTTTTAGGTGGGGCCGGAAAGCTTTCCTGGGCTCTAGATCCTGAATTAATGGGCTGGTGCATTGCATAATGTGATGGGAAGTGTTGCTGGGACGGGCGAGGATTCAGGTAATAATCCTCCTCAAAAGACTCATGCGCGGACTGTCCGGATATGTACCCGGACCGTCCGTGGTCATATGCGGACCGTCCGTCATTGTATGCGGACCGTCCGACTGGGTAATTTGGGTTCTGTGTCATATGTGGTGGCTCGGGCGCATATCTAGGTAACTCATTAAAAATAGGCCCAACTGCTGTTGGCCCGGACGGTCCGCGCTCACGTGCGGACGGTCCGGACATGTGTAGATCGGCTGGTTTGCTGCCGATTTGCGGTTGCTTAGGGTATGTGTCCATCGGCATCCCATAAAGGGGTTGTGACTGGTCGTGACAACCTGTAGCCGATGTGTTACGCGCGTTATCTCCTAACTCAACCTCGTGCGAAGGAAAATTTGCGGTACTAGATTTATCGAATGCACGTACTAGTCTCTTAAGATCGCTTTGCATACCCCCTATGATGTTCTGCATTTGTTCACGCTGATCTTCTACATAATTTCTAAGAGATTGCAGATCGTTGGTATTACTTACATTGGGGATATCTGGCGTGGGTTGGAGCAAAGCCGGATCCGTCGCCCGATGTCGGACGACCTTGTTGTTCCTGTCCACTTTGAAGTTGGCCAAGAACTTTGCTTTCGCCTCCTGGATCATCCGCTCCTTATGCTCCTCAAACTAGAGCTGCTCGTCAGCCGGCAAGGTTTCCCAAGTCGGCTCTATGATGTTGCTTAGAGAAATATCAGAGCTATCCTTTGAACCGGCCATTGAGGGCCGATCTGATGAGCTTAGATGTGTTTTCCCCAGCGGAGTCACCAAAAAGTATGTTGACGCCTTTTCGGAGCGCCAAACACTCAACAAGAACCGTGGCGGTGCCCTCTGCACAGGGGCGGACGGTCCGCGGCCTGATGCGAGGCGCGGTGGTGCTCTCTGCGCAAGGGCGGACTGTCCGCGGCCTGGGGCCGGACGGTCCGCGGCCTGGTGCGCGGCTAGGGCTCCTGCCTGACGGCCGGACGGTCCGCGCCCTGGGGCCGGACGGTCCGCGCGTACGCAGGGACGGCGGAAGATCGCCGACGGCGCCTGGATCTCGCTCCCGGGAGGGACCCCGTCGGGGAGTAGAGATCCTAGGTGGTGTCTAGGCTCGGGCAGGCCGACCTAGACTCCTCTAATCGACGTAGAGCCGAAGAGAGGCGGAGAATTTGGGGATTGGATAGCTAAACCTAAACTAGACTAGAACTACTCCTAGGATAAAATGCGAAATAGAAGTTGTATTGATTCGATTGATTCTTATTACAAATCGGCCGTATACCTCTCTATTTATAGAGGAGGGGGGCTGGACCCTTTACAAACTAATTCCCGAGCTTATCCCACGATTTTAGCTAACAACCGTAGCACAAAACTCGGAACCCTAATCTGTTCTGCGCACGCGCGGACCGTCCGGCCCACAGGCGCGGATCGTCCGGACCGCCGCCGGTTCATTTCTGGTTCGAACAGTACGGATACGAATACCTCGTTTCATCTGGTTTTGTAGCAGGGCACGGGAGACCGAGCACACATAAATGATTGTTCCTCATCTCGCAGCTCTGGTCGCCGCGGCAGCCTTGACTGGCCTGACTGCTTTCCTGCACTGCTTACGGCTTATTAAACTTGATTACAGAGGATGACATCCCACTCCCACAACTCCGTCGGAGCATGAGATGAAGGGCCGGGCAAGCAACGGAGAGGAGGAGACGTTAAGGCATCTTGGTCGCGCAGCGAGTCGGAGTCCTGTATAGGTGAGCTGGTTTCTTCTTTCAACGACTTGCTATGTCATCTCATCACATCACATCACATCAGGGCGGTTTGCACACTATGCAAGCGTGACAGTATCTTACAGCTTACTCCTGCTACTACTTATCTACCCAGGTAGTTAACACAAAGGAGAAAGATTAGCCTTGGGTCATCTCCAACTCCAAGCCTTTGTCCTCGTGGCATCCACAGATCCAGTCATCCGAAGCTCCAGCTCATGGGGGCGTTGGCGGCCGGCCGTCGCCCAAGATAACATAGCAAAGCAAAAACACGTACGCGTGTCCCCTCTTATGGCTGCCGCTTCATTCTGCTATTAACCAAAAAGGTCGCTCTGTATCCGGGCGTGGCTTTCATTCTGTTAAGGCCCCAACTACTTATGCACCACGCACGATTCCAGGCAGGCAGCGGGGGGGGTGCTGAGTGTGGGCGGCGCGCCGCTGCTGCTTTCGTGCGTGTGGGGGCGTTGAGTGAGTGCAAAGACTAAGCGAGAGCGAGAGCGAACAAAAGGGGGAGAGCCGTGGAGTGGTGGGTTCTTGCTTTGCTTTGCTTGCTTGCTTCAGGCCTACCTTTCGGCGGCCTTAAGCTTGGTGGTTGTAGTGGCGCGCGTATAATGCGTTATTATCCTCCACACCAGAGAGAGACCGACGATGTCCATCCATGTAGGCATGTAGCTGTGCAGGCCCCGGCCTCTCTACACACACCCTATACTTAGTAGCGGAGATCATGAGCAGCGCGCGCCAAGCCATCACCCCGTGGCCAAGCTTAAAGAAACCTCACCATGTGTCCCTCGGTCCCTCCCGGTTTAAGGATGCCGTCAATTGTTTAGAAACCACACGGCTGTCCCTGTCGCTGGCTAAGTGGTTGGAGTGCTGACTAGTTAGTGCCAGATTAGACGGGCAAGCCATCAGCAGCCAATTCCTCCGTGCTGTTGTTGTTGTTGCTGCATGTTGTTGTCCATTATTTAGCTGCTTTGCGCGCGTG
Organism: Zea luxurians; assembly: GCA_029449295.1. NCBI lineage: Eukaryota > Viridiplantae > Streptophyta > Magnoliopsida > Poales > Poaceae > Zea > Zea luxurians. The sequence goes on along the minus strand of JAOPSE010000003.1, from coordinate 80,314,253 downwards.
CAGACAGCGCGCTACCTATAGGCCATAGGCTATAGCAAGCTCCGCCGTCGCCATTGCTACACACCAATCTTTCCTGCCGCGGTACGGTGCCGCCTCTCGTCCATGGCAAAGGGAGCGGGAGCTAGCTGACGGCCGCGCGCTTTCGTCTTTTGTCCTTTAATTTCGCAGCATTCCGCGCGCTTGGTCTCTCGGAGGCGTGGTGGTAGCCTGTGCCGGTGTGCCTCGGAGCTCCGGCCTCCGGGAATAAACATAGGGGGTATCGCCATGCAGGCGGCGGCCAAGACGAGGTTTGTTCAGTTTCATCCCCTTCGTTCCACGCTAAATTCCATGTGCCGTCTGATGATGATTGATGCGTATGCGTTTTTTTCCCCTTCTCTTGTTTATTTCTCTCTGCGTCAATCCTGCCGATTGTTCATTAGATTCTCCTCTCCAAGTCAATGTCCGTGCTTCTCTCTCTCTCTCTCCTCGTCGGACCTTCTCTCTTCAGTTGGGCCATTTTGGACCTCGCACGAGGGTGTTCGCTGCGGCTTTAAGCGGCTTTAATCCGGCTGCGGCTGCGGCTTCTACAGTATTTTGTCTCTACTGATTGCAGCTGCAGCAGTACAAACAGCCGTAACAGTACGGCTTTAAGCCGCAGCGAACACACATGTTCACACTCTATGACTGTACACGCCTCACCAAAGTGCAGCGAGAACTGTTCATCCATGCATGTTCTCAGCTCAGGGGTGGCACAAGCAACAGAGTCTGACACAGCAGTTCACAGGTTCACAGCTGCGGCGCCGATTTTACGTGCACGCAGCAAGCTTTGAGATAGAGTTATGCGATTGGGCGGCTCTTAACTAATGCTTTCCTCCTCACCACCATCTGTCTGCTCTGTGCCTCTGTCCCCCTTTCCCATTTATTTTTTTACCTTTTTTCATGGAGCCGAGGAGGAGGAGGAAGCGGCCAAGTTTTCAAATCACGGCCGCATGTGACCGTGACTGTTCGCGGATAGCTCCATGCGCAAGGGGTGTCTGTCCCGTTCTTGAGCTCGGAGCCAAGGACGACAGGCAGGTCCACTTGCTGCCTAACCCGCATCTGTAAAGCAAAGCGCGCCCCCCGACCCCCGTCCCCCATCTCGCACTCTGCTCGGCCTTTTGATTCCCGCCCGTGCTTGCCTGCGGTGGTGGAGGGAGGAGGAGAATAGTATTATGCTAAGCTAATGCCGCGGCCCCTTTCGTCGGCTCCTGTCCCGGCTCGGCGTTGCTCCTCCCCTCCATTCCCTGTCGGCCTCTTGCGCTTTCCGGCCTCGGATTCTTTGTCGTGCGCGCCCCCTCCGTTGCATCTCGCTGCTTCTCCTTCTTCTTCGCTTTGCATCTGAGTTGAGCTGGAGCATCGATCCCGTCCGCCTCGTCCTCCCCGACGCGGCTTCGGCTGGACTCCACCGCGCTCTTTAGTTCGGTTTCCCCGTCAGAGCTTCCAACCTGTTCTACTCGGTTTAGATTTTGGAGCTAGAGTTTCCAAAGCAAAAGCTTTCCTTTTTTTTCCCCCCTCCCTCCCCTTTGCATTTGGCATGAGGGAAAACGCTGCGGTTTCGCCCCTGTTCTGAGCATGCTGTCCTTGAACAAAATGCATTTTCTCAAGCTATATTCCAGCAGCAACAGCTCCAGGTAACGTGCTGCTGGCTGCTCCGGGGGTGTGAGATTGCCCTTGGCTGCCCTTTGTGATTTTTTTTTTGAGGTCCTCGGACTCTTACCTGATGATGCTGTGGTTTATCTTCTTTTGGCGTGAAGGAATGGCTCCTTGGAACACCCCACCCGGACGTCCTCCCTGGGCGGTAACAAGGCCGGCCGGACGGCGAGGATGGCCGAGTCGCCCACCGGCCTCAGCCCCAAGGTCGACCGCCGCACGGCGGTGAGCGCCGAGAAAGAGGTATATGGCGACTCCCCCTCTCCCTGCTGTTGCTCCATTTCGGAATGCTGTTACATACTACAGTAATTTCGCCAGGCAGAAGATATATATAAGGCAAACTTTAGTGTTTCTGTTTGGTAGTACGTCGGTGTTATCATATCAGGAGCACCGTTCAATTAAGCTCGTCACAAGCATTTGAAAGACTGTTAACTGCTCTTAAATGCGTCGAATCTGTATATCGTTTCTCATGGTTCATGTTATTAGACGGTACTCTCGCTCGGTTAGGACATAGGAGCGGTTGGGTCTCGCTCTCCATCTCTCATGATGGAGCAAACTGTCAGTTAGACTGAAACAGACAAGTATTAGGTGCTGGCTAAGTGCCCAAATCAAATGGTCCAGAGATATTGAATGACTAGCAAATCTCTGAAATAATTGAAGCTGGTCCTCGCGTTGCTACCAAACTGGTGGATTAAGATAGCGGTACCAGTTCTGCTACCACCAGTGTCGCTGCAACCAACGGCAAAACAGGCGCATCTGATAGAACTGACGCAAACTCTTGTTTGGGACCGGGACCAGGGACCGTAATTGACACCGTTGGTTTATTCTCTATCGGCGGCACTCATCGTGGTCTTGAAAAACACCCTCAAAATGGGAAGGTTCATTTGGCGGTTGCACTTTAAACACTCTGATAGTTCTGTTATAACATCCCATCATGCTAGTCATTTTCTCGTACAGAAAAGTAATCAGCTATGACATTTGTTATTGCCGATACTTAAATACAGCCTAAACTATAAGACTATTTTTTAGTATTTTTTAGATATATAACTTTAATTATGTATTTAGAAATACACTATAACTAAATATATAATAAAATCAATGCATGTACAAAAGTTAAAATATCTTATATAATTTAGAACTAGGAGTACTATATGTTATATGTTTTTTTCTGGATACTGAAGATGAACTAGAAAGTGAACATAACAACAGCATTTCTCATGACCCCTGCACTGGTTAAGCTCGGCAACGTCTTTCCATGGAAAAAGAATGCTCCTGTATAAATCAAATCACCCGCGTTTTTTCAAACGGAGCTTGAGGAGGAGTACAGTACTAATATTACCATCACTGATCTTGTCGGCATTAATTTGTCCTTGTGTGCAATGAAATCATCAGAAAAGGAGGCCACCGACGACGAAACTATCGGAGCTGGAGTCCCAGCTGTCGCAGCTGCAAGACGAGCTCAAGAAGGCCAAGGAGCAGCTCCATTCCTCCGAGCTCTCCAGGAAGCGGGCCCTGCAGGAGGTGGACGACGCCAAGGCGCAGGCTGCCGCGGCGTCCGCGCAGGCGCGCGACACCGAGGCTCAGCTCGCCGAGCTCTCGTCGGCCGAGGAGTCCCGCCTCCTGGAACTGCGTCGTCTGTCGCAGGAGCGCGACCGCTCGTGGCAGTCGGAGCTGGAGGCCATGCAGAAGCAGCACGCCGCGGACTCGACCGCGCTTGCCGCGGCGATGGGCGAGGTGCACCGCCTCCGCGTCCAGCTCGCCGCCACGGCGCGCGCCGACCGCCGGCAGGACGTGGTGGAGGCGCTGGCCACCATCAACGAGCTCAGGGCCAAGCTCAAGGCAAGCGAGGAGGCCGAGGCGCAGGCGCGCGCCATGCACGAGGAGTGCAAGCAGCAGCTGGAGGCGAGCCGGGCCACCATCGATTCGCTGCTCACCGACGGGTCCAAGCTGATGGACTCGTTCAGCCTCGTGGTGAAGGAGCTCGAGGAGTCGCGTGCCACGGTCAAGGCTCTCGAGGACGAGATCGCGGAGACGTCGTCGAAGGCCGCAAGCGACCGCTGCAACTGCTCGGGCTCGGAGTCCGAGGCCGCCGAGCTGAGGGCGGAGCTGGAGGCCGCGGAGGAGAGGTACCAAGAAGAGAAGATCCTTAGCACCGTCGAGACGCAGTGCGCGTACGAGCTCATGGACCAGATAAAGACAGAGTCCGACCTGCGGCACGGCAAGCTCGCGGCGGCGCTCGAGGGCGCCAAGTCCGAGGTCATCTTCCTCAAGGCGAGCCTCTTCGACAAGGAATCCGAGCTACGGAGCGCCCTGGACGCGAACAGGAAGCTACAAACGGAGGCGAGAACGGACGGCTCGGCCGACGCGCTGAAGCAGCAGCTGCAGGGCGCGCTGCACGAGAACGGGCTGCTGAAGCAGGAGCTGCATCAGTACGAGTCCGAGAAGGGCTCCGCGACCGCGAGGACGGCGGAGGCCGACGCGGCGGAGGCGGCGAAGAAGGGCGAGATGGAAACCGAGCTGCGTCGCCTGCGGGTGCAGGCCGAGCAGTGGCGGAAGGCCGCGGAGACAGCCATGGCGCTGCTGACCGTTGGCAAGGGCGGGAACGGCAAGGTCGTGGAGCGGAGCGAGTCGTGGGAGGGCGGCAAGTATGCGGGCCTCTGCGAGGAATTGGACGACGACGCGGCCGCCAGGAAGAACGGCAACGTGCTGAGGAGGATCAGCGGCATGTGGAAGAAGTGAGGGCGATTGGACAGCTAAGAGGCTCGCCGCGGCAACGGTTTTACTGCTCTCTAGGGAGCCCTGGGTTTCTTAACTCTCTCTGCTGTAATTGTTTAGTTTTGCAGGTTCTTGTGGTGTAAAAATTAAATGAAACGTGCTCATAGTTGTATTATACAAGGTGGTACATGGAGGAACAATTCGTCTGAGTGCGACAGGGTTGTGGTAGGTTACCAATGGTTGCATCCGAAAGTGTTTAGTCATCAAGAATTCGAATTTGATACTTCTTTTCGTTAAAGAAACGGAAGTTCGATTGATTCCTAGCCACATTGGTCCACTGTTTTTTATGAGCAGAAATGACGCTCATTCCGATCTTCGACCTTTCTGCTGGTAGAGTGCCAGCAAGCCCAGTTTATGTGCCATCTCAGCCCATTCCACGGTCCAATTGGCAACTTTTTGCGGCCCGCATGTAGCATCTATAGACAAAGGGGACAAAATAGCTGGACACTTTTTTGAAACAACAAATTACAGTCTAATTTAACTCCCGAACTATCATCATAATAGTCAGTCCGACTTACCCCTCTTAGCTGACATGGTCTCATGTCAATAGAAATAGTCTGTTGTGATTCTACTTCTATCTCCAACCCTCCAATTTATTGTTTCATTTGATCATGTTATTGATCTACATATTAATCATGTTGTTGATCTACATGATGTTTAATAGATTGGATGTCGGCATATTCACTTACATTTGGGAACTTGAGATGAAGGTAGGAGAGATGTGATCTTGATGCTTGGTAATCTTCTGGTGGTGATCCACCGTGAAGTGTGCTAAGAACTTCGTCTCCTCTTGAACCTCAGGAGTTGGCGGTGTGCATCCTCTTCCACTTGGCTCATGAGATCTTTATATAGTTGTTGCTCATCGGCCGACAGGTTCTCAACAGTCGGCCTAAGAATAATGTCTTAGCAGATGTCAGTGCAATCCTTAGAATCAGTCATTGGGGGGGGGGGGGGGGCTATTTTTAGTAGATCTATACATCCCCATCCCCAACGGAGTCGCTAAAAAGTAAGTTGGCATCGATTTGGTACCAACACTGGAATGAATCGCCTGATGGTGCTCTCCGCGGTAGCGCGAACGGTCCGCGACCTCGCTGGCTCGCTACAGGAGCTGCTCCTCTCTGCGTGCTTCTAGACAGTCTGCGAGAGTGCAGTCTTCTTCTTCGCAGAAACCTATATCTCGTCGAAAGGAACCCGTCGGGGAGGAGAGATCATAGGGTTGTCTTAGTGTCAGCAGGTCATCCAATACATCTCTAGACGACGTACAACCAAAGAGAGGTGAAGATTGAGGTTGAGGAAGGCTAAACTAAAGGCTAGATTACTCCTACTCGTAATGTATAGAAAAAAACAAGGCGAATAAGATAAATTGTTTTGATAGCTTCGATTGTGTGAGTCGGACATACCCTTTCATTTATATAAGAAGTGTCTGAACTCGTTACTAGTTGGTTCCTAAACAAATTATGCGGAATTTGCTAACGAAACCAACAAGAAATCAGCAACTCTAACCAACACTGTTTCACATAAACCGTCAATGTCGCCACGACGAACTGTCCGAGACGCGGATGGCGACGAACCGTCCGTGAACGTCCGGCCATTAGGGCTAGACTGTCTGATCACTTTTGATGTTAAGCACATACTAGTTTCAAATTTAGTGTCTATCTGATCGTCCGGAGGAGGGCGATCGTCACAGTTTTCCAATTCTAATCAACCCATCTCGTGGTACTGCTAACAATTCAGATCAGCGGGGCCCCATGGGACAACAGCATGTGCGCCAACATCCGACCAATCACTGCAGGAAAAGGAGCTCGTTCACTGATCACTGTTCACTGATGAGAGATGGCTGTAGTGGATAGGGTAGCGGGCGTAGGCCGTAGGGGCATCAGAGGCATGGATTTCGCGAGACATGTTCCGCCACCAGAAATGGCGTGCCACTACAAACTGTTTGCTGGCGGGGCCAGGGCGCCTCGATCGATCCACATGGATCAATAGACGGACGCAGCCATCTGACAGAACGTTGCAGGCGTGGGATGCGGAAACAGGGCGTACGACGATTGACGACGCAGCTCGTGCCTTCCGCCCATGTTCCTCCTGCAAAAGGCTGCAAAGTGCCGCAAGTTCGTTGGGTTTGGGTGGCAGTATCAGTCACCAGTCACCACTCCCCAGAGGCACCAGAGTATCAGTAACTCGATGAAAACGATGGGACAAACATGTCTCAAGTCTGCACCACGCTCGTATTATTCATAGTTATATTTATTTTTTTTCTCAAAATGTCCAGGATCCCTTGGGTGAGACTCGCGTCCAGCGTCCTCATCTGCATGGCCAATACAATTGAATAAATAATAATAGTGGTGGCAGTACGTATGTTCTATTTCAGAGAGACAATTATTTATAAGGCAGAGATTACTACTCAACCCATATGGAGCTATACGGCATACATGACTATGGCTACATGAGAAAGAAAGGCTAAGCTCCATTTTATTGGACAACTGAAAACATGATTCAACTGTTTATATATCTTTACTATATTAAAGCATCAGTTTTAATGATCATCCTGCGTCATCTTTTTACAAATAATCTCTCACATCTATTTCAAATTAACACGTTGCACACTCGTTCCCTCCGCGCAACCAACCTCCACGTCCCAAACCACACCTGCGTATATAGATAGTCAAACGGTGGTCCCGACGCCCACGGGCCACAGCTCTGGCCCAGGCATGGCACGTCGCCTGATGAAAGAAGGGTGGATGACACTAGGTGGAACTGTCTAACCAGTAAAACATCATACTCAGGTGTTTTTAATATTAAATATACATTGTACATATGTACTCCCTCCAGTGCAGTAAAGGTAGTCGTTTAGGACATGATTGTGCATACCAAGGAGTGATTAATTATCATAGAGTTTTCCCTGTTTGCCCCTATTAAATAGGGATATGGGTGCATTAACATCACTAAAACAATCAGGCTTGATTGGTTGCTGCAGCAGCTCCAAGGCATTCTAGACTGGAGGTCTCAAGTTCGATTCCTTTTAAATGCATCTTTTTTTGTGCAATTACTAGGGGCAACAACGTCCAAATCCCAGACCCACGCGCGCTATGACTTCTTTTTGTGCACGCTCGGTCACGCGCAGGATGACTTCTTTTACTGCACCGGAGGGAGTATATACGTTTTTTTGTAAAATAAAAAATATAATGGTGCCGGGCCGGGCCAGCACTATGGGTCAAGGCTACGGCCCAAGCATGGCACGACGCTCATGTCGGGCTGGCCCAAGCACTATTAAATGGGACGTGCCTCGGGCCAGCCCACCAAAAACGGTCCATTTAGCCATCTATACCTCCTCATGATAATGATGATCCTCGCCTCAGTTGCTGCCACCTCATTCGCCATCTTGTTTCTTTTCTCTCTCCCATCATGCCTCCACCTCTGCGCCACCCTATTCTCGTCAGAGGGCGTGGGAGCAGGCGCCTCCTCCCCGTATTCGTCCGACACTAGCCCTGACATCGATCTGCACAGTGGCTATTGCACGTCCATGAGGACGTTTCACAACATGCATGCACCATTGTTTTTGTCATCGTTGGACGTCCTATTTGTCTTCCCGGCCTTCACCATATTCTTCCTCCCCAACCTACTGCCCCCGCCCACGACCCGTTCGATGGCTCGGCATCGCATGTCTACATGGCTTTTCCCTTACCACGGTGTCGACTCGGTATGCTTCTACCACTTATATGTACCTGTCATTCATCCTTCTCTCATTGCAAAAATTATTGTGTTGTTCCTCTGTTGTTTTGGGTGTTAGTTTTTTTGTTGTGCTAAGGACTAAACATAATTTGGATGTGTTAGTACTTTATTTATTGCATGCACATGGTTTGTGTTCTTCTGATGATGGCTCGTGGATCCTGCAAAATATGTGTTAGGTTTTGGAGATCCATGCGGGCACTACCACAAAGTGCTCGTACCTTGTGTTCTTGGCTCTTGCATGCATTAGGTCGTTTCTGAGATCACATTGGCACAAAAGTGGGCTACATGGTGTTTGAGGTTGTTGAATTGAATGGAGCAGTAATAATTTGTCACACTAACAGTAGAAAGAAATATTATTTGTTGGTTTTAAACATTAGTTATTGCTACGAAGTACCTAATCTATATGGAGCGCATCTAGTTTTTATTGATGTCTGACTTTAGCAACCATTCAATATGTTGATCTATTTTTATAAGTTTGAGTTCATGTGACTTATTCTAGAAACTTGAGTTCACAAACTTTCTTTTATTTGGTCTTTGTATGGTGTAATTATGTCATTCTATAATCTATGTTCGTTCAGTCAGTCGTTGTGAACTCCCTTCTAGTCGCTCACTTCATTAGCCGTGTTGTACCAAGATATATTGGATGTAGTAAACAACAACATCAGTTAGTCAAATAAAAAAAATTATGCGGAGAGCGGAGACAATCAATAAAAAAATCTTAAGATCTTTCTGGTGGATAGTTTACGTGGGTATTATTGTGAGCCGTTGTAATGCACGAGCAATCGACTAGTCAACATATATGTTTCAGGACGGTCCAAGTTCAGAGCACATATAAGTTCAAAAATGATTTGTTTTTCTCAGACGCCACTCTCTAGTGGTGCCGCCCTTTCCTATTGTAGGCTGTCACGCCGGCCGATTAGTATATTACTAATCAAGTTTAGCAACAAGTTATTCACTAGAACCCTTTAAAATATAACTTATTTATGTGTGTTATATAGGTGAAACTGTATTTAGACTTAGAGAACCGTGTTAAAGACATTTCTTTACTAAGATATGTCTCTTGTGATTTTTTGCATTTATCCCTTCAATACTCATTAGCTGAGTGTCCGTGCGTTGCAATGAGAATATATAATATCATTATACTATGATAACCTCCGGTGCCAAGATGACGCCATAGTCCTCCGGCGCCAAGATGACGCCATAGTCCTCCGGCGCCAAGATGACGCCATAGTCCTCGATATAGTAGTCGTCGAACGCGCGTGACATATCGAGCACTGATGACTCTTGGCTGGGCTGTAAAACGAAGTGCACCCCGGGCTCATCAGCAAGGTAGTACCCCTGGCCGTTGCACCACAGGATGCGCTACTCCTCTACATACATCATGTTCGAGGACACTCATACAACGTCAGCAACGGCCATCGTCCCAGCGCACAAGAATTCATGGCCGGTCAGTAGCGACTTACGTGGCAGGTTGGACTTCAGGTGGACGATGAGCTAGACGACGTGATGGCGTCGTCGTCGAATGCGGTGCCCAGAACAACCCGAGAGTCGCCAATGTTGGCGACGACCATGAGGTCCCCCTGCTTGACGATAGATAGCACGGAGCAGCCGCTCTGCACCACGTCCAAGTGGCGGCTGCGCCGGAGCTTGTCGTACATAGCGGCACATGCGGCCACGTAGGACTATTTCTAGGGGTCAAACTGGCAGTCGCCAAGTTCTTCTCGTCGTCGATGAGTGACCCCAACGCGAGTGCCTCCTGCTAATGGTGTTTGTTCGGGGTTTTTAAGTAAGAAACATGGATTCATGTCTGACGTTGGTTTATAAAAATGACTCACAAGTCAGATTCATGGAAAAATATTACGAAGAATAAATGTCACACATGCAAAAAAAAGGAATTTAAGTTGAAAAATATTATTCAAACAAAAGAAATTGCATGCAAGGCTCTTCTTTAAATACTACTCCCTCTATCCAAAAATATAATTCAAGAATCTCGGTGATACTTATCTACTACTACGTATTGTGCAAGGGTAGCAGGTGGGCTTGGGGAGAGATGTAGTAGATGTGCTTCCTGTTATAGATGTGGACATAAACACACATGTGGTTTAGCGGAAGCTACTACTGACATTTGCTTGAGAGGTCGTGGGGTCGAATCACCTTGAGACCATGTGTATTTTTTTAATTTTAGCTAAACGTCGGCTGTATGGGAGAATGAAAATGAGATTTGCGGGAAGGGGGAATGAGAATGATAGATATAGAATGGTGACAGAACATGAAAATAGACTGTGCGCGAGGAGGAGTGAATCAGAAAGGCAGAACAGAGAATAGTGACAGAACACGGAATAACAGACTACTACTGCAGCCTTAATAAGTAGTAGAGATTAAGATACGAGTCATTTATGTGGTTTGCACATACCCTTAAGAGATAGTAGCACATAGTATGATATATAGTGCTATATATCCGATAACACTAGTGCTTTTGCAAAAGTTGGACCGCCCGTTTAATTATCTATAAGGTTAGTATTACTCCCTCCATTCTAATTTATAATTCGTTTAACTTTTTATCCCAAGCTTAACCGACTCGTCTCATTAAAAAAATCATAATTATTATTAATTTTTGCTATGATAGTGTTTAGCATATAATATACTTAAAATGTGGCTTCGAATTTTTTATTTTTTCGCAAAAAAATGAATATGATGAACTGATCAAATGTGGTAAAAAAAGACAAACGAATTCTAATTTAGGACGGGGGAGTAGATGCTAACCCATGGACCCAAATTAATATCAACCTTATGGCTACCGGCTTATAGTTCATTGACTTTGTTAAAATAGGTTGAGCCAACACTCAATAGTAATGTTGATCGACGTAGCCTTTAGCGGCGGACAAGTTTATTTATTTATTTATGTAAATTACTATAGAATATTTTATACAAATATATTATTGATCGATCACGCAAAATCTCTCTTTTATTGCTATTTTAGAAATAAATAAATTGTTATTTTAGAAACTGTTAGAGATAACCCAACCCAACTCCCTGGTAGAGATAACCCAACCACAAATATTTATTTATTTATTTATTTATTTATTTATTTATGTAAATTACTAGAGAGAGAACAAGAGAAGCCCTTGTAGAGATAACTCAACCCAACTCCACTACTACGTACAAAGTGACACCATTAATTCATGGGAGGTGACAAGTAACTCATGTTCCATGATTCTTTCCTCTTCCTTCTCTGTTTTTTCTCGTTCTTTGGTTTTTTCAAATGTCAAATAAGTTGTGTCTGAGATGTTTGACGTTGGCTCCATGTCCGATCTCTAAGATCGTTCATGAGAATAAAGAATTGGAGGATGAGGCGGATCGAGTCCTGAATTACGAGCGGTTCCATTGAGAGATAGAACTCGTGGTTGACTCATCTAGTGGATCACGTCCTCATGTTCACGGTATGGAAGATATCCGTGGAAATAGATTTTGGGAAATTTCGAGTGATGACTTAGAGTCGGTCTCCGAGGTCCATGAGGAGATTGAAATTCCTGATACGCCGGAAATCGTCAAGGGAAATTTCGAGTGATGACTTAGAGTCGGTCTCCGAGGTCCATGAGGAGATTGAAATTCCTGATACGCCGGAAATCGTCAAGATTGCTCTTCAACAGGGCTTCTTGAAAGGGAAATGTACCCTTGGCCATTTCTAAGTATTTTGGTGATTAAGTGACCAACACAAATGAGTTATATGTTAAACTATGCCAAATGGTGGACAAAGTGCAAATCAATACAAAGCTATGATTCTAGACTTAGTACATTAGTTTTTGTGTACTAACATACTTGTCTAAGTGCTAGAATCAGAGAAAAGACAAATGGAAAAGACTTGGCTCGAGCAGCCAAGGCTCTGCTCAGTTTGGGTGCACCGGACTGTCCGGTGGTGCACCGGACAGTGTCCGGTGCGCCAGGCTGGCGTCTAGTGAACTGGCCGCTCTCGGGGACTCAACAGCGGCGTACGGCTAAAATTTACCGGACTGTCCGGTGGTGCACCGGACTATCCGGTGAGCCAACGGTCGGCCGAGCCAACGGTCGGCCGCGCAATCCGCGTGTGACGCGTGGCCGGGCCAACGGTTTGAAGGGGGCACCGGACTATCCGGTGTGCACCAGACAGTGTCCGGTGCGCCAACGGCTCCAAAACGTCAACGGTCGGCTGCGTCAGAATAGGAAAGAGATCTGCACCAGACAGTGTCCGGTGGTGCACCGGACTGTCCGGTGCACCAGTCGACAGAAGAAAAGATTTGCCTTTCTGGATTGATCTCAACGACTTCTAGCTGCCTTGGGGCTATAAAAGGGACCCCTAGACGCATGGAGGAGATAACCAAGCACACTCTAAGCATTCTTGATCATTCACACTCCGTCTTTGCTCACTCGATTGGCATTCTTAGTGATTTGAGCTTAGTTCTAGTGGTGAACCTTGTGTTATTCATTTGAGATCAAGTCTTGGTTGTGTGTGTGTATTGCTGTGAATTTGTGTGTGTTGCTTCCCTCCCTTACTCTAGTGCTTTCACTTTGATTCTTATTGTAAGGGCGAGAGACTCCAAGTTGTGGAGATTCCTCGCAAACGGGAAAGAGTAAAGAAAGAAGAACACCGTGGTATTCAAGTTGATCATTGGATCACTTGAGAGGGGTTGAGTGCAACCCTCGTCCGTTGGGACGCCACAACGTGGAGTAGACAAGTTTTGTACTTGGCCGAACCATGGGATAAATCATCGTGTCTCTTGTGCTTGTTCTCACTGTGTCTATTGTGTTTCACAAGAGCTCATCATTAGCCACTTGTTTTAATTGTGCTAACACTTAATCAAGTTTTGTGGCTTCAAGTCTTAAGTTTTTACAGGATCACCTATTCACCCCCCCTCTAGGTGCTCTTAATTGGTATCGGAGTTGTTCTCTTCAAGAAAGGGACTAATCGCCCGAAGAGATGGATCCTAAGGGAAAGGGGATGGTGGTCAACGACAATGAGAAGGAGTCCATCTTCAACGAGCCAAGGGACGACAAAGTCAATGACTCCGGCTCGAGTCAAAAGAAGAAGGATGGAAAGAAGAAGAGGCGCATCAGAAAGGTTGTCTACTACGACAGCGACGAATCTTCCTCTTCTCAAAAGGACGACGAATACGAGGAGAAAAAGAAAACGGTTAACTCGAACTTTTCTTTTGATTATTCTCATATTCCGCATAATTCCAATGCTCATTTGCTTTCCATTCCTCTTGATAAACCCCCACACTTCGATGGAGAGGACTACGGATTTTGGAGTCACAAAATGTGTAGCCACTTGTTCTCTCTTCATCCAAGTATATGGGAGATAGTAGAAAATGGAATGTAATTTGATAGTTCGGATAACTCCATGTTTATTAATGAACAAATCCATAAAAATGCACAAGCTACTACTGTTCTTTTAGCATCTTTGTGCAGGGAACAATACAATAAGGTGAGCGGCTTGGATAATGCCAAGCAAATCTGGGACACCCTCAAGATCTCGCATGAGGGGAACGACGCCACCATGCTCACCAAGATGGAGTTGGTGGAAGGCGAACTAGGAAGGTTCGCAATGATCAGGGGAGAGGAGCCAACTCAAACATACAATAGACTCAAGACCCTGGTCAACAAGATAAGGAGTTATGGGAGCACGAGATGGACGGACCATGACGTCGTCCGACTTATGCTAAGGTCCTTCACTATCCTTGATCCTCATCTTGTAAACTCTATTCGTGAGAATCCTAGGTACATCAAGATGACGCCCGAGGAAATACTCGAAAAGTTCGTAAGCGGGCGGATGATGATCAAGGAGGCAAGATATGTTGATGATGCATTGAATGGAACAATGCCGATCTACGAGCCTCAAACTGTTGCTCTCAAAGCAACAAGCAGCAGGGAGGTGCTACCTAGCAAGGTGGCACAAGTTGAGGCGACCGGGCTAAATGAGGAAGAAATGGCCCTCATCATCAAGCGCTTCAAGACAACGCTCAAAGGTCGCAAGGAGCATCCCAACAAGAGCAAGACGAAGGGGAAGCGCTCCTGCTTCAAGTGTGGTAAGGTTGGTCACTTTATTGCTAACTGTCCCAATAATGACAGTGACCAGGAACAAGGAAAAAGCGGAAAGTGGGAAAAGAAGAAGACCTACAAGAAGGCAAAGGGCGAGGTACATCTTGGAAAGGAGTGGGATTCGAATTGCTCCTCGTCCGACTCCGACAACGAAGGACTCGCTGCCTCAGCCTTCAACAAGTCGGCTCTCTTTCCCAACGAGCATCACACCTGCCTCATGGCAAAGGAGAAGAAAGTGAGTACTCGAAATACCATTACTTATGCTTTTTCATGTGATGATGAGTCTAGTGATGATGAAGTAGACTATGCAAGCTTATTCAAAGGTTTAGATAGAACTAAAATCGATAAGATCAATGAATTAATTGATGCTTTGAATGAGAAGAATAGATTGTTAGAGAAGCAAGAGGATCTTTTATATGAAGAGCATGATAAATTTGTTAGTGCACAAAATTCTCTTGCTCTAGAAGTTAAAAGAAATGAAATGCTTTCTTGTGAACTATCGACTTGTCATGAGACTATTTCTAGCTTAAAGAGTATTAATGATGATTTAAATGCTCAGCTAGAAGTAGTTAACAAATCTAATTCCTGTGTAGAACATGTAGTGATTTGTAATAAGTGTAAGGACTTTAATATTGATGCTTGTGTTGAGCACCTTACCTCTATTGCAAAATTAAATGGTGAAGTGGCTAGTCTTAATGCCCAACTTAAGACTAGCAAAAGTGAATTTGATAAACTAAAATTTGCAAGGGATGCCTACACTATTGGTAGACACCCCTCAATTAAGGATGGGCTTGGCTTTAAGAGAGAAGCCAAGAACTTAACAAGTCATAAGGCTCCCATTCCCGCCAAGGAGAAAGGGAAGGCTCCTATGACTAATAGTGCTCAAAAGAACCATGCTTTCATGTACCATGATAGGAGATATTCTAGAAATGTTTATCATGATAGGAGTTGTAATGCTTATGATGTTCATCATGATAGGAGTTGTAATGCTTATGATTCCAATGCCATGTTTGCTTCAAGTTCTTCCTGTGTGCATGATAGAGATATGCCTAGGAAAAATGTTATTCATCATATGCCTAGGAGAAATGTTGTTCATGTACCTAGGAAAGCAAGTAATGAACCTTCTACAATTTATCATGCTTGCAATGCTTCCTTTGCAATTTGTAGAAAGGATAAGAAAGTGGTTGCTAGGAAATTAGGGGCAAAATGCAAGGGAGATAAAACTTGCATTTAGATCCCTAAGGCTATTGTCACTAACCTTGTAGGACCCAACAAGAGTTGGGTACCTAAGACCCAAGCCTAAATTGCCTTGCAGGTTTATGCATCCGGGGCTCAAGCTGGATTATCGACAGCGGATGCACAAACCACATGACGGGGGAGAAGAAGATGTTCACCTCCTACGTCAAGAACAAAGATTCCCAAGATTCAATCATATTCGGTGACGGGAATCAAGGCAAGGTTAAAGGACTAGGAAAGATTGCTATTTCATCCGAGCACTCCATTTCTAATGTGTTTTTAGTTGAGTCACTCGGGTATAACTTGTTGTCCGTTAGTCAACTTTGTAATATGGGTTATAATTGCTTATTCACAAATGTAGATGTGTCTGTCTTTAGAAGAAGTGATGGTTCATTAGCTTTTAAGGGTGTACTAGACGGCAAACTTTATTTAGTTGATTTTGCAAAAGAGGAGGCCGGTCTAGATGCATGCTTAATTGCTAAGACTAGCATGGGCTGGCTGTGGCATCTCCGTTTAGCACATGTGGGGATGAAGAACCTTCACAAACTTCTAAAGGG
This sequence comes from Zea luxurians, assembly GCA_029449295.1. NCBI lineage: Eukaryota > Viridiplantae > Streptophyta > Magnoliopsida > Poales > Poaceae > Zea > Zea luxurians. The sequence continues at coordinate 80,298,210 of JAOPSE010000003.1, read as the reverse complement.
AGAACATGTGTTAGGTCTAACAAATGTGACTTTCAAAAAAGATAGACCTTGTGTAGCTTGTCAAGCAGGTAAACAGGTGGGAAGTGCTCATCACAGCAAGAATGTAATGACCACATCAAGACCTCTGGAGTTACTTCATATGGACCTCTTCGGACCCGTCGCCTACCTAAGCATAGGAGGAAGTAAGTATGGTCTTGTTATAGTTGATGATTTTTCCCGCTTCACTTGGGTATTCTTTTTGCAGGATAAATCTGAAACCCAGGGGACCCTCAAGCGCTTCCTAAGGAGAGCTCAAAATGAATTTGAGCTCAAGGTGAAGAAGATAAGGAGCGACAACGGGTCCGAGTTCAAGAACCTTCAAGTGGAGGAGTACCTTGAGGAGGAAGGAATCAAGCACGAGTTCTCCGCTCCCTACACACCACAGCAAAACGGTGTGGTAGAGAGGAAGAACAGGACACTCATCGACATGGCAAGGACAATGCTTGGAGAGTTCAAGACACCCGAGAGGTTTTGGTCGAAAGCCGTGAACACGGCTTGCCACGCCATAAACCGGGTCTACCTTCATCGCCTCTTCAAGAAGACTTCGTATGAGCTTCTAACCAGTAACAAACCCAACGTTTCATACTTTCGTGTATTTGGGAGTAAATGCTATATTCTAGTGAAGAAAGGTAGAAATTCCAAATTTGCTCCCAAAGTTGTAGAAGGGTTTTTGTTAGGTTATGACTCAAATACAAAGGCATATAGAGTCTTCAACAAATTATCGGGTCTGGTTGAAGTCTCTAGCGACGTTGTATTTGATGAGACTAATGGCTCTCCAAGAGAGCAAGTTGATCCTAATGATGTAGATGAATATGATGTTCCAACGGACGCAATTCGCACCATGGTGATTGGAGATGTGCGACCACAGGATCACCAAGAGCAAGATCAACCTTCTTCCTCAACAATGGTGCACCCCCCAACTCAAGACGATGAACATGTTCATCAAGAAGAGGCATGTGATCAAGGGGGAGCACAACATGATCATGTTATGGAGGAAGAAGCACCTCAAGCCCCTCCAACCCAAGTTCGAGCAACGATTCAAAGGAATCATCTCGTCGACCAGATATTGGGTGATATTAGCAAGGGAGTTACTACTCGCTCTAGATTAGTTAATTTTTGTAAGCATTACTCTTTTGTCTCTTCTATTGAGCCTTTCATGGTAGAAGAGGCCTTGCTAGATCCGGACTGGGTGTTGGCCATGCAGGAGGAGCTCAACAATTTCAAGAGAAATGAAGTTTGGACACTGGTGCCACGCCCCAAGCAAAACGTTGTGGGAACCAAATGGGTGTTCCACAACAAACAGGACGAGCACGGGGTGGTGACAAGGAACAAGGCATGACTTGTGGCAAAAGGTTATGCCCAAGTAGCAGGTTTGGACTTTGAGGAGACTTTTGCTCCTGTGGCTAGGCTAGAGTCAATTCGCATATTGTTAGCCTATGTCGCTCACCATTCTTTTAGGTTGTTCCAAATGGATGTGAAGAGCGCTTTCCTCAACGGGTCAATCAAGGAGGAGGTGTACGTAGAGCAACCCCCTGGCTTTGAGGATGAACGGTACCCCGACCACGTGTGTAAGCTCTCTAAGGCGCTCTATGGACTTAAGCAAGCCACAAGAGCATGGTATGAATGCCTTTGAGACTTTTTAATTGCTAATGCTTTCAAGGTTGGGAAAGCCGATCCAACTTTATTTACTAAGACTTGTGATGGTGACTTATTTGTATGCCAAATTTATGTCGATGACATAATGTTTGGTTCTACTAATCAAAAGTCTTGTGAAGAATTTAGCAGGGTGATGACTGAAAAGTTTGAAATGTCGATGATGGGCGAGTTGAACTACTTCCTTGGGTTCTAAGTGAAACAACTCAAGGACGACACTTTCATCTCCCAAACGAAGTACACGCAAGACTTGATCAAGCGGTTTGGGATGAAGGACGCCAAGCCCGCAAAGACTCCAATGGAAACTGACGGACACATCGACCTCAACAAAGGAGGTAAGTCCGTTGATCAAAAAGCATACCGGTCTATGATAGGTTCCTTGCTTTACTTATGTGCTAGTAGACCAGATATTATGCTTAGTGTTGCATGTGTGCTAGATTTCAATCCGATCCAAGGGAATGTCACTTAGTGGCCGTGAAGCGAATTCTTAGATATTTAGTCGCTACGCCTTGCTTCGGGATCTGGTATCCAAAGGGGTCTACCTTTGACTTGATTGGATATTCAGACTCCGGTTATGCTGGATGTAAGGTTGATAGGAAGAGTACATCAGGGACGTGCCAATTCTTAGGAAGGTCCCTGGTGTCTTGGAGTTCGAAAAAACAAACTTATGTTGCCCTATCCACCACTGAGGCCGAGTATGTTGCCGCAGGTCAGTGTTGCGCGCAACTACTTTGGATGAGGCAAACCCTCCGGGACTTTGGCTACAATCTGAGCAAAGTCCCACTCCTATGTGATAATGAGAGTGCTATCTGCATGGCAGATAATCCTGTTGAACACAGCCGCACAAAGCACATAGACATCCGACATCACTTTTTGAGAGACCACTAGCAAAAGGGAGATATCGAAGTGTTTTATGTTAGCACCGAGAACCAGCTAGCCGATATCTTTACCAAGCCTCTAGATGAGTCAACCTTTTGTAGGCTGCGTAGTGAGCTAAATGTCTTAGATTCGCGGAACTTGGATTGATTTATAACATACATGTGTTTTATGCCTTGATCATGTTCCTTATGTATTTTGTTGTCTATTTATGGTACTCAAGTTGTACAAGCACTCCCCGGACCTCACAAGTCCATTTGCAAGTGATGCACATATTTAGGGGGAGATGTGCTACAACTTGACCCTTTGAGACTAACCATGTGTTTGAGCTTGCTTGATTTAGTCTCAAAGGTGGAGGTGGACTTGGACCATGAAAGACTTCCACTGCACTCCGATGAGAGGGTAACTTAATCCAAGTTCATCTCCATGTCTCTTATTGCCTTTTATTCATATTTGAAGATTTTGGTGAGGCAATGAGGATTAACGGGCCAAGGTTGATCTCGTTTTGGTGCTTGATGCCAAAGGGGGAGAAAATAAGGCCAAAGCAAGAAATGGATCAACTACCACTTGAGAATTTTGAAAATAGTAGAGTTAGAGTTTTTGTTTTGTCAAAATCCTCTTAATGTCTCTTCTTGTCAAAAGTTGGTCTGTTGTGGGGAGAATGTTTGATTATGGGAAACAGGGGGAGTTTTTGAATCTTTGATCAATTTCTCTTGGAATACCTTTCTCTATGCCTCAACAAGTGAATTGGACTTAGAGATAGAAAATTGAGTTTGATTTGCAAAAACAAAACCAAGTGGTGGCAAAGAATGATCCAAATATGCCAAATTTGAATCAAAACAAATTCTTGTTCTAATTTGCATTGATGTTGCACTTCTATATGTTGCTTTTTGTTGTGTTGGCATAAATCACCAAAAAGGGGGAGATTGAAAGGGAAATGTGCCCTTGGGCCATTTCTAAGTATTTTGGTGATTAAGTGACCAACACAAATGGTTATGTGTTAAACTATGCCAAATGGTGGACAAAGTGCAAATCAATACAAAGGTATGATTCTAGACTTAGTACATTAGTTTTTGTGTACTAACATACTTGTCTAAGTGCTAGAATCAAAGAAAAGACAAATGGAAAAGACTTGGCTCGAGCAGCCAAGGCTCTGCTCAGTCTGGGTGCACCGGACAGTGTCCGGTGCGCCAGGCTGGCGTCTGGTGAACTGGTCGCTCTCGGGGACTCGACGACGGCGTACGGCTAAAATTCACCGGACTGTCCGGTGGTGCACCGGACTGTCCGGTGAGCCAACGGTCGGCCGAGCCAACGGTCGACCACGCAATCCGCGCGTGACGCGTGGCCGGGCCAACGGTCTGAAGGGGGCACCAGACTGTCCGGTGTGCACCGGACAGTGTCCGGTGCGCCAATGGCTCCAAAACGTCAACGGTCGGCTGCGTCAGAATAGGAAAGAGATCTGCACCAGACAGTGTCCGGTGCACCAGTCGACAGAAGGAAAGATTTGCCTTCCTGGATTGATCTCAACGGCTCCTAGCTGCCTTGGGGCTATAAAAGGGACCTCTAGGCGCATGAAGGAGATAACCAAGCACAATCTAAGCATTCTTGATCATTCACACTCCGTCTTTGCGCACTCGATTGGCATTCTTAGTGATTTGAGCTTAGTTCTAGTGGTGAACCTTGTGTTATTCATTTGAGCTCAAGTCTTGGCTGTGTGTGTGCGTATTGCTGTGAATTTGTGTGTGTTGCTTCCCTCCCCTACTCTAGTGCTTTCACTTTGATTCTTATTGTAAGGGCGAGAGACTCCAAGTTGTGGAGATTACTCGCAAACGGGAAAGAGTAAAGAAAGAAGAACACTGTGGTATTCAAGTTGATCATTGGATCACTTGAGAGGGGTTGAGTGCAACCATCGTCCGTTGGGACGCCACAACGTGGAGTAGGCAAGTTTTGTACTTGGCTGAACCATGAGATAAATCATCGTGTCTCTTGTGCTTGTTCTCACTGTGTCTATTGTGTTTCACAAGAGCTCGTCATTAGCCACTTATTTTAATTGTGCTAACACTTAATCAAGTTTTGTGGCTTCAAGTCTTAAGTTTTTACAGGATCACATATTCACCCTCCCTCTAGGTGCTCTCACTTCTCCTTGCATGATTTGAGGGAGACAGAAGAGGATGTGTGGGGTGATATGGGGAATAAACTATTTACTTTGTAGCCAGTCACAACCAGAAACATCCGAAACACCAAGGCGTGCTTCTGTGGGATGGCCGCTTGCCGAAGCCTCGGGATTCACCTATTGTAACACTTGGTGATGCCATGGAGAGGGCACGGTTCATTCCCAAGAAACAATCATCGGCGATGATCTAGCCTGGTACCTTCTCGACATGCCGTTCGCCGTAGTCTAGGATGGTGTCGAAGCGTAGTGATCAAGTCCAGAGTCTACATGATTCAATTTCAAATTGTCATACATTAGCGGCGCTGAAATATCGACCACGTTGCATGCAGGGCACTGGGATTATATCACATTGAAATGGGGAGAGTTGTTCTGACCACTTTGCATTCTCGTTGGGCCCTCAAAGTCGATTTTGACCCACTCAAGGCCTGCCCACTCTTTTCTCCATAACGGGTACTCGTCGCAGTGTGGATCGAGCGTCGTTATTCCACTTTCCCAACTTCTTCCTCAGCAGTAACTCCTTCGGATGAGGCTCTGGCCAATGCTATCGCATTGATCAACTAGGCCTTCACAATGCCTCACACCTCTACAACAAGTGTGTCTCGCCTGGGCGGTGCTCAACGGTTTGTGAATGCAGGACCTTTGCCTGTGAGTGTCGTAAAGGGGAAATGGAACTGCTTGGGAAGAAGCTTGCGCAAGAGGTTGAGGTGTTCAATGTACCTCATGGAAAGGCGAAGGAAGGAAAAGCACCATACTAATGGAGATGTCTGACAAAGGGTCATGTTATGCAGAGATGTATGGTGGAGTTGTGGTATAATATATGTGGTTGTGATGCCCATAACACTGAGAGGTGCCACCGGTTTCAGGGGGTCAAGCCAAATGTACAGACATGCGAGTATGCAGTGGATGGGTTGGATTTCTTCCACATTACTTTCACTCCCTTGCAGAAGCAAAAGGGGGATTCGAGAACTGCTATCATCAAGGTCTCAGGTGGTTCGGTTTCTGTGGCACAAGTAACATCGGAGCTAGAGCGTTTGGTGGCAATAAAGTGGAAATAGGAGGTGTGAAAGTCGCCTAGAGCAGGGGTGGATAGGCAGAAACTGAAATTTACAAACTTTAAGCACACTTCAAATCGGGGTTAACGTTAGAATAAAATCTAAGTCTGGGAGAGAGGGGAAAACAAATCAACCAAAAATATAAAACGGATAACACGATGATTTGTTTTACCGAGGTTTGGTTCCAAAGAACCTAGTCCCCGTTGAGGTGGTCACAAAGACCGGGTTTCTTTCAACCCTTTCCCTCTCTCAAACGGTCACCTAGTGAAAGGGAATTAGGCTTACACCTTTTTCCTAATTGATTTTGGTGGTTGAATTGCCCAACACAAATAATTAGACTAACTAGTTTGCTCTAGTCTATAAGTTTTACAGGTGCTAAAAGTTCACAATAAGCCAATAAAAAGACCAAGAAAGGGTTCAAACAAAGAGAGCAAAAGACATCCCAAATGGCACCCAGGTCTGGCGCACCGGACTGTCCGGTGCACCAGGGAACTCGAGGCTGAACTTGCCACCTTCGGGAAAATGGGAGGCCGCTCCGCTATAATTCACCGGACTGTCCGGTGTGCCAGCGGAGCAACGACTACTTCGCGCGCAACGATCGACTGCAACGCATTTAATGCGCGCCTGCGCGCACAGAGGACAGAGCACGCGCAGTTGGCGCACCGGACAGTCTACAGGACCTGTCTGGTGCACCACCGGACAGCCTAGAGGCCCCACCAGTCAGAGCTCCAACGGTCGAACCCCAACGGCCTGCTGACGTGGCTGGCGCACCGGACAGTGTCCGGTGGCGCACCGGACTGTCCGGTGCACCATGCGACAGCAGTCTTCCAACGACCATATTTTGGTGGTTGGGGTTATAAATACCCCAACCACCCCACATTCAATAGCATCCAAGTTTTCCACCTTCAACACATTACAAGAGCTTTAACATTCAATTCTAGACACAACCAAAGAGATCAAATCCTCTCCCAAGTCCGGAATCACTCCAAATTAAATAGTGACTAGAGAGAGCGACATTTGTGTTCATTTGAGCTCTTGCGCTTGGATTGCTTCTTTTATTTCTCATTCTTCTTGTGATCATACTCAGTTGTAACCGAGGCAAGAGACACCAATTGTGTGGTGGTTCTTGCGGGAACTTTGTGTTCCGTTTGATTGAGAAGAGAAGCTCACTCGGTCTAGGTGACCGTTTGAGAGAGGGAAAGGGTTGAAAGAGACCCGGTCTTTGTGACCACCTCAACGGGGAGTAGGTTTGCAAGAACCGAACCTCGGTAAAATAAATCATCGTGTCTCGCTTTTTATTTGCTCACGATTTGTTTTGCGCCCTCTCTCTCGGACTCGTTTATATTTCTAACGCTAACCTGGCTTGTAGTTGTGCTTAAGTTTATAAATTTCAGATTTGCTCTATTCACCCCCCCTCTAGGCGACTTTCAATTGGTATCAGAGCCCGGTGCTTTATTAGAGCCTAACCGCTCGAAGTGATGTCGGGAGCATCCGCCAAGAGGGAGATCGAGACCGGCGAGAAGTTCGCTACAAGCCATGGGAAGGCTCCATCCGGGGAGTCCGCCAACAAGGTGAAGGGATCCCCTTCACACAACAAGTCGGGTCGGAGCGGTGACAAGAAGAAGATGAGGAAGGTGGTCTACTACGAGACCGACTCTTCATTGCCATCCACCTCTGGCTCTGACACGCCGTCCGTAAATTCTAAGTGCCATGAGCGCAAGAAGTTTAGTAAGATTCCCCTTCGCTACCATCGCATCTCCAAACGTACTCCTTTACTTTCCGTCCCATTAGGCAAACCACCTATGTTTGATGGTGAAGATTACAATATGTGGAGTGATAAAATGAGGCATCATCTAACCTCACTCCACACTAGCATTTGGGATGTTGTTGAAATTGGAGTACAGGTACCATCACCGGGGGATGAAGACTATGATTCGGACGAGGTCGCCCAAATTCGACACTTCAACTCCCAAGCCACCACTATACTCCTCGCCTCTCTAAATCGAGAGGAGTATAACAAGGTGCAAGGATTAAAGAATGCCAAGGAGATTTGGGACGTACTCAAGACCGCGCACGAAGGAGATGAGGTGACCAAAATCACCAAGCAGGAAACGATCGAGGGGGAGCTCGGTCGGTTCTGACTCAACCAAGGCGAGGACCCTCAAGCCATGTACAACCGCTTGAAGACCTTGGTAAACCAAGTGCGCAACCTCGGGAGCACAAAATGGGATGACCATGAAATGGTTAAGGTTATTCTTAGATCACTTGTTTTTCTTAACCCTACACAAGTTCAATTAATTCGTGGTAATCCTAGATATACACTAATGTCTCCCGAGGAAGTGATAGGAAACTTTGTGAGCTTTGAGTTGATGATCAAAGGCTCAAAGAAAATCATCGAGCTAGATGGCCCCTCCACGCCCGAAGCACAACCGGTCGCATTCAAGGCGACGAAGGAGAAGAAAGAGGAGTCTACATCAAGTAGACAACCCATCGACGCCTCTAAGCTCGACAATGAGGAGATGGCGCTCATCATCAAGAGCTTCCGCCAAATCCTCAAGCAAAGGAGGGGGAAGGATTACAAGCCCCGCTCCAAAAAAGTGTGCTACAAGTGTGGTAAGCCCGGTCATTTCATTGCTAAATGTCCATTATCTAGTGATAGTGACAAGGGCGATGACAAGAAGGGAAAGAGGAGAGAAAAGAAGAGATACTACAAGAAGAAGGGCGGCGATGCCCATGTGTGTCGCGAGTGGGACTCCGATGAGAGCTCCTCCGACTTCTCCTCCGACGAGGACGCCGCCAACATCGCCGTCACCAAGGGACTCCTCTTCCCCAACATCGGCCACAAGTGCCTCATGGCAAAGGATGGCAAAAATAAGAAGGTAAAATCAAAATCCTCCACTAAATATGCATCCTCTAGTGATGAAGATAATGCTAGTGATGAGGAAGATAATTTGCGCACCCTTTTTGCCAACCTAAACATGCAAAAAAAGAAAAATTCAATGAATTAATTAGTGCTATTCATGAGAAGGATGAACTCTTGGACTCTCAAGAAGACTTCCTTATTAAAGAAAACAAGAAGCATGTTAAGGTTAAGAATGCTTATGCTCTAGAAGTAGAAAAATGTGAAAAATTGTCTAGTGAGCTAAGCTCTTGCCATGATACTATTGCCAACCTTAGAAATGAAAATGCTAAATTAATTGCTAAGGTTGATTCTAATGTTAGTGATGTTTCAATTCCCAATCTTAGAGAGGATAATGTTAGTTTACTTGCTAAGATTGAAGAATTGAATATCTCTCTTGCTAGCCTTAGAAATGATAATGAAAAATTAATTGCTAAGGCTAAAGAATTAGATGTTTGCAATGTTATAATTTCCGATCTTAGAGATAACAATGATATTTTACGTGCTAAGATTGTTGAACTTAATGCTTGCAAACCCTCTACATCTACCATTGAGCATGTCACTATTTGCACTAGATGTAGAGATGTTAACATTGATGCTATTCATGATCATATGGCTTTAATTAAACAACAAAATGATCATATAGAAAAATTAGATGCTAAAATTGCCGAGCATAACTTAGAAAATGAAAAATTTAAATTTGCTAGAAGCATGCTCTATAGTGGGAGACGCCCTGGCATCAAGGATGGCATTGGCTTCCAAAAGGGGGACAATGTCAAACTTAATGCCCCTCCTAAAAGATTGTCTAACTTTGTTAAGGGCAAGGCTCCCATGCCTCAGGATAACGAGGGTTACATTTTGTACCCTGCCGGTTATCCCGAGAGCAAAATTAGGAGAATTCATTCTAGGAAGTCTCACTCTGGCCCTAATCATGCCTTTATGTATAAGGGTGAGACATCTAGCTCTAGGCAATCAACCCGTGCAAAATTGCCTAAGAAGAAAACTCCTATTGCATCAAATGATTCTAAAATTTCATTTAAAACTTTTGATGCTTCTTATGTTTTAACTAACAAATCCGGCAAGGTAGTTGCCAAGTATGTTGGGGGCAAGCACAAGGGGTCAAAGACTTGTGTTTGGGTACCCAAAGTTCTTGTATCTAATGTCAAAGGACCCAAAACCATTTGGGTACCTAAAGTCAAGAACTAAACTTGTTTTGTAGGTTTATGCATCTGGGGGCTCAAGTTGGATCATTGATAGCGGGTGCACAAACCATATGACAGGGGAGAAGAAGATGTTCTCCTCCTATGAGAAAAACCAAGATCCCCAACGAGCTATCACATTCAGGGATGAGAATCAAGGTTTGGTCAAAGGATTGGGTAAAATTGCTATATCACCTGACCATTTCATTTCCAATGTTTTTCTTGTAGATTCTTTAGATTACAACTTGCTTTCAGTTTCGCAATTATGTAAAATGGGCTACAACTGTCTTTTTACCGATACAGGTGTTACTGTCTTTAGAAGATGTGATGATTCAATAGCATTTAAGGGAGTGTTAGAGGGTCAGCTATACTTAGTAGATTTTGATAGAGCTAAACTCGACACTTGCTTAATTGCTAAGACTAACATGGGCTGGCTCTGGCATCGCCGACTAGCACATGTTGGAATGAAGAATCTTCACAAGCTTTTAAAGGGAGAACACATTTTGGGACTAACAGATGTTCATTTTGAGAAAGACAGGATTTGTAGCGCATGTCAGGCAGGGAAGCAAGTTGGTGTTCATCATCCACATGAGAACACCATGACGACTGACAGGCCACTCGAGCTCCTACACATGGATCTATTCGGCCCGATTGCTTACATAAGCATCGGCGGGAGTAAGTACTATCTAGTTATTGTGGATGACTATTCTCGCTTCACTTGGGTGTTCTTTTTGCAGGAAAAATCTCATACCCAAGAGACCTTAAAGGGATTCTTGAGACGAGCTCAAAACGAGTTCGGCTTAAGGATCAATAAAATTAGAAGCGACAACGGGACGGAGTTCAAGAACTCTCAAATTGAAGGCTTCCTTGAGGAGGAGGGCATCAAGCATGAGTTCTCTTCTCCCTACACCCCACAACAAAATGGTGTAGTGGAGAGGAAGAATCAAACTCTATTGGACATGGCAAGAACCATGCTTGATGAGTACAAGACTTCGGATCGGTTTTGGGTCGAGCGGTCAACACCGCTTGCTACGCCATCAACCGGTTGTATCTACACCGAATCCTCAAGAAGACATCATATGAACTCCTAACCGATAAAAAGCCAAATGTTTCATATTTTAGAGTCTTTGGTAGCAAATGCTTTATTCTTGTTAAAAGAGGTAGAAAATCTAAATTTGCTCCTAAGGCAGTAGAAGGCTTTTTACTAGGTTATGATTCAAACACAAGGGCATATAGAGTCTTTAACAAGTCCTCTGGATTAGTTGAAGTCTCTTGTGACATTGTGTTTGATGAGACTAACGGCTCTCAAGTAGAGCAAGTTGATCTTGATGAATTAGGTGATGAAGAGGCTCCGTGCGTCGAGCTAAGGAACATGTCCATTGGGGATGTGTGTCCTAAGGAATCTGAAGAGCCTCCACAAACATAAGATCAACCATCTTCCTCTCCACAAGCATCTCCACCAACTCAAGATGAGGATAAGGCTCAAAATGATGAAGGAGAAGATCAAGAAGTTGAGCCACCTCAAGAGGAGAGCAATAATCAAGGGGGAGATGCCCATGATCAAGATGAGGAAGATGAATAAGTTCCAAAACCGCCACACCCAAGAGTCCACCAAGCAATCCAACGAGATCACCCCGTGAACACCATCCTCGGCGATATTCAAAAGGGGGTAACTACTCGATCTCGTGTTGCTCATTTTTGTGAACATTACTGTTTTGTTTCCTCTATTGAGCCACATAGGGTAGAGGAAGCACTTCAAGATTCAGATTGGGTGGTGGCGATGCAAGAGGAGCTCAACAACTTCACTAGGAATGAGGTATGGCATTTAGTTCCACGTCCTAATCAAAATGTTGTAGGAACCAAGTGGGTCTTCCACAACAAGCAAGATGAGCATGGTGTGGTGACAAGGAACAAAGCTCGACTTGTAGCCAAGGGATACTCACAAGTCGAAGGTTTGGATTTCGGTGAAACCTATGCACCCGTAGCTAGGCTAGAATCAATTCGCATTTTACTTGCCTATGCTACTTACCATGGCTTCAAGCTTTACCAAATGGACGTGAAGAGTGCCTTCCTCAATGGACCAATCAAGGAAGAGGTCTATGTTGAGCAACCTCCCGGCTTTGAAGATAGTGAGTATCCTAACCATGTGTATAAACTCTCAGAGGTGCTTTATAGGCTCAAGCAAGCCCCAAGAGCATGGTATGAATGCCTAAGAGATTTTCTTATCACTAATGGATTCAAAGTCGGAAAAGCCGATCCTACTTTATTTACTAAAACTCTTGACAATGATTTGTTTGTATGCCAAATTTATGTTGATGATATTATATTTGGGTCTACTAACGAATCTACATGTGAGGAATTTAGTAGGATCATGACACAGAAATTCGAGATGTCGATGATGGGGGAGTTGAAATACTTCTTAGGATTTCAAGTGAAGCAACTCCAAGAGGGCACCTTCATTAGCCAAACGAAGTATATTCAAGACATTCTAAACAAGTTTGGGATGAAGGATGCTAAGCCCATCAAGACACCCATGGGAACCAATGGGCATGTCGACCTCAACACGGGAGGTAAATCCGTCGATCAAAAGGTATACCGGTCGATGATAGGCTCTTTACTCTATTTATGTGCATCTCGACCGGACATAATGCTTTCTGTATGCATGTGTGCAAGATTCCAAGCCGACCCTAAGGAAGCTCACCTTACGGTCGTAAAACAAATCTTGAGATATTTAGTTCATACTCCTAAGTTTGGGCTTTGGTACCCTCGGGGATCCACATTTGATTTAATTGGTTATTCGGATGCCGATTGGGCGGGGTGTAAAATTAATAGAAAGAGCACATCGGGGACTTGCCAGTTCTTGGGAAGGTCTCTGGTGTCTTGGGCTTCAAAGAAGCAAAATTCTGTGGCTCTTTCTACCACCGAAGCCGAGTATATTGCCGCAGGCCATTGTTGCGCGCAATTGCTTTGGATGAGGCAAACCCTTAGGGACTATGGTTAAAAATTAACCAAAGTTCCTCTTCTATGTGATAATGAGAGTGCTATCCGCATGGCGGATAATCCCGTTGAACATAGCCGCACTAAGCACATAGCCATTCGGTATCATTTTCTTAGGGATCACCAAAAAAGGGGGATATCAAGATTGCATATATTAACACCAAGGAACAATTAGCCGATATCTTTACCAAGCCACTAGATGAACAAACTTTTAACAAACTTAGGCATGAGCTAAATATTCTTGATTCTAGGAATTTCTTTTGATGTCTTGCATACATAGCACATTAATATACCTTTGATCAAGTCTCTTTTATATGCTATGACTAATGTGTTTTCAAGAGAATTTCAAACCAAGTCATAGATTGAAGGGGATTTCGAGTCTTCGGCAAAGACAAAGGCTTCCACTCCACTCCATTGAACTACTCATCCTTCGTCATCGCTCCGAGCAGCTCTTCGTCTTTGGTATAATCTTCACTCATATTTTGTTTGCCAAAGGGGGAGAAAGTAGTTAAAAGGGCTTATATTTCACTCAAGTATCAATTTTTGGCGATTCATGCCAAAGGGGGAGAAAGTATTAGCCCAAAGCAAAAGGACCGCACCACCACCAATTTTCAAAATTTGAGTTAAGAAAAGGTTTTGAAATGATTAATTTTTCAATTGGTATCTTATTTTTGATAGAATTTAAAATTAGAACACCCTCTTCAAAAACTAATATCTAAAACCCTCTTGAACACTAAAAGGAGGATTTTATTAAGGGGGAGTTTTGTTTAGTCAAAGGAAAAGCATTTGAAACAGGGGGAGAAAATTTCAAATCTTAAAAATGCTTCACAAAATCTAATGGTTTGGTAAAGATATCGGTGAAAGTCGCCTAGAGGGAGGGTGAATAGGCAGAAACTAAAATTTACAAACCTTAAGCACAACTACAAGCCGGGGTTAGCGTTAGAAATAAAACCGAGTCCGAAAGAGAGGGTGGAAAACAAATCAAGGCAAATGAAGCGGATGACATGGTGATTTGTTTTACCGAGGTTCAGTTCTTGCAAACCTAGTCCCCGTTGAGGTGATCACAAAGATCAGGTCTCTTTCAACCCTTTTCCTCTCTCAAACGGTCACCTAGACCGAGTGAGCTTTCTCCTTAATCAAACGGGTCACTTAGACCCCGCAAGGACCACTACAAACTTAGTGTCTCTTGCTTTGATTACAAGTATCTTGAGAACAAGAATAAGGAAGAAGAAAGCGATCCAAGAACAAGAGCTCAAAGAACACGAACAAAAACTCTCTCTCTAGTCACTAAGTGTTTGGAGTGTATTTGGGACTTGGAGAGGCTTTGATTCTTTTGAATTGTGTCTTGTATTGATTGCAATAGCTCTTGTATTGAATGAGATGTCTGAAAAACTTGGATGCTTGGAGTGGTGGTGGTTGGGGGGTATTATAGCCCCAACCACCAATTCAACCGTTGGGGAGGCTGTCTGTCGATGGGCGCACCAGACAGTCCGGTGCGCCAGCCATGTCACCCAACCGTTAGGGTTCTGACAGTTTCGACAATTGGAGCTTTGACTTCTTGGGGGCACCGGATAGTCCGGTGCTACATTGGATAGGTACTGTTCATTGTCCGGTGCGCCTTCTGCCGGCTGCTCTGACTCTGAGCGAACTGTCCACGCACTGTAGCACTTTTGCAGGTGTCCGTTGCAGTCGACCGTTGCGCTGGAGCCGTTGCTCCGCTGGTGTATCAGACAGTCCGGTGGCACACCGGACAGTCCGATGAATTATAGCGGAGCGGCTCTCCAGAAACCTGAAGGTGGCAAGTTTGAAGTCGTACTGCCCTGGGCACCGGACAGTCCGGTGCGCCAGACCAGGGTTCTCTTCGGTTTATTTTGCTCCTTTCTTTTGAACCCTAACTTTGATCTTTTTATTGGTTTGTGTTGAACCTTTGGCACCTGTAGAACATATAATCTAGAGCAAACTAGTTAGTCCAATTATTTGTGATGGGCATTCAACCACCAAAATCATTTAGAAAAAGGTTTAAGCGCTATTTCCCTTTCAATGTGCTCAAAGCGCATTTTCCTTCTCGCGCCGGTTTGGAGCACATGATGGAGTGGGGTGTGGTCCAAACAAAATTTAATGCAGTTATGCCAATAGAAGAGAAGGTGCTTCCAAAAGAAGTGAAATCAATTGGTCAAGGTATGGGTTCGGTTCACAGATATTCCTAAGGAGATGATGGAGTTTCTGCTTATTTGGGCTATGGGATCCATCCTTTGGGTCACAAAGGCGGTAGATATGAAGTTCACCAATAAGCATGAAATTTATTGTTTGCAAGTGTTGGTTTTAGATACGAGTTTGTTGCCATGTGATTGGAGATAACTTGTGCTTGAGTTCAGAGTGGAGGAGAATATGGACAATGACAATCTGATACCAATGGACATGGATGTTGTGGACTCTCGTGAGGAAGATCAGCACAATATGGGAAGCAAGGGGGCTAGAAGTTTAAAGAATGATCCACCTGCAGGAGCCCCAAAGTCAAAAGAATATAATAAGTTTGGGGGCAGTAAGAAAGCCAAGGGAAATTTTCTAGGAAGAAGGCAGTGGTTCGGACGATAGTGGAAGCGAGTTCAGTGAGGTAAAGTCCAGAGGCCGGAGTCGGTCGGTGTTCCATGAGGCGATATAGATGTGGAGGAAGTCGACAGTTATGGGTCAGAGCCAGCATTAGTTCTAGGGATGAAAACGGTCAGAAACGGTATTTATTCGGTAATCAGTTTTTTTCTTTAATTGTGAATAAATAGGATATAGAATATACAATACAAATTTGTATTCTTGTTTTTAACATCTAGCTTGTTAAGATTCATAAAAGGTAAACCTCAAATTCATCCTACATTTTCTCAAATAATAGATATAAACTTCGGTATGGATTCGGAAACAAATTCGGTAATTTTTTCAACTTTTTGTGTTGTAGGGAGCAAATAATACATAAAACACCTTATATAATATTTTATTCATATTTATACTAATGTGCTTGATAACATAAGAAAAGATCAACATCAAATTTTATACATATCTATTTTAAAATATTAAATTTGTTTTAACATTTTAGATTACCACTTTCATCCCTAATTAGTTCCACGAAGTCCTATAGTTTCCCTTGAGGTTGGCGCAAATTCAGCACCATACTCTTCGGATGTGATGGCGCTGGGTGCTATCCCTGCAGTGACTATGGGCTCGTCCGTGTCATATAGAAGCAAGAGGAGGGCTGCTACCTCAGCGGGAGACAGTTTGGAGAGGGCCACCAAGTTGAAGGCATCCCAGAACCTCGACACCGATATTAGAGAGTTTGTTATTTATCTACTAATTTCTAAGAAAACAACAACTTCACTTTTTAATTTACAAAAGCCATTTTATCATCAGAACATACCCATAATATATTTATCATAGAAAGACAACCTTATGTGAATTCTAACAAAGCTGGAATCATATTTTTCTGACCATTATTTTAATTACTATGACTTTTAGAAAGAAAATACAATTTCTTTATTTAAATGCAAACCTTATACAAAAATAACTAGAAATCGATATGAAGTATTTTTAAACTGTAGATCCATTCTAGAGAAGTATCACAAATTTTGTTTCACTATTTTTAGAGTCCTAGAACTCAAGTTATAATTTTCAAAGTTTTCTGTCAGCTTTTTCAAAAGAGAAAACGAAAATAGAAAAGGACAATCCAGAGAAAACAAAAATAGAAAAGAAAAATCCCAGCACCTTTTCTACTTAACTCCCTGGACGTGGTTTTCTTGTCACCGCCTCACCAAGTCACCGGTGACTCCCTCTTCTCTCTCTCATATACACACAGCCACTGGTGCAAGTGAGCACCGGTGGTGAGCGATGGAGGAAGAGGAGCTCGGAGATGGAGGGCGCGGAGAGAACCGAAAAAACCCACCCCAGAAGGCGGCAAGCGGCAGCGCTGGACACTGGAGCAGGGATGCGCCGGCCGCAGTGAAGAAGAACGTCCGGCGTGCGGTGCTCCTGCGGCTGCGTTGAGGTCGGCGTATGGTTGAGAATGGAGAGGGCAAAAGAGAGAAGCAGGGTGCTGCTACGGCTCTTGAAGGAGGCCGGACCTTGCAGGTTGGCTGAGGAAGAAGGGACGATGTGGCTGTTGTAGTTTTGTGTGGGAGAACAGGGATGCAAAATCACTATAGGACATGGGAGCATTTTCGGTGCCGAAAATAGTTCAAATGTCGTTGAAAATAGTTTATTTTCAGCGCTATGTGACATATTCGGCCATATCTCGCTAAAAAAATTTATCCGGACATGGAAAATAAGCAATTTTCGGTTGTATCTTCTCGAGCCACCAAAAATAGTGGACGACGAAAATAACGAGACTTATATTCGGCGATCTACACATGGACGCCGAAAATAAGTAATTTATAGAAAAAATATGAAAATTGTAAAATCAACAATAATTTCAACAACAATATAATCACAATAATACGACAGAAACAATAATTCCAGATTTATACACATTCAATATAAAATATCACAATTTGTCACAATTCCTCACAAATACATCAGAGTTCACCAAAATACCTTACAAGTCTATTACAATCTAACACAAACTCACAATTCCATCACAAATACATCATAATTTATCACATCGTAATTTCGGCTAATAATGCAAGAAATATATACAATACAATAGGCCACTAATATACAATAATATAACAAATATCTAACAATGTAATAGTACTACATTTTAATATAAAAGTAATTCCACAAATATATACAATATGTCACTAATCACTGAACCATATATGTCACTAATACATTAAAGGAATCAAACTAAACAATAATACTAACCACACACCCTAATCAAACAAGCATAATTACAAATACATACTAATATGGGCAGCAATTAAATAACGGTCGCCAAAAATATGAAATAAAATACGCAAAAAATTAACCTTTCGATAGAGAAGGGCTCGGCGACGACGGCGGAGTGGTGGCAGGAGAGCTCGACGGCGGCCGGGCGACGGGAGTTGGGGGCGGCGATGGGTCCGGCGATGGGGCGGTGCGGCGGCGGCGCGATGGCGGGTAGAGAGAAAGTGAAGCAGAGAATAAAGAGAGAAGAAAGCCGGCGTCCATGGTTTAAATCCGTTTGTTTTCAGAGGGTATGACCGCCGAAAATTAAAGAGTTATTTTCGGCGGCCACTGACACGACCGTCGAAAACACCATTATTTTCGACGGTCTACTCCAGCCGCCGAAAATAACCCTTTATTTTCGGCGGCAATACCCTAGCCAATTTTTTTGTTTTTAGCCCTTTTTTGACAAAAATGTACAATTAGACCCCCAGAAAACTTAAATACACTTTTGGACCCGATACTCAGCGCCATAGCCTATGGTGCCGAGCTATGACGTGGCACTTGCGGCTAGGGCTGACTTGGCAACGCAGCGCCGACGCAGCCTCGTAGCTCGGCGCCAGAGATCTTGGCGCCGAGCTACGGAGGCCTATAAAACGGCCGCGCTGCTGGCCGAGAAGGCCTCATCTCCTCTCATTTCAAAACTTCGTCAAAAGTTGTTGTATTCAAAGTTTCGAGTTGCAACACTTCGTAAACAAAGGTATGATGTCTACTGTTTCGTTTTGTATATTGGGTTGTAATTTTTCGATTATTGGTTTCCAATGTTGCTCATAAAATATATAGTATCGTTAATACGATAAGTACATTTCATTTGATGGTTTGTGTAAACCGATTATAAAGTCTATTAGGCACAAGCGATAATTATAATCACTTCTTAGATGAAAGACATGTACCAGGAGGTGTTGTGGCAGAAGAGAGGTCGTCCTCGAGAGTTATATTCGAACGTATCTAGTAAGGATGCTCCTGTTCCTCCTGAACTTCCTGTGCCTAATTGTTACTGTGGCAGACTGGCTTGGGAATGTCAATCCAAACATCCAGACACGACTGCTCGCTGCTTCTACCTTTGTGGCGGTTTTAACGTATGTAGCTTATGACTTGTGACTTAATTTTATTCGAATTTTTTGTTTACTAGATGTGTAATAGTGCTTCGTTCCATTGTTTTAGGAGCACCTGAGGTGTTTCTTTTTCCAGTGGATCGACGGTCCTGATAAATTTGACCATCGATATCTTATTTTCGCTAATTGGTTGTTGAAAGTCGCCTAGAGGGGGGTGAATAGGCGGAATCTGAAAATTATAAACTTAAGCACAACTACAAGCCGGGGTTAGCGTTAGAAATATAATCGAGCCCGAAAGAGAGGGCGAAAACAAATCACAAGCAAATGAAGAGTGAGATGCGGTGATTTGTTTTACTGAGGTTCGGTTCTTGCAAACCTACTCCCCGTTGAGGTGGTCACAAAGACCGGGTCTCTTTCAACCCCTTCCCTCTCTCAAACGGTCACTTAGACCGAGTGAGCTTCCTTCCTTGATTTCCTGTGTCACTTAGACCCCGCAAGGACCACCACACAATTGGTGTCTCTTGCTTCGCTTACAAGGTTTTGAAAGTAAGAATGAGAGAAAGAAGAAAGCCAACCAAGCAACAAGAGCAACAAAAAGAACACAAGTCGATCTCCTCACAAGTCCTAAGAACTAGAGTTGAATTGGGGACTTGATTCGATCGAAGGCTTTGATTTGTGTCTTGGAGTGTTATGTATTGCTCTTGTATTGAATGAGGTGTAGTGAATGCTTAGATGCCTTGAAGAGTGGTGGTTGGGGGGTATTTATAGCCCCAACCACCAATATGGTCGTTGGTGAAGGCTTCTGTCGTATGGCGCACCGGACAGTCCGGTGCACCACCGAACACTGTCCAGTGCGCCAGCCACGTCACCAGGTCGTTGGGTTCCGACCGTTGGAGCTCTAACAATTGGGGCCACCGGACAGTCCGGTGGTGCACGGGACAAGTGAAAGGGAATTAGACTTACACCTAGTCCCTAATTAATTTTGGTGGTTGAATTGCCCAACACAAATAATTGGACTAACTAGTTTGCTCTAGTGTATAAGTTATACAGGTGCTAAAGGTTCACACTTAGCCAATAAAAAGACCAAGTGTTGGGTTCAACAAAAGAGCAAAGGGACAACCGAAGGCACCTCTGGTCTGGCGCACCGGACTGTCCGGTGTGCCACCGAACATATCCGGTGCACCAGAGGACTCCAGCGCAAACTCGTCGCCTTCGGGAATTTCCAGAGGCAACTCCACTATAATTCACCGGACTGTCCGGTGTACACCGGACAGTGTCCGGTGCTCAAAGGAAGAGCGGCCTCAGGAACTCGCCAGTCTCGGGAATTCAGAACAGCTACTCCGCTATAATTCACCGGACATGTCCGGTGTACACCGGACTGTCCGGTGTATCTGCGGGGCAACGGCTACGAAGGCACCAACGGCTACCTGCAGCGCATTTATTGCGCGCCAGCGCGCGCAGAGGTTAGGCACGCCCATGCTGGCGCACCGGACACTCTACAGTACATGTCCGGTGCGCCACCGGACATCCAGGCGGGCCCAGAAGACAGAGCTCCAACGGTCGGAACCCAACGGCTTTGGTGACGTGGCTGGCGCACCGGACATGTCCGGTGTGCACCGGACTGTCCGGTGCACCATGCGACAGACAGCCCCACCAAACGGCTAGTTTGGTGGTTGGGGATATAAATACCCCCAACCACCCCACATTCAAGTCATCCAAGTTTTTCCACTTCAACTACTTACAAGAGCTCTAGCATTCAATTCTAGACACACCAAAGTGATCAAATCCTCTCCAAACTCCACACAACGCCCTAGTGATTAGTGAGAGAGATTTGCTTGTGTTCTTTCGAGCTCTTGCGCTTGGATTGCTTTCTTCTCTCTTTGATTCTTCATTGCGATCATACTCACTTGTAATTGAGGCACGAGACACCAATCTTGTGGTGGTCCTTGTGGGAACTTTGTGTTCCAAACATTTGAGAAGAGAAAGCTCACTCGGTTCGCGGGATCGTTTGAGAGAGGGTAAGGGTTGAAAGAGGCCCGGCCTTTGTGGCCTCCTCAACGGGGAGTAGGTTTGCGAGAACCGAACCTCGGTAAAACAAATCCACGTGTCTCACTCTTTATTCGCTTGTGATTTGTTTTGCACCCTCTCTCGCGGACTCTATTATATTTCTAACGCTAACCCGGCTTATAGTTGTGATTATTTTTGAGAATTTCAGTTTCGCCCTATTCACCCCCCCTCTAGGCGACTTTCAATTGGTATCAGAGCCCGGTGCTTCATTAGAGCCTAACCGCTCGAAGTGATGTCGGGAGATCACACCAAGAGGGAGATGGAGACCGGCGACAAGCCCACTACGAGCCACGGGAGCACTTTATCGGAAGAGTCCCGCACCAAGAGGAAGGAGAAGAAGAAGGATTCCTCCAAACGGAAGGAGAAAAGATCTTCTTCTTCTCACCACAAAGAGAAGAAGGAAAAATCCTCTTCCCACAAGCCGCATCGGAGTGGGGACAAGAAAAAGAGGATGAGGAAGGTGGTCTACTACGAGACCGATACTTCATCAACATCGACCTCCGACTCTGACGCGCCGTCCGTAACTTCTAAGCGCCAAGAGCGCAAGAAGTTTAGTAAGATCCCCTTACACTACCCTCGTACATCTAGACATACTCCATTACTTTCCGTTCCATTAGGCAAACCGCCAACCTTTGATGGCGAAGATTATGCTAGGTGGAGTGATTTAATGAAATTTCATCTAACCTCACTCCACAAAAGTATATGGAATGTTGTTGAGTTTGGAGCACAGGTACCATCCGTAGGGGATGAAGATTATGATACGGACGAAGTGGCCCAAATTGAGCACTTCAACTCCCAAGCCACAACCATACTTCTCGCCTCTCTAAGTAGAGAGGAATATAACAAAGTGCAAGGGTTGAAGAGTGCGAAGGAGATTTGGGACCTACTCAAGACCGCGCACGAGGGTGATGAACTCACCAAGATCACCAAGCGGGAAACGACCGAGGGGGAGCTCGGTCGTTTTCGTCTTCGCCAAGGGGAGGAGCAACAAGATATGTACAACCGGCTCAAAACCTTGGTAAACCAAGTGCGCAACCTCGGGAGCAAGAAGTGGGACGACCATGAGGTGGTTAAGGTTATTCTAAGATCTCTCATTTTCCTTAACCCCACTCAAGTTCAATTAATTCGTGGTAATCCTAGATACACACTAATGACTCCCGAGGAAGTAATCGGGAATTTTGTGAGCTTTGAATGTATGATTAAAGGCTCAAAGAAGATCAACGAGCTTGATGAACCCTCCACGTCCGAAGCACAACCGGTGGCATTTAAGGCGACGGAGGAGAAGAAGGAGGAGTCTACACCGAGTAGACAACCAATTGACGCCTCCAAGCTCGACAATGAGGAGATGGCTTTAATCATCAAAAGCTTTCGCCAAATCCTCAAGCAACGGAAGAGGAAGGATTACAAATCCCGTTCCAAGAAGGTTTGGTACAAGTGTGGTAAGCCCGGTCACTTTATTGCTAAATGTCCATTATCAAGTGATAGTGACAGGGATAACGACAAGAAGGGCAAGAGGAGAGAAAAGAAGAGGTACCACAAGAAGAAGGGCGGTGATGCCCACGTGTGCCGCGAGTGGGACTCCGACGAGAGCTCCACCGACTCCTCCTCCGACGACGAGGACGCCGCCAACATCGCCGTCACCAAGGGACTCCTCTTCCCCAACATCGGCCACAAGTGCCTCATGGCAAAGGACGGCAAAAGGAAGAAGGTTAAATCTAAATCCTCCACTAAATATGAATCCTCTAGTGATGATAATGCTAGTGATGAGGAGAATAATTTGCGTACCCTTTTTGCCAACCTTAACATGGAACAAAAGGAAAAATTAAATGAATTAATTAGTGCTATTCATGAAAAGGATGACCTTTTGGATTCCCAAGAGGACTTCCTAATTAAGGAAAACAAGAAACATGTTAAGGTTAAAAATGCTTATGCTCTACAAGTTGAAAAATGTGAAAAATTGTCTAGTGAGCTGAGTACTTGCCATGAGACTATTGACAACCTTAGAAATGAAAATGCCAAATTAATTGCTAAGGTTGATTCTCATGTTTGTAATGTTTCAACTTCCAATCCTAGAGATGATAATATTGACCTTCTTGCTAGGATTGATGAGTTGAATGTTTCTCTTGCTAGCCTTAGAGATGAGAATGAGAAATTGATTACTAAGGCTAAAGAATTAGATGTTTGCAATGTTACAATCTCCAATCTTAGAGATAACAATGATATTTTGCGTGCTAAGATTGTTGAACTTAATTCTTGCAAACCCTCTACATCTACTATTGAGCATGTGTCTATTTGTGATAGATGTAGAGATGTTGATATCAATGCTATTCATGATCACATGGTATTAATCAAACAACAAAATGATCATATAGCAAAATTAGATGCTAAAATTGCCGAGCATAACTTAGAAAATGAAAAGTTTAAATTTGCTAGAAGTATGCTCTATAATGGGAGACGCCCTGGCATCAAGGATGGCATTGGCTACCAAAGGGGAGACAATGTCAAACTTAGTGCCCCTCCTAAAAGATTGTCTAATTTTGTTAAGGGCAAGGCTCCCATGCCTCAGGATAACGAGGGTTACATTTTGTACCCTGCCGGTTATCCCGAGAGCAAAATTAGGAAAACTCATTCTAGGAAGTCTTACTCTGGCCCTAATCATGCTTTTATATATAAGGGTGAGACATCTAGCTCTAGGCAACCAACCCGTGCCAAGTTGCCTAGAAAGAAAACTCCTAATGCATCAAATGATCATGATATTTCATTTAAAACTTTTGATGCATCTTATGTTTTGACTAACAAATCCGGCAAGGTAGTTGCCAAGTTTGTTGGGGGCAAACACAAGGGTTCCAAGACTTGTGTTTGGGTACCCAAAGTTCTTGTTTCTAATGCCAAAGGACCCAAGACCGTTTGGGTACCTAAAGTCAAGAACTAAAATGGTTTTGTAGGTTTATGCATTCGGGGGCTCAAGTTGGATCATCGACAGCGGGTGCACAAACCACATGACAGGGGAGAAGAAGATGTTCTCCTCCTACGAGAAAAACCAAGATCCCCAACGAGCTATCACATTCGGGGATGGAAACCAAGGTTTGGTCAAAGGTTTGGGTAAAATAGCTATATCTCCTGACTATTCCATTTCCAATGTTTTTCTGGTAGATTCTTTAGATTACAATTTGCTTTCCGTATCTCAATTATGTCAAATGGGCTACAACTGTCTATTCACTGATGTAGGTGTCACTGTCTTTAGAAGAAGTGATGATTCAATAGCATTTAAGGGAGTGTTAGAGGGTCAGCTATACTTGGTAGATTTTGATAGAGCTGAACTCGACACTTGCTTAATTGCTAAGACTAACATGGGTTGGCTCTAGCACCGCCGACTAGCCCATGTTGGAATGAAGAATCTTCATAAGCTTCTAAAGGGAGAGCACATTTTAGGGCTAACAAATGTTCATTTTGAGAAAGACAGGATTTGTAGCGCATGCCAAGCCGGGAAGCAAGTTGGCACTCATCATCCACACAAGAACATCATGACAAGTGACAGGCCACTGGACCTCCTACACATGGATTTATTCGGCCCGATCGCTTACATAAGCATCGGCGGGAGTAAGTACTGTCTAGTTATTGTGGATGATTATTCTCGCTTCACTTGGGTGTTCTTTTTGCAGGAAAAATCCCATACCCAAGAGACCTTAAAGGGATTCTTGAGACGGGCTCAAAATGAGTTCGACTTAAGGATCAAGAAAATTAGAAGCGACAATGGGACGGAGTTCAAGAACTCACAGATAGAAGGCTTCCTTGAGGAGGAGGGCATCAAGCATGAGTTCTCTTCTCCCTACACCCCACAACAAAATGGTGTAGTGGAGAGGAAGAATCGAACTCTCTTGGACATGGCAAGAACCATGCTTGATGAGTACAAGACACCGGATCGGTTTTGGGCCGAGGCGATCAACACCGCTTGCTTCGCCATCAACAGGTTATATCTACACCGAATCCTCAAGAAGACATCCTATGAACTCCTAACCGGTAAAAAGCCAAATATTTCATATTTTAGAGTTTTTGGTAGCAAATGTTTTATTCTTGTTAAAAGAGGTAGAAAATCTAAATTTGCTCCTAAAACTGTAGAAGGCTTTTTACTAGGATATGACTCAAACACAAGGGCATATAGAGTCTTTAACAAGTTCTCAGGACTAGTTGAAGTTTCTTGTGACGTTGTGTTTGATGAGACTAACGGCTCTCAAGTAGAGCAAGTTGATCTTGATGAGATAGGTGAAGAACAGGCTCCGTGCATCGCGCTAAGGAACATGTCCATTGGGGATGTGTGCCCTAAGGAATCCGAAGAGCCTCCAAATGCACAAGATCAACCATCCTCCTCCACGCAAGCATCTCCACCAACCCAAAATGAGGACGAGGCTCAAGTTGATGAAGGAGAAGATCAAAGAGATGAGCCCCCTCAAGATGATGGCAACGATCAAGGGGGAGATGCAAATGATCAAGACAAGGAGGATGAAGAACCAAGGCCGCCACACCCAAGAGTCCATCAAGCAATCCAACGAGATCACCCCGTCGACACCATCCTTGGCGACATTCATAAGGGGGTAACCACTCGATCTCGTGTTGCACATTTTTGTGAGCATTACTCTTTTGTTTCCTCTATTGAGCCACACAGGGTAGAGGAAGCACTCCAAGATTCGGATTGGGTGATGGCGATGCAAGAGGAGCTCAACAATTTCACGAGGAACGAGGTATGGCATTTAGTTCCACGTCCTAACCAAAATGTTGTAGGAACCAAGTGGGTCTTCCGCAACAAGCAAGACGAGCATGGTGTGGTGACAAGGAACAAAGCTCGACTCGTGGCCAAGGGGTATTCACAAGTCGAAGGTTTGGATTTTGGTGAAACCTATGCTCCTGTAGCTAGGCTTGAGTCAATTCGTATATTATTGGCCTATGCTACTTATCATGGCTTCAAGCTCTACCAAATGGACGTGAAGAGTGCTTTCCTCAACGGACCAATCAAGGAGGAGGTCTATGTTGAACAACCTCCTGGCTTTGAAGATAGTGAGTACCCTAACCATGTCTATAGGCTCTCTAAGGCGCTTTATGGGCTCAAGCAAGCCCCAAGAGCATGGTATGAATGCCTAAGAGATTTCCTTATTGCTAATGGCTTCAAAGTCGGAAAGGTCGATCCTACTTTATTCACTAAAACTCTTGACAATGATTTGTTTGTATGCCAAATTTATGTTGATGATATCATATTTGGGTCTACTAACGAATCTACATGTGAAGAATTTAGTAGGATCATGACACAGAAATTCGAGATGTCTATGATGGGGGAGTTGAAGTATTTTCTAGGATTCCAAGTCAAGCAACTCCAAGAGGGCACCTT
Organism: Zea luxurians; assembly: GCA_029449295.1. NCBI lineage: Eukaryota > Viridiplantae > Streptophyta > Magnoliopsida > Poales > Poaceae > Zea > Zea luxurians. Next base: position 80,271,918 of record JAOPSE010000003.1, on the reverse strand, counting down.
CATTTGCCAAACGAAGTACACTCAAGACATTCTAACCAAGTTTGGAATGAAGGATGCCAAGCCCATCAAGACACCCATGGGAACAAATGGGCATCTCAACCTCGACACGGGAGGTAAGTCCGTGGATCAAAAGGTATACCGGTCGATGATTGGTTCATTACTCTATTTATGTGCATCTCGACCGGACATTATGCTTTCCGTTTGCATGTGTGCAAGATTCCAATCCGACCCTAAGGAATCCCACCTTACGGCCGTAAAACGAATCTTGAGATATTTGGCTTATACTCCTAAGTTTGGGCTTTGGTACCCTCGGGGATCCACTTTTGATTTGATTGGTTATTCGGATGCCGATTGGGCAGGGTGTAAGATTAATAGGAAGAGCACATCGGGGACTTGCCAGTTCTTGGGAAGATCCTTGGTGTCTTGGGCTTCAAAGAAGCAAAATTCGGTCGCTCTTTCTACCGCCGAAGCCGAGTATATTGCCGCAGGCCATTGTTGCGCGCAATTGCTTTGGATGAGGCAAACCCTGCGGGACTATGGTTACAAATTAACCAAAGTTCCTCTTCTATGTGATAATGAGAGTGCAATCCGCATGGCGGATAATCCCGTTGAGCATAGCCGCACTAAACACATAGCCATTCAGTATCATTTTCTTAGGGATCACCAACAAAAGGGGGATATCGAGATTTCATACATTAACACTAAAGATCAATTAGTCGATATCTTTACCAAGCCACTTGATGAACAAACTTTTACCAAACTTAGGCATGAGCTCAATATTCTTGATTCTAGGAATTTCTTTTGCTAATTTGCACACATAGCACACAAGTATACCTTTGATCATGTCTCTTTTATATATATGCTATGACTAATGTGTTTTCAAGTGTATTTCAAACCAAGTCATAGGTATATTGAAAGGGAATTGGAGTCCTCGGCAAAGACAAAGGCTTCCACTCCACTCTACTACTCACCCTTCGCCGTCGCTCCGCATCCCTCTCCGTCTTTGGTATAATCTTCACTCATATGTTTTATTTGCCAAAGGAGAGAAAATAGTTAGAGCAAGGGCCTATATTTCATTCCAAGTATCCGTTTTTGGCGATTCATGCCAAAGGGGGAGAAAGTATTGGCCCAAAGCAAAAGGACCGCACCACCACCCTAATTTTTAAAATTAATGATTTTCATTGATAAAATTCAAATTGATATCTCTTTGTGTTCTAAAGGGGGAGAAAATAGTATTTTCAAAATTGATATCTTAAAACCCTCTTGAACACTAAGAGGAGAATTTATTGAGGGGGAGTTTTGTTCTAGTCAAAGGAAAAGCATTTGAAACAAGGGGAGAAAATTTCAAAACTTGAAAATGCTTCGCAAAATCTTATTCATTTACCTTTGACTATATTGCAAAAGGATTTTGAAAAGGATTTACAAAAAGAATCTTTGCAAAAACAAAACATGTGGTGCAAGCGTGGTCCAAAATGTTAAAAATGAAGAAACAATCCATGTATATCTTGTAAGTATTTATATTGGCTCAATTCCAAGCAACCTTTGCACTTACATTATGCAAACTATTTCAATTATGCACTTTTATATTTGCTTTGGTTTGTGTTGGCATCAATCACCAAAAAGGGGGAGATTGAAAGGGAATTAGGCTTACACCTAGTCCCTAATTAATTTTGGTGGTTGAATTGCCCAACACAAATAATTGGACTAACTAGTTTGCTCTAGTGTATAAGTTATACAGGTGCTAAAGGTTCACACTTAGCCAATAAAAAGACCAAGTGTTGGGTTCAACAAAAGAGCAAAGGGACAACCGAAGGCACCTCTGGTCTGGCGCACCGGACATGTCCGGTGCACCAGAGGACTCCAGCGCAAACTCGTCGCCTTCGGGAATTTCCAGAGGCAACTCCACTATAATTCACCGGACTGTCCGGTGTACACCGGACAGTGTCCGGTGCTCAAAGGAAGAGCGGCCTCAGGAACTCGCCAGTCTCGGGAATTCAGAATAGCTACTCCGCTATAATTCACCGGACATGTCCGGTGTACACCGGACTGTCCGGTGTATCTGCGGGGCAACGGCTACGAAGGCGCCAACAGCTACCTGCAGCGTATTTATTGAACTAGTTTGCATAAGGTAAGTGCAAAGGTTGCTTGGAATTGAAACCAATAATTATTTCTACTAGATATGCATGGATGGTTTTCTTCTTATTTAAAATTTTGGACAACATTTGCACCACTTGTTTTGTTTTTGCAAATCTTTAGGAAATTCTTTTCAAAATTCTTTTGCAAACAGTCAAAGGTATAAGAATAAGATTGAAAGAAGTATTTTCAAGATTTTGAAATTTCCTCCCCCTGTTTCAAATGCTTTTCCTTTGACTCAAACAAAACTCCCCCTAAATAAATTCTCCTCTTAGTGTTCAAGAGGGTTTTGCAAGTTTTGAAGATACTACTTTCTCCCCCTTTTGAACACAATAAGATATCAATTTGAAAGACTTCATTTTAAAATTCGGTGGTGGTGCGGTCCTTTTGCTTTAGGCTCATACTTTCTCTCCCTTTGGCATGAATTGCCAAAAAACGGATACTTGTGAGTGAAATATAAGCCCTTTTACTTCCTCCTCAATGGCAAATAAATGAATATGAGTGAAGATTATACCAAAGTGGAGAATGATGCGGAATACCAGCAAATATCGATGGAGTTGAGTGGAAGCGTCATCTTTGCCAAATACTCCATTTCCCTTTCAATTCTATGACTAAGCATAAGATTACGCTTGAAAACACATCAGTCATAGACAGAAAAGAGATTTGATCAAAGGTATATAAATCAGCTATGTGTGCAAAGAATCAATCAAAATTCCTAGAATCAAGAATATTTAGCTCATTCCTAAGTTTGGTAAAGGTTTTCTCATCTAAAGGCTTGGTAAAGATATCGGCCAATTGATCTTTGGTGTTTATATAGGCTATCTCGATATCCCCCTTTTGTTGGTGATCTCTTAGAAAGTGATACCGAGTGGCTATGTGCTTAGTGCGGCTGTGTTCAACGGGATTATCCGCCATGCGGATAGCACTCTCATTATCACATAGGAGAGGGACTTTGCTAAATTTGTAGCCATAGTCCCTAAGGGTTTGCCTCATCCAAAGCAATTGTGCGCAACAATGGCCTGCAGCAATGTACTCGGCTTCAGCGGTCGAAAGAGCTACTGAGTTTTGTTTCTTTGAAGCCCAAGACACCAGGGATCTCCCCAGAAACTGACAAGTCCCTGATGTGCTCTTTCTATCAATCTTACACCCTGCCCAATCAGCATCGGAATATCCTAATAAATCAAAAGAGGATCCCTTGGGGTACCAAAGACCAAACTTAGGTGTCTGCACTAAATATCTCAAGATTCGCTTCACGACCCTAAGGTGAACTTGAGAGCACCTAGAGGGGGGGGGGTGAATAGGTGATCCTGTGAAAACTTAAACTTATAGCCACAAAAACTTGTTAAGCGTTAGCACAATAATCGCCAAGTGGCTAGAGAGGAGTCTCAACAAAACACAATACCACAAGAGATCAAACACAGAGATGACACAGTGGTTTATCCCGTGGTTCGGCCAAGACCAACGCTTGCCTACTCCACGTTGTGGCGTCCCAACGGACGAGGGTTGCAATCAACCCCTCTCAAGCGGTCCAAAGACCAACTTGAATACCACGGTGTTTTGCTTTGCCTTTCAATATCCCGTTTGCTAGGAATCTCCACAAATTGGAGTCTCTTGCCCTTACAAGTATATGATCACAAAGAAGCACAGAGTAAGGGAGGGAAGCAACACACACAAATCCACAGCGAAATGCGCACACACACGGCCAAGAATCGAGCTCGAATGACTATCTCAGAGTTCTCACTAGAACAGAGCTCGAATCACTTAGAACCACAAACGAATGCGCAAAGAATGAGTGTGGATGATCAAGAATGCTCTAAGGTTGCTTAGTGTTCTCCTCCATGCGCCTAGGGGTCCCTTTTATAGCCCCAAGGCAGCTAGGAGCCGTTGAGAGCAAATTTGGAAGGCTATCCTTGCCTTCTGTCGTCGGGTGCACCGGACAGTCCGGTGTACACCGGACACTGTCCGGTGTACACCGGACACTGTCCGGTGCCCGATTTCTTTCCTTAAACAGCGCTGCCGACCGTTGCCAACGGTTGCAGATCTGGGAGCCGTTGGCGCACCGGACATGTCCGGTGCACACCGGACAGTCCGGTGCCCCCTTCCGACCGTTGGCTCGGCCACGTGTCCCGCGCAGATTGCACGGCCGACCGTTGGCCCGGTCGACCGTTGGCTCACCGGACAGTCCGGTGCACACCGGACAGTCCGGTGAATTTTAGCCGTACGCCGTCGGCGAATTCCCGAGAGCGGCTACTTCGCGCCGAGTCAGCCTAGCGCACCGGACACTGTCCGGTGCACACCGGACAGTCCGGTGTGCCAGACCGAGCTGAGTCTTGGCTGTACACAGCCAAGTCTTTTGCACCTTTCTTCTTTTCTTCTTCTTTCTGTTTCTAACACTTAGACAAGTATATTAGTACACAAAACCAATGTACTAAGGCTTAGAAACATACCTTTACTTCATGATTTGCACTTTGTTCATCCATGGACATAAATTCACATTTAGGCACTTTGTGTTGGCACTCAATCACCAAAATACTTAGAAATGGCCCAAGGGCACATTTCCCTTTCAATCTCCCCCTTTTTGGTGATTTATGCCAACACAACATAAAGCAACTAGAACAAGTGCAAACTTACTTCAAATAAAACTCAAATTTATTTTGATTCAATTTTGGCATATATGGATCATCCTTTGCCACCACTTGGTTTGTTTTTTGCAAATCAAACTTAAATCTCTATCTCTAAGTCAAACACACATGTTGAAGCATAAAGAGAGTCATTCCAAAAGAGATTGATCAAAGATTTCAAAAACTCCCCCTTTTTCCCATAATCACTACTTCTCCCCGCAAGAAGCCAACTTTTGATAAGAGAGACAACAAAAGAGTTTTGACAAACCAAAAGCTCTATTCTACTATTTTCAAAATCTCTCAAGTGGTAGCTGATCCATTATTGCTTTGGCCTTTATTTTCTCCCCCTTTGGCATCAAGCACCAAAACGGGATCAATTTTGGCCCTATAACCCCATCGCCTCACCAAAATCTTCAATTAAGAGCAAATGGCAATAAGAGTTCATTAGATGAACTTGGAATAGTTTACTCTCTCATCGGAGTGCAGTGGAAGTCTTTCATGGTCCAAGTCCACCTTTTCCCTTTCAATTCTCCTTTGAGACTAAAACAAGCAAACTCAAGCATATGGTTAGTCTCAAAGGGTCAAGTTGTAACACATCTCCCCCTAAAACAGTGCATCACTTTGCAACGGACTTGTGAGGTCCAGGGAGTGCTTGTACAACTTGAGCACCACAATAAACAACAAAATGCAGAATGAACATGATCAAAGGCATAAACACATGTATGCTACAATTCAATCCAAGTTCCGCGAATCTAAGACATTTAGCTCACTATGAAGCCTGCAAAAGGTCTTCTCATCTAAAGGCTTGGTAAAGATATCGGCTAGCTGGTTCTCGGTGCTAACATGAAACACTTCGATATCTCCCTTTTGCTGGTGGTCTCTCAAAAAGTGATGCCGGATGTCAATGTGCTTTGTGCGGCTGTGCTCAACAGGATTTTCCGCTATTCGGATAGCACTCTCATTGTCACATAGGAGTGGGACTTTGCTCAGATTGTAGCCAAAGTCCCTGAGGGTTTGCCTCATCCAAAGTAGTTGCGCGCAACACTGTCCTGCGGCAACGTACTCGGCCTCAGCGGTGGATAGGGCAACGGAGGTTTGTTTCTTAGAGTTCCATGACACCAGGGACCTTCCTAAGAATTGGCACGTCCCCGATGTACTCTTCCTATCGACCTTACATCCAGCATAATCGGAATCTGAGTACCCAATCAAGTCAAAGTTAGACCCCTTTGGATACCAGATCCCGAAGCAAGGCGTAGCGACTAAATATCGAAGAATTCGCTTCACAGCCACTAAGTGACACTCCTTCGGATCGGATTGAAATCTAGCACACGTGCATACGCTAAGCATAATATCCGGTCTACTAGCACATAAATAAAGCAAAGAACCTATCATGGACCGGTATGCTTTTTGATCAACGGACTTACCTCCTTTGTTGAGGTCGGTGTGTCCGTCGGTTCCCATCGGCGTCTTTGCAGGCTTGGCGTCCTTCATCCCAAACCTCTTTAGCAAATCTTGTGTGTACTTCGTTTGGGAGATGAAGGTGCCGTCCTTGAGTTGCTTCACTTGGAACCCAAGGAAGTAGGTCAACTCGCCCATCATCGACATCTCGAATTTCTGCATCATAACCCTGCTAAACTCTTCACAAGACTTTTGGTTAGTAGAACCAAATATTATGTCATCGACGTAAATTTGGCACACAAAAAGATCACCATCGCAAGTCTTAGTAAAAAGAGTTGGATCGGCTTTCCCAACCTTGAAAGCATTAGCAATTAAAAAATCTCTAAGGCATTCATACCATGCTCTTGGGGCTTGCTTAAGTCCATAGAGCGCCTTAGAGAGCTTACACACGTGGTCGGGGTACCGTTCATCCTCGAAGCCAGGGGGCTGCTCCACGTACACCTCCTCTTTGATCGGCCCGTTGAGGAAAGCGCTCTTCACATCCATTTGGTACAACCTGAAAGAATGGTGAGCGGCATATGCTAGCAAGATACGAATTGATTCTAGCCTAGCCACAGGAGCAAAAGTCTCCTCAAAGTCCAAACCTGCGACTTGGGCATAACCTTTTGCCACAAGTCGAGCCTTGTTCCTCGTCACCACCCCGTGCTCGTCCTGTTTGTTGCGGAACACCCACTTGGTTCCCACAACATTTTGCTTGGGACGAGGCACCAGTGTCCAAACTTCATTGCGCTTGAAGTTGTTGAGTTCCTCCTGCATGGCCAATACCCAATCCGGATCTAGCAAGGCCTCCTCTACCCTGAAAGGCTCAATAGAAGAGACAAAAGAGTAATGCTCACAAAAATTAACTAATCGAGATCGAGTAGTTACTCCCTTGCTAATGTCACCCAAAATTTGGTCGACGGGATGATCCCTTTGAATCACCGCTCGAACTTGGGTTGGAGGTGCCGGTTGCGCTTCTTCCTCCATCACGTGATCATCTTGTGCTCCCCCTTGATCACACGCCTCCTTTTGATGAACCTGTTCATCATCTTGAGTTGGGGGATGCACCGTTGTTGAGGAAGAAGGTTGATCTCGTTCATCTTGTTCCTGTGGCCGCACTTCTCCAATCGCCATGGTTCGTATAGCGGCCGTCGGAACATCTTCTTCATCTACATCATCACAATCAACAACTTGCTCTCTTGGAGAGCCATTAGTCTCATCAAATACAACGTCGCTAGAGACTTCAACCAAACCCGATGATTTGTTGAAGACCCTATACGCCTTTGTATTTGAATCATAACCTAACAAAAACCCTTCTACGACTTTGGGAGCAAATTTAGAAGTTCTACCTTTCTTCACAAGAATATAACATTTGCTCCCAAATACACGAAAATAAGACACATTGGGTTTGTTACCAGTTAGTAGCTCATACGACGTCTTCTTGAGGAGGCGGTGAAGGTAGACCCTGTTGATGGCGTGGCAAGCCGTGTTCACGGCTTCCGACCAAAAGCACTCGGGGGTCTTGAATTCTCCCAGAATGGTCCTCGCCATATCTATGAGTGTCCTGTTCTTCCTCTCTACCACACCATTTTGCTGAGGTGTGTAGGGAGCGGAGAACTCGTGCTTGATCCCTTCCTCCTCAAGAAACTCCTCCACTTGAAGGTTCTTGAATTCGGACCCGTTGTCGCTCCTTATCTTCTTCACCTTGAGCTCAAACTCATTTTGAGCTCTCCTGAGGAAGCGCTTGAGGGTCCCTTGGGTTTCAGACTTATCCTACAAAAAGAACACCCAAGTGAAGCGGGAAAAGTCATCAACAATAACTAAACCATACTTACTTCCTCCTATGCTTAGATAGGCGACGGGTCCGAAGAGGTCCATATGTAGCAGCTCCAGGGGTCTTGATGTGGTCATCACATTCTTGCTGTGATGCGCTCCTCCCACCTGTTTACCTGCCTGACAAGCTGCACAAGGTCTATCTTTTTCGAATTGCACGTTAGTCAAACCTATCACGTGTTCTCCCTTTAGAAGCTTGTGGAGGTTCTTCATCCCCACATGTGCTAAGCGGCGATGCCACAGCCAGCCCATGCAAGTCTTAGCCATTAAGCATGCATCTAGACCGACCTCTTCTTTTGCAAAATCAACTAAGTAAAGCTTGCCGTCTAGTACACCCTTAAAAGCTAGTGAACCATCACATCTTCTAAAGACAGACACATCTACATTTGTAAATAAGCAGTTATATCCCATATTGCATAGTTGACTAACAGATAGCAAATTGTAACCAAGAGACTCAACTAAAAACACATTGGAGATTGAGTGTTCATTAGAAATTGCAATTTTACCTAACCCTTTTACCTTGCCTTGATTCCCATCACCGAATATAATTGAATCTTGGGAATCCTTATTTTTGACGTAGGAGGTGAACATCTTCTTCTCCCCCGTCATATGGTTTGTGCATCCGCTGTCGATAATCCAGCTTGAACCCCCGGATGCATAAACCTGCAAGGCAAATTTAGGCTTGGGTCTTAGGTACCCAACTCATGTTGGGTCCTACAAGGTTAGCACATATATCCTTAGGGACCCAAATGCAAGTTTTATCTCCCTTGCATCTTGCCCCTAACTTCCTAGCAATTACCTTCTTACCCTTTCTACAAATAGCAAATGGAGCATTGCAAGCATAATAAATGGTAGAAGGTTTGTTCACAACTTTTCTAGGAACATGAGCAAAATTTCTCCTAGGCATATGCACAACATTTCTCCTACACATATCTCTATCATGCTTATAGGAAGAACTAGAAGCAAACATGGCATGAGAATCATAAACATGTGAATCAAAATCATTATAAGCATTTCTAGCATGTCTCCTATCATTATACATAAAAGCATGGTTCTTTTTAGCGCTACTAGCCATAGGGGCCTTCCCTTTCTCCTTGGCGGGAATGGGAGCCTTATGGCTTGTTAAGTTCTTGGTCTCTCTCTTGAAGCCAAGACCATCCTTAATTGAGGGGTGTCTACCAATCGTGTAGGCATCCCTTGCAAATTTTATTTTATCAACTTCACTCTTGCTAGTCTTAAGTTGGGCATTAAGACTAGCCACTTCATCATTTAGTTTTGAAATTGAAACTAAGTGTTCACTACAAGCACTAATGTCAAAATCTTTACACCTAGTGCAAACATGTTCAACACAAGAGTTAGATTTATTTGCTACCTCTAGTTTAGCATTTAAATCATTAATTTCACCTTTTAAAGAAGAAATGGTTTCATTACAAGTAGAAAGTTCACAAGATAGCATTCCATTTCTTTTAACTTCTAGAGCAAGTGAATTTTGTGCAGTAACAAATTTATCATGCTCTTCATATAAAAGGTCTTCTTGTTTTTCTAAGATTCTATCCTTTTCATTCAAGCCATCAATCAATTCATTAATCTTAGCTATTTTAGTTCTATCCAATCCTTTGAATAAACTTGTCGGCGTTCCGAGACCGGGGGGTCCCCGAGCCGACGAGTGAGTGTGCCGCGTGCCCCAGCCCAGATGGGTCGAGCGCGTGGGCGAGCGCGAAGGGGAGAGAGAGAGAGAGCGAGAGCGAGGCGGCCGGAGCCGGGTCATGAGGGAGTCGGAGAATTCCCGCGGCCTTCGTGTTCGTCCCGCGCCCAGGTCGGGTGCGCTTGCAGTAGGGGGTTACAAGCGTCCGCGCGAGGTGAGGGGAGCGAGCGGCCCCGAGAGAGCGCCTGCCCCTACCCTTCGTCCCCGCGAGGCCAACCTTCTCTAAGAAGGCCCTGGTCCTTCCTTTTATAGGCGTAAGGAGAGGATCCAGGTGTACAAAATGGGGGTGTAGCAAGGTGCTACGTGTCTAGCGAGGGAGTGCTAGTGCCCTGAGTACATGCCAAGGTGGCAGCCGGAGAGATCTTGGCACCCTGTTGGTGTGGCGTCGTGGCTGTTGGAGGAGTAACGGAGCCGGACGGAGGGACAGCTGTCGGAGTGGCTGGGCCCTTGCTGACGTCCTCCTGCTTTCGTAAGGGAGCTGGGAGCCGCCGTCGTCATGGTCTAGCGGGGCGCCATCATTGCCTATCTGGCGTAGCTGGCCAGATGGGACGCCGGTCTTGTTCTTTGCGACCCAAGTCGGCTCAGGGCAGGGTGATGATGACGCTTCCTGTTGACGTGGCGGTCTTGTGTCCTAGGTCGGGCGTCGTGGAGGCTCCTCCGAAGTCGAGGTCGAGTCCGTCCTGCATGACAGAGGCCGAGCCCGAACCCCTGGGTCGGGCGAGGCGGAGGTCGTTCGGCAGAGGCCGAGGCGGAGTCCGAGCCCTGGGTCGGGCGAGGCGGAGTTCGTCGTCTTCAGGGGCCTTAGCCCGAGTCCGAGCCCTGGGTCGGGCGGAGCGGAGTTCGTCGTCTTCCGGGGCCTTAGCCCGAGTCCGAGCCCTGGGTCGGGCGGAGCGGAGTTCGCCGTCTTCCGGGGCCTTAGCCCGAGTCCGAGCCCTGGGTCGGGCGGAGCGGAGTTCGCCGTCTTCTGGGGCCTTAGCCCAAGTCCGAGCCCTGGGTCGGGCGGAGCGGAGTTCGCCGTCTTCCGGGGCCTTAGCCCGAGTCCGAGCCCTGGGTCGGGCGGAGCGGAGTTCGCCGTCTTCCGGGGCCTTAGCCCGAGTCCGAGCCCTGGGTCGGGCGGAGCCTCCTATGGCACCTCTGGCGAGGTCTGGTCGCCCGTCGGTCTTACCTTTTGCGTTAAACGCCCCGGTGACTTGGTCGGTTGGCGCGGTGATTTAGTCAGGGTTACTTCTTATCGAAGGCGGGGCCTCGGGCGAGCCGGTGATGCGTCTGCCGTGAAAGAGGAGGCCTCAGGCGAGACGGAGTCATCTTAGGGTCGGCTGCCCTCGCCCGAGGCTAGGCTCGGGCGTGGCGTGATCGAGTCGCTCGTATGGACTGATCCCTGACTTAATCAAACCCATCAGGCCTCTGCAGCTTTATGCTGATGGGGGTTACCAGCTGAGAATTAGGCGTCTTGAGGGTACCCCTAATTATGGTCCCCGACAGTAGCCCCCGAGCCTCGAAGAGAGTGTTAACACTCGCTTGGAGGCTTGCGTCGCACTTTTTTGCAAGGGGACCAACCTTTCTCGGTGGTACTTGGTTCCGGTGGGTGCGCGCGAGCGCACCCGCCGGGTGTAGCCCCCGAGGCCTCGGAGGAGTGGTTTCACTCCTTCGAGGTCTTAATGCCTTGCGTAATGCCTCGGCTGGTCTTGGCGGTTCCCTCATGCGAGCAGGGCGTAACCCAGGTGCACTGTCGGGGCCCAAGTTCTCGGGCTGGTATGTTGACGCTGTCAACGGTTCGGCCGGAGCCGGGTTTGCGAGAGCAGCCCCCGAGCCTCCGCACGGAGCGAGAGGACGATCAGGGACAGACTCGACTTTTTACATACGCCCCTACGTCGCCTTTCCGCAAGGAGGAGGGGGGGAGAGCGCCATGTTACCCTCGATGGGCACCGAACATGGTGTCTCCGGTGAGCTGCAATCGGGTAATCCGAGTGGACGTCTGTGCCCCGTTCGTTGGGGGTCGGCTAGGGGCCCGGAGGCACGCCCAAAAGTACCTGCGGGTGATCTGCCGGACCCGGTCCCCTGGCGACGGGGTCCGAGGGCTCGTTGCCTCCCTCCGATGGGATTCCGTTACAGAGTCGTTCCCGCTGGTCTCGGAAATGTCCTAGGGTACCTCGGGAGCGCAGCCCGAGCCTTGGTTATGTATCGAACGTACCCCTGGTCATCCCTCGCTCGGCGTCTGAGGCGACTGTGAACCCTTCGACAGGCCAGCCTTCGAACCCCTGATCAGTAATGGGCGCGGAGCCCTAGTAGCCTGAGGCGGTCGTGGAACCTTTCGGGAGGCCGACCTTCGAACCCCTGACCAGTAGTGGGTGTCGGGCCCACGCGATCTGAGGCGGCTGTTGAACCCCTCGGGGGGCCAGCCTTCGAACCCCTGATCAGTAGGGAGGCTCGGAGCCTAGTTCCTTCACGGGGAAGGATCCCTTTGGGGGTATCCCCTTTCCCGGTCCCTGTTGCAAGAGATAGAGAAAGAAGGAAAAAGGGAAAAAGGATTCGAAATTGAACGTCGTGGCGTACCTTTTTCGGCGTGGTTGTTTTGGCGAAGGCGAAACGTCGCCAGCCGCTCCCGCCCGTAGCGCTGTCCGTCGAGCCGCGGAGTTAATGCGCCGGGGTGAGTAGTTGGCGAGGTTGCCGTTGCGCGTGCGCGAGCCGTTTGAGGTACGGGTCACGGGCGCGTCGTCTTCGCACCGCGAGAGGGGGTTCTCTTGCTGCCTCCGGATGGGACAGGAGCTTGGCAGATGGCGTGACCGCTGCACTCGCGCGCCTGCCACCGTCATTACTGCCGGCCCATTTTTGACCGCGTTTGACCGCTGCGCCAGGCTGGCGCTGCTGGGTCGCGGGCTGGGTCGCCTCGACTCGCGGTATCGGTTCCGCAATCGAGGAGGTGCGGTGGTGGAGCGAGTGGCACAGCGGCTCGCATGCAGCACCCGGCGCGCCAGTTGCACGACGCGTGGTCTTGAGCCGTCGCGCTGGCCTGTCAGGAGTCGGAGAGGCGCGTCCACTTGGCGCGGTTGCATGCCGCCTGCATGGCCGCCTGCCCCTTTCGCCCGCTGGTCTGGGCAAAAGTGGAGGGTTACTTGTAACCGCTGGGTGGTTGCGCGCGTCGTGCGCGACGGTTCGGCTTCTTCTGCTTGGAGCCGATCTGCATGACAGGCGGGCCCCAGCCCCCGCGCCGCAGGGGAGGACTTTGGAGGCGTGTTGGAGAAGACTCAGCCCGTGACGGTTGGGGGTGCAAGCAGGGGGAGTTGCCTTTAAAAGGAGGGCGACCCCCTTCGTAAGGTGACCATGTCTCCTTCCTCCCCTATGCATTGTGTCTCTCCATCTTCCGAGCCCCCGGATGGGGGGAACCGCCGTCTTTTCGCTCCATCGCTGGAGGAACGCAACTCCGTGGGAGTTGGTACCTTTCAGCCATCGTTCGGCTTCAAGGATTTTCATCACGCAGCCCGGCTGCACCCCTCCACCGGCGGTCACCCAAGAGGGTGACTTCCGGCTTGATGGTGGGGGAAAGCGAGCCGGGCTGCGGCCTCTGCCCCTCCCTCAGCCTCAAGGATTTTCATCACCAGGCCAAGAGGGAGGACGAGGCGAGTCAGGGAGCTGTCTCCGTGTGGGTCGGTTGCCCTCTTCTTCCCCGTGCGCCTGGGGGAGAACGGCATCCTCCAGCTTCGCGGAGACTTCCTCCAGCCATGTCGGAAATGGCGGGTCCCGAGGCGTCGACGGACGGAAGTGGCTTCTCTACCGATGAGATTGCCAACTCCGTCAGTAGCCCTGGGTCTCCGTCTCCCGGCCTGAATGGCTGGCTCTCGTCCTCGGGGGGTGAGAGTTTTTTCCGCTGCCCCGCAGGCCCGCCCCTATCGAGTGGGGTTGTTCGTACCTGCGGGGGGGGGGGGGGAACCGGAGTTCCGTTTGTAATGGCACCTCGAGTGCCGGGTTTTTTGTTCATTTCGGCTTTCGGGGCCTGAACATGTATGTAACTCCGGCACAGAGCCGTGTTTTTTCCTCATTTCTGAGCACTAAGACTCGCCTGTTGTTTGCCTGAACCGCTTTACCAAGCGTGAGTCGCCCCGTGTCAAGGTGACGAGTGAGGTATCCGTATCCCGGAGGCGTAGGAATCCCTCGGCTCGGTCGGACCTGTTGTCCGAGGCTCCTCTAGCTTAGTTAAAGAGACCCCTCGGCCGCTCTTCGACGAGCCGAGGCCAGGGGTAGCGGTATCAGCACGAGCAGAGGCGGAGTCGGCTCGGAAATGAAACCTGGTTGGCCAGAGCCTAGCCGGGTTGTCCGTTGGCAGGATCGACGCCGGAGTTGGTCAGCCGAGGCCTCGGACCGGGCTCGTGCCCTCGGAAGGTGGTCGGCCGAGGCCCCGGAGGTGGCCGGCCGAGCCATCCGCTCGGGCCGGGTTCTCGGAGAAGTCCCTGGCAGAGATTGCTCGAGCGTGGTGATGACGTCGTCCTTCGGAGCGGAGGCCCTCGGACCGCGTCGCCGTCCGAGGCTAGGTCGGGCCTTGCCGAAGGTGCTGTCGATGTCGAGGGTGTCATCGCCCTCTTCCAGCGTCAAGATCCGAGCCTGCAGGGTCAAATCGTCTTGTAGCGTGGGCCTTGTGCGGCCGTCGAGGCCAGAACACACACCCTTGCTGCGTTATAAAGCTGCGTCTCTTTTCCTCTTGTTTCGAGTATCTGGACTTTTTGTCGGTAGCAGGGATGTTAGTGCGAGCAAGAGTTGCTTCTCGCGGAAGGTGATGAGTGAGGTATCCGTATTCCGGAGGCGTGGGAATCCCTCGGCTCGGTCGGCCTTGCCGCTTACGCGTACTTTTACCCGTCCATGAGGCCCCTTCACCGACTCGGTCGAGAAGGCTCGAAGAATCGCTTCGACAGAAGAGCTTCCGTACGTAAAGACTTGTTCAATCCACGGAGTCACTTTATCCGAGCGCGAGTTACTTATCGCAGAAGGTGATGAGTGAGGTATCCGTATCCCGGAGGCGTAGGAATCCCTCGGCTCGGTCAGCCTTGGCTGCTTACGTGTACTCTGTCGTTTCCATGACCCACTTTTCGAAGTAGTCAAAAAGCACGAAAAGATGTTCTGATAAAAGAGATTTTCTGTTCGAGGAAAATTTTGACGCAGAGGGGGGTTTCCCCCCTTTTAGCCCCCGAGGGAGGGTCGGGCTTTGCCGAAGCGAGGCCGACCCTTCCTTGTTGACTAAACTTTGCGTGGGTGCGAGGTATATGAACAATTTGGAAACATCTCAAGGGTAGAAGCGACGTAGCTGTTGGATGTTCCAAGCGTTGCCGTAGACCTCGCCCTGACTGTTGGCCAGCTTGTACGTTCCGGGCTTCAGGACTTTGGCGATGATGAACGGCCCCTCCCAGGGGGGCGTGAGCTTGTGCCTCCCTCGGGCGTCCTGCCGCAGCCGAAGCACCAGATCGCCCACCTGGAGATCTCGGGGTCGGACCCCTCGGGCGTGGTAGCGTCGCAGGGACTGTTGGTACCGCGCCGAGTGTAGTAAGGCCTTGTCCCGAGCCTCGTCCAGCTGGTCCAGTGAGTCTTCTCGGCTAGCTTGGTTGCTTTCTTCGTTGTAGGCCCTCGTCCTCGGGGAGCCGTATTCCAGGTCGGTGGGCAGGATGGCCTCGGCCCCGTAGACCAGGAAGAACGGCGTGAAACCCGTGGCTCGGCTTGGCGTCGTCCTCAGGCTCCAGACCACCGAGGGGAGTTCCTTCATCCACCGCTTGCCGAACTTGTTGAGGTTGTTGTAGATCCGAGGCTTGAGCCCTTGTAGGATCATGCCATTGGCGCGCTCTACTTGCCCATTCGACATGGGATGAGCTACGGCGGCCCAGTCCACCCGGATGCTGTGATCGTCGCAAAAATCCAAGAATTTTTTGCCGGTGAACTGGGTGCCGTTGTCGGTGATAATGGAGTTCGGGATCCCGAAGCGATGGATGATGTTGGTGAAGAACGCCACCGCCTGCTCGGACCTGATGCTGTTCAGGGGTCGGACCTCGATCCACTTGGAGAATTTGTCGATGGCGACCAGCAGGTGCGTGTAGCCCCCGGGCGCCTTCTGCAGAGGGCCGACGAGGTCCAGACCCCACACAGCGAAGGGCCAGGTGATGGGTATCGTTTGCAGAGCCTGAGCGGGCAGGTGGGTCTGCTTCGCATAGAATTGGCACCCTTCGCAGGCGCGGACAATTCTAGTGGCTTCAGCCACCGCCGTCGGCCAGTAGAAGCCTTGGCGGAAAGCGTTCCCGACGAGGGTTCGAGGTGCTGCGTGATGGCCGCAAGCCCCCGAGTGTATTTCCCACAGGAGTTCCTGACCTTCGGCGATGGAGATGCATCGCTGGAGGATGCCCGAGGGGCTACGGTGGTAGAGCTCCTTCTCATCGCCCAGCAAGACGAACGATTTGGCGCGTCGCGCTACCCGCCGAGCCTCGGCTCGGTCGAGGGGCAGTTCTCCTTGGCGGAGATATTGCAGGTACGGGGTTTGCCAATCTTGATCTGGCCTGACCCCGCTCTGCTTCTCCTCGATGCGCAGTGCTTCGCCCTCGGGCTCCGAGGGTTCCTCGGGTTGAGCCGAGGATGGCTCGGGCTGGGCCGAGGTCACCTCGGACGAGGCCGAGGGTGCCTCGGGCTCGGGCGCGTCGCCTATCTTGACGGAGGGTTGGTGCAGATGCCGGGAGAAGACGTCCGGGGGAACCGTCGTTCGCCCCGAGGCTATCTTCGCCAGCTCGTCCGCAGTCTCGTTGTAGCGCCGGGCGATGTGGTTAAGTTCGAGCCCGTAGAACTTGTCTTCCAGGCGTCGAACCTCCTCACAGTAGGCCTCCATCTTCGGGTCGCGGCAGTGGGAGTTCTTCATGACTTGGTCGATGACGAGCTGCGAGTCGCCGCGTGCATCGAGGCGTCGGACCCCTAGCTCGATGGCGATTCGCAATCCGTTGATCAGAGCCTCGTACTCAGCCACATTGTTGGACGCCGGGAAATGGAGGCGGAGCACGTAGCGCAGGTGTTTCCTGAGGGGCGAGACGAAGAGCAGGCCCGCGCCGGCTCCCGTCTTCATCAGCGACCCGTCGAAAAACATGGTCCAGAGCTCTGGTTGGATCGGAGCCGTTGGCAACTGGGTATCGACCCATTCGGCTACGAAATCCGCCAGTACCTGGGACTTGATGGCCTTCCGAGGGGCGAACGAGATTGCCTCGCCCATGATTTCCACCGCCCACTTCGCGATCCGCCCCGAGGCTTCTCGGCACTGGATGATCTCCCCCAGGGGGAAGGATGACACCACAGTCACCGGATGGGACTCGAAGTAATGTCGCAGCTTTCGCCTCGTCAGGATCACTGCATATAGCAGCTTCTGGACTTGTGGGTAGCGGATCTTGGTCTCGGACAGCACTTCGCTGACGAAGTAAACTGGCCTCTGAATGGGCAAAGCATGCCCCTCTTCCTGCCTTTCGACCACGATCGTGGCGCTGACCACCTGAGTGGTTGCGGCGACGTAGACCAGGAGGGCTTCTCCATCAGCTGGGGGTACCAAGATGGGCGCCTGAGTGAGGAGCGCCTGTCACACCCGGATTTTAGGGGTCCAAAACCCGGGCGCGAACATAATCACCAGGTGTGCTGGGACCAAGTCTCACACATATGATGAATCATGGCACAGGATCGAATGTCACATCTTTATATATAACAGGAGTTCTATACAAAATAAATAATTACATTATAAGGAGACAACGGTCCAGCAACCCAAAGTTGACTGGGAGACGACGGCCTAGACCTCTCACGAACACATTGCAGCATCCTCCAAGTGCCTCATCCTGTAGTACCTGTTCTTGACCTGTGGGGGGTGTGAGACAGCAAGAGTGAGCTCACATATGTTCATCGCTCAGCAAGTTGTGGGGAATAATGTGCATGAACTCGCCAAAGGTGGGAGCTCACGTGAAGTGTAAGGCTTACCAAAGAGGATGGTTAGAGCTGAGCATTGCTTTTAAAGTTGGTCAAAATTTTATTAGCAGTTACTAAGTATAAGTAAATACCAACCCAATTAAGTAGTAGAACAAAAGTAACAACATCACCTGCGATGCAATGCATATGACAAATTGAATTTAGTTCCATAAATTAATCATGTGAGGGTCCGAGCTGCTCATGACCGTGAGCACGACTAGTATACCAGTTTTACACTCTGTAGAGGTTGCGCATCTTTACCCACAAGTCATGTTACCCATCTGCCAAGGGATCGCGACTTCCCATACACCTCTACCGAGGAGGCGAGGCAGGGTAACACTACGAGGCCTTTACAAAGTTCCACTAGCTTCAGAAAACCCGCTACAGTTTATAGGAAGCTCCAATGCAGGAATCCCTTGCAGGACCGCCATCGCAGCAAAATCCTCCCGAGGGCCTCCCTACACTGACCACTCCCCTACTGCCCTTGCCCCTTTCGGGTAAGGTAGTCTTCCACTAGCTTTCCTAATTAATCAGCCAAGGGGTCCCATTCCTCCCTTGTGGTAGCACTGTTTTCCCGGGTGGTCGCTCCATGTTCCAATTAACATAATGATCTTATCATGAACAGTAATAATAAACATATAATAAAAGTGTGATCATGAATAATGTACCTTCATACCCAAAACCACATAAAGCACTAGCAAGTACTACCCAAAAAGTTCAGTGGTAAACAAGGTATAAAGATAGACAAACTAGGCTAACCTATTGGGTCCCATCAAAATTAACCTATGCAGATCATTATGATTAATTAGAACATGAGTGGGTAAAAAGAAGTGATCAAGGGCACAACTTGCCTGGGACTTGAGATTCCAGGTACCAGGATGATCTTCAGGTGACTCGTGTCCTCCCCGCTATTCGTAGCAATACAAACAAACATGGTATATGCAAAATTAACATTACACCAAACATATATGCAAAATACATATTAATAATCTACATGTTGAAATATGATCACAGGAACAAGAATTATTAATTTTGGAGTTATAGATTTTAAGTTATGGATTTCTAAAGATTCTATGTGCTTTGTACAAGATTAATTAGGATAACAATTTTAATGCTGCTTTCATGTCAAAACAGTGACACAAAATGATAAACAATAATATTACAAAATTATAGGAATTGAAATGGATTAATTTGGACTTAGTATGCATTTTCTATGAATTAAACAAATTCTAGACATTATTTATACATTGAAAATCAATTTGAAATTTAAATTCTCGGGTTAAAACTATTCTGGACGGGGCCTCATTTTCTGGAAAACGCAGGGGCCATTACAGAAGAATTCCTGAGACTCAGAACCTAGCTAAGTGGACGGCGGGTTCATTTACAAAAAGAACAGGGGCTCTTTACAAAGATTGCCACAGCGAAGGGGTATTCTCAGATCTCGGCCGTTGGATCTGTTTTCAAGGGACATGATTAGATCAGTGTATTATGCGAACCGGTATTCAATCCGGGCCGCAGGATTCGCGATCAACGACCCATATTTCAAGTAATCGTGACTGCCCTAGGGCCATCCGATCAAAATCAAACGGATCCGATTCTATGCACGAAGCGTTACTCTCTCTTCTAATCTCGAACGTCCGCTCCACGATCAACGGTTCTAAGCTTTCTTCCCCACCAACCCCGAGCAGTGTCACCCATTGGTCCCCTCCTTCCGCCCAGACGACCAGTAGCTCCGTGGGGACCCGGCGAAGCTCCCCGCCCTGGCACAATGGAGTTGGCCCTGCGCTAACATGCAATTGACCACGGCGGCGGAAACTCTCCCTTCCTCACATTCTCTGCTCGATCTAGATGGGGGGTTCTCGGCTTCGAAGGATGGAAGCAAGGTAGGGTCGGTGGGAGCATTTTTATACTCCCCCAAGGGTCCGAAGCCACCCGAGGAGTCCGGCGAGGTCGCACCGGCCACCCGCGATACTCCCAGGAAACACGGCGATTTCTGTTACAGGGGAGGAGACGAAGCTGGCCGCGTGGACCCACATGACAGCCAGCCAGCAGCAGGCTACGCACGCAGTGGGAGGCCGGTCGGCGGGCCCGGCAGTCAGTGTAACAACGTAGAGGTGGGCCGCGTGGGATAGGAGTGGAAGTGGGCTGGCGTGAAAGGGAGTTGGGCCGGCCAGGTTGTTTTTGAGCCCAGGCACAGGTTTCCTTCTCCTTTTTCCTTTTTTTAATTTAAATTTCTATTTGTTTTAACTATTTTAAATTTAAATGAGTCACTAATTCAAACCTGTTTTGAATTTCAAAATCCAGTTTATATTAAACAACCAAAATAATCCCAGAATGATGCAAAGATTTATTTTATTTATTTAGATAAGATGCTTCACATCCACTTATTCCAAAGAAGTTATTTGAATGTATATCTTACCCTTTTAATTTAGGAAGAATTTAATATGAATTCTAAAAGTGACTTTAACTCAAAAGAGAATAGTTTATATATTTCTTGAAGAGGATAATAAATTGTAATTCTTTTTTTTATATATGTATATTAACTCTCACTGCTTTAAATTTTTCTATTTATTTTAGAAAGGGTGAATTCCAAAGTATAATTATCCATTAGTGATATTCTACTTTGATTTCTTCTACTAATCCCCAAAACAAGATTTCGGGTGTTACAGCGCCTTCAGGTTCCCGAGGGCTTCCTCGGCCTCGGGAGTCCAAGTGAAGCACTCGGCCTTCCTTAAGAGACGGTACAGGGGCAGGCCTCTTTCGCCGAGGCGCGAGATGAAACGGCTCAAGGCCGCGAGGCATCCCATGACCCTCTGTACGCCTTTTAAGTCCTTGATGGGCCCCATGTTTGTGATCGCTGCGATCTTCTCCGGGTTGGCTTCGATGCCCCGCTCGGAGACGATGAATCCCAAGAGCATGCCTCGGGGCACCCCGAAGACGCACTTCTCGGGATTGAGCTTGACGCCCTTCGCCTTGAGACACCGGAATGTCAGTTCGAGGTCGGAGAGAAGGTCGGAGGCTTTCCTCGTCTTGACTACGATGTCATCGACGTAGGCCTCGACCGTGCGACCGATGTGTTCGCCGAACACATGGTTCATGCACCGCTGGTACATTGCACCCGCGTTCCTCAAACCGAACGACATTGTGACATAACAGTACATGCCGAAGGGCGTGATGAAAGAAGTCGCGAGCTGGTCGGACTCTTTCATCTTGATCTGATGATACCCTGAGTAGGCATCGAGGAAAGACAGGGTTTCGCACCCTGCAGTGGAGTCCACGATTTGATCGATGCGAGGTAGAGGGTAGGGGACTTTCGGACATGCTTTGTTGAGACCAGTGTAGTCTACACACATCCGCCATTTCCCCCCTTTTTTCCTCACAAGTACAGGGTTGGCAAGCCACTCAGGGTGGAATACCTCTTTAATGAACCCTGCTGCCATCAGCTTGTGGATCTCCTCGCCTATCACCCTGCGCCTTTCCTCGTCGAATCGGCGCAGAGGCTGTCTGACCGGTCGGGCCCCGGCCCGAATATCCAGCGAGTGCTCGGCGACTTCCCTCGGTATGCCGGGCATGTCCGAGGGACTCCACGCAAAGACGTCGGCGTTCGCGCGGAGAAAGTCGACGAGCACTGCTTCCTATTTGGGGTCGAGCCCGGAACCGATCCGGATCTGCTTGGAGGTGTCACCACTGGGGTCGAGAGGGACGGCCTTAACCGTCTCTGCTGGCTCGAAGTTGCCGGCATGCCGCTTCACGTCCGGCACCTCTCGGGAGAGGCTTTCCAGGTCGGCAATGAGGGCCTCGGACTCGGCGAGGGCCTCGGCGTACTCCACGCACTCCACATCGCATTCGAATGCGTGCTTGTACGTGGGGCCGACGGTGATGACCCCGTTGGGGCCCGGCATCTTGAGCTTCAGGTAGGTGTAGTTGGGGATGGCCATGAACTTCGCGTAGCATGGCCTTCCCAACACTGCGTGGTAGGTTCCTCGGAACCCGACCACCTCGAACGTCAAAGTCTCCCTTCGGAAGTTGGAGGGTGTTCCGAAGCAGACAGGAAGGTCGATCCGCCCGAGGGGCTGGACGCGCTTCCCAGGGATGATCCCATGGAAGGGCGCAGCGCCTGCTCGGACGGATGACAGACCGACGCGCAGGAGCCTGAGGGTCTCGACGTAGATGATGTTGAGGCAGCTGCCCCCATCCATCAAGACCTTGGTGAGCCTGACGTCGCCGATGACGGGGTCGACGACGAGCGGGTACTTCCCTGGGCTCGGCACGTGGTCGGGGTGGTCATCCCGGTCGAAGGTGATGGGCTTGTCGGACCAGTCTAGGTAGACTGGCGCCGCCACCTTCACCGAGCAGACCTCCCGACGCTCCTGTTTACGATGCCGAGCCGAGGCGTTTGCCGCATGCCCTCCGTAGATCATGAAGCAGTCGCGGACCTCGGGGAATTCTCCTGCTTGGCGTTCCTCCCTTTTGTCGTCGTCGTGAGCCCTGCCACCCTCTGCGGGTAGCCCGGCCCTGTGGAAGTGGCGCCGAAGCATGACGCACTCTTCTAGGGTGTGCTTGACGGGCCCCTGATGGTAGGGGCACGTCTCCTTGAGTGCCTTGTCGAGGAGGTTAGCACCTCCAGGGGGCTTCCGAGGGTTCTTGTGCTCGGCGGCGGCGACAAGGTCTGCATCGGGAACGTCGCGTTTCGCTTGCGACTTCCTCCTGCCTTTCTTCTTGGCGCCGCGCGGAGTAGACGCCTCGGGAGCATCTTTCGACGGGCGGCCCTGGGGCTGCTTGTCCTTTCGGAAGATGGCCTCCACCGCCTCCTGGCCGGAGGCGAACTTGGTGGCGATGTCCATCAGCTCGCTCGCCCTGGTGGGGGTCTTGCGGCCCAACTTGCTCACCAGGTCCCGGCAGGTGGTGCCGGCGAGGAGCGCGCCAATGACATCGGAGTCGGTGACGTTGGGCAGCTCGGTGCGCTGCTTTGAGAACCGCCGGATGTAGTCCCGGAGAGACTCTCCCGGCAGTTGCCGACAGCTTCGGAGGTCCCAGGAATTCCCGGGGCGCACGTACGTGCCCTGGAAGTTGCCGGCGAAAGCTTGGACCAGATCCTCCCAGTTGGAAATCTGCCCCGGAGGCAGGTGCTCCAACCAGGCACGAGCAGTGTCGGAGAGGAACAGGGGGAGGTTTCGGATGATGAGGTTGTCATCGTCCGTCCCACCCAGTTGACAGGCCAGGCGGTAGTCCGCGAGCCACAATTCCGGTCTTGTTTCCCCCGAGTACTTCGTGATAGTAGTCGGGGGTCGGAATCGGGGCGGAAACGGCGCCCGCCGAATGGCTCGGCTGAAGACCTGCGGACCGGGTGGTTCGGGCGAGGGACTCCGATCCTCCCCGCTGTCGTAGCGTCCCCCACGCCTGGGGTGATAGCCTCGGCGCACCCTTTCGTCGAGGCATGCCCGACGGTCGCGATGAGGGTGCTCGTCGCCGAGGCGGCCCGGGGCCGCAGGCGCGGTGTTGCGCGTGCGCCCGGTGTAGACCGAGGCTTCCCGCGTGAGTCGGGAAGTCGCGGCACGAGGTTCCGAGGGGTATCCCTGCCTTCGGGAGGCAGAGCTCTCGGCCCGCCGGGCCGCAGCGCCTTCCAGGAGATGCTTGAGTTCTCCCTGGATTCGCCGACCCTCGGTGGTTGATGACTCCGGCATCGCGCGGAGGAGCATCGCTGCGGCGGCCAGGTCCTGACCGGTTCCGCCGGATGCGGGTGGCGATCTGTCCCTGGCATCGTTGGCGATGCGGTGCTGGAGACCTTGGGGCAGGTGACGTATTCCTCCGGCCGGGGGCTGGCTCGCCCATACCTGCCCGATGTTCTGGCGGATTGCCTCGAGTGCTCCTGCTCCCTCATCGAGCCCGGCCTGCGCCCCGCGGACTTGCTCGAGCTGTGGGTCGTAACCCCCCGCCAGAACGGGGACCACAGCTAGCTCCCGCGGGATGTCGGCGCGAGGCACTGGCCTAGGGGGATCACCATCCTCCGGCATGCCGAGACAGCCGCCTCCGGAGGGATCCCCTAGCTCGATGTGGAAACATTCGCGGCTCGGGCCGCAGTCCTTGTCGTCAAGGCTGCGGCTGCCGTCGGAACAGTCGGAGAGGCAGTAGTCACATGCGGTCATGAAGTCCCGCATGGCACTGGGGTTGCCAGATCCGGAGAAATCCCAGCAGATGCTGGGGTCGTCATCTTCCTCGGACCCAGAGGGTCCGTAGGTCGAGACACCCGTCAATCGGTCCCAAGGCGACCGCACACGAAACCCCAGAGAGGTTGCACTCGCCTCAACGTGAGCGCCCGCCAAAGCGAGGTCGCCAGGCGGGTTGAGGCCGAGTCGAAATGACGAAAGATGGGTAGCAGTTGGTACCTTTTTGTCGACGAGGAGCGATGAAGTCACGTCGGGGGCTGATCGCGCCGTCGTCGTGGGTACGAGGGCGACGTCCTGCAGGCCCTTCGTGAGCGCGCCGGCGTCGTCCACCTGCCCGGGGTCGACGTGTTGCGGGGGGATGCTGCTCGCCTTTGCCTCGAACGCGAGGGCGACGCTTGGCGTGTCCTCCGTTGGGGCGCCGGGGATGTCGATTTGCTCGACAGCCGTCGGAGCGCGGCCTCCCGCTCGGCCCTGGTTGCCCCGCCTCCTCCTCCTCCGATGGCGAGGGAGAGGATGGGGCGAGTTCGAAAGTTGTCCTTCCCCCACGCGGGAAAGACGTCGTCGATTCCGCCGCCGGCGGGCGGGCTGTCGACCACCATTGTCGCCGTCGCGCGGCGGTGGAAGGAGTATCATGTCGTAGTTGCCGTCGAGGGACATGAACTCGAGACTCCCGAAACGGAGCACCGATCCGGGTTGAAGAGGTCGTTGGAGACTGCCCATCTGGAGCTTGACGGGAAACTGCTCGTCAACACGCAGCGTGCCCCTACCTGGCGCGCCAACTGTCGGCGTTCCGAGACCGGGGGGTCCCCGAGCCGACGAGTGAGTGTGCCGCGTGCCCCAGCCCAGATGGGTCGAGCGCGTGGGCGAGCGCGAAGGGGGGAGAGAGAGAGAGAGAGCGAGAGCGAGGCGGCCGGAGCCGGGTCGTGAGGGAGTCGGAGAATTCCCGCGGCCTTCGTGTTCGTCCCGCGCCCAGGTCGGGTGCGCTTGCAGTAGGGGGTTACAAGCGTCCGCGCGAGGTGAGGGGAGCGAGCGGCCCCGAGAGAGCGCCTGCCCCTGCCCTTCGTCCCCGCGAGGCCAACCTTCTCTAAGAAGGCCCTGGTCCTTCCTTTTATAGGCGTAAGGAGAGGATCCAGGTGTACAAAATGGGGGTGTAGCAAGGTGCTACGTGTCTAGCGAGGGAGTGCTAGTGCCCTGAGTACATGCCAAGGTGGCAGCCGGAGAGATCTTGGCACCCTGTTGGTGTGGCGTCGTGGCTGTTGGAGGAGTAACGGAGCCGGACGGAGGGACAGCTGTCGGAGTGGCTGGGCCCTTGCTGACGTCCTCCTGCTTTCGTAAGGGAGCTGGGAGCCGCCGTCGTCATGGTCTAGCGGGGCGCCATCATTGCCTATCTGGCGTAGCTGGCCAGATGGGACGCCGGTCTTGTTCTTTGCGACCCAAGTCGGCTCAGGGCAGGGTGATGATGACGCTTCCTGTTGACGTGGCGGTCTTGTGTCCTAGGTCGGGCGTCGTGGAGGCTCCTCCGAAGTCGAGGTCGAGTCCGTCCTGCATGACAGAGGCCGAGCCCGAACCCCTGGGTCGGGCGAGGCGGAGGTCGTTCGGCAGAGGCCGAGGCGGAGTCCGAGCCCTGGGTCGGGCGAGGCGGAGTTCGTCGTCTTCAGGGGCCTTAGCCCGAGTCCGAGCCCTGGGTCGGGCGGAGCGGAGTTCGTCGTCTTCCGGGGCCTTAGCCCGAGTCCGAGCCCTGGGTCGGGCGGAGCAGAGTTCACCGTCTTCCGGGGCCTTAGCCCGAGTCCGAGCCCTGGGTCGGGCGGAGCGGAGTTCGCCATCTTCCGGGGCCTTAGCCCGAGTCCGAGCCCTGGGTCGGGCGGAGCGGAGTTCGCCGTCTTCCGGGGCCTTAGCCCGAGTCCGAGCCCTGGGTCGGGCGGAGCGGAGTTCGCCGTCTTCCGGGGCCTTAGCCCGAGTCCGAGCCCTGGGTCGGGCGGAGCCTCCTATGGCACCTCTGGCGAGGTCTGGTCGCCCGTCGGTCTTACCTTTTGCGTTAAATGCCCCGGTGACTTGGTCGGTTGGCGCGGTGATTTAGTCAGGGTTACTTCTTATCGAAGGCGGGGCCTCGGGCGAGCCGGTGATGCGTCTGCCGTGAAAGAGGAGGCCTCAGGCGAGACGGAGTCATCTTAGGGTCGGCTGCCCTCGCCCGAGGCTAGGCTCAGGCGTGGCGTGATCGAGTCGCTCGTATGGACTGATCCCTGACTTAATCAAACCCATCAGGCCTCTGCAGCTTTATGCTGATGGGGGTTACCAGCTGAGAATTAGGCGTCTTGAGGGTACCCCTAATTATGGTCCCCGACAAAACTAGAGTAATCTATTTCTTCATCACTAGATTCATCATCACTAGAAGAATCATAAGTATTAGCATTACGAGTGATTACCTTCTTTTCCCTTGCCATGAGGCAAGTGTGATGCTCGTTGGGGAAGAGAGCCGATTTGTTGAAGGCAGTGGCAGCGAGTCCTTCGTCGTCGGAGTCGGACGAAGAGCAATCCGAATCCCACTCCTTTCCAAGGTGTGCTTCGCCTTTGGCCTTCTTGTAAACCTTTTTGTTCTCTCTCTTCCCATTTTTCCCTTGCTCCTGGTCACTATCATTTTCGGGACAGTTAGCAATAAAATGACCAACCTTACCACATTTGAAGCATGAGCGCTTCCCCTTTGTCTTGGTCTTGCTTGGCTGCCCCTTGCGACCATTTAGCGCCGTCTTGAATCTCTTGATGATGAGAGCCATCTCTTCATCATTGAGCCTGGCCGCCTCAACTTGCGCCACCTTGCTAGGTAGCGACTCCTTGCTCCTCGTTGCCTTTAGAGCAATGGGTTGAGGCTCGTGGAGTGGACCGTTCAACGCGTCGTCGACATATCTTGCCTCCTTGATCATCATCCGCCCGCTTACAAATTTTCCAAGTACCTCCTCGGGCATCATCATCGTGTACCTGGGATTCTCACGAATATTGTTCACGAGATGAGGATCAAGAACGGTAAAGGACCTTAGCATTAGGCGGACGACATCGTGGTCCGTCCATCGCGTGCTTCCGTAGCTCCTTATTTTGTTGATAAGGGTCTTGAGCCGGTTGTACGTTTGGGTTGGCTCCTCTCCCCTTATCATGGCGAATCATCCAAGCTCGCCCTCCACCAACTCCATTTTGGTGAGCATGGTGATGTCATTCCCCTCGTGAGAGATCTTGCGGGTGTCCCATATTTGCTTGGCATTGTCCAAGCCGCTCACCTTGTTGTACTCTTCCCTGCACAAGGACGCTAAGAGAACTGTAGTAGCTTGTGCATTTCTATGGATTTGTTCATTTATGAGCATAGAGTTATCCGAGCTATCAAACTTCATTCCATTCTCTACAATCTCCCAAATGCTTGGATGGAGAGAGAATAAGTGACTACGCATTTTGTGACTCCAAAATCCGTAGTCCTCCCCATCGAAGTGTGGAGGTTTGCCAAGAGAAATGGAAAGCAAATGCGAATTCGAACTATGTTGAATACGAGAATAATCAAATGAAAAGTTCGAATTGACCGTCTTTTTGTAGTCGTTGTCGTCGTCCTTTTGGGAAGAAGTAGACTCATCACTATCGTCGTAGTAGATGATCTCCTTGATGCGCCTTGTCTTCTTCTTCTTCCCTTCCTTCCGTCTATGACCCGAGCCGGAGTCGGTAGGCTTGTCGTCCTTCGGCTCGTTGACGAAGGATTCCTTCTCTTTGTCGTTGATCACGATACCCTTCCCCTTAGGATCCATCTCTTCGGGCGGTTAGTCCCTTTGCGAAGAGAACGGCTCCGATACCAATTGAGAGCACCTAGAGGGGGGGGGTGAATAGGTGATCCTGTGAAAACTTAAACTTATAGCCACAAAAACTTGTTAAGCGTTAGCACAATAATCGCCAAGTGGCTAGAGAGGAGTCTCAACAAAACACAATACCACAAGAGATCAAACACAGAGATGACACAGTGGTTTATCCCGTGGTTCGGCCAAGACCAACGCTTGCCTACTCCACGTTGTGGCGTCCCAACGGACGAGGGTTGCAATCAACCCCTCTCAAGCGGTCCAAAGACCAACTTGAATACCACGGTGTTTTGCTTTGCCTTTCAATATCCCGTTTGCAAGGAATCTCCACAAATTGGAGTCTCTTGCCCTTACAAGTATATGATCACAAAGAAGCACAGAGTAAGGGAGGGAAGCAACACACACAAATCCACAGCGAAATGCGCACACACACGGCCAAGAATCGAGCTCGAATGACTATCTCAGAGTTCTCACTAGAACAGAGCTCGAATCACTTAGAACCACAAACGAATGCGCAAAGAATGAGTGTGGATGATCAAGAATGCTCTAAGGTTGCTTAGTGTTCTCCTCCATGCGCCTAGGGGTCCCTTTTATAGCCCCAAGGCAGCTAGGAGCCGTTGAGAGCAAATCTGGAAGGCTATCCTTGCCTTCTGTCGTCGGGTGCACCGGACAGTCCGGTGTACACCGGACACTGTCCGGTGCCCGATTTCTTTCCTTAAACAGCGCTGCCGACCGTTGCCAACGGTTGCAGATCTGGGAGCTGTTGGCGCACCGGACATGTCCGGTGCACACCGGACAGTCCGGTGCCCCCTTCCGACCGTTGGCTCGGCCACGTGTCCCGCGCAGATTGCGCGGCCGACCGTTGGCCCGGTCGACCGTTGGCTCACCGGACAGTCCGGTGCACACCGGACAGTCCGGTGAATTTTAGCCGTACGCCGTCGGCGAATTCCCGAGAGCGGCTACTTCGCGCCGAGTCAGCCTGGCGCACCGGACACTGTCTGGTGCACACCGGACAGTCCGGTGTGCCAGACCGAGCTGAGTCTTGGCTGTACACAGCCAAGTCTTTTGCACCTTTCTTCTTTTCTTCTTCTTTCTGTTTCTAACACTTAGACAAGTATATTAGTACACAAAACCAATGTACTAAGGCTTAGAAACATACCTTTACTTCATGATTTGCACTTTGTTCATCCATGGACATAAATTCACATTTAGGCACTTTGTGTTGGCACTCAATCACCAAAATACTTAGAAATGGCCCAAGGGCACATTTCCCTTTCAGAACTTTCTTAGGGTCGGCTTGAAATCTTGCACACATGCATACAGAAAGCATAATGTCCGGTTGAGATGCACATAAGTAAAGTAAAGATCCTATCATCGACCAGTATACCTTTTGATCTACGGATTTACCTCCCGTGTCGAGGTCGAGATGCCATTGGTTCCCATGGGTGTCTTGATGGGCTTGGCATCCTTCATTCTAAACTTGGTGAGAATATCTTGAATATACTTCGTTTGGCTGATGAAGGTGCCCTCTTGGAGTTGCTTGACTTGAAATCCTAGAAAATACTTCAACTCCCCCATCATAGACATCTCGAATTTTTGAATCATGATCCTACTAAACTCTTCACAAATAGATTTGTTAGTAGACCCAAATATGATATCATCAACATAAATTTGGCATACAAACAAATCATTTTCAATGGTTTTAGTGAATAGAGTAGGATCGGCTTTACTGACTTTGAAGCCATTAGTGATAAGAAAATCTCTTAGGCATTCATACCATGCTCTTGGGGCTTGCTTAAGCTCATAAAGCGCCTTAGAGAGTTTATAGACATGGTTAGGGTACTCACTATCTTCAAAGCCGGGAGGTTGCTCAACATAGGCCTCTTCCTTGATTGATCCATTGAGGAAGGCACTCTTCACGTCCATTTGATAAAGCTTAAAGCCATGGTAAGTAGCATAGGCAAGTAATATATGAATTGACTCAAGCCTAGCTACGGGTGCATAGGTTTCACCAAAATCAAAACCTTCGACTTGTGAATACCCTTTGGCCATAAGTCGTGCCTTGTTCCTTGTCACCACACCATGCTCATCTTGTTTGTTGCGGAAGACCCACTTGGTTCCTACAACATTTTGGTTAGGACGTGGAACTAAATGCCATACCTTATTCCTCGTGAAGTTGTTGAGCTCCTCTTGCATCGCCAACACCCAATCCGAATCTTGAAGTGCTTCCTCTACCCTGTGTGGCTCAATAGAGGAAACAAAAGAGTAATGTTCACAAAAAATGAGCAACACGAGATCGAGTGGTTACCCCCTTTTGAATATCGCCGAGGATGGTGTTCACGGGGTGATCTCGTTGGATTGCTTGGTGGACTCTTGGGTGTGGCGGCCTTGGATCTTGTTCATCCTCCTTGTCTTGATCATTTGTATCTCCCCCTTGTTCATTATCGTCCTCTTGAGGTGGCTCATCTTCTTGATCTTCTCCTTCATCATCTTGAGCCTCATCCTCATCTTGAGTTGGTGGAGACGCTTGCATGGAGGAAGATGGTTGATCTTGTGCTTGTGGAGGCTCTTCGGATTCCTTAGGACACACATCCCCAATGGACATGTTCCTTAGCGCGATGCACGGAGCCTCTTCATCATCTAGTTCATCAAGATCAACTTGCTCTACTTAAGAGCCGTTAGTCTCATCAAACACAATGTCACAAGAAACTTCAACTAGTCCAGTGGACAGACTCTATATGCCCTTGTGTTTGAGTCATAACTAAGTAAAAAGCCTTCTACAGCCTTAGGAGCAAATTTAGATTTTCTACCTCTTTTAACAAGAATAAAGCATTTGCTACCAAAGACTCTAAAATATGAAACATTGGGCTTTTTACCGGTGAGGAGTTCATATGATGTCTTCTTGAGGATTCAGTGTAGATATAACCGGTTGATGGCGTAGCAAACGGTGTTAACCGCCTCGACCCAAAACCGATCCGAAGTCTTGTACTCATCAAGCATGGTCCTTGCCATGTCCAATATAGTTCTATTCTTCCTCTCTACTACACCATTTTGTTATGGCGTGTAGGGAGAAGAGAACTCATGCTTGATGCCCTCCTCCTCAAGGAAGCCTTCAATTTGAGAGTTCTTGAACTCCATCCCATTGTCGCCTCTTATTTTCTTGATCCTCAAGCCGAACTCATTTTGAGCCCGTCTCAAGAATCCTTTCAAGGTCTCTTGGGTTTGAGATTTATCCTGTAAAAAGAATACCCAAGTGAAGCGAGAATAATCATCCACAATAACTAGACAGTACTTACTCCCGCCGATGCTTATGTAAGCAATCGGGCCGAATAGGTCCATGTGGAGGAGCTCAAGTGGCCTATCAGTCGTCATGATGTTCTTGTGTGGATGATGAACACCAACTTGCTTCCCTGCTTGACATGCGCTACAAATCCTGTCTTTCTCAAAGTGAACATTGGTTAGTCCCAAAATGTGCTCTGCTCTCCCTTTAGAAGCTTGTGAAGATTCTTTATCCCAACATGGGCTAGTCGGCGATGCTAGAGCCAATCCATGTTAGTCTTAGCAATTAAGCAAGTATCGAGTTCAGCTCTATTGAAATCAACTAAGTATAGCTGACCCTCTAATACTCCCTTAAAAGCTACTGAATCATCACTTCTTCTAAAGATAGTAACACCCATATTCGTAAAAAGACAGTTGTAACCCATTTTGCATAATTGAGAAACAGAAAGCAAGTTGTAATCTAAAGAATCTACAAGAAAAACATTGGAAATAGAATGGTCAGGTGATATATCAATTTTACCAAGTCCTTTGACCAAACCTTGATTTCCATCTCCGAATGTGATAGCTCTTTGGGGATCTTGGTTTTTCTCATAGGAGGAGAACATTCTTTTCTCCCCAGTCATGTGGTTTGTGCACCCGCTGTCGATGATCCAACTTGAGCCCCCGGATGCATAAACCTACAAAACAAATTTAGGCCTTGTTCTTAGGTACCCAAACAGTCTTGGGTCCTTTTACATTAGAAACAAGCACCTTGGGTACCCAAACACAAGTCTTTGACCCCTTGTGTTTGCCCCCAACATATTTGGCAACTACTTTGCCTGATTTGTTAGTTAGCACATAAGAAGCATCAAAAGTTTTGAATGAAACATTATGATCATTTGATGCAGTAGGAGATTTCTTCTTAGGCATTTTAACATGTGTAGAACGCCTAGAGCTAGAAGCCTCATTCTTATAAATAAAAGCATGGTGAGAAACAGAACGAGTCTTCTTTGCATGAATTCTCCTAATCTTATCCTCAGGATAACCAGTGGGATATAAAATATAGCCTTCGTTATCCTGAGGCATGGGAATAGGGGTGTAAACGGATATCCGAACTGTTAGGACACATTTAATATTTTAAAATAGATATGTATGAAATTTGATGCTAATCTCTTCTTATGTTATGAAGCACATTATTATAAATAAGAATAAAATTTTGTATAAATTATTCCATACATTATTTGCTCCATACAACAAAAAAGGTGAAACAAAATTCGTATCCATATTCGATTTGTATCTGTCGGCGTTTCGAAACCCGGGGGGTCCCTGGACCGACGAGTGAATTGTCGCCGCGTGCCCCAGCCCAGATGGGTCGGCGCGAGGCAGAACGCGAAGGGGGGAGAAAGCAGCCGGAGGGAGACAGGCGTGGGAGGTGGAACCCGCGGCCTTCGTGTTAGCCCCGCGCCTAGGTCAGGTGCGCTTGCAGTAGGGGGTTACAAGCGTCCACGCGGGGGGGGGGGGGGTAGCGAGCGGCCTTGCGCGAGCGCCGTCCCGTCCTTCCCCGCGCGGCCAACCCTCTGTAAGAGGGCCCTGGTCCTCCCTTTTATAGGCGTAAGGAGAGGGTCCAGGTGTACAATGGGGGGTGTAGCAGTGTGCTAACGTGTCTAGCGGAGGAGAGCTAGCGCCCTAAGTACATGCCATCGTGGCAGCCGGAGAGGTTTTGGCACCCAGTTCGTGTGGTGTCGTGGCCGTCGGAGGAGCGCTGGAGCCTGGCGGAAGGACAGCTGTCGGGGCTGTCGAGTCCTTGCTGACGTCCTCTTGCTTCCGTAAGGGGGCTGAGAGCCGCCGTCATCATGGAGCGTGCGGGGCGCCATCATTACTCGTATAGTAGAGCGAGCCAGATGGGACGCCGGTCTTGTTCCCCGTAGCCTGAGTCAGCTTGGGGTAGGGTAGTGATGGCGCTTCCTGTTGACGTGGTCGGTCCGTGCCCTAGGTTGGGCGAGGTGGAGGCTCCTCCGAGGTCGAGGTCGAGTCTGTCTTCCAAGGTCGAGGTCGAGTCCGAGCCCCCGGGTCGGACGAGGCGGAGACCGTCGGCTAAGGCCAGGGCTGAGTCCGAGCCCTGGGGTCGGGCGAGGCGGAGTTCGTCGTCCTTCGGGGCTGAGCCCGAGTCCGAGCCCTGGGGTCGGGCGAGTCGGAGTTCGTCGTCTTCTGGGGCTGAGCCCGAGTCCGAGCCCTGGGGTCGAGCGAAGCGGAGTTCGTCGTCTTCCGGGGCTGAGCCCGAGTCCGAGCCCTGGGGTCGGGCGAAGCGGAGTTCGTCGTCTTCCGGGGCTGAGCCCGAGTCCGAGCCCTGGGGTCGGGCGAAGCGAAGTTCGTCGTCTTCCGGGGCTGAGCCCAAGTCTGAGCCCTGGGGTCGGGCAGGGCGGAGTGCGTCGTCTTCCGGGGCTGAGCTCGAGTCCGAGCCCTGGGGTCGGGCGAAGCGGAGTTCGTCGTCTTCCGGGGCTGAGCCCGAGTCCGAGCCCTGGGGTCGGGCGAAGCGGAGTTCGTCGTCTTCCAGGGCTGAGCCCGAGTCCGAGGCCTGGGGTCGGGCGAAACGGAGTTCGTCGTCTTCCGGGGCTGAGCCCGAGCCCGAGCCCTAGGGTCGGGCGAAGCGGAGTTTCCCATGGCGCCTAGGGCCGGACTTGGCCGCTGTCAGCCTCACTCTGTCGAGTGGCTCAGCAGTCGGAGCGGCGCAGGCGGCGCTGCCCTCTTATCAGACCAGTCAGTGGAGCGGCGAAGTGACTGCGGTCACTTCGGCTCCGTCGACTGGAGGGCGTGCGTCAGGATAAAGGTGTAAGGCCACCTTTGCATTAAATGCCCCTGCGATTTGGTCGGTTCGCGTGGCAATATGGCCAAGGTTGCTTCTTGGTGAAGACTGGGCCTCGGGCGAGCCGAAGGTGTGTCCGTTGCTGGAGGGGGTCCTCGGGCGACACGTAGATCCTCCGGGGTCGGCTGCCCTTGCCCGAGGCTGGGCTCGGGCGAGGCGTGATCGCGTCCCTCGAATGGACCGATCCTTGACTTAATCGCACCCATCAGGCCTTTGCAGCTTTGTGCTGATGGGGGTTACCAGCTGAGATTTAGGAGCCTTGAGGGTACCCCTAATTATGGTCCCCGACAGTAGCCCCCGAGCCTCGAAGGGAGTGTTAATACTCGCTGTCACACCCGGTTTTGGAAGGTAAACCGAATGCGAACCATGTACGTGCCAGGATCAGAACTCACGTACACAGCGATTACATAAATGAACATCATCCCACATTGCTCGAATAATAACATAAAAGAGTATTAACTTATTACATCACAGAGTCAGGGACATCCACATAGTCATCAACTTTAATGGATAAATCAAAGTGCTAGGCGAAACGCAGTAAAGATAAGGCCTTCACAGGCAGCTGACTGGGGGTTGCCGCCAACCCACACCTAAAACTCGTCGTAGTCTTAGAACTCCTGTAAGTCTCCTTCCACGGCTTCATCTTCTCCTGAGCAGTGGTTGCAATGTGGACAACCTGGTGTTTTGTGGTAAAGCAAGGATGAGTACACATCAACGTACTCAGCAAATGCCCCGTTTGGCTGAAGTGGACTAGCTTTTATGTGGGGTTAGGCTCAGCAGTTGCTTTTAGTTGGTCAGGTATTTATTATTTGTAGAAGCCAAGTTTTATCACATAACCATCCCATGAGCCATTTCCCCATCGAGAAAACATCATGATCATCATCGAACCAAAAACATTAGTAGAACCATTGTATCTCGAACCGTCTGTATCTCTAATCAAAGAGGATCCCAAGGCTGCTCTTAACCGTGAACACGACTGATATATCAGTTTCACTACCCTCTGCAGAGGTCGCACACTTTACCCATGAGCCATGATTCCCTTTCTGCCCGGGGAGAGCTAATCCCCATTGACCACTACCTAGGTGGTCCGGCAGGGTATCACTACGTAGCTTTTACAAAGATTCCCTAGAGGTCATAGCCGCCCGTTAGGTTTCTGTAGTTTGATAAACACAGTACTCCTCCCCGCAGGAGAGTGACTAACAAAAGCAAAACGAAAGAACCTCGGCACTCAGCCTCGGCAGAGCAAGCACTGTGCCTGGACCCCATTGACGGCACGACGGCGAAGCATCCCATTTCACCCTCATGGTTGCACTGTTATCCCGGGTGGTCTCTCAACGAACAGGTCCTTACGGAGAGGTACTCGGGGAAACAGCCCG
Organism: Zea luxurians; assembly: GCA_029449295.1. Classification (NCBI taxonomy): domain Eukaryota; kingdom Viridiplantae; phylum Streptophyta; class Magnoliopsida; order Poales; family Poaceae; genus Zea; species Zea luxurians. The sequence goes on along the minus strand of JAOPSE010000003.1, from coordinate 80,236,742 downwards.
AGCCCCCTTAAATGCCACAAGTATATCATCATATCCAGAATAAAACCATAGTATCATCGTTGTATCTCATCGTGTTCATTGATTAAAGTAAAGCGCTAGCATAGAGCTAACCATGATAACCCAAAAGGTAAACAAGGTTAAGGTAAATAGAAAACTAGTCAATCCTTAGGTTTCAATTAAGTAGTGTGGGACAGTGAATTATAAATAGATAGGACATAATGGGTCAGAGGACACTTGCCTTCACCAAGTTGCTGCTGCTCAGGGTCTTCTCCTGCAATTCCCTCAGACTCCACGAACGGTCCGATATCTACGCGAGTGCAAACATACATCCACATTCTTGAAACGGAAGGAAACAATACACCATACAACAATGTAGATTAAATAAATATACACATGATATAGAATTCGCATCTACGACTATGCGAGAATGGAACTGAGACGACTGACGCTACGGTCGAGGGATATCACGTTTACACTAAGCGAATATGAATTATAATATTTAATTCGGCTTAATTATAATTACATAAATTGACATTATCATACCAAATATAAATTAAAAGCACTACCTCGCTTTGACTATTTTACTATTTTTTAATAGTGGACGATTAAACAAATAGTTAATTAATTGCCATGAGTGATTATAATCGAACGGTTAAATATCGCGCGTTCACAGCGCGCGACACGCGAAACAGCACGTGCGACATGCGCGGACGATGGCGAACGACACGAAAGCATACGGGGTTAGACGAGGGGTAGACGGGGGGTAGACGAGGTCCCGTCGACGCACTGCGCGCAAGCGAAGTGAGCGCGCGCACTAGTTGTGCGACGCACGACACATCGATTAGTTAACAAACCGCGGCTAAATAATGACGTGACGAACGGACAACCTATATTACGCTTAAACGCGAAAACTATATTTTTTTCTAGGTTCAACTTACTTAACATAAATTATTTGGGTGGGATATTTTAGATAAAATGAATTATCAATTAATCGATGATTAATACGAGGATCAACTAATATGCGCAGATTGCGCGCGACACACGCGAAACAGCGCGAGGACTATGCAAACAATGACGACGGCGCGCGCGATACCCGTGATCACGTGCGAAACTGCGCGCGTGAGACTGCCGAGTACGCGACGCGCTAGGTAACAGAAGCGAGGCACGGCGAAGGTAGACGAACGGCCGGGGCGAGCTGCAGGGACATCGGCAGGGTCGGCTCGGCTGTTCGGTCACCATAGCTAGCCATGGCGGGGTGCTGGGCGTGCGGCGAATCGCTGTTTTGAGCTAGGTTCGGCCGTACTCGCAGCGCACCGGCGACCGGAGGCACGGGGGCGAGCTGGGCAGCGGCGAGCGCGCAGCAACTTGACTGCGACGCGCAGGGGCGAGGTTCGACGGCGAACGGCTGCTACGGCGCTAAACGTCAACGCGGCTGGGCGTGCTGCGAGCGCGCGCTGAGTTTGGGCTGCGCGGCGTGGGGACGGGTCTGAGCGCGCCGAGTGCGCAGGACGAGGCGAGGGCGCGCGGGGCTTGCACGCTGGGCACCGGGCTTGCTGCGCGCCGCGAGCCGCGACAGCAGGGAAGCAGCCGCGCGCAGGGCTTGCTGGACGCGAAGCTGGGCAGCGGCAGGGCGAGGTCTCGCCGGGGAAGAAGAACGGCGCGACGAGGGACTGCCGGGACGCAGCGAACGCATACGGTGGGAGAAAGAGAATGGGGAAGGAGAGAGAGGACGGGGCGAGCTCACCTCGACGGCGCGGCGACTCCGGGCGGGACGCAGCGCAGCACACCGACGGTGGCGACGGCAAGGCGGAGAGCGAGGTCGTGGGCGAGAAAAACTGGGTATTCGGACGGAAACACTGCGTGACTGGCGAGAGAAAATCTGCGGTTTGGTTTGGGAAGAAGCCGTGCTCCTGCGCGTGGGACTGGCTAACCAGGCTGTTGCGGGCGCGGAACCGCCCACGCGCGATACGCATGGTCGTGGGCACGGAGCTGGGCGGCGTGGCGGCGCTCCACGCGCGGTCGTGGGCGCGTTGAGCGCGCTGGGCGCTGGCGCTGGCGCGGGGCGAGGACTTGGGCTGGGGCGCTGGGCTGCCGCGGTGCTGGGCTGCGCGGCCGTCGCGCGCGCGGGGGGTGGGGGGGGGAAAGCTGGGCTGGCGCGCGCTGGCTGGGCCGCGGCCGTTGGCGAGCGCAGGCGCGAGCGAGCTGGGCTGGCGGGCGCGGCACTGGCTGGGCCGTGCGGCTGGCGCGGGGGGGGGGGGGGGGGGGAAGGATGGCGCAGTGGGCCAAGCGGGGCGGGGGGGGGGGGAAGAGAGGGGAGAGGGGGCGGTTGGGCTGGCCGAGATGGGCCAGGGAGGAGAGGTGGGCTGAAATCTATTTCTCTTTTTCTTTTCTTTTCTTTTTCTTTTCTATTTATTTCAGTTTGACATTATGCGCAAATAAATGATTAGATGAAAGATCAAGCAAACCATTCATCAAACAAAAAAACAAATGCTTTCTAACCTGATGCAACAACTATTGTTCCCTTAGGGTTTAACCTACTAGATTATAATTACATTTACAATTAAAAATAACCACTCTTCTTCTATAGAAAAGAGAAAGAGGAGATTGGGAAAGATGTGAAGAGAGGAGTAACACCTGAATTCGTGAATATGAGCAAAGAAATTTTTATACCCCAAATTCAGGGTGTTACAAACCTATCCCCCTTAAAAGAATCTCGCCCCGAGATTCAAGGTTGGTCAGCAAAGAGTTCGGGGTATTTGGCTTTCAGATCATCTTCTCGTTCCTAGGTTGCTTCTTCCTCAGAGTGGTGGCCCCATCTAACTTTGCACATTCTGATGGTGTTCCTCCGGGTGACTCTGTCTGCAAATTCCAGAATCTGTGTTGGCTTCTCTATGTATGTCAGATCCTCTTGGACTTCCAAGTCCTCCACTGGCAACTGTTCCTCTGGTACTCGCAGACACTTCTTCAATTGCAACACATGTAACACATTGTGCACCGCCGACAGACTTTCTGGTAGGTTGAGCTGGTAGGCCACTTCTCCACGCTTTGCTTGAATCTGATATGGTCCAACGTACCAGGGTGCTAGCTTGCCCTTGACTCTGAACCTTCTGACTCCTCTGATAGGCGACACCTTCAGATAGACGTAATCTCCCACTTCAAAACTCAGTTCTCTTCTCCTTCTGTCAGCATAGCTTCGCTGCCTTGATTGTGCTATCTTCAAATTCTCCCGAACCATTTTGATATTCTCTTCGGCTTCAAGCAAAATGTCGGGGCCAAACACCTGTCTCTCTCCAGGTTGGTCCCAATGCAGCGGAGTCCTACAACTCCGTCCATAGAGCGCTTGAAACGGCGACATCTTCAAGCTGGCCTGGTAACTATTGTTGTAGGAGAATTCTGCATAAGGTAACCTTTTGTCCCATCCTGACTTGTCTTGCAACGCACAGGCTCTCAGCATATCTTCTAGGATCTGATTAGTTCTTTCAGTCTGACCGTCTGTCTGCGGGTGATAAGCCGAGCTAAAGTTCAGATGCGTGCCCAAGGCTTCTTGTAGCTGCTGCCAAAAATGAGAGGTGAATTGTGTTCCTCGATCTGACACTATCTTCTTCGGCACACCATGTAGGCAGACGATCCGGGACATGTACAACTCCGCTAATGTTGCTCCGGTGTATGTTGTCTTCACAGGTATGAAATGGGCCACCTTTGTTAAGCGGTCCACAACCACCTAGATGGAATCATAGCCGGCCCGGGTACGAGGTAGGCCAACTATAAAATCCATCCCGATCTCATCCCACTTCCACTGAGGAATCTGCAATGGCTGCAACAGTCCGGCTGGTCTCTGATGCTCTGCTTTAGTTCTTTGACAGCTATAACAGATGGCGACATATTCTGCGATTTCTCTTTTCATGCCATACCACCAAAACCTCCTTTTTAAATCCTGATACATCTTTTCACTTCTAGGGTGTATGGAGTAAGCTGTCTCATGAGCTTCCTTGAGGATCAGCTCCCGAATAGGTTTGATGTCGGGAACACACAATCGGTCCTTGAACCATATTACTCTCTCTTCATCCTCTCGAAAGTCTTTGCCTCTTCCTTCTAAGATCAGCTGCCGGATCTTGTTGATGTTTTCATCATCCTTCTGCCCTTCTTTGATCTCCCGCTCTAGGGTGGGTTCTAATTCCACTGTTACTCCTTGCGTACTATTCAGAAAACTGAGACTCAGTCTGTCGAACTCCTTGGCTAGCTCATATGACATTGGGTACGTGGCCATCATATTGACTTGACTCTTCCCGCTCAGAGCATCTGCAACAACATTGGCTTTGCCTGGATGGGAATGTATCTCCAACTCGTAATCCTTGATCAATTCTAACCATCTTCGCTGCCTCATGTTTAACTCTGTCTGGGTGAATATGTATTTCAGACTTTTATGATCTGTGTAGATGTCGCACTTCTGCCCATACAGGTAATGTCTCCATGTCTTTAAAGCATGAACCACTTCTGCCAACTCCAGGTCGTGTGTGGGATAATTTTTCTCATGGATCTTCAGCTGTCGAGATGAGTACGCTACAACTCTTCCTTCTTGCATTAGCACACATCCTAATCCGGTGTAGGAAGCATCGCAGTATACCAAGAATGGCTTGTGAACATCAGGCAGAACTAACACAGGTGTTGTAGTCAATCTATTCTTCAGTTCCTCAAATGCTTCTTGGCACTTTTGGGTCCACTTAAACTCAACTTTCTTCGCTAGCAATGCTGTCATTGGTCTAGCAATCTTTGAAAAGCCTTCAATGAAACGCCTATAGTATCCGGCCATTCCGATGAAACTCTTGATTCCACGAACATCCTTCGGTGCTTTCCAGTTCAGGATATCTGCTACTTTCTTTGGATCCACAGCTAACCCATCTTGGTTTATTATGTGACCCAGAAACATGACCTCATGAATCCAGAACTCGCATTTACTCAGCTTGGCATACAACTGATGCTCTCGTAGCCTTTGCAATACCATCTTCAAATGCTCCACATGTTCTTTCTCACTTTGAGAATATATGAGAATATCATCGATGAACACTACCACAAACTTGTCTAGGTAGTCCATAAACACACTGTTCATCAGATACATAAAGAAGGCTGGCGCATTTGTCAAACCAAAGGACATAATTGTATACTCATATAACCCATACTTGGTGATGAATGCTGTCTTCGGTATGTCTGAGGGTCGGATTCTGAGTTGATGGTACCCTGATCTCAGATCTATCTTCGAGAATACGCTGGCACCTCTGAGTTGGTCAAACAGTTCTTCTATTCTTGGCAGGGGGTACTTGTTCTTAATGGTGACTTCATTCAGGGCTCCGTAATCTATGCACATCCTTTTGGTACCATCTTTCTTCTCTACAAACAATACTGGAGCGGCCCAAGGCGAGGTACTTGGTCTGATGTAACCCTTGTCTAACAGCTCATCTATCTGCTTCTTGAGTTCCACCAATTCTGGTCCAGACACTCGATAGGCTCTTTTAGAAATGGGGGCGGCACCAGGGATAAGCTCTATGGCAAATTCGACTTTTCTCTCGGGTGGCATGCCCGTTAGCTCCTCGGGAAAAACATCCGGAAAGTCCAATACAACTTTGATAGCCTCGAGCGGGTTGGCCTCCTTGCTATCAACCGAAATCTGGTGACAATCTCCCTTCGTTGTTTTAGGCATCCTTAGCTCAGCCACTACCTTCTCTCCGAGTGGGGACTTCAATGTTACGGTCCTCTTGTCACAGCTAACATTCACTTCATACTTCATTAACCAGTTCATCCCTAGGATGACATCTACCCCAGGGGTGTCTATTACTATTAGGTCGCTGGGGAACCCTATCCCCCTTATTTCCACCCTTATATTTGAGCATATTTTATCTGCTTGCACTTTACCACCGACCGAATTAATCCTCATGGGCGGCATCATTGCCTCTACTGAGATGTTATGCATTTCTACCCATGTTGTAGTGACAAATGAATGAGTTGCACCAGTATCAAATAGCACTTTTGTGGGATGAGATTCGACCGAGAACATACCTACTGCCACATCTGGTGCATCCTGGATCGCTTCGGCCTCCAAGTGGTTCACCTTTCCACGGTTGTACGCTTGGCCACGATTATGTGACGGAACCTCCCAAGTAATTAGGCCCACCTACAGTTGTCCTTGTCCCACGGACCTCATACAACCCTGTAGGTGCCCCTAAACTACTTGACAAGTTCGATATCTTCTTTCTTACCTTTCCAGGAACGTTTCACCCGTCTGATAGACAATATGTTCATCGGAGATGCGGAAATGCAGAAGTAATTATATAAATTTACATTTATTTAAAAAGTAAGAGTAAGTCATATAATACAGACCAGAGCGTAAAGCGAGTGCTGTAAAGTATTATTACAATACTTGGGAGGCAAAAACTCCTCCCATTAAGTTCTTTATACAAAAGTTTTTAAGGAGGACCCGGTCCTCCAGCAGCTTCATTCTGGATTGTCCTCATTTTTCACCACCTTGGTACAAAAACAACAAAGGTTTGTTGTCTCCTCACCTAAAAACAGCGGGGGAATAAACCCTGAGTATGGAATTACTCAGCAAGTCTTACCCAACTAAGGAAAAGACTCTCAAGGGTATGCTGGTTTAAGGGAGTCAAGGTAAAGCTTTTCAATAATCAAAGACTCTGTTTTGCAGAAATGCTTACTAAAGTGGATCCTTAAAAATCCAGTTTTATTGGTCAAGTTAAGTAAACTTACTTATCTCTAGAGTTCTCTCTAACCTAGTTCAAACACTTATCCTGAACTAGCCAAGTTCTTAATTCATCCTTCATCTTCAGTGGATTGCTACGTGTAGGGCAGTGACCAAGTCTTCATAACCGCGAAGGTACGGCGATCTGAATCGGTTATACTCAGCTGAGGATCTCCGATCACACGACATATGTAGCACTTAACCCTTGCATATGTCAACCCGCCACCGAGTTTCTTAAGACCAGATCAGGTTCACGCAAACCGAGAGCATAGATACTCCACCGTCCAACCTCTTGCCACGGAGGGTACACGCTACTCTCGCCACCGCTCCACGCCCATTTCGTGTTATCTTATTCTGGCCTTAGTCTGCCCGAGGCAAGGCTTACCCATGACGAGGCATGTGACCAGTTAAAGGGTCCTCGATCATCATGCCTACATCGACAAGGTCCTTAATCGACTCAGACGGAGACACTACACCGAGACTCTCTTCTCGTGCAAGTCACCCGCCCGGTCTCAGCTTAATCTTTTCAACCCAAAAACTTGGTACCTGGCAGAGGTACATCTTTTCTGATGTTGAATCCATCACGGCCGTGATGGATTCACCATCAAGTTTTATTTTTTTGAAAACAGCCCTCCCACTGTGCCAAACATCTTTTGTAAAACAAATCCTTTTGTTTTTCTAAAATTGTCACACCCGGTTTTGGAAGGTAAACCGAATGCGAACTATGTACGTGCCAGGATCAGAACTCACGTACACAGCGATTACATAAATGAACATCGTCGCACAATGCTCGAATAATAACATAAAAGAGTATTAACTTATTACATCATAGAGTCATAGACATCCACATAGTCATCAACTTAACAGTTAAATCAAAGTGCTAGCGAAACGCAGTAAAGATAAGGCCTTCACAGGCAGCTGACTGGGGGTTGCCGCTAACCCACACCTAGAATTCGTCGTAGTCTTGGAACTCCTGGAAGTCTCCTTCCACGGCTTCGCCTTCTCCTGAGCAGTGGTTACAATGCGGACAACCTGGTGTTTTGTGGTAAAGCAAGGATGAGTACACATCAACGTACTCAGCAAATGTCCCGTTTGGCTGAAGTGGACTAGCTTTATGTGGGGTTAGGCTCAAGCAGTTGCTTTTAGTTGGTCAGGTATTTATCATTTGTAGAAGCCAGATTTTAGCATTAACCAATCCCATGAACCATTTCCTCATCGAGGAACAACATCATCATAATCGAACCAAAACCATAACATAATCCTTGTATCTCGAACCATCTGTATCTCTAATCAAAGAGGATCCCAAGGCTGCTCTTAACCATGAGCACGGCTGATATATCAGTTTCACTACCCTCTACAGAGGTCGCACACTTTACCCATGAGTCATGATTCCCTTTCTGCCCGGGGAGAGCTAATCCCCATTGACCACTACCTAGGTGGTCCGGCAGGGTATCACTACGAAGCCTTTACAAAGATTCCCTAGAGGTCATAGCCGCCCGTTAGGTTTCTCCAGTTTGATAAACACAGTACCCCTCCCCGCAGGAGAGTGACTAACAAAAGCAAAACGAAAGAACCTCGGCACTCAGCCTCGGCAGAGCAAGCACTGTGCCTGGACCCCATTGACGGCACGACGGCGAAGCAACTACACCTCTAGTTCCTCTAATTAATTAGCTAAGGGCACCCCATTTCACCCTCATGGTTGCACTGTTATCCCGGGTGGTCTCTCAACGAACAGGTCCTTACGGAGAGGTACTCAGGAAACAGCCTGAGCCCCCTAGAGTATCACAAGATCATCAACATCATCAGGATAACAGTATCATAAATATTCACATCATGTTCATTGATTAAGTTAAGGCAATAGCAGAATGCTAACCATAACAACCCATAAGGTCATCAAGGATAAAGTAAAGTGTAAAGCTAGTCAATCCTTAGGTTTCAAGTAAGTAATGCGGGGTAGTAAGTTATAAATGAATAGGACATAATGGGTCAGAGGACACTTGCCTTCACCAAACTGTTGATCAGGGACTTCCTCTGCAACTTCCTCGGGAAACACAGACTGCTCGTTGTCTACGTAAAGTAATCATTCACACTATGCACTTGGGAAGATAACAAACAAAAGCAACATACCAAACATATGCAGCAGAGAGATCACAAGTTCATAATAGAAAAGGGATAGGCACTCTGGTATTCCCTAGGTCTAGGGTAGAGGACTATACAAAATGATTCATTATCCACTAATCAGGTTTAAGTCAGTGGTGGGGTTTAATCATTACATAGTGTTAAGTCCATAAACTTAAGTGCTCCAACTTTTATTAAAGTCTACTATTTTTTATTTATCTCAAATAGGATTCCAATAACATTAATTTTACCCTAATGATCAACTATTAATTGGGACATAGAAACAGCAGGGAAACATTGCATAAACAGATAGATAATAATATTATGAACATTTTGCAATTTGAAGCACCTAATTTGGAGTTCATATGGCAAAGTTATGAATTTTACAAGTTTAGGGGTTAAAAATATACCCTAAGGACCTATTTTGAATTAAATAAAAGGTCCGAGGACCTAACTGTAAGAAACCAGGGACGGCGGGTTCAAATTCCAGAAAACCGGGGGGCTCTTTAAGAAAACGCGCGGGCGAAGGGGTATCGGACTCCCACGGCCGTCGGATCTCAGGCGGACGGCCAGGATTAGATCCTGCGGGCGGGCGCGCGGCGGCCTGGGTGGCTGACAGGCGGGACCGGCGGGCAGCGCGAGCGCGCGGGCGGGCTGACAGGCGGGACCGGCGGGCAGCGCGAGCGCGCGGGCGGGCGGGCTGACAGGCGGGACCGGCGGGCAGCGCGAGCACGCGGGCAGGCTGACAGGCGGGGCCCAAACGGCAGGGAGACGGGGTGTGGGGGAAGCGGGCCTGGGCCGCTGGATCTCCGACGGACGGCCAGGATTAGGTTTGGCCTAATTAAAACGGGACCGCCCGATCTGGGACGGACGGTGGGGATTGGGTGGCCGGCCTGGGCTTCTCCTACGGCTAGCTGGGGCGGCGGCGCTCGTCCCCGCGGCGGAGGACTCGCCGGAGACGAGGGGCGCGGGCGCTTGGCGGGTCTCTGGGGCGACCTGAGTGGCCGGGAAGGTTGGGAAGGGCACGGGGAATCCTTTGGTGGGGTCTGGGCCGGGGCAGGGGCACCGGAGGGGGGCGGTTCACGGCGGAGCGGCTCGGCGGCGGCGTTGAACAACTCCGGCGAGGAATCAAACGTGATAGAGAGCAAAACAAGGGTCAATAGGGGCGGGAGAGGTTCTTTACCTCAAGGCGGGCTCTGGGGACTCCTCGGTGGCGGCAAAGGCGCGACGACGGCCCGGGTCGACGATGGCGGACCTCCGCGGCTGCACGGTGGACGGCGGGTGAGCGCGGGCAGAGGGAAATAGGGAGGGGAAGGGGAAATTGGAGCGCGTCCCGGGTTGTGGACGTCGGGGCGAAGCTTACCGTGGCAAAAGGCACGGCGGAGCTCCAACGACGACGGGGAAACGAGCTCGGGACGGCGGCGGTTCGCGGCGATGGCGCTCTGGCGTGCGCGCAGCGAGGGGGAGGTGAGAGAGGGGTCGGCAGGTGCGCAAATGAGGGAGGGGGAGAGGGCGAGTGGGGCTCTGGGCTCTAGTGGCCGAGGCGAGGTGGGGGCGAGCTCCACGCGCGACGTGGGCGCGGAGTCCGCGGCACGCGCGGCGGCGGTTACGCGGGGACGACGGGGCTGACAGCCCGGGTCCGCGAGCAGAGAGAGAGAGGAAAGCGGGCGCGGGCGCGGGCGCGGAGGACGGTTGCCTGACGGGCGGGCCCGCCAGGGCAGAGAGAGCGGGGGAAGCGGGCGCGCGCGGAGAACGCGGCTGCGCTGACGGGTGGGCCCGCCAGGGCAGAGAGAGGAGGGGGGGAGAAGGCGCGCGCGGGATGGGCCGAGCTGGGCCGAAAGGCCGAGGGGGGCGGGGGAGTGGGCTTCTTTCCTTTTTCCTTTTAATCTGGAATTGTTTCCTCTTTTCTTTTTATTTTCTCTTTTTGATTCAAATTCAAATGAGCCACAAATTCAAATTAGACTTTTTGAGAATTATGCACCAAACAAAAGTGAAATCTAGGGTTCAACATGATGCAACAGTTCACACTCCCTTAGGGTTTAACCTATCACACTATTATTACAAATAAAATAAGCACTTTTCTCCTATAGAAATGAGAAAGAAAAGATTGGGGAAGGATGAGAAAAAGGAAGTAACACCTGAATTTGTGAATATGAGCAAAGAAATTTTATACCCCCAAATTCAGGGTGTTACAAAAATCAAGACTAAGCATAGTAAAACCTTTTGTAAAACAGGGTATCAAGGAAGGTAATCAAGATCAAGGAAGGTAATGCAGGAATTGTTTTGGCAATCAACTCCTATCACCTAATGCATCAAGCAAGTGAGAAAGATTTTAAAAATATCAAGGAGGTGGCAAATGCACCGGGGCTTGCCTTTGTTTATGGGTGAGTTAGGCTCAGATCCACAAATATCGAAGTAGAAACAATTCTCGGCCTGAGTTTCCAAGGGTGGTGGAACTTGCTCTTCAGTGGCTTCCACTTCTTCCTCGTGTTCTATTCATAACCATACATATGTATAAGAATGAATGCCATGTAATGCTCATGAGAATGCAAAGATAATATGAACTTACTATCTAAGTCTTGAATACAATTTTCCTTCACGGAACTCCGAGAACTTAGGGTTTCCGGAGTCAGTAAAGGAGTTCACAGGGCAGGGGGGAATTTTGGGGTTTGGTGATCAAACAAGGTCCAAATCAACCCAAATTCTACCCAAGGTTTCTAAATAATATGAGGAACTCATATAAAAATTTTGAGCATTTTTGGGATTACCATTTATCTTTTAAAAATCCAGAACTACTATCTTAAATTATTTTAAAAACCTTAAAATTTCTAATTTAACCTAAAAAATCATGAAACTATTTTTATTAAATTCTAGGGAAAATAAGAAAGCTAGGAAAATTGGTCTCATATTTTTAGGATTTGTCCGTAATTTTCTACATATTTCTAAAGTTCTCCTAAAAAAGAAAAAGGAAAAATACTCAACAGTATTGGGCTCAAACTGGCCCAAGCGGCCCAACACTACGCAGAAGCGCGCCCGCGCTGGCCATTTTGCACAGAGGCCCTCGGGGTTCTGGGTAACAGGAAACAAGTTCCTTTACTATTCCTAGGTGTCGCTGACGGTTCACAGAAACACCCCTAGATTTCTATTTCTTCGCACGGCCAAGTCCACGACGACGTTCACGCGCGGCCGTGCTCCGGTGAGCCACTGCACCGGCCGATTGAGGCGATGACCGGCGTCGAGACTAAGACTAAACCAAATCCATGACCAGGGGAGCATTTCCCCCAACATAATTGCACTAAGGATCAAGGGGTGTGCTTTGGCCACGGTGGCCGTGAACATCACGGCAATGCCGTCGTGTTCCTAGCGATTGGCGGACTCCTAGTTCAATTCAGTGGCTCGGCAAGCATCGTAGACTTAAGGGGAAGCCTGAACGAGGGAGAGAAGGAGATGAACTGACCGGAGTAAGGCTGGCCGCGGTGAGGTTGAGTTTCGGGTAGCGGAGAATGGATTTGGGGGAAATCTTAAATTCGAGCTCTCGGAGGCACGGTTGCTAACGATTGCTGGTGGCTGGATGGAGGATGACTTTGCGGAGCTAGCGGGGGCTTCAATTTATAGAGCTCTTCGGCGGTGACCGTGAATTTGGACGTTGATGTGCGGCGGTCGGAAGTGAGGAGGAATGCTGGTGCAGTGAACACGTGTTCACCGGCGTGGCAGTAACTCCGGTGGTCGACGGGGAGTTTAGAGGGAGCCACAGCGACGTGATGGCGAGGTTGGGACACGTGGTGGACAACGGCGAGGGCATGATGACGGTGAGCAGCTTTATCCACGGCGGTGAGCAAGGGGAGGAGTATCGCGGCTGACCGGGGTGGCTTCCAGCTCGACGGCGACGACGATCTTTCTACCCCGCAGCGTTATCCGGTTACCAGCGAGCGTTAATCTTAACGCGGCGGCGCGAATCCTTGCGCGGGAGAGGGTCACCGGCGGCGAGCACGCGATGCTGGCATCCTGATCCACTTTGGCTACTGTACCATCGGAGCTCGTTTCAGACAGCCTGACAGTCAAGTTTGGAGCCAAATTTTCTCTCAATTCCTAATGGTAATCCATGTCATGCTCTATAGCAAAATTGTAGAGTAATGTACCATCTACAATGTTGCCATATGGTGTTGCCACTGAAAATCACTGAATCATGTCTGAAATTGGGCTTGAAGTTGGTGGTAGTTCACTGTTAGTCTGAAAATTCAGACCTAATCAGCCTGACAGCCTGACTTCAGGCTTAAATATCTCTGGATTTTTCTCAACAAGTGAGCTTAAAACCTTAAGCAAAGTTGTTCTCCTTAGTTTGCTCTATAATTTTTATGTGGTGACCTAGGGCAAAAACCCTAGAATTTGAAAGATACAAGGCTCCAAAGTTGAGCCAATATCACTGAAAATCAGACTTAGACTATTAAGGACTTAAGAGGTGAGTTTTGCAAATAAGCCCAAAACTTAGGGTTTAACTTGCAAATTCACATATTTGTGACCCAAATGACTTTAGATACTTATTTAACTTGGTTTTTTTGCACTTTAGTCCAAAAGTGGACTAATTTTGCACATAGGTCCCTAGGGTTTGGTTTTAGGGTTTTCCAGGGTTTCATTTAGGGTTTCTGGTATCCCAGGGGTCTAAGTGTAATTCCACTTAAGTCTTGGGATCATTTTATGACTATTCCCCTAAAGCCTTTAGGTTTTCTTCATTTGGGTTAAGTTTTGCCCCTTTGAGCCTTATTTAGAGTCAGGTTCCCTATCCAGGGTCCTATTTGCAAAATACTAAAAACAATACACTTGTTTGAAATTTTTACCTAGTGGATGCACTCTAGGTATGTCAAACATATGCAATGCCAATGTTTATGATGCCATGCTCAAATTTTAGTTACAGTAACACCAGAGGTGTTACAGATTACTTGCTGCCTGTTGAGGTACACCTTGCCTTGCCGGAGCATTGGGGTTTGCCTGCTGCTGCGCCATCTTCTTTGGGCAATGCATCGCCCAGTGGCCTTGTTCTCCACAGTGGAAGCATCCTCTGCCTCCTCCTTGTGCTGGGGCTGCTTGGTTGTTCTGATTCGCTGCTGGGGCAGGAAGGCGAGGTGCCTGGTTGTTCTGCCTCTGATACTAGTTACCTCCCTGCTGGCTGTTCTGACGATACTGCTGCTGCTGTGGGTACTGCCTCTGAGACTGCTGCTGATACGGGCGCTGACTCTGATGCTGATATCCCTGTGGGTGACCATGCTTGCCTTGGTGAGATGAACTGCCTGAGAAGCGAGGGCGGCTGTTGCTCCCGGACTACGGTCCACTCATCTTGCGCTTCCGATCTTCCATTTCCTTGCGCTTCCTCTCGGTCATGATTGCCCTATCGATCAGGTGCTGGAAGGTGGGGAAGGTGTGGTTCATCAGCTGGTAATGCAGGGGATCCACCAAACCCCTCATGAACCTGTACTGCCTTTTAGCATCAGTGTTGACGTCTTCAGGTGCATAACGAGATAGCTGCAGAAACCTGTCCCTGTATTCACTAACAGACAGGGGTCCCTGCTTCAGAGCCAGAAACTCCTCCCTCTTCACGATCATCAGTCCCTCTGGAACATGGTACCTGCGGAAACTCTCGCTAAATTCCTCCCAAGTGATGGCTTCGGGGTCAGCATGGGTGGCGAGGTAGGACTCCCACCAGGACTGGGCTGCTCCCCTTAGCTGGCGAGGACCATACAGGACATTCTCCCTGTCGTCACATTGGGCGGTGCGCAGTTCCCTTTCCACTGCACGCAGCTAGTCTTCTGCATCCATGGGGTCAGCAGAATGGGCGAAGGAAGGAGGGTGCCCTCTCATGAACTCGCCACGCTTATCCCGTGGCATCTAGGGCATCTGCACTTGCAACTGGGGTTGAGGTTGTTGTTGAGCCTGCTGGCGGCCAGAGTCTGCCCAATAGCCTGCACTGCCTGAGTTTGCATCAAGAACATCTGCTCCACTGTCATCAGGGGTGGCGGGGGAGGCTGCCTCCGATGTTCCTCCTGCTGGGAACGCTGCTCTTGCTGAACACGCCTGTTACATCGGCGCCTGTTGTCAGACATCTGTGAAAGACATTCACACATCAGCATTGATCTTACAATCCTTCAGCATAAGAAAAGGGTATACAGAATTCTTCATGGCACTGAGTGAACAAAGAACTTCACTGATCCTCGTTATGATCCAATACAGCTTCTCAGATAAAGAGGAAAGTAGAAGTAAATGGTTTCCCAATTAAATAACTGACTTCGTTAACATCACTAGCTAAGCCAAACTGCAGGGGAAACCCACATGTTGGCAACAGTCATTACAAAGATTCAAATCCAGCACAAGTTCATCATAACAAGCATGTAAGCAACTGATAAGCAAACTAAACTGAATGGAAGCAACTGATAAGCAAGCTAAACTAACTATCTAAGACTGAGACATTTGACTTAAGAATTATTACAAACTTCGACGCTAACGATCTAAGGATCCAGATCTATCCTAGTCCTACAGGCAGGGGAACCATAAGTGTGGTGACCATGTGGCGGCGAGCGGTAAGGGTGCTTAGTCCCAACAGGAGCGGGAGAACCATCCTCCTGGTGGCGGCGCTCTGCCAGCTCAGCACGCAACTCAGCAATCTCCGTTCGAGCCCTGCTCAGCTCATCCAGAGAGTGATCCAGCTCGGTGTTAAGCACCGCGACTAGGTTGACTGTGCTGCTCAACCTAGGGTTATCCTCACCAATAGGTGAGACAACCACACTCTCTGTGCTACCAGTAGGTCGGCGGGGGTAGTACCTAAGGTTAAGACCGTCGGCCACCCCACCGAATAAGGAACAGTACTGGGAGAGTGCACGCCGTGCTGCGTCCTGCATAGCCGCCTCTGCAGTGTCCCTCTCGGAGATGGAATAATGCTCCGAAAAGGCCTCTGCACCCCGGAGGTCATCCTCCGGACGGCGAACTAGGCAGGTAGCCTCCCAGCGGTCCGTGTACCTCCCGCGACTGTGCTGGTAGACTACACAACGATACTCGATCGACTAGGTGTGCCGGTCGAAAGCCCGGCGCAACAAGGTGTCGAGTGCGTCGTGGAAGTGACAACCGCGAGCGGCGTCACGGGTGATGGGTCGGGCGACCCATCCCTCCGCCTCCTGTGGCTCAGAGGACTCAGTGCTGTGGTCTGAGCCGCTGTCGTCGTCGTCGGGGTCTCCTCCAGGACCTCCTCCAGCAGCCGGGGTGTCCCGCGGTGGTGAAGGGGGCGCCTCCAGCTGAGGAATAGAGGAACGACGCCTCACGGACTCTACCTCCTGCTCAGGTGGAGAGGAAGAGCCCTGCTGCTCCCTGTGCTGACGCTGGCGCTCCTGCTCCTCACGCAGGCGGTGGTGCAGCCTCTCCAGGTGACTCGATTGACCGGACACGGTGCGGCGCAGAGGACGCTCCGCGAGGCGAGACGGCAGGAAAGGGATCACCGACTTACGAGCAGTGTGTCTAAGACGAGCCATCTACAAAAGACACCATAAGCATAAGAGTAAGAACAGAACTAATATGACAAGTGAGTAAACCATAGCCAGAACAAAATAAAATTTTAGCAAGGTATGATATATATTATATATATATATGTAGTAAAACATATGGTTGGTCGAGATGACCGACTTTTGAAGTGACACCAGAGGTCAAGGTGAGAGTGAAGGTCAATAGTCCTTAGTACGACCAGTGCTACCCTAGGTCAGCGGTCCTACAGTCAGCACGGCTTTGATACCACTTATGTCACACCCGGTTTTGGAAGGTAAACCGAATGCGAACCATGTATGTGCCAGGATCAGAACTCACGTACACAGCGATTACATAAATGAACATCATCGCACAGTGCTCGAATAATAACATAAAAGATTATTAACTTATTACATCACAGAGTCAGGGACATCCACATAGTCATCAACTTTAACGGATAAATCAAAGTGCTAGGCGAAACGCAGTAAAGATAAGGCCTTCACAGGCAGCTGACTGGGGGTTGCCGCCAACCCACACCTAAAACTCGTCGTAGTCTTGGAACTCCTGGAAGTCTCCTTCCACGACTTCATCTTCTCTTGAGCAGTGGTTGCAATGTGGACAACCTGGTGTTTTGTGGTAAAGCAAGGATGAGTACACATCAACGTACTCAGCAAATGCCCCGTTTGGCTGAAGTGGACTAGCTTTTATGTGGGGTTAGGCTCAGCAGTTGCTTTTAGTTGGTCAGGTATTTATTATTTGTAGAAGCCAAGTTTTATCACATAACCATCCCATGAGCCATTTCCTCATCGAGAAAACATCATGATCATCATCGAACCAAAAACATTAGTAGAACCATTGTATCTCGAACCATCTGTATCTCTAATCAAAGAGGATCCCAAGGCTGCTCTTAACCGTGAGCACGGCTGATATATCAGTTTCACTACCCTCTGCAGAGGTCGCACACTTTACCCATGAGCCGTGATTCCCTTTCTGCCCGGGGAGAGCTAATCCCCATTGACCACTACCTAGGTGGTCCGACAGGGTATCACTACGTAGCTTTTACAAAGATTCCCTAGAGGTCATAGCCGCCCATTAGGTTTCTCCAGTTTGATAAACACAGAACTCCTCCCGCAGGAGAGTGACTAACAAAAGCAAAACGAAAGAACCTCGGCACTCAGCCTCGGCAGAGCAAGCACTGTGCCTGGACCCCATTGACGGCACGACGGCGAAGCAACTACACCTCTAGTTCCTCTAATTAATTAGCTAAGGGCATCCCATTTCACCCTCATGGTTGCACTGTTATCCCGGGTGGTCTCTCAACGAACAGGTCCTTACGGAGAGGTACTCGGGGAAACAGCCCGAGCCCCATTAAATGCCACAAGTATATCATCATATCCAGAATAAAACCATAGTATCATCGTTGTATCTCATCGTGTTCATTGATTAAAGTAAAGCGCTAGCATAGAGCTAACCATGATAACCCAAAAGGTAAACAAGGTTAAGGTAAATAGAAAACTAGTCAATCCTTAGGTTTCAATTAAGTAGTGCGGGACAGTGAATTATAAATAGATAGGACATAATGGGTCAGAGGACACTTGCCTTCACCAAGTTGCTGCTGCTCAGGGTCTTCTCCTGCAATTCCCTCAGACTCCACGAACGGTCCGATATCTACGCGAGTGCAAACATACATCCACATTCTTGAAACGGAAGGAAATAATACACCATACAACAATGTAGATTAAATAAATATACACGCGACATAGAATTCGCATCTACGACTACGCGAGAACGGAACTGAGACGACTGACGCTACGGTCGAGAGATATCACGTTTACACTAAGCGAATATGAATTATAATATTTAATTCGGCTTAATTATAATTATATAAATTGACATTATCATACCAAATATAAATTAAAAGCACTACCTCGCTTTGACTATTTTACTATTTTTTTAATAGTGGACGATTAAACAAATAGTTAATTAATTTCCATGAGTGATTATAATCGAACGGTTAAATATCGCGTGTTCACAGCGCGCGACACGCGAAACAGCACGTACGACATGCGCGACGATTTAATGCGCGATGCGCGGGCGATGGCGAACGACACGAACGCATACGAGGTTAGACGAGGGGTAGACGGGGGGTAGACGGGGTAGACGGGGGGGGGGGGGGGGGTAGACGAGGTCCCGTCGACGCACTGCGCGCAAGCGAACGCGAGCGCGCGCACTAGTTGTGTGACGCACGACACATCGATTAGTTAACAAACCGCGACTAAATAATGACGTGACGAACGGACAACTTATATTACGCTTAAACGCGAAAACTATATTTTTTTTCTAGGTTCAACTTACTTAACATAAATTATTTGGGTGGGATATTTTAGATAAAATGAATTATCAATTAATCGATGATTAATACGAGGATTAACTAATATGCGCAGATTGCGCGCGACACGCGCGAAACAGCGCGAGGACTATGCAAACAATGACGACGGCGCGCGCGATACCCGTGATCACGTGCGAAACTGCGCGCGTGAGACTGACGAGTATGCGACGCGCTAGGTAACAGAAGCGAGGCACGGCGAAGGTAGACGAACGGCCGGGGCGAGCTGCAGGGACATCGGCGGGGTCGGCTCGGCTGTTCGGTCACCATAGCTAGCCATGGCGGGGTGCTGGGCGTGCGGCGAATCGCTGTTTTGAGCTGGGTTCGGCCGTACTCGCAGCGCACCGGCGACCGGAGGCACGGGGGCGAGCTGGGCAGCGGTGAGCGCGCATCAACTCGACTGCGACGCGCAGGGGCGAGGTTCGACGGCGAACGGCTGCTACGACGCTAAACGTCAACGCGGCTGGGCGTGCTGCGAGCGCGCGCTGAGTTTGGGCTGCGCGGCGTGGGGACGGGTCTGAGCGCGCCGAGTGCGCAGCTACTCGGCCGCTGCGCGCAGGGACGAGGAGAGGGCGCGCGGGGCTTGCACGCCGGGCACCGGGCTCGCTGCGCGCTGCGAGCCGCGACGGCAGGGAAGCAGCCGCGCGTAGGGCCTGCTGGCCGCGAAGCTGGGCAGCGGCAGGGCGAGGTCTCGCCGGGGAAGAAGAACGGCGCGACGAGGGACTACCGGGACGCAGCGAACGCATACGGTGGGAGAAAGAGAATGGGGAAGGAGAGAGAGGATGGGGCGAGCTCACCTCGACGGCGCGGCGACTCCGGGCGGGACGCAGCGCAGCACACCGACGGCGGCGACGGCAAGGCGGAGAGCGAGGTCGTGGGCGAGAAAAACTGGGTATTCGGACGGAAACATTGTGTGACTGGCGAGAGAAAATCTGCGGTTTGGTTTGGGAAGAAGCCGTGCTCCTGCGCGTGGGACTGGCTGACCAGGCGGCTGCGGGCGCGGAACCGCCCACGCGCGATACGCGCGGTCGTGGGCGCGGAACTGGGCGGCGTGGCGGCGCTCCACGCGCGGTCGTGGGCGCTGGCGCTGGCGCGGGGCGAGGACTTGGGCTGGGGCGCTGGGCTGCCGCGGTGCTGGGCTGCGCGGCCGTCGCGCGCGGGGGGAGGGGGGGAAGCTGGGCTGGCGCTCGCTGGCTGGGCCGCGGCCGTTGGCGAGCGCAGGCGCGAGCGAGCTGGGCTGGCGGGCGTGGCGCTGGTTGGGCCGTGCGGCTGGCGCGAGGGGGGGCGGCAAGCCGAGCTGGGCCGCGCGCACGCGGGCCCACGAGGGGGGGGGGGAAGGATGGCGCAGTGGGCCGAGCGGGGGGGGGGGGAACAGAGGGGAGAGGGGGCGGTTGGGCCGGCCGAGATGGGCCAGGGAGGAGAGGTGGGCTGAAATCTATTTCTCTTTTTCTTTTCTTTTCTTTCTCTTTTCTATTTATTTCAGTTTGACATTATGCGCAAATAAATAATTAGATGAAAGATCAAGCAAACCATTCATCAAACAAAAAAAACAAATGCTTTCTAACCTGATGCAACAACCATTGTTCCCTTAGGGTTTAACCTACTAGATTATAATTACATTTACAATTAAAAATAACCACTCTTCTTCTATAGAAAAGAGAAAGAGGAGATTGGGAAAGATGTGAAGAGAGGAGTAACACCTGAATTCGTGAATATGAGCAAAGAAATTTTTATACCCCAAATTCAGGGTGTTACACTCGCTTGGAGGCTTTTGTCGCACTTTTTTGCAAGGAGACCAGCCTTTTTTGGTTGCATTTTGTTCTGGTGGGTGCGCGCGAGCGCACCCACCGGGTGTAGCCCCCGAGGCCTCGGAGGAGTAGTTTAACTCCTTCGAGGTCTTAGTGCGTTTCGCAACACTTCGGCTGGTCTGGTTGTTCCCTCATGCGAGCTGGCCGTAGCCCGGGTGCACGGTCGGGTCCCAAGTTCTCGGGCTGGTATGTTGACGCTGTCAATGGTTTGGCCGGAGCCGGGTTTGCGAGAGCAGCCCCCGAGCCTCTGCACAGGGCGAGAGGACGGTCAAGGACAGACTCGACTTTTTTACATACGCCCCTGCGTCGCCTTTCCGCAAGGAGGAGGGGGGAAAGCACCATGTTGCCCTCGGAGGGCGCCGAACATGGTGTCTCCGGTGAGCTGCTGGCGGGTAATCCGAGCGGACGCCCGTGCCCCATTTGTTAGGGGTCGGCTAGAGGCCCGGAGGCGCGCTCCAAAAGTACCTGCGGGTGATCTGCCGGACCCGGTCCCCTTTTGACGGGGTCCGAGGGCTTGATGCCTCCCTCTGATGGGATTCCGTTACAAGATCGTTCCCGCTGGTCTCGGAAATGTCCTAGGGTACCTCGGGAGCGTAGCCCGAGCCTTGGTTATGTATCGAACGTACCCAGGGTCATCCCTCGCTCTGTGTTTGAGGCGACTATGAACCCTTCGAGGGCCAGCCTACGAACCCCTGATCAGTAGTGGGCGCGGAGCCCGAGTGGCCTGAGGCGACCGTTAAACCCTTCCGAGGGGCCGGCCATCGAACCTCTGACCAGTAGTGGGCGCAGTACCCAAGCGCTCTGAGGCGGCCGTTGAACCCCTCCGAGGGGCCAGCCTTTGAACCTCTGATCAGTAGGAAGGCTCGGGGCCTGTTTCCTTCACGGAGAAGGATCCTTTTCGGGGTATCCCCCTTTCCCGGTCCCTGTTGTAAGAGAGAGAAAGAGGAAAAGGAAAAGGATACGAAATCGAATGACGTGGCGTACCTTTTTCGACGCGGTCATTATGGCGAAGGTGAAGTGTCGCTTGCTTCTCCTGCCTGAGGCGCCGCCTGTCCCGCCGCGGAGTTAATGCGACGGGGCGAGTGGTTCGTGAGGCGGCCGTTGCGTGTGTGCGAGCCGTTCGAGGAACGGAGCACGGGCGCGTCGTCTTCACGCCGTGAGAGAGGGTTCTCTCGCTGCCCCTGGATGGGACGTAAGCTTGGCTGACGACGTGACCGCTGCTCCTGCCCGCCTGCCACCGCCATTACTGCCGACCCATTTCTGGCTGTATTGACCGTCGCGCCTGGCTGGCACTGCTGGGTCATACGTAGGGTTGCCTCGAGTCGCGGTACTGGTTCCGCAGTTGAGGGGGCGTGGTAGTGGTGCGAGTGGCGGTGCAGTTGCTCGCACGTAGCAACCGGTGCGCCGGTTGCATGACGTGTGGGCCTGGGCCTCCATGCTGGGTGCGTTGGAAGTCGGAGGGGCGCGCCCACTTGGCGTGGTTGCATGCCGCCTGCATGTCTGTCTGCCCTTTCATCCGCTGGTCTGGGCGAAAGTGGAGGAATGCTTGTAACCGCCGGGCGGTTGCATGCACCGCGCGCGGCGGTTTGGCTTCTTCTGCCCTGGACCAGCTTGCATGACGCGTGGGGCCCAACCCCCGTGTCGTAGGGGGAGGACCTTGGAGCGTGTTGGAGAAGACTCAGCCCACGACGGCTGGGGACGCAAGTAGGGAGAGTCGCCTTTAAAAGGAGGGTGACCCCCTTGAAAGACGACCATGTCTTCGCGTTCCCTTATGCGTCGTGTCTTTCCACCTTCCAAGCCCCCGGATGGGGGACGCCCGCGATTCTTCCGCCTTGTCGTCGGAGGAACGCAACTTCGTGGAAGTTGGTACCTTTCAACCATCGTTCGTCTTCAAGGATTTTCATCAGGCAGCCCGGCCGCATCCCCTCACCGGTGGTCACCCAAGATGGTGGCCACCAGCTTGATGGTGGGGAGAAGCGAACCGGGCTGCGACCTTGGTCCCGCCCTCAGCTTCAAGGATGTTCATCATCCTTGCTGGGGCGGGGGCCGGGCTGAGCCGGAGCTCTTCCCCCCGTGCGGGCCGGCCGGTCACCTCTTCTTCCAACTTCTGGTGGTGGAAACCATCCTCCGGCCCTGCGGAGGAGGCGTCCTCCAGCCATGCCGGGGAAGGCGAACTGTTGCTATCCAGCTAGGATGCAACATTCTGTCCTTCTCCTCGCTTTCGTGGCAAGGACGAGAGTGAGGACCTATCGGTGCGCCTTGCTAACTGTCGGCGTTGGTGGAGAGGCGGACGCCGCCGTCTGTGCTGACGTGGGGGCAGCTGGAGGAAGCTTCCCCCCCCCCCCGTCGAGGCCGTCGACGCCGCCTACGGACCGGCCCCCAGCTCTTTGGCTATAATGTCTGGTTCGCGTCCCTTGAGTGGGGACGCGAACGAGAGCCTTCCGGTGGCCGCGTCCATCCTAGGACCATAGCTGCTGCTGTGGGGACGGAACCGGAGTTCCGTTTGTATTGGCACCTTGAATGCCGGTGTCTTGTTCATTGCGGCTGTCGGGGCCTGAACATGTATGTATTTTCGGCACGGGTGAAAGCTCTCTTGTGAGTTTTGGTGTTTGGATGACAACTCAATTAAAGGACTAACAAGTGTACTAAGTGTTGAACAGGTGCTTAAGGTAAAGCCTACAGGGTTCAACACCAGTGAACAAATGTGATGGTCCAAGAACTGGATTATGAATACATAAGGGACATCACAAGTAAGATGGACATTGCATAAAGTGAGACTCGGGTGCGTAGCTCGGAGACAACTGATCAAGCCAAGGACGGAGGCAAGAAGAGCTTCGAGGTACCAAGTGCACGGGAGAAAGTCAAGGAGGCTGAGGAACCCAAAGCCAAGGGTGAAGAAGAAGGCTTGCAAAGTCAAGGGTGATCGAGTTGAGAACAGCTACGACACATCGAGGATCACTACATAAGGATGTGACTTACAACCAATGAGGTAACAGCTACAGTTATGTGGTGTAAGTCATAAGGCTCAAGACCAAGCTCTAAGAAGGAGATCAAGGTCACTAGAAGGAGAACAAGTGTCAAAACCAGAACTGGAAGCAGCCCAAAAGAGCTAAGTTCACCTTGATCTTTAGTTTGGGTTGTTCCTATGTTTGGAGATGTTCTATGTGACCTTTGCAGGATGTTGGAGCTAAGAAATGTCAATCTAGATCAAGTCAAGCCGACTTGATGATTTATGAGTCCAACATCAAAGCTCAAGCATGTGAAATGCTATAGATGTAATAATTAAGAGAAGGTATGTTTCTAGACTTAGTACATTGGTTTTGTGGACTAATATACTTGTCTAAGTGTTAGAAACAGAAAGAAGAAGAAAAGGAAAGAGGTGCAAAAGGCTTGGCTGTGTACAGCCAAGGTTCTGCTCAGTCTGGGTGCACCGGACTGTTCGGTGGCTCACCGGACAGTGTCCGGTGCGCCAGGCTGGTTCGAGCGAACTGGCCGCTCTCGGGAATTCACCAGCGACGTACGTCTATAATTCATCGGACTGTCCGGTGTGCACCGGACTGTCCGGTGAGCCAACGGTCGGCCGGGCCAACGGTCGGCCGCGCGATCTGCGCGGGACACGTGGCCGAGCCAACGGCTAGATGGAGGCACCGGACTGTCCGGTGTGCACCGGACATGTCCGGTGCGCCAACGGCTCCAAGACTGCCAACGGTCGGCTTCGCCATAGAAGGAAAGAAATCGGGCACCGGACAGTGTCCGGTGCGCCACCCGACAGAAGGCAAGATTTGCCTTCCTAGATTGCTTCCAACGGCTCCTAGGCCCCTTGTGCCTATAAAAGGGACCCCTAGGCGCCTCAAGCAATACACAAGTGCAGCCAACAAGTGTAGACTTCACTGGAATCAATTCTCGCTCTCCCTCTTGTGTGTAACTCTATAGTTTGTGTAGAAGGCACAGCTATAAGCCTTTAGAGAGAGAAGTAGTGCTGCTTAGAGCTAGAGCAAGGTCTTGAGCGTATCGTTACTCTGCCGGGGTGCTGCCAAGAAGTTTGTAAGCAGCCGCGGTTCTGTTGTAACCCCACTCAATAGTGAAAGGCTCTATCTGTCATACTGACAGATCTGAGCAAACGAAGGAAGGAGTTGAAATAGACTCCAAGCCCAGGTGTGGCTAACTCCAACGAGGACTAGGCAAGCATTTCAGGCTTGGCCGAACCTCGGGATAAATCCTTGCGTCTGTGTGCTCTGTTCTGTATTGTATCCTGACTCTCTGTCTTACTCGCCTTTATATCTGCACTTCAATACTTATCTGTGGTATAAGCTTGATTTGAAGTGCAGGACATTTTGAGACAGGATCTTCCATTCCGCTGCAACCTACTCGAAGAGTCTTCTCACTCCACTGCGTACTAAGTCTTCGAGTAGAGTAAGAATTTAAGTTTTAAAGTAATAAGTTTTATTCGCCTATTCACCCCCCCCCTCTAGGCGACATCCAGATCCTGTTCCCGGGTCAAAGGGAACTTTCAACGGGGCCATGTTTTTTCTTCATTTCGAGCACTAAGACTCGCCTGTCGACTATCTGAACCGCTTCACCGAGCTTGAGTCGCCTCGTGCAAAGGTGACAAGTGAGGTATCCGTATCCCAGAGGCGTAGGAGTCCCTCGGCTCGGTCGGCCTTGCTGTCCAAGGCTTCTCCTGCTTAGTTAAAGGAACCCTCGGTCGCTCTTCGATGAGCCGAAGCCGGAGGTAGCGGTGTCAGCATGGACAGAGGCAGAGTTGGCTCGGGAAGAAGATTTGGTCGGCCGGAGCCTGGCCGGGTCGTCCACTGGCGGGACCGACGCCGGAGTTGAGCTGCCGAGGCCACAAGCCGGGCTGATGTCTTCGGGGGACAGCTGGCCGAGGCCTCGAGGTGGCCAGCCGAGCCGTCTGTTCGAGCCGGATTCCTGGAGAAGACCCTGGCGGCGATGGCCCGGGTGTGGTGCTGATGTCGCCCTTCAGAGTGGAGATCCTCCGACCGCGTCGCCGTCCGAGGCTAGGTCGGACCTCGCCGAAGGTGTAGTTGACGCCGAGGGTGCTGCTGCCCCCTTCAACTGTCGACGTCCGAGCCTGCAGGATCGGGTTGTCTTGTAGTGTGTGTATATTTTCTGCGGCCGCCGAGGCCCAAGCACAATGTCGTCGTGTTGTGAAGCTGTGTCCCTTTTCCTCTTGTTTCGAGTATCCGGACTTATTTGTCGGTAACAGAATTGTTTGTGCGGGCGAGAGTTGCTTTTCACGGACGGTGATGAGTGAGGTATCCGTATCCCGGAGGCGTAGGAATCCCTCGGCTCGGTCGGCCTTGCCGCTTACGCGCACTCTTACTCGTCCATAGGGTTCTGTCACCGACGCAGTCGAGAAGGCCCAAAAAATCGTTCCGGCAGAGGAGCTTTCGAGCGTGAAGACTTGTTCGGTCCGCGGAATCACTTATCCGAGCGCGAGTTACATATCGCAGAAGGTGATGTGTGAGGTATCCGTATCCTGGAGGCGTAGGAGTCCCTCGGCTCGGTCAGCCTTGGCTGCTTACGTGTACTCCGTCGTTTTCAGGATCCGCTTTCGAAGTAGTCGAAAAGCACGAAAGGCATTCTGGCAGAAAAGATTTTTTTCTTTTTTCGAGGAAAATTTCAACGCAGAGGGGGTTCCCCCCTTCTAGCCCCCGAGGGAGGGTCGGGCTTTGCCGAGGCAAGGCTGACCCTTCCTTGACGACCAGACTTTGTGTGTGAACGGGGTGTACGAATAACTTGGAAGCATCTTAAGGGTAGAAGCGACGTAGCTGTTGGATGTTCCAAGCGTTGTTGTAGACCTCGCCTTGACTGTTGGCCAACTTGTATGTTTCGGGCTTCAGAACCTTGGCGACAACGAACGGCCCTTCCCAGGGAGGCGTGAGTTTGTGCCGCCCTCGGGCGTCTTGTCGCAGCCGAAGCACCAGGTTGCCCACCTGGAGGTCTCGGGACCAAACCCCTCGGGCGTGGTAGCGTCGTAGGGACTGCTGGTACCGCGCCGAGTGTAGTAAGGCCATGTCCCGAGCCTCTTCCAGCTGGTCCAGTGAGTCTTCTCGATTGGCTCGATTGCTTTGGTCGGCGTAGGCCCTCGTCCTCGGGGAACCGTATTCTAAGTCTGTGGGCAAGATGGCCTCGGCCCCATAGACTAGAAAGAACGGTGTGAAGCCTGTGGCTCGGCTCGGCGTTGTCCTCAGACTCCAGACCACCGAGGGGAGTTCCTTCATCCATCACTTGCCGAACTTGTTGAGGTCGTTGTAGATTCACGGCTTGAGCCCTTGCAGGATCATGCCGTTAGCCCGCTCTACTTGCCCATTCGTCATGGGGTGAGCCACGGCGGCCCAGTCCACCCGGATGTGGTGATCCTCGCAGAAGTCCAGGAACTTTCTACCGGTGATTGGGTGTCGTTGTCGGTGATGATGGAGTTCGGGACCCCAAAGCGATGGATGATGTTGGTGAAGAACGCCACCGCCTATTCGGACCTGATGCTGTTTAGGGGTTGGACCTCGATCCACTTGGAGAATTTGTCGATGGCGACCAACAGGTGCGTGTAGCCCCCGGGTGCCTTCTGCAAGGGGCCGACGAGGTCCAGACCCCACATAGCAAACGACCAGGTGATAGGTATGGTCTGCAGAGCTTGAGCGGGCAGGTGGGTCTGCCTCGCGTAGAACTGACACCCTTCGCAGGTGCGGACAATTCTAGTGGCGTCGGCCACCACCGTCGGCCAGTAGAAACCTTGTCGGAAGGCGTTCCCAACAAGGGTTCGAGGTGCTGCGTGATGGCCGCAAGCCCCCGAGTGTATCTCTTGTAAGAGCTCCTGACCTTCGGCGATGGAAATGCATCGCTGGAGGATGCCCGAGGGGATGCGGTGGTAGAGCTCCTTCCCATCAACGCTCGCTAGAGACCGACATCCACAACGAGCCGCTGCACGACAAACACGACGTGATATCCTCTGTAATTGAAAGATGAGTTACACACATATGTTAGAACATACAAATAAACAATTTTGCTTCTAAACATTCATACTCACTGATAGTAACAAAAGCGTAGTATTGTCTGAAGTTCTCTGTGAGATACGCTCAAGTTCAACAACAGATACGAGCATAGAGTTTCCCTATTCACAAGTTAGAACATTAGGATGCACAAAAAAAGACATAATGCATTGAATTAACAGAACTAATTTTAGTAAAGATCTTGGTACCACTCTGTCAAGGATTGGAGCAGCCTCAATGTGGGACCCTAGCCGAGCCGCTATGTCGAACGAAGTGTCTTCGTCGTCTGACGATTCTTGCTTCGCATAGTCAGCAGTTGTCCACTGTCCCTTAAGCTTGCACCTAGTCACACCAGCATACCAAATCAAATACCTTCAAAAGTGGTAGTTTGTGTGCGGCTGGTCGTTGACATAGTTTAGATCCCCCTGCTGATCCCATTCATCAATATAATCACGGTGGTGGGTCTCGAAGTCCGTGACCTTCTTCTGCCTCTGTCTGTCGAACCTGCAAAAGTTAGACACATATATTAGTAACTCATTACATATTTGAAATAATAGTATACCCTCATCTCCTAACGACGTTCAAGCCAGCCCTCTCTAGGAGAGGAGTGTACCTGTCATCGTACCTCATCTCCTCCAGAAACCGGTCGTGGGTCCGGACCCACAGAACGGGCAACACCTAACAATCAAAGTAACAATCAAAGTAAACCCTAAACCCTTGTCCATTTCTGCGGTTCCCTCAGCAATCCAGCAATCCAGTTATTACCTTCAGCATTTGTTGCATCTTTTAGTTCCTTCAACTTATCCTCAAAAAACGAAACCTCCAACTATCGACAGACCTCCTCAAAAAGGGGGAAGTTAGCCTTGCTACGATCCTTTCGAAGAAGATTTTCTGCTAGATGTCGAGTGCACCATCTGTGGTGCATGGGTGCATAGTCAGGAATCTACTCTTGCACTGCATTAAGAATACCTTGGTGTCTGTCAAATATGACACCAACCTCGCGACCAAGGCCCATGACATGGATCCGAACAAGTCGCAAGAACCAAGACCAACTATCTCTGTTTTCCCTCTCTACCAAAGCAAATGCCAAAGGAACCAATGCGTTGTCTGCGTCACATGATATGGCAACCAACAATGTGCCCTTATACTTCCCAAGCAGAAAAGTACCATCAATAGAGAGCATGAGACGATAATGCCTGAAGGCCTCTACGCACTGCGAGAAACACTAGAAAGCACGAAAGAAGATCTCTCTTCCGTTCCTCCATTCATTAGGTTTGGGGATATACTCGTAATGCATGCTTGAGTTTTTTTGCTTTGATTGCATTGAACAATGCTGGTAACTTCTAATAACCCTCCTCCCAATCCATGTATATCATCTTCCATGCTCGCTGATTTGCCCTCCATGCTTTCCCATACTTGATCCTGTAACCAAACAACTCCGAAGTCATGGTCATAATTGACTTCACCTTCAAGTTTGGCTGACCCTTCAATA
Organism: Zea luxurians; assembly: GCA_029449295.1. NCBI lineage: Eukaryota > Viridiplantae > Streptophyta > Magnoliopsida > Poales > Poaceae > Zea > Zea luxurians. Next base: position 80,207,680 of record JAOPSE010000003.1, on the reverse strand, counting down.
TCCCTAATAGCCTTTTCGCAATTAGGGTAGATGTCAACTGACGATGCTTAGAGCTCAGCTCTGTCTGGGCACAAGTGTGTGGACCTACAATTTTGGTGATCTTAAACTTTCCTGATTCCTTCTGCCTTTAGGCACATGCCCTCCAATTACATTCCGACACCTCGCACACAACAATGTAACGACGCTATGCATACGCGTGTCTCACCTTGAATGGCCTCTTGCGATTCACAGAATATTCCTGTACCCATCGTCTCAGTGTAGGCAGGTCCTTGAAAAGTAAGCCTGCCTTAATCTCAATGTTGTCGGCGTTATCTAGAGCCTCTAGCAGTTCATCATCACGTCCTTCTGCATATGCACCGGTGGAATTACTTAGACTGCTAAATTCATGTACTACAGGGTCATGCTCGGGACACAAAACATCTTATGAGTTCAATTTCTTGCTCGGTCATTTCTAACCGGACGGTCATCATCAGAATCTAAGGCCCGTGCAGCCTCATATGGCTCCTCCTCATCCTCAATCTGAACATCAACACTATTTGATGCCCTGCATATGTTGTCCATATTGTATGATACAGGCACATCAAGATAAGCACCATTATCTATTTGTGGAGATCCTACATCGCGTCGAAGCAGGAAATACTACATTAAAAAGTCTAATCAAACGAAATAATGATGGATATGAACGTGTTAAAGACACTTACTAGGATGATCCTGAATTGGATCCTGGGTCAATGGGATCTCCTGGGGGGTACCACCGGATTAGAAGCCCCACAAACGCCAGGAAGAGTACGAGAAATCTCATACTCGTTTGGGCCCGATTGAGCATCGGGCACAACAACCACTTCTTCCAGAAGCTCTAGCAAAGGAGCTTCAATACGAGATGCATTTGGCATTTGTGTACCCGACTGGAGCATCGCAATGACTAACCGATAACTTTTGAACAACCACATCCAAACATGGTGGAACAATCGTCTTCACAATTCTTACATATCTCACCTAATCATCTTCTAAGGCAATGGAGATCAACCATCGGATAACTGTTCCAGATGTAATATGGGACAACAAACCCTAAATTGATATTCTAGGGTCGTTTAAATTGCAACTAATCTCCTCACAAGCTCGACCAAAAATCTGGGCAAAAAACGGGTCTTTCATCAAACATCATGGTCACGTTCTTCATACCATAAAAACTAGCATTCCCATAAACATCTGTCTCCACGCTTCCTCCATGGTATAGTGTCACTAGGGTGTCCATCTATTGCAAACATGAATTACTAACTCAATAATAACTACTTAAGCCTAAATACTTACTAAGTAATAAATAAATAAATAACTACTTATTAACTAATAACTATATAGTAAATATTAAATGACCACATCAAACGAAATTACAGAATCTATGAATAATGTACTAAAACAATGTATACCTAAGATCGCGTACGAGTCAAGCTAATGGTGGAGAAGGTCAAGTCAGAATGACACCTATGTACAAAAAATACTATTGTCAATAAAAATTTCGGCAGCACCTCCCCTATAAAGTGATGTTTCTAAAACCTGCAAAGAAATGACAACACGATGGTTGCCAACACAGAAAATTGTACGCTAGCTATATAATAAACAATATGCTAACCAATATATGCTAAACAATATGCTACAAGTATATGCTAACTATATACTCACTAACTTTACTTCATCCAATCTACTAACAATTTACTAACTATATAATCACTAACTATATGGTTACAATTTACTAACTATATAATCTACTAACAAAATGCTAAGTTAAACAATATAATTTCCAATGTGCTAAGTAACTAAAAAAATTTAAAAATTTACCAAACAGGCTCGAAGGTGAGGCGGGGCTCGCTGCGGCGGACGGCGGTGGAGGGGGCCGAGGCTCGCTACGGCGCGAGGTGGACGGCGTCAGGGCGCGGTGGGGCGCGATGGAGGGGCCGGGCGCGGTTGCGCGGGACGGCGAGGGCACGACGGGGTTGCGCGGGACGGCGAGGGGAGTTGAGCGCCGGTGGGGCGCGGTGGAGGGGCCGAGCATCGCTGGAGTTGAGCGGGACGGCGAGGGCATGGCGGGGTTGCGTGAGATGGCGGTGGAGTGCGGTGGAGCTGGCGCGGTGGGCGGCGAGGTGGAGCTGGCGCGGCCGACGTCGAGGTGGAGCGGTGACCGAACGCTGGGAAAAAATGAGACAGAGAAGCAAGAGAGTGCGGGCGGTTGGAGATATTTTCTCCGAGCTCGGCGCCAAGCACGTGCCACATCAATGCCAAGCCAGCCAGTCCGTGCCAGCGCGGCAAAGAGCTCGGCGCCAGGATCTGTGGCGCCGAGACGTGTTAACTCGACGCCACATCCTATGGCACCGAGGTTTCGGGTCCAAAACTTAAATTAAGTCAACCAGGGGTCTAAATGTAAGTTTTCGTTGAAATAAGGGTCAAAAAGCAAAAAATTTGGATACCCTGGCCACTAAAAATAACAGTGGCCACCGAAAATCGTTTGCAATGCTGTTGTGAATGAAGCATAAGGGTCAGATGATGCAAGCTTCAATATCTGTTTGGTTTGAGGTCAAAGTAGGCTGAGGCAGGAGGGACAACAACATTGCTCCGGTGTTTTTGGATTACGCCGCCACAAAAAATAACCATCGATTTTTGGATTACGCTGCCACCAAAAATTACTCCGATGTTCACCTCGTCCCCGCATGACTCTCATCCAAACATTATAGAAAGTGTGGCTGCCCCTTTCTATCCCTCCTTATATATCCAACCAAATATACCATTAATGGTCTGCTGGCCATTGCCATGTAGACCCATAGTTGGTCAGGAGGGGCGGTGCTCACTTTGGTTGGGCGTTGGTGGCGTGAGGACACGGCCAGGTGGCTATGCGCCCGACGCCTTGTGACGCGACGACCTCTATACCCATCCTCTGTATCTGTCTTTTACAGTCTTCTCTAAAAGATTATATCCTTTGTATCTCTTTCCTCTCTAACAACATCCTCTAAATCACATTCTCTATACACAAATACCTATATTAGAGACATTTTTATTTTTTATATATACGTATTTATCATACTCTCAAATGTATTGTATATATTTTAGTTTTGCTAAACCAGTTATTTAAAGTATTCAAATGGATATAGGACCGTTTAGAGAAACTCTATATATAGAGAATCTAACAGCGTCCTCTAAATTTAGAGAATGTTGTTAGAGAGCGTAGATGACCGTTTGATCCTCTATATTTAGGGTAGAGGAGACTTTAGGGGCCCTTGCCGAAGCTAATCTGGAAAAAGGGCAGTGCAGGCTGCGTATGTCCATTTCAAATTTTCTTAATTTTTAACTCCTAATTAAAATATCCATCGTAGGGAAAAATTAAACTAAGTTTAAAACTCTTCAACATAGATAAATTTTGATGAGTTTTATATTAACAGTCCGTAACTGCGATGAACAAGGAAGAATTTTTTTTTTAGAAATTCCCGCATTCAAATTAAGACAAAAATGGTTTTACTCAAATTTTACATTTTTTATCGCTTCGATCGAAATTAGATAACGTGAGTTGCCTGAAAGCATCTAGACCCCTGGTTGGTTTTAGTGATTAATGATAATGTAATATTATATGTGACTAACGTGTGTTTTGCAGAGCTAATGGTAAGTTAGGTCGCATTGCAGGAAGTTGTACTACAACGGTGAAAACAATCCATGAGATGAGAACTTGAAGCAATGGATGAAACGACGAATCAAAAGATGAAGGTCTTCGTATTTCGAGTGTCGAAGGAGTTACGAACACTCGGTATAGAGTTAGGTCTTCTATTTTATTTTAGCCGTACTATAAAGAGGGGTGTGGATGAGTAGTTTGACCAAGAGAATTCTAGTGTAGTGTTAGTGCATATTCACACTCACATTTAGTGCTAGGTGTCACTCTATAACACACTCACGAGTTAGGATGAAAACGGATTCGAAAAAATAAAATGAAAAAAGTTAGAGTTGTTGTCTTAGGGGCACCGGACTGTCCGGCGCGCCCCTAATAGTGGGGCCAGTCAGGCCCGGGGGCAGAGCCTCGCCCCCGAAAAAACCCGAGAGCAACGAGTTGCGAAGTTGAATTTTAGCCGTCACACCGGACTGTCTGGTGTGCACCGGACAGAAACTGTTCACTGTCTGGTGTGCCATCAGCCCAATGGCTGGCTGTCAGAACTAGCCGTTGGAGTCGACTATTGGCACATCGGACTGTCCGATGCGCCCATGCGCAGGAAATCCTGGTAACAGCTAGTTTGGTGGGTGGGGCTATTTATACCCCCTACACCTACCATATTGAGTGTCTTGCTGCCCACATTGATGACCATACATTGCTAGAGCATTGCAAGCACCACAAAGCACGGTGAGGTGATTAGAAAATCTTATTCCCGCATTAGGACCTCATTAGTGCAAGTGAGAGCCACCTAGAGCACACACCGCATGTATTAGGCTTCTCTTGGTCAAGTGAAAGTCTATGGCTTGTTACTCTTGATGATCGACAACACCTAGACGACTTGGTGGCGTTGGGAGCACGGTGATCACCTTGGAGGATTTGTTGGTGACCCGGCTCGAGATTGCAAGCGATCGCGAGGGATCCACCTCGCCGGAGTGGCAAAGGATCATATCATAGTGAGCACTTAGTTCTCGCGAGGACCAAGGGGGATCGATACCCTTGTGCGGATGCTCCAACGAGGACTAGGGAAGAGTGCTGACTCTTCGATACCTCTGGAAAAATTGGAAGAGTCTTCTAAACCTTGCTTTACATTCCACATTTAATTCAAGCATTTTATCTTGTTTATTTATTTAGCAAGTAGTTGAAGTAATGTCTTAGTATTGTTGTCTTTCTAGTAGTATTCTCTTATTGCTAGTAGTTGAGTGAAGTTGGGCTCTTGCTTAGGGTTTAATTGTTGTTGATTTTTAGAAAAGCCCAATTCACCCCATGTTGGGCATCGTGATCCTTTTATTGCCTTAATTTAAGAATTCTGTGCTGCTTTGTTCAAGACGAAGAAAAGAAAAAAACTAAAACTTAGTCCTATATAAAATTCTCTACAACGTTTTATTTAGGACCCACACCCGTTTAAATATTTTAACTACGATTTTCCAAAACAGCAAAATCCACTGCCTTTAAGCCTATTAGGTCGACTAGAGTTGGAAGTTTAATTAAGTAAATTGTTGAAAGGAAAATAAGGTTAACCTTTTCCCACAATTAATTTTGGTGGTTGAATGCCCAACACAAATATATGGACTAACTAGTTTGCTTTAGAATACATGTTCTACAGGTGCATAAAGATTCAACACAAACCAATTAATATTCAAGTTAGGGATCCAATTCAAAAGAGCAAAAGAAACCAAGTGTGCTCTGGTCTGGCGCACCGGACTGTCCGGTGTGCCACCGGACAGTGTCTGGTGCACCAGGTCCGTACAGGGCTGAACTAACCACTCTTGGATTTCTTCGGGCACACTCCGCTATAATTCACCGGACTGTCCGGTGCACCAGTGGAGCAACGGCTACTTTGCGCAACGGTCGACTGCAAAAGCTGAAGAACAGTTGAACAGTGCGCAACAGTGCACGGCAGAGTCAGAGGCGTACCGGACAATACACAGGAGCTGTCCGGTGTGGCACCGGACTGTCCGGTGCCACAAGAAGTCAACAACGCCAACAGTCGACTGCTCCTAAACCCTAATGGTTAGGTGACGTGGCCGCGCACCAGACAACCTACAGTGCCTATCCGGGGGCGCACCAAACTGTCTGGTGCGCCCTTGAAAGGGAAATAGGGTTTAACCTTTTTTCTATAAATAATTTTGGTGGTTGAATGCCCAACACAAATAATTGGACTAACTAGTTTGCTCTAGATTATATATTCTACAGGTGTATAAAGGTTCAACATAAACCAATAAAAGATCAAAGTTAGGGTTCAAAAGAAAGGAGCAAAAAAAACCGAAGAGAACTCTGGTCTGGCGCACCGGACTGTCTGGTGTGCCACCGGACAGTGTCCGGTGCACCAGGGCCATACCACTCTGAACTCTTCATCTTTGGGTTTCTAAGGACGCGCTCCGCTATAATTCACTGGACTGTCCGGTGTGCCACCGGACTGTCCGGTGCACCAAGCAGAGCAACGGTTAACAGCGCAACGATTGACTGTAACAGACACCTGCGAATGCTACAGTGCGTGCACAGTGCGCACAGAAGTCAGAGCAGCCATCAGAGGCGCACTGGACAGTGAACAATACCTGTCCGGTGCGGCACCGGACTGTCCAGTGCCACAAGAAGACAAAGCTTCAACGGTCGAAACCGCCAGAACCCTAACGATTGGGTGACGTGGCTGTGTAGGAAACGGGTGACGCCTAAGAGGGGGGGGGGTGAATTAGGACTTCTAAAACTTTTACTAAACTAGGCCACAATTAAATCCCTAGAGCAAAACCTATGCAAGTAATCAAAACTAGAATGTGCAAACTAGGTTTTGTCTAAGTGTTGCTATCTCTACCGCAAAAGGCTAAGTTTCAATTTATACTAAATAAGTATGACTACAAGATTGAAACTTAAATGCTTAATATAAATGCGGAATGTAAAGAGCTAAGTAGAGAAGCAAACTCTCGTGGATGACGCCGGTATTTTTACCGAGGTATCCGGAACCACGCAAGGTCCCGACTAATCCTCGTTGGTGCCCCTACGCAAAGGGAAGCCCACGCGAGGGCCAAGCACCACGGTCGAGTAACTCCGTAGAGAGCCGCGGGCCTTCTCCACGCGCAAGTGGTGCTCCGCTTCCGGCTCCTCTCGGACGCTCCCCGCCGTCTCCACTATCGAGCTTCTGGCCGAAACGCCGCGGGCCTCGTTCCCTTCGGTACACGGTGGCGGCCGTGACACAAACGCGGTTGTCACGGTCTCGCAAGACTCACGCCCCACTCGGTACAATTACAACGGCTCGCGCAAGAGCCGAGGGGTTGTGTGGTTTTTCTAAACTCACTCAACTAACTAGGATTCACCTAGAGCAAGCGCTAAAGCGGTCTAACTAACCTAAGCACTTTGCAAAGCACCTACGCTAATCACCGAGTGATTCTATTAAGCACTTGGGTGTTTGAGCTCTTGGAAATATGCACTATGTGTATTGGTATGTTGCTTGGGCTCTCACACTTGAGAATGGCCGGTTGGGGTGGTATTTATAGCCTTCACACCCCCAAACTAGCCGTTGGACAGAAAGCAACAGCTTTTTGTCGTCGGGTGCACCGGACAGTTCGGTGCACACCGGACACTGCACTGTAGCATGTCCGGTGCACGCCACGTCAGCCGACCGTTGGCGCCTGTAGCAGTCGACCGTTGGATCCGACCGTTGCCGTCTGCCCGTTGGCACACCGGACAGTCCGGTGCACACCGGACAGTCCGGTGCTACAGCCAGAGAGCGCCTGTCTGCGGCCTCTCTGCGCAGACTGTCTGGTGTCTCACCGGACAGTCCGGTGCACACCGGACACCGATGTCCGGTGCGCCACCAGGCGCTGGCTGACAGCCCTTCGTCTTGGATTTCTTCGCTGATTTCTTCGGGCTTCTTTGTTCTTGAGTATTGGACTCCTATGCATCTTTTTATGTCTTCTTTTGAGGTGTTGCATCCTCATTGCCTTGGTCCAATTCTCTTCGCATCCTGTGAACTACAAACACAAACACTAGAAAACTTATTAGTTCATGGATTGTGTTGTTCATCAAACACCAAAACTCAATTAGCCAAATGGCCCGGGGTCCATTTTCCTTACAATCTCCCCCTTTTTGGTGATTGATGACAACACAACCAAAGCAAGCAAATAATACAAGTATTTGAATGAAAATATGCATTTTACTTGCTAAGATGCATGATTGTCCCCACAATGTGATATTATGGACTTAAGCCTCCCCCTAACTCCATAATTCACTTACTTCCTATTTTTGGACCAAATAACCAAAACCACTTGAAAAGCCATTTGTAGATATAAAATTTTAAATTGGTGGTTTTTGGTGTTTGATATAGTTTTCATTGCTTTGGTCCCTAAACTTCTCCCCCTTTGGCATCAACCACCGAAAAGGAAGACATTAAAAGCATGTAGGAAGTAAATAAAAGCTTGCCCTCAACAAGAATTGTATCAAATGATATCACTAGAAGGATATTAAATTAAACTATGTGAATGATACCACATGAAAGAGTCCTCAAAAGATTACTCCCCCTAAATGAGTTGTCTCCTTTAGAAAGAGTTTTTCTCCCCCTTTAGAGATGAAGAAATACTCCCCCTGACAGAGATCCTCTACTTAGGAAAAAGCATGTGAAAATTAGAGGTGCAAGACATGATTTGAAAAGACTAACTTCCCTTATGCATAGGTAACAGAATATGAGTTAACTACTTATGCATTTTAGCAACATGGAAGCATATGATATGAATTATAGTCTAATCAAATATTGGGGAAGACATGTAAATGATACTGAATGTAGTCTCAAAAGATACCAATTGAAAGTCAATGGTGAGCTTGAGAGACATAAGAGTTCTTGGAGATTTTGCAGTGGAAGATTGTTGTCTTTCTCCGGGGACTTCATTTTCCTTACAATGAGACTATCACATGAAATAGACTTGAAAAGGTGTTAGTCTCAAAGTGTTAGATTATAGAGTAACCTCCCCCTAAAGGTGTGCATACAAGTTTTGAATACTTGTAGGAGACATGCACTTTGATTTGATATCAAAAGGGGCAAATTATCCATAATCCAAACTTTGGCACATATAAGTTAAATGATACACTTTGTAGAAATCAAAATTTTCAATTGATGCATCATTTACTATGGAGTGATATAAAAGCTATGTGCCGTGCTTAAATAAACATTTTAAACCATGTAGGTTTGCTTAAGTATATGAATTGAAAGCAAGCAATCCTACCATGTGATTTACCTAGTATGCATGATTTTAAACAAAAGTACATAACAATTGTAATACTAGGCAAGAAAGGTAAACTAGATAGAAGGTAAATAGATACGCATATCTAAAAATGAAGAATACAATAAAACTAGTTACCTAAGTCATGGGTGGGAAATTTGGGTCCAAAATTTTCACTAACCCACTTGGCAATAAACTTGATCCAATATGATGTACCCCATGATATACATCCCAACTTTGCCAAGTCTCCAAATTTCCCGAAGACCTTTGGTCCACTCACTTCCCTTTCGAGATCCAAACCTTCTTGGTGCTTTTCATGGTTGAAATTATCTCCTTTGGCACCCAGATGCGTTTGGCCCCTTTTCCTGTCAATGTTAAAGAGAAGATCCTCGACCTGCAGGGGCACACCCATTAAATTAATCTTGTGGATCATCCTCATTACCTTTCCGACGCGTCGGATTGTTTCCTCGTCCTCGGAGGATGATGTGCATGGTTGATTATCTTCATCATCATCACTTTCTTCTTCTTCCTCTTCTTCGCTTGAGGAACTTGGAGTGGGAGCCTTCTTTTTGCCCTTCCTTTCATCACATGCAAAAGCATATGGCCTTGAGGAAGTTGGCTCCTCTCCCCGACTCATTTTTCGCGACATCTCAAAGGCCGCGATTTTCCCAATCACAATGGTCGGGGTCATGTTGCTCAAATCCTCCATGTTGTGAAGGATGGTGATGATGCTGCCATATCTTTGTTGTGGTAGCAGGGAGATAATCTTCCTCACAATGTCTGCATCACCTAGCTTATTAATGCCAATAGAATTGAGCTCATTGATAATTAGATTCAAACGAGAATACATGTCTCTAACAAGCTCATCATCTTTCATGGCAAAAGAATTATACTCATTTAAGACTAGGCAATGTTTTTGCTCACGGACATTGGATGTGCCGTCATGGAGCTCATGCAATTTTAGCCAAATCTCATTTGCAGTTTTCAAGGTAAATACTTGATTAAAAATATCCATGCTAAGAGATTCATACAAGCAATTTTTGGCTCTAGCATTTAAATGAATTTCTTTTTCCTCACTCGTGGTGGGTTTCTCGGGATTCTTGAGGGGTTTCATCCCGTCACGAGTGACTCTCCAAACACCTAGATCAACGGCCTCTAGGTAACAAGCCATTCTAGCACTATAATATGGGAAGTTAGTGCCGTCGAAGTGTGGTGGCCTATGGGTATCCATCCCTTCCTCTAAAAAGCGTCGGCTCTTTTAGCGGTGAAGCTAAAGCGTTTCAAATGAGCCAAACCGGGCTCTGATACCACTTGTAGGAAACGGGTGACGCCTAAGAGGGGGGGGGTGAATTAGGACTTCTAAAACTTTTACTAAACTAGGCCACAATTAAATCCCTAGAGCAAAACCTATGCAAGTAATCAAAACTAGAATGTGCAAACTAGGTTTTGTCTAAGTGTTGCTATCTCTACCGCAAAAGGCTAAGTTTCAATTTATACTAAATAAGTATGACTACAAGATTGAAACTTAAATGCTTAATATAAATGCGGAATGTAAAGAGCTAAGTAGAGAAGCAAACTCTCGTGGATGACGCCGGTATTTTTACCGAGGTATCCGGAACCACGCAAGGTCCCGACTAATCCTCGTTGGTGCCCCTACGCAAAGGGAAGCCCACGCGAGGGCCAAGCACCACGGTCGAGTAACTCCGTAGAGAGCCGCGGGCCTTCTCCACGCGCAAGTGGTGCTCCGCTTCCGGCTCCTCTCGGACGCTCCCCGCCGTCTCCACTATCGAGCTTCCGGCCGAAACGCCGCGGGCCTCGTTCCCTTCGGTACACGGTGGCGGCCGTGACACAAACGCGGTTGTCACGGTCTCGCAAGACTCACGCCCCACTCGGTACAATTACAACGGCTCGCGCAAGAGCCGAGGGGTTGTGTGGTTTTTCTAAACTCACTCAACTAACTATGATTCACCTAGAGCAAGCGCTAAAGCGGTCTAACTAACCTAAGCACTTCGCAAAGCACCTACGCTAATCACCGAGTGATTCTATTAAGCACTTGGGTGTTTGAGCTCTTGGAAATATGCACTATGTGTATTGGTATGTTGCTTGGGCTCTCACACTTGAGAATGGCTGGTTGGGGTGGTATTTATAGCCTTCACACCCCAAACTAGCCGTTGGACAGAAAGCAGCAGCTTTCTGTCGTCGGGTGCACCGGACAGTCCGGTGCACACCGGACACTGCACTGTAGCATGTCCGGTGCACGCCACGTCAGCCGACCGTTGGCGCCTGTAGCAGTCGACCGTTGGATCCGACCGTTGCCGTCTGCCCGTTGGCACACCGGACAGTCCGGTGCACACCGGACAGTCCGGTGCTACAGCCAGAGAGCGCCTGTCTGCGGCCTCTCTGCGCAGACTGTCTGGTGTCTCACCGGACAGTCCGGTGCACACCGGACACCGATGTCCGGTGCGCCACCAGGCGCTGGCTGACAGCCCTTCGTCTTGGATTTCTTCGCTGATTTCTTCGGGCTTCTTTGTTCTTGAGTATTGGACTCCTATGCATCTTTTTATGTCTTCTTTTGAGGTGTTGCATCCTCATTGCCTTGGTCCAATTCTCTTCGCATCCTGTGAACTACAAACACAAACACTAGAAAACTTATTAGTTCACGGATTGTGTTGTTCATCAAACACCAAAACTCAATTAGCCAAATGGCCCGGGGTCCATTTTCCTTACAGGCTGGCGCACCGGACTGTCCGGTGCACCCATTGACAGACAGCCTTCCCAACGGCTTTGTGGTGGTTGAGGGCTATAAATACCCCCAACCACCACCACTCCAAGCATCCAAGTTTCTAGCACTCCACATTCAATACAAGAGCTAGTGCATTCAATTCTAGACATAATTCAAAAGAATCAAAGCCTCGCCAAGTCCTAAATTCACTCCAAACACCTAGTGACTAGAGAGAGTGTTTTGCTCGTGTTCTTTGAGCTCTTCTTCTTGGATCGCTTTATTCTTCCTCATTCTTGTTCTCTAAGTGACTTGTAATCAAAGCAAGAGACACCAAGTGTGTGGTGGTCCTTGTGGGGTCTAAGTGACCCGTTTGATTAAGGAGAAAGATCACTCGGTCTAAGTGACCGTTTGAGAGAGGGAAAGGGTTGAAAGAGACCCGATCTTTGTGACCACCTCAACGGGGACTAGGTTCTCAAGAACCGAACCTCGGTAAAACAAATCACCGTGTCATTCGCTTTATTTCTTGGTTGATTTGTTTTCGCCCTCTCTTTTGGACTCGGTTTTAATTCTAACGCTAACCCTGGCTTGTAGTGTGTGCTTAAGCTTATAATTTTCAGATTTCGCCTATCCACCCCCCTCTAGGCGACTTTCAGCCCTTCGACAGCAGCCTTCCCCAACGACCATTTGGTGGTTGAGGGCTATAAATACCCCCAACCACCACCACACCAAGCATCCAAACATTCTAAACATTACATTCAATACAAGAGCAATAGACTTCACTCCAAGACACAATCAAAGCAATCGATCCACTCAAAGTCCCCAAATCAACTCTAGTGCATTAGAACTTATGAGAGGATCTCTTGTGTTTCCTTATTGCACTTATTTGCTTGGTTTGAGCTTCTTTTTCTTTTCAATTCTTACTCTCAAGTGTTTTGTAAGCAAGGCAAGAGACACCAATTGTGTGGTGGTCCTTGCAGGGTCTAAGTGACCTGTGAGATTAAGGAAGAAGGCTCACTCGGTCTAAGTGACCGTTTGAGAGAGGGAAAGGGTTGAAAGAGACTCGGTCTTTGTGACCACCTCAACGGGGACTAGGTTCTTTAGAACCGAACCTCGGCAAAACAAATCACCGTGTTCATCCGCTTTATTTTTTGGTTGATTTGTTTTCCCCCTCTCTCCCGGACTTGAGTTTTAATTCTAATACTAACCCTCGCTTGTAGTGTGTGCTTAATTTATAAATTTCAGGTTTCGTCTATTCACCCCCTATAGGCAACTTTCAATTGTCAAACAAATTGAACTTTGCTTAAAATAGCCTCTCTAATAATCCTAACGCGTTTAAGAATCTACTACTCGTTTTCTTAACCTTGTTTTTTCTAGGACACATTATGCAACAACATATCCTATACTAGAGCACACATAACACATAGTTAAACATGTGATCTCTACATGTGATAATGGTTTACAAACCTCGATCAAGCAAGTCTAACTCATTCTAAGATAATTTAGCATACATACATACACCACCCCCTAGTAGGATAGAATTCAAGAACATAAACTTCTAGCGTTTCAAGCACATTCACAATCCACATCAAATGATAAACAACTCATGAATTATATTCAAGTTATGAGCGATTAATAATGCTTGTATAAGCATGTTTTAACACCATAGATGTACGTTACACTGCTCCCGCTTCCCCGTACAATGGCGAAAAAAATGCGTGACGGTAAAGGTAGCTGGGCGACTGCCCAATGTGGCCTTCGGCACGTGCTAGAGCACTGGCCACCGGGAACCGAGGGCGGCAACAGCGATGGCCGTGGCCACCAGTGGCCTCCACCGAGTTGGCAAGATCCGGCATCAGGACGGAGGACAACCGCGCGAGGCTGGCGCGCGTAGTTTTTAATAAAAAAAAACACACACACACATACGTACAAGAAAACGGATCTCATCGCAGGTCGCAGCCACTCTCGGTTGCACTGACACCAACGCTATTCTAATCATATACGTACTGATGTGGCCGTTCCATCGGCTTTGGCCTTTGCTCTCGGCTCCACTCGACTAACTCTCTCTCAGTCAAGTCTCTCTCCTCCCCATGCATGGGGCCTATCCGCCTGTGGGAGTAAAAGAATGGCAGGCAGGCAGGCAGGCAAAAAAACCTGCAAAAGATAGTGCTGTAGTACACAAAAGACCAGCAGCGTTTGACAGGCTACTGCACCATCAACTGATAAAAGCTGTAAAAAACGGCCGAGCAAAGCCTTTCCAGGCCTTTTCCCTCGTCGGGGGCGTTTAATGACGGAGTCACCGAGGTGTAAATGCCCCCTCCCCATTTAACACGGGCATTTAACGGGATCAAGTTGGAACGGTGGGGGCGCTGCCGCTGGGTACTTCCGTACTACCCGCTATCGGTTGCCTAACACACGGTGCCGCAGCAATCGCCGCGAAGAAAGATCCGCGTCCGTCCATGACGTGTGGGCCACCAGCCGGCGGGACCGCGCGGGGCTGCAGCAGCTGCTGCTGCCCACAGGCCACAGGCCATGAGCCAACGCCAACGTCTCCTGCTCGTACTCTACCAGTCGTCGCAACGCAACCGGCTAACGTCTTCTGCCGCGACTGGTCTGCGGCCGCGTGGCGGGCCCCAGCTGTCATGCTCCCCTCGGCGGGGCCGCCCCGCTGCCAATATAAGAGGCGAACAGGGACAGCGCCTTTCGGCTGGCACCGGGAGCGTGCGTGACCGTCACGAGGAAGGAGAGATCGGGAGCGCAGCCGCAAGCCGGCAAGCGGAAGGGAACGGCTCGTCGCCGGCGGGGCCACGTACCGTACCCAGGCCGGGGTCACCGTCCGGGCGGCTGGGGTGGGCGAATCGATTCTGCGTGCGCGGCTGGGTCGAGGTCGAGATAAACCGATAAAAGGGGGCGCCTTTGGACGGGGTGAGGAAAGCGAGAGATAAAAAAGGTTGGGCCGCTTGCTTGCCCTTCCACTTCTATGTTCTATCTATCCCCACCTGACCTCCTCCTTCCTTTCCGCCCCCGGTTTATTTTTTCTTCGTCCTGGATGCCGTCGGTCGCGTGTTTGATCTGACTAAGCCGCGGAGGAGGGTGCTAGATGTCCGTGCGGTGGGCGGTGGCTCCCGAGGGCGACCGGAATTAGGTCCTTGCCGCCTTCAGTGCGGTGGGGAAGGTGAGGGGCTCAGGGCTTTTCGGTGGGTGCTTAACTCGCTTCGACGTGAAAGCTTGCCTTTCTCGCGGTAAATTCGGATCTTTTGGGGTTTCGCGCGCCCTGCTGTTCGTGTTCGGTTCCTCTCGGTTGGCTTTGCCTGAGGTTTTGTTCTTGGGGTCCGGGTTTCTGGCTGGTTTTGCGCAGCGACTGTGTTGGTTGGCCGCCGTCCACGCCACAGCGCGCCACAGATTTGCCGCCGTCGTTGTGGCGGCCAAATCGAGCGCCGCGCCCCTGCCTAGGCAGGGTATGCCAGCTTCGGCGCCACACCGAACAGTCTTCCCGTTTGTGTTTCGACCTTCCGGTGAGTCGTTCCCTGCTGAACGCTTACTTGATCGAGTGCCCAAGGATAGAAGTTGCCACACGAAGCTTGGTATCTGTGCCAACGCCCCTTTCTTCTTCTGTGAAGAAATTGCCGTTTACGGCGAAGACTTGTGCGCTGGCTCAGTTTCACCTAGTTCGTGCTTTTTTTTACTCGATCCAGTCCAATCTTTGGTATGCTGTAATCCTGCTAGTTCGTGGTGAAGACGGGATTTTCTTTTCTTTTTTTTCCTGTACGACATTTGAGCAGTGGGAACTGGGAAGCTGTTCCTGTTGTCGATTTCTGATAGAAGTCCGTAGAACCTCTCTTCTTTTTTAGAACTTTTACTCCTGGATGCATGAATTATGAGAGAGTACTGCTGATCTTTTTTTTCGTGTTTAACTTCATGTTTTGGTTGCTGATGCAAATACTAGATTCTGATGTGTCAAATATTTGGGTACCGCCTTTTTTTAGTGGGGACATTCTGGCACACCTCTGATCTGTTCTTGTACTTGCAATCTTGCAGCGAGACATTGAAGGCGCAGAACCCAAAGAATGGGTAAGAGAGGAAAGTGGTTTAGTGCGGTGAAGAAAGTCTTCAGCTCCTCCGATCCAGATGGAAAGGAAGCCAAGGTACGTCGAAATTCCCTATTCACAGCCAAAAAAAAAGAAGTCCACTTGGTGACATGTGGCTACTATGAAGGCCCAGAAGGCAGACAAATCGAAATCCAAGAGGAGATGGCCATTTGGAAAGTCCAAGCACTCGGAGCCTTCCATATCGACGGCGCCAGGCACTGCTCCAGCAGTAGCTCCGTTGCCATCGCCACCAGCAACTCAGCCCCACTCTCTGGAGATCAAAGATGTCAATCCAGTTGAAACAGACAGTGAGCAGAACAAGCATGCCTACTCCGTTGCGCTTGCGTCTGCTGTCGCTGCTGAAGCTGCAGCAGTTGCTGCCCAGGCTGCTGCGGAAGTTGTCCGCCTCACAGCAGTTACCACGGCTGCACCAAAGATGCCTGTTAGTTCGAAGGGAAGAAGTTGCCGCCACCAAGATTCAGACTGCCTTCAGGGGTTATCTGGTAATTCATCTGCACTTGTAGGTCATTTACTACTCGCATCTGTTATCTTGTTGATGTCGTGCACTACAGCCCTATAGTAAGAAAATTCAGATCCTCTGACTGCTGTTTGTCACTGTCTTGAACTTGTTAGCACCTGAGACCATGCACGCAAGCTTCCTTTTGGTTAATATTTTGTAAGACATCTGATTTGGTTGGTAAAGCGTTGCTGTCTAATTCATCATTGTGTATCTCTATAATCTGTTTGTTTTAGAATACAGTCAAGATTGCACTTTGCTTGTCGTTTTCAAACTTATATTTGTCTGATATTTCAAATATTGTGCCACTTAAAAGAGATGCTGATGCTAATGTTAAATCTAAAAAACACTGAACATGATCTATATTTATATATATGCATATTTTGTTTATTTCTCTTTCTATGTGATATTAACTGCTTGCTAAATCTGCAAAAACGAATTTTATTTTTTTAGGCAAGGAGAGCATTGCGTGCACTAAGAGGGCTAGTTAGATTGAAGTCGCTTGTTGATGGAAATGCTGTCAAACGCCAAACCGCTCACACCTTGCAATGCACACAAGCAATGACAAGAGTTCAAACTCAAATCTACTCTAGAAGGGTGAAGTTGGAGGAGGAGAAACAGGCTCTTCAAAGACAACTCCAATTGAAACATCAAAGGGAACTTGAGAAAATGAAGGTGAGCACACCATTTTGATGCAAGCAAGAGTCTAAGCTACATGATATCTAGGGAAAATTAATGTTTTTTCTATCACTACTAAGCTACATTGATATCTAAGGAATATATGTTTTATATCATGATTTAAAATATAATAATGTTGCACCCAAGTAGTTTTTTTTTGGGTACTGATGTTGCAATTATAGAATAGGACGGTCCTGACATAAGAGATTTCTTACACTTATTTTTCTTATCAGATTGATGAAGATTGGGATCACAGCCATCAATCCAAAGAGCAAATTGAGGCCAACCTAATGATGAAACAGGAAGCTGCACTGAGGCGAGAAAGAGCACTTGCATATGCATTTTCTCACCAGGCAAGCTGTCCCTTCTGTTTCTGTGGAGTTCGTATATTATTTTTCTTGGTCCCAACTTCTGTTGTTACATCGATTTGTTCTGCTATACATGTATCTCTGTTTCATTCTTTCGCCATTCTTTTCCCCCCTCACGCAGTGGAGGAATTCTGGTCGAACTATAACCCCTACTTTTACGGAACCTGGGAACCCCAACTGGGGCTGGAGCTGGATGGAGCGCTGGATGACAGCAAGACCATGGGAGAGCCGGTTGGCGGCGGCATCGGACAAGGACCCTAAAGAACGTGCTGTGACAAAGAATGCGAGCACCAGTGCTGTTCGAGCACCTGTATCCCGTGCCATCTCGATCCAGAGACCAGCAACACCAAACAAGTCGAGCCGCCCACCAAGCCGGCAGTCACTTTCAACCCCGCCATCGAAGACCCCGTCAGCCTCAGGAAAGGCCAGGCCGGCAAGTCCACGGAACAGTTGGCTGTACAAGGAGGATGACCTGAGGAGCATCACGAGCATCCGCTCCGAGCGCCCAAGGAGGCAGAGCACGGGTGGAGGCTCGGTCCGGGACGATACCAGCCTGACCAGCACACCACCTCTCCCCAGCTACATGCAGTCGACCGAGTCTGCACGGGCCAAGTCTCGGTACCGCAGTCTACTACTGACTGAGAAGCTTGAGGTTCCTGAGAGAGCGCCTCTGGCCCACTCCGTTGTCAAGAAGCGCCTGTCGTTCCCCGTCGTCGAGAAGCCAAGCGTTGTGCCGACAGAGAAGCCCAGGGAAAGAGTGAGGCGCCATTCCGACCCTCCGAAGGTCGATCCTGCGACGCTCAAGGATGCCCCTGCTGCCTGACCAGTGACCAGGCCTTATGTGATTGTTAGGTTTCGTGCTCTTTTAACACCGTGATGTATTATCTGAGTTAGGTTGCTTTGTTCGTGTCATCGTATGATCTGTCCGGGTTGATTTTGAGACAGTTCTAACTGTGTTTACAGACAATGCGTGATGCTAAATGTATGTGTGGTTGGTTGGCTTTCAATGTACTGATATGATAGTATTTGATTTAAACTTTGCTAAGGACTTGAGGTGCAATGTGAATGCATTTGGGAGTGTTTGGGAACAAAAAATTTTCTACCGTATTGACTCAATACTGCAGTATTGAGGAATATTGTAGTATTATATATTTTGAGGTGTTTGGGAACTTATTTAAAATCTTTATATACTAAACTATAGTATTATTAATACTGCACTTGTTTTACAGTTTTGGAAACTTTGGTCTCAACCAAAGTTTTTCTCTGTAAAGAGAGCGTCGACGCTTGGTCCCGTTCTGTCCGTTTAGTCTGAACCAAAGTTTTTCCCAAGCATCCTGATATATTGGATATTGTAGTATTCGAAAACTGAAGTACTGTAAACTACAGTAATATCATAACTAAAGTATACTACATTATTTGAAAAACTGCAGTTTTAAAGAACTGTGTTCCTAAACAGGGCCTCGCTGTATATCCCGACCAATGACGAAGGCATGTTCTATTTGCTCCACCACTAGTGACCGAGGCCTGATTGCCCTAGCCTAGCAGCACCAAGAGGTCCACTCATAGTGCCTTGTTCAGCAGCAGACCCGGATGGATGGCCCAGATGTTCACTTTAATCAGTGGATGCATTGGCCATTGGTCAGCGCTTGCAGGCCACAGGACCCCAGCCCACACCCCCGCACCACCAGCTTGCTCCTAATAGATAGGGATGAAAACCGTACAGGAAAACTGTCCCGTTTCGAATATTGTACTGTTTTTTTCTATCGTTTTCGAATTGTTCAGTAACCGATTAGAAACGGTACGAAAACGATTTAGCTAGTTTTCCGATCGTTTTCGTAGTTTTCGTTTCCGAGTCATAATGATATCGTTTTTCACCGTTTTTATATAATATGAGATACATCTAGCATATAATTTATTCAAGTTATAGACTTTTGTTGTGTTCAAGTGAATGAATAAGAGAAAAACAAAAGTTATAAATACTCTAAATAATACGGATGAAAAAAAATGTTAGTGTATTTTTATATCTTAAAAATTGGGCAATACGTTATTTTATTATGTATTTGTGGAAACTACAAAATTTTTATCTTTTCGACTAGAGTTTATTATTTTCGATCGTTTTCGAATAACCGACAATTCCAAACTTGTATTTCGACCGTTGGTTTTCGTTTTCGTTCCGATAAAAAAATATGAAAACAAAAACAAAACAAAAACAATTTAGCTGTCCGATCGTTTTTAACCGTTTTCATCCCCCAAGTTCACAGTTTCAGACTGGTTTTGCTCGTCCTGTTGCTTCGCAAGTGTTCCCAGAGACAGGCCTCAGAACGTCACTTGTGCAGTTGTGCTCGCAGAGACAGGTTGTGTGAAGTTCTGTGTTACAGCTCAGGTTTCAGTGCCTGCATCCGAGCCAGTTGTGCCTTTTGACCTGCTTATTAGCTATTAGAATTTTTAGCATAGTTTTAAAATTAATAATGTAGCACATAACTTTTGGTCAATATATACAGCTAGTATTATAATATACACTGCTTCTACTGAGAATGGTAATTCCATTTTCTGGTGAGAATTGGCTAAATTAAAATGACCAGGCCTTCCAAGTTCAAACTATGCACTACCTACCTGCAAAATGCCAATTGCCACAAGATCTTGCAGTTCTGCAGTGCCACTGCTGACAGCACCTTTTCCCAATTTAAGGCTACCCCTCTGGGGATTGAGGGGAAAATTAGCTGACAGCCTAGAGTGAGTGGATGCTCTTGGCCTTCTCGATTGCTTCCTTGATCTTCCGAGTCGGCTCTTCGAAAAGTATCGCTGGATCATCAAACTGTGCTGCGAGGCTGGGCTCATCAAGGAATGCACGGAACGTGTCGGCAACGGAGCTGGAGAGCGACTGCAGGTTGTATCCGCCTTCCAGGAAGAAGACACAGCGGCCACCACAGAGTTCCTTGGCCACCTGCTTGATGCTGGATGCCAGCATGTAGAACGTGCCTGTTGTGAACTGAAGGCCAGCCAGAGGGTCCAGCGCGTGTGCGTCGTATCTGATACGTACATGATGAGTCAGTTTGGCTAGCCTAGAACACTGATCATCTGCTGGTTCATACACCCAAGGGTCAGCTTGTTCATGAGCTGAAGAGCTTGGTTTAAGGATGGATAGGAGAATCTCACCCAGCTGATACAAGGATTATATCAGGCTTGAATCGATGGGCCGATGGAGCAATGACCTCATCAAATGCACATCTCATTGCGTAGTCACCTGCGCCACCGGGCAGAGGAAGGTTGAGTGTCGTGCCTTCACCGTCACCCTGTCCGACTTCATTGATCTTACCAGTACCAGGGTAGCTTCCAAGCTACATCACACAAGGAAAACAAAGACTGTTTCATGGTAAAGTTCAGCGCCTAGTTGCACAAAGAGATGTCACAGACTCACAGAAAACAGGGGTACAAAACCTGGTGAGTTGACAAGAAGAAGATGTCTGGATCATCATAAAATGAATCTGACGTCCCATTGCCATGGTGAACATCAAAATCTATTATCATCACACGCTTTAGTCCATGTTGATGCTGAGCGTACCGAGCTGCCACTGCAATGTTCCCAAAGACACAAAAACCCATGGGACCTTGAGGAACAGCATGATGTCCTGGTGGCCTTATCAACGCAAAGCCAAGGGGCGGATTAGGACCTAACTTTGACGCTGCGACCTAAAAAACATGGAAAAATTCTTGGGAAAACAGCACTGCAAAGTAAAATTTAAAACATCTTGAAACCACCGTAATAGTCAACAGAGATAAGATTAGTTACGACTGAATCAACCAGTGTGATTCCGGCACCAGCTGATAGAAGTGATTCTCGGAAAGTCTACAGAAAAAAATGGAACGACTTCAAATGGTGGTATCTAAAATTTTGCTGATTCCAGTAGTGTGCGCATAAGTGAAGTAAACTATGGAACAATCAATGAGTAACAACTTAAAATAACCATATCATAGAAAAATTGAGTAATGAAATCAACATTACCCTACAGTTTTGCCCTAAAAAACATTGTCTTATATATAGTTTAATAGCTTTCTTTAGTGCTCGGGGCCATTGTGTCCCGGGACACTTATAAGCCTAAGTCCCCAAGGCCCCTTCTGTTTAGGGGAACTTGTAACTTGTAAGTATAAGTTCTTGAGGTCCTCATGTACCAAGGCACTTATAAGCCTAAGTCATTGGGGCCATGTGTCCCAGGGTAATAAGGTAACGGGTGCTTGGGGCACTCCGTCCCCCAAACACTAACAACACTTAGCCACTCGAGGTCCCCACTGGCAAAGAGTCCACGACCTCAATACTTCGAGGGCGTCCAGGACCCAAGCCCTCTAGGGCATGGGCCCTCGAAGATGCTAAGAACTCAGCCACTTAGGACAGTTAAGTGTAATCCTATCTTTTGACATAAGGGTGTGCCAGGCCCACTAGATACAGTACAACTTCAAAAGATGGACCCCACATCTAAGGCTATCTCCAGCAACTTACCCATCCACATATCCATATTCAAACTCCACTCTATGAACAGTGCACTCTACAATGCAAAACTATGCAAAACAGTGTTTTGGATGACCATATGGGTGAACTGTTGGACACGGTCTAAGCGCCTAGGATAAGTACATAGCGAAAGTTTAATGGATAAGTCTCGGGTACAACACATTAATGTGTGATGGGCGACATTATGGGCGGCACGCGCATTGTTGCCTCGGCTTAGACTGCAAGGCACTAGAGATCACTATGTTGTACGTTCATCAATCTTGTAGCCACATGTGAGCACACAATGTGTACTACGAAATACAATCAAGTACAAAAAGCTACATCGGCTACCAATTGTATCATAGCAACCAGCGGGCCCCAACATCCGTGGATGTAATTTATCATACATGCCCTTGCAACAAGTATGGTAATCACCTTGGAAAGGAACGACTGCGAATGGGGAGAATAATAAGGCTCCTAAGTACCATATCAGAATGTGACATATAACCTTGCAGTCACGCCCTCACCTTGGCATAGGACAAGTAATGCTTAAAAATAGGTAGTTAGCTTGGCTCAAGATCTCCTTGGCTGTGTAACTTATTCTGTCGGAGCAAATACATCCGCCAAAGAAGATGTAGAGTATTACGCTACTATGGCTTGAACCTCTATAAAAAATTGTACCAAGGCTTTGATGTCATCATGTCATGACTTCGTAAACATACTCTACGGTGTCAGGACTTATGTCCCCACTCCTCTTGCTATTTTGTTTTCTCTGGTACACTTGCTACCCTAGTATAGTTCCGACGACAGGGTTCTTCTCAAAACGTTAATTGCTTTTACATCTAGCACATCTATATAAAGTAAGTGTTCTTATTCCACATAAGAATAATGAATCACAGATCAACCCAGCCTACGATCCAATGTTTCTCTCAAAGCTCACTCACTTAACCGTGCCATTACAGCACTCCACATTATGGAAGTTGTCTGTTATCTCCAATATAGGTCCATGACAGTTCCCTTTCTTGTCATTCCGTTTTAAAAAACAGTTTTTCTTGCATGGTCTGTCAAAACATATATGCCTAAGTAACTGTTTCGTCTTGACAAGTTTCACCAACAGGAGTAACAATTTTATCAGTTGTTAAAACATGGAAAAGAACCCCTAGAGAAACACAAACGTACATGAATCCAGCCACATATGAGTCCTCACAAAAGGAACGCTTGATAAAGGAACTCAAGTAAACTTGTGACAGTACAGCAGCGAAATAGTAGATGGCATGCACAATTAGCATCAAAATCATGTAAAAACGAAAAGAGCACAAGCAGAACACATTACAGTCTCTGTAGCGTATGTTGGTCCTGTCCCTTCAATCAATATCAGACCTTCATCTGAAGCTCTGCCCATAGCCTGCAGCCACATTCTGCCACATATTAAGCAAATCGCAGCATTATTTCAAACCTATCTGATAGATTTTCACCAGTAGAGATAAGTATCTTATTGTCAGAAAAGTAAGAATAAATAAAGAGAGCTTGATGACAAGTACCTTTTCGAGTCCAGTGATGTAAGATCTTGAATGAACTCGTGCAACATCATCTAGAGAAGCAGGGTTGAAATTTTGAATTTCAAGAACCTGTGAACCACGATGCTGAAAAGTAATCAAATGAGATGACATTTAACTTATGAATACTCATCCTTTTCTAGTGAAATGGAATTGTACATGGTACAAGAAAGAAACATGCCAAAAACCCAGAAGGTTTGACTAAAGACAAAAGGAACTGTTGAAACATAGTGAAAAAAAGACAATGTCCTCAAGTGGATTGCTCATCCTATTTCATTTTATATGATTCAATTTTAGCATGTTTTCAAATAAAGGTCAACTGAAACAATAAAGGTGCCTTCTTTAAGGCAAATTTCCAAAAAATATTTGTGAATATTTGTAGTATTGCTGGTATACCTTGGGACTAAGCTCCAATTTCTCAAGAGTATCAACTATCACAGGAACTCTTTTGTTCGATTCTGGGTGTGCTTCCTGGATACAAAAAAAGAAGCAGAAAATATTATGATATAATGCACAACACGGATAGGACCACCTATTACATCGTGACTTCTATAATTCTATTATATTTTTTCAAAAAATTTGTTGCATAGTAAGGTACAGAATGGTTTTTAGTTAACAACCATTTACATAGATGGTCTAGAACTATTGCATATTGTTCAGCAACTCAGTATTTAAGTTTTCAACCATGACGATATAAAGTAGTCATGTATTGTTGACATAAAATCACTGCTCCTCCCCCTCCCCCACCCTGCCCCTCCTCAAAAAAAAGTCGAAAGGCATTCTTCAAATATGAATTTTAAGATGAGGTATGCTTTATGGAAGAATGAATCATACGAAATATTAAAGTTTGAGTCAACAGGCAGCTCATGAAAATGAGTAGCAAAGCATTCATGCAACTGAATGTATTCTACTATGAAACAGGAACCTGAATTGCTTACTTTGTTATGACCCAGGGCAGGAGAGGTACAATAGAGAATACGAGCATCGAGAAGTGAATTATCAGGTATTGGTAAATTCTTTGGAGCATTGCATTTCTCTATAGAAGCTTGATCCTGATTTGCTGAGCACTGTGCATTCCAAATCCTGATTTGTTTTTGTTCTCTTCGCGATGTTTGGAAGATGTTCCTCCAAATTAAGGGATGAGGATGATGACTTCCAAAGGCACAGCAGTGTCTAAACAAGGGCAACATCCTCCCTGAAAAAAGGGGACAGATTTCCCGTATACGTTACACCAATCATTACAACTGCATGTGGACAGAAAATAGAAGCTAAGATCATAACTAAGGCACCAACTGCACACTCCAAGTTGGTGGTTTGTAATAAACTTAGAATGATATAAATGTTGTCATCCTGATAGAAGAAAAAGGCTTAGTATAGGCATTATATCATGTGAAACAATTGAATAAAAATATGTGCAGCACACGTCCAAACACCATCCTACCAGATGTAAGTCAAATGTTTGGTATGAAAAATAGAACTACAAATGAAATCAAGGTATTTCCCAATCATATCTTCTTCCATCTTTACAAATTACGAGTAACTAAGCAGTGCAGTCTAGTGACACCCCGCTCCATTCTAGCATAAAATGATTACATAAACGACCACTGTAAAAGGTGATAAAGGGTTCAAGGCAATATAATTATAGCATGTGGTTTCAATCTGAGGCAGGGCCAACAACGGCCCCTCTTCATTCCAACAGCTTTTAGCATATAAATCAACATGCCATCTGATGATGGCAAAATTCCAACTATCTCCCCCAGGACCATGGAGCTCTGCGCATCTAGTTGAATCCGTAATTTTCTAGTTCTGCTTCCTCTGCTTGACATGAACGTTTCCACGAGCAGTCGATAGAAGTGGCGGACCACGGACCCAGACACCCAGTAAAGAACATAAATGCACCGTGCCACCCTGCTTTTTTTTTGCGCATAAAAAACGAAAAAAAGAACTTCTGTAGGCATTGGTGCATTAAATATGCATAATACACTTATAATTGGATATAGCATGGGTTTGGGTGCTCGGTTTAGCACAGCAGTAACGGAAGAGAAGGGGTGCGCTGTGCCGCCTGTGCGCAATACCTGGTGAGTGTTCGTTGCCGGCGAAGGTCCCGAAGACGGTGAGCACCTGGCGTAGGGCGGCCGAGCGGGGGTGGCGGCGGCCACCCAGTAGTCGCCACCACGGTCCACAGAGCGCACGCGATAGGACGGGGAACCGAGACACCGAGAGAGGGTAGTATCTAGTATGCCGGCCAGCCGGGGGCAGGGGAAACTGGATGGAGGACAAAAGGCTGGCGAGCAGGGTGAAGTTCTGGGTCACAGTCACTAATCAATCCTAAAATCCTGGTCCTGGTACTGGTACTGTATATTCTGATTTTGCCCTCCATTTATGGACCGGAGTTCTCTGTTTCAATTAAACTTCCACACTTTATTTATTGTTTACCTAGATTGTGTATTTAATTTTCTAGGTTAGTATTTTTTAACTAGTGATAGGATTAGAATTTAGGTTGTAGAATTCCATAAAGATATATTATTCATTGTATAGATTTTTAAGTGGATAAAAGATAGAAGTTGTCAATAATATATACCATGGGTAGCCAAATCAAGCTTAAGGAGAAGATATATACTATGGTCATGGGGTCATGGGTTTGGCTGCGAGCCCAGAGGCTCGACAATTACAAGGCCTGTCGTTAGAAGGATTTCAGAAGCATAAATATGATAAAGATCTTAACTGAATATAAGATATGGAAAACATTGTACTAGATATGGCACTATCACAATATATAAGGAAGAATACACTTGTAGAAACGAGATCGCCTAAGAGGAGAGTGAATTAGGATAACTATTTTTTTTCACTAACCAACAGTTTTTATTTTTTCTCTTAAATAAAACCTATATTGTCGGTACCCTGGAACAAGGGTACCCCTTACTACAGTGTGAAGGTACGACGCCTACGCGGCTATCTCTAGTCGTGTCATAAACAGCGCCCGACCCCTCCACGTGGACGGCCCCAGGACCGTCACGTGATCGGAGAAAATGATACACCCCAAGGTATCAATGGTGGGTCCGGGCCCCCATGGGAAAGTGCCAGACCCCCGCATGTACAGGCTGGACCTCCGGGCGGGGTCCAGGACCTCCGTGGATACAGACCGGACCCCCAGGACGGGTCCCGGATCTCTCTGCGTAGGGTCCGGGCCACCCTCAGCAAGGTCCCGGGATTCTGTAAGGCCTAAAATGCGTATAAAAAAATAATATAATAATGATTGAAAGTTTAGATTAAACCCTAAATTGAAGCTTGGATTTGAAACTAGGAAGTGAGAAGAGAAAGAGGTAAAGAGTATAAAAGTTACATAAAATATATATATAATTAAATGCTCAAAGTTAGTACCCAATCTAATCTGAAGACAAATTTGTCACGGGATTTGAATTTAAATTCAAAATGAAGTGAATTTGGAAAGAAGGGAAACAGAAAATAAATAAAAGAAAAAGAGAAATGCTTGAATGGGCTGAGATCCCGCTTTTCGGCCCACTAGGGGAATCACCTCTGCGCGGCCCATCCACTGCGCACCCGCGCCTGCTGACGCCGGGGCCCACCAATCAGCCTTCGCGGACATCTGTTTGAACCAATGACGCGTGGGGCCACGTCGTCAGCTCATCCGTCTTCCTCGCGCTGGCGTGCACTGCTGGAATCGCACGGACTCTGCGCAACGAAATCCACGGGCGCCGGGACGTTGAGCCACCTCCGCCGTTCTCGCGCCCTCGGTAAACCGCCCAACGACCTCCGCCGCTCACGTGGATTCGGCACGGGCAGTCCACCAAACCACCGCGGATCTCGCGGCGTGCTCCGACTCGGAATTTGGTTGCCGTCAGGGTAACAACCAGGCGGAGCTCGCGGCGAATTATCCGGCGATGGCTTGCGCTCCTCAACGGTCTCCACCCATCTATAAAACCATGGCGTGGGTTTCCCCTCCCCCTCATCCTTCTCCTCTGTGTACCGCGCCCAACACCCCTCTTCTCCCATCCACCGAACCTAGCCACCGCCGTCGGACATAGGTGAGGTCGAGGGGGTTCCGCCGTAGCTACTTCCTCATCGTGGCCGAAACCTTGGGTTGGGTCAAGGGCTTGCGCGGACCATCGGGAAGTTGGTGGTGGCGCTGGCAGGGGGGAATCATCAACCGTGCGCCTGTCAATTGCTCACTGGCGTAGTCGCGCTGCCGCAGATCCGCACATCGCCGTGGGCAGGGCGCTACACCGCGTCATTCACGGTATGAACTCCTCCCATGTATTTGAATTAGTCCCTATCGCGCGTAGCACCTATCGGGGTGGAGTTTAGGGCACTAGAGCACTTGATTGGGATTTCACCGGCGAGGTTCGCCGTGAATTGAGGGCGGCGCCGCCGTCGGTGTAACCTGAGGGCAGGGCGTTAACGGAAACCGTAGATCAGACGACGGATGGCTGTGATTAGACGCTAGGTTACCGGTTCGGGTAGTTTGATCCTGACCGTAGGATCTGATCGGACGAGTCAGGCCGGATCCGAAATAATTAAATCCAGACCATAGATGGATATCCAACGGCCGCGATCTTATCCCTGTTTGGTCCGCGCTTGATCTGTTTGGGACCATTCAAATGTGATCCAACGGCTTGGATCCAAAGATACCCCTTCGCCTGGCATTTTTCTAAAGAGACCCCGAAGAAATCACAAATCAACCCGCCATCCAGAGAACACTATTCTCTGTGTCTTAGAAATCTTGCACCGAGAACCCTATATTTTCTATAAATTGAGGCCCAGTCCAGAAGGGATTAAAACCAGAGAAATAATTATAGAAATTAGTTTTTAATTCTAGAAACTTGAGAAATTCATATTAAATTCATATTAGCTCCAAATTCATCCATTCAAGTTTCTAAAATTTTGTAATAATATTATCTATCACTTAGAGTCTTTGTTTTGACATGAAAACAGAAAGAAAATTTATTTCTCATTTAATCCTATTTCAAGCACATTAAACCTTGGAAAATTCATATCTTAAAACCTATAACTCCAAAAATTATGATTCCTGTTCCTAGGATTTTATTTTAGTGTGTAGATTATTACTGCATAGTTTGTTCTTATGTTTGGTGTGATGTTTATTTTGCATATACCATGTTTGTTTGTATTGCTACGATTAGCAGTGAGGTCACGAGGATCTGAAGAAATCATCCTGGTACCTGGAATCTCAAGTCCCAGGCAAGTTGTGCCCTTGATCACTTCTTTTTACCTATTCATGTTCTGATTAATCATAATGATCTGCATAGGTTAATTTTGATGGGACCCAATAGGTTACCCTAGTTTGTCTATCTTTATACCTTGTTTACCACTGAACTTTTTGGGTAGTACTTGCTAGTGCTTTATGTGGTTTTGGGTATGAAGATACATTACTCATGATTATACTTTTGTTATCCGTTGTTATTTATCGTTCATGATAAGATCATTATGTTAATTGGAACATGGAGCGACCACCCGGGAAAACAGTGCTACCACAAGGGTATAATGGGACGCCCTTGGCTGATTAATTAGGAAAGCTAGTGGAGGACTACCTTACCCGAAAGGGGCAAGGGCAGTAGGGGAGTGGTCAGTGTAGGGAGGCCCTCGGGAGGATTTTGCTGCGATGGCGGTCCTGCAAGGGATTCCTGCATTGGAGCTTCCTATAAACTGTAGCGGGTTTTCTGAAGCTAGTGGAACTTTGTAAAGGCCTCGTAGTGTTACCCTGCCTCGCCTCCTCGGTAGAGGTGTATGGGAAGTCGCGATCCCTTGGCAGATGGGTAACATGACTTGTGGGTAAAGATGCGCAACCTCTGCAGAGTGTAAAACTGGTAT
This sequence comes from Zea luxurians, assembly GCA_029449295.1. Lineage (NCBI taxonomy): Eukaryota > Viridiplantae > Streptophyta > Magnoliopsida > Poales > Poaceae > Zea > Zea luxurians. The sequence continues at coordinate 80,178,532 of JAOPSE010000003.1, read as the reverse complement.
ACTAGCCGTGCTCACGGTCATGAGCAGCTCGGACCCTCACATGATTAATTTATAGAACTAAATTCAATTTGTCATATGCATCGCAGGTGTTGTTATTACTTATGTTCTACTACTTAATTGGGTTTGGTATTTACTTATACTTAGTAATTGCTAATAAAATTTTGACCAACTTTAAAAGCAATGCTTAGCTTCAACCATCCTCTTTGGTAAGCCTTACACTTCACGTGAGCTCCCACCTTTGGCGAGTTCATGCACATTATTCCCCACAACTTGTTGAGCTATGAACGTATGTGAGCTCACTATTGCTGTCTCACCCCCCCCATAGGTCAAGAATAGGTACCACAGGATGAGGCGCATGGAGGATGCTGCGATGTGTTCGTGAGAGGTCTAGGTCGTCGTCTCCCAGTCAACTTTGGGTTGCTGGACCGTTGTCTCCTTATAATGTAATTATTTATTTATTTTGTATAGAACTCCTGTTATATAGTAAAGATGTGACATTCGATCCTGTGCCATGATTCATCATATGTGTGAGACTTGGTCCCAGCACACCTGGTGATTATGTTCGCGCCCGGGTCTTGGTGCCCCTAAAACCCGGGTGTGACAGAAGTGGTATCAGAGGAACGTTGACTGTAGGACGAAACCTAGATAGAACTGGATAACCCTTATCTACTTACCTTTGCTACTCTGATTCTTTTCTAAACTTTTCTTAATCTTTTCTCATCTATTTCCGCTTTACTCTGATTATTCTTATTATTTTTTTCTTTCTAAAGACCAATGTGGATTTCACACTTTGAAATCATGTGCCTAAAGTGATCCTTAGGAAAAGGAGACCTATTCTTAGGAACAAAAACAAAACTATTTTTTATCTACATGCCTGAATGTTTGTTCTTGTGATACATGTTTGATTTGGATCTTTGATTGAGTGTGATGAGTTGTGGAGTAATGTCCACAATTACATCTGCATATACATATAAAAAAATGTTTATAAAAATAACTAGATAAACTAGATGATTCCCCTAAAAAAAATAAAATATCTAGTATTCCGTATCTATCTCATCTTATCAGATTCTATCTTACCTTTGGACATTCACCTCATACAACTAGTTACCCTAGTCTTGACATAAAATATCTGGTCAAGCCCTACCAAAGAATCTTCAGTACATAACCAACTATTAGCTTATTCATTCTGCCTACCAAATGATTCCCTTGCAAAACTATCTTACGATATGCTTCTAACTTAGATGGTCAATACCAGGAGGGGTGGTGGAATTGATTTACCTCCTAATCGACACACTCGGCGGATATATAGACAACCCCAGCCACAGCCAGCAGAGATGAATCCTCCTAATCCTCCACCAGGCGGAGTTGACCCACTGATTGCAGCTCAAATGAGGATGATGCAGCAAATGGTTGACACTATGGCAGATATGCGCGCCCAAATGCAGCAAGAACGCCAGGAAATGCGCCAGGAAAGAGAGGATGCACGTCGGGAGATGCACCAAGAGCGGGAAGAGATACGCCAGGAGAGAAGGGTGCAACAACAGCAGCTGCAACAACAACTTCAACAACAGCAGCAACAGCAACAGGTGCCATTGCCTCCACCTCCACCACCAGTTCCACCCCGAGATAAGCATCGGGAATTCATGAGCCACAAACCACCAACCTTCTCCAACTCCACGGATCCACTACAAGCTGATGACTGGCTAAAGTCTATGGAGAAGATGCTTAACATAGCTCAGTGCTCGGACCGAGAGAAAGTACTCTACGCATCAGGTCGTCTCGCTGGTCCTGCTGCAGATTGGTGGGATGCGTACTGCGCTGCTCATGCTGCTGTCGATACAATTACCTGGGCAGAATTCTCCACACAATTCAGGAATTACCATATTCCTGCTGGACTCATGAAGATTAAGAGAAAGGAGTTTCTCTCCCTCAAGCAAGGAAGTATGTCCGTGAGTGAATATAGGGACAAATTCATCCAGTTATCTCGATATGCTCCTAGAGATGTTGAGGATGATGAGCAAAAGCAGGAGCTTTTTCTGGACGGTTTGATTGGACCCTTGCAATATCAACTGGTATCGCACACATTCCCATCCTTCCAAAGGCTACTTGACAAAGCTATTGCTGTAGAAAACAAGAGGAGTATATTTGGAGAGAAAAGAAAGGCTGCTAACCAAGGGCAGGCTGGAAGTAGTTCCCGTCCTTGCTATACTACCACTCCAAGTACACCAGCTAGTGGCAGTTCTGGACAACAAACTCAACAGGCACCAACTGCTCCTCCAAAAGCAAGCACCCCCGCAGGACCTGTTGCTCCCAACACATCCACCAACAGGGCATGCTTCAAATGTGGACAACCGGGACACTACGCCAACTAATGTCCCAACAGGGCTGCCTACACTACACCAGCTCCAATGAAACAAGGTCAGGCCTCGGCAGGAAAGAGTCAGCCCCTATCTGTCAACCGAGGACAAGCCTATCATGCAGAAGTAGAAGCTGAACCAGGTGAACTAGAAATTCAAGAAGAAGAGCCAGTGGAAGAGGAAATAGTCGGTGAAGAGGTCAATGAACAACAAGAATAGAGATAAACATAAACATAGATATATATTTTACTATTTGTAAGGCCTAAATATTAGTTTAGCTAGTAGTAGTATTTTACTCTTTTAGTAATAATAATAAGGTATGTTGACCGTATGTGTTGCTAATGAGTTATGCATCATGCTCAGATTTCTTTGTTTGTGCATATGTTCTAAGATAATATGAGTATATACCCTCTCCTTACAAATCTCGAGGACGAGATTTCTGTTAAGGGGGGTAGGATTTGTAAGGCCTAAAATGCGTATAAAAAAATAATATAATAATGATTGAAAGTTTAGATTAAACCCTAAATTGAAGCTTGGATTTGAAACTAGGAAGTGAGAAGAGAAAGAGGTAAAGAGTATAAAAGTTACATAAAATATATATATAATTAAATGCTCAAAGTTAGTACCCAATCTAATCTGAAGACAAATTTGTCACAGGATTTGAATTTAAATTCAAAATGAAGTGAATTTGGAAAGAAGGGAAACAGAAAATAAATAAAAGAAAAAGAGAAATGCTTGAATGGGCTGAGATCCCGCTTTTCGGCCCACTAGGGGAATCACCTCTGCGCGGCCCATCCACTGCGCACCCGCGCCTGCTGACGCCGGGGCCCACCAATCAGCCTTCGCGGACATCTGTTTGAACCAATGACGCGTGGGGCCACGTCGTCAGCTCATCCGTCTTCCTCGCGCTGGCGTGCACTGCTGGAATCGCACGGACTCTGCGCAACGAAATCCACGGGCGCAGGGACGTTGAGCCACCTCCGCCGTTCTCGCGCCCTCGGTAAACCGCCCAACGACCTCCGCCACTCACGTGGATTCGGCACGGGCAGTCCACCAAACCACCGCGGATCTCGCGGCGTGCTCCGACTCGGAATTTGGTTGCCGTCGGGGTAACAACCAGGCGGAGCTCGCGGCGAATTATCTGGCGATGGCTTGCGCTCCTCAACGGTCTCCACCCATCTATAAAACCATGGCGTGGGTTTCCCCTCCCCCTCATCCTTCTCCTCTGTGTACCGTGCCCAACACCCCTCTTCTCCGATCCACCGAACCTGGCCACCGCCGTCGGACATAGGTGAGGTCGAGGGGGTTCCGCCGTAGCTACTTCCTCACCGTGGCCGGAACCTTGGGTTGGGTCAAGGGCTTGCGCGGACCATCGGGAAGTTGGTGGTGGCGCTGGCAGGGGGGAATCATCAACCGTGTGCCTGTCAATTGCTCACTGGCGTAGTCGCGCTGCCGCAGATCCGCACATCGCCGTGGGCAGGGCGCTACACCGCGTCATTCACGGTATGAACTCCTCCCATGTATTTGAATTAGTCCCTATCGCGCGTAGCACCTATCGGGGTGGAGTTTAGGGCACTAGAGCACTTGATTGGGATTTCACCGGCGAGGTTCGCCGTGAATTGAGGGCGGCGCCACCGTCGGTGTAACCTGAGGGCAGGGCGTTAACGGAAACCGTAGATCAGACGACGGATGGCTGTGATTAGACGCTAGGTTACCGGTTCGGGTAGTTTGATCCTGACCGTAGGATCTGATCGGACGAGTCAGGCCGGATCCGAAATAATTAAATCCAGACCATAGATGGATATCCAACGGCCGCGATCTTATCCCTGTTCGGTCCGCGCTTGATCTGTTTGGGACCATTCAAATGTGATCCAACGGCTTGGATCCAAAGATACCCCTTCGCCTGGCATTTTTCTAAAGAGACCCCGAAGAAATCACAAATCAACCCGCCATCCAGAGAACACTATTCTCTGTGTCTTAGAAATCTTGCACCGAGAACCCTATATTTTCTAGAAATCGAGGCCCAGTCCAGAAGGGATTAAAACTAGAGAAATAATTATAGAAATTAGTTTTTAATTCTAGAAACTTGAGAAATTCATATTAAATTCGTATTAGCTCCAAATTCATCCATTCAAGTTTCTAAAATTTTGTAATAATATTATCTATCACTTAGAGTCTTTGTTTTGACATGAAAACAGAAAGAAAATTTATTTCTCATTTAATCCTATTTCAAGCACATTAAACCTTGGAAAATTCATATCTTAAAACCTATAACTCCAAAAATTATGATTCCTATTCCTAGGATTTTATTTTAGTGTGTAGATTATTACTGCATAGTTTGTTCTTATGTTTGGTGTGATGTTTATTTTGCCTATACCATGTTTGTTTGTATTGCTACGATTAGCAGTGAGGTCACGAGGATCTGAAGAAATCATCCTGGTACCTGGAATCTCAAGTCCCAAGCAAGTTGTGCCCTTGATCACTTCTTTTTACCTATTCATGTTCTGATTAATCATAATGATCTGCATAGGTTAATTTTGATGTGACCCAATAGGTTACCCTAGTTTGTCTATCTTTATACCTTGTTTACCACTGAACTTTTTGGGTAGTACTTGCTAGTGCTTTATGTGGTTTTGGGTATGAAGATACATTACTCATGATTATACTTTTGTTATCCGCTGTTATTTATCGTTCATGATAAGATCATTATGTTAATTGGAACATGGAGCGACCACCCGGGAAAACAGTGCTACCACAAGGGTATAATGGGACGCCCTTGGCTGATTAATTAGGAAAGCTAGTGGAGGACTACCTTACCCGAAAGGGGCAAGGGCAGTAGGGGAGTGGTCAGTGTAGGGAGGCCCTTGGGAGGATTTTGCTGCGATGGTGGTCCTGTAAGGGATTCCTGCATTGGAGCTTCCTATAAACTGTAGCGGGTTTTCTGAAGCTAGTGGAACTTTGTAAAGGCCTCGTAGTGTTACCCTGCCTCGCCTCCTCGGTAGAGGTGTGTGGGAAGTCGCGATCCCTTGGCAGATGGGTAACATGACTTGTGGGTAAAGATGCGCAACCTCTGCAGAGTGTAAAACTGGTATACTAGCCGTGCTCACGGTCATGAGCAGCTCGGACCCTCACATGATTAATTTATGGAACTAAATTCAATTTGTCATATGCATCGCAGGTGTTGTTTATTACTTATGTTCTACTACTTAATTGGGTTTGGTATTTACTTATACTTAGTAATTGCTAATAAAATTTTGACCAACTTTAAAAGCAATGCTCAGCTTCAACCATCCTCTTTGGTAAGCCTTACACTTCACGTGAGCTCCCACCTTTGGCGAGTTCATGCACATTATTCCCCACAACTTGTTGAGCTATGAACGTATGTGAGCTCACTATTGCTGTCTCACACCCCCCCACAGGTCAAGAACAGGTACCACAGGATGAGGCGCATGGAGGATGCTGCGATGTATTCGTGAGAGGTCTAGGCCGTCGTCTCCCAGTCAACTTTGGGTTGCTGGACCGTTGTCTCCTTATAATGTAATTATTTATTTATTTTGTATAGAACTCCTGTTATATAGTAAAGATGTGACATTCGATCCTGTGCCATGATTCATCATATGTGTGAGACTTGGTCCAGCACACCTGGTGATTATGTTCGCGCCCGGGTCTTGGTGCCCCTAAAACCCGGGTGTGACAGATTCTGGGACAAAGAATACCCAGGCCTTAATCAAGGCCAGGCGGGGACCCGGAGCCGACACGTGTTCGGACCATACCATGTACACTTCTGCTCCCCGCGCAGGCAGAGCCCCGGTGCTGCCGCGTGGCCTACTGCCTGTGACGTAAGCCCACAGGCGGGGCCTGACGTAAGGCCTCTGGCCACGAGGCGCTGCATTTATTGCGGATAAGGGGCGCCGCCTGTCCGTCCCGCTAACAGGCGATGTGCCGCCTCAGCATTTAATGAGCCTTGTCCGTTCCACTGGCAGGGATGTGCCGCCTCGGCATTTAATGTGCCCTATCCACTCCGCTGGCAGGCGGCGACCAGACCGTCCCGCAGGCGGCGTGCCTGTCCTTTCCGTTGGCAGGCAGTGCGCCCGTGCTGCGGAGAGCACTGTGCTCATCATCACTCGTACGTTGCCAAGGAAGCTTCCGCTGCACGCCAATACTATGCAAGCCACGGATATCAGGGTGCAAGGAGATTGCCCTGGCGACGAGCATTAGTTGCTCCAAGTATTACATCTGTTATGTCCCTAGGCCCGCATGTCGGGGCTCAGCACCCTTGTATGTGTCCCCCTTCAGCTATAAAAGGGGAGGCACGTAACGTTACAACTCAAGCTCACTTAGACCCAGCTCAGGCTCACAAATTCATACAAGCTCTCAAGCTCAATACATCACACAGTGGAGTAGGGTATTACGCTCCGGCGGCCCGAACCACTCTAAATCCTTGTGTGTTCTTGTGTTCGTTCTTCGCTTAGCAGGCAGGCAAAACGCTTAGGCCCCTCCTCATCTTAGGATTTAGGGCAGGTGCATTCCGCCACCCGACCGGAGATTTCCTCTCCGACATATACAAATAATCAAACGTTTATGTCCAATGTTTTCTCTAAATGTTGATATCTCTACCGTAAGAAGAGTTTTACAACATAGGTTCTAGACATATCCACTTGTCTATAACTAAGCTAATCAGATAAATCATACAACCAAAAGTCACTACTACTTATTAAGGCAGTAAGGGGTAGGCTGCCATTTCTGGTTCTGTCATTCCCATTCCTATTCTCATTCCCGATTCTGTCTCCACCCCCAACGCCTCCGCCCCCGCGTGATCCCCTCTCTAGATCGATGCCCGCCCCAACCGTAACCCTCGCGGCCAGTGGTGGACCCAGAAATTAACCAAGACCCGGACCGAAACAACCATAAACTCTAATAGTAACATATAAATAAATTGTACGAAACAACGTTGTCATAGATATTAAAGATGACATACAAATTATGATATAGCTCCTCCAAAATGTATCATATCAACATCAACATCAGTGCTTCTTGCTCCAGAACCTTGAAGAAAATCATGTTAAGAACGCGACTTGAAAGGTAATGTTGAATAAATTTAATAATATTAGTAATTGGTACATACCACTAGTACGAGGTAGATTCACCCTGCGGGTTCTCATGCCTTGAAAATAATCCAATATCTTTGCATCCTCAATGCTTGTAAATATATCCCTCTCAATATAACACACCATACGATGGTTAAGCCATTCGTCTCCTGTCTTATTCCGCAACTCAGTTTTAATGATATTCATAGATGAGAAAGCTCTCTCCACAGATGCTGTTGCCACTGGTAAAATCAAAGCTAATTCAATGAGACGATATACAAATGGAAAGACAACATGCCTGTCACTCTGAACCATTCTCACAGCAAGATCACCTAAGTCATTGCAACTTAGAATATCTGGATCAGCTCTCATATCAATAATGAATATCTCAAGTTGGTCTTTCAATACTATGCAATCATATGTAGAGAAATCCGCATCATACAATTTAGCAAGCTCAATTAACTTATCTCCATCAAAATTGGCAAAAGAATTTCTTGGATCAAGGCAGGCAATGCATCTCAATAATTGGGTAGATCTTTCACCAAAACGGTTGTTGAACTCCACAATAAGTTGGTCAAGCACCACATTAAATATTTCATGTTTCAAGTGATGATGGTAAGTTATCAACTGACCTCCACGACCTCTTGAGCGACCTCTAGCAGTGGTTGTATCCAACATGTTTGGCACAATGATATTATATTGAATGCAAAATGATTTTGTATCCTCAAATAGATCTTCCCATCCATGTTGTCTAATTTCATCAATTTGTTGCAATGTGGCACCAATCAGTCCTATGGCACGAACAATATTTTGATCTTTCTTTTGCAAGCATTGGGATAAATCATTAGTCTTACCCAATAATTTGATAACAAAATGCATAATAAGCACAAACTCAAAAGTCTCCATTTGTTTTAGCAAACCAGATGCAGTAGTTCTTTGAGAACTAGGACCATCTTGACATATATTCTCTAATACCTCTAAGACTGCTTTCCACATATAATGAAGACGACACAATGTTTTGTGGTGTGATCCCCACCGAGTGTCCCCAGGCCTTGCAAGATTAGTTGCTTGGTTTTTCCCTCTTCCAGAAAAAATTTCACCCATTTCTAAACTATGCACAAGGTTGTCATGATGTTCTTGGGCCAACTGATCATGTCTCTTACAAGATGCATTGACAGTGTTAACAATTAATGTGGTATAGGTAAAAAATCCGTGATAGAAGGGCAACATTTGGCAACAGCAACAACCACTAATTGCAATTGATGGGCAAAACAATGTATATAAAATGCATAGGGATTTTCATCCAATACCCGTCGTTGTAGCCCATGGAATTCACCTCTCATATTTGATGCCCCATCATAGCCTTGCCCTCGTATTTTATGTATGGATAAACCATGACTGAGAAGCATAGAGTCCAAAGCTTCCTTTAGAGCTATTGAAGAAGTGTCCGGAACATGCTGAATTCCCAAAAATCTTTCGATGACATAGCCTTTGTTGTTCACATACCTATATCATAACACATAGAAGCCAATTAAATCACAAAACATGTACACTTGTTGCTTAAATAAAAATGCTAACCTCACAATAATAGCCATTTGCTCTTTTATAGAGGCATCTCGAGACTCATCAATAAGAATGGAGAAATTTTTCTCCCCAATATCATATAAAATAGCTTTGGAGGTCTCTTTTGCACAAGCCTCACACAGTTGCTTTTGTATTTTTGGTGAAGTCAATAAATGGTTAGCAGGAGAATCACCAAGAAGGTTTTGAATAGCTTTGCTCCTCTTTCTAAACCAATCAACAAATTCAAGAAAGTTTCCCTTATTGCAAGAGGTAGAAGACTCATCATGACCACGAAAGGCAAGAGCTTGCAACAAAAGAAATCTCACGATACTCAACATTATAGTGATTCGATTCAAATATTCTTCTTCATGCTTCTTAGAACCACTTGTCATTGCGTGTCCAACACTTTGCCTTTGATTTCTAAAATCCTCACAATGTTTCCTAGCTTTATTATGCAAGCTATCCACCTTCCCAACATGCTCAACAAAAGATTTTGTTGCATTCTTCCAATTACAAAAACCCTTGCTTGTGAATGCATCAATACCAAAATTTTCATGTCTTTGTTGTTTGAATAGATAACAGTAAAAACAGAAGGCAACATCTTTGGTAACACTATACTCTAACCAATTATGGTTCTTGAACCATGAATCATGAAAACTTCTTTGTCGGTCTCCCATCTTTTTTTAGGATATATATGGCCAATTGGTTGACATGGACCCTGTAACAAATACTCTCTTCTAACAGCATCCCTAATGTTAACATCGTATTCATCAATTGGTTTTCTAAGCCCAGGATCAACAACTATATCGAATACCTGCTCAGAAGGTGGAATTTCTTGCTCTTGTTCATCTGAAGTTGGATTTAGTACTGCCTCAACAGTAGCCTCCTCGGTTGAAATTTCTTGGGCTTGATTGTTACTGATTCCGGTTCCCACTGTTGGTTGAGAATTGGGGTTCGATCTTGGCTGCACATTACACACGACGGGTGTCAGAGCTGGAGAGAAAAATGATTGCAATGTTCTATGCCTCTTCTTCATTTTGACGGGCGGACAGAGCGTGGTCGGGCGAGCTGGTGAGGTGTTGACTGATTGGTGACTCGCAGACTCGGTGATGGTGACTGGTGAGCTCTGAGCTGCAGCCGCGACGGCGCACGGCACGGGCCACGGCGCGTGGCCTGGTGGCTGGCGGGCGGGCAAGGGCCGACCGGCGAGGGGCGAGGCGAGCCGCATGCCCGCACGCCCACACCGCAGCGGCCAGCGGCTGGCGGGCGCCGGGCGACCGTCGACCGGGCGGGCAAGGTGCCAAGGTCGAAGCAGCCAAGCAGGGGTAGGCGGGCAGCCGGGCAGGAGCAGGCGGCGGCGCGGCGCTCCTGGGACAGCCGGACAGGAGCAGAGCAGCTGAGCAGGTGCAAGCGTGCAGCCGAGCAGCGAGGACGCGTCTGGCTGGCCGAGCAGCGAGCAGCAGCGAGCAGCCAGCAGGTGCGCTTGGGCGAGGCCGCGAGGGACAGGACCAGGAGGAGTCCAGGGCGCGGCTGGCAGCGGCACCATGGCGGCTGGCGGCTGGCGTACGCTGCTAGGGTTCTGTTCTGGGCTTCTGGCGTTCTGCAGTTCTGGGCTGCGACAGAATTTCTTTTTTTTGGGCCTACGCGCCCCGGGCCGTGGCCCAGGTGGCCATGGGCGCCGGTCCGCCCCTGCTCGCGGCTCACCGCACCACACGAAACCTCCGATCCCATGACCTCGACGGCGGCCATGGCCGACAAGCAGGTGCGATACTGTGCCCCGCCTCATCCCACACGTCGTCCATCCTTTCACCCCCCAAGTGATGCCCGCGACTTAGCGAGACAACCGATGTCCGCCCCCCGCCACCCTCCCCCGCGTGATGCCCCCTCCCACAACGCTTCACGCGCATGAGTCTACGACTAACGGCAGCTGCCGCCGTACCGGAGCCTGATCTGCTGGCTCCCCCTCGGCCTCACCACCATGCCCCCATCGGATCCCATCGAGCCGTGCGTGGCGACGCCGGTGATGGATGTGGCATTGCTAGCCGTCATCCTCGCCACCATCCTCTCCCACCTCGACGTTTGATCTGTGTTCACCACTGCTGTCTGCTAGGGACATTGTGGAGGGTGCCTATGCTGCCAGGGTCGAGGCCCAGCCGTGCAGGCGCAGGCGCATGCAGCCACCGTCTGTAAACACCTCCACCCCTGTGTTCCCTCCTCGAAGGAAGGTCGGTGCGGAGAAAAGGAAGCGCAGCCCGTCTCCGTCGTCGTCCTCTTCATCGATTTGGTCCATCATCGTCGAGGAAGGTGAAATACCTCTCCTCACTGCCCTCTTCGCTTAGATCTGTTTCATTTGTGCACAGATAGATTTAGGGTTCATATATGCGTAGACTAGCAGATGTGTTGATTTTGTTATATTAATTTGGATCTGGGGTACTCGTGTATTCATCATGAATTAGTCCAGAGGCATACCACCCCCTACCTTCAGATTTGCACAAAAATCTTTAGTTCCGGCCCCTATTTATGCATCAAATATGTATGAATTGGTTAAGGACTATAAGGAAACTGCACCGTTTGATGACAATAACATAAGAAATTATTTCAACTGTACTGGCCAAATTAGTTAGAAATACTTGCCATGAGCGTGACTTTACACTGAACATGTTCCACGCTTCTAGAACCCGATCTTCTAGAGCGCGACCAGATTATAATAACTGCAACAATTTTCTTGCGTGGGTAAGACTTCCACGCTTCTAGAGCCTGATCTCTCAAATTCTCGATTGAAGTAACAGAAAAAGGAGTATTCAGTCTTAGGATGAGAAGGATTGCTAGAGAGAACAAATGTGTCATTAGTGGTAAGGGAATCACACCTCTTTTATGAATATGACTTGAATAACAACTGTAGTTTGTAGCAACACAAAATTATATTACAACAGTCATGAAAAGACTGGCTGCTTGTACCTTGTGCATTCGATTATACCTGCAGCTTAAGACCTCCACATTGTAACATGCTTGATTAGACTTGAACATTTCTGTTGGGAGTATTGGATTGGACTTGAATTTTTACATATCTGGGACTAACATGCTTGATTTTCTATAGGAACAAATTAGCAACAAGGTTGATTGGAAAAATGACACTTCAAAGGTGTACAGTTCTGATAGGTAAATCTTTGTCTTACTTTGATTTTATGTGTTCCAAACTATGTATCTATTAGTAATAAACTATTCTGTAATAACTTCTAATATTGTTTTTATGTGAGACACAAATTTTTCTTCATTTAATTATCTCTGTCACACACCTATTTTACAGGGTTTCCTGAGCTCTATGCTTGTATTTCATAACTTCAAAAAGACAACCATTTAATAATGTTTCAATTCCAATCTAGGATGATTAGTAGCTCATCTCACACATGTGTTATTGTCGGGTGCGACAATATTGCCTCATTCATCAAAGATGAAAATTGTCCTCATACTCTGCTTTTACCATTTTGTGAATAATCAATTTATTACTTATCACTAATTTCTTCTCTACTCATTTAAAGCACACTCCACAATCCAAGGTACAACACACACTCCTGTACCACACAAACTTTAGATATGGATTCAGCATTACCTTATCTTCCACTATGGTGCCAGTTCATTGTACAGTGTGTCTTTTAATAAGCTTGTTGTTTATGTTGGTGGTTATAATTAAGAATCAGATTACTAATAATTTTGACACAATAGCTTACATATTTTTTAGTGTTTTGTGAGTCATGTATTTCTCAATTATAGGGTTTAGTAGTAGTTATGAATCGGCATTTGGAGACTGGTATAGTGGTATTCTTCAATTATAGCAACAAGGTCATGTATTACTACGTGTTGCATTTAGTTTTGTAATAATCTTGATAATTCCATTATTCTACTATGTTGAATGTCTGAAAAAATGAGCTGAGTATAGACTGTATACTTCCACAGTCATCCACAACCCATCTAAAAAATGAGATGAGTACAGACTGCATACTTTAACGATCAATATCAGCATTACACATAAAGACGATTTATGTTTGCAGAACCTTCAACAATTAGCTAAATAAGAAATTAGTAATTCACATGTGTGTATAAGAACATGTTTGACACAAAAGCACAGATCTCGCTCCTCTTGTTTCGATTTGGGGGTTGGTTCTGAGTTGGCTATTTTTGTTTTTTCGCCAATTGGTTGGAATTGGGAGTTTTGCATAGGAGGAGCATAAGGTGATCGAGGCGCAGATCAGGATGTGGCAGCAGGAGGACGATGCAGAGATGATGAAGAACAAGCGAACTGCAACTTTGGGTGACGTAGTAGCATCAGCACGAGTTGATTCGTGGAATACCCATGGTGCATCAATAGTATGTGTGTAGAACTATGGATTTTCCATGTGTTCTTTTTTCCCATGAATTCTGTTGTTTGATGTTGTTCAATCGCTGACCCTGTTTGTTTTGTTGATAGTTGCAAGCAGTTATGGTAGTTATGGCAGGATCGCTGGTCACCACCATCTAAGAAAATTATATGTGGTATCTTCTATGGGTTTGTAGGTGCAGACATGCTTTTATGTTACCACCAATCTAAATTTTTACCTACTTCTAATTTTATACTAATTTTATAGAGTTAAAATACTTGAGAAGGTATTGGAATCTAACCTGCATCTCTTGATGTGCCCTAGATCTAACCTGCACCTCTTGTGATATATAAAAACCTAACCTCTTTTGGGACCTCTTGCAGATTTTTGTGTGTAGGGCCAAGAATTGATATACATGCTTGGATTCAGGGAGTCACTGCTACGCTGAAAGAACTTAATGTCTGGATTCGATCCCGCAAATCTATATCCTACCTAATATCTAATTGGTGAACTTTATTATTTTTCTAAGAAACAATGAACTTAAGTGATGATTCTCTGTATTAAGGCCTTAGGACTTCTCGTTTTCTACTCTTTATGTCTAGCCTGTATGGGTTCAGTGTGGGGTTGTTCGAATGGGTGATCAAGTGGTGATTTGTGTGGTTTTGTCAGTTCCGAGCTTCTATGCGTGACATTTTGTAACTCGGAGTTTTCTTGCAGGGCTTGGATGATTATCTCTACGGTAGGGGTGTGTACATCAACACTTTTAGCTCTACTGGTCCCATTGCTTTCACATCAAATGAAGCTTTTCTGTTCTCGCCATGGAGTATTCCATGTGCCTTGTCAGTTTTGATGTTCTCGCCATGGAGTATTTCTAAAAATATTGTGTTCATTCAGGGACTAGATGACAGCCACACAAAGGGCGATAAGGAAGAGGGACTCAGTTTGGAGGGCTTAGCGGTGATTGTAGTTTCTGCTTGTTTTGTTATGCTGCGACGGTTGCTTGAAGTTCTTTCATCAAGATATTATGATTACATATTTTGTCTTTTTGAACTGTGTCATTGCCAGGGGTAGACAACTTTGGTGGCTCATAAGTGACCAAGAACTACATGAAGAATGGGGACAAATGGAAGAACTTTTGAAGGGCATAAACCATTTGAATGATGCTGATCATTTTGCTCTCGTGAATGAACGGGTGTGACCCTAGCAATAGTGTGACTTTCTCGTACCGGTCTTCACAGAGCGCATGCGCAACCTCGACGTAGGGTAGCCTGGCACAGTCACAGCCCGGGTCAGGCGCACGTGGACCCTGGCCTGCCACAACCTGGTGTCTGTGTGGCTTCGGCGACCCTAGGTAGGTGCGCCGATGAACCATCAGGGGCTGTAATGGCCTCGCCCACGCCGACCTGTTCCTAGCCATGGCGTTGAAGTCACACCCTCGCCGGAGCTGGTCATGCTCGCAACCACAACCAAACACGACACTATCGTAATGATATTAATGTTACAGTGATATTGTGCCACATAAATTTTGCATATCATAATGATGTTTGCTGGGCTGATCTATGTTTTTTACTAATTTTTAACATCCGTGGCAACATGCGAGCACATATCTTTATATGTAGAAGTTTGCATGGTACTGATGGTTGCAATGTAGTGGTGAAATAGTTGGACTAAAATAACAAAATTTATGTAAGACTAGGATCATAAATAGATTACAAAATCTTTTTACATTACAATATAACACATATTTGTACACAAGTTATCATGATTATATATTTCCGTTGCAACACACGGGCACTCATCTAGTAACAGTATAAGTGCAGAAGCTTAAATACGATAGAGATATAAACTTCTACTGAGGTGTCGATATTTTTACATAGGTATCTAGAAGAGCAAGCCAACCTTAAACACTTGTCCAGCATCGCCAACATCTGTTATTATTGGAGGTGAAGCCTCCTAGATGGTTAGGCGTTACCCAGCAAGCTCCCATGCTTGTGGTGAGCCACGAGAAAGTTTGTATTTCCAAAAATATTAGGGAAAATCTTAAGCTCATCACCTTGGTGGTGAGTTATAGAAGAAGAACAAGTTAAAAGAGATTCCAAAGACTTTATGGCTTCCTTAACAGTGTGTGCATTGGTGAGCCTTAGTGACGAGCTAAACCACAAGATAAATTGTGTGTCATGTATCTTATGTTTTAAATTACATTACTAGTTGATAGTCGCCTAGAGGGGTAAATATGTGAAACCTGAAATTTACAACTTTAAAGCAAAACTTGATCCCCTTAGTTAGCGGTTAGAACAAGATGAACAATAATTGGAGTATAGAACTAAGTCGTTTTCTTCAAAAGTGTTGCTTCTAAAGAATGCGGAATTAACTCGAGGCAACACAAAGGAATATCTAGCGAATAGAGCAAGAAGGCTTAGTTAAGAAGAGGAACAAAAACAAGTTCTTCCTTGCAAAGAGTTGCTTCTTCAAATGAGCGTCTATCTTCTAGCACACATGCAAATGGAAAGCATAATATCCAGTCTACTTGCCCAAAGATAAAGCAAGGAATCTATTATAGACCGGTATACCTTTTGATCTATGGACTTACCTCCTGCGTCGAGGTCCAAGTGCTCGTTTATTCCCATCGGCGTTTTGATGGGCTTTGCGTCCTTCATCCCAAATTCCTTAAGAAGATCTTACATGTAGATTCCTTCCTTGAGCTGTTTTACATGGAATCCTAGAAAGTATGTCAGCTTGCCCATCTTCGACATTTCAAACTTTTGCATCATTGCCCTGCTAAACTCCTCTAAAGACTTTTGATTAGTAGAATCAAATATTATGTCATCGACATATATTTGTTATATAAACAAATCACCATCACATGTCTTAGTGAAAAGGGTAGGATCGACTTCCCCAATCTTGAAAGCATTAGAAATAAGAAAATCTCTAAGGCATTCATACCATGCTCTTACTGCTTGCTTAAACCATAGAGCGCCTTAGAGAGCTTATAAACATGGTCGGGATACATGTCGTCCTCAAAGCCAGGGGGTTGCTCCATGTACACCTCCTCCTTGATAGGTCCATTGAGGAAAGCGCTCTTCACGTCCATTTGAAAGAGCTTAAAGGAATGGTGAGCAACATAGGCTAATAACATGTGAATAGATTCAAGTCTAGCTACAGGAGCAAAAGTCTCCTCAAAATCCAAACCTGCGACTTAGGCATAACCCTTTTCCACAAGTCTCACTTTGTTTTTTGTCACTGCCCCTGACTCATCTTGCTTGTTGCGGAACACCCACTTAGTTCCCACAACATTTTGCTTTGGATGTGGCACCAAGCTACATACTTCATTTCTCTTGAAGTTGTTGAGCTCTTCCTGCATGACCATCACCCAATCTGGATCATGCAAGACTTATTCTACCCTGAAAGGCTCAATAGAAGAAACAAAGAAGTAGTGCTCACAAAAAATAGCAATACATGAACGAGTAGTTACTCCCTTGCTGATGTCACCTAGGATTTGGTCACCGAATGATCCCGTTGTATGGTGGCGTAGATTGGTGTTGGAGGTGCCTGTTGTATTTCTTCTTCCTCCTTGTCTTCTTGTTCAAGCGCTCCCACTTGATCCATGCCAACATCTTGAGGTACCTATTCATCATCTTTACTTGGAGGTTGCACCATCATTGAGGAAGAAGCTTGGGCTTGTTTCTTTTATTGTTCCTATAGTCTCACATCTTCTATCGCCGTAGTCCTCATTGTGGCCGTCGAAACCTCATTCACATCTATATCATCAAGATCAACTTGCTCTCTTTGAGATACATTAGTATCATCAAATACAACATCACTAGTGACTTCAACAAGTCTAGAAGAGTTGTTGAAGACCCTATATGATTTTGTTTTTGAATCATAACCAAGTAAAAACCCTCCAACGACTTTGGGAGCAAACTTTGAATGCCTACCTCTCTTAACCAAAAGTAGCATTTGCTCCCAAATACACGAAAATAAGAAACATTGGGTTCGTTACTAGTTAGAAGCTCATATGTCGTTTCCTTGAGGAGGTGGTGGAGATAGAGCCGGTTTATGGTGTGGCAAATTGTGTTCACGGCTTCTGACCAAAACTGCTCCATCATCTTGTATTCTCCAAGCATTGTTCTCGCCATGTCGATGAGTGTCATGTTCTTCCTCTCCACCACACCATTTTGCTTTGGAGTGTAGAGGGTAGAGAACTCATGCTTGATGCCTTCCTCCTTAAGGTACTCCTCCATTTGAAGGTTCTTGAACTCAGAACCGTTGTTGCTCCTTATCTTCTTCACCTTTAATTCGAACTCATTTTGATCCCGCTTTATGAAGCACTTGAGGGTTCCTTGGGTTTCAGATTTATCCTGCAAAAAGAATACTCAAATGAAGTGAGAATCATCATCAACAATAACTAGACCATACTTACTTCCCCCGATGCTAAGATAAGCAACGGGTCCGAAGAGATCCAAATGAAGTAACTCCAGTGGTCTTGACATCGTCATTACGTTCTTGCTTGGATGACTTGTTCCCACCTGTTTTCCTGCTTGACATGCTGCACAAGGTATGTCTTTCTCAAAATAGACATTGGTTAGTCCTAACACATATTCTTCCTTTAGAAGCTTGTGAAGGTTCATCATCCCAACATGTGCTATACGATGATGCCACAACCAATCCATGTTAGTCTTAGCAAGTAAACATGCATCTAAATCATCATTCTCTTTAGTGAAATCAACCAAATAAAGATTGCCATCTAATACACCTTTAAATGCTAGTGAACCATCACTCATTCTAAAGATAGTTACATCAACATTTCTAAATAACAAATTATAACCCATATGACATAACTAACTAATGGAAAGCAAATTATAACCAAGCGATTCTACCAAAAAGACATTTGAAACCGAATGCTCGGTAGTAATCGCTATCTTACCTAACCCCTTTACATTGCCTTGGTTCCCATCTCCAAAGTTGATTATGTCATGGGAATCCTTATTCTTGTCGTATGAAGAGAACATCTTCTTCTCCCCTGTCATGTGGTTTGTGCATTCGCTATCGATAATCTAGCTTGAGCCCCCGGATGCATAAACCTGTAAGGAATTTAGGCTTGGGGTTTAGGTCCCCAACAAGTGTTGGGTCCTGTTAGGATAGTTACATAAGCTTTTAGAACCCAAATGCAAGTCTTACCCTTCTTGCATTTAGGTCCCACTTGTGAAGCAAAAACTCTACCATCTAGCAATAAATCACTTAGGAAGCATCAAATGTACGAAATAACATAAAAGGACCATGAGATGCATTCCTATCCTTAAGCACGTGAGAGATAACAACATGATTATGGTGCCTAGGTCTACCATGAGCATGTGAAGAACTAGAAGATGTAGTCATGGCATATGAAGAATAAGCATCATCATGACGCATAATAGACACAACATGATCAACAAAAGCATCATGAAGAACATTACGAGAATCATTCTTAACACAAGTATAGATAAAAACATGGTTCTTTCTGTCATGTGAAGAATGTGAACTACTAGCCATATGTGCATTCCCCTTCTCCTTAATGAAGTTGGGGGCCTTATGGCTCTTTGTGTCCTTGGCTCCCCCATGGAAGCCAGGTCCACCTTTATGGAGGGATGTCTACCAATGGTGTAGGCGTCCCTAGCAAATTTTATCTTTTCACATTCATCTTTGCAAGTTTTAAGTTGAGCATGGAGTTTGGCAATATCGTCATTCAACTTTGAAATCATAAGGACATGATCATTGCAGACATCAATATCAAATTCCTTACATCTATTGCAAATAGATACATGTTCCAAAGATGAACTAGCAACATTCAACTTTTCAATTCTAGCATTTAAATCATCATTTGCACTCTTAATAATAGACAAGGAAGAATGACATGAAGATAACTCACAAGAAATCATTTCATTCGTTTTAACTTCTAGAGCAAGGAATTTTTCTACTTCTACATCCTCTTGATTTTCTAGTAATCTATCTTTTTCATCCAAAGCATCAATTATTTCATTAATTTTATCTACCTTGGATCTATCTAATCCCTTAAAAGATCGCTATAGTATAAATCATCATCGGAATCCTCATCGCTAGAAGAAGTGTCTTAGGAGTGTCACGTGTATGTACCTTCTTCTCCTTAGCCATGAGGCATGTATCTTGCTCGTTGGGAAGACGAAGGATTTGTTGAAAGAGGAGGCAACGAGTCCTTTGTCGTCTGAGTCGGATGAAGAGCAGTCTGAGTCCCCCTCATTTCCAATGTACGCCTCGCCCTTCTTCTTCTTATAGATTTTTTTCTCCTTCTTCCCTTTCTTGTCTTGATCCTAGTCATTCTCATTATCGAGACATTGATCAATAAAATGACCGGACTTACCGCACTTGAAGCGCTCACGCTTTGCCCTTAATTTGTTCTTGTTGGGGTACTCCTCTCGTCTCTTCAATGTGGTCTTGAAGCGCTTGATCACAAGTGTCATTTCATCCTCAATAAGGTTGACCGCCTCAATTTGCGCCACCTTATCGGGGAGTGCCTCCTTGTTGGTCATTGCTTTGAGAGCAATAGTTTATGGCCCATAGTGTCGAGGAAGAGGTCAGTTGGCGATGTCGTCGACGTACCTTGCCTCCTTCGCCATCATTCGTCTGCTCACAAATTTGCGAAGAATTTCTTCGGGCGACATTTTGGTGTACCTGAGTTTTTCCCGAATAAGGTTTACATGATTAGGATCAATGACGATAAATGACCTTAGCATTAGTCGCATGACATCGTGATCCGTCCATCTTGTAATCCCATAACTTTGGATCTTGTTCACTAGGGCCTTGAGCCTATTGTACGTTTCAGTTGGCTCGTCAACCCTCTTCATGGTGAATCTCCCTAGCTCGCCCACCACCAGCTCCATCTTGGTGATCATGGTGATGTCATTTCCCTCATGAGAGATGTTGAGGGTGTCCCATATTTCCTTGGCATTGTCCAAGCCACTCACTTTGTTGTATTCATCCTTGCATAGAGAAGCTAGAAGCGCAGTAGTGGTTTGGGTATTTTTATGAATCATTTCTTGCATGTGAATAGCATTGTAATTCTCATCATTACTATCTACAACATGCATTCCATTTTATACTATGTCCAAATGCTAGGATGAAGAGAAAACAAATGATTCTGCATTTTATGACTCCACCAAGAATAATCATTCCCATCAAAGTGAGGAGGTTTGCCAAGAGGAATAGATAATAAATGAGTATTGACAGTTATAAGGTATGCAAGAATAATTAAAATAGGTCTTAGAATAGTTTTGCTTGACCATCTTTTTGATGGAGGAGGAGCCATCGTTATCCTTTTGCGAGGAAGAGGAGGAGTCGCTGTCAAAGTACACTATCTTCTTGATGTGCTTTCTCCTCTTGCCTTCCTTGTTCTTGCTGGACCCGGAGTCGGCGATCTCTCCTCTCTTGGGTGTGTTGCCAGAGGGGATGTCCTTCTACTTCTCCTTCTCGGTCACCTTTGCCTTCCCTTTAGGATCCATTTCTTCAGACGGTTAGTCCATTGATGAAGAGAATGGCTCTGGTACCAATTGGGAGCACCTAGAGGGGTGAATAGGTGATCCTACAATACTTACTTCAAACAATGCAAACTTGGTCTATAAAAGGTGTTAGTGTAAATTGAAACCAAGTTCGGATGAGAAGAAGAGAGAAAATAGACTCTTCACTTGATTGCTCTCTTGAGATGTATATTAAACTAGGAGCAATATATAAGTGAAATATAAGAACTAAGGAAGATAGAAATTGCAGTAAATTAAAGTGAACAAGGGACACTGCGATTTTTTCCCGTGGTTTGGCCAAAGTCTACTCCACGTTGTAGTGACCTCCTTCGGTCAAGGGTTGCACACAACCCCTCTAAAGTGATCCAAAGATCAAACTTGAGTGCCACGGTATTTTCCTTATATCTCAACACGTTTGTGATGAATCTCCACAAGTTGGATTCTCTCACGCCTTACACAAGATGATCACAAGCCAAAATCAGAGTAAGGGAGGGAGTAAGAACACACACAAGTACACAACGCAACAACAACACACACAAAAGCAAAGACAAGAGCGTAGCAACAAAACAACAGAGTCACAACTCATAAATGCACTCAAGTCTCTGTCAAGTCACTGAACAACGTGGTTGCGGAGTGTCAAAGTTGTAGTATGCACTTGTGATGCTTTTTTACTAGGATAGGGTGCCTAGGGTATCCTTTTATAGCCCCAAGAAGCTAGGAGTTGTTGCCTTCTCCACAAGGAAGCTGGAAAACTTTCCTGACTGTGGGCTCACCAGACAGTCCGGTGCGCCACTGGACCATTCGGTGTGCCACTAGATATCCGGCTAGCAATGGTCGTCCGACGATTTGATAGGCCGATTTCCTTTTCCAGCATGGCATAGGATAGTTCGGTGCGCCATCGGACAACGACCACGTCAGGTTGTTGGAGTTGATGTCTGGTGCACCGAGCAGTGCACTGTTCACTGTTCGGTGAATTTTATAATTAAAATTCCTAAGAGTTGTGTCTTCGGCTGTATGCTTCACCGGACAGTCTGGTGTACACCGGACAGGTCGGTGGGTCCATACTTGCCAAGTTTGGATCTTTTGAGCCAAACGCCTCCAACTTATTTTGGCTCTTCTTGAGATGTTCCCTAACACTTAGACAAACATAGTTAGCAACTAAAACAATTTACTAAGTGTTGGGATCATACATCTTTCATTCCTTCTCTCTAGGATTTACAATGTGTCCACAAGTAAGTCCAAATGCCAATTTTATTTCACAAAAGAGTTAGCTACCAAGCAACGGTGCAAGAAACATAGTATTATGTATGTGCAACTTGTTAAAGTACTTAAACCTCATGTTTTTGTAGCTTTAACCAAAGTTGCAGTTTTGGCCTTCTAATTCCACTCATTTGGACTTCTTGTCTTCAATTTGCTTGTGCTACTCCTGTGCTCATGCTCATATAAAGAGAGTTAGTTTAAAGTGTTGCATTAGACATTTAATCACCAAAACAACTAGAAATGGCTCCATGGCACATTTCCCTTTCATCGGAGGCGTCAAGGAGCACTTTTCTTTTCTAGGAGAACCTTTGAATGTAACCTCGGAGACTCTCCCCACTCTTCTAGGTACACCTCTTGAGGTCCCAGAAGCCCCTAAGGCATTTGTAGGTGCCCTGGATGTTTCCGACGAAGGCCTTCCTAAGCTCAGCCCAGACGTGGATGGTGTCGCTTGGCAGGTGCTCAAGATAGGCCCTCACCCCTTCCGTGAGGTGTTTAGAGAGGAACTAGATGGTGAGATGGTCATCTTTTATTCCCACCATGCGTCAAGCAAGGCTGTAATCCTCCAACTAGACACTTGGATTTGAGGACCCGTCGTACTTGATGATGTTTGCTAGTGACCTCACCTTTGTAGGGAATTGCGCCTTCCTGACCGCGCGCCCGAAGGCATGCGACCCCGACCTAGGTGGGATGGGGCTACGCTTGCGCCTCCTTTCGCGTGGTTGCTAACATCTTCTTGCTCCCAATGCTAGTTGTTGAGGATGTGTCAGGCATCGCGGATATCCTCAAGGAGGTCCTTCAGGGGAACACGCGTCCTTGTGGATTGGGAGGGTTGTGCCCCTTGCTCCAATATGAGGTTGTGCATGGGTCATAGCTGTCCGCGCTAGTGGGCATCTACTGATCGATTTCGACTTTTTGTACCGTGACTTCCTCCACCAAGTTGTGAAGCTTTCGATACATCGCCCTCGCCTCCGATTTATCTAGCTCGAGGATGGATCGAAGCATCATGGCTATCTCGGCCATGTTCTGTCCGGGGTTGAGGAAGTATTGTGCCTCGTTGCTACTCTCGGTGAGCTTGTTGTGGACCTTCCTCGCCTGGGGTTTTCGTCCTCAAGACGCTTTTGCCCGATGCCACCATAAACCCGGTTGAGTTTATGGACAAGTGCGTCGAGCTCCTCCTGCTGTCTTAGGGTGGCCTCGTAGGCGAGGATGTGAGCTTGGAATTGGCGCTAATACTCTTCTTCCTGGTTAGAGGACTTCTTGTCCCCCCACCATTGTTGTTCCATGGCGGTGTTGCCATGAAACAGGCCCTTCCCACCGCCTTGTCAGCGTCGGAGTTGTGTTCAGTTGAGCCGTGGTTCGAGTTATCCTCGAGTAGGTCAAGGATGGATGTTGGTTGGTGACCGATGACAACCATGAGTGTTGAAAGTGAGGCTCCCTCCGCCTTCTGCCTAATGGCGTCAGCAAACCAGTTAAGTTACTGCTTCAGGGCGATAACGCTCCTCTTGAGGCGTCATTTTTTCACATTGCTCCTGGTGGAGCATACGGGCCCTATGCCTATAATGACGGGCGTGTCGAGGTCGGTGAGGCAGAGCTCGTTGGTGGCACTAGCAAGAAAGTTGAGGGAGCCAAACATGATGCAGCTTCCAGGAGCGAAAGTCTCACCGTCGGTGAATGCTAAAGACCGAGCCATCGGAGTGGAGAGTGTCACTTAGCAATTAACGGTCCCCTACATGTGTGCCAACTGTTGTGGTTTTGAAAACCGGGGGGGACAATAGAATTTATGTTCGGTGGGTATGCTAGTGCGAACTCACGCCGAATGGTGAATCGCTTGGACTCGAGCGAGGGGTTTGAGACAGAGGGTTATACTGGTTTAGGCTTGCGCCCTAATCTAGTGTAGTGATGATCGTAGTATTGCTTGAGGACTGTGTGTACAGCTGATGTGTGTGAGAGAGAGAAGAAAGGAGGGGGGTTGTCCTTTTATAGCTCAATGGTAGGGCCTTATAGACGAGACTTCTTTCCTAATAGTAAGGGCATGGTTTGTTGCTCCCGGTTGAAATAGTGCCTCTGACGTCATTTGTAGGATCGTGCGTAGCCATTCTCCTAGTATGGTATACCGCTCTGCTCGTCCATCATACAAGTCCATGTAGCGAGTCTCATGCTAATGTCTTTGTAGTGGTGTGTGGTAGATCCCACAGGACAGTCTCACGGCACGGTCATGCATGGCGCTGCCTTGCTTGTCGTCATGAATCTTATGCCATCATCTCTCGGCGTGCGTAGGCATACACCTGGTATGGCGTATCGTCCCATCCTTTATGGTATGTGGGTTACTATAGAGACTCTAGTGCTGAGGTCTCCCAAGACTAGGGTTGACTGGCCCCACAAGGTAGTGGAGATACGCATGAGTCTATACGTGGTGGCATTCAGTCGTGTTGATAGTGACCTCCTGGCGCCTTTTTGGTATGTCGTGCCTATGGTCTGGACATGGTTCGGTGATGACACGTTTTGTTGTGGCTAATGTGGGTCAATAGTACTGGATTGGGGCCTCCGCCTCGCTGGGTTGCCTGATAGGGAGTTGGTCAACCACTCTGCCTTGTTGGGTTGCTCGATAGGGTTGCTCGGTAGAGAGTTGGTCGGCCGCTCTGCCTTGTTGGGCTGCCTGGTAGGGAGTTAGTCGACTACTCCACCTCGCAGGGTTGCTCGGTAGAGAGCTGGTCGGTCGCTCCGCCTTGCAAGGTTGTTTGGTAGAGGGTTGGTCGGCCGCTCCGCCTCGTAGTGTTGCTCGACTGCTCCATCTCGCAAGGTTGCTCGGCAGAGACTTGGTTGGCAACTGAGCCATTAAGTGGCTTTGGGCCTACTTTGGGCACCCGATTCCTAGGTACCCGATAAGTAGTGTCACACTAGTTTCTAATAAGAAGCCCAAGTTTTATTTTTAAATAGGCTTGTTCACACAATCTCTCTCTCTCTCTGTCACACACGACATCAAGGTGTTTCACATATAGCTTTCTCAAATCTTTTCAAATTGTATTATTTAATTTTATCTAATATTTGTCGAAGTCCACATTATAAACGACCCACTCCTAATATCACTAATAAAGAATGGATCATAGTCCCATGCCATTTTCTTAACAAGTAATATTCTTTACCTTAAAAGTCTAAGTGTTTGTATCCTATAAGTGCTAAGAACAAGTATGCACACTTTCAGTAGGAGGTCACTCTATAAGTTGGTATCATTAAGGCTAACACCTTTCTCAAGCTTATATGTGTGTAGTAGTCTCATTGAAAGGAAAATGGGAGTCTCTAGAGAAAATCAACACACTTCAACTACAAATACTATCATGCACATTGGTATCTAATTTAAATGAACTCGTACATGTGGCATCTCTAAACTGATGTCATTGTGAAGTTCTTTAATTAGTATAAAAATTATTTAGTATCCTTTGTATGCTTCCACCAGGCTTTATATAGATTAAAATCACACTTGGCTCACTCCCATCGTTATGCATAAGTGAAAGTCGCCTAGAGGGGGGGTGGATAGGCGAAATCTGAAATTTACAACTTAATCCACAAACTACAAGCTGGGGTTAGCGTTAGAGCGAATATCAAGTCCGGGAGAGAGGGGAAAACAAATCACCTAAGAAAATAAAGCGGATGACACGATGATTTGTTTTACCGAGGTTCAGTTCCAAAGAACCTAGTCCCTGTTGAGGTGGTCACAAAGACCAGGTCTCTTTCAACCCTTTCCCTCTCTCAAACGGTCACTTAGACCGAGTGAGCCTTCTCCTTTATCAAACGGGTCACTTAGACCCCGCAAGGACCACTACAAACTTAGTGTCTCTTGCCTTGATTACAAGTTGCTTGAGAACAAGAATGAGGAAGAAGAAAGCGATCCAAGAACAAGAGCTCAAAGAACACGAACAAAAACTCTATCTCTAGTCACTAGAAGTTTGGAGTGAATTTGGAATTGGAGAGGCTTTGATTCTTTCGAATTGTGTCTTGTATTGATTGTACTAGCTCTTGTATTGAATGAGATGTCTGAAAAACTTGGATACTTGGAGTGGTGGTGCTTGGAGGGTATTTATAGCCCTCAACCACCACATAGCCGTTGGGGAGGCTGGCTGTCGATGGGCACACCGAACAGTCCGGTGCGCCACCGGACACTGTCCGATGCGCCAGCCACGTCACCCAACCGTTAGGGTTCTAAAGATTCTGACCGTTGGAGCGTTGACTTCATGTCACACCGGACAATCCGGTGCGGCACCGGACAGGTGTTGTCCACTATCCGGTGCGCCTCTGACGCCTGCTATGACTTCTGCGCGCACTGTTCACGCACTGTTCACGCTTTTGCAGACGACCGTTGCGCTGGATAGTCATTACTCCGCTGGCACACCGGACGGTCCGGTGAATTATAGCGGAGTGTGCCCTGAGAAACCCGAAGGTGAGGAGTTCAGAGTGTACGACCCCTAGTGCACTAGACACAGTCCGGTGCGCCAGACCAGGGTTCTCTTTGGTTTCTATTGCTCCTTTCTTTTGAACCCTAACTTTGATCCTTTTATTGGTTTGTGTTGAACCTTTGGCACCTGTAGAATACATAATCTAGAGCAAACTAGTTAGTTCAATTATTTGTGTTGAGCATTCAACCACCAAAATCATTTTAGGAAAAGGTTAAACCCTATTTCCCTTTCAATAAGGTTTGTTCCTCTACATATGTATGCATACATATAGGGGGAGCCTAGTCTATATAACACGAGAGTCAATTCATGTGATCACTCTTCTAACCAAATGGGGAGATTTCATATCAAAGGGGGATAAGTTTGTAGGATCACAAAAATTATCCCTCCCTAGTGTTTTTATATCTTCATTTTGGTGTTCGGTTCTAAAGGGAGAGAATTTGTAGCACCAAAGTAAGTCTAATCCATATCAAATTCCAAAACTACATAATATTCAATTTTTATTACAATTGGTTTATAACTTACAAATGGTATTTTGTGGAAGGCATATTTGGATAGGGGAGAATATACATAAGATATAAATAGACTGAAGCTTTCAAAGGAAAAATATCACCCTATTTTGGGAAATGGCCCAAGAATGGGAGGAAGTGATTTATGGAGTTAGGGAGAGGCTTAAGTCTATAACACCATGCAATGAGGATATTTAGCAAGGACAATATAGTTTTCATCTAAGTTCCTCGAGTGGTATCTTTTTGTATCATATAGATCTTGCCTTTGCATTGCATCATATTAAGTAGATTGTATTTTATATGTTGGCATTTAATTATTTGCTTGTTTGGTTGTGTTAGAACTAATCACCACAAAGGGGGAGATTGTAAGGAAATAGACCAATGCCTATTAATAGTTAAAGTTTTGGTGTTTAATGATCAACATAACCATTTAGACTAACAATACTTGCTAGTATTTTTTGCTATAGTTTAAAGGATGTAAAGTGGACTTACAAATGCAAAGGGTCATCTGAATGGTCAACACCTCAATAAAAACATCAGAAGACAAGATTGAAGATCTTCGAATACATGCAAGTGTTTAAGATGCAAGATGGAAGAATCCTAGACGAAGCAACAAAAGAAATGAGGAAAAATAGGATGCTTAGCATCACTAGACATGTTCAGTGAGGCACTAATAAACCATCGGATACGAGTGGTACTACACTGAAGAAGGGATACTGCAACAATGTACACTAGACATATATTTGTGCACCAAACATCACATCATATGGAGCACTAGATATGACACTCATAGAATGTTACAATGTATTTGGGGAGATCCATAAAGAAAATATGTGTCTGATGTGCCATCAAATACCCATCAAACTGGATACTCATAGAGGTTGTAAAGCAACCTGAGAAGGGATATAACACACCAGACGTGTTTAATGTAACACCATTTAAAGCATCAAATGCCATTTCTCAAAATAGTTGCAACAACTAGTTCTAATGGCTAGCTGATGTGGATATGCCTTGACTTATCTGGTGAATATGCGGAACCATTGTGTCACTTCAACAGACTAGTTTTAGACTTAGGGGCTATATATACCACCTCAACCGATCATTTTAAAAGGTGTGGGAGCAGAGAAACATTGCAAGTGAGTTGAGACTTATTCCTAGTAGCTTTAGTCACCTAAGTGTTCATAGAATCACTCAATGACTAGCGCAGGTGCTTTTGTGAAGTGCTTAGGTTAGTTAAAACACTATATTCAATACTTGCTATTGGTTTTTCCCTAGTGTTAGTGAAAGGGAAATGTGCCCTTGGGCCATTTCTAAGTATTTTGGTGATTGAGTGCCAACACATGTGTTTAATTGTGAATTTGTGTACATGGATGAACAAGGTGCAAATCATGAAGTAAAGGTATGTTTCTAAGCCTTAGTACATTGGTTTTGTGGACTAACATATTTGTCTAAGTGTTAGAAACAGAAAGAAGAAAAAGAGAAAAGGGGAGAGAAAGACTTGGCTGTGTGCAGCCAAGGCTCAGCTCGGTCTGGAGCACCGGACTGTCCGGTGTGCACCGGACAGTGTCCGGTGCGCCAGGCCTACTCGGCGCGAACTGGCCGCTCTCGGGAATTCGCCGACGGCGTACGGCTAAAATTCACCGGACTGTCCGGTGTGCACCGGACTGTCCGGTGAGCCAATGGTCGGCCAGGGCCAACGGTCGGCCTGCGCAATCCGCGCGGGACACGTGGCCGAGCCAACGGTCGGAAGACGGCACCGGACTGTCCGGTGTGCACCGGACTGTCCGGTGCGCCAACGGCTCTCAGATCTCCGCCGGTCTGCAACGGTCGGGAAGCGCTGGATAAGGAAAGAAATCGGTCACCGGACATGTCCGGTGTGCACCGGACTGTCCGGTGCCCCCGACGACAGAAGGCAAGGATGGCCTTCCGGATTTGCTCTCAACGGCTCCTAGCTGCCTTGGGGCTATAAAAGGAGCCCCTAGGCGCATGGAGGAGACACACAAGCAACTCTTGAGCATTCTTGATCATCCACACAAGTTCTTTGCGCATTCGTTTGTGATTCTAAGTGATTCGAGCTCTGTTCTAGTGTGAACTCTAAGATAGTCATTCGAGCTCGAGTCTTGGCCGTGTGTGTGCGCTTTTGTTGTGGATTTGTGTGTGTTGCTTCCCTCCCTTACTCTGTGCTTTCTTTGTGATCATATACTTGTAAGGGCAAGAGACTCCAATTTGTGGAGATTCCTTGTGAACGGGATAGTGAAAGGAAAAGCAAAACACCGTGGTATTCAAGTGGGTCTTTGGACCGCTTGAGAGGGGTTGATTGCAACCCTCGTCCGTTGGGACGCCACAACGTGGAAGTAGGCAAGCATTGGCTTGGCCGAACCACGGGATAAACCACCGTGTCACCTCTGTCTTGATCTCTTGTGGTATTGTGTTTTGTTGAGACTTCACCTTAGCCACTTGGCAATAATTGTGCTAACACATAACAAGTTTTTGTGGCTTAAGTTTGAAGTTTTTACAGGATCACCTATTCACCCCCCCTCTAGGTGCTCTCAATTGGTATCAGAGCCGTTCTCTTCTCAAAGGGACTAACCGCCCGAAGAGATGGATCCTAAGGGGAAGGGTATAGTGATCAACGATAAAGAGAAGGAGACCTTCGTCAACGAGCCGAAGGATGACAGGCCTACCGACTCCGGCTCGGGCCAAAAACGGAAGGAAGGGAAGAAGAAGAAGACCAGGCGCATCAAGGAGATTGTCTACTACGACAGCGACGAGTCTACTTCTTCCCAAAAGGACGAGGACCACAACGACTACAAACAAAAGACGGTTAACTCAAACTTTTCTTTTGATTATTCGCGTATTCCGCATAGCTCAAATACTCATTTGCTTCCCATTCCACTTGGCAAACCTCCTCACTTTGATGGAGAGGATTACGGATTTTGGAGCCACAAAATGCGTACTCACCTGTTTTCTCTCCATCCAAGCATTTGGGAGATTGTGGAAAGTGGAATGAAATTTGATAGCTCGGATAGCCCTATGTTTATTAATGAACAGATTCATAAAAATGCACAAGCTACTACTGTGTTGCTAGCCTCTTTGTGCAGGGACGAGTATCACAAGGTGAGCGGCTTGGACAATGCCAAGCAGATCTGGGACACCCTCAAGATTTCTCATGAGGGGAACGACTGTCACCTTGCTCACCAAGATGGAGTTGGTGGAGGGAGAGCTTGGACGGTTCGCCATGATAAGGGGCGAGGAGCCGACACAAACATACAACCGGCTCAAGACCCTCATCAACAAGATAAGGAGCTACGGGAGCACGCGATGGACGGATCACGACGTCGTCCGCCTAATGCTCAGGTCCTTTACCGTACTTGATCCTCATCTCGTGAACAATATTCGTGAGAATCCCAGGTACACGATGATGACGCCCGAGGAAGTACTTGGAAAATTCGTGAGCGGGCGGATGATGATCAAGGAAGCAAGATACGTCGACGACGCGTTGAACGGACCACTCCACGAGCCTCAACCCA
Source organism: Zea luxurians (assembly GCA_029449295.1). Classification (NCBI taxonomy): domain Eukaryota; kingdom Viridiplantae; phylum Streptophyta; class Magnoliopsida; order Poales; family Poaceae; genus Zea; species Zea luxurians. The sequence goes on along the minus strand of JAOPSE010000003.1, from coordinate 80,147,897 downwards.
TTGCTCTAAAGGCAACGAGGAGCAAGGAGTCGCTACCTAGCAAGGTGGCGCAAGTTGAGGCGGCCGGACTCAATGATGAAGAGATGGCTCTCATCATTAAAAGATTCAAGACGGTGCTTAAAGGTCACAAGGGACAACCAAGCAAGACCAAAGCCAAGGGGAAGCGCTCATGCTTCAAATGCGGTAAGCTTGGTCATTTCATTGCTAACTGTCCCGATAATGAAAGTGACCAGGAAAAGGGGAACAAAAGAGAGAAGAAGAAGCAATACAAGAAGGCAAAGGGCGAGGCGCATCTAGGAAAGGAGTGGGACTCGGATTGCTCCTCCTCCGACTCCGACAACGAAGGACTCGCCGCCACTGCCTTCAACAAATCGGCTCTCTTCCCCAACGAGCGTCTCACTTGCCTTATGGCAAGGGAGAAGAAGGTGAGTACTCAAGACTCCACTTATACTTCTTCTAGTGATAGTGAGTCTAGTGACGATGATGACATAGATTATTCTTGCTTGTTCAAAGGCTTAGATAGATCTAAGATAGATAAAATCAATGAATTGATTGATGCTTTGAATGAAAAGGATAGGCTTTTAGAGAAGCAAGAGGATTTATTGTATGATGAACATGATAAGTTTATAGAGGCACAAAAATCATATGCTTTAGAAGTGAAAAGAAATGAAGTGCTTTCTAGTGAAATATCTTCTTGTCATGAAACCATTGCTACTTTACAAAGTGTTAACCATGATTTAAATGCTAAATTAGAAGTAACAAATAAATCTAAGTCTTGTGTTAAAAATGTTACAATTTGCACTAGGTGTAAAGATTTTGATGTTAACACTTGTAGCAAACACTTAGTTTCAATTTCAAAACTAAAAGATGAAGTGGCTAGTCTTAATGCTCAACTTAAGACTAGCAAGAGTGAAGTTGAAAAGATAAAATTTGCAAGGGATGCCTATACAATTGGAAGACATCCCTCAATTAAGGATGGGCTTGGCTTCAAGAGGGAAGCCAAGAACTTAACAAGCCATAAGGCTCCCATCTTCGTCAAGGAGAAGGGGAAGGCCCCGATGGCTAGTAATGCTAAAAAGAATCATGCTTTTATGTATTATGATAGGAGACATGCTAGAAATGCTTATAATCATTTTGATTCACATGTTTATGATTCTCATGCAATGTTTGCTTCTAGTTCTTCTTATAATCATGGTAGAGATATGTGTAGGAGAAATGTTGTACATATGCCTAGGAGAGATATTGCTCATGTACCTAGAAAGAATGTTATTCATGCTCCTAGGAAAGTAGTGAATGAACCTTCTACCATTTATTATGCTTGTAATGCTCCCTTTGCTATTTGTAGAAAGGGTAAGAAGGTAGTTGCTAGGAAATTAGGGGCTAGATGCAAGGGAGATAAATCTTGCATTTGGGTCCCTAAAGATATTTGTGCTAACCTTGCAGGACCCAACATGAGTTGGGTACCTAAGACCCAAGCCTAAATTTGCCTTGCAGGTTTATGCATCCGGGGGTTCAAGCTGGATTATCGACAGCGGATGCACAAACCATATGACGGGGGAGAAGAAGATGTTCACCTCCTACGTCAAGAATAAGGATTCCCAAGATTCAATTATATTCGGTGATGGGAATCAAGGCAAGGTAAAAGGGTTAGGTAAAATTGCAATTTCTAATGAGCATTCTATCTCAAATGTATTCTTAGTGGAGAGTCTTGGATATAATTTGCTATCTGTTAGTCAATTATGTCAATATGGGATATAATTGTTTATTTACAAATGTAGATGTGTCTGTCTTTAGAAGATGTGATGGTTCACTAGCTTTTAAGGGTGTACTAGACGGCAAGCTTTATTTAGTTGATTTTGCAAAAGAAGAGGCCGGTCTAGATGCATGCTTAATGGCTAAGACTTGCATGGGCTGGCTGTGGCATCGCCGCTTAGCACATGTGGGGATGAAGAATCTCCACAAGCTTCTAAAGGGAGAACACGTGATAGGTCTAACCAATGTTTATTTCGAAAAAGATAGACCTTGTGCAGCTTGTCAGGCAGGTAAACAAGTTGGAGGAGCACATCACAGCAAGAATGTGATGACCACGTCAAGACCTCTGGAGCTGCTGCATATGGACCTCTTCGGACCCGTCGCCTATCTAAGCATAGGAGGAAGTAAGTATGGTTTAGTTATTGTTGATGACTTTTCCCGCTTCACTTGGGTGTTCTTTTTGCAGGATAAGTCTGAAACCCAAGGGACCCTCAAGCGCTTCCTCAGGAGAGCTCAAAATGAGTTTGAGCTCAAGGTGAAGAAGATTAGGAGCGACAACGGGTCCGAGTTCAAGAACCTTCAAGTGGAGGAATTTCTTGAGGAGGAAGGAATCAAGCACGAGTTCTCCGCTCCCTACACACCACAGCAAAATGGTGTGGTAGAGAGGAAGAACAGGACGCTAATCGATATGGCGAGGACGATGCTTGGAGAGTTCAAGACCCCCGAGTGCTTTTGGTCGGAAGCCGTGAACACGGCTTGCCACGCCATCAACAGGGTCTATCTTCACCGCCTCCTCAAGAAGACGTCATATGAGCTACTAACCGGTAACAAACCCAATGTATCCTACTTTCGTGTTTTTGGGAGCAAGTGCTACATTCTAGTAAAGAAAGGTAGAAATTCTAAGTTTGCTCCCAAAGCTGTAGAAGGGTTTTTATTAGGTTATGATTCAAATACAAAGGCGTATAGGGTCTTCAACAAATCATCGGGTTTGGTTGAAGTCTCTAGCGACGTTGTATTTGATGAGACTAATGGCTCTCCAAGAGAGCAAGTTGTTGATTGTGATGATGTAGATGAAGAAGATGTTCCGACGGCCGCTATACGAACCATGGCAATTGGAGACGTTCGGCCACAGGAACAGGATGAACGTGATCAACCTTCTTCCTCAACGACGGTGCATCCCCCAACTCAAGACGATGAACAGGTTCATCAAAAGGAGGCGTGTGATCAAGGGGGAGCACAAGACGATCAAGTGATGGAGGAAGAAGCGCAACCGGCACCTCCAACCCAAGTTCGAGCGATGATTCAAAGGGATCATCCCGTCGACCAAATTTTGGGTGACATTAGCAAGGGAGTAACTACTCGATCTCGATTAGTTAATTTTTGTGAGCATTACTCTTTTGTCTCCTCTATTGAGCCTTTCAGGGTAGAGGAGGCCTTGCTAGATCCGGATTGGGTGTTGGCCATGCAGGAGGAACTCAACAACTTCAAGCGCAATGAAGTTTGGACGCTGGTGCCTCGTCCCAAGCAAAATGTTGTGGGAACCAAGTGGGTGTTCCGCAACAAACAGGACGAGCACGGAGTTGTGACAAGGAACAAGGCTCGACTTGTGGCAAAAGGTTATGCCCAAGTCGCAGGTTTGGACTTTGAGGAGACTTTTGCTCCTGTGGCTAGGCTAGAATCCATTCGCATCTTGCTAGCATATGCCGCTCACCATTCTTTCAGGTTGTACCAAATGGATGTGAAGAGCGCGTTCCTCAACGGGCCAATAAAGGAGGAAGTGTACGTGGAGCAACCCCCTGGCTTCGAGGATGAGCGGTACCCCGACCACGTGTGTAAGCTCTCTAAGGCGCTCTATGGACTTAAACAAGCCCCAAGAGCATGGTATGAATGCCTTAGAGATTTCTTACTTGCTAATGCTTTCAAGGTTGGGAAAGCCGATCCAACTCTTTTCACTAAGACTTGTAATGGTGATTTGTTTGTGTGCCAAATTTATGTCGATGACATAATATTTGGTTCTACTAATCAAAAGTCTTGTGAAGAGTTTAGCAGGGTGATGACGCAGAAATTCGAGATGTCGATGATGGGCGAGTTGAACTACTTCCTTGGGTTCCAAGTGAAGCAACTCAAGGACGGCACCTTCATCTCCCAAACGAAGTACACGCAAGATCTGCTGAAGCGGTTTGGGATGAAGGACGCCAAGCCCGCAAAGACTCCGATGGGAACCGACGGACACACCGACCTCAACAAAGGAGGTAAGTCCGTTGATCAAAAAGCATACCGGTCAATGATAGGATCTCTACTTTATTTATGTGCTAGTAGACCGGATATTATGCTTAGCGTATGCATGTGTGCTAGATTTCAATCCGATCCTAAGGAGTGTCACTTGGTGGCGGTGAAGCGAATTCTTAGATATTTAGTCGCTACGCCTTGCTTCGGGATCTGGTATCCAAAGGGGTCTAACTTTGACTTAATTGGGTACTCAGATTCCGACTATGCTGGATGTAAGGTCGATAGGAAGAGTACATCGGGGACGTGCCAATTCTTAGGAAGGTCCCTGGTGTCATGGAACTCTAAGAAACAAACCTCCGTTGCCCTATCCACCGCTGAGGCCGAGTACGTTGCCGCAGGTCAGTGTTGCGCGCAACTACTTTGGATGAGGCAAACCCTCAGGGACTTTGGCTACAATCTGAGCAAAGTCCCACTCCTATGTGATAATGAGAGTGCTATCCGAATAGCGGAAAATCCTGTTGAGCACAGCCGCACAAAGCACATTGACATCCGGCATCACTTTCTGAGAGACCACCAGCAAAAGGGAGATATCGAAGTGTTTTATGTTAGCACCGAGAACCAGCTAGCCGATATCTTTACCAAGCCTTTAGATGAGAAGACCTTTTGCAGGCTGCGTAGTGAGCTAAATGTCTTAGATTCGCGGAACTTGGATTGAATTGTAGCATACATGTATTCATGCCTTTGATCATGTTCATTCTGCATTTTGTTGCTTATTATGGTGCTCAAGTTGTACAAACACTCCCTGGACCTCACAAGTCCGTTGCAATGTGATGCACATGTCTAGGGGGAGATGTGTTACAACTTGACCCTTTGAGACTAACCATATGTTTGAGTTTGCGTGTGTTAGTCACAAAGGAGAATTGAAAGGGAAAAGGTGGACTTGGATCATGCAAGACTTCCACTGCACTCCGATGAGGGGTAACTTATTCCAAGTTCATCTCATGACCTCTTATTGCCATTTGCTCTTAATTGAAGATTTTGGTGAGGCAATGGGGTTAAAGGGCCAAAATTGATCCCGTTTTGGTGTTTGATGCCAAAGGGGGAGAAAATAAAGGCCAAAGCAATAAATGGATCAGCTACCACTTGAGAGATTTTGAAATTAGTAGAATAGAGCTTTTGGTTTGTCAAAACTCTTTTGTTGTCTCTCTTGTCAAAAGTTGGCTTCTTGTGGGGAGAAGTAGTAATTATGGGAAAAAGGGGGAGTTTTTGAAATCCTTGATCAATCTCTTTTTGAATGACTCTCTTTATGCTTAAACATGTGTGTTTAACTTAGAGATAGAGATTTGTGTTTGATTTGCAAAAACAAACCAAGTGGTGGCAAAGGATGATCCATATATGCCAAAATTGATTCAAAATAAATTTAAGTGTTATTTGAATTGAGTTTGCACTTGTTCTAGTGGCTTTATGTAGTGTTGGCATAAATCACCAAAAAGGGGGAGATTGAAAGGGAAATGTGCCCTTGGGCCATTTCTAAGTATTTTGGTGATTGAGTGCCAACACATGTGTTTAATTGTGAATTTGTGTACATGGATGAACAAGGTGCAAATCATGAAGTAAAGGTATGTTTCTAAGCCTTAGTACATTGGTTTTGTGGACTAACATATTTGTCTAAGTGTTAGAAACAGAAAGAAGAAAAAGAGAAAAGGGGAGAGAAAGACTTGGCTGTGTGCAGCCAAGGCTCAGCTCGGTCTGGAGCACCGGACTGTCCGGTGTGCACCGGACAGTGTCCGGTGCGCCAGGCCTACTCGGCGCGAACTGGCCGCTCTCGGGAATTCGCCGACGGCGTACGGCTAAAATTCACCGGACTGTCCGGTGTGCACCGGACTGTCCGGTGAGCCAATGGTCGGCCAGGGCCAACGGTCGGCCGCGCAATCCGCGCGGGACACGTGGCCGAGCCAACGGTCGGAAGACGGCACCGGACTGTCCGGTGTGCACCGGACTGTCCGGTGCGCCAACGGCTCTCAGATCTCCGCCGGTCTGCAACGGTCGGGAAGCGCTGGATAAGGAAAGAAATCGGTCACCGGACATGTCCGGTGTGCACCGGACTGTCCGGTGTCCCCGACGACAGAAGGCAAGGATGGCCTTCCGGATTTGCTCTCAACGGCTCCTAGCTGCCTTGGGGCTATAAAAGGAGCCCCTAGGCGCATGGAGGAGACACACAAGCAACTCTTGAGCATTCTTGATCATCCACACAAGTTCTTTGCGCATTCGTTTGTGATTCTAAGTGATTCGAGCTCTGTTCTAGTGTGAACTCTGAGATAGTCATTCGAGCTCGAGTCTTGGCCGTGTGTGTGCGCTTTTGTTGTGGATTTGTGTGTGTTGCTTCCCTCCCTTACTCTGTGCTTTCTTTGTGATCATATACTTGTAAGGGCAAGAGACTCCAATTTGTGGAGATTCCTTGCGAACGGGATAGTGAAAGGAAAAGCAAAACACCGTGGTATTCAAGTGGGTCTTTGGACCGCTTGAGAGGGGTTGATTGCAACCCTCGTCCGTTGGGACGCCACAACGTGGAAGTAGGCAAGCATTGGCTTGGCCGAACCACGGGATAAACCACCGTGTCACCTCTGTCTTGATCTCTTGTGGTATTGTGTTTTGTTGAGACTTCACCTTAGCCACTTGGCAATAATTGTGCTAACACATAACAAGTTTTTGTGGCTTAAGTTTGAAGTTTTTACAGGATCACCTATTCACCCCCCCCTCTAGGTGCTCTCAGTTAGAAGTGATGATTAGAAACTTCTTACACCTTGGCGCTTGCATGCACTATTGTAATAGTTGTATTGGAGGGGTTTGTAATCTTACAGGACCACACTAATCATGTTTGTAGTGTGGTCGCCACCATGTAATGGAAGAAATGATCTCCATGTCATTTTTGTTGGAAACTCAACAGTGAAGATGGTAAATAGCATTCGGGAGAGGCCACACCAGAGACCCACTTGCATATGTGGAAGAAATGAGACTATTCAAAAAGTTACCTAACCAGGAGCTTAGTCTTCGCATGGACTTGCCTTGTGCGGGGCTCCAATGAGTATTAGGAGGAAGTTTGGACGCTTCTTGATATCTCGATAAAAAATCAAAAACGTCAACGACAATTTATATCTTTATTTTACTTTAGATTTCATATTTATATTATAGGGTTTTCAGATTTATGTCATTATAAAAATCGAGTATTCTAAAGATGCAATTATAATTTGTGATACCCTATGACTACCATTACTAGATCTAAAAATTTGCCCCCCACATTATCTACACCCACACTTGTAATATACATTAGTATTGCCATTTCTACCCATTCTTCCTCTCTTCTCTCCTCCCTCGTGTTCTCCCCTCTTGTTGTGGTGTCGTGTCTGACTCTGATGTTGCATTCCTAGCCTACCCGTCGGCGACAATGATGGAGCCCCATGGACGTGATGAATGCCAGTAACTCGATTGTCACCACCTCAGAGACAAGCATGTAGATCGCCAGCAACAGCGGCACAGTGAGGTGCAACACCAGCACTCGAATGCAAGAGCCGACCTCCAACGCCACGAGGAACTAGTAGGGGAGCTATGGTGTTAGTTGTCGTGGTGGATGCGTTTTGTTGAGTGGTCAATGTTGTGGTACCGACAACAGTGATCAGAGTTGGAGCAGAGGAGGGGGGAGGAAGCAGGGGGGAGTTAGGCGTGGATCAGATTCTGAGTCGACCTCGCACACATACAAGAACGAGCATGGATCCATGGCACATTGCATCTACTCCTCCGGCGAGGGAGAAGAACGGGAGGGAGGAGAGCAGGGAGGAAGAAGGGTAAAAGGGGCAATGTTGATGTACGTTACACGCGTGGGTGTAGATAATGATTGAGGACAATTTTTTAGATCTAGTAATAGCAGCCACCATGTATCACGAATTATAATGGCATCTTTAGAATACTCGAATTTCATAATGCCATATATCTGAAAAAAAAACCTTACGTTATATGCTTTGGTTGTTTGCTTTTACCATTCTAGTTTAGTTCTAGGTTTAGAAGATAGGTTGGATAATTTTTATGATATAGATAATAACACTTAGTTAAAACCGTAATTGCACATAAGATAGTTTATTTATTGCAGAATGTCTAACTAGACATAAAATAGAGTCCTTATATTAGTAAAAAAATAATTGACTAATTTACCTTTTTATTAGATGTCAAGAGTTTTATGTTTAATTTAGAATCGAAGAAGTGCAAAATATACAGTTCAATGGTAAAGAAATCAATCACTACACCCATTAAGGGCCCGTTCATTTATGATGGAATAATAACGATACAAATTAGACAACCATTTCGCCATGAACCGTTCTCACAAACTGTTCATGGATAATCGAATATCCGAACGGTCCTTAAAGGAGATTGAAGTCTTACAAACTGAATTTTTTTAGTGTGGCCTCGTGGGGATGAAAACGGACGGAAAAATCTCGTTTCGTTCGATACCATATTTAATTTTGTATTCGGTCTGTTTTCATATTTGTGGGGAAAAATAGAAGATATACGAAAACGAGATGGTATATTGAGGGAACGAGAACGAAAACGCTTGAGTCTTTTCCTTCTGTCACTCTGTATTTCCAAAATCCCATTTTTACCATGATATTCCTGTTTTCGCGTTTCCAATATCCCGTTTTAGGTAGCATATAAAACAATATACAAAAGGTATTGTCTTAGCCATACCCTCTATGACATGCTTGCTTAATCTTTGATTCTCTATTTTTATTTATTGGAGACTATAATAGTATGAACTAGTTTTAGTGATGTCGGGGACCATAATTAGGGGTACCCCCAAGACTCCTAATCTCAGCTGGTAACCCCCATCAGCACAAAGCTGAAAAGGCCTGATGGGTGCGATTAAGTCAAGGCTCAGTCCACTCAAGGGACACAATCTCGCCTCGCCCGAGCCCAGCCTCGGGTAAGGGCAGCCGACCCCGGAGGATTCACGTCTCGCCCGAGGGCCCCCTCAAGCAACGGACACACCTTCGGCTCGCTCGAGGCCCAGTCTTCGCCGAGAAGCAACCTTAGCCAGATCGCCACACCGACCGACCGTATCGCAGGAGCATTTAATGCAAGGATCGTCTGACACCTTATCCTGACGCGCGCTCTTCAGTCGATAGAGCCGAAATGACCGTAGTCACTTCGCTGCTCCACTGACCGACCTGACAAGAAGACAGCGCTGCCTGCATCGCTCCGACTGCTGTGCCACTCGACAGAGTGAGGCTGACAGCAGCCAAGTCCGGCCTCGGGCGCCATAGGAAGCTCCGCCTCACCCGACCCCTGTAACACCCTAGGTGTTACTCAGGGTGTCCACCCCAGGGTTACCCCCCTTTTTTGCCCATGATTACCTAAGGAATTGTGAATAGAGTACCTTAATCTTGAAATTCAAGGTCCTAATCAAGTGCAAACTCTCTTGGATATCATGCCCTAGTTTGTAATGCACACCTAAGTAGGGATCTCCCAAAACCCTAGAACAAAACCCCCATAGGCAATTATAACCCTAAGTGAAGCCATGATCAAAAGATCATGTAAACATCATGATCATGGTTTGGGCCAAATATAAAAGTTGTAATATACTTAAAAACCTACAATTAATAGTAAGGAAGTACCCCCAAAAAGTTTGCAGAAAAGTCCTAAAAAGATCACCCAAGGTTAAACACAAGGGAAAAATGCAGATTTTGTCTAAGTCAAAAACCAACCCTTGAGCAAGATCCCTCATGTTCACCTTGATCCCCTTTTCAAAACCTGTCGACCTAATTAACAAAGTGGCGCCAAATGAACCCTAGAATGCCCTGGAAAAGTTTGAACCCAAACCAAAACCAGTTTGACACGCCTTGGCATTGGTTTTGTCTCGGTTTGTACAGGGCAGACAGACAAGACTTGGCGCTGCCGTATCTCTTCAACCAGACCACATCTCCCCTTGGAACTTACATGAACTAGGTAGCCCTAGGTGCAGGGAAGAGATCTCCCACAGGCGGTAGGGCGAGATTCGTACGCCTGGCCGCTCAGCAGAGCGAAGAACACGGGCAGAAGCAACGCGCCACGTGTTCGACGCGCTCTGAGCTCGCCAGAGCATGCCCGCGCGCGCGCCCCGCGTGCCCGCGTCGCGCCAAACGGTCGAGCCGGCGCCTCGGCCGCGTCCGCGCCTATAAAACCCATCCCAGCGCTCGGTTGCTTTCCCCATTACCTCATCCGTACCTCGCCGGACTTGCCCGAGCCAGCCATCGCCTCCGGCGACCTCCCCGCGACCCGCCAGTGCCAGCCGAAAGCCACCACCGTGGCCAACCCCTCTCCAGCCCCCCTCCGTTCGATCCAAGCCCCCAGTTAGCTTCCTGGTGAAGCCGTAAGCCGTGCTCAAGCTTGAACCGAGGGCCTGCAGTCACCGGAGTAGCCGAATCACGCTCACCGGACTTCACCCGGCCGCCGGCAACCGTGGACCGAGGTGCACGGTGAGTCCCTCTTCGATTCCTTGCACGGTTAGACTCCTTAGACCTCCATGAAGCTCCCTATGCCCTTGGATTGAACTATACCGCCGTGGATAGGCCGGAGCGCACGCCGTCGACGAGCTCGCCCGCCTGTGCACGTGGACCGAGCAGCTCCGACCACCTCCGGCGACGACCCGCACATCGACATGACCGTCGCGACCTCCTGAACATCCCTGACCACCTCGCCGGGCCTCCCTCGCCGCCGGTAAGCCGCACCACCCTTTCTTTTCCCGCGGCTACTGTTTTAGTTAAAGGAGGGACCACGGGTGAGAGGGAGAGGAATCCAGGGGGTTAAGTGAAAAGTCAGAGACTCAAATGAATAGTGGCCCGAGGGTAGATCTGCGAGATTTGAATCAGTTTAACCCCAGGGGTCTCGGCGCAAACTGTTTTTCCAGAAAAACTTAAATAAAACCTGTTTTAAATTCAAGCAGAAACTTTAAAAACCCATAACTTCTGTTTGATTTACCCAAATTTGGTCAAACTAATTTTGTCAGACTCTAAATAATGTAACCTGTTTAAGAAAAATATAAAACCCCATAAGTACTAGAGAAAAATATAAGGGTCTGATTTATTTTCAGTTTTGGCCAAAAGCTTAATAATGGCAAGAAAAATGGTTGTACTATTTAACTAAGGTTAGAAAAATTTAGAGAAGTTATTGTCTACCTACTGACCTAGTTAAAAATGTTAAACCTCTCTGTCCATTACATTAAGTTAGTTTTAACCCCTTATTCTATAATATGCTTAAGTTTAAGAAAAATAGAAAAAGTGATATAAATAATGAACCAGAGAGCACCCCTATTTTTGTTGAGATATTTAGTCAATGTAGTTCACTGGAAAAATATATCATACCCTGTTGAAGTGTAAAATAAGAAAGCTACCTTTTAAATGAAGAAAATAAGGATAACTTAGAAAAACCCTACAAAAATAACCCTAAGGTGAAACCTCCCCAAACCTTAGGATAACTAATGTTTTGATAATGATAACTTAAGAAAAATCTGAAATCTGTTGTTTGATATTTTTCAAATGACCAGTTAGTTTTAAGCATCCCTTTGGCACCAAACTTTAAAAATCCATCATTAATTAACCATCATGTTGCTATCTGCCATTTTTGGTGCAAGAGCTTATTATCACTGTTGGAAGCCAGTAAAAATCACCATTAGGTCAGAATCCTTTTTAATAAAGGACTTGTAGTGCAAAATAGCTTAATAGCCCCACCTTTTGTTGTTTTTGGATTACAGCCTAGCCTTTTTATTTTTAACCCCATATTCCTAAGACAGGCCCTGTTGGCTAAGGGCCAGCCACCATAATTTTTACACAATTTTTGGAAATTTTTAAACTACTGTCGTAGTTCAAACCCCTACTAGAAACCCTAAATGGAAATTAAGGAGAGGAAAATGGATGATGGAATCTAATATCCTCCTAAGACCTTTGTAAATTGTCCACTGAAATCCATAAAGACAATACAAATCCAATATGTTATCCTAAAAGAAAACCTAAACCAAAAAGGGTAATAAGTGTATATATATACCACTAGAAGACCCACGTAGCCAAGGAACCCTAAGTTAACTCTTGACTTAATTTTTGTAGCTTAATGTTCTTAAATCTTGCATAATCATGACATACATGTTCATTGCATTTCGATAGACTGTAATCTTGCTGACGGAGAGTACATCCTCGTGCCGGAGCAAGGAGCTGCCCAGGAGGTTGCCCCAGACCCAGCACCAGAGCCTGCACCAGAGGACCTGCCTGCCACTGCTTTGGAAGGCAAGCCCCGGTTTTATGCATAACCTGTTCTATATGATATTTTACTACACTTAATGTTTGTAGGCTTGTACTGTGCACTTAAGTGTAGGAGTTGACTGAAACCCTAGTTGCATGATCTCAGGAATCCTATTGAGATGAACACTAGTATGCCAAGTCGAGTAGTTGCTTTATTTAATTAGGATCTCGGTAGAAGACGAGTGATTTTTCTAGCACTCGCGCGAGATCAGGAAATTGATTGTACCCACTTTCACACGGTCATGATACTAGTTGGTGGACAGCAATCCATGGGGATTGGTTGCCCACGAGATGGAAAGTGGGATAAGGATTAACGTGCGGATACCTGTGTCAAGCGTTTGAATGTACTAAACACATACCGAGAAATATGGTAAATCGGTAAGCCTAGTACCTGAGTGAACCTGGCAGTGGACATACCCCCTCACGCGACCTGAGACGTAGTCTCCCATTCCGGTTATGGTGGGTACAAGTGCGGTCACTGCACGACGGCCAGTCGGGGTCAGTGAGGCATTGTACGCCAAGGCGGTGAGACCTGATCTGCTGACGGGGAATCGATGGGGACGGTTGATGTGTGTGGGGACGGAGTGCCCCTACATGTCGTGTGTTTAGGTTTACCTTGCAAGGATAAAAACTCGATTCGAATCGTCTGCTTCTCGCAGCTAATGAGACTGCTTGATCCATTGTACTGCATTGAGTAACAAGTGAAACTGTGATGAGATGATACAAGCTGTTGATTGTTAAAAATGCTTGCTACTATGTATGAGTAGATAGTACACTTTTAGCCTTAAGAGAGTCACACTTAATCTTGACAAAGTTAAAATCTTGATTTAGAAACTCAGCTAGTGCTTTTGGCAACCAAACCCCCCAGCCAAACAGCTGCATGTCTAGAGGTAGAGGAGTATAGACTCCTCACACCGGGTAAGTCTAGCTGAGTATTAGTATACTCAGCCTTGCTTGTGGCATAATTTTTTACAGGTTCTCTGGAGGACATGGTTGCTGGAGTGACTTGGCCATCCACCCTGCCACCGGGTTGGACTGTCGAGTGGGACCCTGCCTCGGCTGAGGAGGAGCATGAGGAGTGATGGGATAGGCTTCCCCACCTCTCCATTTATGTATCGTTAGTTTATTTCCGCTGCACTTCGAAAACAATGATGATTACTTTTGCGAAAACTCCGATGGTGACAATGGTGATGTAATAATTTAATACTCTCCATGCCTGGTTTGATGCTTTATTGTATTTGCTCTGTGACTCACCATCGCGTGAGACTGTGGTACTTGATCCTGTCAGTGGCCGTGTCGGACTAGATCCGAGGGATTGACGAGTTATTCCCATTTAAGTGTGGTCTAGCCTCTAAGGTCGGACTTAGGCACTTAAGTTGGAATAATTCAGGCAGTTCCGCCACAGCTGGTATCGGAGCTTGTACCACCACAGAGGAATCAATAAAACATGAATACCATCCCTTTTCTAAAGTAAAACTTGATAGAAACAATGTTGGATAGATAGTAGGGCGAGCAGGATAGACCTAGGACGTGAAGCCTTAGGATGATAGAGGGGTAGCTAGGTGGCTAAGTGACTAGGCCCTATAGGCCACCTTGTTTAAAAGGATGGGAGTCCTTCCCTATTCCTTTTATCTTTTGGAAAGGTCGTTCAGGACGAGCATGCATGCATTCATAATTAAGCAAATGGATAACTGAGTAAAAGAACCATAAAAACAAGGTAACAATTAACTAGGTCCCCAGTGCCTTTTCCTTTTAGTTAGAGGCAGGCTAAGTTTTATTTTCCTTATTCTTTTTGAAATTCTTTTTCTTTACTTACGCTTAACCGTGCACAGATGACTTCCCACGGATCCTCCGAGGACGGAAATGCACTGACCCACACTGACGGACTTGCACGAGAGGGTTTTCCCCGCATCTTGTGGGAGGTACTTCAGGGGGCAGGATATTTGACACCCCCTCAGTACGCGGTGCAGTAGTTCGAGAAGCACCGGGTACCTCGCTGTCGGGTGAGGATGACTTTGGAGCCTCATCCCCTGCAGCCAGGCTGGCGTTCACTGGACTCTGAGTCCTATGGATACCGGGCTGAGGACACTATTGAGGCTATCGCTCTGCATGGACTGACCACCTTCTGTGGATTTCACCCCTTGGAGCTGGCTACCCACCCCATTGGGTTGTTCCCTGTGGAAAAGGAGGACGACCCGATGTGGAAGGACCGGGTGGAGCATGCCAAGGACATCTGGGCTCTCTACCCAGGCCACACCGCTCACTTGTCGGTACGATGCATGAATGCTCTGTATCGTCTGCAAGTGATGCGTGGGGAGGCCATGTCCCACCTGATGGCATTACTGGAGGCCACCAAGATCACCCTGGACAACAGAGAGGAGCTCGTGGTGGACTTGTCCCAGGAGCTCGTGGAAAAAGATTTGCAAGTAGAGCAGCTGTCTGATGAGATTCATGAGTTAGAGGAGCTAGTGGGCACTCGGGAGAACACCATCGAGGTTCTCGAGGATCAGCTCCTCAATACTCAGCAGCAGCTGGCAGAAGCAAATGAGCACCTGGACATGCATCACCAAGAGATCCATGGAGAGGAAGCTGACGAGGACGTTGACATCGAGGGAGGAGACGAGTCTGCCTCCAGTGTAGACACCGCTGGCTCAGGGAGACCACCTTCCCCCGAGTCCAGCGTTGCCTCGTTCGCTCACTAGATGCCAGGCTAATACTAGAGGTTGATGATAGTTGGACTCCTCGCCGCTAGCTTAGCTTTTGCACCCTTGGGGTACTAGGCTAGGTAGAGTGAGTCTTTTGATCCTTGATGTAACCAATGTTAAAACTCTTTTGGAGGTTCAGGGATGATTAATGGTAGTTTAAATTGGACGGAAGGATTATGTTTTTGTTTGTTTTATTTGGAATCTATCAAATTGCTTTAACTCCCCTACCATGTTCGAACCTTAAGCTTGGAGATGTGTTATTGAGCAACCATGTGAATTTTTCAGATGGCTGGGAGAGCGCGCCGAGGTCAGAATGAGCACGTTCCCCCACCACCACCGCCTCCCACTCTGCAGGAGCTCATGGCCCAGCAGAATGAGATCCTGAGACAGTTAGCTCAGCGTCAGCCACCACCTCAGCATTATGGTGGAGACCACCAGCGTCACCCCGTCGCTGCTACTTACCAGGAGTTTCTCAGCACCCAGCCACCATTGTTTACCAGGACGGAGGACCCACTTGATGCAGATGTGTGGTTGAGGGTGGTAGAATCCAAGTTCCCACTGCTCCATGGGGCTTGCTCAGAGGTCACCAAGGTCAGGTTCGCCACCCAGCAGCTTCGCGGACCCGCAAGGACTTGGTGGGACCATTTCCTTGCTATGCAGCCAGATGGTAGAGAGGTGGAGTGGAGGGAGTTCAAGGCCGCTTTCAGAGGGCATCATATTCCCGCTGGCATCATGGACCTGGAAGCTCAATGAGTTTTTGGCACTCACTCAGGGCAGCAGGACGGTATTGCAGTATGCCCAGGCCTTCAATGATTTGTGTCAGTATGCCGGATACCATGCAGATACGGATGAGAAGAAGCGAGACAGGTTCAGGAGGGGGCTCAGCACCAAGCTCCGTGACCGTCTCAACACCGTCAGGGCCAACAGTTACAATGAGTTGGTCAACATGGCTATCTCCCAGGAAGACTGCATCTTGGCTCGACAGGCGGAGAAGAAGAGGAAGACCCCTGTGGCAGGACCCTCGTCTCAGCCACAGCGCTTCAGGATTGTGTCTGACTCACAGAGCAGGGGACCTCAGCAGCAGCAAGGGAGGTGGGTGATCAGGCCACCGCAGCAGCAGCAGCAGGCACCCAACCGCGCCCAGTTTCCAGCTCAGAGGAACAATCAGCAGCAGCAGTACCGCCAGGCCAATGATAACAGGTGTTTCACTTGTGGCAGCACTGGGCATTATGCCAAGAATTGCCCCAAGAATCAGCAGAGGCAGGGGCAGAATGTTAATCAGAACCAAGGAAAGAGGCAGAAAGTGCAAGTACGGCAGGGCAAGCTGAACTTCACTACAATGGCTGATATTCCAGAGGGAGCACCCGTCATGACTGGTATCTTTACAGTTTTAAATTTTCCTGCTCTTGTTCTTTTTGATTCTGGTGCTTCGCATAGTTTTGTCAGTGCCAAATTTAGTGTCAAGTGCCAGTTGCCTTTTCACCACACCAACGGGGCTATTACCATTTCAACCCCAGGAGGCAGGATTGCCACTAATCAAATCAGCATGAAGGTGCCTCTAAAGTTTGGTAGTTTGATTATTAAAACTGACCTTCTTATCTTGGGACTGGATAGTGTGGATATCATCTTGGGAACTGATTGGTTGACCAAACATCAGGCAATATTGGATGTTGCATCCAGAGCCATTGAAATTCATTCCCCTGCTTATGGCGAGACTGTTTTGTACTTACCCAACCAGGGTGGTACCCGGTCTTGTGCCTTTGTTATGGCAGAATCCCCAGTAAGGCAGATCCCAGTGGTCTGTGACTACCCTGATGTTTTCCCAGATGAATTGCCAGGAATGCCACCTGACAGAGATATTGAATTTGCCATTGAATTGCAACCCGGGACTGCTCCTATTTCCAAGAGACCTTATAGGATGCCTCCCGCAGAGTTGGCAGAATTAAAGAAGCAATTGCAAGAATTATTGGACAAGGGGTTTATTCGTCCAAGTACTTCACCATGGGGATGTCCCGCCTTGTTCGTGAAGAAGAAGGATGAGAGTTTGAGGATGTGTGTTGATTACCGCCCTCTCAATGCGGTGACGATCAAGAACAAGTACCCGTTACCCCGCATTGATGTTCTGTTTGATCAGTTGGTAGGAGCCAAGGTATTCTCCAAGATAGACCTTCGCTCAGGCTACCATCAGATCAAGATCCGTGCCAGTGACATTCCCAAGACGGCTTTCTCTACCAGATATGGGCTGTATGAGTTTCTGGTGATGTCTTTTGGGTTGACCAATGCCCCGGCTTATTTCATGTACTTGATGAACTCGGTATTCATGCCAGAGCTAGACAAGTTCGTGGTCGTTTTCATCGATGACATTCTGGTGTACTCCAAGAATGAAGATGAACACACTGAGCACTTGCATGTCGTGCTTCAGCGACTGCGCGATCATCGTCTCTACGCTAAATTGTCTAAGTGTGAATTCTGGTTGAAGGAGATAAAATTCTTGGGTCATACGATCTCTCAGGAGGGGATATCAGTTGACCCTGAGAAGGTGCAAGAAGTGATGGACTGGAAACCCCCGACTACAGTGAAGCAGATTAGGAGTTTTCTGGGATTAGCAGGATACTACCGACGATTTATTCCGGATTTCTCCAGAATTGCCAAGCCAATGACTGAACTGTTAAAGAAGGGAGTCAAATTTGAGTGGAGCCAAAAATGTGAAGATGCTTTTCATACCTTGAGGCAACAATTGACAACAGCTCCAGTGCTAGCCCAACCCGACAATACCAAGCCATTTGAAGTTTATTGTGATGCTTCTGGTACCGGTTTGGGATGTGTTTTGATGCAAGAGAACAGAGTAATTGCTTATGCTTCCCGAGCACTCAGGCCCCATGAGCAGAATTACCCGACACATGATTTGGAGTTGGCAGCAGTAGTTCATGCCCTCAAGATATGGAGACACTACTTGATGGGAGCTCACTGTAACATTTACACTGATCACAAGAGCCTCAAGTACATTTTCACTCAGGCAGATCTGAACATGAGGCAGAGGAGATGGTTGGAATTAATCAAGGACTATGATTTGGAGGTGCATTACCATCTGGGCAAGGCCAATGTTGTGGCAGATGCCTTGAGCAGAAAGGCCCAATGTAATTGCATGAACATGGATGCAAGAGTCACCACCCTGTGCGATGAGTTGTGCAAGCTAAATCTGGAAATTGTTCCTTCCGGTGAATTGAGATATATCGCAGTGGAGCCCACATTGCCAGAGCAAATAGCTCAGGCACAGTTTGGGGATAAGGGTGTTCAGATCATCAAGGATATGATCAAGCAAAAGGCCGAGAAATACAAGTGTTTCCATCAGGACAGCAAGGGAATTTTATGGTTTGAAGATCGATTGGTTGTTCCCAAGAATCCAGAGCTCAGAAGGAAGATATTGGATGAAGCTCACCTTTCCAAGTTCTCCATGCACCCGGGTAGCAACAAGATGTACCATGATCTCAGACCTCTTTATTGGTGGACTAGGATGAAGAGGGAAATTGCCAAGTATGTATCAGAGTGTGACACTTGTCAGAGGGTAAAAGCCAGTCACTTGAAGGTAGCAGGCCCTTTGCAACCCCTTCCCATACCATTTTGGAAATGGGAGGACATTTGCATGGACTTCATAGTAGGATTACCCAATACCTCCAGGCACCATGATTCTATTTGGGTTATTGTGGACAGATTGACCAAGACTGCTCATTTCTTGCCAGTGCACACCACTCACAAGACAGAGAAGTACGCAGAAATTTATGTTGATCAGATAGTAAGATTGCATGGTATCCCAAGGACCATTATATCTGATAGAGGAGCGCTGTTTGTGGCACGCTTTTGGGAAAAACTGCAAGAAGCTCTCGGAACCCATGTAATCCGAAGCTCAGCTTATCACCCTCAAACCGATGGTCAGACAGAAAGGGTGAACCAGATTTTAGAAGATATGTTAAGGGCTTGTGCACTGCATTATGGGAAGGATTGGGACAAATGTCTTTCCTTGGCAGAGTTTTCTTACAATAACAGCTATCAGTCCAGTCTGAAAATGGCACCTTTTGAGGCTTTGTATGGGAGAAGATGCAGAACCCCGCTAAATTGGTCTCAAGCAGGAGAAAGGGAAATATTTGGGCCAGATTTGGTAAGTGAAGCAGAGGAAAAGGTCAGAGTCATCAGGAAGAACTTGGAAGCTGCTCAGGCCAGGCAAAAGAGTTATCATGACGAGAGGCGGAAGCCTCTACAGTTTGAGGTGGGAGATCATGTCTATCTTAAGGTATCACCAACCAAGGGTATCCAGAGATTCGGGATCAAGGGCAAGTTGGCCCCTCGCTACATTGGACCCTATAAGATCAAAGCAAGTTGTGGACCCGTAGCTTACCAATTGGAATTGCCACCTTGCATGGCAGCAGTTCACAATGTGTTCCATGTATCTCAGCTGCGGAAATGTGTTCGTCTACCCACTGAAGTGCTACCAGAACCAGACCTTGAGATAGAACCAGACTTGTCCTACCAAGAGTACCCCATCAGGGTATTGGATCAGAAGGAAAGATCAACGCGGGCAAGGTCAATCAAAATGTATAAGGTTCAGTGGAGTCATCATTCAGCAGAAGAAGCTACATGGGAGACGGAGGAGTTTCTACGCTCTCGCTTCCCCGACTTTCTGCCCAAAGGAGTCGGTATGTAACCCAAAACCCCACCCCCGCCTGCCCTTTGAAGTCAATTATAAGAAAAACTTAGATAACAAGACTAGTCTAAGTTGTGAACTTAACTTAAGAAGGGCTTCCTTCTGAAGTTGCAAAGAGGATGACATTCGAAGAGCAGTTAAAAAAGTGGAACTTGAGTTTAAGGGGAGAGTAGCACCAGCACACCTTCAAGGCATCCCTCCAAGGGACTCTACCTGAAATCTCGGGACGAGATTCCCTTAAGGGGGGAGGGCTGTAACACCCTAGGTGTTACTCAGGGTGTCCACCCCAGGGTTACCCCCCTTTTTGCCCATGATTACCTAAGGAATTGTGAATAGAGTACCTTAATCTTGAAATTCAAGGTCCTAATCAAGTGCAAACTCTCTTGGATATCATGCCCTAGTTTGTAATGCACACCTAAGTAGGGATCTCCCAAAACCCTAGAACAAAACCCCCATAGGCAATTATAACCCTAAGTGAAGCCATGATCAAAAGATCATGTAAACATCATGATCATGGTTTGGGCCAAATATAAAAGTTGTAATATACTTAATAACCTACAATTAATAGTAAGGAAGTACCCCCAAAAAGTTTGCAGAAAAGTCCTAAAAAGATCACCCAAGGTTAAACACAAGGGAAAAATGCAGATTTTGTCTAAGTCAAAAACCAACCCTTGAGCAAGATCCCTCATGTTCACCTTGATCCCCTTTTCAAAACCTGTCGACCTAATTAACAAAGTGGCGCCAAATGAACCCTAGAATGCCCTGGAAAAGTTTGAACCCAAACCAAAACCGTTTGACACGCCTTGGCATTGGTTTTGTCTCGGTTTATACAGGGCAGACAGACAAGACTTGGCGCTGCCGTATCTCTTCAACCAGACCACATCTCCCCTTGGAACTTACATGAACTAGGTAGCCCTAGGTGCAGGGAAGAGATCTCCCACAGGCGGTAGGGCGAGATTCGTACGCCTGGCCGCTCAGCAGAGCGAAGAACACGGGCAGAAGCAACGCGCCACGTGTTCGACGCGCTCTGAGCTCGCCAGAGCACGCCCGCGCGCGTGCCCCGCGTGCCCGCGTCGCGCCAAACGGTCGAGCCGGCGCCTCGGCCGCGTCCGCGCCTATAAAACCCGTCCCAGCAGCTCGGTTGCTTTCCCCATTACCTCATCCGTACCTCGCCGGACTTGCCCGAGCCAGCCATCGCCTCCGGCTGACCTCCCCGCGACCCGCCAGTGCCGGCCGAAAGCCACCACCGTGGCCAACCCCTCTCCAGCCCCCCTCCGTTCGATCCAAGCCCCCAGTTAGCTTCCTGGTGAAGCCGTAAGCCGTGCTCAAGCTTGAACCGAGGGCCTGCGTCACCGGAGTAGCCGAATCACGCTCACCGGACTTCACCCGGCCGCCGGCAACCGTGGACCGAGGTGCACGGTGAGTCCCTCTTCGATTCCTTGCACGGTTAGACTCCTTAGACCTCCATGAAGCTCCCTATGCCCTTAGGATTGAACTATACCGCCGTGGATAGGCCGGAGCGCACGCCGCCGACGAGCTCGCCCGCCTGCGCACGTGGACCGAGCAGCTCCGACCACCTCCGGCGATGACCCGCACATCGACGTGACCGTCGCGACCTCCTGAACATCCCTGACCACCTCGCCGGGCCTCCCTCGCCGCCGGTAAGCCGCGCCACCCTTTCTTTTCCCGCGGCTACTGTTTTAGTTAAAGGAGGGACCGCGGGTGAGAGGGAGAGGAATCCAGGGGGTTAAGTGAAAAGTCAGAGACTCAAATGAATAGTGGCCCGAGGGTAGATCTGCGAGATTTGAATCAGTTTAACCCCAGGGGTCTCGGCGCAAACTGTTTTTCCAGAAAAACTTAAATAAAACCTGTTTTAAATTCAAGCAGAAACTTTAAAAACCCATAACTTCTGTTTGATTTACCCAAATTTGGTCAAACTAATTTTGTCAGACTCTAAATAATGTAACCTGTTTAAGAAAAATATAAAACCCCATAAGTACTAGAGAAAAATATAAGGGTCTGATTTATTTTCAGTTTTGGCCAAAAGCTTAATAATGGCAAGAAAAATGGTTGTACTATTTAACTAAGGTTAGAAAAATTTAGAGAAGTTATTGTCTACCTACTGACCTAGTTAAAAATGTTAAACCTCTCTGTCCATTACATTAAGTTAGTTTTAACCCCTTATTCTATAATATGCTTAAGTTTAAGAAAAATAGAAAAAGTGATATAAATAATGAACCAGAGAGCACCCCTATTTTTGTTGAGATATTTAGTCAATGTAGTTCACTGGAAAAATATATCATACCCTGTTGAAGTGTAAAATAAGAAAGCTACCTTTTAAATGAAGAAAATAAGGATAACTTAGAAAAACCCTACAAAAATAACCCTAAGGTGAAACCTCCCCAAACCTTAGGATAACTAATGTTTTGATAATGATAACTTAAGAAAAATCTGAAATCTGTTGTTTGATATTTTTCAAATGACCAGTTAGTTTTAAGCATCCCTTTGGCACCAAACTTTAAAAATCCATCATTAATTAACCATCATGTTGCTATCTGCCATTTTTGGTGCAAGAGCTTATTATCACTGTTGGAAGCCAGTAAAAATCACCATTAGGTCAGAATCCTTTTTAATAAAGGACTTGTAGTGCAAAATAGCTTAATAGCCCCACCTTTTGTTGTTTTTGGATTACAGCCTAGCCTTTTTATTTTTAACCCCATATTCCTAAGACAGGCCCTGTTGGCTAAGGGCCAGCCACCATAATTTTTACACAATTTTTGGAAATTTTTAAACTACTGTCGTAGTTCAAACCCCTACTAGAAACCCTAAATGGAAATTAAGGAGAGGAAAATGGATGATGGAATCTAATATCCTCCTAAGACCTTTGTAAATTGTCCACTGAAATCCATAAAGACAATACAAATCCAATATGTTATCCTAAAAGAAAACCTAAACCAAAAAGGGTAATAAGTATATATATATACCACTAGAAGACCCACGTAGCCAAGGAACCCTAAGTTAACTCTTGACTTAATTTTTGTAGCTTAATGTTCTTAAATCTTGCATAATCATGACATACATGTTCATTGCATTTCGATAGACTGTAATCTTGCTGACGGAGAGTACATCCTCGTGCCGGAGCAAGGAGCTGCCCAGGAGGTTGCCCCAGACCCAGCACCAGAGCCTGCACCAGAGGACCTGCCTGCCACTGCTTTGGAAGGCAAGCCCCGGTTTTATGCATAACCTGTTCTATATGATATTTTACTACACTTA
Organism: Zea luxurians; assembly: GCA_029449295.1. Classification (NCBI taxonomy): domain Eukaryota; kingdom Viridiplantae; phylum Streptophyta; class Magnoliopsida; order Poales; family Poaceae; genus Zea; species Zea luxurians. The sequence continues at coordinate 80,124,921 of JAOPSE010000003.1, read as the reverse complement.
ATGTTTGTAGGCTTGTACTGTGCACTTAAGTGTAGGAGTTGACTGAAACCCTAGTTGCATGATCTTAGGAATCCTATTGAGATGAACACTAGTATGCCAGGTCGAGTAGTTGCTTTATTTAATTAGGATCTCGGTAGAAGACGAGTGATTTTTCTAGCACTCGCGCGAGATCAGGAAATTGATTGTACCCACTTTCACACTGGTCATGATACTAGTTGGTGGACAGCAATCCATGGGGATTGGTTGCCCACGAGATGGAAAGTGGGATAAGGATTAACGTGCGGATACCTGTGTCAAGCGTTTGAATGTACTAAACACATACCGAGAAATATGGTAAATCGTTAAGCCTAGTACCTGAGTGAACCTGGCAGTGGACATACCCCCTCACGCGACCTGAGACGTAGTCTCCCATTCCGGTTATGGTGGGTACAAGTGCGGTCACTGCACGACGGCCAGTCGGGGTCAGTGAGGCATTGTACGCCAAGGCGGTGAGACCTGATCTGCTGACGGGGAATCGATGGGGACGGTTGATGTGTGTGGGGACGGAGTGCCCCTACATGTCGTGTGTTTAGGTTTACCTTGCAAGGATAAAAACTCGATTCGAATCGTCTGCTTCTCGCAGCTAATGAGACTGCTTGATCCATTGTACTGCATTGAGTAACAAGTGAAACTGTGATGAGATGATACAAGCTGTTGATTGTTAAAAATGCTTGCTACTATGTATGAGTAGATAGTACACTTTTAGCCTTAAGAGAGTCACACTTAATCTTGACAAAGTTAAAATCTTGATTTAGAAACTCAGCTAGTGCTTTTGGCAACCAAACCCCCCAGCCAAACAGCTGCATGTCTAGAGGTAGAGGAGTATAGACTCCTCACACCGGGTAAGTCTAGCTGAGTATTAGTATACTCAGCCTTGCTTGTGGCATAATTTTTTACAGGTTCTCTGGAGGACATGGTTGCTGGAGTGACTTGGCCATCCACCCTGCCACCGGGTTGGACTGTCGAGTGGGACCCTGCCTCGGCTGAGGAGGAGCATGAGGAGTGATGGGATAGGCTTCCCCACCTCTCCATTTATGTATCGTTAGTTTATTTCCGCTGCACTTCGAAAACAATGATGATTACTTTTGCGAAAACTCCGATGGTGACAATGGTGATGTAATAATTTAATACTCTCCATGCCTGGTTTGATGCTTTATTGTATTTGCTCTGTGACTCACCATCGCGTGAGACTGTGGTACTTGATCCTGTCAGTGGCCGTGTCGGACTAGATCCGAGGGATTGACGAGTTATTCCCATTTAAGTGTGGTCTAGCCTCTAAGGTCGGACTTAGGCACTTAAGTTGGAATAATTCAGGCAGTTCCGCCACAACCCCAGGGCTCGGCCCCCGTCTCGGCCTCGGACGATGGACTCCGCCTCGCCCGACCCCAGGGCTCGGACTCAGCCTCGGCTCCGGAAGACGACGAACTCCGCCTCGCCCGACCTCAGGGCTCGGACTCAGCCTCAGGCTCCGGAAGACGATGAACTCCGCCTCGCCCGACCCCAGGGCTTGGACTCAGCCTAGGCTCCGGAAGACGACGAACTCCGCCTCGCCCGACCCCAGGGCTCGGACTCGGCCTCGGCTCCGGAAGACGACGAACTCCGCCTCGCCCGAGCCCAGGGCTCAGAATCAGCCTTGGCCTCGGACGACGGTCTCCGCCTCAGCCCGACCCAGGGCTCGGACTCGACCTCGACCTTGGAAGACAGATTCGACCTCGACCTCGGAGGAACCTCCGCCTCGCCCGACCCAGGGCTCGGACCGACCACGTCACAGGGGGGGCCATCATTACCCTACCCCTAGCTAGCTCAGGCTACGGGGAACAAGACCGGCATCCCATCTGGCTCGCCCCGATAAATAAATAATGATGGCGCCCCGCGTGCTCCATGACGACGGCGGCTCTCAGCCCCTTACGGAAGCAAGGAGACGTCAGCAAGGACTCGACAGCCCCGACAGCTGTCCTTCCGCAAGGCTCCAGCGCTCCTCCGACGGCCACGACATCACATGAACAGGGTGCCAAAACCTCTCCGGCTGCCACGACGGCATGTACTTAGGGCACTAGCTCCTCTCTGATAGACACGTTAGCACACTGCTACACCCCCATTGTACACCTGGACCCTCTCCTTACGCCTATAAAAGGAAGGTCCAGGGCTCTCTTATGAGAAGGTTGGCCGCGCGGGAGGACGGGACGACGTAAAGTCCCTCGCTCTCTCCCACGCGGACGCTTGTAACCCCCTACTGCAAGCACACCCGACCTGGGCGCAGGACAACACGAAGGCCGCGGGTTTCCCCTTTCGCCTGTCTCCCCTTTTTTCCCCCTTCGTGCTCCGTCTCGCGCCGACCCATCTGGGCTGGTACACGGGGCGACAATTTACTCGTCGGTCCAGGGACCCCCCGGGGTCGAAACGTCGACAGTTGGCGCGCCAGGTAGGGGCCTGCTGCGTGTTGACGAACAACTTCCCATCAAGCTCCAGATGGGTAGTCTCCAGCAACCTTTCCAACCTGGGACGGTGCTCCGTTTCGGGAGTCTTGAGTTCATGTCCCTCGACGGCAGCTACGACATGATACTCCTTCCTCCGCCGCGCGACAGCGACAATGGCGGCCGTCAGCCCGCCCACCGGCGGCGGAATCAACGACGTCTTCCCCACGTGGCGGAAGAACAACATCCGGGTTTGTCCCGTCACCTCCCCTGCCGACGAAGGAGGAGGCGAGGCAACCGTGGCCAAGCAGGAGGTGGCACCTCGTCGGCTGTCGAGCGAGTCGATGACGCCTGTTGGGGCGAAGGCGAAGACGTCACCCTCCGCTCGAAGCCTTCGCCGTGGCCATCGGTCCAACAGAGACAAGACAATGGGCGAAGACACCCTTCGCCACATATGACACCAGACGAAGACCTGCGATGGAGTCATCCCACCGTGCGGCGTCGTCCAGCACAGAGGCCCACATGTGATCTGGCCCATTGTAACGGGCCCTGCGTGGCCGCCGCATGTTACGGGCCTAATTTGTAAAGGCATCCCTGTAATTACAGTCTGTAACCCTGCTTTATGGGAATATTCTGGGGATAACCTAGGTGTCTGAGGGCACATGCGTCCTTAACACAGGACGCAGGGCGCTCAGATACCTATAAATACCCCCGCACAGTGCCCGTGAGAGGCTAGGTTAACAGAGCTATTGCCATCTTGCGCGAGAATCCTGTTTACGTCACTACTCCCCCCCCCGTTGGATCCCCTTGCAGCAGAGAGCAAGTTCCAACATTTGGCGCCCACCGTTCGTGCTACGAGAAAACCACCCGCGATGGCACCCAAGAAAGCAAACCCGAAGGCTGACGAGGCTGCGAAGGCAGCACTACTTGCTGCAAGAAAGGGCAAGGCCCTCGCCCTCACCCAATCCACCCACCAAGAGGCCATTGAAGACGACGTTCTCCGCACCTGCGAAGATGACCCACTCCGCACCCGCGGCCCTGAAGGACAATCGCAGCCACCCCCAGGCTTCGCCCCACTGGAGGGCGCGGACCTCACTGAGGACGGTGAAGTCCTCGGCGTCTCAGCGGAGGAACAGCTACAGCTGCGCGCCCTGCGCCTCAAGAACCGCAATCTCCAGAGGCAGAAAGAGATACTGGAGGCCAAGCGCCAGCGCGTGTCCGCACTAGCCAAAGTGCGGCAAATGATACGCGACGAAGAGCAGAAGGCCCAGGACCTCGAGCGGGAGATCGCGCTGATGCAGCGCGAAGGCCACCTTGGCCTGCAGCACGAGCCACCCCCGCAGCAGCAACTGGAAGACACGCGCGAAGGCCACCTCGGCCTGCAGCATGGGCCACCCCTGCAACAGCGCGCACAACCGCAAGACCCGCGTTTCCCCCAGCGCGACCACACTTTCCCGCACGCCGCGCCATTCCAAGGGGTCAACTACCTGGACGAGCGAAGTCCCCTGGCGCCACACCTGCAAGTGATGCCTTGGCCCGCTAACTTCCGGGCAGGGACCTATCCCAAGTACAACGGCAGCACCGACCCAGCACAATACATAATGAGTTATCAGGTCGCCGTTGCATCTTCCGGAGGGGACGACGCCACAATGGCCAAGTCTTTCATCATCGCCCTCGAAGGCCCAGCTCTCACCTGGTTCACCAGGTTGCCTCCGCTGTCCATTGATTCCTGGAGAAGCCTCCGGGACAAGTTCCTGCTCAACTTCCAAGGGTACCGCCCAGACACCGACGCCTTGGTCGAACTCTCGCTCTGCAAGCAGCTGGAAAAAGAGACTCTGCGGGAATATTACCGCAAGTTTCTAACACTCAAGTCACAGCTGCCCTCAGTTGACGACCAGATCGCCATTCACTACGCCATCAGTGGCCTTCGCGCCGGTGTCCTTTACAGTCATTGCATCAGGGACCCGCCCAACAACCTTCAAGAGTTATATCAACTATTTGAAAAATACGCCAAATCCGAAGAGCTCCACCAGCGCAAGGTTGAGTCCCAGAGAAAGCCCAAAGATGCTCCACAGTCCAGCCGACGAGGACTCCGCAGCCAGACTCTAGCCGAGAAGGCCGCAACCAGCAGCAGGTGCACAACATCGCCAACCAGCACCCCGCTGGTGATGCCCCTCGCCGCCAAGAGTATCCCCCCCAGGGCCGCGGAGGTGGAGCTCACGGTAGGGGCCGGGGACGCGCGCAGCCGCCGCGCCGATTCTACTAGTCTCTTCCACGGCGAAGACTGCGCCCACCAAACCAAAGACTGCCCAGAAACGAAGGCCACCAAAGACAGGATGGCACGGGTGCAGCCAGCCGACAACCCCAGAGTTGTCGCACACACTTACCAGCAACCCCCTCCACCATATATCCACGCCCCCGCCCCGCATCCACCGCACCACGCTTACCAACACCATCCGGAAGTACAAATCGTACCTCCCCCACCCCCACCACCACACCAGCAACATCAAAACATCCCCAACGCCCCAAAGCAGGAAGACTTCGCCGATCAGCCGTATCGTGGAGTCATTCACATGATAACTGGGGGGTCCAGCACTGACTTCGACACAAAGCGACAGAAGCGGGACCACTACCGCAGCATCAACCACGTCGCCGTCACTGGCCCAGTCGTCCAGACAAAGTGGTCCCACATACCGCTAACCTTCGACGCACGAGACGTCGACCTGCGCAGCGCCCCCCACAGCGACGCCATGGTTATCAATTGCAGCGTGGCAGGCTGGGACCTACATAAAGTCCTAGTCGACAATGGCAGTCAGGCGGACATCATCTTCCTCCACGCCTTCGATCGCATGGGCATAAGCCACAGCCTGCTCAAGCCTTCGGACAACCCGTTGTATGGCTTCGGTGGCAAGGGCACCTTTCCTGTCGGCAAAATAGAGCTGCCTCTCTCCTTCGGTGTAGCACCCAATGCCCGAAGCGAGCAAGTAACATTTGATATTGTGGATATGGTATATCCATACAATGCCATCATGGGCCGGGGCTCCATCAATAAGTTCGAAGCAGCCATTCACGGACTGTACCTATGTATGAAGATACCAGGTCCGTTAGGCGTTATTACGGTCTACGGCAATCAACAGACTGCGCGCAACATAGAGCGAGACTTCGTGCCCGGTCAGAGAAACATGCACTGCCTCACGGCCCAGCGCGAGGTCCCCGCACCCGCCAGCCCAACCGATAAACAGCACGACAAGGCACAGCTGCAGAGCAACGACGGGACCAAGACTGTCCCCCTCGACCAGGCCACGCCCAAGCAGACAGTCACTATCAGCGAAGACCTCACTTCGCATGAAGAGGAAAAGCTCCTCTACTGCCTGTCCAAGAACAAAGATGTCTTCGCCTGGTCAGCCCTCGACCTGGTCGGGGTCAGCCGATCCATAATTGAGCACAGCTTAGGAATCGACCCTTCGGTGAGGCCGAAAAAAACAGCGGCTTCGCAAGATGTCTGACGAGAAGACAGAGGCTGCCAAGGCAGAAGTGCACCGCCTCCTGGAAGCCAAATTCATCGAGCCGGTGGCTTACCCCACGTGGCTCTCCAATGTTGTGATGGTGCAGAAAAAGAGCAGGAAGTGGCGAATGTGCATCGACTTCACCAGTCTCAATAAGGCCTGCCCAAAGGACAACTTCCCGTTGCCGTGGATCGACCAAATAGTCAATAGCGCGGCCGGATGCGAAGTCATGTCACTCCTCGACTGCTTCTCCGGTTACCACCAGATATACATGGAGGAAGACAAGGCTAGCACCAGCTTTATAATGCCCTTCGGCACATATTGCTTCATCAGAATGCCGGAGGGACTCAAGAACGCCGGGTCCACCTTTTCCAGGCTTACCAAGACAGTGCTCGACGGGCAGGTTGGCAGAAATATATTCACATATGTGGACAACATCATCGTCGCCAGCACGAGCAAAGAGGATCACCTCGCAGACCTCGCTGAGACATTCGCGAACATGCGGGACGCACGACTTCGCCTGAACCCCGATAAGTGCGTCTTCGGTGTTCGCCAGGGGAAAATATTGGGTTATCTGGTATCACACCGCGGCATTGAGGCCAACCCAACCAAAATCCAGGCCATTATTAACATGACGCCCCCGCAGTCACCCAGAGAGGTCCAGCGTCTGACGGGCAGATTGGCCGCCCTCAACAGGTTCATTTCCAAATCCGCTGAGCGAAGTCTTCCTTTCCTCAAAACACTCTGCGGCGCAAAAAACTTCGTTTGGGGACTAGAGCAGGCGGCGGCCTTCGCCTCACTAAAACAGTACCTGATGGAATTGGCCGTCTGTTGGGACCATGCTTCGTCGCCGAAGGTCCTGCAGGAAGAAACAGCTTCGGCTGAAGCTGTCCGCATGTGATGACCGAAGGTTCCTCTCCATGAAGCTTCGGAATTACAAACCGACTTAAAAATAGAATGACCGTTTAGTCCATAAATGTTTGAGTCACTTGTTGTAAACTTTTATGAGGGGCATGATTGTAATTCCTCACAGGCTGTGTCCTGTGCCTATAAATAGTGAACAGTACTCCTTTACTGTTCACGCATTCCTGCAATTGCAATCGCGCCAATCGGGAATTAATCTTTGTCAAGGCAGAGGTATAAATGTATTTAGTACTTGAATACATTAAATGGAGATAATATAAAAGTGATGTTGTTCATTTATAATTTATTTGTCTTTAATGCTTCATATTTCGTATTATTTTATATAATCTACTAGAGTTCAATTACGAAGATTTAACCTTCGTAATTGTATCGTTTTTAACCTTCGTCCGAAGTTCATTAATCCTTAAAGGAATAATGCTTCATTGGACGAAGGGCATTAACATTTAACATTTTATGTTGCCTTGTTCTTAATTCATAGCCTTTGAGAACGAGTCTCCAACATTGGCGCCCACCTTCGGTGAACTCACTTCCACTTTTCTGAGCTAATGGCTTCGTTCAATATTCAAGCTGGAGCTGCTTCGGTTCCGAAGCTGGTACTCCCGATAACGGGCGGTTCATGTTCAGAACCAGCCAACAAGAAACAGAAGAAGGAAGCACAGAGAAGGGTACAACATGTCGGGGTGCAAGGACCCTTCGTCAAGTCAAGATGGTCTCACATTCCTATTACCTTTTCCCAAGAAGACCTTCAACTCAAGGATTACCCACACAATGATGCTATGGTTATCTCTTGTGTTATCAAAGGATTTCTGGTCCACAATGTTTTGGTTGATACAGGCAGTGCAGCTGATATCATATTTGCTAAGGCCTTCAGACAGATGCAAGAGCCCGAAGATAAAATTCTTGATGCCACACATCTCCTCTGCGGCTTCGGAGGAAGGCAGATTGTAGCACTTGGCAAAATCTCAATGTCAGTGGCCATCGGATTCATCAACAACACAAGGACTGAGCAAGTTATGTTTGATATTGTTGACATGGAGTACCCTTACAATGCAATCATTGGTCGTGGTACTCTTAATGCCTTCGAAGCAATTCTGCATCCAGCTTATCTTTGCATGAAGATACCTTCGGACCAAGGGCCCATTGCTATTCATGGAAGTCAAGAAGCTGCCAGAAGGGCCGAAGGAAATTGGACAGACTCAAAAGCAATCCATAATATAGATGGAACTGAAGCTTGTGAGCAGTACAAGTTCAGAAGGGAAAAAGCTGCTTCGGCTGACCAGCCGAAACCCATGCTCTTGTGTGAGGATATAGCAGAGCAGAAGGTGCTATTGGGATCTCAATTGTCCGAAGAGCAGGAGAAAACCTTGATAAGGTTTTTGTTCAACAATAAAGATGTTTTTGCTTGGTCAGCTAATGATCTTTGCAGAGTTAACAGGGATGTTATTGAGCACTTGCTCAATGTTGATCCATCCTTCAGACCCAGGAAGCAGAGGTTTCGGAAGATGTCTGATGATAAGGCCGAAGGTGCTCGGAATGAAGTGAAACGACTCCTCAGTGCCGGAGTTATTAGAGAGGTAAAATACCCAGAATGGTTGGCTAACACTGTTATAGTGAAGAAGGCCAATGGTAAATGGAGAATGTGCATCGATTTTACTGATCTCAATAAGGCCTGTCCGAAGGATGAGTTCCCATTGCCAAGGATAGATTCTCTAGTCGATGCAGCAGCTTCATCAGAACTTATGAGTTTGCTGGATTGCTATTCAGGCTATCATCAAATCTGGATGAAGAAGGAGGATGAACCAAAAACCAGCTTCATAACCCCTAGTGGGACATACTGTTACCTTCGGATGCCTGAAGGGCTTAAGAATGCTGGAGGAAGCTTCAGCAGAATGATAGCAAAGGTTCTCCATTCTCAGATAGGCAGGAATGTACTAACTTATGTTGATGATATCATTGTAAAGAGCACGAAGCAGGATAACCATATTGCTGATTTACAAGAGACCTTTGCTAATTTTAGACAGGCTGGTCTAAAGCTGAATCCAGAAAAATGTGTCTTCGGAGTAAAGAAGGGGAAATTTCTTGGTTGCTTAGTTTCAACAAAGGGAATTGAGGCCAACCCAAGTAAAATCGAAGCTATACTTCGAATGGAGCCACCAAGTACAAAAAAGGGGGCTCAAAGATTGACAGGAAGGCTGGCATCTCTCAATAGATTCATATCCAGATCAGCAGAAAGAAACTTACCATTCTTCGAAGTGCTGAAGTCAGCCGAAGTCTTTCAATGGGGACCAATCCAGCAGAAGGCCTTTGAAGAGCTGAAACAGTATTTGATAGATCTGACAACACTAACTCCACCTACGCCAGGGGCTCCTTTGTTATTATATGTGGCAGCTTCGCACTCAGCGGTAAGTGCAGCACTTGTTCAGGAGAAGCTTGAAGGCCAAGTTAAGAGGCAGGCCCCAATATATTTTGTATCCGAGGTTCTTAGTTTGTCAAAGAAAAATTATACAGAGTTGGAGAAGGTACTGTATGCTGTCTTGATGGCCTCCAGGAAGCTTTGGCATTATTTTCAAGCTTACAACATAATTGTTCCTTCTTCACAACCTCTGAAGGATATTATGAGGAACCGAGAAGCTACTGGAAGGATTGGAAAATGGGCTGCAGAGCTCAATGAATTTTGTATTGAATATGTTCATAGATCTTCGATTCAGTCCCAGGCGTTAGCAGACTTCATTGCTGACTGGACGCCAGGGGCTCAGGAGGAAGAAACAAATAAAGACGCCGAAGCATGGACAGTGTTTTGCGATGGGTCTTGGGGAACCTTCGGAGCGGGAGCGGCTGCTGTGTTGGTTTCACCTTCCAAAGTTAAAACTTAGTTATGCGGCAAAACTTGATTTTAGTTGCACAAATAACATCGCCGAGTATGAAGCTCTGCTTTTGGGTCTTCGGAAATTAAAGGCAATGGGAATCAGAAGGGCCATCCTTAAAACTGATTCCCAAGTTATTTCTGGTCATATTGACAAAAGTTACAAAGCAAAAGACCCGAAGCTTGAAAAGTATCTAGATACAGTCCGAAGGATTGAGGCTTCCTTCGAAGGTTTCTCTGTCAAAAATATTCCTCGTGGAGAAAATGAATACGCTGATCTATTGGCTAAGTCAGCAGCCCAGGGGCTGCCTGTACCTTCGGAAGTATTTTTTGAAACAATAAAAGCACCTTCAGTCGAGCTTCTTGAAAGAGCAATCCTTAACATATCCCCTGTTTATAGTGAAGATTGGAGAACTGAGATCATCTCTTTCCTTCAGGGTAATTTTCTTTCAGATGACGAAGCTTATAACAGGAGAATAGAAGCAAGAGCTCGACCATATGTTATAATAGAAGGGGAGTTATACAAGCGCGGGGTCTGTTCCCCATTGCTCAAGTGCTTATCCAGATCCGAAGGTATAGAATTAATGAAGGACATACATGCAGGTCTGTGTGGATCTCACATTGGATCTAGGCCTTTGCTTGGAAAGGTTTTTCGCCAAGGATTTTATTGGCCAAAGGCAGCTTCGGACGCAGCGGATTTAGTCCAAAAGTGCGAAGGTTGTCAGAAATGTGCAAGAGATCAAAAACAACCTTCGTCTTTAACTCAGTTAATACAACCCACTTGGCCGTTGCAAAGGTGGGGTCTGGATTTGCTAGGTCCATTACCACCAGCACAGGGGAACTTAAGATACGTGGTGGTAGCAGTGATATTTTCCAAATGGATTGAGGCGAAGCCCTTAGCCACAATAACTTCGTTTACTATTCAAAAGTTTTTCTGGCAAAACATTGTTTGTCGCTTTGGAGTGCCAAAGGCTATCACTGTGGATAATGGGACACAGTTTGATTCTGAAGCCTTCAGAGAATTTTGTAATCAAATCGGCACGAAGATCCATTTTGCATCAGTCCGACACCTAGAATCAAATGGACTTGTTGAAAGAGCCAATGGGATCATAATGATAGGAATAATGAAGTCAACCTTCAATCAGTCAAGGGGAAAGTGGCCAGACGAGTTAATCAAAGTGGTGTGGAGTCATAACACAACCATCTCAAGATCAACAGGCTTTACACCCTTCAAACTGTTGTTTGGTGACGAAGCAATAACCCCAGAAGAGGCTAAAACAGGATCAATAAGGACAGTAGCTTCGGTAGAGGGCGAACACGAAGCTGATTGCTCCGTAGAAAAAGATGCTATTGAAGGGATCAGACTCCAAGCTGTGGAAAACATCAATAAATATCAAGCTGAAACAATAAAATGGCATGATAGAAAGGTCAAGTTGAAGAACATTGAACCAGGACACCTGGTACTTCGAAGAGTAGCTAACCCTGAAACAGTAGGCAAATTAAAGCTGAAGTGGGAAGGCCCCTTTTTGGTAGCATCTTCGTCAAGACCTGGTTCCTACAGGTTGAAGGACTTGGACGGCAATGACATTCCTAGATCGTGGAATGCGGATGAGCTTCGGAGATATTATGTTTAGTTTGATGTAATTTTTTATATTCTTTTTTGTGGCACCCTTTTCCTTTCCAAAGGGGGAGAAAGGTTTTTAATGGGGCCACAACATGTAATTTTTCTTTTCCTTATTTCAATTCTATAAGAGCGATATCCCCCAAAAATGTAAATATAAAAGCTGAGAACGCACCCTCGAGTGCAAAGAGAAAGAAAAGAAAACAGGGAGAAGCTCAAAAGTCGTTCCTAAGGGAATGCAGAGCTTACAGCGAAAAATAAACGCTGATTCCGCCAAAAGTAAAAGGCGAAGAAGCTCCTAAGGGAGGCTTACAGCGAAAAATAAACGCTGATTCCGCCGAAAGTAAAAGGCGAAGAAGCTCCTAAGGGAGGCTTACAGCGAAAAGTCAACGCTGATACACCGAAAAGTAAACGGTGAAGCCGAAAAGTAAACGGCAAAAAGATTTTTATCATTCTTGAGAGGACGAAGGACCGTGCTTATGGTTTTTTGAGCATGTGTCCTAATATTCATTTGCACATAACATATCATCATGTCATTTGCATTCATGAACATCCATTTAGACATATATAGAATCATCATCATGCTACACAAAAAAGATAGGTGCTTCAGGAAAAAAAGAGAGGGGAAAAAGATTCGAAGGAAAAATTTTCTATGCTTCGTTGTGTACGAAAAGAAGGGAAGGTGTTTTTCGCCTTCGGCTCAAAAGAGAAGTTTCGTCCACAACAAAGCAGACTGGATGCGATTAAAGAAGACAGAATATATTACAAGGTATGTACAAATTTACATAAGTTACTCCATATCTATATTACAAAAGTTTCTCCAAGAATTTTTGCAGGAAAGCACATTATAAGCAATTTTAAGCTTCAGCTAAGGCTTCGTCTTCAGTTTTGTCAAACTTCAGCACTGTCAATCTTCAGCTTCGTCATCCTGTATATATCAAATAGCACAGTAAGAAAGGTACAAATTTCAAAGGAGAAGGTAAAAGTGACAAACATAAGTTTTTTACCGGCTTAAGATGGCTTCGAGCTTCGTCACCTGCCATTTTCCGCCCGCCATTTACCCAGATCTGGGTCATGAATCTATTTCCGATGCTTCTGGCTAAGCTTGGGATATCTAACAAATCTGAAGCTGACAGGCTGAAGTTTGGTCTGTTCACAGTGTTTCCATGTGTGCAGCCAGCCTTCAAAAAAGCAGCAGCTGTGCCCCGAGAAGCTACCAGGGCGCAGAAGTCAGCGTGCCCACCAATAACTTCGTCAAGGGCGTCAACTTCGCCTTCAATATGTTCTAATGTTCTTGGCAAGTTTTCAGCTGAAGGTGTAAATTTCGAAGAGCTAGCTCCGATAGAGTGAAACACGTCCTTCAGCCGCTGCACACATCGGATGCCGAAGTTTAAGCATTTCTCCTGAAGTTCTATAAAGGACTTCTGCAGATTTGAGTATTTATCCACTTCAGTCTTCAGGCTTGCTTCAAAATATTTCTTTTCTTGCTCGAATTTTTCTGATTGACGGAGCAATTCATTCTTTAATTTGTCATTTTCAGTTTGGACTTCAGCCAAAGAGCCCTCCATGGTCTGAATAATAAAATCCTTCTTTTCTAGTGCACCTTCGTGCTCTTTGACCATGATTTCAAGATCTTGAATTGCGAAGTCTTTATTTTTCAGATTGGCTTCATGATTTTCAACCTTTTCAGTCAAATCTTGAATGACGGTTTTGTTTTTCTCTTCCTCCAGATCTTGTTGCATCTTCAGAACCTTGCTTAATAATATGCTCTGTCGAAATGATCTTCGTCAGAACATGACACAAAAGTTAATAATAATAGTAATAAAATAACAAAAATATTTGTTACCTTGAAGTTAGCATAAAGCAAGCTTCCGGTGATGTGGTGTCGTTGATAACGACACAAGTCCACTTCCAGCTTCGGCAAGCCAATGCTTTTGGAAAGGGTTCTAACAATTTTGGCTTCGGTGCGGTTTCGAAGGCATCTTAATTTCCCTTCGTTGACCCCACCAAAAAGCATAGCCCCTGATTTGTATCCGCAGGATGTGGCATATTTTTTCAACTCCTCTTTTTCGGCGTCCGTTAATTCTTGTCCGAGCAAATCTTGAAAGTTAAAATCTTCTTCTTCTGAAATTTCATCAATTTGCTCTTTCCCCCTCAGTTGCCGTATTCACTGTAGCCACGGTAGCTTCCTCTTCAGCCATTTTCAGCAGTATGTTGTCAATAACCTCAAGTGTGGTTTCCAGGTTCGACTCTTCGGTGGCCCCAGCTTCGGCCCCGGTAGCTTCGGCTTCACCGGATTCAGCTTCAGCAGTTTTCATTTCAGTAGCTTCGGCTTCGGCAGTTTCAGCAAAAACAATTTTTGACACCGTTGCCGGTGGCGGCGTCTGATGGATCACATCTGTTACTTGAATAATTCTCCGCTTTTTTGGCTTCGCAGGACTTTCTACTGCCGAAGCTTCCTTGCCCTTCTGAAAAAACTTCGTCAGTTCCAGTGCCAGCGGACTTAGCCTGAAAGGCAAAGGTTCAGTCATTACCTTCATAATTTCTTCTACTTCAATAGCAGAAGGAGAAGCAGGAGTGTCTTCTTCTTGGACCGGCGTTTCTGGCTCTGGGGATGCACTTTTTCTCTTTTTTGCCGTAGGCACCTTCGGCTCAGGATTTAACTCTTCAGCGCTAATGTTATCAGAATCTTTCTTTTTCTTTTTTGCTGCCTTGACGACTTCTTCGTCAGTAGTGCTAGCAATCCTTTTTCGCTTCGGGCCCCCAGCATCTCCGCCCAGACGACCGTAGTCAGCATATTCAAATCCTATGGCATCAAGTACTCTGTTCAGCCTTCGTTTCGGCCGAGTGCCGAAGGCCGCTGTCATCAGTTGGTCCTCTTTTTTAGAATAATTCCCAAGAATTTCATTGCTCATTATTTCAATTGTATCAAGCCATTCTTGGCAGGGTACTTTAAAGTATTTCTTGAACTTATAATGGTAGGGCAGTCAGACGAGTTCCCCCTTTTTCTTTTCCCCTTTAAGCTTCGACATTGTCCACTCTTTCATAGTTGGAAAAACCCTGAAGGCCAGGAATTCTTGCACTAAATCTCTAGTGCCAATATGTTCTGCAATAATTTTGAATTCGCCCAGTGCAGCCCAAGTTGGACCTTCTACTTCCATTCTGCATCGGGGTCTTGTTTCTCTGAAGGTTAGTTCAAGAGGGCTCTGAACCAGCTTTTCTTTGTCTTCGTCAACTTTGACATAAAACCATTCTGATTTCCAGCCTGCCGGCCATTTGCTTCGGTAGCTGATCACGGGAAACTTCGTGGTTTTCCGATAAGCAAAGTTATAGCAACCAAAATTTTCATGCAATCCATCTTTTCTGGCTTTTGTTTGGTAATGCAGCTCATGAACTCGACAGAAGCTGTCGGCAAATGGCTCCACCGCCTGGCTTCGGAGAGCCCAGATATAGACGCTGAGCCTGACAATCGCGTTGGGCGTCAGTTGGTGAAAATAGATGCCAAATCTTTGCAGCACGTCAGAGATCATCCTATTTAAGGGAAATCTTAACCCAGCCTTTAGGAAGCTCTTGAAAATGACTATTTCATCATTTTCTGGCTTCGGGGTAGTTTCTTCCCCCCCGAAGCGAAGTAGCTTCTTCTCATTCTCACTGAAGTAACCCGACTTCACCATCTTGGAGAGATCAGCCTTAGAGACAGTCGACTTTCCGAAGTCCAAGTGGTTGGGCTTGCTTGGCATGGCAATATGGTAATCATCATCGGGATCAGCTTCCTCAATATTTCCTTCTTCTGCTTCGGCAGCAACTTGTTCTGTCTCGGCAACAGTCTGCTCTGTCTCGGCAGTACGGATTCCTTCCGAGGTCACCAGTCCGGATCGTTGCATCGCTTCAGAGATGGGAACAGTCTCCGATCCTTCAGTCGCCTCCCTCACGCTCAACCCTAGCGGTAGAGCGCACTCTTGCCATTTAATTCTGAATTTTTTGGGAACTAAAAACTTTTTCTTCCGAAGTTTTTTCTTCTGACGAAGTAGGCTTTAAACTGGAAGCTTCGTTTGATTGCGAGAGTCAAGCTTCGGCTATGGTTAAAAATTTTGGCAGCAAAACAGTGCAATAGCAATGAATGCTGTGGTAACTTCACACCTACCCGTCTGTTTATATAGTGCTGCAGGTAAGAAGGTGAATCATCAGGATTTTTACACCAGGCGAACAGCTGCTTACACCCGCTGCGCGGTGGACCGCAGAGACCAAATAGTAACTCTGCAGGGTGGGACCGCTACGCGCTCAGAAACTGAATCGTTTCTCGACAACGAGCTCAGGGAAGGTGTTTTTCGGACCTTCGGCTCTCTGAAGCCTAAAAGACTTTTTTCACGGATCAAGCTCGTTACGAAAAACGATCTAGCACTGCGAAGGGGCTACTGTTGGGACCATGCTTCGTCGCCGAAGGTCCTGCAGGAAGAAACAGCTTCGGCTGAAGCTGTCCGCATGTGATGACCGAAGGTTCCT
Organism: Zea luxurians; assembly: GCA_029449295.1. Taxonomy (NCBI): domain Eukaryota; kingdom Viridiplantae; phylum Streptophyta; class Magnoliopsida; order Poales; family Poaceae; genus Zea; species Zea luxurians. The sequence continues at coordinate 80,109,051 of JAOPSE010000003.1, read as the reverse complement.
CTCCATGAAGCTTCGGAATTACAAACCGACTTAAAAATAGAATGACCGTTTAGTCCATAAATGTTTGAGTCGTTGTTGTAAACTTTTATGAGGGGCATGATTGTAATTCCTCACAGGCTGTGTCCTGTGCCTATAAATAGTGAACAGTACTCCTTTACTGTTCACGCATTCCTGCAATTGCAATCGCGCCAATCGGGAATTAATCTTTGTCAAGGCAGAGGTATAAATGTATTTAGTACTTGAATACATTAAATGGAGATAATATAAAAGTGATGTTGTTCATTTATAATTTATTTGTCTTTAATGCTTCATATTTCGTATTATTTTATATAATCTACTAGAGTTCAATTACGAAGATTTAACCTTCGTAATTGTATCGTTTTTAACCTTCGTCCGAAGTTCATTAATCCTTAAAGGAATAATGCTTCATTGGACGAAGGGCATTAACATTTAACATTTTATGTTGCCTTGTTCTTAATTCATAGCCTTTGAGAACGAGTCTCCAACACCGTCCTTACGAGCCCCGACTCTTCGCTACCACTGTTGCTTTACGTCGCGGCTTCGCCGCACGCGGTCAGTGCGGCACTGGTTCAGGAGCAGACAGTAGAGGGCGTGATCAGGCAGTGCCCAGTATATTATGTCTCCGAGGTGCTCACACCGTCAAAGTGTAACATGACGGAGCTCGAAAAGATTGCATATGCAGTTGTCATGTCTTCGCGCAAATTGCGCCACTATTTTGAAGCATTCAAGGTCCACGTCACCTCAAATAGGGGACTCGGCGAATTATTCAGAAACCCGGAGGCATCGGTGCGGATCGCCAAATGGGCGGCCGAGCTCTCCGGCTACCACATCACTTTCGAGCCCAGGACAGCGATCAAGTCACAAGTTCTAGCAGACTTCGTCGTCGACTGGACCGGACCAATAACACAGCCGGAGCCGTCCGCAGAGAAGATTTGGACAATCCAATGCGACGACGCTTGGTGCCATGCGGGGGCAGGCGCTGCTGCAGTCATCACCTCACCCGCCGGGGTCAAGCACAGATACGCGGCATGCTTAAGCTTCGCTCTGGAATCTGACAGATGCACAAACAACATCGCAGAATACGAAGCTGTCATCCTCGACCTCCGCAAATTAAGAGCCCTCGGCGTCACCACCTGCATAGTCCGAACAGACTCCAGGGTAGTTGTCGGCCAAGTCGAGAAAGACTATGCAGCAAAGGACCCCGCACTTATGCAGTACCTCGCGGCCATCCGAAGCCTCGAGAAACAATTCAAGGGATTCACTTTGCAGCATGTGGACCAGGCCTAAGAATGAAGAAGCTGACGCATTGGCCAAGGCAGCCGCCAGGGGCGAAGCCCTACCCTCCGACGTGTTTTATCACGTCATCGGAACGCCAGCCGTCCGCAGTCCCGAAGGGCTCCAAATAACCAACGACAGCGAGGGCCAGCGCATGATCAACCTTATTATGACCGAGGACTGGCGGGCGCCAATAACCCTGTACCTCCAAGGGTACTATCATCCAGTCGACAGCAACGAGGCCAAGCGCCTCCACCACCGAAGCCGGGACTTTGCATTGATCGAGGGCCAACTATACAAAAAGGGGGTCAGCCAGCCGATGCTTAAGTGCGTCACCGAGACCGAAGGCATTCAAATCCTGCGCGAAGTCCACAGGGGGACCTGCGGCTCCCACGCAGGCCCCAAGGCCCTAGCGGCAAAGGTGATACGCCAAGGCTTCTACTGGCCCGCCGTTATCTATGCCGCAAATCGGGTTGTCAGATCCTGCGAAGCCTGTCAGAAATTTTCCCCACGATCGGGACGCCCCTCGCAGTTCACGAAGCTGATCGCCCACACGTGGCCCCTTCAGCGCTGGGGCCTAAACATCGTCGGGCCCCTGCCCACGGCTCAGGGGAACCTCAAGTTCACCTTTGTAGCCGTTGAATACTTCACCAAATGGATTGAAGCGAGGGCAGTCTCCACCATTACATCAAAGACGGCCCAGAAATTTTTCTGGCAAAATATTGTTTGCCGCTTCGGAGTACCGTCCGAACTAACTGTCGACAACAGCAAGCAGTTTGACAGCCAAGACTTCAAGAATTTTTGCTTCTCCATCGGCACCAAGCTTGCCTTCGCTTCAGTCTATCACTCGCGGTCCAACGGAGTTGTGGAACGCGCCAATGGAAAAATCTTCACAGCCGTCAAAAAGATGCTCCTCGACGAAAAAAGGGCAAGTGGGCCGATTTGTTACCCGAGGCGGTCTGGGCACTAAACACGACTGAGTGCAGGGCGACCGGGTTCACTCCTTTCCGCCTCCTATACGGATCGGAGGCTATGACCCCACAAGAAATAAAACATGGGTCCCCGCAAACAGTTCCTTCAGCCGTCCCCGACATGGACGAGGCCACTTCAAAGGATCTCATCGATGGAGACCGAGTCTTCGCCCTACAAGCACTAAACAAATACCAAGCCCAGACAAAAGCATGGCGCGACCATGCAGTCATCCCAAGGGAATTCAACGAAGGGGACCTCGTACTCGTCCGAACAGCTCGGACAGAGTCCAGGGGTAAGCTGGAGCCCAGGTGGGAGGGCCCCTTTATAGTCAAGACGAAAGCTTCCCCTAGCGCTTACAGGCTCACAACGCCAAGCGGCGAAGACCTGGAGCACTCCTGGAACATCGACAACCTCCGCAAATTTTTTGTTTGACTCATCAGGGCTGATTCGCCCTTGTAATACTGCAAAAACAATTTTATTCTGGCCCGCACTCTTTTCCTCCCAGGGGGTGAGGAGCCGCAGGTATTTTAACGAGGCGGAGCCATGTAATATACAAGTGAAAAATCCCCCGCAAAAACATGCGTCGAAAAAATACCGCGACGACGGTCTTCGACATTCGACCAATACGAAGTCACCGCGAGGCTCAGCGCTAGCCACCCTCGCGTGCGACAACTCCGTGCAGAAGTCGCCTAAGGGTGCAGCCGGACTAGCACAACAAGTGCGAAAAATCAAAGTCTACCGCAAAGACTCACCGTGCAGAAGTCGCCTTAGGGTGCAGCCGGACTAGCACAATAAGTGCGAAAAATCGAAGTCTACCGCGAAGACTTACCGCGCAGAAGTCGCCTAAGGGTGCAGCCGGACTAGCACAATAAGTGCGAAAAATCGAAGTCTACCGTGAAGACTTACCGCGCAGAAGTCGCCTAAGGGTGCAGCCGGACTAGCACAATAAGTGCGAAAAATCGAAGTCTACCGCGAAGACTTACCGCGCAGAAGTCGCCTAAGGGTGCAGCCGGACTAGCACAACAAGTGCGAAAAACCGAAAACTACCGCGGAGACCATCCGTGCAGAAGTCGCCTAAGGGTGCGGCCGAACTAACACAACAAGTGCGAAAAACCGAAGTCCACCGCGGAGACTATCCGCGCAAAAATCGCCCATGGGCGCAGCCGGGCTAGCATAGCCGAATGTGCGAAGGCACACAACTTCATCATACAAACCATTACACATGTACAAGCGAGGGCATCTCACTCTACATCGGCTCAGCCTTCGGAATAATTCCCATCTCTCTATAGTTGAATAACATTATCCTAAGCTCCTCACCCGCAAAAAGACTCCGCAATTCCCCCTCACCTGTACTCACAGAGGCCGGCAAGGACAACAGTTCCTGCCGGCCGGCCCTACTCACGCGAAGTCGACCGCCGTCCGCCCCACTCACTCTACGCTTCGCAACCGCCCTTTGCCGCCTACGCCCAGTACTCGGACCAGGCACACCTTCTGCATCCGCAGCGCGCGGTGAAGCCTCCGCCGCCGCCACATCCAAGGCCGCAAAGTAGTCCAAGTCCTCATCCGACGACTCCTCAGTCCACTCGATCGAACTCCCAGAGCCACCGAAATCAGAAAACTTAGATATAGACCCATCTGATTCATTACCATCATCCACGGTCGAAGCCGCCAAAAAATTAGTAGTGGCGGTTGCGTGCGCAGGCCCAAAATCTTGAACCTGCGCAGCAACCAAAATTCAGCAACATATCCAAAATTCCCTAACTACCCACACCCGCTACGCCACCTGCGAAGACCCAGCCGTCGCGGGAGCCCCAAGTCCTCCCATAGCAGTACCTAGTTTCCTCTTCTTCGAGGATGGGGCGGCCGCCGGCGCAGGGTCGTCTCCAGACTCTACCACCGGCTTCTTCCCGCGGCGGTCCACATCGTCTTGGCCGGGATAGCCGTTATACGGCAGTCGATTCAATTCAAAAACCCTGTTCAAACGGTCATTCGACCCGCGGATATCCCAGCTACGCTGGCCCTCTGTCCTCTGCACATATCGACCAACGATCCGCACCGCCCCATCCTCCGCCTCACGCACAAAGGCGGTCGGGTCGCGGCTTTGCAGATCCAGCGCGAAGGCAGGACTTCGCACCAGTTTCCCACCATGGGAGGGCATCTGGCGAGGGCACACTTCGCCCAACGCCCAGCCATGCGCCAAGGGCCATACCCCGTACGCCACAAATTCTTCAACCAAATCGCGCCCACTGCTCAGGCCGGCGGCGCACCGAAGGGCCCCTTCAGTCCGCATCCTCCTCCGCCACCTCAAAGGGCGGGTATGCTGAGTAAAAATGCGAACACATCTAAGACACGGGGAGCCCCTCATGGTCTTCGACGGTACCCTCTGCGACGTAAAACCAGAACTCATTCCAATTGCCCCACTTGTTGCGGGCGCAAGGGACTAACTCGACTACCTCTATCGTGGTCTTTTCGGTCTTTGGCAGTAAATGTACAGGACCCAAACTGAGCAACTTCATCTCCAATCATCCTCTTCTGCCAGTGCAGGCAATAGTACTTCGCAAAGACTTCGACTGATGGCTGCCCGCCGTACGAAGTCGTCGCCCAGACATACTTCGACAGAGCCACCACGGCATTTGGAGTCAGCTGATGTATCTGAACATTGAATCTGCGCAGGACTTCTCCAACAAATCGGTGCGCAGGCAGGCGGAGACCGGCGGCGAAGAACGCCTCGAACACAACCAACTCGCCCTCCGGCTCGGGGACTTCCTCCGTCCCCGGGACACGAGCAACTCCGCTGCCAAAGTACCCCAACCGTTGCATATCTTGCACGCGGACCGACGACATCCTCGACACACCAAAATCCACCGTATCGCCGGCGCGCAACTCCTCCGCCACCAAAGTACTCAGCGTCTCCTCGGACGAGGTGTCGGCCGGCGGCGAGGCGTCAGTCGGCGGCGTAGCGGCAGCAGAAGAAGAGGAGGTTGGCATCGCTACGTACCGTCGGCGGCGGCGGGCGGTCTGCTTCACTCGAGCCAGATCTCCGGCGAACAAGAGCAAGGAGGGCAGACGAGCAGCAAGACGGTGGAAAAGGCGGCTAGGGTTTTCACGGAGCGCGAAAAGTGAAGTTCAAAAAGCGCCGACCCCCGCCCCCTTTTATACACAGGGCGCGGCGCTTCGGGAAACCCGCAGTCCAACAGTACGGTGTCAATCAACGGTCATGTCAAAAACCCCCGCGGAACCACTTCGAGCGAGGGCAGCGTCTCCACCATCTAGCGACGTCTTCGGCACCAGATGACTTAGTCGAACTGGTCCCTCGGAGGGCAAATGTTGGGGCGAAGGCGAAGACGTCACCCTCCGCTCGAAGCCTTCGCCGTGGCCGTCGGTCCAACAGAGACAAGACAACTGGGCGAAGACACCCTTCGCCACATACGACACCACACGAATACCTGCGACGGAGTCATCCCACCGTGCGGCGTCGTCCAGCACAGAGGCCCACGTGTGATCCGGCCCATTGTAACGGGCCCTGCGTGGCCGCCGCATGTTACGGGCCTAATTTGTAAAGGCATCCCTGTAATTACAGTCTGTAACCCTGCTTTATGGGAATATTCTGGGGATAACCTAGGTGTCTGAGGGCACATGCATCCTTAACACAGGACGCAGGGCGCTCAGATACCTATAAATACCCCCGCACAGTGCCCGTGAGAGGCTAGGTTAACAGAGCTATTGCCATCTTGCGCGAGAATCCTGTTTACGTCACTACTCCCCCCGTTGGATCCCCTTGCAGCAGAGAGCAAGTTCCAACAACGCCGGCGCCCCGACGGGGGACACGTCGGGCGTCGACCTCGCGTCTGAGACGAAGAAAAGCGCCGTTTCCCCGCAACATGCCAACTCCAAGCGGACGAACGACGCCAGCACGCTCGCGAGGGACTTGCTGGGCGTCACCCTCGTACCTGAGACGACGGTGCAGTCCGCCCCTGACGCGACTTCGTCACCACTCATCGACCAAGAGGTACCGACCGATTCCCATCTCGTGCCTTTTGGATTCAGCCTCGACCCACCAAGCGACCCCGCTTCGGTGGAAGCCTTCATAGAGGCATGTACCAACCCTCCGGGGTATCATCTGCGGTCACCCTGGGACCGGCTGACGGCCGTCTCGACCTACGGTCCCTTGGGTTCCGAGGAAGATGACGAGCTCGACTTTGGTTGGGATTTCTCCGGGCTCAGTAACCCCAGTGCCATGCGGGACTTCATGACCGCATGCGACTACTGCCTCTCCGATTGTTCCGACGGCAGCCGCAGCTTCGGCGACGAAGACTGCGGCCCAAGTCACGAATGTTTCCACGTCGATCTAGGGGGTCCCGACGAAGGCAACCATTTGGTATACCGGAAAACGGTGATCCCCCTAGGCCCGCGCCTCGCGTTGACATCCTTCGGGAGCAAGCTGTGGTCCTAGTCCCTGCGGGGGGTCAGGACGCACAGCTCGAGCAAATCCGCGAGATGCAGGCCAGGCTCGACGAGGGAGCAGGAACACTTGAGCCGCTCCGCCGGAACATCGGGCAGGAATGGGCAGACCAAGCTCCGGTCGGAGAAGCGCGTCATCTACCCCAGGGCATCCAGCTCTGCATTGCCGACGACGTCAGGGCAAGGACCGCCACCGGCTTCCAGTGGGGTCGGCCGGAACCTGGCTGTAGTAGCAATACTTCTCCGCGCAATGCCGGAACCATCAACCACCGAAGGGCGGCGTATCCAGGGAGAGCTCAAGAATCTCCTGGAGGACGCCGCGGTCCGACGTGCCGAAAGCTCTGCCTCCCGAAGGCAAGGATACCCCTCGGAGCATCGCACCGCGACTTCCCGATTCATGCGGGAAGCCTCGGTCCACACCAGGGCGCACGCACAACACGGCGCCTGCGGCCCCGGGTCGCCTCGGCAACGAGCACCACCACCGCAACCGTCGAACCCACCTCGATGAGAGGGTGCGCCGAGGCTACCTACCCCAGGCGTGGAGGACGCTACGACAGCGGGGAGGATCGGAGTCCCTCGCCCGAACCACCCGTTCCGCAGGATTTCAGCCGGGCCATACGACGGGCGCCGTTCCCGACCCGGTTCCGAACCCCGACTACCATCACAAAGTACTCGGGGGAGACAAGGCCGAAACTATGGCTCGCGGACTACCGGCTGGCCTGCCAACTGGGTGGAACGGACGATGACAACCTCATCATCCGCAACCTCCCCCTGTTCCTTTCCGACACCGCTCGAGCCTGGCTGGAGCACCTGCCTCCGGGGCAGATCTCCAACTGGGACGACCTGGTCCAAGCCTTCGCCGGTAACTTCTAGGGCACGTACATGCGCCCTGAGAACTCCTGGGATCTCCGAAGCTGCCGCCAGCAGCCGGGAGAGTCTCTCCAGGACTACATCCGGCGATTCTCGAAGCAGCTCACCGAGCTGCCCAACATCACCGACTCGGATGTCATCGGCGCGTTCCTCGCCGGCACCACCTGCCGCGACCTGGTGAGCAAGCTGGGTCGCAAGACCCCCACCAGGGCGAGCGAGCTGATGGACATCGCCACCAAGTTCGCCTATGGCCAGGAGGCGGTTGAGGCCATCTTCCGGAAGGACAAGCAGCCCAGGGCCGCCAGCCGGAAGATGTCCCCGAGGCGTCCACTCGGCGCGGCACCAAGAAGAAAGGCAAGAAGAAGTCGCAAGCGAAACGTGACGCCGCCGACGCGGACCTTGTCGCCGCCGCTGAGTACAAGAACCCTCGGAAACCTCCCGGAGGTGCTAATCTCTTCGACAAAATGCTCAAGGAACCGTGCCCCTATCATCATGGGCCCGTCAAGCACACCCTTGAGGAGTGCGTCATGCTTCGGCGCCACTTTCACAAGGCTGGGCCACCTGCGGAAGGTGGCAGGGCCCACAACAATGACAAGAAGGAGGATCACAAGGCAGAAGGGTTCCCCGAGGTCCACGACTGCTTCATGATCTACGGTGGGCAAGTGGAGAACGCCTCGGCTCGGCACCGCAAGCAAGAGCGTCGGGAGGTCTGCTCGGTAAAGGTGGCGGCGCCAGTCTACCTAGACTGGTCCGACAAGCCCATCACCTTCGACCAGGGCGACCACCCCGATAGCGTGCCGAGCCCGGGGAAGTATGCGCTCGTTGTCGACCCCGTCATCGGCAACATCAGGCTCACCAAGGTCCTCACGGATGGAGGCAGCAGCCTCAACATCATCTACGCCGAGACCCTTGGGCTCCTGCGGATCGATCTGTCCTCGGTCCGGGCAGGCGCGGCAGCCTTTTCACGGGATCATCCCCGGGAAGCGCGTCCAGCCCCTCGGACAACTCGATCTGCCCGTCTGCTTCGGGACTCCCTCCAACTTCCGAAGGGAAAACCTCACGTTCGAGATGGTCGGGTTCCGAGGAACCTACCATGCGGTGCTGGGGAGGTCAGTGCTACGCCAAGTTTATGGCCGTCCCCAACTACACCTACCTCAAGCTCAAGATGTCGGGCCCCAACGGGGTCATCACCGTCGGCCCCACGTACTGACACGCGTACGAATGCGACGTGGAGTGCGTGGAGTACGTCGAGGCCCTCGCCGAATCCGAGGCCCTCATCGCCGACCTGGAAAGCCTCTCCAAGGAGGCGCCAGACGTGAAGCACCATGCCGGCAACTTCGAGCCAGCAGAGACGGTTAAGTCCGTCCCTCTCGACCCCAGCAACGACGCCTCCAAGCAGATCCGGATCGGCTCCGAGCTCGACCCCAAATAGGAAGCAGTACTCGTCGACTTTCTCCGCACAAACGCCAAAGTCTTCGCGTGGAGTCCCTCGGACATGCCCGGCATACCGAGGGAAGTCGCCGAGCACTCGCTGGACATCTGAGCTAGAGCCCGACCCGTGAAGCAGCCTCTGCGCCGATTCGACGAAGAAAGGCGCAGAGCCATAGGCGAGGAGATCCACAAGCTGATGGCTGCAGGGTTCATCAGAGAGGTATTCCATCCTGAATGGCTTGCCAACCCTGTGCTTGTGAGAAAGAAAGGAGGGAAATGGCGGATGTGTGTAGACTACACTGGTCTAAACAAAGCATGTCCGAAGGTTCCCTACCCTCTGCCTCGCATCGATCAAATCGTGGATTCCACTGCTGGGTGCGAAACCCTGTCTTTCCTTGATGCCTACTCAGGGTATCACCAAATCAGGATGAAAGAGTCCGACCAGCTCGCGACTTCTTTCATCACGCCTTTTGGCATGTACTGCTACGTTACTATGCCATTTGGTTTGAGGAATGCGGGTGAGACGTACCAAAGGTGCATGAACCACGTGTTCGGCGAACACATTGGTCGAACAGTCGAGGCTTACGTCGATGACATCGTAGTCAAAACGAGGAAAGCCTCCGACCTCCTTTCCGACCTTGAAACGACATTCCGGTGTCTCAAGGCGAAAGGCGTAAAACTCAATCCCGAGAAGTGCGTCTTCGGAGTTCCCCGAGGCATGCTCTTGGGGTTCATCGTCTCTGAGCGGGGCATCGAGGCCAACCCGGAGAAAATCGCGGCCGTCACCAACATGGGGCCCATCAAAGACTTGAAAGGCGTACAGAGGGTCATGGATGCCTTGCGGCTCTGAGCCGCTTCATCTCGCGCCTCGGCGAAAGAGGCCTACCTCTGTACCGTCTCTTAAGAAAGGCCGAGTGCTTCACTTGGACCCCTGAGGCCGAGGAAGCCCTCGGGAACCTGAAGGCGCTCCTCACGAACGCGCCCATCTTGGTGCCCCCGCCGCCGGAGAATCCCTCTTGATCTATGTCGCCGCTACCACTCAGGTGGTCAGCGCCGCGATCATGGTTGAGAGACGAGAGGAAGGGCATGCATTGCCCGTCCAGAGGCCGGTCTACTTCATCAGTGAAGTGCTGTCCGAGACTAAGATCCGCTACCCACAAATTCAGAAGCTATTGTACGTGGTGATTCTGACGCTGCGGAAGTTGCGACACTACTTCGAGTCTCATCCGGTGACTGTGGTGTCATCCTTCCCCCTGGGGGAGATCATCCAGTGCCGAGAGGCCTCGGGTAGGATTGCAAAGTGGGTGGTGGAAATCATGGGCGAGACAATCTCGTTCACCCCTCGGAAGGCCATCAAGTCCCAAGTCTTGGCGGACTTTGTGGCTGAATGGGTCGACACCCAGCTCCCGGCGGCTCCGATCCAGCCGGAACTCTGGACCATGTTTTTCGATGGGTCGCTGATGAAAACAGGGGCAGGCGCGGGCCTGCTCTTCATCTCGCCCCTCGGGAAGCACCTCCGCTACGTGTTGCGCCTCCATTTCTCGGCGTCCAACAACGTGGTTGAGTACGAGGCTCTGGTCAACGGGTTGCGCATCGCCATCGAGCTAGGGGTCCGATGCCTCGACGCTCGCGGTGACTCGCAGCTCATCATCGACCAAGTCATGAAGAACTCCCACTGCCACGACCCGAAGATGGAAGCCTACTGCGATGAGGTTCGGCGCCTGGAGGACAAGTTCTACGGGCTCGAGCTCAACCACATCGCCCGATGATATAACGAGACTGCGGACGAGCTGGCTAAAATAGCCTCGGGGCAGACAACGGTTCCCCCGGACGTATTCTCCTAAGACCTACATCAACCCTCAGTCAAGACCGACGACACGCCCGAGCCCGAGAAGGCCTCGGCCCTGCCCGAGGCGCCCTCGGCTCAGCCCGAGGCGCCCTCGGCTCAGCCCGAGGCACCCTCGATCCCCGAGGGTGAGGCACTGCGCGTCGAGGAAGAGCGGAATGGGGTCCCGCCTAATCGAGACTGGCAGACCCCGTACCTGCAATATCTCCACCGAGGAGAACTGCCCCTCGACCGAGCCGAAGCTCGGCGATTGGCACGGCGCGCCAAGTCGTTCATCTTGCTGGGGGACGGAAAGGAGCTCTACCACCACAGCCCCTCAGGCATCCTCCAGCGATGCATATCCATCGTCGAAGGTCAGGAGTTATTACAAGAAATACACTCGGGGGCTTGCAGTCATCACGCAGCGCCTCGAGCCCTTGTTGGAAACGCTTTCCGACAAGGTTTCTACTGGCCGACTGCGGTGGCCGACGCCACTAGAATTGTCCGCGCCTGCCAAGGGTGTCAATTCTACGCAAGGCAGACCCACCTGCCCGCTCAGGCTCTGCAGATGATACCCATCACCTGGTCGTTTGCTGTATGGGGTCTAGACCTCGTCGGTCCCTTGCAGAAGGCACCCGGGGGCTACACGCACCTGTTGGTCGCCATCGACAAATTCTCCAAGTGGATCGAAGTCCGACCCCTAAACTAGCATCAGGTCCGAATAGGCGGTGGCGTTCTTCACCAACATCATCCATCGCTTTAGGGGTCCCGAACTCCATCATCACCGACAACGGCACCTAGTTCACCGGCAGAAAGTTCCTAGACTTCTGCGAGGATCACCACATCCGGGTGGACTGGGCCGCCGTGGCTCACCCCATGATGAATGGGCAGGTAGAACGTGCCAACGGCATGATTCTGCAAGGACTCAAGCCGAGGATCTACAACGACCTCAACAAGTTCGGCAGGCGATGGATGAAGGAACTCCCCTCGGTGGTCTGGAGTCTAAGGACAACACCGAGCCGAGCCATGGGCTTCACACCGTTCTTTCTAGTCTATGGGGCCGAGGCCATCTTGCCCACGGACTTAGAATACGGTTCCCCGAGTACGAGGGCATACGACGACCAAAGCAACCAGACCGACCGAGAAGACTCACTGGACCAGCTCGAAGAGGCTCGGGACATGGCCTTACTACACTCGGCGCAGTATCAGCAGTCCCTGCGACGCTACCACGCCCGAGGGGTTTGGTCCCGAGACCTCCAGGAGGGCGACTTGGTGCTTCGGCTGTGACAAGACGCCCGAGGGCGGCACAAGCTCACGCCTCCCTGGGAAGGGCCGTTCGTCATTGCCAAGGTTCTGAAGCCCGGGACATACAAGCTGGCCAACAGTCAAGGCAAGGTCTACAGCAACGCTTGGAACATCCGACAGCTACGTCGCTTCTATCCTTAAGATGCTTTCAAGTCGTTCGTACACCTCGTCCACGTACAAAGTCTAATCATCAAGGAAGGGTCAGCCTTGCCTCGGCAAAGCCCGACCCTCCCTCGGGGGCTAGAAGGGGGGCACCCCCTCTGCATCAAAATTTTCCTCGAAAAAAGTCTTCCATCAAAAAGACTTTCGCGTCTCCCGGCTATATCAGTAACAGGACCCCAAGAAACGAATAAGGGTGCATGTAAGTGGCAAGGCCGACCGAGACGAGGGATTCCTACGCCTCTGGGATACGGATACCTCACTCGTCGCCTACCACGAAAAATAACTCTTACTTGGGCAAACTACCCTGCTACTGACGAATGAGTCCGGATACGCAAAACAGAAGGAAAAGAAACACATCCTTATATTACGATAATAAAGTGTTCGGGCCTCGGCGGCCGCAAAAGACACATATGCATTCAAAATAAACTGCTCCGGCAGAATCAGGCGTCGCCCGGAGAAGGAGTCGCGCCCTCGGCTTCGTCCCCACCCTCGGCAAGATCCGCCCCGGCCTCGGACGACGGCGCAAGCGGGAGGATCTCTGCCTCGAAGGTGGTTGCCAGCACCGCGCTTGGGCCCGCGGCGGCCGCGTCGAGCCTCTGGACTTCGGCCAGGGCAGCTTCATCTTCGTCGGGAAGGCAATACCCCTCGCTGACCCGCTCCAGATCCACGTCGTAGTGGGAAGCGAGCACGGCGAAGGCCCGCCTGACACCGTGATGCAGCGCTTCGCGGAGTCTGCCGCGCGCGTGGTCACCCAAGGCCTGCAGGCGACTCTGAGGGGAGCTTCCCGAGGGGACGTCGTCGGAACCAAAGACCCGGCAGAAGGCCAAGATGGCCTCGGACATAGCCGCGTGATCGGCCTCCCTCTGCTCGGCCATCTGGGCAAGTGCCTTGGTGGACTCATCAAGGGCAGACTCGAGCTCTGCAAACAACCAAAGCAGAAGACTTCAAACATAAGTTGAGGAATGAAGCAGAATCAAAATCCTAAAACAGCCAAGACATACCTTCGGCTCGGGCACGCTGCTCCGAGGATGCGGCTTGAGCCACAGCTAGGTCTGCCGCAAGGGCTCCGGCCCGAGCAGACGCCTCGGCTAACTGGACTCCAAGAGCCTCAGCCTGGCTTTCAGCCTCGGTGGCTCGGCTCCGAGATTGGTCCCGCTCGCCGATGACCTGGCCAAGCTCCGGCCGCTGCCGCTGCGCCTCTACGCGTGCCGCTGCTGCCCCTGCTCCCAGATCGACACAGAGCAACCGAAGGTCCGCCACCTCGGCGCTCCGTTGGGAGAGGCGCTCGGTAGCCCCAGCAAGCGTGGTCCTCAGGGACCACAGCGAGCCCCAGACATCGGCCTCGCGGCGGATGAACGACGACTTGGCGGCACTCAGATCCGTCAGATCCTGAGGAAAGGAAGCGGGGCGTCACAAAGAATGCCTTGATCACGCGAAAGGTATGCTTGAACTCATTACCTGGAGGATCTTGGGAACGCCCCTGCGAAGGACCTCCAAGGTCGACCGAAGCAACCCCACCGTCGCCTCGGTGCACTCACGAAGCTCGTCCCAAGACTGCTCCTCTCACTCATCGTCGAGGACGAAGAGAGGATCCGAAGCCCCACTGGTCCAGAACCGGAGCGACTGACGCCGCCCGTCGGGACTGCGGCGCGCGGGGACGAGGCTGCCGCTCCCCAGAATGGGTCGCGGTTCCACGCCCCCCTCCTCCGAGGCAACAGGCAGCGACGCCTCGGCCATCTCAGCATCGGCGGTGACGGGTGGCTCCACGGCCAGAACGGCAACGGCCTCGGCGGAAGCCGGTGCTAGCGCCGGCAATATGTCTGGTGGGCCCAAGGCCACAGCCGCGCCAGCAGCCTCCCCTAGCGCGACGGCCGCCTCGACATAGGAGTCAGCCTCGGGAGCTAGCCCCACTGCAACTGGTGCCGCCTGAGCCCCCCGCTTTGGGGCGTCTTGCGAGGGGGTCAGTTGGCCTCCGACGCCCGGCGTGGCACTAGCTGCAGAAGCCGACGCCGTCTTGAGGACCTTCCGGGGAGCCAGACCGGTCGAACCGTGCCTCTGCTTGCTAAGGAGAAAGGGAAAATCAGGATCAGGACATGCGAAGGAGGAGCCAGGACGAAGATATCCTAAGATACTTACCCGCTCCGGTCCATGATCAATCGTGCCTGTGGGGAGGTCTCTCGCACCTCGATCCCCGAAGGTACCACCGAGGTCTGCCCCGCTGCCGGCTTCGGTACCGTCCTCGCCTTGGGCGCCCAAGGCACCCGGGGGACGGACTGCCCAGGCGCAGCCACGACGACCCGAGGATCTCCCTCCTGCGCAGTCGGCACGGGCAACGGTTCTCGGGGAACAGGCAGCCTGGCCTGACTCCCCGGGGTCACCTCAACTACCTCGGCCGAGGGGTCAAGTACCCCCTCGGTCTGCCCCCACTCTTCGGACCGGGACCCCAACATCCTGGCCCCGGATACCGACGGCACCAGCCCGCTCGGGGGCTGGCTTGACGACCTCTGGCCTAGCCTCAGATCCAGGCTGAGGCCGAGGCGGGCAGCCATGTCGTCGTCTTCATCATCGTCTTCGTCGTCGTCGTCATCGTCAGGCGTCTCCGGCGATGGCTCCCTCGGGAGCCCATCCCTCTCCTGCCGACGATGGAGCCTTTCCAAGGCGTCCCGAGCCCGCGTCTGCTCGCGGGCCCGAGCCTTCTTCTCGTCCTTCTTCTCCTTCCTCTTCTCCGCGGTGACCCTCCGCGCAGCTCGGTCCACCGTGTCCTCCGGGACCGGTGGCAGGGAAGGCTTATGAGCCCCTACCTCCTGGAAACGAACGAAAAGTCTCGGCTGTGAGAATCAAGGGCAATCCGACACAAGAAGAAAGAAGGAGCGGACACTCACCAGGGACACACACCCGCGATCGGGACGCATCAAAAGCTGGGAAAGGGCGCCGGCGTCTGACTTCCCTACCGTGCCGGCTACCCGCCTCTGGAGGTCGTCGACGGGAAGGGGATCCGAGGACATCCGCAAACCCTCCAAGTCGACCCCCAGCGTCATCTCCCAAAGCGGCAGCCGCCGCTAAGTCAAGGGGAGCACCCTCCGGCGATGAATGGCGGCAACCACCCCCGCGGCGGTGAGCCCTCCTTTCCACAGCTCCTCTAGGGCCTTCAGAAGGGGCTAGAGATTCTTCTGACTGTCGCGCGGGGTCCCATAGCGCCAGTTATCGGCGGCAGCGGTCACCACTCGCTGAGAAAACGACGGGAGCCTCCCGTCGTCATTTCGGAGATAAAACCACCGGCGCTGCCACCCTTTGTTCGAAGACGCGAGGATGGCGGGGATGTACTGCAGCGCCCGCGCCTGCCTCAGCTGGAGGATGCAGCCATCAGCCCGCACCACCATGCGGACCCTTCTTTCCCCCGTCGGCGAGGCAAAAAGCTCCGCGGAGAAGAGATGGGTCCACAGGTCCCAGTGAGGGTCAATCCCCAAGTATCCTTCACAAACCGCCGCGAAGATGGCGGCTTGCGAGATGGAGTTGGGACTAAGGTTGTGCAGCTCCACCCCGTAGACGTGCAGAATCGCCCGCATAAAATGGCTTGCCGGCACTCCGAACCCTCACTCATGAAAGGAGACGAAGCTCACCACATACCCCGGCGGCGGGGACAGGGCGGCTCCGCTCGAAGGGGCCATCCACTCCGGCTGCGAGTCACCGGAGAGAGGGTGAAGCAAACCCTCAGCAACAAGGGCCTCCAGGTCATCCTGCTGTGATGGTGGAGAAAGGCCACGGGTTGCGCGGCGAAACAATGGTCACCCGGTCGGCCATCACCAAGCAGAAGAGGTGGCGGCGGAAAGGACCGGGTGCGCAGTTTCCTTTCTCTGGCTATTCCCTCGGGTTGCAAAAACCTAAGTGGGAGGCGAGCAGCAGAGTAAAGAACTGTCACCGGTCCCTCTCCCGAATATATAAAGGCCCAGGCGAGACCCGTTCAACACTTCGCCCGAACCCGCCGCGAGATTCAAAACTCAAAGCGAGACGCCCGTTCCTCGAACGGCTCGCGCACGCACAACGGTCGCCCCACGAACCACTCATCCCATCGCATTAACTCTGCGGCAGGACAGGCGGCACATTTGGCAGGCGAAGCAGGCGATGCTTCACCTCCACCATAATGACCGCGTCAAAAAAGGTGCGCCACGTCATTCAATTTCGTATCCTTTTCCACTTCCTCTTTCTCTCTCTTGCCACAGGGACCGAGAAAGGGGATACTCCAAAAGGGGTCCTTCTCCACGAAGGAAGCGGGCCCCAAGCCCCCCTACTGATCAGAGGTTCGAAGGCTGGCCCCTCAGAAGGGTTCAACAGCCGCCTCAGAGCACTTGGGCTCCGCGCCCACTACTGGTCAGAGGTTCGAAGGCTGGCCCCTCGGAAGGGTTCAACGGCCGCCTCAGGCCACTCGGGCTCTGCGCCCACTACTGATCAGGGGTTTGTAGGCTGGCCCCCGAAGGGTTCGACAGCCGCCTCAGACGCAGAGCGAGGGATGACCCTGGGTACATTCGATACATAACCGAGGCTCGGGCTACGCTCCCGAGGTACCCTAGGACATTTCTGAGACCAACGGGAACGATTTTGTAATGGAATCCCACCAGAGGGAGGCATCGAGCCCTCGGACCCCGTCAAAAGGGGACCAGGTCCGGCAAATCACCCGCAGGTACTTTTGGAGCGCGCCTCCGGGCCACTAGCCGACCCCTAACGAATGGGGCATGGGAGTCCACTCGGATTACCCGTTAGCAACTCACTGGAGACACCATGTTCGGCGCCCTCCAAGGGCAACATGGCGCTTTCCCCCTCCTCCTTGCGGAAAGGCGACGCAGGGGCGTATGTAAAAAGCCGAGTCTGTCCTTGACCGTCCTCTCGCTCTGTGCGGGGGCTTGGGGGCTGCTCTCGCAAACCCGACTCCGGCCAAACCGTTGACAGCGTCAACATACCAGCCCGAGAACTTGGGACTCGACTGTGCACCCGGGCTACGGCCAGTTCGCATGAGGGAACGACCAGACCGGCCAAAGCATCTCAAAACACACTAAGACCTCGAAGGAGTCAAACCACTCCTCCGAGGCCTCGGGGGCTACACCCGGCGGGTGCGCTCGCGTGCACCCACCTGGAACGAAACGCAACCGAGAAAGGCCGGTCCCCTTGCAAAAAAGTGCGACAAAAGCCTCCAAGCGAGTATCAACACTCCCTTCGAGGCTCGGAGGCTACTATCGGGGACCATAATTAGGGGTACCCCCAAGACTCCTAATCTCAGCTGGTAACCCCCATCAGCACAAAGATGAAAAGGCCTGATGGGTGCGATTAAGTCAAGGCTCAGTCCACTCAAGGGACACGATCTCGCCTCGACCGAGCCCAGCCTCGAGCAAGGGCAGTCGACCCCTGGAGGATTCATGTCTCACCCGAGGGCCCCCTCAAGCAACGGACACACCTTCGGCTCGCCCGAGGCCCAGTCTTCGCCGAGAAGCAACCTTGGCCAGATCGCCACACCGACCGAGCGTATCGCAGGAGCATTTAATGCAAGGATCGCCTGACACCTTATCCTGACGCGTGCTCTTCAGTCGACAGAGCCGAAGTGACCGCAGTCACTTCGCTGCTCCACTGACCGACCTGACAAGAAGACAGCACCGCCTGCGTCGCTCCGACTGATGTGCCACTCGACAGAGTGAGGCTGACAGCAGCCAAGTCCGGCCTCGGGCGCCATATGAAGCTCCGCCTCGCCCGACCCCAGGGCTCGGCCCCCGTCTCGGCCTCGGACGATGGACTCCGCCTCGCCCGACCCCAGGGCTCGGACTCAGCCTCGGCTCCGGAAGACGACGAACTCCGCCTCGCCCGACCTCAGGGCTCGGACTCAGCCTCAAGATCCGAAAGACGACGAACTCCGCCTCGCCCGACCCCAAGGCTTGGACTCAGCCTAGGCTCCGGAAGACGACGAACTCTGCCTCGCCCGACCCCAGGGCTCGGACTCGGCCTCGGCTTCGGAAGACGACGAACTCCGCCTCGCCCGAGCCCAGGGCTCGGACTCAGCCTTGGCCTCGGACGACGGTCTCCGCCTCGCCCGACCCGGGGCTCGGACTCGACCTCGACCTGGAAGACAGATTCGACCTCGACCTCGGAGGAGCCTCCGCCTCGCCTGACCCAGGGCTCGGACCGACCACGTCACAGGGGGGGCCATCATTACCCTACCCCTAGCTAGCTCAGGCTACAGGGAACAAGACCGGCGTCCCATCTGGCTCGCCTCGGTAAACAAATAATGATGGCGCCCCGCGTGCTCCATGACGACGGTGGCTCTCAGCCCCTTACGGAAGCAAGGAGATGTCAGCAAGGACTCGACAGCCCCGACAGCTGTCCTTCCGCAAGGCTCCAGCGCTCCTCCGACGGCCACGACATCACATGAACAGGGTGCCAAAACCTCTCCAGCTGCCACGACGACATGTACTTAGGGCACTAGCTCCTCTCTGATAGACACGTTAGCACACTACTACACCCCCATTGTACACCTGGACCCTCTCCTTACGCCTATAAAAGGAAGGTCCAGGGCTCTCTTACGAGAAGGTTGGCCGCGCGGGAGGACGGGACGACACGTAAAGTCCCTCGCTCTCTCCCACGCGGACGCTTGTAACCCCCTACTGCAAGCGCACCCGACCTGGACGCAGGACAACACGAAGGCCGTGGGTTTCCCCTTTCGCTTGTCTCCCCTTTTTCCCCTTCGTGCTCCGTCTCGCGCCGACCCATCTGGGCTGGGACACGCGGCGACAATTTACTCGTCGGTCCAGGGACCCCCCGGGGTCGAAACGCCGACAAGTGGATAATTTTATTGTGGTTTAAACTTTATTGGACTGTCTTGTGTAGCTTGTGGTGGATAATTTTATTGTTTTTTTATTTGCATGTGAACTATTGTCCTTGAAACCGAAGCCTGCTAATTGTGATGCTTGTGATGGCATGGTGGATTAGGACTTGATGCGTAATCTTTGATGTTATCACGTCAGCGTGTTACTACAACCGTACAGGATACTCCCTCTTGTCTTATGTATCCACAAGTTTGGGGTTCATGATTAAAGAACGTTGACGAAAAAAGTGTTGTCTTTACGTAAGTGGTTGGTTTTTTGAAAAAGACATGTTTTGTGTGACTTAAAAACTTGTGAAGTTGTGATTTATAGATCCTGTTTGGGACAGTTAAAACTAAAAAAAATTGGTGGAGTCAGTGGAGCAGTCATTAGGTGCTCCAAAAAATCGTAGAGCTGAAGTTGTAAGTCTTTAGAAGATATTTAGATAAGTCATTTTGTTTATTATTTAGATCAAAAATATTTCTAAAACTATTTAAATTGACATTATAAATTACAGCTTCACACTAGAGCTAGAACGTGGATCTATCCTAAACACCTTCATAGTTGTAACGCCCCGAATTTTGCAGTTGAATTTTTTCTTTTCTTTACTCGCCAAAATTCGGGCGTTACCTTTTCTTTTTCTTTTCCCCTCGCTAAACCTTGACCTTTTCCAAAGTTTTAGCGGGACTCGGTTTGGATTTCCCGTGTAAGAAAACTCTAAAAATACTTTGTGTTGTTTGATGCACCATGCCGAACCTTGCATTTTTTTTTGATTGTTTGAAAGTGCAAACGCATTCATCTAAAAGATCGGATTTCGAGAATAAGCGGAAAAACCTTTTCTTTCTTTCTTTTTCTTTCTCTCTCTCCTCTTTTTTTTCTCTCTCCCGCGCCGTGGGCCGACCCCGGCCCAGCCGCCCCTGGCGCCCCCTCTTGGGCCTTGGCAAGGCCCAGCCGCCCCCCCCCTCTCTCCCTTTTTCCCCTAACCCTCTCCCTCTCCCTCTCATTTTTTCTCTCTCTCCCCAAGCCGCCGCCGCCCTAACCCCTGCCCTAGGCCGCCGCGCCGCCCCCTGCCGCCGGCCGCCCCTCGCCGTCGGCCACCCCCCGCCGGTGAGCCCCCTCCCCCTCCTCCCTCTCCTCCCTCCCCTCTCCTCTCCTCTCCCCCTCCCTGCCCGGCCAAGGCCTGGCCGCCCCTGGCCACGCCGGCCACCCCCCAGCCCCGCCGTGGCCGCTGGCCGGCCGCTGCCGCGCCGCCCGGCCGCCTGGCCGCGCCCTGGCCGGCCCCGGCCGCGCCCAGCCGCGCCCTGGCCCGCCCCCTGCTCGGCCCAGCCGGCCGCTGGCCGCCCGCTCGGCCGCCCAGCCCGACCCCCCCCCCCCCCCCCCCGCGCCCGCCTGGCCGCCGGTTCAACCGGCCGGCTCAGCGGCTCAGCCGCCCCGGCCCCAGCTCGGCCGCCCCGCCTAGGGCCGGTTCAACCGCCCCCCCCCCCTCTGTTTTTTTTATTTTTTTTATTTTATTTTATTTACTTTCTGTGGTCATAATTACTTTATTTTAGGTAGACTTATCATGGTTCATGCTATGGAAAATAGGAAGTTTAATTTAAAATTCCGTTATGCTATTGATTCACGTAGTTAATTGTTTAACCCGTGCAATGTTGATCAACTAAAAATGATTAGGTTTCCATTAGTATATATATAACAGAATTCTTTTGTTAAGAACCAATTGTAATTAATCATTAGTGCATAAGATTTAACCCCCCCTGCGAGATCTTTCCCGTTTCTTTCTAACCATAACAAATGCGATGTCAAATGTCATACTTGATGCATATTCGTTTTACCTGTTCCCTTGTATGGTGTATTGTTCTTTTGTATTAAAATATGTGGATGTATGTATGTTTGCGCTCGCATAGAGAACGATCCGGTCGAAGAGCCCGAGGAATTCGCAGGAGAAGCCCCTGAGCAGCAGTCGGTTGGTGGAGGCAAGTGTCCTTTGACCTATCTTTGTCCTATTCGTTCTTTAATTCACCTCCCGCATTACACATTTATACCTAAGGATTGACTAGCTTTTGTTATCCATGTCCTTGTTTACCTATTTGGGTCGGATTATTACTGCTTAGTCTGATGCTATTGCTCAACTCTAATCAATGAACATGATGTGATTATCTATGATACGCTGTTTTCCCCTTCTTATTTATGATCATACTTGTGGCATTTAAGGGGATTCGAGCGGTTTCTCGAGTGCCTCTCCGTAAGGACCTGTTCAATGGATGACCGCCCGGGAAAACAGTGCAACCATGAGGGTGGAATGGGACGCCCTTAGCTGAATAATTAGAGGAACCGGGGTGTAGTTCGCTTAGCCGTTGTGCCGTCAATGGGGCTCGGTGTATGTGGCTCGCTCTGCCAAGGTTGATTTGTCCCTTGGGGAGGAGTGCGGTACATTTAGGAAACCTAACGGGCGGCTACAGCCTCGGGGAATCTTTGTAAAGGCTACGTAGTGATGCCCTGCTGGACCACCTAGGTAGTGGTCAATGGGGAGTCGCTCTCTCCGGGCAGAAAGGGAATCACGGCTTGTGGGTAAAGTGCACAACCTCTGCAGAGTGTTATGAAACTGATATATCAGCCGTGCTCGCGGTTATGAGCGGCCAAGGGAGCTCCAGAGATTAGTGATACTTGATCAGAGATATTTTGGTACAGGTGGCAATGAGATTGATGATTCTGATTATGATTATGGTATTGGTAAGTGGTATTCTTTCCGTTTGGAAAGGATACATTGGGCTAATAACTTGGGTTAATGTTAAAACCTGGCTCTCTACTAGTAAGTAATAACCTGACCAACTAAAAGCAACTGCTTGACTTATCCCCACATAAAGCTAGTCCACTACAGCCAAACAGGATACTTGCTGAGTATGTTGATGTGTACTCACCCTTGCTCTACACACCAAATCCCCCCCAGGTTGTCAGCATTGCAACCACTGCTCAGGAGAAGATGAAGTTGTGGAAGGAGACTTCCAGGAGTTCCAAGACTACGACGAGTTCTAGGCGTGGGTTAGCGGCAACCCCCAGTCGGCTGCCTGTGAAGGCCGTGTTATCTACGTTTCTTTTCCGCACTTTGATTTATTGTAAGAACTATATGGACGTCTCAGACGTATGATGTAATCGACTATTATTTCCCTTTTAATACTATTTGAGCACTGTGTGATGATGTCCATGTTATGTAACTGCTGTGTACGTGAATAACTGATCCTGGCACGTACATGGTTCGCATTCGGTTTACCTTCTAAAAACCGGGTGTGACATAAGTGGTATCAAAGCCGTGCTGACTGTAGGACCGCTAACCTAGAGTAGAATGGTCGTTCTAAGGACTATAGACCTCTGTCCTTGCCTTGACTTTGGTACCCCTTCAAAAGTTGGTCCTACTGACCAAATCTATGTTCTACTATATATTATACCTTGCTGAAAATTTTGTTTTATTCTGATCCTTCATTTATTTATGATTCATTATTATTCTGATCCTTCATTTATTTATGGTTCATTATTTGCTGGTCATATTAATTCTGTTCTCACCCTTTTGCTTGCGATGTCTTTTGTAGATGGCTCGACTTAGACACACTGCACGAAAGTCCGTCATCCCCTTCTTACCCTCCCGCCTTGCTGAGCGTCCGCTTCGCCGTCCCGTGGCCGGACAGTCCAGCCATTTGGAGAGACTGCACCACCGCCTGCATGAGGAGCAGGAACGTCGACGACAGGAGCAGCAGGGCTCTTCCTTCTCGCTCCAACAGGAGATAGAGTCTGTGAGGAGCTGCTCCCCTGTGCTTCCCCTGGAGGCGCCCCCTGCACCACCACTGGGCATCCCAGCTTCTGGAGTAGCTGTTGGAGGAGACCCAGACGACGGAGGTGGCGACGACAGCCCGAGCCACGACACCGACCTCGACCTCTCTAGCCATGAGCCGGAAGGATGGGTTGCTCGACCCATCACTCGCGACGCTGCTCGCGGGTGTCACTTCCACGACGCGCTCGACACCCTGCTACGTCGGGCACTTGACCGGCGTACTTGGTCCATCGAGTATCGCTGTGTGGTCTACCAGCATAGTCGCGGGGTCTACCCGGACCGCTGGGAGGCGACCTGCTTGGTGCGCCGTCCGGAGAACAGTCTCCAGGGCGCGGAGGCTTGCTCAGAGCACTATTCTATCTCTGAGCGGGACTCAGCTGAGGCAGCCATGCAGGATGCTGCACGGCGTGCGCTTTCGCACTACTGCTCGGTTCTCGATGGGGTAGCTGACGGTCTCGACCTGAAGTATTACCCCCGCCGTCCATCTGGCAGCACAGGAGGCGTGATTGTTTCACCTGCTGGTGAGGACAATCCTAGGTTGAGCAGCACAGTCAACCTAGCCGCCGTGCTAAACACGGAGCTGGACCATGCATTAGACGAGCTGAGTAGGGCTCGTGCTGAGATCGCCCTGCTGCGGGCTGAGCGCGCGGAGCGTCGTCACTTGGATGATGGTTCCCCCGCCCCCGTCGGGACTCAGCACCCGTACCGCTCGCCTCGGCGTGGACTCCAGTCTTATGGCAATCCCGACTGCAAGACCAAGATCAATCTAGAACCATAGATCGTTAGAGTTGGATCTTGTAATTAATACGAAATATATATGCATAGAAGCTTCAGTCTTAGCGTTAGTCTCGGTCTTAGTTAGTCTTAGTTAGACAGGGTAGTTTGCTATATCCTGTGCATTTATGTTTGTCATGATGAACTATGTTTGGTTTGGATCTTTGTAATGATTGTCACCAGAGTGTGGGTATCCCCTGCATTTTGGTTTACCTATTATGTTAATGGAGTTAGTTATATAGTTGGGAAACCCTTTATTCCACTTTCCTCTTTATCTGAGAAGCTGTGTGGTCTGTGTTGGTGATCAGTGAAGATGCTCATCTGTTCAGTGCTGTTGGAGAATTCTATACTCTTTTCTTATGCTGCAAGATTTGCCAGATCAGTTCTGATGTGTGGTTGCGTTCTGCAGATGTCAGAGAACAGGCGCAGAGGAGGAAGGCGTGCTCAGCAGGAGCAAGCCGCCCCGCAAGATGAGGTGCCTCAGCAGCAGCACCTGCCACCCCCGCCCCCGATGTCGATTGAGCAGATGTTTCTGATGCAGACTCAGGCAGTTCAGGCCATCGGTCAGACTCTGGCCGCCATTCAGCAGCAGCAGCAGCAGCAAGCACCACCCCAGCCTCAGATGCCTCAGATGCCTAGAGACAAGCGTGCTGAATTCATGAGAGGTCATCCACCAACGTTCGCTCACTCTTCTGACCCCATGGATGCTGAAGATTGGCTGCGCACTGTGGAGCAGGAGTTGCATACCGCTCAGTGTGATGACAGGGAGAAAGTCTTGTATGGTCCCCGTCTGTTGAGAGGAGCAGCCCAATCATGGTGGGAGTCTTACCTCGCCACCCATGCCAACCCCGATGCCATCACCTGGGAAGAATTTAGAGGTAGCTTTCGTCAGTACCATGTGCCTGCAGGTCTGATGACAGTGAAGAAGGAGGAGTTCCTGGCCCTTAAGCAAGGGTCATCGTCTGTCAGTGAGTATCGAGACAGGTTTCTGCAGTTGTCTCGCTACGCTCCTGAAGATGTCAACACCGACGCCAAGCGACAATACCGTTTCTTGAGAGGCTTGGTTGACCCTCTGCAGTACCAACTGATGAATCATACCTTCCCGACATTCCAGCACCTGATTGACAGGGCAATCATGACAGAAAGGAAGCATAAGGAGATGGAAGATCGTAAGCGCAAGATCAGTGGACCCCAGCCTGGAAGCAGCAGCCGTCCCCGTTTCTCAGGCAATCAACCTCAGCAGTTCAGGCAGAACCAGCGTCCACCTCAGCAGCATCAGCAGCGTCAGCAGCATCAGCAGTTCCAAAGGCAGTATCCTCAGCACCAGTACCAGAACCGTCAGAGCAATCAATCAGGAGGTCAGTTTCAGAGGCAGAATCAGCAGACACCTCGTCTTCCTGCCCCAGCAAACCAGCAGAACAATCAGGCAGCACCAGCTCAGGTTGGAAACAGAGCATGTTTCCACTGTGGAGAGCAAGGCCATTGGGTGATGCAATGTCCGAAGAAGGCAGCCCAGCAGCAGTCAGGCCTCAATGCCCCAGCAAAGCAGAATGCGTCTCAGTCTGGAGCAGGCAACCGCCCTCAGCAGCGCTATAATCATGGAAGACTGAACCATTTGGAGGCTGAAGCAGTTCAGGAGACCCCCGGCATGACAGTAGGTATGTTCCCAGTCGACTCCCATATTGCAGAAGTGTTATTTGATACTGGAGCAACGCATTCTTTTATTACTGCATCATGGGTAGAAGCACATAATCTTCCAATTACTACCATGTCAACCCCCATTCAAATTGACTCAGCTGGTGGTAGAATTCGAGCTGATAGCATTTGTTTGAATGTAAGTGTGGAAATAAGGGGGATAGCGTTTCCCGCTAACCTTATAGTAATGGGTACTCAGGGAATATATGTCATCCTAGGGATGAATTGGCTAGATAAGTATCAGGCAGTTATCAGTTGTGATAAAAGGACAATCAAGTTGGTGTCCCCACTAGGAGAGGAAGTGGTGACCGAGTTAGTCCCGCCTGAGCCGAAGAAAGGAAGTTGTTATCAGATGGCTGTTGATAGCAGTGAAGCAGATCCAATTGAGAGTATCAAGGTTGTGTCTGAATTCCCAGATGTGTTTCCAAAGGATTTACCGGGTATGCCACCAGAGCGGAAAGTTGAGTTTGCCATAGAGCTTCTTCCTGGAACCGCCCCTATCTTTAAGAGAGCTTACAGAATATCTGGACCAGAGTTGGTTGAGCTTAAGAAGCAGATTGATGAGCTGTCAGAGAAAGGTTACATCCGGCCAAGCACCTCGCCTTGGGCCGCCCCTGTCCTATTTGTGGAAAAGAAAGATGGCACCAAGAGGATGTGTATCGATTATCGAGCTTTGAATGAAGTCACGATCAAGAACAAGTATCCTTTGCCCAGAATAGAAGATCTGTTTGACCAGTTGAGAGGAGCCAGTGTGTTCTCCAAGATTGATCTGAGGTCAGGTTATCATCAGCTCAGGATCCGACCTTCGGACATACCGAAGACGGCATTTATTACCAAGTATGGTTTGTATGAGTTCACCGTGATGTCTTTTGGTTTGACCAATGCACCAGCGTTCTTTATGAACTTGATGAACAGTGTATTCATGGATTATCTCGATAAGTTTGTGGTGGTATTCATTGATGACATTCTGATTTATTCTCAAAGTGAAGAAGAGCATGCAGAGCATTTGAGGATGGTATTGCAGAGATTGCGAGAGCACCAGTTGTATGCAAAGTTGAGCAAGTGTGAGTTCTGGATCAATGAGGTCCTGTTCTTGGGTCACATAATCAACAAGGAAGGATTGGCTGTGGATCCGAAGAAAGTGGCAGACATTCTGAACTGGAAAGCGCCAACGGATGTTCGAGGAATCAAGAGCTTCATTGGAATGGCCGGATATTATCGGCGATTCATTGAAGGGTTTTCGAAGATTGTGAAACCAATGACAGCGTTGCTAGGCAACAAGGTTGAGTTCAAGTGGACCCAGAAATGTCAAGAGGCCTTCGAAGCGCTGAAAGAGAAGTTGACAACAGCGCCCGTCCTAGTCTTGCCTGATGTGCACAAGCCCTTCTCTATGTACTGTGATGCTTGTTACACAGGTTTGGGATGCGTGTTGATGCAAGAGGGAAGAGTTGTGGCTTACTCGTCCCGACAGCTGAAGGTTCATGAGAAGAATTACCCAATCCATGATCTAGAATTGGCAGCAGTGGTTCACGCACTGAAGACATGGAGGCACTATCTGTATGGACAGAAATGCGATGTTTACACAGATCACAAGAGTCTGAAGTACATATTCACTCAGTCAGAATTGAACATGAGGCAACGAAGATGGTTAGAGTTGATCAAAGACTATGAGTTGGAGATCCATTACCATCCAGGCAGAGCAAACGTAGTGGCAGATGCTTTGAGCAGAAAGAGTCAAGTCAATCTGATGGTCGCTCATCCGATGCCTTATGAGTTAGCCAAGGAGTTCGACAGGTTGAGTCTCGGATTTCTGAATAATTCGCGAGGAGTCACAGTTGAATTGGAACCTACCTTGGAGCGAGAAATCAAAGAAGCGCAGAAGAATGATGAGAAGATCAGTGAGATTCGGCGATTGATTCTAGATGGCAGAGGCAAAGATTTTCGAGAAGATGCAGAAGGCGTGATATGGTTCAAAGACCGCTTGTGTGTTCCCAATGTCCAGTCCATTCGGGAGTTGATTCTCAAGGAAGCTCATGAGACAGCTTATTCGATTCACCCTGGCAGTGAGAAGATGTATCAGGATCTGAAGAAGAAATTCTGGTGGTACGGAATGAAGAGGGAAATCGCAGAGCATGTGGCTATGTGCGATAGTTGTCGAAGAATTAAGGCAGAGCACCAGAGACCTGCTGGATTGTTGCAACCGTTGCAGATCCCTCAGTGGAAATGGGATGAAATTGGTATGGATTTCATAGTCGGATTGCCTCGCACTCGAGCCGGCTACGATTCCATTTGGGTAGTAGTGGACCGCTTGACCAAGTCAGCCCACTTCATACCTGTCAAGACCACCTACAGCAGTGCAGTATTGGCAGAGCTGTATATGTCTCGGATCGTTTGTCTTCATGGTGTGCCAAAGAAGATAGTGTCAGACAGAGGAACGCAGTTCACCTCTCATTTCTGGCAGCAGTTGCATGAAGCCTTGGGCACACATCTGAATTTCAGTTCAGCTTATCACCCGCAGACAGATGGCCAGACCGAAAGAACCAATCAAATTCTCGAAGACATGTTGAGAGCCTGTGCGTTGCAAGATCAGTCCGGATGGGACAAGCGATTGCCTTATGCAGAGTTTTCCTATAACAACAGTTACCAGGCCAGTTTGAAGATGTCACCATTTCAAGCGCTTTATGGAAGGAGTTGTAGAACTCCGTTGCAATGGGATCAGCCTGGAGAGAAGCAAGTGTTTGGGCCAGACATTTTGCTTGAAGCCGAAGAGAACATCAAGATGGTTCGAGAGAATCTGAAGATAGCGCAATCGAGGCAGCGAAGCTATGCAGACACAAGAAGAAGAGAGCTGAGTTTTGAAGTCGGAGACTTTGTCTATCTGAAAGTGTCACCGATCAGAGGAGTCAGAAGGTTCGGAATCAAAGGCAAGCTAGCACCCCGCTACATTGGTCCGTACCAGATCCTCTCAAAGCGTGGAGAAGTGGCTTATCAGCTCAGTTTGCCAGAGAATTTGTCCGCTGTGCATGATGTCTTTCATGTGTCTCAGTTGAAGAAGTGCTTGCGTGTGCCAGAAGAGCAGTTGCCAGTGGAAGGTCTGGAAGTCCAGGAGGACTTGACCTATGTTGAAAAGCCAGCTCAGATTCTTGAGGTTGCAGATAGAGTCACCCGAAGGAAGACCATCAGAATGTGCAAAGTCAGATGGAGTCACCACTCTGAGGAAGAAGCAACCTGGGAGCGTGAAGATGATTTGATGGCCAAGTACCCAGAGCTCTTTGCTAGCCAGCCCTGAATCTCGAGGGCGAGATTCTTTTAAGGGGGATAGGTTTGTAACGCCCCGAATTTTGCAGTTGAATTTTTTCTTTTCTTTACTCGCCAAAATTCGGGCGTTACCTTTTCTTTTTCTTTTCCCCTCGCTAAACCTTGACCTTTTCCAAAGTTTTAGCGGGACTCGGTTTGGATTTCCCGTGTAAGAAAACTCTAAAAATACTTTGTGTTGTTTGATGCACCATGCCGAACCTTGCATTTTTTTTGATTGTTTGAAAGTGCAAACGCATTCATCTAAAAGATCGGATTTCGAGAATAAGCGGAAAAACCTTTTCTTTCTTTCTTTTTCTTTCTCTCTCTCCTCTTTTTTTTCTCTCTCCCGCGCCGTGGGCCGACCCCGGCCCAGCCGCCCCTGGCGCCCCCTCTTGGGCCTTGGCAAGGCCCAGCCGCCCCCCCCCCCTCTCTCCCTTTTTCCCCTAACCCTCTCCCTCTCCCTCTCATTTTTTCTCTCTCTCCCCAAGCCGCCGCCGCCCTAACCCCTGCCCTAGGCCGCCGCGCCGCCCCCTGCCGCCGGCCGCCCCTCGCCGTCGGCCACCCCCCGCCGGTGAGCCCCCTCCCCCTCCCCCTCCTCCCTCTCCTCCCTCCCCTCTTCTCTCCTCTCCCCCTCCCTGCCCGGCCAAGGCCTGGCCGCCACTGGCCGCGCCGGCCACCCCCCAGCCCCGCCGTGGCCGCTGGCCGGCCGCGCCCTGGCCGGCCCCGGCCGCGCCCAGCCGCGCCCTGGCCCGCCCCCTGCTCGGCCCAGCCGGCCGCTGGCCGCCCGCTCGGCCGCCCAGCCCGACCCCCCCCCCCCCCCCCCGCGCCCGCCTGGCCGCCGGTTCAACCGGCCGGCTCAGCGGCTCAGCCGCCCCGGCCCCAGCTCGGCCGCCCGCGCCCGCGCGCCCGCCCCAGCTCGGCCGCCCCGCCTAGGGCCGGTTCAACCGCCCTAGGGCCGGTTCAACCGCCCCCCCCCCTCTGTTTTTTATTTTTTTATATATTTTATCTTTCTAACCATAACAAATGCGATGTCAAATGTCATACTTGATGCATATTCGTTTTACCTGTTCCCTTGTATGGTGTATTGTTCTTTTGTATTAAAATATGTGGATGTATGTATGTTTGCGCTCGCATAGAGAACGATCCGGTCGAAGAGCCCGAGGAATTCGCAGGAGAAGCCCCTGAGCAGCAGTCGGTTGGTGGAGGCAAGTGTCCTTTGACCTATCTTTGTCCTATTCGTTCTTTAATTCACCTCCTGCATTACACATTTATACCTAAGGATTGACTAGCTTTTGTTATCCATGTCCTTGTTTACCTATTTGGGTCGGATTATTACTGCTTAGTCTGATGCTATTGCTCAACTCTAATCAATGAACATGATGTGATTATCTATGATACGCTGTTTTCCCCTTCTTATTTATGATCATACTTGTGGCATTTAAGGGGATTCGAGCGGTTTCTCGAGTGCCTCTCCGTAAGGACCTGTTCAATGGATGACCGCCCGGGAAAACAGTGCAACCATGAGGGTGGAATGGGACGCCCTTAGCTGAATAATTAGAGGAACCGGGGTGTAGTTCGCTTAGCCGTTGTGCCGTCAATGGGGCTCGGTGTATGCGGCTCGCTCTGCCAAGGTTGATTTGTCCCTTGGGGAGGAGTGCGGTACATTTAGGAAACCTAACGGGCGGCTACAGCCTCGGGGAATCTTTGTAAAGGCTACGTAGTGATGCCCTGCTGGACCACCTAGGTAGTGGTCAATGGGGAGTCGCTCTCTCCGGGCAGAAAGGGAATCACGGCTTGTGGGTAAAGTGCACAACCTCTGCAGAGTGTTATGAAACTGATATATCAGCCGTGCTCGCGGTTATGAGCGGCCAAGGGAGCTCCAGAGATTAGTGATACTTGATCAGAGATATTTTGGTACAGGTGGCAATGAGATTGATGATTCTGATTATGATTATGGTATTGGTAAGTGGTATTCTTTCCGTTTGGAAAGGATACATTGGGCTAATAACTTGGGTTAATGTTAAAACCTGGCTCTCTACTAGTAAGTAATAACCTGACCAACTAAAAGCAACTGCTTGACTTATCCCCACATAAAGCTAGTCCACTATAGCCAAACAGGATACTTGCTGAGTATGTTGATGTGTACTCACCCTTGCTCTACACACCAAACCCCCCCCAGGTTGTCAGCATTGCAACCACTGCTCAGGAGAAGATGAAGCTGTGGAAGGAGACTTCCAGGAGTTCCAAGACTACGACGAGTTCTAGGCGTGGGTTAGCGGCAACCCCCAGTCGGCTGCCTGTGAAGGCCGTGTTATCTACGTTTCTTTTCCGCACTTTGATTTATTGTAAGAACTATATGGACGTCTCAGACGTATGATGTAATCGACTATTATTTCCCTTTTAATACTATTTGAGCACTGTGTGATGATGTCCATGTTATGTAACTGCTGTGTACGTGAATAACTGATCCTGGCACGTACATGGTTCGCATTCGGTTTACCTTCTAAAAACCGGGTGTGACAATAGTGTTCTAAATGTTGTAATATTAGAGAAATAAGTGACATGCTTCCTTCATATTTAAATAAATTAAATATTCTAATTCCGAATCAAACAAGCATATAACTCAGACAAATGCCATATATAATTATTGCAGCAATGAACAGTAGCAATTCTAGAACATGTAAACATGTAAAATAACTACTCAGATCCATTTCGTAATTAAACATGGCTTGCAGATGAAGAAGGCAGATTAAACTAATAAACATGATTGTTTATCTTAAAATATTGCTCTCAAAATAGCGGGTTGCTGTAATAAACAGCCCTCCAACGCTAATGGGTGATCAGAGATCCTCGACTAACGTGACAACCCTATCTCACCAAATCAGGGTTTTAGATCAGATGCAATAAGCCTAATAATCAAATATAAAAACTAATAGTAAGGAGCTGTGTACTAAATAAAATAACAGAATTTAACACTGGTAAACAGCCTCAACAAAGAGAGATTTAATTAGGCACAAATAATATCAATGCTGAAAATGATAATACACTAAAACCCAGACTGTCACGTTGTCTCACTACACCGCTATCATCATCGAGCACACAAATCCGCCCACAACAGTGCAATCACACCCAAGTATTTAATACTAGCAGATTGCACAAAATTAAACAGTAAATAAAGTGAGGCAACGAATAACTCACAACACGTAGATTGTCTACGTAGGTAGATCAGCTCAGCGAACACAAAGTTCTGTCCCAGAAAACCAATTCCGCCGCCCACGTCCGGGCCTGCACGACGGGAGGTTGACGGAGATACTAGAGCCGCTGCCGGAGCCGAAGGAGACGTCCACGGCACCAGCCCGAGAAGACGAACACCACGCAGCAGGGAGCCCAGGCACCAGGCCACGGTGGACAATAATCAGTACAGACTGCGCACCACACAGGTGCACAGATAGAACAACAGAGAGCAGGAGAACCTCACTGCGCACAAGCAGTGCTCCCTCCACCTTCTTCCACCAGCAGGATTTACACCAGAACACCAAGAATCGAAGGAATCGATCCAAACCGTGACTGGAATCGAGAGGAGAAATAGGAACAGAGAGCTGGGATTTTTCGGCTAGATGCTCAGCACGGAGTAAATTTCCATACTTAAGAAGCCAGGCTCGAGGAGATTGCGCAGGTGGCGCCATGGATCTCGGGCGAGCCCTTAACCACCTGCAGAACGCCGCCAGGAAGCAAAAATGCTGCTCCCCTCGTTCTCCATGATCTCCAAGCCGTGGTGTCTTCATGCCCTAGCCGCCTGCCAGCTGGTGGGCTGCTCGGTCAGATGGGCCTTGTAGCGGCCCACCCGGCTGGCCCCCTCCTCTCTCTTTTTATTTAATAAAGGGAAAATCCTTAAAATGGACAACAATCCCCACCATTTTCACTCTTATTTTCTGATCAATGTCATTGAGCTCCCGTACTGTTTATATACTACTTTTCGGCAGAGGTACTTGTTAGGTTTGAACCAAAGCCTATCCCAGTGTACTCCAACCCTGCACGAGTAAGCGGAGGACTACGCCTTGATCCACAAACCCTAGTGTGAGAATCTTCGCACAAAAGGCACATAGTACTAGGCAGATTATCTGTTTCTCTTACGGGGCAGGGCGTTACGGTCATGCCCTTCAATATCTATTCATGAGCTCACTAGAGAGAAAACCCCATTCTCTCCCGGACTGCGACCCCACAGTCAGCTCATATAGGTGAAATCATTAAGGAAATTCTGTAGGACAATTTCCCTGCTTATAGCATTGACTTCATTAAGAGCATATTGCTCAACCTGCCATACAGACAGAGCACAGCAGCTAATGAGACTCTTTGTCTTTTGTGCTCTTGGTTCCACAGTGCTTCGTTTCCTGGAGCCTGGATCTCGGGATCTCCGGTCACACAGGACAGTTATCCGCAGTTGAAACCGCTAACAGGGTACGAGTCCCATTCCCATGCACGCTGCTTGGATTGGCTTTTGAGCTAGCCCTTTGGTGAAAGGATCAGCAAGGTTCCTTTCAGACTTGATGTAATCTACGGTTATTACACCCGTCTCTCTAGCATGCCGACATGAATCAAGTCGTCTTCTGATATGCCTCGAGGATTTTTGGTTGTCCTTTCTACTGTTCACTTTCAGCAACACAGAAGTGTTGTCACAGTATACTAGGACAGCCGGTGTCGGCTTTGCTAGCATTGGAAGGTCTGACAACAGGTCTCTCAACCATTCAGCCTCCAATGCTGCTGAATCAAGTGCAACTAATTCAGCCTCCTTGGTGGAACGTGTCGACACTGATTGTTTAGACGATCTCCATGACACGGCCCCACCAGCTAAAGTGAACACATAGCCACTTGTAGACTTCATTTGATCCGAGTCAGAGATCAAGTTTGCATCACTGAATCCTTCAAGTACTGACGAAAATCCGGTATATTTAATACCAAGATTCATCGCTCCCTTCAAATACCGAAGCACTCTGTACAAGGCTACCCAGTGTCTATCTCCTGGACTGGCCGAATAACGAGCCAGCCTGCATACTGCATATGAGATATCTGGTCTAGTTGCACTGCTCAGGTACATGAGAGATCCGATGATCTGCGAATATAGTAGCTGGTTCACAGGCTCGCCTTCATATTTACTGAGCGTGTAGGATGGATCATAGGGCGTGGTGACTGGTATACAGTCCATTGTCCAAAGCGAGTTAGAACCTTTTCCACATAATGGGATTGTGACAAAGTAATCCCATCCTCACCCTTTATCAGCTTGATGTTCAGTATAACATCAGCTTCACCCAAGTCCTTCATATCAAAGTTCTTGGAGAGGAATAATTTTGTCTCCATGATAGCCTCCAAATCGGTCCCAAATATCAATATGTCATCAACGTATAAACACATGATGACACCTTTGCCCCCAGAGAAGCGATAATACACACACTTGTCGGCTTCGTTTACACAAAACCCGGACAGTGGTCAGAGTATTATTAAACTTCTCATGCCATTGTCTGGGAGCTTGTTTAAGACCGTATAAGGATTTAATCAAGCGACACACTTTGCTCTCTTGTCCTTTAACCACAAATCCCTCTGGTTGCTGCATATAAATTTCCTCTTCCAGCTCTCCATTTAGGAATGCTGTCTTTACGTCCATTTGATGAACAAGAAGTTTATAAGCAGCTGCCAGAGCTAAAAGCACACGAATTGTGGGCAATCGAGCCACCGGAGAATAAGTATCAAAATAATCCTCCTCTTTCTTTTGAGTAAAACCCTTAGCCACAAGACAGGCCTTGTACTTTTCAATAGTACCATCGGGTCTCCTCTTCCTCCTAAAGATCCATTTGCAGCCCACAGGCTTGCAACCAGCAGGGAGATCAGTTATCTCCCAAGTTCCGTTCGAGATGATGGAATCCATCTCGCTACGGACAGCCTCCCTCCAGTACTCTGCATCCGGAGATGTATATGCCTCTGTGAGGGAGCGTGGTTCTTCATCCACTAGATAAATAATATAATCATCACCTAGAGACTTTTCAGTCCTTTGTCTCTTACTCCTCCTTAACTCCAAATCTAGAGTCTGGTCATGGACACTCGAGGGCAGAGAATATGTCCGAGATGGACCATCTGGGGCTACTACTTCCTTATCCCGCATAGGGAAGATGCTCTCAAAGAATGTCACATCCCGAGACTCCATTATTACATTTACAGCGATTTCGCTTGTCTCGGAATGGACCACTAGAAATCTATAAGCTGCACTGTTATGTGCATAACCCAGGAAGACACAGTCTACGGTCTTAGGGCCTAACTTTCTCTTCTTCGGCAACGGGACATTCACCTTTGCAAGGCAACCCCAAGTCCGAAGATGCGAAAGATCTGGCTTCCTTCCTTTAAATCCTTCATAGGGCGTGGCCTCACGGTTGCGAGGCGGCACCCTGTTCAGGACATAGCACACCGTGAGTACTGCCTCGCCCCACCAGATGTCAGGCATCCCCGAACTTTGCAACAAAGCATTAGCTAAGTCACACACCATTCGGTTCTTCCTTTCAGCTACCCCATTTGACTGAGGTGAATATGGAGCAGTGGTTTCATGAATGATTCCACACTCTTTGCAGTACTCATCAAAAAGGTTGGAAAGGTATTCACCTCCTCTATTAGACCGTAACCTTTTAATTTTCTTGTCTAACTGGTTTTCAACTTCAGTCTTATAGATCTTAAAGTGTTCTAGTGCCTCATCTTTAGTTCTGAGTAAGTAAATATAACAGAACCTGGTAGCATCATCTATCATGGTAAGAAAGTATCTTTTACCGCCTTTTGTGATTATACCATTCATCTCACAGATATCTGAGTGAATTAATTCTAAAGGAGTGGTACTTCTGCCTTCAACCGTATGAAACGGTTTTCTAGGCTGCTTGGCTTGCACACAAATACCACATTTTACACCTTTAACATGTTTATATTCAGGAATTAAAGACATGTCACTTAATCTCTTAATGGCCTCAAAATTCACATGACACAAACGGGAATGCCATATATTATTAATGGAGTCGTTATTACAGACCACATTAACATGGTAAGAAGAATGATTGTTCAAAACAGAAAGACGGAACAAACCGCCTGACTCATATGACTTTCCAACAAAAGTACCAAACTTAGACAGGACCACTTTATTAGACTCAAACACTAATTTGAGACCCTGTCGACATAGCAGCGACACTGAAATGAGGTTCCGGCTCATCGATGGCACATAGAGTACGTCCTTCAGCACGAGCGTCTTTCCTGAAGTTAACTTCAGGTAGACCTGTCCAGTACCTCGAACTGCTGCCGGAACACCATTTCCCATCAAGACTGGTGCGCTGCTGTATCCCTGGAATGAAGAGAACATGGATCGATCAGCACAAATATGAACAGTAGCACCGGAATCCATCCACCAGTCATCTGATGGACTTGCCATAAAGGCCTGAGGTGCATACCCTGGGGTGGAGTTAACCACCATGTTCCCTTCTTTGCGCTGAGGTGGAGGACCTTTTCCCTTCCTAAGTTTGCACCTCCGAGCTGTATGCCCGGAGACACCACAAACGTAGCAGATAAAGTCCTCCTTTTTCTTCTTCATCTTTTTGGACTTAGGTTGGTTCATATTCTTCTGTGGAGAGTTCTTCTTCTTCTTCTAGAATTTTCTATCTCCACCCTTCTCAACAACGTGAGCCTGGAGTTGCTGGGATGGCTTGTTACTGGACCTTGCACGCTCTTCCACATTAATCGCAGCTGACAACTCAGTGAGAGTCATTTGCTTCTTCATGTGGCGGCGTGAAGTCACAAAGTCTCGCCAAGAAGGCGGGAGCTTTGCCGGTATTGCATTCACCTGAAAACTGTCTGGTAGGACGCAGCCATATTGGACCAAGTCCCTAACAAGGAGTTGAATCTCCTGTAGCTGCTCCATAACAGACCTTCCCTCAACCATTTTATAGTTGAGGTAGTTTTCCGTTGTGAATGACTCATTGCCATTGTCAACTTCAGAGAACTCGTTCTCAAGTTCAGTCCATAGACCCTTAGCGGAGGTAAAACCAGAGTACACGTCAAATAAGCGGTTCGACAAGACGTTCAGCAGACGAGACAAGCATGCCTCATTGGCTTCGTCCCACTTGGCCTTCTCCGCTAGTGCGGCGGCATTCGCTGCATCATCAGAATCATCTGATGCAGCCTGGGAAACAGCCGACGTCACTACCCAAAATAATTTTAGGTCAGTGAGCCACATGCGAGTCTTAATCTGCCAGCGCTTAAAGCTTGCGCCGTCGAACGCTTCAGGCTTAATGACATCAGAACTGGAGGCCATAATAGGAATTGGTTTTCTGGAGGACGTCGCGCAGCTGTGGTACATCCAACTCCAGGAGGACGAGGGCACGCCGACCTGGGGACGGTTCAAGGACCTCCTCAACTTGCGGTTTGGGCCTCCCCTCCGATCAGCTCCGCTGTTCGAGCTCGCAAAATGCAGGCGCACAGGGACCGTGGAAGAGTATGCAAATCGATTCCAGGCCCTTCTCCCTCGCGCCGGTCGTCTCGACGAGCACCAGCGCGTCCAGCTCTTCACCGGCGGCCTGCTGCCACCACTCAGTCATGCCGTTCGCATCCACAACCCGGAGTCGCTCGCGTCAGCCATGAGCCTGGCGCGCCAAGTGGAACTAATGGAGGCCGACCGGCTGGTGCAGCCTACACCTCGGGCGCCCCCGCACGGTCTGCTGGCCACACCGGCGCCACGTCCAGCGCTTCCAGCACCCCAGCAGCCGCTGGCGCTCCCTGCACCACCGAGGGCCACCCAGCAGGGCCGTGGCAAGGACAACCAACGGCGCCTCACCCCCGACGAGATGGCAGAGCGGCGCCGCATGGGCCTCTGTTTTAACTGCAATGAAAAGTACACGCGTGGCCACAACCGGTTTTGCAGGCGTATTTTTTTCGTGGAGGGCGTGGAGATTGAAGACACTAACGACGCGCCTCCAGACGCTGACGGTGAGGCCCCCTGTTTCTCCCTGCAGGCCCTGGCCGAGGTGCCTGTGGCTGACACCATGCAGATCGCCGTCGCGCTTGGTGCCGCCTCGCTAGTCGCCCTCCTCGATTCCGGCAGCACCCACAACTTCATCTCCGAGGCGGCGGCGCGGCGCACGGGTCTGCCCCTTCACCAGCGGCCACGTCTCATCGCCATGGTCGCCAACGGCGAGCGCGTCACCTGCGCCAGGGTCCTCCGTGACGCCCCCCTCACCATCGACGGTACCCCGTTCCCGGCCGATCTCTACGTCATGCCGCTCGATGGGTACGACGTCGTCCTCGGCACACGGTGGCTGGGCGCGCTGGGTCCTATTATGTGGGACATGGGCAGCCGGCGCATGAAGTTCCACTTCCAGGGGCGCCCGATATGCTGGACCGGTGTCTCGACTGCCAGTCCCACAGCAATCAACGCCACGGTGGCGAGCGAGCAGTTCCTCGACGCACTCCTGGACTCCTTCAGCTCCGTCTTCGCCGAGCCGACCGGTCTGCCACCGTAGCGCGCCCACGACCACCGCATCACCCTGACGCCGGGCGCGCAGCCTATGGCAGTCCGGCCATACCGGTACCCGGCTGCCCACAAAGACGAGCTGGAACGCCAGTGCGCCGCCATGATGGAGCAAGGGATCGTACGCCGCAGCGACTCGCCCTTCTCGTCGCCGGTCCTCCTCGTCAAGAAGCCCGACGGGTCCTGGCGCTTTTGCGTTGATTACCGCGCCCTCAACGCGCTCACGGTGAAGGACGCCTTCCCCATTCCCGTGGTCGACGAGCTGCTGGACGAGCTCCATGGGGCACGGTACTTCTCCAAGCTGGACCTGCGTGCTGGGTACCACCAAGTGCGCATGCGTCCGGAAGATATTCACAAGACGGCGTTCCGCACTCACGATGGGCTGTACGAGTTCCTGGTGATGGCGTTCGGCCTCTGCAACGCGCCAGCAACGTTCCAGGCGCTCATGAACGACGTGCTCCGCCCGTTTCTCCGCCGGTTCGTCCTTGTCTTTTTTGACGATATTCTCATATACAGCAAGACATGGGCAGACCATCTTCGACACCTCCGCGCCGTGCTCGACGAGCTGCACCGCCACCACCTCTTCGTCAAGCGTACAAAGTGTGCGTTCGCTGCCCCGTCCGTCGCCTACCTGGGCCACGTAATCTCGGCGGCGGGTGTGGCCATGGACCCGGCCAAGGTGCAGGCCATCGTCGACTGGCCAGCTCCACGTTCGGTACGAGCGGTGCGTGGCTTCCTCGGGTTGGTGGGCTACTACCGCAAATTCGTGCATAACTACGGGCCGGTGGTGGCCCCGCTGACCGCGCTCCTCAAGAAGGATGGCTTCGCCTGGGATGACGGGGCGGCTGCGGCATTCGCGGCCCTCAAGGCTGCGGTCACCTCTGCTCCGGTGCTGGCCATGCCGGACTTCGCGAAGATATTCATCGTCGAGTGTGAGGCCACTGAACAAGCACCTGGCGGACACCTCGTGCCAGGCGAGCCCGCACCACCCGGGCTGGTTCCGGCACCACTGCACCGTCGATGGTCGGAGGCAGGGCGGGTGGCGACGATGGTGGCGCTCCCACAAACTTTTTTAGCATGCCAATGTGGAACACATCATGAAGACGAGCGCCGGCGGGAAGCTCCAAGCGTACAGCCACGTCGTTGATCAACTCCGAGACGCGGTACGGCCCGACGTAACGGGGCTTGAGCTTCCCTGCTACCGTGCGCGGCAGTGAGGCAGCTGCCCGCTAGCGTAGTCGTAGAAGAGCCCAGTCGCCAACCTGGTAGGTTACCAGCCGGTGCGACTTGTCGTAGTGGTGCTTCTGTGCGGACTGCGCCTGCTGGAGGCGGTAGCGTACGTCCGCGAGGAAGGCCTCCCTTGCCTCCATCTCTTGAGCCACCGCCTCGACCCTCGTCTCGCCCGGCTCGTAAGAACGGATTGAGGGTGGGTCACGGCCGTAGACCACCCGGAATGGCGTGTCACGGAGGGAAGTCTGGTACGCGGTGTTGTAGATGTACTCAGCCCATGGCAGCCAGCGCAGCCATTGCCGGGGGCGATCTCCCGTGAAGCAGCGCAGGTACATCACAATGACGCGATTTGCCGCCTCCGTCTGGCCGTCGGACTGTGGGTGGAACGCCGAGGACATGAGTAGCTTTGTTCCCATGAGCCTCATGAGCTCACTCCAGAAAGAGGACGTCAACACCGGGTCTCGGTCGGAGACAATGGACTGCTGGTACCCCGTGCAGCCTGACGATGTCGGTGAAGAATGCCTGTGCCACGGACTCAGCGGTGTACGGGTGCGCCAGCGGGATGAAGTGGCAATACTTGCTGAAGCGATCGACGACGGACAGGATCACCGTCTTGCCCTGCACGCGGGGCAGGGCCTCCACGAAGTCGAGGCCAATGTCCGCCCAGACGACGGAGGGGATCGGAAGGGGGTGCAGCAGGCCGGTGGGATGAAGGTGCTCCGACTTGTACTGCTGGCAAGTTGCGCACGCCCGCACAAAGTCCTGCACCATGCGCCTCATGTTGGGGAAGTGAAAGTCGCGGCGCAGCCGGTGGAGTGTGCGGTGAACGCCCTCGTGACCGTCTGCGTGGACAGCGGTAACAATCTCCGGCAGTAGAGGGGAGGCGGCGGGGATGTAGAGGCGCCCGTCGAATGTGACCATGTCGTCCGTCACGGCCCACGGGGCAGCGCGTGTGCCGGCGCGTACCTCATCATGGACAGCCACCAAGGCGGGATCCATGGCCTGGGCGTGGCGCAAGCGGCTGATGAAGTCGAAACGGGGCGCCGAGACAGCCAACAGCTCACCCTCCTCGGTGTTTCGGCGAGAGAGCGCGTCCGCCACGACGTTAGTCGCACCCGACCTGTACTCAACAGAGAAGTCAAAGCCCAACAGCTTCCCGACCCAATGATGTTGTGGGATCGTGGCCAGGCGCTGGTCGAGCAAGTATTTCAAGCTATAGTGATCGGTCTTGACAACGAACTGCCGACCCCAGAGATACGGCCGCCAGTGCCGCACCGCCTGGACGAGGCCGATGAGCTCACGCTCGTAGGCCGCGAGAGCGCGATGCCGGGGGGCGACAGGTCTGCTAAAGAATGTCACTGGATGGCCCTCCTGTACCAGCACGGCGCCGAACCCATGTGACGATGCGTCACACTCGACGATGAATATCTTCGCGAAGTCCGGCATGGCCAGCACCAGAGCAGAGGTGACCGCAGCCTTGAGGGCCGCGAATGCCGCAGCCGCCCCGTCATCCCAGGCGAAGCCATCCTTCTTGAGGAGCGCGGTCAGCGGGGCCGCCACCGGCCCGTAGTTGTGCACGAATTTGCGGTAGTAGCCCGCCAACCCGAGGAAGCCACGCACCGCTCGTACCGAACGTGGAGCTGGCCAGTCGACGATGGCCTGCACCTTGGCCGGGTCCATGGCCACACCCGCCGCCGAGATTACGTGGCCCAGGTAGGCGACGGACGGGGCAGCGAACGCACACTTTGTACGCTTGACGAAGAGGTGGTGGCGGTGCAGCTCGTCGAGCACGGCGCGGAGGTGTCGAAGATGGTCTGCCCATGTCTTGCTGTATATGAGAATATCGTCAAAAAAGACAAGGACGAACCGGCGGAGAAACGGGCGGAGCACGTCGTTCATGAGCGCCTGGAACGTTGCTGGCGCGTTGCAGAGGCCGAACGCCATCACCAGGAACTCGTACAGCCCATCGTGAGTGCAGAACGCCGTCTTGTGAATATCTTCTGGACGCATGCGCACTTGGTGGTACCCAGAACGCAGGTACAGCTTGGAGAAGTACCGTGCCCCATGGAGCTCGTCCAGCAGCTCGTCGACCACGGGAATGGGGAAGGCGTCCTTCACCGTGAGCGCGTTGAGGGCGCGGTAATCAACGCAAAAGCGCCAGGACCCGTCGGGCTTCTTGACGAGGAGGACCGGCGACGAGAAGGGCGAGTCGCTGCGGCGTACGATCCCTTGCTCCATCATGGCGGCGCACTGGCGTTCCAGCTCGTCTTTGTGGGCAGCCGGGTACCGGTATGGCCGGACTGCCACAGGCTGCGCGCCCAGCGTCAGGGTGATGCGGTGGTCGTGGGCGCGCTGCGGTGGCAGACCGGTCGGCTCGGCGAAGACGGAGCTGAAGGAGTCTAGGAGTGCGTCGAGGAACTGCTCGCTCGCCACCGTGGCGCTGATTGCTGTGGGACTGGCAGTCGAGACGCCGGTCCAGCATATCAGGCGCCCCTGGAAGTGGAACTTCATGCGCCGGCTGCCCAGGTCCCACACAATAGGACCCAGCGCGCCCAGCCACCATGTGCCGAGGACGACGTCGTACCCAGCGAGCGGCATGACGTAGAGATCGGCCAGGAACGGGGTACCGTCGATGGTGAGGGGGGCGTCACGGAGGACCCCGGCGCAGGTGACGCCGTTGGCGACCATGGCGATGAGACGTGGCCGCTGGTGAAGGGGCAGACCCGTGCGCCGCGCCGCCGCCTCGGAGATGAAGTTGTGGGTGCTGCCGGAATCGAGGAGGGCGACCAGCGAGGCGGCACCAAGCGCGACGGCGATCTGCATGGTGTCAGCCACAGGCACCCCGGCCAGGGCCTGCAGGGAGAAACAGGGGGCCTCACCGTCAGCGTCCGGAGGCGCGTCGTTAGTGTCTTCAATCTCCACGCCCTCCACGAAAAAAATACGCCTGCAAAACCGGTTGTGGCCACGCGTGTACTTTTCATTGCAGTTAAAACAGAGGCCCATGCGGCGCCGCTCTGCCATCTCGTCGGGGGTGAGGCGCCGTTGGTTGTCCTCGCCACGGCCCTGCTGGGTGGCCCTCGGTGGTGCAGGGAGCGCCAGCGGCTGCTGGGGCGCTGGAAGCGCTGGACGTGGCGCCGGTGCGGCCAGCAGACCGCGCGGGGGCGCCCGAGGTGCAGGCTGCACCAGCCGGTCGGCCTCCATCAGTTCCACTTGGCGCGCCAGGCTCATGGCTGACGCGAGCGACTCCGGGTTGTGGATGCGAACGGCATGACTGAGTGGTGGCAGCAGGCCGCCGGTGAAGAGCTGGACGCGCTGGTGCTTGTCGAGACGACCGGCGCGAGGGAGAAGGGCCTGGAATCGATTTGCATACTCTTCCACGGTCCCTGTGCGCCTGCATTCTGCGAGCTCGAACAGCGGAGCTGATCGGAGGGGAGGCCT
This sequence comes from Zea luxurians, assembly GCA_029449295.1. NCBI lineage: Eukaryota > Viridiplantae > Streptophyta > Magnoliopsida > Poales > Poaceae > Zea > Zea luxurians. The sequence continues at coordinate 80,066,086 of JAOPSE010000003.1, read as the reverse complement.
AAACCGCAAGTTGAGGAGGTCCTTGAACCGTCCCCAGGTCGGCGTCCCCTCGTCCTCCTGGAGTTGGATGTACCACAGCTGCGCGACGTCATTTTGTTTATTATTTAGATCAAAAATATTTGTAAAACTATTTAAATTGACATTATAAATTACAGCTTCACACTAGAGCTAGAACGTGGATCTATCCTAAACACCTTCATAGTGTTCTAAACTCTTAATATTATAGTTTGCTGAATGACTATACAATATTGCATATTCCGATCAAAGTTTTCAGTTACCGTTCGTTTTAATCTGTTTTCGTCTAGCTGTATAATCCACAATCGTCCGTTCTTTTACTATATCGATCCTGCTGTAAAAAAAAATATGGTAACGAAAATAGTGAGGGGCTTTTCCCACCGTTTTGGTCTGTTTTTATCCTACTCGTGGCCTCGTGGTGTGGGCGTGGAGCTCCCTTAAACAATCGTTACTTTTTCTAACTGATGCAATGATTCTGTGGTTCGGTCATTGCTGTTCTTTTTTGGGAAGAAGATAGCTAGTCCTTGCCATCATCATCAGAGCTTCGCCAGCGGAAGCGCCTCTATGCCTGCGCCTGTGCCTGCGCTGTCGAGCACCACTTCTCCAAACGAACCATGCCAAACAGCTCACGATCCCTCGCATTCTGTAGCAGCCCGCGTGTTTGGTTTGGTTTGGTTTGGTTTGCTTGTCCCTTTCCATGTTCTCTCGTGCGCGCACGCGACTGCCGACGGACGCCGCGGAGCAGATGCGATGCGCCCCAAGCTCCCAACCCCTGGATTCCTCCTCTTTCCTGAGTCCCGCGCGGTTTCCCTCCAACCCTCCATCCCATGTGCCTCATTTCAGCCGCTTCCGCCGCCCTGCCCTTCCCCACGGCACAGCTCGGCTGAATCGGTCTCACGCGCACCACCGGCACCACCAGTCCACCACCAATTTGCCGCGCTGTACTGTAGCACGCAGGTTTTCTCGTTCGGCCAGTGCTGGTACGGCGCGCGATCTGATCCGGTCCTTTTTGCACGGCGCCTTGAGCTGTACCCGTGCTCAATCAATCATCGAAGCGGGTGAGGAAATCTCGGCACATTCGGCTTGTACTTGCCCGCACCTACCGGCCGCGCGTTGCTGGTCAGAGCCAGCGGCCAGCGGACGAGGTCAGCTGCCTCCGCGGCTCCCTCCTTCCTTTGACGCTTCAAGGAGACATCGCTCCAGCGCCCCTGAGCTGTCCTTGGTCAATGGGAGTGCCTGAGGCTGGCGTGCGGACCTAAAATCCCCACTGATATCAAGGCAACTGCGCAAGCAATCTCCCTGCTCATTGGTCAGCACCAGCACCAGCAACAGCAGCTGCTGGAGTGCTGTTGCGTTCTCCTCAAGCGCAACTGTGCAAGGACTGCTGGAGTGCAAGCACAGTTCTGCTTCCACTACTTGAAGTCGACTCCCTCCCACTCCAGTCTCCAGGGGAGAGCCGCATTGGCAGCTTGCCTCTGCCCATGCCCAGGCATTGGAGCTCGTCCCCAATGGCAATGCGTCACCAGTTCGGGGCTTCGGTGCTGCTGCATCTACTGGTGTTAGCGGGGGCGGGGGCCATGGTCACTGTTGACCAGGAGAGCGACCGGATCCGCGAGCTCCCGGGCCAGCCGCCGAACGTGGGGTTCTCGCAGTACTCCGGCTACGTCACCGTCAACCCGGCGCGGGGGCGCGCGCTCTTCTACTGGCTCGTGGAGGCGGTGCCGGCGGCCGGGCCCATCGCGCCGCTCGTCCTCTGGCTCAACGGCGGCCCTGGATGCTCGTCAGTCGGCTACGGCGCGTCCGAGGAGGTCGGCCCGTTCCGCATCAGGCCGGACGGCCAGACTCTCTACCTCAACCCCAATTCTTGGAACAAGGGTGCGTGCTCTTGAGCTCAGTTAGACACGGAATCCGTTCTGCAATGCTGGCGCCGGATGTGGCTGATTTGTTTCCGGTTTGCTTGCTCCACGGTTGACTGCAGCGGCCAATTTGCTCTTCCTGGAGTCGCCGGCCGGCGTGGGGTTCTCGTACTCGAACTCGTCGCTGGATCTGTACACCGCAGGAGATGCAAAGACAGGTAAAACTGATTCATGGCCATTCCTGTTCGAGCTGCCCCGTTACCATGGTTCATCAAGAATTCAGGTGCCAACCTTAATGCTTGTACTTGCCTTTGTCTTTTCTTGTAGCACTGGATGCCTACGCTTTTCTTGTGAACTGGTTGGAGAGATTCCCACAGTACAAGTACAGGGAGTTCTATATTGCTGGGGAAAGTTACGCGGGTAAAGTTCGTGTGTCACAAGTTCTGAATTCTGTTTGGGCCGGCTTATTTTAGTGTGAAAGAGTTGAAATGTTTGGCCTCTGATGCGTGCAGGTCACTACGTTCCACAGTTAGCCCAGCTCATATATGAAAAGAACAAGGGCATTCAGAATCCAACAATTAATTTCAAAGGATTCATGGTAAATCTCAGTCTCGATTTTTATCTGCACTAGTTCCACTTTATTTATACCTGTTTCTGAAGTTTTGTAATTCCTGAAAAATTAAGGTGGGCAATGCAGTCACTGATGACTACCATGATTACCTTGGTACCTTTGAGTTTTGGTGGACTCATGGTCTGATCTCTGACAAGACTTATCACAACTTGAAGGCGACATGTTTGCTTGAATCCTCACAGCACCCTTCACCTGACTGTGTCAAGAACCTGAATCTAGCCAGTGCTGAAGAAGGCAATATTGATCCTTATAGTCTGAATACAAAGCCATGCAATGACACCGCCTCTCTCAAGCTTGGCTTGGGTGGACGCTACGTAAGTGCTTTTCTTTTTTTTTTGCCTTCTTGAATTCCCACTGTGTAATCTTGTTGCGGTATCATTTCATATATCTACTTCTCCAGTCTTCGACTTCTTAGTCACTGAAATAGCGGTTCCATTTACTTTTGAAACCATTCACACTCATCAGAGGGCAATGCAATGTCAGTCGCCAAATGCTACTGAAACTATCAGATGAAGCACGATTCATTTACTTTAACATGATGTAGTAGCTCCATTTACATACCAAATTAATATGGAGCATAAACAAAATCAATTTTCTTTCAAACCAATTGGTTCACTGTTAGTTTTGTGCTGTGGTTCAGAAAAGTGCAAGAAAGGTCCATCACAAAACCAATCATTATTTTTGGCAACAGCTGATGCTACATAAGGCAACTGGATGGAATAAAGAGATTCACTAACAAGGAAATATACAGTTTGTGATTGCTGATTACTTCAGGGCAAGTTTGCATTTAGTACACAATGCATTTATCCAACTGTGACATCTAACACTTAATTTGTTGGTTGTAATGTGCATTTACGCTTGTGTTGGGCAATTTACATTGGATATACTTATATGGAATAAATGGATACAGTTCTGCAAATCTCTACTGTGTGTGAATGAAGCTATGTTTGATATTTTTCCTCGTTATTGTTATTAACATTTCTTTCTAAAATTGATTCACTGTATATTTCTGTCAAAGAAACTATTTGAGCCATTTCATTTCTATGTCTAATTACATGTTCCCCATCCACAGCCTTGGTTGTCCAGAGCCTATGATCCTTGTACTGAAAGATATGCAAGTATTTACTACAACAGGCCAGAAGTGCAGATGGCATTGCATGCAAATACAACTGGAATTCATTACCCTTGGCAAACATGCAGGTTATAAGGATTGTACTTGAGAGTATATTTGATGTTCCTTTTTTAGACATGTGAACTCATGTACACTATCTGTCACAGCGATATTGTTGGATCCTACTGGGCTGATTCCCCAAGATCTATGCTTCCAATCTACCAAGAACTGATAGCAGCTGGTATCAAGATCTGGGTTTTCAGGTGAGCACCATTAGCTTTAGCCTCATTTTACATTACAACGATTTACCAGATGTGCTTCACATCTGATATATATTTTGGCCATTTCAAGGTGAGTGATATCATTAGTTATTATCTATAGGTGATTTCATGTTCTGTAATTGTAGTATTGTTTTACTTTTTATGGAAGTAAGGGCAGGAATTGTAGTACCATTTTACTATTTAATACTGGTATTAGACTGCTGGTATAAACGGATGTTTTCTCCAAACATCTTAACATATGAATGAATGTTTTCTCTTTGTGAGGAAAAAAACTTTGAGCATTCTCTGAAACTAAGTTTTCATGCAAAATAATAGGCTGTATTGCCATGGATTGCATCGACTATTGACTTGGGTGCATTTTTCCTCTTTACCTGTTCACAGTGGGGACACGGATGCTGTAGTTCCTGTAACTGCGACAAGGTACTCAATAGATGCTCTCAAGCTTCCAACACTGGTAAATTGGTACCCTTGGTATGACCATGGGAAGGTCAGTACAAGAACGGTTCGCTCTAATAAAATTCTGCAACATAATGAAAATTTTAACTTGATCTTAATTCCTATTTTTTTCCCGATGTCACAGGTTGGAGGTTGGAGCCAAGTTTACAAAGGACTAACCCTTGTAACCATAGCAGGTGCAGGACATGAAGTGCCACTGCACCGGCCTCGACAAGCTTTGATCATGTTCAGACACTTCTTGCAGAACAAACCGATGCCAGCACAATAGCCAGTCGAAGCAGAAATATAGTGTAAACTACCACAGTCATGTTTAATATTTTTTAAATTCTTTTTTACTTGATTTGATTGTTATTGTTACAACATATTGTTCAATTATCTCGATTGAATGTATGTACGCCCAGTAGCAAATAGGGATACCTGAAATTTGTACTGCTGGAGCTAAAGAGCTCCGCTGTATATGATAATGATGATCTTTAGCATTATCGTCCTTCGCCTTCAGTGTTTGGATCATTGGAATTGAGTTTCAATCTAATAATAGTAATTTAGTCATATATTAATTAAGCTAATTCGATTTATGCAAAATATATCTATATACTATTACTAGCAAGAAGTCAGAGATATTTATTTGCTACATTTTTACTATAGACGAGTGAGTCGAAGAGCGTCCTGTAAGTTACAGAGTAGAAACAAATTCTATTAATGCATTAAATCATTTTTTATCTTGCATCCCATGAATTTAAAATAATCTTATATTTGAACTTTGAAATTCCAAACTAAATATGTTATTTTATTAAATGAATTCCAATTCTGAGATCCAAACGGCCTGTAAGAAAATAGCCGTTTTTTTTTTTTTTTGCATATTGGCCTGACCCCCGACTAAGTATGCTTCAAGTCCTGGTTCTCAGTGAGCTGCTGCACATATATAAGTGCCTTAACAAATAAATAAATTCCACGAAAGTTGGGTCAGCAAAAATTGCGAAATCCCCGGCCACGACGGCCAAATCAGCACAGCCACGCAGGGCCAATTTCTTTGCGGGAGTGCGATGTCGTTGTGACTTGCTGTGATTGGTGGCTTGGTGAAGGCCCCTGATGTTTGGTCAGCTTATCTGCTTTTGCTCGGCCATGGTCTCATCGGCATCTTGTGCGTCGATTTTTGATCTCAAAAGCTGAGCGTCGTCAATGTTCATGAAGGTTGAGTATAGGTGGTATGTAGATCGAGTATAGTTGCAGGTGGCAATAGAGTTTAAATTTTATACTATAAGATTTAAGAATCGAATCGGATTAGGATCGGACCCTATTTCTATTCATTTTGAACTAAATTTTGTTTAGATCCCTAACAATTTATAAAGAATTATTTGGTTCATGATCCATTAGCACCTCTAAGTATAGGTAGTACTTATGTGAACCTATCCTCTATCAGAAATGACCAAGATAGCGTGTACCATTTCTTTTTGGTGGCGAGTTTCAAAAAAAAGAAAAAACTTTTTGGTGGCAATATCACTGGCAGATCAGTAGTGATAATCAGTTTCGAACGCCTACAAAGCAGGGGCGAAGTTCTGCCATTATTTTGGTTCTAACAAAACACGATATACAAGTTTGAACAAGGACCTCAGATGCGCGTTTCTACATGACACTTTACATGTTGGCTGTTCACTACAAACATGGACAAGATCAGCCAGCGGTCTTGTCAGTGGTATTCGGATTGAGAGATGTTCTTTTTTTTAGTCCTCCACCACAAATGTTACCCCATCATGTTTCTTGAAATGGTGTGTGGTATGATCAACAACCTGCAAAGCCAAATGCAGCTGTGTGATGCAAATGCCACGTTCTGTGCCCAACTTCAGATTACAATAAAACGGGGAATTCCTCATTGTTTGAATAAACATTCAATTGCATACGATGAACTCAACAGTAAGGCCACAGAATTTCATTTCATACCATAAGGATTTCACAGCCTTGGGAGTCGGGACACACCGGTAATCCAAAACATTCTAATTAGGCACAACTAGCAATTTTAAACTTTTAGTCGCGTTCCAACTTCAGCAAGCAATAATCCAAATCAGGTAGACTGTCAGTCATTTGCTGTAAGAATAGTTGGGACTCCGTCAGGTTTTCAAGTCCAGGACCATAAAAAAAAATCTAGGACTGTCAGTTTCCATAAACAGTAATTCAATTTGATAACATGACCATTGTTACCACATTATATCACAGTACGAACCAAGTGAAGGCTTCATTCATCACGATATGGATACTTAGCAAGCTGATACGTGAAAAATGAACAGAACCAAGTATATCTACAGGCAAGTTAACAGGGGCTATTTTTGGTTAAATTGTTCTATTAACCAATCTGCCGAATCAATTATTACTTGCACAGCTATTGACATATGAGATTATCGTGTGTCATTTAAAGCAGATAAGTGAGGTCTAACAAAACAGGTAGGACACTAAAGCTAGCATAGTACAGAAATGCAAATTCATGGTAATGCTTGCTGAACTGCCCAAAAAGGCTGAATGAAAGGTTATCACGTGAATAATATACAAGAACATCAAATATGAAATCTCTAAAACGAAATCTCTAAAACAGAGACATCCATCTCCAATGCTCCATTTATCTACAGTATCGTATGAGCAACTTTTGAAATAAACTATGCTTGGTCATCGAATCAGCACAGTGCATTCCAAACAGTGGTATATTGCTATCGATGCCTAGGCTCGTTGAGATTTTTGGGTACTACTGAGTACACTGCGCTATTTCCAGGGTTTTGTTGCTAAAAATCTGTCATGCTCCAGGAGAACATGTAACTTCCAGTTTAATAACTTGCTGACTACTGTACTTAGCTTGGAGACTACAAAACTAGGAGACCTAACTAATTCTGATATGGTTAGTTAGCATTTCAATAAGCAAAAAATTAACAGAACCAAGTATATTTACTAGCAAGTTAACATGGGATTTTTTTTAGTTAAATTGATTTATCAACCAATCTGCCAAATCCAATTTTACTTGCAAAGGCTATTAACACATGAGATTTGCATAGGTTACTTAAAGCAGACACATGAAGTCTGACAAAAGAGGTAAGAAATTAAGCGAGCATAATACATAAATGGAAATCCATTTGAATGCTTGTTGGACTGTCCAAAAAGGATTTAAGTTAGGTTAATCATGTGAATAATACACAAAAACACTATGTATGAATGCATGCACGCACACACATATGTACCAGGAACTGCTAGATATCTCTAAACCACAGATGTCCATCTCAGTTTATGTACCTCGGTTTATGTACAGTAACATATGAACTAATTTTGGAAGAGAAAATGCATGGACTGATGGACATTGAATCAGCACCGTGCCTAGGGTCGGTGAGATTTATGTGCGTAGACTGTAGTACTGAATACTGACAGTAACACTACTTCCAGGGTTTTGATTTTTTAATATCTATAGCGCCTCAGGAAGAAAACATATAACTTCAGTTTTATAACTTGCTGTGTTTGGTTTCTTCACCCTCCTAAACTTTAGGGACTAAACTTTAGTCCCTAGAAATCCTATTTGGAAGACCCATTTTAGTCACCCCATTTGGTATTTTAGGGATTAAAAGTGTTTAGGAGGTGGAAACCAAACACCCCCTTAGCATTGAGACTACAAAACTACAGGCAACTAATAATGTACGAAGTAATATGTGTAGCTTTTTCTGTCAGGATCACCTGATATAACGATGAATTACTAATGTCTAATTCAGTCATTCAGTGATTTAGCAATTAGCACTCACGTTGGTGTTGCTCAGTTCCAGATTATAGAAATCAACGGCGTCCGCCTTGAACAAAGGCCCCGCATGCCAGGTCCCCTTGTTCAGCTTGAGAAACTTGGGGCCGGAAACCCGGAACACGCAGACCTCGGCTGGATCAGGAGGCAGGTAATAGTGCCCTGCGGCAGACTGCAAGAGCTTCCTTCCCTCCGGGCCACTCTGCTCCGACGCCCCATCCACGATCGACGGCTTGGCCACCCCGAGGTACCAGTCCTGGCCGCCGACGGAGCCCAGGCACTGGGTCACGCTGGCGTGGTGGGTGATGGTCGAGAATTTCAGCGGCCGGTCCTGCAACCGCATGATGTAGAACCTGTAACGGATAGAAGGGAGAGCAAAGCTTAAATCTCTGTCAGGTGAAGTCAGGATGACACGATTTGAATTGGATTTCGTGCGGGGATACAGTAGGTTTACCTTGGGATGCCGCGGCTGAGGTCGAGCTGGGCGTCGTGGGGGCCAAACTCGTCGCCGTCGGGGGAGGCGCCGATGACCTGACCGAACGAAGCGAAGGACTCGGGCGTGGCCTCCACCGCCCGCAGCTTCACAACCTTCGCCTCCTGCCTGCGTTCCATCTGCGCGGGCTGGGCAGCGGTGGCGCGCACGGCGGCGATGCAGGTTAGCCTTGTGATGTTGCGATTGCTAGGACAGGGTGGAACCGGGGGATAGGAAGAAGCGGTGCAGCGACAGTGGCTGGCATGGAGGGGGCTGCACCCGCGGCCCAGGCCCAGCGCCTGCATCTTGGGTCCTTTTTTGTGGCTGGAGTGGCCTCAGGATGTCAGGAGGACTATATATGCTTCTCTCTTCAAAAAAACTTGAAAATGTTGTGGCGTTCTTTCAGTTGCTGTGGCATTGCATAGCGTGCGCGTATAGCTACCTCCACCCTGGTCACGGAACCAAAGGTATGTGGATATATGCAGTGGCGGAGGACGGAAAAAAAAATTAGGTATGACTCTACGCCGTGTAGTATTTAGCATACAATCAATTAAATTATTGAACAAAAATGCATAACATATACTAAATCGCTGATGCACATTCGTAGGTGTAATTTATGCGCAAAAGCACAGTTAAATACACTATACACAGATCTAAGCAGTGGGATAATTAAAAAATATGATCTATACTATTTTCCAAAAAAGTATCTTTTTTCCTAAGTTTCCATAAGTGAGAATACTATTGTTCAGATACAACCACCAGAACACTTCAGCATTGAGTAGTTTCTACACACTTATAGAAAGTGAGTAATCCTAAAACAGATGTACATATATATTGCCATTGGTAGCAAAAGCAATCAAAATTTTGATGATATGCATACATGCCAGAGCATTAATGCACCATCTATCAATCTAACATAGTGTGCAGCGCAGTAGGATCCAAATCCTCCAAAGGAGGCAACACGGCGTCCTATCACTCTGGCCGTGCATGGCCTGATGGCCACCTACTAGTTCGTGGGGCAGATGGTTGGCAGGCACCGGGAGCCAAGGGGCAGGGCCGCAGGGGGGCGGCTGGCTGGGCGAGCCAACTGCAAAGGGCGAGGGGGCGGCGGTCAGCGGCTGAGGGCTAGGGGCGGGCGTTGGGGTGGCAGGACGGGGAGAGCCGACGTGGATGAGCTAGACATAGGCGAAGAGAGGAGAAATGAACCATAGAATTGATGTGTATTTCTCAAACTTAGGTATGGCCCAAGCTATACTAGGCCATAATAGGTCCTCCGCCCCTGGATATATGCGTTAGAGAGAGCCAGTTTAGAAACTCAAATCTCTTTTATAATTGAAGGATATTAAAAAAATAGTTTATTTTTCTTTTAATTCTCTCTTTATTTAAAAATTTTAAAGAGCATTTAAGTTTCTAAACTAGTCTTAGTTTAAAAACTCAAAGCCCCTCCAAAATTAGAGGAGATTAAGGGAACCTACTCTCGTTGCCAATTTAGATATTTCTAACTAGATATTGAGAAGCGCGTAAATCGTAATCTTTTTTTAGTCCCCGTTAGAACCCCTTATAAGTATGCCCACTTAAGGTCTCGGTCGGTTAACCCCCACACATAATTGGGTCTCTAGTGTAGTCTCTCTCAGATGCTCTCTATCGAGTTTTTGTCCTAAACGATATATGCCTCGTTCCCTCAAGTATATGATGTCAAGCGCACCACAAGCACAATTAGTCTTGCAAAACTATAATCCCCTCTGGCACAACTAAAATAATGGTGCACATAAGAACCAAGAGGTAAGAGGTATTCTAACTTCACCCAAATAGTATGCAGGAGCCTAGAGCAAGTGTTATAAGCAATGGTCTAGCTAACCTACACACTTCGTAAAATATCTATGCTAATTATAGAGTGATTATTTGAGTACTTGAGTGTCTATATTTACTAGAATTGGGCCTCGACTCTCTTGTGTTGTTCCTAAGCTCCCACACACTTTAAATAATTGGTTGGGTGGTATATAACTATATATAGCCCCCAAATCCAAAATCAGTTACTGAAAGTGACACAGAAATTCTACGCACTCATCAGGCATGTTCGGTGTACTTGTGTAGTCACTAAATACGTCGATGCCGCATATGTCGGCTAACCATTAGAACTAACCGTTGGAGATTATGCATCTTGTGTTTCGTTCAGTGCCTCACCGGACACGTCTGGTGCCTTATCTCTAGTTGCTTTGCAACCACTCCTAGTACCCTATCCAGTGGGTTATCCAATGTTACACCGGATGTGTCTGATGTCTTATAGATATGCTAAACATGTTGCAGTCTTCTTCGAGTGTCGTATTAGGTTCCCTATCTGGTGCCACATTGGTTGTGTCTAGTGAATGATATCTGGTGCACACTTGCGTGTCATGTGTATTCTATTGTACTAGCTCTTCTTCGATACAGTACCACTCGTATCTGGTGGTTTATTTGGTGCCTCTTCATCAGATATGTCTGGTGCTGTTGAGGAGTCTATTTTTCTTTATGTCTTCGTGTTTATTCGTCTGGACTCCTTCCATATTGTATCTTAAACTCTTGCATGTACATAAAGTTCTTGAGTCATGTCTCCTGGTATCTTACTTGAGGCATTGCTCATCGATATCACCCCCTTTCACATGGTTGTAGCCTCTTCATTTGAAGTAAAAAAATGGCTAAGAGAAACATCCATTGTGCAAAAAAAGCCATCATTTGGAGTGGCCGTGAAGGATCCTTGAAATTTGCAAGTTCAAAATGCTTCAGATGTGTACTGCGCGCAAGATTTATGTGCGACAACGTCTCACACGCGTGGCAAACCTTCCTACGCGTGGTAACTACTCCTACATCCAGCCTCTAGTGTCGGTAACAAAGCTAGAGCAAATATAAAGGATACACTTACCTTGTGGATGCATGAGGATGAGATATAAATGGTGCTGATGTTAAGCACTATTTGTGACACTGTATATGGTCGGACGGTCCATGATTATATCAGATCTGGCGTAACTAATCACTTTTCCGTGTGTGTTTATCGCTCTAAATCCACGACTGGCGTTGAGAAACAACTCGAAACGGGTCAAGACCCCATGTATATATGATGGGATATGGCGGATTACGCGTATCAACAATCGAATCCAAACAATCTATTTCCAGTCTTTCTACTTTTGTGCCCTAAGAATAGCAGTAATTAGTCTTCCTCACCTCCAATCTACCGATCCCAAGACAAATCATATGATCTCTCCTCCCTGACGGGGTCCCTCTTCTACTACTTTTGTACCCTAGGAATACCAGTAATGTAACACCCTAGGTGTTAAGCGCCACTAAAATTTAAGCATGACATCATCCTGAGCATCAGCATCCCATGTGATTATTCCAAAAAGGTTAATCATGTGTTGCATTCACTTTAAAATAATATAACTTGTAATGCTTATGCATGGTTTGTGATGAAAATGTGTGTCGCTTTGTTAAAAGTTGTATTTAAGAATCAAAAATTTATTTTATGTTCTTAGGTAAAATAAAACTGGAGAAAGCTTTATTTTTATTTCTTGGTAGAAAAAGTTTATTTTGTTATCAGATAGGTCATTTGGGCGAGTAGCAAGGGGCTAGTCACTAAATAATTACCAATATAGGGTAATAATAATTTTAGGAATCAAAATTAGGTCTTATGGTTTGTGTCGCACTAATTTGGATCAACATGTATCTGTTGATAAAAAAAATTGAATCCGAAATTGAGTCAAATAATAATTATTTAAATTGTTGTAGTATGAATTTTAGTCTAGATGTGCCATAATCTGGAGATCGAACCTGAGAATGTTTATTGCATTTGCAATGTCATTCGTAATGAAAATTAAAATAGAAAAATAAGAAAACCCCAATTTTTCCTACATCTCTCTCATCCTAATCACGTCATCTCACCTCCCTTATCCATCATCCGTAGCCTATTCCCTCCATGTACTACTCCACGATTAGCTCTAGAAATTTCCAGCCGTATGCATGACTTTGTATTGAGCATGACTATTTTCTCTAGAAATTCCCAGTCGTCTCCACCTGTAAATATCTAAATATCTCAAGCTGGTTCTTTCTTATCCTTTGTATGCGTCAGCTCCTGGACGCTCATCTCTCCCTGTAATTATCTCAAGCCGCTGACATCCAAGCTCTCTCCTTCCTTAAAATATCTTCATCCGTCATTTGGTGCATGCGCTCTGCTCTCCTTCCTCAGCTCCAGCCCACCGAGCATCTCCCCCACCACACCGACTTCTAGGATTTCTGCTCATCCTTCCAGAGTCCATCGTCTCCTCTCCCAAGTGCTCGGTTTTCGGCAACACCCAGCAGCTTCCACAGTGTCGCGCTTCCCTGTCCTCACGTCCCAGCTCCTGGCAGCGACGTCCCGTCCTAGCGCTAGCTGTGCTTCGTTCCTGTTTGTCACCACGTCGTCTACTTCAGCATCTGCCTCATTGTCGACTCACTGGTCATCTCGCTGCACCGTCGAGTTTGGCCTCGCCTCGCCGTTCCGCATCCTTGTTTTCCGAAGTTTCGGCAAGTCGTCATCCTATTGCGTTGTCGTGTGGTGCTCTCGACGTCGATCTGAGCTCACTCCACACGTCGCGACGTCTCGCTCATCTCGTCGCCAAGCTGTCATGATAATTGTCATGGTAATTTATATCTCTTTAGGTATAAAAATTGTGCTGGTGATGGTGTGGGTGAATCGCAGTAGAGCGATTAGTGGTCGAAATGGAATGAACTAGATGGTGAATAAAAGTGAATTTATATATGTCGTCCGCTAGATAAAAAAATGCCTGAGTCAGGTTCGCCACTATTTTGGCAAATCTCCACTCAGCTTTGGTATTATGTAGGCTTAGATTCTCTTGCAGTATGGTCTGATTTAATTTAGAGTTTGTTCAGTTAGATAACCAGTCTAAATCTAGTTAAAAGATACATTTTTTAATAGAGTAAATACTTAGGAAATTACGAGGAATGGATAAATAGTTTTAATAATTTTTACAGTGTCGGATGAAGTCCTTGGTGTAAGGATTTCGGTTAATTCATGGCATACGCCTTGTGTTGTCTAGAGCCATATTTAGCTTGATGTTCCATCTTCTTATCCTTAGTGCCTAAAAACCAAAATTGTCGTTGATCTCGCGGTAGTCGAGTCGAGTTGTTTTCGATACTATTTAAAGTTTCTCGCAACTAATCTTGATTCAAATTAGGTATGTCTACTTAGATAACTAGTTTAAGTCTATGTAATCACCTTTCCTTTAATAACGTGAATACTAGGTAATTAATAAAAAAATTAAATAATAGTTTTAATTGTTTTGAACTGCTCATGGGAGTCCATAGAACGTCGACACTGAATAATTTGTGGCACGCCTTTGAAGTTGCCTGAAAAAAAACTTAGTAATATGGTTAGGAATTTTACGCTCAATGTTTTATTATTATTTTTTAGATTTTTTTATTGTGCTTGTGTTCATTTCATCATCGCATCATGATCATAGCATGCATTTATACTTTACGTGTAGATCACGCTTTTGGTGATTCAATCGCTTGGTGGAGTAATTTTCTAGAGACTGGTCATCGCCTTGAAGACTCGTGAAATTTTATTTTCGTAGTCTTCGGCTCTTCTCTGCAACAAAGGCAAGCCTCGGTGCATTCACCACTTTCCTTGTTGTTTACAAAACTTTTATCACTTGATATGCTGTATTAGGTGATAGGAGTTGTGTGATCAAACAATTGATGCATTACCATCCTTGAGAATTTGAATAATCATTCCTTGATACCTATTTTATGAAAAACTAGTGCCGCTTAGCCCTGCTTAAAGTGATAGGATTTTGGAATTTATTTTGATTACTGGTTATTGTTATGTGTGAATGAACTTGAGTTAGATAATTAATATGAGACCGGGCGGGTGGCTTGCATCGTGAAATGAGTCGGTGTAGTGCTCCGCCTGTGTCGATTAAGGACCGTTCGATGTAGGCCTGTTGTGGTTGAGACTTTGCAACTAGCCACATGCCTCGGTAAGCCTGAACCCGGCTATTCCATACGTGAAAAGACAACCGCGCACTGGGCGTGGGAGATGGTGGGAGTAGCGTGTACCCTCCTGGCTAGAGGCTGGATGGAGGAGTACTGTGCTCCCGGGTAGCGCGGACCGGTTCACGTTGTGGAGGATCTGTGGGAACGGTTGACATATGCAAGGGTTAAGTGCTACATATGTCGTGTGGTTAGGAATCCCCAGCTGGGTATAATCGGTTCGAATCGTCGTTGCTCCTCGGTTATGGAGACTTGACCCTCCGACCACTCATCGTAGTTAATAAGTGAAACAAGAATTGGCTAAAAGAAAGCTAGATAGGACAAGTGAATGCTCTAGATCAGGAAAATCTAGAATCAGGTAAGAAATTAACTTGATAACTAAAAGATGGCTTAAGGATCCACTATTAGTAAGCGTTTTTGCAAAATGAGTCCTTGATTATTGCTTAGCCTTACCTTGACTCCCTCTAGCCCACATACCCTTGAGAGTCTTTTCTTTAGTCGGGTAAGTCTTGCTGAGTAATTGCGTACTTAGGGTTTTATTCCCTGTTGTTTTTCAGGCTATAGTTTGTGCTGCCGATGGTGATGTTAAGTGCCGGTGGGCTCGGCCTTCTTATAAGTCTAAGTAACCTTTCTATACTTCTTATTGAGGATGGTCTCTTGAGCTAGCATATATTTTAAACTTATACTTTTATAATAACTCTGATGAAAATAATGTAAAATTTTGTAACTTGTAAAATTTGGTAATAAAATTTCCGCTGCAAAAATATTGATGTGTGTGATTCGTGTTTACTTAATCTTGCGATCTTGGTGGTAGTGGTTTATCCGAGGTCCCCTGGGACACTCGGACAGATCCTGTTAAGTTATCGGGCACACATGCATAGCTGTTTGATGTCTTTGAGACAAGGACAGGTGCATGTGGGTCCTATAATTTGGGAGGATCCGCCACAGCTGGTATCGGAGCAGGATTAAGTATAATATGATCACATACGTACTTTTTAAAAAAAAGTTTTAATTTTAAAAAGTCTATTATTATCCAAACACATTGTTTGGTTAAAAAAATAGATTTGAAAAACTATAATGCTAGCGTCATCCTCTATTAAGCCCTAAAATTAAGGACTATCATAGATCAAAATACTAACCCACAACGTGGGAAACGTTTAGGACGAGCATGCATCATGACATATAACCTTAAATTCAACCCCCATGTAGCTATTTGAGAGTGTCTCATCCACCCTATTCATGCTACCCGTCCTTGCTTTTCTGTCTTGTCTTTTCAAATCCTTGAGATTGGGAGCTAAGTTCTCTTTTATTGACAGAATGAGGACTCGTTCTGGATTGGTTCATGCTGAGGGCACTTCCCAGAATATGGCTAACACATCTAATCTACAGTCAACATCCGCGCTTGAGAATGCAGTTGCAACATCTCATTAGTGTAGGCATAGACCATACTCACCTTCTCCATGAGTTGGTTCAGCGTGGTCAGCGGGATCCAAATGCTGCCAGTACTTACAAGGAATTTTTGGACACGCAACCACCAGTTTTCACTAGAGCTGAAGATCCTCTTGAAGCTGAGGATTGGCTTCGAACTATTGAGCAGAAGTTTGGACTCATCCATTGTGATGGCGTTCAGAAAACTCAGTTTGCCGCTCAACAACTCCAGGGTCAAGCTGGAGCCTGGTGGGCAAATTATTGTGCAACCTAGCCAGAGGGATATCAAGTTCCTTGGGTTGAGTTCTGTAAGGCATTTCAGGCACATTATATTTCGAAAGGTATCATGAGTATAAAAGTTGATGAGTTTTTTAACCTAAAGCAAGGTGAAGGGGAGAGTGTTATGGAGTATTTAGAGAGGTTTAATCAGTTATCTCAGTATGCTGCAGATTATGTCAATACTGAAGCCATGAAGAAGTTCTTTTTCATGCGTGGCCTTAATATGAAGCTCCAACGCTTGATGGCACCCAACGTGGCTGAAAGTTATAATGATGTAGTCAGTCAGGCCATTCTGGGTGATGATAAGATTCACCTTCATCAAGAGTCTAAGAGAGAAATTTGCTGAAGAATCCTCAAGTAGCAGTAGTCGATGTCAGAGGATTGTTTATCAACCTATCATTTGTTCTCTTGATCCTCCATCCAAGTTACCTAGTCCACAGTCATGTGTCCGACAAGTTGTTGTTCCTTTTGTCCGACATCAACCGGATACCCCAGGCATTCATCCTGAGAACACTCCTTTCAACACGAGCTCATGTGATAACTGCAGGAAGTCGGGACACACTACCCAAGATTGTTGTTTGCCTAAGCCAGTGGCTGAGCAACAGTCGCTAATGACTCCATCTCAGAGTAGCGACAGAATACTAGAAAGAAAAACAAGACTGTTCCTAGGATGGGGCAGGTCAATCTCACTCATACACATGGATTTTCTGAAGGTGCCCCTGTTATGATGAGTGTGTTTTATGTCGCCAACCATCCTGCAGTGACTCTGTTTGATTCGGGCGCATCTCATACCTTCATCAATAAAGCCTTTGTTGTGAAGTATCAATTACCAATAGAAGAAGGGAAAGATACTTTTTGTATACAATCCCCTGGAGGGCGTATCTATACTAAGGAAATGGTGGAGAAGGTGCCCATAAATCTGGAGGGTCATATTTTTCCTACCAACTTGCTTGTCCTTCAGAAGCAGGATATAGATATGATCCTTGGCATGAACTGGTTACGTCAACATGGAGCTATTATTGATACGTTGCAACGGACAGTTCAGTTGGATTCACCCAATGACAGTTCTAAATTGCTAATCCGGTTGCCGACTCCTAAGAGAGCAGTAGAAAGAGTATGTGCTGTCACCATTAAAGAGATAAAGTATATACCAGTAGTCAGAGAGTTTCCCGATGTGTTCCCCGAAGATTTGCCTGGTTTACCTCCAGAAAGAGATGTGGAATTTGTAATCGAGTTGCAGCCAGGTACCGCACCCATATCTAGAAGGTCGTACAGAATGCCACCTAAGGAGTTAGCAGAGCTAAAGACTCAGTTGCAAGACTTGCTAGATAAAGGTTTCATTCGGCCAAGTTCATCACCTTGGGGTTGTCCTGCCCTATTTGTGAAGAAGAAAGATCAAACACTCAGGTTATGTGTTGATTACCGACCGCTCAATGAGGTGACTATCAAAAACAAATATCCTCTCCCTCGCATTGATTTGCTGTTTGACCAGCTGAGAGCACCTAGAGGGGGGGTGAATAGGTGATCCTGTAACACTTCAAAAACTTAAGCCACAAAACTTGGTTACTTGCTAGCACAGTAATATGCCAAGTGGCTAGAGAAGGATCTCAACACAACACAATAACCAAGAGATATCAATCACAGAGATGGCACAGTGGTTATCCCGTGGTTCGGCCAAGACCAACGCTTGCCTACTCCACGTTGTGGCGTCCCAACGGACGAGGGTTGCAATCAACCCCTCTCAAGCGGTCCAAAGACCAACTTGAATACCACGGTGTTGCTTTGCTTCTCTTAATCCCGTTTGCGAGGAATCTCCACAGCTTGGAGCCTCTCGCCCTTACACAAGATGTTCACGAAGAATCACAGAGCAAGGGAGGGATTAGCAACTCACACACGACACAAAGATCACAGCGAATACGCACACGCAAAACCAAGATTTGAGCTCAAGAGACTAGCACACTAGAACGGAGCTCAAATCACTAGAATGTTGAACAAGTGCGCAAGAATGAAGTGTGAGTGATCAATGATGCTCAAAGGATGCTTGGTGTGCTCCTCCATGCGCCTAGGGGTCCCTTTTATAGCCCCAAGGCAGCTAGGAGCCGTTGAGCACAAGTTTGGAAAGCCATTCTTGCCTTCTGTCATCGGGGGCACCGGACAGTCCGGTGCACACCGGACACTGTCCGGTGCCCGATTTCCTTCCTTAAATAGCGAAGCCGACCGTTGGCAGACCTGGAGCCGTTGGCGCACATGTCCGGTGCACACCGGACAGTCCGGTGCCGTCTTCTAGCCGTTGGCTCGGCCACGTGTCCCGCGCAGATTGCGCGGCCGACCGTTGGCCCGGTCGACCGTTGGCTCACCGGACAGTCCGGTGCACACCGGACAGTCCGGTGAATTTTAGCCGTACGTCGCCGGTGAATTCCCGAGAGCGGCCACTTCGCTCGAGCCAGCCTGGCGCACCGGACACTGTCCGGTGCACCACCGGACAGTCCGGTGCTTGCAGACTCAGCAGATTCTTGACTGCTCGAGCCAAGACATTTCCAATTGGATTTTTCCTGTTTCCAGCACTTAGACACAATACATTAGTCCATAAAACAATGTACTAAGTCTGAGAAACATACCTTAATTCTTGATTTGTACTTTGTCCACCTTTTTACACTTAGGCGCTTGTGTTGGACACTAAATCACCAAAATACTTAGAAAATGGCCCAAGGGCATATTTCCCTTTCAATCTCCCCCTTTTTGGTGATTTATGCCAACACAACATAAAGCAAGTAGAAAAAGTACAAAATCAAATCAAATAAGAACTCAAAATTGTTTTGATTCAATTTTGACATATATGGATCACTCTATGCCACCACTTGGTTTGTTTTTGCAAATCAAACTCAAATTTCTATCTCTAAGTCAAACACACATGTTAAGACATAAAGAGAGTCATTCTAAGAGAAATTGATTTAAGATTTCAAAAACTCCCCCTTTTTCCCATAATCAATACTTCTCCCCACAAGAAGCCAACTTTTGACAAGAGAGACAACAAAAGAGTTTTGACAAACCAAAAGCTCTATTCTACTATTTTCAAAATCTCTCAAGTGGTAGCTGATCCATTTATCGCTTTGGCCTTTATTTTCTCCCCCTTTGGCATCAAACACCAAAACGGGATCAATCTTGGCCCTTTAACCCCATTGCCTCACCAAAATCTTCAAATAAGAACACAAAGGCAATAAGAGTATGAAGATGAACTTGGAAAAGTTACTCTTTTCATCGGAGTGCAGTGGAAGTCTTGCATGGTCCAAGTCCACCTTTTCCCTTTCAATTTTCCTTGGAGACTAAAACAACGAAACTCAAGTACATGGTTAGTCTCATAAGGGTCAAGTTGTAGCACAGCTCCCCCTAAATATGTGCATTACTTGCAAACAGGACTTGTGAGGTCCAGGGAGTGTTTGTACAACTTGAGCACCACAATAAGCAACAAAATGCAGAATGAACATGATCAAAGGCATAAACACATGTATGCTACATTTCAATCCAAGTTCCGCGAATCTAAGATATTGAGCTCACTACGCAGCCTGCAAAAGGTCTTCTCATCTAGAGGCTTGGTAAAGATATCGGCTAGCTGGTTCTCGGTGCTAACATGAAACACTTCGATATCTCCCTTTTGCTGGTGGTCTCTCAAAAAGTGATGCCGGATGTCAATGTGCTTTGTGCGGCTGTGCTCAACAGGATTTTCCGCTATTCGGATAGCACTCTCATTGTCACATAGGAGTGGGACTTTGCTCAGATTGTAGCCAAAGTCCCTGAGGGTTTGCCTCATCCAAAGTAGTTGCGCACAACATTGTCCTGCGGCAACGTACTCGGCCTCAGCGGTGGATAGGGCAACGGAGGTTTGTTTCTTAGAGTTCCATGACACCAGGGACCTTCCTAAGAATTGGCACGTCCCCGATGTACTCTTCCTATCGACCTTACATCCAGCATAGTCGGAATCTGAGTACCCAATCAAGTCAAAGTTAGACCCCTTTGGATACCAGATCCCGAAGCAAGGCGTAGCGACTAAATATCGAAGAATTCGCTTCACAGCCACTAAGTGACACTCCTTTGGATCGGATTGAAATCTAGCACACATGCATACGCTAAGCATAATATCCGGTCTACTAGCACATAAATAAAGCAAAGAACCTATCATAGACCGGTATGCTTTTTGATCAACGGACTTACCTCCTTTGTTGAGGTCGGTGTGTCCGTCGGTTCCCATCGGCGTTTTTGCGGGCTTGGCGTCCTTCATCCCAAACCTCTTTAGCAAATCTTGTGTGTACTTTGTTTGGGAGATGAAGGTTCCGTCCTTGAGTTGCTTCACTTGGAACCCAAGGAAGTAGGTCAACTCGCCCATCATCGACATCTCGAATTTCTGCGTCATCACCCTGCTAAACTCTTCACAAGACTTTTGGTTAGTAGAACCAAATATTATGTCGTCGACATAAATTTGGCACACAAAAAGATCACCATCGCAAGTCTTAGTAAAAAGAGTTGGATCGGCTTTCCCAACCTTGAAAGCATTAGCAATTAAAAAGTCTCTAAGGCATTCATACCATGCTCTTGGGGCTTGCTTAAGTCCATAGAGCGCCTTAGAGAGCTTACACACGTGGTCGGGGTACCGTTCATCCTCAAAGCCAGGGGGCTGCTCCACGTACACCTCCTCCTTGATCGGCCCGTTGAGGAAAGCGCTCTTCACATCCATTTGGTACAACCTGCGACTTGGGCATAACCTTTTGCCACAAGTCGAGCCTTGTTCCTCGTCACCACCCCGTGCTCGTCCTGTTTGTTGCGGAACACCCACTTGGTTCCTACAAAATTTTGCTTGGGACGAGGCACCAGTGTCCAAACTTCGTTGCGCTTGAAGTTGTTGAGTTCCTCCTGCATGGCCAACACCCAGTCCGGATCTAGCAAGGCCTCTTCTACCCTGAAAGGCTCAATGGAAGAGACAAAAGAGTAATGCTCACAAAAATTAACTAATCTTGAGCGAGTAGTTACTCCCTTGCTAATATCACCCAATATCTGGTCGACGGGATGATCCCTTTGAATTGTCGCTCGAACTTGGGTTGGAGGTGCCTGAGGTGCTTCTTCCTCTTGAACATCCTGTGCTCCCCCTTGATCATGTGCCTCCACTTGAGATACCTGTTCGTCATCTTGGGTTGGGGGATGCACCATAGTTGAGGAAGACGGTTGATCTTGCTCCAAATGTTCCTGAGGCCGTACATCTCCAATCGCCATGGTGCGTATCGCGGCCGTTGGAACGTCTTCTTCATCTACATCATCAAGATCAATAACTTGCTCTCTTGGAGAGCCATTAGTCTCATCAAATACAACGTCGCTAGAGACTTCAACCAAACCCGATGATTTGTTGAAGACCCTATACACCTTTGTATTTGAATCATAACCTAATAAAAATCCTTCTACGGCTTTGGGAGCAAATTTGGAATTCCTACCCTTCTTCACTAGAATGTAGCATTTACTCCCAAAAACACGAAAATACGATACATTAGGTTTGTTACCTGTTAGCAGCTCATACGACGTCTTCTTGAGGAGGCGGTGAAGGTAGACCCTATTGATGGCGTGGCAAGCCGTGTTCACGGCTTCCGACCAAAAGCACTCGGGGGTCTTGAATTCTCCAAGCATAGTCCTCGCCATATCTATGAGCGTCCTGTTCTTCCTCTCTACCACACCATTTTGCTGAGGTGTGTAGGGAGCGGAGAACTCGTGCTTGATCCCCTCCTCCTCAAGAAACTCCTCCACTTGAAGGTTCTTGAATTCGGACCCGTTGTCGCTCCTTATCTTCTTCACCTTGAGCTCAAACTCATTTTGAGCTCTCCTTAGGAAGCGCTTGAGGGTCCCTTGGGTTTCAGACTTATCCTGCAAAAAGAACACCCAAGTGAATCGGGAAAAGTCATCAACGATAACTAGACCATACTTACTTCCTCCTATGCTCAGATAGGCGACGGGTCCGAAGAGGTCCATATGTAGCAGCTCCAGGGGTCTTGATGTTGTCATCACATTTTTGGTGTGATGAGAGCCTCCCACCTGTTTCCCTGCTTGACAAGCTGCACAAGGTCTATCTTTTTCGAAAAGAACATTGGTTAGACCTATCACGTGTTCTCCCTTTAGAAGCTTGTGGAGGTTCTTCATCCCCACATGTGCTAAGCGGCGATGCCACAGCCAGCCCATGCAAGTCTTAGCCATTAAGCATGCATCTAGACCGGCCTCTTCTTTTGCAAAATCAACTAAGTAAAGCTTGCCGTCTAGTACACCCTTAAAAGCTAGTGAACCATCACATCTTCTAAAGACAGACACATCTACATTTGTAAACAAACAGTTATATCCCATATTGCATAATTGACTGACAGATAGCAAATTATATCCAAGAGACTCTACTAAAAACACATTAGAGATAGAGTGCTCATTTGAGATTGCAATTTTACCTAACCCTTTTATCTTGCCTTGATTCCCATCACCGAAAATTATTGAATCTTGGGAATCTTTATTCTTGACGTAGGAGGTGAACATCTTCTTCTCCCCCGTCATATGGTTTGTGCATCCGCTGTCAATAATCCAGCTTGAACCCCCGGATGCATAAACCTGCAAGGCAAATTTAGGCTTGGGTCTTAGGTACCCAACTCATGTTGGGTCCTGCAAGGTTAGCACAAATATCCTTAGGGACCCAAATGCAAGTTTTGTCTCCCTTGCATCTTGCCCCTAATTTTCTAGCAACTATCTTCCTATCCTTTCTACAAATAGCAAAAGAAGCATTTAAAGCATGATATATTGTAGAAGGTTCATTAACGACATTTCTCCTAGGCATATTATGAATAACATTTCTCCTACCAACATTCCTATCATGCACATAAGAAGAACTAGAAGCAACCATGGCATGAGAATCAAAGGCATTATATACATTACAACTCCTATAAGCATTTCTAGGCTGTCTTCTATCATAGTACATAAAGGCATGGTTCTTTTGCACACTACTAGCCATAGGGGCCTTCCCTTTCTCCTTGGCGGAGATGGGAGCCTTATGGCTTGTCAAGTTCTTGGCTTCCCTCTTGTAGCCAAGTCCATCTTTAATTGAGGGGTGTCTACCAATCGTGTAGGCATCCCTTGCAAATTTTAGCTTGTCAAATTCATTCTTGCTAGTCTTAAGTTGGGCATTAAGACTAGCTAATTCATCATTTAATTTAGAAATTGAAACTAAATGATCACTACAAGCATCAATGTCAAAATCTTTACACCTATTACAAGTTTCAACAATTTCTACACAAGAATGAGATTTACTAGCTACTTCTAGTTTAGCATTTAAATCATCATTAAAACCTTTTAACTTAGCAATAGTTTCATGACAAGAAGATAATTCACTAGAGAGCATTTCATTCCTCTTAGTTTCTAGAGCAAGAGATTTCTGTGCTTCTACAAATTTATCATGTTCTTCATACAACAAATCCTCTTGTTTTTCTAAAAGCATATTCTTGTCGTTCAAGGCATCAATTAATTCATTAATTTTGTCTACCTTGGTTCTATCTAATCCCTTGAATAAGCATGAGTAATCTATCTCATCATCATCACTAGACTCATCTTCACTCGAAGAAGCATAAGTACTAGTATGAGTGCTTACTTTCTTCTCTCTTGCCATGAGGCAAGTGTGACGCTCGTTGGGGAAGAGGGATGACTTGTTGAAGGCGGTGGCGGCGAGTCCTTCATTGTTAGAGTCGGAGGAGGAACAATCCGAATCCCACTCCTTTCCGATATGTGCCTCGCCCTTGGCCTTCTTGTAATGCTTCTTTTTCTCCCTCTTGTTCCCTTGGTCCTGATCACTATCATTATCGGGACAGTTAGCAATAAAATGACCAAGCTTACCGCATTTGAAGCATGAGCGCTTCCCCTTGGCTTTGGTCTTGCTTGGCTGCCCCTTGCGACCTTTAAGCGCCGTCTTGAAGCGCTTAATGATGAGGGCCATCTCCTCATCATTGAGTCCGGCCGCCTCAACTTGTGCCACCTTGCTTGGTAGCGCCTCCTTGCTCCTTGTTGCCTTGAGAGCAATGGGTTGAGGCTCATGACTAGGACCGTTCAACGCGTTGTCCACGTATCTTGCCTCCTTGATCATCATTCGCCCGCTTACGAACTTCCCAAGAACTTCTTCGGGCGACATCTTGGTGTACCTGGGATTTTCACGTATATTGTTCACCAAATGAGGATCAAGAACGGTAAATGACCTTAGCATTAGGCGGACGACGTTGTGGTCCGTCCATCGCGTGCTCCCGTAGCTCCTTATTTTGTTGATAAGGGTCTTGAGCCGGTTGTATGTTTGTGTCGGCTCCTCGCCCCTTATCATCGCGAACCGTCTAAGCTCGCCCTCCACCAACTCCATTTTGGTGAGCAAGGTGACGTCGTTTCCCTCATGAGAGATCTTGAGGGTGTCCCAGATCTGCTTGGCATTGTCCAAGCCGCTCACCTTGTGATACTCGTCCCTGCACAAAGAGGCTAGCAACACAGTAGTAGCTTGTGCATTTTTATGAATCTGTTCATTAATAAACACAGGGCTATCCGAGCTATCAAATTTCATTCCACTTTCCACAATCTCCCAAATGCTTGGATGGAGAGAAAACAGGTGAGTACGCATTTTGTGGCTCCAAAATCCGTAATCCTCTCCATCAAAGTGAGGGGGCTTGCCAAGTGGAATGGGGAGCAATTGAGCATTTGAACTATGCGGGATGCGCGAATAATCGAAAGAAAAGTTTGAGTTAACCGTCTTTCGTCTATCGTAGTCGTCGTCGTCCTTTTGGGAGGAGGAAGATTCGTCGCTGTCGTAGTAGACAATTTCCTTGATGCGCCTTGTCTTCTTCTTCCTCCCGTCTTTTCTTTTGTGGCCCGAGCCTGAGTCGGTGGGCCTGTCATCATTGGGCTCGTTGACGAAGGACTCCTTCTCCTTGTCGTTGATCACCATCCCCTTGCCTTTAGGATCCATCTCTTCAGGCGGTTAGTCCCTTTCTTGAAGAGAACGGCTCCGATACCAATTGAGAGCACCTAGAGGGGAGGTGAATAGGTGATCCTGTAACACTTCAAAAACTTAAGCCACAAAACTTGGTTACTTGTTAGCACAGTAATATGCCAAGTCGCTAGAGAAGGATCTCAACACAACACAATAACCAAGAGATATCAATCACAGAGATGGCACAGTGGTTATCCCGTGGTTCGGCCAAGACCAACGCTTGCCTACTCCACGTTGTGGCGTCCCAACGGACGAGGGTTGCAATCAACCCCTCTCAAGCTGTCACACCCGGATTTCGGGGCACCAAGACCCGGGCGCGAAAATCACCAGGTGTGCTGGGACCAAGTCTCACACATATGATGAATCATGGCACAGGATCGAATGTCACATCTTTACTATATAACAGGAGTTCTATACAAAATAAATAATTACATTATAAGGAGACAACGGTCCAGCAACCCAAAATTGACTGGGAGACGACGGCCTAGACCACTCACGAACTCATCACAGCATCCTCCAAGCGCCTCATCCTGTGGTACCTGTTCTTGACCTGTGGGGGTGTGAGACAGCAAGAGTGAGCTCACATACGTTCATCGCTCAACAAGTTGTGGGGAATAATGTGTATGAACTCGCCAAAGGTGGGAGCTCATGTGAAGTGTAAGGCTTACCAAAGAGGATGGTTAGAGCTGAGCATTGCTTTTAAAGTTGGTCAAAATTTCATTAGCAATTACTAAGTATAAGTAAATACCAACCCAATTAAATAGTAGAACAAAAGTAACAACCTCACCTGCGATGCAATGCATATGACAAATTGAATTTAGTTCCATAAATTAATCATGTGAGGGTCCGAGCTGCTCATGACCGTGAGCACGGCTAGTATACCAGTTTTACACTCTGCAGAGGTTGCGCATCTTTACCCACAAGTCATGTTACCCATCTGCCAAGGGATCGCGACTTCCCATACACCTCTACCGAGGAGGCGAGGCAGGGTAACACTACGAGGCCTTTACAAAGTTCCACTAGCTTCAGAAAACCCGCTACAGTTTATAGGAAGCTCCAATGCAGGAATCCCTTGCAGGACCGCCATCGTAGCAAAATCCTCCCGAGGGCCTCCCTACACTGACCACTCCCCTACTGCCCTTGCCCCTTTCGGGTAAGGTAGTCTTCCACTAGCTTTCCTAATTAATCAGCCAAGGGGTCCCATTCCTCCCTTGTGGTAGCACTGTTTTCCCGGGTGGTCGCTCCATGTTCCAATTAACATAATGATCTTATCATGAACAGTAATAATAAACATATAATAAAGGTGTGATCATGAATAATGTACCTTCATACCCAAAACCACATAAAGCACTAGCAAGTACTACCCAAAAAGTTCAGTGGTAAACAAGGTATAAAGATAGACAAACTAGGGTAACCTATTGGGTCCCATCAAAATTAACCTATGCAGATCATTATGATTAATTAGAACATGAGTGGGTAAAAAGAAGTGATCAAGGGCACAACTTGCCTGGGACTTGAGATTCCAGGTACCAGGATGATCTTCAGGTGACTCGTGACCTCACTGCTAGTCGTAGCAATACAAACAAACAGTGTATAGGCAAAATTAACATTACACCAAACATATGTGCAAAATAGATATTAATAATCTACATGTTGAAAAATAATCACAGGAACAAGAATTATTAAATTCGGAGTTATAAATTTCAAGTTATGAATTTCCTAAGGTTTAATGTGATTAAAATAGGATTAGATGATAAATTAATTTTCTAACTGAGTTCATGTCAAAACAATGATACTAAATGATAGAGAATATTATTACAAAATTTTAGAAATTGGAATGGTTCAATTTGGACTAAAAATGGATTTTCTATGATTTATACAAGTTCTAGGGTTTATTTTCATATTAAAAATCCCATTTCTAATTCATTTAATTGATTTAAAACAGTTCTGGATCGGGCCTCAATTACTGGTAAGTTCAGGGGCTAACCCGCAAGATCTCCAAGACACAGCGCGCCACTGGTCTGGACTGCGGGTTGATATGGTAAAAGGGCAGGGGCTCTTTAAGAATTTATCACGGCCGAAGGGGTATCGGCCGATCTGTGCCGTCCAATCTAGGATCGATGGACTAGATTAGATCGAGCATCACCTGAACCGGTACGCATTACCAGCCATCGGATTACCCATTGACGTCTGTCATTAAACTGATCCTAACGTTGTCGCTACATCAGATTCGGGCCACCCGATTGAGATCGGACGGAGGACAAGACATCAGACAGAAAGGGGGTTCCCATCTAATCTCGGCCGCACCAAACCCATCCAACGGCCCCCAACTAATCCCCCATTCGACCCCGCGCAGACGGCGGTGCGTGCGCTACCCGCGGCGGAGACCGTCGCCGGCGTTGCTCCATTCGCGCGCAGGTGCACCAAACCCCGTGGAAGCTCGATGAAAACGATGTGGAGATTCAAATAAACACGCAGGGGGGGTTTCCTTACCGGTGATTGGGCGACGGTGAGGTCTCACGTCGTCGTGGGGCGGCCCCGTGGTTTCCGTAAAGTCCGATGACAAATTCGCGTCGCCACGGACCCTTTCTACGCCCAACGAGGCCCCACACGCGATAGGTACGATCTTCCGAGGCTACCAGGGCACTCGTCTGAGCTTGCACGATGGTTCGACCGAGTTGCCCGTGTGGCGGCGGAGCTCGTGGTTACGGTGGCGCCCCAATCCACCACGCGCGGCGGTGATTCGGTCCGAGTACAGCACACACGAGGCACCCAGTCGGGCGCATCCATAGGGTCTTCCTATTTATGCTCCGCGGAGTGGGTCAAGTCACCGGAAAAGCGAGATCTCCATGCGCGTGGATTTCGCGAAGTTCGGCCGAGCGGAGAAAATGCACAGCAGCCGAACGAGGGCCCACATGGCGGAGACCCGCAGTAGCCGAGGCGCTAACGCGACCAGTAGACTGGGCGGGGGCCGGGAAGTGCGCGCGCTTGCCAAACCTCCGGCGATGTCGCGGCGGTCGTTGCGCGTGAGTTTGTTAAAATCCGTGGAGGGAGGTGGGAGACAGCTGACAGACGAGCCCCACATACCAGTGTAACCAAGACGCGCGCAGTATAGGGGAGGAAAGTTGGGCCGCGCGGGATGAGATGGTGAAGATGGGCCGACCAGGGAGGAAGGAAGATGGCCCAAGTGTGGGTTTCTTCAATTCTTTTCCCTTTTTTTTGTTTTTCTTTTCTTTTCTCTATTTCCAATTTGAATTATCCAAACCAAATTCAAATTCATGTTTTGAACTTTCAATTTTTACAAATATAAAACTCGTCCCTAATGAAGATATAGCATCCACTATTTTCATTAACATTATTTTTCCTTCCATCCCATTTATTTCGGTTTTCCATTTTCAAATTCTAATTTTCTGAATTTAACCTGTCTCACAACTTTGAATACAAAGTGCAACAGTACAATAACTTCAGAATGAGATGCATAATTGAGAGCACCTAGAGGGGGGGGGGTGAATAGGTGATCCTGTAAAAACTTCAAACTTAAGCCACAAAAACTTGTTAAGCGTTAGCACGATTAATGCCAAGTGGCTAAGGTGAAGTCTCAACAAAACACAATATCACAAGAATCAAGCACAGAGGGACACAGTGGTTTATCCCGTGGTTCGGCCAAGCCAATGCTTGCCTACTTCCACGTTGTGGCGTCCCAACGGACGAGGGTTGCAATCAACCCCTCTCAAGCGGTCCAAAGACCCACTTGAATACCACGTTGTTTTGTTGTTCCTTTCACTATCCCGTTTGCAAGGAATCTCCACAAATTGGAGTCTCTTGCCCTTACAAGTATATGATCACAAAGAAAGCACAGAGTAAGGGAGGGAAGCAACACACACAAATTCACAACAAAAGCGCACACACACGGCCAAGACTCGAGCTCGAATGACTATCTCAGAGTTCACACTAGAACAGAGCTCGAATCACTTAGAATCACAAACGAATGCACAAAGAACTTGTGTGGATGATCAAGAATGCTCAAGAGTTGCTTGTGTGTCTCCTCCATGCGCCTAGGGGCTCCTTTTATAGCCCCAAGGCAGCTAGGAGCCGTTGAGAGCAAATCCGGAAGGCCATCCTTGCCTTCTGTCGTCGGGGGCACCGGACAGTCCGGTGCACACCGGACACTGTCCGGTGCCCGATTTGTTTCCTTATCTGGCGCTGTCGACCGTTGCAGCCCGTTGGAGATCTGCGAGCCGTTGGCGCACCGGACAGTCCGGTGCACACCGGACAGTCCGGTGCCGTCTTCCGACCGTTGGCTCGGCCACGTGTCTCGCGCGGATTGCGCGGCCGACCGTTGGCCCTGGCCGACCGTTGGCTCACCGGACAGTCCGGTGCCCACCGGACAGTCCGGTGAATTTTAGCCGTACGCCGTCGGCGAATTCCCGAGAGCGGCCAGTTCGAGCCGAGTCAGCCTGGCGCACCGGACACTGTCCGGTGCACACCGGACAGTCCGGTGCTCCAGACCGAGCTGGGACTTGGCTGCACACAGCCAAGTCATTCTCTCCCCTTTTCTCTTTTTCTTCTTTCTGTTTCTAACACTTAGACAAATATGTTAGTCCACAAAACAAATGTACTAAGGCTTAGAAACATACCTTTATCTCATGATTTGCACCTTGTTCATCCATGTACATAAATTCACAATTAAGCACATGTGTTGGCACTCAATCACCAAAATACTTAGAAATGGCCCAAGGGCACATTTCCCTTTCAATCTCCCCCTTTTTGGTGATTTATGCCAACACTACATAAAGCCACTAGAACAAGTGCAAACTCAATTCAAATAACACTTAAATTTATTTTGAATCAATTTTGGCATATATGGATCATCCTTTGCCACCACTTGGTTTGTTTTTGCAAATCAAACACAAATCTCTATCTCTAAGTTAAACACACATGTTTAAGCATAAAGAGAGTCATTCAAAAAGAGATTGATCAAGGATTTCAAAAACTCCCCCTTTTTCCCATAATTACTACTTCTCCCCACAAGAAGCCAACTTTTGACAAGAGAGACAACAAAAGAGTTTTGACAAACCAAAAGCTCTATTCTACTAATTTCAAAATCTCTCAAGTGGTAGCTGATCCATTTATTGCTTTGGCCTTTATTTTCTCCCCCTTTGGCATCAAACACCAAAACGGGATCAATTTTGGCCCTTTAACCCCATTGCCTCACCAAAATCTTCAATTAAGAGCAAATGGCAATAAGAGGTCATGAGATGAACTTGGAATAAGTTACCCCTCATCGGAGTGCAGTGGAAGTCTTGCATGATCCAAGTCCACCTTTTCCCTTTCAATTCTCCTTTGTGACTAACACACGCAAACTCAAACATATGGTTAGTCTCAAAGGGTCAAGTTGTAACACATCTCCCCCTAAACATGTGCATCACATTGCAACGGACTTGTGAGGTCCAGGGAGTGTTTGTACAACTTGAGCACCATAATAAGCAACAAAATGCAGAATGAACATGATCAAAGGCATGAATACATGTATGCTACAATTCAATCCAAGTTCCGCGAATCTAAGACATTTAGCTCACTACGCAGCCTGCAAAAGGTCTTCTCATCTAAAGGCTTGGTAAAGATATCGGCTAGCTGGTTCTCGGTGCTAACATAAAACACTTCGATATCTCCCTTTTGCTGGTGGTCTCTCAGAAAGTGATGCCGGATGTCTATGTGCTTTGTGCGGCTGTGCTCAACAGGATTTTCCGCTATTCGGATAGCACTCTCATTGTCACATAGGAGTGGGACTTTACTCAGATTGTAGCCAAAGTCCCTGAGGGTTTGCCTCATCCAAAGTAGTTGCGCACAACACTGTCCTGCGGCAACGTACTCGGCTTCAGCGGTGGATAGGGCAACGGATGTTTGTTTCTTAGAGTTCCATGACACCAGGGACCTTCCTAAGAATTGGCACGTCCCTGATGTACTCTTCCTATCGACCTTACATCCAGCATAGTCGGAATCTGAGTACCCAATCAAGTCAAAGTTAGACCCCTTTGGATACCAGATCCCGAAGCAAGGCGTAGCGACTAAATATCTAAGAATTCGCTTCACCGCCACCAAGTGACACTCCTTAGGATCGGATTGAAATCTAGCACACATGCATACGCTAAGCATAATATCCGGTCTACTAGCACATAAATAAAGTAGAGATCCTATCATTGACCGGTATGCTTTTTGATCAACGGACTTACCTCCTTTGTTGAGGTCGGTGTGTCCGTCGGTTCCCATCGGCGTCTTTGCGGGCTTGGCGTCCTTCATCCCAAACCGCTTCAGCAGATCTTGCGTGTACTTCGTTTGGGAGATGAAGGTGCCGTCCTTGAGTTGCTTCACTTGGAACCCAAGGAAGTAGTTCAACTCGCCCATCATCGACATCTCGAATTTCTGCGTCATCACCCTGCTAAACTCTTCACAAGACTTTTGATTAGTAGAACCAAATATTATGTCATCGACATAAATTTGGCACACAAACAAATCACCATTACAAGTCTTAGTGAAAAGAGTTGGATCGGCTTTCCCAACCTTGAAAGCATTAGCAAGTAAGAAATCTCTAAGGCATTCATACCATGCTCTTGGGGCTTGTTTAAGTCCATAGAGCGCCTTAGAGAGCTTACACACGTGGTCGGGGTACTGCTCATCCTCGAAGCCAGGGGGTTGCTCCACGTACACTTCCTCCTTTATTGGCCCGTTGAGGAACGCGCTCTTCACATCCATTTGGTACAACCTGAAAGAATGGTGAGCGGCATATGCTAGCAAGATGCGAATGGATTCTAGCCTAGCCACAGGAGCAAAAGTCTCCTCAAAGTCCAAACCTGCGACTTGGGCATAACCTTTTGCCACAAGTCGAGCCTTGTTCCTTGTCACAACTCCGTGCTCGTCCTGTTTGTTGCGGAACACCCACTTGGTTCCCACAACATTTTGCTTGGGACGAGGCACCAGCGTCCAAACTTCATTGCGCTTGAAGTTGTTGAGTTCCTCCTGCATGGCCAACACCCAATCCGGATCTAGCAAGGCTTCCTCTACCCTGAAAGGCTCAATAGAGGAGACAAAAGAGTAATGTTCACAAAAATTAACTAATCGAGACCGAGTAGTTACTCCCTTGCTAATGTCACCCAGAATTTGGTCGACGGGATGATCCCTTTGAATCATCGCTCGAACTTGGGTTGGAGGTGCCGGTTGCGCTTCTTCCTCCATCACGTGATCATCTTGTGCTCCCCCTTGATCACACGCCTCCTTTTGATGAACCTGTTCATCGTCTTGAGGTGGGGGATGCACCGTCGTTGAGGAAGAAGGTTGATCTCGTTCATCCTGTTCCTGTGGCCGAACGTCTCCAATTGCCATGGTTCGTATAGCGGCCGTCGGAACATCTTCTTCATCTACATCATCACAATCAACAACTTGCTCTCTTGGAGAGCCATTAGTCTCATCAAATACAACGTCGCTAGAGACTTCAACCAAACCCGATGATTTGTTGAAGACCCTATACGCCTTTGTATTTGAATCATAACCTAATAAAAACCCTTCTACAGCTTTGGGAGCAAACTTAGAATTTCTACCTTTCTTTACTAGAATGTAGCACTTGCTCCCAAAAACACGAAAGTAGGATACATTGGGTTTGTTACCGGTTAGTAGCTCATATGACGTCTTCTTGAGGAGGCGGTGAAGATAGACCCTGTTGATGGCGTGGCAAGCCGTGTTCACGGCTTCCGACCAAAAGCACTCGGGGGTCTTGAACTCTCCAAGCATCGTCCTCGCCATATCGATTAGCGTCCTGTTCTTCCTCTCTACCACACCATTTTGCTGTGGTGTGTAGGGAGCGGAGAACTCGTGCTTGATTCCTTCCTCCTCAAGAAACTCCTCCACTTGAAGGTTCTTGAACTCGGACCCATTGTCGCTCCTTATCTTCTTCACCCTGAGCTCAAACTCATTTTGAGCTCTCCTGAGGAAGCGCTTGAGGGTCCCTTGAGTTTCAGACTTATCCTGCAAAAAGAACACCCAAGTGAAGCGGGAAAAGTCATCAACAATAACTAAACCATACTTACTTCCTCCTATACTTAGATAGGCGACGGGTCCGAAGAGGTCCATATGCAGCAACTCCAGAGGTCTTGACGTGGTCATCACATTCTTGCTGTGATGTGCTCCTCCCACTTGTTTACCTGCTTGACAAGCTGCACAAGGTCTATCTTTTTCGAAATAAACATTTGTTAGACCTATCACGTGTTCTCCCTTTAGAAGCTTGTGGAGGTTCTTCATCCCCACATGTGCTAAGCGGCGATGCCACAGCCAGCCCATGCAAGTCTTAGCCATTAAGCATGCATCTAGACCGGCCTCTTCTTTTGCAAAATCAACTAAATAAAGCTTGCCGTCTAGTACACCCTTAAAAGCTAGTGAACCATCACATCTTCTAAAGACAGACACATCTACATTTGTAAATAAACAATTATATCCCATTTGACATAATTGACTAACAGATAGCAAATTATATCCAAGACTCTCCACTAAGAATACATTTGAGATAGAATGCTCATTAGAAATTGCAATTTTACCTAACCCTTTTACCTTGCCTTGATTCCCATCACCGAATATAATTGAATCTTGGGAATCCTTATTCTTGACGTAGGAGGTGAACATCTTCTTCTCCCCCGTCATATGGTTTGTGCATCCGCTGTCGATAATCCAGCTTGAACCCCCGGATGCATAAACCTGCAAGGCAAATTTAGGCTTGGGTCTTAGGTACCCAACTCATGTTGGGTCCTGCAAGGTTAGCACAAATATCTTTAGGGACCCAAATGCAAGATTTATCTCCCTTGCATCTAGCCCCTAATTTCCTAGCAACAACCTTCTTACCCTTTCTACAAATAGCAAAAGGAGCATTACAAGCATAATAAATGGTAGAAGGTTCATTCACTACTTTCCTAGGAGCATGAATAACATTCTTTCTAGGCATATGAGCAATATTTCTCCTAGGCATATGCGCAACATTTCTCCTACTCATATTTCTATCATGCTTATGAGAGGAACTAGAGGCAAACATGGCATGAGAATCATAAACATGTGAATCAAAATCATTATAAATATTTCTAGCATGTCTCCTATCATGGTATAAGAAAGCATGGTTCTTTTTAGCACTATTAGCCATAGGGGCCTTCCCTTTCTCCTTGACGAAGACGGGAGCCTTATGGCTTGTTAAGTTCTTGGCTTCCCTCTTGAAGCCAAGCCCATCCTTAATTGAGGGGTGTCTACCAACCGTGTAGGCATCCCTTGCAAATTTTATTTTATCAACTTCATTCTTGCTAGTCTTAAGTTGGGCATTAAGACTAGCCACTTCATCATTTAATTTGGAAATTAGAACTAGGTGTTCACTACAAGCATTAACATCAAAATCCTTACACCTAGTACAAATTTCAACATGTTCAACACAAGAATTTGATTTACTAGCTACTTCTAGTTTAGCACTTAAATCAATATTAACACTTCTTAAGGTAGAAATGGTTTCATGACAGGAAGATATTTCACTAGAAAGCATTTCATTTCTTTTCACTTCTAAAGCATATGATTTTTGTGCCTCTACAAACTTATCATGTTCATCATACAATAAATCTTCTTGCTTTTCTAAAAGCCTATCCTTTTCATTCAATGCATCAATCAATTCATTGATTTTATCTATCTTAGATCTATCTAAGCCCTTGAACAAGCAAGAATAATCTATATCATCATCACTAGACTCACTATCACTAGAAGAAGCATAAGTGGAGTCTTTAGTACTTACCTTCTTCTCTCTTGCCATAAGACAAGTGAGACGCTCGTTGGGGAAGAGAGCCGATTTGTTGAAGGCAGTGGCGGCGAGTCCTTCATTGTCGGAGTCGGAGGAGGAGCAATCCGAGTCCCACTCCTTTCCTAGATGCGCCTCGCCCTTTGCCTTCTTGTATGCCTTCTTCTTCTCTCTCTTGTTCCCCTTTTCCTGGTCACTTTCATTATCGGGACAGTTAGCAATAAAATGACCAAGCTTACCGCATTTGAAGCACGAGCGCTTTCCCTTGGTCTTGGTCTTGCTTGGCTGCCCCTTGCGACCATTTAGCGCCGTCTTGAATCTCTTGATGATGAGAGCCATCTCTTCATCATTGAGTCCGGCCGCCTCAATCTGTGCCACCTTGCTAGGTAGCGCCTCCTTGCTTCGTGTTGCCTTGAGAGCAAGGGGTTGCGGCTCGTTGATCGGACCGTTCAACGCTTCGTCGACGTATCTTGCCTCCTTGATCATCATCCGCCCGCTCACGAATTTTCCAAGTACTTCCTCGGGCGTCATCATCGTGTACCTGGGATTCTCACGAATATTGTTCACGAGATGAGGATCAAGTACGGTAAAGGACCTGAGCATTAGGCGGACGACGTCGTGATCCGTCCATCGCGTGCTCCCGTAGCTCCTTATCTTGTTGATGAGGGTCTTGAGCCGGTTGTATGTTTGCGTCGGCTCCTCGCCCCTTATCATGGCAAACCGTCCAAGCTCTCCCTCCACCAACTCCATTTTGGTGAGCAAGGTGACGTCGTTCCCCTCATGAGAGATTTTGAGGGTGTCCCAGATCTGCTTGGCATTGTCCAAGCCGCTCACCTTGTGATACTCGTCCCTGCACAAAGAGGCTAGCAACACAGTAGTAGCTTGTGCATTTTTATGAATCTGTTCATTAATAAACATAGGGCTATCCGAGCTATCAAATTTCATTCCACTTTCCACAATCTCCCAAATGCTTGGATGGAGAGAAAACAGGTGAGTACGCATTTTGTGGCTCCAAAATCCGTAATCCTCTCCATCAAAGTGAGGAGGTTTGCCAAGTGGAATGGGAAGCAAATGAGTATTTGAGCTATGTTGAATACGGGAATAATCAAATGAAAAGTTCGAATTGACCGTCTTCCTGTAGTCGTTGTCGTCGTCCTTTTGGGAAGAAGTGGATTCATCACTATCGTCGTAGTAGATGATCTCCTTGATACGCCTCGTCTTCTTCTTCTTCCCTTCCTTTCGTCTATGGCCCGAGCCGGAGTCGGTAGGCTTGTCGTCCTTCGGCTCGTTGACGAAGGTCTCCTTTTCTTTGTCGTTGATCACAATACCCTTCCCCTTAGGATCCATCTATTCGGGCGGTTAGTCCCTTTTGTGAATAGAACGGCTCTGATACCAATTGAGAGCACCTAGAGGGGGGGGTGAATAGGTGATCCTGTAAAAACTTCAAACTTAAGCCACAAAAACTTGTTAAGCGTTAGCACGATTAATGCCAAGTGGCTAAGGTGAAGTCTCAACAAAACACAATATCACAAGAATCAAGCACAGAGGGACACAGTGGTTTATCCCGTGGTTCGGCCAAGCCAATGCTTGCCTACTTCCACGTTGTGGCGTCCCAACGGACGAGGGTTGCAATCAACCCCTCTCAAGCGGTCCAAAGACCCACTTGAATACCACGTTGTTTTGTTGTTCCTTTCACTATCCCGTTTGCAAGGAATCTCCACAAATTGGAGTCTCTTGCCCTTACAAGTATATGATCACAAAGAAAGCACAGAGTAAGGGAGGGAAGCAACACACACAAATTCACAACAAAAGCGCACACACACGGCCAAGACTCGAGCTCGAATGACTATCTCAGAGTTCACACTAGAACAGAGCTCGAATCACTTAGAATCACAAACGAATGCGCAAAGAACTTGTGTGGATGATCAAGAATGCTCAAGAGTTGCTTGTGTGTCTCCTCCATGCGCCTAGGGGCTCCTTTTATAGCCCCAAGGCAGCTAGGAGCCGTTGAGAGCAAATCCGGAAGGCCATCCTTGCCTTCTGTCGTCGGGGGCACCGGACAGTCCGGTGCACACCGGACACTGTCCGGTGCCCGATTTGTTTCCTTATCTGGCGCTGCCGACCGTTGCAGCCCGTTGGAGATCTGCGAGCCGTTGGCGCACCGGACAGTCCGGTGCACACCGGACAGTCCGGTGCCGTCTTCCGACCGTTGGCTCGGCCACGTGTCTCGCGCGGATTGCGCGGCCGACCGTTGGCCCTGGCCGACCGTTGGCTCACCGGACAGTCCGGTGCCCACCGGACAGTCCGGTGAATTTTAGCCGTACGCCGTCGGCGAATTCCCGAGAGCGGCCAGTTCGAGCCGAGTCAGCCTGGCGCACCGGACACTGTCCGGTGCACACCGGACAGTCCGGTGCTCCAAACCGAGCTGGGACTTGGCTGCACACAGCCAAGTCATTCTCTCCCCTTTTCTCTTTTTCTTCTTTCTGTTTCTAACACTTAGACAAATATGTTAGTCCACAAAACAAATGTACTAAGGCTTAGAAACATACCTTTATCTCATGATTTGCACCTTGTTCATCCATGTACATAAATTCACAATTAAGCACATGTGTTGGCACTCAATCACCAAAATACTTAGAAATGGCCCAAGGGCACATTTCCCTTTCAATAATTTCATATTTATTTATTTGATATTTTACTACTTTAATTCCCATCATTGAGTATGCTAAAAAAAGGAATTCATGAAAAGAAAGAAAAAAACACTCACTTATTTAATTATCTATTCATTTTATTTTATTAAATTTTTTTATACCAATTTTGGGCTTTACAAATCCTACCCCCCTTAACAGAAATCTCGTCCTCGAGATTTGTAAGGAAAGGAATAC
Organism: Zea luxurians; assembly: GCA_029449295.1. NCBI lineage: Eukaryota > Viridiplantae > Streptophyta > Magnoliopsida > Poales > Poaceae > Zea > Zea luxurians. The sequence continues at coordinate 80,028,052 of JAOPSE010000003.1, read as the reverse complement.
AAAACGATTGGCTTGTAATTCAACTTTTAGTCTATAATTGTTTCAAATATCCAGAGTATTTTATAGTCAAAAGTGGGTGATTAGGAGAGCATGGGTATATATATGTATGTCCACATTATTATGTAGGATAGAAGATGTCTTTAGAGCATAGATAGGTTTAGTTATAAAAGGGTAGGGCTAGGAAAGACTCTATCCAAGTTTGTGGATCTTGATTACTTTTGAAGATCTAGCTTGAATCTTATCCTTCCTTGATTTGATGAGCTCGATCATCTTCGATCTTCGTTCTTGAAGTTTTTATCCGAATTTGGGACATGTAGTTAGGATAACTTGTAGGTAAGGACAGATGGTTAACAGGCTGGTGGCATAAGATAAGTGTATTATGGCAACATCTAGGATGGGAGGGATGGTCACCACAAATATGCTGGTAAGTTATTTGTTCATGGGTGGTTTGGTCTAATGTACTAATTTAAGTTAAAACATGGGCAACAGGGTCTAATCTATTTTACTAGTATTAACTGGTTCGTTAAGTAACTTACTTTAGATCAGATCATATTAGGTTAGATGGGATCTAGATTAGATTAGTATGACTAGTTTGACTAGATATGATCTAATTAATTTGCATTAGATCATGGTTGTTAAACTAGGGTGGATAGGTATGCTTATTAGGATAAGACAGATCCATGAAGATAAGATAGAATCTTTTAAGATAAGATGGATCTATATGAAATAGGTATACTTTAATGGAGAATAATTTAAGTTGTTTATTTATCTCATGAATTTTATTTATTTATATCTATATGTATACATAGATGTATTTGTGGACATTACTCCACAACTAATCACACTCAATCAAAGATCCAAATCAGACCTGTATCATAAGAACAACATTCAAGCATACAAATATCAGCAAAAATTGTTTTGTTTTTGTTTTTAAGATTAGGTCTCCTATTCCTAAAAGTCGCTTTAGGTACAGGATTTCAAAGTGTGAAATCCACATTTGTCTTAGAAGGAAAAGGTAAGGATAATCAGAGTAAAGCGGAAATAGATGAGAAAAGATTAAGAAAAGTTTAGAAAAGAATCAGAGTAGCATAGATAAGTAGACAATGGTTGTCCAGTTCTATCTAGGTTTCGTCCTACAGTCAACATTCCTCTGATACCACTTCTGTCACACCCGGATTTCGGGGCACCAAGACCCGGGCGCGAAAATCACCAGGTGTGCTGGGACCAAGTCTCACACATATGATGAATCATGGCACAGGATCGAATGTCACATCTTTACTATATAACAGGAGTTCTATACAAAATAAATAATTACATTATAAGGAGACAACGGTCCAGCAACCCAAAATTGACTGGGAGACGACGGCCTAGACCACTCACGAACTCATCACAGCATCCTCCAAGCGCCTCATCCTGTGGTACCTGTTCTTGACCTGTGGGGGTGTGAGACAGCAAGAGTGAGCTCACATACGTTCATCGCTCAACAAGTTGTGGGGAATAATGTGTATGAACTCGCCAAAGGTGGGAGCTCATGTGAAGTGTAAGGCTTACCAAAGAGGATGGTTAGAGCTGAGCATTGCTTTTAAAGTTGGTCAAAATTTCATTAGCAATTACTAAGTATAAGTAAATACCAACCCAATTAAATAGTAGAACAAAAGTAACAACCTCACCTGCGATGCAATGCATATGACAAATTGAATTTAGTTCCATAAATTAATCATGTGAGGGTCCGAGCTGCTCATGACCGTGAGCACGGCTAGTATACCAGTTTTACACTCTGCAGAGGTTGCGCATCTTTACCCACAAGTCATGTTACCCATCTGCCAAGGGATCACGACTTCCCATACACCTCTACCGAGGAGGCGAGGCAGGGTAACACTACGAGGCCTTTACAAAGTTCCACTAGCTTCAGAAAACCCGCTACAGTTTATAGGAAGCTCCAATGCAGGAATCCCTTGCAGGACCGCCATCGCAGCAAAATCCTCCCGAGGGCCTCCCTACACTGACCACTCCCCTACTGCCCTTGCCCCTTTCGGGTAAGGTAGTCTTCCACTAGCTTTCTTAATTAATCAGCCAAGGGGTCCCATTCCTCCCTTGTGGTAGCACTGTTTTCCCGGGTGGTCGCTCCATGTTCCAATTAACATAATGATCTTATCATGAACAGTAATAATAAACATATAATAAAAGTGTGATCATGAATAATGTACCTTCATACCCAAAACCACATAAAGCACTAGCAAGTACTACCCAAAAAGTTCAGTGGTAAACAAGGTATAAAGATAGACAAACTAGGGTAACCTATTGGGTCCCATCAAAATTAACCTATGCAGATCATTATGATTAATTAGAACATGAGTGGGTAAAAAGAAGTGATCAAGGGCACAACTTGCCTGGGACTTGAGATTCCAGGTACCAGGATGATCTTCAGGTGACTCGTGACCTCACTGCTAGTCGTAGCAATACAAACAAACAGTGTATAGGCAAAATTAACATTACACCAAACATATGTGCAAAATAGATATTAATAATCTACATGTTGAAAAATAATCACAAGAACAAGAATTATTAAATTCAGAGTTATAAATTTCAAGTTATGAATTTCCTAAGGTTTAATGTGATTAAAATAGGATTAGATGATAAATTAATTTTCTAACTGAGTTCATGTCAAAACAATGATACTAAATGATAGAGAATATTATTACAAAATTTTAGAAATTGGAATGGTTCAATTTGGACTAAAAATGGATTTTCTATGATTTATACAAGTTCTAGGGTTTATTTTCATATTAAAAATCCCATTTCTAATTCATTTAATTGATTTAAAACAGTTCTGGATCGGGCCTCAATTACTGGTAAGTTCAGGGGCTAACCCGCAAGATCTCCAAGACACAGCGCGCCACTGGTCTGGACTGCGGGTTGATATGGTAAAAGGGCAGGGGCTCTTTAAGAATTTATCACGGCCGAAGGGGTATCGGCCGATCTGTGCCGTCCAATCTAGGATCGATGGACTAGATTAGATCGAGCATCACCTGAACCGGTACGCATTACCAGCCATCGGATTACCCATCGACGTCTGTCATTAAACTGATCCTAACGTTGTCGCTACATCAGATTCGGGCCACCCGATTGAGATCGGACGGAGGACAAGACATCAGACAGAAAGGGGGTTCCCATCTAATCTCGGCCGCACCAAACCCATCCAACGGCCCCCAACTAATCCCCCATTCGACCCCGCGCAGACGGCGGCGCGTGCGCTACCCGCGGCGGAGACCGTCGCCGGCGTTGCTCCATTCGCGCGCAGGTGCACCAAACCCCGTGGAAGCTCGATGAAAACGATGTGGAGATTCAAATAAACACGCAGGGGGGGTTTCCTTACCGGTGATTGGGCGACGGTGAGGTCTCACGTCGTCGTGGGGCGGCCCCGTGGTTTCCGTAAAGTCCGATGACAAATTCGCGTCGCCACGGACCCTTTCTACGCCCAACGAGGCCCCACACGCGATAGGTACGATCTTCCGAGGCTACCAGGGCACTCGTCTGAGCTTGCACGATGGTTCGACCGAGTTGTCCGTGTGGCGGCGGAGCTCGTGGTTACGGTGGCGCCCCAATCCACCACGCGCGGCGGCGATTCGGTCCGAGTACAGCACACACGAGGCACCCAGTCGGGCGCACCCATAGGGTCTTCCTATTTATGCTCCGCGGAGTGGGTCAAGTCACCGGAAAAGCGAGATCTCCATGCGCGCGGATTTCGCGAAGTTCGGCCGAGCGGAGAAAATGCACAGCAGCCGAACGAGGGCCCACATGGCGGAGACCCGCAGTAGCCGAGGCGCTAACGCGACCAGTAGACTGGGCGGGGGCCGGGAAGTGCGCGCGCTTGCCAAACCTCCGGCGATGTCGCGGCGGTCGTTGCGCGTGAGTTTGTTAAAATCCGTGGAGGGAGGTGGGAGACAGCTGACAGACGAGCCCCACATACCAGTGTAACCAAGACGCGCGCAGTATAGGGGAGGAAAGTTGGGCCGCGCGGGATGAGATGGTGAAGATGGGCCGACCAGGGAGGAAGGAAGATGGCCCAAGTGTGGGTTTCTTCAATTCTTTTCCCTTTTTTTTGTTTTTCTTTTCTTTTCTCTATTTCCAATTTGAATTATCCAAACCAAATTCAAATTCATGTTTTGAACTTTCAATTTTTACAAATATAAAACTCGTCCCTAATGAAGATATAGCATCCACTATTTTCATTAACATTATTTTTCCTTCCATCCCATTTATTTCGGTTTTCCATTTTCAAATTCTAATTTTCTGAATTTAACCTGTCTCACAACTTTGAATACAAAGTGCAACAGTACAATAACTTCAGAATGAGATGCATAATTTCATATTTATTTATTTGATATTTTACTACTTTAATTCCCATCATTGAGTATGCTAAAAAAAAGGAATTCATGAAAAGAAAGAAAAAAAACACTCACTTATTTAATTATCTATTCATTTTATTTTATTAAATTTTTTTATACCAATTTTGGGCTTTACACAAGCGGTCCAAAGACCAACTTGAATACCACGGTGTTGCTTTGCTTCTCTTAATCCCGTTTGCGAGGAATCTCCATAGCTTGGAGCCTCTCGCCCTTACACAAGATGTTCACGAAGAATCACAGAGCAAGGGAGGGATTAGCAACTCACACACGACACAAAGATCACAGCGAATACGCACACGCAAAACCAAGATTTGAGCTCAAGAGACTAGCACACTAGAACGGAGCTCAAATCACTAGAATGTTGAACAAGTGCGCAAGAATGAAGTGTGAGTGATCAATGATGCTCAAAGGATGCTTGGTGTGCTCCTCCATGCGCCTAGGGGTCCCTTTTATAGCCCCAAGGGAGCTAGGAGCCGTTGAGCACAAGTTTGGAAAGCTATTCTTGCCTTCTGTCATCGGGGGCACCGGACAGTCCGGTGCACACCGGACACTGTCCGGTGCCCGATTTCCTTCCTTAAATAGCGAAGCCGACCGTTGGCAGACCTGGAGCCGTTGGCGCACCGGACATGTCCGGTGCACACCGGACAGTCCGGTGCCGTCTTCTAGCCGTTGGCTCGGCCACGTGTCCCGCGCAGATTGCGCGGCCGACCGTTGGCCCGGTCGACCGTTGGCTCACCGGACAGTCCGGTGCACACCGGACAGTCCGGTGAATTTTAGCCGTACGTCGCCGGTGAATTCCCGAGAGCGGCCACTTCGCTCGAGCCAGCCTGGTGCACCGGACACTGTCCGGTGCACCACCGGACACTGTCCGGTGCACCACCGGACAGTCCGGTGCTTGCAGACTCAGCAGATTCTTGACTGCTCGAGCCAAGACATTTCCAATTGGATTTTTCCTATTTCCAGCACTTAGACACAATACATTAGTCCATAAAACAATGTACTAAGTCTGAGAAACATACCTTAATTCTTGATTTGTACTTTGTCCACCTTTTTACACTTAGGCGCTTGTGTTGGACACTAAATCACCAAAATACTTAGAAAATGGCCCAAGGGCATATTTCCCTTTCACCAGCTCACAGGAGCAAAGGTGTTCTCCAAGATTGACCTTAGGTCATGTTATCACCAGATAAGAATCCGTCCTGAAGATGTTCCCAAGACCGCTTTCACTACTCGATATGGTCTTTACGAATATTTGGTTATGTCCTTTGGTCTAACTAATGCTCCAGCTCACTTCATGTATTTAATGAACTCTGTGTTCATTCCGGAGCTCGACAAGTTTGTGGTTGTGTTCATTGATGATATCCTGATATACTCCAAAAGCAAGGAGGAACATGCAGACCACTTACGTATTGTTCTGACGCGGCTCAGAAAACACCAACTATATGCTAAATTTAGCAAATGCGAGTTTTGGTTGGATAAAGTTCAGTTTTTAGGCCATGTCTTATCTGCCGAGGGTGTTGCTGTTGACCCGAGCAAGGTCAAGGATATCCTCGATTGGAAACCTCCCACTACTGTGCATCAGGTCAGAAGTTTTCTTGGAATGGCGGGCTATTATCGTCGCTTTATTCCAAATTTCTCTAGAATAGCCAAGCCTATCACCGAGCTGCTCAAAGACCATGTCAAGTTTGTTTGGTCACCTGAGTGTGACAAAGCTTTTGAGAAGCTGAAGAAACTATTGACTACAGCACCAGTGCTAGCTCAACCAGATATCGCAAAGCCATTTGATGTGTATTGTGATGCTTCTAGCATTGGCATTGGATGTGTACTGATGCAAGAAGGCCGTGTGATTGCCTATGCTTCTCGGCAACTCAAGCGTCATGAAGAGAATTATCCAACCCATGATCTTGAGTTGGCTGCTGTTGTTCATACGCTCAAGATTTGGCTCCATTATCTGCTAGGTAATACATGTCACATTTACACTGACCATAAGAGTCTGAAGTACATTTTTACCTAGTCTGAATTGAACATGAGACAGAGAAGGTGGCTAGAGTTGATTAAAGATTATGACCTTGAAGTTCATTATCATCCTGGCAAGGCTAATGTTGTGGCAGATGCTCTTAGCCGTAAGTCTCAGTGTAACTGTCTTTCGGCAAAACCTTTAACTGTTACCTTATGCCAGGAAATGGAAAGGTTGAATTTGGAAATAGTTCATCAAGGAAGCATAGCTAATCTCATTCTTGAATCAACTATCCAGAGTCAAATTGTTGATGCTCAAAAGGTGAACAAGGGAATAGCTCATATCAAGGAGCGAGTTGTAACAGGAAGGGCTACATGTTTTAGAATTGATGAAAATGGTGTCCTTTGGTTCCAAAACTGTTTGGTAGTCCCAAAAGTTCCTGAGTTACGTCAACAGATACTCGATGAAGCTCACTTATCCCGATACTCCATTCACCCGGGAAGTAACAAGATGTATCAGGATCTGAAACAAAGGTTTTGGTGGACCAAAATGAAGATTGAAATTGCTCGCTATGTCGCCAAGTGCGATATTTGTCAAAGGGTGAAGGTTGTGCACTTAAAATCTCTCGGACCACTACAACCATTGCCTATTCCAGCTTGGAAGTGGGAAGACATTAGTATGGATTTCATTGTCGGGTTACCCAAGACCTCAAAAGGGTATGACTCTATTTGGGTAATTGTTGATCGTCTCACCAAGCTAGCGCATTTCTTACCAGTCAAAACTTTGTATCCTGCAAAGGCATATGCTGAATTGTATATTGCTCGTATCTTGAGTCTCCATGGGGTACCCAAGACTATCGTGTCTGACAGAGGTTCTCAGTTCGTTTCCAAATTTTGGGAACATTTGCATAAGTCATTAGGTACTAAACTCATTTGTAGTTCAGCTTATCATCCCCAAACCGGAGGGCAGACTGAAAGAGTGAACCAAATTTTGGAGGACATGTTAAGGTCTTGTGTTCTCACTTATTCAGCTAAGTGGGATGAATGTTTGCCTTTAGCAGAATTCTCCTATAATAATAGTTATCAGGAAAGTATCAAGATGGCACCCTTTGAAGCTCTGTATGGTAGAAGATGCAGGACTCCTTTAAACTGGTCTGAACCGGGAGAAAGATATTTCTTTGGACCTGACCTGGTAAATGAAGCCGAGGAAAAGGTTCAACTTATCCAACGCAACCTGAAGATAGCACAGTCTCGTCAGAAGAGTTATGCTGACCGAAAGCGTCGACCCCTGGTGTTCAAGGTTGGTGATTATGTCTATCTAAAAGTATCACCGATGAAAGGAGTTAATCGCTTTGGTGTCAAAGGAAAACTTGCACCTCGCTATATTGGTCCCTTCCGAATCATACAACAGTGTGGACCTGTAGCTTATCGTCTTCAGTTGCCTGAGAATATGTCCACAGTACATAATGTGTTCCATGTATCACAACTGAAGAAATGTCTTCGAGTGCCCAAACAAGTTATGGATGTCTCAGAGGTCAATCTTGAGCCAGATCTGACTTATTCAGAATATCCAATGCGAGTGTTAGAACAGAAGGATCGTGTCACTCGAAGGAGAACCGTTAAGTTTTATAAGATACAATGGAAGAAGCATTCCGAAGATGAAGCTACTTGGGAATCCGAAGGTTATCTCGCGGAGAATTTTCCAGATTTTCTTGCTTCAGTATAAAATCTACGATATTGAAATGTAGTCTCTTTAGTCAACTAGTGAAGTGTTGTAAACCATCATGTCGATGGGTACAGAAGTTTGAAGTGGTTGTGAGTACTACCTTGTCTTTCTCGTCTTAACCTAAGCCTTTAGCTGTTTGTAAATCTCGGGACGAGATTTCTTTCTAGGGGGGTTGAGCTGTAACACCCTAGGTGTTAAGCGCCACTAAAATTTAAGCATGACATCATCCTGAGCATCAGCATCCCATGTGATTATTCCAAAAAGGTTAATCATGTGTTGCATTCACTTTAAAATAATATAACTTGTAATGCTTATCCATGGTTTGTGATGAAAATGTGTGTCGCTTTGTTAAAAGTTGTATTTAAGAATCAAAAATTTATTTTATGTTCTTAGGTAAAATAAAACTGGAGAAAGCTTTATTTTTATTTCTTGGTAGAAAAAGTTTATTTTGTTATCAGATAGGTCATTTGGGCGAGTAGCAAGGGGCTAGTCACTAAATAATTACCAACATAGGGTAATAATAATTTTAGGAATCAAAATTAGGTCTTATGGTTTGTGTCGCACTAATTTGGATCAACATGTATCTGTTGATAAAAAAAATTGAATCCGAAATTGAGTCAAATAATAATTATTTAAATTGTTGTAGTATGAATTTTAGTCTAGATGTGCCATAATCTGGAGATCGAACCTGAGAATGTTTATTGCATTTGCAATGTCATTCGTAATGAAAATTAAAATAGAAAGATAAGAAAACCCCAATTTTTCCTACCTCTCTCTCATCCTAATCACGTCATCTCTCCTCCCTTATCCATCATCCGTAGCCTATTCCCTCCATGTACTACTCCACGATTAGCTCTAGAAATTTCCAGCCGTATGCATGACTTTGTATTGAGCATGATTATTTTCTCTAGAAATTCCCAGTCGTCTCCTCCTGTAAATATCTAAATATCTCAAGCTGGTTCTTTCTTATCCTTTCTATGCGTCAACTCCTGGACGCTCATCTCTCCCTGTAATTATCTCAAGCCACCGACATCTAAGCTCTCTCCTTCCTTTAAATATCTTCATCCGTCATTTGGTGCATGCGCTCTGCTCTCCTTCCTCAGCTCCAGCCCACCGAGCATCTCCCCCACCACACCGACTTCTAGGATTTCTGCTCATCCTTCTAGAGTCCATCGTCTCCTCTCCCAAGTGCTCGATTTTCGGCAACACCCAGCAGCTTCCACAGTGTCGCGCTTCCCTGTCCTCACGTCCCAGCTCCTGGCAGCGACGTCCCGTCCTAGCGCTAGCTGTGCTCCGTTCCTGTTTGTCACCACGTCGTCTACTTCAGCATCTGCCTCATTGTCGACTCACTGGTCATCTCGCTGCACCGTCGAGTTTGGCCTCGCCTCGCCGTTCCGCATCCTTGCTTTCCGAAGTTTCGGCAAGTCGTCATCCTATTGCGTTGCCGTGTGGTGCTCTCGACGTCGGTCTGAGCTCACTTCACACATCGCGACGTCTCGCTCATCTCGTCGCCAAGCTGTGATGATAATTATCATGGTAATTTATATCTCTTTAGGTATAAAAATTGTGCTGGTGATGGTGTGGGTGAATCGCAGTAGGGCGATTAGTGGTCGAAATGGAATGAATTAGATGGTGAATAAAAGTGAATTTATATATGTCGTCCGCTAGATAAAAAAATGCCTGAGTCAGGTTCGCCACTATTTTGGCAAATCTCCACTCGGCTTTGGTATTATGTAGGCTTAGATTCTCTTGCAGTATGGTCTGATTTAATTTAGAGTTTGTTCAGTTAGATAACCAGTCTAAATATAGTTAAAAGATACATTTTTAATAGAGTAAATACTTAGGAAATTACGAGGAATGGATAAATAGTTTTAATAATTTTTACAGTGTCGGATGAAGTCCTTGGTGTAAGGATTTCGGTTAATTCATGGCATACGCCTTGTGTTGCCTAGAGCCATATTTAGCTTGATGTTCCATCTTCTTATCCTTAGTGCCTAAAAACCAAAATTGTCGTTGATCTCGCGGTAGTCGAGTCGAGTTGTTTTCGATACTATTTAAAGTTTCTCGCAACTAATCTTGATTCAAATTAGGTATGTCTACTTAGATAACTACTTTAAGTCTATGTAATCATCTTTCCTTTAATAACGTGAATACTAGGTAATTAATAAAAAAAATTAAATAATAGTTTTAATTGTTTTGAACTGCTCATGAGAGTCCATAGAACGTCGACACTGAATAATTTGTGGCACGCCTTTGAAGTTGCCTGAAAAAAAACTTAGTAATATGGTTAGGAATTTTACGCTCAAGGTTTTATTATTATTTTTTAGATTTTTTTTATTGCGCTTGTGTTCATTTCATCATCGCATCATGATCATAGCATGCATTTATACTTTACGTGTAGATCACGCTTTTGGTGAATCAATCGCTTGGTGGAGTAATTTTCTAGAGACTGGTCATCGCCCTGAAGACTCGTGAAATTTTATTTTCGTAGTCTTCGGCTCTTCTCTGCAACAAAGGCAAGCCCCGGTGCATTCACCACTTTCCTTGTTGTTTACAAAACTTTTATCACTTGATATGCTGCATTAGGTGATAGGAGTTGTGTGATCAAACAATTGATGCATTATCATCCTTGAGAATTTGAATAATCATTCCTTGATACCTATTTTATGAAAAACTAGTGCCGCTTAGCCCGGCTTAAAGTGATAGGATTTTGGAATTTATTTTGATTACTGGTTATTTTTATGTGTGAATGAACTTGAGTTAGATTATTAATATGAGACCGGGCGGATGGCTTGCATCGTGAAATGAGTCGGTGTAGTGCTCCGCCTGTGTCGATTAAGGACCGTTCGATGTAGGCCTGTTGTGGTTGAGACTTTGCAACTAGCCACATGCCTCGGTAAGCCTGAATCCGGCTATTCCATACGTGAAAAGACAACCGCGCACTGGGCGTGGGAGATGGTGGGAGTAGCGTGTACCCTCCTGGCTAGAGGCTGGATGGAGGAGTACTGTGCTCCCGGGTAGCGCGGACCGGTTCACGTTGTGGAGGATCTATGGGAACGGTTGACATATGCAAGGGTTAAGTGCTACATATGTCGTGTGGTTAGGAATCCCCAGCTACGTATAATCGGTTCGAATCGTCGTTGCTCCTCGGTTATGGAGACTTGACCCTCCGACCACTCATCGTAGTTAATAAGTGAAACAAGAACTGGCTAAAAGAAAGCTAGATAGGACAAGTGAATGCTTTAGATCAGGAAAATCTAGAATCAGGTAAGAAATTAACTTGATAACTAAAAGATGGCTTAAGGATCCACTATTAGTAAGCGTTTTTGCAAAATGAGTCCTTGATTATTGCTTAGCCTTACCTTGACTCCCTCTAGCCAGCATACCCTTGAGAGTCTTTTCTTTAGTCGGGTAAGTCTTGCTGAGTAATTGAATACTCAGGGTTTTATTCCCTGTTGTTTTTCAGGCTATAGTTTGTGCTGCCGATGGTGATGTTAAGTGCCGGTGGGCTCGGCCTTCTTATAAGTCTAAGTAACCTTTCTATACTTCTTATTAAGGATGGTCTCTTGAGCTAGCATATATTTCAAACTTATACTTTTATTATCACTCCGATGAAAATAATGTAAAATTTTGTAACTTGTAAAATTTGGTAATAAAATTTCCGCTGCAAAAATATTGATGTGTGTGATTTGTGTTTACTTAATCTTGCGATCTTGGTGGTAGTGGTTTATCCGAGGTCCCCTAAGACACTCGGACAAATCCTGTTAAGTTATCGGGCACACATGCATAGCTGTTTGATGTCTTTGAGACAAGGACAGGTGCATGTGGGTCCTATAATTTGGGAGGATCCGCCACAGCTGGTATCAGAGCAGGATTAAGTATAATATGATCACATACGTATTTTTAAAAAAAAGTTTTGATTTTAAAAAGTCTATTATTATCCAAACATATTGTTTGGTTAAAAAAATAGATTTGAAAAACTATAATGCTAGCGACATCCTCTATTAAGCCCTAAAATTAAGGACTATCATAGATCAAAATACTAACCCACAACGTGGGAAACGTTTAGGACGAGCATGCATCATGACATATAACCTTAAATTCAACCCCCATGTAGCTATTTGAGAGTGTCTCATCCACCCTATTCATGCTACCCGTCCTTGCTTTTCTGTCTTGTCTTTTCAAATCCGTGAGATTGGGAGCTAAGTTCTCTTTTATTGACAGAATGAAAACTCGTTCTGGATTGGTTCATGGTGAGGGCACTTCCCAGAATATGGCTAACACATCTAATCTACAGTCAACATCCGCGCTTGAGAATGCAGTTGCACAAATCATTAGTGTAGGCATTGACCATACTCACCTTCTCCATGAGTTGGTTCAGCATGGTCAGCGGGATCCAAATGTTGCCAGTACTTACAAGGAATTTTTGGACACGCAACCACCAGTTTTCACTAGAGCTGAAGATCCTCTTGAAGCTGAGGATTGGCTTCGAACTATTGAGCAGAAGTTTGGACTCATCCATTGTGATGGCGTTCAGAAAACCCAGTTTGCCGCTCAACAACTCCAGGGTCAAGCTGGAGCCTGGTGGGCAAATTATTGTGCAACCTAGCCAGAGGGATATCAAGTTCCTTGGGTTGAGTTCTGTAAGGCATTTCAGGCACATTATATTTCGAAAGGTATCATGAGTATAAAAGTTGATGAGTTTTTTAACCTAAAGCAAGGTGAAGGGGAGAGTGTTATGGAGTATTTAGAGAGGTTTAATCAGTTATCTCAGTATGCTGCAGATTATGTCAATACTGAAGCCATGAAGAAGTTCTTTTTCATGCGTGGCCTTAATATGAAGCTCCAACGCTTGATGGCACCCAACGTGGCTGAAAGTTATAATGATGTAGTCAGTCAGGCCATTCTGGGTGATGATAAGATTCACCTTCATCAAGAGTCTAAGAGAAAGAAATTTGCTGAAGAATCCTCAAGTAGCAGTAGTCGATGTCAGAGGATTGTTTATCAACCTATCATTTGTTCTCTTGATCCTCCATCCAAGTTACCTAGTCCACAGTCATGTGTCCGACAAGTTGTTGTTCCTTTTGTCCGACATCAACCGGATACCCCAGGCATTCATCCTGAGAACACTCCTTTCAACACGAGCTCATGTGATAACTGCAGGAAGTCGGGACACACTACCCAAGATTGTTGTTTGCCTAAGCCAGTGGCTGAGCAACAGTCGCTAATGACTCCATCTCAGAGTAGCGACAGAATACTAGAAAGAAAAACAAGACTGTTCCTAGGATGGGGCAGGTCAATCTCACTCATACACATGGATTTTCTAAAGGTGCCCCTGTTATGATGAGTGTGTTTTATGTCGCCAACCATCCTGCAGTGACTCTGTTTGATTCGGGCGCATCTCATACCTTCATCAATAAAGCCTTTGTTGTGAAGTATCAATTACCAATAGAAGAAGGGAAAGATACTTTTTGTATACAATCCCCTGGAGGGCGTATCTATACTAAGGAAATGGTGGAGAAGGTGCCCATAAATCTGGAGGGTCATATTTTTCCTACCAACTTGCTTGTCCTTCAGAAGCAGGATATAGATATGATCCTTGGCATGAACTGGTTACGTCAACATGGAGCTATTATTGATACGTTGCAACGGACAGTTCAGTTGGATTCACCCAATGACAGTTCTAAATTGCTAATCCGGTTGCCGACTCCTAAGAGAGCAGTAGAAAGAGTATGTGCTGTCACCATTAAAGAGATAAAGGATATACCAGTAGTCAGAGAGTTTCCCGATGTGTTCCCCGAAGATTTGCCTGGTTTACCTCCAGAAAGAGATGTGGAATTTGTAATCGAGTTGCAGCCAGGTACCGCACCCATATCTAGAAGGTCGTACAGAATGCCACCTAAGGAGTTAGCAGAGCTAAAGACTCAGTTGCAAGACTTGCTAGATAAAGGTTTCATTCGGCCAAGTTCATCACCTTGGGGTTGTCCTGCCCTATTTGTGAAGAAGAAAGATCAAACACTCAGGTTATGTGTTGATTACCGACCGCTCAATGAGGTGACTATCAAAAACAAATATCCTCTCCCTCGCATTGATTTGCTGTTTGACCAGCTCACAGGAGCAAAGGTGTTCTCCAAGATTGACCTTAGGTCATGTTATCACCAGATAAGAATCCGTCCTGAAGATGTTCCCAAGACCGCTTTCACTACTCGATATGGTCTTTACGAATATTTGGTTATGTCCTTTGGTCTAACTAATGCTCCAGCTCACTTCATGTATTTAATGAACTCTGTGTTCATGCCGGAGCTCGACAAGTTTGTGGTTGTGTTCATTGATGATATCCTGATATACTCCAAAAGCAAGGAGGAACATGCAGACCACTTACGTATTGTTCTGACGCGGCTCAGAGAACACCAACTATATGCTAAATTTAGCAAATGCGAGTTTTGGTTGGATAAAGTTCAGTTTTTAGGCCATGTCTTATCTGCCGAGGGTGTTGCTGTTGACCCGAGCAAGGTCAAGGATATCCTCGATTGGAAACCTCCCACTACTGTGCATCAGGTCAGAAGTTGTGGAGGATCTGTGGGAACGGTTGACATATGCAAGGGTTAAGTGCTACATATATCGTGTGGTTAGGAATCCCCAGCTGGGTATAATCGGTTCGAATCGTCGTTGCTCCTCGGTTATGGAGACTTGACCCTCCGACCACTCATCGTAGTTAATAAGTGAAACAAGAATTGGCTAAAAGAAAGCTAGATAGGACAAGTGAATGCTCTAGATCAGGAAAATCTAGAATCAGGTAAGAAATTAACTTGATAACTAAAAGATGGCTTAAGGATCCACTATTAGTAAGCGTTTTTGCAAAATGAGTCCTTGATTATTGCTTAGCCTTACCTTGGCTCCCTCTAGCCAGCATACCCTTGAGAGTCTTTTCTTTAGTCGGGTAAGTCTTGCTGAGTAATTGCGTACTCAGGGTTTTATTCCCTGTTGTTTTTCAGGCTATAGTTTGTGCTGCCGATGGTGATGTTAAGTGCCGGTGGGCTCGGCCTTCTTATAAGTCTAAGTAACCTTTCTATACTTCTTATTGAGGATGGTCTCTTGAGCTAGCATATATTTCAAACTTATACTTTTATAATCACTCCGATGAAAATAATGTAAAATTTTGTAACTTGTAAAATTTGGTAATAAAATTTCCGCTGCAAAAATATTGATGTGTGTGATTCGTGTTTACTTAATCTTGCGATTTTGGTGGTAGTGGTTTATCCGAAGTCCCCTGGGACACTCGGACAGATCCTGTTAAGTTATCGGGCACACATGCATAGCTGTTTGATGTCTTTGAGACAAGGACAGGTGCATGTGGGTCCTATAATTTGGGAGGATCCGCCACAAGTAATTAGTCTTCCCCACCTCCAATCTTCACCTCCCTTCGACTCTATATCATTTGGAGATGGCTTGGGCGGTCTACCGACCCTAAGACAAACCATAATATCTCTCCTCCCCGACTGGGTCTCTCTTGAGAGTGAGATCAGGTGCTGTTGGCGAACACCGCCGCCCCTGCGCACGATCGGACCATCCGGCCATCAGGTGGGGAGCGCCCAGCTTCACCGTAGGGAAGACCCACCTTTGTGCCATGTCACAAACCGTCCGGCCCAGACCACGGACCGTCCGCGGTACCGTAGTGAGCATCATTGGTGATACACTTTGCAGTGATCGGCGACCCGTCGGGATGGCAACGGGTCGGATTCAGATCAGATACTGTAAATATCCGCCCGCAGCCATATCCACGGTCACAGATAATATCCGCCTGCGACTATACTCGCGGGTAGAAATTCATATCGATGCCCATGCTCATCGGGTTTCGGATATCCGTCGGATATCCATCATATATGACAAAGAACTATTTCAACAATTCAATAACACAATTAATTAAATTTCTTCCCAATTATCAGTCAAGATGCAGCCTTGTACAGGAATACGAGAATACTACTATACTAGCTGAGCGTCTAAGCCTTATACATGTGACTAAGACAATATGCTAGTGTGTAATAGCAGGAGAGTAAGAGACATGCAAATCAAAGAACATTTTGTTTTCTAGTTATAATGTTTTATCATAAAGAAATTATATATTGAAAACATACCATGAACCACCACTATAGTAGCTGAGGTTGAATTTTTTAGTCAATGATAGTAGAATCATATTCATCATGGCAAACAACAAAATAGATAAATTTTCAGTGTTAGGGATTAGGGTTTGCTGATGCAGTGATGCCGATGTGTACATGTGTGGGTTGAGCCGGCTCCCAGCTGAGCTGTCTACTTGTCTAGGCAAAAAATTGAAGTATTGGTTAATTTCGGATATCCAACGGGTAACCCATGAGTGGGGTTTAATACCCAAATCCATCCATTTTACCTCGAGTCGGATACGGGTCTAACCCACGGGTCAAAAAACATATCCATATCCGAATCCGTCGGATCGGATATCCGAATCCACGGATTAAATTGCTATCCCTACCGACCCGATCGACACCAACAGCTGATACGGTGGAAATTTAAATACTATAACTATTTTTTTTGTTTTTTAGGGGCATGTGCACCCGCTAGGTACTATGTAGCTTCGCCCCTGCGGCAGGCAAACATGAATTAAACATAGCATGCAACAACTATCGTTTAAATCTCGGTATTCGGCGGATTACATAAATCGTGTGACTGATTAGAGCAACATCGGAAGAACTCGAACTTCATACGCTTGTTTTAATATTGATAATAAAAGTCTATACTACGTCCTAATCAAAAGGAAAGATATATAGAGAGATTATTATTAAAAAAACTCACGGCCTCACCCCTAGCAATTCTCTCCATGAACACGTCTGTGCGTGGCATGACTATCATCACATAACGAATATCATGGACCATACCATATTGTAGTATAGTAATTTGATCGAGACTTGTCACGATGTTTACTCCTTGCAGAGGGCCATTTCTGTATTCTCTCTCTCCCCCCCCCTCTTCGAGAACACGTGGTACCCAGCTAGAAGAGGTCATGTGTGTCTCTGTCTACCTGGCTTCGGTTAGGTACTTGGGTGCCTCCGTGCCTGGCTGCCTATTCAAGTAATATATACACTCAGCATGGCCCGCACTTGCTTTCGTTGTTCTTGGAACACAAAGGGGACCAAAGGTACTTTGGTATGATCACAAAGAAAAACAATGCCTTCGGTTCGGAGCATGGCGTGTTTAGAGCAGGCCTGGAGGAATATCGTGCTGTGACAGCTAAATTTGTGCACTTGGTTGCAGTGGTCGTTTCTCACATTAACTTTATGGTCAAAGAGATGTTTTTTTTTCAAGCAAGTACTCTGTAGTCTATATATTGCTACAATAGCCGTGCTCAGGATTGACTAAGAATCTCTCTCTAGTCTGCAATTAGTCCAGTAAAGACTGTGTCAACCAATCCATGCGTTTTGAGAGTTTAGCGTATGACAAAAGGATACGGTGCTACCCAAATCAAACACGCCCGGTTGAGATCTACAACATATGTTTATTAAAGCTGTGGTAATGTGGGTCAAAATCACTGTACCTCCGTCGATGTTTCCGTCACAGCGAAGAGAAATAGAGGGGGTTAAACCAGACTGAGCATCAAGCCAGTGCTAGAAATACGAAACAATAATAATAAAAGAAACACTGGAAAATTGCACGAAAAAAAACCGAAAACTGCGTGTGCGCGTACGATAGTTACCACTCGCGGCAGCTCTCCAGTCCAGCTGTACTGTCCATGACAGGTGGGGACATCTGAATCTCCACCTATCACGAATACCCTATTCCGCTAAGCTCACCCGCCCGCAAAAACACCACGAGCGCGGGCGCGGAGAGCGACCACCACGGCACCACCTCCACCTCCTCCGGTTGCCTTCGGCCTCGCCTCCCCTCCGTCCTCCCCGTCTCCAGCCTCCCGGACCGGAAGCTCCACGTGGCGCGGCAGCTCGTACCCGGCGTCTATGGCGGCGGCAGAAGTGTACTCGCCGACCGCGGCGGCGGCGGCGCAGCAGCAGCGGGAGAAGGCGGCGTCGCAGGCGTGGCGGACGGTGGTGGGATGGATCGGCTTCCTTGTTCAGGTTCTGCTCCAGATCCTTCGGGGCACGCCGTCCTGCGCCCAGCTCTTATCCTTCGTCGGCGTCCGGTACCCGCTCCTCTCCGGGCCCGCGGCCTCGAACCCGTCGCCGGAGGTGGCCTTCATGCCGCTCCGCTCCGAGATCCCAGCTGACGCGGCACCTGCCCCGACACCTGCGCCTGAGCCCGTGGGCCGCCTCACGGTACGGAGCTTCGATTTTTTATTCGATTCGGTGGAGCTTTTGAGATGTCCGCGGTGGGGAAATGGCGCCTTTGTGAAGTAGGAGTAGAAGGGTTTCAATCAAATAGTATTTGGACTTGGACGTGCTGATCAAATTGGATTATGCTTCGGTATTTGGGGATGATTGGGATTAGTTGGAGTGGCTGATTTAAGGCTAACGGAGGTTTGCTGGTTTAGTTCAGGTAGTATTGTTGATTTTTGGTTATAGAATAATTAGTATTTGGACTATGTAGCAGTCCTTCGCCGATGATTTGGTTACTAGCATGGGCAATTAGTTGCGCTGCAATTGCAAAATAAGGCCTTGATCGTTTTAGTAGTACATACTTACTGGTGCATTATCATCTCCTCTCCAAACTGGCGGTGATATGTTTTCGATGGCCTTCAAGTGAAGCTGTGGGACATAGTTTCAGAATACTGGTTCCCTGTCATTCTGTGTAGGTGAGTAGATAACCTTCCATCATTGTTAAAAACATCTTGATTGTAACTGGAATATGACATATACACTATCTTATCAGCTGATCCAGTACAGGGCTGTTATACTGTAAGGTATGCCCATAATTGGATTTATGATAGTTTGGATCGGCAAAGAAGCTTATAGCTTCTCATAAAAGGAGCTGAAATTGAAACTGGAAGTCATATCGTTGCTAAGCATTACTACTTAAGTTCCTTGAAATGAAGTCAGACTAAACATTTTTCTCTTATGTTTACGCATCGGATATTCTCACAACATTAGAGCTGTCTGCTCAGGTAGTGCTTGACTTGGATGAGACTTTAGTTTCTGCATATGAATCATCTAGCCTTCCTGCTATTGTACGTACACAAGCTGTTGAAGCAGGATTACATTGCTTTGATATGGAATGCATATCGTCTGATAAGGTACCAATCTTCTAACTTAGCTATATGTCACTTTGTTTATAATAATTTGAATCGCAACTGGACAACTGGTAAATGAGCTTTTGCTTTTGTGAATTTCGAAGGATGCTGAAGGAAAGCAGAAGGTGAATCATGTGACTGTTTTCGAGCGTCCTGGTTTGCATGAGTTCTTGCAGAAAACTAGTGAATTTGCAGACCTTATCCTTTTTACAGCAGGTTTAGAAGGTATGGTTGCTACTGTTATTTTTCGTAACTATATGAGCCCGATTATTTTTTGCGCTTTTTCTCTCTTAACCTATTCATGCTTCTCCTCAGGTTATGCTAGACCTTTAGTTGATCGAATAGATGTTCACAATAGATTCAGACTTCGTCTCTATCGCCCATCAACTGTTACCACGTAAGTTACATTACCTTCTCTATACAAATCATGTTGTACCACCACTGTGTTGTTGCTTCATATTCTTGTGTTGTTGCTTCATATTCTTGTGTTGAGATGAAAACTGTTACCTCATTTGGGATGTCTGTAAACTTTGTTAGCATTCCAGTATCTCTGTAAGTGGCGAAAAAGCAGATCACGGCCAATGCTTTTTCACAGCAATGAGCAATCAATAATGATGTTCATATTGTACACATGAAATGCTAGTGGTGTTTAGATTTTAGCGTTCATTTTATCTTCTTTACCAAGTATTTCTCAGAGTATATGCACTCCAGAACTTCTACAATATATTCAATGTGCATTTTTATCTGGTGTCTTGATCTACCATTTGTTGATTGTGTACAACTATGAATGCTTCCTTTAGCATGCATGTTTGTGCTGATTCACAGAGTTATTCAGTCATAATACACTCGTTTCTTGATGTTTTTCTCTTCCTGCCTAACTGTTCCAATGGCCCGAACAATCCTTGTCTGATATCAATGGGCTGCATGATTGCAGGGAATACAGAGAACATGTGAAAGATCTTTCTTGCGTGTCGAAAGATTTCGGCAGGATTGTCATTGTCGACAACAACCCGTTCAGTTTCATTCTTCAGCCTTTGAATGGAATACCTTGTGTTCCATTTTCAGCTGGACAACATTCTGATGACCAGGTAAATGACGTTGAGCACAAGTCATTCTGTGGGCCTGAACTTGTACCCTCAAAAATTGCACTGATGTTTTCTTGATTAAACGTTTCAGCTCATGATGGTTATATTTCCACTCCTGAAGCATCTTTCCCTCCAGAAAGATGTCAGACCTGTATTGCATGAAAGGTTTCATATGCCAGAATGGTTCCAAAAGCATGGGATCCCCCAAACTAATCAGTCTGTGTAAGTTTTGCTGCCTTTGTTTTGATGAAGGCTATGCCTATTATGCTATAAGCCCCTTAAGGGAGAGCACTTGTATATTATTATCAATATTCATTCAGGGTTCTGTTTATATGGAGTTGTCACATCCAAAGATACGGAAATTGTAATCTAGCATAATGTCAGATTTGTATCTGTGTAGTGGAGCATTTTATATCAATTAGTAACTGTTGTATATCACCATCTGTTGTAAAACTCGATTGTTGACAGTTAAGATAGTCTAATGAATAGTTCGTGACCCATCAATGTCAAGTTTAGACCTTGAGGACTAATGTCCTGCCTTCCCGGTAAAATGGTGCAATTAATGTAACCATCCGGTAGGTAATCATTAATATTAGCAGTAAGCACACTTATCAGCACAGATAACATGTTTGAATCTTACTCGCCAATCGCAACAACCTTAAGTCAGTGAATTTTGTTATTTTATCTGAAACATTGTCGCCCATTCGCCGAATAAGTTACTGGAACATGGAGCCTTTTATCTGAGTTTCTGGACATCGAATTCGTTGGAGCTTCTTATCTGGCTTATAATCTGGGATGCCTTATCAAACTTGTACGCTCTCTCATAAACGCCTGCGGCCACAAGATAAAGCTCCCTCTTGTCGATGCTTGGGTCATGGCTTAGCTCGCCAACCAGCACTTCGAGCGCCTTGAAGTCCTTCTGAGCACCAAGGAGGCTAATCATCTGAAAGTGCACCCGGTCTGAGAACACACAACCTGCCTCCCTCATTGCCTGGTACAGCGCCGCGGCCTTGTCGAACTCCTTCAGCTTGCCATAAGCATTCATCGCGGTGGCAATGGTCTCTGAGTCGGGCAACTGGCCTAACTTCCTCATTTCATCGAACACCTCAATCACATTACGGTGCCTCCGGTTCTTCGCGTACAAGTCCATCATTGCTCTGTGCACCGATGAGTCCTTGATCTCACCGGTGTTGACCGCACGACGGAACAGCCATGCGGCCTCTTCCAGACGACCGGCACTGGCCAAGATTTTAATGGCTGTCTCCTTGGGGATGCCCTCCGGGTCTTTCAGATCGCGCAACAAACGCTTGGCCTGTGAGACAAGCCCGGCACGCTCATAGGCCACTACCATTGTCTGGTACAGCACTGGGTCGATCTCCGTGCCAGCTTCCCTCAGCTTCTCAAACAGCCTGGCAGCGCGGTCGAGCTTCCCGGCCTTCACCCATATGGACAAGATAGTGGAGTAAGTGATGGCATCAGGCTGGACGCCAATGGCCTGCATCTCCTGCACCAACCTTCCGGCTTTCTCGTCCTCCAGCGACTTGCCGTAGATGGTAATCATGGTGTTGTACGTCACCACATTCGGTTTGACGCTGCTACCAGCGCCACCGTTGCCATCTGAAGTGCTGCGCATGAGGTCAAACAGGTGAACTGCCTCGCCGAACAGCCCTGCATCACCGTACACACGGAGCATGGTGTTGTAGGTCACCACGCTTGGCGGCACGCCTGCCCGGCGCATGGACCAGAACAGCCGGTCCGCCTCGCGCGCGAGGTCCAGCTGCCCGTACGCGTTGAGGATGATGTTGAACACCGAGATGTCCGGCTTGACGCGCGCCACGGCGCGCATGTGCGAGAACAGCGACACGGCCGCGAGGTGCCGCCCCCTTCGCGCCAGCGCCGCGAGGATGGGGGAGTAGGTCTCCGCGTCGGGCGCGACGCCGTCGGCCGGCATGTCGTGGAGCAGCATCCGCTTGGCGTCGCGGAGAAGGTCGGACTTGCAGTAGGCGGCGACGGCCGCGTTGTATGCCTTGAGGTCGGGCCTGATCCCCGCGGCACGCAGCCGGGAGAAGAGCGCTAGCGCCTTGGGCGCGTCGCCACCGCGGAGGGCGAGGTGAATGAGGTTGGAGAAGAGGATCAGGTCCGGAGCCACGGCGTCATCCTCCATGAGCGGCAGGAAGGTGAGCGCGTGGTCGAGGTGGCCCGCACGGGTGAGCGCGGCGAGGAGGGTGGAGTACGAGAACGCGTCGGGGGTCACGCCCCTCTCCCGCATCTCGAGGAGGAGGCCGGAGGCGAGGCGGAGCTCGCCAGCGCGGCAAGCAGAGCGGAGCAGTAGGTTATATGGGATGAGGAGCGTGGGGGCGGGGAGGTCCGGCGCGAGGAGGTCGAGCAGCGCGACGCCGCGGCGGGGGTCGGGGAGGCGGGAGAGGAGCGCACCGAGGAGGCGCGCGGAGACGGGTCGGTGCGTGGCGAGCACGGCTGCCAGGTCGGGAGCCGTCCGCGCGGCCGAGAGCGCGGTGACGAGGGCCGGGACGTCGATCGTACGGTCATCGTGCTGCCGTTGTTGGAGCTCGGCGGCGGACTTGTGGCGCTGGTGGAGGGGGTGAGAGGAGGGAAGGTTGGGGTTCAGCCAGACGGATTTCGCGGCGGGGAGCCTGCGGTGAGAAGGTGATGGGAGCGCCGCGGCAGCGGCAGCGGCAGCGGCCGCGGCTCTAGTGGGCGGCATTGGGTGTCGGCGTGCGGCCGCGTGGGAGGGAATGAGAGATGGATAGGAGTTTTTTTTTTGGCCATTGGTGGTATAGATGGCCATATGACACTAACACAGTGGGCCAACCCGTGCACGACACTAAAAACACGGCTCAGTCACATGTAGTGCCAGACTCGACCTATACACAGTGCCGTGTCTGGACCACCAGCTCGGCCCATAGTGTCGGTCTAGGCCCGACACGGTTAACTGGGCTAGCACGACGGTGGCACGACCCAGCAAGCCAAGCGCCATATGCCCCCCATATCCTAAAGTCGCGCCCGGGCGCTAAAATAAACCCTAAACGCCTCGTTCGTCCGTGGACAACTCTCCCTCTCGTATCGCGAAGCCGCGAACTCCTTCTCCCTAGTCCCTTCGCCTCCGCTCAGATCTGTCCTCTCTCCGCTCTGGTCTCCCTCTCCTCTCTCTGGCCTCCGGCTCTCCGCCTCCGCTCAGATCTGTCGTCGGAGATCCTCTCACCCGCTCCATCTGAAAGGAAAATGTGCCCTTGGGCCATTTCTAAGTATTTTGGTGATTTAGTGTCCAACACAAGTGCTTGAGTGTTAATCTATGCCAAGTGATGGACTAAGTGCAAATCAAGATCAAAGGTATGTTTCTAAACTTAGTACATTGTTTTAAGAGCTAATGTATTGTGTCTAAGTGCTGGAAACAGGAGAAATCGAATTGGAAAAAAGATGGCTTTGTTCAGCCAAAGTCTGCTTAGTCTAGGTGCACCGGACTGTCCGGTGGTGCACCGGACACTGTCCGGTGCGCCAGACTGGTTCTGGCGAACTTGCTGCTCTCGGGACTTCGACGACGGTGTACGGCTATAAATCACCGGACTATCCGGTGAGCCATTCACAGGCGAACTCGTCGCTCTCGGGAGATGATTAACGGCGTACGGCTATAATTCACCGGACTGTCCGGTGGTGCACCGGACTGTCCGGTGAGCCAACGGTCAGCCGGGCCAACGGTCGGCCGAGGATTCCGCGCGTGACGCGTGGCCGAGCCAACGGTCACAAGGGGGCACCGGACTATCCGGTGTGCACCGGACAGTGTCCGGTGTGCCAACGGCTCTAGATCTGCAACGGTCGGCTTCGCCAAATGAGGAAAGAAATCCGCACCGGACAGTGTCCGGTGGTGCACCAGACTGTCCGGTGCGCCAGGCGACTGAAGGCAAGAATTGCCTTCCTGGAATGCTCTCAACGGCTCCTAGCTGTCTTGGGGCTATAAAAGGGACCCCTAGACGCATGGAGGAGCACACCAAGCATACTCTAAGCATTCCTAAGCACCAAGACTTCGATTCCGCGCATTTGATTCTTTGTGATAGAATCTAGAGCTCTATTTGAGTTGTGAACTCGTTGGGTTGTGTTGTGAGCTCTTGCTGCGACTTGTGTGCGTGTTGTCGCTCTGATTTTGTGTCTTGTGTGCGTTGCTCATCCCTCCCTTACTCCGTGCTTCTTTGTGAACATCAAAGTGTAAGGGCGAGAGACTCCAAGTTGTGGAGATTCCTCGCGAGCGGGATATAGTAAACAAAGCAAAACACCGTGGTATTCAAGTGGGTCTTTGGACCGCTTGAGAGGGGTTGATTGCAACCCTCGTCCGTTGGGACGCCACAACGTGGAAGTAGGCAAGTTATGTACTTGGCCGAACCACGGGATAAACCACTGAGTCTATCTGTGTTGATCCTCTTGTGGTTGTTGTGTTTTGCAAGAACTCCTCTCTAGCCACTTGGCTTTATTGTACTAACATCTAATCAAGTTTTGTGGCATTAAGTTTCAAGTTTTACAGGATCACCTATTCACCCCCTCTCTAGGTGCTCTCACCATCCTCAAGACCTCAACGGATTTGCGCGTTTGTGGAACCGGGTAACTCCTATCCA
The DNA here is from genome assembly GCA_029449295.1 of Zea luxurians. NCBI lineage: Eukaryota > Viridiplantae > Streptophyta > Magnoliopsida > Poales > Poaceae > Zea > Zea luxurians. The sequence continues at coordinate 80,003,042 of JAOPSE010000003.1, read as the reverse complement.
TAACCCTACCTTCGGTCTCCCTCTCCTCTCTCTCTCCTATCTTCTTCTCCCCCTTTGATGTCATCTACACCAATTGGTGGCCACTGGCCAGCACTGGCACACGGCACAACATCATCCTCGTCTACCTCGTCGTCTCCCTCGAGCTCATACGCCGTCGGCTGCTACGGTGCTCCGGATTCAAATCCGTTGAGGAATCGGGTGGCCAGATCAGTTGTTTGTCGACGGTCGACCGGTCGACGTCGCCTGCGAAGATCTGGCTTATTAGGTAACCCTAACCCTAACCTCTTTTATTATGTAACCCTAACCTTAATCTTGTATTACTGTTGCAGTAAGAGTCTAAGCCCGTTGAATACTTCACTGACAAAAAGACTAAGCTTGTTGATACTCTTACTTTTTCTTGGACCCTAGAGCTAAAATGAAAGGTTTCAGTAGAGTGCTTAGAAGGTTGATGAACCTGACCAGTACAGATTATGCTGCTTATAAGGTTATCACTAGAGCTAGGCTTACTGATGTTTATAATAAGTATGAAGAGAAATATGGATCTGTTAGATTGAGAAGGGTTGTCCCTCCTAACTTGTCTGGTAAGAAAAGGTCTGCTTGGGATGAAATTTATGATGATAATGATGATGTGGGTGATTCTGTTGGTATGCATTCTTTTGCTTCTACTCTAAACATTGCTAGAGATACCTCTACAACTCCTCTGCTGCATGTTGTAGACTCTTCAGCTTCTAATGCTTTTGAACTCATTTCTTACTTAGACTGTGACAATGTAAACCAGTTAACTGATGATTTCAACATCTTGCACTGGTGGCATCAGCACAAACTCACTTATCCAGTACCGTCAATTATGGCTAAATATATTTTAACTGTTCCTGTGTCTACCATCTCTTCAGAATCCACTTTTAGTTTAACTGGCAGGATCATCGACAAGCGGAGGAGGAGGTTGAAGTCTGATGTGGTTGAGATGTTGACATGCATTAAAGATTGGGAGGATGCTGAAGCAAGGATGCAACACATGGTGGATGACAAAGAGCTTGAAGAAACATTTGAAAATCTTTATCTTGATTAGTCTCTTTGTGACCATTTGTGTAATGGGACTGTAATATTATGCTGTCGGCGTTTCGACCCTGGGGGGTCCCTGGACCAACGAGTGAAATGTCGCCGCGTGCCCCAGCTCAGATGGGTCGACGCGAGGCGGAGCATGAAGGGGGAAAAGAGACAGGCAAGGTGGAATCCCGCGGCCTCCGTGTTGCCCTGTGCCCAGGTCGGGTGCGCTTGCAGTAGTGGGTTACAAGCGTCCGCGTGGGAGAGTGAGAGAGGGACCGTCCGCCAGCCCTTTCCTCCCGCGCGGCCAACCTTCTCGTACGAGTGCCCTGGACCTTCCTTTTATAGGTGTAAGGAGAGGGTCCAGGTGTACAATGGGGGGTGTAGCAGTGTGCTAACGTGTCTAGCAGAGAGGAGCTAGCGCCCTAAGTACATGCCATTGTGGCAGCTGGAGAGGTTTTGGCACCCTATTCCTGTGATGTCGTGGCCATCGGAGGAGCGCTGGAGCCTTGTGGAAGGATAGTTGTCGGGGCTGCCGAGTCCTTGCTGACGTCTCCTTGCTTCCGTAAGGGGTTTGAGATCCGCCATCGTCATGGGCACGCGGGGCGCCATCATTACTTGTTTTACTGGGGCGAGCTGGATGGGACGCTGGTCTTGTTCCCCGTAGCCTGAGCTAGCTAGGGGTAGGGTAATGATGGCCCCTCCTGTGGCGTGGTCGGCCCGAGCCTTGGATCGGGCGAGGCGGAGGCTCCTCCGAGGTCGAGGTCGAGTCCGAGCCCTGGGGTCAGGGTCGAGTCTGAGCCCTGGGGTCGGGCGAGGCGAAGTTCGTCGTCGAGGTCGATGTCGAGTCCGAGCCCTGGGATTAGGGTCGAGTCCGAGCCCTGGGGTCGGGTGAGGCGAAGTTCGTCGTCGAGGTCGAGGTCGAATCCGAGCCCTAGGGTCGGGGTCGAGTCCGAGCCCTGGGGTCGGGCGAGGCGAAGTCCGTCGTCTTCCGAGGCCGTAGCCTGGTCCGAGCCGTGGGTCGGGCGAAGCGGAGTCCGTCGTCTTCTGAGGCCATAGCCGAGTCCGAGCCCTAGGTCAGGCGAAGCGGAGTCCGTCGTCTTCTGAGGCTGTAGCCTGGTCCGAGCCCTGGGTTGGGCGGAGCGGAGTTCGTCGTCTTCCGAGGCCGTAGCCTAGTCCGAGCCCTGGGTCGGGCAAAGCGGAGTCCGTCGTCTTCCGAGGCCGTAGCCTAGTCCGAGCCCTGGGTCGGGCGAGGCGGAGTTTCCTATGGCGCCTGGAGCCAGACTTGGCTGCTGTCAGCCTCACTCTGTCGAGTGGCACTACAGTCGGAGCGACGCAGGCGGCGCTGTCCCCTTGTCAGGCCAGTCAGTGGAGCGGCGAAGTGACTGCGGTCACTTCGGTTCTGTCGACTGGGGAGCGCGCGTCAAGATAAGGTGCCAGGCCACCTTTGCATTAAATGCTCCTGCAATGCGGTCGGTCGGTGTGGCGATCCGGCCAAGGTTGCTTCCTAGCGAAGACTGGGCCTCGAGCGAGTCGAGGGTGTGCCCGTTGCTTGAGGGGGTACCTCGAGCGAGGCGTGAATCCACTGGGGTCGGCTGACCTTGCCCGAGGCTGGGCTCGGGCGAGGCGGGATCATGTCCCTTGAGTTAATCGCACCCATCAGGCCTTTGCAGCTTCGTGCTAATGGGGGTTACCAGCTGAGATTTAGGAACCTCGAGGGTACCCCTAATTATGGTCCCCGACAGTAGCCCCTGAGCCTCCAAGGGAGTGTTAATACTCGCTTGGAGGCTTTTGTCGCACTTTTTTGCAAGGGGACCAGCCTTTCTCGGTTGCTGTTTGTTCCGGCGGGGGCGCGCGAGCGCACCCGCCGGGTGTAGCCCCCGAGGCCTCGGAGGAGTGGTTAGACTCCTTCGAGGTCTTAATGCGTTTTGTGATGCTTTGGCCGATCTGGTTGTCCCCTCATGCAAACTGGCCGTAGCCCGGGTGCACCGTCGAGTCCCAAGTTCTCGGGCTGGTATGTTGACGCTGTCAACGGTTTGGCCGGAGCCGAGTTTGCGAGAGCAGCCCCCGAGCCTCCACACAGAGCGAGAGGACGATCAAGGACAGACTCGACTTTTTTACATACGCCCCTGCGTCGCCTTTCCACAAGGAGGGGGGAAAGCGCCATGTTGCCCTTGGTGGGCGTCGAACATGGTGTCTCCAGCGAGCTGCGAACGGGTGATCCGAGGGGACGCCCGTGCCCCATTCGTTAGGGGTCGGCTGTGGCCCGGAGGCGTGCCCAAAAGTACCTACGGGTGATTTGCCAGACCCGGTCCCCTTTCGACGGGGTCCGAGGGCTCGATGCCTCCCTCTGGTGGGATTCCGTTACAGAATTGTTCCCGCGGGTCTCGGAAATGTCCTAGGGTACCTCGGGAGCGTAGCTCGAGCCTCGGTTATGTATCGAACGTACCCATGGTCATCCCTCGCTCTATGTCTGAGGCGGCTGTGAACCCTTCGGGGGCCAGCCTACGAACCCCTGATCAGTAGTGGGCGCGGAGCCTGAGTAGCCTGAGGCGGCCGTTGAACCCTTCCGAGGGGCCAGCCATCGAACCTCTGACCAGTAGCGGGTGCCGAACCTGAGTGCTCTGAGGCGGCTGTCGAACCCTTCCGAGGGGCCAGCCTTCGAACCTCTGATCAGTAGTGGGGGCTCGGAGCCCATTTCCTTCGCGGAGAAGGATCCCATGTATCCCCTTTCCCAGTCCCTGTCGTAAGAGAGAGAAAGAGAAAAAAAGGGGGAGGATATAAAATCGAACGTCGTGGCACACCTTTTTTGACGTGGTCAATGTGGCGGAAACGAAGCGTCGTCCGCTTCGCCTGCCAAAGGTGCCGCCTGCCCTGCCGCAAAGTTAATGCGACGGGACGAGTGGTTCGCGGGGCAGTCGTTGCGTGTGCGCGAGCCATTCGAGGTACGGATCACGGGCGCGTCGTCTTCACGCCGTGGGAGAGGGCTCTCTCGCTGTCCCTGGAGGGGACGTGAGCTTGGCTGACGACGTGACCGCTGCTTCCACCTGCCTGCCACCGCCATCACTGCCGGCCCATCTTTGGCCGTATCGTCCGTCGTGCCTTCTCCCGCGCCTGGGTGACCCGTGACCGATGCGCCTGGTTGGCACTTCTGGGTCATGCGCAGGGTTGCCTCGAGTCGCGGTACTAGTTCTGCAGTTGAAGAGGCACGCGAGTGGCGGTGCAGTTTCTCGCACGTAGTAACCGGCGCGCCGGTTACATGACGTGTGGGCCTGGGCGTCCAGGCTGGACGCGTCGAAGTCGAAAGGGTGCACCCCCCTTGGTGCGGTTGCATGCCGCCTGCATGGCAGTCCGCCCTTTCACCCGCTGGTCTGGGCAAAAGTGGAGGGGCGCTTGTAACCACTGGGAAGTTACGCGCACCACGCGCGGCGGTTTGACCTCTTCCGCCCTGAGGTAGCTTGCATGATGCGTAGGGCCCAGCCCCCGTGTCGTAGGGGGAGAACCTTGGAGCGTGTTGGAGAAGACTCGGCCTGCAACGGCTAAGGACGCAAGTGGGGAGAGTTGCCTTTAAAAGGAGGGTGATCCCCTTGAAAGGCAACCATGTCTTCGCGCTTCCCTCATGCATCGTGTCTTTTCACCTTCCGAGCCCCCGGGTGGGAGGCGCCCACGGTTCTTCATCTTGTTGTTGTTGGGGCGCAATCTTGTGGAGGTTGGTACCTTTCAGCCATCATTCGGCTTCAAGGATTTTCGTCAAGCAGCCCGGCTGCATCCCCTCGCCAGCGGTCACCCAAGACGGTGACCACCAGCTCGATGGTGGGGAGGAGCGAGCCGGGCTGCGATCTTGGTCCCGCCCTCAGCTTCAAGGATCTTCGTCATCCTTGCTGGGGCGGAGGGCGGGCTGAGCCGGAGCTCTACCTCCCGCGCGGGTCCGTGGGTCATCCTCTCCCTCAGCATTCGGGGGAGAGGGTGCTCACCGGCCTGGCGGGAGGGGCGGACTCCGACAACGCGGGGCCGGTCAGCCGCGAGCGCCGTCAGCTCCAGCACGTTGGGCTCGCCGGCCCGGCTCCTAGTGCCTCCTCCCGCCGTATGAGCGGCCGTCGCGCCACGCGCACCGGAGGACCGCCCAAGACGTCGCGCGCTGCTAGGGCGACGTTCGTGTTCTTGGGCTGTCCTGCCTTTGCCCCGGTACGATGCCTCTGCGCGGAGGTCGGTGCTCGCCCGTCCGGGAGGATCCGAGTGGGGATCTACCAAGGGGCAGATGGCTTCCATCGTCGCCGCTGGGGTGGCGGCGGCTGAAGAAGTCTTCGTCGCCGACGGGATCACCGCCACCATCCGCGCTCTGGGTCTCTGACTCTTTGGCTTTGATAGCTTGTCCTTGCCCCTCGGGTGGGGACGTGGGCGAGGAGCTTGCAGCGGCAGCATCCGCCCTGAGGCCATCGCTGCTGCTGTTTGGCCACCCGGAGCGGAGGTCGTTGTCGCTGCTGTCGGAGCGGGCGTCGGTGAGCCGTTCATCGGCCTTCTGTTGCTCTACAGGCCCTCCATCGTGGGGGGTTGTTCGTACCTGCGGAGGTGGAACTGGAGTTCCGTTTGTAATGCACTTTGAATGCCGGTGTCTATTCATTGTGTCTGTCGGGGCCTGAACATGTATGCAGTTTTGGCACGGAGCCGTGTTTTTTCCTCATCTCGAGCACTAGGACTCGCCTGTCGGCTAACTGAACCGCTTAACTAAGTGTGAGTTGCCTCGCGCGAAGGTGATGAGTGAGGTATCCGTATCCCGGAGGCGTAGAAATCCCTCGGCTCGATCGGCCTTGCCGCCCGAGGCTTCTCTTGTATGGTCAAGGGAAAACCTGAGAGCACCTAGAGGGGGGGGGGGGTGAATAGGTGATCCTGTGAAACTTAAACTTATAGCCACAAAAACTTGTTAAGTGTTAGCACAATAACCGCCAAGTGGCTAGAGAGGAGTCTCAACAAAACACAATACCACAAGAGATCATACACAGAGATGACACAGTGGTTTATCCCGTGGTTCGGCCAAGACCAACGCTTGCCTACTCCACGTTGTGGCGTCCCAACGGACGAGGGTTGCAATCAACCCCTCTCAAGTGGTCCAAAGACCAACTTGAATACCACGGTGTTTTTCTTTGCCTTTCAATATCCCGTTTGCGAGGATTCTCCACAACTTGGAGCCTCTCGCCCTTACACTTGAGATTCACAAGAAATACGGAGTAAGGGAGGAAAGCAACACACACAAATCCACAGCAAAATGCGCACACACACGGCCAAGAATCGAGCTCAAAAGACTATCTCAAAGTTCTCACTAGAACGGAGCTCGAATCACTGAGAATGACAAACGAATGCGCAAAGACTGAGTGTGGATGATCAAGAATGCTCTAAGGTTGCTTGGTGTTCTCCTCCATGCGCCTAGGGGTCCCTTTTATAGCCCCAAGGCAGCTAGGAGCCGTTGAGCACAAATCTGGAAAGCCATTCTTGCCTTCTGTCATCGGGGGCACCGGACAGTCCGGTGCACACCAGACACTGTCCGGTGACCGATTTCCTTCCTTAAATAACGAAGCCGACCGTTGGCAGCCTGAGAGCCGTTAGCACACCGGACATGTCCGGTGCACACCGGACAGTCCGGTGCCGTCTTCTAGCCGTTGGCTCGGCCACGTGTCCCGCGCAGATTGCGCGACCGACCATTGGCCCGGCAGACCGTTGGCTCACCGGACTGTCCGGTGCACACCGGATAGTCCGGTGAATTTTAGCCGTACGTCGCCGGTGAAATCCCGAGAGCGGCCACTTCGCTCGAGCCAGCCTGGCGCACCGGACACTGTCCGGTGCACCACCGGACAGTCCGGTGCTCCCAGACTCAGCAGATTCTTGGCTGCTCGAGCCAAGACATTTCCAATTAGATTTTTCCTGTTTCCAGCACTTAGACACAATACATTAGTCCATAAAACAATGTACTAAGTGTGAGAAACATACCTTAATTCTTGATTTGTACTTTGTCCACCTTTTTACACTTAGGCACTTGTGTTGGACACTAAATCACCAAAATACTTAGAAATGGCCCAAGGGCACATTTCCCTTTCAATCTCCCCCTTTTTGGTGATTTATGCCAACACAACATAAAGCAAGTAGAACAAGTACAAAATCAAATCAAATAAGAACTCAAAATTGTTTTGATTCAATCTTGACATATATGGATCACTCTATGCCACCACTTGGTTTGTTTTTGCAAATCAAACACAAATTTCTATCTCTAAGTCAAACACACATGTTAAGACATAAAGAGAGTCATTCTAAGAGAAATTGATTTAAGATTTCAAAAACTCCCCCTTTTTCCCATAATCAATACTTCTCCCCACAAGAAGCCAACTTTTGACAAGAGAGACAACAAAAGAGTTTTGACAAACCAAAAGCTCTATTCTACTATTTTCAAAATCTCTCAAGTGGTAGCTGATCCATTTATCGCTTTGGCCTTTATTTTCTCCCCCTTTGGCATCAAGCACCAAAACGGGATCAATCTTGGCCCTTTAACCCCATTGCCTCACCAAAATCTTCAAATAAGAACACAAAGGCAAAGAGTATGAAGATGAACTTGGAAAAGTTACTCTTTCTCATCGGAGTGCAGTGGAAGTCTTGCATGGTCCAAGTCCACCTTTTCCCTTTCAATTTTCCTTAGAGACTAAAACAACCAAACTCAAGTACATGGTTAGCCACAAAGGGTCAAGTTGTAGCACAGCTCCCCCTAAATATGTGCATCACTTGCAAACAGGACTTGTGAGGTCCAGGGAGTGTTTGTACAACTTGAGCACCACAACAATATGCAGAATGAACATAATCAAAAGCATAAACACATGTATGCTACATTTCAATCCAAGTTCCACGAATCTAAGATATTGAGCTCACTACGCAGCCTGCAAAAGGTCTTCTCATCTAAAGGCTTGGTAAAGATATCGGCTAGCTGGTTCTCGGTGCTAACATGAAACACTTCGATATCTCCCTTTTGCTGGTGGTCTCTCAAAAAGTGATGCCGGATGTCAATGTGCTTTGTGCGGCTGTGCTCAACAGGATTTTCCGCTATTCGGATAGCACTCTCATTGTCACATAGGAGTGGGACTTTGCTCAGATTGTAGCCAAAGTCCCTGAGGGTTTGCCTCATCCAAAGTAGTTGCGCACAACACTGTCCTTGATAGTCGCCTAGAGGGGGGGGTGAATAGGGCGAAACTGAAATTTACAAAAATAATCACAACTACAAGCCGGGTTAGCGTTAGTAATAAAGAAACGAGTCCGCGAGAGAGGGCGCAAAACAAATCGCAAGCAAATAAGAGTGTGACACGAGGATTTGTTTTACCGAGGTTCGGTTCTCGCAAACCTACTCCCCGTTGAGGAGGCCACAAAGGCCGGGTCTCTTTCAACCCTTCCCTCTCTCAAACGATCCCACGGATCGAGTGAGCTTTCTCTTCTTCTCAATCAACCGGGAACAAAGCTTCCCCGCAAGGGCCACCACACAATTGGTGCCTCTTGCCTTGGTTACAATTGAGTGTTGATCTCAAGAACAAGTGAGAAAGAAAGAAAGCGATCCAAGCGCAAGAGCTCAAAAGAACACGGCAAATCTCTCTCGCTAGTCACTAAGGGCTTGAGTGGAATTGGAGAGGATTTGATCTCTTTTGTTTGTGTCTAGAATTGAATGCCTAGCTCTTGTAAGTGGTTGAGAGTTGGAAAACTTGGATGGCAATGAATGTGGGGTGGTTGGGGTATTTATAGCCCCAACCACCAAAAGTGACCGTTGCTGGAACTCCTCTGTTCGATGGCGCACCGGACAGTCCGGTGCACACCGGACAGTCCGGTGCTCCTGCCACGTCACCATTGCCGTTGGATTCTGACCGTTGGAGCTTCTGACTTGTGGGCCCTCCTGGGTGTCCGGTGCACACCGGACATGTACTGTTTGATGTCCGGTGCACCGGCATGGGCGTGCCTGACGACTGCGCGCGCTGCGCGCGCATTTAATGCACTGCAGGGAGCCGTTGGCGCCGCAGAGAGCCGTTGCTCCGCTGGTACACCGGACAGTCCGGTGCACACCGGACAGTCCGGTGAATTTTAGCGGAGTGGCTGCCGAGCAAACCCGAGGCTGGCGAGTTCCGGAGGCCGCGTTTCCTTGGAGCACCGGACATGTCCGGTGCACACCGGACAGTCCGGTGAATTATAGCGCGCCGGCTTCCGAGAATTCCCGAGGGCGAAGAGTTTGAAGTCAAAGTCCTCTGGCCGCACCGGACAGTCCGGTGCACACCGGACAGTCCGGTGCCTCCGGCCAGAGAAGCCCTCGGTTGCCTTGCTGCTCCTTTATTGAATCCAACATTTGATCTTTTTATTGGCTGAGTGTGAACCTTTTGCACCTGTATAACTTATGCACTAGAGCAAAACTAGTTAGTCCAATATTTGTGTTGGGCAATTCAACCACCAAAATTATTTAGGAACTAGGTCTAAGCCTAATTCCCTTTCAATCTCCCCCTTTTTGGTGATTGATGCCAACACAAACCAAAGCAAATATAGGAGTGCATAATTGAACTAGTTTACATAAAGTAAGTGCAAAGGTTACTTGGAATTGAGCCAATATATGATGCGCATGGATGGTTTCTTTGTTTTTGACATATTGGACCATATTTGCACCATGAGTTTTGTTTTTGCAAATTCTTTTGTAAATTCTTTTCAAAGAACTTTTGCAAGATAGTCAAAGGTAAATGAAAAAGATTTTGCAAAGCATTTTCAAGATATGGAATTTTCTCCCCCTATTTCCAATGCATTTCCTTTGACTAAATAAAACTCCCCCTCAAATAAGGTCTCCTCTTAGTGTTCAAGAGGGTTTTAAGACATCAATTTTGAAAATTTACCAGTATAAAATTATCAAATTTATGAAATTAGGTGGTGGTGCGGTCCTTTTGCTTTGGGCTCATATTTTCTCCCCCTTTGGCATGAATCGCCAAAAACGGAATCATTAGAGCCCAATGAAGTACATTCTCCCCCTTTGGTCATGAAATAAATGAGTGAAGGTTATACCAACGTTGGAGAGATGATGCGGAGCGACGGCGAAGGATGAGTAGTAGAACGGAGTGGAAGCCTTTGTCTTCGCCGAAGACTCCAATTCCCTTTCAATATATCTATGACTTGGGTGAAATACACTTGAAAACACATTAGTCATAGCATATATAAAAGAGACGTGATCAAAGGTATATTTATGAGCTATGTGTGCAAGACTTAGCAAAAGAAATTCCTAGAATCAAGAATATTAAGCTCATGCCTAAGTCGGGTAAAAGATTGTTCATCAAGTGGTTTGGTAAAGATATCGGCTAATTGATCTTTAGTATTAATATAAGAAATCTCGATATCCCCCTTTTGTTGGTGATCCCGAAGAAAATGATACCGAATGGCTATGTGCTTAGTGCGGCTGTGCTCGACGGGATTGTCGGCCATTTTGATTGCACTCTCATTGTCACATAGCAAAGGAACTTTGGTTAATTTGTAACCGTAGTCCCGCAGGGTTTGCCTCATCCAAAGTAATTGCGCGCAACAATGGCCTGCGGCAATATACTCGGCTTCGGCGGTAGAAAGAGCGACCGAATTTTGCTTCTTTGAAGCCCATGACACCAAGGATCTTCCCAAGAACTGGCAAGTCCCCGATGTGCTCTTCCTGTTGATTCTACACCCTGCCCAATCGGCATCCGAATAACCAATCAAATCAAATGTGGATCCCCGAGGGTACCAAAGCCCAAACTTAGGAGTAAAAGCCAAATATCTCAAGATTCGTTTCACGGCCGTAAGGTGTGATTCCTTAGGGTCGGCTTGGAATCTTGCACACATGCAAACGGAAAGCATAATGTCCGGTCGAGATGCACATAAGTAAAGCAATGAACCAATCATCGACCGGTATACCTTTTGATCCACGGACTTACCTCCCGTGTCGAGGTCGAGATGCCCATTTGTTCCCATGGGTGTCTTGATGGGCTTGGCATCCTTCATTCCAAACTTGCTTAAAATGTCTTGAGTATACTTGGTTTGGCTGATGAAGGTGCCTTCTTGGAGTTGCTTGACTTGGAATCCTAGGAAATACTTCAACTCCCCCATCATTGACATCTCAAATTTTTGCGTCATGATCCTACTAAATTCTTCACATGTAGATTTGTTAGTAGATCCAAAAATGATATTATCAACATAAATTTGGCATACAAACAAATCATTATCAAGAGTCTTAGTGAATAAAGTAGGATCGGCTTTGCCGACTTTGAAACCATTTGCAATAAGGAAATCTCTAAGGCATTCATACCATGCTCTCGGGGCTTGCTTGAGCCCATAAAGCGCCTTAGAGAGCCTATAAACATGATTAGGATACTCACTGTCTTCAAAGCCGGGAGGTTGCTCAACATAGACCTCCTCCTTGATTGGTCCATTGAGGAAGGCACTCTTCACGTCCATTTGATAAAGCTTGAAGCCATGGTAAGTAGCATAGGCTAATAATATGCGAATTGACTCAAGCCTAGCTACGGGTGCATAGGTTTCACCAAAATCCAAACCTTCGACTTGTGAATACCCCTTGGCCACGAGTCGAGCTTTGTTCCTAGTCACCACACCATGCTCGTCTTGCTTGTTGCGGAAGACCCACTTGGTTCCTACAACATTTTGATTAGGACGTGGAACTAAGTGTCATACCTCGTTCCTTGTGAAATTGTTGAGCTCCTCTTGCATCGCCATCACCCAATCCGAATCTTGAAGTGCTTCCTCTACCCTGTGTGGCTCAATAGAGGAAACAAAAGAGTAATGTTCACAAAAATGAGCAACACGAGATCGAGTAGTTACCCCCTTATGAATATCGCCAAGGATAGTGTCGACGGGGTGATCTCGTTGTATTGCTTGGTGGACTCTTGGGTGTGGCGGCTTTGGTTGTTCATCCTCCTTGTCTTCATCATTTGAATCTCCCCCTTGATCGTTGCCGTCATTTTGAGGTGGCTCATCTTCTTGATTTTCTTGTTCAACATCTTGAGCCTCATCCTCAACTTGAGTTGGTGGAGATGCTTGCATGGAGGAGGATGGTTGATCTTGTGCATTTGGAGGCTCTTCGGATTCCTTAGGACACACATCCCCGATGGACATGTTCCTTAGTGCTATGCATGGAGCCTGTTCTTCACCTACATCATCAAGATCAACTTGCTCTACTTGAGAGCCGTTAGTCTCATCAAACACAACGTCACAAGAAACTTCAACAAGTCCTGAGGACTTGTTAAAGACTCTATATGCCCTTGTGTTTGAGTCATATCCTAGTAAAAAGCCTTCTACAGTTTTAGGAGCAAATTTAGATTTTCTACCTCTTTTAACAAGTATAAAACATTTGCTACCAAAAACTCTAAAATATGAAATATTGGGCTTTTTACCGGTTAGGAGTTCATAGGATGTCTTCTTGAGGATTCGATGAAGATATAATCGGTTGATGGCGTAGCAGGCGGTGCTGACCGCCTCGGCCCAAAACCGATCCGGTGTCTTGTACTCATCAAGCATGGTTCTTGCCATGTCCAATAGAGTTCGATTCTTCCTCTCCACTACACCATTTTGTTGTGGAGTGTAGGGAGAAGAGAACTCATGCTTGATGCCCTCCTCCTCAAGAAAGCCTTCGATTTGAGAGTTCTTGAACTCCGTCCCATTGTCGCTTCTAATTTTCTTGATCCTTAAGCCGAACTCATTTTGAGCCCGTCTCAAGAATCCCTTTAAGGTCTCTTGGGTTTGTGATTTTTCCTGCAAAAAGAATACCCAAGTGAAGCGAGAATAATCATCCACAATTACAAGACAATACTTACTACCGCCGATGCTTATGTAAGCGATCGGGCCGAACAAATCCATGTGAAGGAGCTCCAGTGGCCTGTCGGTAGTCATGATGTTTTTGTGTGGATGATGAACACCAACTTGCTTCCCGGCTTGGCATGCGCTACAAATCCTGTCTTTCTCAAAATGAACATCGGTTAGTCCCAAAATGTGTTCTCCCTTTAGAAGCTTGTGAAGATTCTTCATTCCAACATGGGCTAGTCGGCGGTGCCAGAGCCAACCCAAGTTAGTCTTAGCTATCAAGCAAGTGTCGAGTTCAGCTCTATTAAAATCTACTAAGTATAGCTGACCCTCTAACACTCCCTTAAAAGCTATTGAATCATCACTTCTTCTAAAGACAGTAACACCTATATTAGTAAAAAGACAGTTGTAGCCCATTTGACATAATTGGGATACGGAAAGCAAATTGTAATCTAATGAATCTACAAGAAAAACATTGGAAATAGAATGGTCAGGAGATATAGCAATTTTACCCAAACCTTTGACCAAACCTTGATTTCCATCCCCGAATGTGATAGCTCGTTGGGGATCTTGGTTTTTCTCATATGAGGAGAACATCTTTTTCTCCCCTGTCATGTGGTTTGTGCACCCGCTGTCGAGTATCCAACTTGTGCCCCCGGATGCATAAACCTACAAAACAAGTTTAGTTCTTTGTTTTAGGTACCCAAACGGTTTTGGGTCCTTTGGCATTAGATACAAGAACTTTGGGTACCCAAACACAAGTCTTGGAGCCCTTGTGTTTGCCCCCAACAATTTTGGCAACTACCTTGCCAGATTTGCTAGTCAAAACATAAGATGCATCAAAAGTTTTAAATGAAATGGCATGATCATTTGATGCATTAGTAGTTTTCTTTCTAGGCAACTTGGCATGGGTTGGTTGCCTAGATCTAGATGTCTCACCCTTATACATAAAAGCATAATTAGGGCCAGAGTGAGACTTCCTAGAATGAATTTTCTTAATTTTACTCTCAGGATACCCGGCAGGGTACAAAATGTAACCCTCGTTATCCTGAGGCATGGGAGCCTTGCCCTTAACAAAGTTAGACAAGTTCTTAGGAGGGGCATTAATTTTGACATTGTCTCCCCTTTGGAAGCCAATGCCGTCTTTAATGCCCGGGCGTCTCCCATTATAGAGCATGCTTCTAGCCAATTTAAATTTTTCATTTTCTAAGTCATGCTCTCTAATTTTAGCATTAAGTTGAGCTATGTGATCATTTTGTTGTTTAATTAAGGCTAGGTGATCATGGATAGCATCAACATTAATGTCTCTACATCTAGTACAAATGGAAACATGCTCAACATGAGATGTAGAGGGTTTGCAAGTTTTAAGTTCAACAACCTTAGCATGCAACATATCATTTTTAGTTCTAAGGTCGGAAATAGTAGCATTGCAAACATCAAAATCCTTAGCCTTAGCAATTAATTTCTCATTTTCATTTCTAAGGCTAGCAATGGAAACATTCAACTTATCAATCCTAGCAAGCAAATCAACATTATTATTTCTAGGATCAATGCAAACATGAGAATCAACCTTAGCTAACAAATTTGCATTTTCATTTCTAAGGTTGTCTAAAGTCTCATGGCAAATACTTAGCTCACTAGACAATTTTTCACATTTTTCTCTTTCTAGAGCATAAGCATTTTTAACCTTAACATGTTTCTTGTTTTCCTTGATTAGGAAGTCCTCTTGGGAGTCCAAGAGATCATCCTTTTCATGGATGGCACTAATTAGCTCATTTAATTTTTCTTTTTGTTCCATGTTAAGGTTGGCAAAAAGAATACGCAAATTATCTTCCTCATTTTTATCATTATCCTCATCACTAGATGTTTCATATTTAGTGGAGGACCTTGACTTTACCTTCTTTTTGCCGTCCTTGGCCATAAGACACTTGTGGCCGACGTTGGGGAAGAGAAGGCCCTTGGTGACGGCGATGTTGGCGGCGTCCTCGTCGTCGGAGGAGTCGCTTGAGCTTTCGTCGGAGTCCCACTCCCGACAAACATGGGCATCGCCGCCCTTCTTCTTGTAGTACTTCTTCTTCTCCTTCCTCTTGCCCTTCTTGTCGTTGTCCCTGTCACTGTCACTTGATAATGGACATTTAGCAATAAAGTGACCGGGCTTACCACACTTGTAGCAAACCTTCTTGGAACGGGATTTGTAGTCCTTCCCTTTCCGTTGCTTGAGGATTTGCCGGAAGCTTTTGATGATTAGGGCCATCTCCTCGTTGTCGAGCTTGGAGGCGTCAATTGGTTGTCTACTTGGTGTAGACTCCTCCTTCTTCTCCTCCGTTGCCTTGAAGGCCACGGGTTGCGCCTCAGATGTGGAAGGCTCATCAAGCTCGTTGATCTTCTTGGAGCCCTTAATCATGCATTCAAAACTAACAAAATTCCCGATGACTTCCTCGGGGGTCATTTGTGTATATCTAGGATTGCCACGAATTAATTGTACTTGAGTAGGGTTAAGGAAAATAAGGGCTCTTAGAATAACCTTAACCACTTCGTGGTCATCCCATTTTGCGCTCCCGAGGTTGCGCACTTGGTTCACCAAGATCTTGAGCCGGTTGTACATGTCTTGTGGCTCCTCCCCTTGGCGAAGACGGAAGCGACCGAGCTCCCCCTCGATCGTTTCCCGCTTGGTGATCTTTGTGAGTTCATCACCCTCGTGCGCCGTCTTGAGTAGGTCCCAAATCTCCTTGGCGTTCTTCAACCCTTGTACTTTGTTGTATTCCTCCTTGCTTAGTGAGGCAAGGAGAATGGTTGTGGCCTGGGAGTTGAAGTGCTCGATTTGGGCCACTTCGTCCGTGTCGTAGTCTTCATCCCCTACGGATGGTGCCTGTACACCAAACTCAACAACATCCCATAATCTTTTGTGGAGAGAGGTTAGATGAAATCGCATCAAATTACTCCACATAGCATAATCTTCACCATTAAAAGTTGGTGGTTTGCCTAATGGGACGGAAAGTAAAGGTGTATGTTTAGGAATGCGAGGGTAGCGTAGGGGAATCTTACTATACTTCTTACGCTCTTGGCGTTTAGAAGTGACGGACGCCGCGTCGGAGCCGGAGGTGGAGGTCGATGAAGTGTCGGTCTCGTAGAAGACCACCTTCCTCATCCTTTTGTGCTTGTCCCCACTCCGATGCGGCTTGTGAGAAGAAGATTTTTCCTTCTTCTCCTTGTGGTGAGAAGAGGAAGATCTTTTCTCCTTTCGCTTGGAGGATCTCTTCTTCTTCTCCCTTCTCTTGGTGCGGGACTCTTTCGATGAAGATGAGGTGCTCCCTTGGCTTGTAGTGGGCTTGTCATCGCCGGTCTCCATCTCCTTCTTGGCGGGATCTCCCGACATCACTTCGAGCGGTTAGGCTCTAATGAAGTACCGGGCTCCGATACCAATTGATAGTCGCCTAGAGGGGGGGGTGAATAGGGCGAAACTGAAATTTACAAAAATAATCACAACTACAAGCCGGGTTAGCGTTAGTAATAAAGAAACGAGTCCGCGAGAGAGGGCGCAAAACAAATCGCAAGCAAATAAGAGTGTGACACGAGGATTTGTTTTACCGAGGTTCGGTTCTCGCAAACCTACTCCCCGTTGAGGAGGCCACAAAGGCCGGGTCTCTTTCAACCCTTCCCTCTCTCAAACGATCCCACGGATCGAGTGAGCTTTCTCTTCTTCTCAATCAACCGGGAACAAAGCTTCCCCGCAAGGGCCACCACACAATTGGTGCCTCTTGCCTTGGTTACAATTGAGTGTTGATCTCAAGAACAAGTGAGAAAGAAAGAAAGCGATCCAAGCGCAAGAGCTCAAAAGAACACGGCAAATCTCTCTCGCTAGTCACTAAGGGCTTGAGTGGAATTGGAGAGGATTTGATCTCTTTTGTTTGTGTCTAGAATTGAATGCCTAGCTCTTGTAAGTGGTTGAGAGTTGGAAAACTTGGATGGCAATGAATGTGGGGTGGTTGGGGTATTTATAGCCCCAACCACCAAAAGTGACCGTTGCTGGAACTCCTCTGTTCGATGGCGCACCGGACAGTCCGGTGCACACCGGACAGTCCGGTGCTCCTGCCACGTCACCATTGCCGTTGGATTTTGACCGTTGGAGCTTCTGACTTGTGGGCCCTCCTGGGTGTCCGGTGCACACCGGACATGTACTGTTTGATGTCCGGTGCACCGGCATGGGCGTGCCTGACGACTGCGCGCGCTGCGCGCGCATTTAATGCACTGCAGGGAGCCGTTGGCGCCGCAGAGAGCCGTTGCTCCGCTGGTACACCGGACAGTCCGGTGCACACCGGACAGTCCGGTGAATTTTAGCGGAGTGGCTGCCGAGCAAACCCGAGGCTGGCGAGTTCCGGAGGCCGCGTTTCCTTGGAGCACCGGACATGTCCGGTGCACACCGGACAGTCCGGTGAATTATAGCGCGCCGGCTTCCGAGAATTCCCGAGGGCGAAGAGTTTGAAGTCAAAGTCCTCTGGCCGCACCGGACAGTCCGGTGCACACCGGACAGTCCGGTGCCTCCGGCCAGAGAAGCCCTCGGTTGCCTTGCTGCTCCTTTGTTGAATCCAACATTTGATCTTTTTATTGGCTGAGTGTGAACCTTTTGCACCTGTATAACTTATGCACTAGAGCAAAACTAGTTAGTCCAATATTTGTGTTGGGCAATTCAACCACCAAAATTATTTAGGAACTAGGTCTAAGCCTAATTCCCTTTCAGTCCTGCGGCAACGTACTCGGCCTCAGCGGTGGATAGGGCAACGGAGGTTTGTTTCTTAGAGTTCCATGACACCAGGGACCTTCCTAAGAATTGGCACGTCCCCGATGTACTCTTCCTATCGACCTTACATCCAGCATAGTCGGAATCTGAGTACCCAATCAGGTCAAAGTTAGACCCCTTTGGATACCAGATCCCGAAGCAAGGCGTAGCGACTAAATATCGAAGAATTCGCTTCACAGCCACTAAGTGACACTCCTTCGGATCGGATTGAAATCTAGCACACATGCATACGCTAAGCATAATATCCGGTCTACTAGCACATAAATAAAGCAAAGAACCTATCATGGACCGGTATGCTTTTTGATCAACGGACTTACCTCCTTTGTTGAGGTCGGTGTGTCTGTCGGTTCCCATTGGCGTCTTTGCGGGCTTGGCGTCCTTCATCCCAAACCTCTTTAGCAAATCTTGTGTGTACTTTGTTTGGGAGATGAAGGTGCCGTCCTTGAGTTGCTTCACTTGGAACCCAAGGAAGTAGGTCAACTCGCCCATCATCGACATCTCGAATTTCTGCGCCATCACCCTGCTAAACTCTTCACAAGACTTTTGGTTAGTAGAACCAAATATTATGTCGTCGACATAAATTTGGCACACAAAAAGATCACCATCGCAAGTCTTAGTAAAAAGAGTTGGATCGGCTTTCCCAACCTTGAAAGCATTAGCAATTAAAAAGTCTCTAAGGCATTCATACCATGCTCTTGGGGCTTTCTTAAGTCCATAGAGCGCCTTAGAGAGCTTACACACGTGGTCGGGGTACCGTTCATCCTCGAAGCCAGGGGGCTGCTCCACGTACACCTCCTCCTTGATCGGCCCGTTGAGGAAAGCGCTCTTCACATCCATTTGGTACAACCTGAAAGAATGGTGAGCGGCATATGCTAGCAAGATACGAATTGATTCTAGCCTAGCCACAGGAGCAAAAGTCTCCTCAAAGTCCAAACCTGCGACTTGGGCATAACCTTTTGCCACAAGTCGAGCCTTGTTCCTCGTCACCACCCCGTGCTCGTCCTGTTTGTTGCGGAACACCCACTTAGTTCCCACAACATTTTGCTTGGGACGAGGCACCAGTGTCCAAACTTCATTGCGCTTGAAGTTGTTGAGTTCCTCCTGCATGGCCAATACCCAATCCGGATCTAGCAAGGCCTCCTCTACCCTGAAAGGCTCAATAGAAGAGACAAAGGAGTAATGCTCACAAAAATTAACTAATCGAGATCGAGTAGTTACTCCCTTGCTAATGTCACCCAAAATTTGGTCGACAGGATGATCCCTTTGAATCACCGCTCGAACTTGGGTTGGAGGTGCCGGTTGCGCTTCTTCCTCCATCACGTGATCATCTTGTGCTCCCCCTTGATCACACGCCTCCTTTTGATAAACCTGTTCATTGTCTTGAGTTGGGGGATGCACCGTTGTTGAGGAAGAAGGTTGATCTCGTTCATCTTGTTCCTGTGGCCGCACTTCTCCAATCGCCATGGTTCGTATAGCGGCCGTCGGAACATCTTCTTCATCTACATCATCACAATCAACAACTTGCTCTCTTGGAGAGCCATTAGTCTCATCAAATACAACGTCGCTAGAGACTTCAACCAAACCTGATGATTTGTTGAAGACTCTATACGCCTTTGTATTCGAGTCATAACCTAATAAAAACCCTTCTACAGCTTTGGGAGCAAATTTGGAATTCCTACCCTTCTTCACTAGAATGTAGCATTTACTCCCAAATACACGAAAGTACGATACATTGGGTTTGCTACCTGTTAGCAGCTCATACGACGTCTTCTTGAGGAGGCGGTGAAGGTAGACCCTGTTGATGGCGTGGCAAGCCGTGTTCACGGCTTCCGACCAAAAACACTCGGGGGTCTTGAACTCTCCAAGCATAGTCCTCGCCATATCAATGAGCGTCCTGTTCTTCCTCTCTACCACACCATTTTGCTGAGGTGTGTAGGGAGCGGAGAACTCGTGCTTGATCCCCTCCTCCTCAAGGAACTCTTCCACTTGAAGGTTCTTGAATTCGGACCCGTTGTCGCTCCTTATCTTCTTCACCTTGAGCTCAAACTCATTTTGAGCTCTCCTTAGGAAGCGCTTGAGGGTCCCTTGGGTTTCAGACTTATCCTGCAAAAAGAACACCCAAGTGAAGCGGGAAAAGTCATCAACAATAACTAGACCATACTTACTTCCTCCTATGCTCAGATAGGCGACGGGTCCGAAGAGGTCCATATGCAGCAGCTCCAGAGGTCTTGATGTGGTCATCACATTCTTGCTGTGATGTGCTCCTCCCACTTGTTTACCTGCTTGACAAGCTGCACAAGGTCTATCTTTTTCGAAATGAACATTGGTTAGACCTATCACGTGTTCTCCCTTTAGAAGCTTGTGGAGGTTCTTCATCCCCACATGTGCTAAGCGGCGATGCCACAACCAGCCCATGCAAGTCTTAGCCATTAAGCATGCATCTAGACCGGCCTCTTCTTTTGCAAAATCAACTAAGTAAAGTTTGCCGTCTAGTACACCCTTAAAAGCTAGTGAACCATCACATCTTCTAAAGACAGACACATCTACATTTGTAAATAAGCAGTTATATCCCATATTGCATAATTGACTAACAGATAGCAAATTATATCCAAGAGACTCTACTAAAAACACATTAGATATAGAGTGCTCATTTGAGATTGCAATTTTACCTAACCCTTTTACCTTGCCTTGATTCCCACACCGAATATTATTGAATCTTGGGAATCTTTATTCTTGACGTAGGAGGTGAACATCTTCTTCTCCCCCGTCATATGGTTTGTGCATCCGCTGTCAATAATCCAGCTTGAACCCCCGGATGCATAAACCTGCAAGGCAAAATTAGGCTTGGGTCTTAGGTACCCAACTCATGTTGGGTCCTACAAGGTTAGTGCAAATATCCTTAGGGACCCAAATGCAAGTTTTGTCTCCCTTGCATTTTGCCCCTAACTTCCTAGCAACTATTTTCCTATCCTTTCTACAAATAGCAAAGGAAGCATTTAGAGCATGATAAACTGTAGAAGGTTCATTCACTACTTTCCTAGGAGCATGAATAATATTCTTTCTAGGCACATGATGAATAGCATTTCTCCTAGACATATTTCTATCATGCATATAGGAAGAACTAGAAGCAAACATGGCATGAGAGTCAAAATCATCATAAGCATTATAACTCCTATAAGAATTTCTAGTTTGTCTCCTATCATGATACATAAAAGCATGGTTCCTTTTAGTACTACTAGCCATAGGAGCCTTCCCTTTCTCCTTGGCGGAGATAGGAGCCTTATGGCTTGTCAAGTCCTTGGCTTCCCTCTTGTAGCCAAGTCCATCCTTAATTGAGGGGTGTCTACCAATCGTGTAGGCATCCCTTGCAAATTTTAGCTTATCGAAATCACTTTTGCTAGTCTTAAGTTGGGCATTAAGACTAGCTACTTCATCATTTAATCTCGAAATTGAAACTAGGTGTTCACTACAGGCATCAATATCAAAATCCTTACACCTAGTGCAAATCATAACATGTTCTACACAAGAATTAGATTTATTTGCTACTTCTAATTTAGCATTTAAATCATTGTTAACACCTTGTAAAGTAGAAATGGTTTCATGACAAGTAGATAGTTCATAAGAAAGCATTTCATTTCTTTTAACTTCTAAAGCATAGGATTTTTGTGCCTCTACAAATTTATCATGTTCATCATACAACAAATCCTCTTGCTTTTCTAAAAGCCTATCCTTTTCATTCAAGGCATCAATCAATTCATTGATTTTATGAATTTTGTTTCTATCCAATCCCTTGAACAAGCTAGAGTAATCTATTTCCTCATCGCTAGAATCATCCTCACTTGAAGAAGCATACGTAGAGTCTCGAGTACATACCTTCTTCTCCCTTCCCATAAGGCATGTGAGACGCTCGTTGGGGAAGAGGGATGACTTGTTGAAGGCGGTGGCAGCGAGTCCTTCATTGTCGGAGTCGGAGGAGGAGCAATCCGAATCCCACTCCTTTCCTAGATGTGCCTCGCCCTTTGCCTTCTTGTATGCCTTCTTCTTCTCCCTCTTGCTCCCTTGGTCCTGTTCACTATCATTGTCGGGACAGTTAGCAATAAAATGACCAAGCTTACCGCATTTGAAGCATGAGCGCTTCCCCTTGGCTTTGGTCTTGCTTGGCTGCCCCTTGCGACCTTTAAGCGCCGTCTTGAATCGCTTAATGATGAGGGCCATCTCCTCATCATTGAGTCCGGCCGCCTCAACTTGCACCACCTTGCTTGGTAGCGCCTCCTTGCTTCTTGTTGCTTTGAGAGCAAGAGGTTGCGGCTCGTTGATCGGTCCATTCAAGGCGTCGTCCACGTACCTCGCCTCCTTGATCATCATTCGCCCGCTGACGAATTTTCCTAGGACTTCCTCGGGCGACATTTTGGTGTACCTGGGATTTTCACGAATATTATTCACCAAATGAGGATCAAGAACGGTAAAGGACCTTAGCATCAGTCGGACGACGTCGTGGTCCGTCCATCGCGTGCTTCCGTAGCTCCTTATCTTGTTGATAAGGGTCTTGAGCCGGTTGTATGTTTGTGTCGGCTCCTCGCCCCTTATCATCGCGAACCGTCCAAGCTCGCCCTCCACCAACTCCATCTTGGTGAGCAAGGTGACGTCGTTCCCCTCATGAGAAATCTTGAGGGTGTCCCAGATCTGCTTGGCGTTATCCAAGCCGCTCACTTTATGGTATTCATCCCTGCACAAAGAAGCTAGAAGGACAGTAGTAGCTTGTGCATTCTTATGAATTTGTTCATTAATGAACATGGGACTATCCGAACTATCAAAGTGCATTCCACTCTCTACAATCTCCCATATACTAGGATGGAGAGAGAATAGGTGACTACGCATTTTGTGGCTCCAAAATCCGTAGTCCTCCCCATCAAAGTGTGGGGGCTTGCCGAGTGGAATGGAGAGCAAATGTGAATTTGAACTTTGCGGAATACGAGAGTAGTCAAAGGAAAAGTTCGAATTAACCGGTTTCCTTCTCTCGTAGTTGTTGTGGTCGTCGTCCTTTTGGGAAGAAGTAGACTCATCGCTGTCGTCGTAGTAGACGATGTCCTTGATGCGCCTTGTCTTCTTCTTCTTCCCTTCCTTTCGTCTATGACCCGAGCCGGAGTCGGTAGGCTTGTCATCTTTGGGCTCGTTGACGAAGGACTCCTTCTCCTTGTCGTTGATCACCATCCCCTTGCCTTTAGGATCCATCTCTTCAGGCGGTTAGTCCCTTTCTTGAAGAGAACGGCTCCGATACCAATTGAGAGCACCTAGAGGGGGGGGGGTGAATAGGTGATCCTGTGAAACTTAAACTTATAGCCACAAAAACTTGTTAAGTGTTAGCACAATAACCGCCAAGTGGCTAGAGAGGAGTCTCAACAAAACACAATACCACAAGAGATCAAACACAGAGATGACACAGTGGTTTATCCCGTGGTTCGGCCAAGACCAACGCTTGCCTACTCCACGTTGTGGCGTCCCAACGGACGAGGGTTGCAATCAACCCCTCTCAAGTGGTCCAAAGACCAACTTGAATACCACGGTGTTTTTCTTTGCCTTTCAATATCCCGTTTGCGAGGATTCTCCACAACTTGGAGCCTCTCGCCCTTACACTTGAGATTCACAAGAAATACGGAGTAAGGGAGGAAAGCAACACACACAAATCCACAGCAAAATGCGCACACACATGGCCAAGAATCGAGCTCAAAAGACTATCTCAAAGTTCTCACTAGAACGGAGCTCGAATCACTGAGAATGACAAACGAATGCGCAAAGACTGAGTGTGGATGATCAAGAATGCTCTAAGGTTGCTTGGTGTTCTCCTCCATGTGCCTAGGGGTCCCTTTTATAGCCCCAAGGCAGCTAGGAGCCGTTGAGCACAAATCTGGAAAGCCATTCTTGCCTTCTGTCGTCGGGGGCACCGGACAGTCCGGTGCACACCGGACACTGTCCGGTGACCGATTTCCTTCCTTAAATAACGAAGCCGACCGTTGGCAGCCTGAGAGCCGTTAGCGCACCGGACATGTCCGGTGCACACCGGACAGTCCGGTGCCGTCTTCTAGCCGTTGGCTCGGCCACGTGTCCCGCGCAGATTGCGCGGCCGACCGTTGGCCCGGCAGACCGTTGGCTCATCGGATTGTCCGGTGCACACCGGATAGTCCGGTGAATTTTAGCCGTACGTCGCCGGTGAAATCCCGAGAGCGGCCACTTCGCTCGAGCCAGCCTGGCGCACCGGACACTGTCCGGTGCACCACCGGACAGTCTGGTGCTCCCAGACTCAGCAGATTCTTGGCTGCTCGAGCCAAGACATTTCCAATTGGATTTTTCCTGTTTCCAGCACTTAGACACAATACATTAGTCCATAAAACAATGTACTAAGTGTGAGAAACATACCTTAATTCTTGATTTGTACTTTGTCCACCTTTTTACACTTAGGCACTTGTGTTGGACACTAAATCACCAAAATACTTAGAAATGGCCCAAGGGCACATTTCCCTTTCAAAACCCTCGGCTGCTCTTCGACGAGCCGAAGCCGGAGGCAGCGGTGTTAGCATAGACAGAGGCAGAGTTGGCTCGAGAAGAAGACTTCATCGGCTGGAGCCTGGCCAGGCCGTCCACTGGTGGGACCAGCACCGGAGTCGAGTTGCCGAGGCCACGAGCCGAGCCGGTGCCTTCGGAGGACAGCTGGCTGAGGCTTCGGGGCAGCCGGCCGAGCCGTCTGCTCGGGCCGGATCCTTGGAGGAGACCCTGGCGGTGAGGGCCTGGGCGCGATGCTGACGTTGTCCTTCAGAGTGAAGATCCTCCAACCGCGTTGCCGTCCGAGGCTCGGTCAGACTTCGCCGAGGGTGGAGTTGACGCCGAGGCTGCTGCTGCCTCCTCCATCGACGCCTGAGCCTGCAGGACCGGTCCATCTTGTAGTGTGCGTATGTTTTCTACGACCGTCGAGGCCCAAACATACTGTCATCGTGTTGTAAAGCTGCGTCTCTTTTCCTCTTGTTTCGAGTATCTGGACTTATTTGTCGGTAACAGAATTGTTTGTCCGAGCGAGAGTTACTTATCGCAGAAGGTGATGAGTGAGGTATCCGTATCCCGGAGGCGTAGGAATCCCTCGGCTCGGTCGGCCTTGGCTGCTTACGTGTACTCTTACTCGTCTGTAGGATTCTACTATCGATATAGTCGAGAAGGCACGAAAAATCATTTTAGCAGAAGAGCTTTCGAGCATGAAAACTTGTTCGGTCCGCGGAATCGCCTATCCGAGCGAGAGTTACTTATCATAGAAGGTGATGAGTGAGGTATCTGTATCCCGGGGGCGTAGGAGTTCCTCGGCTCGGTCAGCCTTGACTGCTTACATGTACTACGTCGTTTTCAGGATCCCACTTTCGAAGTAGTCGACAAGCACAAAAAAATGTTCTGGCAAAAAAGATCTTTTCCGAGGAAAAATTTGACGCAGAGGGGGTTCCCCCCTTCTAGCCCCCGAGGGAGGGTCGGGCTTTGCCGAGGCAAGGCTGACCCTTCCTTGATGGTTAGACTTTGTGCGTGAACGAGGTGTGCGAACGACTTGAAAGCATCTTAAGGGTAGAAATGACGTAGCTGTCGAATGTTCCAAGCATTGCTGTAGACCTCGCCTTGACTGTTGGCCAGCTTGTACGTGCCGGGCTTCAGAACCTTGGCGATGACGAACGGCCCTTCCCAGGGAGGCGTGAGCTTGTGCCGCCCTCGGGCGTCTTGTCACAGCCGAAGCACCAAGTCGCCCACCTGGCGGTCTTGGGACCGAACCCCTCGGGCGTGGTAGCGTCGCAGGGACTGCTGATACCGCGCCGAGTGCAGTAAGGCCATGTCCCGAGCCTCTCCCAGCTAATCCAGTGAGTCTTCTCGGTCTGTCTGGTTGCATCGGTCGTCGTAGGCCCTCGCCCTCGGGGAACCATATTCTAAGTCCATGGGCAAGATGGCCTCGGCCCCATAGACTAGAAAGAACGGTGTGAAACCCGTGGCTCGGCTCGGCGTCGTCCTTAGGCTCCAGACCACCAAGGGGAGCTCCTTCAGCCATCGCTTGCCGAACTTATTGAGGTCATTGTAGATTCGTGGCTTGAGTCCTTGCAGAATCATGCCGTTGGCACGCTCCACTTGCCCATTCGTCATGGGGTGAGCTACGGCGGCCCAGTCCACCTGGATATGGTGATCCTCGCCGAAGTCCAGGAACTTTCTGCCGGTGAACTGGGTGCCGTTGTTGGTGATGATGGAGTTAGGGACCCCGAAGCGATGGAGGATGTTGGTGAAGAAAGCCACTGCCTGTTCGGACCTGATGATGTTTAGGGGTCGGACCTCGATCCACTTGGAGAATTTGTCGATGGCGACCAGCAGGTGCGTGTAGCCCCCGGGTGCCTTCTGCAAGGGATCGACGAGGTCCAGGCCCCACACAGCGAATGGCAGGTGATGGGTATTGTCTATAGAGCCTGAGCGGGCAGGTGAGTCTGCCTTGCATAGAATTGGCACCCTTGGCAGGTGCGGACAATCCTAGTGGCATCGGCCACCGCTGTCGGCCAGTAGAAACCTTGTCGGAAAGCTTTTTCGACAAGGGCTCGAGGTGCTACGTGATGACCGCAAGCCCCTGAGTGTATTTCTTGTAGTAACTCCTGACCTTCGGCGATGGAAATGCATCGCTAGAGGATGCCTGAGGGGCTGCGGTGGTAGAGCTCCTTCCCGTCCCCCAGTAGGACGAATGACTTGGCACGTCGTGCCAATCGCCGAGCTTCGGCTTGGTCGAGTGGTAGCTCTCCTCGGTGGAGATATTGCAGGTACGGGGTCTGCCAGTTTCGATTAGGCATGACCCCGCTCCGCTCTTCCTCGATGTGCAGTGCCTCACCCTTGGGGGCCGAGGGTGCCTCGGGCTGAGCCGAGGCCTTCTCGGGCTCGGGCGTGTCGTCGGTCTTGACTGAGGGTTGATGTAGGTCTCGGGAGAAGACATCCGGGGGAACCGTTGTTCGCCCCGAGGCTATCTTAGCCAGCTCGTCCGCAGTCTCGTTGTATCATCAGGCGACGTGGTTGAGCTCGAGCCCGTAGAACTTGTCTTCCAGGCGCCAAACCTCGTCGTAGTAAGCTTCCATCTTCGGGTCGCGGCAGTGGGAGTTCTTCATGACTTGATTGATGACAAGCTGTGAGTCGCCGCGAGCATCGAGGCGTCGGACCCCTAGCTCGATGGCGATGCGCAACCCGTTAACCAGAGCCTCGTACTCGACCACGTCGTTGGACGCCGGGAAATGGAGGCGCAACACGTAGCGAAGGTGTTTCCCGAGGGGCGAGATGAAGAGCAGGCCCGCGCCCGCTCCTGTTTTCATCAGCGGCCCGTCGAAAAACATTGTCCAGAGTTCCGGCTGAATCGAAGCCTCTGGAAGCTGGGTGTCGACCCATTCAGCCACAAAGTCCGCCAAGACTTGGGACTTGATGGCCTTCCAAGGGGCGAACGAGATTGTCTCGCCCATGATTTCCACCTCCCACTTTGCAACCCTACCTGAGGCCTCTCGGCACTGGATGATCTCCCCCAGGGGGAAGGATGACACCACAGTCACCGGATGAGACTCAAAGTAGTGTCGCAACTTTCACCGCGTCAGAATTACCACATACAGTAGCTTTTGAATTTGTGGGTAGCGGATCTTGGTCTCGGACAGTACCTCACTGATGAAGTAGACCGGCCTCTGGACGGGCAATGCATGCCCCTCTTCTCGTCTCTCAACCACGATCGCGGCGCTGACCACCTGAGTGGTAGCGGCGACGTAGATCAAGAGGGCTTCTCCGGCAGCGTGAGGCACCAAGATGGGCACGTTCGTGAGATTTTGAAAATAGTAGAATAGAGCTTTTGGTTTGTCAAAACTCTTTTGTTGTCTCTCTTGTCAAAAGTTGGCTTCTTGTGGGGAGAAGTATTGATTATGGGAAAAAGGGGGAGTTTTTGAAATCTTAAATCAATTTCTCTTAGAATGACTCTCTTTATGTCTTAACATGTGTGTTTGACTTAGAGATAGAAATTTGTGTTTGATTTGCAAAAACAAACCAAGTGGTGGCATAGAGTGATCCATATATGTCAAGATTGAATCAAAACAATTTTGAGTTCTTATTTGATTTGATTTTGTACTTGTTCTACTTGCTTTATGTTGTGTTGGCATAAATCACCAAAAAGGGGGAGATTGAAAGGGAAATGTGCCCTTGGGCCATTTCTAAGTATTTTGGTGATTTAGTGTCCAACACAAGTGCCTAAGTGTAAAAAGGTGGACAAAGTACAAATCAAGAATTAAGGTATGTTTCTCACACTTAGTACATTGTTTTATGGACTAATGTATTGTGTCTAAGTGCTGGAAACAGGAAAAATCCAATTGGAAATGTCTTGGCTCGAGCAGCCAAGAATCTGCTGAGTCTGGGAGCACCGGACTGTCCGGTGGTGCACCGGACAGTGTCCGGTGCGCTAGGCTGGCTCGAGCGAAGTGGCCGCTCTCGGGATTTCACCGGCGATGTACGGCTAAAATTCACCGGACTATCCGGTGTGCACCGGACAGTCCGGTGAGCCAACGGTCTGCCGGGCCAATGGTCGGTCGCGCAATCTGCGCGGGACACGTGGCCGAGCCAACGGCTAGAAGACGGCACCGGACTGTCCGGTGTGCACCGGACATGTCCGGTGTGCTAACGGCTCTCAGGCTGCCAACGGTCGGCTTCGTTATTTAAGGAAGGAAATCGGTCACCGGACAGTGTCTGGTGTGCACCGGACTGTCCGGTGCCCCCGATGACAGAAGGCAAGAATGGCTTTCCAGATTTGTGCTCAACGGCTCCTAGCTGCCTTGGGGCTATAAAAGGGACCCCTAGGCGCATGGAGGAGAACACCAAGCAACCTTAGAGCATTCTTGATCATCCACACTCAGTCTTTGCGCATTCGTTTGTCATTCTCAGTGATTCGAGCTCCGTTCTAGTGAGAACTTTGAGATAGTCTTTTGAGCTCGATTCTTGGCCGTGTGTGTGCGCATTTTGCTGTGGATTTGTGTGTGTTGCTTTCCTCCCTTACTCTGTATTTCTTGTGAATCTCAAGTGTAAGGGCGAGAGGCTCCAAGTTGTGGAGAATCCTCGCAAACGGGATATTGAAAGGCAAAGAAAAACACCGTGGTATTCAAGTTGGTCTTTGGACCACTTGAGAGGGGTTGATTGCAACCCTCGTCCGTTGGGACGCCACAACGTGGAGTAGGCAAGCGTTGGTCTTGGCCGAACCACGGGATAAACCACTGTGTCATCTCTGTGTTTGATCTCTTGTGGTATTGTGTTTTGTTGAGACTCCTCTCTAGCCACTTGGCGGTTATTGTGCTAACACTTAACAAGTTTTTGTGGCTATAAGTTTAAGTTTCACAGGATCACCTATTCACCCCCCTCTAGGTGCTCTCAATTGGTATCGGAGCCGTTCTCTTCAAGAAAGGGACTAACCGCCTGAAGAGATGGATCCTAAAGGCAAGGGGATGGTGATCAACGACAAGGAGAAGGAGTCCTTCGTCAACGAGCCCAAAGATGACAAGCCTACTGACTCCGGCTCGGGTCATAGACGAAAGGAAGGGAAGAAGAAGAAGAAGACAAGGCGCATCAAGGAGATCGTCTACTACGACGACAGCGATGAGTCTACTTCTTCCCAATAGGACGACGACCACAACGACTACGAGAGAAGGAAACCGGTTAATTCGAACTTTTCCTTTGACTACTCTCGTATTCCGCAAAGTTCAAATTCACATTTGCTCTCCATTCCACTCGGCAAGCCCCCACACTTTGATGGGGAGGACTACGGATTTTGGAGCCACAAAATGCGTAGTCACCTATTCTCTCTCCATCCTAGTATATGGGAGATTGTAGAGAGTGGAATGCACTTTGATAGTTCGGATAGTCCCATGTTCATTAATGAACAAATTCATAAGAATGCACAAGCTACTACTGTCCTTCTAGCTTCTTTGTGCAGGGATGAATACCATAAAGTGAGCGGCTTGGATAACGCCAAGCAGATCTGGGACACCCTCAAGATTTCTCATGAGGGGAACTACGTCACCTTGCTCACCAAGATGGAGTTGGTGGAGGGCGAGCTTGGACGGTTCACGATGATAAGGGGCGAGGAGCCGACACAAACATACAACCGGCTCAAGACCCTTATCAACAAGATAAGGAGCTACGGAAGCACGCGATGGACGGACCACGACGTCGTCCGACTGATGCTAAGGTCCTTTACCGTTCTTGATCCTCATTTGGTGAATAATATTCGTGAAAATCCCAGGTACACCAAAATGTCGCCCGAGGAAGTCCTAGGAAAATTCGTCAGCGGGCGAATGATGATCAAGGAGGCGAGGTACGTGGACGACGCCTTGAATGGACCGATCAACGAGCCGCAACCTCTTGCTCTCAAAGCAACAAGAAGCAAGGAGGCGCTACCAAGCAAGGTGGTGCAAGTTGAGGCGGCCAGACTCAATGATGAGGAGATGGCCCTCATCATTAAGCGATTCAAGACGACGCTTAAAGGTCACAAGGGGCAGCCAAGCAAGACCAAAGCCAAGGGGAAGCGCTCATGCTTCAAATGCGGTAAGCTTGGTCATTTTATTGCTAACTGTCCCGACAATGATAGTGAACAGGACCAAGGGAGCAAGAGGGAGAAGAAGAAGGCATACAAGAAGGCAAAGGGCGAGGCACATCTAGGAAAGGAGTGGGATTCGGATTGCTCCTCCTCCGACTCCGACAATGAAGGACTCGCTGCCACCGCCTTCAACAAGTCATCCCTCTTCCCCAACGAGCGTCTCACATGCCTTATGGGAAGGGAGAAGAAGGTATGTACTCGAGACTCTACGTATGCTTCTTCAAGTGAGGATGATTCTAGCGATGAGGAAATAGATTACTCTAGCTTGTTCAAGGGATTGGATAGAAACAAAATTGATAAAATCAATGAATTGATTGATGCCTTGAATGAAAAGGATAGGCTTTTAGAAAAGCAAGAGGATTTGTTGTATGATGAACATGATAAATTTGTAGAGGCACAAAAATCCTATGCTTTAGAAGTTAAAAGAAATGAAATGCTTTCTTATGAACTATCTACTTGTCATGAAACCATTTCTACTTTACAAGGTGTTAACAATGATTTAAATGCTAAATTAGAAGTAGCAAATAAATCTAATTCTTGTGTAGAACATGTTATGATTTGCACTAGGTGTAAGGATTTTGATATTGATGCCTGTAGTGAACACCTAGTTTCAATTTCGAGATTAAATGATGAAGTAGCTAGTCTTAATGCCCAACTTAAGACTAGCAAAAGTGATTTCGATAAGCTAAAATTTGCAAGGGATGCCTACACGATTGGTAGACACCCCTCAATTAAGGATGGACTTGGCTACAAGAGGGAAGCCAAGGACTTGACAAGCCATAAGGCTCCTATCTCCGCCAAGGAGAAAGGGAAGGCTCCTATGGCTAGTAGTACTAAAAGGAACCATGCTTTTATGTATCATGATAGGAGACAAACTAGAAATGCTTATAGGAGTTATAATGCTTATGATGATTTTGACTCTCATGCCATGTTTGCTTCTAGTTCTTCCTATATGCATGATAGAAATATGTCTAGGAGAAATGCTATTCATCATGTGCCTAGAAAGAATATTATTCATGCTCCTAGGAAAGTAGTGAATGAACCTTCTATAATTTATCATGCTCTAAATGCTTCCTTTGCTATTTGTAGAAAGGATAGGAAAATAGTTGCTAGGAAGTTAGGGGCAAAATGCAAGGGAGACAAAACTTGCATTTGGGTCCCTAAGGATATTTGCACTAACCTTGTAGGACCCAACATGAGTTGGGTACCTAAGACCCAAGCCTAATTTTGCCTTGCAGGTTTATGCATCCGGGGGTTCAAGCTGGATTATTGACAGCGGATGCACAAACCATATGACGGGGGAGAAGAAGATGTTCACCTCCTACGTCAAGAATAAAGATTCCCAAGATTCAATAATATTCGGTGTGGGAATCAAGGCAAGGTAAAAGGGTTAGGTAAAATTGCAATCTCAAATGAGCACTCTATATCTAATGTGTTTTTAGTAGAGTCTCTTGGATATAATTTGCTATCTGTTAGTCAATTATGCAATATGGGATATAACTGCTTATTTACAAATGTAGATGTGTCTGTCTTTAGAAGATGTGATGGTTCACTAGCTTTTAAGGGTGTACTAGACGGCAAACTTTACTTAGTTGATTTTGCAAAAGAAGAGGCCGGTCTAGATGCATGCTTAATGGCTAAGACTTGCATGGGCTGGTTGTGGCATCGCCGCTTAGCACATGTGGGGATGAAGAACCTCCACAAGCTTCTAAAGGGAGAACACGTGATAGGTCTAACCAATGTTCATTTCGAAAAAGATAGACCTTGTGCAGCTTGTCAAGCAGGTAAACAAGTGGGAGGAGCACATCACAGCAAGAATGTGATGACCACATCAAGACCTCTGGAGCTGCTGCATATGGACCTCTTCGGACCCGTCGCCTATCTGAGCATAGGAGGAAGTAAGTATGGTCTAGTTATTGTTGATGACTTTTCCCGCTTCACTTGGGTGTTCTTTTTGCAGGATAAGTCTGAAACCCAAGGGACCCTCAAGCGCTTCCTAAGGAGAGCTCAAAATGAGTTTGAGCTCAAGGTGAAGAAGATAAGGAGCGACAACGGGTCCGAATTCAAGAACCTTCAAGTGGAAGAGTTCCTTGAGGAGGAGGGGATCAAGCACGAGTTCTCCGCTCCCTACACACCTCAGCAAAATGGTGTGGTAGAGAGGAAGAACAGGACGCTCATTGATATGACGAGGACTATGCTTGGAGAGTTCAAGACCCCCGAGTGTTTTTGGTCGGAAGCCGTGAACACGGCTTGCCACGCCATCAACAGGGTCTACCTTCACCGCCTCCTCAAGAAGACGTCGTATGAGCTGCTAACCGGTAACAAACCCAATGTATCGTACTTTCGTGTATTTGGGAGTAAATGCTACATTCTAGTGAAGAAGGGTAGGAATTCCAAATTTGCTCCCAAAGCTGTAGAAGGGTTTTTATTAGGTTATGACTCGAATACAAAGGCGTATAGAGTCTTCAACAAATCATCAGGTTTGGTTGAAGTCTCTAGCGGCGTTGTATTTGATGAGACTAATGGCTCTCCAAGAGAGCAAGTTGTTGATTGTGATGATGTAGATGAAGAAGATGTTCCGACGGCCGCTATACGAACCATGGCGATTGGAGAAGTGCGGCCACAGGAACAAGATGAACGAGATCAACCTTCTTCCTCAACAACGGTGCATCCCCCAACTCAAGACAATGAACAGGTTCATCAAAAGGAGGCGTGTGATCAAGGGGGAGCACAAGATGATCACGTGATGGAGGAAGAAGCGTAACCGGCACCTCCAACCCAAGTTCGAGCGGTGATTCAAAGGGATCATCCCGTCGACCAAATTTTGGGTGACATTAGCAAGGGAGTAACTACTCGATCTCGATTAGTTAATTTTTGTGAGCATTACTCCTTTGTCTCTTCTATTGAGCCTTTCAGGGTAGAGGAGGCCTTGCTAGATCCGGATTGGGTATTGGCCATGCAGGAGGAACTCAACAACTTCAAGCGCAATGAAATTTGGACACTGGTGCCTCGTCCCAAGCAAAATGTTGTGGGAACTAAGTGGGTGTTCCGCAACAAACAGGACGAGCACGGGGTGGTGACGAGGAACAAGGCTCGACTTGTGGCAAAAGGTTATGCCCAAGTCGCAGGTTTGGACTTTGAGGAGACTTTTGCTCCTGTGGCTAGGCTAGAATCAATTCGTATCTTGCTAGCATATGCCGCTCACCATTCTTTCAGGTTGTACCAAATGGATGTGAAGAGCGCTTTCCTCAACGGGCCGATCAAGGAGGAGGTGTACGTGGAGCAGCCCCCTGGCTTCGAGGATGAACGGTACCCCGACCATGTGTGTAAGCTCTCTAAGGCGCTCTATGGACTTAAGCAAGCCCCAAGAGCATGGTATGAATGCCTTAGAGACTTTTTAATTGCTAATGCTTTCAAGGTTGGGAAAGCCGATCCAACTCTTTTTACTAAGACTTGCGATGGTGATCTTTTTGTGTGCCAAATTTATGTCGACGACATAATATTTGGTTCTACTAACCAAAAGTCTTGTGAAGAGTTTAGCAGGGTGATGGCGCAGAAATTCGAGATGTCGATAATGGGCGAGTTGACCTACTTCCTTGGGTTCCAAGTGAAGCAACTCAAGGACGGCACCTTCATCTCCCAAACAAAGTACACACAAGATTTGCTAAAGAGGTTTGGGATGAAGAACGCCAAGCCCGCAAAGACGCCAATGGGAACCGACGGACACACTGACCTCAACAAAGGAGGTAAGTCCGTTGATCAAAAAGCATACCGGTCCATGATAGGTTCTTTGCTTTATTTATGTGCTAGTAGACCGGATATTATGCTTAGCGTATGCATGTGTGCTAGATTTCAATCCGATCCGAAGGAGTGTCACTTAGTGGCTGTGAAGCGAATTCTTCGATATTTAGTCGCTACGCCTTGCTTCGGGATCTGGTATCCAAAGGGGTCTAACTTTGACCTGATTGGGTACTCAGATTCCGACTATGCTGGATGTAAGGTCGATAGGAAGAGTACATCGGGGACGTGCCAATTCTTAGGAAGGTCCCTGGTGTCATGGAACTCTAAGAAACAAACCTCCGTTGCCCTATCCACCGCTGAGGCCGAGTACGTTGCCGCAGGACAGTGTTGTGCGCAACTACTTTGGATGAGGCAAACCCTCAGGGACTTTGGCTACAATCCGAGCAAAGTCCCACTCCTATGTGACAATGAGAGTGCTATCCGAATAGCGGAAAATCCTATTGAGCACAGCCGCACAAAGCACATTGACATCCGACATCACTTTTTGAGAGACCACCAGCAAAAGGGAGATATCGAAGTGTTTCATGTTAGCACCGAGAACCAGCTAGCCGATATCTTTACCAAGCCTTTAGATGAGAAGACCTTTTGCAGGCTGCGTAGTGAGCTCAATATCTTAGATTCGCGGAACTTGGATTGAAATGTAGCATACATGTGTTTATGCTTTTGATTATGTTCATTCTGCATATTGTTGTGGTGCTCAAGTTGTACAAACACTCCCTGGACCTCACAAGTCCTGTTTGCAAGTGATGCACATATTTAGGGGGAGCTGTGCTACAACTTGACCCTTTGTGGCTAACCATGTACTTGAGTTTGGTTGTTTTAGTCTCTAAGGAAAATTGAAAGGGAAAAGGTGGACTTGGACCATGCAAGACTTCCACTGCACTCCGATGAGAAAGAGTAACTTTTCCAAGTTCATCTTCATACTCTTTGCCTTTGTGTTCTTATTTGAAGATTTTGGTGAGGCAATGGGGTTAAAGGGCCAAGATTGATCCCGTTTTGGTGCTTGATGCCAAAGGGGGAGAAAATAAAGGCCAAAGCGATAAATGGATCAGCTACCACTTGAGAGATTTTGAAAATAGTAGAATAGAGCTTTTGGTTTGTCAAAACTCTTTTGTTGTCTCTCTTGTCAAAAGTTGGCTTCTTGTGGGGAGAAGTATTGATTATGGGAAAAAGGGGGAGTTTTTGAAATCTTAAATCAATTTCTCTTAGAATGACTCTCTTTATGTCTTAACATGTGTGTTTGACTTAGAGATAGAAATTTGTGTTTGATTTGCAAAAACAAACCAAGTGGTGGCATAGAGTGATCCATATATGTCAAGATTGAATCAAAACAATTTTGAGTTCTTATTTGATTTGATTTTGTACTTGTTCTACTTGCTTTATGTTGTGTTGGCATAAATCACCAAAAAGGGGGAGATTGAAAGGGAAATGTGCCCTTGGGCCATTTCTAAGTATTTTGGTGATTTAGTGTCCAACACAAGTGCCTAAGTGTAAAAAGGTGGACAAAGTACAAATCAAGAATTAAGGTATGTTTCTCACACTTAGTACATTGTTTTATGGACTAATGTATTGTGTCTAAGTGCTGGAAACAGGAAAAATCCAATTGGAAATGTCTTGGCTCGAGCAGCCAAGAATCTGTTGAGTCTGGGTGCACCGGACAGTGTCCGGTGGTGCACCGGACAGTGTCCGGTGCGCCAGGCTGGCTCGAGCGAAGTGGCCGCTCTCGGGATTTCACCGGCGACGTACGGCTAAAATTCACCGGACTATCCGGTGTGCACCGGACAGTCCGGTGAGCCAACGGTCTGCCGGGCCAACGGTCGGCCGCGCAATCTGCGCGGGACACGTGGCCGAGCCAACGGCTAGAAGACGGCACCGGACTGTCCGGTGTGCACCGGACATGTCCGGTGCGCTAACGGCTCTCAGGCTGCCAACGGTCGGCTTCGTTATTTAAGGAAGGAAATCGGTCACCGGACAGTGTCCGGTGTGCACCGGACTGTCCGGTGCCCCCGACGACAGAAGGCAAGAATGGCTTTCCAGATTTGTGCTCAACGACTCCTAGCTGCCTTGGGGCTATAAAAGGGACCCCTAGGCGCATGGAGGAGAACACCAAGCAACCTTAGAGCATTCTTGATCATCCACACTCAGTCTTTGCGCATTCGTTTGTCATTCTCAGTGATTCGAGCTCCGTTCTAGTGAGAACTTTGAGATAGTCTTTTGAGCTCGATTCTTGGCCGTGTGTGTGCGCATTTTGCTGTGGATTTGTGTGTGTTGCTTTCCTCCCTTACTCCGTATTTCTTGTGAATCTCAAGTGTAAGGGCGAGAGGCTCCAAGTTGTGGAGAATCCTCGCAAACGGGATATTGAAAGGCAAAGAAAAACACCATGGTATTCAAGTTGGTCTTTGGACCACTTGAGAGGGGTTGATTGCAACCCTCGTCCGTTGGGACGCCACAACGTGGAGTAGGCAAGCGTTGGTCTTGGCCGAACCACGGGATAAACCACTGTGTCATCTCTGTGTTTGATCTCTTGTGGTATTGTGTTTTGTTGAGACTCCTCTCTAGCCACTTGGCGGTTATTGTGCTAACACTTAACAAGTTTTTGTGGCTATAAGTTTAAGTTTCACAGGATCACCTATTCACCCCCCCTCTAGGTGCTCTCAGGGGGTCCAAGTGAAGCTCTCGGCTTTCCTTAAGAGACGATACAGGGGTAGGCCTCTTTTGCCGAGGCGCGAGATGAAATGGCTCAGAGCCGCAAGGCATCCCATGACCCTCTGTACGCCCTTCAGGTCCTTAATGGGCCCCATGTTGGTGATGGTCGCGATTTTCTCCGGGTTGGCCTCTATGCCCCGCTCGGAGACGATGAACCCCAAGAGCATGCCTCGGGGTACTCCGAAGACGCACTTCTCGGGATTGAGTTTCACGCCTTTCGCCTTGAGACACCGGAATGTCGTTTCAAGGTCAGAAAGGAGGTCGGAGGCCTTCTTCATCTTGACTACGATGTCATCAACGTAAGCCTCGACCGTTCGACCAATGTGTTGGCCGAACACGTGGTTCATGCACCTTTGGTATGTCGCACCCGCATTCCTCAATCCAAACGGCATAGTGACGTAGCAGTACATGCCGAATGGTGTGATGAAAGAAGTCACAAGCTGGTCGAACTCTTTCATCCTGATTTGATGATACCCGGAGTATGCATCGAGGAAAGACAGGGTTTCGCATCCAGCAGTGGAATCCACGATTTGATCGATACGAGGCAGAGGATAGGGAACCTTCGGACATGCTTTGTTCAGACCAGTGTAGTCTACACACATCCGCCATTTCCCATCTTCCTCACAAGCACAGGGTTGGCAAGCCATTCGGGATGGAATACCTCTTTGATGAACCCTGCTGCCACCAGCTTGTGGATCTCCTCGCCTATGGCTCTGCGCTTTTCTTCGTCGAATCGGCGCAGAGGCTGCTTCACGGGTCGGGCTCCAGCTCAGATATCTAGAGAGTGCTCGGTGACCTCCCTCGGTATGCCGGGCATGTCTGAGGGACTCCACGCGAAAACGTCAGCGTTTGCACGGAGGAAGTCGACGAGCACTGCTTCCTATTTGGGGTCGAGCTCGGAGCCGATCCAAACCTGCTTAGAGACGTCGTTGCTCGGGTCGAGAGGGACGGATTTGACCGTCTCTGCTGGCTCGAAGTTGCCGGCATGGCGCTTCACGTCGGGCACCTCCTTGGAGAGGCTCTCTAGGTCGGTGATGAGGGCCTCGGATTCAGCGAGGGCCTCGGCGTATTCCACGCACTCCATGTCGCATTCGTACGCGTGTCGGTACGTGGGGCCGACGATGATGACCCCATTGGGGCCCGACATCTTGAGCTTGAGGTAGGTGTAGTTGGGGACGGCCATGAACTTGGCGTAGCACGGCCTCCCCAGCACTGCGTGGTAGGTTCCTCGGAACCCGACCACCTCGAATGTGAGGGTTTCCCTTCAGAAGTTGGAGGGAGTCCCAAAGCAGACGGGTAGATCGAGTTGTCCGAGGGGTTGGACGCGTTTCCTAGAGATGATCCCATGGAAAGGCGCCGCGCCCGCGCGGACCGAGGACAGGTCGATCCAGAGGAGCCCGAGGGTCTCGACGTAGATGATGTTGAGGCTGCTGCCTCCGTCCATGAGGACCTTGGTGAGCCTGACGTTGCCGATGACGGGGTCGACAACGAGTGGGTACTTCCCTAAGCTCGGCACGTGGTCGGGATGGTCGCCCTGGTCAAAGGTGATGGGCTTGTCGGACCAGTCTAGGTAGACTGGCGCCGCCACCTTTACCGAGCAGACCTCCCGACGCTCTTGCTTGCGGTGCCGAGCCGAGGCATTCGCCACTCGCCCTCCGTAGATCATGAAGCAGTCGTGGACCTCGGGGAACTCTCCTGCCTTGCGATCTTCCTTCTTATCGTCGTCGTGGGCCCTGCCACCTTCCGCAGGTGGTCCGGCCTTGTGAAAGTGGCGCTGAAGCATGACACACTCCTCAAGGGTGTGCTTGACGGGCCCCTGATGATAGGGGCACGGCTCCTTGAGCATCTTGTCGAAGAGATCGGCGCCCCCGGGAGGTTTCCGAGGGTTCTTGTACTCAGCGGCAGCAACAAGGTCCGCGTCGGCGGCGTTGCGTTTCGCTTGCGACTTCTTCTTGCCCTTCTTCTTGGTGCCGCGCTGAGTGGACGCCTCGGGGACATCTTCCGGCTAGCGGCCCTAGGGCTGCTTGTCCTTTCGGAAGATGGCCTCAACCGCTTCCTGGCCAGAGGCGAACTTGGTGGCGATGTCCATCAGCTCGCTCGCCCTGGTGGGGGTCTTGCGACCCAGCTTGCTCACCAGGTCGCGGCAGGTGATGCCGGCGAGGAACGCGCCGATGACATCTGAGTCGGTGACGTTGGGTAGCTCGGTGCGCTGCTTCGAGAATCGCCGGATGTAGTCCCAGAGAGACTCTCTCAGCTGCTGGCAGCAGCTTCGGAGATCCCAGGAGTTCCCAGGGCGCACGTATGTTGTAACACCCACTTTGTAAATTGCTATAAATAATACCAATAGAGAAATAATCTCTCTTTATGTGAGTTTGATCATTACACATCATCCCATGTGAACACCATATTCAAAAGCAAATAATTAATAAAAAAAAAAATATATGCCATTAAAATTTTGCATCATACTGGGATTTTCTTTTGTGTGCACATGGTGACAAAATAAAATAATAAATGTGACAAGAAAAATATTAAAGTCCAAAGTGGG
Source organism: Zea luxurians (assembly GCA_029449295.1). Lineage (NCBI taxonomy): Eukaryota > Viridiplantae > Streptophyta > Magnoliopsida > Poales > Poaceae > Zea > Zea luxurians. The sequence goes on along the minus strand of JAOPSE010000003.1, from coordinate 79,963,661 downwards.
ATCTAAAATCCAAAAGGAATTGTAGAATTTGAAAAAGAGAAGATATATAAAATATAAAGAAAGTTTATATATATTTCCAAAATTAGTACCTTAAGGTCACAATATAACTTGAAGATAAATGTGTCACAAGTTTGAATTTAAATTAGGATCTAAATTTGAATTTATGAAAATAGAGCAAGAGGAAATAAAAGAGAAAGAATATCATACCTGGATGGGCCGACGAACCAGAATTCGGCCCAACTTTCCTTTACCACCTGCGCGGCCCAGACCTGTTCCTCTCGCGCTCACCCGCGACCTGGCGCCGACACCACGGGCCCACGGGTCAGCCGTTCTTGCCTCCGTGCGTCTTGCACCACCTACGAAACCCCCGCCTGAATCGTGGGACCGGTACGTCAGCCACTCGCTGCGTGTCACTGATGCGCGGGCCAGCTTCGTCAGACCCGTCCCCAACCAAGCCGTAACAGAATTCCTGAGCTCACGTGCGCGATGATCGGATCCGGCGTTCGGGCGCTCCCTGGATAAATAGGTGTAGCCGTTCCTTCCTCCCCGACTCTTGCCCTCGCGTTCGCTAGGTTCGTACTGCATATTCGTCGTCGCCGTTGGAGAGGAAACAGAGAGAGAGGGGCGGGATCGTCCGCCGCCGTTGACTGCCGCAAGGAGGGCATTTCAGACCCCGATTGGGTTACCCAAAGCTCGAGTTGCTCGCGTATAAGCAGTGCGTGGGCGCAATCGAAGAAAGGTTAACGGCGGCCACTGGAATCTTTCGCCGGAGTTGGAGGTCCGCCACTCACCGTGACCGGATCTCTCTACGGCGCGCCAGGAGGTACGTGCTTGTCCATTGCAATTATCATGTTTAGGGCACCGTGCGGAGCGATTTGGGTCTGAGTGGTGCGTTCGGGTAGAGCTTTGGGGCCTCGCGGCCATGGCGCCGCCGCGCCTGGCGTCTGCGCCGCCGCGTTCTATGTGAACCAGTGGGGAAGATGCCCTCGGGGCCGTCCATCTCGGATGTGTGGCTGTGATTAAAACGAGAGATACCCCTTCGTCGTTTTGAATCTGGCGCATTGAAAGAAAATCGTGTGGCCGAGAGGGAGTGTAGGGCATCGCGCGCCGTGCACCGTGGATCTGGGATCCAATGATTGCGGGCGCCGCTGGGTGTGTAGTCGGATTCGATTTAATCTGGGCCGCACGTGTGTGATCGGGCGGCCAGAAACCCTAGATACCCATTCGCGTGTGCAAATTGCTAAAGAACCCCTTAGCTTTCACATAAACAAACCCGCGGTCCATTGTAACTGTTGACTGTGTCTCGGGTTTCTTGTCCCGTGGCCCCTGGCATTTCCAGAAATTGAGGCCCAATCCATAGCTCTTTAAATTCAGTTATTTAATTATAGAAATTACTTTTTAATACAAAATAAATGCTAGAACTTTGATAATTCATAGAAAATACATATGAACTCCAAATTAATCCATTCCAGTTCCTAAAATTTTGTAATTTTATTCTCTATCACCTAGTGCCTCTGTTTTGGCATAAAAACAGTAAGGAAATTTATTTATCACTTAATCCTATTTAAAGCACATAAAACCTTTGAAAATGCATAACTTAAAATCTATAATTCAGAAAATTATGATTTCTGTTCCTAGGATTTTATTTTAATAGGTAGAATATCTCTGTGTATTTTGTATATATGTTTGGTGTAATGTTAATTTCTCTATATGCACTGTGCTTGTTTGTATTGTGGCGAGTAGAAGAGCCCGTTGCTGAGGATCCTGGTGAGCAGCAGGTTGAGGTAGCTGAGCAGGAGCTCATTGAAGGCAAGTTGTGCCCTTGACCACTTTTTACCCAATAATGTTCTTTAATATCACATACTCATGCATAGGTTAATTTTGATGGGACCCAATAGGTCACCCTAGATTTGTTTATCTCACTACCTTGTTTACCCCTGAATCACCTGGGTAGTTTTTGCTATTGCTTTACATGGTTTTGGGATAATTATTTATTACCTCTATGTTCCAATTCTTGTTGTTATTCTGTTTATGTTCATGTTGTTATCATTAATGTTAATTGGAACATAGAGCTTAACTTGAGAACCACGTGCCACCACAAGGGTGGAATGGGACGCCCTTGGCTGACTAATTAGGAAAGCTAGTGGAAGACTACCTTACCCGAAAGGGGCAAGGGCAGTAGGGGAGAGGTCAGTGCGGGGAGGTCCCTGGTTGATTTTGCTGCGATGGCGGTCAGCCAGGAACCCTTTACTGGATCTTCCCATAAACTGTAGCGGGTTTTCGGAAGCTAGTGGAACTTTGTAAAGGCCTCGTAGTGTTGCCCTGCCGTGCTTCCTAGGTAGAGGTATATGGGGAGTCGCGACCCCTTGGCAGATGGGTAACATGACTTGTGGGTAAAGGGTACAACCTCTGCAGAGTGTAAAACTGGTATACTAGCCGAGCTCACGGTCATGAGCAGCTCAGGACTCTCTGATGTTTAAATTATGGAACTTAAATTCAATTTTGTCATTTGCATTGCATGGGTTTGTTATTAATTTTGTTCTATTACTTTACTTATGGTTTGGTATTTACTTACACTTAGTAATTGCTAATAAAATTTTGACCAACTACTTAAAAGCAATGCTCAGCTTTAACCCCTGTCATTGACTAAGCCTTACACATCACATGAACTCACACCTTTGTGAGTTTATGTCCACTGGTTCCCCACAACTTGTTGAGCTATGATCATGTGTGAGCTCACTTTTGCTGTCTCACACCCCCCCACAGGAGAAGAGCAGGTGTTTCAAGTGGAGTCAAGTATCGAGGAGTTTGATCTGACCTAGGTGGCGTTTCCCAGTCGACATTGGCGCCTACGATCCTTAGTTTGTTTAATCTTTATTACCTTATTTTGTAATAAGTCTTCCGCTATGTAATAAATACTCTGATGTTAATGACATTTATCTCTATACACTCTGTTATTATATGTGTTGTCTTCTTGGCGCATGTATGTGATGCACCCGGCTTTGCTCCTTAAAACCGGGTGTTACAGAAGTGGTATCAGAGGAAATGTTGACTGTAGGACGAAACCTAGATAGAAATGGACATCCCTTACCTACTTACCTCATTCTGATTCATTCTATACTTACCTTATCTTGACCCTGTCTCACCTTCTATTATTCTACTTTGATCATTCTTACCTTTTCTACTCTGAGACAAGATGGATTTCACACCTTGGAATCCTACATTTATGAACTTCTTAAGAGATAGGAGACCTAAGACGAAATTAAAACTATTTTCTCTATTAAAAAAAATGTTGGTTGATTGTTCTGATGATAAATGCTTGATTTGCTTCTTTGATTGATTGCAACATTATAGTTGGGCATTTTAGCATGTACCACTATAAGGTACTGTATTAGCTTTAGTAGGTGACACACTAATCTACTTAGCTAATAAGTCCCCCGCAGTAACATTCCTCATAATTACTCGCCTTGTCTACAATTCTTTCTTTCTTACCCTGTATTTCTAACCCAGATGGACTACCCCTATACTGTTAGAAGAGAGCAGTATAGACTTGATCCTTGGTATGTCATGGTTAAGGAAGGCAATGGTGGTTTATACGCTGCGCTAAGGGAACCGTAGAACTCACCAGTTCCAAAGGAGAAAGATTTGAAGTTGGAATTGCAGTAACTACTGCCACCAGATATGGAAGTTGAGTTGGTCATTAATCTCTTACCTAAGACTGCCCCTATTTCTAAACGGCCATACATGATGTCCATAGAAGAGCTAAAGGAACTTAAGAAACAATTAACGGAATTACAAGAGGATGGATACATTCGTCTGAATTCTTCACCTTGGAGAGCACCAGTTTTGTTGGTAAAGAAGAAAGATGGATTACAAGGGATGTGCGTGGATTAAAGGTCCCTTAATGATGTCACTGTGAAGAACAAGTTTCTGTTACCCCGCATTAAGGATTTATTTAATCGGATGAGAGGAGCCAGCGTATTCTCGAAGATTGATCTCCGATCGGGGTACCATCAGATGAAGATTAGACCATCAGATATTCCTAAGACGGCTTTCTCGACTCGATATGGATTCTATGAGTTCATCGTTACGTCGTTTGGATTAACTAATGCACTAGCTTATTTTATGGGTTTGATGAATAAGATGTTTTTGGAGCATTTGGACAGATTCGTCGTAGTGTTCATCGACGATATTCTTATCTATTCTAAGAATGAGAGTGACCACGAAGAACATCTAAGGTTGGTGCTACAGAAGCTTTAAGATAATCAACTCTACGCCAAGTACGGTAGATGCGAGTTTTGGATTGGCGAGGTGCCATTTCTTGGACATATCATTTCTAAGAGAGGGATATCAGTGGATCCTGCTAAAGTCAAGGATAATGGAGTGGAGAGTGCCCACTACAGTCACTGAAATTCGGAGTTTCTTGGGGCTTGCAGGACCTCACTTCTGGAGAAGGAAAGAGAATTCAAATGGGACGAGAAGTGCCAAGTATATACGGATCATAAGAGTTTGAAGTATATATTCACTTAAAAGGATCTCAACCTTAGGCAACGCCGTTGGTTGGAGCATATTAAGGATTATGATTTGGAAATTCACTATCACCCGGGCAAGGCAAAATTGGTTGCAGACGTCTTGAGTCGAAAGGAGCATGTTCATTTAGCTGTTGTTGCCCAGCTACCCAATGAGATTGTTGAGGATTTCAGGAGACTTAACCTGGGGATAGTTGCTCACACTAAAGGAGTTATTATTGATATGGAACCTACCTTGGAGCAAGAGATCCGCAAAGAACAAAATGGTGATGCTAAGATACAGGAGATTAAGGATCTGATTACTGAAGATCGAAGTTCCGGAATTCACGGAAGATGAGCAAGGCACCGTATGCTTCAAGGACAAGAGATGTGTTCCGGAGATTGAAAGCCTTCGTGAGACTATATCGAAGGAAGCCCATGACTTGGATTATTCTATTCATCCTGGGAGTACCAAGATGTATCAGGATTTGAAGCGGAAGTATTGGTGATATGGATTAAAGAGAGTTGTGGCTGCACATGTGGTTATGTGCGATGTAGGTCGAAGAGTTAAGGTTGAACGCGAGAGGCCAGCTGGACTATTATACCCATTGAAGATACCTGAATGGAAGTGTATGGATTTCATTACTGGATTGCCTCGGATCTCGAAAGGATATGATGCTAGATGGGTTATTGTGGATAGACTGACCAAAGTGGCTCATTTCATTCCGGTCAAGACTACTTATAAGGGATCCCAATTGGCTAAGTTATACATGTCTCGGATTGAGTCTCTACACGATGTACCGAAGTGGATCATTTTGGGTAGAGGATCACAGTTTACCTCCAAATTTTGGAAAAGTTTTCATGAGAATATGGATACAGAGTTGAATTTTAGTTGACTTACCATCCTCAGACTGATGGACAAACTGAAAGGACTAATCAAGTATGGGAATACATGTTGAGAGCTTGTACCCTTCAGCATGGAGGAAGTTGGGATAAGAGTCTGCCTTATGCTGAGTTCTCGTATAATAATAGCTACCAGGCCAGTCTGAAGATGTCACCTTTTGAAGCTTTATATGGGAGGAAGTGCAGGACTCCTCTATATTGGGATCAGACTGGAGAGAGACAGTTCTTTGGGCCTGAATTGATTCAAGAAGCAGAAGAGCAAGTTCGTATAATTCGAGAGAATTTGAGAGTGGCTCAAACCAGGCAAAAGAGCTATGCTGATAATAGAAGGAGGCCACTGGAATTTGAAGAAGGAGATTATGTGTATCTCAAGGTGTCACCACTTCGTGGAATGAGGAGATTCAAAGTTAAGGGCAAATTGTCCCCTTGCTTTATTGGACCATTCTAAGTTTTTAGGCAAGTTGGAAAGATGGCCTATCAACTCGAGTTACCCGCTACTCTATAGGATGTGCATAATGTGTTCCACGTGTCTCAACTAAAGAAGTGTCCCCGTGTCCCTGAGGAACAGTTACCCATGGAAGAGCTCAGTCTTCAAGGTGATTTGACCTACACGGAGTACCCCATCAAGATTTTGGATACATTGGCTCGAGTTACAAGGAATAAGGTGATAAAGATGTGCAAAAGTCCAATGGAGTCACCACGGTGAAGATGAAGCAACTTGGGAAAGAGAAGAAGAGCTTCGTATAGATTTTCCCCACCTTTTCTCTAGTTCTTCTTAAATCTCGAGGACGAGATTATTTTTAAGGGGGGTAGGATTTGTAACACCCACTTTGTAAATTGCTATAAATAATACCAATAGAGAAATAATCTCTCTTTATGTGAGTTTGATCATTACACATCATCCCATGTGAACACCATATTCAAAAGCAAATAATTAATAAAAAAAAAATATATGCCATTAAAATTTTGCATCATACTGGGATTTTCTTTTGTGTGCACATGGTGACAAAATAAAATAATAAATGTGACAAGAAAAATATTAAAGTCCAAAGTGGGATCTAAAATCCAAAAGGAATTGTAGAATTTGAAAAAGAGAAGATATATAAAATATAAAGAAAGTTTATATATATTTCCAAAATTAGTACCTTAAGGTCACAATATAACTTGAAGATAAATGTGTCACAAGTTTGAATTTAAATTAGGATCTAAATTTGAATTTATGAAAATAGAGCAAGAGGAAATAAAAGAGAAAGAATATCATACCTGGATGGGCCGACGAACCAGAATTCGGCCCAACTTTCCTTTACCACCTGCGCGGCCCAGACCTGTTCCTCTCGCGCTCACCCGCGACCTGGCGCCGACACCACGGGCCCACGGGTCAGCCGTTCTTGCCTCCGTGCGTCTTGCACCACCTACGAAACCCCCGCCTGAATCGTGGGACCGGTACGTCAGCCACTCGCTGCGTGTCACTGATGCGCGGGCCAGCTTCGTCAGACCCGTCCCCAACCAAGCCGTAACAGAATTCCTGAGCTCACGTGCGCGATGATCGGATCCGGCGTTCGGGCGCTCCCTGGATAAATAGGTGTAGCCGTTCCTTCCTCCCCGACTCTTGCCCTCGCGTTCGCTAGGTTCGTACTGCATATTCGTCGTCGCCGTTGGAGAGGAAATAGAGAGAGAGGGGCGGGATCGTCCGCCGCCGTTGACTGCCGCAAGGAGGGCATTTCAGACCCCGATTGGGTTACCCAAAGCTCGAGTTGCTCGCGTATAAGCAGTGCGTGGGCGCAATCGAAGAAAGGTTAACGGCGGCCACTGGAATCTTTCGCCGGAGTTGGAGGTCCGCCACTCACCGTGACCGGATCTCTCTACGGCGCGCCAGGAGGTACGTGCTTGTCCATTGCAATTATCATGTTTAGGGCACCGTGCGGAGCGATTTGGGTCTGAGTGGTGCGTTCGGGTAGAGCTTTGGGGCCTCGCGGCCATGGCGCCGCCGCGCCTGGCGTCTGCGCCGCCGCGTTCTATGTGAACCAGTGGGGAAGATGCCCTCGGGGCCGTCCATCTCGGATGTGTGGCTGTGATTAAAACGAGAGATACCCCTTCGTCGTTTTGAATCTGGCGCATTGAAAGAAAATCGTGTGGCCGAGAGGGAGTGTAGGGCATCGCGCGCCGTGCACCGTGGATCTGGGATCCAATGATTGCGGGCGCCGCTGGGTGTGTAGTCGGATTCGATTTAATCTGGGCCGCACGTGTGTGATCGGGCGGCCAGAAACCCTAGATACCCATTCGCGTGTGCAAATTGCTAAAGAACCCCTTAGCTTTCACATAAACAAACCCGCGGTCCATTGTAACTGTTGACTGTGTCTCGGGTTTCTTGTCCCGTGGCCCCTGGCATTTCCAGAAATTGAGGCCCAATCCATAGCTCTTTAAATTCAGTTATTTAATTATAGAAATTACTTTTTAATACAAAATAAATGCTAGAACTTTGATAATTCATAGAAAATACATATGAACTCCAAATTAATCCATTCCAGTTCCTAAAATTTTGTAATTTTATTCTCTATCACCTAGTGCCTCTGTTTTGGCATAAAAACAGTAAGGAAATTTATTTATCACTTAATCCTATTTAAAGCACATAAAACCTTTGAAAATGCATAACTTAAAATCTATAATTCAGAAAATTATGATTTCTGTTCCTAGGATTTTATTTTAATAGGTAGAATATCTCTGTGTATTTTGTATATATGTTTGGTGTAATGTTAATTTCTCTATATGCACTGTGCTTGTTTGTATTGTGGCGAGTAGAAGAGCCCGTTGCTGAGGATCCTGGTGAGCAGCAGGTTGAGGTAGCTGAGCAGGAGCTCATTGAAGGCAAGTTGTGCCCTTGACCACTTTTTACCCAATAATGTTCTTTAATATCACATACTCATGCATAGGTTAATTTTGATGGGACCCAATAGGTCACCCTAGATTTGTTTATCTCACTACCTTGTTTACCCCTGAATCACCTGGGTAGTTTTTGCTATTGCTTTACATGGTTTTGGGATAATTATTTATTACCTCTATGTTCCAATTCTTGTTGTTATTCTGTTTATGTTCATGTTGTTATCATTAATGTTAATTGGAACATAGAGCTTAACTTGAGAACCACGTGCCACCACAAGGGTGGAATGGGACGCCCTTGGCTGACTAATTAGGAAAGCTAGTGGAAGACTACCTTACCCGAAAGGGGCAAGGGCAGTAGGGGAGAGGTCAGTGCGGGGAGGTCCCTGGTTGATTTTGCTGCGATGGCGGTCAGCCAGGAACCCTTTACTGGATCTTCCCATAAACTGTAGCGGGTTTTCGGAAGCTAGTGGAACTTTGTAAAGGCCTCGTAGTGTTGCCCTGCCGTGCTTCCTAGGTAGAGGTATATGGGGAGTCGCGACCCCTTGGCAGATGGGTAACATGACTTGTGGGTAAAGGGTACAACCTCTGCAGAGTGTAAAACTGGTATACTAGCCGAGCTCACGGTCATGAGCAGCTCAGGACTCTCTGATGTTTAAATTATGGAACTTAAATTCAATTTTGTCATTTGCATTGCATGGGTTTGTTATTAATTTTGTTCTATTACTTTACTTATGGTTTGGTATTTACTTACACTTAGTAATTGCTAATAAAATTTTGACCAACTACTTAAAAGCAATGCTCAGCTTTAACCCCTGTCATTGACTAAGCCTTACACATCACATGAACTCACACCTTTGTGAGTTTATGTCCACTGGTTCCCCACAACTTGTTGAGCTATGATCATGTGTGAGCTCACTTTTGCTGTCTCACACCCCCCCACAGGAGAAGAGCAGGTGTTTCAAGTGGAGTCAAGTATCGAGGAGTTTGATCTGACCTAGGTGGCGTTTCCCAGTCGACATTGGCGCCTACGATCCTTAGTTTGTTTAATCTTTATTACCTTATTTTGTAATAAGTCTTCCGCTATGTAATAAATACTCTGATGTTAATGACATTTATCTCTATACACTCTGTTATTATATGTGTTGTCTTCTTGGCGCATGTATGTGATGCACCCGGCTTTGCTCCTTAAAACCGGGTGTTACATATGTGCCCTGGAAGTTACCGGCAAAGGCTTGAACCAGGTCGTTCCAGTTGGAGATCTGCCCCGGAGGCAGGTGCTCCAACCAGGCTCGAGCGGTGTCGGAGAGAAATAGGGGGAGGTTGCGGATGATGAGGTTGTCGTCGTCCGTTCCACCCAGTTGGCAGGCCAGCCGGTAGTCCGCGAGCCACAGTTCCGGCCTCGTCTCCCCTGAGAACTTTATGATGGTAGTCGGGGTCCGGAACCGGGTCGGGAACGACGCCCGTCGTATGGCTCGGCTGAAAGCCTGCGGACCGGGTGGTTCGGGCGAGGGACTCCGATCCTCCCCGCTGTCGTAGCGTCCCCCACGCCTGGGGTGGTAGCCTCGGCACACCCTCTCATCGAGGTGGTGTCACACCCGGGTTTTAGGGGCACCAAGACCCGGGCGCGAACATAAACACCAGGTATGCTGGGACCAAGTCTCACACATATGATGTATAGTGGCACAGGATCGAATGTCACATCTTTATATATAACAGGAGTTCTATACAAAATAAATAATTACATTATAAGGAGACAACGGTCTAGCAACCCAAAGTTGACTGGGAGACGACGGCCTAGACCTCTCACGAACACAACGCAGCATCCTCCAAGCGCCTCATCCTGTGGCACCTGTTCTTGACCTGTGTGTGTGGGGGGTGTGAGACAGCAAGAGTGAGCTCACATACGTTCATCGCTCAACAAGTTGTGGGGAATAATGTGCATGAACTCGCCAAAGGTGGGAGCTCACGTGAAGTGTAAGGCTTACCAAAGGAGATGGTAGAAGCTGAGCATTGCTTTTACAGTTGGTCAAAATTTTATTAGCAATTACTAGGTATAAGTAAATACCAACCCAATTAAGTAGTAGAACAAAAGTAACAACCTCCCCTACGATGCAATGCATATGACAAATTGAGTTTAAGTTCCATAATTTAATCATGTGATGTCTGAGCTGCTCATGACCGTGAGCACGGCTAGTATACCAGTTTTACACTCTGCAGAGGTTGCGCATCTTTACCCACAAGTCGTGTTACCCATCTGCCAAGAGACGGCCAATCCCATACACCTCTACCGAGGAGGCGAGGCAGGGTAACACTACGAGGCCTTTACAAAGTTCCACTAGCTTCAGAAAACCCGCTACAGTTCATAGGAAGCTCCAATGCAGGAATCCCTTACAGGACCGCCATCGCAGCAAAATCCTCCCGAGGGCCTCCCTACATTGACCACTCCCCTACTGCCCTTGCCCCTTTCGGGTAAGGTAGTCTTCCACTAGCTTTCCTAATTAATCGGCCAAGGGCGTCCCATTAAACCCTTGTGGTAGCACTGTTTTCCCGGGTGGTTCTCCATGTTCCAATTAACATAATGATCTTATCATGAACAGTAAATAACAACTGATAACAAAAGTATGAATAATATGTATCTCAATGCCCAAATCCACATATAGCACTAGCAAGTACTACCCAGAAAGTTTAGTGGTAAACAAGGCATAAGGATAGACAAACTAGGGTAACCTATTAGGTCCCATCAAATTAACCTATGCAGATCATTATGATTAATTAGAACATGAGTGGGTAAAAGAAGTGATCAAGGGCACAACTTGCCTGGGACTTGAGATTCCAGGTACCAGGATGATCTTCAGATGACACGTGTCCTCACGCTAGTCGTAGCATTACAAACAGACATTGTATAGGCAAAATTAACATTACAACAAACATGTAAATAAAATATACAGTAATAATCTAGACATTAAACTAAGATCATAGGAACTGGAATCATTAAATTTGGAGGTATAGATTTTAAGTTATGGATTTCCAAAGTTTTATGCATTTAATATAGGATTAAGTGGGAAACAAATTTAAATGTGTACTTCATGTAAAAACAGTGGTACTATTTAATAGAGAATACTATTACAAAATTTTAGCAACTGGAATGAAGTAATTTGGACTTCATAAACATTTTCTATGAATTATCAAAGTTCTAGCAATTATTTTCCTTTTAAAAATCCATTTATAAATTATTTTCTCTGGTTTTACACTGCTATGGACTGGGCCTCAATTTCTATGAAGCGCAGGGGGCCTAGCCCAAAATGAACCGAGACACAGAATACTATTGGTAGTACTGCGGGTTGATTTCCCCATTTCGCAGGAAAACTTCTGTAAAACGCGCACAGCGAAAGGGTACGCTACATCTTCAACCGTTGGATGCAACACTGAGGGCCAAGATTAGATCAAACCAGCCAACTCACCCGAGCCACTGGATCACTAACAGACGCTTCAGATTTTAAAATGTCTAGATCGTTCCGCAACCGTCGGATCATGATCAAACGATCCGGAACAAATCAGGCCGAACCGGTGTCCTAGTTCTAATCACAGCCGTTGACACCAAATCCTACGGCCCAAATCTTTTTCCCCAATCCGACATCACGCACGGTGGCGCCGCCCCCTTCCTCGACGGACCATCGCCGTGGCGAAGGTGATCAAGGCCTAGGTGCCCCCATACCTCGGTACAATAAGGTCTACTCGTAAACGGGAACACGACGAACAACATGAAGGGCATCATACCGGTGATGATGTCGTGGAGCAGTCCACCCGCGGTGCAGGCAGGGTTCACGGCGGAGCGCTAACTCCGGCACGAAATCGCCACACGGGCCGATCCTAATGCCGTTCGAGGATGCGACGAATAGATTTCGCCAGTGATGATGACCCCGCAGACCCGACGAATGGCGCGATCACAGCCCAACCCCGGTGGTTCACCCCAACATGGCGGCGGAAACTCCCCACTCTGCTCCCTCACGCAACAGCGGTGGCAAATGTAATGGTGCTCGGATATGGCTTGAATCCAGTTGCCAAGGACATGGAAGGGGGTATTTATATCCCAACCCGCACCGGCGAACCCATCCCAACGGACTCCGGAGCTGGCGCGCGGAGTTCGGCGAGTAGCTGGCGGCTGGGCGAGGATGAGCATGGCCGATCCACTCCAGAGCTTCGCGTGAATCACGGCGGTCCGGTGGAATCAATCGCGCCTAGGCTGGTAAGTTTTAACGAATTTCTGAGATCTCGGTCGCCTCCACTCGCACGCCGCGGCGCGATTCGCGCGAGGTGAAGAACCGAGAGCCTGGGTCGCGCGGCCTGATGTAGTGTGGGAGATGAGTCCGCCATGAGGGCCCACATGTAAGTGACTGAAACGAAGGTAAAGGGGAAGAAGCATAGGGTGGGCCGTGCGGATCAAGAAACGGGGCTGGGCCGAGCGGCCAAAGTTGGCCCAGGCACGGTTTGTTCTTTTTTTCTTTTTCTTTTTTTAATTTCTTTTAAATTTTCAAATCTCTATTCCAAATTCATATTTATTCAAATTTGAACTTCAACTTTCTACGTGCCAAAATTAATCCAAATATAAACTTTACTGTTTACAATATTATTATTATTATTATTATTGATTCTTTTCCTTATTATTTATTCATGGAAGAAACCAATGACTTCATTAAAATTCCTTTTCTCAATTTCTATTTTACGTTTTCATTTAAAATTCTAAGGTCAAATCCAAGTTATGTCTTCAATAAAATGCCTTAGCCAAAGTGATAAGCAAGGGATGCATTTTCTTCATTTTTATTTGATGGTTGCTTAACTTATTATCATTAATTGATTATAAATGGGAAGGATCTTAATAAATTCTCAAGGGTTTTTTGGAAATTCTAGAAATAGTATCCTAGGTATTCTTATTTCTTTATTTTATTATTTTATGATATATAATTTTTTTCCTACTAATTTTAGGTCTTACAAATCCTACCCCCCTTAAAAATAATCTCGTCCTCGAGATTAGTAATAAAAGGGATGTATGCTCATATTGTTCTCGGAACATATGCACAAACAAAGAAATCTCGGCATGATGCATAATTTTTTTAACAAAACATAGGGTTAATAGACCTTATTATTATCACTAAAATAGTAAAATACTAACTAATAGCTAAACTAATATTTAGGTCTTACAAATAGTGAAATATATATATGTATCTATATTTATGTTTATCTCTATTCTTGTTGTTCGTTGACTTCTTCCTCGACTACTTCATCTTCAACTGGCTCTTCTTCTTGAATTCCAAGTTCACCTGGTTCAACCTCTACTTCTGCATGATGGGCATGTCCCCGGTTGATAGATAGGGGCTGACTCTTTCTTGCCGAGGCTTGTCCTTGCTTCATCGGAGCCGGTGTAGTGTAGGGAGCTCTGTTGGGACAGTAGTTGGCGTAGTGTCCCGGTTGTCCACACTTGAAGCATGCCCTGTTGGTGGATGTGTTGGGAGCAACGGGTCCCGCTGGGGTGCTTGCTTTTGGAGGAGCAGTTGGTGCCTGTTGAGTTTGTTGTCCAGGACTGCCACTAGCTGGTGTACTCGGAGTGGTAGTATAGCGAGGACGGGAACTACTTCCAGTCTGCCCTTGGTTAGCAGCCTTTCTTTTCTCTCCAAATATACTCCTCTTGTTTTCTACAGCAATAGCTTTGTCAAGTAGCCTTTGGAAGGATGGAAATGTGTGCGATACCAGTTGATATTGCAAGGGTCCAATCAAACCGTCCAGAAAAAGCTCCTGCTTTTGCTCATCATCCTCAACATCTCTAGGAGCATATCGAGATAACTAGATGAATTTGTCCCTATATTCACTCACGGACATACTTCCTTGCTTGAGGGAGAGAAACTCCTTTCTCTTAATCTTCATGAGTCCAGCAGGAATATGGTAATTCCTGAATTGTGTGGAGAATTCTGCCCAGGTAATTGTATCGACAGCAGCATGAGCAGCGCAGTATGCATCCCACCAATCTGCAGCAGGACCAGCAAGACGACCTGATGCGTAGAGTACTTTCTCTCGGTCCGAGCACTGAGCTATGTTGAGCATCTTCTCTATAGACTTTAGCCAGTCATCAGCTTGTAGTGGATCCGTGGAGTTGGAGAAGGTTGGTGGTTTGTGGCTCATGAATTCCCGACGCTTATCTCGGGGTGGAACTGGTGGTGGAGGTGGAGGCAATGGCACCTGTTGCTGTTGCTGCTGTTGTTGAAGTTGTTGTTGCAGCTGCTATTGTTGCACCCTTCTCTCCTGGCGTATCTCTTCCCGCTCTTGGTGCATCTCCCGACGTGCATCCTCTCTTTCCCGGCGCATTTCCTGGCGTTCTTGCTGCATTTGGGCGCGCATATCTGCCATAGTGTCAGCCATTTGCTGCATCATCCTCATTTGAGCTGCAATTAGTGGATCAACTCCGCCTGGTGGAGGATTAGGAGGATTCATCTCTGCTGGATGTGGCTAGGGTTGTCTATATATCCACCGGGTGTGTCGATTAGGAGGTAAATCAATTCCACCACCCCGCCTGGTATTGACCATCTAAGTTAGAAGCATATGGTAAGATAGTTTTGCAAGGGAATCATTTGGTAGGCAGAATGAATATGCTAATAGTTGGTTATGTACTGAAACTTTCTTTGGCAGAGCTTGACCAGATATTCTGTGTCAAGACTAGGGTAACTAGTTGTACGGGGTGAATGTCCAAAGGTAAGATAGAATCTGTCAAGATGAGATAGATACGGAATACTATATATATATTTTTAAGGGGGATAATCTAGATTGTCTAGTTATCTTACAAATGCTATCCTTTATGCCTAGATGTATATGCAGATGTAATTGTGGACATTGATCCACAACCCATCACACTCAAACAAAGATCCAAATCAGACATGTATCATAAGAACAAACATTCAAGTTCATAGATATCTATATAAAAGAAAATAATTTTGTTTTTGTTCCTATGAGTAGATCTCCTATTCCTAAAGGTCACTTTAGGCACAGGATTTCAAAGTGTGAAATCCACATTTGTCTTTAGAAAGAAAAGATAAGAATAATCAGAGTAAAGCGGGAATAGATGAGAAAAGATTAAGATAAGTTTAAAAAGAATCAGAGTAGCAGAGGTAAGTAAATAAGGGTTGTCCAGTTCTATCTAGGTTTTGTCCTACAGTCAACATTGCTCTGATACCACTTCTGTCACACCCGGGTTTTAGGGGCACCAAGACCCGGGCGCGAACATAAACACCAGGTATGCTGGGACCAAGTCTCACACATATGATGTATAGTGGCACATGATCGAATGTCACATCTTTATATATAACAGGAGTTCTATACAAAATAAATAATTACATTATAAGGAGACAACGGTCCAGCAACCCAAAGTTGACTGGGAGACGACGGCCTAGACCTCTCACGAACACAACGCAGCATCCTCCAAGCGCCTCATCCTGTGGCACCTGTTCTTGACCTGTGTGTGTGTGGGGGGGGGGGGGTGTGAGACAGCAAGAGTGAGCTCACATACGTTCATCGCTCAACAAGTTGTGGGGAATAATGTGCATGAACTCGCCAAAGGTGGGAGCTCACGTGAAGTGTAAGGCTTACCAAAGGAGATGGTAGAAGCTGAGCATTGCTTTTACAGTTGGTCAAAATTTTATTAGCAATTACTAGGTATAAGTAAATACCAACCTAATTAAGTAGTAGAACAAAAGTAACAACCTCCCCTACGATGCAATGCATATGACAAATTGAGTTTAAGTTCCATAATTTAATCATGTGATGTCCGAGCTGCTCATGACCGTGAGCACGGCTAGTATACCAGTTTTACACTCTGCAGAGGTTGCGCATCTTTACCCACAAGTCGTGTTACCCATCTGCCAAGAGACGGCCAATCCCATACACCTCTACCGAGGAGGCGAGGCAGGGTAACACTACGAGGCCTTTACAAAGTTCCACTAGCTTCAGAAAACCCGCTACAGTTTATAGGAAGCTCCAATGCAGGAATCCCTTGCAGGACCGCCATCGCAGCAAAATCCTCCCGAGGGCCTCCCTACACTGACCACTCCCCTACTGCCCTTGCCCCTTTCGGGTAAGGTAGTCTTCCACTAGCTTTCCTAATTAATCGGCCAAGGGCGTCCCATTAAACCCTTGTGGTAGCACTGTTTTCCCGGGTGGTTCTCCATGTTCTAATTAACATAATGATCTTATCATGAACAGTAAATAACAACTGATAACAAAAGTATGAATAATATGTATCTCAATGCCCAAATCCACATATAGCACTAGCAAGTACTACCCAGAAAGTTTAGTGGTAAACAAGGCATAAGGATAGACAAACTAGGGTAACCTATTAGGTCCCATCAAATTAACCTATGCAGATCATTATGATTAATTAGAACATGAGTGGGTAAAAGAAGTGATCAAGGGCACAACTTGCCTGGGACTTGAGATTCCAGGTACCAGGATGATCTTCAGGTGACACGTGTCCTCACGCTAGTCGTAGCATTACAAACAGACATTGTATAGGCAAAATTAACATTACAACAAACATGTAAATAAAATACACAGTAATAATCTAGACATTAAACTAAGATCACAAGAACTGGAATCATTAAATTTGGAGGTATAGATTTTAAGTTATGGATTTTCCAAAGTTTTATGCATTTAATATAGGATTAAGTGGGAAACAAATTTAAATGTGTACTTCATGTAAAAACAGTGGTACTATTTAATAGAGAATACTATTACAAAATTTTAGCAACTGGAATGAAGTAATTTGGACTTCATAAACATTTTCTATGAATTATCAAAGTTCTAGCAATTATTTTCCTATTAAAAATCCATTTATAAATTATTTTATCTGGTTTTACACTGCTCTGGACTGGGCCTCAATTTCTATGAAGCGCAGGGGGCCTAGCCCAAAATGAACCGAGACACAGAATACTATTGGTAGTACTACGGGTTGATTTCCCCATTTCGCAGGGACTCTTCTGTAAAACGCGCACAGCGAAAGGGTACGCTACATCTTCAACCGTTGGATGCAACATTGAGGGCCAAGATTAGATCAAACCAGCCAACTCACCCGAGCCACTGGATCACTAACAGACGCTTCGGATTTTAAAATGTCTAGATCGTTCCGCAACCGTCCGATCATGATCAAACGATCCGGAACGCATCAGGCCGAACCGGTGTCCTAGTTCTAATCGCAGCCGTTGACACCAAATCCTACGACCCAAATCGTTTTCCCCAATCCGACATCGCGCACGGTGGCGCCGCCCCCTTCCTCGACGGACCATCGTCGTGGCGAAGGTGATCAAGGCCTAGGTGCCCCCATACCTCGGTACAATAAGGTCTACTCGTAAATGGGAACACGACGAACAACATGAAGGGCATCATACCGGTGATGACGTCGTGGAGCAGTCCACCCGCGGTGCAGGCAGGGTTCACGGCGGAGCGCTAACTCCGGCACGAAATCGCCACACGGGCCGATCCTAATGCCGTTCGAGGATGCGACGAATAGATTTCGCCAGTGATGATGACCCCGCAGACCCGACGAATGGCGCGATCACAGCCCAACCCCGGTGGTTCACCCCAACACGGCGGCGGAAACTCCCCACTCTGCTCCCTCACGCAACAGCGGTGGCAAATGTAATGGTGCTCGGATATGGCTTGAATCCAGTTGCCAAGGACATGGAAGGGGGGATTTATATCCCAACCCGCACCGGCGAACCCATCCCAACGGACTCCGGAGCTGGCGCGCGGAGTTCGGCGAGTAGCTGGCGGCTGGGCGAGGATGAGCATGGCCGATCCGCTCCAGAGCTTCGCGTGAATCACGGCGGTCCGGTGGAATCAATCGCGCCCAGGCTGGTAAGTTTTAACGGATTTCTGAGATCTCGGTCGCCTCCACTCGCACGCTGCGGCGCGATTCGCGCGAGGTGAAGAACCGAGAGCCTGGGTCGCGCGGCCTGATGTAGTGTGGGAGATGAGTCCGCCATGAGGGCCCACATGTAAGTGACTGAAACGAAAGTAAAGGGGAAGAAGCATAGGGTGGGCCGTGCGGATCAAGAAACGGGGCTGGGCCGAGCGGCCAAAGTTGGCCCAGGCACGGTTTGTTCTTTTTGTTCTTTTTCTTTTTTTTAATTTCTTTTAAATTTTCAAATCTCTATTCCAAATTCATATTTATTCAAATTTGAACTTCAACTTTCTACGTGCCAAAATTAATCCAAATATAAACTTTACTGTTTACAATATTATTATTATTATTATTATTATTATTATTATTGTTGTTGATTCTTTTCCTTATTATTTATTCATGGAAGAAACCAATGACTTCATTAAAATTCCTTTTCTCAATTTCTATTTTACGTTTTCATTTAAAATTCTAAGGTCAAATCCAAGTTATGTCTTCAATAAAATGCCTTAGCCAAAGTGATAAGCAAGGGATGCATTTTCTTCATTTTTATTTGATGGTTGCTTAACTTATTATCATTAATTGATTATAAATGGGAAGGATCTTAATAAATTCTCAAGGGTTTTTTGGAAATTCTAGAAATAGTATCCTAGGTATTCTTATTTCTTTATTTTATTATTTTATGATATATAATTTTTTTCCTACTAATTTTAGGTCTTACAGGTGGGTTCGACGATTGCGGTGATGGTGCTCGTTGCCGAGGTGTCCCGGGGCCGCAGGCGCTGTGTTGCGCGTGTGCCCGGTGTGGACCGAGGCTTCCCGCTCGAACCGGGAAGTCGCGGCGCGATGTTCTGAGGGGTAGCCCTGCCTTCGGGAGGCAGAGCTTTCGGCCCGTTGGACCGCGGCGTCCTCCAGGAGATTTTTGAGCTCTCCCTGGATGCGCCGCCCCTCGGTGGTGGATGGCTCCGGCATCGCGCGGAGAAGTATTGCCGCTACTGCCAGGTTCTCACCGACCCCACTGGAAGCCAGGGGTGGTCTTGCCCTAACATCGTCGGCGATGCGGTGCTGGATGCCTTGGGGTAGACGACGAGCTTCTCCGGCTGGAACTTGGCCTGCCCATTCCTGCCTGATGTCCCGGCGGTACGGCTCAAGCGTTCCTGCTCCCTCGTCGAGCCTGGCCTGCACCTCGCTGATTTGCTTGAGCTGTGTGTCCTGACCCCCCGCAGGGACTGGGACCATAGCTAGCTCCCGTAGGATGTCAACGCGAGGCGCAAGCCTAGGGAGATCACCGTTTTCCGGCATACCAAGATGGTTGCCTTCGTCGGGACCCCCTAGATCGACGTGGAAACATTCACGACTTAGGCCGCAGTCTTCATCGCCGAAGCTGCGGCTACCGTCGGAACTGTCGGATAGGCAGTAGTCGCATGCGGTCATGAAGTCCCGCATGGTACTGGGGTTACCAAGTTCGGAGAAATCCCAACAGAAGTCGGGCTCGTCATCTTCCTTGGGATCCGAGGGCCCATAGGTCGAGTCGGCTATCAACCGGTCCCAAGGTGACCGCATACCGTACCTCGGAGGGTTTGGACGTGCCTCTATGAGGGCTCCCACCAAAGCGAAGTCGCTCAGTGGGTCGAGGCTGAATTCAAAATGCACGAGATGGGAATCGGTCAGTACCTCCTGGTCGACAGGCGGTGATGAAGATGCGTCGGGGGCAGACTGCACCGTCGTCTCGGGTACGAGGGTGACGCTCAGCAAGTCCTCCGCGAGCATGCTGGCGTCGTCCGTCTGCTTGGAGTAGGCGTGTCGCGGGGAAACGACGCTCATCTTCGTCTCAGACGCGAGGGTGACGCTCGACGTGTCCCCCGTTGGGGCGCCGGTGCCGTCGACTCGCTCGACAGCCGACGAGGTGCCGCCTCCTGCTTGGCCTTGGTTGCCCCGCTTCCTCCTCCGTCGACGGGGGAGGCGACGGGACAAGCTTGAATGTAGTTCTTCCGCCACGTGAGGAAGACGTCGTCGATTCCGCCGCCGGCGAGCGGGTTGTTGGCCGCCATTGTCGCCGTCGCGCGACGGAAGAAGGAGTATCATGTCGTAGCTACCGTCGAGGGACACGAACTCGAGACTCCCAAAACGGAGCACCGTCCCGGGCTGGAAAGGTTGTTGGAGACTACCCATCTGGAGCTTGACGGGAAGCTCCTCGTCAACACGCAGCAGGCCCCTACCTAGAGCGCCAAATGTCGGCGTTTCGACCCCGGGGGGTCCCTGGACCGACGAGTGAAATGTCGCCACGTGCCCCAGCCCAGATGGGTCGACGCGAGGCGGAGCACGAAGGGGGGAAAGAGACAGGCAAGGTGGAATCCTGCGGCCTCCGTGTTGCCCTGCGCCCAGGTCAGGTGCGCTTGCAGTAGGGGGTTACAAGCGTCCGCGTGGGAGAGTGAGAGAGGGACCGTCCGCCAGCCCTGTCCTCCCGCGCGGCCAACCTTCTCGTATGAGTGCCCTGGACCTTCCTTTTATAGGTGTAAGGAGAGGGTCCAGGTGTACAATGGGGGCTGTAGCAGTGTGCTAACGTGTCTAGCAGAGAGGAGCTAGCGCCCTAAGTACATGCCATTGTGGCAGCTGGAGAGGTTTTGGCACCCTGTTCCTGTGATGTCGTGGCCGTCGGAGGAGCGCTGGAGCCTTGCGGAAGGACAGTTGTCGGGGCTGCCGAGTCCTTGCTGACGTCTCCTTGCTTCCGTAAGGGGTTTGAGAGCCACCGTCGTCATGGGGCACGCGGGGCTCCATCATTACTTGTTTTACCGGGGTGAGCTGGATGGGACGCCGGTCCTGTTCCCCGTAGCCTGAGCTAGCTAGGGGTAGGGTAATGATGGCCCCTCCTGTGGTGTGGTCGGCCCGAGCCTTGGATCGGGCGAGGCGGAGGCTCCTCCGAGGTCGAGTCCGAGCCCTGGGGTCGGGGTCGAGTCCGAGCCGTGGGGTCGGGCGAGGCGGAGTTCATCGTCGAGGTCGAGGTCGAGTCCGAGCCTTGGGGTTGGGGTCGAGTCCGAGCCCTGGGGTCGGGCGAGGCGAAGTTCGTCGTCGAGGTCGAGGTCGAGTCCGAGCCCTGGGGACGGGGTCGAGTCCGAGCCCTAGGGTCAGGCGAGGCGAAGTCCGTCGTCTTCTGAGGCCGTAGCCTGGTCCGAGCCCTGGGTCGGGCGAAGCGGAGTCCGTCGTCTTCCGAGGCCGTAGCCGAGTCCGAGCCCTGGGTCGGGCGAAGCGGAGTCCGTCGTCTTCCGAGGCCGTAGCCTGGTCCGAGCCCTAGGTCGGGCGGAGCGGAGTTCGTCGTCTTCCGAGGCCGTAGCCTAGTCCGAGCCCTGGGTCGGGCGGAGCGGAGTCCGTCGTCTTCTGAGGCCGTAGCCTAGTCCGAGCCTTGGGTCGGGCGAGGCGGAGTTTCCTATGGCGCCTGGAGCCAGACTTGGCTGCTGTCAGCCTCACTCTGTCGAGTGGCACTGCAGTCGAAGCGACGCAGGCGACGCTGTCCCCTTGTCAGGCCAGTTAGTGGAGCGGCGAAGTGATTGCGGTCACTTCGGTTCTGTTGACTGGGGAGCGCGCGTCAGGATAAGGTGCCAGGCTACCTTTGCATTAAATGCTCCTGCAATGCGGTCGGTCGGTGTGGCGATCCGGCCAAGGTTGCTTCCTGGCGAAGACTGGGCCTCGGGCGAGCCGAGGGTGTGCCCGTTGCTTGAGGGGGTACCTCGAGCGAGGCGTGAATCCACTGGGGTCGGCTGACCTTGCCCAAGGCTGGGCTCGGGTGAGGCGGGATCATGTCCCTTGAGTTAATCGCACCCATCAGGCCTTTGCAGCTTCGTGCTGATGGGGGTTACCAGCTAAGATTTAGGAACATCGGGGTACCCCTAATTATGGTCCCCGACATATGCACCTAGACTTTGTTTGTTGTAAGGATATGATGACCTGCCATTACCGCTGATCCCATTCTTGTTTCTTCAATAAGAACCAACGATCAGATCAAATAGCATCGCTAGCGGTTTACATGGAAAACCATCCACGTGTACTTGAACATCTGGTACTATAAATTAATGTGTTTGATTTGAGGTTAAAGTAGAATAAGACGAAAGCTACACCGTTCCCTCGATTTTTTGGAATCACACCGTCACTAGATGTCTATCTCGCTCCTATGTGACTCGTTCAAACATTATAAAAATTGTGGCTGCTTTCTTTCCTCCTTTATACATCCAACCAAACACATCATAAGTGACACAGGGCACATCAACGATAGAACCAACAATGATGTAACGTTGGACACTATTTTGAAATTCCCATGTTATCATTCATGATCAGGAGTACAAGAGTGGGCTTACAACTATACAGTTACTCCGCAGAAAATTTTCTGATATTTACATACACTCATGAATCACTCACAGGGCAGGGGTTCACACCAAGAATTATCCTGAAGACAAAAAAAAGAATCTTGGACCCAGAAAAAGGAAACGCCAAGAATTACCCTGAAGACAAAAAATAAGAATCTTGCACCCAAAAAAGGAGGGCTATCCTACAACAGAAGGAAATGAGTAATGATTCGCGTTAATTAAGAGAAACACCAAGGAAATCGATATTTTTCAATAAGTTTATGAGGGCTCCATGCCAGGAGACAAAGTAACCTTTATATGTGAAGAAAGCACCGGATGGCTTCTCATTAGTACGAGAAAGAAAGCCATGGATGTTGTAGTGCTTCGTCAGCTGTAGGTCTTTTTCTGGGGTTAATTTGCAGCAGATAAGACAGAAAATCGACAAACTCTGAATCAGGACATTGTAAGTGTTGTCGCAAGGAGGATTTCTCCGGGATCAAATACTCTAGCTGATCTGTCTCCTGGATATAAATAAGGCAAAGAAGGGATGTGTTAGGGATTACTGTTCTACAACCAACAGTGCTAGACTGCTAGATATGCCACAGTGAAACTCAAATTGAAAGGAAAAGCTTAGGTCTTCCTTATTCGAACTAACAAACTTGAAAGGAAAAGCAAAACACCGTGGTATTCAAGTAAGTCTTTGGACCGCTTGAGAGGGGTTGATTGCAACCCTCGTCCGTTGGAACGCCACAACGTGGAAGTAGGCAAGTTTTGTACTTGGCCGAACCACGAGATAAACCACTGAGTCTATCTGTGTTGATCCTCTTGTGGTTGTTGTGTTTCACAAGAACTCCTCTCTAGCCACTTGGCTTTATTATACTAACATCTAATCAAGTTTTGTGGCATTAAGTTTCAAGTTTTACAGGATCACCTATTCACCCCCCTCTAGGTGCTCTCAATTGGTATCAGAGCCGTTCTCTTCATAAAGGGACTAATCGCCCGAAGAGATGGATCCTAAGGGCAAGGGAATTGTGATCAATGATAAGGAGAAGGAGTCTTTCGTCAACGAGCCGAAAGATGACAAGCCTACCGACTCGGGCTCAGGCCACAAACTAAAAGATGGGAAGAAGAAGAAGACAAGGCGCATCAAGGAGATCGTCTACTACGACGACAGCGACGAATCTTCCTCTTACCAAAAGGACGATGACAACGACTACTAGAAAAAGAAGACGGTTAACTCAAACTTCTCTTTCGATTATTCTCGTATTCCGTATAGTTCAAATGCACATTTGCTTTCCATTCCTCTTGGCAAGCCTCCACACTTTGATGGGGAGGACTATGGATTTTGGAGTCACAAAATGCGTAGTCACTTGTTCTCTCTCCATCCAAGCATATGGGAGATTGTAGAGAGTGGAATGAAATTTGGTAGCTCGGATAGTCCCATGTTTATAAATGAACAAATCCATAAAAATGCACAAGCTACTACTGTCCTTTTAGCATCTTTGTGCAGGGAAGAGTACAATAAGGTGAGCGGCTTGAACAATGCCAAGCAGATCTGGGACACCCTCAGGATCTCACATGAGGGGAACAACGTCACCATGCTCACCAAGATGGAGTTGGTGGAGGGCGAGCTTGGGAGATTTGCAATGATAAGGGGAGAGGAGCCAACCCAAACATACAACCGGCTCAAGACCCTCATCAACAAAATAAGGAGCTACGGAAGCGCGCGATGGACGGACCACGACGTCGTTCGCCTAATGCTAAGGTCTTTTACTGTCCTTGATCCACATCTTGTGAACAATATTCATGAAAATCCTAGGTACACCAAGATGTCACCCGAAGAAGTACTTAGGAAGTTTGTAAGCGGGAGAATGATGATCAAGGAGGTGAGATACGTGGACGACGCGTTGAATGGTCCATTCCATGAGCCTCAACCCATTGCTCTCAAGGCAACGAGTAGCAAGGAGGCGCTACCTAGCAAGGTGGCGCAAATTGAGGCGACGGGACTAAATGAGCAAGAGATGGCCCTCATCATCAATCGCTTCAAGACGACGCTAAAGGGCCGCAAGGAGCATCCCAAGAAGAACAAAACGAAGGGAAAGCGCTCCTGCTTCAAGTGCGGTAAGATTGGTCATTTTATCGCTAATTGTCCCAATAATAATAGTGACCAGGAACAAGAGAAGAAAGGGGAAAAGAAGAAGAAGTACAAGAAGGCTAAGGGCGAGGCACATCTTGGCAAGGAGTGGGACTCGGATTGCTCTTCATCCGACGACGAAGGACTTGCCGCCTCAGCCTTCGACAAATCATCCCTCTTCCCCAACGAGCGTCACACATGCCTCATGGCGAAGGAGAAGAAGGTATGTACTCGAAACAATACC
The DNA here is from genome assembly GCA_029449295.1 of Zea luxurians. Classification (NCBI taxonomy): domain Eukaryota; kingdom Viridiplantae; phylum Streptophyta; class Magnoliopsida; order Poales; family Poaceae; genus Zea; species Zea luxurians. Next base: position 79,938,718 of record JAOPSE010000003.1, on the reverse strand, counting down.
ACTTATGCTTCTTCAAGTGATGATGATGAAATAGATTACTCTAGTTTGTTCAAAGGCTTAGATAGAACTAAGGTTGATAAGATTAATGAGTTAATTGATGCCTTGAATGATAAGAATAGGTTATTAGAAAAGCAAGAGGATCTATTATATGAAGAACATGATAAGTTTGTAGAGGCTCAAAAATCCCTTACTTTAGAAATTAAAAGGAATGAAATGCTTTCTTGTGAATTGTCTACATGCCATGACTCTATTTCTAGCTTCAAGAGCATAAATGATGATTTGTATGCTAAGTTAGAAATAGCTAATAAATCAACATCTTGTGTAGAACATGTTACAATTTGCAATAGGTGTAAAGATTTCAATATTGATGCTTGTAGTGAACATCTAGCTTCAATTTCTAAATTGAATGATGAAGTGGCTAGTCTTAATGCCCAACTTAAGACTAGCAAAAGTGAATTTGATAAGCTAAAATTTGCAAGGGATGCCTACACAATTGGTAGACACCCCTCAATTAAGGATGGTCTTGGCTTCAAGAGGGAAGTCAAGAACTTAACAAGCCATAAGGCTTCCATCTCCACCAAGGAGAAAGGGAAGGCCCCTATGGCTCATAGTGCTCAAAAGAATCATGCATTTATTTATAGGAAATTTTTTAGAAATATTCATCATGATAGGAGTTATAATGCTTATGATTCAAATGCAATGTTTGCTTCAAGTTCTTCCTATATGCATGGTAGAGATATGCCTAGGAGAAATGTCATTCATCATATGCCTAGGAGAAATGTTGCTCATGTTCCTAGGAAGATTAATGAACCTTCTACAATTTATCATGCTTGCAATGCTTCCTTTGCAATTTGTAGAAAGGATAGAAAGGTGATTGCTAGGAAATTAGGGGCAAAATGCAAGGGAGATAAAACTTGCATTTGGGTCCCTAAGGATATTGTCACTAACCTTGTAGGACCCAACAAGAGTTGGGTACCTAAAACCCAAGCCTAAATTTGCCTCGCAGGTTTATGCATCTGGGGGCTCAAGCTGAATTATCGACAACGGATGCACAAACCACATGACGGGGGAAAAGAGGATGTTCTCTTCCTACGTCAAGAACAAGGATCCCCAAGATTCAATAATATTCGGTGATGGGAACCAAGGCAAGGTGAAAGGGTTAGGAAAAATTGCTATTTCATCCGAGCACTCTATTTCTAATGTGTTCTTAGTTGAGTCGCTTGGATATAACTTGTTATCTGTGAGTCAACTCTGCAATATAGGATATAACTGCTTGTTCACAAATGTAGATGTGTCTGTCTTTAGAAGAAGCGATGGTTCATTAGCTTTTAAGGGTGTATTAGACAACAAACTCTATTTAGTTGATTTTGCAAAAGAGGAGGCCGGTCTAGATGCATGCTTAATTGCTAAGACTAGCATGGGCTGGCTGTGGCATCGCCGTTTAGCTCATGTGGGGATGAAGAACCTTTACAAGCTTCTAAAGGGAGAACACGTGATAGGTCTAACTAATGTGCATTTCGAAAAAGATAGACCTTGTGCAGCTTGTCAAGCAGGTAAACAGGTGGGACGCTCTCATCATCCCAAAAATGTGATGACCACATCAAGACCATTAGAGATGCTTCATATGGACCTCTTCGGACCCGTCGCCTATCTAAGCATAGGAGGAAGTAAGTATGGTCTTGTTATAGTTGATGATTTTTCCCGCTTCACTTGGGTACTCTTTTTGCAGGATAAATCTGAAACCCAAGGGACCCTCAAGCGCTTCCTCAGGAGAGCTCAAAATGAGTTTGAGCTCAAGGTGAAGAAGATAAGGAGCGACAACGGGTCCGAGTTCAAGAACCTTCAAGTGGAGGAGTACCTTGAGGAGGAAGGGATCAAGCACGAGTTCTCCGCTCCCTACACACCACAGCAAAATGGTGTGGTAGAGAGAAAGAACAGAACGCTCATAGACATGGCGAGGACGATGCTTGGAGAGTTCAAGACCCCCGAGCGGTTTTGGTCGGAAGCCGTGAACACGGCTTGCCACACCATCAACCGGGTCTACCTTCACCGCCTCCTCAAGAAGACTTCGTATGAGCTTCTAACCGGTAACAAACCCAATGTGTCTTACTTTTATGTATTTGGGAGCAAATGTTATATTCTAGTAAAGAAAGGTAGGAATTCTAAGTTTGCTCCCAAAGCTGTAGAAGGGTTTTTATTAGGTTATGACTCAAATACAAAGGCGTATAGAGTCTTCAACAAATCATCGGGTTTGGTTGAAGTCTCTAGTGACGTTGTATTTGATGAGACTAATGGCTCTCCAAGAGAGCAAGTTGTTGATCTTGATGATGTAGATGAAGGAGATGTTCCAGCGGCCGCGATACGCACCATGGCGATTAGCGATGTGCGACCACAGGAACTCGAGGAGCAAGATCAGCCGTCTTCCTCAACAATGGTGCATCCCCCAACTCAAGACGATGAACAGGTTCATCAAGAGGAGGCATGTGATCAAGGGGGAGCACAAGATGTCCAAGTTGAAGAAGAAGAAGCACCTCATGCCCCTCCAACCCAAGTTCGAGCGACGATTCAAAGGAATCATCCCGTCAACCAAATTTTGGGTGACATTAGCAAGGGAGTAACTACTCGTTCTAGATTAGTTAATTTTTGTGAGCATTACTCCTTTGTCTCTTCTATTGAGCCTTTCAGGGTAGAAGAGGCCTTGCTAGATCCGGACTGGGTGTTGGCCATGCAGGAAGAACTCAACAACTTCAAGCGTAATGAAGTTTGGACACTGGTGCCGTGTCCCAAGCAAAATGTTGTGGGAACCAAGTGGGTGTTCCGCAACAAACAGGACGAGCACGGGGTGGTGACAAGGAACAAGGCTCGACTTGTGGCAAAAGGTCATGCCCAAGTCGCAGGTTTGGACTTTGAGGAGACTTTTGCTCCTGTGGCTAGGCTAGAGTCCATTCGTATTTTGCTAGCATATGCCGCTCACCATTCTTTCAGGTTGTTCCAAATGGATGTGAAGAGCGCTTTCCTCAACGGGCCAGTCAAGGAGGAGGTGTACGTGGAGCAACCCTCTGGCTTCGAGGATGAACGGTACCCCGACCACGTGTGTAAGCTCTCTAAGGCGCTCTAAGCCCCAAGAGCATGGTATGAATGCCTTAGAGACTTTTTAATTGCTAATGCTTTCAAGGTTGGGAAAGCCGATCCAACTTTATTCACTAAGACTTGTGATGGTGACTTATTTGTGTGCCAAATTTATGTCGATGACATAATATTTGGTTCTACTAACCAAAAGTCTTGTGAAGAGTTTAGCAGGGTGATGACCCAGAAATTCGAGATGTCGATGATGGGCGAGTTGGACTACTTCCTTGGGTTCCAAGTGAAGCAACTCAAGGACGGCACCTTCATCTCCCAAACGAAGTATACGCAAGACTTGCCAAAGCAGTTTGGGATGAAGGACGCCAAGCCCGCAAAGACTCCAATGGGAACCGACGGACACACCGACCTCAACAAAGGAGGTAAGTCTGTTGATCAAAAGGCATACCGGTCAATGATAGGGTCTTTACTTTATTTATGTGCTAGTAGACCAGATATTATGCTTAGCGTATGCATGTGTGCTAGATTTCAATCTGATCCAAGGGAGTGTCACCTTGTGGCCGTGAAGCGAATCCTTAGATATTTAGTCGCTACGCCCTGCTTCGGGATCTGGTATCCAAAGGGGTCTACCTTTGATTTGATTGGATACTCAGATTCTGACTATGCTGGATGTAAGGTCGATAGGAAGAGTACATCGGGGACGTGCCAATTCTTAGGAAGGTCCCTGGTGCCATGGAACTCTAAGAAACAAACTTTCGTTGCCCTATCCACCGCTGAGGCCGAGTATGTTGCCGTAGGACAGTGTTGCGCGCAACTACTTTGGATGAGGCAAACCCTCCGGGACTTTGGCTACAATCTAAGCAAAGTCCCACTCCTATGTGACAATGAGAGTGCTACCCGCATAGCGGAAAATCCTGTTGAGCACAGCCGCACAAAGCACATTAACATCCGGCATCACTTTTTGAGAGACCACCAGCAAAAGGGAGATATCGAAGTGTTCTATATTAGCACCGAGAACCAGCTAGCCGATATCTTTACCAAGCCTCTAGATGAGAAGACCTTTTGCAGGCTGCGTAGTGAGCTAAATGTCTTAGATTCGCGGAACTTGGATTGATTTATAGCATACATGTGTTTATGCCTTGATCATGTTCCTTATGAATTTTGTTGTTTACTTATGGTGCTCAAGTTGTACAAGCACTCTCTGGACCTCACAAGTCTATTTGCAAGAGATGCACATGTGAAAGTCTCCTAGAGGGGGGGTGAATAGGGCGAAATTGAAATTTACAACTTAATCACAAACTACAAGTCGGGTTAGCGTTAGAAATATAAACGAGTCCGCAAGAGAGGGCGCAAAACAAATCACAAGCGAATAAGGAGTGTGACACGTGGATTTGTTTTACTGAGGTTCGGTTCTTGCAAACCTACTCCCCGTTGAGGTGGTCACTGAAAGCATCTAGGCCCCTGGTTGGTTTTAGTGATTAATGACAACGTAATATTATATGTGACTAACGTGTGTTTTGCAGAGACAAATGGTAAGTTAGGTCGCATTACAGGTAGAAGTAATACAACGGTGAAAACAATCCCAGAGATAAGAACTCGAAGCGACGGCTAAAACGACGAAACAAAAGGTGAAGGACTAAGGAGTCCGAGTGTCAAGGAGATGTGGACACTCGTGATTTAGTTAGGTCTTTTATTCTTTTTTAGCCGTACTATAAAGAGGGGTTGTCAATGAGTAGTTTGACCAAGAGAGTTCTAGTGTAGTGTTGGTGCACAATCACACTCATATACAGTGCTAGGTGTCACTCTAGAACTCACTCACAAGTTAGAACGAAAACCGATTTGAAAATCAGCTGAAAAACAAGAGATAGGGTTTCTGGCCCTAGGGCACCGGACTGTCCGATGTGCACCGGACTGTCCGGTGCACCATCTGCCAGGTGGGCGCCGCTGGCCAGGTGAAGGCTTCCCCGAGTTGGAAAAACCCGAGAGCGACTGGTTCTGAGTTGAATTATAGTGGCGCACCGGACAGCGCACCGGACATCACACCGGACTGTCCGGTGTGCACCGGACAGTGACTGTTCACTGTCCGGTGTGCCATGAGTCCAATGGCTACCTGTCAGAACTAGCCGTTGGAAACGACCGTTGGCGCACCGGTGGCGCACCGGACTGTCCGGTGCGCCATTGCGCAGTGAGTTGCCTGTAACGGCTAGTTGGTGGGTGAGGGCTATTTATACCCCCTCCACCCACCTTATTCAATGTCTTGCACTCCACATTTATTCCAGCACATTGCTAGAGCATTGCAAGCACCAAAAGCCTAGTGAGGAGATTAGAGAATCTTAATCCACGTCTGTTCCTCATTAGCACTAGCGAGAGCCACCTAGAGCACACACCACTTGCATTAGGCTTCTCTTGGTCAAGCGAAAGTCTACGGCTTGTTACTCTTGGTGATCGGCATCACCTAGACGGCTTGGTGGCGTTGGGAGCTCGGTGATCACCGTGAAGATCTTGTTGGTGACCCGACTCAAGTTTGTAAGCGGTCTCGAGGGATCCACCGCGCCGGAGTGGCAAAGGATCATCTCGTAGTGAGCACTTGGTTCTTGCAAGGACCAAGGGGGAGCGATACCCTTGCGCGGGTGCTCCAACGAGGACTAGTGGAGAGTGCCGACTCTTCGATACCTCGGGAAAAATTGGAGGAGTCTTCTAAACTTTGCTTTACTTTCCGCATTTAATTCAAGTACTTTTCATTGTGTATTTGTGTAGCAAGTATTTGAAGTATTGTCTTAGCATTATTGTATTTCTAGTCTTATTATCTTAGTGCTAGCTGTTGGGGTGAAGTTGGGCTCTTGCTTAGCTCTTGCTTAGCGTTTAATTAGTGTTGATTTTTAGAAAAGCCCAATTCACCCCCCCCTCTTGGGCATTGTGATCCTTTCAATTGGTATCAGAACCTTGTTGCTCATAGATTAGCTTAACCGCTAGAGTTACGATGTCCGGTGGGGATGGACCTCCTCCCGTTTTTGATGGTGACGATTTCCTTATTGGAAAATTCGTATGGAAGCATATTTAGAGGCCATAGACATTGGTGTCTATAAAGCCGCCACTCAAGGATTCCCCGAACCTAGAGATCCCACAAACCTTGTAGGTGATGAGTTCAATTATGACAAATGGAATGCTAAGGCCAAAAACACCCTTTTTAGAGGCCTTTGCAAAGATGTGTTCAATAGAGTAAGAAATCATAAAAATGCTCATGATTTGTGGATGGACATTTGTGCTCTACACAAAGGAACTAGAAGTGAGCGTGAGGAGAGATATCACATAGCCATGAGAAAGTTAAATTCGTTTGAAATGCTTGCTAATGAAAATGCAAATGCTATGTACCCACGTCTCAATATTCTTGTAGAGGAAGTTAATGGATTGGGGCTCACTCAAATCTCACAACCAGATGTTGTGAGGAAGATTCTCAGTGTCCTCCCAATAGACAAATATGGACACATTGTCACTGTGCTACATCAAATGGATCTTTCAGTTACCACTCCGACACAGATTTTGGGAAAGATCAATGCCCATGAGATGTACATGCACATCAACGACAAAGAAGAATCATCTTCCAAAAGAAAGGATTTGGCTCTCAAAGCAAATCATGAAAGAAAAGGAAAAGCAAAAATACAAATTGAGGAAGAATCCTCAAGTGATGATGACCTTGATGCAAACATTGCCTTGATGGTAAGAAAGACCACCAAGATGTTGAAGAAGCTAAATAGAGAAGGCATCAAATTTGATTCAAGAAAGAAGAAATTCTTTTCTAACAAGAGAAAGCCCATTTCCGAGATGGATTTCTTTAACTGTGGTGAGCTCGGTCATCTTGCTCATCAATGCAACAAGCCCAAGAAGAATAAGTTCAAGGGCAAGAAAGAAGATGACAGTGATGATGAAAAGAAGGAAAAGAAATTCTTCAAGAGGAAGGATGGAAAGCAAAAGAGGTTCCACAAGAAGAAGAATGGAAAGGCATATATTGTTGGTGACTGGCTCACCGACATTGAATCATCAAGTGGATCTTCCTCAAGTGAAGAAGAGAATGATGAAAAGGTTGCCGCCATCGCCGGGGACTTCTCTTCACCACCACCATCGCCATCACCCACTTCTCACCTATGCCTCATGGCTAGAGGTGAACGGAAGGTACAAAATGATATTAATATTACTAATGATAGTGATAGTGATAGTGATGAAGAATTTGCTTCACCTTCATATGATGAACTAGCTGACTTGCTTAAAGAATATACTCAAATTATTAGAAAGTCAAAAGCTAAATGTGATAGGTTGAAAAATGAAAACGAATCTTTAAATGCCAAATATGACATAGTTATGAAAGCTAGTGATGAAATAAAAGAAGAAAATAAAACTATGTCATCAACTGTGAATGAGCTCACAATCTCCCTAAAAGATGCTAAGGATAAATGTGACAAATTAAATGAAGCTAATAGGGAGTTGCAAAATAGACTAGTAAAAATCAAGGAAGATTACACACAAATTAAGTTTGATCATGACAATCTTCTTGTTGAAAATGAACTTTTATCTTGCAAAACACATGAGGCTATTAACCCTGTTGTTAAGATTGATGTAGCAACCTCATGCGATTTGAGTCAAGAAGAGCAAACTAGTCTACATGCTGAATTGACTGAAAAAGTTGAAGTCCTGACTTTAGACAACCAAAAATTGAAGAAATACTTGACTGATGCAACTACTAGAGGAAAGGTTGCTATTGAGAACAATGATTTCAACAAAGAGTTGGCAGTGGATAATCAAAGGCTTAAAAATGAGGTCAAGAAACTAAAAAGTGAAAATGAACATCTTGCAACAAGTGTGCAAAAGTTCAACAAGGGTCAATACCTCCAAAATGAGCTGCTTATGAACACTGTCATGAAAAACAACAAGAGTGGTATTGGATACAATGCTTTTGTGCAAAAGAAAGCTACCACTCAATACAAGCCAAAGCAGACTCACAAGCCTATCAAATGCTTTGAGTGTGGAAATGAAGGTCATTTTGCCCACAACTGCAAAGTCAAACCTCCAACTCCCTTGCCTAAGCACTCAAGACCATTTGCTTTCAATGCTCATTATGTTCTAAGAAAGGTTGCAAATGGAAAGGTCAAAGTTACTTTCCTAGGTCCACCAAACAAGAGTAGACCTAGACAAATCTGGGTTGCAAAGTCCTTAATTGAGAGAGTTACTGGTCCTATGCAATATAGGGCCCTCAAAACTCAAGCTTGAATTGTCTGTGGATGTAGGTGAACTACAAGACCGGTGGGAGCCATTGGGTTATTGACAGTGGATGCACTCAACATATGACTGGCAACCCACGGATGTTCACCTCACTTGATGAGAATGTTGATGGACAAGATAAAATCACATTTGGAGACAATTCAAAAGGAAAAGTGCAGGGACTTGGCAAGGTGGCAATCTCAAATGATTTATCAATATCAAATGTTCTCTTAGTTGCACCTTTAAGCTTCAATTTATTATCAGTGGGTCAACTCTGTGATCTTGGACTTCAATGCTTATTCACTCCAACAGAGGTTATTGTAACAAAGATGGATGATGAATCAATGGTATTCAAGGGATTTAGATACAACAACCTCTACTTAGTGGATTTCACTTCAGAAGATGCAGACTTAAGAACTTGTCTCTTCACCAAAGCTTCACTTGGATGGCTTTGGCATAGGAGGCTTGCACATGTTGGGATGAGTACACTCAAGAAGGTATTAAAGAAAGACATGGTTAGAGGATTAAAAGATGTGGTGTTTGAAAAAGATAAGCCATGCAGTGCTTGTCAAGCTGGAAAGCAAGTTGCTAATACACATCCTACTAAAGCTTTCATGTCAACATCAAGGCCACTGGAACTACTTCATATGGATTTATTTGGACCTACAAATTATGTAAGTGTCGGTGGCAACCTCTACTGTCTAGTGATTGTTGATGACTTCTCAAGATACACTTGGGTGTTCTTTCTCCATGACAAATCTGAAGTTGCATCTATATTCAAGAAGTTTGCCAAGAAAGCACAAAATGAATTTGATTGCAAGATAAAGAAGATCAGAAGTGATAATGGCAAAGAATTTGACAACACCAACATTCATGAATTCTGTGATGAAATTGGGATCAAGCATGAAGTATCTGCAACATACACACCTCAACAAAATGGAGTTGTTGAAAGGAAAAACAGGACCTTGATCACACTTGCAAGAACAATGATTGATGAGTATAACACACCGGAGAGGTTTTGGGCCGAAGCTGTCAACACCGCTTGTTATGCATCAAACAGGCTATTTCCTCACCGGCGACTTGCGAAGACTCCCTATGAACTGCTAAATGGGAAAAAGCCAGACGTCTCCTTCTTCCGGGTGTTTGGGTGCAAATGCTATATCTTCAAGAAACGCCATCACCTAGGGAAGTTTCAAAGACGTTGTGATATTGGTTTTCTTTTGGGTTATTCATTAAAGTCCAAAGCATATCGAGTATTCAACCATGCCACTGGCATAGTAGAAGAAACATATGATGTGGAATTTGATGAGACTAATGGCTCCCAAGGAGCACTTGAAAATTTTGATGATGTAGGTGATGCACTACAAGAAACTGGTTAAAGAACGTGGGTGAAAAACCGTCGAACTTAATGTAATAGGCCGTCGAACTTAACATAAGAACATGGGTTTACCCACGTTCATAGCCGACGGCGTTTTTTTGACGAACTTAAAGAAGTAAGTTTGACGGCCCCCACGTTCTTAAGGTTAAGAACGTGGGTACCGTCGAACTTAAGGTTAAGAACGTGGGTACCGTCGAACTTAAGGTTAAGAACGTGCGTTTTTAAGTTCGACGGGGGCCGTCGAATTCTTTCCCATAAGTTCGACGGCACCCACGTTCTTAACCTTAAGTTCGACGGGGCCACGTGGCCGTCGAACTTATGTGGCCTGCGTGGGTCTGTGTGGGCTGCACATTAAGTTCGACGGTACCCACGTTCTTAACATTAAGAACGTGGGTACCCACGTTCTTATCCCTTTTCCAGAAAAAAAAATAAAAATTACAGAAATGAAAAATTAGACAAACATAAAATCACATGCAACACAGAATATCACATACAATACAGATTTCAAACACATGGATATATGTTCATATCACAAGTTCACACAAGTCCAAATACATAAGTTCACAAATTCACATAATTCCAAATACATAAGTTCACATCCATAGTTCATATTTTTAGTTCACAACTTCAAACATTAGCTCCATCGCTCTCGATCAGTACATCAGATTGTTGTTCGTAGCTCCACCACTAGAATTGAGACATCTGTCCGCAAAGTCAGCGTGAGGGAGAGGAGTCACTTGATGAGAGCCGGAATCAAACAAAATAAACCAAAATTCTCATAAAGAGATTAGGCTTGCTAACAGAGAGGTACTGTGATGTGTCTGATCCATCAGCACTGCAAAAGAAACAATGTTGAGAGTTTGTTACCTAGAGAGCAATAGACATGGAATTACTTCATAAAGAGATTCAAAACAATAATATTACCTTGAATTATCATCTGGCAGCGTCTCTTCCCAAATACTGTTGACAAACATGTTTCCTAATGACTGAAAGAGATTGATTACAGATGGCTCCCAAACTCCGACATCAAGTGTCAGAGATCTAACCTAAAATAAGATGCATGTGTTTAGGCTACTATTCTATCAAAATAAATATATAACTATCCTAAATTAGCAATAGAAAAATGATACTAAGCTATAAAAAAACGATCATATTTCACTTCCTTAATATAATGATGCGAGTTCTGTGTGTTCGAGAAAAAACTGTTTCACTTTCTTTATGCAAAACATGTGTTGTAGCTTTAGGTGGAGCTGTCGGTGTGATAGCACCACTGCACCAAACCCAAGTCTATTTGATATCATGCACACACTGAAACAACTTCTAGACTTTAAAGTTTCAACCTCTAGACTTCAAAGAATAAATGAATGCAGAAATAAATATTGCAAAACCATCAAGAGAAACAAGAGTCTATTTAAAAGAATTAACAGTTAAAGGATTTGTAGATACCTTTGATATATGCACTCCAAGATTTCTGTGCACCCCAGAACACTCTATGCATAGAAGTGCGCCAAGGTTTAATGATGCCCAATCAGGTTCTGAAGCACCACAGTCAGCACACATATTATTGCCATCAACTTTCCTAAGCAAGTCAATTGGTTTTTCAGGTTTCATGCTGGTTCTGTGATGATGTGTGCCTCTGACATCATGCTGCCCATTTCCAGATTTCTTCTCCAGTACTAAATCATCACTTACAGAAGGTTCAAATTCTACTGGACTCATGCAAAGATCACCTCTCCCAACTACTGGATTAAAAGCAGAAATAAGATATGTAACTACTAGAGCAAAACATTAACACCATAATACAAAGAAAAATAGTTTAAGAGTTACCTGATTAATATATGGTTCCATTTGATGCAATAGTTCATATCCCTGACAAATAGAAATTGATAGGATTAATCACATTCATGCATAACATAGCTACACCACAAGGCAAAATATGCAAGGAGGTACTTGTTTAAAATATCGAAGATGTGAGTCCATCGTCGCACTAACAGCCTCCAAAAAAATTCATATCTCTTCGTTGCCTCGACATGGGAAAGTGAAGTGACCTGAGAAATTAACATGGACATGGCAAACAATGGCATGGTAAGCATATAAGCTCAGAAACTAAGGAGCAAAGTAATGGACAATGCAAATCGTGCCAGGTTGAAACGGGCTTGCTCAAATGAAGATCGAGCACTGTGAAGCTCCTGGTTATTACCAAATGCTATTTAGTTTAGGGGGAGTTAGAGAAGCCTTTATTTGTGTGAACACTATAAAATGTTGAATAAGAATGGTTTTTACATCTTCAATTGTCGTTGTTATGTCTGGTCGGGTACCTTTCTTCAATGATAGGTACTTCTCACGAATCTATAACCAAACCAACAAGTTCACGAGTTAACAGCACACTCTGTCTTAAGAATTCAGCAAGCAATAATATTACAGTTTTATGCAGCAAAGCAAGTATGGCAGAAAAATATGAAAGAACAACAAATTGGCAGAAAAATATGAAAGAACAACAAATTGGCAGAAAAAAATAAAAACATAGTGAAACATTGAGAGTACTTACAGAGTGCCTGTGCAGCAGTCATTCTTTTTCTGTAATCCTTGTTAAGAAGTCTTTTGACAAAATCTTTAGCTTCAGGCGATACTGATTGCCATGGTGAGTCGTCAAAATTAGGGTCAGCTCTCAGCACTAAGCAAAAAATACCTGATTCAGTTTGTGCCCAGAATGGCCTACTACCATATATAATGTTAATGTGCTGCAAGAGAACATCAACCCTAAGGTAGACAATGAGACTTTTGAGCACTATCATACATGTTGTTTCAAGATAAACAGCACATGCAATATTCACTGTTTTTACATAGATCAATATTATGCAAAGTCAAGGAAGAAAAACATACTCCATGATTATGTAGACATTAAGGGCGTCCTCACAAGCATCATAAAACTTGACAAGATTAGAATGTCCAGATAACGCCTTCAAAATTTTCACCTCTCTGCGCACATCCTCAATAGATATTGCCGTTGTCATCTGCAAGAGAAAAACAAAGGAATGAGGTGAATTTTGCAAACTAAATATAAAATCTAGATCAAGATATATATTTTCCCCTGGTGCAGTGAGCTAGGTGCTAGGAAAGTGAATTTAGCGCTAACTGATGGGTTGTCTAAGAGAACCTTAATCTTAATTGAAAGGATCCCTTGAGCATCTGTTAGCTTATAGCCTCAAAAAGTATATACCATGTATGTGTGTATGTTGTAACAAGGAATAAAATTGCACGCAATTCAAATAAAGAACTATATAGAAGGAAGAAACATAATAGATTCAATAAATACATCTCCTGCTCAAATAATTTCAGTAGCACAAGCGAAAATTATAGCAGGCCAAAATAGTCATTAATTAATTAATGTTGTATCGCTAAAAAACGACAATATACATGCATGAAAACATCAATGCACCCATGCACGTAGAATTCTTCTGTGTCGCCTATCGTACACTAGGTTTTCTCGACAACTTGTTGCACAAACATTTTAGATGCCAAGTAAAACTGAGATCAAAATTAAATCATTCAACAATCAGAACAATGTCAGTGGAAAGCAGTCCCCAATATCAACATGTCCTCAGCTTTGGCACCAAGAATCTAAGAGACATTTCTTTAGTTCCTACACTTTTCCATATGTTTCTTCTACTTATGATCATATAATAAAATGATGCAGAATGGACCAAGGGACACCTAAACTAATGGCAGGAACAACAATATGATGGAGATACTCGGGAACAGGTTCTCTGAGGTCTCACAAGGAACTCTGTCGCTGCCAAGCTAGTGATCTACAGCTGCATAAACTACTATGCCATGATAGCTTACAGAAAGAACAAAAAAGAAAGAAACAGGTGATAGATGGATGAACAGTTGAACACTCAGATCATGAAAATGGGCACATTATTAAATGCGGCATTGCTGAAACAAGATCTCTACAATGTACTTCTAACCCTGCGGGGAAATGACAATGCCAATGCCAATACCATCGGGGGGAAAAAGCTGATCACCCTGCAAGTCAGCCAAGAAGCAAATCATGAACTTATGATTGCAACACCTGTGGTAGTGGCACTTCAGAGATACTGATCTACTAAAAGAGAGTTAAAAAAGATCACAATAGGATGGCAATTATGTCATCCCACATAGTTTGTTCATGATCCAGTGGAGGAACCGAGCCGATTGAAACAGGTAAGATCGTGTCGTGCGTCCAATAAAAGAGCACTGTGAGATCACGAATAGCAAGACCTTGGCTTTGGAGATGACCTTGACAGCCATGACCTGGCCTCTCATGTCTCCCTTGCGGGCGCGCGCGAGCAGGTGTGGCCGAAATGGCCGCGGCCCACCTCCTTCCCCAGCTCGTACTTGGCGGCGAAGTGGCGGTCGTACTTGACATCAAAAATAGAAAATAATTAGGTACCACTTATTTGAGTATTTCATAACTCAAACCACAAGCTTCACACGACATGGAAGGTGGATGTAGAGCAATTGAACAGAATACTATACGGTGAACAAAAACAGACACCAAATGCTAAACATTTTTTCTGATCCAATACTAATGAAAGAAATTGCAATCCTATTCAAGAAACACAAACCTTATACAGCAGCATTTCATTGTGTTCGTATCGCTCATTCTCTGGAGGATAATCATCTTCCAGTGTTCCCTCGTATGCCTCCAATACTTCTACTGCCTTGGAAGAACTGCAAGTGACAATCAGTATCAGTTCCAAGTCAAACAACCACATTAAGTGATTAATTCTTTCATGCAGTAAATGCTTTATCTTAATCATAATCTTTAGCACATAGATCACAAATAATTGAACAAGTTTCTACATCTGATATAAAAGAATACAAACAAAAATATAAGTGGTCAGGTTTGGATCACAGAAAAAATATCTTCAGGCTGTACAACACAATTATAAGAAATGAGGTATATACAAGTGAGGCAGAGAGTCAGAGACATCTGTGCAAACCCTGGACTAATGGACCTTTAGGCTATCTACACACTTAAAAGAAAAGAACACCAATATGCCAAAAAATGAAAAAGCCATATATTATACAAAGTATGTTTTGCAATGATGACAAAGAGCAATCAAATAATTGACATGATAAAGGAACCCATGAGCCAAGAAGATTGTATTCAGCTCGCACTTTATACTGTGTACTACTTCAATTGCTTACAGTGCACACTCAACAATGTTTGGGATGAAGTTTGCTACCGTACTTTCACCATAGCATATGTAGCATATAAAAATTCAGTAGTGTTCCAAGACATATTATGCTAAATCATATATGATTGGTTCTAATCGACATCGACTAGAAAGTGGCATACTCAGAATTCAAATGATGAGCAACCGCAAAACCAATCCAGTTCATGCGGTGATTTGGCTTTAACGACAAAAGCTGTTGCCTAGTCTCAACAAAGCCAGACAAGTCCCTCATTTGTGCCTGTGTAAAAGATGAAAAATAAAATATTAGAGCAGCCCAGCGGAAGACGACATCCTATCCTAGTCGGATCTGCCTTGTGCTACCAATAAGCAACACAACAAGAGGACGCAGATATGGCACGGTCCTCTCAGTTCAGTTCTCCCGGACCACGCTTATCAGCTTCTCCCTATCGGGAGATTTCCATCTGGGCGCGAGCCGGCTGAACGGACCTCTCAGTTCAGTTATGGAGGAGGTCGTCCCCGTTCTTGCCGAGACTGTACAGGATCTTCCACTCCGCTTCCGCGCCAGCCCTTTCGATTTGTGCACAAGCGAGGACAGAAAAAAACGGAGTGAGTGAGAGCTGATGCTGTACGAGCATTGGGGAGGGAAATTACCACCATTTTTGGGCTTTACACGTACGTACCACCCGCTGTAGTCCCCGGGCTCTCTGTTCGCCTAGAGCAGCTGGTCGATCTCGTCCGAGGTCAGGGCGTCGGGGACAGTCCTCGCGTGCCTGGCGAATATCTCCTCGAACTTCTCGGGAACGAACCTGCAGGATTTGAGTGTGAGCAAAGGATAATCGGTCGGTGCATCTATCGTTCGTTCTGGATGGCAGTGGATCGAATGAATCGACGGCCCACCTACCTTCCTTCGGCGTCGTACGAGCGGCGGCGGGCGCGGTGGAGGAGCGGTGGCGGCGGGCGCGTGGAGGAGCGGCGACGCGTGGGGGAGGAGCGGTGGCGGCGGGCGCGTGGGCTGGCGGCGGCGCTGTGGAGGAGGGATAGAAGAGCACGCGCGATTCCCTTGGGCTTTAGTTTGGGTTAAGTTCGACGGTGTCGACGTGCCCCACGAACTTAAATTAAGAACGTGGGTACCCACGTTTCTAATACTATAAGTTCGACGGTTTTATTTAGGGCGCACGAATTTAAACTAAGAACGTGGGTACTCACGTTCTTTAACAGACCCATGAACTTAACTCAATTAAGAACGTCGGTACCCACGTTCTTAAGTTAACCCACGAACATTTATTAGTTTCTTGTAGTGATGAACCACTTAGGGAAGCAATGAAGAACATGCCTATTGGAGCTATCAAACCAAAAGAAGATGAAGAAGAGGTGCAAATCATTGACAGGCCTTCTTCATCAAATGTACTACAAGATGATGAAAAAGATGAGAGGCATGCAAATGAAGATACATTTGTCTCTCATGAACAAGCAAGGGTACAAGCCGAAGATGTTGATGCTCCAGGATCTTCTTCCCAAGTGGTTAACAGGAGAAATTCATCACTACTTCAAGCTCATCCTCAAAACCAAATCATCGGGAGTCCTTCACAAGGGGTTATTACTCGATCCCATAGACATGCATCTTTTATTGAACATCACTCTTTTGTTTCTTGTGTTGAGCCTACTTGTATAGATGAGGCGCTACAGGATCCGGACTGGGTGAATGCCATGCATGAAGAACTTAACAACTTCACCCGTAACGAAGTTTGGACCCTGGAGAAGCCCCCACAAGATGCAAGAATCATTGGAACAAAGTGGGTGTTCAGAAACAAACAAGATGATCAAGGTGTGATTGTAAGGAACAAGGCAAGACTTGTTGCAAAAGGATTCTCTCAAGTTGAAGGCTTAGATTTTGGAGAGACCTATGCACCGGTTGCTCGACTGGAAGCCATCCGTATCCTACTTGCATATGCATCATGCTATGATATAAAACTTTATCAAATGGATGTAAAAAGTGCATTTTTAAATGGCTTCATAAATGAACTTGTATATGTTGAGCAACCACCTGGATTTGAAGACCCTAGATATCCTAACCATTCTTACAGGTTGTCCAAGGCGCTATATGGGCTAAAGCAAGCTCCAAGGGCTTGGTATGAGCGCCTTCGCGACTTCCTCATCGAAAAGGGCTTCAAGATCGGGACCGTCGACACAACTCTATTCACAAAGAAACATAACGGTGATATTTTCATTTGTCAAGTATATGTTGATGATATAATCTTTGGCTCGACAAATGACTATGATTGCAAGGAATTTGGTGAGTTGATGTCGAAGGAGTTCGAGATGTCAATGATTGGTGAGCTGATGTACTTCCTCGGCTTTCAAGTCAAGCAAATGAAAGATGGTAACTTTCTCTCACAAGAGAAGTATACCAAAGACTTGTTGAAAAGGTTCAACATGGAGAAGTGCAAACCAATCAAAACTCCCATGCCTACAAATGGACATCTCGACTTAGATGAGGGAGGTAACCCAGTTAATCAAACTCTCTACCGTTCTATGATTGGTAGTTTATTGTACCTTACCGCATCTAGGCCCGATATTATGTTTAGTGTCTGCATGTGTGCTAGATTTCAATCTAATCCTAAGAAAGCTCATCTTCACGCTGTTAAGAGGATTCTTAGGTATCTCAGGCACACCACAAGCGTTGGTCTGTGGTATCCCAAAGGAGCTACTTTTGATTTAATTGGCTATTCCGATTCGGATTACGCCGGTTGCAAAATTGATAGGACTGGGGGATGCCATCTGCTTGGTAGATCACTAGTTTCATGGACTTCTAAAAAGCAAAATAGTGTTGCCTTGTCAACTGCCGAAGCGGAATACATTGCCGCAGGTGCTTGTTGCACACAAATTTTATATATGAAACAAACTCTTCTAGACTATGGCGTAGTTCTAGAAAAGGTACCTTTGTTGTGTGATAATGAGAGTGCTGTTAAAATTGCTAATAATCCTGTACAACACTCTCGCACCAAGCACATTGATATCCGTCACCACTTCCTTAGAGATCATGTTGCTAAAGGAGATATCATTTTAGAAGGAGTGAGGTCGGAAGATCAACTAGCGGATATTTTCACTAAGCCTCTTGATAAGACCCGCTTTTGCATGTTGAGAAATGAACTAAATATTCTTGATCTCAGAAACTTTATGTAAAATGTCAAATGGTGTTGTCAAGCTTGCATTGCATGTTTAAATTTCTTGTATTGCATCTAGGGCTTGTCTAACCTAGTTGAGATAACCGCCAACAAAGCGAGTGAAAAAGCTTAACTTGGGTCAAACTTGACAAGTCTTAGTTTTAAGCTTTTAGCACTTAAATTCTTACTTTTTATGCAGTTGTTGGTTCTTGAAATATGCATGAGGTACTACACTTAGGGGGAGTATTCAAAACTCAAATCACTCATGAAAACCCCTAGTGCAAGCCAAAATGCAAATTTTCACCATTTGCCTATTTTCTCTAAAAATTATCTAGCCTATGGCAAAATATTTTGAAAAGTATATGAGGGTGCCAATACCTGTCCCAACAAGTGTTATTTTGTGTGATTATAAGTTGGGATTTGGTTTGGTTGGAAGTTAGATAGAAAAATTCAATTTTCCAATCTTCCCTCTGTCTGGGCTCACCGGACAGTCCGGTGTGCACCGGACACTGCGCTGTGCAATGTCCGGTGCACCGGTCGCGCGCGCTCAAGAACTCCTTCTCATGTGCGCTGTCCGGTGTGCACCGGACAGGCACTGTAGACTGTCCGGTGCGCCCATATTCGGTTTTTAAAAAACCTTTCCCCGCCCGAGCCCGGGGCAGAGACATTTCCTCAGCTTCTCTCTGTCTCTCTGGCGATTCCCACTCCCTCGCCGGCGCCCTCCCCTCACCGGCGACCACCGTGCTCCGGCGATCTCCCGTGTCTGTGCCTGCTCTTCACCCCTCTCGTGACCTTGACTGCACGTGTGCCGTCTCCTATCCTGCCTGGATCGTCACCTCTCGTGTGAGCTTTCCAGTCATCAGTTCAGGATGCCGCGCACGAAGAATGTGTCAGTGCCAGGGGGAGGCGATGATGAGGATCCTCGTCGCCCCTTCAGGCAGGTCAAGGGCAAGATAGTTCACCTGGAGCAGCAGGAAGGCCGCAAGAAGCGGCGTATGGACAGAGCCGCCCGTGCAGCAGCAGCAGCAGCAGCCGCTGCGCAGGCCGAGCTTGGAGATCAGCCACAGCCTCCGTCAGATCAGATTGCTTATCGTGTTCGACGTCTCGCCTCCCGACCTCGCTCCTCCACTCACACCATTGCTTCCACTCCACCACCCACTCTGCCTGCTCCCATCACCCCTGTTGCGCCATCCACCACCACAGCCATACCCACTACCTCCACTACTCCAGCTTCCACTGGTCCTCCTCCCGCTCCTGCTTCAGCTCCTCCTATCCCTCCACCTCGATTCCGGGAGCGCGATGAGACTGAGGTTCGACCACTAGCTGTGGATCCCAGACTCTTTGACCTTGAGCGTGCTACAGCAGCCCGGGTACGTAGGTTCAGATACGTACCCGTGGAGTCTTGGTTACCGGCTCAGAGGGACCCTGCAGCAGGTGACCTATTCAGCACCCGTATTCAGGAGTCCTTTTTCAGAGCTCAGCTGTCTGCACAGATTGCTCTGCGAGTGCACCGGCTCTTGGACCTTCCAGCTTTTCTGCTCGCCGCCGGTGCTGACTCTGAGGCGCACCTCACATATCTGCCTGGCCTTCAGACTCTATTGACTACCAGCGGCAGGTATGTTGAGGAGTGGGTACGAGTTTTCTACGCGACTGTATGGATCGACCCAGATCACCATTGGATGAGTTTTCGTTTTGAGCGAGAGGATGTCACCATTACTGCCAATCAGATTCGCCAGCTCTTTGGATTTCCTGAGTCGACGACTCGACTTCACAGCCTGTGCTACGGCACCTCAGACCCTCCTCGTCGCCCTCACGGCGGTGTGGCTCCGGGTACAGCTCACGTCGCGGCTCTGTTCCGCCCGCCCTTCTCAGATGGGTCGCGACGTTCACCGGCAGATTTCACTACCGCAGCCAAGTACTTATTTGAGCTTATCAGACGGACTCTTCTGCCGAGGATGGGGTACAGGGAGGCTACCACTCATATCCAGCTCTGGCTCCTTGGTGCCCTGGTATCTCACTCTGAGTTTGACGTCGTGGATTTCCTTATTTGCGAGATTGAGGACACTGTTTTGGATGGTCTGCGTGCTCGACGCCAGTTGCCGTATGCTCACTACCTGTGCCACATTTTTGCGCAGCTGATTCAGCCTCCACAGTATCAGGGCACACTTGAGGCCTCACGCCTGGTTTTTGGATCCTACCGTCCTGCGCCCGAGGCTCCTGTGCCAGCTTCTGCTCCAGTTTTTGATTCTCAGGCAGAGGATGCTACTCTTCATTAGTTCGAAGCTCAGGGTACATCAGTTGATGATGATGATGATGATGATTTTGGGGTTCCTCCTCCACCTCCGCCTCCTATGCCTCCATGCTCCCATGATCATGAGGCTGGGAGTTCCAGTGCTGCCTCTGCTGCTCCTCCGGCTATTGACCCTGCTCTTGCTATGATTCTTCAGACACTCACTCAACAGCAGGCTCACTTGGCAGCTGAGCAGTCCTGCCAGGCGGTAGCCCATCAGCAGTTATCTGAGAGGATGCTCTCTATGTTCCAGACCATACAGGACAAACAGGATTCCCTTCAGCAGCAGCTTCTCCAGGATCGGGCTGAGAGCAGGGCATTCATGGCTCTTATGTTGCAGCATTCTAGTGTCTCAGTTCCCTCGGTTCAGTCTGCTCCACCTCCTCTGCTTTAGGCTCCTGTTGTGCCAGCGATTCAGACAGGACTCCCTCTTTATTCTGTTGGTCCTTCTTCCTCTCCGCTCCGGCCGGTCACCTTGGCTTTTACGTCACCTGCTCTCAGCTGCCCTCAGCCGCTAGTGCCACCAGCGTCTGCTGTTACCACTCCTGCTGTGGCAGTAGCTGTGACCACTTCTGTTCTGGCAGCTCCTGCAGCTCGGCCTCAATCCGAGTCAGTACCAGCTCCAGCTTCTACCGCAGATCCTGGATCTGAGACTGACTCTGACCCCCCACCGGCGTTCGCTTTGCTACCTCGATCACGACCGGATGCGCCCCCGCCGCCTCCTCCCGCTTCAGATGTTTAGATTCGGGTGCCCTTTTGGTGTTTGACGTCAAAGGGGGAGAGATATGAGTTGTGAGAGCTAGGGGGAGTTAGAGAGTTAGTAGAGAGTCATTTTGATGTAATATATGTGCTTGCTACTCTCTGTACTAGCTTGGTTTTTTTTGGCTCACAAACTCTATATATACTCTCGTTGCTTATGATTGATTGTGTGCATTATGTTTTCACCTTATATGTTATCACCAGTCTTCTAGTTCTTGATTCATCAATTTAATTTCACTTTTATATGAACAAGAATCTTATGATGTGTATGCGCTCACTCTTATTATTATGGTACACGTTCTTTCTGTCAAAAATTACTGAGTTCAACTAACCATCCTTTCTATTGACAGAAACTTCAAAACAAACTACTCTCACAAAACTTGTAGGGTTTTCATCAATCACCAAAAAGGGGGAGATTGAAAGCATCTAGGCCCCTGGTTGGTTTTAGTGATTAATGACAACGTAATATTATATGTGACTAACGTGTGTTTTGCAGAGACAAATGGTAAGTTAGGTCGCATTACAGGTAGAAGTAATACAACGGTGAAAACAATCCCAGAGATAAGAACTCGAAGCGACGGCTAAAACGACGAAACAAAAGGTGAAGGACTAAGGAGTCCGAGTGTCAAGGAGATGTGGACACTTGTGATTTAGTTAGGTCTTTTATTCTTTTTTAGCCGTACTATAAAGAGGGGTTGTCGATGAGTAGTTTGACCAAGAGAGTTCTAGTGTAGTGTTGGTGCACAATCACACTCATATACAGTGCTAGGTGTCACTCTAGAACTCACTCACAAGTTAGAACGAAAACCGATTTGAAAATCAGCTGAAAAACAAGAGATAGAGTTTCTAGCCCTGGGGCACCGGACTGTCCGGTGTGCACCGGACTGTCCGGTGCACCATCTGCCAGGTGGGCCCGGCTGGCCAGGTGAAGGCTTCCCCGACTTGGAAAAACTCGAGAGCGACTGGTTCTGAGTTGAATTATAGTGGCGCACCGGACAGCGCACCGGACATCGCACCGGACTGTCCGGTGTGCACCGGACAGTGACTGTTCACTGTCCGGTGTGCCATGAGTCCAACGGCTACCTGTCAGAACTAGCTGTTGGAAACGACCGTTGGCGCACCGGTGGCGCACCGTTGGCGCACCGGTGGCGCACCGGACTGTCCGGTGCGCCATTGCGCAGTGAGTTGCCTGTAACGGCTAGTTGGTGGGTGAGGGCTATTTATACCCCCTCCACCCACCATATTCAATGTCTTGCACTCCACATTTATTCCAGCACATTGCTAGAGCATTGCAAGCACCAAAAGCCTAGTGAGGAGATTAGATAATCTTAATCCACGTCTGTTCCTCATTAGTGCTAGCAAGAGCCACCTAGAGCACACACCACTTGCATTAGGCTTCTCTTGGTCAAGCGAAAGTCTACGGCTTGTTACTCTTGGTGATCGGCATCACCTAGACGGCTTGGTGGCGTTGGGAGCTCGGTGATCACCGTGAAGATCTTGTTGGTGACCCGACTCAAGTTTGTAAGCGGTCTCGAGGGATCCACCGCGCCGGAGTGGCAAAGGATCATCTCGTAGTGAGCACTTGGTTCTTGTGAGGACCAAGGGGGAGCGATACCCTTGCGCGGGTGCTCCAACGAGGACTAGTGGAGAGTGCCGACTCTTCGATACCTCGGGAAAAATTGGAGGAGTCTTCTAAACTTTGCTTTACTTTCCGCATTTAATTCAAGTACTTTTCATTGTGTATTTGTGTAGCAAGTATTTGAAGTATTGTCTTAGCATTATTGTATTTCTAGTCTTATTATCTTAGTGCTAGCTGTTGGGGTGAAGTTGGGCTCTTGCTTAGCTCTTTCTTAGCGTTTAATTAGTGTTGATTTTTAGAAAAGCCCAATTCACCCCCCCTCTTGGGCATCGTGATCCTTTCAGTCACAAAGACCGGGTCTCTTTCAACCCTTTCCCTCTCTCAAACGGTCCCACGGACCGAGTGAGCTTCTTCTTCTCAATCACTCGGGACACAAAGTCCCCGCAAGGACCACCACACAATTGGTGTCTCTTGCTTTGGTTACAAGTGAATGAATCTCAAGAAAGAATGAGAAAGAAAAGAAGCGATCCAAGCGCAAGAGCTCAAATGAACACGGCAAATCACTCTCTCTAATCACTAAAGCTTTTGTGTGGAGTTGGGAGAGGATTTGATCTCTTTTGTGTGCTTTGCAATGAATGCTAGCTCTTGTAATGTGGTTGGAAACTTGAATACTTGGATGCTATTGAATGTGGGGTGGTTGGGGTATTTATAGCCCCAACCACCACAAAGTGGCCGTTGGAAGGCTGCAGTCGCATGGCGCACCGGACAGTTCGGTGCGCCACCGGACACTATCCGGTGCACCAGCCATGTCAGCAGACCGTTGGGGTTTGACCGTTGAACTCTGACTTGTGGGCCTGCCAGGATGTCCGATGGTGCACCGGACAAGCACTGTAGGCTGTCCGGTGTGCCACCCGCGCGTGCTCTGCTCCTCTGCGCGCGCTGGCACGCATTTAATGCTCTGCAGGTGACCGTTGGCGCGCGAACTAGCCGTTGCCCGCTGGCTCACCGGACAGTCCGGTATGCACCGGACATGTCCGGTGAATTATAGCGGAGCGCCTCTAGATTTTCCCGAAGGTGAAGAGTTCATCGTGAAGTCCCCTGGTGCACCGGACACTGTCCGGTGGCACACCGGACAGTCCGGTGCGCCAGACCAGGGCTGCCTTCGGTTATCCCTTGCTCTCTTTGTTGAACCCAATTCTTGGTCTTTTTATTGGCTAAGTGTGAACCCTTTGCACCTGTAAAACTTATATACTAGAGCAAACTAGTTAGTCCAATTATTTGTGTTGGGCAATTCAACCACCAAAATCAATTTAGGAAATAGGTGTAAGCCTAATTCCCTTTCAATCTCCCCCTTTTTGGTGATTGATGCCAACACAAACCAAAGCAAGTATACAAGTACATAATTGAACTACTTTGCATAATGTAAGTGCAAAGGTTACTTGGAATTGAGCCAATATAAATACTTATAGGATGCGCATGGATTGTTTTTTTAGTATTTGACATTTTGGACCACGCTTGCACCACATGTTTTGTTTTTGCAAGCTCCTTTTGTAAATTCTTTTTCAAAGACTTTTTTGCAAATAGTCAAAGGTGAATGAATAAGATTTTGAGAAGCATTTTCAAGATTTGAAATTTCCTCCCCCTGTTTCAAATGCTTTTCCTTTGACTAAACAAAACTCCCCCTCAATGAATTCTCCTCTTAGTGTGCAAGAGGGTTTTAAGATATCAATTTTTGAAATCTTCTCTTTTAAAACACAATAAGATACCAATTTGAAAATTTACCCATCGAAAATCATTAATTTAAAATTAGGGTGGTGGTGCGGTCCTTTTTGCTTTGGGCTAATACTTTCTCCCCCTTTGGCATGAATCGCCAAAAACGGATACTTAGAGTGATATATAAGCCATTTACTAACTACTTTCTCCCCTTTGGCAAAGAAAACATATGAGTGAAGATTATACCAAAGCCGGAGTCCTTTTGCTTCATGCTCTCCCCCCAAAGATGAAGAGCGGTTTGAAGCGACGACGAAGGATGAGTTACAAAGTGGAAGCCTTTGTCTTCGCCGAAGACTCCAATTCCCTTTCAATATACCTATGACTTGGTTTGAAATACACTTGAAAACACATTAGTCATAGCATATATAAAAGAGACATGATCAAAGGTATATTTATGAGCTATGTGTGCAAGACATCAAAAGAAATTCCTAGAATCAAGAATGTTTAACTCATGCCTAAGTTTGGTAAAAGTTTGTTCATCTAGTGGCTTGGTAAAGATTGTTGGAACTTGCTCTCAACTGCAAGGGGGATCCAACACAGGTGAACGGTGATGACAACAGGGCACTCGCGTGTGATGGCAAAAGCTCTGTTAATCTGGCCTCTCACGGGCACTGTACAGGGGTATTTATAGATACCTGAGCGCACAGCACCTCGAGCTAAGGACGCATGTGCCCTCAGGCACCTAGGTTATCCCAAGAATATTCCCATAAAGCGGGGTTACAGACCGTAATTACAGGAATGCTTTTACAACATAGGCCCGTAACACAGGGCGGCCAAGCGGGGCCCGTTATGACGGGCCGGATTGCACGTGGGCCTCCGAGCTGGACGAGGCCGCGCCGTGGGATGCCCTTCGTCGCCAGTCTTCGCCTGGAACGGAAGGAGCGAAGGGTGTCCCCGCCTGTTTTGTTTCTGTCAGTTCGGCTGCTGCAGCGAAGACTTCGAGCGAAGGGTGGCGCCTTTGCCTTCGCCCCAACATTTGCCCTCCGAGGGACCAGTTCGACAAAGTCACCTGGTGCCGAAGACGTCGTTAGATGGCGGAGACGCTGCCCTCGCTCGAAGTGGTTCCGCGGGGGTTTTTGATGTGACCGTTGATTGACGGCGTACTGTTGGACTGCGGGTTTCCCGAAGCGTCGCGTCCTGTCTATAAAAGGGGGCAGGGGCGGCGCTTTTTGAAATTCACTTTCCGCGCTCCGCGAAAAAACCCTAGCCGCCCTTTCCGCCGACTTGCTGCTCGTCTTCCCGCCGCGGTCTTGTTCGCCGGAGATCTGGCTCGAGTGAAGTAGACCGCCCGCCGCCGCCGACGGTACGTTGCGATGCCGTCCTCGTCTTCTTCCGCTGCCGCTACGCCGCCGGCCGCCGCCTCGTCTGAGGATACGCCGAGTAGCTTAATGGTGGAGGAGTTGCACGCCGGCGACTCTGTTGATTTCGGCGTGTCGCGGATCTCGTCGGCCCGCGTGCAAGATATGCAGCGGTTGGGTTACTTCGGCAGCGGAGTTGGTCGGGTCTCGGGGGCGGAGGAAGTCCCCGAGCCAGAGGGCGAGTTGGTCGTTTTTGAGGCATTCTTCGCCGCCGGGCTCCGCCTGCCTGCGCACCGGTTTGTTGGCGAAGTCCTGCGCAAGTTCAACGTTCAAATACATCAGCTGACACCGAATGCCATAGTGGCACTGTCGAAGTATGTCTGGGCGACGACTTCGTACGGCGGGCAGCCGTCGGTGGAAGTTTTTGCGAAGTATTATTGTTTGCATTGGCAGAAGAGGGTGATTGAAGGCGAAGTCGCTCAGTTTGGATCCTGCACATTCACGCCGAAGACCGGCAAAACCACGATGCAGGTGGTCGAGTTGGTTCCTTGTGCCCGCAACAAGTGAGGCAACTGGAACGAATTTTGGTTTTACGTCACTGAGGGTACTGTCGAAGGCCATGAGGGACTCCCCGTGTCCGCGATGTGTTCTCATTTTTACTCAGCGTATCCGCCCTTTGAAGTGGCGGAGGAGGATGAGGACGAAGGGGCTCTTCGGTGCGCCGCCGGTTTGAGCAGTGGGCGCGACTTGGTTGAAGAGTTTGTGGCGTATGGGGTGTGGCCATTGGCGCGTGGCTGGGCGTTGGGCGAAGTATGCCCTCGCCAGATGCCTTTTCATGGTGGAAGGATGGTGCGGAGTCCCGCCTTCGCCCTGAATCTGCGAACTCGCGATCCGGCCGCCGTTGTGCGTGAGGCGGAGGATGGGGCGGTGCGGCTTGTTGGACGCTACGTGCCGAGGACGGAGGGTCAGCGCAGCTGGGATATCCGCGGGTCGAATGACCGCTTGAACAGGGTGTTTGAATTAAATCAATTGCCGTATGACGGCTACCCTGGTCAAGACGATGTGGACCGCCGTGGAAAGAGACCGGCGGTGGAGACCAGAGACGACCCCGCGCCGGCGGCCGCCCCGTCCTCTAAAAAGAGAAAATTAGGTACTGCTATGGGAGGACTTGGGGTTTCTGATCGTTTTGCTAGAGAGTTGACGAAGACGTGCGCGGCCCCGGGGGAAAGGATATCTTCGCCCGAGCTCCGGGAGTCTTCGGCTCGGATGCTGAGGGTTACCGGGGGTTGTTGGCCTAGGAATGTTCCTGTCCCCCGCGCGGCCGGCGAGGACTTTTTTACATCTCGTATGGTTCGTGAATGGAGGGTTTTTCCTTACGGGCGGAATATTGCTGCTGTTGTGTCAGCAGTGATGGACAAGGATCGCCAGGGAGCTGCGCAAAAGCGCCCGGCGGCGATCAGGCTCGTTGAAGCCAGGCCGAAAAGGCAGCAGGGGACGGCGAAGGCTGCGGCGTCCGGCGGAGGCCGGCCGCCGCAGGCGGCGAAGTCAAGCATCCCTGCATCTAGCAAGGCGCAGGAGGCAACAGCGGGCACCGAAGGCTCGAAGTCGGCGAAGGCGGCGCCGCCGACTGGCGGAATGGCGGAGGTCGCGAGGGCGGCTCGAGCGTTGCCGTTGGCGGGGAAACGCGTCGCCGACTTCGCCACCGATATTAGCGTGGACGACTATCTCGGTGGTAAGTCTCTCTCTCTTTTTTTTCTTTTTTTTTCTTTTTTTTTTCTTAAATCGGTTCATCGGTACGCTGCAGGGTTGGGCGAAGGCCAACATGCTGTGGTTGCGCCTGGCGCGGCGGCCACGACGGCCGCCGCAGCGCCGAAGGCGAAGGGCGGGGTTCTGAGCGCCGGTGGCGAGGCGTCGGCCCTCGCGGCTGTCATGGATGAGGCTGGCGCTGCTTCCCGCCGGCTGGCGGAGGCGACGGAGGCGCTACGTCAGGTCTGCTGAGTTGGATCTCGTCCCCCTCCCTTTTTTTTACACCGCAGTCTTGTGATTGTTCTGCAGGTGGCTGACTTCGCTAGCCGCACTGCGTCGGGGGCCCTCACGGCAGCCGTGGCTGCCGAAGTCGAAAGGCTTCGGACGCAACACGCTGACGCCGTCTGCGAAAAATCGGCCGCCGACAGCAAGTGTCGCAAGCTGGCGGAGAAGGTGGCCACACTGGAGGACGAGAAGGCCGCCCTCCGTCGCCAGCTGGCGGGGGAAAGGAGGGAGGCCAATGAAGCCCTTGTCAAGGCGCAGGCTGCGCAGGCGGAGGCCAACCTGGCATGGGCGGAGGGCAACCTTGCCAGGGAGCGCGCCGAGCAGCTGCAGGAGCGGCTCACCGCCCTGGAGAGCCGCGTGACGGGGGCCGAGGCCGCGGCACGAGCGGAGGCAGAGCGGACGCGCCAGCTGCTCGTGGATACAAACCGTGGCCTGGGCGCAGGTACCGGTGAATTCGAAGTACCGGACCGAGAGCCCGGACTTCGGTGCCTGGAGTGGGTGCAGGAGGAGCTGCAGGCGCTCCCCACCGTCGTGGAGGGTTTTATGGCGTATGCCTCCCTGGTCACCTGCGAGGGGGCGATGAACGCGCTCTCCCGCGAAGGGTGCCGGCACTTCGAGGTCTTCGACCAAATCGAAGAGGACTTTGAGCGAGATATCTTCAAGGTCGAGGACCCCGTTGTGAAGGATTCTGCCGGGGCTATCTTCGACCGGCTGTGGGGTTCATACGGGAGCGATGTGGTCAGGGAGCGCGCCGCGACGGCGAGGGCTCAGGTAACGTTTACGCTTGTTTGGTATTTGTTGGACGTGGGCTGTGTGCGTGTTTGATGTATTTTGTGTGTTTTGACTTAGGCGGTGCGTGGCGAGAGGGTCGACGACTTCGGGGCGCTGAACAGCATGTTGGCTGACCCGGAGTCGGCCCCGGCGGAGGCTGTGTCCAAGGTCGCCCTGGCGCCGACCCCGGCCGCATCCGCCGCGGCCGGCGAAGGCCTGCCCCCAGAAGCCGCCGAAGGCGCGCCTGCAGCTGCCGCGCCGAGTGCTGAGGATCTCGCAGCAGTAGCGGTGGAGACAACAACGGAGGCAGCGGCAGAGCCAACAGCGGAGGCGCCCGCAACGTCAGGGCCGACGCAGGTGGCGTAGCAGGTGTAGGGGGTTGAGGAAGTTTGTACATGTTACTGAATTTTGGTTGCTGCGCAGGTTCAAGATTTTGGGCCTGCGCACGCAACCGCTACTACTAAATTTTTGGCGGCTACGACCGCGGAAGATGGTAATGACTGTGGTGGTTCCTCATCTGGGTTTTTTGACTGTGCTGACTCTGAGAGCTCGATTGAGTGGACGGAGTCGTCGGAGGACTTGGACTACTTCGCGGCCTTGGATGTGGCTGCGACGGAGGCCTCGCCGCACGCCACGGATGCAGGAGATGTGCGAGGTCCTTGCACCGGGCGACGGCGGCGAAGGGCAGTTGCGAAGCGTATGGTTAGTGGGGTGGAGGGGGCCCGGCTTGGCGTAAGTGGGGCTGGTCGGCAGGAACTGTTATCTTTGCCGACCGCCGAGGGTGTAGGTGAAGGGGAACTGCGAAGTCTTTTTGCGGGTGAGGAGCTCAGGATAATGTTATTTAATTATAGGGAGATGGGAATTATTCCTAAGGTTGAGCCGATGTAGAGTGTGGTGCCCTCGCTTGTATATGTAGAGGCTTGTATGATGAAGTTGTGTGCCCTCGCGTGCGTGTGTGTGTGCGAAGGCGTTGTGTACTTTGTCTGGTTTGTTTTGTTGTGCTGATCCGGCTGCACCCTTAGGCGACTTCTGCGCGGATAGTCTTCGCGACAGACTTAGATTTTTTTCCGCACTTGTTGTGCTGATCCGGCTGCACCCTTAGGCGACTTTTGCGCGGATAGTCTTCGCGATAGACTTATATTTTTTTCGCACTTGTTGTGCTAATCCGGCTGCACCCTTAGGCGACTTTTGCGCGGATAGTCTTCGCGATAGACTTATATTTTTTTCGCACTTGTTGTGCTAATCCGGCTGCACCCTTAGGCGACTTTTGCGCGGATAGTCTTCGCGATAGACTTATATATTTTTTCGCACTTGTTGTGCTAATCCGGCTGCACCCTTAGGCGACTTTTGCGCGGATAGTCTTCGCGATAGACTTATATTTTTTTCGCACTTGTTGTGCTAATCCGGCTGCACCCTTAGGCGACTTTTGCGCGGATAGTCTTCGCGATAGACTTATATATTTTTTTCGCACTTGTTGTGCTAATCCGGCTGCACCCTTAGGCGACTTTTGCACGGATAGTCTTCGCGATAGACTTATATTTTTTTCGCACTTGTTGTGCTAATCCGGCTGCACCCTTAGGCGACTTTTGCGCGGATTGGTCGCACGCGAGGGTAGCTAGCGCTTAGCCTCGCGGTGACCTCGTGGTGGTCGAATGTCGAAGACCGTCATCGCGGTCTTTTTCGACGCATGTCTTTGCGGGGGATTTTTCACGCATATATTACATGGCTCCGCCTCGTTAAAAACCTCACCCCCCGGGAGGAAAAGAGTGCGAGCCGCTGCAAGATTGTTTTTGCGAATTACAAGGGCGAAGACAGCCCTGAGGAGTCAAACAAAAAATTTGTGGAGGTTGTCGATGTTCCAGGAGTGCTCCAGGTCCTCGCCGGTTGGCGTTGTGAGCCTGTAAGCGCTGGGGGAAACTTTTGTCTTGACGATGAAAGGGCCCTCCCACCTGGGCTCCAGCTTGCCCTTGGACTCCGTCCGAGCTGTTCGAATGAGTACGAGGTCCCCCTCGCTGAACTCCCTCGGGGTGACTGAATGGTCGCGCCATGCTTTGGTCTGGGCTTGATACTTGTTCAGGGCCTGTAGGGCGAAGACACGGTCTCCGTCGATGAGATCCTTTGAAGTTGGCTCGTCCACATCTGGGACGGCTGACGGAACTGTTCGCGGGGACCCGTGCTTTATTTCTTGCGGGGACATGGCCTCCGATCCGTATAGAAGACGGAAGGGAGTGAACCCGGTCGCCCTGCACTCAGTCGTGTTTAGTGCCCAGACTGCCTCAGGTAAGAAATCGGTCCATCTGCCCTTTTTTCATCAAGGAGCATTTTTTTGATAGCTGTGAAGATTTTCCCGTTGGCGCGCTCCACGACCCCGTTGGACTGCGGATGATAGACTGAGGCGAAGGCAAGCTTGGTGCCAATGGAGAAACAAAAATCCTTGAAGTCTTGGTTATCGAACTGCTTGCCGTTGTCGACTGTTAATTCGGACGGTACTCCGAAGCGGCAAACGATGTTCTGCCAGAAGAATTTTTGGGCAGTCTTTGATGTTATTGTAGAGACAGTCCGTTCCTCGATCCATTTGGTGAAGTACTCGACCGCGACGAAGGCGAACTTAAGGTTCCCCTGAGCGGTGGGCAGGGGTCCGACGATGTCGAGGCCCCAGCGCTGGAGAGGCCATGTATGGGCGATCAGCTTTGTATACTGCGAAGGGCCGCCTGACCGAGGGGAAAACTTCTGGCAGGCTTCGCAGGATCGAGTGACCCGATTTGCGGCGCAGATCATTGCGGGCCAGTAAAAACCCTGGCGGATTACTTTAGCAGCTAGGGCCCTCGGCCCTGCGTGTGAGCCGCACGTGCCACTGTGGACCTCACGTAGAATCTGCATGCCTTCGGCCTCGGTGACGCACTTAAGCATTGGCTGACTGACCCCTTTTTTTGTAGAGTTGGCCTTCAATCAGAGCGAAGTCTCGGCTTCGATGTCTGAGACGCTTGGCCTCACTGATGTCGGCTGGATGATAATACCCCTGCAGGAACAGGGTTATGGGTGCTCGCCAGTCTTCGGTCATGATGAGGTTGACTGTACGGTGGCCCTCGCTGTCATTGGTTATTTGGAGCCCTTCGGGGCTCCGGACTGCTGGCGTGCCGATGACATGGAAGAACACGTCGGAGGGCAGAGTTTCGCCCCTGGCCGCGGCCTTGGCCAATGCGTCGGCCTCCTCATTCTTGGCCCGGTCCACATGCTGCACGGTGAACCCCTTGAACTGCCTTTCGAGACTTCGGATGGCCGCGAGGTACTGCATGAGTGCGGGGTCCTTGGCTGCATAGTCTTTCTCGACCTGGCCGGCAACTACCTTGGAGTCTGTTTTGATGATGCAAGTGGTGACTCCGAGGGCCCTTAGCTTGCGGAGGCCGAGGATGACTGCTTCGTATTCTGCTATATTATTTGTGCATCTGTCGGATTCCAGATTGAAGCTGAGTCGTGCTGCATATCTGTGCTTGACCCCGACTGGTGAGGTTATGATTGCAGCGACGCCTGCCCCCGCATGGCACCATGCGCCGTCGCAATGGATCGTCCAAGTCTTCTCTGCGGACGGATCCGGCTGTGTAGTTGGCCCAGTCCAGTCGACGATGAAGTCTGCCAGGACTTGAGACTTAATGGCTGTCCTGGGCTCGAAGCAGATGTGGTAGCCGGAGAGTTCGGCCGCCCACTTGGCAATCCTTACCGACGCCTCCGGGTTTCTGAATAATTCGCCGAGCCCCCTGTTTGAGGTGACTCGGACCTTGAATTCTTCGAAGTAATGGCGCAGTTTACGCGACGACATGACGACTGCGTAAGCAATCTTCTCTAGCTCTGTCATGTTACACTTGGACGGTGTCAGCACTTCAGAGACATAATACACGGGGCACTGCCGAACCACGCCCTCGACAGTCTGCTCCTGCACTAGGGCCGCGCTGACCGCATGTGGCGAGGCCGCGACGTAGAGCAGCAAGGGGAGCGAGGGGTCGGGGCTGGTAAGGACGGCCAGCTCTGTCAGGTACTGCTTTAATGAGGCGAAGGCCGCCGCCTGCTCTGGTCCCCAAGCGAAGTCTTTTGCGCCGCGGAGTGTTTTGAGGAAGGGGAGACTTCGCTCGGCGGACCTGGATATGAATCTGTTGAGAGCGGCTGTGACGGAACCTCCCAAGTAATCAGGCCCACCTACAGTTGTCCTTGTCTAACAGACATCAGACACCCTGTAGATGTTCCTAAGTTACTCGACAAGCTCGGTATCTTTCCTTACCTCACCAGGAACGTTTCACCCGTCTTGCAGACATTACAGACCATCGGAGATCAAGAAATGCGGAAGCGAGTTACATAAACTTACATTTATTTCAAAAAGCAAGCTCGAGTTATATTATTACAGACCAGTCTAAACGTGAGTGCATATAAGTAATAATTATACAAACCAGGGAGACACAAACTTCTCCCGAAAGACTATAAACAAAAGATCCTATGTGGAGGACCGAGTCCTCCCGCACTTCAGTCTTGTTTTTCCTCGTTGGGAACCACCTTAGCACAGAAGCAGCAAAAGTCTGCTACTTCCCCACCTAAAAACAACAAAGGGATAAACCCTGAGTATGGAATTACTCAGCAAGTCTTACCCGACTAAGGAAAAGACTCTCAAGGGTATGCTGGATAAATAGGAGTCAAGGGGAGGCTTTAGCAAAAATCAACTTATATTTTTGCAGAAGTTGCTTACTAAGGTGAGTCCTTACTTTCAATCTTTTAACGCCATATTAAGTATTACTAGACTCCATTTGCATCTAGTCTAATTTCACATCACATCAAGACAACATTATTTTTATCCATCGTTTTCACATCCTGACTCTAGGTTGTAGAAAAGTGACCAAGTCTTCATAACCGCGAAGGTACGGCGATCCGAATCGATTATACTCAGCTGAGGATCTCCAATCACACGACATATGTAGCACTTAACCCTTGCATATGTCAACCCGCCACCGGGGTTCTTAAGACCGGATCAGGTTCACGCAAACCGAGAGCACAGATACACCACCGTCCAGCCTCTTGCCACGGAGGGTACACGCTACTCTCGCCACCGCTCCACTCCCATTTCGTGTTATCTTATTCCGGCCTTAGTCTGCCCGAGGCAAGGCTTACCCATGACGAGGCATGTGACCAGTTAAAGGGTCCTCGGTCAGCACGCCTACATACGCGTTAATCCTTAACCAACCTGGGTAGAACATCACCTGTTCCTACCCCAAGTCTCAATTTAAGTATTTCCATCCTTAGGATTGTGTCTGTTCCTTAGGAGGAAAGAGCATCTCAGGGAACTTTGCAGTAAGATCCCACTATTGCTCCAAATGAAAATATTCTTGCGGGTAGAAGCCATCCTCTCCATGGTTAAATTGAGGACAACCTCTATCCACAAGATCTAAGCAAGGCTAAGCATTTTTGTAAATCATACTTTTGATACTTCACAGAAGTATCTATAAAGGTATGGATATCAAGGAAAGCAATGCATCAAAGGGTTCCAATCAACTCCTATGAACCTAATGCACAATTCACTAGACTTAAAGTGTGCGAAAAGTATTTAAAAACACAAGGAAAGGGGTTGCATGCACCGGGGCTTGCCTTTGTTATCAGGTGTGTCCTGCTCGGATCCACAGATATCGAAATAAAAGCAGTTGTCTGCTTGAGGATCAGAGGTGGGTGGTATCCCTTCTTCAGAAACTTCTTCTTCTTCCTCGTGCTCTAATATAACCATATACATGCATAAGAATGGATGTCATGGAATGCTCATGAGGATGCAAAGATAGCATAAACTTGTTATTTATGTCTTGAGTACAACTTTCCTTCACAGTACTCCGAGAACCTAGGGTTTCCGGAGTCAGTAAAGGAGTTCATGGAGCAGGGGGGTGGTTTTGGGTTTAGTGATCAAACAAGGTTCAAATCAAACCAAACTCTACCCATGGCTTCTAAATAATGTGAAAAGCTCACATAAAAAGTTTGGGGAATTTTGGACTTATTATTTATTTTCTAAAAATCCAGAACCAATGGTTTAGGCTATTTTAAATACCCTAAAATTCCCTATTTATCCTAAAAATCATGAAACTATTTTTATTAAATTCTAGGGAAAATAAGGAACCTAGGAAAATTGGTTTCACAATTTTAGCATTTTTCTATTATTTTCTACAGATTTCTAAATCTCTGTGGAAAAAGAAAAAAGAAAAGGCTGCAACAGTGATGGGCTGAATCCGGTCCAGACGGCCCAGATCCGCGCGGAGTCGCGCGCGCGCCTGCGCCCGCGAGGCGACTTTGCGCAGAGGCCCTCGGCTTAACGGCTAAACAGAAATAGGTCCATTCACTATTGTGTTAAGTCACTGACAGTTTGCACAAATGCCCTCGGGTTTCTGCCTATTCTGTGTCTCACGTCCTCGACGGCGTTCAAGCGTGGCCGTGCTCCGGCGAGCAGCTACGCCGGCCGATTGAGGCTAAGACCGGTGCTAATCTTCGGCTGAGACCAAATCCGAGTCCCTATGAACATTTTCCCCAACTAAATTGCACTATCGGTGGACTAGGGAGCTCCGGCCACGATGGCCGTAAGCATCACGGCGAGACAGTCGTGTTCCCGGCGATGGGCGTCGGTCTAGTTCAATTAAAGGGGTCGGGGAGCATCACAGAGACATGAGAATGCTCAAACGAAGGAGCAGAGGGCAGGAACTGACCGGAGTTGGGCTGGCGACGGTGAACTCAACTCTACGGCGGCGGAAAACCGAATTGGGGGAAACGAGAAATTCAAGCGCGCGAGTGGATGATTGTGGCCGATTAGTGGTGGCTGGATGCGTAAGGATATGGTGAAGCTCACGGCGGGGTCAATTTATAGAGCCCCGAAGCGGTGGCGCTTAATTTGATCGCGATGTGTCGACGGCCGGAGAGGAGGAAGAAGCACTGGCTTCGCGAGTACGTGGCCAACGACGTGGCAGTAACTCCGGTGAGCCACGGAGGGTTCAGAGGAGGTCACGGCGACACGGTAGAAACGCTAAGCCACGCGGCGCAAGGCTAGGAGGCGGCGGTCACCGGTGTTCTTATCGCTCTCCGCCGCGGTGATGCATGTACGGTGGCCGAACTTGTTTATGGCCGGAGTTATCCACGGCGAGGATCTTTATGTGACCCCAAAGTGTTATCCAGCCAAGCCAAGCTCGGATCACGGCAACCGCGGCACGAATCGCGGCGGAGGGTGCCGTCGGCGGTGAGGACAGCCGCGCTGGCAGTCTGATCCACGCGCGCGCACTGTACCATGGGATACTTCATCAGACAGCCTGACAGACGATGTTTTGGGTCAATTTTCTTCCAAAATCCTGTGGCAACACCCCCAAGTCACTGCATCAATGTTGTAGTGCTACATACCAGCTACAATTCAACTATAGGACTTGATCACATTTGAGCACTGGATCATGCTCAAAACCTAGCTTGAAGTCGAGGTCAGTTCACTGCTAGTCTGAAAATTCAGACATAACAGCCTGACAGCCCAACTTTAGGCTTGGTTTTCTCTAATTTCTTCTTAACAACTAAGCTCACAACCTTAAGCAAAGTTGTTCTCCTATAATGGGTCTTCAACTTTGATGTGGTGACCTAGGGCAAAAACCCTATATCCTGAAAGATACAAGGCTCCAAAGTTGAGCCAATATCACTGAAATCCAGACTTAGAATAAACTCAAATGAGGTCCATTTTGCATTTAAGTCCAAAACTTAGGGTTTGGCCTTCAAATCCATATATTTGTGATCCAATTGACTTAAAACACTTATTTGACTTGGTTTTTACACTTTAGCCCAAAAGTGGACTAATTTTACACTTAGGTCCCTAGGGTTTGGTTTTAGGGTTTCCTAGGGTTCCAATTAGGGTTTCTGGTATTCCAGGGGTATAAATGTGATTCAACTTAGTGTTTGGGGATATTTTATGACTTTTCTCAAAAGCCCTAAGGTTTTTCTCAACTTGGGTTAAGTTTTACCCCTTTAATCACTATTTAGAGTTAAGTTCTTTAACCAGGGTCCTATTTGTAAAACTTTGAAACAATACAACTTGTTTGAAATTTTTGCCTAGTGAATGCACTCTAGGTGTGTCAAACATATGCAATGCCCATGCTCATGATGCCATGCTCAAGTTTTAGTTATAGTAACACCAGGGGTGTTACATCCTTCCCCCCATAAAAGAATCTCGTCCCGAGATTTAAAGTCCTAGGGTGAGTAATGGAAAAGGAAATGTGTCACATTTTTATTTCCTTATTTCTGGTACAAGGCAGGGGTGGTGTGGGGTTCATTCCTTTATTACACAGCTATACAAACTTTACAACTTACAAGAGGCTAGAAAGCCTGGGAAATTCTTATTTAAGAAGTCTTGGGTTTCCCATGTAGCCTCATCTTCCGAATGCTGGTTCCACTGTATCTTATAAAACTTGAGAGTCTTTCTCCGGGTAACCCTGTCCTTTTGATCCAGAACTCGAATAGGATGTTCCGAGTACGTTAAATCTGGTTCCAGGACAACATCAGTCACTTCAACGGTTCGATCGGGAACCCGAAGACACTTCTTCAATTGTGACACGTGGAACACATTATGCACAGCAGACAATGTTTCGGGGAGCTGAAGTCGGTATGCCACTGGTCCACATTGTTCAAGTACCAGGAATGGACCAATGTACCTGGGTGCAAGTTTTCCTTTAACCCCGAAACGCGATACACCCTTCATTGGTGAAACTTTCAAGTAGACATAATCGCCTACCAGAAAACATAAGGGTTGTCGTCGTCGGTCTGCATAACTCTTTTGTCGAGTCTGAGCTTTCTTCATATTATGAATGATTTTCTGAACCTTTTCTTCGACCTCTTTCACCATATCAGGCCTAAAGAAGTATCTTTCTCCAGGTTCAGACCAATTTAGCGGGGTTCGACACCGTCGCCCATATAAAGCTTCAAAAGGTGCCATCTTGATACTTTCCTGATAACTGTTATTGTATGAGAACTCTGCTAGGGGCAAACATTCATCCCATTTTTGCGGGAAGTCCAGAACACATGCCCGCAGCATATCCTCGAGGATTTGATTCACTCTCTCAGTCTGTCCACTGGTTTGAGGATGATAGGCCGAACTGTGGAGTAACTTAGTACCCAGGGATTTATGAAGTTCTTCCCAGAATTTGGATACGAACGGAGGTCCACGATCCGACACTATAGTCTTCGGAATACCATGTAGACTGAGAATACGGGCAATGTATAATGCTGCATAAGTGGCTACTGTATATGTGACCTTGACAGGTAAGAAGTGGGCAATCTTGGTGAGTCGACCAACGATAACCCAAATAGAATCATACCCTTTGGCCGTCCTGGGCAGTCCCACAATAAAGTCCATGCTGATGTCTTCCCATTTCCATGTTGGGATTGGCAAAGATTGCAATGGACCAGCAGTTTTCATGTGTATGGCTTTGACACGTCTGCAAGTGTCACACTTAGCCACATAGCGTGCAATTTCAATCTTCATCTTCGTCCACCAGTAGTGTTGTTTCAGATCATGATACATCTTAGTGCTTCCCGGATGAATCGAATAGCGACTAAGATGCACTTCATCTAAAATTTGCTAGCGGAGTTCTTCATTCTTCGGCACTACTATGCGGTTGTTAAACCATAACACACCTTGATCATCTTCCTTGAAACATTTGGCTGTTCCAGCCCTTATCTTCTCTCGTATGTGCTTCATGCCCAGATCGTCCTTTTGAGCATCAATTATCCTTTGCAAAATGGTCGACTCAAGCTTTAGCTGATTCAGAGTTCCTTGTTGGATTATCCCCAGGTTTAACTTCTCCATTTCTTGACATAAAGTGTTTTCGGAGGTCTTTACTATAAGACAGTGGCAGGAAGTCTTACGACTCAATGCATCTGCCACCACATTGGCTTTGCCTGGGTGATAATGGATCTCCAGTTCATAGTCTTTAATGAGCTCAAGCCATCGTCTTTGCCTCATATTTAACTCTGACTGGGTAAATATATACTTCAAACTTTTATGATCTGTATATATATGACAGATATTTCCCAGCAGATAGTGACGCCATATTTTCAGGGCATGAACCACAGCAGCTAGCTCTAGATCATGTGTTGGATAGTGCTCTTCATGTCGGCGTAACTGCCTTGAAGCATACGCAATTACTCGGCCCTCTTGCATCAGCACACAGCCGAGTCCACTGCCAGAGGCATCACAATATACATCAAAAGGCTTAGTGATGTCCGGTTGCGCCAATACCGGAGCAGTGGTCAATAGTGTCTTCAGTTGCTCAAAGGCTTCGTTACACTTAGAAGACCAATTAAACTTAGTATCATTTTTCAATAAACTTGTGATTGGCTTCACAAGCTTAGAAAAGTCGGGTATAAATCTGCGATAATATCCCGCTAGTCCAAGAAAACTCCGGACTTGGTGAACAGTTGTTGGGGGTTTCCATTCCAGAATATCCTTGACCTTGCTAGGATCTACCGCAATTCCTTTAGCTGATAACACGTGCCCCAAAAACTGAATTTCCTCCAGCCAGAACGCGCACTTGCTGAACTTGGCATATAGCTGATGTTCCCTCAGGCGCGTCAATACAATCCGTAGGTGCTGAGCATGCTCTTCTTCATTTTTAGAGTATATCAAAATATCGTCGATGAAGACCACCACGAACTTGTCCAACTCAGGCATGAACACCGAGTTCATCAAATAGGTGAAGTGGGCAGGAGCATTAGTGAGCCTGAAAGACATTACTAGGTATTCGAACAATCCATACCGCGTAGTAAATGCGGTCTTCGGTATATCCTCGGGCCGAATACGGATTTGATGATAGCCCGACCTGAGATCGATTTTGGAAAACACCCTCGCCCCAGTCAGTTGATCAAATAAGATATCAATCCTTGGAAGAGGGTACTTATTCTTAATGGTGACCTCATTTAGGGGCCGATAGTCCACGCACATGCGCAAGGTTTGATCCTTCTTCTTCACAAAGATGGCGGGACAACCCCACGGGGACGAGCTTGGCCGGATAAATCCCTTATTCAGTAGATCTTGTAATTGAATCTTCAATTCCGCCAACTCATTAGGGGGCATACGGTACGATCTTCGGGAGATGGGAGCCGTACCGGGTTTTAACTCAATTACGAATTCTACATCTCTTTCAGGGGGTAGTCCAGGCAAATCTTCCGGAAATACATCTGGAAACTCACATACTACCGGAATGTTTTTGATCTCCGGTACAATGGCTTCAAATATTCTACCAGAAGCTTTGGCTGGATTGGTTTTGGGGAGAGACAAGAGAATTTCTTCTTGATTATAACTCAACCTGACGGTTCTGAGTTCAGTGTTGAGAATTGCCTTGTGCTGAGTTAACCAATTCATACCCAAAATTACATCTATATCCTGGCCTTTCAGAACAATCATGTTAGCAGGAAAGTTCCGTCCGGCCATGGTTACTGGCACTTCATAGGCCACTTCTCTAGTAAAAATGTGTCCCCCAGGTGAATGAATTTTAAATCCCTCTTTTGATTCATGACATGCAATGTGATGTTGCTCCACAAATGTCTTGCTAATGAAGGTATGCGAAGCACCAGAATCAAAAAGAATAATTGCAGGGTGACTGGCCACAGGGAACGTACCCATCATCACCGGCTCTCCCTCCGGTGTGGTAGCCACTTGCGTATAATATACTCGCCCCGTTTTCTTGGTATTCTTGCCCGAATTACTTCCCTTGCCTGGAGCTGAATTTCCCGATCCTTGTTGATTACTAGCCTGATTTTGCCGAGGATAGGGGCAATCTTTAATAAAATGTCCAGATTTGCCACAGTTAAAACATCCAGTTGAAGAACTTGGCAGAGCAGGGAATCGAGTGCCTGGGGCACCCGGCTGACTTTGGATAGTAGGGGCTTTGTTGGGACGAATAATTATGGGCTGCTTGAAAGGGAAAGATGGTGCACTTGGACGGTTCTGGTTAGAGGGCCGGAAAATAAACCGTTGCCTCTTTACCGGGCCCTGACTAGGCCTATCACCACTGAATCCCTTACTTTTCCCAGTATTTGCATATTTGGCCTCCACAGATAAGGCTGTGCTGACAGCCTTCCCATAGGTAAGATCAATACATGCAGCCATTTTTCGCTGCATTCGGTCATTCAGACCTCTCATAAAACAGTTCCTTTTCTTCAAATCTGTATTCACCTGATCAATTGCGTACTGTGACAGGTGATTGAATTTGTTGAGATACTGATTAACAGTATCTCCCCCTTGCTTCAATTTCATAAACTCTTCTTGTTTCATGTGCAGCACTCCCTCAGGAATATAATGCTCGCGGAATGCTGCTTTGAACTCATTCCATGTAATTTGATGGTTGTCCGGTTGGATGGCCACAAAGTTTCCCCACCAAGTGCTGGCAGGGCCTCGGAGTTGCTGTGCCGCAAACAATGGCTTCTGGGTTTCCGAACAACGAAGAAGGCCAAATTTCTGTTCAATGACTCGTATCCACTCGTCGGCTTCGAGCGGATCTTCTGCTTTGATGAAGAGAGGCGGACGAGTCTCGGAGAAATCCAGATAAGTAGTCTCACGGGGACCTTGCTGGAATCCTCTTCCTGCTTGTTGCTGGAGCTGTTGCTGACCCGCCATCTCCCTCAGGAAGCGGGTATTGTCGGCTGTAGCATTCACCAAGGCAGCGATTGCCTCGGCAAGCGTGGGTGGAACGGGAGGTGGATTCGGGGTAACGTCCCGACCCCCGGATGTTCCGGCTGCATCCTGTCCGCGAGTCCGGGTTGGCATCTGAGGCAAAAACATTTGAATAAACATAATGTGCCAAAGAAAACCTTCCGTTTTACATTACTATAAAGAGTAATGACATAGACTCGATATTACACAACAGGATACATTACCCATTTTACAAAAGTTTAACCTATTATACAACAGTACACCCTACAATACACTACTCTACTTTTACTACACCATTAGTCCTGCTTTCCGTTGCTTTTGGCGGCTTCGTTGTCAGGTGTGGGAGTCCAGACGTCAACCAACCTCAAAGAAGGAGGGGGTTCAAAAAGATCTAACTCCCCACCCAACGCGCGTCCCGCAACGCGAGAGGGTCCGGCTTCCGCCTCAGCAGAGTGCGCAGGCTCACTAGGGTGTAGTTGTGCGTATAGCACATGGACTTCCTCATGCAACGTATTGCAGTAGACCTGCAGGTTGTCGACAGCTGTGCTAAGTTCTTTGATTCGGGCCTGAGCCCTCGCTTCCTTAGCACATGCCAACATATGTGACTGTACCGCCCAGTCAAGTGCTAAGTCCCGATCAGCCAACTGATCCTGCAGGTGACGGATGTCCCTTCTTAATTCATTTATTCTATCTCCATCTGCGATCCAAGTATTGGTCCTGTGTCGCAGCGTTGCTTGAAGTCGACTCACTTCGGCTTCCAAGTCTCCTATGGGGTCATTACTCCCGCTGCTACTGCTTTCGTGTCAAGGGGCCAGTTGATGCCGGGGCACTCCAATTGGTCCTGTTGACTTGCGTGCCGTTAGCCTTGTGCGTGGCGGCATCTTTCTAAGGGGGAAAACTCATTAGTATAGTTCTTAGCATGATGCATGAATAAGTACAGAATCAACCTTGGTCGATTCAACCTTCTATACGTTGCACTCTTCCTATCTGGTCATTAAGATAAACTCTTCAGAATACTTAGGTGAGAAGAAAAGAATCTCTAGGTAAGACTTTTGAAAATCTTTTTGAAGATGCCTTAATATCTGCAAAGAAGGGCTACGCTCCGATACCAGCTGTGACGGAACCTCCCAAGTAATCAGGCCCACCTACAGTTGTCCTTGTCTAACAGACATCAGACACCCTGTAGATGTTCCTAAGTTACTCGACAAGCTCGGTATCTTTCCTTACCTCACCAGGAACGTTTCACCCGTCTTGCAGACATTACAGACCATCGGAGATCAAGAAATGCGGAAGCGAGTTACATAAACTTACATTTATTTCAAAAAGCAAGCTCGAGTTATATTATTACAGACCAGTCTAAACGTGAGTGCATATAAGTAATAATTATACAAACCAGGGAGACACAAACTTCTCCCGAAAGACTATAAACAAAAGATCCTATGTGGAGGACCGAGTCCTCCCGCACTTCAGTCTTGTTTTTCCTCGTTGGGAACCACCTTAGCACAGAAGCAGCAAAAGTCTGCTACTTCCCCACCTAAAAACAACAAAGGGATAAACCCTGAGTATGGAATTACTCAGCAAGTCTTACCCGACTAAGGAAAAGACTCTCAAGGGTATGCTGGATAAATAGGAGTCAAGGGGAGGCTTTAGCAAAAATCAACTTATATTTTTGCAGAAGTTGCTTACTAAGGTGAGTCCTTACTTTCAATCTTTTAACGCCATATTAAGTATTACTAGACTCCATTTGCATCTAGTCTAATTTCACATCACATCAAGACAACATTATTTTTATCCATCGTTTTCACATCCTGACTCTATGTTGTAGAAAAGTGACCAAGTCTTCATAACCGCGAAGGTACGGCGATCCGAATCGATTATACTCAGCTGAGGATCTCCAATCACACGACATATGTAGCACTTAACCCTTGCATATGTCAACCCGCCACCAGGGTTCTTAAGACCGGATCAGGTTCACGCAAACCGAGAGCACAGATACACCACCGTCCAGCCTCTTGCCACGGAGGGTACACGCTACTCTCGCCACCGCTCCACTCCCATTTCGTGTTATCTTATTCCGGCCTTAGTCTGCCCGAGGCAAGGCTTACCCATGATGAGGCATGTGACCAGTTAAAGGGTCCTCGGTCAGCACGCCTACATACGCGTTAATCCTTAACCAACCTGGGTAGAACATCACCTGTTCCTACCCCAAGTCTCAATTTAAGTATTTCCATCCTTAGGATTGTGTCTGTTCCTTAGGAGGAAAGAGCATCTCAGGGAACTTTGCAGTAAGATCCCACTATTGCTCCAAATGAAAATATTCTTGCGGGTAGAAGCCATCCTCTCCATGGTTAAATTGAGGACAACCTCTATCCACAAGATCTAAGCAAGGCTAAGTATTTTTGTAAATCATACTTTTGATACTTCACAGAAGTATCTATAAAGGTATGGATATCAAGGAAAGCAATGCATCAAAGGGTTCCAATCAACTCCTATGAACCTAATGCACAATTCACTAGACTTAAAGTGTGCGAAAAGTATTTAAAAACACAAGGAAAGGGGTTGCATGCACCAGGGCTTGCCTTTGTTATCAGGTGTGTCCTGCTCGGATCCACAGATATCGAAATAAAAGCAGTTGTCTGCTTGAGGATCAGAGGTGGGTGGTATCCCTTCTTCAGAAACTTCTTCTTC
This sequence comes from Zea luxurians, assembly GCA_029449295.1. Lineage (NCBI taxonomy): Eukaryota > Viridiplantae > Streptophyta > Magnoliopsida > Poales > Poaceae > Zea > Zea luxurians. The sequence continues at coordinate 79,894,779 of JAOPSE010000003.1, read as the reverse complement.
TTCCTCGTGCTCTAATATAACCATATACATGCATAAGAATGGATGTCATGGAATGCTCATGAGGATGCAAAGATAGCATAAACTTGTTATTTATGTCTTGAGTACAACTTTCCTTCACAGTACTCCGAGAACCTAGGGTTTCCGGAGTCAGTAAAGGAGTTCATGGAGCAGGGGGGGTGGTTTTGGGTTTAGTGATCAAACAAGGTTCAAATCAAACCAAACTCTACCCATGGCTTCTAAATAATGTGAAAAGCTCACATAAAAAGTTTGGGGAATTTTGGACTTATTATTTATTTTCTAAAAATCCAGAACCAATGGTTTAGGCTATTTTAAATACCCTAAAATTCCCTATTTATCCTAAAAATCATGAAACTATTTTTATTAAATTCTAGGGAAAATAAGGAACCTAGGAAAATTGGTTTCACAATTTTAGCATTTTTCTATTATTTTCTACAGATTTCTAAATCTCTGTGGAAAAAGAAAAAAGAAAAAGCTGCAACAGTGATGGGCTGAATCCGGTCCAGACGGCCCAGATCCGCGCGGAGTCGCGCGCGCGCCTGCGCCCGCGAGGCGACTTTGCGCAGAGGCCCTCGGCTTAACGGCTAAACAGAAATAGGTCCATTCACTATTGTGTTAAGTCACTGACAGTTTGCACAAATGCCCTCGGGTTTCTGCCTATTCTGTGTCTCACGTCCTCGACGGCGTTCAAGCGTGGCCGTGCTCCGGCGAGCAGCTACGCCGGCCGATTGAGGCTAAGACCGGTGCTAATCTTCGGCTGAGACCAAATCCGAGTCCCTATGAACATTTTCCCCAACTAAATTGCACTAACGGTGGACTAGGGAGCTCCGGCCACGATGGCCGTAAGCATCACGGCGAGACAGTCGTGTTCCCGGCGATGGGCGTCGGTCTAGTTCAATTAAAGGGGTCGGGGAGCATCACAGAGACATGAGAATGCTCAAACGAAGGAGCAGAGGGCAGGAACTGACCGGAGTTGGGCTGGCGACGGTGAACTCAACTCTACGGCGGCGGAAAACCGAATTGGGGGAAACGAGAAATTCAAGCGCGCGAGTGGATGATTGTGGCCGATTAGCGGTGGCTGGATGCGTAAGGATATGGTGAAGCTCACGGCGGGGTCAATTTATAGAGCCCCGAAGCGGTGGCGCTTAATTTGATCGCGATGTGTCGACGGCCGGAGAGGAGGAAGAAGCACTGGCTTCGCGAGTACGTGGCCAACGACGTGGCAGTAACTCCGGTGAGCCACGGAGGGTTCAGAGGAGGTCACGGCGACACGGTAGAAACGCTAAGCCACGCGGCGCAAGGCTAGGAGGCGGCGGTCACCGGTGTTCTTATCGCTCTCCGCCGCGGTGATGCATGTACGGTGGCCGAACTTGTTTATGGCCGGAGTTATCCACGGCGAGGATCTTTATGTGACCCCAAAGTGTTATCCAGCCAAGCCAAGCTCGGATCACGGCAACCGTGGCACGAATCGCGGCGGAGGGTGCCGTCGGCGGTGAGGACAGCCGCGCTGGCAGTCTGATCCACGCGCGCGCACTGTACCATGGGATACTTCATCAGACAGCCTGACAGACGATGTTTTGGGTCAATTTTCTTCCAAAATCCTGTGGCAACACCCCCAAGTCACTGCATCAATGTTGTAGTGCTACATACCAGCTACAATTCAACTATAGGACTTGATCACATTTGAGCACTGGATCATGCTCAAAACCTAGCTTGAAGTCGAGGTCAGTTCACTGCTAGTCTGAAAATTCAGACATAACAGCCTGACAGCCCAACTTTAGGCTTGGTTTTCTCTAATTTCTTCTTAACAACTAAGCTCACAACCTTAAGCAAAGTTGTTCTCCTATAATGGGTCTTCAACTTTGATGTGGTGACCTAGGGCAAAAACCCTATATCCTGAAAGATACAAGGCTCCAAAGTTGAGCCAATATCACTGAAATCCAGACTTAGAATAAACTCAAATGAGGTCCATTTTGCATTTAAGTCCAAAACTTAGGGTTTGGCCTTCAAATCCACATATTTGTGATCCAATTGACTTAAAACACTTATTTGACTTGGTTTTTACACTTTAGCCCAAAAGTGGACTAATTTTACACTTAGGTCCCTAGGGTTTGGTTTTAGGGTTTCCTAGGGTTCCAATTAGGGTTTCTGGTATTCCAGGGGTATAAATGTGATTCAACTTAGTGTTTGGGGATATTTTATGACTTTTCTCAAAAGCCCTAAGGTTTTTCTCAACTTGGGTTAAGTTTTACCCCTTTAATCACTATTTAGAGTTAAGTTCTTTAACCAGGGTCCTATTTGTAAAACTTTGAAACAATACAACTTGTTTGAAATTTTTGCCTAGTGAATGCACTCTAGGTGTGTCAAACATATGCAATGCCCATGCTCATGATGCCATGCTCAAGTTTTAGTTATAGTAACACCAGGGGTGTTACAGCGGCCAATCTGCCTGTCAGGCGCTGGACGTCCCTGACGGACTGCGGAGGCGTCATGTCCAAGATAGCCTGAATCTTGGTTGGGTTGGCCTCGATGCCGCGGTGTGATACCAGATAGCCCAATATTTTGCCCTGGCGAACGCCGAAGACACACTTTTCCGGGTTTAGGCGGAGTTGTGCGTCCCGCATGTTCGCGAATGTTTCGGCGAGGTCGGCGAGGTGGTCCTCCTTGCTCTTGCTGGCGACGACAATGTCGTCTACATATGTGAATATATTCCTGCCAACCTGCCCCTCGAGCACTGTTTTAGTGAGCCTGGAGAAGGTGGACCCGGCATTCTTGAGTCCCTCCGGCATTCTGATGAAGCAATATGTGCCGAAGGGTGTTATGAAGCTGGTGCTAGCCTTGTCCTCTTCCTTCATGTATATCTGGTGGTAACCGGAGAAGCAATCGAGGAGGGACATGACCTCGCATCCGGCCGCGCTATCGACTATTTTGTCGATCCATGGCAACGGGAAATTGTCCTTTGGGCAGGCTTTATTGAGACTGGTGAAGTCGATGCACATTCGCCACTTCCCGCTCTTTTTCTGCACCATTACGACATTGGAGAGCCACGTGGGGTAAGCCACCGGCTCGATGAATTTGGCCTCCAGGAGGCGGTGCACCTCTGCCTTGGCGGCCTCCGTCTTTTCGTCGGACATCTTGCGAAGCCGCTGCTTTCTTGGTCGTACCGAAGGGTCGATTCCCAGACTATGCTCAATTATTGAACGGCTGACCCCGACCAGATCGAGGGCCGACCAGGCGAAGACATCTTTGTTCTTGGACAGGCAGCAGAGGAGCTTTTCTTCTTCATGCGAAGTAAGGTCTTCGCTGATAGTGACTGTCTGCCTCGGCGTGGCCTGGTCGAGGGGGACAGTCTTGGTGCCGTCGTGGCTCTGCAGCTGCGCCTTGTCATGTTGCTTATTGGTTGGGTTGGCAGGCGCGGGGGCTTCGCGTTGGGCCGTGAGGCAGTGCACGTTTCTTTGACCGGGCACGAAGTCCCGTTCTATGTTACGCGCAGTCTGCTGATTGCCGAAGACTGTGATAACGCCTAACGGACCTGGTATCTTCATACATAGATATAGTCCGTGGATGGCTGCTTCGAACTTATTAATGGAGCCCCGGCCCATGATGGCATTGTAAGGGTACACCATATCCACAATGTCAAAGGTTATTTGCTCGCTTCGGGCATTGGGTGCTACACCGAAGGAGAGAGGCAGCTCTATTTTGCCGACGGGGAAGGTGCCTTTGCCGCCGAAGCCATACAACGGGTTGTCCGAAGGCTTAAGCAGGCTATGGCTTATGCCCATGCGATCGAAGGCGTGGAGGAAGATGATGTCCGCCTGGCTGCCGTTGTCAACGAGGACCTTGTGCAGGTCCCAGCCTGCCACGCTGCAATTGATGACCATGGCATCGCAATGGGGGGCGCTGCGCAAGTCGACGTCCCGTGCGTCGAAGGTTAGCGGTATATGGGACCACTTTGTCTGCACAACTGGGCCCGTGACGGCGACATGGTTGATGCTGCGGTAGTGGTCCCGCTTCTGCCGCTTGGTGTCGAAATCGGTGCTGGACCCCCCAGTTATCATGTGGATGACTCCGCGATATGGTTGATCGGCGAAGTCTTCCTGCTTTGGGGCATGAGGGATGTTTTGGTGGTGTTGGTGTGGTGGTGGGGGTGGAGGAGGTACGATTTGTACTTCCTGATGGTGTTGGTAAGCGTGGTGCGGTGGATGCGGGGCGGGAGCGTGGATATATGGCGGAGGGGGCTGCTGGTAATTGTGCGCGACAATTCTGGGGTTGTCGGTTGGCTGCGCTCGTGCCATTCTGTCTCTGGTAGCCTTTGTTTCGGGGCAGTCTTTGGTTGGGTGGGCGCAGTCTTCGCCATGGAAAAGGCAGTAGAATCGGCGCGGCTGCTGCGCACGCCCTCGGCCCCTGCCACGAGTGCCGTTTCCGCGGCCCTGGGGGGGATAGTCCTGGCGACGAGGGGGGTCGGCAGTGGGATGCTGGTTGGCGATGTTGTGCACCTGCTGCTGACCGTGGCCTCCGTCTCGACCGGAGTCTGGCTGCGGAGTCCTTGTCCACGTGCGGCTGGACTGTGGAGCATCTTTTGGCTTCCGCTGGGACTCAATCTTGCGCTGGTGGAGGTCTTCGGATCTGGCGTACTTTTCAAACAGCTGATATAGCTCTTGGAGGTTCTTTGGCGGATCTCTGATGCAGTGGCTGTAAAGTACGCCGGCGCGAAGATCACTGATAGCATAGTGGATGGCAACCTGGTCGTCGACTGAGGGTAGCTGTGACTTGAGTGTCAGGAATTTGCGGTAATATTCCCTCAGGGTCTCCTTCTCTAGCTGCTTGCAGAGCGAGAGCTCGGCCAGGGCGTCGGTGTCTGGGCGGTACCCTTGGAAGTTGAGCAGGAACTTGTCCCGGAGACTTCTCCAGGAATCGATGGACAGCGGAGGCAACCTGGTGAACCAGGTGAGTGCGGGGCCCTCGAGGGCGATGATGAAAGACTTCGCCATTGTGGCGTCGTCCCCCCCGGACGATGCAACGGCGACCTGGTAGCTCATTATGTATTGAGCCGGGTCGGTGCTGCTGTTGTACTTGGGATAGGTCCCTGCCCGGAAGTTGGCTGGCCACGGCGTCACTTGCAGGTGAGGCGCCAGGGGACTTCGCTCATCGAGATAGTTGACCCCTTGGAATGGCGCGGCGTGCGGGAAAGTGTAGTCGCGTTGAGGGAGACGCGGGTCCTCCGGTTGCACGCGGTGTTGCAGGGGTGGCCCATGCTGCAGGCCGGGGTGGCCTTCGCGCGTGTCTTCGTCTTGTGCGCGCTGCTGGAGGGGTGACTCGTGCTGCAGGCCGAGGTGGCCTTCGCGCTGCATCAGCGCAATCTCCCGCTCGAGTTCCTGGGCCTTGAGCTCCTCGTCGCGTATCATCTGCCGCACTTTGGCGAGTGCGGACACACGTTGGCGCTTGGCCTCCAGTATCTCCTTCTGCCTCTGGAGGTTGCGGTTCTTGAGGCGCAGGGCGCGCAGCTGTAGCTGTTCTTCTGCTGAGACGCCGAGGACCTCACCGTCCTCGGCGAGGTCCGCGTCCTCCGGTGGCGCGAAGTCTGAGGGTGGTGCGAAGCCTGAGGGTTGTCCCTCGGGGTCGCAGGTGCGGAGGGTGTCGTCTTCGGTGGCCTCTTGGTGGGTGGATTGGGTAAGGGCGAGGGCCTTGCCTTTTTTTGCGGCGAGCAGTGCTGCCTTCGCAGCCTCGTCGGCCTTCGGGTTAGCTCTCTTGGGTGCCATCGCGGGTGGTTTTCTCGTAGCACGAACGGTGGGCGCCAAATGTTGGAACTTGCTCTCAACTGCAAGGGGGATCCAACACAGGTGAACGGTGATGACAACAGGGCACTCGCGTGTGATGGCAAAAGCTCTGTTAATCTGGCCTCTCTCGGGCACTGTACAGGGGTATTTATAGGTACCTGAGCGCACAGCACCTCGAGCTAAGGACGCATGTGCCCTCAGGCACCTAGGTTATCCCAAGAATATTCCCATAAAGCGGGGTTACAGACCGTAATTACAGGAATGCTTTTACAACATAGGCCCGTAACACAGGGCGGCCAAGCGGGGCCCGTTATGACGGGCCGGATTGCACGTGGGCCTCCGAGCTGGACGAGGCCGCGCCGTGGGATGCCCTTCGTCGCCAGTCTTCGCCTAGAACGGAAGGAGCGAAGGGTGTCCCCGCCTGTTTTGTTTCTGTCAGTTCGGCTGCTGCAGCGAAGACTTCGAGCGAAGGGTGGCGCCTTTGCCTTCGCCCCAACAAAGATATCGGCTAATTGATCTTTAGTATTAATGTACGCAATCTTGATATCCCCCTTTTGTTGGTGATCCCTAAGAAAGTGATACCGAATGGCTATGTGTTTGGTGCGGCTATGCTCAACGGGATTATCCGCCATGCGGATTGCACTCTCATTATCACATAGAAGAGGAACTTTGGTTAATTTGTAACCATAGTCCCGCAGGGTTTGCCTCATCCAAAGTAGTTGCGCGCAACAATGGCCTGCGGCAATGTACTCGGCTTCGGCGGTAGAAAGAGCGACCGAATTTTGCTTCTTTGAAGCCCAAGACACCAAGGATCTTCCCAAGAACTGGCAAGTCGCTGATGTGCTCTTTCTATTAATCTTGCACCCCGCCCAATTGGCATCCGAATAACCAAGTAAATCAAATGTTGATCCACGAGGGTACCAAAGCCCAAACTTAGGAGTATAAGCTAAATATCTCAAGATTCGTTTTACGGCCGTAAGGTGAGATTCCTTAGGGTCGGATTGGAATCTTGCACACTTGCATACGGAAAGCGTAATGTCCGGTCGAGATGCACATAAATAGAGTAGTGAACCTATCATCGACCGGTATACCTTTTGATCGACGGATTTACCTCCCGTGTCGAGGTCGAGATGCCCATTGGTTCCCATGGGAGTCTTGATGGGCTTGGCATCCTTCATTCCGAACTTGTTTAGTATGTCTTGAGTGTACTTCGTTTGGCTAATGAAGGTGCCCTCTTGGAGTTGCTTCACTTGAAATCCTAAGAAATACTTCAACTCCCCCATCATTGACATCTCGATCTTTTGTGTCATGATCCTACTAAATTCCTCACATGTAGATTCGTTAGTAGACCCAAATATGATATCATCAACATAGATTTGGCATACGAACAAATCATTTGCAAGAGTTTTAGTAAATAAAGTAGGATCAGCCTTGCCGAGTTTGAAGCCATTCGCAATAAGGAAATCTCTTAGGCATTCATATCATGCTCTTGGGGCTTGCTTGAGCCCATAAAGCGCCTTAGAGAACCTATAGACATGGTTAGGGTACTCATTGTCTTCAAAGCCGGGAGGTTGCTCAACATAGACCTCTTCCTTGATTGGTCCGTTGAGGAAGGCACTCTTCACGTCTATTTGGTAAAGCTTGAAGCCATGGTAAGTAGCATAGGCCAATAATATACAAATTGACTCAAGCCTAGCTACGGGTGCATAGGTTTCACCAAAATCCAAACCTTCGACTTGGGAGTATCCCTTGGCCACAAGTTGAGCTTTGTTCCTTGTCACCACACCATGCTCGTCTTGCTTGTTGCGGAAGACCCATTTGGTTCCTACAACATTTTGATTAGGACGTGGAACTAAATGCCATACCTCGTTCCTAGTGAAGTTGTTGAGCTCCTCTTGCATCACCATCACCCAATCTGAATCTTGGAGTGCTTCCTCTACCCTGTGCGGCTCAATAGAGGAAACAAAAGAGTAATGTTCACAAAAATGAGCAACACGAGATCGAGTGGTTACCCCCTTATGAATGTCGCCGAGGATGGTGTCGACGGGGTGATCTCGTTGGATTGCTTGGTGGACTCTTGGGTGTGGCGGCCTTGGTTGTTCATCCTCCTTGTCTTGATCATTTGCATCTCCCCTTGATCATTGTCGTCATCTTGAGGTGGCTCATCATTTTGATTTTCTCCTTCATCAATTTGAGCCTCGTCCTCATTTTGAGTTGGTGGAGATGCTTGCGTGGAGGAGGATGGTTGATCTTGTGCTTGAATGGGCTCTTTGGATTCCTTAGGACACACATCCCCAATGGACATGTTCCTTAGCGCGACGCACGGAGCCTCTTCAATACCTATCTCATCAAGATCAACTTGCTCTACTTGAGAGCCGTTAGTCTCATCAAACACAACGTCACAAGAAACTTCAACAAGTCCTGAGGACTTGTTAAAGACTCTATATGCCCTTGTGTTTGAGTCATATCCTAATAAAAAGCCTTCTACAGTCTTAGGAGCAAATTTAGATTTTCTACCTCTTTTAATAAGAATAAAGCATTTGCTACCAAAGACTCTAAAATATGAAATGTTGGGCTTTTTACCGCTTAGGAGTTCATAGGATGTCTTCTTGAAGATTCGGTGTAGATATAATCGGTTGATGGCGTAGCAAGCGGTGTTAACCGCCTCGGCCCAAAACCGATCCGGCGTCTTGTACTCATCAAGCATGGTTCTTGCCATGTCCAATAGAGTTCGATTTTTCCTCTCCACTACACCATTTTGTTGTGGGGTGTAGGGAGAAGAGAACTCATGCTTGATTCCCTCCTCCTCAAGGAAGCCTTCAATTTGAGAGTTCTTGAACTCCGTTCCGTTGTCGCTTCTTATTTTCTTTATCCTCAAGCCGAACTCATTTTGAGCCCGTCTCAAGAATCCCTTTAAAGTCTCTTGGGTTTGAGATTTTTCCTGCAAAAAGAATACCCAAGTGAAGCGAGAATAATCATCCACAATAACTAGACAGTACTTACTCCCGGCGATGCTTATGTAAGCGATCGGGCCGAATAAATCTATGTGTAGGAGCTCTAGTGGCCTGTCGGTCGTCATAATGTTCTTGTGTGGATGATGAACACCAACTTGCTTCCCGGCTTGGCATGCGCTACAAATCCTGTCTTTCTCAAAATGAACATTTGTTAATCCTAAAATGTGTTCTCCCTTTAGAAGCTTATGAAGATTCTTCATTCCAACATGGGCTAGTCGGCGGTGCCAGAGCCAACCCATGTTAGTCTTAGCAATTAAGCAAGTGTCGAGTTCAGCTCTATCAAAATCTACCAAGTATAGCTGACCCTCTAACACTCCTTTAAATGCTATTGAATCATCACTTCTTCTAAAGACAGTGACACCTACATCAGTAAAGAGACAGTTGTAGCCCATTTGACATAATTGAGTTACGGAAAGCAAATTGTAATCTAATGAATCAACAAGAAAAACATTGGAAATAGAATGGTCAGGAGATATAGCTATTTTACCCAAACCTTTGACCAAACCTTGATTTCCATCCCCGAATGTGATAGCTCGTTGGGGATCTTGGTTTTTCTCGTATGAGGAGAACATTTTCTTCTCCCCTGTCATGTGGTTTGTGCACCCGCTGTCGATGATCCAACTTGAGCCCCCGGATGCATAAACCTACAAAACAATTTTAGTTCTTGACTTTAGGTACCCAAATGGTCTTGGGTCCTTTAGCATTAGAAACAAGAACTTTGGGTACCCAAACACAAGTCTTTGATCCCTTGTGTTTGCCCCCAACAAACTTGGCAACTACCTTGCCAGATTTGTTAGTAAGCACATAAGATGCATCAAAAGTTTTGAATGAAATGCTATGGTCATTTGATGCAGTAGGAGTTTTCTTTTTAGGAAACTTAGCATGGGTTGGTTGCCTAGAGCTAGATGTCTCACCCTTATACATGAAAGCATGATTAGGGCCAGAGTGAGACTTCCTAAAATGAATTCTCCTAATTTTGCTCTCGAGATAACTGGCAGGGTACAAAATGTAACCCTCGTTATCCTGAGGCATGGGAGCCTTGCCCTTAACAAAGTTAGACAATTTCTTAGGAGGGGCATTAAGTTTGACATTGTCTCCCCTTTGAAAGCCAATGCCATCCTTAATGCCAGGGCGTCTCCCATTATAGAGCATACTTCTAGCAAATTTAAACTTTTCATTTTCTAAGTTATGCTCGACAATTTTAGCATCTAGTATTGCTATATGATCATTTTGTTGTTTAATTAAAGTCATATGATCATGAATAGCATCAATATCAACATCTCTACATCTAGTGCAAATGGAAACATGCTCAACGGCAAATGTAGAGGATTTGCAAGATTTTAATTCTACAACCTTAGCATGTAATATATCATTTTCACTTCTAAGGTTGGAAATAGTAACATTGCAAACATCAAAATCTTTAGCCTTGACAAGCAATTTTTCATTTTCACATCTAAGGCTATCAAGAGAAATGTTTAATTCATCAATCTTAGCAAGTAAATCAACATTATCATTTCTAGGATTGGGAATTGAAACATTACAAACATGAGAATCAACCTTAGCATTTAAACTAGCATTTTTATTTCTAAGGTTGGCAATTAAATCATGGCATGTGCTTAGCTCACTAGTTAATTTCTCACATTTTTGAACTTCTAGAGCATAAGCATTTTTTACTTTAACATGCTTCTTGTTTTCTTTAATAAGGAAGTCCTCTTGGGAGTCCAAGAGATCATCCTTCTCATGGATAGCACTAATTAATTCATTTAATTTCTCCTTTTGTTGCATGTTTAAGTTGGCAAAAAGAGTATGCAAGTTATCTTCCTCTTCACTAGCATTATCATCGCTAGAAGACTCATATCTAGTGGAGGATTTGGATTTAACCTATTTCTTTTTGTCGTCCCTCGCCATGAGGCACTTGTGGCTGACGTTGTGGAAGAGGAGCCCTTTGGTGACGGCGATGTTGGCGGCGTCCTCGTCGGAGGAGGAATCGGTGGAGCTCTCGTCGGAGTCCCACTCGCGGCACACATGGGCATCACCGCCCTTCTTCTTGTGATATCTCTTCTTCTCCTTTCTTCTCCCCTTCTTGTCGTTATCCCTGTCACTATCACTTGATAAAGGACATTTAGCAATAAAGTGACCGGGCTTACCATACTTGTAGCAAACCTTCTTGGAGCGGGACTTGTAATCCTTCCCCCTCCTTTGCTTAAGGATTTGGCGGAAGCTTTTGATGATGAGCGTCATTTCCTCATTGTCGAGCTTTGAGGCGTCGATTGGTTGTCTACTCGGTGTAGAGTCCTCCTTCTTCTCCTCTGTCGCCTTAAGTGCCACCGGTTGTGCTTCGGACGTGGAGAGATCATCTAGCTCGTTAATCTTCTTTGAGCCCTTGATCATATACTCAAAGCTCACAAAATTCCCGATTACTTCCTCGGGAGTCATTAGTGTATATCTAGGATTCTCACGAATTAATTGTACTTGAGTAGGGTTAAGGAAAATAAGTGATCTTAGAATAACCTTAACCACCTCGTGGTCATCCCATTTCTTGCTCCCGAGGTTGCGCACTTGATTCACCAAGGTTTTGAGCCGGTTGTACATGTCTTGTGGCTCCTCCCCTTGGCGAAGACGGAAGCGACTGAGCTCCCCCTCAATCGTTTCCTGCTTGGTGATCTTGGTTAGTTCATCACCCTCGTGTGCGGTCTTGAGCACGTCCCAAACTTCCTTGGCGCTCTTTAATCCTTGCACCTTGTTGTACTCCTCCCTACTTAGAGAGGCGAGGAGTATGGTTGTGGCTTGGGAGTTGAAGTGCTCGATTTGGGCCACCTCGTCCTCATCATAATCCTCATCCCCCACGGATGGTACCTGTGCTCCAAACTCAACAACATTCCATATACTTTTGTGGAGTGAGGTTAGATGAAATTTCATTAAATCACTCCACCTAGCATAATCTTCACCGTCAAAGGTTGGCGGTTTGCCTAATGGAACGGAAAGTAATGGAGTATGTCTAGAAGTGCGAGGGTAGTGTAAGGGGATCTTACTAAACTTCTTGCGCTCATGGCGCTTAGAAGTTACGGAGGGCGCGTCGGAGCCGGAGGTGGAAGGTGATGAAGTGTCGGTCTCGTAGTAGACCACCTTCCTCATCTTCTTTTTCTTGTCGCCACTCCGATGCGACTTGTGGGAGGAGACTTTCTTCTCCTTCCCTTTCTTTTTGTTGTGGGACTCTTCCGATGAAGCCTTCCCGTGGCTTGTAGCGGGCTTGTCGCCGATGGGCTTGTCGCCGGTCACCATCTCCCTCTTGGCGTGTTCTCCCGACATCACTTCGAGCGGTTAGGCTCTAATGAAGCACCGGGCTCCGATACCAATTGAAAGTCGCCTAGAGGGGGGGGGAATAGGGCGAAACTGAAATTTACAACTTAATCACAAACTACAAGTCAGGTTAGCGTTAGAAATATAAACGAGTCCGCAAGAGAGGGTGCAAAACAAATCACAAGCGAATAAAGAGTGTGACACGTGGATTTGTTTTACCAAGGTTCGGTTCTTGCAAACCTACTCCCCGTTGAGGTGGTCATAAAGATCGGGTCTCTTCCAACCCTTTCCCTCTCTCAAACGGTCCCACGGATCGAGTGAGCTTCTTCTTCTCAATCACTCGGGACACAAAGTCCCTGCAAGGACCAACACACAATTGGTGTCTCTTGCTTTGGTTACAAGTGAATGAATCTCAAGAAAGAATGAGAAAGAAAAGAAGCGATCCAAGCGCAAGAGCTCAAATGAACACGGCAAATCACTCTCTCTAATCACTAAAGCTTTTGTGTGGAGTTGGGAGCGGATTTGATCTCTTTTGTGTGCTTTGCAATGAATGCTAGCTCTTGTAATGTGGTTGGAAACTTGAATACTTGGATGCTATTGAATGTGGGGTGGTTGGGGTATTTATAGCCCCAACCACCACAAAGTGGCTGTTGGAAGGCTGCAGTCGCATGGCGCACCGGACAGTCCGGTGCGCCACCGGACACTGTCCGGTGCGCCAGTCACGTCAGCAGACCGTTGGGGTTCGACCGTTGAACTCTGACTTGTGGGCCCACCAGGATGTCCGGTGGTGCACCGGACAAGCACTGTAGGCTGTCCGGTGTGCCACCCGCGCGTGCTCTGCTCCTCTGCGCGCGCTGGCGCGCATTTAATGCTCTGCAGGTGACCATTGGCGCGCGAACTAGCCGTTGCCCGCTGGCTCACCGGACAGTCCGGTGTGCACCGGACATGTCCGGTGAATTATAGCGGAGCACCTCTGGATTTTCCCGAAGGTGAAGAGTTCATCGTGAAGTCCCCTGGTGCACCGGACACTGTCCTGTGGTGCACCAGACACTGTCCGGTGGCACACCGGACAGTCCGGTGCGCCAGACCAGGGCTGCCTTCGGTTATCCCTTGCTCTCTTTGTTGAACCCAATTCTTGGTCTTTTTATTGGCTAAGTGTGAACCCTTTGCACCTGTAAAACTTATATACTAGAGCAAACTAGTTAGTCCAATTATTTGTGTTGGGCAATTCAACCACCAAAATCAATTTAGGAAATAGGTGTAAGCCTAATTCCCTTTCAACATGTTTAGGGGGAGACGTGCTACAACTTGACCCTTTGAGACTAACCATGTGCTTGAGTTTTCTTAATTTAGTCTCAAAGGAGGTTTGAAAGGGAAAAGGTGGACTTGGACCATGAAAGACTTCCACTGCACTCCGATGAGAGGGTAACTTTTTCCAAGTTCATCTCATGTACTCTTATTGCCTTGGTATTCTTATTTGAAGATTTTGGTGAGGCAATGAGGTTTAAGGGCCAAGATTGATCCCGTTTTGGTGCTTGATGCCAAAGGGGGAGAAAATAAGGCCAAAACAAGAAATGGATCAGCTACCACTTGAGAATTTTAAAAACAGTAGAATAGAGCTTTTGTTTTGTCAAAATCCTCTTATTGTATCTCTTTGTCAAAAGTTGGTCTCTTGTGGGGAGAACGGTTGATTATGGAAAAAGGGGGGAGTTTTTGAATCTTTGATCAATTTCTCTTGGAATACCTCTCTTTATCTCTCTACAAGTGAATTTGACTTAGAGATAGGAAATTGAGTTTGATTTGCAAAAACAAACCAAGTGGTGGCAAAGTATGATCCAAATATGCCAAAGTTGAATCAAAACAATTTGTGTTCTTATTTGCATTGATATTGCACTTGTTCTTGTTGCTTTGTGTTGTGTTGGCATAAATCACCAAAAAGGGGGAGATTGAAAGGGAAATGTGCCCTTGGGCCATTTCTAAGTATTTCGATGATTTAGTGTCCAACACAAGTGCTTGAGTGTTAATCTATGCCAAGTGATGGACTAAGTGCAAATCAAGATCAAAGGTATGTTTCTAAACTTAGTACATTGTTTTAAGAGCTAATGTATTGTGTCTAAGTGTTGGAAACAGGAGAAATTGAATTGGAAAAGAGATAGCTTTGTTCAGCCAAAATCTGCTCAGTCTGGGTGCACCGGACAGTGTTCGGTGCGCCAGGCTGGCTCTGGCGAACTTGCTGCTCTCGGGACTTCGACGGCGGTGTACGGCTATAAATCACCGGACTGTTTGGTGGTGCACCGGACTGTCCGGTGAGCCATTCACAGGCGAACTCGTCGCTCTCGGGAGATGATTAACGGCGTACGGCTATAATTCACCGGACTATCCGGTGGTGCACCGGACTGTCCGGTGAGCCAATGGTCAGCCGGGCCAACGGTCGGCCGAGGATTCCGCGCGTGACGCGTGGCCGAGCCAACGGTCACAAGGGGGCACCGGACTGTCTGGTGTGCACCGGACAGTGTCCGGTGCGCCAACGACTCTGGATCTGCAACGGTCGGCTTCGCCAAATGAGGAAAGAAATCTGCACCGGACAGTGTCCGGTGGTGCACCGGACTGTCCGGTGCGCCAGGCGACTGAAGGCAAGAATTGCCTTCCTAGAATGCTCTCAACGGCTCCTAGCTGCCTTGGGGCTATAAAAGGGACCCCTAGACGCATGGAGGAGCACACCAAGCATACTCTAAGCATTCCTAAGCACCAAGACTTCGATTCTGCGCATTTGATTCTTTGTGATAGCATCTAGAGCTCTATTTGAGTTGTGAACTCGTCGGGTTGTGTTGTGAGCTCTTGCTGCGACTTGTGTGCGTGTTGTCGCTCTGATTTTGTGTCTTGTGTGCGTTGCTCATCCCTCCCTTACTCCGTGCTTCTTTGTGAATATCAAAGTGTAAGGGCGAGAGACTCCAAGTTGTGGAGATTCTTCGCGAGCGGGATATAGTAAACAAAGCAAAACACCGTGATATTCAAGTGGGTCTTTGGACCGCTTGAGAGGGGTTGATTGTAACACTCGTCCGTTGGGACGCCACAACGTGGAAGTAGGCAAGTTTTGTACTTGGCCGAACCATGGGATAAACCACTGAGTCTATCTGTGTTGATCCTCTTGTGGTTGTTGTGTTTCGCAAGAACTCCTCTCTAGCCACTTGGCTTTATTGTACTAACATCTAACCAAGTTTTGTGGCATTAAGTTTCAAGTTTTACAGGATCACCTATTCACCCCCCTCTAGGTGCTCTCACCATCCTCAAGACCTCAATGGATTTGCGCGTTTGTGGAACCGGGTAACTCCTATCCATAACCCTACCTCCGGTCTCCCTCTCCTCTCTCTCTCTCTCCTATCTTCTTCTCCCCCTTTGATGTCATCTACACCAATTGGTGGCCACTGACCGACACTGGCACACGGCACAACATCATCCTCATCTACCTCGTCGTCTCCCTCGAGCTCATACGCCGTCGGCTGCTACGGTGCTCCGGATTCAAATCCGTTGAGGAACCGGGTGGCCAGATCAGTTGTTTGTCGATGGTCGACCGGTCGACGTCGCCTGCGGAGATCTGGCTTATTAGGTAACCCTAACCCTAACCTCTTTTATTATGTAATCCTAACCTTAATCTTGTATTACTGTTGCAGTAAGAGTCTAAGCCCGTTGAATACTTCACTGACATAAAGACTATGCTTGTTGAGACTCTTACTTTTTCTTGGACCCTAGAGCTAAAATGAAAGGTTTCAGTAGAGTTCTTAGAAGGTTGATGAACCTGACCAGTACAGATTATGCTGCTTATCAGGTTATCACTAGAGCTAGGCTTACTGATGTTTATAATAAGTATGAAGAGAAATATGGATCTGTTAGATTGAGAAGGGTTGTCCCTACTAACTTGTCTGGTAAGAAAAGGTCTGCTTGGGATGAAATTTATGATGATAATGATGATGTGGGTGATTCTGTTGGTATGCATTCTTTTGCTTCTACTCTAAACATTGCTAGAGATACCTCTACAACTCCTCTGCTGCATGTTGTAGACTCTTCAGCTTCTAATGCTTTTGAACTCATTTCTTACTTAGACTGTGACAATGTAAACCAGTTAACTGATGATTTCAACATCTTGCACTGGTGGCATCAGCACAAACTCACTTATCCAGTACCGTCAATTATGGCTAAAGATATTTTAACTGTTCCTGTGTCTACCATCTCTTCAGAATCCACTTTTAGTTTAACTGGCAGGATCATCGACGAGCGGAGGAGGAGGTTGAAGTCTGATGTGGTTGAGATGTTGACATGCATTAAAGATTGGGAGGATGCTGAAGCAAGGATGCAACACATGGTGGATGACAAAGAGCTTGAAGAAACATTTAAAAATCTTTATCTTGATTAGTCTCTTTGTGACCATTTGTGTAATGGGACTATAATATTATGCACCTAGACTTTGTTTGTTGTAAGGACAATGAACTTTTTAATGAGCTGGGTTGTACTCTTTTTTCTTATCTAGGGTTTTTCACAAGGGTGAGTTTTACCTAGTTAGGTTTTTAACGAGGCAACCATTACACTACAGCTCATAATAAAACTGTTTTCATAAATATAGCAGTTTAAAGTTGTATTTCTTATCCGTTTGATGCTAGAAAGTGTGTTTTCAGACTTAATGACCGTGTTGGCACTAACACTAACATGCCCCATGCCTGGTGGCACAGTATGGTCCGCCTGAGCACTGATAGTACCGTGCCTTGACCGATGGTCCAACAAGGAGGCACTAACACGGCACGGATCTTTTGTAGCGTCTAGATGTATCGTGCCATATCGTATCATGCCGTGCGGTTCGGTCGGGCATCTATAATTGGTGGCGATATCACGCCAGGAACGTAAGGCGCCGGTCAGAGCAAGGCGACGGCATCCGACCAGTGTGCGCTGTCCATTGGGCTTGCATCGGCCGGCCGCTTGGCGGCTGGGCCTGCACGGGCAGACGGGCTTGATGTTTTTGTTCAGGACTCAGGATGCATGAATTCACAGGGTAATCGCAAACTCACACGGCGCATTGTCACATTTGAACCGTTTTATTTTATAAATTATAGCACCAGAAATAGGATATGATGACCTGCCATTACCGCTGATCCCATTCTTGTTTCTTCAATAAGAACCAACGATCAAATCAAATAGCATCGCTAGCGGTTTACATGGAAAACCATCCACGTGTACTTGAACATCTGGTACTATAAATTAATGTGTTTGATTTGAGGTTAAAGTAAAATAAGACGAAAGCTACACCGTTCCCTCGATTTTTTGAAATCACACCGCCACTAGATGTCTATCTCGCTCCTATGTGACTCGTTCAAACATTATAAAAATTGTGGCCGCTTTCTTTCCTCCTTTATACACCCAACCAAACACATCATAAGTGACACAGGGCACATCAACGATAGAACCAACAATGATGTAACGTTGGACACTATTTTGAAATTCCCATGTTATCATTCATGATCAGGAGTACAAGAGTGGGCTTACAACTATACAGTTACTCCGCGGAAAATTTTCTGATATTTACATACACTCATGAATCACTCACAGGGCAGGGGTTCACACCAAGAATTATCCTGAAGACAAAAAAAAAGAATCTTGGACCCAGAAAAAGGAAACGCCAAGAATTACCCTGAAGACACAAAAAATAAGAATCCTGCACCCAGAAAAGGAGGGCTATCCTACAACAGAAGGAAATGAGTAATGATTCGCGTTAATTAAGAGAAACACCAAGGAAATCGATATTTTTCAATAAGTTTATGAGGGCTCCATGCCAGGAGACAAAGTAACCTTTATATGTGAAGAAAGCACCGGATGGCTTCTCATTAGTACGAGAAAGAAAGCCATGGATGCTGTAGTGCTTCGTCAGCTGTAGGTCTTTTTCTGGGGTTAATTTGCAGCAGATAAGACAGAAAATCGACAAACTCTGAATCAGGACATTGTAAGTGTTGTCGCAAGGAGGATTTCTCCGGGATCAAATACTCTAGCTGATCTGTCTCCTGGATATAAATAAGACAAAGAAGGGATGTGTTAGGGATTACTGTTCTACAACCAACAGTGC
The DNA here is from genome assembly GCA_029449295.1 of Zea luxurians. Classification (NCBI taxonomy): domain Eukaryota; kingdom Viridiplantae; phylum Streptophyta; class Magnoliopsida; order Poales; family Poaceae; genus Zea; species Zea luxurians. Next base: position 79,876,564 of record JAOPSE010000003.1, on the reverse strand, counting down.
TAGACTGCTAGATATGCCACAGTGAAACTCAAATTGAAAGGAAAAGCTTAGGTCTTCCCTATTCGAACTAACAAACTGACAAGGCCATATGTTATGCCTTCAGCGTATCAAGTGAGTAAGAAGCCACATAAATATAATTCTGTAGCGAATTCAAAATTAAAATTCGGTTACGTGGGGTTAAGGTGCAACAAAAATTGAAGGCGAGGGAAACAATCGGAAGCAACTTGTGCAATATAGAATTTTCAATTAAAGAATACTCATTTAGCATTGCCATAGGCAGGTGAGCAAGTATGAAAAAGGAATCGTACCTCATTCTCGGTAAAAAGGTCATAATCATCAGTGAAATACTTCTGTGTCTCCTGTCCCAATTCTAGCATTTCCATGTCAATTGGGCCGGTTATCCCAATCATTTGAGCAAGCATTACGGACACAGGCTCGTTAGGAAATAATACCTGTTATATGTAAAGGAAAGAAGATATAATTCCAAGGAAAAGAAGCACCCAAAACACCCATTCCACAACTCTCCAACTCGCATGTGCTTACAACATTAATAAAAAAGATTAATTTCTAATTCTGGTTGGAGTTATACGTTGGTATTGCATTCATACAAGAAAAGAGGCCTCAAATTTTGTCAAAATAATACTAAAGATCAGTTTCAATCCTACAAGCCACCAAGCATTTCAATTAAATAAAACATACTTACTTCACCAGTATACAATTCAGAAAGGATGCAACCAAGAGACCAAATATCAATCCTCTGATCATAAGGTAGGCCTAGAATGACCTCAGGAGCTCGATAAGAGCGTGATTGGACATAGAGGCATAAGCTGTCTGTCAAGAAGCAACTACTTCCCAGATCAATGACTTTGATTTCACATCTACTGTAGCTCTTGATAAGAATATTTTCTGGCTTTAGGTCACAATGAATGATCCTCAGACGGTGCAAGTAAACCAAGGCCTCCAAACATTGCCGAGCTATAACCTACAACAAAGGCAAAGTTTCAAATTGCTAGAACTTTGTAACTTTCTGAATGAACTTTGCCAAGGCTACCATTTCAGGATATCAAATAAGTTTGCTCATTTATAGCTCAATGGTTAAACGACTGTTTAAATGTGTAGCAGGTTAGAAATTTTTTGTCTAGGGGCTGACTACAGGGTGAAATGCAAATGCTCATTATATACAAGTATGATATCATTATAAGTAGCAGTCATGGTCCCAGGGAGAACATCTCAGTGAAGGACACAGAACATACCTGTATCCTAGGCAAAGTAAAATACACATCACCACCAGATTCTTGATTATATTTCTGAAACTCATATAGATTTGCTCGCAGTAGTTCAGTGACAATAAAAAGGTGTTCCTGTCAATATTTGCTTGCTATCAGCACCATGCAAGGTCATGAGAATTGAAAAATCCCACTAAAATCTGCCACCGTACATGCATGAAGCAATTCAAGTACACTGGTAGAATACTACAGTTGATCCTTTTTAAGATAATTGCAATATTGCTCAAGACCTAGTCACCTGGATTATATCCTTTCAGATTCCTTCCTAGGAAGTTAGGATCCAAACAACTTGAATCAAAGGGAGTACACTTAGCCAGAAGTCTCTCTTACGAGGCATATACCTGATGGTAAAAGTAGTCATAGAGGCGCAACACATGGTGTTCATCTAGTGGATCATATTTGTTCACGAACTTCAGAAGTTTTATCTCATCCAAGCTCTGGTCGAAGAAGTCCTTATCATTTTTAATTATTTTAAGGCAAACATCCATTCCTGTACGAAGATCATGTGCTTGCACAACCTTGCTGAATGCAGCTGAGCCTAGATATTCAGTGATATAATACCTTCCAGCAATAACCGAATTTAAGACGATGGGGAAATCTTTGTTTTCTTCAAATCCAGTCCTGCATTACATGCCTATAGTATAAGTACGAAAATGGATCAACCAACACACAATTTAACAAAAAGAATACAAAGTAAAAAAAGAGATTGTGAACCTGTTCTTGCGGTGGATAATTCTCAATTCAAATACCTCATATTCTCGGTGAAAATTAGAGAGAGCAAGATCAATATTTGTCTCGGCATCTTCCTCAGCTTTAAGAGCAGTAGAATGTTGAACATCTGCATTTAATGATCCAACATTTCGAAACTCATCAGCTTCATCAAGATCACCACTTTCAGGGAATGGCTGTATCCTATGACCTTTCGGATATTCTTTATGAATGCTGCTTTTCAGATTTGTGTCACAGCTGCCATTGAGCTCACCATTTTCCGTGAAATCATATGTACTGTGATCTATGAAATTCATGAAGAGAATTAGACCAGCACATAAGCAAAAGATAGCCTCGTACAAGGACCAGGACAAATGGACAACTGATACTAAAATACTCACAAATATAAGATGGACTAACATTATTTTAATACGCTTGGCCAAATAGTCAGTTGGACCTGGCTACATTGTAAATATGTTAAAAACAAGGCCATCATATTTGAAATGCGTGTTTTTAAGGCCCTGATAGTACATACCAATTGTTTAACCGAAGTTAGGTTCTAAAACACAGAACATCGTATTTCAAAAAAAACACAGAACATCATTTACCACTTCACCAGCATAGACAAACTCTGCCTCCTTACAATTTCCAGGGATAATCCATGAGAAACATAATAATCATAAAATGGCAACTGTATTGAGGAACTGTAAATATTACAAAAAAAATGTTACTAGCGTCTAGTATAACATTTTCCCCTCCATTCATTAAACTACAAATCAACAAAATCGCAACAGAGATTTGGCTTTCACAAGGCAACTCAGCAGAATCTAACCTCTTCATTGTATTAATTATTCCTCTTTTCCACCTATATTAAATTCAGTAAATAAATTCACATTATCTTTGACCACAAAGTGGGTTATAATGGACAGACTATATTCTGTTTTGCTACCAAAATTCAGCAGGACCCTCCACTCAAATAAATAAATAAATAAATAAGGAGTGCTACTAGGTGGAGATACGACTGTAGTGGAAGGCTTTTGAAGTACTTACTCGCAACAGTATCAAATGAACTGAGTATTTGAAGCTCCTTCTCCACAACACTCAGCCCTGAATCATCATATCCTCGTCCAGGATCCCTCGTCATACCGCATTCAAACATAATATCTCCACTCTGCTTAAACTGAAACGCATCCTGCGCACAATCATCCAATATCTCTGTCTGGTCATCCATGATCTTGTATCTCCCATACACAGTGGAGCTTGAGCTCCTGGCCACATCAAGCCCATCATTCTTGAGTCCCCCTCCACAACAACCACAGAGTGGCGATGAGCATATGTACACCTCAGCACAACCCTCGCATCGGTCACCACCGATGTGTTCGTGACGGTGGTTATGGCCTGCACCAAGCTTGCCTATTTCTACCTGCTCTGAGCCATCGTGAGCATCCAGTACAAATTTGTCCTCCTCTTTGCCTTCGTCACCCTCATCGTCCAGCTTGCTAGGGAAGAGGTGATCGTCGTAGAGCCAATCCTCTTGGAAGAAGAGGTCGGTGGTGTCGTACTGGCGCGCTGTACCAAACTCCATCTCCGATGAAGACGCGTCCGACTGCGAATGCCGCGGCGACCATAGTCCATACGGATTCAACAGCCCTATAATCGGCAAAACAACAAGGGAGTTTCGTTCAGAATTAGTGAAATGTGCAGAAATTCGTCACTAAACACAAAACCAAGCGCCAGAGACGGAAATTAAAATGTCGGAGAGGTTTAACAACTCTCGTACAAATCGAAGATCAATTATGCTATAAAGTTCATCTCCACAGGGAAAAACACACGCGCGCTAATCCAACCATCAGCGCCGAATTGGTCCCGACTCCCCAAGCCATAGCCGCGGAAATATCGGCGCACAGATCGAGATTGTGTAATACGCCCACGGAAAGCAAGGAGAAGGTTTAAAGCTCCCGACAAAAATGCCCCGTGCCTTAGGGCTTGGGTACCTGAGGGTGTGGAGCGCAAGCTTACGAAAGCTGATGAGGACGCCGAACCGGAGCTGGAACCGGGGCTCGCGGGTGCCGGCGTGCCAGCGCCAGCGCCGGCACCGGCACCGCCGGCGGAGGCGGGCATCCGGAGCGGCGGGAGGTGGGGATCTAATGCGGCGTCGTGGCTTTCGTCCCCGGCGGCGGTGCGTTCAAGGACATCGTCACGGAGTGCGGAGGCCGCGCCGGCGAAGCCGTGGTCGGTGAGGAACGCCATGACCTGGTCCAGCCCCGGCGCCGCCATGCTCCGCGAAGGCGCGCGGTTGGTGGGGGCTATTGGTCTCTCGCTCAAGCGCGCGGCGCGGCGCGCGGTGATGTAAGCGGTTGCGTCGCCATTGGGGTGAACTTGGAAGCGAAGCGAGAGTCTTCGAGTGAGAGGACCGGGCGAGACGGACGAGGAGGCAGCGAAGTCAGAGGAAAGAGAGAGGATTTGCAGAGGCGCACGGATCGCAGCTGTCGCGCGTCCGCATAAAAAGGTTGCCGCAGTTGCGTTTCAGTCCCTTCGGCCTTCGAGGCGGTTGGCCATGTGTAGACAGACACTAGACAGGCATTCTACAGTATAGTCAAGTCCATCAGATTCTGGTCCGGTTTGTTTCCTTCTATAAGTCCATCCAAATCCAACAGTTTGGCCTGTTTGTTTGGCCTTATTTAGCGGCAACCAAGGTGGCCAGAATCGTATAATTTCGTTAAATTCCCCTTCCGAAGTTTAGTTCATGTTGTTTAAATATCAATTATAAATACTAAATATATACTTAATTAGATTTAATAAATTCGTCACGTCTTTTAGTCTTCATATATTTAATTAGTTTTATAATTAGACTATATTTAATACTCGTAATTACCATTCAAAACTTCGATATGGCAGAGTCTAAACTTTAGTTGGATAGAATAGCAATCAAGAATCTAATAATCGGCAAGAGTTTGGTGATACTAGGAATCAACATCTGCAAGAATCGTGCCCAGAAAAAGAGGAAATAAATAGGACCTGCCTGCTTATTCTAACCCTTCGTCTACGGAATAGGGAAGGTTGGTCTACAGTAAAATTGCAGCTTTAATGTCGCTATTTAGATAATAGAATCATATCGGGTGCACATGAGAGTTTGGTACATATGATATACATACTAGATCACAACTATTTATCTTATATGAGATCTATTTTATTAGCCTCGTTGTGTTACATACTATGCATAGAAAATACTAGATACCAATATTATTTGAAATATTTTATCGCTGTTTAGTTGAATTAGCGAGACAGGTAGCAACAGTGAGAGGAGAAAGGGTAGAGGGGACGGAGGTTGGCAAGAAGAGCTCGTTGGTGGCAGCGTTCGTGGCATCCTTGACAACGTTGTAGGGCAAAGGAAAGGGAGAAAGATGGGCGGACATCTTATAAGTCTCATATATAATATTTCTTGTTGCATTGTATATTTTTTTAAAAAATATATGTTTTACTATTACACTCCACCACTTTCATCTTACTATATGCATGAAGGAGTAGATATAAAAGAACGTTGGATCTACAATAGATATTCACAGTCATATTTGATGTCATTGGATAATTAGCATCCTCTCTCCTTGGGCTGCTCGGTGGCATTGCCCCTCCCGTCCGCTCGAGCTCTCGTGAGTCGTCTCGTCTCTGTGCACTGTCCCTCCCCTCCACACGAGTTGTCGGCTCTGAGTCGTTCCTTTCCTATGTGTGAACCATTGTCTAGCTATCTCTATACGTTGCCCCTCCCTTCTACTCAAGTCGTCGGTAGTCTGTCTCTGCGCGTTGTCTCTCCCCTACTCAAGCCGACTCTGGTGCATTCCTATCCTCGACAGTGGCCCGACACGCAGGGCCACCCCAAGGGGGAGGGTATGCAACCGCCATGACCCCCAATTATGCACTAAGCATATGATGTGTATGCTATGGACCTTCGATAGTCTATTTGTTAGCTGTAGCTTATTAAAAATAAATCTAGAGAGAGCTTTTGAAGTGAAATGTTTTTTAGTTCTAATTTACATAGCGATCACTTATTTGAATACCATATTTGAAGAATTGATGGTGTTTAAGGATATATTTGGATTTTTATTGAGCTCAAACACTATAAAGTTGTTAAATGATAATGAACTTGAAGAATGTTGCACTAAATTTGCAGTCACTTTCTATCATGATGGTGCTTTTGATGTTGAGGCACTTGATCTTATTTATGTTTCTAAACTAAATATTATAAAATTCACTTTCCCAGATAGAGTACTGCCATAACCAGTATTACCATAATCAGGGTTACCAACACAACCTATGATATATTCCTAGACAAGTTTGTTTTCTGTACAATTTTGCTTATCAAACGAATGAGTTTTGAAGAAGCTGAAACAAATGGAGCCTCTATCACCCTAGCGACATCTTTTTGCCATTGTTAAGCTCAGTTTACTTACGACTTGTTTGGTTTGAGGAATGGGTAGTCCATCATCTTCTAATTCCTTACTTTTTTGTTTGGTTTGTGAAATGCAATGAGGTTATCCATCACCATTATATTCCTTATAGGCTAATAATTAGTAATAATATGAGGAATAGGTTTATTCTACCAAGTGTATGGAATGGACTCATGATGCACCACTTCATCTAGCATGGATTGACTCTACAAACCAAACACCCCTTAAGAAATGGTTTCACCCTCATGGCTTGAAAGTTTCGTAAAATGGCCACGGGAAATTGGGGATTCGAACTATGGTTGTTATAGTTGTTGACTTTGTTTCCACATTCACACCCATCTAGCGAACAAAAAATATATATTTTTATGTTTTATCCTCTATACTCAAACATAAATGAAAACGTAGCAACATGCAGATATTTTGATAGCGGTTTCTAAAATACTAGTTAGGTGTTAGTACGGCGCTGCAATTTTTATTTATGATTATGTCGGGTACCATAATTAGGGTACCCCCAATACTCCTAAGCATGGCTGGAAAACATCTTTAAAAAACAAACCATAAAGACTGGTAAGCATGATTCAAGTCAAGGCCTCGTCTACCAAGGAGCGCGATCTCGTCTCGCCCGAGCCCGGCCTCGGGCAAGAACCGTAGTCCCGGACGGATTCACGCCCCGCCCGAGGGCCTCCTCGGGCAGTAGGCGCACCCTCGGCTCGCCCGAGGCTAAGCTCGGGAAAACTTTGTCGTATAGCAACCTCGGCCAAATCGCCTTACCACCGACCGTATCTCATGCGCATTTAATGCGGGGATCACCTGACACCTTATCCTGACACGCGCGCCTCAGTTGGTAAGGTCGAAATGATTGCAGTCACTTCGCCCCTTTACTGATCGTTCTGACAGGAAAAGAACACTATTCACCCTGTTCCGACTACTGTGCCAACCACCAGGGTAAGACTAACAACAGTGAGTCACGGCCTCTCCCGAGTTTAGCCTCGGGCGCAACAGGGAGCTCTGCCTCGCCCGACCCCAGGCCTCTGCCTCAGCCTCGGTCTCGGGAGAAGGTCTCCGCCTCACCTGACCCCAGGTCTCGGCCTCAGCCTCGGCCTCGGAGAAGGTCTCCGCCTCGCTCGGCCTCAGCCTCAGCCTCGGCCTCGGGAGAAGGTCCTCGCCTCGCCCGACCTCAGCCTCGGCCTCAGGAGAAGTAACCGCCTCGCCTGACCTCGGCCTCGGACCGACTACGCTACAGGGGATACATCATTACCCTACCTCTAGCTAGCCGCCTTAGGCTACGAAGGAATAAGACCGGTGTCACATCTAGATTACTCCGGCAACAGGTAATGATGGTTCCCTGCATGCGTCCATGACGTTTATTGTTCTTAGCTCTCTACGAAGGCAAAGAAACGTCAGCAGGACCCAGGGCCGCACCGCCAGCTACATTTCTACAGGGCTCAAGCACTTCTCCGCTGGCCACGTTAGCACATAGCTACACCCCTATATGTACAGCTGGACCATCCCCTTGTATCTATAAAAGGGGATGCTCAGGGCCTTCCCAAAGGGGAAAAAGGAAGGGGGGCTAACTCAGATGGCTCACTTCAAGGCCAAACCCTCTCTCGCGAAGCTTGTAACCCCTACTACGGGCTCCCCGGTGCAAGATAACATAAGCCTCATCCCCCCTCTTGTGTCTCATCTTGCATCAATCCATCTGGGTAGGGACACGCAGCGTCAAATTCACTAGTCGGTTGAGGGTCCTCGCGGGTCCAAAACGCCAACAGTTGGCGCGCCAGGTAGGGGCTCCAGTTGCGTGTTGGCAATACTTTCCCGTTGAGATCCAGATGGACAATCTTCAGCAGCCTTTTTAGCCCAGGACGGTGCTCCGCTTTGGAAGTCTCGAGTTTATGTCCCCCGACGGTAGCTACGACATGGTACTCCTCCCCCATAGCACGACAACAACGACGGTCATCGGCTCGCCCGGCGGAGGCGAACTTGACGACGACATCTCCCCGTGGCGGAAGAGGAACACCCGGGTTTGCCCCGCCACCCTCCTCGCCGAAGGAGGAGGAGACAGAGTGACCATGGCCAGGAAAGAGGCAGCACCTCGTCGCTGTCGGACCAGAGCGAGTCGACGACGCTGACACCCCTGCGGGGGACATGTCGGGTGTTATCCTCGCACCTGGGACAATGACGGGTGTCGCTTCCCAGCAACGTGCCAACCCCATGCGGACTGATGACGCCGGCACCCTTGCGAAGGACTTGTCGGGTATTAGTCTCGCACCTGAGATAACGACACGTTCCATCTCTGATGTAACTTCACCACCATCCATCAACCAGGAGGTACCATCAGTTTTCCATCCTGTTCCCTTTAGATTCATCTTCGATCCACCAAGCGACCTCACTTCGGCGAGCGCTTTCGCAAGGGCATATCCTGACCTTCTAGGGTACCATATGTGGTCAAATTGGGACCTACTGATGGCCGTCTCAACCTCTGGACCCGCGGGTTCCGAGGAAGAGGATGACCCCAACTTTAGTTGGGATTTCTCCGGACTCCATGATCCCAGTGCCATGCGAGACTTCATATCCGCATGTGACCACTACCTCTCCGGCTGCTCTGACGATGGCCACAGCCTTGACGACGAGGGTTACGACCCAACTCGCGAGTGTTTCCACATCGATTAGGGGGATCACGACGAAGACAACCACCTCGGCATGCCAGGAAACGACGACGCCCCTATGCCTGTGTCTCGCGTTGAGATCCCGCGGGAGCTTGCTGTGGCCTGGGTCTCTGCAGGGGGTCAGGGCACATAGTTCGAGCAACTCCGCGAGATGCAGGCCAAGCTCGACGAAGAAACGGGGCGACTTGCGCAGCTCCAACAAAACCTCAAGCAAGAGTGGGCAGGCCGAGCACTCGCCGGAGGAGCGCGTCATTGGGCCCGGGACGTCCAGCGCCATATCATTGACGATGCCAGGGCAAGGCTGTCCCCGGTCTTCAATGGGGCCGGCCAGAACCTAGCTGTAGCGGCGATGTTACTTCGAACAATGCCGGAGTCATCCACCACCGAGGGGCGACGTATCCAGGGCAAACTTAAGGACCTCCTAGAAAATGCCGCAGCCCGACGAGCTAAGAGCTCTGCCTCCCGAAGGCGAGGATGCCCCTCGGAGCATCACGCAGCGTCCTCTCGACACATGCGTGAGGCCTCGGTCCACACCGAGCACATAGGAGACGAGACACCTGCAGCCCGGGATCGCCTTGGCGACGAGCAACACCGCCGCGACCGTCGAGCCTGCCTCGAGGAAAAGGTGTGCCGAGGCTACCACCCTAGACGTGGAGGACGCTACGATAGTGAGGAGGATCGGAGCCCCTCGCCCAAACCACCAGGTCCGTGGGTCTTCAGCCGAGCCATACGACGGGCGCCGTTCCCGGCCCGGTCCTGAGCCCCGACTACCATTACCAAGTACTTAGGGGAGATGAGGCCAGAGTTGTGGCTCGTGGATTACCGGCTGGCGTGCCAGTTGGGAGGGACGGACGACGACAACCTCATCATCCGCAACCTCCTCCTTTTCCTCTCCGACGCTGCCCGAGCCTAGCTGGAGCATCTGCCTCCTGTCCAGATCTTCGACTGGGACGACCTAGTCAAGGCCTTTGCTGGAAATTTCCAAGGTACGTACGTGCGCCCTAGGAATTCGTGGGATCTCCGATGCTGCCGCCAGCAGCCAGGGGAATCCCTGCGAGAGTACATCTGGCGGTTTTCAAAGCAGTGCACCGAGTTGCCTAACATCACCGACTCGGACGTCATCGGAGCATTCCTCGCCGGCACCACTTGCGGGGACCTGGTAAGCAAACTAGGTCGCAAGACTCCCACCAAGGCAAGCGAATTGATGGACATAGCCACCAAGTTCGCCTCTGGTCAGGAGGCAGTCGAAGCCATCTTCCAGAAGGACAAGCAGCCTCAGGGAAGGCAGAAGGAAGACATCCCAGAGGCATCCGTCCAGCGTGGCACGAAGAAGAAGATCAGGAAGAAGGCGCAAGCAAAACGCAATGCCGTTGACGCGAACCTCGTCGTTGCTGCCGAGCACAGGAATCCTCGAAAACCTCCTGGAGGGGCCAACATGTTCGACAAGATGCTCAAGGAGTCGTGCCCCTATCACAGGGGTCCCGTCAAGCACACCCTTGAAGAGTGCGACATGCTCCGGCGTTACTTCAATAAGGCAGGGCCCTCGGCAGAAGGTGGCAAGGACCAAGGCAACAACAAGAAGGGGGGCGACAAGGAAGAAGAATTCCCGGAGGTCCGCAACTGCTTCATGATCTATGGTGGGAAAGTGGCGAATGCCTCGGCTCGACACCGCAATCAAGAACGCCGGGAGGTCTGCTCGGTGAAGGTAGCGACGCCAGTCTACCTAGACTGGTCTGACAAACCCATTACCTTCGACCAAGGCGACCACCCCGACTGCGTACCGAGCCCAGGAAGGTACCCGCTTGTTGTCGACCCTGTCATCGGCAACGCTAGGCTCTCCAAGGTCCTCATGGATGGAGGCAGCAGCCTCAACATCATCTACGCCGAGACCCTAGAGCTCTTGGGGGTTGATCGGTCCACGATCCGGGCCGGTGCAGCACCCTTTTATGGGATTGTACCCGGCAAGCGTGTCCTGCCCCTTGGGCAACTTGATTTTCCCGTCTGCTTTGGAACTCCCTCCAACTTCCGAAAGGAAACCCTCACTTTCGAGGTAGTCGGGTTCCAAGGGACCTATCACGCGGTGTTGGGAAGACCGTGCTACACCAAGTTCATGGCCGTCCCCAACTACACGTACCTCAAGCTCAAGATGCTAGGCCCCAAGGGAACCATCACCGTCGGATCCACATACTGCCACGCTTACGAGTGCGACGTGGAATGCGTGGAGTACGCCGAAGCCCTCGCCGAGTCCGAAGCCCTCATCGATGACCTGGATTGCCTCTCCAAAGAGGCGCCCGATGTGAAGCGGCACGCCGGCAACTTCGAACCAGCCGAGGCGGTCAAGTCTGTCTCTCTCGACCCCAGCAACGACACCAGCAAGAAAGTCAGGATCGGCTCTGAGCTCGACCCCAAATAGGAAGCAGTGCTCGTCGACTTTTTCCGCGCAAACACCAAAATTTTTGCGTGGAGTCCCTCGGACATGCCAGGCATACCGAGGGATGTCGCCGAGCACTCATTGGACATCCGAGCCAGAGCCCGACCCGTGAAATAGCACCTGCACCGTTTTGATGAAGAAAAGCGCAGAGCCATAGGCGAGGAGGTCCACAAGCTAATGGCTGCAGGGTTCATCAAAGAAGTATTCCATCCAGAATGGTTAGCTAACCCTGTACTTGTAAAGAAAAAAGGTGGGAGATGGAGGATGTGTGTAGACTACACTGGGTTAAATAAAGCATGTCCAAAGGTTCCCTACCCTCTGCCTCGCATCGATCAAATTGTGGACTCCACCGGTGGGTGCGAAACTCTGTCTTTCCTCGATGCCTATTTAGGCTATCACCAAATCAAGATGAAGGAATCCGACCAGCTCGCGACTTCTTTTATCACACCTTTTGGCATGTATTGTTATACTACTATGCCATTTGGTTTGAGGAATGCAGGTGCAACGTACCAGAGGTGCATGAACCATGTGTTCGGAGAGCATATCGGCAGAATGGTCGAGGCTTACGTCGATGACATTGTTGTCAAAACAAGGAAAGCCTCCGACCTCCTCTCTGACCTTGAGGTGACATTCAGGTGCCTAAAAGCGAAGAGCGTAAAACTCAGTCCCGAGAAGTGTGTCTTCGGAGTCCCCCGAGGCATGCTCCTAGGGTTCATCGTCTCCGAACGAGGCATCGAGGCCAACCCGGAGAAAATCACGGCCATCACCAACATGGGACCCATCAAAGATTTAAAAGGAGTACAAAGGGTCATGGGATGCCTTGCGGCTCTGAGCCGCTTCATCTCGCGCCTTGGCGAGAAAGGATTGCCCTTGTACCGCCTCTTAAGGAAGGCCAAGCGCTTCACTTGGACTCCCGAGGCCGAAGAAGCCCTTAGAAACTTAAAGACACTCCTTACTAATGCGCCCATCTTGGTGCCCCCCGCTGCGGGAGAAGCCCTCTTGATTTACGTAGCCGCAACCACTTAGGTGGTCAGCGCTGCGGTCGTAGTTGAGAGACGAGAAGAGGGGCATGCACTGCTCATCCAGAGGCCAGTCTACTTCATCAGCGAGGTGCTATCCGAGACCAAAATCTGCTACCCGCAAATCCAGAAACTACTATACGCAGTGATTCTAACACGGCGAAAGCTACGACACTACTTCGAGTTTCATCCGGTGACTGTGGTGTCATCCTTCCCCTGGGAGAGATCATCCAGTGCCGAGAGGCCTCGAGTAGGATAGCGAAATGGGCAATGGAACTCATGGGGGAAACACTTTCATTCGCTCCTCGTAAGGCCATAAAATCCCAAGTCTTGGCAGACTTCCTAGCTGAATGGGTCGACACCCAATTGCCGACAGCCCCGATCCAGGCCGAACTTTGGACCATGTACTTCGATGGGTCTCTTATGAAAACCGGAGCAGGAGCCAGCTTGCTCTTCATCTCACCCCTTGGGAAACATGTGCGCTACGTGATAAGCATCCATTTTCCGGCGTCAAACAACGTGGCCGAATACGAGGCCTTGGTTAATGGGTTGCGCATCGCCGTCGAGCTAGGGGTTCAGCGCCTCGATGCTCGTGGCGACTCGCAGCTCGTTATTGACCAAGTCATGAAGAACTCTCACTGTCGCGATCGAAAAATGGAGGCCTACTGCGACGAAGTTCGGCGCTTAGAAGATAAGTTCTATGGGCTGGAACTCAACCATATTGCTCGACGCTACAACGAGACTGCGGATGAGCTGGCTAAAATAGCCTCGGGACGGACGACGGTTCCCCCAAATGTCTTCTCCAGGGACATATATCAACCATCCGTCAAACTCAACGACGCACCCGAACCTGAGGAGACCTCGGCCCAGCCCGAGGTACCCTCGGTCGCCGAGGGTGAGGCCCTGCGCATCGAGATAGAGCAGAATGGGGTCACACCAAACCTAAACTAGCAGACCCCGTACCTAGAATATCTCCTCTGAGGAGAGCTGCCCCTCGACAAGGCCGAAGCTCGGCGACTGGCTCGGCGCGCCAAGTCGTTCGTTTTACTAGGTGATGAAAAAGAGTTGTACCACCACAGCCCCTCAGGCATTCTCCAACGATGCATATCCGTCGCCTAGGACAAGAGCTGTTACAAGAAATACACTCAGGGGCTTGCGGTCACCATGCAGCACCTCGAGCCCTCGTAGGAAACGCTTTCCAACAAGGTTTCTACTGGCCGACCGTAGTGGCCGACGCCACTAGGATTGTACGCTCCTGCCGAGGGTGTCAATTCTACGCGAGACGGACGCACCTGCCTGCTCAGGCCCTACAGACAATACCTATCACTTGGCCATTTGCCGTGTGGGGTCTGGACCTTGTTGGCCCCTTGCAGAAGGCACCCGGGGGCTTCACGCACCTGCTGGTCGCCATCGACAAATTCTCCAAGTGGATCGAAGTTCGACCCTTAACCAGCATCGGGTTCGAACAGGCGGTGGTGTTCTTTACAAATATCATCCACCGCTTTGGGATCCCAAACTCCATCATCACTGACAATGGCACGCAGTTCACTGGGAAAAAGTTCCTAGACTTCTGTGAAGGCCACCACATCCGTGTGGACTGGGCCGCCGTAACTCACCCAATGACAAATGGGCAGGTGGAGCACGCCAATGGCATGATTTTGCAGGGGCTAAAACCAAGGATCTACAACGACCTCAACAAGTTTGGCAAGCGGTGGATAAAAGAGCTACCCTCGGTGGTTTGGAGTCTGAGGACGACACCGAGCCGGGCCACGAGTTTCTCGCCGTTTTTCCTAGTCTATGGGGCCGAGGCCATCCTACCCACAGACTTGGAATACGACTCCCCAAGGACAAAGGCATACGACGACCAAAACAACTAGACCGGCCGAGAGGATTCATTGGACCAGCTGGAAGAGGCTCGGGACGTAGCCTTACTACACTCAGCGTGGTATCAGCAGTCTCTGCGACGCTACCACGCCCGAAGGATTCGGCCCCGAGGCTTCCAGGTGGGAGATTTGGTGCTTCGGCTACGACAAGGCGCCCGAGGGGGCCACAAGCTTACTCCTCCCTGGGAAGGGCCGTTCATCATAGCCAAAATTTTGAAGCCCGGGACATACAAGCTGGCCAACGATCAAGGCAAGGTCTACAACAACGCTTGGAACATCGAACAGCTATGTCGCTTTTACCCTTAAAAGTGTTTCAAGTCGTTCATGTATCTTGGTCCATTTACATGTATAAATAAAAAGTCTAACTGTCAAGGGAGGATCGGCCTTGCCTCAGCAAAAATGGACCCTCCCTCGGGGGCTAGAAGGGGGGAACCCCCTCTGCATTGAAATTTTCCTCGGAAAAGTTTTCTACCAAAACGACTTTCGTGCCTTTCGACTATATCGATAACGGAATCCTAAAAACGAGCGAGAGAGACCTTGAATGGCAAGGCCGACCGAGCCGAGGGACTCCTATGCCTCCGGGATACGGATACCTCACTCATCACCTTCCGCGAAAAGTAACTCGCGCCCGGATAAGTGATTCTGCTATCGAACAAGTCCTAATGCTCGAAACAAGAGGAAAGAAAACGTAGCTTTATACTTTGACACTAAAAATGTTTAGGCCTCAGCGGCCGCAAGAAACATACACATACTTAGAATAAACTGTTCCCCACAGGCTCAGGTGTCGGTAGGGGGAGGAGCAGCACCCTTAGTGTCGTTCCTACCCACGGCGGAATCTGGCCCGACCTTGGACAGTGACACAGGCGAAAGGATCTCCACCTCAAAAAAGGAAGCCAACGCCGCGCCTGGGCCCTCGGTAGCCGCATCAAGCCTTTGGACCTCCGCTAGGGCGGCCACCTCTTCGTCGGGTAAGCAGTAGCCCTCGTCGACCCGCTCCAAATCCACGTCGTAGTGGGAAGCAAGGACAGCGAAGGCCCGCCTAACACCGTGGTACAGCGCCCCACGGAGTCTGCTACGCACGTGGCCGCCCAAGGCCCGCAGGCAACTCTGGGGGGAGCTGCACAGGGGACGTCATCAAGGCCAAAGGTCCGGCAGAAGGTTGAGATTGCCTCGGCCATGGCCATGCGGTCGGCCTCTTTCTGCTCAGCCGCCTGGGCAAGCGCCTTGCAGTTCTTGACGGACTCGTCGAGAGCCGCCTCGAACCCTAAAGACAGTCGGACAATATTCTTCAGACACGAGGAAAAGAAGGAAGCTAAAACAAAGTCACAAAGCAGGCAAAACATACCTTCGGCCCAATCATGCTGCTGTGAGGCCATGGCTTGGGCGGACCGGGCAGACCTGACGGCCACGGCCAGGCCCTCCGCAAGGGTCCCGGCCCGAGCGGCCGCCTTGGGTCTAGAAGGGGGGAACCCCCTTTGCATCAAAATTTTCCTCGGAAAAGTTTTCTACCAAAACGACTTTCGTGCCTTTCGACTATATCGATAGCGGAATCCTAAAAACGACAAGAGAGACCTCGAACGGCAAGGCCGACCAAGCCAAGGGACTCCTACGCCCCTGGGATACGGATACCTTACTCATCACCTTCCGCGAAAGGTAGCTCACGCTCGGATAAGTGATTCTGCTACCGACGAACAAGTCTTAATGCTCGAAATAATAGGAAAGAAACACGGCTTTATACTCAAATACCCAAATGTTCAGGCCTCAGCAGCCACAGAAAACAAACACACATACTTAGGATAACTATGCTACATAGACTTAGACGTCGGCAGCACCCTCAGCGGTTTTCCCGACCTGCAGCAGATGTCTTAGTACTTAAAGCAATTTCATTTTGCTCTCAGGCAAATACTATTACATTCCCTTACAAACGGGACCCTAGCTCCATTCCCACAGGAATGAACTACCTCCACACCAGAAGGGCTGCAAGATAACAAACTCCAAGCGGCTCACCGGCGACCACCGCACCAGCAGGGACAACGACCTCTGCCTTGGGCAGCTAGACAGCAGCAGCGATTGCCCCATGGCAAATGCTACTGAGAAAAGGTCCTCGCCCCCATCCCCACATGGGGGGCGAGAACAAGTTATTAAAGCCAAAGAGCCAGAGGTCCGGCCACGGGTGGCACTGACGGTCTTGTCGGCGGAGGCAACCACCTCTACAGTGGGAAGCCTCACCTTTGGCGGCCACCACCTCAGCACCGACGATAGCGGCCACTTGCGCACCAACGCCGCACCGGCGAATGGCGGCCGCCCCCGCGCGCACAAGGAGTCCTTGCTCCCGTCCTCGCTACGGGAGTGAGGACAAGACCATCCAGGAACGCGGACACCGCCCCTGCGGCGTATGATGTCTTGTATGACCCCTCAGAGTGGCCGGCGGCGTGGGATGGGCCGTGGACATGGCCGACCTGCGCACGGCGTGACCGTCGCCCGTGCGGTGGACAAACAGCCACACCCCGACCAGGTAGCAGGTGGCAGTTCGCCTCCTCCGCAAGGCTGGTGAACGCCCTTCTCCCTTGAATGCTGGAGGAAGAAGCGGGTCGCCAGCCCATGCGGAAGGCGGGACCCCAACTCGGCTTGCCCTCCCTCCAGCATGGATGATGAACATCCTTGAAGCTGAGGGCAGGGGGGAGGCCATAGCCCGGCTCGCTCTTCTCCACCACAAGGCTGACGGTCATCATTCTGGGTGACCACTAGCGGGGAACTGCAGTCGGGCTGCATTTTGAAAATCCTTGAAGCCGAGCGATGACTAAAGAGCGCCAACCCCCACGAGGTCGTGCTCCTCCAACAGCAGAAAGAAGAAGGCAACACCGGTGCACCCCATCTAGAGGCCCGGAAGATAGAAAGACGCGATGAATGCGAGAAGAGCAAAGACATGGCTATTGCCCGGGAGATCGATCCCCTTTTAAAGACAGATCTCGCCACTCGCGCCCCAAAGCATCACGGGCAAAGTCTCCCTCGACGTGCTCCAGGGTTCCCGCCCTACGACACGGGGGCTAGGTCCCACATGTCATACAAACTGACCCGAAACGCGAAGATGGCAAACCACCGCACACGAAGCATGCAACCACCCCGCGGTTAAGCGCTCTCTCATCCTCGCCGAAACCAGCGGTCGAAAAGGCGGGCCGCCACGCAAGAAGCATGCAACCGCACCACGGTTGTGCACCCTTTCAGCTTCATTGCAACCGGCGGTCCAGCATGGCGGCCTGGGCCCACATGTCATGTAACCGACGCACCAGTTACCATGTGCAAAGAAACCGCACCGCCACTTGTGCCAATGCCGCGTCTTCTCGGTACTACAGAACTAGTGCAACGACTCGATGCAACCCCACGCATGACCCAATAGTGCCAATTAAATGCGACGGTCATGGGTCAGTCAGCCGTGGGGATAGACACGACAGTTGGTATGACCATAGGCGGACCGGCAGTAATTGCAGCAATAGGCGTACGGAAGCAGCAGTCCAACCACCAACCAGACCCCGGTCCCACCTATAGGCTCGCATCCTCGCCTGAAGCGGTAGGGGAGCCCTCTCCTACAGCATAAAGACGACGCACCCGTGTTCCATTCCTCGAACGACTCGCGCACGCGCAACAGATACCCCACGAGTCGCTCGTCCCGTCGCATTAACTCCCTGGCAGGACACACGTCTCCTCTTGCAGGCGGGCGGACGCCATTTAGCCTCCGTCATGATGACTGCCTCAAAAAAGGTGCGCCACATTGTTTTGAAATATCTCCTTTCTTCCTTTCCTCTCTCTTTCTCTCTCTCTCTGTAGGGATCGGGAAAGGGGACATTTCGAAGGAGCCCTTCGCAGCAAAAGAAACGGGCCCCGAGCCCTCCTACTGATCAGGGGTTCGAAGGTTGCGCCATGCGGGGTTCGGCGACCGCCCCAGAGCACTCGGGCTCTGAGCCCTTTACTGGTCAGGGGTTCGAAGGCTGGCCCCTCGAAGGGAATCGACAGCCGCCCCAGAACACGCAGAGTCAGGGATGACCCTGGGTACGTCCGTTACATGGCCAAGGCTCGGGCTACGCTCCCAAGGTACCCTAAGACATTTCCGAGACCAGCAAGAAAGGTTTGTAATGGAATCCCACCGAAGGGAGGCACCGAGCCCTCGAACCCTATCGAATGGGTTCGAGTCCAGCAAATCACCTGCAGGTACTTTTGGAGCGCACCTCTGGGCCACTAGTCGACCCTTATCGAACAGGGCTCGGGCGTCCGCTCGGATTACCCAATAGCAACTCACTGGAAACACCATGTTCAGCGCCCAACGAGGGTAACATGGCGCGTTCCCCCCTCCTCCTTGCGAAAAGGCGTCGAAGGGGCGTACAATAAAAAGCTGAGATGGTACTCGATCGTCCTCTCGCTCCGTGCAGAGGCTCGGAGGCTGCTCTCGCACCAGGCTACAGCCAAATTGTTGACCACGTCGACAAACCAGCTTAAAAACTCGGAGCCGGACCATGCACTCAGGCTGCAGCCAGGCTGCATGAGGGAACAACAAGGCCGACCGAGGAATCACAAGAAGAATTAAGACCTCAGAGGAGTCAAACCACTCCTCCGAGGCCTCAGGGGCTACACCCGACGGGTGCGCTCGCGCGCACCCATCGGAGCAAAATATAATCGACAGAGGCTAGTCCCTTTGCAAAAAATCCGGCAGAACCTCCAAGCCAGTGCCTACACTCCCTTTGAGGCTCGGGGGCTACTGTCGGGTACCATAATTAGGGGTACCCCCAATACTCCTAAGCATGGCTGGAAAACATCTTTAAAAAACAAACCATAAAGACTGGTAAGCACGGTTCAAGTCAAGGCCTCGTCTACCAAGGAGCGCGATCTCGTCTCGCCCGAGCCTGTCCTCGGGCAAGAACCGTAGTCCCGAACGGATTCACGCCCCGCCCGAGGGCCTCCTCAGGCAGTAGGTGCACCCCCAGCTCGCCCGAGGCTAAGCTCGAGCAAACTTTGTCGTATAGCAACCTCGGCCAAATCGCCTTACCACCGACCGTATCGCATGCACATTTAATGCGGGGATCACCTGACACCTTATCCTGACACGCGCGCCTTAGTTGGCAAGGTCGAAATGATCGCAGTCACTTCGCCCCTTTACTGATCATTCTGACAGGAAAAGAACACTATTCACCCCGTTCCGACTACTGTGCTAACCACCAGGGTAAGACTAACAACAGTGAGTCACGGTCTCTCCCGAGTTCAGCCTCGGGCGCAACAAGGAGCTTCGCCTCGCCCGACCCCAGGCCTCGGCCTCAGCCTCGGCCTCGCGAGAAGGTCTCCGCCTCGCCCGACCCTAGGTCTCGACCTCAGCCTCGGCCTCGGGAGAAGGTCTCCGCCTCGCCCGACCCCAGGCCTCGATCTCAGCCTCGGCCTCGGGAGAAGGTCCCCGCCTCGCCCGACCTCAGCCTCGGCCTCAAGAGAAGTCACCGCCTCGCCAGACCTCGGCCTCGGACCGACTACGCTACAGGGGATACATCATTACCCTACCTCTAGCTAGCCGCCTCAGGCTACGAAGGAACAAGACCGGTGTCACATCTAGATTACTCCGGCAACAGGTAATGATGGTTCCCTACATGCGTCCATGACGTCGATTGTTCTCAGCTCTCTCTGAAGGCAAAGAAACGTCAGCAGGACCCAGGGCCGCACCGCCAGCTACGCTTCTACAGGGCTCAAGCACTTCTCCGCCGGCCACGTTAGCACATAGCTACACCCCCATATGTACAGCTGGCCCATCCCCTTGTATCTATAAAAGGGGATGCTCAGGGCCTTCCCAAAGGGGGAAAAAGGAAGGGGGGCTAATTCAGATGGCTCACTTCAAGGCCAAACCCTCTCTCACGAAGCTTGTAACCCCCTACTACGGGCTCCCAGGTGCAAGATAACATAAGCCTCATCCCCCCTCTTGTGTCTCATCTTGCATCAATCCATCTGGGTAGGGACACGCAGCGTCAAATTCACTAGTCGGTTGAGGGTCCTCATGGGTCCAAAACACCGACAGATTAAGTATAGAATATGTAAACACAAAGGCACGCATGTTATTTTGGTTAGTTAGTTAGTAGTGAATGTGGGCTGAGTGCCAACAAACTTTGTTTGAATTTCCATTTGTTAGTTAGTTAGTGGTCACAAAGTAAAAAGGGCCATCCATAATTTCTAAGAAAGTAACTATATATATATAGGGAAGAGGTAATGGAAGCCCTAGGCTTCCGTTAGTGGGCGAAGCCCCAGCCAGGACGCCGATCGTGTCGCGTTCGGCCACCTGTACGCCAGCTTGCGTCAGCCATGCATAGGATAGCCACGTATCCCCGCTGAGACGCGACATGCGATATACGCACGCATAAATATATGTATAAATGTGCATAACTCATGCATAAATAGAATCTTTTATGCCACGAATCACGGGAACGAATATTTCCATGTGCTTACCGGTTACGACTGCATAACGCTGTGTAACATGATAGCATAAACCATGCAACATTTAAATCTCCACCGGTTTGAGATAAGGAAAGACGTGCTCTTTGTTCGCGTAAATAAAGGCGCAGTTACAGGAGGAAACAAAATACAAATTTATAGCCGCTCGTCCACGTTCGTATCTGAGATTTTGGCAGCGGTTAGCGGCGGCGGAAGTGAGAGGACCGGCCAGCGATTAGCAGCGAGAAAATGTCCAGCACCATCACTCTCGCTGGCGATGAAATGCCACCTGTATCGTCTGTGCATAAGCCAACAGGTACGTCTATTTCAATGGAATCGCATCCTGTAGCGTCTACGATCGCCGGTTACACAGAGGGCGTCTCCGTTACTCCCCCGGCGGCATTGAGGGCACCTGGACATATCGATGAGCACACAAAAACGGCAGACGTGGTCGGCGCAGAGAAGCACATCCCCATGAGACATATTGGGCCGCATGATCAGGACACA
Organism: Zea luxurians; assembly: GCA_029449295.1. Lineage (NCBI taxonomy): Eukaryota > Viridiplantae > Streptophyta > Magnoliopsida > Poales > Poaceae > Zea > Zea luxurians. The sequence continues at coordinate 79,855,163 of JAOPSE010000003.1, read as the reverse complement.
CCTCATATTCTTCAAAGCCATGTAAGTTCTCCCAATTATGATACTATTATTTTCTTACATACTTCTTTATAATGTTGTACCTATATTACGTTAGATTTAGGCTTCTATTCAATCGTAAATGTTAAATTTCTGTGCACAGCCGGACAATATTGATATAAGATTGATACCTAAAGTCGGTATGACATTTAGTAACGTGGACGAGGCGTATAATTTTTATAGTCAATATGCATACGAGGTTGGATTTCCGTTGAAGAAATATAGGGAGCGAAAGAATTGTAAATGGTTGAATTGTTCAATGGAAGGAAAGAATGCTGAAAGGGTAGCTGGAAATCCAAGGATACGTAACACATGTTCGAAACGAACACAGTGCAAGGCTAGGATGAAACTTAAAAAATCTACGATGATGCTAAAGAGAATGTTATTTCCGTCCGGATTGATCTGGTAAACTACGAGCATAATCATGAATTCTTGAAGAAAGATACAGAAAAAGGGCAATTGCAATGCAACAAAACGCATGATCGTGAATATATGGAGTTCCTTAGTGCGATGCAAGAAAGCAGGATTCCATAACATTGCATTATGGATTTTGTTACAGAAATGCATGGTGGCCCAGAAAACGTTCCAATAACCGTGCAGGACATGAGTAACCTATAAGTGTATTATGCATTGACAATAATTGTATTATATATTACAGAAACAATCGTAATGTGTTAAGTTAGATATAGTGCATAATCATTACATTTTTTGACAGGAAAAAGGCATGGCAAAGGGAAAGAAATGCAAATGATGTGTCAAAGCTATTATCTTTTTTTCATTATGCAAGAAAGATAATCCACAATTTTTTTCAGGCTTTCAACTGGAAAAAGAAGGGAAGATTTTAAGCATATTTTGGTCCCATGCTAGCCAGCAAGCCGAGTACATTGATTTTGGTGATGCAGTTGCCTTTGATACTACACATAAGACTAATATGTATGATAAGCCATTAGGCATGTTTGTTGGCTCGAACCACCACCTACAATGCACAATTTTTGGGTTTGCTTTACTAGGAGACGAGACAGTTGATACATTCGAGTGGGTCTTCAATATGTTCAAAACATGCATGGGATGTGACGGACCACGAGTGATGTTGACAGGTAAATTGTAATAAATGGCTCATATTTATTATGACACGAACTATATGATATCATATTGGCTTACATAATGTTATGTAAAATTATATATTTCAGATCAAGACCCTGCTATGCCAATCGCACTAGGCAGAGTATTCCCAAACACAAAACATCGATTGTGTTTGTGGCATGTACAAAACAGGTATATGCCCCACTTGAATGAATTGTATGCAAGATTTGAGGAGATGGATTTCAAAACAAGGTTCCAATCTATAATACATCATCCATTGAATGAAATGGAGTTCGAGGCTGCCTGGCAAATGATGCTAAATGATTTCCAGCTACACGAGAACAACACCCTTGCCAGATTATATGAAATATGCAAAGATTGGGTACCTGCATTTTTCAAAGGAGACTATTGTGGACTTATGGTCTCTACACAACGAAGCGAGAGCATGAACAAACTGGTGAAGAGTGCCCACGTGGATGCAAACACACCGCTTCATCAATTTGCAAAGCAAATGATGAAGCTCCTGCATAGTAGGAAGATGAAAGAGGCCAAAGAGGCAATAGGATGCATGGTAAGTGAAAAAATGATAAACATATGTTTTATGCTATTAAAAACAAAACAGTATTAATACTATATTGTGTAATTTGCAGGGTCAAAAGGATATAACTACAATGTACATCAGTACATGTTTGAAATAAGAGTTGCAAGGGCATACACTAGAGCTGTGATGACAAGGTTCCAGGAGACCTTAAAATATGCAACTGCATACCGAATTGACCGTGATACAGAGGGTGATGTAAATGATTGGGTGGTGAAACATACTACAAGATCAAATAAAATTGTTTGGGGTCAACACCAATTCAAAATAAGGGCTGATGTGGATGCCGGAAAGTATTCATGTGAGTGCAAGCAATGGGAGCATATAGGTATGTTATAATAAATGATTATTTCTATATGAAATTCCAAATTATTACGAATACAAAGCTGTTTTCGAGTAATATATGACATAATGTATGGTTAATGAATTATAGGCCTATTTTGTGTGCATCTTGTACGCGCTTTCATGCATCTACAAATTGAAAGGATCCCGAGTGAGTATATTTTGCACCGATACACATACTCCGCGCGACAAGATGTGGCTTTTTCAAGAGACGATAGGAATTTGAAAGGAAAAGATGGAGAAACAAGATCATATAGACAAAAGATGTTGCTTAAAAAAGCAATGAAAGTAGTACACCATGCGAGTCTATCTAAAGCTGGGAATGATAAAGCCCTAGAGATGATGGACGAATTATTAGGGTTATTGATGCGTGTGGAGCCTGATATAGGTACTGGTGAGAGTTGTGGCACAAGTGCTGGCGATGACATCGAGGTACGCACATCGTGTTATTATGAATTTTGCATAATTACATGTCGATAATGATCTATGTATGTAATGATGATATAGGTCGAAGCGTATGAAACAGAAGACATAGTTATAGACAATTTACGCAAATTAGATGATGGGAACGAGGTATGGAACAAAATTTTATAATGTATTATGTATGCTGCTCTATAAAATTTGTGTCTTCACTAGAGTTTGCGTTATTTCACAGGAAATTTTAATGGGTCTAATACAAATGAATGCAATGCTAACGATGATCAATGTAATATGCCGATATTAACATTGGAACATAACACTGATATTCAGCTGGTTGATAGTAGTGCTACAGATGTGGAAGCTAGAAAGGTAATAACATTACTACAATATATGATGAAATACATGAATATAAAAATTGACTTAATATCTTTGATTTGTAGAAACTGGAGTTTCATATGGAAGGTGTAAACTTAGCAAGACCAGATAAGGCCAAGCCTAAGGGAAGAACAATCAAAAGTAGTGAGCAACAAGTTCTTAAATTGGGTGCGAAAGGACCTAAGAAGATGAGCAGGAAGTGCCAGAAATGTGGCATAGCAGATGGTCACAACAGCCGTACGTGTTTAACCTGTGAAGGATAATAGGGTTCGATTGGCTAACCTATCTGGACGTAAGCGAGGACGACCTCCTGGTTCAAGGAACAAAATCATAGCTGTAGCACCACAGTGGAATGAGACATCAACGTCAAAAAAACGAACGGTGGATGTCGGAGATGATGATTCATCTGGTAGATAGTAGAATACCATTAGATTTATGATAAAATTATATTCTGGATGTAAATGTGATTCCTATGTTTAATTGACAATGCCCAGAAAGTGTCATAAATATGCTTGCAAACTGGCATAAACGTATGTGGAATTTATCATAAGCAATTAACAGTTATGCAGCAAACTGAATGTACATCTACTTAGCATACATGTATGTGCAAATATGCATACCACGGCGTTGTGTAATGCATAAACTGGTCAGACTGTGAAGCATGACTGTACAAAAAAGAGATGTTTCCAGTATATAACGGTGATAATTGTATCATACACTTGAGACAAAACAAGAATAATGTATGGGCATAGAACGGTGATAATTGTATCATAAATGTATGGGCAAACATGCATAAAACCGGCAATAAGTATATCATAAACTAGAGACAAAACAGGCATAATCCGAGGTTGTTGACAGCATAAAATTGTACAGGAAAATTGGCAGAATCAAATGCAAGAAACACACATGACCATCAAACACATAGGGTACAATATTCCAGTTTAGACATTCGCTGATCCCCAAAGTTATCATTGACAAAACATAAGAAACGTAGTCTTTGCCCATATTATACACACATGACTGATCTGAAGTTTAGGGAACCATTGTATACACAATATATTACATGTCTAAACTAAACTACATCCATTAGACCTTGAATCTTTGGATGTCTTCAAGCAGCGGTAATGCTTTGTTCTTCGGATGGAATGTGATATAATGCAGCGCAAGAGACCGTATCTCACTAGTGTTGCCCTGCAAGACAATAAAATTGTGTTAGTTATACATGTGTACCATATGTTGCCTTGTGCCAACTATAGAATTAACTGATAAAATTGTATGCGATGCTTCTATGTCTGACCGTAGAGATCCTTCGACACAGTCATAAAAGAGAATGTATCCCATAACATAAAACCCACAATCATTGGATCCTGCTGCCATGTTAGGACAATTTGGGCACAAGCCAATTGTGAAGTTGCCAAATTTGGGAAAGCATGTCCTGGGCCGTACATGTTGTATGGCTTTGTTTAATCTACTCATAATAACCTTAGCCCATGGTACATTTCTGCCCCTAAGTCCAATCCGGCAAAATGATAGTCCTTCTATGTAGTACTACCAAGTGTTGCCCCATATGGATTGGAATCTAAAATGTGAATGCACTTCTTCACTGTATTTACAATATACAATGTCTAGTGCCCCCTGCTTACCATGGGAACCATGATCTGACCGTGTAAAAAAACATAAAGATGAACAATGTAAATGACTTCCACATAACAATGTGATATGTACCATTTAAAAATAAATTATGTTTGTAAAATGAAATACGATTGTTACCGCTTTGCATTTATCCATTTCATCTGTCTCGGGCAATGCATTGTCTAGAAGTGTGTGCAGTACAGATTCATCAAAAGGTTGAGGGTTCCGACTGTGTCGTTCCTGTTCCTCAAAGTTGAGTAGTGACTGCAATAGACAATATAAATGGAGTGAGTATACTTGGGTTCACAGATTGTGTATCTGAATATGGTGTAAGTATGTTACGATAATTTACCCCAACATTAACATCAAGAATTAATCTGTTCGAACTCATGGAGGGCTGCTGATTTTTGGCATCATTATCAACACACTGGATGAAGCATTGCATGAACACGTTGTCGAGACACTTCCCATCGGCAAAAGATTCATATATATCAGAACATGTCGAAGAATATTCACCATAATCTATTATGGTCATGGGGAATTTTTGATAACAATTAGTGAGGTCGCGTAAAACTACCAGAATATAAACAGATTTTGATTTTGTCTGTACTTCATACCTGCTGGTGTCAGATTGTGTACCACACAAATATTCGCGTAGAGCTAACACAGTTTGCATCTCCGAATCAAGTGAAACCTGGTCAACCTGAGGAGTGTTTGTAGCTGGATCGGTTTCGACAGAAACCTAAAAAGATATATGAAAATATATATAAAAATCTGTGAACAATTTTGACAACTATAATGAAAATGAAAATTACTGAGCTGACATAAACTGGCATAAACGTATGTGGAATCAAGTGTCATAAACTGGCATAAAATTACTGAGCTGACATTACTGATCCAAATCAAGTGTCATAAATATGCTTGCAAACTATCATAAACGTATGTGGAATTTATCATAAGCAATTAACAGTTATGCAGCAAACTGAATGCACATCTACTTAGCATACATGTATGCGCAAATATGCATAACACTGCGTTGTGTAATGCATAAACTAGTCAGACTGTGAAGCATGACTGTACAAAATCTGTGAACAGTTTTGACATCTATAATGAAAATGAAAATTACTGAGCTGACATGTTCATATGGAGTCTGATCAAAGCATGGACCACTGTCGGGGAGATCTGTTTCTGCCGCTTGTTGGACGCCGCCAGTAGACTAACAATAATGGTATAAATGGATTAGAATTTTAGTAAACTACTAATAATAATATAGAAAAACAACGAGGCAGTGTACTCATACCTTTATTTGCGGCGTCGCATCAAATATCGGCGCGGAAGATTCCGTATGTGGTGTTGCTTTAGGAGTGACGTTTGTGTTGGTCGGCATGTTCTTGCCACCGTCACCATGTTTACCCTGAAAAAAATGTAATGGTTATATGCTATTTAAAGAAAGAGATGAATACAACCCTTCAATGAAAAATACAAGTAATAAGAAAAACATTACCACTGGGGTTGTAGATGTTTTGTTCTGTTTCGTTATATTTGTATGAACCAGGGGATGAATATCAGCTTTATCGGGGCAACTTTCTAATAGTACACGAATATGTTGTTGCCTTAATAGTAATTCATGTACCTGAGTATCTGTCAACTGTGTGTCCTGCTGGGATGCTGGAGTAGACATATCGGGTACAGTTTGGGGGGTCGGACACATACATCCTTCTTTACGTATCATGTAAACAAAAAACATTGTTTAAAATAATGGCATCAAAACGATATCAACAAATGATTACATAACTTTTTTATATTGACGTAAAGACCATAAAACTGACTAACCTGTCGTCTGGGGAAGAATATCATCTGATTTTGTAGTTGTTTTCTACACATCATAACCATCTTCATTGTCCTCCGACTCAGCACGGAGGACCTCATCAATTAACTCGCTGAAAACATCAGATAGATTGTATTGTTTCTCAACAATCTGCTGAAGAGTCTGTTTAATAACTGAACACGTCTTACCTACCTCCGTATCATAATGTGACAACTTCTCTATGAAAACCAGGCGATGGCGGGATGGAAGCTGATTCAGCTTGCTTGATATCAAATCCCTGATGAGCGGGAGTTCGATGTGAATTGTGTGCTATCCAGATGGGTCAGGACGAGGTACATCAAAAGTGTTTGTCCTGGTCTTATGCTGTTGTAAATTGAAAATTATTAAGTAAATATATAGCGTATCACTGAATATTATGTTGAAATTCTATGACAAAAAATATATAAATAGAATCTTGCCTTAAATTGTGCTTCAACAGGTGGTACAGCTGTGTAGCAGGTCTCTGTGGAGCTTCGGAACTAAAAACAGGCGTGAAAGATGGAGTAAAACTTATACACACATATATAGTGGAGTTTGATTTGTAAATATAAACAACACTGCTTCTATCCATGTACCATATATAAGGCAAATTAAAATTGATAAATGTGATTCATATGTTTAATTGACAATGCACAGAAAGCATCATAAATATGCTTACAAACTGGCATAAAGTTATGTGAAAGTTATCATATGCAGATAAAAAAATATGATAGACACATAAAAAAATACCGAACAATGTCCAAATGGTTCTTGTCCTTTGCGTATCTTGCCCTTGTCAGCTCTTGTCAGTGCTTGAATAATATTCCTATCAAAATATTTGATGTGTGGTGTTCCACGTTTATTCTGAGGTGCCACAGAGTCATGAAGATGATCCAAATAATACAGCTGCAAAAATCATAACATGAATCATTGTGAGACATAACAAAGCATAATCAACGTGTATATGGATTTTGCATAAAAAATATGGCTACATATAACAGACAAAAAAGGATATGCTTACAAGAATGACGAAGGAACATTCGTAAATGGTTGTAGAAACGTTTGTAACGCTCCTAGTATGCCACTTCTTGGCAGCTTGGCATAAATCATTGAAAATAAGCTGGCACCAGTCCATCTGGTGGAAACGCCATCTCCTCAGTTAAAAGAACCTCATGGTTGGTTATTCCCCAGCTGGCAGTAGGGAACAACAACCTATTGAACAGTATCAGGAAGAAGGATCTGATGCTTAGATCATCGTCAGACCCTTTCCTCAGACGATCTTAAAGAGCTGCAACCCCAAAATCTTCTTTCGATAAACCAAGTTCAGCCCTTAAATTGTTGGCAGCAACAACTTCATCAATGCCCAATGTCGTTCCTCGACCAGCATTTGGTAACCCCAAAATAAGGTGCACTGTATCCTTTGTAATTTTGAGCTCCTTCCCTAGGCCGGCTCGAATTGTCATGTCATTATGGTCAAGTTTTTCCATCAGCCAAGCTAAATGAGATCTACTGCCGAGTGCATCAACTCTCATATCAAGAATACTGGAGAACCCCCTCCGTGCAATAGCTTGACGCTGTCTGTCATTTAATATCTGGATGCTTACTAATACGTCTTGGGGATTGCATCTCACATTAAGCCTCTGCTGAAAAAATGTATACAATGAATAGCGTAAACATTTACATCTACATAATCGCAACTCAATGTTTAAATCAAACCTCAACACAACATAATTTCACGCAGAAAATAATATATTGCCATTGACCATAAATTCTAACCTATCGGGGGGTCCACTACTTTCCTCCGCTTTGTAACTATCTTCTTCAAGACTTTTGGAGGACTGTCATCCATGTTACGCTTCTTCGATAATGGCATAAAGTCATCATCCTCAATAGCAGCCTGCCTTGTTTTGTGTCTAACAGTTTCCGCCGGAACACGGGGTATGTCGACACTAAAGCACTCTCGAGTAGACTGAATTATAATCTGTTTTGGATTAGATGGAGGTCGGTCTATGTTCTTCATGTATGTTGTTCCTGCCAAATCAAACAACACATATACATAAAAACGTAAAGGAGCAATAAAAAGATAAGCGCAAATCAATTCAGTTCAGTTCATGACCATGGATTACATTACTACATAGAAAAAGCATGCAGCAGCACTACTAACATCTATGCATGTTGTGCAAAATACTAACAAAGGGGCCCGGGGAGCACTGCTAGGGCCCACTAGGAAGGTTTTGGAGGTAGGGATAGGGAGACGTGCTGCTGCGTTCTCCATATATGATGTTCGAGCAAAATCAAACAACACATATACATAAAAAAACGTAATGGGTCAATAAAAATTCTGCTCATATGCGACGTCCAATTAATGTATAATCTGGCTATTTCGTGCGTGATGGCCCTAATTGAACAGCGAGATGTTTATGGCATAACATATTGATGTATATATCATAATTTTGTCAATAAAGCAGCATAACACAGTATTGTAAAGTGCATAAATGTGTGAGACGTTGAATAGTATAAATTTGTAATCCGTTTAACAATAAATTTATGCTGAATTGTTTTTTGGTAAATCAAACAATTGAGTTAATAATAAGGTGAAACCGATTTACGATTCAGATTGTGTAAATATACAAATGTAAGAGTAGGCTGTTGAGGACTTACCCGAGTGTGTATGTGCCTGGAGGCCGGCCGATTTCGGGACCCTCTGTAGGGGAGAAGCCCAAGGCGACGCGTGGCTCAGTCAATGCGTAGGGGACACTGAAGTTGACGGCCGGTCAGACTCGTCGTTGGAGACGGAGCTCGCGACAGCGGGTGGATTGCCTAGGGTTCGACCGCCACGGTGGAGAAGAACGAGGGCTCTGTAACGCCCCGAATTTTGCAGTTGAATTTTTTCTTTTCTTCACTCTCCAAATTCGGGCGTTACCTTTTCTTTTTCTTTTTCCCCTCGCTAGACCTTGACCTTTTCCAAAGCTAGCGGGATTCGGTTTGGAATTCCCGTGTAAAGAAAAACCCTAAATTGCTTTATGTTGATTGATGCACCATGCCGAACTATGCATTTTTTGATTGCTTGAAAGTGTAAATGCATTCATCTAGGAAGATCGGATTTCGAAAATGAGAAGAAACCTTTTCTTTTTTTTCTTTCTTTTTCCTTTTTCTTTCTCTCTCCCCTCCCTTTTCTCTCTCCCGCGCCGTGGGCCGCCTCCTGGCCGGCCCAGCCGCCCCCCGGTCGGCCCAGCCGCCCCCGCGCGCCCCTCTTGGGCCTGGCCGGCCCAACCGCCCCCACTCCCTTCCCCTTACCCCTCTCCCTCTCCCTCTCTTTCTCCCATTCTCTCCCACCCTAGCCGCCGCCGCCCCCTGCCCTAGCCCCGCCCCTGCAGCTCGGCCGCCGCCCCCTACAGCTCGGCCGCCCCTGCGGCTCGGCCGCCCGTCCCCGTCCCCGGTGAGCCCCCCCCCCTCTCCTCTCCTCTCCTCTCCCCTCTCCCGTCCTCTCCCTCTCCAGCCCAACCGCCCCGCACCCTGGCCCAGCTCGGCCGCCTCCATGGCCGGCTCGGCCGCCGCCGCCCCTGCGCGCCCCCGGCTCGGCCGCCCTGGCCGGCCCAGCCGCCCCAGCCCAGCCGCCCAGCTCGGCCGCCCCCCCCCCCCCCCGGCCGGTTCAACCGCCCGCCCCCCCGCCAGCTCGGCCGCCCGCCGCCGGCTTGGCCGCCCCCCGCCCCTGCCCCAGGCCGGTTCAACCGCCCCCTGGCCGGTTCAACCGCCCCCCCCTTTTTTTATTTTTTTTATTTATTTTATTTTATTTTACTTTCTGTTATCATAGTTATTTTATTTTAGGCAGGCTAATCATTGCTCATGTTATTGAAATAGGAAACTTAATTTAGAATTCCGTTACGCTAGTTGATTCATATAATTAATTGTTTATCTCGTTCAATGTTGATCAACTAAAAATGACTAGGTTTCCATTAGTGCATATAACAGAATTCTTTTGTTAAGAACCAATTGTAACTAATCATTAGTGCATAAGCTTTAACCCCCTGCGAGACCTTTCCCCGTTTCTTTCTAACCATAATAAATGCGATATCGAACGTCATACTTGATGCATATTCACTTTATTTGTTCCCTCGTATGGTGTACTGTTCTTTTGTATTAAATATGTGGATGTATGTATGTTTGCGCTCGCATAGAGAACGATCCGGTCGAAGAGCCCGAGGAATTCGCAGGAGAAGCCCCTGAGCAGCAGTCGGTTGGTGGAGGCAAGTGTCCTTTGACCTATTTCTGTCCTATTCATTCATTAATTCACCTCCCGCATTACACATTTATACCTAAGGATTTACTAGCTTTTGTTATCCATGTCCTTGTTTACCTATTTGGGTCGGATTATTACTGCTTAGTTTGATGCTATTGCCCAACTCTAATCAATGAACATGATGTGATTATCTATGATACGCTGTTTTCCCTTCTTATTTATGATTATATTTGTGACCTTTAAGGGGACTCGAGCGGTTTCTCGAGTGCCTCTCCGTAAGGACCTGTTCAATGGATGACCGCCCGGGAAAACAGTGCAACCATGAGGGTGGAATGGGACACCCTTAGCTGAATAATTAGAGGAACCGGGGTGTAGATCACTTAGCCGTTGTGCCGTCAATGGGGCTCGGTGTATGCGGCTCGCTCTGCCAAGGTTGATTTGTCCCTTGGGGAGGAGTGCGGTACATTTAGGAAACCTAACGGGTGGCTACAGCCCCGGGGAATCTTTGTAAAAGCTTCGTAGTGAATCCCTAGCCATTCACCTTGGGAGTGAATAAGGGTCTTGCAAGCCCGGGCTAGAGAGGGAATCACGGCTTATGGGTAAAGTGCACAACCTCTGCAGAGTGTTATGAAACTGATATATCAGCCGTGCTCACGGTTATGAGCGGCCAAGGGAGCTCCAGAGATTAGTGATACTTGATCAGAGACATTTTGGTACAGGTGGCAATGAGATTGATGGTTCTGATTATGATTATGGTGCTGGTAAGTGGTATTCTTTCCGTTTGGAAAGGATACATTGGGCTAATAACTTGGGTTAATGTTAAAACCTGGCTTTCTACTAGTAAGTAATAACCTGACCACCTAAAAGCAACTGCTTGACTTATCCCCACATAAAGCTAGTCCACTACAGCCAAACGGGATGCTTGCTGAGTATGTTGATGTGTACTCACCCTTGCTCTACACACCAATCCCCCCCAGGTTGTCAGCATTGCAACCACTGCTCAGGAGAAGATGAAGCTGTGGAAGGAGACTTCCAGGAGTTCCAAGACTACGACGAGTTCTAGGCGTGGGTTAGCGGCAACCCCCAGTCGGCTGCCTGTGAAGGCCGCGTTATCTACGTTTCTTTTCCGCACTTTGATTTATTGTAAGGACTATATGGACGTCTCAGACGTATGATGTAATCGACTATTATTTCCCCTTTTAATACTATTTGAGCACTGTGTGATGATGTCCATGTTATGTAACTGCTGTGTACGTGAATAACTGATCCTGGCACGTACATGGTTCGCATTCGGTTTACCTTCTAAAAACCGGGTGTGACATAAGTGGTATCAAAGCCGTGCTGACTGTAGGACCGCTAACCTAGAGTAGAATGGTCGTTCTAAGGATTATAGACCTCTGTCCCTGCCTTGACTTTGGTATCCCTTCAAAAGTTGGTCATACCGACCAAACCTATGTTCTACTATATATTATACCTTGCTGAAAATTATGTTTTATTCTAATCCTTCATTTATTTATGATTCATTACTTGCTAGTCACATTAATTCTGTTCTCACCCTTTTGCTTGCGATATCTTTTGTAGATGGCTCGTCTTAGACACACTGCACGAAAGTCCGTCATCCCCTTCTTACCCTCCTGCCTTGCTGAGCGTCCGCTTCGCCGTCCCGTGGCCGGACAGTCCAGCCACTTGGAGAGACTGCACCACCGCCTGCATGAGGAGCAGGAGCGTCGACGACAGGAGCAGCAGGGCTCTTCTTTCTCGCTCCAGCAGGAGATAGAGTCTGTGAGGAGCTGCTCTCCTGTGCTTCCTCTGGAGGCGCCCCCTGCACCACCACTGGGCGCCCCAGCTTCTGGAGTAGCTGCTGGAGGAGACCCAGACGACGGAGGTGGCGACGACAGCTTGAGCCACGACATCGACTTCTCTGCTGACCATGAGCCGGAAGGATGGGTTGCTCGACCCATCACTCGCGACGCTGCTCGCGGGTGTCACTTCCACGACGCGCTCGACACCCTGCTACGTCGGGCACTTGACCGACGTACTTGGTCCATCGAGTATCGCTGTGTGGTCTACCAGCATAGTCGCGGGGTCTACCCGGACCGCTGGGAGGCGACCTGTTTGGTGCGCCGTCCGGAGAACAGTCTCCAGGGCGCGGAGGCTTGCTCAGAGCACTATTCTATCTCTGAGCGAGACTCAGCTGAGGCAGCCATGCAGGATGCTGCACGGCGTGCGCTTTCGCACTACTGCTCGGTTTTCGGTGGGGTAGCTGACGGTCTCGACCTGAAGTATTACCCCCGCCGTCCATCTGGCAGCACAGGAGGCGTGATTGTTTCACCTGCTGGTGAGGACAATCCTAGGTTGAGCAGCACAGTCAACCTAGCCGCCGTGCTAAACACGGAGCTGGACCATGCATTAGACGAGCTGAGTAGGGCTCGTGCTGAGATCGCCCTGCTGCGGGCTGAGCGCGCGGAACGTCGTCACTTGGATGATGGTTCCCCCGCTCCCGTTGGGACTCAGCACCCGTACCGCTCACCTCGGCGTGGACTCCAGTCTTATGGCAATCCCGACTGCAAGACCAAGATAAATCTAGAACCATAGCTCGTTAGAGTTGGATCTTGTAATTAATACGAAATATATATACATAGAAGCTTCAGTCTTAGCGTTAATCTCGGTCTTAGTTAGTCTTAGTTAGACAGGGTAGTTTGCTATATCCTGTGCATTTATGTTTGTCATGATGAACTATGTTTGGTTTGGATATTTGTAATGATTGTCACCAGAATGTGGGTATCCCCTGCATTTTGGCTTATCTATTATGTTAATGGAGTTAGTTATATAGTTGGGAAACCCTTTATTCTACTTTCCTCTTTATCTGAGAAGCTGTGTGGTCTGCGATGGAGATCAGTGAAGATGCTCATCTGTTCAGTGCTGTTGAAGAATTCTATATTCTTCTCTTATGCTGCAAGATTTGCAAGATCAGTTCTGATGTGTGGTTGCGTTCTGCAGATGTCAGAGAACAGGCGCAGAGGAGGAAGGCGTGCTCAGCAGGAGCGAGCCGCTCCGCAGGATGAGGTGCCTCAGCAGCAGCACCTGCCACCCCCGCCCCCGATGTCGATCGAGCAGATGTTTCTGATGCAGACTCAGGCAGTTCAGGCCATCGGTCAGACTCTGGCCGCCATTCAGCAGCAGCAGCAGCAACAGCAGCAAGCACCACCCCAGCCTCAGATGCCTCAGATGCCCAGAGACAAGCGTGCTGAATTCATGAGAGGTCATCCCCCAACGTTCGCTCACTCTTCTGACCCCATGGATGCTGAAGATTGGCTGCGCACTGTGGAGCGGGAGTTGCATACCGCTCAGTGTGATGACAGGGAGAAAGTCTTGTATGGTCCCCGTCTGTTGAGAGGAGCAGCCCAATCATGGTGGGAGTCTTACCTCGCCACCCATGCCAACCCCGATGCCATCACCTGGGAAGAGTTCAGAGGTAGCTTTCGTCAGTACCATGTGCCCGCAGGTCTAATGACAGTGAAGAAGGAGGAGTTCCTGGCCCTTAAGCAAGGGTCAACATCTGTCAGTGAGTATCGAGACAGGTTTCTGCAGTTGTCCCGCTATGCTCCTGAAGATGTCAACACCGACGCCAAGCGACAGTACCGTTTCTTGAGAGGCTTGGTTGACCCCCTGCAGTATCAGCTGATGAATCACACCTTCCCGACATTCTAGCACCTGATTGACAGAGCAATCATGACAGAAAGGAAGCGTAAGGAGATGGAGGATCGTAAGCGCAAGATCAGTGGACCCCAGCCTGGAAGCAGCAGTCGTCCTCGTTTTTCAGGCAATCAACCTCAGCAGTTCAGGCAGAATCAGCGTCCACCTCAGCAGCATCAGCAGCGTCAGCAGTATCAGCAGTTCCAAAGGCAGTACCCTCAGCACCAGTACCAGAACCGTCAGAGCAATCAATCAGGAGGTCAGTTTCAGAGGCAGAATCAGCAGACACCTCGTCTTCCTGCCCCAGCAAGCCAGCAGAACAATCAGGCAGCACCAGCTCAGGTTGGAAACAGAGCATGTTTCCACTGTGGGGAGCAAGGCCACTGGGTAATGCAATGTCCGAAGAAAGCAGCCCAGCAGCAGTCAGGCCCCAATGCCCCGGCAAAGCAGAATGTGTCCCAGCCCGGATCAGGCAACCGCCCTCAGCAGCGCTATAATCATGGAAGACTGAACCACTTGAAGGCTGAAGCAGTTCAGGAGACTCCCGGCATGATAGTAGGTATGTTCCCAGTCGATTCCCATATTGCAGAAGTGTTATTTGATACTGGAGCAATGCATTCTTTTATTACTGCATCATGGGTGAAAGCACATAATCTTCCAATTACTACCATGTCAACCCCCATTCAAATTGACTCAGCCGGTGGTAGAATTCGAGCTGATAGCATATGTTTGAATGTAAGTGTGGAAATAAGGGGGATAGCGTTTCCCACTAACCTTATAGTAATGGGTACTCAGGGAATAGATGTCATCCTAGGGATGAATTGGCTAGATAAGTATCAGGCAGTTATCAGTTGTGATAAAAAGACAATCAAGTTGATGTCCCCACTAGGAGAGGAAGTGGTGACCGAGTTAGTCCCGCCTGAGCCGAAGAAAGGAAGTTGTTATCAGATGGCTGTCGATAGCAGTGAAGCAGACCCGATTGAGAGTATCAAGGTTGTGTCTGAATTCCCAGATGTGTTTCCAAAGGACTTACCGGGTATACCACCAGAGCGGAAAGTTGAGTTTGCCATAGAGCTTCTTCTTGGAACCGCCCCTATCTTTAAGAGAGCTTACAGAATATCCGGACCAGAGTTGGTTGAGCTTAAGAAGCAGATTGATGAGCTGTCAGAGAAAGGTTACATCCGGCCAAGCACCTCGCCTTGGGCCGCTCCTGTCTTGTTTGTGGAAAAGAAAGATGGCACCAAGAGGATGTGTATCGATTATCGAGCTTTGAATGAAGTCACGATCAAGAATAAGTACCCTTTGCCCAGAATAGAAGATCTGTTCGACCAGTTGAGAGGAGCCAGTGTGTTCTCCAAGATTGATCTGAGGTCAGGTTATCATCAGCTCAGGATCCGACCTTCGGACATTCCGAAGACGGCATTCATTACCAAGTATGGTTTGTATGAGTTCACAGTGATGTCTTTTGGTTTGACCAGTGCACCAGCGTTCTTCATGAACTTGATGAACAGTGTATTCATGGATTATCTCGATAAGTTTGTGGTGGTATTCATTGATGACATTCTGGTTTATTCTCAAAGCGAAGAAGAACATGCAGATCATTTGAGGATGGTATTGCAGAGATTGCGAGAGCACCAGTTGTATGCAAAGTTGAGCAAGTGTGAGTTCTGGATCAATGAGGTCCTGTTCTTGGGTCACATAATCAACAAAGAAGGATTGGCTGTGGATCCGAAGAAAGTGGCAGACATTCTGAACTGGAAAGCGCCAACGGATGCTCGAGAAATCAAGAGCTTCATTGGAATGGCCGGATATTATCGGCGATTCATTGAAGGGTTTTCGAAGATTGCGAAACCAATGACAGCGTTGCTAGGCAACAAAGTTGAGTTCAAGTGGACCCAGAAATGTCAAGAGGCTTTCGAAGCGCTGAAAGAGAAGTTGACTACAGCGCCTGTCCTAGTCTTGCCTGATGTGCACAAGCCCTTCTCGGTGTATTGTGATGCTTGTTACACTGGTTTGGGATGCGTGTTGATGCAAGAGGGAAGAGTTGTAGCTTACTCGTCCCGACAGCTGAAGGTTCATGAGAAGAACTACCCAATCCATGACCTAGAGTTGGCAGCAGTGGTTCACGCACTGAAGACATGGAGGCACTATCTGTATGGACAGAAATGCGATGTTTACACAGATCACAAGAGTCTGAAGTACATATTCACTCAGTCAGAATTGAACATGAGGCAAAGAAGATGGTTAGAGTTGATCAAAGACTATGAGTTGGAGATTCACTACCATCCAGGCAAAGCGAACGTAGTGGCAGATGCTTTGAGCAGAAAGAGTGTAATATCCCAAAAAAAATGTTGACCAAAAGTTAATCTTTGGTGCGTGGATGAGGTAAAGGGTTGTGGGCCATTGGATGCAAAGATAGAAGTCATCTGAGGCGTCGTTTCTTTCTCCCACAAAAAACCCTAGGTGGCCACCCCTTTTTTTCCCTTCACCCCCCTCTTGGCCGCCACCCCCTTTCTCCCCCTTGGCTGGCCGCCCCCTCCCCCTATGGCAGCCATCCTCCATTGCTTCCTCCCCCAAAATCTCCCCCTACGCAGCAAGGATCGAGAAGAGGAGGAGCACGTTGAATTGAAGAGGAAGAGAGGATCAAGGAGGTGTTCTTCCCCATCTCTTCTTGCATATTTTCTTGGGGAAACCCTAGGTATGGATGGGATCCTTGTTCCTCCCTGTAATTATGTGCTTTTGGAGGTGGTGGATCATGGGGATTAAAGGATTAGAGGTTGTAATAGATGTGGGGTTAGGTTTTGATCTCGAATTTAGTTTTCTGCAGCATGGCAGATTCGATAGTTTCTGTTCATACCAGTTTTCCGTGATCTTAGTGGCCTCAAAAAAATAAAAAGTCTATATATGAGTCGTAGATAATTTGTAGATCTTTCCGTGGCCGCGAAGAACACCTCAATCGGACATCAGAACAGAAAGTTATGACAGTTTGATTATAGCAGTTTTTCAGTCTCATAATTCTGTGCAGAATCTGTTCTCTTAAGAGTTAGGCAATTTTATCAACAGAATTAAACTGTGGGTTGGTAAAAGAAGTTGTAGATAATTTCATAAGCTTTCCAGATTGTTAAAGAGTGCATTCATATGATTTGTGAAACTCCAGTTATGTTTGTTTTACTGTGGCTGTTCCTGTTTGCCTGACAAAAATGAGTGGGTCTGTTCACTGGTGGGTTTCATCTAGTAAATGGCCGAATTGGCTTTTCCAACTATGGAGACTTTTGTAGAGGGATAAAAGTTCTTACTTCCAGCAGAATTTCATAATTTTTGGTTCAGTAGTTTGGGAGATATCGAATTTTAAAGTGAACCATACTGCTGTCTAAAACAGATTCAGTCAGTTATCTTGTGAGATGTTTTAGAACTTCTAGATGGCAGAATTTAATTATCCATTGAATACTGAAGTTGTAGAGTATTTTGTGTAGATACTCTTAGAGTATTTGTTTGATATCACCGCTGTTTTAATTTTAAAGATACAAAATTAACAAACAGTGCTGCTGCTGTATGGCATGTGGTTCAAGGTGGGAGTCTTTCCACTGGGTCTTGGTTTCAAGTGTAGGAGTGTTTTGTTGATTGATGGCAAATGTTTGTGAAATATTTGTACTAAGTTTTATGCCCGCTAGCAGGTGGCTACACTCCAGATCATGTCTAGTACATTTCTTCTTCTTCGATGAAGGCAAGTGAATGTAGCGGTGGTTGCTTCCGTTCTGACCTGTAATTTCTATTGCCTACACTCTAATATTCAGAAGTATTGGATTCTTTCATAATTGGACTCTATGGTGATGCTTTACTTGCTTGCATTATACTGATGCTCAATCATATATTGATGATGATTGTGATTCGAGTATGATTCATGAGATTAATTCACACCCCTGAAGGTAAATGAAGTATTATTTGAGGTTGGTATTGTATCTGAAGGTAAATAAAGTATTATTTGAGGTTTGTATTGTATCTGAAGGAAGTGAAGGTTATTGATAAATGCAGCATGCCATATACATTGCATGACTCATTTGCATCTGAAGTTTTGTCGTGACCTATGGTCCGACCGTACCGGTACAATTTAGCATCGTACGTTGCCCGAGGAGGGGTACGATGCGGCTTCATACCCTTAGAGGTATGAAGGCAGAGGACATATGCATTGCATTCATATGCATTCATTGAAGTGATATTTGCAGATGATGTGGTTTTATACTCTCAGAGGTATGAAGATAGAGTACCTACACATTGCATTCCTATGCATACATTGAAGTGATATTTGCAGGTATTGTTGACGCGGGGAGGTGTTATAGAACCTATTGTGGTTGTTCGAGGAAATGAGATGATATTGGTTATATTGGGACTACTAAGTTCTATATCTACAAGTATTTCTGATCTTGATTGTGATTCTTTTAAAATGTTGATTAATTCAATTTGTGGTTTAAATATCTCGTCAGAACAATTAGCTTGCTGAGATGTTTCATCTCACTCTTGCATTACTCAATGCAGGTGCTTGTTGCTCATCAAGGGGAGTGGGAAGTAGCAGCACATCCACCTTCACTCTCATAATAATGCTGCCTAGACACAGTCATGATTTAATTAGAAACTTCTTGTCAAAGGATGTTTGTTTTTAACTAGTCGTGCGCACTGATTAATTCAGTTCATGTTGTTATGGTTGTCTTCCCATTGCTAGCAGATTATTAATGTCTTTTATGTTTTCTTATCATGATATCTATTTATACTTTGTTGCATCCCCGTTTATGCAATTTTCAAAGGAGATGATGTCGAAATTTTATATATGAATGTTAGATGTGTAGTTTAGTAGCATTCTGGGGTGTTTGTGGATCCCGGGGTGTTACAAAGAGTCAAGTCAATCTGATGGTCGCTCGTCCGATGCCTTATGAGTTGGCCAAAGAGTTTGACAGGTTGAGTCTCGGGTTTCTGAACAATTCGCGAGGAGTCACAGTTGAATTGGAACCTACCTTGGAGCGAGAAATCAAAGAAGCGCAGAAGAATGATGAGAAGATCAGTGAGATCCGGCGACTGATTCTAGATGGCAGAGGCAAAGATTTTCGAGAAGACGCAGAAGGCGTGATATGGTTCAAAGACCGCTTGTGTGTTCCCAATGTCCAGTCCATTCGGGAGTTGATTCTCAAGGAAGCTCATGAGACAGCCTATTCGATTCACCCTGGCAGTGAGAAGATGTATCAGGATCTGAAGAAGAAATTCTGGTGGTACGGAATGAAGAGGGAAATCGCAGAGCATGTGGCTATGTGCGATAGTTGTCGAAGAATTAAGGCAGAGCACCAGAGACCAGCTGGATTGTTGCAACCGTTGCAGATCCCTCAGTGGAAATGGGATGAAATCGGTATGGATTTCATAGTCGGATTGCCTCGCACTCGAGCCGGCTACGATTCTATTTGGGTAGTAGTGGACCGTTTGACCAAGTCAGCCCACTTCATACCAGTCAAGACCAGCTACAACAGTGCAGTACTGGCAGAGTTGTATATGTCTCGGATCGTTTGTCTTCATGGTGTGCCAAAGAAGATAGTGTCAGACAGAGGAACGCAGTTCACCTCTCATTTCTGGCAGCAGTTGCATGAAGCCTTGGGCACACATCTGAATTTCAGTTCAGCTTATCATCCGCAGACAGATGGCCAGACTGAAAGGACCAATCAAATTCTTGAAGACATGTTGAGAGCCTATGCGTTGCAAGATCAGTCCGGATGGGATAAACGATTGCCCTATGCAGAGTTTTCCTATAACAACAGTTACCAGGCCAGTTTGAAGATGTCACCATTTCAAGCGCTTTATGAAAGGAGTTGTAGAACGCCATTGCAATGGGATCAGCCTGGAGAGAAGCAAGTGTTTGGGCCAGACATTCTGCTTGAAGCCGAAGAGAACATCAAGATGGTCCGAGAGAATCTGAAGATAGCGCAATCGAGGCAGCGAAGTTATGCAGACGCAAGAAGAAGAGAGCTGAGTTTCAAAGTCGGAGACTTTGTCTATCTGAAAGTGTCACCGATCAGAGGAGTCAGAAGATTCGGAGTGAAAGGCAAGCTAGCACCCCGCTACATTGGTCTGTACCAAATCCTCTCAAAGCGTGGAGAAGTGGCCTATCAGCTCAGTTTGCCAGAGAATTTGTCAGCTGTGCATGATGTCTTTCATGTGTCTCAGTTGAAGAAGTGCTTGCGTGTGCCAGAAGAGCAGTTGCCAGTGGAAGGTCTGGAAGTCCAGGAGGACTTGACCTATGTTGAGAAGCCAGCTCAGATCCTCGAGGTTGCAGACAGAGTCACCCGAAGGAAGACCATCAGAATGTGCAAAGTCAGATGGAATCACCACTCTGAGGAAGAAGCAACCTGGGAGCGTGAAGATGATCTAATGGCTAAGTACCCAGAGCTCTTTGCTAGCCAGCCCTGAATCTCGAGGGCGAGATTCTTTTAAGGGGGATAGGTTTGTAACGCCTCGAATTTTGCAGTTGAATTTTTTCTTTTCTTCACTCACCAAATTCGGGCGTTACCTTTTCTTTTTCTTTTTCCCCTCGCTAGACCTTGACCTTTTCCAAAGCTAGCGGGATTCGGTTTGGAATTCCCATGTAAAGAAAAACCCTAAATTGCTTTATGTTGATTGATGCACCATGCCGAACTATGCATTTTTTGATTGCTTGAAAGTGTAAATGCATTCATCTAGGAAGATCGGATTTCGAAAATGAGAAGAAACCTTTTCTTTTTTTTCTTTCTTTTTCCTTTTTCTTTCTCTCTCCCCTCCCTTTTCTCTCTCCCGCGCCGTGGGCCGCATCCTGGCCGGCCCAGCCGCCCCCCCGGTTGGCCCAGCCGCCCCCGCGCGCCCCTCTTGGGCCTGGCCGGCCCAACCGCCCCCACTCCCTTCCCCTTACCCCTCTCCCTCTCTTTCTCCCATTCTCTCCCACCCTAGCCGCCGCCGCCCCCTGCCCTAGCCCCGCCCCTGCAGCTCGGCCGCCGCCCCCTGCAGCTCGGCCGCCCCTGCGGCTCGGCCGCCCGTCCCTGTCCCCGGTGAGCCCCCCCCTCTCCTCTCCTCTCCTCTCCCCTCTCCCCTCCTCTCCCTCCCCAGCCCAACCGCCCCGCGCCCTGGCCCAGCTCGGCCGCCTCCATGGCCGGCTCGGCCGCCGCCGCCCCTGCGCGCCCCCGGCTCGGCCGCCCTGGCCGGCCCAGCCGCCCTAGCCCAGCCGCCCAGCTAGGCCGCCCCCCCGGCCGGTTCAACCGCCCGACCCCCCGCCAGCTCGGCCGCCCCCCGCCCCTGCCCCAGGCCGGTTCAACCGCCCCCCTTTTTTTATTTTATTTATTTATTTATTTTATTTTATTTTACTTTCTGTTATCATAGTTATTTTATTTTAGGCAGGCTAATCATTGCTCATGTTATTGAAATAGGAAACTTAATTTAGAATTCCGTTACGCTAGTTGATTCATATAATTAATTGTTTATCTCGTTCAATGTTGATCAACTAAAAATGACTAGGTTTCCATTAGTGCATATAACAGAATTCTTTTGTTAAGAACCAATTGTAACTAATCATTAGTGCATAAGCTTTAACCCCCTGCGAGACCTTTCCCCGTTTCTTTCTAACCATAATAAATGCGATATCGAACGTCATACTTGATGCATATTCACTTTATTTGTTCCCTTGTATGGTGTACTGTTCTTTTGTATTAAATATGTGGATGTATGTATGTTTGCGCTCGCATAGAGAACGATCCGGTCGAAGAGCCCGAGGAATTAGCCCCTGAGCAGCAGTCGGTTGGTGGAGGCAAGTGTCCTTTGACCTATTTCTGTCCTATTCATTCATTAATTCACCTCCCGCATTACACATTTATACCTAAGGATTTACTAGCTTTTGTTATCCATGTCCTTGTTTACCTATTTGGGTCGGATTATTACTGCTTAGTTTGATGCTATTGCCCAACTCTAATCAATGAACATGATGTGATTATCTATGATACGCTGTTTTCCCTTCTTATTTATGATTATATTTGTGACCTTTAAGGGGACTCGAGCGGTTTCTCGAGTGCCTCTCCGTAAGGACCTGTTCAATGGATGACCGCCCGGGAAAACAGTGCAACCATGAGGGTGGAATGGGACGCCCTTAGCTGAATAATTAGAGGAACCGGGGTGTAGATCACTTAGCCGTTGTGCCGTCAATGGGGCTCGGTGTATGCGGCTCGCTCTGCCAAGGTTGATTTGTCCCTTGGGGAGGAGTGCGGTACATTTAGGAAACCTAACGGGTGGCTACAGCCCCGGGGAATCTTTGTAAAAGCTTCGTAGTGAATCCCTAGCCATTCACCTTGGGAGTGAATAAGGGTCTTGCAAGCCCGGGCTAGAGAGGGAATCACGGCTTATGGGTAAAGTGCACAACCTCTGCAGAGTGTTATGAAACTGATATATCAGCCGTGCTCACGGTTATGAGCGGCCAAGGGAGCTCCAGAGATTAGTGATACTTGATCAGAGACATTTTGGTACAGGTGGCAATGAGATTGATGGTTCTGATTATGATTATGGTGCTGGTAAGTGGTATTCTTTCCGTTTGGAAAGGATACATTGGGCTAATAACTTGGGTTAATGTTAAAACCTGGCTTTCTACTAGTAAGTAATAACCTGACCACCTAAAAGCAACTGCTTGACTTATCCCCACATAAAGCTAGTCCACTACAGCCAAACGGGATGCTTGCTGAGTATGTTGATGTGTACTCACCCTTGCTCTACACACCAATCCCCCCCCAGGTTGTCAGCATTGCAACCACTGCTCAGGAGAAGATGAAGCTGTGGAAGGAGACTTCCAGGAGTTCCAAGACTACGACGAGTTCTAGGCGTGGGTTAGCGGCAACCCCCAGTCGGCTGCCTGTGAAGGCCGCGTTATCTACGTTTCTTTTCCGCACTTTGATTTATTGTAAGGACTATATGGACATCTCAGACGTATGATGTAATCGACTATTATTTCCCCTTTTAATACTATTTGAGCACTGTGTGATGATGTCCATGTTATGTAACTGCTGTGTACGTGAATAACTGATCCTGGCACGTACATGGTTCGCATTTGGTTTACCTTCTAAAAACCGGGTGTGACAGGTTCGGTCTCTGCGGTGGAGAAGAATGAGGGCTTAGTCTCTGCGGTGGAGAAGAACGAGGGGGCGGCGCCACTGCCTCCGCTATTCCGGGTCCCTTCCTCGGTGAAGAAGAACAAGGCGAAGGCGTCTCTGCGGTGGAGAAGGCGATACCGGGTCTCTACGGTGGAGAAGGTGAATGCGACGGCGGTGGAACGACAGGGGGAGAATCTCTATGGGTTCGGCGGCCGCGGTAGAGAAGAAGCTCACGGTGGCGATTAATCTAGGGTTCGGCAGCTGCGGTGGAGAAGAAGCAGACGGCGGCGATTGAGCTAGGGTTCGGCCGCCGCGAGCGTTACGGGTGAGATGAGCTGAAAAAAATGTGTGCTCAGTTGCTGGATTCGTGGGCCCGATACACGTAAACTGCTGGCGAAATCAACGCGAAGGCCCATGGACCGACACATAGATTACTGTATCGTAAACGGAAACATAAGACATCGTAATATCAATATTTATGTGGGGACTAGTACGACTGCCCAGATTGCGGGAACAGAATCTTCTCGTGGGCCCGGATGCCCGAAACATGCGCATACCAAAAAAGTGTGTAAACCGTAATACGATTGAGCATAACACATAGTTATAATTGACGTGAGTAGGTGGTACAGTGAGCTAAAAAGCCTGCGCACCTGGTCGGTACGGTGCGGTCCGCGCACCTGGTCGGTTGCTGGTCGGGGCTTCCATTAGTTTGAGAGAGACCAGGGCTCTAAATACTATATATATAGTTTATCTATTAAGAGCCCTGGGCTCTATATAACTGTGGAGAGCCCCAGCCATCAAATCTGCAAACCCACGTCCGATCACGTTTTATGCAAGCGAACTGATATAGCGTAAGCGGAAACCCTTTTTAGCGTAAACAGAGTAAACAGCTGTGGGCCCTCGTTCTAGAAATAGCGGCTTAGGCCCACTCTCCACGTGGTCAACCATATCTTCATTAGTCAACACGTGTTTACACTATTCCATTCATCCGTTTATACACAATAGAGAATTAGCGTAAATACTTCAGCCGACCCACGTTCCCGAAATTCAGGAATTGGCCCACTACCCCACTTCCCACTCGGTCAAACATTTCTATACCCTAACCCCCGCGCAGTCAACCTTCTTGGCCGACTCGCCGCGATTATTCAGGCGACGCCAAGGCGATTCCCCTTCCTGCCCTCCCGCTAGGGCGATTCGCCGTCCTCCACCGCCACTTGCCCTCAACCCTAATCGGCACCGCCGTTGTCAGTGTCTTGGAGCTGCCCGCCGCTGACAATCCTCCGCGCACGCGTCACATTGTTCTTCTACACGCTCCACGACGGTTGTCCTGCTTCCCAAGGTGCTCGAGTTCTCTGTAATTTTTATGCATACACTGCTACTTCCTAATCTCCCCATTCATATGCTTCATTTTCTTATGCATCGTCTGCCGTATTCCAGGTGCCCAACTCCATCAACCTCTGTCGGATTTTTTGGCCGTCAATAACAAAGAAATCACAGGTGATATATTTACGCTGAATTATTTTTTTTACTGCATAAATGTTTTTTGTTTGTCCATATATGAATGCTTATTCTAGTACTGTATAAATATTTATTTTTGTTTTGTTTCTTTTTCTTTGTCCAAACCCAGCAGTTCTAGTTCAAATTTATTGCTTCACATCTAGCAGTTTAAACCCATCAGATCCAGTTACAATTGGTACATTTTCTTTATCATCATTGTGTGACTGCAGAAATTGTATTATAAAAATACAGTGATCTCTTTGGAACATCAATTTTCAAAGAAAAAAATAATACCAAACATTGATAATAACAGTGTGGGAATTATACTAATAATTGCCCAAAAGCTTTTGCTCTGCTAGTATTTTTTGTAATCTCTACCTTTTTTATAACCTTGTTAATGCGATGGATGTAAATATTTATGACCTGAAACTGAAAGCTGCATTCGGCATTTTATTCAAGGTTACAATAAGCGCTAGGCGTTAGGCGGGCGTTAGGCCACTGTTTAGCGCCTAGAGAGCTTAGACATAGATTAATCGTGCTTAAGCGTTTGTAGGAATATACAATATAATATATATTTGCACAGAAAAACAGTTTTAGCTAGGAATTAGGGGTACTTACCTGGAATAATGAATAAAAGTATAGAACAGAAGAGATGGAGGAGCAGAGCAAAAGCAAAGGAGGGAGAGGGAGAGCACGCCTGGATAGCTAGGGAAAAGGAGCAGAGAGGCGATGACCCCGGCGGCCTAGACGACTTGACCAGAAGGGGAAGAGGACACCGACGGTGGCGGCCCTGGACGGCTGGGGAAGAGGACCAGTCTATCGGCGGCCCTGTTTTCCTCCTCTCCCAAGCAACAGCAGCTGCAGCTCCCAACCTGTTTCACTCTCTCCCGGTCAACAATAGTTCCCACCTCTTTCCCTCCTATTCACTTTATATTCCTACGCAGCAGCTTCCGTGCTCATCTTTTCCCCGTGCGCCGAACCCTGCTTCCACACGCCTCGTTTCCGCCTCAGCACGCATAGCGCAAATCATGCGCCGCCTACACGCGCCCACCGCAGAAACCACCGCCCAGGTCCTAAGCGCAGCGCTAACATGCCGCTTAGCGTCTAATTGTGATTAGGCGGGCGCTTAATTGCGCTTTTTTGAACATTGCTTTTATTTGAACCCACCAAACCAATCTTGAAAACTGCATTGCAGTGTTCACGGCGCAGCTCATTAATATTTTCATATTATTCATATATAAAATGTAACCAGGATACTAGAGAAATGATGATCCGCCCAAGGCACTTGGATCATTTTTAGCAGTTAGCAAGTTATTTTAGTCAATTCAAACAGATTAGCATGACAAACACCTCATATGCATATGATTCGGGTAGATCATTTTTTGGCGCCTTGTGGATCTGTGTGCATGTTAGGTATTCGAAGATAAATGTTTTCAGTTATTTGAAATGTGCGTCTCTCAGGACCTTAGCAAAGCTATATAGCAAGTGGCTTCAGTCAAACATAATAAGTAGGAAACCCATAACAACATGCATGTTGCCAAGTTGGTTTTAGTAAGGGATAGCATGTTTTCTTTCTGTCGTCTCAGCAGGCACGCTAAGATATATTCACGCTAAATTGGTGATCTACTTACGCTAAATTGTTTTTTTGTTTACTGCATAAATGTATTTTTTTGTTTGTCGGGATATGAATGTTTATTCTAGTACTGTATAAATGTTTATTTTGTTGCTTAGTTACTACTACTACTGCATAACTGTTTATTTTGCTGGTTAAATACTGTTTTAGATGAACATACTGTTGGTATGCATAGATGTATATGGCAATTTGTACAATGGAATGATACTTCTTTTTTGATGTTTTGTTCACTTACCATCTATGTTGGTAGGCCCATATAACACAATTGATGTGAATTATACATACCTTTATAAAGCAGTGGTTGATATTTTGATGTGCAAACAAGTGTGCTGCTCATGACTTCGTGCTACTATATATTATTTAGATAAACTGAAATTCAATTCACTTTTTATATACTTACTGGATCATATTTTTCACATAAATATGGTAATCAATCATGTCCAAATTTTGCAACAATAAATATTTGAACTTCTGGTTGCATGTTTTGTTTTAGTCATATATAAATGTTTATGTTGATGCTTATTAACTATTACTAATGCATAAATATATATTTTTCTGAGTAAATATTGTTTTATATTAACAGTTTGTTGGTTTGCATATATGTATATGGCAATTTCTATAATGCAATGATACAATTTTTTTGATGTTTGACTGTGTTGACATTTATTTCGTTAGGGTCATATAACACAATTAATGACATTTTTTTCAATTAGTTCGTATAATCATTGGTGTATATGTTGTTCTAACTCAATGAAGCGAATATGTTTTACATTGTTCTTTTGCAGGCTGCTGCTTCAATAATGCGGAAGGTTGATCGACCTCCAACCAATCCGAAGCGTTTAATCATTGAGTCAAGTCAAGAATGTTTCAGTGTTGACATTCCACGCTCGACTGACATGGCAGACCCTACAAATACGCCGTCTGATGGTGATCCTCCTCAGCATAGAAAGAGGGGTGTTGCAGCTGCTACTAAAAACATTGCTATGCCTAATGTGGATGATGATGATGACTTTGAGCCACCCAAAAAGAAGTGCAATATCTCAATGGATGCCCCAAATAAGACGCAGGTGAGTTTACAACATTGCAGAAATTAATCGTTTCCAATATTTTAATCATGCATCTAATCTCAATACATACCTTATGTGCTGAAAGATATAGCTTTCTACATTACCTTAGCTCATTAATCCAAAACAGTCATAGTACAAGTAACATTGTATAAATAAGAAAGCATAAATTGTGATATTTAACTATTCACATATTTATCCATCTATCTACCTTTTCATTTTAGAGGCTCAACATCAGATGCAACCTAGGAGATGTTCTTGCGTCCATTCAGATATTGAATGAAAGGCAACATCAAGCTATAGTCAGAAAAGGATTTTCTAGTATTCTTGACATGACAATTGATGCAATTGGATGTCGAACACTTCTCTGTTGGCTCATGCAGAAGCTAGACCCCAGAGACATGACTCTTCGTATTGGTCCAGACAAAGAACTCAAAATCACCAAGTAGATTGTCCATCAGATATTGGGTCTTCCAAATTTGGGTGGTGGAAAGCCCCTTAATATTGATGAAGCGAACGTTGCGGCAACACTTCGGGTCTCATTGAATATTAGCAAGGATGAGTTTGTTATTTCAAAGCTCCAAGACAGATTGAGGCTAGGCCAGGATGATGATGTTTCTATCAGATGTTTTTTCTCATTCTCTTCAACCAGCTGCTATTCCCAACAGCTAGCTGGTCTATTTCTTTCAATGAGGTTCTACTTACAGAAGAAATGGAGCGATTCCCTCAAATTGATTGGTGCCATCTAATTTTTAGTGACTTATGTGAGGCTGCCCAGAGATGGCACAACAGGAGCATTAACAATGTGTCAGCGACGATATATGGCTGTTCCATCATTGTTCTTGTAAGTTTCAAAATTAATTTGGCAAATCTTTTATTAGATTATTCAATTGCAATTTGAAAATACATAGACATATTATGTGTTTACGTTCATTTGTATATGACTCTCATGAAATATTTATATTATGTAGCTGTATTATTTGGATCATTTGCATCATGCTGCTACTCCAAACAACAAAAATGGCACTCCACGCATAAAGTATTTTAATAAGAATATTATAAGGGCGTTGTCAATGGCCGATAAGCGGAAGCCTCGCCAGGGTGGTGAACCATTTGGTGTTTGCCCTGTGAGTCTTCATTTCTTCTATCATAATTTTCCTGTTCTTTATAACAATGTTATTTACAACTATTTACAAACCAATGATTTTAGTAGTCATATAACGATCTCAATTCATGCCATGAGTCAATCCATATACATAATTATTAATTTTGATTCTGTTTCATCAGTTTCGGAGCAGCAGTGAGACATGTTATGTCTCAAAATCACCATCTACTTGTCAGATTGAGGTTAGGTCATATACCCACTATGATCTTTGTTTGTCTGTTGCTTTACCATACTTATCATATCATTGTTATCTTTTTTTACTTCAGTTTCCAATGAGGCCAGAAACTTTTGATGAAGACCCAAATCAACATGGTCGACTTCCAAATATAATCATCCAATTCCCTCTTATGCAAGACCTGATGGCAAATAAGATTCAGATGCTTCCTGTACATCAACGCCAGAAGTTCCAAGCTACGTTGATTGATTATGACTTAGAGGTTGGCAAAATATTTGCCTCTATCAAGCAATGTTTGAATACTATTGGTACAAAGCAGTCCAATCTAGCTGCTACATTTGGAGATTTGATTGATGAGGTTCTTCGGGCCGATGAATCTGTTACACCAAATACTGTTAGTATTTAAGCTTGACTTATATATCTTTTCTGTCTTCATATCTTGCATTTCATGTTTACATATTATGATTAACGTATACTTCATCTTTTTTGTGCAGCAAGGTCAGACAGCGGTAGGTGGCACAGTTGACCATGATTCTGGACCAGTATTTGACAAGACTCCTATTGGGAGTGTTTCTGCACCAGACCTCTTCTTATCTGAATTAGAATGTGCTCGTGCTCTTCGGGCATACTTGTGTTCTAGGTTCATTGAATTGGACAGGTACATACTTTTCAATTTGTTTGACTTGGCATAATTTTTAATTCTTTTTAATTCTGATTGAACAACATCGTGGCAATGGTATTGATACTATTAAGTTTTATTCAATCTTTGTACCCAAAGATTTAGCCTTGAATAGAAGCGAAAGGAAAATAGCTATACTGTAAGGAAAATAGACCCCGGGCCATTTGGCTAATTGAGTTTTGGTGTTTGATGAACAACACAATCCGTGAACTAATAAGTTTTCTAGTGTCTGTGTTTGTAGTTCACAGGATGCGAAGAGAATTGGACCAAGGCAATGAGGATGCAACACCTCAAAAGAAGACATAAAAAGATGCATAGGAGTCCAATACTCAAGAACAAAGAAGCCCGAAGAAATCAGCGAAGAAATCCAAGACGAGGGCTGTCAGCCAGCGCCTGGTGGCGCACCGGACATCGGTGTCACTACAGGAAAACAGTTAATTCCCGTCGGCCAGGAACCGACGGGAATAAGCACTAAACCGACGGGAATAAGTAATTCCCGTCGGTTTAGCCCTTATTCCCGTCGGTTGTCAGCCTCCAGGCGTCCCTTGTCGGGGATACGGTTATTCCCGTCGGCCGCCGACGGGAATACGTAATCCCCGTCGGCCAAAATCGAGCCGACGGGAATAAGGGCTAATTCCCGTCGGCTCTACAACCGACGTGAGGCACCGGACAGTCTGCGCAGAGAGGCCACAGACAGGCGCTCTCTGGCTGTAGCACCGGACTGTCCGGTGTGCACCGGACTGTCCGGTGTGCCAACGGGCAGAAGGCAACGGTCGTATCCAACGGTCGACTGCTACAGGCGCCAACGGTCGGCTGACGTGGCGTGCACCGGACACTGCACAGTAGATGTCCGGTGGTGCACCGGACTGTCCGGTGCACCCGACGATAGAAAGCTGCTGCTTTCTGTCCAACGGCTAGTTTGGGGTGTGGAGGCTATAAATACCACCCCAACCGGCCATTCTCAAGTGTGAGAGCCAAGCAACATACCAATACACATAGTGCATATTTCCAAGAGCTCAAACACCCTAGTGCTTAATAGAATCACTCGGTGATTAGCGTAGGTGCTTTGCGAAGTGCTTAGGTTAGTTAGACCGCTTTAGCGCTTGCTCTAGGTGAATCCTAGTTAGTTGAGTGAGTTTTGTAAAACCACACAACCCCTCGGCTCTTGCGTGAGTCGTTGTAATTGTACCGAGTGGGGCGAGAGTCTTGCGAGACCGTGACAACCGCGTTTGTGTCACGGCCGCCACCGTGTACCGGAGGGAACGAGGCCCGCGGCGTTTCGGCCGGAAGCTCGATAGTGGAGACGACGGGGAGCGTCCGAGAGGAGCCGGAAGCGGAGCACCACTTGCGCGTGGAGAAGGCCTGCGGCTCTCTACGGAGTTACTCGACCGTGGTGCTTGGCCCTCGCGTGGGCTTCCCTTTGCGTAGGGGCACCAACGAGGATTAGTCGGGACCTTGCGTGGTTCCGGATACCTCGGTAAAAATACCGGCGTCATCCACGAGAGTTTGCTTCTCTACTTAGCTCTTTACTTTCCGCATTTATTTTAAGCATTTAAGTTTCAATCTTATTGTCATACTTGTTTAGTGTAGATTGAAACTTAGCCTTTGCGGTAGAGATAGCAACACTTAGACAAAACCTAGCTTGCACATCCTAGTTTTGATTACTTGCATAGGTTTTGCTCTAGGGATTTAATTGTGGCCTAGTTTAGTAAAAGTTTTAGAAGTCCTAATTCACCCCCTCTTAGGCGTCACCCGTTTCCTACAAGTGGTATCAGAGCCGGTTTGGCTCATTTGAAACGCTTTAGCTTCACCGCTAAAAGAGCCGACGCTTTTTAGAGGAAGGGATGGATACCCATAGGCCACCACACTTCGACGGCACTAACTTCCCATATTATAGTGCTAGAATGGCTTGTTACCTAGAGGCCGTTGATCTAGGTGTTTGGAGAGTCACTCATGACGGGATGAAACCCCTCAAGAATCCCGAGAAACCCACCACGAGTGAGGAAAAAGAAATCCATTTAAATGCTAGAGCCAAAAATTGCTTGTTTGAATCTCTTAGCATGGATATTTTTAACCAAGTATTTACCTTGAAAACTGCTAATGAGATTTGGCTAAAATTGCATGAGCTCCATGACGGCACATCCAATGTCCGTGAGCAAAAACATTGCCTAGTCTTAAATGAGTACAATTCTTTTGCTATGAAAGATGATGAGCTTGTTAGAGACATGTACTCTCGTTTGAATCTAATAATCAATGAGCTCAACTCTATTGGCATTAATAAGCTAGGTGATGCGGACATTGTGAGGAAGATTATCTCCCTGCTACCACAACAAAGATATGGGAGCATCATCACCATCCTTCACAACATGGAGGACTTGAGCAACATGACCCCGACCATTGTGATTGGGAAAATCACGGCCTTTGAGATGTCGCGAAAAATGAGTCGGGGAGAGGAGCCAACTTCCTCAAGGCCATATGCTTTTGCATGTGATGAAAGGAAGGGAAAAAAGAAGGCTCCCACTCCAAGTTCCTCAAGTGAAGAAGAGGAAGAAGAAGAAAGTGATGATGATGAAGATAATCAACCGTGCACATCATCCTCCGAGGACGAAGAAACAATCCGACGCGTCGGAAAGGTAATGAGGATGATCCGCAAGATTAATCTAATGGGTGTGCCCCTGCAGGTCGAGGATCTTCTCTTTAACATTAACAGGAAAAAGCAAAGAAAGAGAGGATGCTTCGCATGTGGGGAGAAGGGCCACTTCAGGGACAACTGTCCAAATATGGCCAAGCCCAAAAAGGAGAGGAGCAAAGGCAAGGCGCTAACAAGTGTTAGAACTTGGGATGATTCTTCAAGTGAAGATGAACCTCCAAGGACGCGCAGCCGCCGGTCCTCGTCACGATCATCACGGTCATCACACAAATGCCTTATGGCAAGAGGTAACAAAAGCATTCCATCCTCTAGTGATGAAAGTAGTAGTGATGATGAAGGTGAGGGAAAGCCCTCTCTAGATGAGCTTGCGGAAGCCGTAAAATTTTTCCAGGATGTTTGCACTAAGCAAAAAGCTCAACTTAAAACTTTGAAAAATAAGTTGGTTAGCTCTCAAAGTGATTACAAAGGTTTGCTAGAAAAATTTGAAACTTTTGCAAACTTAAATAGTGAGCTATCAACTAAAATTGAGCTATTAGAATCTAGTGCTCCATCCACTGCTACCGATGATAGCCTTATTAAAAAGAATGAAAAACTTAAGGCTAAGTTAGCTAGCTCCCAAGAAGCTATTGAAAATTTGCTAGAGAAAATGGAAATTCTTAGCATACACAACAATGAGCTAACTACTAAGCTAGAAAACATTGGTAGCACCCCAGCAACATCTTTAGTTGAAATACCTAAAATAATTAAGAAAGATGCTTCTACTTCCTGCTTTGATTTAATTGATGATTCTAACCCCTGCAACCAAGTCATTGTTGAGAATATTGTTGTAGAGACATGTTCGGATGAGGTTGCAAAGGAAAATGAACAATTAAAGCAAGAAGTGGCTCGCCTTGGCAAGGCTTTGTATGACAAGAAAGGCAAAGCCAAACAAATCCGACCTCCACAGGATAACACCACTGCGGGAGTGAACAAGCCTGTAGAGGGAGAAACTGTGATTTGTAGGCTATGCCACAAGGAAGGCCACAAGTCTTTCCAATGCAAGGCGATGACCGGGGATAAACAAAGGCAAAAGCTCAAGCAAAAGCCATCAAGCAAAATCTCCAACACCTACATCAAAAAGGTGAACAAAAAGGATGCTACACCATATTTGATCAAGAAGAAAAAGAATGGAAAGGTGATAGCAATCAAGGCCAACAAGCAAGCAAACAAAGGAAAAGGGGCCAAACGCATCTGGGTGCCAAAGGAGATAATTTCAACCATGAAAAGCACCAAGAAGGTTTGGATCCCGAAAGGGAAGTGAGTGGACCGAAGGTCTATGGGAAATTTGGAGACTTGGCAAAGTTGGGATGTATATCATGGGATACATCATATTGGATCAAGCTTATTGCCAAGTGGGTTAGTGAAAATTTTGGACCCAAATTTCCCACCCATGACTAAGGTAACTAGCTTTATTGTATTCTTCGTCTTTAGATATGCGTATCTATTTATCTTTTATCTAGTTTACCTTTCTTGCCTAGTATTACATTTGTTATGTACTTTTGTTTAAAATCATGCATACTAGGTAAATCATATGGTAGGATTGCTTGTTTTTAATTCATATACTTAAGCAAACCTACATGGCTTAAAATGTTTATTTAAGCACGGCACATAGCTTCTTATTCATTCCATAGTAAATGATGCATCAATTGAAAATTTTGATTTCTACAAATTGTATCATTTAACTTATATGTGCCAAAGTTTGGATTATGGATAATTTGCCCCTCTTGATATCAAATCAAAGTGCATGTCTCCTACAAGTATTCAAAACTTGTATGCACACCTTTAGGGGGAGGTTACTCTATAATCTAACACTTTGAGACTAACACCTTTTCAAGTCTATTTCATGTGATAGTCTCATTGTAAGGAAAATGAAGTCCCCGGAGAAAGACAACAATCTTCCACTGCAAAATCTCCAAGAACTCTTATGTCTCTCAAGCTCACCATTGACTTTCAATTGGTATCTTTTGAGACTACATTCAGTATCATTTACATGTCTTCTCCAATATTTGATTAGACTATATTTCATATCATATGCTTCCATGTTGCAAAAATGCATAAGTAGATAACTCATATTCTGTTACCTATGCATAAGGGAAGTTAGTCTTTTCAAATCATGTCTTGCACCTCTAATTTTCACATGCTTTTTCCTAAGTAGAGGATCTCTGTCAGGGGGAGTATTTCTTCATCTCTAAAGGGGGATAAAAACTCTTTCTAAAAGAGAATACTCATTTAGGGGGAGTAATCTTTTGAGGACTCCTTCAAGTGGTATCATTCACATAGTTTAATTTAATATCCTTCTAGTGATATCATTTGATACAATTCTTGTTGAGGGCAAGCTTTTATTTACTTCCTACATGCTTTTAATGTCTTCCTTTTCGGTGGTTGATGCCAAAGGGGGAGAAGTTTAGGGACCAAAGCAATGAAAACTATATCAAACACCAAACACCACCAATTTAAAATTTTATATCTACAAATGGCTTTTCAAGTGGTTTTGGTTATTTGGTCCAAAAATAGGAAGTAAGTCAATTATGGAGTTAGGGGAGGCTTAAGTCCATAATATCACATTGTGGGGACAATCATGCATCTTAGCAAGTAGATTGCATATTTTCACTCAAATACTTGTATTATTTGCTTGCTTTGGTTGTGTTGTCATCAATCACCAAAAAGGGGGAGATTGTAAGGAAAATAGACCCTGGGCCATTTGGCTAATTGAGTTTTGGTGTTTGATGAACAACACAATCCGTGAACTAATAAGTTTTCTAGTGTCTGTGTTTGTAGTTCACAGGATGCGAAGAGAATTGGACCAAGGCAATGAGGATGCAACACCTCAAAAGAAGACATAAAAAGATGCATAGGAGTCCAATACTCAAGAACAAAGAAGCCCGAAGAAATCAGCGAAGAAATCCAAGACGAGGGCTGTCAGCCAGCGCCTGGTGGCGTACCGGACATCGGTGTCCAGTGTGCACCGGACTGTCCGGTGAGGCACCGGACAGTCTGCGCAGAGAGGCCACAGATAGGCGCTCTCTGGCTGTAGCACCGGACTGTCCGGTGTGCACCGGACTGTCCAGTGTGCCAACGGGCAGAAGGCAACGGTCGGATCCAACGGTCGACTGCTACAGGCGCCAACGGTCGGCTGACGTGGCGTGCACCGGACACTGCACAGTAGATGTCCGGTGGTGCACCGGACTGTTCGGTGCACCCAACGACAGAAAGCTGCTGCTTTCTGTCCAACGGCTAGTTTGGGGTGTGGAGGCTATAAATACCACCCCAACCGGCCATTCTCAAGTGTGAGAGCCCAAGCAACATACCAATACACATAGTGCATATTTCCAAGAGCTCAAACACCCAAGTGCTTAATAGAATCACTCGGTGATTAGCGTAGGTGCTTTGCGAAGTGCTTAGGTTAGTTAGACCGCTTTAGCGCTTGCTCTAGGTGAATCCTAGTTAGTTGAGTGAGTTTTGTAAAACCACACAACCCCTCGGCTCTTGCGTGAGTCGTTGTAATTGTACCGAGTGGGGCGAGAGTCTTGCGAGACCGTGACAACCGCGTTTGTGTCACGGCCGCCACCGTGTACCGGAGGGAACGAGGCCCGCGGCATTTCGGCCGGAAGCTCGATAGTGGAGACGGCGGGGAGCGTCCGAGAGGAGCCGGAAGCGGAGCACCACTTGCGCGTGGAGAAGGCCCGCGACTCTCTACGGAGTTACTCGACCGTGGTGCTTGGCCCTCGCGTGGGCTTCCCTTTGCGTAGGGGCACCAACGAGGATTAGTCGGGACCTTGCGTGGTTCCGGATACCTCGGTAAAAATACCGGCGTCATCCACGAGAGTTTGCTTCTCTACTTAGCTCTTTACTTTCCGCATTTATTTTAAGCATTTAAGTTTCAATCTTATTGTCATACTTGTTTAGTGTAGATTGAAACTTAGCCTTTGCGGTAGAGATAGCAACACTTAGACAAAACCTAGCTTGCACATCCTAGTTTTGATTACTTGCATAGGTTTTGCTCTAGGGATTTAATTGTGGCCTAGTTTAGTAAAAGTTTTAGAAGTCCTAATTCACCCCCCCTCTTAGGCGTCACCCGTTTCCTACACTATACACATGACTGAACTTTGAGTTGTAGCTTCTATAGGATTTCAACTATAGGTCTCTTGTTGTTAAAGAGAAAAAAAACTAGTTCAAAGCCTAGTGATTTAAAGCCTGCAATGGTCTATTTCTAGACGCATACCAGGGTACTGAATCAAAGCTTGTGTCCCCCCATTCTTCTAAAAATAGCAATTTTTTGGACTGAACCAAATGATGAGAACACCTGTAGCCACGTTGTCATAGTTAGAAGAGAAAATAACAATAAAATTAAGGATATTTTAAATTGTATTCACAATTTTACTTACAGTTTTTGGGACGTCTACAATAACAGCATATTGCATATTCTCATTTGATGCAAGAAGAACATTGCCTTGAGCCTCCCCTTTCCTTCCGTCAGCTCCAACAGCACGCTGTGCCAGACAATCAAAAGGCAAAACAGCAAGTTTACATAAAAGAGAAAAACAAAAAATTGAAATACTAGAATGCCCATGGTCTTCTGAAAAAGTAATAAATACCTGTAATGTACCATCCATGGCAGAATAATTAGGCAAGTGTTTATCTACATGGGTTTAATTCTGGGACCCACGTGTCGGTTGATGGTTGCGATATTTTTTAATGGATATATGGATAGAAGTTACTAGTCCTGGGAGAAATCGAGGAGTGCGTGCCTAATTTGGTTGGCGGCTGCGGCGGCGGCGATGCGGGGTAGGTAAATCTGGTTTCCATGGTCACTCACTGTTGGGCTGAGGAAGGATTTTGTGGACCTACTTGCCAGTGAACTGTTACCTTTGCCAGCTGGTGGTTGGACTGGTTCTGTGTGTTCAAGTGTTTCACTGTTTATATTTGAACTTCTGGAACCACGCGAGAGGATTAGACTTCTTCTGATCTTCTCCAGGTCATGCATGTAAACTTATTAGCTTTAATCCATTGCTAACTGGTCAAGAGTTCCAATCTTCGTTAAAACTTTTGAGCATGATCACCTTTATAACTTGTTGCATGACCTAGATCTGTTAAGGATTTTGCAGCCTGCACAGGTGATCCATCCTAGTACGTGTGGCTCATCAGTCATTAGGGTGTAATTGAGTCGATTGCAGCACATCTTGGTTGTTTATCTTGGATGACAACAGATGAGAAAGCCAATTTCGTTCAAAGTATCTAAAAGTTGCATTAATTAATGCCCACGTTTGGAGTTTAGATCTTGTCAAATATTTCTCCTGGGGTACAAAACAACGTGCCCCCCGGCCGCTTAGTCAAATTGTCATTTGTATAATTCCTCCTTGACGCCCTTTTATATTTGATGACATGCATGCTTTCCTCCTTTATCTCCGTCAAAAAGGCTTACTGTATTTACTGACTACGGTGTCGCTAGCTAGTTCACCTGGTGCTTTCATTCCATAGTTAGAAGTGGCTAGGAGAGAGGGTGGAGCAGCAGTGCCACCGCATAGAAGTGGCTGGGAGAGAGAGGGAGAGGGCTCGGAGACGGAGAGAGGGTGGTGGCTGAATGGCTGAGAGAGGGTGGTCAAGTTGCATATATATTCCCATTATTATGGCTGAGAGAGGGTGGTCAAGTTGCATATTATGTAAATTTGTATCTCATTATTCCCATATAGTACCTTCAATTCAATGGTCAAGTTGCATATATATTATGTAATTTTATATCTCATTTATACAAATAACATTTGTTTCTATTGTTGTATGTTCAATCTTTTCATATGTAGAAATATAATTGACTTCGGTGAATATCGTGCCAATTGTTGTGACATACAACAATCTTTTGCTGATGACACATGTCTCGACAATGTGTTTATGCAATGTTTCATTGAGTGTGTCCGCGATGACTGGTCTAAACATATTCCTCCACTAAATGCTCACCAGCTTATTCTAGATGTTAATGTTGGGGTATGACTTCTACATTTATACCTCTTTTTTAAATGCATAGCATATATGGAAATTACATAATACTTCTCTATCCTATTAGGCTATATTGAACTTTGAGGAGCAGGAGCAACATAGTAAGTCTCCTCGTCCATTTGACCCTTCAGTTTTGGAGAGTTACCTATTGAATACACTGCCTTCATTCAAGCAGCTGGATGACTACAAATCAGTTAATTTCTGTTCCTTCACCCATCACACTCTCCATTTTTCTGCATTTAAATTTTAATCTAATCATCCATATCAACCATAGTGTATTCAACATTTGTTATTTCCATTTTGTGTGCATGTAGATAATGGTACCCATGCTACGATCTGGACATTGGACATTGTATGTTGTTAATCTTCAGATTGGACGCATACATGTGTTAGATTCCAACCCATATGGACCAGAGATGGGTGGGACTATCTGGAAAAATTACCATTGTATACCTATGGATATGGGTGATAGGAAGGTTTCATGGGCCAGGTTAATAATGAGTAGGCTCAATCTAGCCATTCAAAATGCTCGACCAAGATCAGCCCTCCCTGCTTTTTTGAAGTACCCTATTGAACTCATGAATAACTGCCCAACAATAAAATTGGGGTCTAATGATTGTGGATTCTTTGTCATGAGATATATGCAGCACTACGACTACATGGTTGGAGCTATGAATGCAGTCATTGATCCGGTACATAATACATAGATAGTATTTTTGTTGTTATGACATAATGTATGTATAGTTATGTCTAACTCACCTTTTCCTTATATTTGTTTGCAGGATAATTCAGAGGACATTCGCTCTCTTGTACTGCATTACCTAATATTCCATCGACTAAACAGAAACAGCTCCGTGGTTTCCCATCTGGATAGATTCAAGTTCTCTCACTAGTAGCCTAGTATAGTTTACTCTCTTAATAGTAGTATGAACATGATGGTCTGATGGCTTTTGGTGGCTTCAAGGTATCTCAGTAATAGCTTAGTTTAGGGTAGTGTCACTGAATAGTGTTGATGTACATATTGGTCTGTTGGCTTATGTTAGGATTCAGATAATACTTATGTCCATATGCAGCTCTTAGCAAACTCTTATATATGTCGTACCAGATATGTTTTAGATGGATATATTTATATATGATAGTTATGCACTTTATCATTTGTATTATGGTTTTTATATCTTCTTCAGTGATGTTCTTCAATGCATCGGATGTTTTATTCCGTTATCTACTGTATGCGCCTGATTATCCAGTGCCAATGCGCTGCCTTTCTAAGTTCAATATTTTCAGTTTTCCTTGTATTGATTATGCAAAACTCCGATACTGTTTATGCATATAACTGAACAGGTTTACGTCCTTTAATATACTTATTTACTGAATGCGCCTGTTTATCCAGTGTCAATGTGCTGCCTATCTTTGTTTAGTTATGCACAAATCTGATACTGTTTATGCATATAACTGAACATGTTTACGCTTATTCATTCATTTTTTCGTTTGGCGCCAGCCCATACATATTGACTTCATTTCGCCAGATGTTTGATTTTTTCAACATAAATACTGTACGAGATGCAGTGAATATATGATTATATAGCCAAACAAACCCATCAGTAGCATAGCTCATAAGAAATAATTACGTCACATTAATAGATATAATCCATACAGTGAGCTTTTAACGTAAATATTCATATTATCAAATAGTATCATGATCATAACATTTCAATATCATCCATTATTTATGTATAAATGTTTTACAATCATGCCAAATTATTGTCATCCGAACCATGTTCTTCAGAATCGATATGTTTATGTTTTTTTGATGTGGATGTCTCATTCCACTGTGGGGCCATTGTTGAATTTTTGTTTCTAGACCCAGGCGGTCGTCCTCTTTTTCTATCGGCAAGGCTAGCCAATTTAACCCTATTTTCCTCTATAGACAAGCAGGTTCGACTATTGTGTCCATTAACAATGCCACATTTTTGGCACTTTCGAGTCTTCTTCTTTTCTCCTTTCGCACCCAGTTTCAGAACTCTTTGTTCACTAGTTTTTATCGTCCTTCCCTTTGGCCTTGCATTATTTGGACGCAATAAGCTTATGCCATCTACATCATATTCCAGTCTCTACATGCCATACAAAGAAGTATTTATAGGTACAAATGTTATGATGTCAGATTATAAATAGTTACTAACATTAAATATATAGAATATCTGCAATTTAATAAATTTAGATTTCATACCTTTCTAACATCCCCATATTGTGTTCCTTCACAATCATCATTTCCAGCAAGCGTCATTTGCAGTTCAGATTGATGATGTGCATCAATATTTAAGCCTCCATCCTACTCATTAGTGCATTATAGTCAATATTACAAATAATTTATAAATCATCCCATTTGTTTGCATTATACATAAATTACATTGTTTTTTTGCCATAATATTACATGTTGTCGTGAATGTACTGCCACATGCTCCTCGTTATCACATTGCGATACATGTTCACCTTCAGCATTTCCAACATCATCCTCTTCGCCCTGCAACGTTTAATTTTTACAATTAGCAAAAATTAAGTTCTGAATAAAATGTTCAACAATTTTATATAAAAGAACACCCACATGGTTGCCCTCTCCAGTAGTTGCACCACCAGCATCTTCACATCCTATATCTAGCTCTAAACGCCCAAGCATCTCCAACAGTTCATCCATTGTGCCCAAAGCCTTATCACTCCCTGCCTTTGACATACTAGCTTGGTTTACTACCTTCATTGCCTTTTTAAGCAACATTTTTTGCCTATATGATTTTGTTTCTCCATCTTTTCCACTCATTTTCCTGTCATCTCTTGAAAATACCACATCTTGCCTAGCTGAGTATGTGTAACACTGTAGAATGTATTCCTTAGGTATCCTCTCTAGCTGAATGTGCATGAATGTTCGGATTAGATGCACACAAAATAGTCCTACATTTAAACAAGGGTGCAACATTTCACATTCAGCTTTAATTATTAGCGTATAAATAATATAATGTTATATCTTAACTCTTGCTTACCTGTGTGTTCCCACTGTTTGCATTCACATTTAAACTTTCCTGCCTCTACATCTGCATTCACTTTGAATTGGTGTTGCCCCCACACGATTCTTTTCGATCTTGATGTATGTTGCACCAACCAATTATTTGCGCCTCCATCTGGATCAAGTGTTATCCTATATGCAGTAGTGTATTTTATTGACTCCTCGAATCTATTCATCACAGCCCTTGTGTATGCCCTTGCAACCCTAATTTCGAACATATATAGAGTTGTGGTTTCTTTTTGACCCTGCATATAAAATAATTAGTTACGTCTTGCGAGCCTACTAAATAGTATAATGCATAAATAATATTACATACCATACATCCTAGTGTTTCCTTTCCTTCTTGCATCTTCCTGCTATGCAGTAGTTTCAACATTTGCTTCGCAAACTCATGAAGTGGGGTGTTTGAATCGACATGAGCGCTCTTCACGAGTTTGTTCATGCTCTCACTACGTTGCGTAGACACCATAAGCCCACAATAGTCATGTTTGAAAAAAACAGGAATCCATTCCTTACGCATTGCATATAATTTTCTAAGTGTTCCATCTTCATGCAGGTTGAATTCATCAATCAACATTTTCCATGCAGCCTCAAACTCTATTTCAGTCAATGGATGATGTACTATAGACTGGAATTTTGTCTTAAAATCCGCTTCAGCATATCGTGCATACAACTCATTTAGAAATGGCATGTACCTATTTTGCACATGCCATAGACACAACCTGTGGACTGTGTTTGGGAAGACCCGACGTAATGCCACTGGCATTGCAGGGTCTTGATATGTAAATATACATTGTCTGACATTATTAGATGCATATTTTTATGTAAACATTGTATGGTACATAACAAAACAAGACTCACATGCATTGTAAATATGCACAAGATATTGAATTTATATTGCATGTACTTTGAGTTTATAGTTATTATATATACATAAATCATACCTCTCAACATGACTCTTGGTCCTTCAGTCCCCATGCATGTCTTGAATGCATTAAATACCCACTCGAATGTTTCAACAGTTTCATCTCCCAATAATGAGAACCCAAACACTGTGCATTGTAGGTGTTGGTTTGCACCAA
Organism: Zea luxurians; assembly: GCA_029449295.1. Classification (NCBI taxonomy): domain Eukaryota; kingdom Viridiplantae; phylum Streptophyta; class Magnoliopsida; order Poales; family Poaceae; genus Zea; species Zea luxurians. The sequence continues at coordinate 79,812,731 of JAOPSE010000003.1, read as the reverse complement.
CAAACATTCCTAGGGGTTTTCCATACAAATTAGTCTTATGAGTTGTATCAAAGGTAACTGCATCCCCAAAATCAACATACTCTCCTTGCTGACTAGCATGAGACCAAAAAATACTCAATATTTTTCCTTCGCTGTCTAACTGGAAATCAGAGAAAAATAGTGGATTATCCCTTTTGCATAATGAAAAAAGCCAAAAGCTTAGACACATCATTGGCATTCTTTTCTCGTTGCTTTGCCTGTTTCCTGTATAGTTCAACAAAAAATTGTAATTATTACTCATTAACTTGACATGGATTTAAAAATTTATATAATAAATTCATAAAGAAAATGATTCTTACAAATTAGCAATGTCCTTTGCTGTAATTGGTACGTTTTCAGGACCACCATGCATCTCAGACACGAAGTCCATGATACAGTGTTGCGGGATTCTGCTTTGCTGCATTGAACAGAGAAACTCCATGTACTCAGGATCATGAGTCTTGTTGCATTGTAGGTGTTTCTTTACAGTATCCTTCTTAATGAAATCATGATTATGTTCTAAGTGGACTAGATCGATTCTTACGGCTACAATATTTTTTTGAGTCATCATAGATTTTTTTAGTTTCAAACCAGCCTTGCATTGTGTTCTCCTTGATGATGTATTACGGATTCTAGGATTACTAGCTAACCTTTCTATATTTCTACCCTCCATTGAACAATTTAACCACTTACAGTTCTTTCTCTCCCTATACTTTTTAAGTGGAAAACCAACCTCATATGCGTAACGACTGTAAAAATTGTATGCCTCATCGACATTTCCAAATGTCATACCGATCCTAGGCACCACGGTTGGATCAATACTTTCAGGCTGTGAATTAACATAATCATAAATACAATTAATTTTATATTAGATACACTCTTAATGTTATTTAAATTGTATAATAGACATAACCAAAGATAAATAACTTACATGACTTCGGAGGATATTAGGTGTATCTTGTTCATGATCACTAATGGTCCTCATAGGCACCATTTGATTTGCTGCTACCATTGTTTCAATTACTGTTGTATTGCCATCATTGACCCCTGGCGCTCGTAATTCTGTAGGTGGTGTTACTATATTTATCCGTGGACTCGCACCATAGTTTGGAGATATAATTCTTGATGTGGGCGCTGCTGGTAGACCACTGCATGTGTCTGCAAGCCGGCCATCATATTTGTCTAATTATTTTATGAACTGAAGTAATTATACAATTGCAAATGTACCTGGTGCAGCTCTGTGTAATGACGCAGAACTATCATTGCCTACTTCTTCTTCTCTGCCGTCAGCCATTGTAAACAATGCAATACAATCAGCCGCCAGTTCCTTTTTATATGCCCTAAGCTAACCAATCCTGGGTACAATGTTTACGCTATTTTGTTCGGTCAATTACGATCTATAAAGTTTGTTCCTGCATGCCAGGAGATATTGTCGGACTGGTGATAACAACTCGAGAGAATTTATCTCGGTTTGTTGAAACAGATTTATATTTACTCAAGTATATGTATCCAGTTACGCAATTGTATGTACATATTTATGCCTCGCTTTTGTGCTTACGTGCATGTTGGGCGATATTTTCGGGAGGCTTCAGTTATGGTTCACGATTTTATCGCATATACCTTTTTACGCTAAAATACACACGAGTTTACATTCTGTTGGCTTATGATTTACGCTGTGGTTCGACCAGACCAGTAAACCGCCGAACAAACCTGCGGTCTGCCCGGTTCCGTCTAATTGGCTGGGGCTTCCCGATACTAATGGAAGCCCTGGGCTTCCATTAGTTCGTCCCTATATATATATATATACATACGACAGCACTAAAATGCACCTGGGTGCATTCTATGCATTGAATGCACCCAGGCGTAATATATAAATACACCCCGATCACGCCTCAGTACGCCCTCGGTCGTCCTGTTCCCGCGCCTCCCTGCCCCCCGCCGCCGCCACGCGCCTCCCTGACCCCGCGCCACCCTCTCCCCCGCAGTCGCCGAGCGCCTCCCTGTCCCCGCGCCGCCGCCGTCTCCTCCTTCCTCCGATCCTCTAACCCTAGATCCATGGCCCCACCGTCGCTGCCGCACCTTGAATCGCCTCGATGCTCCTCCCCTAAATCCTTGGTGATTGTTGTGGCTGGAGGGGCTGATCCGTTATTGCCGTCTCCGATTGCGACAGTGGGAGCGGGTGTACGCGGCGGATCAGGTGATCCCTTGCATCACAAGATGTTGCTGACGCCACCGCCTTCAATTCCACCTGGACCGCTGGTCACTCCTGATGCAACCCAGCTGTTCCATCCGGTAAAGCAAAAATTGTTGCTCCACCGTCGTTTGTTCAATATTGGTTGCAATTAATGATTGCAACTGCGTGGTTTGTTGATTTTCTGTTGCAAGGTTTGTTGCTTGTTGATTGCAACTAGGTGTATCCTCTAATTGCAAACTTCAGTCTCTGTTTTTACTCATTGATTACCATTGCATGGTGTTTTTGTGCTCCAATTGCAATGTTTGTTGCTTGTTTATTGCAACTAGGTGTATCCTCTAATTGAAACTTGAGTCTCTGTTTTTACTCATTGATTACCATTGCATGGTGTGTTTGTGCTCCAGTTGCAACGTTTGTTGCTTGTTGATTGCAACTAGGTGTATCCTCTAATTGCAAACTTGAGTCTCTATTTTTACTCATTGATTACCATTGCATGGTGTGTTTGTGCTCCAGTTGCAACGTTTGTTGCTTGTTGATTGCAACTAGGTGTATCCTCTAATTGAAACTTGAGTTTCTGTTTTTACTCATTGATCACCATTACATGGTGTGTTTGTGCTTTAGTTGCAATGTTTGTTGCTTGTTGAATGCAACTAGGGGTATCCTCTAATTGCAAACTTGAGTCTCTGTTTTTACTCATTGATTACCATTGCATGCTGTGTTTGTGCTCCAGTTGCAACGTTTGTTGCTTGTTGATTGCTACTAGGGGTATCCTCTAATTGCAAACTCATGATTGTGTGTTGTTCTACAGGATGCGAACATACTTGATGTGTTTGTCCCTAGGGTGCAGCAAACATTTGATACAAAGGAAGAAGCCTACCTCTTTTACCTTGACTATGCAAAGTTGGCTGGTTTTAGTGTCAGGACAAAAAGGACTAGTAAAGAAACTAGACACTGGGTTTGCAACTGTGAGGGGTTTCTGAAGCCAGGTCAAGAGAATGAGGAGCCTATGACAAATAAGACATCAATGAGAATTGGTTGCCCTGCTTATGTGAAGGTGAAGGAGGACAAGAAGCGCAATATTTGGTATTTTCATCATGTTCAGGAAGCACACAATCACAAGCTTGAACCCTCGCCAAGGATGGTGAGATATATGCATTCTCATAAGCAGAGGGAGGCAGCGTTGGATGACCTATTTGCAATCATGTCAAAGAGTGGTGTGCCAACACAGGCAGCAATGAATGTAATGTCAGAATTATTTGGAGGCCGTCAAAACTGGCCGTTCACAGAGAAAGATGTCCATAACAAGTAGGTCATAAAAAAACACTAACATCATATCTTTGTGCGATATATTGAGACCAGCAGATTTACTTGTTTTTTCTTTTATGGTACAGGAAAGCAGAGCAAGCAAGGGAGGAGAGGGATGGGGACATGGATAAACTGTTCCAATTTTTCAGGGAGTGCAAAGAACACAATGAATACTTTTATTGGGATGTGGATTTTGACCTAAAAACAAAGGTGCTTCGGAGCATTTTTTGGTGTCATGCAAGTCAGCGTGCAGAATACAAGGATTTTGGGGATGTAGTCACATTTGACACAACACACAAGACTAACAGCAAGCATATGCTGTTGGCCATGTTTGTGGGTTGCAGCAATAATTTGAAGAATGTGTCCTTTGGCCAAGCACTTCTTCGGGATGAAACAATAGACACATTCAGGTGGCTTTTTGAGACCTTTAAAAGTTGCATGGGTGGTCAGCAGCCTTTTGTGATTCTTACAGGTATGCTTTGGCTGCAAAAAATGCTTGTCACATAATTACTGCTGTGTTGTTGCAACTGTATCTTTGAAGATGATTGCAATATTTTAAACTGATTGGTTGCAAACCTATTGGGGTTTTTTTTTGCTGATTTTTATTTTTGACACACAGATGAAGATGCAGCGATGAAGGAAGCAATAAGGATTGTGTTTAACAAGACACAACACCGAAATTGCCGATGGCACATAACCAGAACATGGGATTACAAGCTCGAGGAGCTGTACAAATTGCACAATGATAATAATCTAAAGGAGAAGCTGCAGTCCCTGATAAACTATCCTCTGGGGCCCACATAGTTTGAGGTGGAGTGGAATAAGCCGGTGGATGAATGTGGCATAAGAGAACACCCTGCAATTGTTGCATTGTGGCAGAAAAGGAAGAGATGGATAGCAACATATTTCAAAGGCATGTACTGTGGGCGAATGACTTCCACCCAGAGATCTGAGAGCCAAAACAGGGTTTTGAAAGATGGTTATGTTAACAATGTGACAAGCCTGCATATATTTGCAAAGAGGGTGCTTGACTCGATTCAGCACACAGACCACATGGATGCTGGGGAGTCACACTACTCACAGGTATTTGCCCACACCCCTGGATTTTTTGGTCTGATTGTAAAAAACCTGTTAAACAAAAATGATTCCAACTGCTGGTGTGGTGTGATTGCAACCCCGCATTAGGTGTGATTGCAACTGCTGTATAATTCTACCCAAATATCTGTTAAAAAATGTAAACAAAATGATTGCAACTGCTGGTGTGTTGTAATTGCAACTGCTGGTATGGTGTGGATGCAAGCACTGAATAACTCTGGGAAATTTTGTTAAAAAAATATGATCGCAACTGCTAGGCTGGTGTATTTGCAACTGCTGGTTTGGTGTGATTGCAACTTCTATATAACTATGTCCAAAAATCTGTTAAACAAACAATGATTACAACTGCTGTCTGGTGTAATTGCAACTACTGTCTAGTGTGATTGCAACTGTTGGTCTTGATGCAAACTGAAGTTGTCTGGGCCTGCAAATCACGATTTGATGAGCAACTCAGCAGGGTGTACACCAAGGCTGTGTACAATGAATACAAGAGGGAATATATTAACAGCACAACTTTTGTGATAGAGCCTGATCCGGGAGTGGAATGCGGTTACTTGGTGAAACATGAGAAAGGCGATGGGACATTTTGCTGGGCACAACACGCATTCAAGGTGGTGGCTGACAAAGCAGTAGGCGTGTATAAATGCGAATGCATGCAGTGAGAGCATACAGGTGAGATGAATTGCAACCTCGTTACATTAAAAAAAATAAACATTGATGTTCCTGCATATTTACGTCCAAATTGCAACAAAAAATGCAGGTCTGTTCTGCATGCACATAATAAAGGCATTCACCCACCTCCAAGTCCAAAACATACCTGAAAAGTACATTCTGAAGCGATATACACGTAATGCAAGATCTGTGGTTCCGTGGGACTGGCACGATGTGAGTGTTGGTGGTAAAAATGAGACAGAGCAGTCAAGGTTGTCGAAGCTGCTGCCAAAGTTAATGCACCTGGGAAGAGCGAAAAGCAAATCTGATAGAGCATACACTGAAACTATCAGGCACATCGACATGATAACTCCTGGGATTGATCTTCTACGAACAGCGGAGATTGGTCCGGACGAAGCAACAAATACTGAGTTGCAGCAAGATGCAGAAGGACGGTGGAATATTGGTCCCATTGCACCAACACAACAAAGTTCTGACAACAATATGGAACCTGTTGCAATGCCCACTGGACCTACACCACCACCAGAATCGGGCCTCAATCCAGGTTCTGCAAACTGCCTCGCTGATCTAAGATTGACTGAACCGCCAGTGTCGCGCACGAAGGGTAGGAAGTCTGCCAGTGGGGCTAAATGTGCTAAAAATAGTGTGGAACCTGCTAATCCATACAACACATATAGTGGGGGTCAGGGCATAAGAGAGTGCCAAACCTGCCATGTTACGGGGCACTATAGCACAACATGCCCTCAGAACCCAAACAGAAGCAGAGCGGCCGAGAACAAGGTCAAAAAGAGAAGTGCGAAAACTGTAGGTTGGACTCCAAGAAAAAGAGGTCGCCCAACAATAAAAAAAGGACTAGATGGGAATCAAGACGAGGCACAGAGTGAGGGGGATGAGACACAACAATCTGGGTGCACTATGGCCGTGGAGGAGTCAGCAGCACACGCGGTGATTGCAAGAATTAGGAGGGCGACAACTTGCCATGTTAATTACCAGGACGAAAGTGATTAAGAATGACTATGAATCTGACTGAATCTCCAATGTAATATTTCAATTTTATCTTATTTTATAACTCTGTGTAAGTTAAACTCAATAATGACTGTGTGACTGTTCTGAAAACACTGGACACACATGACCAACCAATTGCAACATCGTAGTTGCGCTGGTTGCAACTGTATGTATACACTGGATAATACATGAATCTGTGTTATCTGTTTATGTCTCAACATATAATTAAAATATATCTTGTTTTATTATCATATAACAGTTGCTACTACTCATAAACAGGTTTGCAAAGTTTGCCATCATGCTGGTTACAAACATAGAAATAAAAAGGAGTGGTGATGGTTAGTTGCAACTACGATTACAATTTCAGTTGCAACTGTAACATATATGCTGGTTGCAACTGCCTCACATGGAAGGGCTCCACCTCGCCGGTGGGTACAGAACACCAACATATACACTATTTTGCAACTGCAAAACCATACACTGTTTTGCAACTACGATTATAATCCAGTTGCAACTCTAAAACATACACTGGTTGCAACTGCAATGACTGGGATTTTTCAAACAATATTGGTGTTGGGGCCATGCTTCGTTGCGCCGAAGGTCTTACACGAAGAAGCAGCTACGGCTAAAGTTGTCCCCAGGAGATGGCCGAAGGTTCCTTTTCATGGAGCTTCGGCATTACAAACCGACATAGAAATAGAATGACCTTTTAATCCATGAAGGTCTGAGTCAATGTTGTAAACTTTTGTAAGGGGCATAATTGTAATTCGTCACAGGCTGTGTCCTGTGTCTATAAATAGATGAACAGTACCCCCGTACTGTTCACGCGAACCTGTCATTTGCTTTCGCATCACACTTGTATTTTTGCCTTCCTCAGGACCGAAGGTACATTTATAATTTGAAGTCATTTATATTCATCCATGATAATAAAAATAGATATGATTTTGTGATAATATTTAGATGTTTATTTTATATCTCATGATTTGTATGAATACTTCGTTGCTTAATGTTATACTCACGAAGGTACGTCTTTCGTAACCTTCGTCCGAAATTCATTATATCCTGAAGGGGTATAATGTTTTGGAGGACGAAGGACTTTAACACTTAACATTTTCTATGTTGCCTTGTTCTTAACTCTTAGCATTTGAGAACAAGCCCCCAACATTGGCGCCCACCTCCGGTGAACTCACTTCCACTTTTCTGAGCTGATGGTTTCGTTCAACAATCAAGCTGAAGCTGCTTCGGCTTCGAAGATGGTGCTCCCGATAACAGGCGGTTCTTGCTCAGAGCCGGCTAACAAGAAGCAGAAGAAGGAGGCTCAGAGAAGGGTGCAACATGTTGGAGTGCAGGGACCCTTCATCAAGTCAAAATGGTCCCACATTCCAATTACTTTCTCTCAGGAAGACCTTCAGCTTAAGGATTATCCTCACAATGATGCCATGGTTATCTCTTGTGTGATCAAAGGATTTCTGGTCCACAATGTCTTAGTTGATACAGGCAGTGCAGCTGATATTATATTTGCTAAGGCCTTCAGACAAATGCAAGAGCCCGAAGACAAGATCCATGATGCTACGCACCCTCTTTGTGGCTTCGGAGGGCGACAGATTGTAGCACTTGGGAAGATTACCATGCCGGTAACCTTCGGATTTGTTAACAACACAAGGACTGAGCAAATTGTGTTTGATATTGTTGACATGGAGTATCCTTACAATGCTATCATTGGCCGTGGTACTCTTAATGCCTTCGAAGCAATTCTTCACCCAGCTTATCTCTGCATGAAGATACCTTCGGACCAAGGGCCTATTGCTATTCATGGAAGCCAGGAAGCTGCTAGAAGGGCCGAAGGAAGCTGGACTGACTCCAAAGCAATCCATAACATAGATGGAGCAGAAGCTTGTGAACAGTACAAATTCAGAAGGGAGAAAGCAGCTTCAGCAGATCAGCCGAAGCCCATGCTATTGTGTGAGGACATAGCAGAGCAGAAGGTGCTGTTGGGCTCGCAATTATCTGAAGACCAGGAGAAAACCTTGATAAGGTTTTTATTCAACAACAAAGATATTTTTGCATGGTCAGCTAATGATCTCTGTGGAGTAAATCGGGATGTTATTGAACATTCGCTCAATGTTGACCCATCCTTCAGACCCCGAAAGCAGAGGCTTCGGAAGATGTCGGATGACAAGGCCGAAGGGGCTCGCAATGAAGTAAAAAGACTCCTCAGTGCAGGAGTTATCAGAGAAGTAAAGTATCCAGAGTGGCTAGCTAACACTGTTATGGTGAAGAAGGCCAATGGCAAGTGGAGAATGTGTATCAATTTCACAGATCTCAACAAGGCTTGTCCGAAGGACGAATTCCCGCTGCCAAGGATAGACTCTTTAGTCGATGCAGCAGCTTCTTCAGAACTCATGAGTCTCCTGGACTGCTACTCAGGCTATCATCAAATCTGGATGAAGAAGGAAGATGAGCCGAAGACTAGCTTCATAACCCCAAGTGGCACATATTGCTATCTTCGGATGCCTGAGGGGCTCAAAAATGCTGGAGGAAGTTTCAGCAGAATGACTGCGAAGGTCCTCCAGTCTCAATAGGCAGAAATGTGTTGACTTATGTCGATGACATCATTGTAAAAAGCACGAAGCAGGAAAATCATATTGCTGATTTGCAGGAGACCTTCGCCAGTTTCAGGCAAGCTGGTTTGAAGCTGAATCCAGAAAAATGTGTCTTCGGGGTAAAGAAGGGGAAATTTCTTGGATGCTTGGTTTCAACAAAGGGAATCGAAGCTAATCCAAATAAAATCGAAGTTATACTTCGAATGGAGCCACCAACCACAAGAAAGGGGGCCCAAAGATTGACAGGAAGGCTGGCATCTCTCAACAGATTCATATCCAGATCAGCAGAAAGAAATTTACCCTTCTTCGAGGTGCTGAAGTCAGCTGAAGTCTTTCAATGGGGACCAAGTCAACAAAAAGCTTTCGAAGAGCTGAAGCAATATTTGATAGATTTAACAACATTAACTCCACCAACGCCAGGGGCTCCTCTGTTGTTATATGTGGCAGCTTCGCACTCAGCAGTAAGTGCGGCACTTGTCCAGGAGAAGTTTGATGGCCAAGTCAAGAAGCAGGTCCCAGTATATTTTGTATCTGAAGTCCTTAGTATATCAAAGAAAAATTATACAGAGCTGGAGAAGGTATTATATGCCGTTTTAATGGCATCCAGGAAGCTTCGGCATTATTTTCAGGCATACAATATTATTGTTCCTTCTTCGCAGCCGTTGAAGGATATCATGAGAAATAGAGAAGCTACTGGACGGATTGGAAAATGGGCTGCAGAGCTCAATGAATTTTACATTGATTATGTGCATAGATCCTCGATCCAGTCTCAAGCATTGGCAGATTTCATTGCCGACTGGACGCCAGGGGCTCAGGATGAAGAAGCAAATAAAGATGCCGAAGTGTGGACAGTGTTTTGTGATGGCTCTTGGGGAACCTTCGGAGCAGGTGCAGCCGTTGTGTTGGTCTCACCATCCAAGGTTAAAACTTGTTATGCAGCAAGACTTGATTTCAGCTGTACAAACAACATTACTGAGTACGAAGCCCTGCTCCTGGGCCTTCGGAAATTAAAGGCAATGGGAATCAGAAGGGCGATTCTTAAAACTGATTCCCAGGTTGTTTCGGGTCATATTGACAAAAGTTGCAAGGCTAAAGATCCGAAGCTTGAAAAATATCTAGACACGGTCCGAAGGATCGAAGCCTCCTTCGAAGGATTTTCTGTCAAGAATATCCCTCGAGGACAAAATGAGCATGCTGATTTGCTAGCCAAGTCTGCAGCACAGGGGCTGCCGTTACCTTCGGATGTCTTCTTCGAAACAATAAAGGCACCTTCAGTGGAGCTCCTCGAAAGAGCAGTCCTCAACATATCTCCTGTTTACAGCGAAGATTGGAGAACTGAAATCATCTCTTACCTTCAGGGTAACTTCCTATCAGATGACGAAGCTTATAATAAAAGGATAGAGGCAAGAGCTCGTCCGTATGTCATGATAGAAGGGGAGTTATACAAGCATGGAGTTTGCGCTCCGCTGCTCAAGTGTCTATCTAGAACCGAAGGTATAGAGTTGATGAAAGAAATACATGCAGGCCTGTGTGGATCCCACATTGGATCTAGGCCGTTACTTGGAAAAATCTTCCGCCAAGGGTTTTATTGGCCGAAGGCAGCTTCGGATGCAGCGGAGTTAGTTCAAAAGTGCGAAGGTTGTCAGAAATGTGCAAGAGATCAAAAGCAACCTTCGTCTTTGACACAGCTGATACAACCCATCTGGCCATTGCAAAGGTGGGGCCTTGACTTGTTAGGTCCATTACCACCGGCTCAAGGGAATCTAAAATATGTTATAGTAGCTGTGGAGTATTTTTCTAAATGGATTGAGGCGAAGCCATTAGCCACAATAACTTCGGCTACTGTCCAAAAGTTTTTTTGGCAGAATATTGTCTGTCGCTTCGGGGTACCGAAGGCCATCACTGTAGATAATGGAACGCAGTTCGACTCTGAAGCTTTCAGAAATTTTTGTGATCAAATCGGTACGAAGATCCACTTTGCATCAGTCAGGCATCCGGAGTCAAATGGGCTCGTTGAAAGGGCCAACGGCATTATAATGACAGGAATAATGAAGTTAATCTTCAATCAACCCAGGGGAAAGTGGCCAGATCAGTTAACCAAAGTGGTGTGGAGCCACAATACAACAACATCAAGGTCTATAGGCTTTACTCCATTCAAATTATTATTCGGTGACGAAGCAGTAACTCCGGAAGAAGCTAAAGCTGGATCAATAAGAGTAGTAGCTTCGGCAGAATCAGGTCCTGAAGATGCTTGTCTTGTGGAAAAAGATGCCTTAGAAGGGATCAGGCTTCAAGCCGTGGAGAATATCAATAAATACCAAGCTGAAACAATCAAGTGGCGAGATAGAAAGGTCCGGTTAAAAAATATTGAGCCGGGACACTTGGTGCTTCGGAGAGTAGCCAACCCAGATACAGTGGGCAAGCTACAGTTGAAATGGGAGGGACCTTTCTTAGTAGTATCTTCGTCAAGGCCTGGTTCGTACAGATTGAAGGACATGGATGGCAACGAAATTCCAAGATCTTGGAATGCGGATGAGCTTCGGCGATATTATGTATAACTTGATGTAACTTTTTAAGTTTTTTCTTTTCTTTTTCATGGCACCCTTTTCCTTTCTAAAGGGGGAGAAAGGTTTTTAATGGGGCCATCATGTGTAATTTCCTTTTTAGTCTTATAAGAGCAAAATCCCCCAAAAAATGTAAATGTAAAAACTGAGAACGCACCATCGAGTGCCGAAACTGAAAAAGCGAAGAAGCTCCAAAGACGTCCCTAAGGGGATGCAGAGCTCACAGCGAAAAGTCAACGCTGATTCCGCCGAAAGTAAAAGGCGAAGAAGCTCCAAAGACGTCCCTAAGGGGATGCAGAGCTTACAGCGAAAAGTCAACGCTGATACCGCCTAAGTAAAAGGCGAAGAAGCTCCAAAGTCGTTCCTAAGGGAATGCAGAGCTGATGTGTGGTTGTTTCTAAGGAAATAATGGCTGAGAGTGTGGCTTCGGATATATGTTTTGGACATTCATTCGCACATTACATTACATCATAGCATTTGCATTCATAAGCATTCATTCATAGCATTTGCGTTCCTAAGTGGTTGTTTCGGCAAAAAGAAGAAGCGGGTTTTTATGCTTCGTTGTGTACCAAAAAGAAAAGCTTCGGCAAAAAGAAGAAGCGGGTTTTTATGCTTCGTTGTGTACCAAAAAGAAAAGCTTCGGCAAAAAGAAGAAGCGGGTTTTTATGCTTCGTTGTGTACCAAAAAGAAAAGCTTCGGCAAAAAGAAGAAGCGGTCTTTTATGCTTCGTTGTGTACGAAAAGAAGGGAAGGTGTTTTTTCGCCTTCGGCTCAAAATACTAATTTCGTCCACATCAAAGCGCCTCAATAGAAGGGTAAGAATATATTACAAGGTATGTACAAAGTTCATTAAGAACAGTTTAATTGTATTTACAAAAGTTGTTACAAAAGTTTCCTGAGTTTTTTCTATAGTATACTCCTACTGATCTTCACTGAGCTTCAGCTTCGGCGACATATTTTAAGCATCATCTTCAGCTTCGTCATCCTACATGAATCAAGGTATCGCGAGTAAAAATCAAGTGTGAAGGAGAAGGTAAGTACAAAGTATGATTTCTTACTGGCTCAAGATGACTTCGAGCTTCGTCTCCAGCCTTCTCTCGCCCGCCTTTTGTCCATATCATTTTTATAAATCTATTTGAGATGCTTCGGGCGAGGTCAGGAATATCGTCTAGAATTGATGGAGACAGGGCGAAATTGGGCCTGTTGACAATTTTTCCATGCTCGCAGCCGGCCTTCAGGAACGCTGCAGCGGTACCCCGAGAAGCTACCCAGGCACAGAAGTCACCGTGCCCGGCTATAACTTCGTCAAGCTCATCAATTTCAGCTTCAATATGATCGAAGGCTTTTGGTAAATTTTCAGCTGAAGGGGTAAACTTCCCACTGCTGGCTCCAACTGAGTAAAAGATCTTTTTTAATTGTTCAATACAATTGTTGCTAAATTTCAAGCATTTGTCTTGAAGGCTTGTTAATAATTTCTTCAAATCTGAGCTGGTTTGGACTTCGGCCTCAAGTTTTGAATTAAGCTCTAGCTTCTCTTGTTCAAATTGTTTTGATTGTCAGATAAGCTTCGAATTCAATTCCGATACTTTAGCTTCAGTCTCTGCCAGCAAGCCTTCAGTTGTTTTGAGTTCAAAATCTTTCTTTTCAATAATAGCTGACTGCTCTTTTATCTTGCTCTCTAGATTTTCAATTATAGCTTCGTGTTTCTTATCCTCTAGATCTTGTTGCATCTTCAAAGCTTTGCTCAGTAACATGCTCTGCACAGAAACAACCTTCGTTAGTAACATTTTCATTATTAAAAGCAATAAAAGCCAGAGTAAGGTTGTTTACCTTGAAATTGGAATAAAATAAGCTGCCAACGATATGTTGTCGTCGGTAGCGGCTGATATCTGTTTCTAGCTTCGGAAAACCGATACTCTTTGATAGAGTACCGATGACCTTAGCCCCGGTTTGATCCCGGATGCAGCCCAATTTCTCATCATCAATGCCTCCAAATAGAAGAGCTCCTGGCTTGTATCCGCAAGATTTGGCATATTCCTTAAGCTCTTCTATTTCAGCCTTCGACAGTTTTTGCCCAACTAAATTTTGAAATACGTAGGCTTCGTCTTCCGAAGTGTCTTCGGCTATTTCTTTTCCCTTCCCAGGCACTGTGGCCATGGTTTCTTCAGCAGCGGTGGCAGCTTCTTCTGCAGCCATGTCTAGTAAAATTTTGTCGATATCTTCAATGGTAGTTTCTAAGTTCACATCTTCGGCTGAAGCGGCTTCGGTAGCCGCGACCTCCGAAGGTGCGACTTCGACACTTATTGTACCCTCAACAGCTGGCGTTTTCCGAGTTGACGCCCTCGACGGCGTCTTGTCAATAACTTCGGTCACTGCAATAATTCTTTGCCTCTTTGTTTTGGTTATCTTCGTTTTTTCCGGCTCCTCCACCTTTCGAAAAAGCTTCGTCAGTTGAGGCCCAAATGGACTTAGCTTCATGGGCACGGGTTCAGTCATTACCTTTAAGATTTCCTCCACGTCGTCGGTAGAAGGTGGTGCAGGAGTCCCCTCTTCGTTGGATAATTTTCGCTTTGGAGTTGATATTTTTCTCTTCTTGGGAATTTTCTTCTCTTTTGGTGGTTTTTCTTCATCCTTGTTCAAAGTTTCGGCCACTCTTTTCCTTTTTTGGCCCTCAGCACCCTTGTTCAGCCGTTCATAGTCAGGGTACTCGAAGCCCAGGGCATCAAGCACTCGGTTCAGCCTTCGCTTCGGACGGGTGCCGAAGGCCGCGGTCATCAGTTGATCTTCTTTTTTGGAATAATTCCCAAGAATTTCATTGCACATCACCTCAACTGTGTCCAGCCACTCTTGGCAGGGCTTTTTAAAGTATTTCTTGAATTTGAAATGGTAAGGAAGCCGGACAAGTTCCCCCTTCTTCTTCTCCCCCTCTAGCTTTGGCATTTCCCATTCTTTTAGGGTAGGGAAGACTCTGAACGCCAAGAATTCTTGAACCAGATCCCTGGTACCGATATGCTCTGAAATAATTTCAAATTCACCCAGTGCAGCCCAGGTGGGACCTTCCAATGTCATGTGGCATCGCGGCCTTGTTTCTCCGAAGATTAATTCAAGTGGGCTTTGTACCAACTTTTCTTCGTCTTCGTCAACTTTCACATAAAACCACTCAGACTTCCAGCCTGCCGGCCATTTGCTTCGGTAGCTAATAACAGGGAACTTTGTTGTTTTCCGGTAGGCGAAATTGTAGCAACCGAAGTTATCATGTAATCCATCTTTTCTGGCCTTCGTTTGGTAATGTAACTCATGAACTCGACAGAAACTGTCGGCAAACGGCTCCACTGCCTGGCTTCGGAGGGCCCAGATATAAACATTAAGCCTAACGATAGCGTTAGGAGTCAATTGATGAAGGTAAATACCAAATTTCTTCAATACATCTGCAATAATTCCATGAAGAGGGAATCTCAGCCCAGCCTTTAAAAAGCTCTTGAAAATGACTATCTCGTCCTTCTCTGGCTTTGGGGTAGTTTCTTCTCCCCCGAAGCGAAGTAGCTTCTTCTGATTTTCACTGAAATAACCTGCCTTCACCATCTTGGAAAGATCAGCCTTTGAAACAGTCGATTTCCCGAAGTCCAAGTGACTGGGCTTGCTGGGCATAGCAATGCGATAGTCATCTTCGGGATCAGTTTCTTCAATGTTCTCTTCTTCTCCTTCGGCAGTTGTCGGGTCTGCTTCAGCAGCGGGCATTTCTTCCGCAGTCACCAGTCCGGAACGTTGCATTGCTTCGGAGATGGGCACAGTCTCCGAACCTTCAGCTTCGTCTCCTTCACGTTCAACTCTGGCAGTAGATCGCACTCTGGCCATTTGATTCTGAGTTTGGGGAAATTAAAACTTTTTTCTTTTTCCTTTTCTCCCGAAGCCTTTCTTTCTGACGAAGCAGACTTCGAGATGGACCTTCGTTCGATTCTGAGAATCAAGCTTCGGCTATGGTTAAAAATTTTGGCAGCAAAACAGTGCAAATAGCAATGAATGATGTGGTAACTTCACACATACTCGTCTGTTTATATAGTGCTGCAGGTAAGAAGGCGAAGCGCCAGGATTTTTACACCAGGCGGGCAGTCACTTGTACTTGCTGCGCAGTGGACCACACAGATCAAACAGTAACTCTGCAAGGTGGGTCCGACACGAGCTCGGAAATTGAATCGTTTCTCGGCAACGAGCTCAGGGAAGGTGTTTTTTGGACCTTCGGCTTCCCGAAGCTTAAAGAGGCTTTTTTCACGGATCAAGCTCGTTACGAAAAACGATCTAGCACCGCGAAAGGGGCTACTGTTGGGGCCATGCTTCGTTGCGCCGAAGGTCTTACACGAAGAAGCAGCTATGGCTAAAGTTGTCCCCAGGAGATGGCCGAAGGTTCCTTTTCATGGAGCTTCGGCATTACAAACCGACATAGAAATAGAATGACCTTTTAATCCATGAAGGTCTGAGTCAATGTTGTAAACTTTTGTAAGGGGCATAATTGTAATTCGTCACAGGCTGTGTCCTGTGTCTATAAATAGATGAACAGTACCCCCGTACTGTTCACGCGAACCTGTCATTTGCTTTCGCATCACACTTGTATTTTTGCCTTCCTCTGGACCGAAGGTACATTTATAATTTGAAGTCATTTATATTCATCCATGATAATAAAAATAGATATGATTTTGTGATAATATTTAGATGTTTATTTTATATCTCATGATTTGTATGAATACTTCGTTGCTTAATGTTATACTCACGAAGGTACGTCTTTCATAACCTTCGTCCGAAATTCATTATATCCTGAAGGGGTATAATGTTTTGGAGGATGAAGGACTTTAACACTTAACATTTTCTATGTTGCCTTGTTCTTAACTCTTAGCATTTGAGAACAAGCCCCCAACAATTGGAAACTGCAATTTAGAGTACGATAACAACTAGATGAATAGGCCAGTTGCAAATGGAACCAGTGCGCTGGTTGCAACCTAAACAACATTACTGGAGAGCATAACACAACTGATTGTTTCTGGCTACTGCATAACACAACTGATTGTTTTTGCATGAATCTAATTGTTCGACTGACTACTATCCCATTCAATTGGCAACGGACGACCACCAATTCTAAACTTATCAAGCGATCGAGGAATTTCAGCTTGGTTCAAAGGGTGGAAGATCTGGTAATGCAACAACTCACATCTGTATATCGGGCCCTTGAACTGCAATGGCATAAAAAACATAATGGTTAGTGACTATATTATGATGCACACATAGAAAACACGCAAAAAAGCACCAAAACAGATAGAAAATCAGTTGACAGCATGGCTAACCGGATTGATTTCCTTGGTCGTTTTGTCCCCATCATAATATTCCATGTACTTCCATACAAAAAAATACAATCGCTTTGACCTGCTTGCTTTGGCACATCAATAAAAGGTCGCCTCCACTTGCTAACTCTGGGTAACTTGAGGTTGGAAACTTTCTGGAAGGCTACATCAATGATTGGGATTTTGGCAAAGACAGCCTTGTGCCGTTCTTCCTGATTAGAACAATTCAGGAAGTAGTCGTTCGAGTCCAGCACATCAATACGCTTATGGATAAAATTGAAGCAATATACAAAATAGTGAGCACCATCTTTGATAGGGACAAAAACCTGGTGCAAGGAAGGAGTAGAAAACTAATTACTAAAAATGGAAAACATATATGAAAAAGAAGTTGCAAGAAAAAAGTATAGACAGTTGCAAAGTATGTGTCCTGGTGATTGCAACTGCAAATGATGGAAAGTTAAAAATTGTAGGTATGAAAAAGTGGGTTGGGGAAAAGGTCTGCTAACAAATTTTGCTCTTGACAAATCATAGTTTTCGCACTCAGACATCAGATGATTCCATACATATATGAAGTCTTCTGTCTCAGATTTATCAGCGTTGAGTACTGCTTCACACGTTGATACATTGAACTGTATGTGTTTTCCAGTTTGGAGAATAAAGAAAAAAGAGAAATGATAAATGATTAAATTAGTTTAAACACATAAATGCAAGATAGTATACAAAAAATACATGGTTTTGGAGAAGAAACTTACATAAAAACCAGTGGTCAGAAACACTCTATATCCACAAGAATCAACCTTGTGCACAATATCATCATGTCGCATGCAGTGCATGAAAAGTCTATGATTCCTGACTCACCAAGGGTGTCATTAGAAAAAGATGTTAAAATTTCCTCGCCAGTGAGTCCAACAAGAAGGCCAAACTCCAACAAAATTCTCCTGCAGCAACAAAAAAAAGAAAAAAACAGATGGATTAGTGAGAAGAACAGGAGGATGTGCAACTGCTGGTGTGCTGTGATTGCAACTGCTGGTCTAGTGTGATTGCAAAGTACTGAATAACTCTGGGAAATTATGTTACACAAATATGATTGGAAACTACTGGTGTGGTATAATTGCAACTAGTGTGTTGTGATTGCATGTACTATATAACTCTGGGAAATTCTGTTAAATAAAAATGATTGCAACTTCTGTTATGGTGTGATTGCAACCACGCATTAGGTGAGATTGCTACTGCTATATATAAGTAACTAACTGTTCAAGAAAAATGATTGCTACTTGGTTCGAATTGGAAAATAAAAAGTAAATAGCAGTTGCAACTTGGGAAAACAAAAAAAACCTTTTTAGCTCAGGATCCGAGGCGATCTTCCGCCTAAGTGCAACAGCCTTGGCCAGGGGTATCTCAGGTCGATTACGAGGGATCTTGAACGGGGATATGTACTCCCTAGGCTTCTTCAGCACTCTATCACCTAGGCGCTTGAATATCATCCTTTGAAACTCACTGAAATCAGCCTGGCCTACTGAGACTTCGTCTTGAGAAAGTCGGATTGGTTGGGTCAAATTGTTGATATCATCATCAGACTCCGCCGGGAACTGGATATCATCAAATGATGAGCTGGGTCCTGCCTGGCCATCAATGCTTTTCTCCAAACTGTCAATCTCAGCTTTGGCCTCCTAACGAAGCATGTTCAACCTATCCTCATACTGTTGGCGCTGCTCAGCATATTCTTTTGACATTTATAACTGGAACATCTTCTTTAACTTGGCAGCGGGCACCGGCTTTTTCAAAGCTTTGATGTTGTCCTTCAGCTGTTTCTAGATTGCAACTTGTATCCTTTTTCTCCTCCGCTTCAACCTTCTTCTCGGCATCAGCTTTCTTCTTCACAGCTTCTTCAGCTGCAGCCTTTCTCTTAATCTCAGCTTCTTCGGCCTCAGCCTTTCTCTTATTCTCAGCTTCTTCGGCCTCAGCCTTTCTTTTAACCTCAGCTTCTTCTTCCTTCTTCCTCTCAGCTTCTTCAGCTGCAGCCTTTCTCTTGATCTCAGCTACTTCGGCCTTAGCCTTTCTCTTATTCACAGCTTCTTCTACCTTCTTCTTATCAGCTTGTTCGGCTTCAGCCTTTCTCTTCTCAGCCTCCTTAGCTTCAGCATTTTTCTTCTCCATCTCAGCATTCTTCATCTCAATCTCAGCCTTCTTCTTCTCAGCCTCTGCCTTCTGTGTGTTGGCAACTTGAATGGCCCTATCGCTCCTCCTTGAGTAAATTATATGATCCTGGTGCAGTTGAGTAGAATAGCCAAATTAACATATTTGTATTATGAAAGTGAATCATTTATATTATAAAAAAAGACACGAATTGCATGAACATACCTGGGCAGTAGGATGCTGCATCCCAGTGTCCATGCTCAGAGGCTCCTCTTCTGTCTCAGGTGCTCCCTGTTCAGAATATATGATTAATTGCAAGTTGGCAGAGGCTATGATTACTACAGTGGGTGGGGGTCGATTGCAACTAGGGTCTGCTTTCACTTGGGTATCAGAGGATCTTACCACAGGCCATTGATCATTGCCAGGGGGTTTGAGGAAGCCTTCCTCTTGCGAACAGTAATTCGTGGTGCACGAGTCAGCTGGCTATTGGGAGGGGACTGGAATTGTAGAAAAAGGAAAAAAAGCATAATATTAATCAGAAAAAGGAGTTGATGGTAATAAAAAAACATAATAGACTAACCTCGCCATCAATGCTTGCAGAGTGCTGTGGGGAATCCATCATTTGCAAGATATCATCAACACTTCGGAATGCCCCACGTAAATCAGGAGGTGCTGTCAGGGGGAAGAATAAAAATATAAATGAAAAATGGGAATAATCAAGATGAGAGAAAACATTTTTTAAGCATGGAAGACATAGGTAGGCTTACTTCTATTCAAATTTCCCTCTTGCAGATCAATGTCATGACCACACGATGGGGTTCTCATAAAATCTAAGCTGTCATCAAGATCTCCACCACTGCAATCCAACTGGATTTCTTCACTATCACCTCCTCCAGATTGGTCTTTCGGTACATTTGAAGTAGTTCCTGACCCTCCATACAAATTTAAAAAAGTGATTGAAAGCACATAGTGATGTGTATGGGCAAAATTGTAACTTGTATGGTGGGTGGTTGCAACAATAATATTATACTGTATGCAATAAAAAATACCTGCTCCTGCTCTAGTGTCAATTGCAACGGGACTCCGTATAATTTCTTCACCATCACCTCCTCCAGATTGGTCCTCCGGTGCAATTGGTCTAGTTCCTGATCCTGCATACAAATTTAAAAAATGATTGTAAACACAGATTGATGCGTCTAGGCAAATTGCAACTTGTACGGTGGGTGCTTGCAAACAATAATATTATGCTATATGCAACAAAAAATACCTGCTCCTGCTCTAGTGTCATTCTTCACCTTCCTCCTGCGCTCTTTGGCATCTCGCTTCTCAACGATAGCGTCAGCGATAAGCTTCTGAATGCCAGTGTAGCACTCGTGGTGAGCTTTTGCCATAAGGTCATGGGATATTGTTGAATACTTCATAGCCTTCTGTGCGTACGACTGGGCTTCACTAGTGCTTTCATCAAAAGCCTTCAAGATGTTCAGCGCATCTGACTTCCTACTCCTTCCAACTAAATCGATAATGCTCTGACCAAAAGAAGGTCTGAAGCTAGGGTACTGGTAAAAGACTGGGGGTTGGATATTGAAGGAAGCATGACAGGCGGGATCACGGGATGTGCCAAGCACATCAGCAGATGTGCCAGTAGCAGTGGGTGCTGCTGCTACTGGGGCAGATGCTGCTGCTCCTGGGTTAGGTGCTGCTGTTGGGTTAGGGTCTGCTCCTGGGGCAGGTGCTGGTACTGGAGCAGGTAATATTGCTAGAGCACCAATGGGGACGTCGTAGCACGTGTCAGTGATACTTCTCAACTGAAAGTAAAAAAACAATGATAAAATGATAAATGAATAACAAATTGCAACTATTGTGGAGTAGCATTTGCAATACTTAAACACAACATAGTTGCAACTTACCCTGAGGTGTCCAAACTCGGTGGTGCCAGGAGGAACATCTCCCCTGAGATCCTTATTTGCTATCGCATCAATCATCTTCGAGTCCAAGAAAGCACATCGAGGGATCGAAAAGGGACTTGTGTCAAATCCATGCTGCAGGTTGTCGACATAAAGCATCTGCATGTTTTTAACATTAGGTAAAAGACACATGGGTATTTTAGGTTGAATTCATATAATGAAAAAAGTAAACCAAATTGGCACAGGTGCAATAAGCCAATTGCAATAGAAAATACTAAAATTATTGCTACTTTATGTACAACATAAATTACAAAATACATGTGAATGTGTGAACTAAGCTATCATAAAAAAATCAAAAAAATAAATCAAATTGCAACTTGTAACATTTGACAGTTGTAACAGTAAACATAAAACAATTACTACTTGTGTAATTGGAAGAGTAAGTTGCAAGGGCAAAAATTGAATGTGTGTTGAGCTTACAGCTACGAAGATCCTGCATCCACTGATGGGTGCGTTAATGCCTTTCTCCGCAAAATCCTTTCTATAAAGACGAGCAGCTATGCTGAGCCTGTCAACTACCGCTTTGCACCAGTTCTTGTTGCCCATGTTCTGGATGTCCTGAGTATACTTTACATCATCAATCCTGATGCGAGCGTCAGTGTTGGAGAATAGCAGACACTGAAATGCTGCCATGAAAAAGGCTCTCAGGCCCAGCTCCCCAGTGAGAATCCTCTTCTGCAGTCTATCAGTGATAACAGATATATTGATACCAGATATGCGTCTATAAGAGTTGTCACAAATTTGCTCCCCCAGCTCATCCCGCAAGGCACGAGCATCTGCATCAGACATGGGGGGCGGATCACTGCCAATGTTTGGTAACTGCAAAACACACCAAACACTGTGCTCAGTGATTGGAATCTCTTTTCCACCACCAATCTCTAATTTCATCGTTTCCAGGTTAAGCTTCCGCATCAGCCAGCTGAGCAACTTTCTGGACAATAAGTGCGGCTTGAATCTCAGCAGGCCGCCAAACCCCTTGGCAACTACTTCACTTTTCAATTCATCAGATAGAGCATTCACAAGCTTTATAAACTTCCCAGGTGAGCATCATATAGCTCGTGTCTTAGTTATACCCTTATTCTCATCGCAACCAACAATACCAACATTGTCGTCGCCAGAACCATCGCCAGCAGGAACAAACTCTGGGTCTTGTTCATCATCACTTTCGGCATCTTGTATAGGAGGGACTTTCAACCTTAACCTCTTCCTCCTTTCCTTCAATTCATTTTTATCTAATTGCTTTCTCTTGTTTTGTACACGAGGAGAGCGACGGACAGTATGAGTGCCTTCCTGGCCTGTGACATTCTGTTCTTGATCCATTATAAAAAACACTGAAAAAATGGGAATGAAAAAACATGAGGGCACAAACACATTGTACAGATCTCATAACCAAAAATTGCTAATCAACAAACTAAAACACACAGTACAAATAGGAACAAAAAATAGTGGCAATACACACTAATGTTGCACACACACATTAGTACTGGGACAGAATTGCCACATGCGCCAAAAGCCAGTTGCAACAAGACTGCTAAAATAATTACTACTGGGACAGTTGCAACAGTGAATTTAAATAAAAAACTGAAAGGGAAATGTGCCCTTGGGCCATTTCTAAGTATTTTGGTGATTGTGTGCCAACACAAGTGCTTTTTTGTTAATCTATGCAAAGTGGTGGACAAAGTGCAAACCAAGTCTAAAGGTATGTTTCTAGACTTAGTACATTGTTTTAGAGAACTAATGTATTGTGTCTAAGTGCTGGAAACAGGTAAAATCAATTTGGAAAAGACTTGGCTGCTTAGCCAAGACTCTGCTCAGTCTGGGTGCACCGGACTGTCCGGTGGTGCACCGGACAGTGTCCGGTGCGCCAGGCTGGCTCTGTCAACTGGCTGCTCTCGGGACTTCGTCGGCGGTGTACGACTATAATTCACCGGACTGTCCGGTGGTGCACCGGAGTGTCCGGTGAGCCGTTCACAGGCAAACTCGTCGCTCTTGGGAAACAATTAACGGCATACGGCTAAAATTCACCGGACTGTCCGGTGGTGCACCGGACTGTCCGGTGAGCCAACGGTCGGCCGGGCCAACGGTCGGCCGCGCGATCCGCGCGGGACACGTGGCCAAGCCAACGGCTAGAAGGGGGCACCGGACTGTCCGGTGTGCACCGGACAGTGTCCGGTGCGCCAACGGCTCCAAGGCTACCAACGGTCGGCTTCGCCAAATCGGGAAAGAAATCCGCACCGGACAGTGTCCGGTGCGCCAGTCGACAGAAGGCAAGAATTGCCTTCCCGGATTGCTCTCAACGGCTCCTAGCTGCCTTGGGGCTATAAAAGGGACCCCTTGGCGCATGGAGAAGACATCCAAGCATTCTTTGAGCACAATTGATCACTCACACTTCATTCTTGCGCATTTGTTCGACATTCTTAGTGACTTGAGCTTCGTTCTAGTGAGAAACTTGTGATAGTGTCTTGAGCTCAAGTCTGGGTCTTGTGTGTGCGTATTTGCTGTGATCTTTGTGTCTTGTGTGAGTTGCTAATCCCTCCCTTACTCCGTGCTTCTTTGTGAACTTCAAGTGTAAGGGAGAGAGACTCCAATTTGTGGAGATTCCTCGCAAGAGGGATAAAGATAAGCAAAGCAAAACACCGTGGTATTCAAGTGGGTCTTTGGACCGCTTGAGAGGGGTTGATTGCAACCCTCGTCCGTTGGGACGCCACAACATGGAGTAGGCAAGCATTGGTCTTGGCCGAACCACGGGATAAACCACTGTGCCATCTCTGTGATTGATCTCTTGTGGTTATTGTGTTTTGTTGAGACTCCTCTCTAGCCACTTGGAAATTATTGCGCTAACTCCTAATCAGTTTTTGTGGCATTAAGTGTTAAGTTTTACAGGATCACCTATTCACCCCCCCCCCCCTCTAGGTGCTCTCAATTGGTATCGGAGCCGTTCTCTTCACGAAGGGACTAATTGCCCGAAGAGATAGATCCTAAGGGGAAGGGAATTGTGATCAACGACAAAGAGAAGGAGTCCTTCGTCAACGAGCCGAAGGATGACAAGCCTACCGACTCAGGCTCGGGCTACAAGCGGAAGGAAGGGAAGAAGAAGAAGAAGACAAGGCGCATCAAGGAGATCGTCTACTACGACGACAGTGATGAGTCTACTTCTTCCCAAAAGGACGACGACAACGACTACAGGAAGATGGTCAATTCGAACTTTTCCTTTGATTATTCTCGTATTCCACATAGTTCGAATACGCATTTGCTTTCCATTCCTCTTGGCAAACCTCCACACTTCGATGGGGAGGACTACGGATTTTGGAGTCACAAAATGTGTAGTCACCTGTTCTCTCTCCATCCAAGCATATGGGAGATTGTAGAGAATGGAATGAAATTTGATAGTACTAATAGTCCCATGTTTATAAATGAACAAATCCATAGAAATGCACAAGCTACTATTGTCCTTTTAGCATCTTTGTGCAGGGAAGAGTACAATAAGGTGAGCGGCTTGGACAATGCCAAGCAGATATGGGACACCCTCAAGATCTCTCACGAGGGGAACGACATCACCATGCTCACCAAAATGGAGTTGGTGGAGGGCGAGCTTGGACGATTCGCAATGATAAGGGGAGAGGAGCCAACCCAAACTTACAACCGGCTCAAGACCCTTATCAACAAGATAAGGAGCTACGGAAGCACGCGATGGATGGACCACGACGTCGACCGCCTAATGCTAAGGTCCTTTACCGTTCTTGATCCTCATCTCGTGAACAATATTCGTGAGAATCCCAGGTACACGAAGATGACGCCCGAAGAGGTACTTGGAAAGTTCGTAAGCGGGCGGATGATGATCAAGGAAGCGAGATACGTGGACGACGCATTGAACGGTCCAATCCATGAGCCTCAACCCACTGCTCTCAAGGCAACAAGGAGCAAGGAGGCGCTACCTAGCAAGGTGGCGCAAGTTGAGGCGGCCGGGCTCAATGATGAAGAGATGGCCCTCATCATCAAGTGCTTCAAGACGGCGCTAAAGGGTCGCAAGGGACAGCCAAGCAAGACCAAGACAAAGGGGAAGCGCTCATGCTTCAAATGTGGTAAGATTGGTCATTTTATTGCTAACTGTCCCGACAATGAAAGTGACCAGGAACAAGGGAGCAAGAGGGAGAAGAAGAAGGCATACAAGAAGGCTAAGGGCGAGGCACACCTTGGAAAGGAGTGGGACTCGGATTGTTCGTCATCCGACTCCGACAATGAAGGACTCGCTGCCACCGCCTTCAACAAGTCATCCCTCTTCCCAACGAGCATCACACATGCCTCATGGCAAAGGAGAAGAAGGTATGTACTCGAAACAATGCCACTTATGATTCTTCTAGTGATGATGAGTCTAGTGATGAAGAAATAGATTATTCTAGTTTGTTCAAGGGATTGGATAGAACTAAAATAGATAAGATTAATGAATTGATTGATGCCTTGAATGAAAAGGATAGACTCTTAGAGAAACAAGAAGACCTTTTGTATGAAGAGCATGATAAATTTGTTAGTGCACAAAATTCTCTTGCTCTAGAAGTTAAAAGGAATGAAATGCTTTCTTGTGAACTATCTACTTGTCATGAAACAATCTCTACTTTAAAAAGTGTTAATGATGATTTAAATGCTAAACTAGTAGAAGCAAATAAATCTAACTCTTGTGTTGAACATGTTGCAATTTGCACTAGGTGTAAGGATTTTGATATTAATGCTTGTAGTGAACACCTAGTTTCAATTTCAAAATTGAATGATGAATTGGCTAGTCTTAATGCCCAACTTAAGACTAGCAAGAGTGAATTTGAAAAACTAAAATTTGCAAGGGATGCCTACACTATTGGTAGACACCTCTCAATTAAGGATGGTCTTGGCTTCAAGAGGGAAGTCAAGAACTTAACAAGCCATAAGGCTCCCATCTCCACCAAGGAGAAAGGAAAGGCCCCTATGGCTAGTAGTGCTAAAAAGAACCATGCTTTCATATACCATGATAGGAGATATTCTAGAAATGCTCCTAGAAGTTATGATGCTTTTGATTCACATGCTTATGATTCATATGCTATGACTGCTTCTAGTTCCCATAGTATGCATGATAGAAATGTTGCTAGGAAAAATGTTATGCCTAGAAGAGATTTTGCTCATGTTCCTAGGAAAGTAGTGAATGAACCTTCTGCCATTTATTATGCTTGCAATGCTCCCTTTGCTATTTGTAGAAAGGGTAAGAAGGTAATTGCTAGGAAATTAGGGGCCAAATGTAAGGGAGACAAGACTTGCATTTGGGTCCCTAAAACTATTGTGACTAACCTTGTAGGACCCAACAAGAGTTGGGTACCTAAAACCCAAGCCTGAATTTGCCTTGCAGGTTTATGCATCCGGGGGTTCAAGCTGGATTATCGACAGCGGATGCACAAACCACATGACGGGGGAGAAGAGGATGTTCACCTCCTACGTCAAGAACAAGGATTCCCAAGACTCAATAATATTCGGTGATGGGAACCAAGGCAAGGTGAAAGGGTTAGGAAAAATTGCTATTTCTTCCGAGCACTCTATTTCTAATGTGTTTTTAGTACAGTCTCTTGGATATAATTTGTTATCTGTTAGTCAATTATGCAATATGGGATATAATTGTCTTTTCACAAATGTAGATGTGTCTGTCTTTAGAAGATGTGATGGTTCACTAGCTTTTAAGGGTGTACTAGACGGTAAACTTTATTTAGTTGATTTTGCAAAAGAGGAGGCCGGTCTAGATGCATGCTTAATGACTAAGACTTGCATGGGCTGGCTGTGGCATCGCCGTTTAGCACATGTGGGGATGAAGAACCTTCACAAACTTCTAAAGGGAGAACACGTGATAGGTCTAACCAATGTTCATTTCAAAAAAGATAGACCTTGTGCAGCTTGTCAAGCAGGAAAACAGGTGGGAAGCTCACATCATTCCAAAAATGTGATGACCACGTCAAGACCACTAGAGATGCTTCATATGGACCTCTTCGGACCCGTCGCCTATCTAAGCATAGGAGGAAGTAAGTATGGTTTGGTTATAGTTGATGATTTTTCCCACTTCACTTGGGTATTCTTTTTACAGGATAAATCTGAAACCCAAGGGACCCTCAAGCGCTTCCTCAGGAGAGCTCAAAATGAGTTTGAGCTCAAGGTGAAGAAGATAAGGAGCGACAACGGGTCCGAGTTCAAGAACCTTTAAGTGGAGGAGTACCTTGAGGAGGAAGGAATCAAGCACGAGTTCTCCGCTCCCTACACACCACAGCAAAATGGTGTGGTAGAGAGGAAGAACAGGACACTAATCGACATGGCGAGGACAATGCTTGGAGAGTTCAAGACCCCCGAGCACTTTTGGTCGGAAGCCGTGAACACGGCTTGCCACGCCATCAACCGGGTCTACCTTCATCGCCTCCTCAAGAAGACTTCGTATGAGCTACTAACTGGTAACAAACCCAATGTTTCGTATTTTCGAGTTTTTGGGAGTAAATGCTACATTCTAGTGAAGAAGGGTAGAAATTCTAAATTTGCTACCAAAGCAGTAGAAGGGTTTTTGTTAGGTTATGACTCAAATACAAAGGCGTATAGAGTCTTCAACAAATCATCGGGTTTGGTTGAAGTCTCTAGCGACGTTGTATTTGATGAGACTAATGACTCTCCAAGAGAGCAAGTTGTTGATCTTGATGATGTAGATGAAGAAGATGTTCCGACGGCCGTAATATGAACCATGGCAATTGGTGATGTGCGACCACAGGAACAAAATGTGCAAGATCAACCCTCTTCCTCAACAATGGTGCAACCCCCAACTCAAGACGATGAACAGGTTCATCAAAAGGAGGCATGTGATCAAGGGGGAGCACAGGATGTACAAGTTGAAGAGGAAGAAGCACCTCAGGCCCCTCCAACCCAAGTTCGAGCGACGATTCAAAGGGATCATCCCGTCGACCAAATTTTGGGTGACATTAGCAAGGGAGTAACTACTCGATCTCGTTTAGTTAATTTTTGTGAGCATTACTCTTTTGTCTCTTCTATTGAGCCTTTCAGGGTAGAAGAGGCCTTGCTAGATCCGGACTGGGTGTTGGCCATGCAGGAAGAGCTCAACAACTTCAAAAGGAATGAAGTTTGGACACTGGTGCCTTGTCCTAAGCAAAACGTTGTGGGAACCAAGTGGGTGTTCCACAACAAACAAGACGAGCACGGGGTGGTGACAAGGAACAAGGCTCGACTTGTGGCAAAAGGTTATGCCCAAGTTGCAGGTTTGGACTTTGAGTAGACTTTTGCTCCTGTGGCTAGGCTAGAGTCCATTCGTATCTTGCTAGCATATGTCGCTCACCATTCTTTTAGGTTGTTCCAAATGGATGTGAAGAGCGCCTTCCTCAACGGGCCAATCAAGGAGGAGGTGTACGTAGAGCAACCCCCTGGCTTCGAGGATGAACGGTACCCCGACCACGTGTGTAAGATCTCTAAGGCGCTCTATGGACTTAAGCAAGCCCCAAGAGCATGGTATGAATGCCTTAGAGACTTTCTAATTGCTAATGCTTTCAAGGTTGGGAAAGCCGATCCAACTCTTTTCACTAAGACTTGCGATGGTGATCTTTTTGTGTGCCAAATTTATGTCGATGACATAAATATTTGGTTCTACTAATCAAAAGTCTTGTGAAGAGTTTAGCAGGGTGATGACGCAGAAATTTGAGATGTCGATGATGGGCGAGTTGAACTACTTCCTTGGGTTCCAAGTGAAGCAACTCAAGGACGGCACCTTCATCTCCCAAACGAAGTATACACAAGATTTGCTAAAGCGGTTTAGGATGAAGGACGCCAAGCCCGCAAAGACTCCAATGGGAACCGACGGACACACCGACCTCAACAAAGGAGGTAAGTCCGTTGATCAAAAAGCATACCAGTCAATGATAGGGTCTTTACTTTATTTATGTGCTAGTAGACCGGATATTATGCTTAGCGTATGCATGTGTGCTAGATTTCAATCCGATCCTAAGGAGTGTCACTTAGTGGCGGTGAAGCGAATCTTTAGATATTTAGTCGCTATGCCTTGCTTCGGGATCTGGTATCCAAAGGGGTCTACCTTTGACTTGATTGGATATTCAGATTCCGACTATGCTGGATGTAAGGTCGATAGGAAGAGTACATCGGGGACGTGCCAATTCTTAGGAAGGTCCCTGGTGTCATGGAATTCTAAGAAACAAACTTCCGTTGCCCTATCCACCGCTGAGGCCGAGTATGTTGCCGCAGGACAATGTTGCGCGCAACTACTTTGGATGAGGCAAACCCTCCGGGACTTTGGCTACAATCTAAGCAAAGTCACACTCCTATGTGATAATGAGAGTGCTATCCGCATGGCGGAAAATCTTGTTGAACACAGCCGCACAAAGCACATAGACATCCGGCACCACTTTTTGAGAGACCACTAGCAAAAGGGAGATATCGAAGTGTTTCATGTTAGCACCGAGAACCAGCTAGCCGATATCTTTACCAAGCCTCTAGATGAGAAGACCTTTTGCAGGCTGCGTAGTGAGCTCAATATCTTAGATTCGCGGAACTTGGATTGAATTATAGCATACTTGTGTTTATGCCTTTGATCATTTTCCTTCTGCATTTTGTTGCTTATTTATGGTGCTCAAGTTGTACAAGCACTCCTCAGACCTCACAAGTCTTTGTGCAAGTGACACACACACTTAGGGGGAGATGTGTAACAACTTGACCCTTTGAGACTAACCGTGTGCTTGAGTTTGCTTAATTCAGTCTCAAAGGTGGATTGAAAGGGAAAGGTGGACTTGGACCATAAAAGACTTCCACTGCACTCCGATGAGAGGGTAACTAATTCCAAGTTCATCTTGTGAACTCTTATTGCCTTTGGACTCTTATTTGAAGATTTTGTGAGGCAATGGGGTTAAAGGGCCAAGATTGATCCCGTTTTGGTGCTTGATGCCAAAGGGGGAGAAAATAAGGGCCAAAGCAAGAAATGGATCAGCTACCACTTGAGAAGTTTTGAAAATAGTAGAATAGAGCTTTTTGTTTTGGCAAAACTCCCTTATTGGTTCTCTTGTCAAAAGTTGGCTTTTTGTGGGGAGAATGTTGATTATGGGAAAAAGGGGGAGTTTTTTGAAATCTTTGATCAATTTCTATTGGAACAGCTTTCTTTATGTCTCTACAATTGTGTTTAAGCTAGAGATAGGAGTTTGAAGTTGATTTGCAAAAATAAAACCAAGTGGTGGCAAAGAGTGATCCATATACGTCAAATTTGATCAAAACAATTTTGAGTTCTTATTTGAATTGTTTTTGCACTTGTTCTACTTGCTTTATGTTGTGTTGGCATAAATCACCAAAAAGGGGGAGATTGAAAGGGAAATGTGCCCTTGGGCCATTTCTAAGTATTTTGGTGATTGAGTGCCAACACAAGTGCTTTTGTGTTAATCTATGCAAAGTGGTGGACAAAGTGCAAACCAAGTCTAAAGGTATGTTTCTAGACTTAGTACATTGTTTTAGAGAACTAATGTATTGTGTCTAAGTGCTGGAAACAGGTAAAATCAATTTGGAAAAGACTTGGCTGCTCAGCCAAGACTCTGCTCAGTCTGGGTGCACCGGACTATCCGGTGGTGCACCGGACAGTGTTCGGTGGTGCACCAGACAGTGTCCGGTGCGCCAGGCTGGCTCTGTCAACTGGCTGCTCTCGGGACTTCGTCGACGGTGTACGGCTATAATTCACCGGACTGTCCGGTGGTGCACCGGACTGTCCGGTTAGCCGTTCACAGGCAAACTCGTCGCTCTCGGGAAGCAATTAACGGCGTATGGCTAAAATTCACCGGACTGTCCGGTGGTGCACCGGACTGTCCGGTGAGCCAACGGTCGGCCGGGCCAACGGTCGGCCGCGCGATCCACGCAGGACACGTGGCCGAGCCAACGGCTAGAAGGGGGCACCGAACTGTCCGGTGTGCACCGGACAGTGTCCGGTGCGCCAACGGCTCCAAGGCTGCCAACAGTCGGCTTCGCCAAATCGGGAAAGAAATCAGCACCGGACATGTCCGGTGCGCCAGTCGACAGAAGGCAAGAATTGCCTTCCCGGATTGCTCTCAACGGCTCCTAGCTGCCTTGGGGCTATAAAAGGGACCCCTTGGCGCATGGAGAAGACATCCAAGCATTCTTTGAGCACAATTGATCACTCACACTTCGTTCTTGCGCATTTGTTCGACATTCTTAGTGACTTGAGCTTCGTTCTAGTGAGAAACTTGTGATAGTGTCTTGAGCTCAAGTCTAGGTCTTGTGTGTGCGTATTTGCTGTGATCTTTGTGTCTTGTGTGAGTTGCTAATCCCTCCCTTACTCCGTGCTTCTTTGTGAACTTCAAGTGTAAGGGCGAGAGACTCCAATTTGTGGAGATTCCTCGCAAGCGGGATAAAGATAAGCAAAGCAAAACACCGTGGTATTCAAGTGGGTCTTTGGACCGCTTGAGAGGGGTTGATTGCAACCCTCGTCCGTTGGGACGCCACAACGTGGAGTAGGCAAGCGTTGATCTTGGCCGAACCACGGGATAAACCACTGTGCCATCTCTGTGATTGATCTCTTGTGGTTATTGTGTTTTGTTGAGACTCCTCTCTAGCCACTTGGAAATTATTGCGCTAACTCCTAATCAGTTTTTGTGGCATTAAGTGTTAAGTTTTACAGGATCACCTATTCACCCCCCCCCCCCCCCTCTAGGTGCTCTCAATAACTAGTTGTATACGAGCACAGTTATAAAAGACAAGAATGATGTATGTGGGTTGAAAGTAAAAATTATACAGTTGCAACTTATGTGATGGACCAGTTGCAACAAAAGGTACACTGCAGTTGCAAAAAAGTGGAAACATCTGAGTTGATAATCTAGAACACAAACTGCTTATTCAAATGAAATGTATCCGCGTAAAATACAACAATTAATAATTCCAATCAACGAATAATACTAGTTGCAACACTTGGGGAAAAAATAGGGTTTATCAGTCTATTACCGAAGATAACAAAACAAATCCAAAAATTGGGGACAGAGAAACGGGAGAGGGAGCGGATGCGCTTACATGGCGGGCGCGCGCGGACGACTCCGGCGCGGGCTACGTCGCCGTTCGCGGTCTACGACTCCGGCGAAGTGTGGAGGGGGCCGTTCGCGGAGGATTCGTTCGTGGAGAAGTGTGGAGGGGGCGGGAGCGGGAGCGTGGGGGATGGACGAAGACGAGAGCGGGCGAGCGCACAACGGCTACGGCGAGGGCTACGTCGCCGGGGAAGAGAAGAAGTTGAGCCGTTCGCGGAGGGCCGGGGAAGTGAAAAGGCGCAGTCGGGGCGGGGAAGTGAAAAGGCGCAGTAGTGGAGGGGGCAGTCATCGGTTCGGCTGGGTGGAGCGGTTGGCTCAGACCATATGCACCTGGGCGAGTAGGTTCGGCCTGGGTGCATTATCTATATTGAATGCACCCAGGTGTAATATATAAAAACAGTATATATATATATAGTATTAGGAGCCCTGGGCTTCCATAACTGCAGGGAGCCCTAGCCACCTACCGACCGGGCCGACCAACCAGGTGTGCAGACCGCACCAGACCATTTTTGGTTTACTGTCCCCGATTGCTTACGCCAAATTAACATATGAGTTACGATGATGTGTGTTACCATTTATGCAAATATAGTTTGTGCACGATTTAGCTTTCTGGGCCCACGAGAACTTTTATTTGATGGCCCATTTTACCCACGCATTTCTTTACCCTAACTGCTCCCATCTTTATCTCCCGAAGGCACGTAGCCGCCGCCAGTTTCTTCTTCCCCCATCTTCATCTTCCTCGCAGCGCCAGTGCTACATCTCCAGACTGCCCCTACTCCGTGCGGACCCACTCTCCAGCGCGACTGCACGGCTGTTGTTCCCGCGGGTGGAGATGGCGGCGGTCAACCTCCTCGCTGAGTCTGCCGTGGTGCACTTGAGGGCGCCGGCGCCGCTGGGCGCGGGGGAGGAGCTCGCGGCCAGGCTCACGGAGTGCGGGTTCCCCGCCATGGCGCGCCGAGGGGGAGCGGTCGCGGGGGCTGGGGAGAGCGCGCGCAAGTGGAGGGAGATGGCGGCCAGGAAGGAGGAACTCCTGCTGCGGAGCCGGGGCCGAGTCACGTGGACGATCGTCGCGCTTTGCTGTGGCTCGCATGCGTCCCACATCCTGCACTCGCTCGGTATCCATGTCGGCCACGGTGAGTTACCACGAGACATTCATAGCGTGATCTGATTTTCTGGAATAACCGAGTGATGTTTAATATTGGCGTGAAGGGTCCCTCTGATCAGTCTACCTATGGTTCAGGAACGTTTTTGGATCTGTTGCATAATCCTTATGTGAAATGTGGCATTGCTACAACTGCTTTGTTTGGGCTTGGAAGAGGTATAATTGACTCCCAATGTTTCCTTATATTGTGCATTAGTGTACCGTTTGCAGTTTACATGTTGTTTTGTTCAATGGTGTGCCGATGGATAGCCACTGCTGTATATTTTTTTAATGTTCAATCAATTTCTAAGAATTGGAGTTGGCGACTTTGAGCAGTGACATCTATTGGGAAAAACGTTAGATTTTATTTTAAAGGATGGGATAAAGATAAATATGTGAAACATACTAACTCTAATGTCAACTTCTTTACTTTTGATCCATGGATAAACGATGTTTGGAACCAAATCAGGATTTTGTGCAGGTATCATCAGCTCAATACCATCATCATTCTTGAATTTTTTTTGTCCAGGGATTAACAGACTTGTCCTGAAGGGCATCGAGCAAACTGGCTCATCAGTTATGTAATGAAGCGATGCAAGTAAGGGTGTGCAAGTGTGCCTTCAACTAATAACAGAAAAGAAGAAAAGAAAATAGAGAATTGAACAACTTCAGGAGTACTTCAGAACAATGTACAATAAAGTATGGTTGCTTCTATATTAATTGTAGGCTAATGTTGTCTATTAATTTACAATGATATTTTTTAGGAAAATACAGTAGCGAGAACTCTGTTGTGGCATAAAACTATCTCTGTTGCTCTGTCTCTAAAAGAATACCCTTTTGGCTTGTTCAGATGTATAGCCAGAGTGACATTATTTTGGGGACAGGTTGTATATTTTTATATATAATGGTACTTAATTTAATCTTTATTCCCAGGTCACAGAGGCTGACATTGAAGAATTTGAAACTAAATATAGAGGGTCAGATTCTGAGAAAACGGACTTGAAGGAACTCTACACAAAATATAAGGGCAACATGAACAGGAATAATTATCTCTTATATCATATTGTAAAATCTGAAACAGTTCTACTGTAGATGGTTAGCTTGCATTTTACGCTACAATTACCTCAGATCACTTCTTGTTGTATCTTACACCAATTTACGAATTTCTTGATGTGTTTTATGACAACCTCATGCGCTGAGAGATACATTTGGTCTACATTCGTTATTATGAAACAGATGGATGATTTACGCTAAAATTCATACTCATTTACGTTGTTTTGGTTCATGATTTACGCTTAAATCCGTCCGAGCCAGAACCCGCGCACGACCGGTGGCGCGTGATTTTCACGCCGTAAATTTGGTATACGAAACAGGCATACGATTTACGCTAAATTGTGTACTCATTTACGCTGTTTTAGCTCACGTTTTACGCTAAAATCTATTTGAGCCAAAACCCGTGTACGATCGGACGCACGCGATTATTACGCCGTAATTTCGGGACCCATTTACGGTTACGAAACAGATATACGATTTACGCTAAATTTCGTACTCATTTACGTTGTTTTGGTTCATGTTTTACGCTATCATGTTACACAGCGTTATGCAGTCGTAAATGGTGTGCACATGGTAATATTCGTTCCCGTGATTCGTGGCAAAAAAGATTCCTTCTATGCATGATTTACACATATTACTACATATATTTATGCGTGCGTATATCGCATGTCGCGTCTCATCCGAGATTCGTGACTATCATATGCATGGCTGACGCAAGCTCGCGGCCAGTGGGCCGACCGCGACCTGGCTGGGGCTTCCCCACTAACGGAAGCCCAGGGCTTCCATTACCTTTTCCCTATATATAGATATAGTATTATGTATATATTATGTTTATATATTATGTATATAAACATATTTAAAGAGAGTTTTTTAGGAGGCGTAGATTTTGTGTTTTTTACGAAGGATGATGCAATGATGCTTGCATGACATTCTGGTCGCGGCCGTCTCCATCCGTCACATGGCACGGCCACGCGACTTGGACTTCGTCGCCACCGCCGGCCATCGCCTCGCGTTGAGGGAGACAGACAACCTGGCACGAGAATACGTGACTGCGCGTATTTTTCGGTGCAGATGGCTTAATTTTCTCAGGTGATAAGAGTTTGGAGAGTGGGTTTTAAGAGTCGGTAGAGATATATTTTTAGGGCTACTTTGGAAATTCCAATTTTTTAAGGAATTTCTATTTTATCGGGAAATTAGTTTATTTTTCTATAAGAAAATAGAAATTCTTTGAGAAATTGAAAACTAGCCCTTAATCTTATAAAAAATTAAGAATAATTTGGGAGGACTGGGATATGCTCTTGCTCAGTATATATACGGTACTCTCGCATTTCAACTTTTCAACGAGGGGAGTCCGCGTGGATCCCATACCCGAGCGATGTGGGGAGGTGTTGGAGCCCATTTTGAGCAGGGCGGACGGTCCGGCCCTGAGGCCGGACGGTCCGCGGTCCGGACGGTCCGCGCCTGGGGGCCGGACGGTCCGCGCGTACGCAGAGCAGTTTAGGGTTCCGAGTTTTGTGCTACGGCTGTTAGCTAAATTCGCGGGATTCACTCGGAAATTTGTTTGTAACGGGTCCAGCCGTCCTCCTCTATAAATAGAGAGGTCTACGGCCGATTTAAAACAACGAATTGAACCTTCAATCAATACACTTTACATTTTATCCTAGGAGTAGTTCTAGTCTAGTTTAGGTTTAGTCTTCCAATCTCCAAATTCTCTGCCTCTCCTCGACTCTACGTCGATTAGAGGAGTCTAGGTCGGCCGGCCCGAGCCTAGACACCACCTAGGATCTCTACTCCCCAACGGGGTCCCTCCCGAGAGCGAGATCCAGGCGCCGCCGGCGATCTTCCGCCGCCCCTGCGTACGCGCGGACCGTCCGGCCCCAGGGCGCGGACCGTCCGGCCCCAGGGCGCGGACCGTCCGGCCGTCAGGCAGGAGCCCTAGCCGCGCATCAGGTCGCGGACCGTCTGGCCCCAGGTCGCGGACAGTCCGCCCCAGCGCAGAGAGCACCACCGCGCCTCGTACCAGGCCGCGGACCGTCCGGCCCCTACGTGCGGACCGTCCGCCCCTGTGCAGAGGGCACCACCACGGTTCTTGTTGAGTGTTTGGCGCTCTGAAAAGGCGTCAACATACCTTTTGGCGACTCCGCTGGGGAACATAAATACAGAGTCATCAAATCGGCCCTCAATGGCCGGTTTAAGAGATAGCTCTGATATTTCCCCAAGCAACATCATAGAGCCGACTTGGGAGACCTTGCCGGCTGACGAACAGCTCCAATTCGAGGAGCACAAGGAGCGCATGATCCAAGAAGCAAAAGCAAGATTCTTGGCCAACTTCAAAGTGGACAGGAACAACAAGGTCGTCCGACATCGGGCGACGGATCCGGCTTCGCTCCAACCCACACCAGATATCCCCAATGTAAGTAATACCAACGAGCTACAATCTCTTAGAAATTATGTAGAACAGCAACGTGAACGAATGCAAAACATCATAGGGGGTATGCAAAGCGACTTTAAGAGACTAGTACGTGCATTTGATAAATCTAATATCACAAATTTTCCTTCGCACGAGGTTGGGTTAGGGGGTAACACACGTAATACATCGGCTACAGGTTGTCACGACCAGTCACAACCCCTTTATAGGATGCCGATGGACACATACCCTGAGCAACCGTAAATCGGCAGCAAATCAGCCGATCTGCACATGCCCGGACCGTCCGCACGTGAGCGCGGACCGTCTGAGACAGCAACAGTCGGGCCTATTTTTAATGAGTTACCTAGATATGCGCCCGAGCCACCACATATGACACAAAACCCAAACTACCCAGTCGGACGGTCCGCATACAACGGCGGACGGTCCGCATATAACAACGGACGGTCCGGGTACGTATCCGGACAGTCCGCAAATGAGTCTTTTGAGGAGGAGTATTACCTGAATCCTCGCCCGTCCCAGCAACACTTCCCATCACACTATGCAGTGCCCCACCTAGAAGACCGGAAAGAAGCAATCAAACTTATGAGCCATACAGGGTAAATGGAAATGCACCACGTAGCTCAAACCAATGGGGGGAGAGACAACCTACTAACATACAACCAATGTTTGACCAGAGAGCCGGTGGTCTCGCACCGACTGCCATTGATATAGTGAGGGAAGAAATAACTGGGGCGTTCCAAGATAAGCTCGGAGTAAGCATGGTCCCTGGGGGACAATCATATCGGAAACCTTATGACAGCCGATTTGGTCACCACCCATACCCACAGGGAACTAGAATACCCGAATTCGCAAAATTTTCGGGTGATCAAGGGAAAAACACGCGCGAACATATAGGCCAGTTCTTAGCACAATTGGGAGAATTGGCCGACACGGAGGCATTTCGCGTGCGTTTATTTTCATTATCTCTAACAGGAACCGCGTTTGCATGGTATGCCACTTTACCTCCTAATTCCATTTCATCATGAGGGATCTAGAACAAAAATTTCATGATCACTTTTTCTCCGGTGACTATGAGTTGGATTTAGTAGACTTAGTGGCCCTACGACAAGAAAAAGATGAATCGGTTAGTGATTACATCCGGAGATTCCGGGATACGAGAAACCGATGCTCTCAAATTCATTTAACAGATAAACAACTGGCGGGAATAGCCTTTGATGGATTGCGCTATTATTTAAAAGAGAAATTAGAAGGCATCCAGTTCTTTACGCTAGCACAATTACATCAGAAAGCTTCGGCTTGTGAAAGCCGATGCAAAGAACTAGTCAAAATGGTTCATCATAATGTCCATATAGTAGAACACAATCAAAGTAGTTCGGACGATGAACCAAAGGAAATTTGTACTGCCGAAATAGTTTGGCCTGAGCAGGCCAAATCTTCGGCTTGCTCCTCCTTGCAGCCAGTTCAAAAGAAACAGCGGGAGGAGATTAAGTTTACATTTAATATTGGCAAATGTGATAAGATATTCGATGAATTACTAAAAATGGTAATATTAAAATTGATTATATCGTTCCACCTGCCGACGAACTAAAGCGTCGCGCATACTGCAAGTGGCACAACTCATTTTCCCATGCCACTAATGATTGTAATGTGTTCCGACGACAAATCCAATCGGCCATTAACGAAGGACGATTGAAATTTCAGGGGGACACGGAGCCCTTTCCAATGAATATGATCGACTTCAAGGGCAAAAAAGTCCTGGTTCGGCCAAACGCCGCCGATAAAGGCAAAGGCAAAGAGATAGTCATCGGCAATACAAGAGATGCCGATGAAAATCATAAAGTTTCTTGCAGGAAGGTGGTGGCAGAAACGACTCCTGACGGAGGGGAAACTCTTAAGGTGACCATCACGGCCTATGGCGCTGGGGGGCAAGCACAGACTAAGGAGCAGGACCCCGTGCTGCGCACCCCGGACGGTCCGGCACACAGGCGCGGATGGTCCGGGACCCCGCCGGACGGTCCGGAGAACTCCAGCGGACGGTCCGGCCGTGCTCAGGACTCACCGCGACCACGTACCTTCAAACCACGACGACCAGAGATAAGTACGTAGAAAATAAATACATTTAAAGCAGCTGATCGGCTGGTCAAGTCCGGCCTGATTTTTGATCAATTATTGTCTAAATATATGAAAAAGAAGGTTGGCCCCAGCGATCGGCCACCGAAGGGACCTCGCTTACTCACCCAGGTGCGACGGCGGGTTAGGCCGATTGGACCACCACACTAATCGGAAAGGACGGGAGGTCATAATGTTCAATTAAGACCTAACGTGCCTGCATGGACACCTCCACCACCATATCCACCCATGCCATATCCATACACATACATACCTCCACCATATGTCCCAAATCAAATGTGGCGCATGCCACCATACCCATTTGGGATGCCACAGTACCCCGCTTGGGGGGGCACCTCAAACATCTGTATTCAATAGGTTGACATCTCCAGTACAAGACCGATTGAGAGCCCCTCAATCTGGTCCACGAGCACAGGCCCAACAAGATTGCCGAACAACTCGGCCCCAAAGGCTGACCAATCCGGCAGGGGGGCATACAGCTACAACCTCCAACAATGCGAAAAAAGGAGACGTCATTAAAATAGGAACGACAGATGTTGTCGTACAACAAAGTAACGAAGGGCCGATGATTTTTGGTGAATCGGCCAACACAAACAAAAAAGAAGATACGACTGTCAACAAAACAGCCGATCCAAAATACTCCATGCCACGATGGTGCCCATCGGGATTGACACGATCGCAAAAGCGAAGATTACAGCGCCTCAGAGCAAAGGAGAATCGGGAAAAGGAGGCAGAAAAAATATTCAATGACACGCATCCGCAGTATCCGCCACCACAAAAGAGATGGAGACCAAAGGCCGCTGAGAAAAATCAAACGGCCACAAAGATAGAAAATAAAACGACAACGGTGCATCTCTCTGCATGTATGGTAGACTGTCCGGCTATAAGGGCCGGATCATCTGCACAAGACACGGACCATCCGACCCCTGAGGCCGAACCATCCGCACTACACCAAGACACCTCTGACGATGTACCGACGCCCATGGAGCAAGACGACCTGCAAGAGGAAGACCTGGTCGACTACGGAGCTACACTAGAACACTTAGAGAATTAGGAAGGCAAGGTGACGAATTGGTCAGGACCAGCATGACGCTCGATGGTGTTGGGACTGACAGTTCGATCAAAGCTAAAGGGATCACGTCCGTTGAGTCAACCATCGAGACCAAGACCACTGCGTATCATCCTAGTAAGTGGCAAGATGCCTAATAAAACCGTTATAATCACATCGTGTTAAGATGCTTTTGGTTCGCTCAGCTCCACCTGGAGGCCCTGCTCCATGGAGGGACTGCCGGAGCCGGCGAGCCCAGGTCCTAGCTTCCTCCCCCGCAAGTCGCAACACACAGTCCCCGCTGCCGCTGCGGTGGGCAGTGGCCGGTGCGGTGGGTGACAGGCGATCGCGCGGTGGGTGGTCGTCGGGTGCACAAGCACAACACAATGCGGTCAGGCGAAAAGCGCGAGATGCGAGTCCCCTCCACCGCTCGGCCTCGTCGGTAGCGGCACCCCAACACAACTTTTCAGGCCTTCTCACTGTGCGTTCGTCTGTGCCTGCCCGGGGAGCCCAAAATTATTAACCGGCGGCCTCACCGCACCGCACCGCCCCCTCACCCCACTCACCGCTGGGCATCGACCACAGGGTGCTCTCGGCACGGCACGGCACCGGAGCCCCCATGCCCGTCCCCCGGGTCACGTCCGCCACTTTTCCGTGATCTGCCTTGCCCGATTGGTGCATGTAGTGTAGGGGACCAGACCGAGACTGACGCGGGCAGGTCGGGGTCGGGCGGCCGCCACGCGCAATCGCGGCGGGCGAGGTGCCCGCGGCCCGTGGGCACGCATGGATCGGCGGGCACTACCGTCTCTAGCGCGTTGTCTGCTCTCCGTTTTGGTGCAAGCAATGATATGACTGATTGATCACCCACCACGATGGGAGTACATACATGGCGACTTGGCGACTGCGGATATCGGCTATAGTACATGAGCACACACAAACCTTGAGCAAACAAAAGTCTCCGGACGGTCTTTCGTCAGGAGAGAGAGAGAGAGAGCACTACAGCCGCCTTTGGCGCTTTCTACATGCAAACACAAGGCAGATCTCCAAGCAACTTCCGACGCTGCCACCACTTCCTTTGTGAACTTACCCTCTCTGAAACGTAAAGGCGGACTTTAACTGTTACTTTTGATCACGTCACGTGAGGCGTGCTACATATCTTAACTGCGTCTCAAGTAGCAAGTTTTTTTTTGGGTGGGGGGGGGGGGGGGGGGGGGGTTTGAAGGTGAAGCTGCGCTTGTACATAGAAATGAGGCAAGCAAAACAAATCGAAAGGTCTGGACGGTGTGGTATTGCGTTAACAAATAACTAGAAGACTAGTACAAAGCAGGCCGCTCAGGACTGATTTGGTGACCGGGAATCCGAGGGAAAGAAATTCTCTTGCTATTTAAAATTGAATTGCAAGTGGATTCCTCCCTATAGATCCCCTAGGGATCCCTAATCATCAAATCAGCTCTCAACGAAGATATGATCCATGGAAGGTAATCATTTAAGCTAACCATCTCGGTCGAGGGTTGCGTTAGGCGCACCTTCCTCGGACAGGACATCAGAAAGCGATGATTCACAGGCGCGGTAGTTGTGGAGCTAGGCAGGCCCTTTTCCTTTTCATCAAAAACAATTATTTTGTTTTTTTTTTAAAAAAAAAACTCTAATCAAGGAGGAAGGGAGGGAGGAGAGGGAATTCTGCGCTGCGCCAGAAGGAAAATGATTGTACCGACACTGCGCCGGCCGACTGAAGAAAGAAACCCCACGTTCTCAGCAGCTTGGGCCATGCGATCGTTGATCCGTTTGTTCTTCTCGGTGACTCCGAGTTCGTCTAATGATGACTCACGGTTCCAGGACAGGTAGTGCTAAACGCGGAAAGCGAACGTATACTGATACTAGCTTCGTTCTAATGTAGTGGCTGGCTGCATGCAGTAATGTGAGCACCTTTTTGGAGACAAAAGACAATCTACTCTCCAGCGCATCAAAATGTGAGCCCACCCAAGCTAGCTAGGTCCATCCATCCATGTCTTTGGACCACGTAGCAGCAGTCACAGGTCGGGCCTGCATCGATCGTGTTGGATAAATTAAAGGGAGAGGACTCACAAACTGCAGAGTCCTCCAAAGTTAGGACCGACGACAGAGAAGTAAGCGCGGACACAGGGAAGCTATTTTCAATTTCTGAATCAACAGTCCCTCCCGTGCACCTTCAATTTTTACTGCACTGGACTGGACCGTACCGAGCCGAGACGAGCGGCAACGCTGGGTCGCCGGCGTGGGCGGTCGCGTCCAGAGAAGGACGTGCGAATCCGCGAGACGCGACGGCCGGTCTCCCTCACCTCACGGCACACGGTCGGTGAAGGGGGCGTCTGAATTGTCGCGCGCGACGTTGCGGTCCTCCTTTCCTTGCACGGCTCGGTCGCTTTGGCGCCGGTTTACTTTCCAAGGACAAAAGGAGGAGGCGGAAGCCGCTCGCTTTTACAAATTACAATTCCCTTGCTGATATAGGAGTATCTGCAATCACTTTAACTTTGGGTTTTTTTTTTGTGTGTTCTACTTTTTACTTTCTTGTTTATTCATTTATTTTTGTTTGAAGAGATATTAAAGTCAAGAATAGGTTGCATGGTTCTCATGAGATAGCTTTGGGCTTGGAGACAAATGTGGGCCGACGATGTTAGCAAACTGGCCGTGTCCCGGAACAGAACTGC
Source organism: Zea luxurians (assembly GCA_029449295.1). NCBI lineage: Eukaryota > Viridiplantae > Streptophyta > Magnoliopsida > Poales > Poaceae > Zea > Zea luxurians. The sequence continues at coordinate 79,770,281 of JAOPSE010000003.1, read as the reverse complement.
ACGAGTGCAATTTGATGGGCACCATTCATATATAGTTACGCACCCCCTTTCCGTGAATAACTAGCTTCGCTTTTACAGAGCAGCAGCTCGGCTCAGCAACTTATTCGCGCTGTGGAGTACTGGAGTGTGGTCACAAGTTCAGAGTTCTTCGAGATGTCTGGGATCCTAGGCTGATAGTACTATAAATTACGATGAAAGAATAGATACGTCGATCTAATAACGCGAGTTACACCTACGCAGGATCAAAAGACACAAACATAGGCAATTAGCAAGGGGCGAACGATCGCTGTGAAATCGTGTGTGTGATACATCGTGTCAATTGGCATATTATAACATTGCGGTAATTTACCGTTGTCATCGCAGAATGATTTATAAGCTTTTGTACGTACTGTATTTGTACAAATATATGTTTTTGTTGTTGTAACACACTCGATGGAGTAGTGTTGCATTGCATAGATTAATCCTGAATCAATTTGAGGACTTGTGCTCATACACGTTTGCATGTATTGTTAATGTGCAGATAGGGATGGTAATGGATCACGATCCAAACGTTTCTTCACAATAAGTTAGGACCTTTTAATAAATTTTAGTTCAAAAATGAATATAAATAAAGTCTGATCCTAATCCGATTCGATCCTTAAATTTTAAAGTGTAAAATTTAGAGCACATTACCACCTCTATGTGCAGGTGTTGATTAATGTGGAACATGGTCAACAATATCGATGAAACTCCTTTTTGTTACTAAGGGTGTATTTGGTTTGACTTTTGGCTTTGACTTTTGCCCCATAAAAGCCAAAAGCCAAACCAGGAAACAATTTTCTCTCTCTCAAAAGCCAGCTTTCTCGTGGTGCGAAATTGAAAGCACCTCTAGACCTGCTTTTAGCGACTTTCGGATGGAACTGTGTAAATATATATGGAACAACTTTTAGCGGCTTTTAGCATCTTTCAACATACGGTTTTTAGCTTTTTTTTACCACTCAAAATCCACAACAACTTTTTTCACACCTTACAGCCACAACAGTTTTTTCCACAGTCACAACCTAACCAAGCACACCTTAGGTTTAGGGAGAAACTGAGGTAGAAAACTAGATTTCGGGGAAAAAAAGTTCGACATAGTCGGAGCACATATTAGAATCTCGCCGGCGGTTTCCTATAAAATTTCCCATTACCGCTACTTACCGAGGAACCAAAACCGGTTCATTTTTAGTCGTATTCCAGTTTAGAATTTAAAAACATAAAAGTTAAATTTTGGTCAACAAAATGGTTTAAAAAAATTACAAATGAAATTGTACTCCTTGAGTCGGATAGGGTAGAAACGAGCCGAGCTCGGTCATGTAACTGAATTTTTTGTAATTCGGCTATTTCTTTGAAAAAATATCACGTTTAGATCTCTGGATCTCTGGGTAACTTAATATCGTTTTTGGACCCTTTGCTCGGCGCCATAGGTTGTGTGTATGTGGCGAAGCTCAGCACCATGATGTATAGCTTCGAGCTTGCTGACAAAAAATCTGGTCACTCTATCTTAAGTAGCAAGCTTGTGAGGAATGGCTGGTTGGTGCTTGTGCAAAAGACTAGGCAGCGAAAGAGCGAGGCGTGCATCTGAGCGAAGCACTTATACTACTACGTGACTACGTGAGTAGTATTGTGCACGTATTATACCTCGGTACAGAATGAATACTCCAAAAGACGTTGATATACTAGCATGGGTATACCGAGAAAGGGTGTGTGCGCGCACTTGTGATCACTGTTTGTGTTGCATGTATGAGCAGTGGCCACGGCGAGCAGAGAGGCAGCGCTGGCGGCAGGCACCAAGTGACCCTTGTCTCCTGGCCCGTCTTCCTCTTTGAATTCTTTGAATCCCTTGTCACCTGCTCTCCTGTCCTCTCCTCTCTGCAGTCTACATCACACCACATTGGGCAGCCAAAAGAGCACAAACTTTATTTGGAAGCGAGCTCGGCGCCAAAGATCACGACGCCGAACTTGACCACGTATGTAGCAGCTCAGCGGTGGGAGTCCAACACATCCTTTACCTCGGCGGTATAGATCATGGCGCCGAGACATGTTATCTCAGCGCCGTGACCTATGACGTCGAACAAAGAGTCCAAAACGACATTAAATCATTTAGGGGTCTAAACTTAATTTTTTCCCAAAAAAAGACTAAAATATAAAAAATTTCGGTCATGTAATAACGAGCTGAGTGTTGGAACTTGCTCTCAGTTGCAAGGGGATCCAACAAGGGTGAACAATGACGTCAACAGGGTTCTCGCGCAAGATGGCAATAGCTCTGTTAATCTGCCCTCTCACGGGCACTGTGCGGGGGTATTTATAGGTGTCTGAGCGCCCAGCGCCTTGTGTTAAGGACGCATGTGCCCTCGGATACCTAGGTTATCCCCAGAATATTCCCATAAAGTAGGGTTACAGATTGTAATTATAGGAATGCCTTTGCAAATTAGGCCCGTAACACGCAGCGGCCACGCAGGGCCCGTTACAATGGGCCGGATCACACGTGGGCCTCTGAGCTGGACGAGGCCGCACGGTGGGAAGACGACGTCGCAGGCCTTCGTCTGGCGCCGTATCAAGCAAAGGGTGTCCCTGCCCGTTTTGTCTCCGTCGGACCAGCGACTGCAGCGAAGGCCTCGAGCGAAGGGTGGCGTCTTTGCCTTCGCCCCAACATTTACCCTCCGAGGGACCAGTTCGACAAAGTCACCTGGTGCCGAAGACGTCGCTAGATGGCGGAGACGCTGCCCTCGCTCGAAGTGGTTCCGCGGGGGTTTTTGACATGACCGTTGATTGACACCGTACTGTTGGATTGCGGGTTTCCCGAAGCGTCGTGCCCTGTTGGATTGCGGGTTTCCCGAAGAGCCGAGCCCTGTCTATAAAAGGGGGCGGGGGTCGGCGCTTTTTGAACTTCACTTTCCGCGCTCCGTGCAAACCCTAGCCGCCTTTTCCACCGTCTTGCTGCTCGTCTGCCCGCCTTGCTCTTGTTCGCCGGAGATCTGGCTCGAGTGAAGCAGACCGCCCGCCGCCGCCGACGGTACGTAGCGATGTCGACCTCCTCTTCTTCTGCTGCCGCTACACTGCCGGCCGACGCCTCGCCGCCGGCCGACGCCTCGTCTGAGGAGACGCTGAGTAGTTTGGTGGCGGAGGAGTTGCGCGCCGGCGATTCTGTGGATTTTGGCGTGTCGCGGATGTCGTCGGTCCGCATGCAAGATATGCAGCGGCTGGGTTACTTTGGCGGCGGAGTTGCTCGTGTCCCGGGGACGGAGGAAGTCCCCGAGCCGGAGGGCGAGTTGGTTGTGTTCGAGGCGTTCTTCACCGCCGGTCTCCGCCTGCCTGCGCACCGATTTGTTGGCGAAGTCCTGCGCAGGTTTAACGTTCAGATACATCAGCTGACTCCGAATGCCGTGGTGGCTCTATTGAAGTATGTCTAGGCGACGACTTCGTACGGCGGACAACCATCAGTCGAAGTCTTTGCGAAGTACTATTGCCTGCACTGGTAGAAGAGGATGATTGGAGATGAAGTTGCCCAGTTTGGGTCCTGTACGTTTACGCCGAAGACCGGCAAGACCACGATGCAGATAGTCGAGTTGGTTCCTTGCGCCCGCAACAAGTGGGGCAACTGGAATGAGTTTTGGTTTTACGTCGCTGAGGGTACCGTCGAAGACCATGAGGGGCTCCCCGTGTCCGAGATGTGTTCACATTTTTACTCAGCATACCCGTCCTTTGAGGTGGCGGAGGAGGATGCAGACGAAGGGGCCCTTCGGTGCGCCGCCGGCCTGAGCAGTGGGCGCGATTTGGTTGAAGAATTTGTGGCGTACGGGGTATGGCCCTTGGCGCATGGCTGGGCGTTGGGCGAAGTGTGCCCTCGCCAGATGCCTTCCCATGGTGGGAAGATGGTGCGAAGTCCTGCCTTCGCACTGAATCTGCAAAGCCGCGATCCGGCCGCCTTTGTGCGTGAGGCGGAGGATGGGGCGGTGCGGCTCGTTGGTCGGAACGTGCCAAGGACAGAGGGCCAGCGTAGCTGGGATATCCGCGGGTCGAATGACCGTTTGAACAGGGTTTTTGAATTGAATCAACTGCCGTATGGCGGCTACCCCGGCCAAGACGATGTGGACCGCCATGGGAAGAAGCCGGTGGTGGAGACTGGAGACGATCCTGCGCCGGCGGCCGCCCCATCCTCTAAAAAGAGGAAATTAGGTACTGCTATGGGAGGACTTGGGGTTTCCGATGGTTTTGCTAGAGAGTTGATGAGGACTTGCGCGGCCCCGGGGGGAAGGATGTCTTCGCCCGAGCTCCGGGAGTCTTCGGCGCAGATGCTGAGGGTTACCGGGGGTTGGTGGCCTAGGAATGTTCCTATCCCCCGCGCGGTCGGTGAAGACTTTTTTACATCTCGCATGGTCCGTGAATGGAAAGTGTTTCCTTACGGGCGGAATATTGCTGTTGTTGTGTCGGCAGTGATGGACAAGGATCGCCAGGGAGCTGCACAAAAGCGCCAGGCGGTTGTCAGGCTTCATGAAGCCAGGTCGAAGAGGCAGCGGGGGGCTGCGAAGGCTGTGGCCCCTGGCGGAGGCAAGCCGCCGCTGGCGGCGAAGTCGGGCGGCCCTGTATCTAGCAAGGCGCCGGAGGCAGCGGCAGGCGCCGGTGGTTCCAAATCGACGAAGGCTGTGCCGCCGTCCAGCAGGGTACCGGAGGTCGCGAAGGCGGCCCGAGTGTTGCCGTCGTCGGGCAAGCGCGTCGCCGACTTCGCCACCGATATTAGTGTGGATGACTATCTTGGTGGTAAGCCGTTGGCTCGTTTTTTTTTAATTCGTTGATACGTCGTAGGGTCGGACGAAGGCCAACTCGCTATTGTTGCGCCTGCCGCGGCGACCATGGCGGCTGCCGTAGTGCCGAAGGCAAAGGGCGGTGCTCTTAGTGCCGGAGGCGAGATGTCGGCACTCGCGGCTGTCAGGGATGAGGCGGGCGCTGCGTCCCGCCGGCTGAAGGAGGTGACGGAGGCACTAAGTCAGGTCCGTTGGGCTAGACTTTGGTGTTTTTTTTGTCGGCTTTGCTGGGGCCGCGGTCTTACGTGTGTTCTGCAGGTGGCTGACTTCGCCGACCGCACAGCGTCGGGGGCCCTCACGGCAGTTGTGTCTGCCGAAGTCGAGAGACTTCGGACGCAACATGCTGACGCCGTCCGTGAAAAATCGGTCGCCGACAGTAAGTGCCGCAAGCTGGCGGACAAGGTGGCCACGCTGGAGGGGGAGAAGACTGACCTCCGGCGCCAATTGGCGGGGGAGAGGAGGGAGACCAACGAGGCCCTCGCCAAGGCGCAGGCTGCGCAGGCGGAGGCCAATCTGGCGCGGGCGGAGGGCAATCTTGCCAGGGAGCGCGCCGAGCAGCTGCAGGAGCGGCTCATCGCCCTGGAGAGCCGCGTGGAGAGGGCCGAGGCCGCGACGCGCGCGGAGGCCGAGTGGACGCGCAAACAGCTTATGGATTCGTACCATGAGCTGGGCGCGCGGATCGGTGACTTCGAAGTGCTGGACCGAGAACCCGGACTTCGCTGCCTGGAGTGGGTACAGGAGGAGTTGCAGGCGCTCCCCACTATCGTGGAGGGGTTCATGTCGTATGCCTCCCTGGTCACCTGCGAGGGGGCGATGAACGCGCTCTCCCGCGAAGGGTGCCGGCACTTCGAGGTCTTTGACCAAGCTGATGAAGACTTTAAGCGAGATATCTACAAGGTTGAGGACCCCATAGTGAAGGAATCCGCCGGAGCCATCTACGACCGGATGTGGGGTCCGCACGGTCGCGAGGTGGTCAGGGAGCGGGCCGAGACGGCGAGGGCTCAGGTAACGTTTGGCGTTTGTTTGGCGTTTGCTGGATGTGGGCTATGTGTGGGTTTATTGAATTTGTGTGCTGTGTCTTAGGCGGCGCGTGGCGAGAGGGTGGATGACTTCGGGGCGTTGAACAGCGCGCTGCCTGACCCGGAGCCGATCCCGGCGGAGGCCGTGTCCGGGGCCGCCCTGGAGCCGCCCCCGGAGACTGCGGAAGGCGCTCCGGATGCCCCCGCATCTGCTGCGGCCGGCGGAGACCTGCCCCCAGAGACCGCCGAAGGCGCGCCTGATGCCCCCGCAGCCGCTGCGCCGCGGGCTGAAGATCCTGCGACGGTGGCGGCGGAGGCGACAGCGGAGGCAACGGCGGAGGCTCCCGCAACGGCTGGGTCTTCGCAGGTGGCGTAGTGGGTGTGGATAGTTAGGGAATTTTGGATATGTTGCTGAATTTTGGTTGCTGCGCAGGTTCAAGATTTTGGGCCTGCGCACGCAACCGCCACTACTAATTTTTTGGCGGCTTCGACCGTGGATGGTGGTAATAAATGTGATGGGTCTGCAACTGAGTTTTCTGATTTTGCTGACTCTGGGAGCTCGGTTGAGTGGACTGAGGAGTCGTCGGAGGAGGACTTGGACTACTTTGCGGCCTTGGATGTGGCAGCGGCGGAAGCTTCACCGCACGCTGCGGACACAGAAGATGTGCCTGGTCCGAGCACCGGGCGTCGGCGGCGAAGGGCGGTTGCGAAGCGTAGAGTGAGTGGGGCGGAGGGAGGTCGGCTTCGTGTGAGTGGGGCTGGCCGGCAGGAACTGTTGTCTTTGCCAGCCACCGTGAGTACAGGTGAAGGGGAATTGCGAAGTCTTTTTGCGGGTGAGGAGCTTAGGATAATGTTATTTAATTATAGGGAGATGGGAATTATTCCTAAGGTTGAGCCGATGTAGAGTGTGGTGCCCTCGCTTGTACATGTGTAAAGGCTTGTATGATGAGGTTGTGTGCCCCCGCACACTTGGCTATGCTTGCGAAGGCGTTATGTACTTGGTCTGGTGCGTTTTGTTATGCTGTGCTGGTCCGGCTGCACCCTTAGGCGACTTATGCATGGATAGTCTTCGCGGTAGACTGAGGTTTTTCGCACTTGTTGTGCTAGTCCGGCTGCACCCTTAGGCGACTTCTGCACGGATAGTCTTCGCGGTAGACTTAGGTTTTTCGCACTTGTTGTGCTAGTCCGGCTGCACCCTTAGGCGACTTCTGCACGGATAGTCTTCGTGGTAGACTTAGGTTTTTCGCACTTGTTGTGCTAGTCCGGCTGCACCCTTAGGCGACTTCTGCACGGATAGTCTTCGCGGTAGACTTAGGTTTTTCGCACTTGTTGTGCTAGTCCGGCTGCACCCTTAGGCGACTTCTGCACGGATAGTCTTCGCGGTAGACTTCGGTTTTTCGCACTTGTTGTGCTAGTCCGGCTGCACCCTTAGGTGACTTCTGCGCGGATTTGTCGCACGCGAGGGTGGCTAGCGCTGAGCCTCGTGGTGACCTCGTATTGGTCGAATGTCGAAGACCGTCGTCGCGGTCTTTTTTCGACGCATGTTTTTGCGATGGATTTTTCAGACATATATTACATGGCTCCGCCTCGTTAAAAACCTCACCCCCCGGGAGGAAAAGAGTGCGGACCAGAATAAGATTGTTTTTGCAAATTACAAGGGCGAATCAGCCCTGATGAGTCAAACAAAAAATTTGCGGAGGTTTACGATGTTCCAGGAGTGCTCTAGGTCTTCGCCGTTTGGCGTTGTGAGCCTGTAAGCGCTGGGGGAAGCTTTCGTATTGACTATAAAGGGGCCCTCCCACTTGGGCTCCAGCTTGCCCCTGGACTCTGTCCGAGCTGTTCGGACGAGTACGAGGTCCCCTTCGCTAAATTCCCTTGGGATGACTGCATGGTCGCGCCATGCTTTTGTCTGGGCTTGGTATTTGTTTAGGGCCTGTAGAGCGAAGACTCGGTCTCCGTCAATGAGATCCTTTGAAGTTGGCTCGTCCACGTCGGGGACGGCTGACGGAACTGTTCGCGAGGACCCATGTTTTATTTCTTGTGGGGTCATGGCCTCCGATCCGTATAGAAGGCGGAAAGGAGTAAACCCGGTCGCCCTGCACTCAGTCGTGTTTAGTGCCCAGACCGCCTCGGGTAACAAATCGGTCCATCTGCCCTTTTTTTCATCGAGGAGCATCTTTTTGACAGCTGTGAAGATTTTTCCATTGACGCGTTCCACAACTCCGTTGGACTGCGGATGATAGACTGAGGCGAGGGCAAGCTTGGTGCCAATGGAGAAGCAAAAATCCTTGAAGTCTTGGCTGTCAAATTGCTTGCCGTTGTCAACTGTTAGTTCGGACGGTACTCCGAAGCGGCAAACAATGTTTTGCCAAAAGAATCTTTGGGCAGTTTTTGATGTTATTGTGGAAACAGCCCTTGCCTCGATCCATTTGGTGAAGTACTCGACAGCGACGAAGGCGAACTTAAGGTTCCCCTGAGCGGTGGGCAGGGGCCCGACAATGTCCAGGCCCCAGCGCTGGAGAGGCCATGTGTGGGCGATCAGCTTTGTATACTGCGAGGGGCTGCCTGACCGAGGAGAAAACTTCTGGCAGGCTTCGCAGGACCTTGTGACCCGATTTGCGGCGCAGATCATTGTGGGCCAGTAAAAGCCTTGGCGGATCACCTTAGCAGCTAGGGCCCTTGGCCCTGCGTGTGAGCCGCACGTGCCACTGTGGACTTCGCGTAGGATCTGGATGCCTTCGGTTTCGGTGACGCACTTAAGCATTGGCTGACTGACCCCTTTCTTGTAGAGTTGGCCTTCAATCAGTGCGAAGTCTCGGCTTCGATGTCTGAGGCGCTTGGCCTCACTGATGTCAGTTGGATGATAGTACCCCTGTAGGAACAGGGTTATTGGTGCCCGCCAGTCTTCGGTCATGATAAGGTTGACTATGCGGTGGCCCTCGCTGTCATTAGTTATTTGGAGCCCTTCGGGGCTCCGGACGGCTGGCGTGCCGATGACATGAAAGAACACGTCGGAGGGCAAGGATTCGCCCCTAGTGGCAGCCTTGGCCAATGCGTCGGCCTCTTCATTCTTGGCCCGATCCACATGCTGCAAGGTGAATCCCTTGAATTGTCTCTCGAGACTTCGGATGGCCGCGAGGTACTGCATAAGCGCGGGGTCCTTTGCTGCATAGTCTTTCTCGACTTGGCTGGCAACTACCTTGGAGTCTGTTTTGATGATGCAGGTGGTGACTCCGAGGGCCCTTAGCTTGCGGAGGCCAAGGATGACTGCTTCGTATTCTGCTATATTATTTGTGCATCTGTCGGATTCCAGAGCGAAGCTGAGGCATGCTGCATATCTGTGCTTGACCCCGACTGGTGAGTTGATGACTGCAGCGGCGCCTGCCCCCGCATGGCACCATGCGCCGTCGCAATGGATCGTCCAAACCTTCTCTGCGGACGGGTCTGACTATGTTGTTGGCCCAGTCCAGTCGACGACGAAGTCTGCCAGGACTTGTGACTTGATGGCTGTCCTGGGCTCGAAGCTGATGTGGTAGCCGGAGAGTTTGGCCGCCCACTTGGCAATCCTCACCGATGCCTCCGGGTTTCTGAACAATTCGCCGAGTCCCCTGTCTGAGGTGACTCGGACCTTGAATGCTTTGAAGTAATGGCGCAATTTGCGCGAAGACATGACGACTGCGTAGGCAATCTTCTCCAGCTCTGTCATGTTGCACTTGGACGGTGTCATCACTTCGGAGACATAGTAAACGGGGCACTGTCTGACCACGCCCTCAACTGTCTGCTCCTGCACTAGTGCCGCGCTGACCGCATGCGGCGAAGCCGCGACGTAGAGCAACAGGGGGAGCGAGGAGTCGGGGCTTGTAAGGACAGCCAACTCTATCAGGTACTGTTTTAATGAGGCGAAGGCCGCCGCCTGCTCTGGTCCCCAGGCGAAGTCTTTTGCACCACGGAGTGTTTTGAGGAAGGGGAGACTTCGCTCGGCGGACCTGGAGATGAATCTGTTGAGAGCGGCCAATCTGCCTATCAGGCGCTGGACGTCTCTGGCGGACTGCGGAGGCGTCATGTTTATGATGGCCTGAATCTTGGTTGGGTTGGCCTCGATGCCGCGGTGTGATACCAGGTAGCCCAATATTTTGCCTTGGCGAACGCCGAAGACACACTTTTCCGGGTTTAGGCGGAGTTGTGCGTTTTGCATGTTCGCGAATGTCTCGGCGAGGTCGGCGAGATGGTCCTCCTTGCTCTTGCTGGCGACGACGATGTCGTCCACATATGTGAATATATTTCTGCCAACTTGCCCTTCGAGCACTGTTTTGGTAAGCCTGGAGAAGGTGGACCCGGCGTTCTTGAGTCCCTCCGGTATTCTGATGAAGCAATATGTGCCGAAGGGTGTTATAAAGCTGGTGCTAGCCTTGTCTTCCTCCTTCATGTATATCTGGTGGTAACCGGAGAAGCGGTCGAGGAGGGACATGACTTCGCATCCGGCCGCCCGACTGTCCTTTGGGAAATTGTCCTTTGGGCAACGGGAAATTGTCCTTTGGGCAGGCTTTATTGAGACTGGTGAAGTCGATGCACATTCGCCACTTCCCGCTCTTTTTCTGCACCATCACGACATTGGAGAGCCATGTGGGGTAAGCCACCAGCTCGATGAATTTGGCTTCCAGGAGGCGGTGCACTTCTGCCTTGGCGGCCTCTGTCTTCTCGTCGGACATCTTGCGAAGCCGCTGTTTTTTTGGCCTTACCGAAGGGTCGATTCCCAAGCTGTGCTCAATTATGGAACGGCTGACCTCGACCAGATCGAGGGCTGACCAGGCGAAGACATCTTTGTTCTTGGATAGGCAGCAGAGGAGCTTCTCCTCTTCATGCGAAGTGAGGTCTTCGCTGATAGTGACTGTCTACTTGGGCGTGGCCTGGTCGAGGGGGACAGTCTTGGTCCCATCGTTGCTCTGCAGCTGTGCCTTGTCGTGCTGCTTATTGGTTGGGCTGGCGGGCGCGGGGACCTCGCGCTGGGCCGTGAGGCAGTGCACGTTTCTCTGACCGGGCACGAAGTCCCGCTCTATGTTGCGCGCAGTCTGTTGATTGCCGTAGACCGTAATGACGCCTAACGGACCTGGTATCTTCATACATAGGTACAGTCCGTGAATGGCTGCTTCGAACTTATTGATGGAGCCCCGGCCCATGATGGCATTGTATGGATATACCATATCCACGATATCAAAGGTTACTTGCTCACTTCGGGCATTGGGTGCTACACCGAAGGAGAGAGGCAGCTCTAATTTGCCGACAGGAAAGGTGCCCTTGCCGCCGAAGCCATACAACGGGTTGTCCGAAGGCTTGAGCAGGTTGTGGCTTATGCCCATGCGATCGAAGGCGTGGAGGAAGATGATGTCCGCCTGACTGCCATTGTCAACTAGGACTTTGTGCAGGTCCCAGCCTGCCACGCTGCAATTGATAACCATGGCGTCGCAGTGGGGGGCGCTGCGCAGGTCGACGTCTCGTGCGTCGAAGGTTAGCGGTATGTGGGACCACTTTGTCTGCACGACTGGGCCGGTGACAGCGACGTGGTTGATGCTGCGGTAGTGGTCCCGCTTCTGCTGCTTTGTGTCGAAGTCGGTGCTGGACCCCCCAGTTATCATGTGAATGACTCCGCGATATGGCTGATCGGCGAAGTCTTCCTGCTTTGGAGCATGGGGGATGTTTTGATGTTGCTGGTGTGGTGGTGGGGGTGGGGGAGGTACGATTTGTACTTCCTGATGGTGTTGGTAAGCGTGGTGCGGTGGATGCGGGGCGGGGGCGTGGATATATGGTGGAGGGGGTTGCTGGTAAGTGTGTGCGACAACTCTGGGGTTGTCGGCTGGTTGCGCCCGTGCCATCCTGTCTCTGGTGGCCTTCGTTTCTGGGCAGTCTTTGGTTTGGTGGGCGCAGTCTTCGCCGTGGAAGAGGCAGTAGAATCGGCGCGGCGGCTGCGCACGCCCCCGACCCCTACCGCGAGTTCCATTTCCGCGGCCCTGGGGGGGATACTCCTGGCGACGAGGGGCGTCAGCAGCGGGGTGCTGGTTGGCGATGTTATGCACTTGCTGTTGATTGCGGCCGTCTCGACCGGAGTCCGGCTGCGGAGTCCTCGTCCACGTGCGGCTTCCTTTGGGACTCAACCTTGCGCTGGTGGAGCTCTTCGGATTTGGCGTACTTTTCAAACAGCTGATATAATTCCTGGAGGTTCTTGGGCGGATCTCTGATGCAGTGGCTGTAAAGGACGCTGGCGCGAAGGCCACTGATAGCGTAGTGGATGGCGATCTGGTCATCGACTGAGGGCAGCTGTGACTTGAGTGTTAAAAATTTGCGATAATACTCCCGCAGAGTCTCCTTTTCCAGCTGCTTGCAGAGCGAGAGTTCGGCCAAGGCGTCGGTGTCTGGGCGGTACCCTTGGAAGTTGAGCAGGAACTTGTCCTGGAGGCTTCTCCAGGAATCAATGGACAGCGGAGGCAACCTGGTGAACCAGGTGAGAGCTGGGCCCTCTAGGGCGATGATGAAAGACTTCGCCATTGTGGCGTCGTCCCCTCCAGAAGATGCAACGGCGACCTGATAACTCATTATGTATTGTGCCGGGTCGATGCTGCCGTTGTACTTGGGATAGGTCCCTGCCCGGAAGTTAGCTGGCCAAGGCGTCACTTGCAGGTGTGGCGCCAGGGGACTTCGCTCGTCGAGATAGTTGACCCCTTGGAATGGCACGGCGTGCGGGAAGGTGTGGTCGCGCTGGGGGAAACGCGGGTCTTCCGGTTGCGCGCGGTGTTGCAGGGGTGGCCCATGCTGCAGGCCGAGGTGGCCTTCGCGCGTGTCTTCCAGTTGTGCGCGCTGCTGGAGGGGTGGCCCGTGCTGCAGGCCAAGGTGGCCTTCGCGCTGCATCAGCGTGATCTCCCCCTTGAGGTCCTGGGCCTTCTGCTCTTCGTCGCGTATCATTTGCCGCACTTTGGCTAGTGCGGACACGCGCTGGCGCTTGGCCTCCAGTATCTCTTTCTGCCTCTGGAGATTGCGGTTCTTGAGGCGCAGGGCGCGCAGCTGTAGCTGTTCTTCCGCTGAGACGCCGAGGACTTCACCGTCCTCGGTGAGGTCCACGCCCTCCAGTGGGGCGAAGCCTGAGGGTGGATGCGATTGTCCTTCAGGGCCACAGGTGCGGAGAGTGTTGTCTTCGCAGGTGCGGGGAACGTCGTCTTCAGTGGCCTCTTGGTGGGTGGATTGGGTGAGGGAGAGGGCCTTGCCCTTTCTTGCGGCAAGCAGTGCTGCCTTCGCAGCCTCGTCAGCCTTCGGGTTAGCTCTCTTGGGTGCCATCACGGGTGGTTTTCTCGTAGCACGAACGGTGGGCGCCAATTGTTGGAACTTGCTCTCAGTTGCAAGGGGATCCAACAAGGGTGAACAATGACGTCAACAGGGTTCTCGCGCAAGATGGCAATAGCTCTGTTAATCTGCCCTCTCATGGGCACTGTGCGGGGGTATTTATAGGTGTCTGAGCGCCCAGCGCCTTGCGTTAAGGACGCATGTGCCCTCGGATACCTAGGTTATCCCCAGAATATTCCCATAAAGCAGGGTTACAGATTGTAATTACAGGAATGCCTTTGCAAATTAGGCCCGTAACACGCAGCGGCCACGCAGGGCCCGTTACAATGGGCCGGATCACACGTGGGCCTCTGAGCTGGACGAGGCCGCACGGTGGGAAGACGACGTCGCAGGCCTTCGTTTGGCGCCGTATCAAGCAAAGGGTGTCCCTGCCCGTTTTGTCTCCGTCGGACCAGCGACTGCAGCGAAGGCCTCGAGCGAAGGGTGGCGTCTTTGCCTTCGCCCCAACATCGAGCCCGGCTCGCTCCTCCGGCGAGCCTAGAAAGCCGGCACCGAGCCAACAGAGACTGGCCATAAACATGAATTTACGCTCTAAATCTAAATTATATGATAAAATCTTAAAAATAATTTAAATAACATATTTTAAATTACTAAAATAAATATATTACTAATATAATATAGAAAATAGAATAATTTTGTATAGTAATCTCAAATAATATAAATCAGGTGTCTATTTGGTATTAATATTATAGACCATTAAGTGGTGATGTGGGAGGCTGTAAAAGAGTTTGTTTGCATCGCGGATGCAAAGATTTTTTTTCCCGGCTAAGACGTGAACGGAATGTCACTGTAAGAAATATTGGAAACGTCTAAAAATAAAAAAACGTAAAAAAATGAAAAGGAAGTTCTTGCAAGCATCCACATGCATGTGCATGTTGTTGAGAACTACGTTACCACGGATCACCAGATCCGCTCCCTTCCCTCCCGTCAGCAGTAGATGCGCAAGAAGTTGTAGAGAACCCGTCTCCCTTCCAATAAGCACGACAGAGGAAACACACGAGACACGGGATATAGGGTTGGGCCTCTAGCCTCTTTCTGATCTATGTTCCATATGAGGGGGTACATGTTCTATATATAGAGACGTGATTGCCTTCAGGGGCATATTCGGTATTTGCCCACATAACCCTTCATTAGGGTTTCTCAACACTCCCCCTTGGGCAAATACCGCGACCAACACATGCCTCATTAAAACTCCCAAAAAACCCAGTGGGAAAATATGGAGAAAGAGCGCATGGTAACGCATATTACATTTGTACTTTGTTGCCTCGTTTAAAACCTCATGTGAGAAACTTCAGAAAAACTCACTAAGGGAAAAAGAGTACAACAGCTGTCATCAGGACAGATTTCGATCTTCTGGATTTGGATTCCATCGAATCTTCTACAATGGATAACTTTAGAAATGTGCTCCCCCTGATCTTTGCAAAATTGTCTCAACATGACAAAACTCCTTCTTCTGGAAGTATATGCATAAAGAGACTTAGCAAACAAATTGCATACCGTTGCAATGATTATATCAGGAATTTCACCTCTACTCACTTCTAGGATATAAGAGGTAAGTGCACGTATCAATATAAATAAGTCACTTTGATTGATGTTGTTCGATCGACTGGATCTTTATATTTGATAGAAACTTCCATAAAGGCTCACATATTGATCATCAAGCTGACGCCTTCAGGGCATAGAATATGACATTTATTGTCTCACGATTGTGATCAATATAAGCATTCGCTCCCCCTGACGAAGACATCTGTCAAAGTCATTATCCCTCATAACTCAAGCATATTCTTCAAGATATATGTCTCATTGTTCATCTAGAATAACGAGAATGGATGAGGTTGGGGTGCTATCATTTTCTATCTTACACCACAATTTATACATAGTTGTGCAAAGCAAGTAACATGTCCTTCTATAGGAGTTTAGAGAATAATATAGTTGCAATAGTATATATTCTAAATATGACACATCGCTCCAGGCGTTCATCCATTGCAACATCTACGATGGTATAACAAAAGTCCATCAAAAATCGTAATCCATCAGAGATTTTTCATCGATCAAATATATCGTTACAGTCTGTCATTCTAGCACAATGGGGATATTTTGCCAGTAACACCTAAACCTTATAGGTTTCTGCCATCGGGGCTTTAGAGGATACCGTAATTCCACATCTAGTGGAAAATACCATGAGTAAGATCGTGGAATGCACATGTGCTTATTCGGTGAACTTCAAGTCCTTTGGTACCTCATCTTATTCCTTTCCGGGTCTGTATGGGTCTTTATCTCTTTATAGGGGTTATCAAACTTTGGTGTTCAACACAGACTTTGTTTCTTCTGGATAGGTTCCATCTGGGAACAATAATCTCAACGAGGAGATATTCTCCCTACATAGGAGAGTGAACATTCATCAGGAATGTATTATTCGGTATGAGATTTATATGTTGCATATTTATAATTCAAGAATATGAGTCCTCCTTGGATCTCATGACGGATCTTCTGAATCCTATTAACTGCATAGTTTAATTCATGCCATTTGCCAGATATATTATATATCGGAACAGTGTTTATTCAACACATATGTGGGATAGGTCTCTCACAAGACCACTTGAACCATCGCATTCACCACACATTATTTCAATAGTGCCCATAATGTCCGAACTTCAAGCTCGTGACTTTCACTTTGTGATTCTTGGTTCAGCCTCGATTGCATTTATCAATGACCCGATAAGAGAGCTTAAAGCACTCATGCCTAGGACTTTGTTTTGGATCCATTTGCAATCTAAAGAGGCAATATAGGTGTCGACATATTTGTCTCCCACATTTAATAATGATCTCTGTTATTTCCCAAAACGAAAGATTCATTATTCCATATTCCTAGCACAATGATATTGCGCGCATTGCTAGGAATTTCATCATCAAGATGAACCTCTTCGCGAGGCAAATCACCAGCAGGGCGAGTTCATCGGAGGAGAGTTATTACAGACCACGTGAATCTGCAATCATAACATATGCTTCGACTAAGGCTAATGGATCATATTCGTAGGCGTCCCCGTGAATAGATCAAATGCCAATAAGTCAAATGTGGATATGATATTAATCCCGGGTATATCCGCATCTACATCAGGTAGAAGCATTCAAACCAATATGGTTAATCCTCAACGATTTCTGGCAAACTCCATATACACAGGAGTACACACTGAACGACAGGTTCAGTTTGGATTTTGTGCGTTTAATAGAATATTGAGGCATTACATTATATGGGCATTCCTCCCCCTAATGCCGAGATGTTCTAAAAGCATATAGATAAAATCCCCAACCACAATCATCCAGTTGTGGGCAATGTATGCTATTGTGGTGATTTATTTGGGAAATCTTACGCACATTACAGATAGGGGTTTTATGCAGTGAGCTTTGGACTTAGATTAATGTAGTGGCATGAATACTACATATTTGTCTTTCAAAATGAAGGGTTAGTCTCAATATCCAGCGAGACACGCAACAACAAGTTGCTTCATGGTTACAATTCTGCTAACTTATTGTTATTACTACCAAATGCATAGTCAATCATTAAGATTTAGACTGATATGCACAACACTATTTTATCCATAAGACATCTTCAGGGGCTCATGAATACCATTCGTCGTTTTGAGCCATTTAGTTGACTTCAGATCAACAAGTAAAATGACCATCAGGGTCTAATGCTCACAAAGACATTCACTGGTTGCATTTTGCTTTTAAGCACATAAGAAAATGTGTGCGTATATAATGGTAGTAAAGTGCACGGCATTAGGCCAATGCTGCCAAGCAAAAAAATTTATATGCATAGATGTATAGTCCAGCTCATTTTTATCACTGCCCATGGTTTACCCAATTACTCATACTGCTCTGAAATTGGGTATCGATTGATGCAACATTTTTAGGTATAATAATTTTGAGAGAGAACTTATAACAATAGTTAATTATTTATGGTGTTGCCAGCAGGGCAAACATTTCTCCTCATATTATATACCAAATTGTTCTATATAGCATTATTTCGATCTCTTCATTGTTCAGCAAAAAGAGAAGTTTTGGAATAGAACAAACAAGGCCAAGAAATCATTTTATCTGGGAAAATCACCATATAACTAGCTTTTGATGAAGCAAATGATGATAACTGCTTGACAAGAACGAAACAATACTAGTATCTGCCTAGGATCCATCTTCAACAACAGATAATATTGCTCTCATACGGAGAAATCATCAAGAGTAGAGAGGATACAACAGGTCTCTACAAGATCTTCATATTTCTATCACAAATTATCATCACTAGTAGTCTAGTGGTCAAGACATATGACTCTTCTGGCTCCGAGGATCAAGAACATGTTAATGTCTAATTTAGCTTCAAGCTCTGTGGTGATGTGGGATTTCATAGTTATTTGTCTACTCTTCTTACTTCTGGTAGATCGGAGGTAGATAATGGTAAGCATGCCAAAGGGTGGAATTCAGTGTAGTTCGGCTACATGAACCCAAGGTATGTGTCCATTCAGGACCGACCTTTACCATTTAGTTTACAGTGTATACCAAACTTGTCAAAGGACTATTCCGAGTCAATTCAGTGATTATAAGTATTTACAATTCTGAGAGATGTATGCGACACAAGCATAGAGGTCCTAGATAGAGCGAGTAAAGTGGTTCGACGGGAACACACTATGGTTTTCACATCAACATAGTGAAAAAAATTCTCAGAATAACCTCTTGGTATACTCGCAACTTCGTGTTGCTGAGGTACTAGCCATTTATCTCAAACTTCGCTTCATGTCATTTAGCGACAAAGAGAGCAATGTGCTAACATCTGGTTGAGCAATGTATGCTGAGATTTATAGTCTTAAATTATTTGGTAAGGCCTTTTGCTTACTAATAGAATCCCAATTTGTGATGTCTTTTATGCCAAAAAGGCTTTCATGCATTATATTATATATCTTCGGGTTACTTCGGGTAAAACTTTATGCATGAGGAGAGAGCAGAGAATTAACTTATCTGTATTTCATTGTATTTTAATTTAATTTCTCAGATTTCCAAGCACTATAGAGCTTGGTATAGTTGTTATGGCTACTTGGCGATATATAAATATACAATGCCACACAACACAGTCAAATAAAATATAGAGCCAAACAAAATTGTTTATGAAGGTTGCGCATAATATGACTTCAGGACCTTGAACAACCCACCACAATCCACGCGAGTACAAGGTCTAGCGTATCTAGCATCAACGCGTGTGCGGCCATCAGGGCTACGACAGTATAGCAAGCCTTCGTAATAAGCGCAACAGGCACAATTATGGCTCGATAATTGAGGTACACGATAAATCCACGCAACGTGCATAACAGGCGTAATTGTGGCTCGCGACAGACACACAGTGCCTACAGGACATGCAAAAAATACGCGACTCAGCGATGGCGGTCTGACTCAACGGAAGCGATCCGATTAATGGAGAGCGTGACATAGCAATCACATGACGCAGCCAAGTTCGAACGACACAAATATTGTGTCGTGTTGCCAGGGCGCAGTCAATATTCAGCTAATGCCATAACTCAGCCAATTATCAACGCAGCCTGATCGGCGTGTCTAAGTACCCATTATATAATTTAATCACTCGACGTGAGTCCAAAAGCTCCATACATCATAAATATTTAGAGCGATCCGAGTCTACGCAGCGTAGTCTGCACAAACGTTTTTAATAATTTTCTGCTAATTATTTACTATGGAAAATAAAGCAGAAAAATAATAATAAAATTAATGCATGAGCATAAGCAGATCAGATGCATGAAAATATTTTCCCATACTTAAACATGCATTGTAATAATTATCTGCTAAATATCCGCTACGAGAAATAAAAGCAGATAAATAAACACCAAAATTATTGCATGAGCATAACATGTCAGGTGTAAAAAGCATTTCCATATTTAAACATATACTTTTCTACTAATTATTTACTGCTGGAAATAATTAATTAAAGTGGAATCTGAAACATAAAATGTTTTATTCTTTCTGTTTATTTTCTGGTAGCTTAGTCGTGTGGGCTTAGAAAAATACACCGATTTTTTTCTTCATACACACAAATTGCAAAACCACTGAACGCATGCAAGCATACAACCATCCAATTAGGAATTTTTTTCTTCATACGCACAAATTGCAAAACTACTGAACGCATGTAAGCATACAACCATCCAATTAGGAATTTTCTTTTCCCTTTTGCATGCAGGCATGTAGGAATGCCGCTATGCAAGAGAGGCAACAGATTCTATTTTTTTTCCTCGCATGCACACATGCAACCGCGACGGTTTCAACCGCCTAAAAAAACGCCGAGGGAAATGTGCCTGCGCCCTCGGGTTCGCATGCGAGACTCTGTCGCCGCTGCAGGAGCGGTGGCTGGCTGGCTGCTGTACGCACGGGCGGGCTCTGTGCTGAGCGACGACCCAACACCGCTATTTGTTTTCTTGCCAGGGCTTAGGCACAGTGCACCACGACAGCGATGGCAAGTTCGTCGCACATAAATCGTAGCCCGTGCACAACAGCAAATCAAGAACAGAAAACATACCGTTTGATTGCGTAGAGGAAAAATCGAAGCTTGTCGCGTAGGACAGTTCGGCTAGGCCGGAGACCTGCCGGATTGACGGAGAGTTGATGCAGATCTGATCCCGCAGCAACGTCGAGGTAGAGCGTGCTGATAACGTGTTGAGAACTACGTTACCACGGATCACCAGATCCGCTCCCTTCCCTCCCATCAACAGTAGAGGCGCAAGAAGTTGTAGAGAACCCGTCTCCCTTCCAATAAGCACGACAGAGGAAACACACGAGACACAGAATATAGGGTTGGGCCTCTGGCCTCTTTCTGATATATGTTTCATATGAGGGGGTACATGTTCTATATATAGAGACGTGATTGCCTTCAGGGACATATTCGGTATTTGCCCACATAATCCTTCATTAGGCTTTCTCAACACATGTATCGGCTGAGGATGGCATCATGCATGCATGCATGCGTACGGCTGGCCCATGCGCTTGGGAGAAGCGGCGTGGTAGCTGTCTCAGTCTCTTCTCGGCGAGCAGGACAGCGGTCTTAGGATACTGCAGTTGGCCCAGCGTGGCGGCCCGGTCAGGCGCAAAAGCGTTAGCCCGGCGCAAGGTGTGGACATTAGGGCGTGGTGGCCCAACGCAGAGGAGCACATTTGGACCTACTTCGCTAGGTCTTCCAAATCTTGGATGATAACAAGTTTTACGTCAAACTGTCCAAGTGTCCACTTACGCAGAGTTCAGCGGAATACATCATACTTGGGTCATGTCGTTTCAGCTTAGGGTGTGGCAACTGATGAAACTAGTAAGATCAATGTGGTGAAAAACTGAACACCACAAAATGTGAAACAGCTGTGTGGACAGTGGTGGCTCCAAGAGCTAGTTTCAGAACTTCATTTTTCGAAGGAATTTCTATTTTTCAAGAAAAAACAAACTAATTTCTCTTTGAAAAAATAAATTCTCTGAAAAACTAGGGTTCTCAAACTAGCCCTAAAGGTGGGATAGAGGGGCGGCCACCCTGACCCCTAAATCCATAGAGTCTAATTCTAAATATATGGTTCAATAGTTCAGCAATAAAGTGCTGAAGTCCTATGTTAGAAGAAAATTTTAAAGTAATACTATAATATAAATCTTTTTGTTTACTTATTATTTGATATAAATATTAACATATATTTATATATATAATAATTAGAAATGTCTCTATTTTAAACTTTGTCGTTGGCTCCTAAAATTATGTCTATATTACGTTTTCATTTCTCGTGTACTATAACAAATCAAGAGTAATTTGATTAGTTAAGACACTAAATGATTTTATTTAAAAATGTGACCAACTATAAAGTTGCATAACTTTTCGAGATCTACAAGTTCTATTTTGATAGTTTCTACATCCGAGGCCGTTTACAAATTTTGAATTTCAAATTTGAAAACTTCACACGAAATTTCAATGATAAGAAGATTTCAAATCAAAAAATTGTCAATTACAAAGTTTCATAACTCTTCAATACCTACAACTTTTATTTTGATGGTTTTTTCCATCCGAGATAGTTTGAAAAATTTAAATTTTAAAATTCAAACATAGTTTTGCATGACAAGATGATTTCAAACCAAAACCATTGTTAACTACAAAGTTTCATAACTATTCAATACCTGCAGCTTTCATGTTGGTGGTTTTTTCTTTCGAGGTCGTTTTCACAATTCAAAATTTTAAATTTTTGAATTCAAACGTAATTTTCAATGACAAGATGACTTCAAATGAAAAAGGTGCCAACTACAAAATTCTATAACTTCTAAAGATCTACAAAGTTTATTTTGGTTGTTTGGTAATTTATTCAACTCACATGATGGTTCTAACAATATGCACAAATCTTATACATCTCTCTCGTAGTTTCATAAACTACGAGAGAGATAGGTTTTATGAACAAATTTATTTTTATTTTGTCATGTAAACAAATATTTAAAATATAAATTGTACATCATGATGAGTTATACAATTTTGTAGTTAAAAACTTTTTTATTTGAATTAATTTACTGCTTTAAAATATGATTTTAAAATTGTCTTTGCCTAATGTAAAAAAACACTAGGCAAAAAGCTTCTTCGCCGAGTGTTTTCTTTTACCGAGGGTTTTTTTTGCGTGGCACTCGGTAAATAGCTTCTTTGCCGAGTGCCCGAAAAAACACTCGGCAAAGAATTTAGCACTCGACAAAGAGCCAAACGGTAGTGTATGTGATCTGATTCACATAAACAGGCAACGGCTGTACCGAACTATCGATTTGGCACATATATAAGCCGAGACAGTGGGAGAGGAGAGCTCGACAACAGGCAACAGAATTGTTGATCGAATCTTCTGTGCTGATTCCCCACCCTTACTCATCCTCATCTCTCATTTCAAACTTGTAAACAGTACAGTCTCCCGTTTATATGAATCTCACTACCGGAATCAATCGCTTTGCCGAGTGCCTGAAGCACTCGGCGAAGCCTTAAAAACACTCGGCAAATGCTTTGCCGAGTGTTACACTCGGCAAAGAAGGCTCGGCGAACAGTGCATCGGCAAAGCCTTCTTTGCCGAGAGCTTTTTCTCGGGCACTCGGCAAAGCTCTTTGCCGAGTGCCAGACAGCACTCGGCAAAGAAAAGCGGCCGTTACGGCGCCGGGTGACGGAGACGGCGGCTTTGCCGAGTGTCCCTTGTGATACTCAGCAAAGAAGTTAGCTTTGCCGAGTGTCTTCCGGGCAGCACTCGGCAAAAAACCCATCTTTGCCGAGTGCCGCGTGGGACAGTCGGCAAAGAACCCGCCAGGGAGGGTCCCCATGTCAGGTTCTTTGCCGAGTGTTCTGTGCGGCACTCGGCAAAGACGACCTCTTTGCCGAGTGCCAGCGACATTGAGAGCACCTAGAGGGGGGGGGTGAATAGGTGATCCTGTAAAAACCTCAAACTTAAGCCACAAAAACTTGTTAAGCGTTAGCACGATTAATGCCAAGTGGCTAAGGTGAAGTCTCAACAAAACACAATACCACAAGAATCAAGCACAGAGGGACACGGTGGTTTATCCCGTGGTTCGGCCAAGCCAATGCTTGCCTACTTCCACGTTGTGGCGTCCCAACGGACGAGGGTTGCAATCAACCCCTCTCAAGCGGTCCAAAGACCCACTTGAATACCACGTTGTTTTGTTGTTCCTTTCACTATCCCGTTTGCAAGGAATCTCCACAAATTGGAGTCTCTTGCCCTTACAAGTATATGATCACAAAGAAAGCACAGAGTAAGGGAGGGAAGCAACACACACAAATCCACAACAAAAGCGCACACACACGGCCAAGACTCGAGCTCGAATGACTATCTCAGAGTTCACACTAGAACAGAGCTCGAATCACTTAGAATCACAAACGAATGCGCAAAGAACTTGTGTGGATGATCAAGAATGCTCAAGAGTTGCTTGTGTGTCTCCTCCATGCGCCTAGGGGCTCCTTTTATAGCCCCAAGGCAGCTAGGAGCCGTTGAGAGCAATTCTGGAAGGCTATCCTGGCCTTCTGTCGTCGGGGGCACCGGACAGTCCGGTGCACACCGGACAGTGTCCGGTGCCCGATTTGTTTCCTTTTCTGGCGCTTCTGACCGTTGGAAGACTGCCGTAGATCTGCGAGCCGTTGGCGCACCGGACAGTCCGGTGCACACCGGACAGTCCGGTGCCGTCTTCCGACCGTTGGCTCGGCCACGTGTCCCGCGCGGATTGCGCGGCCGACCGTTGGCCCTGGCCGACCGTTGACTCACCGGACAGTCCGGTGCACACCGGACAGTCCGGTGAATTTTAGCCGTACGCCGCCGGCCAAAATCCCGAGAGCGGCCAGTTCGAGTCGAGTCAGTCTGGCGCACCGGACACTGTCCGGTGCACACCGGACAGTCCGGTGCTCCAGACCGAGCTGGGACTTGGCTGCACACAGCCAAGTCATTCTCTCCCCTTTTCTCTTTTTCTTCTTTCTGTTTCTAACACTTAGACAAATATGTTAGTCCACAAAACCAATGTACTAAGGCTTAGAAACATACCTTTACTTCATGATTTGCACCTTGTTCATCCATGTACATAAAATCACAATTAAGCACATGTGTTGGCACTCAATCACCAAAATACTTAGAAATGGCCCAAGGGCACATTTCCCTTTCAATCTCCCCCTTTTTGGTGATTTATGCCAACACAACATAAAGCCACTAGAACAAGTGCAAACTCAATTCAAATAACACTTAAATTTATTTTGAATCAATTTTGGCATATATGGATCATCCTTTGCCACCACTTGGTTTGTTTTTGCAAATCAAACACAAATCTCTATCTCTAAGTTAAACACACATGTTTAAGCATAAAGAGAGTCATTCAAAAAGAGATTGATCAAGGATTTCAAAAACTCCCCCTTTTTCCCATAATCAATACTTCTCCCCACAAGAAGCCAACTTTTGATAAGAGAGACAACTTAAGAATTTTGACAAATCAAAAACTCTATTCTACTATTTTCAAAATCTCTCAAGTGGTAGCTGATCCATTTATTGCTTTGGCCTTTATTTTCTCCCCCTTTGGCATCAAGCACCAAAACGGGATCAATTGTGGCCCTTTAACCCCATTGCCTCACCAAAATCTTCAATTAAGAGCAAATGGCAATAAGAGTTCATGAGATGGACTTGGAAATAAGTTACCCCTCATCGGAGTGCAGTGGAAGTCTTTCATGGTCCAAGTCCACCTTTTCCCTTTCAATTCTCCTTTGTGACTAACACAAGCAAACTCAAACATATGGTTAGTCTCAAAGGGTCAAGTTGTAACACATCTCCCCCTAAACATGTGCATCACATTGCAACGGACTTGTGAGGTCCAGGGAGTGTTTGTACAACTTGAGCACCATAATAAGCAACAAAATGCAGAATGAACATGATCAAAGGCATAAATACATGTATGCTATATTTCAATCCAAGTTCCGCGAATCTAAGACATTTAGCTCACTACGCAGCCTGCAAAAGGTCTTCTCATCTAAAGGCTTGGTAAAGATATCGGCTAGCTGGTTCTCGGTGCTAACATAAAACACTTCGATATCTCCCTTTTGCTGGTGGTCTCTCAAAAAGTGATGCCGGATGTCAATGTGCTTTGTGCGGCTGTGCTCAACAGGATTTTCCGCTATTCGGATAGCACTCTCATTATCACATAGGAGTGGGACTTTGCTCAGATTGTAGCCAAAGTCCCTGAGGGTTTGCCTCATCCAAAGTAGTTGCGCGCAACACTGACCTGCGGCAACGTACTCGGCCTCAGCGGTGGATAGGGCAACGGAGGTTTGTTTCTTAGAGTTCCATGACACCAGGGACCTTCCTAAGAATTGGCACGTCCCCGATGTACTCTTCCTATCGACCTTACATCCAGCATAGTCGGAATCTGAGTACCCAATTAAGTCAAAGTTAGACCCCTTTGGATACCAGATCCCGAAGCAAGGCGTAGCGACTAAATATCTAAGAATTCGCTTCACCGCCACCAAGTGACACTCCTTAGGATCGGATTGAAATCTAGCACACATGCATACGCTAAGCATAATATCCGGTCTACTAGCACATAAATAAAGTAGAGATCCTATCATTGACCGGTATGCTTTTTGATCAACGGACTTACCTCCTTTGTTGAGGTCGGTGTGTCCGTCGGTTCCTATCGGAGTCTTTGCGGGCTTGGCGTCCTTCATCCCAAACCGCTTCAGCAGATCTTGCGTGTACTTTGTTTGGGAGATGAAGGTGCCGTCCTTGAGTTGCTTCACTTGGAACCCAAGGAAGTAGTTCAACTCGCCCATCATCGACATCTCGAATTTCTGCGTCATTACCCTGCTAAACTCTTCACAAGACTTTTGATTAGTAGAACCAAATATTATGTCATCGACATAAATTTGGCATACGAACAAATCACCATCACATGTCTTTGTAAAGAGAGTTGGATTGGCTTTCCCAACCTTGAAAGCATTAGCAAGTAAGAAATCTCTAAGGCATTCATACCATGCTCTTGGGGCTTGCTTAAGTCCATAGAGCGCCTTAGAGAGCTTACACACGTGGTCGGGGTATCGCTCATCCTCGAAGCCAGGGGGTTGCTCCACGTACACCTCCTCCTTTATTGGCCCGTTGAGGAATGTGCTCTTCACATCCATTTGGTACAACCTGAAAGAATGGTGAGCGGCATATGCTAGCAAGATACGAATAGACTCTAGCCTAGCCACAGGAGCAAAAGTCTCCTCAAAGTCCAAACCTGCGACTTGGGCATAACCTTTTGCCACAAGTCGAGCCTTGTTCCTTGTCACCACCCCGTGCTCGTCCTGTTTGTTGCGGAACACCCACTTGGTTCCCACAACATTTTGCTTGGGACGAGGCACCAGCGTCCAAACTTCATTGCGCTTGAAGTTGTTAAGTTCCTCCTGCATGGCCAACACCCAGTCCGGATCTAGCAAGGCCTCCTCTACCCTGAAAGGCTCAATAGAGGAGACAAAAGAGTAATGTTCACAAAAATTAACTAATCGAGACCGAGTAGTTACTCCCTTGCTAATGTCACCCAGAATTTGGTCGACTGGATGATCCCTTTGAATCATCGCTCGAACTTGGGTTGGAGGTGCCGGTTGCGCTTCTTCCTCCATGACTTGATCGTCTTGTGCTCCCCCTTGAACACACGCCTCCTTTTGATGAACCTGTTCATCGTCTTGAGTTGGGGGCTGCACCGTCGTTGAGGAAGAAGGTTGATCTCGTTCATCCTGTTCCTGTGGCCGAATGTCTCCAATCGCCATGGTTCGTATAGCGGCCGTCGGAACATCTTCTTCATCTACATCATCACAATCAACAACTTGCTCTCTTGGAGAGCCATTAGTCTCATCAAATACAACGTCGCTAGAGACTTCAACCAAACCCGATGATTTGTTGAAGACCCTATACGCCTTTGTATTTGAATCATAACCTAATAAAAACCCTTCTACAGCTTTGGGAGCAAACTTAGAATTTCTACCCTTCTTCACTAGAATGTAGCACTTGCTCCCAAAAACACGAAAGTAAGATACATTGGGTTTGTTACCGGTTAGTAGCTCATACGAAGTCTTCTTGAGGAGTCGATGAAGGTAGACCCTGTTGATGGCGTGGCAAGCCGTGTTCACGGCTTCCGACCAAAAGCACTCGGGGGTCTTGAACTCTCCAAGCATCGTCCTCGCCATATCGATTAGCGTCCTGTTCTTCCTCTCTACCACACCATTTTGCTGTGGTGTGTAGGGAGCGGAGAACTCGTGCTTGATTCCTTCCTCCTCAAGAAACTCCTCCACTTGAAGGTTCTTGAACTCGGACCCGTTGTCGCTCCTAATCTTCTTCACCTTGAGCTCAAACTCATTTTGAGCTCTCCTGAGGAAGCGCTTGAGGGTCCCTTGGGTTTCAGACTTATCCTGCAAAAAGAACACCCAAGTGAAGCGGGAAAAGTCATCAACAATAACTAAACCATACTTACTTCCTCCTATGCTTAGATAGGCGACGGGTCCGAAGAGGTCCATATGCAGCAGCTCCAGAGGTCTTGACGTAGTCATCACATTCTTGCTGTGATGTGCTCCTCCTACTTGTTTACCTGCCTGACAAGCTGCACAAGGTCTATCTTTTTCGAAATAAACATTTGTTAGACCTATCACGTGTTCTCCCTTTAGAAGCTTGTGAAGGTTCTTCATCCCCACATGTGCTAAGCGGCGATGCCACAGCCAGCCCATGCAAGTCTTAGCCATTAAGCATGCATCTAGACCGGCCTCTTCTTTTGCAAAATCAACTAAATAAAGCTTGCCGTCTAGTACACCCTTAAAAGCTAGTGAACCATCACATCTTCTAAAGACAGACACATCTACATTAGTAAAAAGGCAATTGTATCCCATTTGACATAATTGACTAACAGATAGCAAATTATATCCAAGACTCTCCACTAAGAATACATTTGAGATAGAATGCTCATTAGAAATTGCAATTTTACCTAACCCTTTTACCTTGCCTTGATTCCCATCACCGAATATAATTGAATCTTGGGAATCCTTATTCTTGACGTAGGAGGTGAACATCTTCTTCTCCCCCGTCATATGGTTTGTGCATCCGCTGTCGATAATCCAGCTTGAACCCCCGGATGCATAAACCTGCAAGGCAAATTTAGGCTTGGGTCTTAGGTACCCAACTCATGTTGGGTCCTGCAAGGTTAGCACAAATATCTTTAGGGACCCAAATGCAAGATTTATCTCCCTTGCATCTAGCCCCTAATTTCCTAGCAACTACCTTCTTACCCTTTCTACAAATAGCAAAGGGAGCATTACAAGCATAATAAATGGTAGAAGGTTCATTCACTACTTTCCTAGGAGCATGAATAACATTCTTCCTAGGTACATGAGCAATATCTCTCCTAGGCATATGTACAACATTTCTCCTACAAATATCTCTACCATGATTATAAGAAGAACTAGAAGCAAACATTGCATGAGAATCATAAGCATGTGAATCAAAATGATTATAAGCATTTCTAGCATGTCTCCTATCATAATACATAAAAGCATGATTCTTTTTAGCATTACTAGCCATCGGGGCCTTCCCCTTCTCCTTGACGAAGATGGGAGCCTTATGGCTTGTTAAGTTCTTGGCTTCCCTCTTGAAGCCAAGCCCATCCTTAATTGAGGGGTGTCTACCAATCGTGTAGGCATCCCTTGCAAATTTGATTTTATCAACTTCATTCTTGCTAGTCTTAAGTTGGGCATTAAGACTAGCCACTTCATCATTTAATTTGGAAATTAGAACTAGGTGTTCACTACAAGCATTAACATCAAAATCCTTACACCTAGTACAAATTTCAACATGTTCAACACAAGAATTTGATTTACTAGCTACTTCTAGTTTAGCACTTAAATCAATATTAACACTTCTTAAGGTAGAAATGGTTTCATGACAGGAAGATATTTCACTAGAAAGCATTTCATTTCTTTTCATTTCTAAAGCATATGATTTTTGTGCCTCTACAAACTTATCATGTTCATCATACAATAAATCTTCTTGCTTTTCTAAAAGCCTATCCTTTTCATTCAATGCATCAATCAATTCATTGATTTTATCTATCTTAGATCTATCTAAGCCCTTGAACAAGCAAGAATAATCTATATCATCATCACTAGACTCACTATCACTAGAAGACGCATAAGTGGAGTCTTTAGTACTTACCTTCTTCTCTCTTGCCATAAGACAAGTGAGACGCTCGTTGGGGAAGAGAGCCGATTTGTTGAAGGCAGTGGCGGCGAGTCCTTCGTTGTCGGAGTCGGAGGAGGAGCAATCCGAGTCCCACTCCTTTCCTAGATGCGCCTCGCCCTTGGCCTTCTTGTATTGCTTCTTCTTCTCTCTCTTGTTCCCCTTTTTCTGGTCACTTTCATTATCGGGACAGTTAGCAATAAAATGACCAAGCTTACCGCATTTGAAGCATGAGCGCTTCCCCTTGGCTTTGGTCTTGCTTGGTTGTCCCTTGTGACCTTTAAGCACCGTCTTGAATCTTTTAATGATGAGAGCCATCTCTTCATCATTAAGGCCAGCCGCCTCAATCTGTGCCACCTTGCTAGGTAGCGCCTCCTTGCTTCGTGTTGCCTTGAGAGCAAGGGGTTGCGGCTCGTTGATCGGACCGTTCAACGCTTCGTCGACGTATCTTGCCTCCTTGATCATCATCCGCCCGCTTACGAATTTTCCAAGCACTTCCTCGGGCGTCATCATCGTGTACCTGGGATTCTCACGAATATTGTTCACGAGATGAGGATCAAGTACGGTAAAGGACCTGAGCATTAGGCGGACGACATCGTGGTCCGTCCATCGCGTGCTCCCGTAGCTTCTTATCTTGTTGATGAGGGTCTTGAGCCGGTTGTATGTTTGCGTCGGCTCCTCGCCCCTTATCATGGCGAACCGTCCAAGCTCTCCCTCCACCAACTCTATCTTGGTGAGCAAGGTGACGTCGTTCCCCTCATGAGAAATCTTGAGGGTGTCCCAGATCTGCTTGGCATTGTCCAAGCCGCTCACCTTGTGATACTCGTCCCTGCACAAAGAGGCTAGCAACACAGTAGTAGCTTGTGCATTTTTATGAATCTGTTCATTAATAAACATAGGGCTATCCGAGCTATCAAATTTCATTCCACTTTCCACAATCTCCCAAATGCTTGGATGGAGAGAAAACAGGTGAGTACGCATTTTGTGGCTCCAAAATCCGTAATCCTCTCCATCAAAGTGAGGAGGTTTGCCAAGTGGAATGGGAAGCAAATGAGTATTTGAGCTATGCGGAATACGCGAATAATCAAAAGAAAAGTTTGAGTTAACCGTCTTTTGTTTGTAGTCGTTGTGGTCCTCATCCTTTTGGGAAGAAGTAGACTCGTCGCTGTCGTAGTAGACAATCTCCTTGATGCGCCTGGTCTTCTTCTTCTTCCCTTCCTTCCGTCTTTGGCCCGAGCCGGAGTCGGTAGGCCTGTCATCCTTCGGCTCGTTGACGAAGGTCTCCTTCTCTTTATCGTTGATCACTATACCCTTCCCCTTAGGATCCATCTATTCGGGCGGTTAGTCCCTTTGTGAATAGAACGGCTCTGATACCAATTGAGAGCACCTAGAGGGGGGGGTGAATAGGTGATCCTGTAAAAACCTCAAACTTAAGCCACAAAAACTTGTTAAGCGTTAGCACGATTAATGCCAAGTGGCTAAGGTGAAGTCTCAACAAAACACAATACCACAAGAATCAAGCACAGAGGGACACGGTGGTTTATCCCGTGGTTCGGCCAAGCCAATGCTTGCCTACTTCCACGTTGTGGCGTCCCAACGGACGAGGGTTGCAATCAACCCCTCTCAAGCGGTCCAAAGACCCACTTGAATACCACGTTGTTTTGTTGTTCCTTTCACTATCCCGTTTGCAAGGAATCTCCACAAATTGGAGTCTCTTGCCCTTACAAGTATATGATCACAAAGAAAGCACAGAGTAAGGGAGGGAAGCAACACACACAAATCCACAACAAAAGCGCACACACACGGCCAAGACTCGAGCTCGAATGACTATCTCAGAGTTCACACTAGAACAGAGCTCGAATCACTTAGAATCACAAACGAATGCGCAAAGAACTTGTGTGGATGATCAAGAATGCTCAAGAGTTGCTTGTGTGTCTCCTCCATGCGCCTAGGGGCTCCTTTTATAGCCCCAAGGCAGCTAGGAGCCGTTGAGAGCAATTCTGGAAGGCTATCCTGGCCTTCTGTCGTCGGGGGCACCGGACAGTCCGGTGCACACCGGACAGTGTCCGGTGCCCGATTTGTTTCCTTTTCTGGCGCTTCTGACCGTTGGAAGACTGCCGTAGATCTGCGAGCCGTTGGCGCACCGGACAGTCCGGTGCACACCGGACAGTCCGGTGCCGTCTTCCGACCGTTGGCTCGGCCACGTGTCCCGCGCGGATTGCGCGGCCGACCGTTGGCCCTGGCCGACCGTTGACTCACCGGACAGTCCGGTGCACACCGGACAGTCCGGTGAATTTTAGCCGTACGCCGCCGGCCAAAATCCCGAGAGCGGCCAGTTCGAGTCGAGTCAGTCTGGCGCACCGGACACTGTCCGGTGCACACCGGACAGTCCGGTGCTCCAGACCGAGCTGGGACTTGGCTGCACACAGCCAAGTCATTCTCTCCCCTTTTCTCTTTTTCTTCTTTCTGTTTCTAACACTTAGACAAATATGTTAGTCCACAAAACCAATGTACTAAGGCTTAGAAACATACCTTTACTTCATGATTTGCACCTTGTTCATCCATGTACATAAAATCACAATTAAGCACATGTGTTGGCACTCAATCACCAAAATACTTAGAAATGGCCCAAGGGCACATTTCCCTTTCAGACATAACACTCGGCAAAGAACCTAAGCCGGTGTCCAGGTCTTTGCTCTTTGCCGAGTGTTATGACCATGACACTCGGCAAAGAGCCTCTTTGCCGAGTGTTACACTCGGCAAAATGACCAGCATAAACCTTTTTAGTTTGTTTTTTGTATTCCATCCACACAAACAGTAGATATCACATATATATCACATATATACATCACAGATATCATCACAGACATAAATAGCCAACACAAACATAAAGTCGTCACCACAAACATAAATATCCATCACAAACATAAGTGTTCAACACAAGTATTAAACACAAACATAAGTCTCAAACGTCGCAAGCTCTCACATAAGTATCAAACACAGACATAAGTATTATACATAAGTTCTGAAGTCTAAAACAATGAAAACACAACACTCATGGAGGTGGGCGGTTTGACCGGGGCTGCGTTGGGCTGAACCCTTCCGGAGGGTTGTTGGATGCCGCCCCAGATTGGCCCTGCACAGAGAAGAGATTGCATGTGTTATACCAGATGCATTACAAACATCTAACTACAATTTTGATACTCACAGGAGTGTGGAAGAGAGTAGGGTCAACTGGAGGGAACAATGGAGGTGGCGGAGGGATGCCCTGTGCGGCGCCAAGGCTCTGCATGTACTGGAACATCTTCGCCATCCTCTGATCAGCCACCGCCCGCTCCGTCATTATCCTCGCCTCCATCTCTTGACGTTCCCTCCTCTCTTCTTCTAGTTGGGTCTGTAATATTACAAGCCAACGTTTTAGTAACTCAAAGAGAAGGTATATAACTCAAGAAAGGACGAGTTACAGAAGCACTAACCTCGAGTTGCTGTATGCGATGCTGTGAGCTTTCGTGCCGAGGTCGTATGGCTGGACTCGAGCCTGTGCTCCTTGCTCTCACCTGAGACAGAGTGGGAGTGGAGGACGAGTCGATTGCCCCGTCGGCAATCCAGTACCGCCCATGTCTCTTGCCTCCTCCGACCCTCATGAGCACATTGGTGTCGATCGGCTCGGTGCTCGGATCATAGTCTGGGCCATGGACCTCCTGTGCCATGGCGGTGTAGTCATGGAGGCGGCTGTAGACGGCGGGGTTGGTGTAGGCCTCGGGCCCGTCATCCGGGTTGTAGGTGACGTCGGACGTCGCCTTACCCTTATGGGCCATAGCATAGGCCGAGAAGGTGGAGCAAGGTCTGCCACCATGTGACGCCGACTGCAACGAAAACCAACGAGATAGTTAGAAATAATATCTAACTTAGTGTTATATATCTAAATAAAAAAGGTGGCGTACCCATGCTTCGGCATATTGGCCCAGGCTCCGGCTGCCTTGGTGGTGGGAGGAGCCTTGCATCATCAAACGCCGTTCTCGGCTAGCTGTGTGTGCCTCGTCCCACTCAGCCGAACACCACCTATCCACCATCTGCTCCCAGCATAGAGGATGTGCGGCGCACCAATGTGGAATCATCTGCAAAGTAAACACGTAAAGTGCATATCAGAAGATAAAATAAAATTCATGCATGGAGTACTGGTACTAAACATGCATGACTTTACCTGCAGGTACTGCTCCCTGGTCAACGACATGGTTTGGGCTTGAGTTTTGGTCACCTTCTCCCCAAGGACGGAGCCGTGGTAGGTGATGATGGCCTGGATGCGGGCCTCATAGTGCATGTCCACGACGAGCTTCTTACAGCTCGTGGTGGCCACCACATCCGCCCTAGCCTCGTATCCAGCATCGCATCTGAAGAAATCCTGCATACAAAAACGATGTATCCATACATTATTTCAAGAATTTGCAACGAATGCGACATATTTTACATTATACTAAGACTTACCCACAGCTCTTGCTTCACCCGCTCCGCCTTGTTATTGAATTCCCTGCCGTCCCGGTCTACTGCATCGGGGGCGACGGCGTAGTGGTCGAAGGTGAAGGCTGGGCCCGTCACTCCGCCGTACTCCACAAGTCCAGGGAAGTGTTCCCTGCACAGCAGGCCGAGGATGTTATTGGGGGGCGACGATGACACCCAGCATAATCCAAAACCGTCCAAGACCTGTCCAAGTGATAAATAAAAAGTATTAGTTTATATTATGATTTTGAACACATAATATGAACAAGAATGAAGAACATAAAGTTACATACCTCTCCTCTTCCGGCCGAATCAGCGGTCGTCTGTCCCGAAGTATGGGACGCGGCGGGAGACTCGCAGGGCCTCGCAGGTAGATGCTCCTCGAACTAGAGCCGCCTGAACCTGAGGCGTCCTGCTGCTGGTCGTCGTCGTCCTGCTGCTGGTCGTCGTCGTCCTGAGGCACCGCCTGCTGCTGCGCTGCCTGCTCTGCCTCGTCCTGCTGCGCTGCCTGCTCTGCATCGTCCGCCGTCCTATCCTCCCCCTCCTCCTCCTCAGGAAACCGCCCACCATATTTGTCCAACAACCTGCAATTAAGAGTAAACAAATAAGCACATATAAAAAGATGTATTTAAAAACATGTGTGAAATAAAAAGTCATATAGCATTACATCGATTAAAAATAATCTTCATATGTGTCGGGTTTAGCCGGATCATAACTCTCATCATCACTATCAAGCATTTCAATCTCAACACCATCGGAAGACGCAAGTTCGTCATTAATGTCATTGCCTTCAAGGATTACTAAGTCATTATCATTTTGCACCTCATCATCCTCCTCATCAACAACCAAATGAACCTGAGAGCTTCCTTGCAAACTGGGCATGGGAACTTACCGTGAACACACCAGGCACAGAATAGCCCATACGCCGGTAAGTCATGCATGGAGTACTGGTACCAAACATGCATTCTGAAGTTTGTCTTCATAGCTCGGTCATATATCCATACCCTTCCTCCCAGGCACGTACCAATTCATCGATCAAAGGCTCCATGTACACGCCCATTTTGTTCCCCGGGTGTCCGGGAATTATCAACGACACGAATATATTCTGCCTTTGAAAGCACACACCAGGGGGGAGATTGATTGGGATAACAAACACGGGCCAACATGTGTACGGGGCAGCGCTCATTCCATAGGGATTGAACCCATCTGTGGCCAACGCAACACGTACATTACGAGCCTCTTCGGCTTTCTCACGGTGAATGTCATCAAAGTGTTTTCATGCTTCACCATCTGATGCGTGCACCATCTTGTCAGGATTGTATCGTTTTCCATTTTTGTGCCATGTCATCTGTTTCGCGGATTCCTCTGTCATGTAAAGACGCTGGATCCTCGGTATGAACGGAAGGTGTCGTAGGATTGTCAAGGGGATGTCGAGCTGCCTCTTCTGTCCACCACCAGAGTCTACCTCCATAAACCTAGACGAATTACACTTGGGATAGTACTTTGCCTCCGCGTATTCTTTCCTAAATAGCACGTAGCCCTTCGGACAAGCATGAATCTGCTCATACGTCATCTTGAGTGCACGAAGTAGTTTCTGTGCCTCATACATGCTCTTTGGCAGAACGTGATCATCCGGAAGCAGACTCCCAATAACCGTCAACAAGCCATCGAATGCATCTCTACTCATGTTGTACTGCGACTTGAACGCCATTACACGCCCAATGGCATCCAGTTGAGAAACCTTTGTCTGGCCGTGAAGGGGCTTCTGTGCCGCGTCGAACATGTCGTAGAACGCCTTTGCAGTCGGCTCTGGCTCGTCATCCATACATCCTCCCATGTACTGTGCCTCCTGATAGTCGTTCAACATATCCGCTACCCCCCGCATCCGCGTCATAATCCTCGACATGTTGTCTCAACACCTCCTCTCTCGTACGATGCGCTTCACCATGAAATATCCATCGAGTATAGCCCGGCGTAAATCCATTCTTCCAGATATGTTCTACCATGGTCTTCTTTGGTTTTCTTTTCCGGTTGTCACATTTGCTGCACGGGCATGGGACTAGACTCGCTCCTTTAGCAGCTTCGCCATATGCCCGTTCCACGAAATCATCGGTCTTTCTAATCCCTTCAGTGGTGACATCGTTCCTTCCTCTACGGCTTGTGTACATCCACTCACGGTCCTCCATCCTCTAACATATATAACCGAGTATAGTTTAATATAGACATGTAATGCATGTACACTACGTTCCTACCTTCTAATAGGTGAGGATAGGTCCTAATCCCACCCGCGGTTGCGTAGATGGAGTTAGTTTCCATGCTCTACTCCGATGCGAGATAGAATTTCGGCAGCACCTCCCCGCTGTTCTCCAGATACACGTCCTGGCAGGGAGAGTGTACTGTCCGGAGAACAACAGGGAGGTGACGCCGAAACTCTATCTCGGACCGGAGTAGAGCATGAAACTAACACCATCTACGCAACCGCGGGCTGTCCAAAAAACGTGGACAATTCGAAACTGATACATTTGTAGATATGCAAAGATCTACATATCTACATCGTATCTCTTTCGAACGGGAGACGCCTAACTGGGTTACGTGATCTACGACCATGATGTGGAAATTGAGGTTATACCTAGGGTGGCGATGGAGTCAGGCTAGCGGTGCTGTGGCGGGTCGGTGCAGTGGCGACTCGACACGGTGCAGGCAGACCCGCAACGGCTAGGAAGACCTCTGCAAAAAAATAAACAAGCTTGTCAATAAAAAATTTCGGCAACACCTCCCCTGCACGGGGAGGTTTCCAAAACCTGCAAATAAAAATGACAACACAATGGCTGACATCCACACATATATCAACGGCACGATGGCCGATAATATATCCACACATATATCCACACGTTTATGAAATACATAATATAACACATTAATATAAACATGTGTTTATGAAATACATAATATATAAAACATCAATACATTAATCTATAAAACATAAATATATTAATATAAAAATTAATACATAATTTAATAAAATTATACCTTAAGACGACGGTGACGGGCGGGGGAGACGGTGGCGTACGGCAGGACGGCGGTGGGGCGGCGCGGCGAGCGGCGCTCGCGGTGGCACGGCGAGCCGGCGGCACGCGTCGGGCGCGGCTTGCGCGGGCGGGCGCGGGCGGGCTCGGCACGTCGGCGGCGGCGCAGGGCGCGGCAAGGCAGCAGCGGCGATTTAGGCGGCGGTGCTCCGGGGACGGCGGCGGCGGCGCGGCAAGCGCGCAGCGAGCGGGCGCGCGGCGAGCGCGGGCGCAGGGCCGGGGGCGCGCGCGTGGTCGGCGGCGAGGGCGGGCGCGGGGTTGGCGGCGAGCGCGGGCGGCGGCGTGAGCGAGTGAGCGTGAGTGAGAGAGAAGAAGAAGGAGAAGTCGTCGGTTTGGTTAAGTTCATGTTCTTTGCCGAGTGCCCGCGATGCGGCACTCGGCAAAGATTTTTTTTATTTTTAAAATATGGTTTGCCGAGTGCCACCCAGGGGCACTCGGCAAAGTACATTTGTATTTTTTTTATTTTGTCTCCCAAACTTTTTGTGGTATGTTTCTACACTATGTAGACCTACATGTATCATTTTGGGACAATTATAACAGTGTTTGAAATAGCTAGTAGATTTAGTTTGTTTATTTGAATTTCTTCGGAAAATTCAAATTTGAACTGCAGGTCACTCGAAACTTGGAAAACCGTGCATGAAAAAATGATATTCATGTTACTTAGCATAAGTTACGATCGATTCCAGGAGCGGACCGAAAACTTCGAGTAACATGCTCACTAAACATGGCCGTGAACTTGCCATCCACATGTTTAAAAATTGTATAAAACACAAACAAAGTCAGAAAATCATGAAACTTGTCCACGTGTCATGATATCATATGTACAGGTTGTGATAAAAAATTGAGAATGTTTGGACAAAGTTGTGAGACACTATGTGTAGAAACCTAAGAGAACTACACATGAGATCATAGAGTTTCAATGTAGATCTCTTAGGTTTGTACACATAGCGCGTCATAGTTTTCTCGAAATTTTTTTAATTTTTTATCGCAGCCTGTACATATGATATCATGACACGTGGACAAGTTTCAGGATTTTCTGACTTTGTTTGTGTTTTATACAATTTTTAAACATGTGGATGGCAAGTTCACGGCCATGTTTAGTGAGCATGTTGCTCGAAGTTTTCGGTCCGCTCCTGGAATCGGTCGTAACTTATGCTAAGTAACATGAATATCATTTTTTCATGCACGGTTTTCCAAGTTTCGAGTGACCTGCAGTTTAAATCTAAATTTTCCGAAGAAATTCAAATAAACGAACTAAATCTACTAACGATTGAAAACTCTGTTAAAATTGTCCACAAATGATACATGTAGGTCTACATAGTGTAGGAACATACCACAAAAAGTTTGAGAGACAAAATAAAAAAATAAAAATATACTTTGCCGAGTGTCTAGAGATGACACTCGACAAAGCCTCCTTTGTCGAGTGCCTACTATGTGGCACTCGGCAAAGAAGCCTCTTTGCCGAGTGCCAGCCGTTGGCTCTCGGCAAAGACTGACGGCCGTCAGCTTTGCGACGGCCGCTGACGGCCCTTTGCCGAGAGCCCCCTTTGCCGAGTGTTAGACACTCGGCAAACTTGTCTTTGCCGAGTGCTGTCCTGTGCCGAGTGTTCAGCACTCGGTAAAGGGGTTCTTTGCCGAGATCCTAACTTTACCGAGTGCGACACTCGGCAAAGCCTTCTTTGCCGAGTGCCCGACAAAAGGCACTCGGCAAAGAATACAACACTCGCCAAAGCCTAGGATTCCGGTAGTGTCTGTCATTATGTATACGGCAATATATATAATAATGTAGACTATTGCTTAAAATTTTTAAGTATGATTCGTCGTACGTGCACAACTGTGAGCGGCAGTTGACTGCCCAGCAACTGCATGCACCACGCGCATATATGCATGCGATCATTATATATATGTACTAAGTGGTACCAAAGGCAGTAGGTTGGTCTTACACATGTGCTATTGCAAATCAGATTATACTTGGTCCGTCGGTGGAGCCAGCCAACTGATAGCATATGTAGCCAACTAACTCCAGATTATATTAGCAATTGCCATTAGCTAGGATACACACGCAGTTGTTTATTAACTAGCTAGCTAGTACGTACGTACTGTAATCAATATAATGTACGTAGGCTGCAGGTGGTGGCGAATTAATTAATTTTCTGGTGATGCCTGGCCCTTGAGAGCCTCGATCTGCTCCTTGCCCCTGGCGCCCTTACTCCTCACGTAGAGCCTGTACTCGTCGAAGGTCATCGTCGGGTAGAGCGGTGGCAGCTTCTCGGCCGTGACCAGCTCCGGCGCCGGGGAGATGGGGACGTCGCCCTTGGGGTTGTAGAAGATGGCGAGGGATATCCGCTCCTCCTCGGCGTTCACGACCACCCGGTGCTCCACGCTCTTGTACACGGAGTTGCTCAGTATCTGTCCATGCATATGCATGAGTGTGAATAAATTCAACATTCTCAGTGTCAGTATTAATTATAGCTATATGAGCGAGGTTTTTTCGATGCATGGATGAACGGACAGTTACATGGATGTAGCATTATGGCATGTACAACCTAGACACTGCTGCACGGTACTCCAAATATAAGACACAACTAAAACACAGCATAATACAGTGATCATGTCTAAAACATGTGTCTTACTATATTTATTGTACCAATCAGAGCATTCAATAAATTTAAGTGACCAATCAGCTAGTCTCCTGTCTCGAACATAGAGCTAAGACACTGTGTCTTCGTCAAGATATGTGTCTTGAGTTTTTTTACATTCACTCCCCTAAACACACTCTAAGACACAACTTAAGACACCCATTGTACATGCCCTTATTCGTATTCAAAAGGAAAGGTGGAGTCACGTAAACAGTAGCATGCATACATACATTGATACATACACCATTAGATATATAGCGGTACGGTCGTTGGTCTGTTACTTCTAATTGAAGTTTATTAATTACGGTAACAGTAATTCTGTGCATGCATGTGGAGCATGGACTAGCTAGTAGCTAACTTGTACTACAGTCTACACAGATCCTCCTACAGGTGCAAATATTGTTACGGCTACCAGCTGGCTGGCCGGTGCATGCAACATACTCCGGAGTATGCGTCGGATATACAGATGATTGGCTTGTGCACCTGTGCATGTGCTTTCGCGCGTGGTGCCCGCGATTCGTCAGTTGCCACCGTACAGTACGGTAACATGCATGCAACTCTGTCCTCGGTTGCTGCTTGTGCACGATAAAACTTAAGATTGCGCTCGATCGATGATCGTCACCGGCTCACCGCCCATGCATGTGTTCTCATGCAAACTACTAGCTAGTAGCATCTATCTAGTATTGATTCCAGCATGCACGTACACCGACGATTATTAGTTTGTTTCAGAGTCAACTACCTGGATTAATACAGGTTTTTTAGAGCAGAGTTGAATTAAGACTATTCCTGACGTATACACAGATGAGATCGATCGATCGGATCCTTTTGTCCTTCAAGTGTTTTTTTTATTAAAACTAATCATTCACGAGTTATTTATCCATAGGTGCAGCCAGCTATCGATTCTTTTAAATTCCAACCGATGCAAGGCGAGCGTACGTAGCATGCATACATTGTACAATACTCAATACGTGACAGATCTGTCGTCGACATCGACTAGTAGGCCCAGGAAGCCACGCATGTAGACGAGCTGTGGACGACGCGCGATCGGGCACGCTAGCTGTAGAGATCGACACGATACAACCAACGTGCACAAGATGTATACCTAGCTTAATTAGCTGCAGGAATGATGTTGGTTGCTATATATATTACCTGGACTTGGTCGCCGACGTTGACGATGAAGGCGTCGCGGACGGGGCGCACGTCGACCCAGTCGCCGGCGCTGCGGCGAACCTGCAGGCCGCGGACGTGCTCGTCGGCGAGGAGGACGGTGAGGACGCCCGGGTCCGAGTGCGCGGAGAGGCCCAGCGTCAGGTCCGGCTGCGGGCACCGCGGGTAGTAGTTGGCGCGCAGGGTGGCGCCGCAGCAGCCCGCCCCGCCACCGAACGCCCGCTGCAGGTGCCCCTCGTCCAGCCCTAGGCTCACGGACATCACCCGCATCAGCAGCTCGCACAGCCGCACCACCTCGCGCCCGTACTCCTCGGACACCTCCCTGTATATAGCATATATACACGCACATGATGTATACACAGCAATACAGTACATGAGCCGCTAGCTATACTGTTGTACGTACGTGCATGTCAGTAACTAACAGTACTGCAGTAATCTTGTACTTCGACCACGTGTATGTGCCTGTTTTTTCTTTTACTGCAGCAACGAGCAGGCCCAGCAGCCAGTCATTATATATGTAGGAGAAGCAGCGTGCTAGGAGCGAGGTCTACAACGACAGGGAGGACACCCCTTTTATGCATGCGTTGCGCTGTGGCTCTCTCTAGGCATTTTGCATGAAAGCACCATGGACCTACTTTCCATTTTTCATGCACGTGCTATATTTGGACGCTGAGTCATTGCTACGGCGGGACCTGTTTTCTATGGAGTACTTAAAAGCGTTATCTATGCATTTTAGGCCGGCTCCACCCAATGACTAGGGAACAAGGTGTAATGGTTGCTGGAGAAGTACGGCATGGGCAGGGACAGTTACGTTAATCTATTTCCTAACAGTCAGTGCACTGTCGTTCTCTCTGGTAAAACATCGTCAATCCTAAATATGTGTTCATTAAGGATAGAACAATTAAATATAGTTGTGTAGTCTTCACAGTTTGTCACTGATAAAAACATTTTTTTTTGCCAAGGACATCCTTTTTCTACACACTCTTGTTTATTTAAACATATCGTATTTAATATATACACAAAAAACAAAGCCATATAAATCATATGAACTATATAGCATCATCGAATATGTTGGAGTTCCACTCGATCCATGTAGGCATGTAGCATGCCCAAACGGAAGAAAAAGGTGAATCTCAAAACTTGCACGGTTCAATCAAACTCAAGCTAGCCCACTCTTCCTATAGGGGCCGGCCGGGGGGTCTACGTCTATCTAGCACCTTTTATTAGTACTCCTACACATAATTAATGAAAGTTTCACAAGAACAGTTCAATTCTCCTCGATAGCCAGAAATTATTTCATGCATGTGTTCCAAACGGGATGGAATCGGAGCTAGCCTCGTGTTGGTTACCTAGTACATAACAACATCGCCACAGCTCTAAATGCATGCACATGGGAAGGCACGCTAGCTAGACCGTAACTCTATCATATCAGCCTAGGACCTGGAAGAAGAAGAAGGGTACGAAATTTGGAAGTGGGCGTACTTGCAGTTGCCGGGCACGGCCGGCCAGAACTTGGGCGTGCTCTTGGCCGCCTCCGGCGCGAGGTGGAGGAAGAAGTAGTCGCCCCAGTCGAGGGCGGCGCCCTTCTGGACGCCGAGGCGGCTGCCGTAGCCCTCGTACGTGCGGGGCGAGTTGGCGTAGCGCTGCCTCTCCGCGAGCGGGCGGCGGAAGAAGCCGCGCCAGGCCTCCCGCGCCGCGCGCATCAGCTCGGGGCGCACCCCGTGGCCGACCACCTGGAAGAAGCCCCACTCCCGGCACGCGGCGGCGACGGCCTCGGTGACGGCGGCGCCGCCGTCCGCCGCCAGCAGCAGCGCGCCGAGATCGACGACCGGAATGCTCATGTCCGAGGGCTCCGTGGTCTCCTGGACTGTCGCTGCCGCCGCCGGGGACACGGTGGGGCGGGGGCGGTCGCACGGCGGCTTGACGTAGCAGCGCGGGATGACGGACAGGCCGCTATCGGCCAGCTCCTGCACGCGGACGACGGGCTCCGGCCACTCCTGCATGCAGTCCGCCATCTGTGTGTATCTATATCGTCCCTTCCGATCCCTGGCGCCGCGCGCAGCCTATATGCATGCAAACAGTGAAAAGAATTAACGATAGGCGCGCGCATGCAGCTGAGAGCGAGGAAGTGCATACTGGGTCCTATACGGACGTACTCCTACGTGGGAAACTAGGTGACTACGGCATATGCATTCAACGCGCGAAAAAGGTGGGGGAAAACACGAGGAGGGGATCGGTCCCCGATCTTGCTCGGGAATTAAATGGAGCGCGACAAGGCACGAGATGGGATCATGGGAATGCCGGTGTGGCGACTGACGACGACGACAACGACTCATGGACACATGCATGCAGTGAGGGTGAGGTATGGACGACGCGTGCTGTGCCAATCAAAACACGTTTGATCAAGCTGATGATGAGCTTGATTTGCTAGAATACCAGCGAGTAGAGAGAACGTACTACAAGGGAACGATACGTACTAGGTCAATTAGCTAGCTAGACCTCGAGTAGTTCTTGAAGAGAGAGAGAGAGAGGTGGACGGCTGAGCCTGCGGTGTGCTTGGGCCGGCCCCTTGATGCTTTGGATGGCTTAATTAGCTAGTGAGAGACCCAACAGGGGTATATATAGTTAGAGATGGAAAGAGACGTTTACGAGAGAAAAAAAAAACAATGCCAGCGATCGAGCTGCAGGGTAGCTCTGCTTTGTTCGGTCCTCGCCTGGTCTGGTTGTCGATCCGCGCGGCCGTGGGGACCGGGGGGCGACCGGCGAGAGCGACGCACTCACGCACACAGCTGACGGCTGGGCACCGCAGGGGACCAAAAGCCAAAAGGGTTGAAACGTGTTTTTTGTGCGTTATTATTTTTTGTGCCGGATCGGCTGTGGCTGATGCTGACCACTGGATGGGCAGCTGGACTGGGTTGTAAACGTACTACTACTAGTAGCCTCTCGTCTGGTCCCACCGATTTTAATTTAATCTTTTTTTCCAGAAAAGTCACATTTATATCCTTGCTAGTCGAAATCTTGATTCTGGACCATAGAGGTTGGCGTCAAATGCGGCAATAGAGTCGAGCTAAAATAGTTTGTTGTCATAGACAACAGGGTCAATGTTGTATATATTTGTGTTCGGTATGTTCCCGTTGTTGACCTCAGCTCCACAAATCTTATGAAGGTCAGACCTCTTTAGAACTTATTCGGTTATGAGTGAATTGAGAGAGATTAAATCCTGAGGATTTATATTTGGTTATGGATGGATTGAGAGCGATTGGAGATATAAATCCTCAAGATTTAATCCCCCTCAATCCACTCATAACAGAACAAGCCATTAGTGTGGCCATTACCTCCCTAGTCATTGTATCCCTTGCTTTGTCTATGCCACTTCCATCCAAAAACACACCGTCTCCCGCCGTCCTTCGGACCCACGCATACACCAACAACCCTCTCCGCCACCACAGTCCCACCATCCTTCGGACCCACACATATACCAACAACCCTCTCTGCCACCGCAGTCCCGCCGTCCTTCGGACCCACATATACGCTAACAGTCCTCTCCGCCACCGCAACGCTCGTTTCCACCACGACCGTGAACCAGCATCTCCCGACGTTCCAAAGAAGTACTGTGGTGAGCTGCTGTGGGGATATATATCCACTGGGTCCTCGCGACCCAGATTCAGTCTGTGGACTATTATAGGACCTCAGTGGGCTAGAGAGATAAACCTCGAAGACTGATCAGTCGAACCCGGCCAAAGGATGATGCAGAACTCGAATACGTGGGCGTGAAGGCATCGTAACCAACTCCCGTGCATGCATAAGACAATATAAACC
This sequence comes from Zea luxurians, assembly GCA_029449295.1. Classification (NCBI taxonomy): domain Eukaryota; kingdom Viridiplantae; phylum Streptophyta; class Magnoliopsida; order Poales; family Poaceae; genus Zea; species Zea luxurians. The sequence goes on along the minus strand of JAOPSE010000003.1, from coordinate 79,726,066 downwards.
GGATAGAGATTCACACACTTGCGAATTAGTCAGAGTCGACTCCTTGGATGAAGGCATAGCAATAGCGATCTACTTAACCATGTAAACCCTAATTCCGTCGGATATAAGGTGGGTTAGGGATCCCTACAAAACGATTGGATCCTCGATTAGGCATAGCTAGAGCATAGTTCTCGTCAACTCTGTAACCTTAGACCCAAGAGCAATTCCATCTCAATAGCACACATCACGTATGGTATTACTAGAGATGTCAATGGGGACCCGATACCCGCTAACCCATGGGGAATTCCCCTATTAGGGTACGGGTATGGGACAAAAAATGGTCCCCATGGGTATGGATATGGATATAGGACAAAATCTCCTCCCATTGGGTAAACGGGTATGGGTTTGGGAAGCAATAATCCAAACCCGATTACCCATGGGTATTTCATACGTGTACACATGTCCTGTTTGTGTGAATGAGCTGAGGCCGAGCCGACCACCAAGCCCAGCACGACAGCGCACCAGACCCCAGGTCCTAGCCCAACAAGGCAACACAGCAAGACAACTAGTAGACTAGCAAAAAAACAAAACCCTAAAATAACCAGCCATACGCTACGTCCTGCCTAGCCGACCAACCGCCGCATGCCTGGATAGTTGCGCTAGCACTACACATTGGCGACCACCAGCGATGAGGAGCACCACCGACTGCTAGGAGCCTAGGACGATGGTGACGACCATGGATTCTCAGGCGCCAACGAACTCAGATGGTGACCAGACACCATTTCTCCATTTCTTCTATTGTTCCGAAGTACTAATTTCTTTTCTGATGGATGGATGAATGGATCATGGTTCATAGATGAGTGCTTGCCGATGTGGTTGAAAGGGAAATGGACCTAATAATTTCCTATAATCGATTTTGGTGGTTGACGTCCAACACAAACCACATGGACTAACTAGTTTGTCTAGATGTCATGTATCTCATGTGCACAAGGTTCAACATAAACCAAGAAAGAAATTCAGTTGGGGACACAATCAAATTTGGAGCAAAAGGACTTAGAGTGTGCTGCCTTTGGCGCACCGGACAGTGTCCGGTGCACTAGGCCCAAGCGCAATCAAACCAGCCACTCTCGAGAATTCCAGGGGCGCCCTCCGCTATAATTCATTAGACTGTCCGGTGAGCCAGCGGAGCAATGGCTCCCTGCGCGCCAACGATCGATTACTCAGATGAACAGTGATGAACAGTGCCGCGCAGAAGTCAGAGGTCACCGGACTGTCCCGTGTGGCACCGGACTGTCCGGTGCAGCTATAGGACAGTAACTCCAACGGTCGACCAACTCTAAACCCCAACGGGCGTGCTGACATGACGCTCACCGGATAGTGAATAATGACTGTCTGGTGCACCACCGGACTGTCCGGTGCGCTCATCAACAACAAAGTCAGCCAACGACTGTTGAAGTGGTTGGGGGCTATAAATACCCCCCAACCACCTCATTCAAAGCCATCCAAGAATTTTGAAGTTTTCATTCAATACAAGAGTAAAAGACTACACTCCAAGACACGTTCCAAAGGTCAAATCCTCTCCAAGCCTCCAAATCAACTCAATTCCATTAGTGACTTGAGATAGGGTGTTTTGTGTTCTTTTGTTGCTCTTGTTGCTTGGGTTGCCTTTCTTCCTTCCAAATTCTTTTTCTAAGTGCTTGTAAAGCTAAGCAAGAGACACCTAAGTGTGTGGTGGTCCTTGTGGGGTCTTAGTGACCTGATTGATTAAGGAGAAGGCTCGCTCGGTCTAAGTGACCGTTTGAGAGAGGGAAAGGGTTGGAATAGACCCGGCCTTTGTGGCCTCCTCAACAAGGACTAGGTTATTTGGAACCGAACCTCAGTAAAACAAATCATCGTGTCCACTCGATTTGATTTTCGCTTGATTTGTTTGCCCCTTTTCTCTCTCTAAAAGTTTCCTTGCAATATTGATTTGAGTTTGCTCCCAAACATCATCTGCATCATTTGAGCAACTCACGGCAAGAGAAACAATATTTCGCCTTTAATTCTAACGCTAATCCTAGCCTTAAGTGTGTGTTTAAGTTTATAAATTTCAAGTTTCTCCTATTCACCTCCTCTAAGCGACTTTCAGTGGTGATGTATGAAATCTGGATAGTTTGTGCTAGGTGTTAGTAACTAGTTATCCCTTAATTGGGGATGGAGACCTGTAAGGAAATGGACCCCGAGCCATTTGGCTAAATGAGTTTTGGTGTTTGATGATTAACACAACCTGTGAACTAATGTGTTTGCTAGTGTTTATGTTTATAGTTCACAGGATGCGAAGAGGATTTGACTAAGACACTGAGGATGCAACACCTTAATTGAAGACATAAAAAGAGTTTAGAAGTCCAAGACTCAAGACCAAAGGAGCCTAAGAACAAAATACAAAAGACCTAGAAGATTGGCTATCAGCTGGTGCACCGGTGGCGCACAGTTGGCTCACCGGTGGCGCATAGTTGGCTCACCGGTGGCACACAGTTGGCTCACCGGTGGCACACAGTTGGCACACTGGTGGCACACAGTTGGCGCACAGGACAGCCAACGGAATTTCTAGGAGGAGGCACCGGACTATCTGGTGTGCACCAGACACTCACTGTTCACTGTCCGGTGCACGTAACGGCTAGCTGTCAGAACTAGCCGTTGGCTGCACACCGTTGGCACACAGTTGGCTCACCGGTGGCACACAGTTGTCTCACCATTGGCACACTGTTGGTGCACCGGACTGTTCGATGTGTCAGAACTAGCCGTTGGCTGCACACCGTTGGCGCACCGTTGGCACACAGTTGGCACACTCTTGGTACACAGTTGGCGCACCGTTGGCTGATAGGACTGTCCTGTGTGCCACCCTTACAGCAATCTGTTTTTCAACGACTAGTTGAGTTGGGGCCTATATATACTTCACCCAATCAGCCATTTGAAGGTGTGGAAGCCCAAGCAGCATACCAAGGCATATTGTAGACATTTCCAAGTGCTCAAACACCCAAGTGCTTAATAGAATCACTCGGTGATTAGCGTAGGTGCTTTGTGAAGTGCTTAGGTTAGTTAGACTGCATTAGCGCTTGCTCTAGGTGAACCCTAGTTAGTTGAGTGAGTTTTGTAAAACCAAATAACCCCTCGGCTCTTGCACGAGCCATTGTAATTGTACCGAGTGGGGCGAGAGTCTTGTGAGACCGTGACAACCGTGTTTGTGTCACGGCCGCCACCATGTATCGGAGGGAATGAGGCCCGCGGCGTTTCGGCCGGAAGCTTGATAGTGGAGACGATGGGGAGCATCCGAGAGGAGCCGGAAGCGGAGCACCACTTGCGCGTGGAGAAGGCTCACGGCTCTCTACGGAGTTATTCGACCAAGGTGCTTGGCCCTCACGTGGGCTTCCCTTTGCGTAGGGGCACCAATGAGGATTAGTCGGGATCTTGCGCGGTTCCGGATACCTCGGTAAAAATACCCGCGTCATCCACGAGAGTTTGCATCTCTACCTCACTCTTTAATTTCCGCATTTACATTAAGCATTTAAGTTTCAATCTTGTCTTTATGCTTATATAGTGTAGATTGAAACTTACCTATTGCGATAGAGATAGCAACACTTAGACAAAACCAAGTTTGCACATTCTAATTTGATTACTTGCATAGGTTTTGCTCTAGGGTTTATTTGTGGCCTAGTTTAGTAAAAGTTTTTGAAGTCCTAATTCACCCCCCTCTTAGGCATCACCCGTTTCCTACAAGACCCATTGGGGACTCAAAACCCGAACAGGGATGGGTATGGGAATGGATCAAACATGATGGGTATGGGATGCAATAACCCGATGGGGAATTCCCCATTGACATCTCTAGGTATTACGCTTCTCAGCGGCCCAAACCTGTATAGATCCTCGATCGTGTTCTATCGTGCTTAGCACGAACCATCGAGCTACTGTCGACTCCGTCGACCAGAAAATCACTCTGTGGTATATCTCATAGTGTGTTGTTAGTGCTAAACACCGATAGCTACCGCCTTGCATCTCCGTACTTGCGTCCTCTCCACCGTGCTTCCCCACATACTCGTGTAGAATTTTTAAAGTACATAATTTGTGTACTAGTGAGTTTAGCTAGTAACAGTTAGCATTCAGGGAAGACCATTCCTCGACTCGGGAGACTGACTTTAGGACCCACCATGGAGAGAATAAGAGGATGTGGCTTCGGGACCTCCTTTGGCCAACAACTAAGAGGGCCTCATCTCTGTGTCAGTTTATGCAGGGGCATCCTTTAAATTAATTCTTCAAAACCGTATCTCGTGGCATACAAACATAAGCCACCGAGTCTCCTTGTGCTAAGCAATCTAGGGCACCTAATGGTATAAGCCCTCGGTGGCCCTCTAAAAGGGAATTAGGCTTACACCTATTTCCTAATTGATTTTGGTGGTTGAATTGTCCAACACAAATAATTGGACTAACTAGTTTGCTCTAGTCTATAAGTTTTGCAGGTGCCAAAGGTTCACAATAAGTCAATAAAAGACTAAGAATGGGTTCAAACAAAGAGAGCAAGGGACAACCGAAGGCTGCCCTGGTCTGGCGCACCGGACTGTCCGGTGTGCCACCGGACAGTGTCTGGTGCACCAGGGGACTCCAAGCTGAACTCTTCACCTTTGGGAAATCTCAGAGGCGCTTCGCTATAATTCACCAGACTGTCCGGTGTACCACCGAACAGTGTCCGGTGCCCCAGGGGAGAGCGACTCTGAACTCGCCAGCTTCGGGAATCCGCTCCGCTAAAATTCACCGGACTGTCCGGTGAGTCACCAGACAGTGTCCGGTGCAGACCAGACTGTCCGGTGTGATAGCGGAGCAACGGCTACTTCGCGCACAACGGTCGACTGCAACGCATTAAATGCACGCCAGCGCGCCCAGAGGAGCAGAGCACGCGCGGGTGGCACACCGGACAGCCTACAGGGCTTGTCCAGTGCGCCACCGGATAGCCAGGCGGGCCCATAGGTCAGAGCTTCAACAGTCGGAACCCAACGGCAGGCTGACGTGGCTGGCGCACCGGACTGTCCGGTGCGCCATGCGACAGCACACTTCCAACGGCCATTTTTGGTGGTTGGGGCTATAAATACCCCAACCACCCCCATTCAATGGCATCCAAGTTTTCCACCTTCCAACTACTTACAAGAGCTCTAGCATTCAATTCTAGACACACCCAAGTGATCAAATCCTCTCCAAATTCCACACAAAGCTTTAGTGATTAGTGAGAGAGATTTGTTGTGTTCATTTGAGCTCTTGCGCTTGGATTGCTTCTTTCTTTCATTCTTTCTTGCGAACAACTCAATTGTAATCGAGACAAGAGACACCAATTATGTGGTGGTCCTTGCGGGGAAGTTTGTTCCCGATTGATTGAGAAGAGAAGCTGTAACACCCCTGGTGTTACTGTAACTAAAACTTGAGCATGGCATCATAAGCATTGGCATTGCATATGTTTGACACACCTAGAGTGCATTTACTAGGTAAAAATTTCAAACAAGTGTATTGTTTTTGGAGTTTTGCAAATAGGACCCTGGATAGAAAACCTGACCCTAAATCAGGCTCAAAGGGGTAAAACTTAACCAAAGATGAGAAAGCCTAAAGGCTTTAGGGAAAGAGTCATAAATGTCCCAAAAAATAAGGTTGAGTCACATTTATACCCCTGGGATACCAAAAATCTCAAATAGAACCCTGGGAAACCCTAAGAACAAACCCTAGGGACCTATGTGTAAAAGTAGTCCACTTTTGGACTAAAGTGCAAAAACCAAGTCAAATAAGTATCTTAAGTTATTTGGCTCACTCATATGTGAATTTGCAACCCAAAACTTAAGATTTGGACTTAAGTGCAAAAGTGCCACACTTAACCCTTTTGGGTTAAGTCTGGATTTCAGTGTGGTTGACCCAACTTGAAGCCCTTGTAACTTTTAAATCAGTGGATTTTTGCCCTAGGTCACCACATCAAAATTGTAGCCCAATTATAGGAGAACAACTTTGCTTAAGAGTGGGAGCAGAGTTGTTAAGCAAATATTGGAGATAATCCAGCTCAAAGTTTGGCTGTCAGACAATTCCTAGACTGAATCTTCAGTAACAGTGAGATAGGACCAACTTTGAGCTCGATTTTGAATGAGATCCAGTGACTTTTTGTGGGAGCATATTGTATCAAAGTTATAGATGAATTATAGCTCTACAACTTTGCTGCAGAAGGTTGGCAGTGGTTTCACATAAAATTTGGAGAAACTGATGCTTCAAAATGCACTGTCAGGTCCATCTGAATGAAACTGGCCATGGTACAGTGCTTGTGCAGATCAGATCGCCAGCGCAGAATGTCCACCGCCGGTGACCCCCCCGGCCGTGATTCGCGTCACCGGTCTTGAGATTCGTGTGCAGGATGGAGTGATAACGTTGTGGGGTAAGAATCCTCGCCGACGGTGAGCTAGAGGCCACTCCGGTGACCTCACCGTGGCCTTCTTATCCCCTTTGCGGCTGTGCGGATTAACACGCCGGCGACCGCCGCCTCCCGGCCATACGCCGCGTGGCTCTCGCTTTCCACCGCGCCGCTGCAACTTACCCTTGCTCTCCGTGGCTCACCGGAGTAACTGCCACGGCAGTAGACACCTAGCCGCTGCGCCAGTGTCTTCTTTCCCTCCGGCCGCCGCACATCCTACTCAAAATTCGCGGCCACCGCCCGCTAGCGCTATAAATTGACCTCGCCCGTAGCTACGTAGCATAGTCACCCACTCAACTCCCAGTAATCGTGAGCAACCGTGCCTCCGAGAAGTCGAATTTGGATTTCTCCCCAAATCCACTTTCCACCACCGTGAATCAAGCTCACCGTGGCCAGCTCGATTTAGGTAAGCTCAAGTCCCTCTGCTGCTTGTTCTAGCATCCCTCAGCTCCTCTCAAACTCCCTGACCCCTTTAATTGAGCTAAGTCGCCATAGTTCACCGGGAACACCTTCATCCATCCGCGACGTTCTCGGTCACCGTGGCTAGAGCTCCATAGTTTGTTTTAGATGCAATTAGTTTGGGGAAAATGCTCCCCTGGTCATGAATTTGGGTTAGTCTTAGTCCCGACGCCGGTCATCACCTCAATCGGCCGGTATTGATGCTCGCCGGAGCTCGGCCGGGCGCGACGCCGTCGTGGACTTCTATCTGCGAAGGAATAGAAGTTGAAGGACTCTTCTGCAAAGCGTCAGTGACTCAAGAAAACAGTGAAAGAACCCGTTCCTAGTTAGCCGGAACACCGAGGGCTTTTCTGCGAAGTATCCAGCGCGCGCGGGCACGGTCGCGCGTTTCCTGTGCTGTTGGGCCGCTTGGGCTAGAATTGGCCCAACACTATTGAAACTTTTCCTTTTTCTTTTACAACAGAGCTTTAGAAATATGTAGAAAAATGTAGAAAAATGGTAAAATTGTGAAACTAATTTTCCTAGTCTCCTTATTTTCCATAGTATTTAATAAAAATAGTTTCATGATTTTTAGAGGAAATAAGGAATTTTAGGGCATTTAAAATAGCTTAAGGAGATGGTTCTGGAATTTTAGAGAATTAATAGTAATGCCAAAAATGTTCAAAATTTTTATATGAACTCCCCATATTGTTTAGAAGCCTTGGGTAGAATTTGGATTGATTTGGACTTTATTTGATACTTAGAACCCAAAACCAACCCCCCTGCCCTATGAACTCCTTTACCGACTCCGGAAACCCTAAGTTCTCGGAGTTCCGTGAAGGAAAGTTGTATTCAAGACTTAGATAATAAATCTTTATTATCTTTGCACTCTCATGAGCACCACATGACATTCATTCTTATATATATATATATATATATATATATATATATATATATGGTTATGTTAGAACGTGAAGAAGAAGCAGAAGTCACCGAAGAAAGGACACCACCACCCTCGGATTCTCAAGCAGGCAACTGCTTCTACTTTGATATTTGTGGATCCGAGCCAGACTCACCTGTCAACAAAGGCAAGCCCCGGTGCATTTGCCACCTCCTTGATGTTTTTAAAATCTTTCTCACTTACTTGATGCATTAGGTAATAGGAGTTGATTGATTAAACAATTCCTGCATTACCTTCCTTGAACTTGATTACCTTCCTTGATCACCCGTTTTACAAAAGATTTTTGATGCTTAGCATTGCTTTAGAAAAACAAAATGTTTGTTTTTACAAAAAGATGATTTGGCAAAAGTGGATGGGATGTTTTCGAAAATAAAACTTGATGGTGGATCCATCATGGCCGTGATGGGTTCAACATCGGAAAAGATGTACCTCTGCCAGGTACCAAGTTTTTGGGTAAATGATTAAGCTGAGACCGGGCGGGTGACTTGCACGAGAAGAGAGTCTCGGTGTAGTGTCTCCGTCTGAGCCGATTAAGGACCTTGTCGATGTAGGCTTGATGAGCGAGGACCCTTTAACTGGTCACATGCCTCGCCATGGGTAAGCTTTGCCTCGGGCAGACTAAGGCCAGAATAAGATAACATGAAATGGGCGTGGAGCGGTGGCGAGAGTAGCGTGTACCCTCCGTGGCAAGAGGCTGGACGGTGGTGTATCTGTGCTCTTGGTTTGTGTGAACCTGATCTGGTCTTAAGAAACTCGGTGGCGGGTTGACATATGCAAGGGTTAAGTGCTACATATGTCGTGTGATTGGAGATCCTCAGCTGAGTATAATCGATTCGGATCACCGTACCTTTGCGGTTATGAAGACTTGGTCACTGCCCTACACGTAGCAATCCACTAAAGATAAAGGAATTGATGAAAAACTGGCTAGTTCAGGACAAGTATTTGAACTAGGTTAGCAAGAACTCTAGCTGCAGGTAATTTATTTAACCTGATAATAAAATTGGATTTTTAAGGATCCACTCATAGTAAGCTTTTCCGCAAAACAGAGTCTTTGATTCTTGTCAAGCCTTACCTTGACTCCCCTATGACCAGCATACCCTTGAGAGTCTTTTCTTTAGTCGGGTAAGACTTGCTGAGTAATTCTATACTCAGGGTTTATTCCCTCGTTGTTTTTAGGTGAGAGAGCAGCAGATTTCTGTTGCTTTTGTGCCAAGGTGGTTCCCCAGGACGAAAATCAGGAATGAAGATGTGGGAGGACATGGTCCTCCATAAGAAAACTTTCTTGTATAAACTCTTATGGGAGGAGTTTTTGCCTCCCTTAGTTATATAATAATAATACTCTGCACTCGTTTATATTTCTGGTCTGTAATAAGTAACTAAATCTTACTTTTGAAATAAATGTAAGTTTATGTAATCACTTCCGCATTTCGATATCTCCGATGTTCTGTAATGTTTGCAAGACGGGTGAAACGTTCCTGGAAAGGTAAGGAAAGATACCGAATTTATCAAGTGATTCAGGAACATCTACAGGGTTGCCTGATGTCTGTTGGACAAGGACAACCGTAGGTGGGCCTAATGACTTGGAAGGTTCCGTCACAGCTGGTATCAGAGCGAAGCCCTTCTTTGCAGATATTATAAGGCATATTCAAAAGGATTTTAAAAGAAGGACTTACCTAAAAGGACTTCTTCCTTTCTTATCCCTTATATCTGAAGAATCTATAAAGACCAGGTAGGAAGAGTGCAATGTATAGAAGGGTGAATCAAGATTGATTCTGTAATTATTCATGCATCATGCTAAGAATGGTACTAATAAAGTTTTTCCCCCTAGAGAAATGCCGCCGCGCACAAGAAAAACCGCGCGTAAGTCGACCGGACCAATTGGAGTACCCCGACATCAACTTGCTCCGCGTGATGTACATAGTAGTAGCGGAAGCAATGATCCTATAGGGGATCTGGAAGCGGAAGTAAGTAGGCTCTAAGCGGAACTCCGCCGCAGGACAGCTATATGGATCGGAGATGGTGATCGCATAAATGAGTTACGAAGAGACGTTCGCCATCTACAAGATCAGCTGGCGGATCGGGATTTGGCACTCGATTGGGTCGTTCAATCTCATTCGTTGGCATGGGCCAAGGAGGCAAGGGCTCAGGCCCGTATAACTGAGCTCAACTTGGCTATCGAAGACCTGCAGACATATTGCAATACATTACATGAGGAAGTTCATGTAATGTATTCGCAACTGCATCCCAGTGAGCCCATACATCCTGCTGAGTCGGAAGCTGGACCCTCCCATGTGATGGGACAAGCGCTTGGTGGTGAGCTAGACCTTTTTCAACCCCCTCCTTCTATGAGGCTGGTCGATGAATGGTCTCCCACACCTAACGACGAGGCTGCTAGGAGTAACCAGAAGTAGAAATGTAGTAATAAAAATAAAAGTAGTGTATTGTAAGTTGTACTAATGTACAATAGGTAGTGTATTATGTAATGTATCCTGTTGTAAGAAAAATCGAGTCTGTACATTACTCTTTTTGGTAATGTAAATTGGATGGTTTTATCTTTGGCATATAATATTTGTTTTTCTTTCAAATGATTGTTGCCACAGATGCCGTCCAAAACTCGATCCCAGGATGCCGCAGGACCCTCTAGTGGGAGGGAATCTACACCAAATCCGCCTCCTGTTCCTCCCACTCTGGCCGAGGCGATTGCCGCCTTGGTAAATGCGACCGCAGATAACACCCGCTTCTTGAGAGAAATGGCGGGCCAGCAGTTTCAACAGCAAGGCGGGTGGGGTTATCAACAGGGCCCCCGCGAAACTTCTTATCTGGACTTCTCAGAGACTCGTCCACCCCTGTTTGTGAAGGCTGAAGACCCGTTAGAAGCCGACGAATGGATACGGGTCATTGAACAAAAATTCGGACTTCTGCGCTGTTCAGAGACCCAGAAGCCGTTGTTTGCAGCCCAGCAACTACGTGGCCCTGCCAGCACTTGGTGGGGAAATTTCATGGCTGTTCAACCGGCCAATCATCAAATAACCTGGGAGGAGTTCAAAGTGGCCTTCCGTGAACATTATATTCCGGAAGGTGTTCTACACATGAAGCAAGAAGAATTCATGAAGCTTAAACAAGGAGGAGATACCATCAATCAGTATCTCAACAAGTTTAACCACCTGTCGCAGTATGCAATCGATCAGGTAAACATAGACCTGAAAAAGAAAAATTGCTTTATGAGGGGTTTAAATGATCGACTGCAAAGAAAGATGGCAACCTGCATAGATCTCACATATGGGAAAGCTGTCAGCACAGCCTTGTCAGTGGAAGCAAAGTATGCAGGCACAGGAAAATCTAAGGGATTTGGAGGTGATAGGCCTAGTCAGGGCCCGGTGAAGAGGCAATAGTTTGTTCTCCAGCCTTCTAACCAGAACCGTTCAAGTGCACCATCCTTCCCTTTTAAGCAGCCCATAATTATTCGCCCCAACAAAGCTCCTACTGCCTCAAGTCAGCCGGGTGCCCCAGGCACTCGATTCCCCACTTTGCCCAGTTCTTCAACAGGATGTTTTAATTGTGGCAAGTCTGGGCACTTTATCAAAGATTGCCCCTATCCAAAGCAGAAATAGGCTAATATTCAGCAAGGATCGGGGAATTCAACTCAAGGCAAGGGAAATACTTCGGGCAAGAATACCAAGAAGACGGGACGTATATACTATACACAAGTGGCCACTACACCGGACGGAGAGCCGGTAATGATGGGTACGTTCCTCGTGGCCAATCATCCTGCAGTTATTCTCTTTGATTCTGGTGCTTCGCATACCTTCATTAGCAAGAAATTTGTGGAGCAACATCACATTTCATATCATGAATCAAAAGAAGGATTTAAAATTCACTCACCTGGGGGACAGATTTTTACTAGAGAAGTGGCCTATCAAGTGCCCGTAACCTTGGCCGGACAGGATTTTCTTACCAATATGATCATTCTGAAAGGCCAGGATATAGATGTTATTCTGGGTATGAATTGGCTGGCCAAGTATAAAGCAATCCTCAACACTGATCAAAGAATTATCAGGTTGAGTTATAATCAAGAAGAAATTCTTATACCTATTCCCATTCCAACCCAAGCTACTGGCAGAGTGTATGAAGCCATAGTACCGGAAATCAAGGATATTCCGGTAGTGTGTGAGTTTCCCGATGTCTTTCCCGAGGATTTGCCGGGATTGCCGCCTGAACGGGATGTAGAATTTGTAATTGAGCTAAAGCCCGGTACGGCTCCTATTTCTCGAAGATCGTATCGTATGCCTCCAAATGAGTTGGCAGAACTGAAGATTCAATTACAAGATCTCTTAGAAAAAGGATTTATCCGGCCAAGCTCGTCACCTTGGGGTTGTCCAGCCATATTCGTCAAAAAGAAGGATCAAACCTTACGGATGTGCGTGGATTATCGGCCCCTGAATGAGGTCACTGTCAAGAACAAGTACCCTCTTCCGAGGATTGACATCCTGTTTGACCAACTGACCGGGGCGAGGGTATTTTCAAAAATTGATCTCAGGTCGGGCTATCATCAAATCCGTATTCGGCCCGAGGACATACCGAAGACCGCGTTCACTACGCGATATGGGTTATTTGAATATCTGGTAATGTCTTTCGGATTGACAAATGCTCCTGCCCATTTCACTTATTTGATGAACTCAGTATTTATGCCCGAGTTGGACAAGTTCATGGTGGTCTTCATCGATGATATTTTGATATATTCCAAAAATGAAGAGGAGCACGCTCAACATTTGCGGATTGTATTGACGCGCCTGAGGGAACATCAACTATATGCCAAGTTCAGCAAGTGCACATTTTGGCTGGAAGAAATTCAGTTTCTAGGACATATCCTATCTGCCAGGGGAATTGCGGTAGATCCTAGCAAGGTCAAGGATATTCTGGAGTGGAAACCCCCGACCACTGTTCATCAAGTCCGGAGTTTTCTTGGACTAGCTGGGTATTATTGCAGATTCATACCAGATTTTTCTAAGCTTGTGAAACCAATCACAAGTTTATTGAAAAATGATTGTAAATTTAATTGGTCTTCCAAGTGTGAAGAAGTTTTTGAGCAATTGAAGACATTATTAACCACTGCTCCGGTATTGGCTCAACCAGACATCACCAAGCCTTTTGATGTATATTGTGATGCGTCAGGCAGTGGACTCGGCTGTGTGTTGATGCAAGAAGGCCGAGTGATTGCATATGCTTCAAGGCAGTTGCGCCGACATGAGGAGCATTATCCAACTCATGATCTGGAGCTAGCTGCTGTAGTTCATGCCCTAAAAATCTGGCGTCATTATCTACTGGGAAATGTCTGTCATATTTACACAGACCATAAAAGCTTGAAGTATTTCTTCACCCAGTCAGAATTGAATATGAGACAAAGGTGATGGCTTGAGCTTATTAAGGACTAAGAATTGGAAATTCATTATCACCCAGGCAAAGCCAATGTTGTGGCAGATGCACTTAGCCGTACGGTTTCCTGCCACTGTCTTATGATGAAGAACTCTGACAATACTTTGTGTCAAGAGATGGAAAAGCTAAACCTGGGGATGGTCCAACAAGGAACCCTAAGTCAGCTAAAGCTGGAGTCTGTTCTTTTGCGAAAGATAATTGATGCTCAGAAAAATAATGAGGGTATGAAACATATTCGGGAAAAGATAAAGGCTGGAACAGCCAAATGTTTCAAAGAAGATGAGCAAGGCATTGTATGGTTTAATAACCGTATAGTGGTACCGAAAAATGAAGAGATCCGCCAACAAATTCTTGATGAAGCACATCTTAGTCGCTATTCTATTCATCCCGGAAGCACTAAGATGTACCAAGATCTGAAACAACATTATTGGTGGACAAAAATGAAGATCGAGATTGCACGCTATGTGGCCAGATGTGACACCTGTAGACGTATCAAGGCCATACACTTGAAAACTGCTGGTCCATTACAATCTTTGCCAATCCCAACCTGGAAATGGGAAGACATAAGTATGGACTTCATTGTGGGGTTGCCCAGGACTGCAAAAGGGTATGACTCTATCTGGGTTATAATTGATCGACTCACAAAAATTGCTCATTTTCTGCCGGTCAAAACAGATCACCCGGTTACTGTCTATGCCCAATTGTACATTGATCGTATTCTTAGTCTGCATGGTGTTCCAAAAACCATTGTGTCGGATCGTGGACCTCAATTTGTAGCCAAGTTTTGGGAAGCACTTCACAAATCCTTGGGTACTAGGCTGCTCCATAGTTCGGCATATCATCCATAAACCAGTGGACAGACTGAGAGGATTAATTAAATACTCGAAGATATGCTGCGGGCATGTGTCCTGGATTTCTCATAGAAATGGGATGAATGTTTGCCCTTAGCGGAGTTTTCATATAATAATAGCTATCAAGAAAGTATCAAGATGGCACCTTTTGAAGCTTTATATGGACGACGGTGTCGTACTCCGCTAAATTGGTCTGAACCTGGTAAAAGGTATTTCTTTAGGCCTGATATGGTAAAAGAAACCGAAGAAAAGGTTCAGAAAATAATTCATAATATGAAGAAAGCCCAAGCTCGTCAGAAGAGTTATGCAGACAAACGGCGAATGCCCTTGTATTTTCATGAAGGAGACTATGTCTACCTGAAGGTTTCACCAATAAAGGGGGTATCCCGTTTCGGGGTTAAAGGAAAACTTGCACCCAGGTACATTGGTCCATTCCCTGTACTTAAGCAATGTGGACCAGTGGCATACCAACTGCAGCTTCCCGAGACATTGTCTGCTATACATAATGTGTTCCACGTGTCTCAATTGAAGAAGTGTCTTCGGATTCCTGATCGAACCATTGAAGTGACAGATGTTGTCCTTGAACCAGAATTGACATATTCTGAGCACCCAATTCGAGTCTTGGATCAAAAGGATCGGGTTACCCGAAGAAAAACTCTCAAGTTCTATAAGATACAGTGGAACCAACATGCTGAAGAAGAGGCTACGTGGGAAACGCAAGACTTTTTAAATAAGAATTTCCCAGGCTTTCTAGCCTCATGTAATTTGTAAAGTAAATTCAGTTATTGTAATAAAGGAGTGAACCCCCGCACCACCCCTGCCTTGTACCAAATATAAGGAAATAAAAATGTGACACATTTCCTTTTCCATTACTCACCCTAGGATTTTAAATCTCGGGACGAGATTCTTTTATGGGGGGAAGGATGTAACACCCTTGGTGTTACTGTAACTAAAACTTGAGCATGGCATCATAAGCATTGGCATTGCATATGTTTGACACACCTAGAGTGCATTTACTAGGTAAAAATTTCAAACAAGTGTATTGTTTTTGGAGTTTTGCAAATAGGACCCTGGATAGAAAACCTGACCCTAAATCAGGCTCAAAGGGGTAAAACTTAACCAAAGATGAGAAAGCCTAAAGGCTTTAGGGAAAGAGTCATAAATGTCCCCAAAATAAGGTTGAGTCACATTTATACCCCTGGGATACCAAAAATCTCAAATAGAACCCTGGGAAACCCTAAGAACAAACCCTAGGGACCTATGTGTAAAAGTAGTCCACTTTTGGACTAAAGTGCAAAAACCAAGTCAAATAAGTATCTTAAGTTATTTGGCTCACTCATATGTGAATTTGCAACCCAAAACTTAAGATTTGGACTTAAGTGCAAAAGTGCCACACTTAACCCTTTTGGGTTAAGTCTGGATTTCAGTGTGGTTGACCCAACTTGAAGCCCTTGTAACTTTTAAATCAGAGGATTTTTGCCCTAGGTCACCACATCAAAATTGTAGCCCAATTATAGGAGAACAACTTTGCTTAAGAGTGGGAGCAGAGTTGTTAAGCAAATATTGGAGATAATCCAGCTCAAAGTTTGGTTGTCAGACAATTCCTAGACTGAATCTTCAGTAACAGTGAGATAGGACCAACTTTGAGCTCGATTTTGAATTAGATCCAGTGACTTTTTGTGGGAGCATATTGTATCAAAGTTATAGATGAATTATAGCTCTACAACTTTGCTGCAGAAGGTTGGCAGTGGTTTCACATAAAATTTGGAGAAACTGATGCTTCAAAATGCACTGTCAGGTCCATCTGAATGAAACTGGCCATGGTACAGTGCTTGTGCAGATCAGATCGCCAGCGCAGAATGTCCACCGCCGGTGACCCCCCCGGTCGTGATTCGCGTCGCCGGTCTTGAGATTCGTGTGCAGGATGGAGTGATAACGTTGTGGGTAAGAATCCTCGCCGACGGTGAGCTGGAGGCCACTCTGGTGACCTCACCGTGGCCTTCTTATCCCCTTTGCAGCTGTGCGGATTAACACGCCGGCGACCGCCGCCTCCCGGCCATACGCCGCGTGGCTCTCGCTTTCCACCGCGCCGCTGCAACTTACCCTTGCTCTCCGTGGCTCACCGGAGTAACTGCCACGGCAGTAGACACCTAGCCGCTGCGCCAGTGTCTTCTTTCCCTCCGGCCGCCGCACATCCTGCTCAAAATTCGTGGCCACCGCCCGCTAGCGCTATAAATTGACCTCGCCCGTAGCTGCGTAGCATAGTCACCCACTCAACTCCCAGTAATCGTGAGCAACCGTGCCTCCGAGAAGTCGAATTTGGATTTCTCCCCAAATCCACTTTCCACCACCGTGAATCAAGCTCACCGTGGCCAGCTCGATTTAGGTAAGCTCAAGTCCCTCTGCTGCTTGTTCTAGCATCCCTCAGCTCCTCTCAAACTCCCTGACCCCTTTAATTGAGCTAAGTCGCCATAGTTCACCGGGAACACCTTCATCCATCCGCGACGTTCTCGGTCACCGTGGCTAGAGCTCCATAGTTAGTTTTAGATGCAATTAGTTTGGGGAAAATGCTCCCCTGGTCATGAATTTGGGTTAGTCTTAGTCCTGACGCCGGTCATCGCCTCAATCGGCCGGTATTGATGCTCGCCGGAGCTCGGCCGGGCGTGACGCCGTCGTGGACTTCTATCTGCGAAGGAATAGAAGTTGAAGGACTCTTCTGCAAAGCGTCAGTGACTCAAGAAAACAGTGAAAGAACCCGTTCCTAGTTAGCCGGAACACCGAGGGCTTTTCTGCGAAGTATCCAGCGCGCGCGCGGGCACGGTCGCGCGTTTCCTGTGCTGTTGGGCCGCTTGGGCTAGAATTGGCCCAACACTATTGAAACTTTTCCTTTTTCTTTTACAACAGAGCTTTAGAAATATGTAGAAAAATGTAGAAAAATGGTAAAATTGTGAAACTAATTTTCCTAGTCTCCTTATTTTCCATAGTATTTAATAAAAATAGTTTCATGATTTTTAGAGGAAATAAGGAATTTTAGGGCATTTAAAATAGCTTAAGGAGATGGTTCTGGAATTTTAGAGAATTAATAGTAATGCCAAAAATGTTCAAAATTTTTATATGAACTCCCCATATTGTTTAGAAGCCTTGGGTAGAATTTGGATTGATTTGGACTTTATTTGATACTTAGAACCCAAAACCAACCCCCCTGCCCTATGAACTCCTTTACCGACTCCGGAAACCCTAAGTTCTCGGAGTTCCGTGAAGGAAAGTTGTATTCAAGACTTAGATAATAAATCTTTATTATCTTTGCACTCTCATGAGCATCACATGACATTCATTCTTATATATATATATATATATATATATATATATATATATGGTTATGTTAGAACGTGAAGAAGAAGCAGAAGTCACCGAAGAAAGGACACCACCACCCTCGGATTCTCAAGCAGGCAACTGCTTCTACTTTGATATTTGTGGATCCGAGCCAGACTCACCTGTCAACAAAGGCAAGCCCCGGTGCATTTGCCACCTCCTTGATGTTTTTAAAATCTTTCTCACTTACTTGATGCATTAGGTAATAGGAGTTGATTGATTAAACAATTCCTGCATTACCTTCCTTGAACTTGATTACCTTCCTTGATCACCCGTTTTACAAAAGATTTTTGATGCTTAGCATTGCTTTAGAAAAACAAAATGTTTGTTTTTACAAAAAGATGATTTGGCAAAAGTGGATGGGATGTTTTCGAAAATAAAACTTGATGGTGGATCCATCATGGCCGTGATGGGTTCAACATCGGAAAAGATGTACCTCTGCCAGGTACCAAGTTTTTGGGTAAATGATTAAGCTGAGACCGGGCGGGTGACTTGCACGAGAAGAGAGTCTCGGTGTAGTGTCTCCGTCTGAGCCGATTAACGACCTTGTCGATGTAGGCTTGATGATCGAGGACCCTTTAACTGGTCACATGCCTCGCCATGGGTAAGCTTTGCCTCGGGCAGACTAAGGCCAGAATAAGATAACACGAAATGGGCGTGGAGCGGTGGCGAGAGTAGCGTGTACCCTCTATGGCAAGAGGCTGGACGGTGGTGTATCTGTGCTCTCGGTTTGCGTGAACCTGATCTGGTCTTAAGAAACTCGGTGGCGGGTTGACATATGCAAGGGTTAAGTGCTACATATGTCGTGTGATTGGAGATCCTTAGCTGAGTATAATCGATTCGGATCGCCGTACCTTCACGGTTATGAAGACTTGGTCACTGCCCTACACGTAGCAATCCACTAAAGATAAAGGAATTGATGAAAAACTGGCTAGTTTAGGACAAGTGTTTGAACTAGGTTAGCAAGAACTCTAGCTGCAGGTAATTTATTTAACCTGGTAATAAAATTGGATTTTTAAGGATCCACTCATAGTAAGCTTTTCCACAAAACAGAGTCTTTGATTCTTGTCAAGCCTTACCTTGACTCCCCTATGACCAGCATACCCTTGAGAGTCTTTTCTTTAGTCGGGTAAGACTTGCTGAGTAATTCCATACTCAGGGTTTATTCCCTCGTTGTTTTTAGGTGAGAGAGCAGCAAATTTCTGTTGCTTTTTTGCCAAGGTGGTTCCCCAGGACGAAAATCAGGAATGAAGATGTGGGAGGACATGGTCCTCCATAAGAAAACTTTCTTGTATAAACTCTTATGGGAGGAGTTTTTGCCTCCCTTAGTTATGTAATAATAATACTCTGCACTCGTTTATATTTCTGGTCTGTAATAAGTAACTAAATCTTACTTTTGAAATAAATGTAAGTTTATGTAATCACTTCCGCATTTCGATATCTCCGATGTTCTGTAATGTCTGCAAGACGGGTGAAACGTTCCTGGAAAGGTAAGGAAAGATACCGAACTTATCAAGTGATTTAGGAACATCTACAGGGTTGCCTGATGTCTGTTGGACAAGGACAACCGTAGGTGGGCCTAATGACTTGGAAGGTTCCGTCACAGAAGCTCACTCGGTCTGAGGGACCGTTTGAGAGAGGGAAAGGGTTGAAAGAGACCCGGTCTTTGTGACCACCTCAATGGGGAGTAGGTTTGAGAGAACCGAACCTCGGTAAAACAAATCCTTGTGTCTCACTTCTTTATTCGCCTGCGATTTGTTTTTACGCCCTCTCTCGGACTTGATTATATTTCTAACGCTAACCTGGCTTGTAGTTGTGATTAAGTTGTTAAATTTTAGATTTGCCCTATTCACCCCCCTCTAGGTGACTTTCAATTGGTATCAGAGCCCGGTGCTTCATTAGAGCTTAACCGCTCGAAGTGATGTCGGGAGATCACGCTAGTAGGGAGATGGCGACCGGCGACAAGCCCACTACAAGCCATGGGAAAACTTCATCGGAAGAGTCCCGCAACAAGGGGAAAGGGAAGGAGAAGAAATCCTCTTCCCACAAGTCGCATCAGAGTGGTGACAAAAAGAAGAAGATGAGGAAGGTGGTCTACTACGAGACCGACACTTCATCACCATCGACCTCCGGCTCTGACGTGCCGTCCGTTACTTCTAAGCGCCATGAGCGCAAGAAGTATAGTAAGATTCCCCTACGCTACCCCCGTATTCCAAAGCGTACTCCTTTGCTCTCCGTTCCATTAGGCAAACCACCGGTTTTTGACGGTGAAGATTATAATATGTGGAGTGATAAAATGAGGCATCATCTAACCTCACTCCACACAAGCATTTGGAATGTTGTTGAGTTTGGTGTACAGGTACCATCCGTAGGGGATGAAGACTACGACTCGGACGAAGTGGCCCAAATCCACCACTTTAACTCTCAAGCAACTACTATACCCCTCGCCTCTCTAAGTCGAGAGGAGTATAATAAGGTGCAAGGGTTAAAGAGTGCGAAGGAAATTTGGGACGTACTCAAAACCGCGCACGAAGGAGATGAGGTGACCAAAATCACCAAGCGGGAGACGATCGAGGGGGAGCTCGGTCAGTTCTGACTCAACCAAGGCGAGGACCCTCAAGCCATGTACAACCGCTTGAAGACGTTGGTGAACCAAGTGCGCAACCTCGGGAGCAAAAAATGGGATGACCATGAGATGGTCAAGGTTATTCTAAGATCCCTCGTATTTCTAAATCCTACACAAGTTCAATTAATTCGAGGTAATCCTAGATATACTCAAATGACCCCCCGAGGAAGTAATAGGTAATTTTGTGAGCTTTGAGTTGATGATCAAAGGGTCAAAGAAGATCATCGAGCTTGATGGTCCCTCCGCGCCCGAAACACAACCGGTTGCATTCAAGGCGACAGAGGAGAAAAAGGAGGAGTCTACATCAAGTAGACAACCCATCGACGCCTCCAAGCTCGACAATGAGGAGATGGCACTCATCATCAAGAGCTTCCGCCAAATCCTCAAGCAAAGGAGGGGGAAGGATTACAAGTCCCGCTCCAAGAAGGTTTGCTACAAGTGTGGTAAGCCCGGTCACTTTGTTGCTAAATGTCCATTATCAAGTGATAGTGACAGGGACAACGACAAGAAGGGGAGAAGAAAGGAGAAGAAGAGGTACTACAAGAGGAAGGGCGGCGATGCCCATGTTTGCCGGGAGTGGGACTCCGACGAGAGCTCCACCGACTCCTCCTCCGACGAGGACGCTGCCAACATCGCCGTCACCAAGGGACTTCTCTTCCCCAACATCGGCCACAAGTGCCTCATGGCAAAGGACGGCAAAAAGAAAAAGGTTAAATCCAAATCCTCCACTAAATATGAGTCCTCTAGTGATGATAATGCTAGTGACGAGGAGGATAATTTGCGCACTCTTTTTGCCAACCTCAACATGCAACAAAAGGAAAAACTAAATGAGCTAATTAGTGTCATCCATGAGAAGGATGAACTCTTGGACTCCCAAGAGGACTTCCTAATCAAGGAAAATAAAAAGCATGTTAAGGTTAAAAATGCTTATGCTCTAGAAATTGAAAAATGTGAGAAATTAACTAGTGAGCTAAGCACATGCCATGATTTAATTGCCAACCTTAGAAATGAAAATGCTAGTTTAAATGCTAAGGTTGATTCAAATGTTTGTAATGTCTCAATTCCCAATCTTAGAGATGATAATGTTGATTTACTTGCTAAGATTGAAGAATTGAATATCTCTCTTGCTAGCCTTAGGATTGAAAATGAAAAATTGCTTGCTAAGGCTAAAGAATTAGATGTTTGCAATGCTTTCATTTCTAATCTTAGAGATAACAATGACATTTTGCGTGCTAAGATTGTTGAACTTAATTCTTGCAAGCCCTCTACATCTACCGTTGAGCATATTTCCATTTGCACTAGATGTAGAGACATTGATGTTGATGCTATCCATGACCATCTAGCTTTAATTAAGAAACAAAATGATCACATAGCTCAACTTAATGCTAAAATAAATGAGCATGACTTAGAAAATGAAAAGTTTAAATTTGCTAGAAGCATGCTCTATAGTGGGAGATGCCCTGGCATCAAGGATGGCATTGGCTTTCAAAAGGGAGACAATGTCAAACTTAATGCTCCTCCTAAGAAATTATCTAACTTTGTTAAGGGCAAAGCTCCCATGTCTCAGGATAACGAGGGTTACATTTTGTACCCTGCCGGTTATCTCGAGAGCAAAATTAGGAGAATTCATTCTAGGAAGTCTCACTCTGGCCCTAATCATGCTTTTATGTATAAGGGTGAGACATCTAGCTCTAGGCAACCAACCCGTGCTAAGTTGCCTAAGAAGAAAACTCCTAGTGCATCAAATGAACATAGCATTTTATTTAAAACTTTTGATGCATCTTATGTGTTAACTAACAAATCCGGCAAAGTAGTTGCCAAGTATGTTGGGGGCAAGCACAAGGGGTCAAAGACTTGTGTTTGGGTACCCAAAGTTCTTGTTTCTAATGCTAAAGGACCCAAAACCGTTTGGGTACCTAAAATCAAGAACTAAAATTGTTTTGTAGGTTTATGCATCCGGGGGCTCAAGTTGGATTATCGATAGCGGGTGCACAAACCACATGACAGGGGAGAAGAAAATGTTCTCCTCCTATGAGAAAAACCATGATCCCCAATGAGCTATCACATTCGGGGATGGAAACCAAGGTTTGGTCAAAGGTTTGGGTAAAATAGCTATATCTCTTGACTATTCCATTTCCAATGTTTTTCTTGTTGATTCATTAGATTATAACTTGCTTTCCGTTTCCCAATTATGTCAAATGGGCTACAACTGTCTATTTACTGATGTAGGTGTCACTGTCTTTAGAAGGAGTGATGATTCAATAGCATTTAAGGGAGTGTTAGAGGGTCAGCTATACTTGGTAGATTTTGATAGAGCTGAACTCGACACTTGCTTAATTGCTAAGACTAACATGGGCTGGCTCTGGCATCGCCGACTAGCACATGTTGGAATGAAGAATCTTCATAAGCTTCTAAAGGGAGAGCACATTTTAGGATTAACAAATGTTCATTTTGAGAAAGACAGGATCTGTAGCGCATGCCAAGCAGGGAAGCAAGTTGGTGTTCATCATCCGCATAAGAACATCATGACGATTGACAGACCACTTGAGCTCCTTCACATGGACCTATTCGACCCGATCGCTTACATAAGCATCGGCAGGAGTAAGTACTGTCTAGTTATTGTGGATGATTATTCTCGCTTCACTTGGGTGTTCTTTTTGCAGGAAAAATCATAAACCCAAGAGACTTTAAAGGGATTCTTGAGATGGGCTCAAAATGAGTTCGCCTTAAGGATCAAGAAAATTAGAAGCGAGAATGGGACGGAGTTCAAGAACTCACAAATCGAAGGCTTTCTTAAGGAGGAGGGCATCAAGCATGAGTTCTCTTCTCCCTGCACGCCACAACAAAATGGTGTAGTGGAGAGGAAGAATCGAACTCTATTGGACATGGCAAGGACCATGCTTGATGAGTACAAGACATCGGATCGGTTTTGGGCCGAGGCGGTCAACACCGCCTGCTACGCCATCAACCGGTTGTATCTACACCGAATCCTCAAGAAGACATCATATGAACTCCTAACCGGTAAAAAGCCCAATATTTCATATTTTAGAGTGTTTGGTAGCAAATGCTTTATTCTTGTTAAAAGAGGTAGAAAATCTAAATTTGCTCCAAAAACTGTAGAAGGCTTTTTACTAGGATATGATTCAAACACAAGGGCATATAGAGTCTTTAACAAGTCCTCAGGACTAGTTGAAGTTTCTTGTGACGTTGTGTTTGATGAAACTAACGGCTCTCAAGTAGAGCAAGTTGATCTTGATGAGATAGGTGATGAAGAGGCTCCATGCATCGTGCTAAGGAACATGTCCATTGAGGATGTGTGTCCTAAAGAATCCGAAGAGCCTCCAAATGCACAAGATCAACCATTCTCCTCCACGCAAGCATCTCCAACAACTCCAAATGAGGATGAGGCTCAAGTTGATGAAGGAAAAGATCAAAGAGATGAGCCACCTCAAGATGACGGCAATGATCAAGGGGGAGATGCAAATGATCAAGACAAGGAGGATGAAGAACCAAAACCGCCACACCCAAGAGTCCACCAAGAAATCCAACGAGATCACCCTATCGACACCATCCTCGGCGACATTCATATGGGGGTAACCACTAGATCTCGTGTTGCACATTTTTGTGAGCACTACTCTTTTGTTTTCTCTATTGAGCCACACAGGGTAGAGGAAGCACTCCAGGATTCGGATTGGGTGATGGCGATGCAAGAGGAGCTCAACAATTTCACTAGGAACGAGGTACGGCATTTAGTTCCACGTCCTAACCAAAATGTTGTAGGAACCAAGTGGGTCTTCCGCAACAAACAAGATGAGCATGGTGTGGTGACAAGGAACAAAGCTCGACTTGTGGCCAAAGGATACTCCCAAGTCGAAGGTTTGGATTTTGGTGAAACCTATGCACCCGTAGCTAGGCTTGAGTCTATTCGAATATTATTAGCCTATGCTACTTACCATGGCTTCAAGCTTTATCAAATGAACGTGAAGAGTGCTTTCCTCAACGGACCAATCAAGGAAGAGGTCTATGTTGAGCAACCTGCCGGCTTTGAAGACAGTGAGTACCCTAACCATGTTTATAAGCTCTCTAAGGCGCTTTATGGGCTCAAGCAAGCCCCAAGAGCATGGTATGAATGCCTAAGAGATTTTTCTTATAGCTAATGGCTTCAAAGTCGGAAAGGCCGATCCTACTCTATTCACTAAAACTCTTGACAATGATTTGTTTGTATGCCAAATTTATGTTGATAATATTATATTTGGGTCTACTAACGAATCTACATGTGAAGAGTTTAGTAGGATCATGACACAGAAATTCGAGATGTCAATGATGGGGGAGTTGAAGTATTTCTTAGGATTTCAAGTGAAGCAACTCCAAGAGGGCACCTTCATTAGCCAAACGAAGTATACTCAAGACATTCTAAACAAGTTTGGGATGAAGGATGCCAAGCCCATCAAGACACCCATGGGAACTAATGGGCATCTCGACCTCGACACGGAAGGTAAATCTATCGATCAAAAGGTATACCAGTCGATGATAGGTTCATTACTCTATTTATGTGCATCTCGACCGGACATTATGCTTTCCGTATGCATGTGTGCAAGATTCCAAGCCGACCCTAAGGAAGCTCACCTTACGGCCGTAAAACGAATCTTGAGATATTTGGCTTATACTCCTAAGTTTGGGCTTTGATATCCTAGGGGATCCACATTTGATTTAATTGGTTATTCGGATGCCGATTGGGCAGGGTGTAAAATTAATAGAAAGAGTACATCGGGGACTTGCCAGTTCTTGGGAAGATCCTTGGTGTCTTGGGCTTCAAAGAAGCAAAATTCCGTAGCTCTTTCTACCGCCGAAGCCGAGTATATTGCCGCAGGCCATTGTTGCGCGCAATTGCTTTGGATGAGGCAAACCCTTATGGACTATGGTTACAAATTAACCAAAGTTCCTCTTCTATGTGATAATGAGAGTGCAATCCGCATTGCGGATAATCCCGTTGAGCATAGCCGCACTAAACACATAGCCATTCGGTATCATTTTCTAAGGGATCACCAACAAAAGGGAGATATCGAGATTGCATACATTAATACTAAAGATCAATTAGCCGATATCTTTACCAAGCCATTAGATGAACAAACTTTTACCAAACTTAGGCATGAGCTAAATATTCTTGATTCGAGGAATTTTTATTGATGTCTTGCATACATAGCTTATATATATACCTTTGATCATATCTCTTTTATATACTATGACTAATGTGTTTTCAAGTATATTTCAAACCAAGTCATAGGTATATTGAAAGCGAAGACAAAGGCTTCCACTCTACTCCATTAACTCATCCTTCGCCATCGCTCCGAGCAACCCTCCAACTTTGGTATAATCTTCACTCATATTATTGTTTGCCAAAGGGGGAGACAGTAGTTCCAAAGGGCCTATATTTCACTCTAAGTATCCGTTTTTGGCGATTCATGCCAAAGGGGGAGAAAGTATTGGCCCAAAGCAAAAGGACCACACCACCACCTAATTTTAAAACTCATGATTTTCAAATTGATATCTGATTATGTTTAAAAGGGGGAGAAAGTAGTTTCTTCAAAATTGATATCTTAAAACCCTCTTGAACACTAAGAGGAAGTTTTTATTGAGGGGGAGTTTTGTTTAGCCAAAGGAAAAGCATCTGAAACAGGGGAGAAATTTTCAAATCTTATAAATGCTTCTCAAAAACCTTATTCATTTACCTTTGACTAGTTGCAAAATGTCTTTGAAAAGATTTTACAAAAGAGTTTGCAAAAACAAAACATGTGGTGCAAGCGTGGTCCAAAATGTTAAAATTATAAAGAAACAATCCATGCATATCTTATGAATTTCTATTGACTCAATTCTAAGTAAACCTTTGCACTTACAAATATGCAAACTAGTTCAATTATGCACTTCTATACTTGCTTTGGTTTGTGTTGGCATCAATCACCAAAAAGGGGAGATTGAAAGGGAATTAGGCTTACACCTATTTCTTAATTGATTTTGGTGGTTGAATTGTCCAACACAAATAATTGGACTAACTAGTTTGCTCTAGTCTATAAGTTCTACAGGTGCCAAAGGTTCACAATAAGTAAATAAAAGACCAAGAATGGGTTCAAACAAAGAGAGCAAGGGACAACCGAAGGCTGCCCTGGTCTGGCGCACCGGACTGTCCGGTGCACCACCGGACAGTGTCCGGTGCACCACTGGACTCCAAGCTGAACTCTTCACCTTCGGGAAATCCCAGAGGCGCTTCGCTATAATTCACCGGACTGTCCGGTGTACCACTGGACAGTGTCCGGTGCCCCAGGGGAGAGCGACTCTGAACTCGCCAGCTTCGGGAATCCGCTCCGCTAAAATTCACCGGACTGTCCGGTGTGACAGCGGAGCAATGGCTACTTCACGCACAACGGTCGACTACAACGCATTAAATGCGCGCCAGCGCGCGTAGAGGAGCAGAGCACGCGCGGGTGGCACACCGGACAGCCTACAGGGCTTGTCCGGTACGCCACCGGATAGCCAGGCGGGCCCACAGGTCAGAGCTCCAACGGTCGGAACCCAACGGCAGGTTGACGTGGCTGGCGCACCGGACAGTGTCCGGTGGCGCATCGGACTGTCCGGTGCGCCATGCGACAGCACACTTCCAACGGCCATTTTTGGTGGTTGGGGCTATAAATACCCCAACCACCCCCAGTCAATGACATCCAAGTTTTCCACCTTCCAACTACTTACAAGAGCTCTAGCATTCAATTCTAGACACACCCAAGTGATCAAATCCTCTCCAAATTCCACACAAAGCTTTAGTGATTAGTGAGAGAGATTTGTTGTGTTCATTTGAGCTCTTGTGCTTGGATTGCTTCTTTCTTTCATTCTTTCTTGCGAACAACTCAATTGTAATCGAGACAAGAGACACCAATTGTGTGGTGGTCCTTGCGGGGAAGTTTGTTCCCGATTGATTGAGAAGAGAAGCTCACTCGGTCCGAGGGACCGTTTGAGTGAGGGAAAGGGTTGAAAGAGACCCGGTCTTTGTGACCACCTCAACGGGGAGTAGGTTTGAGAGAACCGAACCTCGGTAAAACAAATCCTTGTGTCTCACTTCTTTATTCGCTTGCAATTTGTTTTTACGCCCTCTCTCGGACTCGATTATATTTCTAACGCTAACCCGGCTTGTAGTTGTGATTAAGTTGTTAAATTTCAGATTCGCCCTATTCACCCCCCTCTAGGCGACTTTCACCCTCACGCCCTAGAGCACCTTATGGTGTAAGCTCTTGAGGTCCCCCACACCCCAAGGAACCTAACAGGGTAAGCTGAAAGGTAAATAGGGTCAAACCTTTTCCTAAATGATTTTGGTGGTTGAATTGCTCAACACAAACAATTGGACTAACTAGTTTGCTATAGATTATAAGTTCTACAGGTGCCAAAGGTTCAACACAAACCAATAAAAAGTCCAAGATAGGGTTCAAAAAGAAAGGAGCAAAACCAATCGAAGGCTGCCCTGGTCTGGCGCACCGGACTGTTCGATGCACTAGGGAGATCAACTCTGAACTGCTCAGCTTTGGGTTTCTGGAAATGCCACTCCGCTACAATTCACCAGACTGTCCGGTGTGTCACCGGACTGTCCGGTGTGCCAGCGGAGCAACGGCTACAGAGCAACGGTCGAACTCCAACGGAAACCTGAAAAGCGCTACAGTGCGCGGATAGTTCACGCAGAGTCAGAGCAGGCGCCAGAAGGCGCATCGGATAGTGAATAGTGACTGTTCGGTGGCCCAGGCTGACAGAGCTCCAACGGTCGAACCCTAATGGTTAGGTGACGTGGCTGGTGCACCGGACTGTCCGGTGCGCCCATCGACAGACAGCCTCCCCAATGGCCATTTTGGTGGGTGGGGCTATAAATACCCCGAACCACCACCATTCAAGGCATCCAAGTTTTCAGCCATTGCATTCAATACAAGAGCTCTAGACTTCACTCCAAGACACAAAACATAAGATCAAATCCTCTCCAAGTCCTAATCTCATTCCAAAGACTTAGTGGCTTGTGAGAGAGAGACATTTGTGTTCATTTGAGTTCTTGTCTCTTGGATCGCTTTTCATCTTCCCCATTCTTGTTCTCAAGACATTTGTAATCAAGGCAAGAGACACCAATTGTGTGGTGGTCCTTGCAGGGTCTAAGTGATCTAATTGATTGAGGAGAAAAGCTCGCTCGGTCTAGGTGACCGTTTGAGAGAGGGAAAGGGTTGAAAGAGACCCGATCTTTGTGACCACCTCAACCGGGAGTAGGTTTGCAAGAACCGAACCTCGGTAAAACAAATCACCGTGTCATCCGCTTTATTTGCTTGTGATTTGTTTTCGCCCTCTTTAGCGGACTCGTTTTTATTCCTAACTCTAACCCGGCTTGTAGTTGTGCTTAAAGTTTATAAATTTCAGATTTGCCTATTCACCCCCCCTTTAGGTGACTTTTAATTGGTATCAGAGCTTGGTACTTCATTAGAGCTTAACCGCTCGAAGTGATGTCGGGAGATCACGCCAAGAAGGAGGTCGTGACTGGCGAGAAGCCCGCCACAAGCCACAGGAAGACTCCATCAGGAGAGTCCGATAATAAGGGGAAGGGATCCCCTTCACACACCAAGTCGCATCCAAGCGGCGACAAGAAAAAGAAGATGAAGAAGGTGGTCTACTACGAGACCGATTTTTCGTCGCCATCTACCTCCGGCTCCGACGCATCGTCCGTCACTTCTAAGCACCATGAGCGCAAGAAGTATAGTAAGATGCCACTTCGTTATCCCTGTATTTCTAGACGCACTCCCTTACTTTCCGTCCCACTAGGCAAACCACCCGTTTTTAAAGGTGAAGATTATAACATGTGGAGTGATAAAATGAGGCATCACCTAACCTCACTCCACGCTAGTATTTGGGACATTGTTGAGTTTGGAGCGCAGGTACCATCGCCGAGGGACGAAGGCTATGACTCGGACGAAGTCGCCCAAATCCGGCACTTCAACTCCCAAGCCACTACTATACTCCTCACCTCTCTAAGTTGAGAGGAGTATACTAAGGTGCAAGGGTTGAAGAGCGCCAAAGAGATTTGGGACGTGCTCAAGACCGCGCACGAGGGAGATGAGGTGACCAAGATCACCAAGCAGGAAACGATCAAGGGGGAGCTCGGTCGATTCATGCTCAACCAAGGGGAGGAGCCACAAGCCATGTACAACCGGCTCAAGACCTTGGTGAACCAAGTGCGCAACCTCGGGAGCAAAAAATGGGATGACCATGAAATGGTTAAGGTTATTCTAAGATCACTTGTTTTTCTTAATCCTACACAAGTTCAATTAATTCGTGGTGATCCTAGATACAAGCTAATGTCTCCCAAGGAGGTTATAGGGAAGTTTGTGAGCTTTGAATTGATGATCAAAGGCTCCAAACAAATTATCGAGTGAGACGCCACCTCTACACCCGAGGTGCAACCCGTTGCTTTCAAAGCAATGGAGGAGAAGAAAGAAGAGTCTACATCAAGTAGGCTCCCCATCGACGCCTCCAAGCTCGACAACGAGGAAATGGCGCTCATCATCAAGAGCTTTCACCAAATCCTCAAGTAAAGGAAGGGGAGAGATTACAAACCACGTTCCAAGAAGGTTTGCTACAAGTGTGGTAAGCCTGATCATTTCATTGCTAAATGTCCATTATCTAGTGATAGTGACAGGGGTGACGACAAGAAGGGAAAGAGGAAGGAAAAGAAGAAATACTACAAGAAGGGTGGCGATGCCCATGTATGCTGGGAGTGGGACTCCGATGAGAGCTCCACTAACTCCTCCTCCGACGAGGACGCCGCCAACATCGCTGTCAACAAGGGCCTCCTTTTCCCCAACGTCGGCCATAAGTGCCTCATGGCAAAGGACGGCAAAAAGAAGAAGGTAAAATCTAGAGGCTCCACTAAATATGCAACATCTAGTGATGAGAGTAGCTCTAGTGATGATGAAGATAACTTGCTTGCTCTTTTTACCAACTTAAACATGCAACAAAAGGAAAATTTAAATGAATTGATAGGTGCTATTCATGAGAAGGATGAACTCTTGGATAGCCAAGAGGAATTCCTAATTAAGGAAAAGAAGAAGCATGTTAAAGTTAAAAATGCTTATGCTCAGGAGATAGAAAAATGTGAAAAATTGACTAGTGAGCTTAGCACTTGCCATGACACTATCTCCAAACTTATAATTGAGAATGCTAATTTGATTGCTAAGGTTGAAAAGTCAAATATATGTGATGATTCTCTTGTCAACCTTAAAAATGATAATGCTAGTTTAATTGCTAAAATTGACAAGTTAAATTAATCAATTACTAGCCTTAAGATTGAGAATGAAAAATTAATTGCTAAGGCTAAGGATTTAAATGTTTGCAATGATGTTATTTCCAATCTTAGAAATAAAAATGCCATGTTACATGCTAAGATTGGTGAATTAAATGTTTGCAAACCCTCTACATCTACTATTGATCATGTTTCTATTTGTACTAGATGTAGAGACATTAATGTTGATGCTATCCATGATCACCTAGCTTTAATTAAACAATAAAATGATCACATAGCTCAACTTAGTGCTAAGATTAATGAGCATGACTTAGAAAATGAAAAATTTAAATTTGCTAGAAGCATGCTCTATAATGGGAGACGCCCTGGCATTAAGGATGGCATTGGCTTCCAGCAGGGAGGCAATGTCAAAATTAATGCTCCTAAGAAATTGTCCAACTTTGTTAAGGGCAAAGCTCCCATGGTTTAGGATAACGAGGGCTACATTTTATGTAACACCCCTGGTGTTACTATAACTAAAACTTGAGCATGGCATCATGAGCATGGGCATTGCATATGTTTGATACAACTAGAGTGCATTCACTAGGCAAAACTTTCAAACAAGTTGTATTGTTTTACTGTTTTACAAATAGGACCCTGGCTTAAGGACTTAACTCTAAATAGTGGTTAAAGGGGTAAAACTTAACCCAAGTTGAGAAAAACCTTAGGGCTTGTGAGAAAAGTCATAAAATATCCCCAAACACTAAGTTGAATCACATTTATACCCCTGGAATACTAGAAACCCTAATTGGAACCTTGGAAAACCCAAAGTCCAAACCCTAGGGACCTATGTGCAAAATTGATGCACAATTGGACTAAAGTGTAAAAACTAGTATGTTTTAAACCATAAAGTCATTTGGTTCACATTTGAGGAGATTTACAAGCAAAACCCTAAGTTTTGGACCTAAATGCAAAATGCACCTCATTTGAGTTTTACTCTAAGTCTGAAAAATCAGTGCATGGGCTCAACTTTGGGACTTTGTAACTTGCAAAGTATAGGGTTTTTGCCCTAGGTCACCACATCAAAGTTGAAGACCAATAATAGGAGAACAACTTTGCTAAAGGGTGCAAGCATAGTTGTTATGAGAAATTTGGAGAAAAACTCAGTCCAAAACTGGCTGTCAGGCTGTTTGATCTGAAATTCAGTTTAGCAGTAAACTGACATCAACTTTGAGCTCAAATTCGAGCATGATCCAGTGCTCAAATGTGTTCGAGTCCTAGAGTTGGATTGTAGCTGGTTTGTAGCTCTAAAACTTTACCACAGAGAGTTGGCTTAGCTGTCACACAAAAATTTAAGAAAAATGGACTCTAAGTTGGTCTGTCAGTCGCTCTGATGGGTCTTCACCATGGTACAGTACCCGAGCTGATAAGATCGCCAGCACTGCTTGCTCGCCGCCGGTGGCCTGCCACCGTTGATCATTGGTCACCGGGATTCGTGCGCCGTGGTCCTCAGATAAGCACAGCCCAGTAGGAATCCTCGCCGCCGGTGAGCTGGAAGCCACCCGGTCAGCCGCGGTACACCTCCCCTTGCTCACCGCCCGTGGTTAAAGGGGCTCGTCGCCGTTGAGCCGTCTCTGGGTCCGCCGCGTGTCCAAACCTCGCCACTCCATTGCCGTGACTCACCAATTGCATGCCCGGCGATCACCGGAGCTACTGCCACGGTGAAAGCCACTTTTCCCGTACTGAGCTCGTCTACCTCTCCGACCGCCGCGCGTCAGCGCTGCAATTCCCGGCCACCGCTGTTGCGCTTTATAAATTGATGGCACCGTGGGCTCCGTATGGTAGTTAAGCATCTAGCCACCAAGTATTGCCTCCAGTTGATCACCGACGAGCTAGAATTTTGAGTTTTCCCCAAATCCATTTTCCGCCGCCGTAGGATCGAGTTCACCGTCTCCAGCCCAACTCCGGTCAGTATCCGCCCGTAGCTTCCTCGTTTGAGCATGCTCATACCTCCGTGATGCTTACCGAACCAAGGAATCGAACTAGACCGGCGCCTATCGCCGGGAACACGCTCATGTCGCCGTTGTGCTTACGGCCGCCGTGGCCGGAGCTCTCTAGTCCACCATTAGTGCGATTGAGTTAGGGGAAATGGTCTGGCTAACCCCAATTTCGTGTCCACCGCTCGGAGAGCTCAGCCGCTGCCCCAATCGGCCGGTCTGCTGCTCGCCGGAGCGCGGCCGTGCTTGAACGCCGTCGGGGACTGCGAGTTGTGAATTGACAGAACCCCGAGGGCTTTTTCGTGAACGGTCAGCGACTCAAAACAATAGTGAATGGCCCTGTTTCGATTTAGCTGTTAAGCCAGGGTCCTCGGTGCAAAACTACCGCGGGCGCGCGCGCGTAGGCATGTTTCTGCTGATAGTGGGCCGACCTGGGCTGGTTTCGGCCCAGTGCTGTTCACTGTTTATCTTTTTCTTTTATTCCCAGAGCCAAAACAATTATAGAAAATGGTAGGAAAATGATAAAATTGTGAAACCAATTTTCCTAGGATCCTTATTTTCCCTAGAATTTAATAAAAATAGTTTCATGATTTTTAGTTTAAACAAAGAATTTTAGGGCATTTAAAATAGCCTAAACTATTGATTCTGGATTTTTAGAAAATAAATAATAAGTCCAAAATTCCCCAAACTTTTTATATGAGCTTTTCACATTATTTAGAAGCCATGGGTAGGGTTTGGTTTGATTTGGACCTTGTTTGATCACTAAACCCAAAACCACCCCCCCTGCTCCATGAACTCCTTTACTGACTCCGGAAACCCTAGGTTCTCGGAGTACCGTGAAGGAAAGTTGTATTCAAGACATAACTAATAAGTTTATGCTACCTTTGCATCCTCATGAGCATTCCATGACATCCATTCTTATGCATGTATATGATTATATTAGAGCAAGAAGAAGAAGAAGAAGTTGTTGAAGAAGGGACCACCCACCTCTGATCCCCAGGCAGACAACTGCTTCTATTTTGATATCTGTGGATCCGAGCCCGACACCTCTGATAACAAAGGCAAGCCCCGGTGCATTTGCCACCTCCCTTGATGTTTTTAAAATCTTTATCACTTGTTTGATGCATTAGGTGATAGGAGTTGATTGATTAAACAATTCCTGCATTACCTTCCTTGATCTTGATTACCCTCCTTGAAATCCTGTTTTTATAAAAAGGTTTTACTATGCTTAGTAATGCTTTCGAAAAACAAAAGGATTTGTTTTACAAAAGATGTTTGGCAAAGTGGGAGGGATGTTTTCAAAAACAAAACCTGGTGGTGGATCCATCATGGCCGTGATGGATTCAACATCGGAAAAGATGTACCTCTGCCAGGTACCAAACTTTGGGTTTGAAATGAGTAAGCTGAGAGCGGGCGGGTGACTTGCACGAGAAGAGAGTCTCGGTGTAGTGTCTCCGTCTGAGTCGATTAAGGACCTTGTCGATGTAGGCTTGATGATCGAGGACCCTTTAACTGGTCACATGCCTCGTCATGGGTAAGCCTTGCCTCGGGCAGACTAAGGCCGGAATAAGATAACACGAAATGGGAGTGGAGCGGTGGCGAGAGTAGCGTGTACCCTCCGTGGCAAGAGGCCGGACGGTGGTGTATCTGTGCTCTCGGTTTGCGTGAACCTGATCCGGTCTTAAGAACCCCGGTGGCGGGTTGACATATGCAAGGGTTAAGTGCTACATATGTCGTGTGATTGGAGATCCTCAGCTGAGTATAATCGATTCGGATCGCCGTACCTTCGCGGTCATGAAGACTTGGTCACTGACCTACACGTAGCATTCCACTAAAGATGATGGGTTTTTGGTTAAGAAATTGGCCAGTGCAGGACCAGTGATTGAACTAGGGTAGAGAGAACTCTAGTGCAGGTAATTTTACCTAACTTGACAAATAAAATTGGATTTTTAAGGATCCACTTTAGTAAGCATTTCTGCAAAACAGAGTCTTTGACTATTGGAAGCCTTACCTTGACTCCCATATATCCAGCATACCCTTGAGAGTCTTTTCGTTAGTCGGGTAAGACTTGCTGAGTAATTCCATACTCAGGGTTTATCCCTTTGTTGTTTTTAGGTGGGGAAGTAGCAGACTTCTGCTGCTTCTGTGCTAAGGTGGTTCCCAACGAAGAGAAACAGGAATGAAGTGCGGGAGGACTCAGTCCTCCACTTAAGATCTTTTGTTTTTAGTTCTTCGGGAGAGGTTTGTGTCTCCCTGGTTTGTATAATTATTACTTTTATGCACTCACTTTTAGAACTGGTCTGTAATAACTTAACTTGAGCTTACTTTGGAAATAAATGTAAGATTATGTAATCGCTTCCGCATATCTTTATCTCCGATGATCTGTAATGTCTGCAAGACGGGTGAAACGTTCCTGGTGAGGTAAGGAAAGATACCGAGCTTGTCAAGTAACTTAGGAACATCTACAGGGTGTCTGATGTCTGTTAGACAAGGACAACTGTAGGTGGGCCTGATTACTTGGGAGGTTCCGTCACAGCTGGTATCGGAGCGTAGCCCTTCTTTGCAGATATTCCAGGGCATCTTCAAAAGATTTTCAAAAGTCTTATCTAAAGATTCTTTTCTCTTCTTACCTAAGTAGTCTGAAGAGTTTATATTAAAGACCAGTTAGGAAGAGTGTAACGTATAGAAGGTTGGATCAACCAAGGTTGATTCTGTACTTACTCATGCATCATGCTAAGAATTATACTAATAAATTTCCCCTTTAGAAAATGCCGCCGCGCACAAGAAAGACCGCGCGTAAGTCGACTGGACCTCTTGGAGTGCCTCGACATCAACTTGCTCCGCGAGATGTAGATAGTAGTAGCGGGAGCAATGATCCCATAGGGGATCTAGAAGCAGAAGTAAGCAGGCTCCAATTGGAACTCCGCCGCAGGACAGCTATATGGATTGGAGATGGTGACCGTATAAATGAGTTACGAGCAGACGTTCGCCATCTACAAGACCAGCTGGCCGATCGGGATTTGGCACTCGATTGGGCTGTTCAATCTCGTTCACTGGCATGGGCCAAGGAGGCAAGGGCTCAGGCCCGAGTGAAAGAACTCAGCACAGCTGTCGACGAACTGCAGGTGTACTGCAATACACTACATGAAGAAGTCCATGTGCTCTACTCGCAACTACACCCTAGTGAGTCTACACCCCCTTCTGAGGCGGAAGCCGGACCTTCTCACGTCGCGGGACGCGCGTTGGGTGGGGAATTAGACCTGTATGAACCCCCTCCTTCTTTGAGGTTGGTGGACGTCTGGACTCCCACCCCTGATGATGAAGCCGCCAAAAGCAATGGAAAACAGGACTAGTGGTGTAATAAGAGTAGAGTAGTGTATTGTAGGGAGTATTGTTATATTAGAGTAGTGTATTGTAGGGTGTACGGTTGTATAATAGGTTAAACTTTTGTAAAATGGGTAATGTATCCTGTTGTGTAATGTCGAGTCTGTACCATTACTTTTTACAGTAATGTAAAACGGAAGGTTTTCTTTGGCACATTATGTTTATTCAAATGTTTTTGCCTCAGATGCCGACCCGTACTCGAGGACAGGATGCAGCTGGAACATCCGGGGGTCGGGATGCTACCCCGAATCCACCTCCCGTTCCACCCACGCTTGCCGAGGCAAT
Source organism: Zea luxurians (assembly GCA_029449295.1). Taxonomy (NCBI): domain Eukaryota; kingdom Viridiplantae; phylum Streptophyta; class Magnoliopsida; order Poales; family Poaceae; genus Zea; species Zea luxurians. Next base: position 79,689,983 of record JAOPSE010000003.1, on the reverse strand, counting down.
CGCTGCCTTGGTAAATGCTACAGCCGACAATACCCGCTTCCTGAGGGAGATGGCGGGTCAGCAACAGCTTCAGCAACAAGCAGGAAGAGGATTTCAACAGGGTCCCCGTGAGACCACTTATCTGGATTTCTCTGAGACTCGTCCGCCTCTCTTCGTCAAAGCAGAAGATCCGCTCGAAGCCGACGAATGGATAAGGGTCATTGAACAGAAATTTGGCCTTCTTCGCTGCTCAGAAACCCAGAAGCCATTATTTGCAGCACAGCAACTTCGAGGCCCTGCCAGCACTTGGTGGGGAAATTTTGTGGCCATCCAACTGGATAATCATCAAATTACATGGAACGAGTTCAAAGCAGCATTCCGCGAGCATTATATTCCTAAGGGAGTGCTGCACATGAAGCAAGAAGAGTTCATGAAATTGAAACAAGGGGGAGATACTGTGAACCAGTACCTCAACAAGTTCAATCACCTGTCCCAGTACGCAATTGATCAGGTGAACACAGATTTGAAAAAGAAGAATTGTTTCATGAGAGGTCTGAACGACCGGATGCAGCGAAAGATGGCTGCCTGTATTGATCTTACTTATGGAAAGGCTGTCATCACAGCCTTATCTGTGGAGGCCAAATATGCAAATTCTGGGAAAAGTAAGGGATTCAGTGGTGATCGGCCTAATCAGGGCCCGGTAAAGAGGCAACGGTTTATTCTCCGGCCCTCTAACCAGAACCGTTCAAGTGCACCATCTTTCCCTTTCAAGCAGCCCATAATCATTCGTCCCAACAAAGCTCCCACTGTCCAAAGTCAGCCGGGTGCCCCAGGCACTCGATTCCCTGCACTGCCAAGTTCTTCAACTGGATGTTTTAACTGTGGCAAATCTGGACATTTTATTAAAGATTGTCCCTATCCTCGGCAAAATCAGGCTAATAATCAGCAAGGATCGGGAAGTTCTGCTCCAGGCAAGGGAAGTACTTCGGGCAAGAATACCAAGAAAACGGGGCGAGTATATTATACGCAAGTGGCTACCACACCGGAGGGATAGCCGGTGATGATGGGTACGTTCCCTGTGGCCAGTTACCCTGCAGTAATTCTTTTTGATTCTGGTGCTTCGCATACCTTCATTAGCAAGACATTTGTGGAGCAACATCATATTGCATGTCATGAATCAAAGGAGGGATTTAAAATTCATTCGCCTGGGGGACATATTTTTACTAGAGAAGTGGCCTATGGAGTGCCAGTAACTATGGCCGAACGGAACTTTCCTGCTAACATGATTGTTCTAAGAGGCCAGGATATAGATGTAATTTTGGGGATGAATTGGTTAACTCAACACAAGGCAATTCTCAACACTGAACTCAGAACCGTCAGGTTGAGTTATAATCAAGAAGAAATTCTCCTGTCTCTCCCCAAAACCAATCCAGCCAAAGCTTCTGGTAGAGTCTTTGAAGCCATTGTACCGGAAATCAAGACTATTCCGGTAGTATGTGAGTTTCCAGATGTGTTTCCGGAAGATTTGCCTGGACTGCCCCCTGAAAGAGATGTAGAATTTGTAATTGAGCTAAAACCCGGTACGGCTCCCATCTCCCGAAGATCGTACCGTATGCCCCCTAATGAGTTAGCAGAATTGAAGATTCAATTACAAGATCTGCTGAATAAAGGATTTATCCGGCCAAGCTCGTCCCCGTGGGGTTGTCCCGCCATCTTTGTGAAGAAGAAGGATCAAACCTTGCGAATGTGTGTGGACTATCGGCCCCTAAATGAGGTCACCATTAAGAATAAGTACCCTCTTCCAAAGATCGACATCTTATTTGATCAACTGACTGGGGCGAGGGTGTTTTCCAAAATTGATCTCAGGTCGGGCTATCATCAAATCCGTATTCGGCCCGAGGATATACCGAAGACCGCATTCACTACGCGGTATGGATTGTTCGAATATCTAGTAATGTCCTTCGGGCTCACTAATGCTCCTGCCCACTTCACCTATTTAATGAACTCGGTGTTCATGCCCGAGTTAGACAAGTTCGTGGTGGTCTTCATCGATGATATTTTGATATATTCTAAAAATGAAGAGGAGCATGCTCAGCACTTACGGATTGTATTGACGCGCCTGAGGGAACATCAGCTTTATGCCAAGTTCAGTAAGTGCGCGTTCTGGCTGGAAGAAATTCAATTTCTGGGGCACGTGTTATCAGCCAAGGGAATTGCTGTAGATCCTAGCAAGGTCAAGGATATTCTGGAATGGAAACCTCCAACGACTGTTCACCAAGTCCGGAGTTTTCTTGGACTAGCGGGATATTATCGCAGATTCATACCTGATTTTTCGAAGCTTGTGAAGCCAATCACAAGTTTATTGAAGAATGATACTAAGTTCAATTGGACTTCTAAATGTAATGAAGCCTTTGAGGAATTGAAGACACTATTGACCACTGCTCCGGTATTGGCTCAACCGGACATCACTAAACCTTTTGATGTATATTGTGATGCGTCAGGCAGTGGACTCGGCTGTGTGCTAATGCAAGAAGGCCGAGTAATTGCGTATGCTTCAAGGCAGTTACGCCGACACGAAGAGCATTATCCAACACATGATTTAGAGCTAGCTGTTGTGGTTCATGCCCTGAAAATATGGCGTCACTATCTACTGGGAAATATCTGCCACATATATACAGATCATAAGAGTTTGAAGTATATATTTACCCAGTCAGAGTTAAACATGAGGCAAAGACGATGGCTTGAGCTCATAAAAGATTATGAACTGGAAATCCATTATCACCCAGGCAAGGCCAATGTGGTGGCAGATGCATTGAGTCGCAAGACTTCCTGCCACTGTCTTATGGTAAGGACCTCCGAAAACACTTTGTGTCAAGAGATGGAAAAGTTAAACCTGGGGATAATCCAGCAAGGGACTCTGAATCAACTAAAGCTTGAGTCAACCATTTTGCAAAGGATAATTGATGCTCAAAAGGATAATCTAGGCATGAAGCACATCCGAGAGAAGATCAGGGCTGGAACAGCCCAATGTTTCAAGGAAGATGATCAAGGTGTGTTATGGTTTAACAACCGCATAGTAGTGCCGAAGAATGAAGAACTCCGCCAGCAAATCTTAGATGAGGCACATCTTAGTCGCTATTCTATTCATCCAGGAAGCACTAAGATGTATCATGATCTGAAGCAACATTACTGGTGGACGAAGATGAAGATTGAAATTGCACGCTATGTGGCTAAGTGCGACACTTGCAGACGTGTCAAGGCCATACACATGAAAGCCGCCGGTCCATTGCAGTCATTACCAACACCAACATGGAAATGGGAAGACATAAGCATGGACTTCATTGTGGGATTGCCCAGGACCGCAAAAGGGTACGACTCTATCTGGGTGATTGTTGATCGACTTACAAAGCTTGCTCATTTTCTGCCGGTCAAGACATATTACCCGGTACTTACCTATGCGGAGTTATACATTGCTCGTATTCTCAGTTTGCATGGTGTTCCAAAGACCATAGTGTCGGATCGTGGACCTCAGTTCGTATCCAAATTTTGGGAAGAACTTCATAAATCCCTGGGAACTAAGTTACTCCACAGTTCGGCCTATCACCCTCAAACCAGTGGACAAACTGAGAGAGTGAACCAAATACTTGAAGATATGTTACGGGCATGTGTCCTGGATTTCTCAACAAAGTGGGATGAATGCTTACCTTTGGCGGAGTTTTCATATAATAACAGTTACCAGGAAAGCATCAAGATGGCACCTTTTGAAGCTTTGTATGGGCGACGGTGTCGAACTCCGCTAAATTGGTCTGAACCTGGTGAAAGATATTTCTTTAGACCTGATATGGTAAAAGAAACCGAAGAAAAGGTTCAGAAAATAGTTCATAATATGAAGAAGGCACAGGCTCGTCAGAAAAGTTATGCAGACAAACGGCGAATGCCCTTATACTTCTTGGAAGGAGACTACGTCTACTTAAAGGTTTCACCAATGAAAGGCGTATCGCGTTTTGGGATTAAAGGAAAACTTGCACCCAGGTACATTGGTCCATTCCTGGTACTTGAGCAATGTGGACCAGTGGCATACCGACTTCAGCTCCCCGAAACATTGTCTGCCGTGCATAATGTGTTCCACGTGTCACAATTGAAGAAGTGTCTTCGGGTTCCCGATCGAACCGTTGAAGTGACTGATGTTGTCCTGGAACCAGATTTAACATACTCGGAACATCCCATTCGAGTTCTGGATCAAAAGGACAGGGTTACCCGGAGAAAGACCCTCAAGTTTTATAAGATACAGTGGAACCAGCATTCGGAAGATGAGGCTACATGGGAAACCCAAGATTTTTTAGATAAGAATTTCCCAGGCTTTCTAGCCTCTTGTAAATTGTAAAGTTTGTATAGCTGTGTAATAAAGGAATAAACCCCCACACCACCCCTGCCTTGTACCAGAAATCAGGAAATAAAAACGTGACACATTTCCTTTTCCATTACTCACCCTAGGACTTTAAATCTCGGGACGAGATTCTTTTATGGGGGAAAGGATGTAACACCCCTGGTGTTACTATAACTAAAACTTGAGCATGGCATCATGAGCATGGGCATTGCATATGTTTGATACAACTAGAGTGCATTCACTAGGCAAAACTTTCAAACAAGTTGTATTGTTTTACTGTTTTACAAATAGGACCCTGGCTTAAGGACTTAACTCTAAATAGTGGTTAAAGGGGTAAAACTTAACCCAAGTTGAGAAAAACCTTAGGGCTTGTGAGAAAATTCATAAAATATCCCCAAACACTAAGTTGAATCACATTTATACCCCTGGAATACTAGAAACCCTAATTGGAACCCTGGAAAACCCAAAGTCCAAACCCTAGGGACCTATGTGCAAAATTGATGCACAATTGGACTAAAGTGTAAAAACTAGTATGTTTTAAACCATAAAGTCATTTGGTTCACATTTGAGGAGATTTACAAGCAAAACCCTAAGTTTTGGACCTAAATGCAAAATGCACCTCATTTGAGTTTTACTCTAAGTCTGAAAAATCAGTGCATGGGCTCAACTTTGGGACTTTGTAACTTGCAAAGTATAGGGTTTTTGCCCTAGGTCACCACATCAAAGTTGAAGACCAATAATAGGAGAACAACTTTGCTAAAGGGTGCAAGCATAGTTGTTATGAGAAATTTGGAGAAAAACTCAGTCCAAAACTGGCTGTCAGGCTGTTTGATCTGAAATTCAGTTTAGCAGTAAACTGACATCAACTTTGAGCTCAAATTCGAGCATGATCCAGTGCTCAAATGTGTTCGAGTCCTAGAGTTGGATTGTAGCTGGTTTGTAGCTCTAAAACTTTACCACAGAGAGTTGGCTTAGCTGTCACACAAAAATTTAAGAAAAATGGACTCTAAGTTGGTCTGTCAGTCGCTCTGATGGGTCTTCACCATGGTACAGTACCCGAGCTGATAAGATCGCCAGCACTGCTTGCTCGCCGCCGGTGGCCTGCCACCGTTGATCATTGGTCACCGGGATTCGTGCGCCGTGGTCCTCAGATAAGCACAGCCCAGTAGGAATCCTCGCCGCCGGTGAGCTGGAAGCCACCCGGTCAGCCGCGGTACACCTCCCCTTGCTCACCGCCCGTGGTTAAAGGGGCTCGTCGCCGTTGAGCCGTCTCTGGGTCCGCCGCGTGTCCAAACCTCGCCACTCCATTGCCGTGACTCACCAATTGCATGTCCGGCGATCACCGGAGCTACTGCCACGGTGAAAGCCACTTTTCCCCGTACTGAGCTCGTCTACCTCTCCGACCGCCGCGCGTCAGCGCTGCAATTCCCGGCCACCGCTGTTGCGCTTTATAAATTGATGGCACCGTGGGCTCCGTATGGTAGTTAAGCATCTAGCCACCAAGTATTGCCTCCAGTTGATCACCGACGAGCTAGAATTTTGAGTTTTCCCCAAATCCATTTTCCGCCGCCGTAGGATCGAGTTCACCGTCGCCAGCCCAACTCCGGTCAGTATCCGCCCGTAGCTTCCTCGTTTGAGCATGCTCATACCTCCGTGATGCTTACCGAACCAAGGAATCGAACTAGACCGGCGCCTATCGCCGGGAACACGCTCATGTCGCCGTTGTGCTTACGGCCGCCGTGGCCGGAGCTCTCTAGTCCACCATTAGTGCGATTGAGTTAGGGGAAATGGTCTGGCTAACCCCAATTTCGTGTCCACCGCTCGGAGAGCTCAGCCGCTGCCCCAATCGGCCGGTCTGCTGCTCGCCGGAGCGCGGCCGTGCTTGAACGCCGTCGGGGACTGCGAGTTGTGAATTGACAGAACCCCGAGGGCTTTTTCGTGAACGGTCAGCGACTCAAAACAATAGTGAATGGCCCTGTTTCGATTTAGCTGTTAAGCCAGGGTCCTCGGTGCAAAACTACCGCGGGCGCACGCGTGTAGGCATGTTTCTGCTGATAGTGGGCCGACCTGGGCTGGTTTCGGCCCAGTGCTGTTCACTGTTTATCTTTTTCTTTTATTCCCAGAGCCAAAACAATTATAGAAAATGGTAGGAAAATGATAAAATTGTGAAACCAATTTTCCTAGGATCCTTATTTTCCCTAGAATTTAATAAAAATAGTTTCATGATTTTTAGTTTAAACAAAGAATTTTAGGGCATTTAAAATAGCCTAAACTATTGATTCTGGATTTTTAGAAAATAAATAATAAGTCCAAAATTCCCCAAACTTTTTATATGAGCTTTTCACATTATTTAGAAGCCATGGGTAGGGTTTGGTTTGATTTGGACCTTGTTTGATCACTAAACCCAAAACCACCCCCCCTGCTCCATGAACTCCTTTACTGACTCCGGAAACCCTAGGTTCTCGGAGTACCGTGAAGGAAAGTTGTATTCAAGACATAACTAATAAGTTTATGCTACCTTTGCATCCTCATGAGCATTCCATGACATCCATTCTTATGCATGTATATGATTATATTAGAGCAAGAAGAAGAAGAAGAAGTTGTTGAAGAAGGGATACCACCCACCTCTGATCCCCAGGCAGACAACTGCTTCTATTTTGATATCTGTGGATCCGAGCCCGACACCTCTGATAACAAAGGCAAGCCCCGGTGCATTTGCCACCTCCCTTGATGTTTTTAAAATCTTTATCACTTGTTTGATGCATTAGGTGATAGGAGTTGATTGATTAAACAATTCCTGCATTACCTTCCTTGATCTTGATTACCCTCCTTGAAATCCTGTTTTTATAAAAAGGTTTTACTATGCTTAGTAATGCTTTCGAAAAACAAAAGGATTTGTTTTACAAAAGATGTTTGGCAAAGTGGGAGGGATGTTTTCAAAAACAAAACCTGGTGGTGGATCCATCATGGCCGTGATGGATTCAACATCGGAAAAGATGTACCTCTGCCAGGTACCAAACTTTGGGTTTGAAATGAGTAAGCTGAGACCGGGCGGGTGACTTGCACGAGAAGAGAGTCTCGGTGTAGTGTCTCCATCTGAGTCGATTAAGGACCTTGTCGATGTAGGCTTGATGATCGAGGACCCTTTAACTGGTCACATGCCTCGTCATGGGTAAGCCTTGCCTCGGGCAGACTAAGGCCGGAATAAGATAACACGAAATGGGAGTGGAGCGGTGGCGAGAGTAGCGTGTACCCTCCGTGGCAAGAGGCCGGACGGTGGTGTATCTGTGCTCTCGGTTTGCGTGAACCTGATCCGGTCTTAAGAACCCCGGTGGCAGGTTGACATATGCAAGGGTTAAGTGCTACATATGTCGTGTGATTGGAGATCCTCAGCTGAGTATAATCGATTCGGATCGCCGTACCTTCGCGGTCATGAAGACTTGGTCACTGACCTACACGTAGCATTCCACTAAAGATGATGGGTTTTTGGTTAAGAAATTGGCCAGTGCAGGACCAGTGATTGAACTAGGGTAGAGAGAACTCTAGTGCAGGTAATTTTACCTAACTTGACAAATAAAATTGGATTTTTAAGGATCCACTTTAGTAAGCATTTCTGCAAAACAGAGTCTTTGACTATTGGAAGCCTTACCTTGACTCCCATATATCCAGCATACCCTTGAGAGTCTTTTCGTTAGTCGGGTAAGACTTGCTGAGTAATTCCATACTCAGGGTTTATCCCTTTGTTGTTTTTAGGTGGGGAAGTAGCAGACTTCTGCTGCTTCTGTGCTAAGGTGGTTCCCAACGAAGAGAAACAGGAATGAAGTGCGGGAGGACTCAGTCCTCCACTTAAGATCTTTTGTTTTTAGTTCTTCGGGAGAGGTTTGTGTCTCCCTGGTTTGTATAATTATTACTTTTATGCACTCACTTTTAGAACTGGTCTGTAATAACTTAACTTGAGCTTACTTTGGAAATAAATGTAAGATTATGTAATCGCTTCCGCATATCTTTATCTCCGATGATCTGTAATGTCTGCAAGACGGGTGAAACGTTCCTGGTGAGATAAGGAAAGATACCGAGCTTGTCAAGTAACTTAGGAACATCTACAGGGTGTCTGATGTCTGTTAGACAAGGACAACTGTAGGTGGGCCTGATTACTTGGGAGGTTCCGTCACATTTTATATCCTGCTATTTATCCCAAACATAAGATTAGGAGAATTCATTCTAGGAAGTCTCACTATGGCTCTCATCATGCTTTTATGTATAAGAGTGAGGCATCTAGTTCTAGAAAACCCACTCATATTAAATTGCCTAAAAAGAAAACTCCTACTGCATCAAATGAGCCTATTGTTTCATTTAATACTTTTGATGCTTCTTATGTTTTAACTAACAAATCAGGCAAAGTAGTTGCCAAATATGTTGGGGCCAAGCACAAGGGCTCAAAGACTTGTGTTTGGGTACCCAAGGTGCTTATTTCTAACGTGAAAGGACCCAAGACTGTTTGGGTACCTAAGAACAAGGCCTAAAATTGTTTGTAGGTTTATGCATCCGGGGGCTCAAGTTGGATCATTGATAGCGGGTGCACAAACCACATGACTGGGGAGAAAAGGATGTTCTCCTCCTATGAGAAAAACCAAGATCCCCAAAGAGCTATCACATTCGGGGATGGAAATCAAGGTTTTGTCAAAGGACTTGGTAAAATTGCTATATCACCTGACCATTCTATTTCCAATGTTTTTCTTGTAGATTCATTAGATTACAACTTGCTTTCAGTTTCTCAATTATGCAAAATGGGTTACAACTGTCTTTTTACAGATTTAGGTCTTACTGTCTTTAGAAGAAGTGATGATTCAGTAGCATTTAAGGGAGTGTTAGAGGGTCAGCTATTCTTAGTTGATTTCAATAGAGCTGAACTCGACACTTGCTTAATTGCTAAGACTAATATGGGTTGGCTCTGGCATCGCTGACTAGCCCATGTTGGGATGAAGAATCTTCACAAGCTTCTAAAGGGAGAGCACATTTTGGGACTAACCAATGTTCATTTTGAGAAAGATAGGGTTTGTAGTGCATGTCAAGCAGGGAAGCAAGTTGGTACCCATCATCCACACAAGAACATCATGACAACCGACAGGCCGCTTGAGCTACTCTACATGGATTTATTTGGCCCGATAGCTTACATAAGCATCGGCGGGAGTAAGTACTGTCTTATAATTGTGGATGATTACTCTCGCTTCACTTGGGTATTCTTTTTGTAGGAAAAATCTCAAACCCAAGAAACATTAAAGGGATTCTTGAGACGGGCTCAAAATGAGTTCGGATTGAGGATCAAGAAAATAAGAAGCGACAATGGGACGGAGTTCAAGAACTCTCAAATTAAAGGCTTTCTTGAGGAGGAGTGCATCAAGCATGAGTTCTCTTCTCCCTACACGCCATAACAAAATGGTGTAGTGGAGAGGAAGAATAGAACTCTACTCGATATGGCGAGGACCATGCTTGATGAGTACAAGACACCGGATCGGTTTTGGGCTGAGGCAATTAACACCGCCTGCTACTCCATCAATCGGTTATATCTACACTGAATCCTCAAGAAGACATCATGTAAGGAAAATGGACCCCGGCCATTTGGCTAATTGAGTTTTGGTGTTTGATGAACAACACAATCTGTGAACTAATAAGTTTTCTAGTGTTTATGATTGTAGTTCACAGGATGCAAGAAATACTTGGACTAAGGAATTGAGGAAAACAACACCTCAAAAGAAGACATTAAGAAGATCCAGGAAAAGTACAAGTGTGCTGCTCCAGACTGTCTGTGCGATGGCGCACCGGACATGTCCGGTGGCACACCGGACTGTCCGTTGCCCACACGCCGGACTGTCCGGTGCACCAGGGAACAGTAGCTCAACGGCTAGTTCCAGGTGGCACTCGGAGAGAAGACCACTGGACTGTCCAGTGGCTGACCTGACATGTCCGGTGTGAAAAGCCTGCGTGCCCAACGGTCGACTGCTCTATCAGAACAACGGATAGGCGCACCGGACATGCTACAGTGCAGTGTCCGGTGGTGCACCGGACTGTCCGGTGCACCCGACGACAGAAAGTTCCATCTTTCTGTCCAACGGCTAGATTGGGGTGTGGAGGCTATAAATACCACCCCAACCGGCCATTCTCAAGTGTGAGAGCCCAAGCAACATACCAAGGCACATAGTGCATATTTCCAAGAGCTCAAACACCCAAGTGCTTAATAGAATCACTCGGTGATTAGCGTAGGTGCTTTACGAAGTGCTTAGGTTAGTTAGACCGCTTTAGCGCTTGCTCTAGGTGAACCCTAGATTGTTGAGTGAGTTTAGACAAACCTCACAACCCCTCGGCTCTTGCGCGAGCCATTGTAATTGTGCCGAGTGGGGCGAGAGTCTTGCGAGACCGTGACAACCGCGTTTGTGTCACGGCCGCCACCGTGTACCGGAGGGAACGAGGCCCGCGGCGTTTAGGCCGGAAGCTCGATAGTGGAGATGGCGGGGAGCGTCCGAGAGAAGCCGGAAGCGGAGCACCACTTGCGCGTGGAGAAGGCCCGCGGCTCTCTACGGAGTTACTCGACTGAGGTGCTTGGCCCTCGCGTGGGCTTCCCTTTGCGTAGGGGCACCAACGAGGATTAGTCGGGACCTTGCGCGGTTCCGGATACCTCGGTAAAAATACCGGCGTCATCCACGAGAGTTTGCATCTCTACTTTGCTCTTTAAGATTCCGCATTTATATTAAGCATTTAAGTTTCAATCTTGTATTCATACTTATCTAGTGTAGATTGAAACTTAGCCTTTGCGGTAGAGATAGCAACACTTAGACAAAACCTAGTTTGCACATTGTAGTTTGATTATTTGCATAGGTTTTTACTCTAGGGATTTTATTGTGGCCTAGTTTAGTAAAAGTTTTAGAAGTCCTAATTCACCCCACCCCTCTTAGGCGTCACCTGTTTTCTTCAATTGGTATCAAAGCCCGGTTTAGCTCATTTGAAACGCTTTAGCTTCACCGCTAAAAGAGCCGACGCTTTTTAGAGGAAGGGATGGATACCCATAGGCCACCACACTTCGACGGCACTAACTTTCCCTATTATAGTGCTAGAATGGCTTGTTACCTAGAGGCCGTTGATCTAGGTGTTTGGAGAGTCACTCATGACGGGATGAAACCCCTCAAGAATCCCGAGAAACCCACCACGAGTGAGGAAAAAGAAATTCATTTAAATGCTAGAGCCAAAAATTGCTTGTATGAATCTCTTAGCATGGATATCTTTAATCAAGTATTTACATTAAGAACTGCTAATGAGATTTGGCTAAAATTGCATGAGCTCCATGACGGCACATCCAATGTCCGTGAGCAAAAACATTGCCTACTCTTAAATGAGTATAATTCTTTTGCCATGAAAGATGATGAGTTTGTGAGAGACATGTATTCTCGTTTAAATCTAATTATCAATGAGCTCAATTCTATTGGCATTAATAAGCTAGGTGATGCGGACATTGTGAGGAAGATTATCTCCCTGCTACCACAACAAAGATATGGGAGCATCATCACCATCCTTCACAACATGGAGGACTTGAGCAACATGACCCCAACCATTGTGATTGGAAAAATCGCGGCTTTTGAGATGTCGCGAAAAATGAGTCGGGGAGAGGAGCCAACTTCCTCAAGGCCATATGCTTTTGCATGTGATGAAAGGAAGGGCAAAAAGAAGGCTCCCGCTCCAAGTTCCTCAAGTGAAGAAGAGGAAGAAGAACAAAGTGATGATGATGAAGATAATCAACCATGCACATCATCCTCCGAGGACGAAGAAACAATCCGACGCGTCGGAAAGGTAATGAGGATGATCCACAAGATTAATCTAATGGGTGTGCCCCTGCAGGTCGAGGATCTTCTCTTTAACATTGACAGGAAAAAGCAAAGGAAGAGAGGATGCTTCGCATGTGGGGAGAAGGGCCACTTCAGGGACAACTGTCCAAATATGGCCAAACCCAAAAAGGAGAGGAGCAAAGGCCAGGCGCTAACAAGTGTTAGAACTTGGGATGATTCTTCAAGTGAAGATGAACCTCCAAGGACACGCAGCCACCGGTCCTCATCACGATCATCACGGACATCACACAAATGCCTTATGGCAAGAGGTAACAAAAGCATTCCATCCTCTAGTGATGAAAATAGTAGTGATGATGAAGGTGAGGGAAAGGCCTCTCTAGATGAGCTTGCGGAAGCCGTTAACTTTTTCCAGGATGTTTGCACTAAGCAAAAAGCTCAACTTAAAACTTTGAAAAATAAGTTGATTAGCTCTCAAAATGATTACAAAGGTCTACTAGAAAAATTTGAAACTTTTGCAAACTTAAATTGTGAGCTGTCAACTAAAATTGAGCTATTAGAATCTAGTGTTCCATCCACTGCTACCGATGATAGCCTTATTAAAAAGAATGAAAAATTTAAGGTTAAGTTAGCTAGCTCCCAAGAAGCTATTGAAAACCTGCTAGAGAAAATGGAAATTCTTAGCATACACAATAATGAGCTAACTACTAAGCTAGAAAACATTGGTAGCACCCCAGCAGCATCTTTAGTGGAAATACCTGAAATAATAAAGAAAGATGCTTCTACTTCATGCTTTGATTTAATTGATGATTCTAACCCCTGCAACCAAGTCTGTGTTGAGAATATTGTTGTAGAAACATGTTCGGATGAGGTTGCAAAGGAAAATGAACAATTAAAGCAAGAAGTGGCTCGCCTTGGCAAGGCTTTGTATGACAAGAAAGGCAAAGCCAAACAAATCCAACCTCCACAGGATAACACCACTGTGGGAGTGAACAAGCCTATGGAGGGAGAACTGTGATTTGCAGGCTATGCCACAAGGAAGGCCACAAGTCTTTCCAATGCAAGGCAATGACCGGGGATAAACAAAGGCAAAAGCTCAAGCAAAAGCCAACAAGCAAAATCTCCAACACCTACATCAAAAAGGTGAACAAAAAGGATGCTACACCATATTTAATCAAGAAGAAAAAGAATGGAAAGGTGATAGCAATCAAGGCCAACAAGCAAGCCAACAAAGGAAAGGGAGCCAAACGCATCTGGGTGCCAAAGGAAATAATTTCAACCATGAGAAGCACCAAGAAGGTTTGGATCCCGAAAGGGAAGTGAGTGGACCGAAGGTCTTCGGGAAATTTGGAGACTTGGCAAAGTTTGGATGTATATCATGGGATACATCATATTGGATCAAGTTTATTGCCAAGTGGGTTAGTGAAAATTTTGGACCCAAATTTCCCACCCATGACTAAGGTAACTAGATTTATTGTATTTCTTGTTTTTAGATATGCGTATCTATTTTCTTTGTATCTAGTTTACCTTTCTTGCCTAGTATTAAACTTGTTGTTTACTCTTGTTTAAAATCATGCATACTAGGTAAATCATATGGTAGGATTGCGTGTTTTCAATTCATACACTTAAGCAAACCTACATAGTTTAAAATGTCTAAGCACGGCACATAGCTTACTTAATGTTCCCAAAGTTATGACACCAATGCATCAAAAGCTTATATCTTACATTTGGTATCATTTATCTTATATGTGCCAAAGTTTGGATTATGGATAATTTGCCCCTCTTGATATCAAATCAAAGTGCATGTCTCCTACAAGTATTCAAAACTTGTATGCACACATTTAGGGGGAGGTTACTCTATAATCTAATACTTTGAGACTAACACCTTTTCAAGTTTATCTCATGTGATAGTCTCATTGTAAGGAAAATAAGGTCCCCGAAGAAAGACAACAATCTTCCACTGCAAAATCTCCAAGAACTCTCATGACTCTCAAGCTCGCCATTGACTTTCAATTGGTATCTTTTGAGACTACTTTGTATATCAATTACATGTCTTCTCCAACATTTGATTAGACTATATTTCATATCATATGCTTCCATGTTGCTAAAAATGCATAAGTACTTAACTCATATTCTGTTACCTATGCATAAGGGAAGTTAGTCTTTTCAAATCATGTCTTGCACCTCTAATTTTCACATGCTTTTTCCTAAGTAGAGGATCTCCGTCAGGGGGAGTATTTCTTCATCTCTAAAAAGGGGGAGAAATTTCTTTCTAAAGAGAACACTCATTTAGGGGGAGTAATCTTTGCAAATGGTATCATTCATGTGGTTTAATTTAATACCCTTCAAACGGTATCATCTTGAATGAGGGCAAGTTTTTATTTACTTCCTATATGCTTTTAATGTCTTCCTTTTCGGTGGTTGATGCCAAAGGGGGAGAAGTTTTAGGGACCAAAGCAATGAAAACTATATCAAACACCAAACACCACTATTTTAAAATTTTATATCTCCAAGTGAATTTTATTTCTACAAGTGGTTTTCTAAGTGGTTTTGGTTATTTGGTCCAAAAATAGGAAGTAAGTGAATTATGGAGTTAGGGGGAGGCTTAAGTCCATAATATCACATTGTGGGGGCAATCATGCATCTTAGCAAGTAGATTGCATATTTTAATTCAAAAACTTGTATTATTTGCTTGCTTTGGTTGTGTTGTCATCAATCACCAAAAAAGGGGAGAATGTAAGGAAAATGGACCCCGGCCATTTGGCTAATTGAGTTTTGGTGTTTGATGAACAACACAATCCGTGAACTAATAAGTTTTCTAGTGTTTATGATTGTAGTTCACAGGATGCAAGAAATACTTGGACTAAGGAATTGAGGAAAGCAACACCTCAAAAGAAGACATTAAGAAGATCCAGGAAAAGTCCAAGTGTGTTGCTCCGGACTGTCTGTGCGATGGCGCACTAGACATGTCCGGTGGCACACCGGACTGTCCGGTGCCCACACGCCGGACTGTCCAGTGCACCAGGGAACAGTAGCTCAACGGCTAGTTCCAGGTGGCACTCGGAGAGAAGACCACTGGACTGTTCGGTGGCACATCGGACATGTCTAGTGTGAAAAGCCTGCGCGCCCAACGGTCGACTGCTCTGTCAGAACAACGGATAGGCGCACCGGACATGCTACAGTGCAGTGTCCGGTGGTGCACCGGACTGTCCGGTGCACCCGACGACAGAAAGTTCCAGCTTTCTGTCCAACGGCTAGATTGGGGTGTGGAGGCTATAAATACCACCCCAACTGGCCATTCTCAAGTGTGAGAGCCCAAGCAACATACCAAGGCACATAGTGCATATTTCCAAGAGCTCAAACACCCAAGTGCTTAATAGAATCACTCGGTGATTAGCGTAGGTGCTTTGCGAAGTGCTTAGGTTAGTTAGACCGCTTTAGCGCTTGCTCTAGGTGAACCCTAGATTGTTAAGTGAGTTTAGACAAACCTCACAACCCCTCGGCTCTTGCGCGAGCCGTTGTAATTGTATCGAGTAGGGCGAGAGTCTTGCGAGACCGTGACAACCGCATTTGTGTCACGGCCGCCACCGTGTACCGGAGGGCCGGAAGCTCGATAGTGGAGACGGCGGGGAGCGTCCGAGAGAAGCCGGAAGCGGAGCACCACTTGCACGTGGAGAAGGCCCGCGGCTCTCTACGGAGTTACTCGACCGAGGTGCTTGGCCCTCGCGTGGGCTTCCCTTTGCGTAGGGGCACCAACGAGGATTAGTCGGGACCTTGCGCGGTTCCGGATACCTCGGTAAAAATACCGGCGTCATCCACGAGAGTTTGCATCTCTACTTTACTCTTTAAGATTCCGCATTTATATTAAGCATTTAAGTTTCAATCTTGTATTCATACTTATCTAGTGTAGATTGAAACTTAGCCTTTGCGGTAGAGATAGCAACACTTAGACAAAACCTAGTTTGCACATTGTAGTTTGATTATTTGCATAGTTTTTTACTCTAGGGATTTTATTGTGGCCTAGTTTAGTAAAAGTTTTAGAAGTCCTAATTCACCCCCCTCTTAGGCGTCACCTGTTTTCTTCACATCATATGAACTCTTCACCGATAAAAAGCCTAATGTTTCATATTTTAGAGTCTTTGGTAGCAAGTGTTTTATTCTTGTTAAAATAGGTAGAAAATCTAAATTTGCTCCTAAGGCTGTAGAAGGCTTTTTACTAGGATATGATTCAAACACAAAAGCATATAGAGTCTTTAACAAGTCCACTGGACTAGTTGAAGTTTCTTGTGACATTGTGTTTGATGAGACTAACGGCTCCCAAGTGGAGCAAGTTGATCTTGATGAGCTAGATGATGAAGAGGCTCCGTGCGTCACGCTAAGGAACATGTCCATTGGGGATGTGTGTCCTAAGGAATCCGAAGAGACTCCACAAGCACAAGATCAACCATCATCTTCCATACAAGCATCTAAACCAACTCAAGATGAGGAACAGGCTCAAGATAATGAAGAAGAAGATCAAGAAGATGAGCCACCTCAAGAGAACAATGATCAAGGGGGAGATGACAATAATCAAGACAAGGAAGATGAATAGGGTCAAAGACCGCCACACCCAAGAGTCCACCAGGCAATTCAAAGAGATCACCCCATGAACACCATCCTCGGCGATATTCATAAGGGGGTAACCACTCGATCTCGAGTTGCTCATTTTTGTGAACATTACTCTTTTGTTTCCTCTATTGAGCCACACAGGGTAGAGGATGCACTAAGAGATTCGGATTGGGTGCTGGCGATGCAAGAGGAGCTCAACAACTTCACGAGGAATGAGGTATGGCATTTGGTTCCATGTCCTAATCAAAATGTTGTAGGAACCAAGTGGGTATTCTACAACAAGCAAGATGAGCATGGTGTGGTGACAAGGAACAAAGCACGACTTATGGCCAATGGTTATTCACAAGTCGAAGGTTTGGATTTTGGTGAAACCTATACACCCGTAGCTAGGCTTGAGTCAATTCGTATATTACTTGCCTATGCTACTTACCATGACTTTAAGCTATATCAAATGGAGGTGAAGAGTGCCTTCCTCAATGGACCAATCAAGGAAGAGGTCTATGTTGAGCAACCTCCCGGCTTTGAAGATAGTGAGTACCCTAACCATGTTTACAACTCTCAAAGGCGCTTTATGGGCTCAAGCAAGCCCCAAGAGCATGGTATGAACGCCTTCGAGATTTTCTTATCACTAATGGCTTCAAAGTCGGCAAAGCCGATCCTACTCTCTTTACTAAAACAATTGCAAATGATTTGTTTGTTTGCCAAATTTATGTTGATGATATCATATTTGGGTCTACTAACAAATCTACTTGTGAATAGTTTAGTAGGATCATGGTACAAAAATTCGAGATGTCTATGATGGGAGAGTTGAAGTATTTTCTAGGATTTCAAGTCAAGCAACTCCAAGAGGGCACCTTCATCAGCCAAACAAAGTACATTCAAGACATACTCAACAAGTTTGGAATAAAGGATGTCAAGCCCATCAAGACAACCATGGGAACCAATGGGCATCTCGACCTCGACACGGGAGGTAAATCTGTAGATCAAAAGGTATACCGGTCGATGATAGGATCTTTACTCTACTTATGTGCATCTCGACCGGATATTATGCTTTCCGTATGCATGTGTGCAAGGTTCCAAGCCGATCCTAAGGAAATTCACCTTAGAGCCGTGAAAAGAATCTTGAGATATTTAGTTTATACTCCTAAGTTTGGTCTTTGGTACCCCAAGGAATCCTCTTTTGATTTATTAGGATATTCATATGTTGATTGGGCAGGGTGTAAAATTGATAGGAAGAGCACATCAGGGACTTGTCAGTTTCTGGGGAGATCCCTAGTGTCTTGGGCTTCAAAGAAACAAAACTCAGTAGCTCTTTCTACCGTCGAAGCCGAGTATATTGCCGCAGGCCATTGTTGTGCGCAATTGCTTTGGATGAGGCAAACCCTTAGGGACTATGGCTACAAGTTTAGCAAAGTCCCTCTCCTATGTGATAATGAGAGTGCAATCCGCATGGCGGATAATCCCGTTGAACACAGCCGCACAAAGCGCATAGCCATTCGGTATCACTTTTTGAGAGATCACCAACAAAGGTGGGATATCGAGATAGCCTATATTAACACCAAAGAACAACTAGCGATATCTTTACCAAACCACTAGATGAGAAAACCTTTACCAAACTTAGGAATGAGCTAAACATTCTTGATTCTCGGAATTTTGATTGATATTTTACACACATAGCTCATTTATATACCTTTGATCATATCTCTTTTATGTCTATGACTAATGTGTTTTCAAGTGTATTCTCATGCTTAGTCATAGAATTGAAAGGAAAATGGAGTATTCGGCAAAGACGACGCTTCCACTCAACTCCATCGGTATTATCTACTCTTTGTCGGTATTCCGCCATCTCTCCACATTGGTATAATCTTACACTCACATATTGTTTGCCAAAGGGGGAGAGAAGTTACAAAGGGCTCATATTTCACTCAAAGTATTCGTTTTTGGAGATTAATGTCAAAGGGGAGAAAGTATTAGCCCAAAGCAAAAGGACCGCACCACCATGCCAATTTCAAAATTTTTCGAAACAAGTTTAAGTTTTTAAATGTTTTTTCAATTGGTATCTTTGAAATTAACATTCCTCTAAGAAATTCTATCTCAATTGGTAAAACCCTCTTGAACACTAAGAGGAGAAATTCATTAAGGGGGAGTTTTGTTTAGTCAAAGGAAAAGCATTTGAAACAGGGGGAGAAAATTTCAAAATCTTGAAAATGCTTCTTGAAATCTTACTTATATACCTTTGACTATTTGCAAAAAGACTTTAAAAAGAATTTCCAAAAGAATTTGCAAAAACAAAACAAGTGGTGCAAATGTGGTCCAAAATATTAAAAGAAAGAAAGCAATCCATGCATATCTTATAAAAGTTTAAATTGGTTTAATTCCAAGCAACCTTTGCACTTACCTTATGCAAACTAGTTCAATTATGTACTTATATATATGTTTGGTTTGTGTTGGCATCAATCACCAAAAAGGGGGAGATTGAAAGGGAAATAGGGTCAAACCTTTTCCTAAATGATTTTGGTGGTTGAATTTCTCAACAAAAACAATTGGACTAACTAGTTTGCTCTACATTATAAGTTCTACAGGTGCCAAAGGTTCAACACAAACTAATAAAAAGTCCAAGATAGGGTTCAAAAAGAAAGGAGCAAAACCAACCGAAGGCTGCCTTGGTCTGGCACACCGGACTGTCCGGTGTGCCACCGGACAGTATCTGGTGCACCACCGGACAGTGTCTGGTGCACCAGAGAGATCAACTCTGAACTGCTCAGCTTCGGGTTTCTAGAAGTGCCACTCCGCTATAATTCATCGGACTGTCCGGTGTGCCAGGGGAGCAACGGCTACAGTGCAACGGTCGGACTCCAACGGAAACCTGAAAAGTGCTACAGTGCGTGGACAGTTCACGCAGAGTTAGAGTAGGCGCCAGAAGGCGCACTGGACAGTGAACAGTGACTGTCCGGTGCACCACCGGACTGTCCGGTGGCCCAGGCTGACAGAGCTCCAACGGTCAAACTCCAATGGAAACCTGAAAAGTGCTACAGTGCGTGGACAGTTCCCGCAGAGTTAGAGCAGGCGCCAGAAGGCGTACTGGACAGTGAACAGTGACTGTCCGGTGCACCACCAGACTGTCCGGTGGCCTAGGCTGACAGAGCTCCAACGGTCGAACCCTAACGGTTGGGTGACGTGGCTGGCGCACCGGACTGTCCGGTGCGCCCATCGACAGACAGCCTCCCCAACGGCCATTTTGGTGGGTGGGGCTATAAATACCCCCAACCACCACTATTCAAGGCATCCAAGTTTTCAGCCATTGCATTCAATACAAGAGCTCTAGACTTCACTCCAAGACACAAAACAAAAGATCAAATCCTCTCCAAGTCCCAATCTCATTCCAAAGACTTAGTGGCTTGTGAGAGAGAGACATTTGTGTTCATTTGAGTTCTTGTCGCTTGGATCGCTTTTCTTCTTCCCCATTCTTGTTCTCAAGACATTTGTAATCAAGGCAAGAGACACCAATTGTGTGGTGGTCCTTGCGGGGTCTAAGTGATCCAATTGATTGAGGAGAAAGCTCACTCGGTGTAGGTGACCGTTTGAGAGAGGGAAAGGGTTGAAAGAGACCCGGTCTTTGTGACCACCTCAACAGGGAGTAGGTTTGCAAGAATCGAACCTCGGTAAAACAAATCACCGTGTGATACGCTTTATTTGCTTGTGATTTGTTTTCGCCCTCTCTAGCGGACTCATTTTTATTCCTAACACTAACCCGGCTTGTAGTTGTGCTTAAAGTTTATAAATTTCAGATTTACCTATTCACCCCCCTCTAGGCGACTTTCATAAGCCCTAGGTCCTCTCGGACTTCGAGGTAGTATGAAGTATGCCTAGTGTAAGGCTAACCTCTAAACACATGCTAATCTACTAGGACCCTCAAGTTCCCAATCTCGTATACCAATAGCTGTGGTCCATGCCCTTCAACGCTTAGGGACCCCCTTGAGTAGTTGAGGACTGAGGCTAGCTAAACCTGATTCTCTCTTAGGACAAAAATGTGTCGAGCCCACTAGAGGTAATAGGGCCTTGTGGTATGGACCCTACATCTAAGACCTTGAAAGCTATCCCTTGGCAATAGCTTAATGGATAAGTATCTAATGAGCTGTGGGTGACATTACGGGCCTGACTTAATATACTGGCACATGACTTAGGTTACAAGGAATTTGAGGCTGATACGTAGTGCTAGTGTTGGTCGTGCGCACATGTGGAGTAACCTAAAATGTAGAAATGTATAAGGGGCTATATTTAGTGGCGAAGCCACGTTGATGTTCTGTGGTGCATAGGCACCAGGGTAAAGTAATTTTTGTCAATATTTCTCTTAAATTTGTTGTGTATTTCTTTTTGAAATGTACATTTTCCTTTGTGTTTGATAGAGTGTGCACCAGGGTAGTTTTTATGCTGGCTTCACCCCTGGCTATATTGGCCACTAATCACCATAAGTCAACTGACCCTAACCCCATGTCTGGAGGCATAGGTAATTAGCCCTTCTCCTATAACCAGTAAAGTTTTACAACCAGTTTATGTCTATAATACATGTGACATGGTGCTAAAAAGTATTGCATGCTGTAGTTGTGTTGGCAAATCAAATAATTGCAAAAAATGTGGTACAACTACACGTTGTGGTCACGAATCAAGCATGATTGTTCGAACCAAAAATGAGTGGCCGGACGGTCCGGCCCTGAGGCCGGACGGTCCGCGGTCCGGACAGTCCGCGCCTGTGGGCCGGACGGTCCGCGCGTGCGCAGAACAGATTAGGGTTCCGAGTTTTGTGCTACGGTTGTTAGCTAAAATCATGGGATAAGCTCGGAAATTAGTTCGTAAAGGGTCCAGCCCCCCTCCTCTATAAATAGAGAGGTATACGGCCGATTTGTAATCATCAACAATCGAATCAATACAACTTCTATTTTGCATTTTATCTTAGGAGTAGTTCTAGTCTAGTTTAGGTTTAGATATCCAATCCCCAAATTCTTCGTCTCTCTTCGGCTCTACGTCGATTAGAGGAGTCTAGGTCGGCTAGCCCGAGCCTAGACACAACCTAGGATCTCTACTCCCCGACGGGGTCCCTCCCGGGAGCGAGATCCAGGCGCCGTCGGCGATCTTCCGCCGTCCCTGCGTACGCGCGGACCGTCCGGCCCCAGGGCGCGGACCGTCCGGCCGTCAGGCAGGAGCCCTAGCCGCGCACCAGGCCGCGGACCGTCCGGCCCCAGGCCGCGGACAGTCCGCCCTTGCGCAGAGAGCACCACCGCGCCTCGCACCAGGCCGCGGACCGTCCGGCCCCTGCGCGCGGACCGTCCGCCCCTGTGCAGAGGGCACCGCCACGGTTCTTGTTGAGTAATTGGCGCTCCAAAAAGGCGTCAACATACTTTTTGGCGACTCCGCTGGGGAAAACACATCTAAGCTCATCAGATCGGCCCTCAATGGCCGGTTCAAAGGATAGCTCTGATATTTCTCTAAGCAACATCATAGAGCCGACTTGGGAAACCTTGCCGGCTGACGAGCAGCTCCAGTTTGAGGAGCATAAGGAGCGGATGATCCAGGAGGCGAAAGCAAAGTTCTTGGCCAACTTCAAAGTGGACAGGAACAACAAGGTCGTCCGACATCGGGCGACGGATCCGGCTTCGCTCCAACCCACGCCAGATATCCCCAATGTAAGTAATACCAACGATCTGCAATCTCTTAGAAATTATGTAGAAGATCAGCGTGAACAAATGCAGAACATCATAGGGGGTATGCAAAGCGATCTTAAAAGACTAGTACGTGCATTCGATAAATCTAGTACCGCAAATTTTCCTTCGCACGAGGTTGAGTTGGGAGATAACGCGCGTAACACATCGGCTACAGGTTGTCACGACCAGTCACAACCCCTTTATGGGATGCCGATGGACACGTACCCTAAGCAACCGCAAATCGGCAGCAAACCAGCCGATCTACATATGCCCGGACCGTCCGCACGTGAGCGCGGACCGTCCGGGCCAACAGCAGTCGGGTCTATTTTTAATGAGTTACCTAGATATGCGCCCGAGCCACCACATATGACACAGAACCCAAACTACCCAGCCGGACGGTCCGCATACAATGACGGACGGTCCGCATATGACCACGGACGGTCCGGGTACGTATCCGGACAGTCCGCGCATAAGTCTTTTGAGGAGGATTATTACATGAATCCTCGCCCGTCCCAGCAACACTTCCCATCACACTATGCAATGCACCAGCCCACTAATTCAGGATCCAAAGCCCAGGAAAGCTTTCCGGCCCCACCTAGAAGGCCGGAAAGAAACGATCAGACATATGAGCCATATAGAGCAAATGGAAATGCACCACGTAACTCAAACCAATGGGGGGAAAGACAACATGCTAATATCCAGCCAACCCCACCTATGTTTGACCAGAGAGCCGGTGGTCTCGCACCGGCTGCCATTGATATAGTAAGGGAAGAAATAGCCGGGGCGTTCCGAGATAAGCTCGGAGTAAGCATGGTCCCTGGGGGACAATCATATCGGAAACCTTATGACAGCCGATTTGATCATCACCCATACCCACAGGGAACCAGGATACCCGAATTCACAAAATTTTCGGGTGATCAAGGAAAGAACACACGTGAACACATAGGCCAATTTTTAGCACAATTAGGAGAGTTGGCCGACACAGAGGCATTTCGCGTACGTTTGTTTTCATTATCTTTAACAGGAACTGCGTTTACATGGTACGCCACTTTACCTCCTAATTCCATTTCATCATGGGGGGATTTAGAACAAAAATTTCATGATCATTTTTTCTCCGGTGACTATGAATTGGATTTGGTAGATTTAGCGTCGTTGCGACAGACAAAAGATGAATCGGTTAATGATTACATCCGGAGATTCCGAGATACAAGAAACCGATGCTTTCAAATTCATTTAGCAGAGAAACAGCTAGTAGGATTAGCTTTTAATGGTCTGCGATATTATTTAAAAGAGAGATTAGAAGGCATCCAATTTTTTACACTAGCACAGTTACACCAGAGGGCTGTGGCTTGCGAAAGCCGGAGCAAAGAAACTGCTAAGACAATGCGTCACAACGTACATATAGTAGAATACGACCAAAGTAGCTCAGATGACGAATCAACAGAAGTGTATGCTGCTGAAATGGTTTGGCCAAAACAGGCCAAATCTTCGGCTTGTTCCTCCTTGCAGCCGGTTCAAAAGAAACGACAAGAGGAGGTTAAGTTCACGTTTAATGTTGGTAAATGTGATAAAATATTTGACGAACTACTCAAAAATGGCAATATTAAAATAAATCACACTGTTCCATCCGCCGACGAGCTAAAACGTCGTGCATACTGCAAGTGGCATAACTCATTTTCTCATGCCACTAATGATTGTAATGTATTCCGACGACAGATTCAATCGGCCATTAATGAGGGACGATTGAAATTTCAGGAAATGCAGGTGGATACAGAGCCATTTCCAATGAACGTGATCGACTTCGAGGGCAAGAAAGTCCTGATTCGGCCAAACACGGCCGATAAAGACAAAGGCAAAGAGGCAATCATCGGCAGTTCTAAAAGGGCCGATGAGGATCATAAAGTTTCTTGCAGGAAAGTGGTAGCCGAGAAGACTCCCGATGGAGGGGAGACCCTAAAGGTGACCATCACAACCTCCAGTACTGGGGGGCAAGCGCAGACAGGGAGACAAATACAGGAACCCGTGCTGCGTATCCCGGACGGTCCGGCACGTAGGCGCGGACGGTCCGGGACCCCACCGGACGGTCCGGAGAGCTCTGGCGGACGGTCCGGCCATGCTCAGGACTCGCAGCGACCACGTACCTTCAAACCACGACGACCAGAGATAGGTACGTGGAAAACAAATACATTTAAAGCAGCTGGTCGGCTGATCAAGCCTGGCCCGACTTTCGATCAATTGTTGTCTAAATATGTGAAAAAGAAGGCCGGCCCCAGTGACCGGCCACCGAAGCGACCCTGCTCACCCATTCATGAGCAACGTCAGGTCAGGCCGATTGGACCACCTCACCAATCGGAGGAAATGAAAGGTCCTATTGTACAATTGAGACCCAACATGCCGACATGGACCCCTCCACCTCCTTATCCGTCTATGCCATATCCATACACATACTTACCTCCACCATATGTCCCAAATCAAATGTGGGGCATGCCACCATATCCATTTGGGATGCCACAGTACCCCGCCTGGGGGGCACCCCAAACATCCGTTTTTGATAGGTTGGCACCGCCAGTGCAAGACCGATTGAGCACCGCTGAATCCGGTCACCAGGCACAGGCCCAACAAGGTTGCCGGACTACTCGGCCTCCTAGGCCGACCAATCCGGCAGGGGGGCATATGCCTGTGGCAATTCAAAGAACAACAAAAAAGGACACCATCAAAATAGGCACTGCGGATGTTGTCATACAGGGAGACAATAAAGGGCCGATGATTTTCGGCGAATCGGCCAACACAACCGAAAAGGATACGGCTACCATCAAAACAGCCGATCCAAAATATTCCATGCCTCGATGGTGCCCAGCAGGATTGACACGATCCCAAAAGAGAAAATTACAGCGCCTAAGGGCAAAAGAGAGCCAGGAGAAGGAGGCGGAAAAGACATTTAATGACACACATCCACTATACCCGCCACCACAAAAGAAATGGAGACCGAAGGCCGTTGAGAAAAAACAAACGGCCACAGAAATAGAAAGTCAGCCTGCACCAGGCGCGGACCGTCCGGCCCCCGCGTGCGGACCGTCCGCCGTTCACCAGGAAGGCTCTGGACAACCTGCACCAGACGCGGACCGTCCGGCCCCCGCGTGCGGACCGTCCGCCGTTCATCAGGAGGCCTCCAACGACACGACAACATCCATGGAAGAGGACGACCTGCTAGGAGAAGACCTGGTCGACTACGAGGCTTCTCCAGAACGCCCAGGTATGGATGTAAATATTATTACATTTTCTTCCGATTGCACTATCATTGGCGACGATGAACCTGTTGCTGCCCAGTTTGATTTTGGTCCTAAAGAAGCTGCCTTTACTAAACCAAAGGAATCGGTAAATCATTTAAAGCCGCTCTTCGTGCGCGGTCACATTGATGGAATACCGATTGCTAAGATGTTGGTGGATGGAGGGGCGGCTGTAAATCTAATGCCTTATTCATTATACAGAAAATTAGGTAAACAAGATGACGAACTTGTCAAAACCAACATGACCCTCAGCGGTGTTGGGGATAATTCGATTAAAGCCAGGGGAGTCACGTCCGTTGAATTAACCATCGGGACTAAGACCCTTGCTGCTGCATTCTTCGTCACTGATGTAGAAGGGAATTACAGTTTAATTCTAGGCAGAGATTGGATTCATGCCAATCAATGTATACCTTCTACATTACATCAAATGCTAATACAATGGGTAGGCGATTGTTGGGGGCCTTCGTCCTCCGAAGGTCCTCAAAAACATGATTTGACAATATTTTCCAAGGGGATTATGTGAACAGGTATCTTCGGACTCAGGATTATGAACATAAAGCACGATCAGGACGAAGCCTGAACCAGACGAAGGACGAGCTGATTACCAAGCTCTACGAAGGATGGTGCACAGCCGAAGCTGTGCGCAGGGAAGCTTCGTCGCGATAGCGGAAAGGGGAACCGACTTAAAGATGAAAAGACTACGTGGGCCTTGACAGATTTCCATAAGTCATTGACAAATGTAATGGACATGGATGTAATTTTACGTGGGCTGCGTCCCGCGTCTATAAATAGATGAACAGTACTCCCGTACTGTTCACGCTGACTTGGCATATGCTTTTGCGTCACACTTGTACTTTTTACCTTCATTCAGGACCGAAGGTACATTTGCAATTTGTAATCATTTCTATTTCTCCATGTTAATAAAATAGAAATGATTTTATGATGATGTTTATATTTCATGCTTTATATGAGTCCTTCGTCGTTACTTGTTATATTTACGAAGGTATGTCTCTTGTGCCCTTCGTCCGAAACTCATTATTTCCCGAAGGGGAATAATGTTTCGAAGGACGAAGGAATTTAACATTTAACACTTTATGTTGCCTTGTTCTTAACTCTTAGCATTTGAGAACAAGTCTCCAACATTGGCGCCCACCTCCGGTGAACTCACTTCCACTTCGAGTTTTTTGGACACCTTCGGAAGCTGTAGACCTTCGCTATGGCACCGAAGAAAGCTTCAGCGGCTGGGGCTGCAGCACTGCAACCGCTGGACCACAACCAGGAGACCGTCTCTCTTCGGGAGGCCCGAAGCCAGAAGAGAAAGGCCGTCAGCCCAACGCTTCAGGAGGAAGAGCTAGACCAAGAAATCAGGGATATGGAGATGCTACATCAACAGGTGCAGAGGAAGAAGGAGAAGATGGCCCGGCTAGCTGAGTTGCAACGGCAGATAGACGAAGCCTCTGAGGAAGTTCGTCATCTTACTCACGATGAGCAAAACAGAAGGCCTCAGCAGAAAGACCTTCATCAGGAGGGCTTCGTCAACGAAGATGACTGGTATGACAATTTCCATCAGGGAAATTTTGTTTTCGATGATGCTTCTCCTTTGTCCGCTGAGCTGCAGGCTACACCTTGGCCTCCATCCTATAAGCCACCCCAGCTTCCCATGTTCGACGGCCACTCAGACCCGAAGCAGTTCTTAATGAGCTACGAAGCAACAGTGTCTTCGTATGGGGGCAACGCTGCAGTCATGGCGAAGTCTTTCGTTATGGCCGTCAGGAATGTTGCTCAGACCTGGTATTCCTCCCTTCGACCAGGAACGATCACCTCATGGCAGAAGCTGAAGGATATGTTGTTAACTAGCTTTCAAGGATTTCAGACGAAGCCGGTCACTGCTCAAGCCTTGTTTCAGTGCACTCAGGATCATGAAGAATACCTTCAGGCGTATGTCAGAAGGTTCTTGCGTTTGAGGGCACAGGCACCAACGGTGCCCAATGAAATTGTTATCGAAGCCATGATCAAGGGGCTTCGTCCTGGACCGGCAGCCCAATACTTTGCTAGGAAGCCTCCTCAGACTCTGGAGAAGCTACTCCAAAAGATGGACGAGTACATTCGTGCTGATAATGACTTTCGCCAAAGAAGGGAGGAGGCCTTCAGGTTTTCTGAGATGACCAGGGGCTTCGGGGGACGATTCTATCCGAGGCATGTCAGGTCCATCCACAACACTCAAAATGATGACAAGGGGAGTCAGCAGAACAGGCCGCAGTGCTCCTCACAGGCTTCGGGGCAACAGCAAACTTTCTTTCGGCCACCAGCTCCAAGAGGCAGAGGCGCCAGGGGCTTCGGCGGGAGATTCGGAGATCAACCAAGGAGGACATTTTGCTTATTCTGCGGTGAGAACAAGGGCCATACCACCAGGATGTGCCATGTCACCATCCAGAAACAAAAGGAGCTAGCAGAAGCTGCAGCGCAACAGGGACAGCCGAAGCAGGTCATGCATACTGCTTCGTACCATCAGCCTTACATCCCGGAGTACGTGGGCAACCACCCTGCAGTTTCCGTAGCTTCGGCAAGTCAACCTCAAGCTTCATGGCAACAGCCCCCGCCTCCGCCTCCGCTGCAACAAGGCCAACAGCCAGAAGGGAGCCAGTATGTTCCGCACCAAAGGGATCTCAGAGAGCAATCTGAAGCCCGTACAGTCAATAGTACTGTGCCAGAGTCGAAGCACATTTATTGACAAATATCCTACTTTGATAGCAGTCTTTTCCGTTTAAGTTCTGTTTTCTGTGTAATAAAAACACTTCAGTTTTCATATAGTAGTTTCGTGGTTGGTTATCAGAAAAACCTATCTTCTCTACAGGCTTAAGTTGCTGAAGCTTAAAAATTTGCGGTAACCAGGAGGACCTTCGGATTATTAAAAATCCTTCGAAGCAACAAAAAGTCGTTCTAAGGAGCGCAGAGTAAGTTGCCGAAGTTACAAAAAGCCGTTCCAAAGGGAGCGCAGTGTAAGTTTTTTGCTCCAAAGACGTTCCTATGGGAATGCAGAGCATACAGCGAAAAGTCAACGCTGATACCGCCTAAGTAAAAGGCGAAGAAGCTCCAAAGACGTTCCTAAGGGAATGCAGAGCTTATACCGTCTAAGTAAAAGGCGAAGAAGCTCCAAAGACGTTCCTAAGGGAATGCAGAGCTTACGAATATATTTTGTGTGTATCTTCGGAACAAATGTCATTTGCATAACATAACATCATCATATCATTTTGCATAACATAAGCATCATACATCATGTTGCATTTGGCAAAAGAAGGGGACACAGTATCAACCTTCGAAAGGACGCTTTGAGAAAGTGAAAATTGTGTAAAGTCACGAGGGAATACAATGATAATCTTCGGAATACAGCTTCGAAGAATATTTTTACGAAGCATGGACGAGCTTCATCAGAGCAATATCGAAATTGAATAGCTTCGGAGAATGTCTTCTTCACGAAGCATGAAAAGAAGGGAAGGTGTTTTTTCGCCGAAGGCTCAAAAATGGTATGTATGTAGAGTTTCATGCATCGTAAAGAATTGAATAATGAAAAGAGACTTGTATATTACATTCAAATGTACAAAATGTTACATAGATCACACTTTAAATGTTTTTTCTAAATAGCATCTAGTCTTCTCTTAATACTGCTTCGGCGGCTTCATTTAGAAGTTGATCAACAACTTTATCCATGATAGCTTCGGCCATTTGTTTAATTTCGTCATCCCCTTTTGTGTGGGGGTCGGCAGTCGATCCAGCAGCTTCTGAGGGAAGAGAACATTTCTTTATTACTATTACAAACCGCGAGCAAAGTTTGAAATAAAAATTACAACACAATAAGAACGACTAATTAATACCTAATTGCCTTTCGGGCTCTGTACTTCTTTCGGCAGCTTCTGCCACTTTCCTAGCATCATGGATGCCTTTTTCACTTCTTTGAATTATTTCTTGCGCCATTTCTCGGCCGCCATTGTCCCAGATATCAGTGAAGAATTTACCGCCAACCATGCTGGCTTCGGTCGAGGGATCTTTGATATCTTCAGAGGATAGGGCAGCTTCGGACTGAGCTAAGGATTTTATATGTTCACAACCTTTTTTCTCCAAAACAGCAGCAATTCCTTTGGCGCCTGAAAAAGCGCAGATGTCACCACGGCTGCTCAGGATTTCCTCGAAGGCTTCTGCTTCGTGATTAATCTAGTCCAGTGGACCTTCGGGATTCCCTCTTGGAAAGTCCTCTTCACTAGAAAAGGCGCCAACGCTGGCGAAGCTGGATTTTATCTTTTCAACGCATTCTACAGATTTAACATAGCATTTCCTCTGAGATGCACGAAGCTCCTTAACACTTAGCTCCAATTTATTGACCATATGATCACTAAGTTCTCGTTTTGTCTCCTCAAGCACGCGTTCCTCTTTAGCTCTAGCTAGCTGTTTCTGAAGATCCTTAATTTCACGTTTTTGGGCTTCGGCCTGGATCTTTGCAGCAGCTTCGTCCTTTTTTATCTTGTCTACTAGTGTAACCAGAATTTTGTCTTTTTCTAGAGCTTCGTTTCTCAATTTTATCACTTCTGATCGTAGATTGTTGAATGCAATCTCATAACTCTCATCTTCGGCACTCTTTTGTGCTCTCAATGCGTTGCTCAGGATTAAACCCTATAAAAGAAAGAATCCATATAAGAATAAAGGAATGAATTATGTATTGTAAAATTTTTTCAAAAGTCTAAATTCCCAAACCTTCAGGCTATTATATGCAAGACTATCCGCGAGATCTTCCTTCGTCATGGCGCATAACCCAGCTTCGAGCTTCGGGAATCCCATACTTCTAGCCATTTCCCGGCACACGGGTAATTCTTTATTGTCTGGGAGGCAGTACAGGAAATCATCTTCGTTTGTCCCATTGAATACTACTGCCCCCTTCGGATACTTCAACTCTCTAGCATAGTGATTCGCTTCATAGATCTCTTCTTCAGACAGTTTCTTCCCCGAAGCATGTCGCACGATGTAATCGCGTATGCTGGAGGGAGCTTCGGGGGCGGCAGTGTCAATTTCTTCAACCAAAGCTGGTTCTGATATTTTCTTGGATTGTTCCTTGGCGGGCTCTGAAGGCCCAGCTTCAGCTTCAGCTTGTTGTTTCGAAGCTTCAGTGGATGCTTCAGCGAGTTCAACAGACTCCTTTGCGGTTGTGCTTGAAGACTTAATTGTTTCCAAGACATCCAGTACGTTCACCATTCTTTTTCTTCTTGGGGTCACCAATGGACCCTTTTGATTTTTTGTTTCGACATTTACTGAAGGACTTAAAATTTCTGATGTTTTTGGCCCTTCAATCTTCGGTTTTTCTATTGCTGAAGGCGCTTCAGTTTTCTCTTTTATCTTCGGCACCGGAGCTGGTTCTGTAGCTTCAGGGGCCAAAGCAACTTCACCAATAAATTCTGGCACTGTGGCCGGCTCAATGAAACGCGTTCGATGGGTGAGCACCTTAATCTTTTTCCTTTGAGGCGCTGGCTCACTAGTGGCACTCGTGGTAGCTTCTGTCGCAGGAGAAGCATTTTTCCTTTTGCGACCCAATACCGGATAGTGATAGTCAGGGTAGATAAACCCGACTGCGTCAAACACACGGTTGAGCCTTTTCTTCTTTCGGCCTCCGAAGGCTGCTGATAATGCAGTGTTCTCGGCCTTCGAATATGCCCCAAGAAGTTCGTCACTTAATGTTTCAATGCTTTTCAACCAGTCATCATCAGGTTCAACAAATTTATCTGCATATTTGAATGTGTATTTCAGTCTGACCAGTCCGCCTTCGTCGGACTCTTTAATGGTCTCCTTCGGCATTTCCCACTTTTCTGCAAGTGGCCATACCCTGAAGGCAATGTGCTCTTGGACTAAGTCCCTTGTCCCAATGAAAGAGCAGATTACGCCGAAGGCTCTTTGGCATTCTTCGGCTGCTTCATCCATTTCAATCTTCGGCCTTCGAAGTCCGAAGCGTTGCCAGATGGGGCGCATAATGATACTCTTGACATCTTCTTGCGCTGTTAAGTCATTCTTCACATAGAACCACTCTGTCATCCAGGCTCCGGGCCACCTCTTCCGAAAGGTCGGCACAGGGCAGCTTGACCCGGAGCGGGCACCGAAGCTATAACACCCAAAATTGTTGTGATATTGTTCTTTTCCCCAGGGCTTCGTCTCGTATAATAACTCATGAATGTTGCAGAAGCTTTTAGCGTTTGGTTCCAAACCTTGGCTTCTCACAGCCCAGACAAACACCCCCATTCTTATGATGGCTTCGGGGGTAATTTGGTGAAGGTAGACTTGAAATGTTTTCAGGACTTCAACAACAAACTTGCTTAGGGGGAATCGAAGCCCAGCCTTCAGAAAGCTTCGGAAGATTACAACTTCATCTTCTTCTGGGGTGGGAGAAGTCTTTTCTCCAGCGTCAGCCCTCACAATAGATATATCTCAAAAATACCGCCCCCTCATATTATCAATATGACTCTGCTTGATAGTGGTTTTCCCGAAAACCGTGTGACTTGGCCGCCATGGTCGATCTTCGGCCTCTTCCCCACCACTTTCTACATCATAGCTGTCGCTGTCACCAGTATCTTCGGACAAACCTTCAAGAATCTCTTTGGTGATTTTCTCCGTATTGGTCTCCGCCATCGCTATCAGGAACCCCAAATTCTTCTCTTCCTCGAGACTCAGCTTCGTCTCAGCAGGGATCTTTTTACCTTCAGACATCTTCGGAAAGGCTAAAAAACTGTTTTCAGGGCCGAAGCTTCGAAATCAAAAAGGTCACCAATCTTAATGCACAAGAGCTAAAAATTTAGTGGACCGAAGCAGATGGCAAGTGTGCGTACCAAATGAGTTGGCGGTGTGATCTTATTTATACGCCCAGGGCGTTGAAAATTGAAAGGTCCCGCTTGTCAGTGAGTGTTGCTATTCTAGCAAAGGGAAGGTGTTTTTTCGGACCTTCGGCTCAAGGCCTTCGTCCATATCGCAATCTGAATTTATCGTTAAACAAATTAATATTGCGAGGGGCTACTGTTGGGGGCCTTCGTCCTCCGAAGGTCCTCAAAAACATGATTTGACAGTATTTTCCAAGGGGATTATGTGAACAGGTATCTTCGGACTCAGGATTATGAACATAAAGCACGATCAGGACGAAGCCTGAACCAGACGAAGGACGAGCTGATTACCAAGCTCTACGAAGGATGGTGCACAGCCGAAGCTGTGCGCAGGGAAGCTTCGTCGCGATAGCGGAAAGGGGAACCGACTTAAAGATGAAAAGACTACGTGGGCCTTGACAGATTTCCATAAGTCATTGACAAATGTAATGGACATGGATGTAATTTTACGTGGGCTGCGTCCCGCGTCTATAAATAGATGAACAGTACTCCCGTACTGTTCACGCTGACTTGGCATATGCTTTTGCGTCACGCTTGTACTTTTTACCTTCATTCAGGACCGAAGGTACATTTGCAATTTGTAATCATTTCTATTTCTCCATGTTAATAAAATAGAAATGATTTTATGATGATGTTTATATTTCATGCTTTATATGAGTCCTTCGTCGTTACTTGTTATATTTACGAAGGTATGTCTCTTGTGACCTTCGTCCGAAACTCATTATTTCCCGAAGGGGAATAATGTTTCGAAGGACGAAGGAATTTAACATTTAACACTTTATGTTGCCTTGTTCTTAACTCTTAGCATTTGAGAACAAGTCTCCAACAGCGATGAGGTAGAACAAGTACATGCTGATGTATCGGCCTGCATCGCTGTGGCCGATGCCCCTGTACTCTGGACTTATGAGACTGCTACATGTCTCACAGGGGTAGATTTTTCTGATTATCAGTTCATAAGTATAGATAAGAAAGGTTTCATTCCTGTAATGCTAGAGCCGATGGAGAATCGGCTAAATCCTAAATAAAGTTTAAATGATGAATACACATGAAGTTCATGAGTCGTTGATCACGGACAATTCGGCTCTCAAAGCCGGATGGTCTGGTCTTTCACAAAATAGTTCGGGCTTTAAGACCGAACATCTACCACAGCGAAAGGACAGTATTACGGATGATCCGGTCCCCGAGACCGGAAAGTCCGCCATCACACAAAGATCATTTAATTCCTCTGTGGGGGACATGATAGAGGAATTCAGAGATCTTGATAAACTAGGACAGGGGTTTACATCGGCCGATCCATTGGAGGAGATTGACATAGGAGACGGTAAAACTCCAAGGCCAACTTTTGTAAACAAGACCCTGGAGGCCGATCCTAGAGATGAGATGATCGGTCTATTGAAGGAGTATTCAGATTGTTTTGCTTGGAATTACACTGAAATGCCTGGACTAAGCCGAGAGATTGTCGAACATCGGCTGCCCATTAAGTTGGGTTTCAGACCTTTCAAGCAGAAAGCTAGAACGTTTCGTCCAGATCTTCTCCCACGAATCAAGGACGAAATCCACCGGCTGCTAGAAGCTAATTTTATTAGACCTTGCAGATACGTAGAGTGGGTCTCCAATATTGTGCCGGTGGAGAAGGAGTCAGGTAAACTTAGAGTATGCATTGATTTTCGTAATAAAGCAACTCCTAAAGACGAATATCCCATGCCCATAGCCGACACATTAATCAATAATGCATCAGGGAATAGAATTATTAGCTTTCTTGATGGTAATGCCGGATATAATCAGATTTTCATGGCCGAAGAAGATGCATCTAAAACGGCCTTTATATGTCCAGGCTTCATTGGTTTATTTGAATGGGTTGTCATGACATTCGGTCTTAAAAATGCTGGTGCTACTTATCAGAGGGCTATGAATCTGATCTTCCATGAGTTGTTAGGAAACACTGTGGAAGTCTACATTGATGATATTGTAGTCAAATCGGCTAAGTTTAGTTCTCATATAGCTGATTTGCGCAAAGCCTTTGATAAAATGCGTCGGTATGGTTTAAAAATGAACCCACGTAAATGTGCTTTTGGAGTGTCGGCTGGTAAGTTTTTAGGATTTGTCATCCATGAACATGGTATAGAAATAGACCCTGACCGAATCAAGTCTATTCGGAATGTGGGGCCTCCGACTTGTAAGGTCGAAGTGCAGAGGTTTCTCGGCAAGGTGAATTATTTACGAAGGTTTATTTCTAACCTAGCCGGGAAGATTGATGCCTTCACCCCTATCCTTCGGCTTAAGAATGATGCTGAATTCACTTGGGGGGCAGAGCAGCAGGAAGCATTTGATCTCATTAAAAAATACTTGTCTTCGGCTCCCGTGTTAAAAGCACCACAAGTAGGAGCACCATTCAGATTATACATTGCAGCTGAAGACAAGGTTATTGGGGCTGTTCTGACACAAGAAACTGAGGGGAAGGAGCATGTGGTGACATATCTAAGCCGAAGATTGGTGGATGCTGAAACAAGGTACACTTTTATTGAAAAGTTATGCTTATGCTTGTTTTATGCATGCACCAAATGTAGATGTTATTTACTGTCTAGTCGTTGCGCTGTTTCTAGTCAAGCTGATGTAATCAAATACATGTTGCATAACCCAATTATGAGTGGTAGAATTGGTAAGTGGGCTTATGCACTCATAGAATATGACTTGGCTTATGATCCATTGAAATCTATGAAAGGCCAAGTCGTAGCGGATTTTATTGTGGAACATCGGGTTAATGATATTTATGATCTAGACATGTCATACCTCACTATTACTCCTTGGACTTTATATTTTGATGGATCGGTTTGCAATGAAGGGCAAGGAATTGGCATGGTGCTTGTTTCACCAAGTAATGTCTCCTTTGACTTCTCTAGCCGATTGAAAACTTATTGCACTAATAATCAAGCTGAATATGAGGCCCTCCTATTCGGTTTAGAACTTTTAAGTAGTATGGGAGTAAAACATGTGAAGGTATTTGGTGATTCTCAGCTGGTTGTCCAACAAGTGTTAGAAGAATATCAATGTCTTGATGGTACTCTAAATAGTTATCTTGAGAAATGTTGGAGCATAATCCATTCTTTTGACGAATTCAGTATTCGGCACATCTCTAGAGTTGAGAATCATAGAGCTAACGATTTGGCACAAGATGCATCAGGTTATCGGATAAAGAGAGGGAAATTTCACAAAACTGAAAATCTGATAACCAGTGTAGAGCCAAATTCCCAGGTCGCGGACCGTCCGCGTGATGACGCCGGACCGTCCGAGGTTATCAGAAATGTTCTCTTAATCGATTCGGCTGACAATGAAGCCGATGCAAGTGATTGGAGGACACCTATACTTAATTATTTGCAAAATCCCAATATCAGGACAGATAAGAACATTCGGCGAACAGCTTTCAAGTATGTTTTGATGAGTGATGAACTTTACCGCCGAACGGTTAATGATGTCCTGCTTAAGTGCTTGGGCCCAGATGATGCTATATTAGCTATGGCCGAAGTACATGAAGGAATTTGTGGTACCCATCAATCAGCTCCAAAGATGAAGTGGTTGTTGCGAAGGTCTGGTTTTTATTGGCCTAGTATGACAGCTGATTGTTTCAAGTACTACAAGGGGTGCCAAGTGTGTCAAAAATTCGGCGACCTACAGTTGGTCCCTGCAGCCGAATTACATCCTATCATCAAGCCTTGGCCATTCAGAGGATGGGGGTTAGACTTTATTGGAGAAATTCATCCTTCATCATCAAAAGGGCATCGGTTTGTGTTAGTTGCCACTGACTATTTCACCAAATGGACTGAAGCCGTTGCTCTAAAGAACATGACGCACAAGGAGGTAATTGAGTTCATAACTGAGCATATCATTCATAGATTCGGCATTCCCCAGACCTTGACTACAGATCAGGGTACTTCTTTTATGTCAAAGGAGGTACGTGAATTTGCTGAATTATACAGAATTAAGCTGCTTAATTCGTCTCCATATTATGCTCAGGCCAATGGACAGGCCGAGTCTAGTAATAGGACGTTGATTAAATTGATAAAGAAGAAGGTACCTGATAATCCTAAACATTGGCATAAGATTTTGTCTGAAGCTTTATGGGCTCATAGAATATCTAAACATGGTGCTACTAAAGTATCTCCTTTTGAGCTTGTCTATGGGCAGGAAGCAGTGTTACCTGTGGAAATAAGTTTGAATGCTGTCAGGTTTGCCAGACAAAATGACCTAACTGCTACTGATTATTATAATTCAATGATGGATAATATTGATGAGGTGACCGACAAGAGGATGATAGCTTTGGGAGCAATAGAAAAGGACAAGATCATGGTAGCCAGGGCCTACAACAAGAAGGTCAAAGCAAAATCATTCCAAGTAGGAGACTTGGTGTGGAAGACCATTCTACCTCTAAGGAATAAAGATCGAAAGTTCGGGAAATGGTCGCCAAGCTGGGAGGGTCCTTATAAAGTGAAGCAGGTGATGTCTGGTAACGCTTATTTACTACAAACATTACAAGGCAAGGATTTACCTAAGGCTTTGAATGGGCGTTTCCTCAAACAGTACCATCCTAGTATGTGGCAAGATGCCTAAGAAAACCGATGTGATCACATCGAGTTAGTTGCTTTTGGTTCGCCCAGCTCCACCAAAAGGCAGGGGGGCATATGTTCGAACCAAAAATGAGTGGCCGGACGGTCCGGCCCTGAGGCCGGACGGTCCGCGGTCCGGACAGTCCGCGCCTGTGGGCCGGACGGTCCGCGCGTGCGCAGAACAGATTAGGGTTCCGAGTTTTGTGCTACGGTTGTTAGCTAAAATCATGGGATAAGCTCGGAAATTAGTTCGTAAAGGGTCCAGCCCCCCTCCTCTATAAATAGAGAGGTATACGGCCGATTTGTAATCATCAACAATCGAATCAATACAACTTCTATTTTGCATTTTATCTTAGGAGTAGTTCTAGTCTAGTTTAGGTTTAGATATCCAATCCCCAAATTCTTCGTCTCTCTTCGGCTCTACGTCGATTAGAGGAGTCTAGGTCGGCCAGCCCGAGCCTAGACACAACCTAGGATCTCTACTCCCCGACGGGGTCCCTCCCGGGAGCGAGATCCAGGCGCCGTCGGCGATCTTCCGCCGTCCCTGCGTACGCGCGGACCGTCCGGCCCCAGGGCGCGGACCGTCCGGCCGTCAGGCAGGAGCCCTAGCCGCGCACCAGGCCGCGGACCGTCCGGCCCCAGGCCGCGGACAGTCCGCCCTTGCGCAGAGAGCACCACCGCGCCTCGCACCAGGCCGCGGACCGTCCGGCCCCTGCGCGCGGACCGTCCGCCCCTGTGCAGAGGGCACCGCCACGGTTCTTGTTGAGTAATTGGCGCTCCAAAAAGGCGTCAACAATGATATAGTATGTACCGGTCTGTTTGATTGAACTGTAGATTTCTAAAAATCCGATTCTAGTTGTGAGCTGTGAAAACTAAGAAAGCTTATGTGAGCTGACAATTGCAAACAACTGGAAATTAAATTTGGTTGAAATAAGATCATGACATCCTGTAACATGGATGACAAGAATCTAGAAAAAATGTGGTATGATCATATGAGGTGATTCTAAATTGAATTAGAAGAACCTATTCTGTTGTTGTAGCCATTTAGTTGAGATTCTAGTTTTTTTTTTCAGCGAATCTGATTTGAATTGAACACACTCGTAGCGTCTATATAGATCATCATTAGTCATAGAAACTTACCTCACCGGCTGCTACATGGGTAGAGTAACAATTACTATACATATCATCATTAGTTGGTGTTATGGAGTGACGACCAAAACATAAATTTAGGTTGGTTTCTTAGCCGAAGGCGACATCATAGTGGGAATAGTGCAAAGCGCCAAGTGTCAACAAACTTAATGACAAATGCCCACAACGCGTTGTTTGGTGGGGTTTATCCGTTTATGTTAAAAGGGCAAGTGAAATTTTGGGACAAGCGACGGACGCCAAGGAGAAGGCGGAGAAAAAGCAGGAACAACACTGTCACGACACGTGGATGATGTCACTTGTCTTTGTATCGTGGGCCTACGGCTTCATTGTTCACCCTGCCTGGTCTAGATTAGTTGCCTGATTCCTATCCCAATGATCCACCGCAATTGTAAAGACCTTATATATATATCACGAATCAC
Organism: Zea luxurians; assembly: GCA_029449295.1. NCBI lineage: Eukaryota > Viridiplantae > Streptophyta > Magnoliopsida > Poales > Poaceae > Zea > Zea luxurians. Next base: position 79,651,114 of record JAOPSE010000003.1, on the reverse strand, counting down.
GCCATCGACAACCTAGTGAGCTTTGCTGCTTGACATTTGACATGATGGTGACCGAAGTTGTTCCAACGACCTTAGACCATGAGCATATCTATCTATCTATCATACACGATCAGATCAGTAAAAGTTCCCTACCATTGAGCGTCGTTCGAGCCGATGGTCTTAGATGGTGTTTAAATACACTAGAACTAATAGTTAGCTGCTAAAATTAGCTAAAAACATTAAAACAATCTAGCTAATAGTTCAGCTTTATATTACCTACCTTTAGTAAATTAGGTAATAGTTAGCTAACTATTTTTATTAGTAATTTTTTAACTAATTATTATTAGGGGTGATGTACTAGACCTAATAGTTAGTTAAAAAAAATTGTTAGTAAAATTAGCTAGCTAATAAATAACTACCTAACTATTAACTAATTACTAAAAATAGCTAATATGTCTCAACTAATTTTAGCCACTAACTATTAACTCTAGTGCATTTAAAAATTACTTTAGGGCTTGTTCGGTTCTACCCCAATCCATATGGATTGAGGGGGTTGAGAGAGTTTCAATTGCTAGTAAGTTAAAATCTCTCACAATTCATATCAATCCCCTCCAATCCGTGTGGATTGAAAATAACCGAATAAGCCCTTAATGGGTCGGAACGATTCCTAACCGGATTGCTTCTCTAATTTATATAAACTTTGATTAGCTGGAACGATTCCGGGTACAATCCGACAGAAACGACAAGGCCTAAGCAGTACTGACATCGGCAGACATCTATCACCGCCGCGGAAATAAAGATCCGGACTGCATGCTATCAGAATTCAGATCAGGCACCGGCCAGATGGCATGTGTTAGTTTGTCGGCAAAGCGGAGAGCAGCCCCAGGGGTGGACGTATGGCGAGCGAGTCCAGATACGTACAACTGATTTTTATGTAGAAAAATAATAAAGAATACGCACGCCGCCTCCGTTCGGCTTTTAAGGGGATTGTTTGGTTTCAGTGATTAACTGTAATTTGCTCGCGTCCTACGCAAATATCATCAACTACACGTTCAGGTGCCAAAGGGACAAAAGCTTAAAGAAAAGCCAAAGACACGATTTTTTTAAAAACACATTAATAATATGTGATTGTCTTGAAGATTAACGACATTGGAACATAGGCTATGGAGCACTTGATCAGATGTGCATGGAGCTGAGGCAGTAAATTAGAGCGAAGGAAGCAATAATACAATTTAACCTTTCTGATAGCATTATTGAACTTAGCAAAAGCTTGAACTGCCAAGAACTCTGGCAACACTTGGATAAATCATTTATGTCAAGCACATACAAAATCTAAATGTTCAAGCTATATAATGAATGCTTATTTCAAGAATTGAGGTAGCATAGTTAGACAGTCTGTCTATAAGTTGACAGAGTACTATTTTGACATGAAGACTTAGCTGCAAAAAAAAGAAAAAAAAAGAAAGGACTTCAGTTCTTGGTGAAATATGTTGAAATTGCATGTACACTCCCAAAATAATTCCAACTTCACAGTATTTAGAGCTTGGCTTGGTTGAATCTATTTATTCTACAGAGCAGATTAACAATCCATACAACTTATTACTTATACCAATGTCAGCTATTCTACTAAAAACAGAACAACCGCAAATTATATTTTCATCATCTAAACATACTACCAGAGTACGACGATAAGCTTAGTGTACTCCCACCCTCACAGGCACTGATTTTACCTTCCAAAAATGTTGAGAGATCATGGATCAGTATATTGATATGTATCTATTTTACAATCAAGATTAGTACATGATTCAAGTGCATGTGAATTTATTTTAGATGTCCTCCTAGTTGCAACCATACGTGATTCCATTGAAATACATGTATGCGGAATTGTAAGTGGATCGTGGAAAATCGGGGATTTGCACTGTAGATGACACTGTTTGCAGAGTGAAGTTTGAAATAGTGGATGAGATAAGGGATGAGATAGGGGAGCTCTTGGGGATAGCCTAGCAGATGTAGTACAAATCAAACTGAAAAGTTAAAGTTGTCAACTTGAAGCTAGGGAAATGTATTAAATAATGTTTCTGGTGTTTGTAAATGATACAGTGCTGGGTTCTTTTGGACAATCGACCCAGTTAGGATGCATAGGTTCTGGAGGTTTTGGTGGATTTGCTAGTGCTTCTACATCTTGTTGTTTTAATTGTTCACCTTTAGGTAATGCTGGAATTGCTGGTGCTGCATCAGGTGGGGGCTTTTCAGCACCAGCTGCTTATTCAGGTGGTGGTTTTGTTGCTGCTACTGGTGGAGGTTTTGCTGCTCTTGCCTCCAAAAGTGGTAATTTTGCTGGTGCAGCTTCATTTGGTGGTGGTTTTGGAGGTGCCTCCTAGCTAGGGAGTAGGGAGGTGGCTTTGGCCGTGGTGTAATCTCTGAAGTCGTGTTTTGTTTTGAATAAATACTTACTTTTGGAGGTTAACTTTTAGCTGAACATTAATGTGTGATAGTGCAGATCGCTTATGATTTGCATATGTGTTTAATCAATCATCCAATATTGAAACATGTGGTGTCATCAGTTTAAAGTTTTGCTAGTTTCTGGCAGTTAAATACATCTAGATTGATTCTATTATTGGGTTAACTATTGGTATTTGGAGTTGGAACTGCTAGGTTGCATTACTCATTTTTCGTAGAAAGGTGCTACCATATAATGTATAGGCTCCATTAGGTTTATAAAGAATTTTTATGCTCTCCCTTGTCAGCAGTTATCACTGATCAGTTCTTAACAGGTCTACTCATTTCAGCTGCCCTGAAGAAGTCCATATAAATTATCTGATCTTTAGCTTTAGGAATACTATATATTGATTTTAAGTGTCATAGACATTTTTTCAAGCAGTAATAAATAAACGTGTTTCAATCGGTTTGTAGTCTTAAGTGTTGAGTGTACTAACTGTTGATCAAAGACTTGGATTATGCAGACCATCAGGTAGAATTGGTGCAAGGGCGTTCTTAGAATTAATCAACTGGCAATACATTAATACTTAAGTTCCAATACGTTCAATAATTCATTATATCATAATCCTCAATACTTCAGACTGCAAACAGTTCTCTCTATCAGAAGTTGATTATTATGTAATGTTTGTTGTTTGTGATAATTTGAGAATTTATACAGTGGTAGGGCAGTAACATTCCAACTTTGCTGTTGTTGTATGCTTTTCATTATTTCCGTTTGATTTTTTAGAAATGAAGTATTGATTGTTATTGTGAGTCAATATCTTTCCCGAGTAAGTGGACATAGTGCTCGTGTTCTAGGACGATATATTTATTTATTTGTCATAGAAGGGATTCATCGCAGACTGGTAGTACTTGTGATCCTCCATCCCAAAATAGTTGTCGTTCCCACCTTTCGAAGAGTCCGCCATTTCTAACATCGACCAAAGATATACAACAAAATATTTAATATTTATAGTATACAATTAGCATTATTATAGATAGATACTTGGGTCTATTTTCACGATAGATTTATCTAGAGGTTGCTAATGTTTTCTACAAATCTAGTCAATCTTGAGAAAAAATTTACCAGAACGAATACCATATCGACGAATATTTCGGGACGAAGCAAGTATTACTGCATGGTGCATGCATATATCCATGGTATTCCAGCAAGAAAGGTGGTAGTGATGCTTACTGACTGATCGACTTCGATTTTCTAGGAGACATTGATGGCTTTGAGGATCTCCAAGAGCACGACTGCAGTTAATTTGATAGGCTTTGGTGAGTTGAGCCCTACGGATGCATTGATCAGTTGGTTCGGTAATGATGTTATGGTTATTTATACTACATATGTAGAACACCTGATAAGTGGACTATTTAGCAATAGAATAAAGTAGGAAGAGACATACCTGTCGGCTTTTATCAGCAACTTTTTGAAGCGCCAGAATGTACTCATATTAGAGCTGGTAGAAGCTTTGCATTTCTTTGGTGTCACTCTGCTTGACCCTACCCCTGAGCGTGGGATCATCTCCCTCTCGAGCCTCTGCAACAGCACAGTTTTGAACTGGCGTACACCATGACTGCTGAAGGTGGGGTCAAGGCGATGCGCATTCTCGAAGGCGTAGAATCGGTCTAGAGAGGAAGGGGAGGCCAAATTTTGTGACTGTTGACGGATTGCGAGGGCCACGGGGAGCAGAAGCAAAAGCAACAGACAAACTGAAAATGAATACTGCTACTACTCACAGAGGATTGTTACTGTAAGTCAAGATCTTTCCAGAGTAAATGGACATAGTATTCGTGTTCGATGCCGAGAGCGGTCGGGATGCCCACCTGCCGCAGCGCAGCCACCTCCTGGGCCAGGCGCGCGTTGGTTCTTGGCTCCGACTGCCTGGGCCGGTCAACGAAGAGGAGGAGGAGGAGCTCAGGTAGAGGAGGAAGAGTATGGGGAGGCGACTCCGTTGTCGGCCGTGGCCCATGGGAGGAAGAGCCGGAGAGGAGACTTGACTTGTCCATTCGGGAGAAGATTGGTTGCTCAAACGCACGACGACTGCTGGTCGTTGGTGCACGATCGGACGGGTGGGATATTAAACGATGACGTGATCAACGTGGATGTCGAGATATGCTCCACCGAACACATCATGTGGTTGAGAGTTGAGGAGACGATGCGGACGTCTTGCTAGCCCGGGTGGTGTCGTGCTCTGCTGCGGAGGGGCGGCAGGGGACGACGGGTGCCCACAGGCGAAGGTTCCAGAGCAATGTGGCGAGATATGTGCAAGCGCTAGCTATGGATTGACCGCCGACCTTTGCTTGTATCCGTCGAATTGCGATCAAACGTTTGAGAAAATATAAGATATTTGAATAGTTGTTACTAATATCAAATTTCTACTGTACTTAAAGCACCAGTTTCAACGATCATCCTGCGTCAGCTTTTTATAAAAAAGTCCCTACATTTCTTCCAAATCAACTCAACGTAAAACGTTAAAAATCGATGGAGGAGATGGATTATGTTAAAAAGCAGTGCAGAAGGTGGGGTTTGAACCCACATCCAAATAATGGAAGAAGGGTGGAAGATACTGGGTAAAGATGTCTAACCAGTAGAACATCATGCTTAAGTGTTTATAATATTAAATATAAATTGTACATATGTATATATGATTTTTTGTAAAATTAAAAAATAATCGTGTCGGGTCGGGACAGCACTACGGATCGAGGCTACGGCCGAAACACCGCATGACGCTCGTGTCGGGTTGGACCAGACACTATTAAATGGGTCGTGCCTCAGGCCGACTCGCTAGACATGACCCATCTGGCCATCTATACCTCCGCACGATAATATGGTCCTCGCCTCAGTTGCCACCACCTCATTTGTCATTCTACTTATTTTCTCTCTCCCCTCATGCCTCCACCTCCGCGCCACCCCATTCTCGGCAAAGGGTGTAGGAGCATGCGCCTCCTCCCCGTATTCGTTCGACACTAGCCCCAACACCGACTCGCGCGGTGGCTATTGCACGTCTACGAGGACGTTTCACATCATGCGTGCACCATTGTTTTCGCCGTCGTCGGACATCCCGTTCGTCTTTTCGGCCTTCGCCCTGTTCTTCCTCCCCAACCTGCTGTCCCCTCCCACGGCTGCAGCTGCGAGCCGACCGATGCTCATTGACGTGGGTACGGGGCGAGTCGGTCATGCTTGTGGCCTTTCTCGTACGTGCCGTCGAGGAGGACATGGTGGTGCCTGCCATGCTTAGGTTATCTTGGCGATAAGGAGTTTAGGTTTGAGATATTGGACAATCAAGGCCCGTAGCGTGGCAGCATTCGATATATGCTACGGAGTTGGTGGTGGTGTTGTGGCGCTTCGGTGGGTCCAGGGCTGGGAAGTGAAAGGGAAATGTGCCCTTGGGCCATTTCTATAATTGTTTTGGTGATTAAATGACCAACACAAATGTTTTGAACTCTTATGTGCTAAACAAGCAAGAAGTGCAAATCAAAGACAAGGTGTGTTTCTAGACTTAGTGAATTGTTTTTGAGTATTAACATGTTTATCTAAGTGCTAGAAACAGTGCCGATAAGAGAAGAAACGAATTGGAAAAGAGTTGGCTGTGTACAGCCAACACCTGCTCGGGCCTAGCGCACCGGACAGTGTCCGGTGCCCCAGGCTGGGCGATGGTGAACCGGATACTCTCGAGAAACGACAGAGTCGTACGACTATAATTCATCGGACTGTCCGGTGGTGCACCGGATTGTCCAGTGAGTCATCCGGGACGAACTCCTCGGTCTTAGAAAAAGAAAATGGCGACATGGCTATAATTCACCGGACTGTCCAGTGGCGCACCAGACTATCCGGTGAGCAACCAGCGCCAGCGACAACGGTCGTCCGCACGATCAGCGCGCGACACATGGCTCGCTCCAACGGTCGGCTAGGTGCACCAGACTATCCGGTGTGCACCAGACAATGTCCGATGCGCAAACCAGCCTCGAGGAGCAACGATCGGCTGCACCTGATATGGAAGGAGATCGCGCACCGGACATGAACAGTGGTTGTCCGGTGGTGTACCGGACTGTCCGGTGCACCACTCGACAGAAGGCAATGATAGCCTTCCAAATTGATCTCCAACGGCTCCTAGCTGCCTTGGGGCTATAAAAGGGACCCCTAGGCGCATGCAGCAGAACACTAAGCTTACAAGAAACATCCTAAGGCACCTAGACTCTGCATTCACGCAATCGGATCATAGTTCTTGAGATTTGAGCACTTTCGAGTTGTAAACTCCTCGCGGTGTTTGTGTGCTCACTTCTTCTCTTGTGTGCGTGGTTGTGCTGCGGATTTGAGTCTTGTGTGCGTTGCTCTCCCATCCTTACTCTTGTGCTTTCTTTGTGATCATAACTTTGTAAGGGCGAGAGGCTCCAAATTATGGAGATTCCTCGCAAACGAGAAAATACTCTAAAGGAAAAGACCGTGGTATTCAAGTTGATCATCGGATCACTTGAAAGGGGTTGAGTGCAACCCTCGTCCATTAGGACGCCACAACATGGAAGTAGGCAAGTGTTACTTGGCCGAACCACGGGATAAAAATCGCGTGTCTCTTGTGTTGCTTTCTTTGTGATTGTTGTGTTCACAAGAACTCGCTCCAAAGCTACTTAGTCGCACTAACACTTTAATAACCAAGTTTGTGGCTATTTAGTGTTTGATTTTATAGGATCACCTATTCATCCCCTCTAGATGCTCTCAATTGGTATCAAAGCCGTACTCTTCATTTAAGTGACTAACCGCCCGAAGAGATGGATCCTAAGGGTAAGGGGATGGTGATTAACGACAAGGAGAAGGAGTCCCTCTTCAATGAGCTAAGAGACGACAAGCCTACCGACTCAGGCTCAAGTCACAAGAAGAGGGACGGGAAGAAGAAGAGACGCATCAAGAAGATCATCTACTACGACAGTGATGCATCTTTTTCTTCACCAAGGGGAGCTCAAGAAGATCAAGTGATGGAGGAAGAAGCACCACGGGCCCCTCCAACTTAAGTCTGAGTGTCGATCCAAAGAGATCACCCCGTTGATCAAATTCTGGGTGACATCAACAAGGGAGTAACTACTCGCTCACGATTAGCTATTTTTTATGAGCATTACTCTTTTGTCTCTTCTATTGAGCTTTCAGAGTAGAAGAGGCCTTGCAAGATCCGGATTGAGTGTTGGCCATGTAGGAAGAGATCAACAACTTCAAATGGAATGAAGTCTGGAGCCTGGTGCCACATCCAAAGCAAAACGTTGTGGGAACCAAGTGGGTGTTCCACAACAAGCAAGACGAGCACGGAGTGGTGACAAGAAACAAGGCTCGACTTGTGGCAGAAGGTTATGCCCAAGTCGCAGGTTTGGACTTTGAGGAGACTTTTGCTCTTCTTGCTAGGCTAGAGTCAATTCGGATATTATTGGTGTATGCTGCTCACCACTCTTTTAGGCTGTTCCAAATGGATGTGAAGAGCGCTTTCCTCAACGGGCCAATCAAGGAGGAGGTATACGTGGAACAACCCCCTGGCTTTGAGGATGACAGGTATCCCGACCATGTGTATAAGCTCTCTAAGGTGCTCTATGGACTTAAGCAAGCCCCAAGAGCATGGTATGAATGCCTTAGAGATTTCCTTATTTCTAATGCTTTCAAGGTTCAGAAGGCCGATCCCACTCTTTTCACAAAGACTTGCAACAGTGAACTTTTTGTGTGCCAAATTTATGTCGATGACATAATATTTGGTTCTACTAACCAAAAGTCTTGTGAGGAGTTTAGCAGGGTGATGATGCAAAAGTTCGAGATGTCGATGATGAGCGAGTTGATCTACTTCCTTAGATTCCAAGTGAAGCAACTCAAGGACAACACTTTCATCTCCTAAACGAAGTACACTCAGGATCTTCTCAAGAGGTTTGGGATGAAGGACGCCAAGCCCGCAAAGACACCAATGGGAACTGACGGGCACATTGACCTCAACAAAGGAGGGGGAGATGTGCTGCAACTTGATCCCTTTGAGACTAACTTGTTTATTTGAAGTACACTTGATGTAGTCAAAAAGGTACATTGAAAGGGAAAGTGAACTTGGATGACGAAAAGACTTCCACTTCACTCTGGTATTAGTGTATTTAATTCCAAGTTCATATTTGTGCTCTCATTGCCTTTTTGCTCTTAATTGTCATTTTTTGGTGAGGCAATGGGGTTAAAAGGGCAAAAAATGATCATGTTTTGGTGCTTAATGCCAAAGGGGGAGAAATTAAGGCCAAAGCAAATGGATCAGCCAACCACTTGTGAATTTTGAAAAAAGTTAGAATTTTAGAATTTTTGATTTGTTCAAAATACTCTTATTGCAAAATTTGGTCTCTTGTGGGGAAGAATTTTGATTATGGGAAAAAGGGGGAGTTTTTGACACTCGATCAATTTTACTCTTGAAATATCTCTCGATTTGTCCAAACAAGTGTGTTTGACTTAGAGATAGGAAAAAGAATTTGATTTACAAAAAACAAACCAAGTGGTGGCAAAGAATGATCCAAATATATCAAATCTTAAGTAAAGAGAATTTGGTCTTCAATTTGAATTAATATTGCACTCCTATGGTTGTTTTTTGATGTGTTGGCATAAATCACCAAAAAGGGGGAGATTGAAAGGGAAATGTGCCCTTGGACCATTTCTATAATTGTTTTGGTGATTAAATGACCAATACAAATGTTTTGAACTCTTATGTGCTAAACGAGCAAGAAGTGCAAATCAAAGACAAGGTATGTTTCTAGACTTAGTGAATTGTTTTTTAGTACTAACATGTTTATCTAAGTGCTAGAAACAGTGCCGAGAAGAGAAGAAACGAATTGGAAAAGAGTTGGCTGTGTACAGCCAACACCTGTTCGGGCCTGGCGCACCGGGCTGTCCGGTGGCACACCGGACAGTGTTAGGTGCCCCAGGCTGGTCGACGGTGAACCGGCTGCTCTCGAGAAACGACGGAGTCGTACGGCTATAATTCACTGGACTGTCCGGTGGTGCACTAGACTGTCCGGTGAGTCATCCGGGACGAACTCCTCGCTCTCAGGAAAAGAAAAAGGCGACGTGGCTATAATTCACCGGACTGTCCAGTGAGCCAACGGTGCCAGCGACAACGGTCGTCCGCGCGATCAGCGCGCGACACGTGGCTCGCTCCAACGGTCGGCTAGGTGCACCGGACAGTGTCCAGTGCGCCAACTAGCCCCGAGGAGCAACGATCGGTTGCGCCCGATATGGAAGGAGATCGCACATCGGACATGAACAGTGGTTGTCCGGTAGTGCACCGGACTGTCCGGTGCACCACTCGATAGAAGGCAAGGATGGCCTTCCAAATTAATCTCCAATGGCTCCTAGCTGCCTTGGGGCTATAAAAGGGACCCTTAGGCGCATGGAGCAGAACACCAAGCTTACAAGAAACATCCTAAGGCACCTAGACTCTACATTCACGCAATCGGATCATAGTTCTTGAGATTTGAGCACTTTCGAGTTGTAAACTCCTCGTGCTGTGTTTATGTGCTTACTTCTTCTCTTGTGTGCGTGGTTGTGCTGCAGATTTGAGTCTTGTGTGCGTTGCTCTCCCATCCTTACTCTTGTGCTTTCTTTATGATCATAACTTTGTAAGGGCGAGAGGCTCCAAATTATGGAGATTCCTCGCAAACGGGAAAATACTCTAAAGGAAAAGACCGTGGTATTCAAGTTGATCATCGGATCACTTGAAAGGGGTTGAGTGCAACCCTCGTCCATTGGGACGCCACAACATGGAAGTAGGCAAGTGTTACTTGGCCGAACCACGGGATAAAAATCGCGTGTCTCTTGTGTTGCTTTCTCTGTGATTGTTGTGTTCACAAGAACTCGCTCCAAAGCTACTTAGTCGCACTAACACTTTAATAACCAAGTTTGTGGCTATTTAGTGTTTGATTTTACAGGATCACCTATTCACCCCCCTCTAGGTGCTCTCAGGAAGGCACTCTCATTTTCTCGCTCGTCTCGGATTGACGCATGGTGCGGGTGCCTCTCGGTTTGAAGCTGCTCCGGCTGGGTTTCTTTCACCGCTTGCGTGCTCTCTCACTATATATCTAGCGGTATACTATCTATGTCGCCTCCAGATGTCCAGGTATTCGTCGTGTCCTTCTCCAGCAACAAATAGGTATGTTCGCCTCTTTCCTTCACCACCTGCTCTACGAAACCTTGGAAGTGGGGGAGACAAGGGATGAGGGTCTCTGATTTACTGCCTATGGTACCCGTGCGTTCATAAAAAAATATTATGCGAAGAGCGGAGACAATTAATAAAAAATCTTAAGATCTTTTTGATGGATAATTTACGTGGGTATTGTTGTAAGCTGTTGCAACGCACGAGTAACCGACTAGTATAGTTTAATTTTAAAACTAATTACACTAAATACTAATGGCGAGACAAATTTATTAAAGCCTTGTTTTAATATCCAGGTGCAGCTATATCGGTTATTACTACCTCCGATATATGTACATTTATATCTTGGGATCTATACATTAACGTGTACTTTATCGTACCAATGTAAACACACTTATATAATTAGCGTGGAAACTATCAAACAATTTCTTTGCTAGACCTTCCCATGTATATAAAGTAACTTAAATATCAACTATTGTGTACATATTTTGCTTCAGTTCCTTTTTCAACATTTAGATGCTGATATAACTCTCTTCTACAATAAGTGCATCTATTATCGCACACAAAAAAAATCCTTATAATGTTAACATAATTTGCACATCATCAGTTATTATGAACTAACTCAAATACGTAACAAAGCGTGCCCAAGGGTGCATGCCAGCTACTAGTGTATGCTAGATCTGTGAGCACCTTCTGAGAGGTTATAGGTGGCTGTGATCAGTGTTTTTTTTGGCTTGGGTATTGTCACACTTATCTTTGTGTATTGAATACCACGGGACAGGAGTACCACCAGGCGAGCGCGATGGCGAGCTCCGCACTGAGGTGCTGTCTCCCGTGTTGTGCCTCTCTCCATGCATGATGCCTTCCCTCCCCATCCTCCGCGGCCACTGTCGGCGCCTTCCGTCGTTCATTCCAGTCCGGTGAGCATCTAACCCTCTTCTAATCCCTGTTCCTTCCTGGCCTCCCATGAGTGGTATCTCTTGAAACAAAAGATACCACTTATGAGAGGTACTCGTGTTGTGTGATGCCCGTAGTTGTTATACTTGCGTATCTTTTCCTAAAGTTGGTTATAACAATAAGTTGAATTGAGTAGTCCTGGAGATCTAGATCTAGTCTGAATTCTTTGTCTAGCTTTCTCGAGCTAAAAAACATCATTTCCTTATACTTCTGCTGTAGTAATGCTTTAAGAATGAAGAATTGACTCTTCTCAATCAAGCCGATGTTGATATGCCTATCTGGTTTGACTATTTCTTTGCAGGGGATGGCGAGACCGCGGATGAATTTGAAGAACGGTTGTTTTGGAGCAAGAGCACAGACAAAGGATCACTCTACGAGAAGCTTGATTGGACTGTGAAGCATCTCAATCCTCTGAAACTCAAATGTGATACAAATACTAGTTCTAGGAGGCTAGTATACACATTTATACATCATATGGTTTCAGATCTGCTTAAACGAGACAAACCTATGAAGTTGGCGATCAATTTTAAGAGTTAGTCCACAACTCGGGACATATCATCTGAGTAGGGCAAAAACAACCCGATATACATAGCGAAGCAAATCAGTAGTCCAACAACCACATGCATGGTTAGGAAATAGGCGTAACTATTACCCCATCAACGATCTTCCTCTCTGAAAAACAACAAATAAGCAAGAGTCAGTACTTACGTACCCATCATCCCACCTACACCCACAGAATGAGGAAATCAGATATAATGCAAGGAGTATGTGGAGCTCAAGATGTTTTTGAAAAAAAAAGCCATTTTTAATGCATGGCTACTTTGTAAATCATTTTATTTTCAACACAAATTCTCTCCCAAAGGAGTAGGAAATTTTTCAATATAGAACAAAATCCTGTAGACTAAACTATCCAGGAATCTTGGTAGTTTTCCACCGGTTTTTATTTTTAAAAACAACTACTGGACTTCCTGTCCACCATAGCTCGTGACTTAATCGCCGGACCTTTCAAAAACAATTTTCCAAATTATTTTGGAAAATAAAACACTAATTTTCAAACAAAGCCATAACTCATCCATAACCGTAGACAAGGACTATTCGAATAGATTTTTAAACTCTGCGCAGAGGTATACACTTTACCCACTAGTCCGGTTCTACGGTCCCACTGCCATGGGACCCAACACCGAAACTCTCTACTCTCTTGCATGACTTTACCTTATTGGTTATACCGAAAGGAACAAAGCCACCACCTCACCCAAACTAGGACGAAAATATTGTTCTATGGGGCTTCTAATTTGCTCTGTTAAGAATGTTAGTTGGCTGGAAAAGGGAAAACCTAATGTAAAAAAATGGGTTGATGTAAACTGAATGTTCTATGTTTCTGGCATCAGGCTTGTTGGCCTTGATGCTTGGGGAATGAAAGCCCTTGAACTCTAAAAAATGCATTATTAAGTTTAATGGGATTGATGTTGGTCTTGTCATCATACAAGACAAGATTTATTTACTTTCCAATTATGATCATGTGAATTATATAAACATATATTCTTATATGAATGTATATGATGTAAGCATTAAGTGTAAGCAAAATAAGAATCAATCATCATCAAAATTTGTCGGCGTTTCGGACCCGGGGGTCCCTGGACCGACGAGTGAAAACGCTGCGTGCCCCTGCCCAGATGGGTTGGCGCGGGATGGAACACAAGAGGTGGGACAAGCCTTGTATTATCCTGCACCAGGGGTGCCGCTCATAGTAGGGGTCACAAGCGCGTCACGTGAGGGAGAGAGAGAGACAGAGAGCGGGTGCCCGTTCGTCCGCTCCTTCCCCCGCGCGAACCCCCTCAGGATGGCCCTGGACCTCCCTTTTATAGACGCAAGGAGAGGGTCCAGACATACAACGGGGGGCGTAGCTATACGCTAACGTGTCCGACAGAGGAGTGCCTAAGCCCTGTGTACATGCCAACGTGGCTATCGGGGGAGAGCTTGGGTCCTGTACACGTGATAGCGTGGCCGTCGGAGGAGCGCCTAAGTCCTGTAGGAGCACAGCTGGTAGTGCGGCAAGGATCCTGCTGACGTCTCCTTGCTGCCGTAAGGGGCTGAGAGCCACCGACGTCATGGTGCACGCGGGGCACAATCATTACCCGTCGCCGGGGTAAGCCAGATGGGACACCGGTCTTGTTCCTTTTAGCCTGAGCAGGCTAGGAATAGGGTAATGATGTATCCCCTGTTGGCACGGTCGGTCCGAGCCCAAGGTCGGGAGAGGCGGAGACTTCTCTTGAGGCCGAGGTCGGGGTCGGGCGAGGACGTGATTCCTTCCGAGACCGAGGTCGAGGCCGAGTCCGGGGGTCGGGCGAGGTGGAGACCTCCTCCTGAGGCCGGAGCCTGAGGTCGAGAGAGGCGGAAACCTCCTCCCGAGGCCGGAGCCTGAGGTCGGGCGAGGCGGAGCTTCCTGTTGCGCCCGAGGCCGAACTCGGTGGTTGATCGTGACTTGTTGTCAGTCTTTGCCTGGGTGGTTGATACAGCAGTCGGAGCAGGGCGAGCGGCGCTGTTTTCCTGTCACATCTGACAGTAAAAGAGAGGGGCGAAGTGACTGCGGTCAATTCGGCCTAGCCGACTGAGGCGCGTGTGTCAGGATACGACGTCAGGCGTCCCCTGCATTGAATGCGCCTGCGAAGCGGTCGGTTGGTGAGGTGGTCTGGTCAAGGTTGCGAAGCGGTCGGTTGGCATGCAGCCTGAGGAGGCCCTCGAGCGAGGCGTGAATTCGTCTGGCACCACTGCTCTAGCCCGAGGCTGGGTTCGGGTGAGATCACGTCCCTTGGGTAGACGAAGCCTTGACTTGAACCGCGCCCCTCAGTTGGTCTGAGGATGTTTGCCAGCCATGATTAGGAGCGTTGGGGGTACCCCTAATTATGGTACCCGACAGTAGCCCCTGAGCCTCGAAGGGAGTGTTGGTACTCGCTTGGAGGCTTTTGCTGCATTTTCGGTGAGGGGACCGGCCTTTCTTGGTTTTTGCTTTGTTCTGGTGGGTGCGCGCGAGCGCACCCGCCGGGTGTAGCCCCCGAGGCCTCGGAGGAGTGGTTAGAATCCTCTGAGGTCTGAATGCTTTTCGTGGTGCTTCAGCCGGTCTGATCGTTCCCTCATGTGGCCTGGCTGTAGCCCGGGTGTGTGGTCAGGTTCCAAGTTATCAAGCTGGTTTGTTGACGCTGTCAACAGTTTTGGCCGTAGCCGAGCGCGAGAGCAGCCCCCGAGCCTCTGCACGGAGCAAGAGGACGATCAAGGACTTTCCCGACTTTTATCATACGCCCCTGCGTCACCTTTCTGCAAGGAGGAGGGGGAAGGCGCCATGTTGCCCTCGGAGGGCGCCGAACATGGTGTTTCCAGTGAGCTGCTAACGGGTGATCTGAGTGGACGCCCGTGCCCCGTTCGTTAGGGTTCGGCTAGTGGCCCAGAGGCGCGCTCCAAAAGTACCTGTGGGTGATTCGCCGGACCCATACCCCTTCGACAGGGTCCGAGGGCTCGATGCCTCCCTTCGGTGGGATTCCGTTACAAATCGTTCCCGCCGGTCTCGGAAATGTCCTAGGGTACCTCGGAAGCGTAGCCCGAGCCTCGGCCATGTATCGGACATACCCAGAGTCATCCCTCACTCTGCGTGCTCTGGGGCGATTGTCGAACCCTTCCGAGGGGCCAGCCTACGAACCCCTGATCAGTAATGGGCACGGAGCCCGAGCGCTCTGGGGCGGCTGTCGAACCCTTCCGAGGGGCCAGCCTTCGAACCCCTGATCAGTAATGGGCTTGAAGTCTGAGTGCTCTAGGGCGGCTGTTGAAACCCTTTCGAGGGGCTAGCCTTCGAACCCTTGATCAGTAGGAGGGCTCGGGGCCCGCTGCCTTCGCCGAGAAGGATCCTTTCCACAACATCCCCTTTCCTGGTCCTTGTAGCAAGAGAGAGAGGAGGAGGGGAAGGATATGAATTTAAATAAGGTGGCACACCTTTTTTTGACGCGGTCATTATGGCGAAGGCGAAGCGACGTCCGCCTCGCCTGCCAGAGGTGTCGCCTGCTCCGCCGGGGAGTTAATGCGACGGGACGGGCGATTCGCGTGGCGCCCGTTGTGCGTGCGAGCCGTTCGAGGAACGGGAAGATCACTTTATCTTCGAGTTTTGAATTTTGCGGCGAGTTCGGGCGAAGTTTTGAACGGTTCTCGCCTGGGCCTTTATATACTCGGAAGGGGGGACGACAGTGGTTCGTCACTCTGCCATTTGCACCTGCCTTTTGCTCTGGTTTTCGCAACCTAAGAGAGTAGCCAGGGAAAAGGAAACCGCGCACCTCATCTCCTTCGCCTCCACCACCTCCGTTCGGTGATGGCTGACAGGGTGACCGTTGTCCCGCCGCGCGACCCGTGGCCCTCCTCCACCATCGTCGTGAAGGATCTAGAGGCCCTCATCGCTGATGGTCTGCTCCGTCCCCTCTCTGGTGGGGCGCAGCCGGAGTGGATGGCCCCGAGCGAGGCCGTCCCTTCCCCGCCGCCGGGGTACGTGGTTAGCTTCATCGCCTTCCATGAGCGGGGGTTTGGAGTGCCAGCGAGCCACTTTATGCGGGCGCTCCTGCACCAGTACGGGGTGGAGCTGCACAACCTCAACCCCAACTCCATTGCGCAAGCGGCCATCTTCGTGGCAGTTTGTGAGGGTTTTCTGGGGATCGAGGTTCACTGGGATCTGTGGACCCACCTCTTCTCCGTGGAGCACTTCGCCCTGACGACGGACGCGAAGAAGGTCCATATGGCGGTGCGGGCCGGTGGTTGCACCCTCCAGCTGAGGCAGGGGCGCGCGTAGCAGTACATCCCTGCCATCCTTGTGTCTTCGAACAAGGGGTGGCAGCACCGATGGTTTTATCTTTGGAACGACGACGAGAGGCTTCCATCGTTTTCTCAACGAGTGGTGACCGCCGCCGGCAGCAATTGGCGCTGGGGTGCCACGCGCGAGAAACAGGAGAAGCTCCAGCCTATTCTGTAAGCTTTGCAGAAGTTACGAGATGGGGGCCTTACCGCTGCGGGGGTTGTTGCCGCCATCCATCGCCGGAGGGTGCTCCCTTTAGCAGAGCGGCGGTTGTAGCTCTCGGAGATGAGAGCGGGGGTTGATCTGGAGGGCTCGCAGATGTCCTCGGCATCCCTCCCTGACGACGACCTCCGCAGGCGGGTAGCGGGTATGGTAGGGAGGCTGGAGGCCGGCGCCCTTACCCAGCCTGCAATGCGTCCCGACCATGGGTATGTACCCCTGGTAAGTATCCGATCCTTCTCCCGTACTGTGCTGAGTTGCCTCCGATTCCCACTGTTGGGATCTTTGCTCTTCTAGGGGTTAAGTTTTTACAAACCTGCCCCGCCACGGGTCCCGAAGGACACGGTGGACCGAGCCACGTGGAGGGTCGCCACGGAGGAGGAGAAGAAGAAGGACGCGGAGAAGGCTCGGGCTCACGAGCGGATGCGAGCTCAGGATGCCTTGGAGAAGCGTCGTCGAAGACAAGAGAGGGACGAGCTCCCGAGGGAGCCATCGCCGGAGACGCCCGACGATGATGATGACGATGATGATGATGAGGATGATGACATGGTGGCCCATCTTGGCCTCAGCCCGGACCCGGGGCCGGGCCAGGGGTTGCCGTGCCAGCCTCCAAGTGGGCTGGTACCATCAGTGCCCGGGGCCGGGACATTGGCGTCCCAGTCCGAGGAGCAGAGGCAGGCCGAGGGGCACCTGACCCCTCGACCGAGGTGGCTGCGTTGACTCCGGGGAGTCAGGCCAACCCCTCTGTCCTCTAGGGGCAAGCGCCCGTGCCGGCTACGCAGGAGGTCGACCCTCCGGCCGCTGCGGCAACGCCTGGGCAGGCTGCTCCTTCGGCGCCTCGGGCGCCCGAGGTGGGAGCGGCGCCGAAGTCGGTAGCGGGGCAACCATTGGCAGCGCCCGCGGGGACCGAGGCCCGAGGGGCCTCCCCGCAGGCACGATTGGCCTTGGTCCGGAGCGGGTAAGTGTCTGAGAATGCCTCTGTTTTAGCTTATTTCGTCGCGTGTCTTGAACTTGCTTTCTCTCTTCCTTTCAGCAAGCGGAGGCAGGGTCTGACCGGCCTGACCCCCACGAAGGCCCTTAAGACGATGCCGGCGTCTGCAGCTGGTGCCGCGGCGCGCCATGCCGGTTGGGTGGCCTCCGCACAAGATGCTCTCGAGCGGGGGGCCCAAGCGGCACGAGCTGCCATGGAGCAAGCCTCCCAGGCCGACCCCTTCGTCGGGGCGGTCGTCGTGCCGGGGGGGGCTGCTGACGCGGCCGTGGCTCCGAGCCCGCCTGACGTGTCACTGGTGCCAGCGTCGACTCCTGCCGCGGTCGTTGCTGATTCGCCCACGGAGCCGTCCACCGCCCCCGACGTCGGGATGGTTGGGGCGTCACCGCTTGCGGTCGTCCCCGACCTCCCCGTTCCTGGCCCTGAGGAGGGGGTCAATGCTGTTGCTGAGGTCGGCGACCGGAATCCCGCCACCTTAGCCGAGGGGGAGCCTAGCGCGTCGGTGGCGAGGGTGCCCAACGTGTTGACTGTAGGGGAAACCGACGCTTTGGTGGAGGAGCGCTCAATGTCGCGGCCCTTCTCAGGGGGCAGCGTCCTCATCCCCGTGCAGCGCAACCCCAATGAGTGGTGTGGGCAGGCGTTCCGGTTCTAGAGCCGTGGCGCCTCGAAACCCCTCCTCGTCCTCAACGATGAGCAGGAGGAGCAGTCTCGGGATGAGCTCCGCGAGTATGCCGAGGCGGTGATGGGGTCGCTTCGGTCGACCATGGAGATCCTTTCCAGGGACGTTCCCAGGGTCCTCCAGGTAAGGATTTCAGTCGCGTACCTTGCGTGGCCAAGGCATTCTTTGTAATATCTTGTCTTCCTTGCTCAGGAACTGTCGGATGTAAGCACCGCCAAGTCACTGTTCATCCGTCGCGAGAGCGGCGTCTGGGGTTCGCTACGGTCCCAGAGGGCCGCGCTTGCCCAGGCTAATGAGCGCCTTGCCCGACAGAGCACCGAGCTGGCGGACCTTCGGCTGATTTGTGATGATCTGAAGGCAGAGGCAGCGGCGGCGCGGGCAGAGGCGGCGTTGGCACGAACGGAGGCACAGCAGCGGCAGCTGGAGCTTGGCCAGGCCATCGACGAGCGGGACCAATCTCGGAACCAGGCTGCCCAGGCCGTGGGCCGGGCGGAGGCCCTTGAGGGTCAGCTGGCCGAGGTGTCTGCTCGGACCGGGGCCCTTGTGGTGGACCTGGCTGTGGCCGTCGGATCTGCCCAGTTGGCCCAAGTCATGGCCTCACAGGAGCGTGCCCGGGCTGAAGGTACGTCTCGCCTGCTTTGCGACTTCAATTCTGCTTCACTCTTCAACTCGTGTCTGAAGAATTTTGATCGGCTATCTGTAGAGCTTGAGAGGGCTCTTAATGAGTCCGCCAAGGCGCACGCCCGGGCGGCTGAGCAGAATGAGGCCGACCGTGTGGCTATGTCCGAGGCTATCTTGGGCTTTTGCCGAGCCTTTGACCTCGACGACGTCCCCTCGGGTAGCTCCCCAGAGTCATCTGCGGGCCTTGGGCGGCCATGTGCGCAGCAGACTCTGCGGGGCACTGCATCACGACGTTAGGCGGGCCTTCGCCGTGCTCGCTTCCCACTATGACATGGACTTGGAGCGGGTCAGCGAGGGGTACTGTCTACCTGATAGTCGCCTAGAGGGGGGGTGAATAGGGCGAAACAGAAATTTACACAAATAATCACAACTACAAGCAAGGTTAGCGTTAGAAATATAATTGAGTCCGCGAGAGAGGGCACAAAACAAATCGCAAGCGAATAAGAGTGTGACACGAGAATTTGTTTTACCGAGGTTCGGTTCTCTCAAACCTACTCCCCGTTGAGGAGGCCACAAAGGCCGGGTCTCTTTCAACCCTTCCCTCTCTCAAACGATCCCACGGATCGAGTGAGCTTTCTCTTCTTCTCAATCAACCGGGAACAAAACTTCCCCGCAAGGGCCACCACACAATTGGTGCCTCTTGCCTTGGTTACAATTGAGTGATGATTTCAAGAACAAATGAGAAAGAAAGAAAGCGATCCAAGCGCAAGAGCTCAAAAGAACACGGCAAATCTCTCTCGCTAGTCACTAAGGGCTTGAGTGGAATTGGAGAGGATTTGATCTCTTTTGTTTGTGTCTAGAATTGAATGCCTGGCTCTTGTAAGTGGTTGAGAGTTGGAAAACTTGGATGGCAATGAATGTGGGGTGGTTGGGGTATTTATAGCCCCAACCACCACAAGTGACCGTTGGCTGGAGTCCTCTGTTCGATGGCGCACCGGACAGTCCGGTGCACACCGGACAGTCCGGTGCCCCTGCCACGTCACGGTTGCCGTTGGATTCTGACCGTTGGAGCTTCTGACTTGTGGGCCCTCCTGGGTGTCCGGTGCACACCGGACATGTACTGTTTGATGTCCGGTGCACCGGCATGGGCGTGCCTGACGACTGCGCGCGCTGCGCGCGCATTTAATGCACTGCAGGGAGCCGTTGGCGCCGCAGGGAGCCGTTGCTCCGCTGGTACACCGGACAGTCCGGTGCACACCGGACAGTCCGGTGAATTTTAGCGGAGTGGCTTCTGAGCGAACCCGAGGCTGGCGAGTTCCGGAGGCCGCGTTTCCTTGGAGCACCGGACATGTCCGGTGCACACCGGACAGTCCGGTGAATTATAGCGCGCCGGCTCCCGAGAAATCCCGAGGGCGAAGAGTTTGAAGTCGAAGTCCTCTGGCCGCACCGGACAGTCCGGTGCACACCGGACAGTCCGGTGCCTCCGGCCAGAGGAGCCCTCGGTTGCCTTGCTGCTCCTTTGTTGAATCCAACACATGGTCTTTTTATTGGCTGATTGTGAACCTTTTGTACCTGTATAACTTATGCACTAGAGTAAACTAGTTAGTCCAATGTTTGTGTTGGGCAATTCAACCACCAAAATTATTTAGGAACTAGGTCTAAGCCTAATTCCCTTTCAATCTCCCCCTTTTTGGTGATTGATGCCAACACAAACCAAAGCAAATATAGAAGTGCATAATTGAACTAGTTTTCATAATGTAAGTGCAAAGGTTGCTTGGAATTGAGCCAATATAAATTTATATGATGCGCATGGATGGTTTTCTTTATTTTTCACATATTGGACCACATTTGCACCAAGAGTTTTGTTTTCGCAAATTCTTTTGTAAATACTTTTCAAAGTCTTTTTGTAAGATAGTCAAAGGTAAATGAATAAGATTTGTAAAGCATTTTCAAGATTTGAAATTTTCTCCCCCTGTTTCAAATGCTTTTCCTTTGACTAAACAAAAACTCCCCCTAAAATAACGTCTCCTCTTAGTGTTCAAGAGGGTTTTCCATTAATTTTGAAAACACTACTTGCTCCCCCTTTAGAACACAAAGAGATACCAATTTTGAAATTTATCATTGAAAATCATTAAATTTAAAATTAGGGTGGTGGTGCGGTCCTTTTGCTTTGGGCTCATATTTTCTCCCCCTTTGGCATGAATCGCCAAAAACGGAATCATTAGAGCCCATTGAAGTACATTCTCCCCCTTTGGTCATGGAAGAAATGAGTGAAGGTTATACCAACGTTGGAGAGATGAGGCGGAGCGACGGCGAAGGGTGAGTAGTGGAGCGGAGTGGAAGCCTTTGTCTTCGCCGAAGACTCCAATTCCCTTTCAATATACCTATGACTTGTTTGAAATACACTTGGAAACATATTAGTCATAGCGTATAAAAGAGACATGATCAAAGGTATATTTATGAGCTATGTGTGCAAGACTAGCAAAAGAAATTCCTAGAATCAAGAATATTGAGCTCATGCCTAAGTCGGGTAAAAGATTGTTCATCAAGTGGTTTGGTAAAGATATCGGCTAATTGATCTTTAGTATTAATATAAGAAATCTCGATATCCCCCTTTTGTTGGTGATCCCGAAGAAAATGATACCGAATGGCTATGTGCTTAGTGCGGCTGTGCTCGACGGGATTGTCGGCCATTTTGATTGCACTCTCATTGTCACATAGATAAGGGACTTTGGTTAATTTGTAACCGTAGTCCCGCAGGGTTTGCCTCATCCAAAGCAATTGCGCGCAACAATGACCTGCGGCAATATACTCGGCTTCGGCGGTAGAAAGAGCGACCGAATTTTGCTTCTTTGAAGCCCAAGACACCAAGGATCTTCCCAAGAACTGGCAAGTCCCCGATGTGCTCTTTCTATTAATCCTACACCCCGCCCAATCGGCATCCGAATAACCAATTAAATCAAATGTGGATCCCCGAGGGTACCAAAGCCCAAACTTAGGAGTAAAAGCCAAATATCTCAAGATTCGTTTCACGGCCGTAAGGTGTGATTCCTTAGGGTCGGCTTGGAATCTTGCACACATGCAAACGGAAAGCATAATGTCCGGTCGAGATGCACATAAATAAAGCAATGAACCAATCATCGACCGGTATACCTTTTGATCCACGGACTTACCTCCCGTGTCGAGGTCGAGATGCCCATTAGTTCCCATGGGTGTCTTGATGGGCTTGGCATCCTTCATTCCAAACTTGCTTAGAATATCTTGAGTATACTTCGTTTGGCTAATGAAGGTGCCCTCTTGGAGTTGCTTGACTTGAAATCCTAGAAAATACTTCAACTCCCCCATCATTGACATCTCGAATTTTTGTGTCATGATCCTACTAAATTCTTCACATGTAGATTTGTTAGTAGACCCAAATATGATATCATCAACATAAATTTGGCATACAAACAAATCATTATCAAGAGTCTTAGTAAATAAAGTAGGATCGGCTTTGCCGACTTTGAAGCCATTTGCAATAAGGAAATCTCTAAGGCATTCATACCATGCTCTTGGGGCTTGCTTAAGCCCATAAAGCGCCTTAGAGAGCCTATAAACATGGTTAGGATACTCACTGTCTTCAAAGCCGGGAGGTTGCTCAACATAGACCTCCTCCTTGATTGGTCCATTGAGGAATGCACTCTTCACGTCCATTTGGTAGAGCTTGAAGCCATGGTAAGTAGCATAGGCTAATAATATACGAATTGACTCAAGCCTAGCTACGGGTGCATAGGTTTCACCAAAATCCAAACCTTCGACTTGTGAATACCCCTTGGCCACGAGTCGAGCTTTGTTCCTAGTCACCACACCATGCTCGTCTTGCTTGTTGCGGAAGACCCACTTGGTTCCTACAACATTTTGGTTAGGACGTGGAACTAAGTGCCATACCTCGTTCCTCGTGAAATTGTTGAGCTCCTCTTGCATTGCCATCACCCAATCCGAATCTTGAAGTGCCTCCTCTACCCTGGTTGGCTCAATAGAGGAAACAAACGAGTAATGTTCACAAAAATGAGCAACACGAGATCGAGTAGTTACCCCCTTATGAATGTCGCCGAGGATGGTGTCGACGGGGTGATCTCGTTGTATTGCTTGGTGGACTCTTGGGTGTGGCGGCCTTGGTTGTTCATCCTCCTTATCTTCATCATTTGCATCTCCCCCTTGATCGTTGCCGTCATTTTGAGGTGGCTCATCTTCTTGATCTTCTTGTTCAACATCTTGAGCCTCATCCTCATCTTGAGTTGGTGGAGACACTTGCGTGGAGGAGGATGGTTGATCTTGTGCATTTGGAGGCTCTTCGGATTCCTTAGGACACACATCCCCAATGGACATGTTCTTTAGTGCTATGCATGGAGCCTGTTCTTCACCTATATCATCAAGATCAACTTGCTCTACTTGAGAGCCGTTAGTCTCATCAAACACAACGTCACAAGAAACTTCAACGAGTCCTGAGGACTTGTTAAAGACTCTATATGCCCTTGTGTTTGAGTCATATCCTAGTAAAAAGCCTTCTACAGTTTTAGGAGCAAATTTAGATTTTCTACCTCTTTTGACAAGAATAAAACATTTGCTACCAAAAACTCTAAAATATGAAATATTGGGCTTTTTACCGGTTAGGAGTTCATAAGATGTCTTCTTGAGGATTCGGTGAAGATATAACCGGTTGATGGCGTAGCAGGCGGTGTTGACCGCCTCGGCCCAAAACCGATCCGGTGTTTTGTACTCATCAAGCATGGTCCTTGCCATGTCCAATAGAGTTCGATTCTTCCTCTCCACTACACCATTTTGTTGTGGGGTGTAGGGAGAAGAGAACTCATGCTTGATGCCCTCCTCCTCAAGGAAGCCTTCTATTTGAGAGTTCTTGAACTCCGTCCCATTGTCGCTTCTAATTTTCTTGATCCTTAAGCCGAACTCATTTTGAGCCCGTCTTAAGAATCCCTTTAAGGTCTCTTGAGTATGAGATTTGTCCTGTAAAAAGAATACCCAAGTGAAGCGAGAATAATCATCCACAATTACAAGACAATACTTACTACCGCCGATGCTTATGTAAGCGATCGGGCCGAATAGATCCATGTGTAGGAGCTCCAGTGGCCTGTCGGTAGTCATGATGTTTTTGTGTGGATGATGGACACCAACTTGCTTCCCGGCTTGGCATGCGCTACAAACCCTGTCTTTCTCAAAATGAACATCGGTTAGTCCCAAAATGTGTTCTCCCTTTAGAAGCTTGTGAAGATTCTTCATTCCAACATGGGCTAGTCGGCGGTGCCAGAGCCAACCCAAGTTAGTCTTAGCAATCAAGCAAGTGTCGAGTTCAGCTCTATTAAAATCTACCAAGTATAGCTGACCCTCTAACACTCCCTTAAAAGCTATTGAATCATCACTTCTTCTAAAGACAGTAACACCTATATCAGTAAAAAGACAGTTGTAGCCCATTTTGCATAATTGAGAAACGGAAAGCAAATTGTAATCTAAAGAATCTACAAGAAAAACATTGGAAATAGAATGGTCAGGAGATATAGCAATTTTACCCAAACCTTTGACCAAACCTTGATTTCCATCCCCGAATGTGATAGCTCGTTGGGGATCTTGGTTTTTCTCATATGAGGAGAACATCCTTTTCTCCCCTGTCATGTGGTTTGTGCACCCGCTGTCGAGTATCCAACTTGAGCCCCCGGATGCATAAACCTACAAAACAAGTTTAGTTCTTTGTTTTAGGTACCCAAACGGTTTTGGGTCCTTTGGCATTAGATACAAGAACTTTGGGTACCCAAACACAAGTCTTGGAGCCCTTGTGTTTGCCCCCAACAATTTTGGCAACTACCTTGCCGGATTTGCTAGTCAACACATAAGATGCATCAAAAGTTTTAAATGAAATGGCATGATCATTTGATGCATTAATGGTTTTCTTTCTAGGCAACTTGGCATGGGTTGGTTGCCTAGATCTAGATGTCTCACCCTTATACATAAAAGCATAATTAGGGCCAGAGTGAGACTTCCTAGAATGAATTTTCTTAATTTTACTCTCAGGATACCCGGCAGGGTACAAAATGTAACCCTCGTTATCCTGAGGCATGGGAGCCTTGCCCTTAACAAAGTTAGACAAGTTCTTAGGAGGGGCATTAAATTTGACATTGTCTCCCCTTTGGAAGCCAATGCCGTCCTTAATGCCCGGGCGTCTCCCATTATAGAGCATGCTTCTAGCAAGTTTAAATTTTTCATTTTCTAAGTCATGCTCTCTAATCTTAGCATTAAGTTGTGCTATGTGATCATTTTGTTTCTTAATTAAAGCTAGGTGATCATGGATAGCATCAACATTAATATCTCTACATCTAGTGCAAATGGAAATATGCTCAATATTCGATGTAGAGGGTTTGCAAGTTTTAAGTTCAACAACCTTAGCATGCAACACATCATTTTTAGTTCTAAGGTCGGAAATAGTAGCATTGCAAACATCAAAATCCTTAGCCTTAGCAATTAATTTCTCATTTTCATTTCTAAGGCTAGCAATGGAAATATTTAACTCATTAATCCTAGCAAGCAAATCAACGTTATCATTTCTAGAATCAATGCAAACATGAGAATCAACCTTAGCTAACAAATTTGCATTTTCTTTTCTAAGGTTGTCTAAAGTCTCATGGCAAATACTTAGCTCACTAGACAATTTTTCACATTTTTCTCTTTCTAGAGCATAAGCATTTTTAACCTTAACATGTTTTTTGTTTTCCTTGATTAGGAAGTCCTCTTGGGAGTCCAAGAGATCATCCTTTTCATGGATGGCACTAATCAATTCATTTAATTTTTCTTTTTGTTCCATGTTAAGGTTGGCAAAAAGAATACGCAAATTATCCTCTTCATTTTTATCATCGTCCTCATCACTAGATGTTTCATATTTAGTGGAGGACTTTGATTTTACCTTCTTTTTGCCGTCCTTGGCCATGAGGCACTTGTGGCCGACGTTGGGGAAGAGGAGGCCCTTGGTGACGGCGATGTTGGCGGCGTCCTCGTCGTCGGAGGAGTCGCTTGAGCTTTCGTCGGAGTCCCACTCCCGACAAACATGGGCATCGCCGCCCTTCTTCTTGTAGTACTTCTTCTCCTTCCTCTTGCCCTTCTTGTCGTTGTCCCTGTCACTATCACTTGATAATGGACATTTAGCAATAAAGTGACCGGGCTTACCACACTTGTAGCAAACCTTCTTGGAACGGGATTTGTAGTCCTTCCCCTTCCGTTGCTTGAGGATTTGCCGGAAGCTTTTGATGATTAGGGCCATCTCCTCGTTGTCGAGCTTGGAGGCGTCAATTGGTTGTCTACTTGGTGTAGACTCCTCCTTCTTCTCCTCCGTTGCCTTGAAGGCCACGGGTTGCGCCTCGGATGTGGACGGCTCGTCAAGCTCGTTGATCTTCTTGGAGCCCTTAATCATGCATTCAAAACTAACAAAATTCCCGATAACTTCCTCGGGGGTCATTTGTGTATATCTAGGATTGCCACGAATTAATTGAACTTGTGTGGGGTTAAGGAAAATAAGGGCTCTTAGAATAACCTTAACCACTTCGTGGTCATCCCATTTTGCGCTCCCGAGGTTGCGCACTTGGTTCACCAAGGTCTTGAGCCGGTTGTACATGTCTTGTGGCTCCTCCCCTTGGCGAAGACGGAAGCGACCGAGCTCCCCCTCGATCGTTTCCCGCTTGGTGATCTTGGTGAGTTCATCACCCTCGTGCGCCGTCTTGAGTAGGTCCCAAATCTCCTTGGCGTTCTTCAACCCTTGAACTTTGTTGTATTCATCCTTGCTTAGTGAGGCAAGAAGAATGGTTGTGGCTTGAGAGTTGAAGTGCTCGATTTGGGCCACTTCGTCCGTGTCGTAGTCCTCGTCCCCTACGGATGGTACCTGTACACCAAACTCAACAACATCCCATAATCTTTTGTGGAGAGAGGTTAGATGAAATCGCATCAAATTACTCCACATAGCATAATCTTCACCATTAAAAGTTGGTGGTTTGCCTAATGGGACGGAAAGTAAAGGTGTATGTTTAGGAATGCGAGGGTAGCGTAGGGGGATCTTACTATACTTCTTACGCTCTTGGCGTTTAGAAGTGACGGACGCCGCGTCGGAGCCGGAGGTGGAGGTCGATGAAGTGTCGGTCTCGTAGAAGACCACCTTCCTCATCCTTTTGTGCTTGTCCCCACTCCGATGTGGCTTGTGAGAAGATTTTTCCTTCTTCTCCTTATGGTGAGAAGAGGAAGATCTTTTCTCCTTCCGCTTGGAGGATTTCTTCTTCTTCTCTCTTCTCTTGGTGCGGGACTCTTCCGATGAAGATGAAGTGCTCCCTTGGCTTGTAGTGGGCTTGTCGTCGCCGGTCTCCATCTCCTTCTTGGCGGGTTCTCCCGACATCACTTCGAGCGGTTAGGCTCTAATGAAGTACCGGGCTCCGATACCAATTGATAGTCGCCTAGAGGGGGGGTGAATAGGGCGAAACAGAAATTTACACAAATAATCACAACTACAAGCAAGGTTAGCGTTAGAAATATAATTGAGTCCGCGAGAGAGGGCACAAAACAAATCGCAAGCGAATAAGAGTGTGACACGAGAATTTGTTTTACCGAGGTTCGGTTCTCTCAAACCTACTCCCCGTTGAGGAGGCCACAAAGGCCGGGTCTCTTTCAACCCTTCCCTCTCTCAAACGATCCCACGGATCGAGTGAGCTTTCTCTTCTTCTCAATCAACCGGGAACAAAACTTCCCCGCAAGGGCCACCACACAATTGGTGCCTCTTGCCTTGGTTACAATTGAGTGATGATTTCAAGAACAAATGAGAAAGAAAGAAAGCGATCCAAGCGCAAGAGCTCAAAAGAACACGGCAAATCTCTCTCGCTAGTCACTAAGGGCTTGAGTGGAATTGGAGAGGATTTGATCTCTTTTGTTTGTGTCTAGAATTGAATGCCTAGCTCTTGTAAGTGGTTGAGAGTTGGAAAACTTGGATGGCAATGAAT
Source organism: Zea luxurians (assembly GCA_029449295.1). Taxonomy (NCBI): domain Eukaryota; kingdom Viridiplantae; phylum Streptophyta; class Magnoliopsida; order Poales; family Poaceae; genus Zea; species Zea luxurians. Next base: position 79,623,195 of record JAOPSE010000003.1, on the reverse strand, counting down.
GTGGGGTGGTTGGGGTATTTATAGCCCCAACCACCACAAGTGACCGTTGGCTGGAGTCCTCTGTTCGATGGCGCACCGGACAGTCCGGTGCACACCGGACAGTCCGGTGCCCCTGCCACGTCACGGTTGCCGTTGGATTCTGACCGTTGGAGCTTCTGACTTGTGGGCCCTCCTGGGTGTCCGGTGCACACCGGACATGTACTGTTTGATGTCCGGTGCACCGGCATGGGCGTGCCTGACGACTGCGCGCGCTGCGCGCGCATTTAATGCACTGCAGGGAGCCGTTGGCGCCGCAGGGAGCCGTTGCTCCGCTGGTACACCGGACAGTCCGGTGCACACCGGACAGTCCGGTGAATTTTAGCGGAGTGGCTTCTGAGCGAACCCGAGGCTGGCGAGTTCCGGAGGCCGCGTTTCCTTGGAGCACCGGACATGTCCGGTGCACACCGGACAGTCCGGTGAATTATAGCGCGCCGGCTCCCGAGAAATCCCGAGGGTGAAGAGTTTGAAGTCGAAGTCCTCTGGCCGCACCGGACAGTCCGGTGCACACCGGACAGTCCGGTGCCTCCGGCCAGAGGAGCCCTCGGTTGCCTTGCTGCTCCTTTGTTGAATCCAACACATGGTCTTTTTATTGGCTGATTGTGAACCTTTTGTACCTGTATAACTTATGCACTAGAGTAAACTAGTTAGTCCAATGTTTGTGTTGGGCAATTCAACCACCAAAATTATTTAGGAACTAGGTCTAAGCCTAATTCCCTTTCACTACCCGACGATGACGAGGCCGCCTTAGCTGAGGTCCAGAGGCTTGACGCGGTCGCCGAGGGCCCAAGGGCGATGCTGGCCTCCTCCTTCGAGGTGGAGATCCTTCCGCCCGCGTCGTCGTCTGAGGCTAGGCCAGACCTCACCGAAGGCGGGAACGGCGCTGAGGGCGCAGCTGCTTCCCCTGCCGATGCCTGATTCTGCTGGAGCAGTTTGTTTGTAGCATGCGTGTGTTCTTTGCGGCCGCCGAGGCCTAAACACTTTCATCGTCGTATCATAAAGCTACGCTTTCTTTTCCTCTTGTTTCATGCGCCATGACTTGTTCGTTGGTAGTAGAACCACTTGTCCGAGCGAGAGTTACTTTTCGCGGAAGGTGACAATACGTGTACTCTCGTCGTTTTTAGGATCCCGCTATCGATACAGAAGTCGAAGGCACGAAAAAAATTTTCCGAGGAAAATTTTGACGCAGAGGGGGTTCCCCCCTTCTAGCCCCCGAGGGAGGGTCGGGCTTTGCTGAGGCAAGGCCGACCCTTCCTTGACGGTTAGACTTTATGTATGTAAAGAAAGCGGGGTACATGAACGACTTAAAACATCTTAAGGGTAGAAGCGACGTAGCTGTTGGATGTTCCAAGCATTGCCGTAGACCTCGCCTTGGTTGTTGGCTAGCTTGTATGTTCCGGGCTTCAAGATCTTGGCGATGATGAATGGCCCTTCCTAGGGAGGAGTGAGCTTGTGGCGCCCTCGGGCGTCCTATCGCAGACAAAGAACCAAGTCTCCTACTTGGAAGCCTCGGGGCCGGACGCTTCGGGCGTGGTAGCGCCGCAGCGACTGCTGGTACCGTGCCGAATGTAGTAAGGCGACGTCCCGTGCCTCCTCGAGCTGGTCCAGCGAGTCCTCGCGGCTAATCTGGTTGCTTCGGTCGTCGTACGCCCTGGTCCTCGGAGAGCCGTATTCTAAGTCCGTGGGGAGGACAGCCTCGGCCCCATAGACTAGAAAAAACGGCGAGAAACCTGTGGCACGGCTCGGCGTCGTCCTCAGACTCCAGACTACCGAGGGTAGCTCTTTCATCCACCGTTTGCCGAACTTGTTGAGGTCGTTGTAGATCCTCGGTTTGAGTCCCTGCAAAATCATACCGTTGGCACGCTCCACCTGCCCATTTGTCATGGGATGAGCTACGGCGGCCTAGTCCACACGGATGTGGTGGTCGTCGCAGAAGTCCAGGAACTTTTTTCTGGTGAACTGCGTGCCATTGTCGGTGATGATGGAGTTTGGGACCCCGAATCGATGGATGATGTTGGTGAAGAACGCCACCGCTTGCTCGGACCTGATGCTGGTCAAGGGTCGGACCTCGATCCACTTGGAGAATTTGTCGATAGCGACCAGCAGGTGCGAGAAGCCCCCGGGTGCCTTCTGCAAGGGACCAACGAGGTCTAGCCCCCACACAGCAAACGGCCAGGTGATGGGTATCGTCTGCAAGGCCTAAGCGGACAGATGCGTCTGCTTTGCGTAGAATTGACACCCCCGGTAGGAGCGTACAATCCTAGTGGTGTCGGCCACCGCGGTTGGCCAGTAGAAACCTTGTCGGAAGGCATTCCCCACGAGGGCTCGAGGTGTTGCATGGTGGCCGCAAGCCCCCGAGTGTATTTCTTGCAACAGCTCTTGTCCTTGGGCGATAGATATGCATCATCGGAGGATGCCCGAGGGGCTGCGGTGGTAGAGCTCCTTTTCATCACCCAGCAAGACGAACGACTTGGCGCGCCGAGCCAGCCGCCGAGCTTTAGTCTTGTCGAGGGGAAGCTCTCCTCGGAGGAGATATTCCAGATACGGGGTCTGCCAGTTTGGATCTGGTGTGACCCCATTCTGTTCCTCCTCGACGAGCAAGGCCTCTTCCTCGATGGCCGAGGGTACCTCGGGCTGGGCCGAGGCTTCCTCGGGCTCAGGCGTGTCGTCGATCTTGACTGATGGTTGATGTAGGTCTCTGGAGAAGACGTCCGGGGGAACTGTCGTCCGCCCCGAGGCTATCTTTGCCAGCTCGTCCGCAGTCTCGTTGTACCGTCGGGCGATGTGGTTGAGCTCCAACCCGTAGAACTTGTCTTCCAGGCGCCAGACTTCGTTGCAGTAGGCTTTCATCCTCTAGTCGCGACAGTAGGAGTTCTTCATGACTTGGTCGATGACAAGCTGCGAGTCGCCATGAGCGTCGAGGCGCCAGACCCCAAGCTCGATGGCGATGCACAGCCCATTGACCAGAGCCTCATACTCGGCCACGTTGTTTGATGCCGGAAAATGGAGGCGAATGACGTAGCGGAGATGCTTTCTGAGGGGTGAAACGAAGAGCAGGCCAGCGCCTGCTTCTGTTTTCATGAGTGACCCATCGAAGTACATGGTCCAGAGCTTGGGTTGGATTGGAGTTGTCGGTAACTGGGTGTCAGTCCACTCAGCCAGGAAGTCTGCCAAGACCTGGGATTTTATGGCCTTCCAAGGAGCGAATGATATTGTTTCACCTATGAGTTCCACCGCCCACTTCGCTATCCTACCCGAGGCCTCACGGCACTGGATGATCTCCCCCAGGGGGAAGGATGACACCACAGTCACTGGATGAGACTCGAAGTAGTGTCGCAACTTTCGCCGTGTCAGAATCACTGCGTACAACAGCTTCTGGATCTGTGGGTAGTGAACTTTGGTCTCGGAAAGCACTTCGCTGATGAAGTAGACTGGCCTCTGGACGGGCAGTGCATGCCCTTCTCGTCTCTCGACTACGATCGTGACGCTGACCACCTAAGTGGTTGCGGCTATGTAGACCAAGAGGGCTTCTCCTGCAGCGGGGGCACCAGGATGGGTGTATTTGTAAGGAGTGCCTTAAGGTTTCCGAGGGCTTCCTCAGCCTCGGGGGTCCAAGTGAAGCGCTCGGCCTTCCTTAAGAGGCGGTACAGAGGCAAGCCTTTCTCGCCAAGGCGTGAGATGAAGCGGCTCATAGTCGCAAGGCATCCCATGACCCTTTGTACTCCTTTCAAATCTTTAATCGGTCCCATGTTGGTGATGGCCGCGATTTTCTCCAGATTGGCCTTGATACCCCGCTCGGAGACGATGAATCCTAAGAGCATGCCTCGGAGGACTCCGAAGACACACTTCTCGGGATTGAGTTTCACGCCTTTCGCTCTCAAACACTTGAATGTCGTTTCAAGGTCAGGGAGGAGGTCGGAGGCTTTCTTCGTCTTGACAACGATGTCATCAACGTAAGCCTCGACCGTTCTGCCGATGTGTTCTCCGAACACGTGGTTCATGCACCTCTGGTAGGTGGCGCCTGCATTCCTCAAACCAAATGGCATTGTAGTGTAACAGTACATGCCAAAAGGCGTGATAAAAGAAGTCGCGAGCTGGTCGGACTCTTTCATCTTGATTTGGTGATAGCCTGAATAGGCATCGATGAATAACAGGGTTTCACACCCAGCAGTGGAGTCTACGATTTGATCGATGCGAGGTAGAGGGTAGGGAACTTTTGGACATGCTTTGTTTAGACTAGTGTAGTCTACACACATCCTCCATTTCCCATCCTTCTTCCTTACAAGAATAGGGTTAGCTAACCATTCGGGATGGAATACCTCTTTGATGAACCCTGCCGCGAGTAGCTTGTGGATCTCCTCGCCTATGGCCCTGTGCTTTTCTTCGTCAAAATGGCGCAAGGTTTGCTTCACGGGTCGGGCTCCAACTCTGATGTCCAGTGAGTGCTCGGTGACATCCCTCGGTATGTCGGGCATGTCCGAGGGACTCCACGCAAAGACTTCAGCGTTCGCGCGGAGAAAGTCAACGAGCACTGCTTCCTATTTGGGGTCGAGCTCGGAGCTAATCCGGACTTTCTTGCTAGCGTCGTTGCTGGGGTCGAGAGAGACGGACTTGACCACCTCAACTGGTTCGAAGTTGCCGGCATGCCGCTTCGCGTCGGGTGCCTCCTTAGAGAGGCGTTCCAGATCAGCGATGAGGGCCTCGGACTCGGCGAGGGCCTCAGCGTACTCCACGCACTCCACGTCGCATTCGTATGTGTGGCGGTACGTGGATCCGACGGTGATGATTCTGTTCGGGCCCGACATCTTGAGCTTGAAGTAGGTGTAGTTGGGGATGGCCATGAACTTGGCGTAGCATGGTCTTCCCAACACCGCATGGTAGGTTCCTTGGAACCCGACGACCTCGAAGGTGAGAGCTTCCTTTCGGAAGTTAGAGGGAGTCCCGAAGCAGACGGGTAAGTCGATCCGTCCGAGGGGCAGGATTCGCTTCTCGGGCGCGATCCCGTGGAAGGGTGCCACACCAGCCCGGACCTCGAACCTGTCGACCCCCAAGAGTTCTAGGGTCTCGGCGTAGATGATGTTAAGGCTGCTGCCTCCGTCCATGAGGACTTTGGAGAGCCTAACGTTGCCGATGATCGGATCGATGACGAGCGGGTACCTTCCTAGGCTTGGCATGAAGTCGGGGTGGTCGCCTCGGTCGAAGGTGATAGGCTTGTCGGACCAGTCTAGGTAGACTGGCGCTGCCACCTTCACCAAGCAGGCCTCCCGGCGCTCCTGCTTGCGGTGCCAAGCCGAGGCGTTCGCCGCCTGCCCGCCGTAGATCATGAAGCAGTTGTGGACCTCCGGGAACTCCTCTTCCTTGCCGCGCTCCTTCTTGTCGTTGTCATGGCCCTTGCCATCTTCCGCCGGGACCCAGTCTTATGGAAGTAGTGCCGGAGCATGACACATTCTTTGAGGGTGTGCTTGATGGGACCCTGGTGATAGGGGCACGGCTCCTTGAGCATCTTGTCGAACGCGCCGGCCCCTCTAGGAGGTTTCCGAGGGTTCCTGTGTTCGGCCGCAGCGACGAGATTCATGTCAGCGGCATCGCACTTCGCTTGCGACTTGTTCTTGGCCTTCTTCTTCGTGCCCCGCTGGGCGGATGCCTCGGGAGCATCTTTCTTCGGCTCTCCCTGAGGCTGCTTGTCCTTTCGGAAGATGGCTTCGACCGCCTCTTGACCCGAGGCGAACTTGGTGGCGACGTCCATCAGCTCGCTCGCACGGGTGGGAGTCTTGCGCCCCAGTTTGCTCACCAGGTCTCGGCAAGTGGTGCCGGCGAGGAAAGCCCCGATGACATCCGAGTCGGTAACGTTGGGCAGCTCGGTGCGCTGCTTCGAAAACCATCGGATGTACTATCGGAGGGACTCCCCTGGCTACTGGCGGCAGCTTCGGAGATCCCATGAGTTCCCAGGGCACACGTACGTGCCTCGGAAGTTTCCCGCGAAAGCCTTGACCAGATCGTCCCAGTCGGAGATCTACGCAGGAGGCAGATGCTCTAGCCAGGCTCGGGCGGCGTCGGAGAGAAAAAGGGGTAGATTATGGATGATGAGGTTGTCATCATCCGCCCCTCCCAACTGGCATGCCAGTCGGTAGTCCGCGAGCCACAGCTCCGGCCTTGTCTCCCCCGAGTACTTGGTGATGGTAGTCGGGGCTCGTAAACGGGCAGGGAACAGTGCTCGTCGTATGGCCCGGCTGAAGACCCACGGACCGGGTGGTTCGGGCGAAGGACTGCGATCCTCCTCGCTGTTGCAGTGTCCCCCACGCATGGGATGGTAGCCTTGGTGCACCTTCTCGTCGAGGCGGGCTCGATGGTCGAGATGGTGGTGCTCGTTGCCGAGGCGATCCCAGGCGGCAGGCGCCTCATCCCGCGTGCGCTCGGGATGGACCGAGGCTTCTCGAATGCGTCGGGAGAACACCGTGTGATGCTCCGAGGGGTCAGCTCGCCTCCGGGAGGCGGAGCTCTCGGCTCGTCGAACTGCGGCACCTTCCAGGAGATCCTTGAGTTCGCCCTGGATGTGCCATCCCTCGATGGTGGATGGTTCCGGCACGGCTCGAAGTAGCATCGCCGCTGCAGCTAGGTCCTGGCTGGACCCGCTGACGGCCGAGGGCAGCGCTGCCCTGGCACTGCTGACGATGCAGCGCCGGATGTCTTGGGCCCGATGACAGGCTTCTCCGGCGAGTGTTCGGCCTGCCCACTCCTGCTCGATGTTCTATCGGAGCTGCACAAGTCGGCCTGCTTCCCCGTAGACCCGGGCCTGCATCTCATGGATTTGCTCGAGCTGTATGTCCTGACCCCCCAAAGGGACTGGGACCATAGCTAGCTCCCGTAGGATGTCAACGCGAGATGCGGGCCTAGGGGGATCGCCAACCTCCAGCATACCGAGGTGGTTGCGTTCGTTGTGATCTCCTTGATCGACGTGGAAACATTCGCGACTTGGGCCGTAACCTTTGTCGTTAAGGTCATGGCTATCATCGGAACAACCAAAGAGGCAATGGTCACATGCAATAATGAAGTCCCGCATGGCACCGGGGTCATTGAGGCCAGAGAAATCCCAACCGGAGTCGGGGTCGTCCTCTTCCTCAGAACCCGCCGGTCCGAAGGTTGAGACGGCTGTCAGTCAGTCCCAGGTCGACCACATGTGGTACCCCGGAAGGTTTGGATACGCCTTTCCGAAGGCGCTCACCGTAGCCGGGTTGCTAGGTGGATCGAAGCTAAATTGGAAAGGTATGGGATGGAAAATAGACGGTACCTCTTGGTCGATGGACAGTGGTGAAGTCACGTCGGGGTCGGAGCACACCGTCATCTCAGGTACGAGGGTAACGCCCAGCAGATCCTTTGCGAGGGTGCTGGCGTCGTCAGTCCGCTTGGGGCTGACACGTCACGGGGAAGTGACACCCGCCGTCGTCTCAAGTGCGAGGGCAATGCCCGACATGTCCCTCAGGGGAGTGCTGGCGTCGTCAACTCGCTCTAGTGCGACAGCCATCAAGATGCCGCCTCCTGCGTGGCCATGGTTGCCTCGTCTCCGCCTCCTCTGGTGAGGAGGGTGGCGAGGACGACCAGAGCGCTCCTCCTCTGCCATGGGGAGATGCTGTCGCCGAGCTCGCCGCCGCCGGGCGAGTCGAAGACCGTCGTTGTCGTCGCGCCACGGGGGGAGGAGTACCATGTCGTAGCTGCCGTCGAGGGACATGAACTCGAGACTCCCGAAGCGGAGCACCGTCCTGGGCTAAAGAGGTTGCTGAAGACTCCCCATCTGGAACTCAACTGGAAGGTGTTCGTTAACACGCAGCAGGCCACTACCTGGCGCACCAACTATCGGCGTTTCGGACCCGGGGGGTCCCTGGACCGACGAGTGAAAACGTTGTGTGCCCCTGCCCAGATGGGTTGGCGTGGGATGGAACACAAGAGGTGGGACAAGCCTTGTATTATCCTGCACCAGGGGTGCCGCTCGTAGTAGGGGTTACAAGCGTGTCGCGTGAGGGAGAGAGAGAGACAGAGAGCGGGTGCCCGTTCGTCTGCTCCTTCCCCCGCGCGAACCCCCCTCAGGATGGCCCTGGACCTCCCTTTTATAGACGCAAGGAGAGGGTCCAGACGTACAACGGGGGGCGTAGCTATGCGCTAACGTGTCCGGCAGAGGAGTGCCTAAGCCCTGTGTACATGCCAACGTGGCTGTCGGGGCAGAGCTTGGGTCCTGTACATGTGATAGCGTGGCCGTCAGAGGAGCGCCTGAGTCCTGTAGGAGCACAGCTGGCAGTGCGGCAAGGATCCTGCTGATGTCTCCTTGCTGTTGTAAGGGGCTGAGAGCCACCGGCGTCATGGTGCACGCGGGGCACCAACATTACCCGTCGTCGGGGTAAGCCAGATGGGACACCGGTCTTGTTCCTTATAGCCTGAGCAGGCTAGGAATAGGGTAATGATGTATCCCCTGTTGGCGCGGTCGGTCCGAGCCCAAGGTCGGGCGAGGCGGAGACTTCTCTTGAGGCCGAGGCTGGGGTCAGGCGAGGACGCGATTCCTCCCGAGACTGAGGTCGAGGCCGAGTCTGGGGGTCGGGCGAGGCGAAGACCTCCTCCCGAGGCCGGAGCCTGAGGTCGAGCGAGGCGGAAACCTCCTCCCGAGGCCGGAGCCTGAGGTCAGGCGAGGCGGAGCTTCCTGTTGCGCCCGAGGCCGAACTCGGTGGTTGATCGTGACTTGTTGTCAGTCTTTGCCTGGGTGGTTGACACGGCAGTCGGAGCAGGGCGAGCGGCGTTGTTTTCCTGTCACATCAGACAGTAAAAGAGAGGGGCGAAGTGACTGCGGTCACTTCGGCCTGGCCGACTGAGGCGCGTATGTCAGGATACGGCGTCAGGCGTTCCCTGCATTGAATGCGCCTGCGAAGCGGTCGGTTAGTGAGGCGGTCTGGCCAAGGTTGCTTCACAACGAAGCCTGCCCGAGCCGGGCTTCGGGAGAGCCGAGGGGGCGCCCGCAGCCTGAGGAGGCCCTCGGGCGAGGCATGAATTCGTCTGGGACCACTGCTCCAGCCCGAGGCTGGGTTCGGGTGAGATCCAGTCCCTTGGGTAGACGAAGCCTTGACTTGAACCGCGCCTGTCAGTTGGTCTAAGGGTGTTTACCAGCCATGATTAGGAGCGTTGGGGGTACCCCTAATTATGGTACCCAACAAAATTATGACATTATTGTTTAAGTCATATTTAAAGAGGGATTGAACAAATTATCAAAAAAAAATAAATTCTCCACTCATTAGACTTTTTAGATTCTAGCCAATGCATAGATTGCATTAAGAAAAAATATGTGAAATATATTAAGGAAGGCGCTAAGCGAAGCTCGAGAGTTTTTAGAAATAATTCATGTAGACATTTGTGGTCCTTTTCTTGTAAAAGTAGTAGCTGATTTTGATTTGTTCATGACATTTACTGATGATTTTTCCTGCTATGGGTATATTTATGAATTAAGTATCAATCAAAAGTATTATATAAATTTAAGATATTTAAATATAAAGCTGAGAGTCAACATGATTTAATGGTCAAAATTGTAAGATCACACCATGGTGGTAAATACTATAGAAAGCATACCCCTTATGCCAAAGCACTTAGGCCATTTGCAAGGTTTCTATAAGAAAGTGGCACAATAGCCTAGTATTGAATGTCAAATGACCGTCAACTGAATGGAGCAGTTGAAAGGTGTCACACCCGGATTTTTGGGGATCCAAAACCCGGGCGCGAACATAATCACCAGGTGTGTTGGGACCAAGTCTCACACATATGATGAATCATGGCACAGGATCGAATGTCACATCTTTATATATAACAGGAGTTCTATACAAAATAAATAATTACATTATAAGGAGACAACGGTCCAGCAACCCAAAGTTGACTGGGAGACGACGACCTAGACCTCTCACGAACTCATCGCAGCATCCTCCATGAGCATCATCCTGTGGTACCTGTTCTTGACCTGTGGGGTGTGTGAGACAGCAAGAGTGAGCTCACATACGTTCATCGCTCAACAAGTTGTGGGGAATAATGTGCATGAACTCGCCAAAGGTGGGAGCTCACGTGAAGTGTAAGGCTTACCAAAGGAGATGGTTAGAGCTGAGCATTGCTTTTAAAGTTGGTCAAAATTTTATTAGCAGTTACTAAGTATAAGTAAATACCAACCCAGTTAAATAGTAGAACAAAAGTAACAACTTCACCTGCGATGCAATGCATATGACAAATTGAGTTTAAGTTCCATAATTTAATCATGTGAGGGTCCGAGCTGCTCATGACCGTGAGCACGGCTAGTATACCAGTTTTACACTCTGCAGAGGTTTGCGCATCTTTACCCACAAGTCGTGTATCCCATGTCGCCAGGGTTTGCAAGGCCCTTAGACACTACCGAGGTGAATGGCTAGGGATCCACTACGAGGCCTTTACAAAGTTCCACTAGCTTCCGAAAACCCGCTACAGTTTATAGGAAGTTCCAATGCAGGAATCCCTTGCAGGACCGCCATCGCAGCAAAATCCTCCCGAGGGCCTCCCTACACTGACCACTCCCCTACTGCCCTTGCCCCTTTCGGGTAAGGTAGTCTTCCACTAGCTTTCCTAATTAATCAGCCAAGGGGTCCCATTCCTCCCTTGTGGTAGCACTGTTTTCCCGGGTGGTTCTCCATGTTCCAATTAACATAATGATCTTATCATGAACAGTAATAATAAACATATAATAAAAGTGTGATCATGGATAATATACCTTCATAACCAAAACCACATAAAGCACTAGCAAGTACTACCCAAAAAGTTCAGTGGTAAACAAGGTATAAAGATAGACAAACTAGGGTAACCTATTGGGTCCCATCAAAATTAACCTATGCAGATCATTATGATTAATTAGAACATGAGTGGGTAAAAAGAAGTGATCAAGGGCACAACTTGCCTGGCACTTGAGATTCCAGGTACCAACTTGCTCTTCAGATGACACGTGACCTCGCTCTAGTCGTAGCAATACAAACAAACATTGTATAGGCAAAAATTAACATTACACCAAACATAAGAATAAACTGTGTGATAATAATCTACGCGGAGCTACGAGATTGTAGGAACAAGAATTGCTAAATTTGGAGTTACGGTTATGAAGTTATGGTTTTCCGAAGATCCACGTGGTTAAATATAGAATAGACTAAGTGCAACATTTTAACCTATATTTTATGACAAAACAAAATTATCAGATGATAATACTTATTATTGTGGGACTAATGCAACTAGGATGGATCAAAACGGGGTTACGATTATTGGGTTATGAATTTCTGAGTTACTTAGCACCTAGAATAGATTAATTTAAATGAACAATTTTAATTCAAGTTTCATGGTTAAACAAAGGTACTGGGTGATAAACAATATTAATACGAAATTATTGCAACTGGAATGGCTCAATTTGGAGTTATAATGAATTAACTATGAATTTCACAAGTTTCTAGAATCAATTTTGTATTAAAAATCACATTCTGTAATTAATTATCCATTTTTATTATTCTCTGGACCAAGCACTAATTACAGAGGACTCCGGGGGCAAATCCAGAATGTTTCCCCAGACTCAAATTTACCCCGCGTGGATGGCGGGTTGATTCACCTATTCTCCGGGGGTTCTTTTGCAAAAACACTACGGCGAAGGGGTATGGTTCAATAAGGACCGTCCGATTAGATTTCAATGCTCCTGATTAGATTTAGACTACCACTGTAGCGTCACGCGGATATGGTCATTGGATTTGGGATCGACGGTTGTCGCGTAAAATGCGCGTAATCCAATCCCGACCGCTCCCCCTGTGATCCAATGGTCCGAATAGAAATCAGCGCATGGTGTTTCCTTAAGTTAATCCTGGCCGCTCCTCCTAACATTAACGGCCCGAGGCTATCCCTTCTCTCCCCAGCTGAGCCACGCGGCGGCGCTACACACCCGCGGCGGCCGACCACCGGTGAGGAGTGCCTGGGTACTCTAATGGATGATTCCCAAATAGAACAGGTTATACGCGCGATTGGAAGTGTAACGAGCTTGATGAGGTCCATTACCGGGGTTCGCAGGCAACGGAGGAGGCGGTCCACGGTGATTAGCGGGTCCCTGGCGGCGGTGGAAGCTCGGTGAGCGACTTCGTCCACCCTGAGCATCACATCACCAAATTGGGGGGGGGGGGGGGCACTTGGTTTCCTCATACCCCTGCGAGCCACCCCGACGCTCATATTGGCCCGAGCGGCGGCGCACGTGAATTGCCCCTACAACAGCACTCTTCTTCTCTTGCGGCCATGGTTGGCGCTCGGTGACGGTGGCGGCCAATCACAATCCTCGACGCGCCCGACGATGGTGACCTCGGCCCGCTTTATAGTCCGCACAAGGTCCACAGATCACGACGCTAGTAACCGAGTCCGGGATTCACGCGGAATTCGTTGAGATCGTACCAGCAGCGCGGCGACGAACTCGTGTTCTGTTGAAAGAAGCCAGAGGGGAAAGAAGATGGATTCCTGACGTCCGGGCCCCACGCGGCAGGGAGACTGGGCCGGCAGCGAGCCAGGGCGCACGGCCAGCAGCGTGGAGGCCGAGCTGGGCCGACAGTGCCAGTTTTGGCCCAAGCGCGGTTTGCCCCTTTTTTTTCTATTTTCTCTTTATAATTTCTATTCCAAATTTTAAATTTCTATTTCAAATTCAAACATGATTCAACTTTGAATCTCAAGCATAATTCTAATGGGTACAGAAATCCTTATCTTCATATTTATTATTATTTTTATTACTATTTTTTTTATTATTTATCTTCCCCCTTACTATTTAATTCTAAGAGAAATAAATGATTATTACTTTTCCCAAGTTCTTTCCTATATATATATATTTTTTTTATAAGTTGAGGTCAAATTATATTTTTAATAAAAGGAATCACTCAAAATTATTGGTAAGAACTCAACCTCTCTTTATCAATTTATTAGTTACTTATCTAATTTTATATTATTGCTTGAGTATGAGGGGGAATCCCTAATAGATTTCAAAGATCTTCAAAAATTCTCATCACACAATTATATATATATATTTTACCTCTTTATTTTTTTTACCAAATTTTGGGCTTTACAAATCCTACCCCCTTAACAAAAATCTCGTCCTCGAGATTTGTAAGAAAAGGGATGCAACCAGTTTGGTTTAGGAATCAAAAGTTTTGTTTCAAGTTTTTTTTATACTTGCTAGTAGATGGTTTGGAAACTATGGATATATATGTCTAGCCATCTATTATGTTAGATGAGGTACGATTATGACCAGTGGAGGTTGTGGCAAGGGTATGATAAGGGGAGACTTTATCCTGAACTGTGGATCTTGATTCCGCTGGCGATTAAACTTGATCTTTGAAGTCTTGAGTTGATGCTTATCCTTCTTTGACGTGGTTTGGTCTTCTTTGGTTTTTCTTCTTGGAGGTGCCATCCGAGTTAAGGACATATAGTTAGGATAGTCGGGGTACACGAGGTGGGTAGGTTTGAACAGAGTTGTATTTTGCTTTTGGAACAAATGGACTAGGTAGCCTGTGATGTAGGTGATATTGTGATTTACAGACATGTTGGTATATGACATTAATTTAGGTTAGGTTATGTTTGTTGAAGCAGTGTCTAACCCATATCACGAGATTAACTAACCTGTTAATAACTCACTTTTGATTGGATCATATTGGATTAGATGGTGATCTAGATTAGATTGGATGTAACTAGATTGACTAGTTTAGGTTAGATAGGTCCAACAGGGTAGAATATGTATTATTAAGATATGTTAGGATGTTTTGAGATTAGTTAGATATGCTATGATAAGATAGAATCTCTTCAAGGTAAGATGAATTTATTAAGGTAAGAAGAACCTTTTAAGATGAGGTGGATCTAGTAAGATATGAGGGAATCTTATAAGATACGATGAATCTATTAAGATATGGGAGAATCTTTTAAGATTAGAGGGATCTCTATGAGATAGATACATTTTAATGGAGGGTAATCTAAATTGCTTAGTTTTCTTATGAATTTTATTTAAGCCTATGCAGATGTAATTGTGGACATTAATCCACAACCCATCACACTCAAACAAAGTTCCAAATCAGACAAGTATCATAAGAACAAGCATTCAAGCATACAAATATTTACAAAAATAGTTTTGATTTTGTCCCTAAGATGAGGTCTTCTGTTCCTAAAAGTCACTTTAAGCACAGGATTTCAAAGTGTGAAATCCAAGTTTGTCTTTAGAAGGAAAAGGTAAGAATAATCAGAGTAAAGCGGAAATAGATGAGAAGAGATTAAGATAAGCTTAGAAAAGAATCAGAGTAGCAGAGGTAAGTAGACAAGGGTTATCCAGTTCTATCTAGGTTTCGTCCTACAGTCAACATTCCTCTGATACCACTTCTGTCACACCCGGATTTTTGGGGATCCAAAACCCGGGCGCGAACATAATCACCAGGTGTGCTGGGACCAAGTCTCACACATATGATGAATCATGGCACAGGATCGAATGTCACATCTTTATATATAACAGGAGTTCTATACAAAATAAATAATTACATTATAAGGAGACAACGGTCCAGCAACCCAAAGTTGACTGGGAGACGACGACCTAGACCTCTCACGAACTCATCGCAGCATCCTCCATGAGCATCATCCTGTGGTACCTGTTCTTGACCTGTGGGGTGTGTGAGACAGCAAGAGTGAGCTCACATACGTTCATCGCTCAACAAGTTGTGGGGAATAATGTGCATGAACTCGCCAAAGGTGGGAGCTCACGTGAAGTGTAAGGCTTACCAAAGGAGATGGTTAGAGCTGAGCATTGCTTTTAAAGTTGGTCAAAATTTTATTAGCAGTTACTAAGTATAAGTAAATACCAACCCAGTTAAATAGTAGAACAAAAGTAACAACTTCACCTGCGATGCAATGCATATGACAAATTGAGTTTAAGTTCCATAATTTAATCATGTGAGGGTCCGAGCTGCTCATGACCGTGAGCACGGCTAGTATACCAGTTTTACACTCTGCAGAGGTTGCGCATCTTTACCCACAAGTCGTGTATCCCATGTCGCCAGGGTTTGCAACCCGGGCGCGAACATAATCACCAGGTGTGCTGGGACCAAGTCTCACACATATGATGAATCATGGCACAGGATCGAATGTCACATCTTTATATATAACAGGAGTTCTATACAAAATAAATAATTACATTATAAGGAGACAACGGTCCAGCAACCCAAAGTTGACTGGGAGACGACAACCTAGACCTCTCACGAACTCATCGCAGCATCCTCCATGAGCATCATCCTGTGGTACCTGTTCTTGACCTGTGGGGTGTGTGAGACAGCAAGAGTGAGCTCACATACGTTCATCGCTCAACAAGTTGTGGGGAATAATGTGCATGAACTCGCCAAAGGTGGGAGCTCACGTGAAGTGTAAGGCTTACCAAAGGAGATGGTTAGAGCTGAGCATTGCTTTTAAAGTTGGTCAAAATTTTATTAGCAGTTACTAAGTATAAGTAAATACCAACCCAGTTAAATAGTAGAACAAAAGTAACAACTTCACCTGCGATGCAATGCATATGACAAATTGAGTTTAAGTTCCATAATTTAATCATGTGAGGGTCCGAGCTGCTCATGACCGTGAGCACGGCTAGTATACCAGTTTTACACTCTGCAGAGGTTTGCGCATCTTTACCCACAAGTCGTGTATCCCATGTCGCCAGGGTTTGCAAGGCCCTTAGACACTACCGAGGTGAATGGCTAGGGATCCACTACGAGGCCTTTACAAAGTTCCACTAGCTTCCGAAAACCCGCTACAGTTTATAGGAAGTTCCAATGCAGGAATCCCTTGCAGGACCGCCATCGCAGCAAAATCCTCCCGAGGGCCTCCCTACACTGACCACTCCCCTACTGCCCTTGCCCCTTTCGGGTAAGGTAGTCTTCCACTAGCTTTCCTAATTAATCAGCCAAGGGGTCCCATTCCTCCCTTGTGGTAGCACTGTTTTCCCGGGTGGTTCTCCATGTTCCAATTAACATAATGATCTTATCATGAACAGTAATAATAAACATATAATAAAAGTGTGATCATGGATAATATACCTTCATAACCAAAACCACATAAAGCACTAGCAAGTACTACCCAAAAAGTTCAGTGGTAAACAAGGTATAAAGATAGACAAACTAGGGTAACCTATTGGGTCCCATCAAAATTAACCTATGCAGATCATTATGATTAATTAGAACATGAGTGGGTAAAAAGAAGTGATCAAGGGCACAACTTGCCTGGCACTTGAGATTCCAGGTACCAACTTGCTCTTCAGATGACACGTGACCTCGCTCTAGTCGTAGCAATACAAACAAACATTGTATAGGCAAAAATTAACATTACACCAAACATAAGAATAAACTGTGTGATAATAATCTACGCGGAGCTACGAGATTGTAGGAACAAGAATTGCTAAATTTGGAGTTACGGTTATGAAGTTATGGTTTTCCGAAGATCCACGTGGTTAAATATAGAATAGACTAAGTGCAACATTTTAACCTATATTTTATGACAAAACAAAATTATCAGATGATAATACTTATTATTGTGGGACTAATGCAACTAGGATGGATCAAAACGGGGTTACGATTATTGGGTTATGAATTTCTGAGTTACTTAGCACCTAGAATAGATTAATTTAAATGAACAATTTTAATTCAAGTTTCATGGTTAAACAAAGGTACTGGGTGATAAACAATATTAATACGAAATTATTGCAACTGGAATGGCTCAATTTGGAGTTATAATGAATTAACTATGAATTTCACAAGTTTCTAGAATCAATTTTGTATTAAAAATCACATTCTGTAATTAATTATCCATTTTTATTATTCTCTGGACCAAGCACTAATTACAGAGGACTCCGGGGGCGAATCCAGAATGTTTCCCCAGACTCAAATTTACCCCGCGTGGATGGCGGGTTGATTCACCTATTCTCCGGGGGTTCTTTTGCAAAAACACTACGGCGAAGGGGTATGGTTCAATAAGGACCGTCCGATTAGATTTCAATGCTCCTGATTAGATTTAGACTACCACTGTAGCGTCACGCGGATATGGTCATTGGATTTGGGATCGACGGTTGTCGCGTAAAATGCGCGTAATCCAATCCCGACCGCTCCCCCTGTGATCCAATGGTCCGAATAGAAATCAGCGCATGGTGTTTCCTTAAGTTAATCCTGGCCGCTCCTCCTAACATTAACGGCCCGAGGCTATCCCTTCTCTCCCCAGCTGAGCCACGCGGCGGCGCTACACACCCGCGGCGGCCGACCACCGGTGAGGAGTGCCCGGGTACTCTAATGGATGATTCCCAAATAGAACAGGTTATACGCGCGATTGGAAGTGTAACGAGCTTGATGAGGTCCATTACCGGGGTTCGCAGGCAACGGAGGAGGCGGTCCACGGTGATTAGCGGGTCCCTGGCGGCGGTGGAAGCTCGGTGAGCGACTTCGTCCACCCTGAGCATCACATCACCAAATTGGGGGGGGCACTTGGTTTCCTCATACCCCTGCGAGCCACCCCGACGCTCATATTGGCCCGAGCGACGGCGCACGTGAATTGCCCCTACAACAGCACTCTTCTTCTCTTGCGGCCATGGTTGGCGCTCGGTGACGGTGGCGGCCAATCACAATCCTCGACGCGCCCGACGATGGTGACCTCGGCCCGCTTTATAGTCCGCACAAGGTCCATAGATCACGACGCTAGTAACCGAGTCCGGGATTCACGCGGAATTCGTTGAGATCATACCAGCAGCGCGGCGACGAACTCGTGTTCTGTTGAAAGAAGCCAGAGGGGAAAGAAGATGGATTCCTGACGTCCGGGCCCCACGCGGCAGGGAGACTGGGCCGGCAGCGAGCCAGGGCGCACGGCCAGCAGCGTGGAGGCCGAGCTGGGCCGACAATGCCAGTTTTGGCCCAAGCGCGGTTTGCCCCTTTTTTTCTATTTTCTCTTTATAATTTCTATTCCAAATTTTAAATTTCTATTTCAAATTCAAACATGATTCAACTTTGAATCTCAAGCATAATTCTAATGGGTACAGAAATCCTTATCTTCATATTTATTATTATTTTTATTACTATTTTTTTTTATTATTTATCTTCCCCCTTACTATTTAATTCTAAGAGAAATAAATGATTATTACTTTTCCCAAGTTCTTTCCTATATATATATATATTTTTTATAAGTTGAGGTCAAATTATATTTTTAATAAAAGGAATCACTCAAAATTATTGGTAAGAACTCAACCTCTCTTTATCAATTTATTAGTTACTTATCTAATTTTATATTATTGCTTGAGTATGAGGGGGAATCCCTAATAGATTTCAAAGATCTTCAAAAATTCTCATCACACAATTATATATATATATTTTACCTCTTTATTTTTTTTACCAAATTTTGGGCTTTACAAAAGGTTTAATTGCATCTTGATGGATATGGTAAGAAGCATGATCAATTACTCAACTTTGTTTATTAACTTATGAATGGAGGCGCTAAAAATCGTTTCTCATATTGTTAATAGAGTTTCTAGTAAGTCGATGCCCAACACACCATTAGTTATGAACTAAAAGGAAGCCCTCAGCCCCTCACTGAATCATTTGCATGTGTGGGGCTATCTAATGGAAGCTAATATATTTAACCTAAATATAGGAAAGTTAGATTTTGTTATACTAAGTCACCATTTCATTGGTTATCATAAAAGATCAAACATATATCATTTCTATTATCCTAATAGACATACTAAGTTTATGGAAAAAAGAAATGTTGTGTTTTTATATGATAACTAGTACGATGCCCATGCATTGCAATGACACATTTTTTTAAAATGTTAGAGCATAACGATTACATGAAAACTAAATGTTTAGGTTAGACATGGTACGACATCTGGGTATCGACTATAACAATGAACAACTATTTGTGGATCCCGAACGAGAGATCACATGAGTCTTCGTGGCACAAAGGACTCACCAGCAAAGGTAGGGACCACATGGACACCAGGGCCACGGGATCGGGCGGCCTCCAACATCTCGTCCACCAGTGGCAGCTCTGGGGCCGACGTCTCCTCTGGCTCAGGCCGGATCGCATCAACCTCCGCCTGCCCACCGCTCACCCCGTCCCCAGTTGCAGCCGACGATGACGCTGGCCCCGACTCTGGCGGAGTGCCCACGAGCTTGTGCGGCGAGTGGCACGCGGTGCGGGTGAACGGCCCGCTGTGAAGAAGATGCTGGGGCACATGGAAGGCAGTGTTCCACTCCTTGGCCTGCCGCTTCAACGACGTGAATGAGGACCTAGCCGACTTGCGCTTACCGCCCCCGCCACGGCGGTGGGGGGCCTCGACCGCGGCCGCATCACCATGTGCTGCCGAAGACGACTTGGCCTCCATGTCGCGCCGGTGGCTTTGTCCCATCTTACTCCTAGCAAGACCAGTCGGGATGGGGACTGGAGAGGGGAGCACGCCGTGTCTTCCTCTTCTTCTCTCTTTGCTCTCTTCTTCCTTCCCCACCGCGTCTTCTTTGCTCTCTTCTTCCTCTAGGGAGGAAGTCGCGCATAGAAGGAGCCCACACATCCGCGCGTGTTGCCCCGTGCCATGGATTGCAACATCGAGCAGAGTGGATACACGTGGTGGCCGGGTCGGGGTCGACACAGAGTGGACCACGCGCTTCCTTCCATGGATAGATGGGTTGGGGTCGGCTTGGATTGCGACATCGTTGGTGGGGGAGGAAGCCGCGCGTAGAAGGAAGGAAGCCGAGGAAGGAAGCCGCGTGTAGAAGGAAGGAAGCCGCGCGTACGCGATGGGGAAGTGGATGAAACGAGGCGGAGGCACGATGATGCCTCGATGGATGCCCTTGTTGCACTCTTAAGGATTAGTATAGATATGGTTAGGGGAACATGGGACCCCAAGAAATTAGCTTTGATGAGAAGTGGGTTTGTGCCCCATCTACTATGATTTTCAGTCTTTCTTCTCGGTACCTGTTGTAGTTGAAAGGGAAATGTGCCCTTGGGCCATTTCTATTAGATTTTGGTGATTTAGGGCTTCACACAAAAATGCTTTGAGTTATATTTGTACCAAAGATTCAAGAAGTGCAAATCAAGATTAAAGGTATGTTTCTAGTCTTAGTCCATTGTTTTGAAGACTAATGTGTTGTGTCTAAGTGCTAGAATCAGGAGAAATCACTTTGGAGATTAGTGGCTATGTTCAGCCAAAGGGCTGTTCGGTCTGAGTGCACCAGACAGTGTTCGGTGTGCCAGGACCAGTCCCGGTGAACTGCCTGCTCTCGGGTCTCGACGACGGCGTACGACTATAATTCACCGGACTATCCGGTGGTGCACCGGACTGTCCGGTGAGTTGTCTGCGGCGAAGTCGCTGCTCTCGGAAACCAAGTCAACAGCGTACGACTATAATTCATCGGACTGTCCGGTTAGCCAACGGTCGGGCGCGCCAATGGTTGGCCGCGCAATCCGCGCGTGACGCGTGGCCGAGCCAACGGTCGGATGGGGGCACCGGACTATCCGGTGTGCACCGGACAGTGTCTGGTGCGCCAACGGCTCCAAATCTTCAACGGTCGGCTACGCCAGATTAGGAAAGCAATCCGCACCGGACAGTGTCCGGTGGTGCACCGGACTGTCCAGTGCGCCACCCGACAAAAGGCAAGATTTGCCTTCCTGGATTGCTTCCAACGACTCCTAGCTGCCTTGGGGCTATAAAAGGGACCCCTAGGCACATGGAGGAGTACACCAAGCATTCTTTGATCAACTCTAAGCACCAAGACTCCATTTCCACGCTCTTGATTCTTTGCGATAGCAACTAGAGCTCCATTTGAGTAGAGAACTCTTCGAGTTGTGTTGCGAGCTCAAGTTGTGACTTGTGTGCGTGTTGTTGCTCTAATTTTGTGTCTTGTGTGTGTTGCTCATCCCATCCTTACTTCCGTGCTTATTTGCAATCATCAAATTGTAAGGGCGAGAGGCTCCAAGTTGTGGAGATTCCTCGCAAACGGGATATAGTAAAAGGAAAAGAAACACCGTGGTATTCAAGTGGGTCTTTGGACCGCTTGAAAGGGGTTGAGTGCAACCCTCGTCCGTTGGGACGCCACAACGTGGAGTAGGCAAGTGTTGGACTTGGCCGAACCACGGGATAAACCACTGTGCCTCTCTGTGTTGATTTCTTTGTGGTTATCATGTTTAGCAAGAACTCCTCTCTAGCCACTTGGCTTTATTGTTCTAACACTTAATCAAGTTTGTGGCCTTGAGTTTTAAGTTTTTACAGGATCACCTATTCACCCCCCTCTAGGTGCTCTCAATTGGTATCAGAGCCATTCTCTTCAAGAAAGGGACTAATCGCCCGAAGGGATGGATCCTAAAGGAAAGGGGATGGTGATCAACGACAAGGAGAAGGAGTCCTTCATCAATGAGCCAAAAGACGACAAGCCCACTGACTCGGACTCAAATCATAAGAAGAAGGACGGGAAGAAGAAGAGGCGTATCAAGAAGATCGTCTACTACGACGACAGCGACGAGTCTTCTTCTTCCCAAAAGGACGACGACGACGACTACGAGAAAAAGAAGACAGTTAACTCGAACTTTTCTTTTGATTACTCTCGTATTTCGCATAATTCAAATGCACATTTGCTTTCCATTCCTCTTGGTAAACCTCCACACTTTGATGGAGAGGAGAGGACTATGGATTTTGGAGTCACAAAATGCGTAGTCACTTGTTCTCTCTTCATCCAAGTATATGAGAGATAGTAGAGAATGGAATGCATTTTGATAGTTCGGATAATCCCATGTTTATAAATGAACAAATTCACAAAATGCACAAGCTACCACTGTTCTTTTAGCATCCTTGTGCAGGGAAGAGTACCATAAGGTGAGCGGCTTGGATAACGCCAAGTAGATTTGGGACATCCTCACGATCTCGCATGAGGGAAATGACGTCACCATGCTCACCAAGATGGAGTTGGTGGAGGGCGAACTAGGGAGGTTCGCAATGATCAGGGGGGAGGAGCCAACCCAAACATACAACAGGCTCAAGACCCTGGTCAACAAAATAAGGAGCTATGGAAGCACGAGATGGACGGACCACGATGTCGTCCGCCTAATGCTAAGGTCCTTCACTGTCCTTGATCCTCATCTTGTTAACTCTATTCGTGAAAATCCTAGGTATACCAAGATGACGCCCGAGGAAATACTTGGGAAGTTTGTAAGCGAGCGAATGATGATCAAGGAGGCGAGATACATTGATGAGGCGTTGAATGGCCCAATCCCCAAGCCTCAAACCGTTGCTCTCAAAGCAACAAATAGCAGGGAGGCGCTACCTAGCAAGGTGGCGCAAGTTGAGGCGGTGGGGCTCAACGAGGAAGAAATGGCCCTCATCATCAAGCGCTTCAAGACAGCGCTAAAGGGTCGCAAGGAGCATCCAAAAAAGAACAAGACGAAGGGAAAGCGCTCCTGCTTCAAGTGTGGTAAGACTGGTCACTTTGTTGCTAACTATCCCGATAATGATAGTGACCAGGGACAAGAGAAAAGCGGGAAGAAGGAAAAGAAGAAGGCATACAAGAAGGCTAAGGGCGAGGCACACCTTGGCAAAGAGTGGGACTTGGATTGTTCTTCGTCCGACTCCGACGACGAGGGACTCGCCACCACTGCCTTCGACAAATCGTCGCTCTTCCCCAACGAGCGCCACACTTGCCTAATGGCAAAGGAAAAGAAGGTAATCACTAGAGAAACTCCTAAGTACTCTACTTCTAGTGATGAGGACTCTAGTAATGATGAAATTGATTACACTAGCTTGTTTAAGGGATTAGATAGAGCTAAGAAAGAAAAGATTAATGAGCTGATTGATGCATTGAATGAAAAAGATAGACTTCTAGAAAGGCAAGAGGACATCTTGTATGAGGAACATAATAAATTTATTAATGTTCAAAAGTCTCTTGCCTTAGAGATTAAAAGGAATGAATTACTATCTTCTGAATTGTCTATTTGCAATGAATCTGTTTCTAGCTTGAAGATTTTGAATGATGATTTAAATGCTAAGCTAGAAATTGCAAATAAATCTAGTTCTTGTATTGAACATGTAGTAATTTGCAATAGGTGTAAGGATTTTAATGTTGATGCTTGCAATGAACATTTAATTTCCATTTCTAAATTAAATGATGAAGTAGCTAGTCTTAATTCCCAACTTAAGACTAGCAAAGATGATTTTGATAAACTAAAATTTGCAAGGGATGCCTACACTAGTGGTAGACACCCCTCTATTAAGGATGGGCTTGGCTTTCAAAGGGAAGCTAAGAACTTAACAAGTCATAAGGCTCCCATCTCCGCCAAGGAGAAAGGGAAGGCCCCTATGGCTAATAGTGTTCATAAAAATCATGCTTTCTTGTATCATGATAGGAAATATTCTAGGAATGCTCATCCTAATAGGTGTTTTAATGCTTATGATTCACATGCCATGTTTGGTTCAAGTTCTTCCTTTGTGCATAGGAGAAATATGCCTAGAAACAATGTTGTTCATCATGCTCCTAGGAAAGTGAATCATGGATCTACTACTGTTTTTCATGCCTGCAACACTGATTTTGTGCTTTCATGTAAAAATAAGAAGGTGATTGCTAAAAAGGTGGGAGCCAAATGCAAGGGAGATAAAACTTGCATTTGGGTCCCAAAGGCTATTGTTACTAACCTTGTAGGACCCAACAAGTGTTGGGTACCTAAAACCCAAGCCTAATTGCCTTGCAGGTTTATGCATCCGGGGGCTCAAGCTGGATTATCGACAGCGGATGCACAAACCACATGACGGGGGAGAAGAAGATGTTCACCTCCTACGTCAAGAACAAAGATTCCCAAGACTCAATCATATTCGATGACGGGAATCAAGGCAAGGTTAAAGGACTAGGAAAAATAGCTATTTCCTTCGAGCATTCCATTTCTAATGTGTTTTTAGTAGAATCGCTCGGTTATAACTTGTTGTCCGTTAGTCAATTGTGTAATATGGGTTACAACTGCTTATTTACAAACGTAGATGTGTCTGTCTTTAGAAGAAGTGATGGTTCATTAGCTTTTAAGGGTGTACTAGACGGCAAACTCTATTTAGTTGATTTTTCGAAGGAGGAGGCTGGTCTAGATGCATGCTTAATTGCTAAGACTAGCATGGGCTGGTTGTGGCATCGCCGTTTAGCACATGTGGGGATGAAGAACCTTCACAAGCTTCTAAAGGGAGAACATGTGTTAGGTCTAACAAATGTAACTTTCGAAAACGATAGACCTTGTGCAGCTTGTCAAGCAGGTAAACAAGTGGGAAGTGCTCATCACATCAAGAATGTGATGACTACATCAAGACCTCTAGAGCTATTGCACATGGACCTCTTCGGACCCATCGCCTACCTTAGCATCGGGGGAAGTAAGTATGGTCTTGTTATTGTTGATGATTTTTCCCGCTTCACTTGGATATTCTTTTTGCAGGATAAATCTGAAACCCAAGGGACCCTCAAGCGCTTCCTAAGGAGAGCTCAAAATGAATTTGAGCTCAAGGTGAAGAAGATAAGTAGCGACAACGGGTCCGAGTTCAAGAACCTGCAGGTGGAGGAGTTTCTTGAGGAGGAAGGAATCAAGCACGAGTTCTCCACTCCCTACACACCATAGCAAAATGGTGTGGTAGAGAGGAAGAACAGGACGCTTATAGACATGGCGAGGATGATGCTTGGAGAATTCAAGACGCCCGAGCGGTTTTGGTCGGAAGCTGTGAACATGGCTTGCCACACCATAAACCGGGTCTACCTTCATCGCCTCCTCAAGAAGACGTCATACGAGCTACTAACCGGTAACAAACCCAACGTTTCATATTTTCGAGTTTTTGGGAGTAAATGCTACATTCTGGTGAAGAAAGGTAGAAATTCAAAATTTGCTCCCAAATCTGTAGAAGGGTTTTTGTTAGGTTATGACTCAAATACAAAGGCGTATAGAGTCTTCAACAAATCATCGGGTTTGATTGAAGTCTCTAGCGATGTTGTATTTGATGAGACTAATGGCTCTCCAAGAGAGCAAGTTGATCTTGATGATGTATATGAGGATGATGTTCCAACGGACGCGATTCGTACCATGGCGATTGGAGATGTGCGACCACAGGAACACGAGGAGCAAGATCAACCTTCTTCCTCAACAATGGTGCAACCCCAACTCAAGATGATGAACAGGTTCCTCAAGAGGAGGCGTGTGATCAAGGGGGAGCACAAGAAGTCCAAGTTGAGGAGGAAGAAGCGCCACAGGCTCCTCCAACTCAAGTTCGAGCAATGATTCTAAGTAATCATCCCGTTGACAAGATTTTGGGTGACATTAGCAAGGGAGTAACCACTCGCTCTAGATTAGCTAATTTTTGTGAGCATTACTCTTTTGTCTCTTCTATTGAGCCTTTCAGGGTAGAAGAGGCCTTGCTAGATCCGGACTGGGTGTTGGCCATACAGGAAGAGCTCAACAACTTCAAGCGAAATGAAGTTTGGACATTGGTGCCGCGTCCCAAGCAAAACATTGTGGGAACCAAGTGGGTGTTCCGCAACAAACAGGACGAGCACGGGGTGGTGACAAGGAACAAGGCTCGACTTGTGGCAAAAAGTTATGCCCAAGTCGCAGGTTTGGACTTTGAGGAGACTTTTGCTCCTGTGGTTAGGCTAGAGTCGATTCGTATTTTGTTAGCCTATGCCGCTCACCATTCTTTCAGGTTGTTCCAAATGGACGTGAAGAGCGCTTTCCTCAACGGGCCAATCAAGGAGGAGGTGTACGTGAAGCAACCCCCTGGCTTTGAGGATGAACGGTACCCCGACCATGTGTGTAAGCTCTCTAAGGCGCTCTATGGACTTAAGCAAGCCCCAAGAGCATGGTATGAATGCCTTAGAGACTTTTTAATTGCTAATGATTTCAAGGTTGGGAAAGCCGATCCAACTCTTTTCACTAAGACTTGTGACGGTAATCTATTTGTGTGCCAAATTTATGTCGATGACATAATATTTGGTTCTACTAACCAAAAGTCTTGTGAAGAGTTTAGCAGGGTGATGACTCAAAAATTTGAGATGTCGATGATGGGTGAGTTGAACTACTTCCTGGGGTTCCAAGTGAAGCAACTAAAGGATGACACCTTCATCTCTCAAACAAAGTACACGCAAGACTTGCTCAAGCGGTTTGGGATGAAGGACGCCAAGCCCGCAAAGACACCAATGGGAACCGACGGACATGTCGACCTCAACAAAGGAGGTAAGTCCGTTGATCAAAAGGCATACCGGTCTATGATAGGGTCTTTACTTTATTTGTGTGCTAGTAGACCGGATATTATGCTTAGCGTATGCATGTGTGCTAGATTTCAATCCGACCCAAGGGAGTGTCACCTTGTGGCCGTTAAGCGAATCCTTAGATATTTAGTTGCTACGCCTTGCTTCCGGATCTGGTATCCAAAGGGGTCTACCTTTGACTTAATTGGATATTTAGACTCTGATTATGCTGGATGTAAGGTTGATAGGAAGAGTACATCAGGGACGTGCCAATTCTTAGGAAGGTCCCTGGTGTCGTGGAGTTCCAAGAAACAAACTTCCGTTGCCCTATCCACCGCTGAGGCCGAGTACGTTGCCGCAGGACAGTGTTGCGCATAACTACTTTGGATGAGGCAAACCCTCCGGGACTTTGGCTATAATCTGGGCAAAGTCCCACTCCTATGTGACAATGAGAGTGCTATCCACATGGCGGACATTCCTGTTGAACACAGCCGCACAAAGCACATAGACATCCGGCATCACTTTTTGAGAGACCACCAGCAAAAGGGAGATATCGAA
Source organism: Zea luxurians (assembly GCA_029449295.1). Taxonomy (NCBI): domain Eukaryota; kingdom Viridiplantae; phylum Streptophyta; class Magnoliopsida; order Poales; family Poaceae; genus Zea; species Zea luxurians. The sequence goes on along the minus strand of JAOPSE010000003.1, from coordinate 79,596,301 downwards.
GTGTTTTATGTTAGCACCGAGAACCAGCTAGCCAATATCTTTACCAAGCCTTTAGATGAAAAGACCTTTTGCAGGCTGTGTAGTGAGCTAAATGTCTTAGATTCGCATAACTTGGATTGATATAGAGCATACATGTATTTTATGCTTTTGATCATGTTCCTTTATGCATTTTATTGCTTATTGGTGGTGCTCAAGTTGTACTCATGATCCTACAGACCTCACAAGTCCATGTGTGAATGATGCACATATTTAGGGGGAGAAATGCTATAACTTGACCCCTTGAGACTAACCATGTGCTTGAGTTTTCTTAATTTAGTCTCAAAGGAGGATTGAAAGGGAAAAGGTGAACTTGGACCATGCAAGACTTCCACTGCACTCCGATGAGAGTGTAACGTACTCCAAGTTCATCTCCGTGTTCTTATTGCCTCTTTACTCTTAATTGAAGATTTTGGTGAGGCAATGAGGTTTAAGGGTCAAAAATAATCCCGTTTTGGTGCTTGATGCCAAAGGGGGAGAAATTAAGGCCAAAGCAAGAAATGGATCAGCTACCACTTGAGAATTTTGAAAATAGTAGAGTAGAGCTTTTGTTTTGTCAAAATACTCTTATTGTCTCTAATTGTCAAAAGTTGGTCTCTTGTGGGGAGAATGTTTGATTATGGGAAAAGGGGGAGTTTTTGAATTTTTGATCAATTTCTTTTGGAATACCTCTCTCTATGCCTCAACAAGTGACTTTGACTTAGAGATAGGAAATTGAGTTTGATTTGCAAAAACAAACCAAGTGGTGGTAAAGAATGATCCAAATATGTCAAATTTGAACCAAATACAAATTTTTGTTCTCATTTGCATTGATGTTGCACTTCTTTAGTTGCTTTTTGTTGTGTTGCCATAAATCACCAAAAAGGGGGAGATTGAAAGGGAAATGTGCCCTTGGGCCATTTCTATAAGATTTTGGTGATTTAGGGCTTCACACAAAAATGCTTTGAGTTATATTTGTGCCAAAGATTCAAGAAGTGCAAATCAAGATTAAAGGTATGTTTCTAGTCTTAGTCCATTGTTTTGAAGACTAATTTGCTGTGTCTAAGTGCTAGAAACAGGAGAAATCACTTTGAAGATTAGTGGCTATGTTCAGCCAAAGGGCTGTTCGGTCTGAGTGCACCGGACTGTCCGGTGTGCCAGGACCAGTCCCGGTGAACTGCCTGCTCTCGGGTCTCGGCGGCGGCATACGACTATAATTCACCGGACTGTCCGGTGGTGCAGCGGACTGTCCGGTGAGTCGTCTGCGGCAAAGTCGCTGCTCTCGGGAACCAAGTCAACAACGTACGGCTATAATTCACCGGACTGTCCGGTGAGCCAACGTTTGGGCGCGCCAACTGTCGGCCGCGCAATCCGCGCGTGACGCGTGGCCGAGCCAACGGTCAGATGGGGCACCGGACTGTCCGGTGTGCATCGGACAGTGTCCGGTGCGCCAACGGCTCCAAATCTTCAACGGTCGGCTATGCCAGATTAGGAAAGCAATCCGCACCGGACAGTGTCCGGTGGTGCACCGGACTGTCCGGTGCGCCACCCGACAGAAGGCAAGATTTGCCTTCCTGGATTGCTTCCAACAGCTCCTAGCTGCCTTGTGGCTATAAAAGGGACCCCTAGGCGCATGGAGGAGTACACCAAACATTCTTTGATCAACTCTAAGCACCAAGACTCCATTTCTACGCTCTTGATTCTTTGCGATAGCAACTAGAGCTCCATGTGAGTAGTGAACTCTTCGAGTTGTGTTGCGAGCTCAAGTTGTGACTTGTGTGCGTGTTGTTGCTCTGATTTTGTGTCTTGTGTGTGTTGCTCATCCCATCCTTACTTCCGTGCTTATTTGCGATCATCAAATTGTAAGGGCGAGAGGCTCCAAGTTGTGGAGATTCCTCGCAAACGGGATATAATAAAAAGAAAAGAAACACCGTCGTATTCAAGTGGGTCTTTGGACCGCTTGAAAGGGGTTCAGTGCAACCCTCGTCCGTTGGGACGCCACAACATGGAGTAGGCAAGTGTTGGACTTGGCCGAACCACGGGATAAACCACTGTGCCTCTCTGTGTTGATTTCTTTGTGGTTATCGTGTTTAGCAAGAACTCCTCTCTAGCCACTTGGCTTTATTGTTCTAACACTTAATCAAGTTTGTGGCCTTGAGTTTTAAGTTTTTACAGGATCACCTATTCACCCCCCCTCTAGGTGCTCTCAGTAGTTAGAACACCTTTATTGCGACACCTATTATTGGTCTTTCATATTGTAGCACCCCAAAAATTCAAATCCAAAAAATTTCTCAAACTCGCTCTAAATTCAAAATGAATTTTAAATTTTGTTTCAAAAATGTTTGTTTGCGAGTTGATCTCAACAAATAAAATATAGTGGTCTATATTCTCTCCAAAATCCTCCTCAAAATATCCTACAAATATTTCTCCAGTGACCCCCTCAAATTCTTTCCAGAAATATTGCCCAAATATTCCAGCGATAATTCTTCAAATATTTTCCTCCTGAGAAATACCTTTAGAATCATTTTAAGTCTCTACAAATATTATTTTCATAATTTTCCTCATGCTCATACGTATACATACTCCTCCGGTGTCATACAGTGAGCTCTACAAGCTAATTTCACTTATGCATGACTAATACATGTTTATCTCCCACTAATCCTCACATCCTCCCACTAATCCTTGCCTCCTCCCCCTAATCCCCCACCTTGCCTATAAATAGAGGGGCAAGGGCCTCCCCTCAAGCCACCCCAGGCGATTTCATGGCAACTCACTCCCCCCACTCTCACTCCCACACAATCACAACACAAGCACAAGGATCGTTCGTCCACCTGTTCATAGTTTGTTCGTTCGTCCGTCCGATCGTTCATGGTTCGCTCGTCCGATCATTCGTCCAAATAATCTTTGTTCAGCCATTATGCCACCAAAATTTTGATTGTTCGTTCGTTCGATTATTCGATCGTTGGTTGGTTCGTTCATAATCCCTATTCATCGTTTATCATTCGTTCATAGTCACTATTCACCGTTCATCGGATCGTTCATAGTCACTATTCATTGTTCATCGTTCGTCCATATGGACTATTCACTGTTCATCGGATTGTTCAAAGTCACTATTCATCGTTCATCCTACTATTCATTGTTACTATTCATTGTTCATCCGATCGCCCAAATATTCAACTGCTCATCCATCATGTGTCTAGCTCACCTAAGACCTGCCAGACCAATATTTTAGTCATACGAACTCTGGTGCAACTGCTCATCCATCATGTGTCCATCTCACCTAAGGCCTGCTAGACCAATATTTTAGTCATACGAACTCTGGTGACTGTGATTTTCCTTCCAGTAAGAACTTCCCACTTGGTCACCCATCCCAGATTTCTCCAAAAAGAAAGGCGAACCATGTTTGTATAGATACGCCTTCAATCCTATAAAACCTGGCCCAAGATACCACAACCCACTCGGACCAGAATATCATAGTATTTCAGCTATTTGGGTCCCACCTTACTGTTGTCTCATGTGACACAGTAGGTAGAAATAGTTGCCACCAACATAAACCTCTACCCAAGAATGGCCCAGAAATAATTCCTAGCACATTTGTATTTTTGCTTTTCCAAATATATCTAAATATTCAAATTCTGGAATATTCCAGGAATATTCCTTTTCCTTTTCTTTTTATTCCTATAATTATAAAATCCAAAACTCCTCTATCTAAACTCAGATTCCAATAATTCTTATTTCTAAATTCTTATCAAAATTTTCCCTATCCAACCATGTCATCCCTTAAGTATGGTTCATATTCTAGAAAACTCCAAAAATACTCTTGTCCCATATTCTGCCTATATTTCTCTGTTTAAACTAATTCAGACGATTCATTCGCCACTATTCTCACCAACAGTGAACTCTACAATACTAAACCACATGTACCCAGCTATAAATACATCCAGCTATCCTTTCCCTCTCCACACACTCAGCACTCTCAGCCAAGGCAAACCCCTACCCACTTAGTTACCCCGCTCTGCCGGCTACATGTCTAGTGTCGCTTCACCTCCAATCCACCCTCCTGGTAAGCACCTCCACTCCACCACCAGTAATATCACAGCACCACATGACATAGATTCTGCTCAAGACTCTACCCATCCATATATCGCCATTCCGACCACTATACTAAATATTTGTTGATATACTTGCTGGTTTGTATGTTTGCTTGTTCATGCTGTATAGTTATTGGAGCGTTCGTGCCATCTCGTGAAGGCCAGTTCTGCAAGTCTATGCTAGACGGTGGAGCTAGAAGCTAGTTCCGCGAGCTCCCACCCTTTCACCGGTTAAAGCACGGCAAGCTCACTAGATCCCTTTGATGCATAAATTACCTATGCTTTTCAACCACAATCCTCAGCCTATTGTTTTAAGCATGATATGATTTTGCTGCTAAGAGACAAGTTAATATAGCCACCCAGCCTTAGAACTTTGTCGCAATTCAGCTTTATACTCCTCGACATTTTTGTTACAATATGATTTGGGAAAAGGTGTGAGTTTTTAAAAGAAAATGTTTTTCAAAATGGGTATGATGAAGGGTTGTCATCCTTATCACCTTTGAGTAGGATGATCAGGGACTCCCCGGTTTGGGAGGGCCTTAAGGTGATGCCTCAGCGGGTTAGGTGTGAGCATGAAGGATTGTCCCTCTCGCCTAAGGACCGGTTTGTCATCACTCCTTACATATACTCTTATCAAGTACAACCACTTGAGACTGTATGGGCAGTCGTTTGATCCGAACTTGCACGGTCTATGTCCTAGGGTTATGATGGCTGGGGAGCACCGAGAGGACAAGGAGGGGGAATGTTTTGTCCTGGTTTGGGCATGGAGGTGGCCTTGTGCCTTTCGGTACAACCGCCAAGGTGAAGTCGTGCAAGGAAAGAGAGAGTTTCAGATTTGGTTCTCATTGGCCATGAGATTGCAGAGCCGAACTAGTGGGTAAAGTGTACACCTCTGTGCAGAGTTTAAAAACCTATTCGAATAGTCTGTGTCCATGAATATGGATGAGTTATGGCATGGATTTGACAATTATTGTTTTGTTTTCCAAAAATACTTTTGAAAAGTGGTTTTAAAAGGTCTAGCGGTTGGGCCATGAGCTATGGTGGACGAGAAGTCCAGAAGCTATTTTTGAAAACAAAAATGGGAGGGAAACTGCTGAGAGACCTGGATGGTTTAGTCTAGGAGATTTTGTTCTATATTGAAAAACTTCCAGCTCCTTTGGGAGAGGATGTGCTTTGAAAAATATAAAATGTTTTACAAAATAACCCTGCATCAAATATTGCTCTTTCTGCAAAATATCCTGAGCTCCACATACTCCATGCATTATATTTGATTTCCCCATTCCGTGGGTGAAGGTGGGCTGCTGGGTACGTAAGTACTCACTCTTGCTTATTTGTTGTTTTTTAGAGAAGGAGATCGCTGATCGGGTAAGAGTTACACCTGTTCCCAACCATGCCTATGGCTTTTGGACCGCTGATTTGCTTCGCTGCGTATGTCGGGCTGCTTTAGCCCCACTCTGATGATATGTCCCGAGTTGTAGACCAACTCATAAAGTTGATTGCCACCTTTATAAGTTTGTCTTGTTTAAGCAGATTTAGAACCATCTGATGTATAAATGTGTTTACTAGCCTCCTAGAACTAGTAATTGTATCACATTTGAGTCCTAGAGGATTGGGACGCTTTAGGCAGTATCAGAGCTGTAGGTTGCCCGCAGGACGTAACCCTTAGGCTTGAACCGAAAGTTTTTGAGTCAAAACTATTTTCTTAAAAAAATTCTTGCTCTCATCCCTCCATTTCAAAAATGTTTCCCCTTTCCTTCTCTCAGAAGACAGATGGAGGTTCGCTGCCAAACCAGCTTTTGCCAGAACGAAGATGGTTTCCCCAAGTTGTTGAGAGCATGCACAGTTCGCCTCGGAATCAGGAGCCATCCAGAGTATGATGGTCGTGAATTCTCGAGCATGGCACAAAGAAGTGTGTCATGACTGTATACATTAGATCTAGTCTGCACCATGTGGAATGGAGTGTCATTGCTATGGGGCACAGATTCAGAGACACCTGCCAAGTCGTTGCTCGCAAGGCATTGAGGGCCCTGTGTCAAATATATGAAGAAGTGGCCGACACCCTGCTCAGATTCTTTCTGCCCTTTCAGAGAGACCGTCTAGTTTGGATGGCTAGGATGCGTGCATTGGAAGGGCAGCAGCTGCTTGAGGACAACCCCACAGTTGTGTACCTCACTACATACCTGCTCACCCTGGATGCACAGTATGATTTCTTGGCTCGGCACCACCGTCAGATGATTGCCCGAGCAGAAGGTGCAGAGAAGCGCAACCATCAGCTCCATGTGAATCTCACCACAGCTCAAGCTCGTGCAACTGCCTTGGAAAGTCATGAAGCCATTGTTGTTGAAGCCCTAAAGCAAGCCAAGGATGAGCACGTCCAGAAGTTGATGGAGGCCTACTTGGTAACCCGCAACCAATGTAGAGCCCTGCAAATCCAAGAGCCCGCTTCATCCAACCCAGTTCAACCCATGAGAGTTGAAGATCCCCAGATTCTTGAAGGTCACCCGGTCTCTATCAAAGGAGAGAAGAAGGCTTGGGAACTCCTGGAAGGAGCCATAGTCTTAGAAGGAATGCTAGTCTCCCCTCAGGCTATGGATAAGCAAGAGCACCCCAAATCTTTCCAATATCCCCCGCCAAAGTTGTTTGAGCCCCTCACCATGAAGAAGATTCCAGCACCCTCCCTTGAGATCAAAGAAGAAGCTACAAGCACCCCACCAGCACTACCGCCCTCTGATGAGCTACAAGAGCCAGTCCCACTTGAAGAAGAGTTCGACCCCGTCTTGCTATCTCAGTCGCCGCCAGAAGAAGTCATCAACACCAGCTCTCTCTTGACCCATCTAGGAGATGTCTCAGATTGAAGTTGTGCACCAGCCTCGCCAGAAGATAAGCTGCCTGGTTTAAAGTTTGTTATGGCTAGTCCTCTGCATGCATTGGGTAGTGAAGTTTTTCTTCACTTTGGCTAGAGCCCTGCATGTATGGGAGGTAACTGTGTAGCCGCATGTTTTGAAAAACTCTAATTGTGTGGCCCGCTAAGGCATTTCAAAATGAATTTTGCTTGATGTTTGCTCCCCTTTTGTGTGAATATGTGATGCTTTAACATTAATGCTCATAAGTCGCATTTAACATAGTTCTTAGTTCAGGAGCGCAGTGAGGTAATATGTAAAGGGCTCTCCTATAAGCAAGCAGAAACATATACCTTCCCCGAGGGAGCTGGGATTACCGTGACCAAATCTCTCTCTGTGCACTGTTAATCCGCGGGTATACTGCGCCTCCTCCTCACAGCGACGGCGCCCCAGCATCGCCCCTGTCTTCCATCTTCCCTCATTCACCCCTACCGATTGAGAGAGATCCCTAGTAGGATCAGGAACCCTACCAGCCATATTTGCCAAGGCTACCATTTCAGGATATCAAATAAGTTTGCTCATTTACAGTTCAATGGTTAAACGACTGTTTAAATGTGTAGCAGGTTAGAAAAATTTTGTCTAGGGGCTGACTACATGGTGAAATGCAAATGGTCATTATATACAAGTATGATATCATTATAAGTAGCAGTCATGGTCCTAGGGAGAACATCTCGGTGAAGGACACAGACCATACATGTATCCTAGGCAAAGTAAAATACACCTCACCACCAGATTCTTGATTATATTTCTGAAACTCATATAGATTAGGGATAGTAACGGGTCGGGTTCGGATTGGGTAGAGTAGATATCTGCCCGCGACTATACCCACGGGGATTATCTATATCCGCCCATGATTATACCCACAGGTAAAATTTTGTACCCGTGTCTGTACCCATCGGATATCGGGCGGATATTGGGTACCCGTCGGGTATAGCAGCTTGGTGCATTCTCTCTAAATGAAGTCTAGTGCAGTTTTGAGCGTCACACATCGCCATGATCACTGGAGGCACATAATGTTGTTGCACAGCGCAGTCGTGCAGATGTAGCCCTGGACATGTGTTGCTAATAATTTTGTTTTTGTTAATAAACTTCCAACTCGTCAAGATCGGAGAGTAGATAGCACAGTCATCTGGTGTATTAACACTCTCCTAGCTCAAGTACTTGTACTAGATAGCACTGGTACTACATACTGGCACTTTATCAAACGTACTGACACTAGTACTAGAACCAGATCAGAAGCATCAGCAGACAGAGAGGGATGGCAGTAGGATGAGCTGTCGAGGATGGATGACTAGCTAGCGTACTGGTAGGTTGAAAATCTAAAATCACTATTTTCGAATATCTGTCGGATACCCACGGATAAGAAATCAAATTTCGTGTCTGAACCCGTATTCGACGTGTCGAATATCCTAACCTACGGGTAAAATTATCATCCCTAATATAGATTTGCTCGCAGTAGTTCGGTGACAATAAAAACGTGTTCCTTTCAATATTTGCTTGCAAGGTCATGAGAATTGAAAAATCCCACTAAAATCTGCCACCATACATTCATGAAGCAATTCAAGTACACTGGTAGAATACGACAGTTGATCCTTTTTAAGATAATTGCAATGTTGCTCAAGACCTAGTCACCTGGATTATATCCTTTCAGATGCCTTCCTAGGAAGTTAGGATCCAAACAACTTGAATCAAAGGGAGTACACTTAGCCAGAAGTCTCTCTTACGAGGCATATACCTGATGGTAAAAGTAGTCATAGAGGCGCAACACATGGTGTTCATCTAGTGGATCATATTTGTTCACGAACTTCAGAAGTTTTATCTCATCCAAGCTCTGGTCGAAGAAGTCCTTACCATTTTTAATTATTTTAAGGCAAACATCCGTTCCTGCATGAAGATCATGTGCTTGCACAACCTTGCTGAATACAGCCGAGCCTAGATATTCAGTGATATAAAACCTTCCAGCAACAACCGAATTTAAGACGATGGGGAAATCTTTGTTTTCTTCAAATCCAGTCCTGCAGTACATGCCTATAGTATAAATACCAAAATAGATCAACCAACATACTTTTTTATTTGAACTCATTTTGGTTCTAAAAATTGAAGCTAATGGTGTGTTCGATTTGTGGAGTCACCCTATGCTTTATGAGTGTTACACCCGGTTTTAAGGAACAAAACCCGGTGCATCTCATACATGCGCCAAAGAAGACAACATATATAATGACAGGGTGTATAGAGATAAATGTCACAATATAATCAGAGTATCTATTACATAGCGGAAGACTTACAAAATAAAAGATAAATATAACAGGATCTAAAAATACATCCTTGGCGCGAGAAAGTCAACTGGGAGACGACGACCTAGACCTCTCATGAATACAGCGCAACATCCACCATGCGCCACCTTCAGTGATACATGTTCTTGACCTGTGGGGGGTGTAAGACAGCAAGGGTGAGCTCACACATGTTCATCGCTCAACAAGTTGTGGGGAATAATGTGCATGAACTCACCAAAGGTGGGAGTTCATGAAGTGTAAGGCTGATCAACAATAGGGGTTAAAGCTGAGCATTGCTTTTATAAGTTGGTCAAAATTTTATTAGCAGTTACTAAGTGTAAGTGAATACCAAACCATAATAATAAAATAATAGAACAAAATTAATAACAAATCCCATGCAAATGCAAATGACAAATTGAATTTAGGTTCCATAAATTAATCATCGGAGAGTCCTGAGCCGCTCATGACCGTGAGCTCGGCTAGTATACCAGTTTTACACTCTGCAGAGGTTGTACCCTTTACCCACAAGTCGTGTTTCCCATGTTGCCAGGGCTAGCTAGACCCTTAGACACTACCGAGGTGAATGGCTAGGGATCCACTACGAGGCCTTTACAAAGTTCCACTAGCTTCCGAAAACCCGCTACAGTTTATGGGAAGAGCACTTGCAAGAATCCCTCGTCTGACCGTCATCGCAGCAAAATCAACCCGAGAACCTCCTTGCATGCAACTCCCCTACTGCCCTTGCCCCTTTCGGGTAAGGTAGTCTTCCACTAGCTTTCCTAATTAGTTAGCCAAGGGGTCCCATTCCTCCCTTGTGGTGGCACGTGGTTCTCAAGTTAAGCTCCATGTTCCAATTAACAATAATATAATGATCTTGACATGAACATAAGTAAAATAACATAATAACCGGAACATGGATATAATAAATGATTATCCCAAAACCATATAAAGCAATATCAAACTACCCAAGTGATTCAGGGGTAAACAAGGTAATGAGATAAACAATAGGGTGACCTATTGGGTCCCATCAAAATTAAACCTATGCATGTTAAATGATTATAAAGAACATTATTGGGTAACAAAAGTGAATCAAGGGCACAACTTGCCTGGCACTTGAGATTCCAGTTACCAACTGCTCTTCAAGTAACTCGTAACCTCGCTGCTAGTCGTAGCAATACAAACAAACATAGTATAGACAAAATTAACATCACACCAAACATAAGAATACACTGCGTAAAAATAATATGCGCGTTGCTACGAGACTAACGGAACTTGAACAGATCAAATCGGAGTTAAAACGGAGGAGTTATGATTTTCTGAAGATTCTATGTGTTTTGTACAAGATTAAATGGGATATAAATTTTAATGTGACTTTCATGTCAAAACAGTGGTACTAGGTGATAGACAATAATATTACAAAATTATAGGAATTGGAACGGATTAATTTGGGTTTAATATGAATTTTCTATGAATTACCCATGTTTTACAATTATTTTTATACTCAATATCAATTTCTAAATCTATTTTTCCGGTTTTATTTAATTCCTGGACTGGGCCATTATTATTAGAAAGTGCAGGGGCTCGGCATAAATTTTCCCAAGACTCATCCTATAGCTGCATGGACGGCGGGTTGTTTTAACACAAGTCCAGGGTCTCTTACGCAAAGTTACAAGGCCGAAGGGGTATGGGGACACTACGGCCGTCTGTTCGGAAATCGGTCGCCAGGATTAGACCGCGATTCACACAGTTGGGCACGTCAAGCACACCGTGGGATTCAAATCGGATGGTTCCGGTTTTATGGAGCCCTATCTAATTCTGGCCCTCCGATTTGATCTCAACGGCCGAGACCCACCCAAGTGAACGGGTACACCCTTTAATCCCGTGCGTTGCTTGTAGATCGGATGTGCACGGTGTCTAGACGAAGGGGATATGGTCACATCAAATCCGGACCGCCCATCTAAATCCAATGGCCCAGAGGCCACCATCTTTCCTCTACCCTTTTCCTCTAATCCACACCATCCATCGCGAGATCCACGGTCACGAACTCATCTTCTTCCCCCCAGTCTCCCGCGGCAGCCAGGGCAGCGGCGCCGCATCCCGCCACGATGGCGGCTACCAACCAGAGAAGCCCCGCGTGGCACCCAGAGCACCCAAACCCTCATGGTGAATTACGCAGCAAAGGTCGTGGCAATTGATATAGGGCATTCTTACCAATAGTATGCCGACTATGAGTGAGGGCAACGACGAGGTTGACTGGCGACGAGTCCCAGCTGCTCCGGTGAGCATTTCTCACATAGCTTGCCTCCATTCCTCATCTCGCTGATCCCGAATACGATTCGCACCCCTTAGCGAATCAGCTCGACCCACCAGGATTGGTTGAACGGCGGCGCACGCAGGGCGCAGTTGCGGCAGCTCGATGGTGTTCCTCGGCCATCCACCAGCGGCAACACACGCACGGGACGCCACAGCCCCATCGTCGGCTAGAAACGTCGCCCGGGAACACGTCTACGCCATCCACGGGGGCACCACAGAGCTCTCCAACAACCCTTGCGCTCTCTTCGCTACCCCCACAGAGAACAGCTGCGACGGCATTTCTCCCTCCTAGATCGTGGGTGGAAATTGAAGAAGACCCGGTGCAGGACGGGTTTCAGGGAGGCTAGGTCGGAAGCCGGAAAAGGAACTGCGGTGGCCCGGCTGGAAAGCACGCCGAGACCAAATCGACGGCTTAGCGGTATTGCCAGCGGAGGTTGTCCGCGACGGTTTGGCAGAGGAGTGTGGCCGTGGGGATCAAGGGTGCGATAGCGGGGGTACTGACGCCGTGGTTGGGAGAGTCGCTGGGTCTGCAGAGAGGAGGGACCGTAGGGCACGCTACTTATTCCTGGGAGCCCAGGAGATCGCGGAATCCGCAGCGAGGAGGACGGGAGAGCTGACCACGCGAGAACAGCGGATTCCGTTGAGATGAGCACAGAGCAAGGAAAGATGATGACAGGGCGGGCCCACCGGTAAGCTGCACACGTGATCGACAGTGAGCACCATGGGCTGAGCGGGAGGGAAGCCAAGCTAGGCCGGCACAGGTGAGAAAGGAGCGGTTTTGGGCCGCAGTTTAATTTTGGGCCCAACCAGACTACAGTTCTGTTCTTTTCTTTTATCATTCCTTTACCTTTGTTTTCTTCAATTTCCCATTATTTAATTTGAATTCAAATCTCTGCTTGGAACCACATATTTTTTAATTTAGGTTAAATATTCAAATCAATGATGCTAGTATGAGAAGGCACACTTATGTATATTTTCTTTATAGTGAATATAGAGTTCTCCTTTCCTTTTTCCTTTCCAATTGATTTCATAATTTGAATTCCAAAATTTGTTAGGAGTTTTCACATTTGTTTTAAATATGCAAATTCAAACACTGGTCTGAATTAGTTTCTTTATTTGTATTTTTATTTTCTCTATATGTTATAGTATTTTCCTTCTCTTCTCAAATTATAGAGTTTCCTTTAGAATTCAAATTCCAATTTGGGTACAAACATAATTCTTTTTACATTATTTCTATATTGCACACAAAGCAAAACCTCAGCATGATGCATATTCCATTTTAGTATCTTTTATTTTAACTAATCACTCTTAATTATGGGTATGCTCTTGTTATGATGAATATATGGCACACAACATAAGGAGATTTACTATATCCTCATCGTATACATTTTTGGGTATTACAAATCCTACCCCCTTAAAAAGAATCTCGTCCTCGAGATTTAGGAAGGACTAGGGAAAAGATGAGGAAAATCTATGCGAAGCTCTTTTTCTCTCTCCCAAGTAGCTTCATCTTCTCCATGGTGACTCCATTGTACTTTGCACATCTTTATCACCTTATTTCTTGTATCTCGAGTCAATGTATCCAGAATCTTGACAGGATACTCCGTGTAAGTCAAATCACACTGAACACTGAGCTCTTCTACTGGTAACTGTTCCTCAGGGACACGAAGACACTTCTTAAGTTGAGATACATGAAATACATTATGCACATCAGATAGAGTAGCAGGTAGGTTGAGTTGATAGGCCATCTCTCCAACTTGCCTAAAAACTCAGAATGGTCCAATAAAACGAGGGGACAATTTGCCATTAACCTTGAATCTCCTCACTCCACGAAGTGGTGACACCTTGAGGTACACATGATCACCTTCCTCAAATTCCAGTGGTCTCCTTCTATTATCAGCATAGCTCCTTTGCCTGGTCTGAGCTACCCTCAAATTCTCCCGAAGTAGACGAACTTGTTCTTCTGCTTCTTGAATCAGTTTAGGCCCAAAGAACTGCCTTTCTCCAGTCTGATCCCAATATAGAGGAGTCCTGCATTTCCTGCCATATAGAGTCTCGAACAGTGGCATCTTCAGACTGTCCTGTTAACTAGTATATGAGAACTCAGCATAAGGTAGACTCTTGTTCCAACTACTACCATGCTGAAGGGCACAAGCTCTCAACATGACCTCCAATACTTGATTAGTCCTTTCAGTTTGTCCATCATTCTGAGGTAGGCCAAACTAAAATTCAACTTCGCATCCATATTCTCATTAAAACTTTTCCAAAATCTGGGGGTAAACTGTGATCCTCTATCCAAAATGATCTTCTTCGGTACACCATGTAAAGACACAATCCGAGCCATATATAACTCTGCCAATTGAGATACCTTATAAGTAGTCTTAACCGGAATGAAATGAGCCACTTTGGTCAATCTATCCGTAATAACCCATATAGAATCATATCCTTTCAAGGTGCGAGGCAATCCAGTAATGAAATCCATACACTTCCATTCAGGTATCTTCAATGGGTATAATAGTCCAGCTTGTCTTTGGTGTTCGACCTTAACTCTTTGACACCCATCGCACATAGCCACATGTGCAGCCACATCTCTCTTTAGTTCATACCACCAGTATCTTTTACTTCAAATCCTGATACATCTTCGTACTCCCAGTATGAATAGAATAATCCGAGTTATGGGCTTCCTTCAGTATAGTCTCACGAAGGCTATCAATCTCAGGAACTCATATCCTATCCTTGAACCACATAGTGCCCTGCTCATCATCCATGAATTCCGGACCTCGATCTTCAGTAATCAGATCCTTAATCTCTTGTATCTTAGCATCACCAATTTGTCCTTTGTGGATTTCTTGCTCCAAAGTAGGTTCCACATCAATAATAACTCCTTCAGTGTGAGCAACTATCCCCAGGTTAAGTCTCTTGAAATCCTCAACAATCTCATCGGGTAGCTGGGCAACAACAGCTGAATGAACATGTTCCTTTCGACTCAAGGCATCTGCAACCAAATTTGCCTTGCCTAGGTGATATTGAATCTCCAAATCATAATCCTTAATAAGCTCCAACCAACGGCGTTGCCTAAGGATGAGATCCTTCTGAGTGAATATATACTTCAAACTCTTATGATCCGTGTATACTTGACACTTGGTTCCCATAATATAATGTCTCCAAATCTTAAGCGCATGCACAACGACTGCCGATTCTAAGTCTTGAGTAATTCGTGTTTCCGCCACTGACGAGAAGCATAGGCAATCACATGTCCTTCTTACATGAGCACACATCCCAAGCTTTGGCCACATGCATCACAATAAATGTCAAATCCTTTCCGTAGATCTGGCATAACCAACACTGGTGGTGAAATTAACCTCTTCTTTAATTGATCAAAGCTATCTTGGCACTTATCGTCCCACTTAAATTCTCTTCCCTTCTCCAGAAGCGAGGTCATAGGCTTAGCAATCTTTAGATAATCCTTCAATAAATCTCCGAGAATATCCTGCTAGTCCTAAGAAACTCCGAATCTTCGTATCTATAGTGGGTATGCTCCACACCACTATAGCCTTAACTTTAGTAGGATCCACTGATATCCCTCCATTAGAAATGATATGTCCAAGAAATGGCACCTCGCCAATCCAAAACTCGCATTTGCTATACTTGGCATAGAGTTGATTATCTTGTAGCTTCTGTAGCACCAATCTCAAATGTTCTTCATGATCACTTTCACTCTTAGGATAGATAAGAATATTATCGATGAACACCACGACGAATCTGTCCAAATACTCCATAAACACCTTATTCATCAAATTCATAAAATAAGCTGGTGCATTAGTCAGTCCAAATGACATAACGGTGAACTCGTATAATCCATATCAAGTCGAGAAAGCCGTCTTGGGGATATCCGATGGTCTAATCTTCATTTGATGGTAACCCGATCGGAGATCAGTATTTAAGAATACCCTTGCACCTCTCATCTAATTAAATAAATCCTCAATGCGGGGTAACGAGTACTTGTTCTTCACAGTGACATCGTTAAGGGACCTATAATCCACGCACATCCTTTGTGATCCATTTTTCTTCTGCACAAATAGAACCGACGCTCCACAAGGTGAGGGACTCAGACGAATGTACCCAGCCTCTTGTAACTCTGTTAATTGCTTCTTAAGTTCCTTTAGTTTTTTTTTTCTACGGACATCCTGTATGGCCGTTTGAAAGTAGGGGCAGTTCCAGGTAGAAGATCAATTACAAACTCAACTTCCCTATCTGGTGGCATCCCTGGTAACTCCTCTAGAAAGACATCCAAAAAAATCTCTAACCACATGGATGTTGTCACCAACAAACTTCTCATTTACT
Source organism: Zea luxurians (assembly GCA_029449295.1). NCBI lineage: Eukaryota > Viridiplantae > Streptophyta > Magnoliopsida > Poales > Poaceae > Zea > Zea luxurians. The sequence goes on along the minus strand of JAOPSE010000003.1, from coordinate 79,580,365 downwards.
AAGAATGTTGCTAGTCTGATGGTGGAAGTTACTGCAACTTCAACTTCAAATCTTTGTCCTTTGGAACTGGTGAGTTCTACGGTTCCCTTAGCACAGTGTATATACTGCCTTTGCCTTTCTTAAACATGACATACCAAGGATCACGTATATAGTGCTCTCTTCTAACACTATAGGGGTAGCCCATCTGGGTTAGAACACAGGGTAAGAAAGGAAGAATTGTAGACAAGGCGAGTAATTACGAGGAATGTTACTGTGGAGGATTTATTAGCTAAGTAGATTAGTGTGTTATCCACTAAAGCTAATACATTACCTTATGGTGGTACATGCTAAGATGCCCAACTATAATGTTTCAATCAATCAAAGAAGCAAATCAAGCATTGATCATCAGAACAATCAACCAACATTTTTAATAGAGAAATATATATATATATATATGTCTTTGGTCTCCTATCCCTTCAAAAGATTATAAATGTAGGATTCCAAGGTGTGAAATCCTTCTTATCTTAGAGTAGAAAAGATAAGAATGATCAGAGTAGAACAGTCGAAGGTGAGACAGGATCAAGATAAGGTAAGTAGATAAGGGTTTTGTCCATTTCTATCTAGGTTTCGTCCTACAGTCAGCATTTCCTCTGATACCACTTCTGTCACACCCGGTTTTAAGGAACAAAGCCGGGTGCATCTCATACATGCGCCAAAGAAGACAACATATATAATAACAGAGTGTATAGAGATAAATGTCACAATATAATCAGAGTATCTATTACATAGCGGAACACTTACAAAATAAAAGATAAACATAACAGGATCTAAAAATACATCCTTGGCGCGAGAAAGTCAATTGGGAGACGACGACCTAGACCTCTCATGAATACAGCGCAACATCCACCATGCGCCACCTTCAGTGATACCTGTTCTTGACCTGTGGGGGGTGTGAGACAGCAAGGGTGAGCTCACACATGTTCATCGCTCAACAAGTTGTGGGGAATAATGTGCATGAACTCGCCAAAGGTGTGAGTTCATGAAGTGTAAGGCTGATCAACAATAGGGGTTAAAGCTGAGCATTGCTTTTACAAGTTGGTCAAAATTTTATTAGCAGTTACTAAGTGTAAGTGAATACCAAACCATAATAATAAAATAATAGAACAAAATTAATAACAAATCCCATGCAAATGCAAATGACAAATTGAATTTAGGTTCCATAAATTAATCATCAGGGAGTCCTGAGCCGCTCATGACAGTGAGCTTGGCTAGTATACCAGTTTTACACTCTACAGAGGTTGTACCCTTTACCCACAAGTCGTGTTTCCCATGTCACCAGGGCTAGCTAGACCCTTAGACACTACCGAGGTGAATGGCTAGGGATCCATTACGAGGCCTTTACAAAGTTCCACTAGCTTCCGAAAACCCGCTACAGTTTATGGGAAGAGCACTTGCAAGAATCCCTCGTCTGACCGCCATCGCAGCAAAATCAACCCGAGAACCTCCTTGTATGCAACTCCTCTACTGCCCTTGCCCCTTTCGGGTAAGGTAGTCTTCCACTAGCTTTCCTAATTAGTTAGCTAAGGGGTCCCATTCCTCCCTTGTGGTGGCACGTGGTTCTCAAGTTAAGCTCCATGTTCCAATTAACAATAATATAATGATCTTGACATGAACATAAGTAAAATAACATAATAACTGGAACATGGATATAATAAATGAGTATCCCAAAACCATATAAAGCAATAGCAAACTACCCAAGTGATTCAGGGGTAAACAAGGTAATGAGATAAACAATCTAGGGTGACCTATTGGGTCCCATCAAAATTAAACCTATGCATGGTAAATGATTATAAAGAACATTATTGGCCGCCAGGATTAGACCGCGATTCACACAGTTGGGCACGTCAAGCACACCGTGGGATTCAAATCGGATGGTTCCGGTTTTATGGAGCCCTATCTAATTCTGCCCCTCCGATTAGATCTCAACGGCCGAGACCCACCCAAGTGAACGGGTACACCCTTTAATCCCGTGCGTTGCTAGTAGATCGGATGGTGCACGATGTCTAGACGAAGGGGGTATGGTCACATCAAATCCGGACCGCCCATCTAAATCCAACGACCTAGAGGCCACCATCTTTCCTCTACCCTTTTCCTCTAATCCACACCATCCATCGCGAGATCCACGGCCACGCACTCATCTTCTTCCCCCGGGTCTCCCGCGGCAGCCAGGGCAGCGGCGTCGCATCCCGCCACGACGGCGGCTACCAACCAGAGAAGCCCAGCGCGGCACCCAGAGCATCCAAACCCTCATGGTGAATTACGCAGCGAAGGTCGCGGCAATTGATACAGGGCATTCTTACCAATAGTATGCCGACTGTGAGTGAGGGCAACGACGAGGTTGACTGGCGACGAGTCCCAGCTGCTCCGGTGAGCATTTCTCACATAGCTTGCCTCCATTCCTCATCTCACTGATCCCGAATACGATTCGCACCCCTTGGCGAATTAGCTCGACCCACCAGGATTGGTTGAACGGCGGCGCACGCAGGGCGCAGTTGCGGTAGCTCAATGGTGTTCCTCGGCCATCCCCCAGCGGCAACACACGCACGGGATGCCGCAACCCCATCATCGGCCAGAAACGTTGCCCGGAAACACGTCTACACCATCCACGGGGGCACCGCAGAGCTCTCCAACAACCCTCGCGCTCTCTTCGCTACCCCTGCAGAGAACAGCTGCAACGGCATTTCTCCCTCCTAGATCGTGGGTGGAAATTGAAGAAGACCCAGTGCAGGACGGGTTTCAGGGAGGCTAGGTCGGAAGCCGGAAAAGGAACCGCGGCGGCCCGGCCGGAAAGCACGCCGAGACCAAATCGACGGCTTAGCGGTATTGCCAGCGGAGGTTGTCCGCGACGGGCTGGCAGAGGAGTGTGGCCGTGGGGATCAAGGGTGCGATAGCGGGGGTACTGACGCCGTGGTTGGGAGAGTCGCTGGGTCTGCGGAGAGGAGGGACCGCAGGGCACGCTACTTATTCCTGGGAGCCCAGGAGATCGCGAAATCCGCGGCGAGGAGGACGGGAGAGCTGACCACGCGAGAACGGCGGATTCCGTTGAGATGAGCACAGAGCAAGGAAAGATGATGACAGGGCGGGCCCACCGGTAAGCCGCACACGTGATCGTCAGTGAGCACCACGGGCTGAGCGGGAGGGAAGCCAAGCTAGGCCGGCACAGGTGAGAAAGGAGCGGTTTTGGGCCACAGTTTAATTTTGGGCCCAACCAGACTACAGTTCTCTTCTTTTCTTTTATCATTCCTTTACCTTTGTTTTCTTCAATTTCCTATTATTTAATTTGAATTCAAATCTCTTCTTGGAACCACATATTTTTTAATTTAGGTTAAATATTCAAATCAATGATGCTAGTATGAGAAGGCACACTTATGTATATTTTCTTTATAGTGAATATAGAGTTCTCCTTTCCTTTTTCCTTTCCAATTGATTTCATAATTTGAATTCCAAAATTTGTTAGGAGTTTTCACATTTGTTTTAAATATCCAAATTCAAACACTGGTCTAAATTAGTTTCTTTATTTGTATTTTTATTTCCTCTATATGTTATAGTATTTTCCTTCTCTTCTCAAATTATAGAGTTTCCTTTAGAATTCAAATTCCAATTTGGGTACCAATATAATTCTTTTTACATTATTTCTATATTGCACACAAAGCAAAACCTCAGCATGATGCATATTCCATTTTAGTATCTTTTATTTTAACTAATCACTCTTAATTATAGGTATGCTCTTGTTATGATGAATATATGGCACACAACATAAGGAGATTTACTATATCCTCATCGTATACATTTTTGGGTATTACAAAGAGGTGATGCATAATAAGTTCATTCCATCAACTTTGGTAGAATCAACTCATTCCTCATGTACATACTAATTATTAGCTTATGTTGAATATGGTGGTGATGGATCAACTCATTCTATTCCATAAACTAAATAAAAAGTGGGAAGTAAGAAGAAGATGGATCACTTCATTTCTCAAACCAAACACACCTTAGGTATGTCAAATTTAAAATTTAAATTTTGTAAACTATCTCGATGAAAAAAGTGTCAAAATGAAAGTTGTAGAACTTCAAAAGTTATTCAATTTTGTAGTTGACAACTTTTTTATTTGAATTCGTTTACAGTCTCAAACAAACAATTTACACTCAATTGATTGTAATATATGGACAAAAAACTACAAACTAGACACAAATCATGCTATAGGTGGAGTGATAGCGGAGGGTACGCACGAGGGTGAGGTCAGCGGTTCGATTCGTAACAACCGTGTAGCATTCGAATCTTGCGCGAAAAATGCCGCGACTTGCGACTTAGTTACAGGGTGGGTGGGCTAAGTCATCTCCTTAAATAAATTATTTCTATTTTTAAAACCCGTTTAATGTTTCTGAAAATAAATTTTTACTCGCGCTTTTATTACGTCGACCTTAGTTGAATTCGATTTTCACTGGCGATTAGCTCCGATGGTTATAAAAAACGCCAGTGAAAATAAATTTAGAACCATAATGATAGAGTTTTTTACTGTATGAACATGAAAGCGTGGATGGCATTCACGCGCTGTGGCTGCTCTCCTACACCGTCGGCGCGTTCAGTCTCGGGGTGGTGGCTTCCTCTACCCCGAATTTTTTGTATTTTGGCCATTTTTCGGAAAAAAATACATGTTTGGACCCTAGAAAATTTTAATTGCATTTTTGGACCATTTGCTCGGCGCCATAGCCTATGGCGCCGAGGTAACACAGCTCGGCGCCATAGGTTATGGCGCCGAGGTACGTGATGCGTTGGCACAACCTGACGCCGTGGCGTTGACGTGGCACCGAGCTCGGCGCCACAGATCTTGGCGCCGAGCTCGGTTGTGTTATCAACGGTTTTGTAGTAAAGAAATAGCTTAAAGCCATCTAGCTCAGTTGGTGGAGCATAACTGCATAAGGTTTTAAACCATGAGGTTGGGGGTTCGAGCCCTACAACTTGCCCAGATTTTTTTTATCTTTTAAATAACTCATTTTTTAAATAACTCATTAGATATACTATTTGGAATGCAGTATTATTATATAAATCAATACATGAATTTTTCTAGGGTCCAAACGTGTATTTTTTTCTGAAAAATGACCAAAATACAAAAAATTCGGCACCTACGGCCAGTCCGCAACACTGAGGACTGCTATGGCACCGCTCACCGCCTGACCACCTCAGTCTCCCGGCCTCAACTGGCCTGGTGAGTCCACGACAGTACGCGAGTTGAAGGATCAAGCCTTCACTCGACGCCTACGTCCCAACCGGCCAAGTCTCTGGTGGTCGGCCTACCCAGGACAGGAGGTCAAGAATAAAGATTGTTGTGTAATTGTGTTGCACTAAAACTCTAAAATACGTATAAATAATTAGCATGTGTTGTCTGTTGTTGTATGTCTACGTATATCTAGTCTGTTGTATCTATTTTTTCATAGTGCAGCACAAATGCAACAGAACAAAGTAGGAACCCAACAGAGTATTATTACAGTTTCTGGGTATACTCGATATATGAACGGATCGAAAAGAACGAGTACCAAAAGTTAGATGACCGTGGGTAATCTAGGCAGCGATTATTTAAGATGATCGAAATTGTAAAAGACAAAAAAAACAACAACGGACCGAAGAATTCACCGGTTGAGGCGATCGATCGATCAGTTCTGCCGTAGTAATTGTGTTGCACTAAAACTCTAAAATACGTATAAATAATTAGCATGTGTTGTCTGTTGTTGTATGTCTACGTATATCTAGTCTGTTGTATCTATTTTTTCATAGTGCAGCACAAATGCAACAGAACAAAGTAGGAACCCAACAGAGTATTATTACAGTTTCTGGGTATACTCGATATATGAACGGATCGAAAAGAACGAGTACCAAAAGTTAGATGACCGTGGGTAATCTAGGCAGCGATTATTTAAGATGATCGAAATTGTAAAAGACAAAAAAAAAACAACAACGGACCGAAGAATTCACCGGTTGAGGCGATCGATCGATCAGTTCTGCCGTATTATTCATCGATTATTTAATTTTTTTATAAAATTAAACTGGTGAGACTACAAAATTCATGTATTGATTTATATAATAATTCTATATTCCAAATAGTATACCTAATGAGTAATTTAAAAAAAATTAGTTATTTAAAAGATAAAAAAAATCTAGGCAAGTTGTAGGGCTTGAACCCCCAACCTCATGGTTTAAAACAGTGTGCTCCACCAACTAAACTAGATGACTTTGTGCTATTTCTTTGCAACAAAACTGTTGATAACACAACCGAGCTCGGCGCCAAGATCTGTGGCGGCGAGCTCGGTGCCACGTCAACGCCACGGCGTCGGGTTGTGCCAACGCAGCACGTACCTCGGCGCCATAACCTATGGCGCCGAGCTGTGTTACCTCGGCGCCATAGGCTATGGCGCCGAGCAAAGGGTCTAAAAATGCAATTAAAATTTTCTACAGTCCAAACATGTATTTTTTTCCGAAAAATGACCAAAATACAAAAAATTCGGTCCTCTACCAGTGTGGGGCGTAATCGACTACTCCGGCGTATACGTCATCAATTTCTCCTCCGGCATTGAAGGCTTCACCGTCGCATACTGGGTAGATAAACCTCACTTACTACGACAACGACTCCTATGCAAGCAGTTCTTCTTTGCAAGCGTGCAAGCAAACCATCTGGTCCATTAGATCGTGATCTAACCGTAGGTCACATTTAACACTTAAACCATTTCACCACTAGCTTAATAATCTTTATAAAAAAACCCCTAACAAATTATGGTTGTATCTGTAGTTAGATCGTAATCTAATGGACTAGATGGTTTGTTTGCACGCTTGCAAAGGAGATCTGCTTGCATAGCAGTCGTTGCCCACTTACTACTAACATATCTGTAGGACTTTACGCAACCGTATTACTAGCATATATGTACCACTACAACAACGTGACACTGACAGGTGGGCCCGAGACTGAAGAGCGACAGGGAGAGGTTCTCGCCGAACACTATCCTTCTCGTGATCGCCGGCGCGGTGGGCTGCTCTGGCTCGGCTAGGCCGGGTTCAACGGTGGTGCGCCGTACGCCCCCAACATAACTGCGTCTGTCGCCGTGCTCAACACCAACGTTAGCGCCGCGACGAGCCTCCTGACCTGGACCTGTCTTGACGTCATCTTCTTCGGCGAGCCTCGGTGATCGGCGCGGTGCAGGACAGGGGCGACGGTAGGGGGAGCAATGTCTCCCTAATGCTCCCCTAAATCTATAGGATATATTAGTTTTTTAACTAATTCTCATGTAAGTAGTATAAAAAATACTTCTAACAGTCCCCCTAATCTAATTTGGTTCCTCTAATTTTAGATCTGGCTTCGCCCCCGGTGCAGGGCATGATGACGGAGCCTCAATTTCATCTTGAAACAATCGTAAAGTCATGTGTTCACTGAGCAACTTGTTGCACACGATGATGCCATGTTGATTTGCGTGGCGCAGGGCTGGTGCACACGTGGTCGGCGATGCTGATGGGCGCGTTCGCGGGCAGTGTCCCGTGGTTCACGATGATGATCCTGCACAAGAAATCCTCTCTGCTCATGAAGGTCGACGACACCCTGGCCGGGGTGGGGGTCCTCACGGGCCTCCTCGCCACCCCGGAAGTCTGCGCCCTCGACTCCCCCGTCCCGGGCGCGTGCGGCGGCATTGGCGCGCTATTCGTCACCGTCTGCAACCTGGTGGTCACCAGCGCCATCCTCCTGTGCATCGGCCTCTTCATCCTGCTCCACATGCCCGACGACCAACTCATGATCGGCCTCCTGTGCATCGGCCTCTTCATCCTGCTCCACATGCCTACGCTCTCTGGGGCGATGGCGACTAGGACCGGTGGTGCCTCCGGCGCCGCGAGGGAGGACACGGTGGATCAGCGACTGACTAGCATGGGAGAGGAAGAGAGCCAAATTAAGCGTTTGCTTGGAACTACTACTCGTTTTTTAAGCTCTGTTTCACATTGTTTAGTAAAGATGTAACTCCGTAAACTCGCTGTAGGGGAAAATAGAGTTGATAGAAAAGATGCTTCACAAACTCTACGTCTGCTTTACGTCTGCTTTATAATAAGGGAAAACAGTATCTCCTGCTGCTTGGTGCCAGACAGCAGCAAAAATCTGGAGGAAATGAGAAGAAAGGTGGACGAAATAAAAAGGAACAACAGAGAGAACAGATTTGAACGGAAGCTAAAGAATATGGACAACTTGGTTTTCCCAAATTCACCTACGGCAGGCTGCGCTTCTCAGGCTATCCGCAATCGTTACCCCTAAATTTTTTCCCCTATATCAATTTTCCCCCTATTTCCCCCTATATTTTCATCTCCCGCAGCGGTTCCCCCTAAATACTCCCCCTATACCCCACTATCACTATAAAATATCATTTTGTATACCAACTATCAATTTTTTATCTACTAACAATTACTCGTGGACCCACAGCACAGTGTTTAGGGTGATGAACAGTGACACGCTAGATCTGGGAAAGAGAGAAGAGGACCGACACGTAGGAGGCGCTGTAGGGGGCACCGCTGCGGTCATAGGGTGCCCCCTACAGCCGACATGCAAGGGGAGGGGGGCAGTAGCGTCGACCGCTGCAGTCAGTCTCAGACTGCTTTCAACGGTTCCCGCCGACCTCCCCCTCCCCTACCCCTGTAGCCGTTTAGGGGGTTGAAATCCCTATGCCCCCTCTACATGCTACAGTTATAGTGTACGCTATAGGAAGACAGCAAGTGTGGGGGTGCGGCAGTGAGCCCCCTGCCCTTGGTTTACGTGTGCGACAGTGTTTTTAGTTGGAAAAAAATAATAATAGATGGTGAATAGGTATGAAAAATGATATTTTATGATTATAGTAGGTATAGGGGAAGCATTTAGGGGGAACCGCTGTATAGGGTGAAAATATAGGGGGAAAAAGAACGCTGATGTGGCATGTAAGTGGGATATAGGGGGAGAAATTTAGAGGACACCGCTGAACACCGTCTCAGTTGTCACCGGCCCCGTTCCCCTTGCTTTCCCTCAAATTTTCACCAACCACGGCACACGGGCGAGGAGCCCGAAACCCTGAATCATCAGGTCCGATCAGTCGGACTCGGACCCGAGCATCCCGCCGGCCCACGAGTTTATACTGATGGGCGTCTGCGTCGGCAGCGTGCCGTGGGTCACCACAACATGATGATCTTCCACATGCACGCTGACGCCGTCGATGTCCTCACGGGCCTCCTCTGCACACCAGATTTTCTTCATGGCCCTCCACCCCTACCTTCCGGATGCGTGCGGTGTATGCAATGTGGGCGCCTATTAGCGCGTGGTGGAGAAGGGGCGAGTAGAAGGAAGAGAGTCGAGGTAGGAGAAGAAGACATGGAGGAGGCGGCGACCGAGACAGTCGTCCGCTAGAGAGTAATCTATTATCTTCTTCTATTTTTCGATACTCTAACCCAGTTTCGTTCCAGGTTTATATCCTCTTCATTACAATACGGCCCATTAGGCCTTACTCAGTCCACTTTGGCCTAGATACCCTAACGTTACGGCGCTTCACCCGTTGCGGACGTGTAGCCGCTCCATCCTCGGACTTGCCACCCGCTTCGTTGCCAGCTTCTCCATTGTCCTAGGCGTCGGAGCTGACATTCCCCGGTTCTTGAAGCGCCGCTTGTCCCCAAGCCGGCGCGAGTGGATACCTGTCCTGTAGCGCTTTCATGTCTTCCCAGGTCGCCAAGGACTCGTCCATGCCGGACCATACCACTTTGACTTGTGGCACCGTCGCTCCTCCCTTTTGGATCAGCCGACTTTGTAACACCTGAACAGGTATCTAGAGGGAGTCAGTATGTATAGGAAGAGAGGTAGCCACCACCTAGTTTCGGCTGACTGTAGCTTTGAGTTGCGATACGTGAAAAAACTAGATGAATTTGAGCTGAATCTGGTAGTTGTAGCTTGTACGCGGCGTCGCCAACTCGCTGTACAATGGTATATGGGCCAAAATATCTGAAGGCTAGTTTTTTATTGGTGCGCCTTGTCACTGAGGACTGAACATAAGGTTGCAGTTTGAGATACACTCGATCACCCACAATGAAAACCCGCTCAGACCGGTGCTTGTCAGCTTATTTCTTCATTCTACTTTGAGCTCTGAGCAGATGCTGCTGGATTAGTTTGGAAACCACTTCCCTTTCCTGCATCCAATGTTCCAGATCTGTCACAAGAATAGCTGAGTTCTGATGCAGACCGAAGTGTTTAGGAGGATGCCCATATAACACCTCAAGTGGAGAACGATCCAGAGATGAATGAGAGTTTGTGTTGTACCAGAATTCAGCTACAGGAAGCCACTAACTCCATTTGCTTGGGCATGCATGAACGAAACTGCGGAGGTACATCTCAATACATTGATTCACCCGTTCCGTCTGACCATCGGATTGTGGGTGATACGATGAACTCATGCAAAGTTGCGTGCCGGACAGCGCAAACAATTGTTGCCAGAAAGCACTGGTGAATACACGATCACGGTCTGACACAATGTTGTCTGGCATACCATGTAGCCGATAGACTTGATCCAAAAAGAGCTTGGCGACTTTGGGGGCTGAAAAGGGGTGAGACAAAGCCAGAAAGTGTCCATACATGGGAAAACGATCCACCACCACCAGTATACAGTCCACCGCACCAAACTTCAGAAGTCCCTCAATGAAGTCCATGGAATGGAATGCCAAGCATGGGGAGGCACCGGCAGAGGTGCCATCAGTCCTAGATAACGAGATCTATCTAGTTTGGCCTGTTGACAGGTGCTGCACGACTGAACATAAACACGAACTGCTTGTTTCATTCCTTTCCAATAGAATAGTTGTTTAACTCTGCTGTAAGTTACTGGGAAACCTCAGTGGCCGCCAATAGGTGAATCATGAAGGGCCGGGATGATTTGGCGTTGTATATCCTCTCTATTCCCCAGCCACACCCATCCTTTAGGTCGAATAACTCCCTGAGACAGAGTGTATGGAGCAGCAGCATCCTCGGATACGACCGGTTTTGTCAAGAGTTCCTGTGCCTGAGGATCGTCTCTGTAGCTCACGACGACCTCTTAGATCCACAGTGGAGTACATTGAAATATGTGCATGGCTTGCCCATCTGTCAGAACCCGAGAAAGAGCATCAACAACCATATTGTCACAACCCTTTTTATAAATGATGTGATATTGCAAACCAGCCAACTTAACGTACAATTTCTGTTGCCAGACTGTATGGAGTCGTTGTTCATTTAGTTGTACCAGGCTTTGATAATCTATGTAAATATGAAACTCAGCCAATTGTAAATATGAACGCCACTAAGTCACTGCAATCAGAATGGCCAAATGCTCTTTTTCATATGTAGAGAATCCTTTATTCTTGGGTCCAGAGATTTGCTTAGAAATGCAAGTGGGTGGCCTCGCTGCATGAGAACCGCTCCAACTCCAGTGTTGCAGGCATCAGTATAAATGCAGAAGGGTACTGCAAAGTCTGGCAAAGCAAGAACTGGTGCTAAACTTAACGCCTTCTTGAGTAACTCAAACGCCTGTTGGTGTTCCACAGTCCAAATAAACATCACATTTTTCTTTAACAGATCAGTCAGAGGACGAGATATCATGCCAAAATGCCTTACAAACATACGATAGAAACCAGCAAGTTCTAGAAAATTGCGTAACTCTTTGCTATTTGCTGGTGTAGGCCATTGTTGCATGACAGTTATCTTGTTTGGGTCTGTGGATACACCCTGTGCACTGATTATATGGCCGAGGTAGGCAATACTGGTTTGAGCAAATTCACATTTGGACAACTTCACCTTCCACTGATCTTTCTGAAGCAAGTGCAACACTAACGACAAGTGATTCAAATGAGAATCAAAATTGGGGCTATATATTAGAATGCCATCAAAGAATACTAGTGCACATTTACGCAATACTGGTGCTAATGAAGTATTCATGGCCTCCAGAAAAGTGTTGGGTGCTCCAGTGAGTCCGAACGCCATGACCTGAAACTCAAATTGTCCCAAATGTGTTTGAAAAGCTGTTTTCGGTTCTTCTCCTGGGCGTAAGCGGATTTGATGATAACCGACCTTCAAGTCCAATTTGCTGAACCACTTAGCTTGAGTGAGTTCGTCCATTAACTGATCAAATACCGGTACTAGATATTTTCCTTTAACCGTGATAGCATTTAGATAATGGTAGTCGACACAAAATCTCCATCTTTGATCCTTTTTCTTCACCAATAACACTGGAGATGAGAACGGACTATGGCTTTTCTGAATTACTCCTTGGGCAAGCATCTGTTTCACTTGTGTCTCAATCTCGTCCTTGAGCGCTGGGGGATAACGATATGGACGCACAACAAAAGGGTTGGCGCCTGGCAACAATGGAATGGCATGATCACACTGCCTGGTAGGCGGTAAACCAATCGGATCATCAAATACTTCTATGAATTGTGATAGTACCGCTTGCACTCTGTCGTTGGGAGTGATTTGCTGCTGGTCGCTGGTTGGTGCTTGAGAGTCAGAGAACAGCTGCAGTTCGATCACCGCTCCCACTGGCAAGGTAGACAACATTCCTTGAAGACAGACAGAGGTGCCCCGATAAGGAATAGTAATCCACTTGTTATACCAATCAATATGCATGGGACTATAATGCTGAAGCCAATCCATGCCTTCCACTAAATCCACTAAGGGTAGAGGTAAAAATATAAAGTCTGAAATGAACTGGTAAGTAGCCATAGACCAAGTTGCCTGTGGTAGACGTTGAGAACAAGTGATGATTTGCCCATTAGCCACTCTGACCGCCATAGTGTGTTGCAAGGGCTGTATTCCCGTCAACAATGACACAAATTGGTCACTAAGAAATGAGTGGGTCGATCCAGAATCAATAAGTATCATCAAAGAATGCTATTGAATACTGCCCTGAAAACGTAATGTGGAGATTGCATCTGCCCCTGTCCACGTCGCATCAGACAGAGTCATCAGTAATTGGGGCTGAATGTCTTGCATTGCTTCACTATCCTCTGGTTCGTCCAACAGATCCCAAACCTCTTCGGTAGCTTGTAGTTGCACAGTATTGGGGCATTTGTGTCCCCTGAACCACTTTTCCGCACAACAATCATAGAGACCCCGGGCATGACGATAGCTTTTCAATGAAGCTACTCGATCGGTAGATGACCCCAGCCGATGGGTTCAGGCGCTGGCTTGTCAACTCCTGGTGCAACTCCATCAGCACGATCATGGTCAGTCATCATTGTTGTATGTGGCCAAGCCATCCGGTTGGAAATAGGCTCGACACATCAGCGTCTTGTGGATTCCAACGCCTCTTCCTGCACAAGAGCAAGAGCGCAGGCAGCATCGATATTTGGAGGACGATGTACCATAATTACAGCCTTAATGTCATGCCTAAGACCATCAATGAAACACATCGTGTAATACAATGGGTCGGTGCGAGATTCATATGCTGCTAACTCATCAACTAAGGACGCAAATTGCTCTACATATTCGGACACATGACCTATCTGCCTGATATGAAACAACTGTCTAATCAATGATTCATGTTGCTCCCTACCAAATCTTTCATGAATAAGCCCACAAAATTCCTCCCATGACATAAAACATAATCTGCGCTCCACTGACTGCAACCAGCGATGAGCCATGCCCTCAAAGTGCATGGATGCCACTTTGACCCACATATGGTATTCTGTTTTGTACATCTCAAAGTAATTCTCAGCTTGCGCACGCCATAGTTGTTGGTGTTGAAAGTCGCCTAGAGGGGGGTGAATAGGCGTAATCTGAAATTTATAACTTAAAAGACAAACTACAAGCCAGGGTTAGCGTTAGAATTAAAACCGAGTCCGAAAGAGAGGGCGAAAACAAATCAACCAAGAAATAAAGCGGATGACATGGTGATTTGTTTTACTAAGGTTCGGTTCTTGAGAACCTAGTCCCCGTTGAGGTGGTCACAAAGACCGGGTCTCTTTCAACCCTTTCCCTCTCTCAAACGGTCACTTAGACCGAGTGAGTTTCTCCTTAATCAAACGTGTCACTTAGACCCCACAAGGACCACCACACAATTGGTGTCTCTTGCTTTGATTACAAGAAACTTAGAGAACAAGAATGAGGAAGAAGAAAGCGATCCAAGAACAAGAGCTCAAAGAACATGAGCAAAACACTCTCTCTAGTCACTTGGTGTTTGGAGTGAATTTGGGACTTGGAGAGGCTTTGATTCTTTTCAATTGTGTCTAGAATTGAATGCACTAGCTCTTGTATTGAATGTGGAGTGCAAGAAACTTGGATGCTTGGAGTGGTGGTGGTTGGGGGGTTTTTATAGCCCTCAACCACGACAAAGCCATTGGGGAGGCTGTCTGTCGATGGGCGCACCAGACACTGTCCGGTGCGCCAGCCACGTCAGCCAACCGTTAGGGTTCTGGCAGTTTCGACTGTTGGAGCTTTGTCTTCTTGTGGCACTAGACAGTCCGGTGCCTCACTGGACAGGTACTGTTCACTGTCCGGTGCGCCTCTGATGGCTGCTCTGACTTCTGCGCGCACTGTAGCGTTCGTAGGTGTCTGTTGCAGTCGACCGTTGCGCTGTTAGCCGTTACTCCGCTTGGTGCACCGGACAGTCCGGTGAATTATAGCGGAGCGCGTCCTCAGAAACCCGAAGGTGAAGAGTTCAGAGTGGTACGGCCCTGGTGCACCGGACACTGTCCGGTGCGCCAGACCAGGGTTCTCTTCGGTTTCTTTTGCTCCTTTCTTTTAAACCCTAACTTTGATCTTTTTATTGGTTTGTGTAGAACCTTTATGCACCTGTGGAATATATAATTTAGAGCAAACTAGTTAGTCCAATATTTGTGTTGGGCGTTCAACCACCAAAATTATTTATAGGAAAAGGTTAAACCCTATTTCCCTTTCAATCTCCCCCTTTTTGGTGATTAATGCTGTTGGGGGCCTTCGTCTTCCGAAGGTCCTGAAAAACATGATTAACAATATTTCCCATGTATAATATATGTGCAGGAACCTTTGGACATAGAACGAAGTTGTACATAATATGAGAAGTATGGTCAGGACAAAGGTTCAGCTAGCTCCGAAGCTGTGCGCAAGGAAGTTTCGGCTCAGCAGTAGAAAAAGGAACCGACTTAAAAAGGAAAAAGGCTATTTAGCCCTCAATAGATAATCCTTAAGTCAATAGTGAACATGAAGGGCATGAATGTAATTTTACACAGGTTGTGTTCTGTGCCTATAAATAGATGAACAGTAGCACTGTACTATTCATGCTGACTTGTATTCACTCGTGCGTGACGCTTGGACTTTTACCTTCTGTCGAGCCGAAGGTATGAATGTAATCCAATATTGTTCATGTTCATTTATGATGATATAATAAAGATATATTAATAATGTCATATGATTATTCATGTTACTTCTTGAAAGGGAAATGTGCCCTTGGACCATTTCTATAATGTTTTGGTGATTAAATGTCCAACTCGTTTGATTAAGTTCTTATGTGCCAAATAAAGTGAGAAGTACAAATCAAGGCACAAGGTATATTTCTAGACTTAGTACATTGTTTTTGAACGCTAATGTGTTTGTCTAAGTGCTAGAAATAGTGACAAAAGAAGGAGAAAAGAAATGAAATGGACTTGGCTCTGTGCAGCTAAACTACAGCTCGGTCTGACACACCGGACTGTCCGGTGGTGCACCGGACAGTGTCCAGTGCGCCAGGCTGGTCTCCGATGAAAGTGCTGCTCTCGGGAAAAGCAATGGGGCTACATGGCTATAATTCACCGGACTGTCCGGTGGTGCACCGGACTGTCCAGTGAGCCAACGATCGCCTGCACCAACGGTTGGCCACGCAATCTTCGCGCGACACGTGGATTGCTCCAACGCTCAGCTGGTGCACCGGATTGTCCGATGTGCACCAGACAGTGTCCGGTGCGCCAATCAGTCCAGAGGAGCAACTGTCGGATATGCAAAATTTGGAAGGAGATCACGCACCGGACAGTCTACAGGACATGTCCGGTGGCGCACCAGACTGTCCGGTGCGCCACTCGACAGAAGGCAAGGATAACCTTCCATGTTGATCTTCAACAGCTCCTAGCTGCCTTGAGGCTATAAAAGGGCCCCCTAGGCGCATGGAGGAGCACACCAAGCATTCTCTAACTATTCTAAAGCATCCAGACTCCGCTCCCGCGCATTCGCTTCATTGTGTTAGTGATTTGAGCTCCATTTGAGTTGCGAACTCTGTGTGTTGTGTTTTCGAGCTCAAGTCGTGACTTATGTGGATGGTTGTGCTGCGGATTTAAGTCTTGTGTGTGTTGCTCTCCCCAACCTTACTCTGTGCCTTCTTTGTGATCTCTATTATAAGGGCGAGAGACTCCAAGTTGTGGAGATTCCTCACAAACGGGAAAACACTAAAGGAAAAGACCGTGGTATTCAAGTTGATCATCGAATCACTTGAAAGGGGTTGAGTGCAACCCTCGTCCATTGGGATGCCACAACGTGGAAGTAGGCAAGTGTTACTTGGTCGAACCACGGGATAAAATTGCGTGTCTCTTGTGTTGCTTTCTCTGTGATTGTTTTGTCCACAAGAACTCGCCTCAAAACTATTTAGTCGCACTAACACTTCTATAACTAAGTTTTGTGGCTATTTAGTGTTTGATTTTACAGGATCACCTATTCACCCCCTCTAGGTGCTCTCAATTGGTATCAGAGCCGTACTCTTCATCTAAGGGACTAACCGCCCGAAGAGATGGATCCTAAGGGAAAGGGGATGGTGGTCAACGACAAGGAAAAGGAGTCCGTCTTTAACGAGCCAAGAGACAACAAGCCTACTGAATTAGGCTCGAGTCAAAAGAAGAGAGACGGGAAGAAGAAGAGGCGCATCAAGAAGATGATCTACTACGACAGCGATGCCTCGTCTTCTTCACCACATGACGACGACGACTCTTCAAAGAATAAAACGGTTAATCAAAACTATTCATTTGATTATTCTCGTATTCCATTTAATTCAAATGCTCATTTGCTATCAATTCCACTTGGGAAACCTCCACACTTTGATGGAGAAGACTACTCTTTCTGGAGTCATAAAATGTGTAGTCATTTATTTTCTTTCCATCCTAGTATCTGGGAGATCGTTGAAAACGGAATGCATTTTGATAGTACTGACAATCCCGTTTACATAAATGAGCAAATTCATAAAAATGCACAAGCTACTACTGTCTTGCTAGCTTCACTTTGCAGAGATGAATATAATAAGGTGAGCAGCTTGGACAACGCCAAGCAAATCTAGGACACCCTCAAAATATCTCATGAGGGAAACGACGCCACCATGATTACCAAAATGGAGCTAGTGGAAGGCAAACTGGGGAGATTCGCGATGATTAGGGGAGAGGAGCCAACTCAGACATACAACAGACTCAAGACCCTGGTCAACAAGATCTGAAGCTATGGAAGCACAAGCTGGACGGATCATGATGTCATACGACTCATGCTAAGGTCATTTACTGTAATTGACCCCCATCTTGTCAATCTTATTCGTGAAAACCCCAGGTACACCAAGTTGACGCCCGAGGAGATCCTTGGAAAATTTGTGAGCGGGCGCATGATGGTGAAGGAGGCTCGATACATGGACGATGCTCTAAATGGTCCACTACCCGTCTACGAGCCTCAACCTGTTGCTCTTAAGGCAACTAGTAGCAGGGAGGCACTACCAAGCAAGGTAGCTCAAGTGGAGGCTACTGGCCTCAACGAAGATGAGATGGCACTCATTATCAAACATTTCAAGACTGCACTCAAGGGACGCAAAGAGTACCCCAACAAGAATAAAACAAGGGGAAAGTGCTCCTGCTTCAAATGCGGTAAGACTGGTCACTTTATTGCTCAATGTTTCGATAATGATAATGACCAGGGACAAGAAAAGAGTGGGAAGAAGGAGAAAAAGAAGAACTACAAGAAGGCTAAGGGCGAGGCGCACCTTGGAAAGGAATGGGACTCGGACTGCTCCTCTTCCGACTCTGACGATGAAGGACTTGCTGCCTCAGCCTTCGACAAATCCTCACTCTTCCCCAACGAACGCCATACATGTCTTATGGCCAAGGAGAAAAAGGTACGTGTTCGGGACACACCCAAATACACCTCATCTAGTGATGAAGAATCCTCTGATGATGAAGTAGATTACTCTAGTTTATTTAAAGGTTTAGATAGAGCCAAAGTAGAGAAAATTAATGAATTAATTGATGCTCTAAATGAAAAAGATACACTGCTAGAAAAGCAAGATGATATTTTGTATGAGGAGCATGACAAATTTGTTAGTGTGCCAAAATCTCTTGCTTTAGAAACTAAGAGAAATGAAATGCTATCTTCTGAGTTATCTGCTTGCCATGAATCTATATCTAGTTTAAAGAGTTTAAATGATGAATTAAATGCTAAGCTAGAAGAACCAAATAAAACCAACTCATGTGTAGAGCATGTCATCATTTGTAATAGATGTAAGGACTTTGATGTTGATGCCTGTGATAAACATCTTAATTCTATTGCTAATTTAAATGATAAGGTGGCAAGTCTTAATGCTCAACTTAAGACTTGCAAAATTGATTTTGATAAATTAAAATTTACTAGGGATGCCTACACTATTGGTAGACACCCCTCGATTAAGGATGGACTTGGTTTTCGAAAGGAAACCAAGAACTTAACAAGCCAAAGGACTCCCGTTCTCAACAAGGAGAAAGGGAAGACCCCTATGGCTAGTAGTCCTCAAAGGAACCATGCATTTATTTATGATAAGAAAGTTGCTAGTCATTACAATAGGAGTTATGATCATGCTGCTCATAATTCACATGCTATGTTTGCCTCTAGTTCTACTTTTGTTCATGGTAGAAGCAAGCCTAGGAAAAATCATGTTGTGTCTCATGTTCCTAGGAGAATGTGCAAAGAATCTTCAACTATTTATCATGCTTGCAATACTTCGTTTGTTCTTTCATGTAAAAATGCAAAAGTAGTTGCTAGGAAGTTGGGATCCAAATGCAAGGGAGACAAAACTTGCATATGGGTTCCAAAAACTATTTTGACTAACCTTGTAGGACCCAACAAGAGTTGGGTACCTAAAACCCAAGATTAAATTGCTTTGCAGGTTTATGCATCCGGGGGCTCAAGCTGGATCATCGACAGCGGATGCACAAACCATATGACGGGGGAGAAGAAGATGTTCACCTCCTACGTCAAGAACAAGGATTCCCAGGATACAATTATCTTTGGAGATGGGAATCAAGGCAAGGTCAAAGGTTTGGGAAAGATAGCCATCACAAGCGAACACTCCATATCGAATGTATTTCTAGCAGAGTCACTTGGGTACAACCTTCTGTCCGTAAGTCAATTGTGTCACATGGGTTACAATTGTCTTTTTACAAACGTTGATGTATCTGTCTTTAGAAGGAGTGATGGTTCATTAGCTTTTAAGGGTGTATTAGACGACAAACTCTACTTAGTTGATTTTTCGAAAGAGGAGGCTGATCTTGATGCATGCTTAATAGCTAAGACTAGTATGGGCTGGCTGTGGCATCGCCGTCTAGCACATGTTGGGATGAAGAACCTTCATAAACTTCTAAAGGGAGAACATGTGTTAGGACTAACCAATGTTTGTTTTGAGAAAAATAGACCTTGTGTAGCATGTCAGGCAGGGAAACAGGTGGGAAGCACTCATCACAACAAGAATGTGATGACAACATCAAGACCACTGGAACTTCTTCACATGGACCTCTTCGGACCTGTTGCCTACCTTAACATCGGGGGAAGTAAGTATGGTCTTGTAATTATTGATGATTTTTCCCGCTTCACTTGGGTGTTCTTTTTGTAGGATAAATTAGAAACCCAAGGGACCCTAAAGCGCTTTCTAAGGAGGGCTCAAAATGAATTTGAGCTAAAGGTGAAAAAGATAAGGAGCGACAACGATTCTGAGTTCAAGAATCTGCAAGTTGAGGAGTATCTTGAGGAGGAAGGCATCAATCACGAGTTCTCTGCTCCCTACACGCCACAGCAAAACGGTGTAGTAGAGAGGAAGAACAAGACGCTAATTGACATGGCGACAATGATGCTTGGCGAGTTCAAGACATCCGAGCGGTTTTGGTTAGAAGCTGTGAATACAGCATGTCACGTCATAAACCGGCTCTATCTGCATTGCCTTCTCAAGAAGACCTCCTACGAACTCCTTACCGGTAACAAACCCAACGTATCTTACTTTCGTGTATTTGGGAGCAAATGTTACATTTTGGTGAAGAAAGGTAGACATTCTAAATTTGCTCCCAAGGCAATAGAAGGGTTCTTACTAGGGTATGACTCAAATACAAAGGCGTATAGAGTCTTCAACAAATCATCGAGTTCGGTTGAAGTCTCTAGCGACATTGTTTTTGATGAGACTAATGGCTCTCCAAGAGAGCAAGTTGATCTTGATGACATAGATGAAGATGATGTTCCGACAGCCACAATACGCACAATGGCGATCGGTGATGTGCGACCATAGGAATAACAGGAGCAAGATCAGCCATCTTCCTCCATGATGGTGCATCCCCCAACTCAAGACGGTGAACAGGTACCTCAAGAAGAGGAACAGGATCAAGGGGGAGCACAGGAAGAACAAGTGATGGAGGAAGAAGCACCTCGGGCCCCTCCAACCCAAGTCCGAGCAACGATCCAAAGACATCACCCCGTCGATCAAATCTTGGGTGACATCAGCAAGGGAGTATCCACTCACTCACGTTAGCTAATTTTTGTGACCATTACTCATTTGTCTCTTCTATTGAGCCTTTCAGGGTAGAAGAGGCCTTGCAGGATCCGGACTGAGTGTTGGCCATGCAGGAAGAGCTCAACAACTTCAAGAGAAATGAAGTCTGGAGCCTGGTGCCACGTCCAAAGCAAAACATTGTGGGAACCAAGTGGGTGTTCCGCAACAAGCAAGACGAGCACGGAGTGGTGACAAGAAACAAGGCTCGACTTGTGGCAAAAGATTATGCCCAAGTCGCAGGTTTGGATTTCGAGGAGACTTTTGCTCATGTGGCTAGGCTAGAGTCTATTCGAATATTATTAGCCTATGTTGCACACCACTCTTTTAGGTTGTTTCAAATGGATGTGAAGAGCGCTTTCCTCAATGGGCCAATCAAGGAGGAGGTATACATGGAACAACCCCCTGGCTTTGAGGATGACAGGTATCCCGACCACGTATATAAGCTCTCTAAGGCGCTATATGGACTTAAGCAAGCCCCAAGAGCATGGTATGAATGCCTTAGAGATTTCTTAATTACTAATGCTTTCAAGGTTGGGAAAGCTGATCCCACTCTTTTTACAAAGACTTGTGATGGAGATCTCTTTGTGTGCCAAATTTATGTCGATGACATAATATTTGGTTCTACTAATCAAAAGTCTTATGAGGAGTTTATCAGGGTGATGACACAAAAGTTCGAGATGTTGATGATGGGCGAGTTGACCTACTTCCTTGGGTTCCAAGTGAAGCAAATCAAGGACGGCACCTTCATCTCCCAAACAAAGTACACATAAGATCTTCTCAAGCAGTTTGGGATGAAGGACGCCAAGCCCGCGAAGACACCTATGGGAACCGATGGACATGTTGACCTCAACAAAGGAGGTAAGTTCGTTGATCAAAAGCCATATCGGCCCATGATAGGTTCCTTGCTTTATTTATGTGCTAGTAGACCGGACATTATGCTAAGTGTATGCATGTGTGCTAGATATCAATCCGGCCCCAAGGAATGTCACCTTGTGACCCTTAAGCGAATCCTTAGATATTTAGTTTCTACGCCTTGCTTCGGGATCTGGTATCCAAAGGGGTCTACCTTTGACTTGATTGGATACTCAGACTCCGATTATGCCGGATGCAAGGTTGATAGGAAGAGCACATCAGGGATGTGCCAATTTCTAGGAAGGTCCCTGGTGTCCTGGAGTTCAAAGAAACAGACATCCGTTGCCCTATCCACCGCTGAGGCCGAGTATGTTGCCGTAGGACAGTGTTGCGTGCAACTGCTTTAGATGAGGCAAACCCTCCGGGACTTTGGCTATAATCTTAGCAAAGTCCCACTCCTATGTGACAATGAGAGTACAATTTGCATGGCGGATAATCCTGTTGAACACAGTCGCACTAAGCACATAGACATCCGGCATCACTTCCTGAGAGATCACCAGCAAAAGGGAGATATCGAGGTGTACCATATTAACATCGAGAACCAGCTAGCCGATATCTTCACTAAGCCTTTAGATGAAAAAAGGTTTTGCAGGTTGCGTAGTGAGCTAAATGTCTTAGATTCGCGTAACTTGGATTGATCTATAACATACATGTGCTCTATGCCTTTGATCATGTTACTTTATGCATTTCAATCAATTATTGTTATTTATGGTGCTCAAGTAGTACAAGTGATCCCCGGACCTCACAAGTCCATATGCGAATGATGCACATATTAAGGGGGAGATGTGCTACAACTTGACCCTTTGAGACTAACCTGTTTGTTTGAGTACATTTGACGTAGACTGAAAAGTGCATTGAAAGGGAAAAATGACCTTGGACGATGAAAAGACTTCCACTGCACTCCGGTATTAGTGTATTTACTTCCAAGTTCATACTTGCAATTTCATTGCCTTTTTGCTCTTAATTGACATTTTTGGTGAGGCAATGGGGTTAAAAGGGCCAAAAATGATCCCGTTTTGGTGCTTAATGCCAAAGGGGGAGAAATCAAGGCTAAGGCAAATGGATCAGCTACCACTTATGAATTTCAAAAATAATAGAGTTAGAATTTTTTATTTGTCCAAAATGCTGCTCTTATTGCAAAATTTGGTCTCTTGTGGGGGAGAATTTTGATTGTGGGAATAAGGGGGAGTTTTTAACACTTGATCAATTTCACTCTTGGAATATCTCTCTATTTGTCTAAACAAGTGTGTTTGACTTAGAGATAGGAAAAAGAATTTGATTTGCAAAAACAAACCAAGTGGTGGCAAAGAGTGATCCAAATATACCAAATCATAAGAAAAACAATTTGGTCTTCAATTGCATTTGATGTAGCACTTCTTTTGTTGCTTTTAGATGTGTTGGCATAAATCACCAAAAAGGGGGAGATTGAAAGGGAAATGTGCCCTTGGGCCATTTCTATAATGTTTAAGTGATTAAATGTCCAACTCGTTTGATTAAGTTGTTATGTGCCAAATAAAGTGAGAAGTACAAATCAAGGCACAAGGTATGTTTCTAGACTTAGTACATTGTTTTTTGAACGCTAATGTGTTTGTCTAAGTGCTAGAAACAGTGACAAAAGAAGGAGAAAAGAAATGAAATGGACTTGGCTCTGTGCAGCCAAACTACAGCTCGGTCTGGCACACCGGACAGTGTCCAGTGCGCCAGGCTGGTCTCCGATGAAAGTGCTGCTCTCGGGAAAAGCAATGGGGCAACGTGGCTATAATTCACCGGACTGTCCGGTGGTACACCGGACTGTCCAGTGAGCCAACAGTCGCCTGCGCCAACGGTCGGCCGCGCAATCTTCGCGCGACACGTGGACTGCTCCAACGATCAGCTGGTGCACCGGACAGTGTCCGGTGCGCCAATCAGTCCAGAAGAGCAACGGTCGGATATGCCAAATTTGGAAGTAGATCGCACACCGGATAGTCTACAGGACATGTCCGGTGGCGCACCGGACTGTCCAGTGCGCCACTCGACAGAAGGCAAGGATAGCCTTCCATGTTGATCTTCAACGGCTCCTAGCTGCCTTGGGGCTATAAAAGGGACCCCTAGGCGCATGGAGAAGCACACCAAGCATTCTCTAAGTATTCTAAAGCATCCAGACTCCGCTCCCGCACATTCGCTTCATTGTGTTAGTGATTTGAGCTCCATTTGAGTTGCGAACTCCGTGTGTTGTGTTTTCGGGCTCAAGTCATGACTTGTGTGTGTGGTTGTGCTGCGGATTTGAGTCTTGTGTGTGTTGCTCTCCCCAACCTTACTCTGTGCCTTCTTTGTGATCTCTATTGTAAGGGCGAGAGACTCCAAGTTGTGGAGATTCCTCGCAAACGGGAAAACACTAAAGGAAAAGACTGTGGTATTCACGTTGATCATCGGATCACTTGAAAGGGGTTGAGTGCAATCCTCGTCCATTGGGACGCCACAACGTGGAAGTAGGCAAGTGTTACTTGGCCGAACCATGGGATAAAATTGCGTGTCTCTTGTGTTGCTTTCTCTGTGATTGTTTTGTCCACAAGAACTCGCCTCAAAACTATTTAGTTGCACTAACACTTCTATAACTAAGTTTTGTGGCTATTTAGTGTTTGATTTTATAGGATCACCTATTCACCCCCCCCTCTAGGTGCTCTCACTTTTTATGTTTCATATGCTTCTTCTTTTATTAATATAAACTATGATGATGAAGGTACGTCCTTCGTGACCTTCGTCTGAAGATCATTATATCCTAAGGGAGATAATGCTTCGAAGACAAAGGGCCTTAACCATTAACATTTTGTGTTGCCTTGTTCTTAACTCATAGCATTTGAGAACAAGTCCCCAACATTGGCGCCCACCTCCGGTGAACTCATTCGACCACCTTTGGCAAGTCGTGACCTTCGTCATGCCGCCGAAGAAAACTTCTTTAGGGCTAGGGGCTGCACTGCAGCCACTGGATGTCAACCAGGGCACACTGCACGAGGCTCAAACTCAAAAGAGGAAGGCTACAAGTCCAACACCCTAGGAGGAGGAACTGGACTAGGAGATAAGGGATCTCGAAGCTATCCACCAGCAGGTCGAAAGGAAGAGAGAGAAGATGCTTCGTCTTTCTGATCTACAGAAGAAGATCGATGAAGCTGCTAAAGAAATACGTCATCTCACTCAAGATGACCAGGATCGAAGACCCCCACAAAGAGAGCTTCGTCAAGACAATTCTTACAATGATAATGATTGGTATGACGATTTCCATCATGGAAATTTTGCTTTTAATGATGCTTCTCCTCTATCAGCAGAACTACAGGCTACCCCATGGCCCCCATCATACAAGCCACCTCAGCTCCCCATGTATGATGGGCACTCAGATCCGAAGTAGTTCTTGATGAGTTACGAAGCAACTATATCTTCGTACGGGGGAAATACCACAGTCATGGCGAAGTCTTTCGTCATGGCAGTCCGAAGTGTGGCTCAGACATGGTAGTCTTCTCTCAGGCCAGGGACAATCACGTCATGGTAGAAGCTTAAGGACATGCTGGTCACCAGCTTTCAAGGGTTTCAGACGAAGCCAGTCACTGCTCAGGCTTTGTTCCAGTGCACTCAAGACCATGAGGAGTACCTTCAGGCATATGTCCGAAGGTTCTTGCGCCTGAGAGCACAAGCGCCTACGGTGCCTAATGAAATCGTCATTGAGGCCATGATCAAAGGTCTTCGGCCAGGGCCTACGGCTCAATACTTTGCCAGGAAACCCCCTCAGACTCTGGAGAAGCTGCTTCAGAAAATGGATGAGTACATCCGGGCCGACAATGATTTCCACCAAAGAAGGGAGGAAGCTTACAGATTTTCTGAGATGACTAAGGGCTTCGGAGGAAGAATCCACCCTAGGCATGTCAGATCAATCCATAGCTTCAGTCAGAACGATGACAAAGGAGGCCAGTTTCAGAGGCCACAGCACAGCTCGCAGTCTTTAGGACAGCAGCAAAGCTTCTTCAGGCCACCAGCTCCAAGGGGCCGAGGCGGCAGGGGCTTCAGAGGAAGATATGGGGATCAGCCCAGGAAAATCTATTGCTTATTCTATGGTGAGAACAAGGGCCACACTACAAGAACGTGTCAGATCACCATTCAGAAGCAAAAAGAGATTGCTGAAGCAGAAGCCCAGCAAAATCAGCCGAAGCAGGTCCTACATACTGCTTCATGCCATTCTCCCTACATACCAGAGTATGTGGGCAATCAACCTGTAGCTTCTGTTGCTTTGGCAAGCCATTCACAAGCTTCCTGGCCTCAACTCCCACCACCACCACCACTGCAACCTACTTATACCCAAAGCCAGCAGCCAGAAGGGCGCCAACATCCACAACAGCAACGTGACTTCAGGGAAGAGTCCGAAGCTCGTACAGTCAACAGCACTGTACCAGAATCGAAGCACATTTATTGAGGAATATCCTACTTTTTGAAGTACCTTTGTCTTTTATATCACTTTACTTTTTGTATGAATAACAAGTAATGAAAAATTCAGTTTCAACTTCTTGTAATAATGCTGCAAATACCAGAATGAAATATATTTTCTTCATAGATTTATGAAGCTCGAAAGACGACCCTTAAAACGAAGCAGATTCTGAAGCTCAAAAGTCGTTCCCAAGGGAATGCAGAGCCTAAATTGATGAAGCTACAAAAGTCATTCCTAAGGGAGCGCAGCGTAAGTTTTTTGCTCAAAAGTCGTTCCTAAGGGAATGTAGAGCCAAAATTGACGAAGCTACAAAAAGTCATTCCTAAGGGAGCGCAGCGTAAGTTTTCTGCTCAAAAGTCGTTCCAAAGGGAATGCAGAGCCAAATACTACCGAAATATAAGGCGAAGAAGTTCAAAAGTCGTTCCTAAGGGGATGCAGAACTTATACCACCGAAATAGAAGGCGAAGAAGTTCAAAAGACGTTCCTAAGGGGATGCAGAATTTGTATCACCGAAATAGAAGGTGAAGAAGCTCAAAAGACGTTCCTAAGGGGATGCAGAGCTTGTGTGTTCCAGTATGGGTGTGTGTCTTCTCCATCCTCATCATTTTGCATCATATCATCACATCATTTCGTATAGCATTACATCATACATCATACTGCATTACCGGCACAAGAATTGAATACGAAGCCAATCTTTGGCAAATGCTTTGTCAAAATGAGAATGTGCTAAGGCACGAAGTAAGCTTCGGGAAATATAGTTTTATCAGGCTTGTCATAAGAAAGGACCTTTTTCTTTACGAAGCATGAAAAGAAGGGAAGGTGTTTTTTCGCCGAAGGCTTAAAAATGGTATGTGAGTAAATTTCATGCATCGCAAAGAAATAAATTGCAATAATTTACATATTCGATTCAATGTCGCATACATCAAATGTTACACAGTTTCATTACAAAAAGAGGTTTAATCTTCCTTCATTAGTTTTATACATCAAGCTTCTCAAAATGATTATTACAATAAAACCTATTCCACTCTATGGACTTTTTCCGCAATTTCGTTCAGTAATTTGTCGATGACTTTGTCGACAATGGATTCAACCATGCTTATGATATCCAATGATTCCTTCATCTCTGGATCAGCTAGGAGATCGTACGGCTCTGGCAGCGGGGATAGTTCAGCTGAAATAGGTAAACACATTTAGTTCGAAGCCATAAAGCAAGTACCGAAGCTAAATAATTAAGGAACATTACCTATACACCTTTCGCGTTCTGCACCTTCTTCAGCTCGCTTTGCTTCTGCCCGGGCGTCGTGGGTGTCTTTTCACTCTTTTTTATAATCTCATGGGCCAGCTCTCGGCCACCGTTCACCCAGACATCGTTATAAAATTTCCCATCCATTAAAGTTGCTTTGGCTGAAGGATCCTTCGTATCATCTACGAAGAAAGCAGCTTCGGCCTAGGCCATGGCCTTAACATGACTACATCCAGCTTTCTCTAGAATAGCTGAGATGCCCTGCGCACCAGAAAACGCACAAATGTCCCCGCGATCATTCAGTATTTCTTTGAAGGCTTCAGTTTCTCCACTAATCCATTCAATAACACCTTCGGGGTCGCCTCGGATAAAATTCTCTTCAGCAGAATAGGCGCCCACTTTGGCGAAGCTAGTTTTAAATTTTTTTCACGCAATCCAAGGATTTCTCAAAACACCTTTCCTTGGATTCGCGAAGTTCTTCAACATTTTTCTCTAGCCTAATTTTCCAATATTCACTGATTTCTTGATTGGCCTGTGCAAACGCGTAGTTCTCTTTAGCTTCAACCAGATGTCTCCGAAGGTCTTCTGTTGGGGACTTGTTCTCAAATGCTATGAATTAGGAACAAGGCAACATAGAAGTTAGATGTTAAAGCCCTTCGTCCGCTGAAGCATTATTTCCCCAAGGATTTAATGAGCTTCGGACGAAGGTTATGAATAATATATCACGAAGGTCGCACCTTCGTGATCAAAGATAAAACAATGCGAAATGAAATATAAAATATAAAACGTTACAGAATACCAAGAATAAATAATATTATTCATTTATTTTATAATGTGAACTTAAATATTAAAACATAATATTTAGGTACATTTATACCTTCGACTTGGCAGAAAACAATAATTCCATAGTACTGCGTTAGCAATTACAAGATTGCGTGAACAGTAAAGGAGTACTGTTCATCTATTTATAGGCACAGGATGCAGCCTATAAGAAATTACAATCATGCCCCTTACAGAAGATTACAATTATGACTCAGACCCTTATGGACTAAAAAGTCATTCCATCTTTAAGTAGGTTCGATCCTTCGTCTTTGGATACGTTATAGTATCGAAGCTTCATGAGCGGTAGCTTTGGTATCACGTATAAACAGATTTGCCGAAGGTGTTTCTTCCTGCAGGACCTTCGGCGACGAAGCATGGTCCCAACAGTAGCCCCTTCGCGGCGCTAGATCGCTTTTCGTAACGAGTTTGATCCGTGAAAAAGTCTCTTAGGCTTCGAGAAGCCGAAGGTCCGAAAAACTCCTACCCTGAGCTCGTTGCCGGGAAACGATACAATTTCCGAGCGCGGAGTGGTCCCACCATGCAGATTCACCTTCTCGGGTTTTGTGGCCCACCGTTCAGTGGGTGCGAGCAACTGTTTGTCCGGTGTAAAAGACTTGAGGATTCACCTTCTTACCTGCAGCACTATATAAACAGACGGGTAGGTGTGAAGTTACCACAGCATTCATTGCTATTGCACTGTTTTGTTGCCAAAAATTTAACCATAGCCGAAGCTTGACTTTTGCACTCAAACGAAGCACCACTTTGGATTTTGCTTCGTCAGAAGAAGGGTTTCAGAAAAAAGGTTATTAATTTCCAAAAAACTTCAAGAAATTCATAATCAAATGGCTAGAGTGCGCTCTACTGCCAGGGTTGAGCATGATGGAGATGAGACCGAAGCCACTGAAACTGTTCCGATTTCCGAAGCAATGAGGCGTTCTGGGCTGGTTTCATCAGAGGACACACCTGCTGCTAAAGCAACACAAGCTGACGTTGAAGAAGATGAGATTGAAGATGATTATGGTGCAATGCCATCTAAACCCAGCCACTTGGTGTTTGGGAAATCTACTATTACCAAAGGTGATATGGCTAAGTTATTGAAGCTAGGCTATTTCAGCGAAGACAAGAAGGAGCTAATTCGCTTCGGGGGAGAGGAAGTTACCCTGAAACCCGAAAAAGATGAAGTGGTGGTTTTTAAAAGCTTCTTCAAAGCAGGGCTAAGGTTTCCCCTGCATGGGATGATTGCAGATGTGTTAGAGAGATTTGGAATTCACCTTCATCAGTTAACCCCTAACGCCATTGTTATGCTTAGTGTTTTCATCTGGGCACTCCGAAGCCAGGAGGCAGAACCACTTGTCGAAGGTTTTTGCCGAGCACACGAACTTCATTACCAGACAAAAGCTAGAGAAGATGGGCTGCATGATAACTTTGGCTGCTACAATTTTGCATATCGGAAAGATGCCAAGTACCCAGTTATTAGCTATCGTACGAAATGGCTAGCTGGCTAGAAGAGTGAATGGTTTTATGTCAAAGTGGATGAAAAGAAGGAAAAGCTGGTTCAGAGCCCTTTAAGGTTAACCTTCGGAGAAACTAGGCCTCAATGCGTCATGGATCTAGATAGCCCATGCCAGATTGCACTGAGCGAATTTCGGGTTGTTGCAGAGCACATTGGCACCAGGGATCTGGTCCAAGAATTCTTAGCATTCAGAGTATTCCCAACTTTGAAGGAATGGGACATGCCGAAGCTGAGAGGAGAGAAGAAGAAGAAAGAGCTTGTTCGACTACCTTATCATTTCAAGTTTAAAAAACATTTTAAGACACCTTGCCAAGAGTGGTTGGATACAATTGAGGTTATGTGCAACGAGATCCTCGGCAACTATTCTAAAAAAGAAGATCAATTAATGACTGCGGCTTTTGGCACTCGTCCGAAGCGAAGAATGAATCGGGTGATGGATGCTTTGAATTTTGATTATCCTGACTATGGGCAGTTGGGCAAAGTTGCTGAAGGGCAGAAAAGAAAAAGAGTTGCCAGCGCTCTTGACAAAGAAGGTAGCAAATTGGCTAAAAAGGACAAAGAAATTTCTGAGAAAAGAAAACTGAGCCCTGAGCCGAAGATAGCTGCTCCAAAGAAAGGAAAAGCTGCATCCGTAAAACCAAAGACGTCGGGCCAAGAGGAGGAAGCTCCTACGACACCTTCTGCTGCCGAAGTGGAAGAGATTCTAAAGGTAATGACTGAACCTTTGCCTATCAAGCTAAGTCCGCTGGCGCCAGAACTGACGAAGTTTTTTCAGAAGGAAAAAGAACCTTCGGCAACAGAAAGTCCCGCTAAGCCGAAAAAAGGAGAATTATCCAAGTGGCCGATGTCATTCATCAGACACCGCCACCGACATCGGCGTCAAAAATACCATTTATTGAAAGCGCTGGCACTGCCGAAACCGCAGCCACCGGAGCCAAAGCCACCGGAGCAGAAACCGAGATCGCCGAAGATCCCAATCTAGAAACCACACTTGGTGATATTGATAACATACTTTTAAAAATGGCTGAGGAAGAAGCTGCTGCGGCCGCGGTGGACACGATAATTGAGAAGGGAAAAGAGCAAACTGAAGATACTTTGGAAGAGGAAAATTTCAATTTTCAAGATATACTGGGACAAGAGTTATCAGAAACTGAAAAAGAAGAGCTAAAGAAATATGTTGTATCCTGTGGGTACAAACCAGGGGCTCTGCTATTTGGCGGAGTTAATGAAGGGAAACTAAGATGCCTTCGAAATCGAACTGAGGCCAAAGTTGTTAGGACTTTCTCAAAGAATGTTGGGCTGCCGAAGATTGAAGCGGACCTCTGCAGGTACCAGCGACAGCATATCGCCAGTAGCTTGTTCTACGCTAATTTCAAGGTAAAAACTCTCAACTTTTATTGTTTTTTGAATTAAGATGTTTTCTGACGAAGGTTGTTTTGCCAGAGTATATTACTAAGTAAAGTGCTGAGGATGCAACAAGATCTTGAAGACGAGAAAAACAAAGCTACCATCAAAGATCTAGAAAATAAAGTCGAAAGTTACGAAGCTGCTTTGAAGAAAAAGGACTTCGACATTCAAGAACTTGAAAATAAAGTTAAAGATCACGAAGCTGCCTTGGAGAAGAAGGACTTCGTCATTCACTCTATGGAAGGTTCACTGGCTGAAGCTCAAGCCGAAATTGACAAATTAAACAACGAATTACTCATAAAATCAGAAAAATCTGAGCAAGAAAAGAAGAATCTTGAAACAAGTCTCAAAATCGAAATTGAGAAGAATTCAAATTTGCAGAAATCATTGAAGGAGCTTCAGGAAAAATGTTTAGATTTCGGCAACCGATTTGTGCAGCGGCTGAAGGATGTGTTTTACTCAATTGGAGCCAGCTCTGATAAGTTTACACCTTCAGCTGAAAACCTGCCCAGCACCTTTGAATACATTGAGGGCAAAGTTGATGCACTTGACGAAGTTATCGCTGGGCATGCCGATTTCTGCGCCCTGTTAGCTTCTCGAGGCACGGCTACTACTTTCCTGAAGGCTGGTTGCACGCACGGGAAAATTGTTAATAGGCCAAACTTTAGTTTGTCGCCAACAGATTTGATTGACATCCCCAGCTGAAGCGCCCCAAACCTCTGGGACTCAAATGTGATACAATTACTAGTCCTAGGAGGCTAATAAACACATTTATACATCAGATGATTTCAGATCTGCTTAAATGATACAAACATATAAAGGTGGTGAACAACTTTAAGAGTTGGTCCACAACTCGGGACATATCATCAGAGTGGGGCTGAAGCAGCCCGATATACGCAGCGAAGCAATTCAGCGGTCCAACAGCCACAGGCAAGGTTGGGAACAGTCGTAACTCTTACCCGATCTCCTTTTTCTGAAAAAAAAATAAATAAGCAAGGGTGAGTACAAACGTACTCAGCAGCCCACTTTCACCCGCGGAATGGGGAAATCAGATATAATGCATGGAATATGTGGAGCTCAGGATATTTTACAGAAATAGCAATATTTTATGCAGGGTTGTTTTGAAAAACATTTTGTATTTTGCAAAGCGCATCCTCTCCAAAAGGAGCAGGAAGTTTTTCAGTATTAGAACAAAAATCCCCTGGACTAAACCATCCAGGTATCTCAGCAGTTTCCCACTGGTTTTAATTTCTAAAAAATAGCTACTGGACTTCCCGTCCACCATAGCTCACGGCTCAACCGCCGGACCTTTTAAAAAAAAACCATTTTTCTCAAATGCACCCTTTTTGAAAACAAAACATTAATTGCTATATCATACCAGACTCATCCATTCCTGTGGACACGGACTATTCGAATAGGTTTTCAAACTCTATGCAGAGGTATACACTTTACCCACTAGTCCGGCTCTGCGATCTCATAGCTAGCGAGACCCGAATCTGAATCTCTTTCTTTCCCCACACGTCCTAACCTTAATGGTTATACCGGAAGGAGTCAGGCCACCGCCATGTCCAAACCGGACAAAACATTCCCCCTCCTTATCCTCCCGGTGCTCCCCAGCCTTCATAACCCTAGGGTTGGACCGTACGAGTTCAGATTGAGTGACTGCCCACATAGTCTCGAGTGGTTGTACTTATCATGAGTACAGGTAGTGAAGGATGACAAACCGGTCCTTATATGAGGGGACAATCCTTCTGCTCACGTCTAAACCAGCTGAGCCATCACCTTAGGCCCTCCCCTAAACCAGGGAGTCCCTGATCATCCATACTCAAAGGTGATAAGGGTGAAAACCCTTCATCATACACATTTTGAAAAGCATTTCCTTTTGAAAACTCACACCTTTCCTCAAATCATTTGTAACAAATATATCAGGGATTGATTGCGGCAAGCGGCTGGGTGGCCATAATAACTTGTCTCAAAATCATATCATGCATAAAATAACAGGCTGAGGGTTGTGGTTGAAAAACATAGGTAATTTATGCATCAAAGGGATCCAGTGAGCTTGCCGTGCTTATCCGGTGAAGGGGGAAGAGGAGCTCGCGGAACTGGCTTCTAGCTCCACTACCTTGCGTAGACTTGCAGATCTGGCCTCCACGAGATGGCACGAACGCTCCGATAACTATGCAACATGAACAAGCAAACATACAAACCAACAAGTATACCAACAAATATTTAGTATAGTGGTCAGAATAGCGATATATGGATGGGTAGAGTCTTGAGTAGATTCTGTGTCATGTGGTGTTGAGATACTACTAGTGGTGGAGCGGAGGTGCTTACCAGGAGGGTGGACTGGAGGCAAAGCGATACTATGCGTGTAGCCGGCAGAGCGGAGTAACTGAGTGGGTGGGGTGTTTGCCTTGGCTGAGGGTGTTGAGTGTGTGGAGTGGGAGAGGGTAGCTAGGTGTATTTATAGCTAGGTGTATGTGGTGTAGCACAGTGAAGTTCACTATTGGTGAGAATAGTGACGAATGAATCGTCTGACTTAATATGAACAAGAGAGTTATAGGCAGAATATGGGACAAGAGTATTTTGGGAGTTTTCTGGAATATGAACCATGCTTAAGGGATGACATGGTTGGATAGGGAATAGTTTGACAAGAATTTTAGAAACAAGAATGACTGAAACCTGAGTTTGGATGGAGGAGTTTTGGATTTTATAATCATAGGGAGAAAAAGAAAATGAATATTCTTGGAATATTCTAGAATTTGAATATTTAGAGATATTTGGAAAATAAAAAATACAAATGTATTTTTGAGCGGGGTGCGGGGAATTATTTTTGGGCTTTTCTTGGGCAGAGGTTTATGTTGGTGGAAATTGTTCCTACCTACTGTGTCACATCAGACAACAGTGAGGCGGGACCCAAATAGCTGGAATGCTGTGGTATTCTGGTCCGAGTGGGCTGTGGTATCTTGGGCCAGGTTTTATAGGATTGAAGACGTATCCATACAAACATGGTTTGCCTTTCTTTTTGGAAGTCTAGCTTGAAAGAATCCCAAAGTTAAGCGTGCTCAACTTGGAGAAATCTAGGATGGGTGGCCAGATGGGAAGTTCTCTACTGGAATGAAAATCACAGTCACCGGAGTTCGTATGACTGGAATATGGGTCTGGCTGATCTTAGGTGGACTGGACAGCATGATGGATGAGTAGTTGAAATTTGGGGTGATTGGATTAGCGATGAATAGTAACGATGAATAGTGATGGTGAATAGTTCGTATGAACGAACGATGAACGGTGAATAGTGACTATGAACGAACGATGAACGATCGAATGATCGAACGAACGAACGATCGGAATTTTGGCAGCATAACGGCAGGAAAAAGATTATTTGAACGGATGAACGATCGAACGATCGGACGAACGGACGAACGAACCATGAACGATCGGAATTTTGGTAGCATAACGGCAGGAAAAAGTTTATTTAGACGAACGAACGGACGAACGATCGAACGATCGGACGAACGGACGAACG
The DNA here is from genome assembly GCA_029449295.1 of Zea luxurians. Taxonomy (NCBI): domain Eukaryota; kingdom Viridiplantae; phylum Streptophyta; class Magnoliopsida; order Poales; family Poaceae; genus Zea; species Zea luxurians. The sequence continues at coordinate 79,545,693 of JAOPSE010000003.1, read as the reverse complement.
AACCATGAACGATCGAACGAACGATCGAATGATCGGATGAACGAACGAACAAACTAAGAACAGGGGGACGAACGATCGAAGAACGACCGAACGATCCTTGTGCTAGTGTGTGCTTGTGTGGGAGGAGGAGTGGGAGTGGGAGTGGGAGTGGGCGTGTGGGTGTGGGGGGGAGGGAGTTGCCATGAAATGGCTTGGGGTGGGATGAGAGGAGGCCCTTGCCCCTCTATTTATAGCCATGGTGGGGGGGGATTAGGGGGAGGGATGAGGGGATTAGTGGGAGGATGAGAGGATTAGTGGGAGATTAGCATGGATTTGCCTTATATGAGTGTAATTAGCTTGTAGAGCTCACTGTATGACACCAGAGGCATACGTATATGTATGGGCATGAGGAAAGTTATGAAGAAAATATTTGTGGGGACTTTAAAAATGATTCAGAAGGTATTTCTCAAGAAGAAAATACTTGGAGATATATCGGTGCAATATTTGGGCAGTATTTCTGAAAGAGTTTGAGGGTGATCACTGGGGAAATATTTGTAGGATATTTTGAGGAGGATTTTAGAGAGAATATAGACCACTATATTTTATTTGCTGATATCAACTCGCAAATAAACATTTTGAAATGAAATTTGAAATTCATTTTGAATTTAGAGCGAGTTTGAGAAAATTTCAAGATTTGAATTTTTGGGATGCTACAAATCTACCCCACTTAAAAGGAATCTCGTCCTCGAGATTCGGCTTAGAAGGGTTATGGGTATAGCTTTACTTCAGCTACATATCTTCACTTTGCAGACTCTTCGAGGAGATGGAGCTTCAACAAAATCTGGCCTTCCAGGAGCATCCGGTTGCCGATTGCAAACGCTGATTCTGGCTACTCAAAGATCATCTTCAGGCTTCTAGCTTTCGCTTGGTAGCTAGCTTATTGAAGAAGCATCGATGCCGACACGCAAACCATTCTCTTGCGAACTCCCACATGGATTCCTTCCTTGATTGGTCTTCTGGTGCTTTATCAACAAAACTTGGGTGACCACTTATCATCCAGAAACTTATACGCTTGGAAGATCTGGTCTTCCACAAGCTTGCTACAGGCCTTCTTCTTCTTCTCCATAGCAGGAACCTTGCTGGAACACTACCCCACATAAAAAGAATGAGGGTAGATCTCTTGAATCTTGGGGATTTGAACTCCTTGAAGTACCTCATAACAAGGGTGTTACGGGGCCTTCTTCTGCTGTTGCTACTTGAACAGGCTGCGGAGAAATGACTGACAAAGGGTTGATTTTGGGACAACCTTCTTCTTATCTTCTCTTCTCACTTTTCACTGCCTCTTTCTTTCCCTTTGCTCTTCCCACTGGAGGATTCTATCAAAGAGTATTACCATCATACAGAGGAGGAAACCAAAGATTGTGAACCATGCACAACAGTCTTCAACCCAAGAATCACCAAGCATTGTGATCTTAGGGGCGAGGGAGTGGAAAATGGAGTTGCTTGCAATTTGGCAGAGGAGATTTTATTAGGTGTGTGCTTTGCTTGGGATGGGAATTGAGGGAGTTGGTGTGGGGATTTTATAGGAGAGCGGTATGCGAGGTGGTGCTCGGGTGTAGAGTGGCGGTGATGGAGCAGGTGACACGAGGCAGTAGGTGCGACAAGGGGTGGGGAACGGTGTTGCCGGCGATGATGGCGACGGTGGGTGCGCTGCAAAGGGGGGGTGTGGGCGGTGGTAGTGCGCATGGAGGTGGGCATGTATGCGGGGGGCATGGGTGAGTGGTGGGGTCAACGACCCTGATGTTTGTGGTCTCTGGTTCCAAGAATCTTTGCCTCTCTATATGGTAATAACTCCTTCTGTCCTCTTTTCCTGTTTACTTTGACTCAGGGGCAGTGCTTTGATTCTCACGGTCGGTCCTTTTGACTGAGCGACTGGACTAGTTTCTTCTGTAGCTTATTCTAGGCTTCAAGGGTAAGCTTCTTGGTATCTTCTTGGGTAAGGCACTTTTTCCTTCAGATGGGTTAAGATGAGAATGGAAGCATAAGGTGAGGATTAGCTCTAATTTGTGATCTATGTTTTTAGAGAAAACCTTTTTAAGAAAAACGAAAAGAAAACACACAAGCTCACCAATGATAAGCACAAACAATTCAAATGTTTTGAATAAGGGAAGAATAGAGTTTTTTTCAAAGCACGGACTACTTGGATTCAGGGGGGCTAAGCATAACTACTATTGCTTGGCTCCTGAACTTAGAACTATGCTAAATGCGACTTATGAGCACTAACGTTAAAGCATCACATATGCACTCAAAAAGGGGAGTAAACATCAGGCAAAATTCATTTTGAAATGCCCTAGGGGGCCACACAATTAGAGTTTTGCAAAACACGAGTCTACACGATTATCTCTCATACATGCAGGGCTCTAGCCAAAGTGAAGAAAAACTTCACTACCCAATGCATGCAGAGGACTGGGCATAACTAACTTCAGACCAGGGAGCCTCTCTTCTGGCGAGGCTGGCACACAACTTCAATCTGAGACATCTCCTGGATGGGTTAAGAGGGAGCTGATGTTGATGACTTCTTCTGGCGGCGACTGAGATGGCAACACGGGGTCGAACTCTTCTTGAAGCGGGACGGGCTCTTGTAGCTCCTGAGAGGGCGGTGGTGCTGGCGGGGTGCTTGCAGCTTCTTCCTTGATCTCACGGGATGGTGCTGGAATCTTCTTCATGGTGAGGGGCTCAAACAACTCTGGCGGGGGATCTTGGGAGGATTCAGGGTGCTCTTGCTTGTCCATAGCCTGAGGGAAGACTGGAATTCCTTCCAAGACTATGGCTCCTTCCGGGAGTTCCCAAGCCTTCTTCTCTCCTCTGATAGAGACCGGGTGACCTTCAAGAATCTGGGGGTCTTCAGCTCTGATGGGTTGAACAGGGTTGGATGAAGTGGGCTCTTGGATCCGTAGGGCTCTACGTTGGTTATGGGTTACCAAGTAGGCCTCCATCAACTTCTGGACGTGCTCATCCTTGGCTTGCTTCAGGGCTTCTACAACAATGGCTTCACGACTTTCCAATGCAGTTGCATGGGCTTGAGCTGTGGTGAGATCCACATGGAGCTGACGGTTGCGCTTCTCTGCATCTTCTGCTCGGGCAATCATCTGACGGTGGTGTCGAGCCAAGAAATCATACTGGGCATCCAAGGTGAGCAGGTATGCAGTGAGGTACACGACTGTGGGGTCATCCTCAAGCAGCTGTTGTCCTTTCAATGCACGCATCCTAGCCATCCAAACAGGACGGTCTCTCTAAAAGGGCAGAAAGAATCTGAGCGGGGTGCCGGCCACTTCGTCTTCATAGATCTAACACAGGGCCCTCAATGCCTTACGAGCGACGACTTGGCACGTGTCTTTGAATCTGTGCCCAGCAGTAGTGACACTCCATTCCACATGGAGTGGACTGGATCCAATGTATACAGTCACGACACACTTCTCTGTGCCATGCTCGAGGAATTCACGACCATCATACTCTGGCTGGCTCCTGATTCCGAGGCGAACTGTGCATGCTCTCAGCAACTTGGGGAAACCATCTTCATTCTGGCAAAAGCTGGTCTAGTAGCGAACCTCCATCTGACTTCTGAGAGAAGGAAAGGGGAAAACTTTTTTGAAATGAAGGGATGAGAGCAAGATTTTTTTTAATAAAATAGTTTTGACTCAAAACTTTTGATCAGGCTAAGGGTTACGTCCTGCGGCCAACCTAACAGCTTTGATACCACCTGAAGCGCCCCAATCCTCTGGGACTCAAATGTGATACAATTACTAGTCCCAGGAGGCTAGTAAACACATTTATACATCAGATGATTTCAGATCTGCTTAAATGATACAAACCTATAAAGGTGGCGAACAACTTTAAGAGTTGGTCCTCAACTCAGGACATATCATCAGAGTGGGGCTGAAGCAGCCCGATATACGCAACGAAGCAATTCAGCGGCCCACACAGTCTTGAGTGGTTGTATTTATCATGAGTACAGGTAGTGAAGGATGACAAACTGGTCCTTATATGAGGGGACAATCCTTCTGCTCACGCCTAAACCAGCTGAGCCATCACCTTAGGCCCTCCCCTAAACCAGGGAGTCCCTGATCATCCCTACTCAAAGGTGATAAGGGTGAAAACCCTTCATCATACACATTTTGAAAAGCATTTTCTTTTGAAAACTCACACCTTTCCTCAAATCATTTGTAACAAATATATCAGGGATTGATTACGGCAAGCGGCTGGGTGGCCATAATAACTTGTCTCAAAATCATATCATGCATAAAATAACAGGCTGAGGGTTGTGGTTGAAAAACATAGGTAATTTATGTATCAAAGGGATCCAGTGAGCTTGCCGTGCTTATCCGGTGAAGGGGGAAGAGGAGCTCGCGGAACTGGCTTCAAGCTCCACTGCCTGGCGTAGACTTACAGATCCGGCCTCCACGAGACGGCACGAACGCTCCGATAACTATGCAACATGAACAAGCAAACATACAAACCAACAAGTATACCAACAAATATTTAGTACAGTGGTCAGAATAGCGATATATGGATGGGTAGAGTCTTGAGTAGAATCTGTGTCATGTGGTGTTGAGATACTACTAGTGGTGGAGCGGAGGTGCTTACCAGGAGGGTGGACTGGAGGCAAAGCGATAATATGCGTGTAGCCGGCAGAGCGGAGTAACTGAGTGGGTGGGGTGTTTGCCTTGGCTGAGGGTGTTGAGTGTGTGGAGTGGGAGAGGGTAGCTGGGTGTATTTATAGCTAGGTGTATGTGGTGTAGCACAGTGAAGTTCACTGTTGGTGAGAATAGTGACGAATGAATCGTCTGACTTAATATGAACAAGAGAGTTATAGGCAGAATATGGGACAAGAGTATTTTGGGAGTTTTCTGGAATATGAACCATGCTTAAGGGATGACATGGTTGGATAGGGAATAGTTTGACAAGAATTTTAGAAACAGGAATGACTGAAATCTGAGTTTGGATGGAGGAGTTTTAGATTTTATAATCATAGGGAGAAAAAGAAAAGGAAAGGAATATTCTTGGAATATTCTAGAATTTGAATATTTAGAGATATTGCGGGGAATTATTTTTGGGCTTTTCTTGGGCAGAGGTTTATGTTGGTGGAAATTGTTCCTACCTACTGTGTCACATCAAACAAAAGTGAGGCAGGACCTAAATAGCTGGAATGCTGTGGTATTCTAGTCCGAGTGGGCTGTGGTATCTTGGGCCAGGTTTTATAGGATTGAAGACGTATCCATACAAAGATGGTTTGCCTTTCTTTTTAGAAGTCTGGCTTGAAAGAATCCTAAAGTTAAGCGTGCTCAACTTGGAGAAATCTAGGATGGGTGACCAGATGGGAAGTTCTCTACTGGAATGAAAATCACAGTCACCGGAGTTCGTATGACTGGAATATGGGTCTAGCTGATCTTAGGTGGACTGGACAGCATGATGGATGAGTAGTTGAAATTTGGGGTGATCAGATTTGCGATGAATAGTAACGATGAATAGTGATGGTGAATAGTTCGTATGAACGAACGATGAACGGTGAATAGTGACGATGAACGAACGATGAACGATGAATAGGAACTATGAACGAACGATGAACGATCGAATGATCGAATGAACGAACGATCGGAATTTCGGCAGCATAACGGCAGGAAAAAGATTATTTGGACGAACGAACGGACGAACGATCGAATGATCGGACGAACGAACCATGAACGATCGGACGAACGATCAAATGATCGGACGAACGAACGATCGGAATTTTGGCAGCATAACGGCAGGGAAAAGATTATTTGGACGAACGAACGGACGAACGATCGAACGATCGGACGAACGAACCATGAACGATCAGACGAACGATCGAACGATCGGACGAACGATCGAACGATCGGACGAACGAACGAACAAACTAAGAACAGGGGGACGAAAGATCGAAGAACGACCGAACGATCCTTGTGCTAGTGTGTGCTTGTGTGGGAGGTGGAGTGGGAGTGGGAGTGGGCGTGTGGGTGTGGGGGGGGGGAGGGAGTTGCCATGAAATGGCTTGGGGTGGGATGAGAGGAGGCCCTTGTCCCTCTATTTATAGCCATGGTGGGGGGATTAGGGGGAGGGATGAGGGGATTAGTGGGAGGATGAGAGGATTAGTGGGAGATTAGCATGGATTAGTCTTATATGAGTGTAATTAGCTTGTAGAGCTCACCGTATGACACCGGAGGCATACGTATACGTATGGGCATGAGGAAAGTTATGAAGAAAATATTTGTGGGGACTTTAAAAATGATTCGGAAGGTATTTCTCAGGAAGAAAATACTTGGAGACATATCGGTGCAATATTTGGGCAGTATTTCTGAAAGAGTTTGAGGGTGATCACTGGGGAAATATTTGTAGGATATTTTGAGGAGGATTTTAGAGAAAATATAGACCACTATATTTTATTTGCTGATATCAACTCGCAAATAAACATTTTGAAATGAAATTTGAAATTCATTTTGAATTTAGAGCGAGTTTGAGAAAATTTCAAGATTTGAATTTTTGGGATGCTACACCAGCCTAGCTCGAAGCATAGGAAACAGGTTTATGACCCAGATTTGGATAAACGGCGGGCGAAAAATGGCTGGTGACGAAGCTCGGAGCCACCTTAAGCCAGTGACAAACTTATACTTGTTACTTTTACCTTCTCCTTGAACTCTGCGCTTTTCTCATTCCGTTTTAATATGTACAGGAATACAGGATGATGAAGCTAAAGAATGACGAGCTGAAGCCTTAATAGATGTTCCAAAAGACTTTGCTGCATAAGATTCTAGAGAAAATTTTGTAATATGATTGTAAAGAAACTTATGTAAATTTGTGCGTACCTTGTAATATATCTTTTCCCCTTTGTCCGTGTAGAATCTGCTTTGCTGTGGACGAAATTTTCTTTTTGAGCCGAAGGCGAAAAACACCTTGCCTTCTTTTCGTACACAACGAAGCATAAAAATTTCTTCTTTCTATTTTTCTCCAACGCTTTATCCTCATAGCCGAAGCATCTGTCTTTTCTGTATGATATGATGATAATGATCCTATGTATGTCTAAATGAATGTTTATGAATGCAAATGTCATGATGTGATGTATCGTGCAAATGAATGTCCGAATATATATTCGAAGCCATAATCTTAGGAATGACTCAAATCTTTTTGCCGCTTATTTTTCGGCTTCGCCGTTTATTTTTTGGTGTATCAGCGCTGACTTTTCGCTGTAAACCTCCCTTAGGAGCTTCTTCGCCTTTTACTTCGGCGGAATCAACGTTTATTTTTCGCTGTAAGCCTCCCTTAGGAGCTTCTTCGCCTTTTACTTCGGCGGAATCAGCGTTTATTTTTCGCTGCAGGCTCTACATTCCCTTAGGAACGACTTTTGAGCTTCTCCCTGTTTTCTTTTCTTTTTCCTTTGCACTCGATGGTGCGTTCTCAGCTTTTACATTTACATCTTTGGGGGATATTGCTCTTATAGAGTTGAAATAAGAAAAAGAAAAATTACATGATGTGGCCCCATTAAAAACCTTTCTCCCCCTTTGGAAAGGAAAAGGGTGCCACAAGAAAGAATAGAAAAAATTATATCAAGCTAAACATAATATTGCCGAAGCTCATCCGCATTCCATAATCTAGGAATGTCGTTGCCGTCCATATCCTTCAATTCGTAGGAACCGGGTCTTGACGAAGATACTACCAGAAAAGGTCCTTCCCACTTCAGCTGTAGCTTGTCTACTGTCTCTGGGTTGGCTACTCTTCGAAGCACCAAATGTCCTGGCTCAATATTCTTTAGGCGAACCTTTCTATCACGCCATTTTATTGTTTTGGCTTGGTATTTATTGATGTTTTCCACAGCTTGAAGCCTGATCCCTTCTATAGCATCTTTTTCCACAGAATAATCAGCTTCAGCTTCGTCTTCTGTCGAAGCTACTATTCTTATTGATCCTGCTTTTGCTTCTTCCGGAGTTATTGCTTCGTCACCAAACAGCAATTTGAATGGTGTAAAACCTGTTGATCTTGATATTGTTGTGTTGTGGCTCCACACCACTTTGATTAATTCATCTGGCCACTTTCCCCTAGGCTGATTGAAGATTAACTTCATTATTCCTGTCATTATGATGCCATTAGCCCTTTCAACAAGTCCATTTGACTCCGGATGTCGAACTGATGAAAAATGGATCTTCGTGCCAATTTGTTCACAAAATTCTCTGAAAGCTTCGGAATCAAACTGCGTTCCATTGTCCACAGTGATGGCCTTCGGCACTCCGAAGCGACAAACAATATTTTGCGAGAAAAACTTTTGAATAGTAACCGAAGTTATTGTGGCTAAAGGCTTTGCCTCAATCCATTTAGAAAAATATTCCACTGCCACTACAACATATCTTAAGTTCCCTTGTGCTGGTGGTAGCGGACCTAACAAATCAAGGCCCCACCTTTACAATGGCCAAGTGGGTTGTATTAACTGGGTTAAAGATGAAGGTTGTTTTTGATCTCTTGCACATTTCTGACAGCCTTCACACTTTTGGACTAATTCCGCTGCATCCGAAGCTGCCTTTGGCCAATAAAATCCTTGACGAAAAACTTTTCCCAGCAAAGGCCTAGATCCAATGTGAGATCCACACAGACCTGCGTGTATTTCCTTCATCAATTCTATACCTTCGGCTCTGGATAAACATTTGAGTAGTGGAGAACAGACCCCATGCTTGTACAGCTCCCCTCCTATTATAACATATGGTCGAGCTCTTGCCTCTATTCTCTTGTTATAAGCTTCGTCATCTGAAAGAAAGTTACCCTGAAGGAAAGAGATGATCTCAGTTCTCTAGTCTTCACTATAAACAGGAGATATATTGAGGACTGCTCTTTCAAGGAGTTCAACCGAAGGTGCTTTTATTGTTTCGAAAAATACTTCCGAAGGTAAGGGCAGCCCCTGTGCTGCTAACTTGGCTAGCAAATCAGCATGTTCATTTTCTCCTCGAGGAATATTTTTGACAGAAAACCCTTCAAAGGAAGCTTCAATCCTTCGGACCGTGTCTAAATATTTCTCAAGCTTTGGGTCTCTTGCCTTACAACACTTGTCAATATGACCAGAAATAACCTGGGAATCAGTTTTAAGAACCGCCCATCTAATTCCCATTGCCTTTAACTTCCGAAGACCCAAAAGTAAAGCTTCGTACTCAGCAATGTTATTTGTGCAGCTAAAATCAAGTCTTGCTGCATAGCAAGTTTTAACTTTGGAGGGTGCAACCAAAATAGCGGCTGCTCCTGCCCCAAAGGTTCCCCAAGAACCAGCGCAGAATACTGTCCAAGCTACGGCATCTTTACTCGCTTCTTCTTCCTGAGCCCCTGGCGTCCAGTCAGCAATGAAGTCTGCTAACGCTTGAGACTGAATTGAAGATCTATACACATAATCAATGCAAAACTCATTGAGTTCCGTAGCCCATTTTCCAACCCTTCCAGTAGCTTCTCTATTTCTCATAATATCCTTCAATGGCTGTGAAGAAGGGACAATTATATTATATGCTTGAAAATAGTGCCGAAGCTTCCTGGAAGCCATCAAAACAGCATACAGCACCTTCTCCAATTCTGTATAATTTTTCTTTGATAAACTAAGAACTTCGGATACGAAGTATATTGGGGCTTGCTTTTTGACTTGCCCTTCAAGCTTCTCTTGGACAAGTGCTGCACTTACCGCTGAGTGCAAGGCTGCCACATATAACAACAGAGGAGCCCCTGGCGTTGGTGGAGTTAACTTTGTTAGGTCTATCAAATATTGCTTCAGCTCTTCGAAGGCTCTCTGATGAACTGGTCCCCATTGAAAAACTTCGGCTGACTTCAGCACTTCGAAGAATGGTAAATTTCTCTCTGCTGATCTAGATATGAATCTGTTGAGAGATGCCAGTCTTCCTGTCAATCATTGAGCCCCCTTCTTTGTGCTTGGTGGTTCCATTCGAAGAATAGCTTCGATTTTATTTGGATTAGCCTCAATCCCTTTTGTTGAAACTAGACAACCAAGGAATTTCCCCTTCTTTACTCCGAAAACACACTTTTCTGGATTCAGTTTTAGACCGGCCTGTCTAAAATTAGCGAAAGTCTCCTACAGATCAGCAATGTGATTTTCTTGCTTCGTGCTTTTTACAATGATATCATCGACATAAGTTAGCACATTTCTACCTATCTGAGAATGAAAAACCTTTGTTGTCATTCTGCTAAAGCTTCCTCCAGCATTCTTGAGCCCCTCAGGCATCCGAAGGTAACAATATGTTCCGCTAGGGGTTATGAAGCTGGTTTTTGGCTCATCCTCCTTCTTCATCCAAATTTGATGATAGCCTGAATAACAATCCAACAGACTCATAAGTTCTGATGAAACTGCTGCATCAACTAGGGAATCTATCCTTGGCAATGGAAACTCATCCTTCAGACAAGCCTCGTTGAGATCAGTAAAATCAATACACATCCTCCATTTGCCATTGGCCTTTTTACCATAATAGTGTTAGCCAGCCATTCTGGATACTTCACTTCTCTGATGACTCCGGCGCTGAGGAGTCTTTTTACTTCATTTCGAGCACCTTCGGCCTTGTCATCAGACATCTTCCGAAGCCTCTGCTTTTTGGGTCTGAAGGATGGATCAACATTGAGCGAGTGTTCAATAACATCCCTATTGACGCCACAGAGATCATTAGCCGACCATGCAAAGACATCTTGTTGAACAGGAACCTTATCAGGGTTTTCTCTTGTTCCTCAGACAATTGAGATCCCAGCAGCACCTTCTGCTCTACGATATCTTCGCATAAAAGCATGGGTTTCGGCTGATCGGCCGAAGCAGCCTTCTCCCTTCTGTACTTGTACTGCTCACAAGCTTCGGCTTCATCTATATTGTGGATTGCCTTTGAATCAGTCCAATTCCCCTCGGCCTTTCTGGCAGCTTCCTGACTCCCATGAATAGCAATAGGTCCCTGATCCGAAGGTATCTTCATGCAAAGATATGCTGGATGAAGAATTGCTTCGAAAGCATTGAGTGTTCCGCGACCAATGATAGCATTGTAAGGATACTCCATGTCAACAATGTCAAACACAACTTGCTCAGTCCTTATATTGTTGACGAATTTGAAGGTCACTGGCATGGTAATCTTACCAAGCGCTACAATCTGTCTTCCTCCGAAGCCACAAAGAGGGTGCGTAGCATCATGAATCTTGTCTTCGGGCTCTTGCATTTGTCTGAAGGCCTTAGCAAATATAATATCCGCTGCACTGCCTGTATCAACCAAAACATTGTGGACCAAAAATCCTTTGATCACACAAGAGATAACCATAGCATCAATGTGTGGGTAATCCTTGAGCTAAAGATCCTCTTGAGAGAAGGTAATTGGGATGTGAGACCATCTTGACTTGATGAAGGGTCCTTGTACCCCTACATGTTGTACTCTTCTTTGTGCCTCCTTCTTCTGTTTCTTGTTAGCCGGCTCTGAGCATGAACCGCCTGTTATTGGGAGAATCAGCTTCGGAGCCGAAGCAGTTCCAGCTTGGTTCTTGAACGAAGCCATCAGCTCAAAAAGTGGAAGTGAGTTCAACGGAGGTGGGCGCCAATGTTGGGGACTTGTTCTCAAATGCTATGAATTAGGAACAAGGCAACATAGAATGTTAGATGTTAAAGCCCTTCGTCCGCTGAAGCATTATTTCCCCAAGGATTTAATAAGCTTCGGACGAAGGTTATGAATAATATATCACGAAGGTCGCACCTTCGTGATCAAAGATAAAACAATGCGAAATGAAATATAAAATATAAAACGTTACAGAATACCAAGAATAAATAATATTATTCATTTATTTTATAATGTGAACTTAAATATTAAAACATAATATTTAGGTACATTTATACCTTCGCCTTGGCAGCAAACAATAATTCCAGAGTACTACGTTAGCAATTACAAGATTGCGTGAACAGTAAAGGAGTACTGTTCATCTATTTATAGGCACAGGACGCAGCCTGTAAGAAATTACAATCATGCCCCTTACAGAAGATTACAATTATGACTCAGACCCTTATGGACTAAAAAGTTATTCCATCTTTAAGTCAGTTCGATCCTTCGTCTTTGGATACGTTATAGTATCAAAGCTTCATGAGCGGTAGCTTCGGTATCACGTATAAACAGATTTGCCGAAGGTGTTTCTTCCTGCAGGACCTTCGGCGATGAAGCATGGTCCCAACATCTTCAATTTCGGTTTTCTGGGCTTCGGCCTTAGCTTTGTAATTAGCCCCGTCTTCCTTTACTTTGTTTACTAGTGAAATTAAAATTTTGTCTTTCTCTAGACCTTCATTTCTCAGTTCAATCACTTCAGACCGAAGGTTGTTGAGAGCTATGGTACAACCTTCGTCTTCAGCATTCTTTTGTGCCCTCAAGGCATTACTAAGAATTAAGCCCTGCAAAAGAAGAAAGAGTTGAGTATGGCAATAAAATAATTCGTTTCTAACTTCAAAGTCAACTTTTATACCTTTATGCTATTATACGCGAGGCTATCAGCAAGTTCATCTTTTGACAGAACTGAAAGACCTTCTTCCAGTTTCGGAAAACCCATATTCCTAGTTATCTCTCGGCACATGGATATTTCTTTGTTATCCGGGAGACAGTACAGGAAATCATCTTCGTTGGCACCATTATACACTAAGGCCCCTTTTGGATATTTCAGTCTTTGGGCATAGTGTCTGGCCTCTAAGATTTCTTCATGGGATAATTTCTTCCTCGAAGCATGCCGAATAATGTACTCAATATCTTTGTTCGGAGCTTCAGGGGCAGGAGCTTCGGTCTTCTCCGATACAATTTGCCCAGCTGTTTTGTCCTCGGGGGCAGCAGGCTTCATCCCAGTGGGCACTGAAGGCCCAGCTTCGGCTTCGGCCTGAACTTTCGCAGCTTCAACAATTTTCTTGGTAGGAGTTAAGGCCTTCGTGGTCTCTATAATAGTATCTAGTACGCTGGCCATCCTCCTCCTCTTGGGAGTTGTAGCAGGAGTTTTTTGCACCTTCGGCAAATCTGCCTCTGCTGGTGGGCTCAGGATTTCTGGCACTTTTATCACTTTCTGCACCTGTAGCTCTTCAGCCTTATCATCTTTAGCTTCGGCTGGCCCAACTATAGGCACCTTCGGCGCTACAGTCGGCTCTTCAGCGCTCTGCACAATCGAAGCAGTTTGTCTTGCTTCGGCAGCTGAAGAGGGCCCTTCGCCAAATTCAGGCACCACAGCTGGTTCGATGTACCGCGGCGGGTGGGTCAAGACCTTCATCTTCTTGCCCTTCGGTACACCAGCGGTGGCCGAAGCTGCGGGGGCAGAAGCAATAGTTTTTCTTTTCTTCCCTTGACCCTGCAGCGGGTAGTGATAATCAGGGTATATAAAGCCTATGGCATCAAATACCCTGTTTAATCTTTTCTTCCCTTGGCCCCCGAAGGCTGCGAACAAAGCATTATCTTCGGCCTTACTATATGCCCCAAGTAGTTCGTTGCTGATAGCCTCAATACTTTTTAGCCAATCATCATTTGGCTCATCAAATCGGTCTCTGAACCTGAAAGTATATTTCAATCGAATCAACCCACCTTCAGTTGATTCAGCAGTAGTATCCTTCGGCATATCCCAGTTTTCCATAAGTGGCCATACTCTGTACGCTATGTGCTCTTGAACAATATCCCTTGTGCCAATGAAGGCACAGACGTTGCTAAAAGCCTTCTGGCAAGCTTCATCATTCTGATCGATTACCACCTTCGGCCTCCGAAGGCCGAAGCGAGACCAGATAGGACGTTGAATGATTTCCTTAATATCTTCCCTTTCAATTAAATCATTCTTAACATAAAACCACTCTTCCATCCAGGCTCCAGGCCATCTCTTTCATAATGTGGGAACTGGATGGCTTGCATTGGATCGACTAACGAATCCGTAACAACCGAAGTTGTTGTGATACTGCTCCTTCCTGGTGGCCTTTGTCTTGTACAGGAGCTCATGCATGCTGCAAAAGCTTTTTGCGCTGGGTTCCAACCCTTGGCTTCTCACAGCCCAAACAAACAAACCCATCCTGATTATAGCTTCAGGCATAAGTTGATGAAGAAAAATCTGAAATGTCTTTAGTACTTCAACCAAGAACCTGCTCAATGGAAACCGAAGCCCTGCTTTCAAAAAGCTTTGGTAGATAACTGAGAGCACCTAGAGGGGGGGGGGTGAATAGGTGATCCTGTAAAAACCTCAAACTTAAGCCACAAAAACTTGTTAAGCGTTAGCACGATTAATGCCAAGTGGCTAAGGTGAAGTCTCAACAAAACACAATACCACAAGAATCAAGCACAGAGGGACACGGTGGTTTATCCCGTGGTTCGGCCAAGCCAATGCTTGCCTACTTCCACGTTGTGGCGTCCCAACGGACGAGGGTTGCAATCAACCCCTCTCAAGCGGTCCAAAGACCCACTTGAATACCACGTTGTTTTGTTGTTCCTTTCACTATCCCGTTTGCAAGGAATCTCCACAAATTGGAGTCTCTTGCCCTTACAAGTATATGATCACAAAGAAAGCACAGAGTAAGGGAGGGAAGCAACACACACAAATCCACAACAAAAGCGCACACACACGGCCAAGACTCGAGCTCGAATGACTATCTCAGAGTTCACACTAGAACAGAGCTCGAATCACTTAGAATCACAAACGAATGCGCAAAGAACTTGTGTGGATGATCAAGAATGCTCAAGAGTTGCTTGTCTGTCTCCTCCATGCGCCTAGGGGCTCCTTTTATAGCCCCAAGGCAGCTAGGAGCCGTTGAGAGCAATTCTGGAAGGCTATCCTGGCCTTCTGTCGTCGGGGGCACCGGACAGTCCGGTGCACACCGGACAGTGTCCGGTGCCCGATTTGTTTCCTTTTCTGGCGCTTCTGACCGTTGGAAGACTGCCGTAGATCTGCGAGTCGTTGGCGCACCGGACAGTCCGGTGCACACCGGACAGTCCGGTGCCGTCTTCCGACCGTTGGCTCGGCCACGTGTCCCGCGCGGATTGCGCGGCCGACCGTTGGCCCTGGCCGACCGTTGACTCACCGGACAGTCCGGTGCACACCGGACAGTCCGGTGAATTTTAGCCGTACGCCGCCGGCCAAAATCCCGAGAGCGGCCAGTTCGAGTCGAGTCAGTCTGGCGCACCGGACACTGTCCGGTGCACACCGGACAGTCCGGTGCTCCAGACCGAGCTGGGACTTGGCTGCACACAGCCAAGTCATTCTCTCCCCTTTTCTCTTTTTCTTCTTTCTGTTTCTAACACTTAGACAAATATGTTAGTCCACAAAACCAATGTACTAAGGCTTAGAAACATACCTTTACTTCATGATTTGCACCTTGTTCATCCATGTACATAAAATCACAATTAAGCACATGTGTTGGCACTCAATCACCAAAATACTTAGAAATGGCCCAAGGGCACATTTCCCTTTCAATCTCCCCCTTTTTGGTGATTTATGCCAACACAACATAAAGCCACTAGAACAAGTGCAAACTCAATTCAAATAACACTTAAATTTATTTTGAATCAATTTTGGCATATATGGATCATCCTTTGCCACCACTTGGTTTGTTTTTGCAAATCAAACACAAATCTCTATCTCTAAGTTAAACACACATGTTTAAGCATAAAGAGAGTCATTCAAAAAGAGATTGATCAAGGATTTCAAAAACTCCCCCTTTTTCCCATAATCAATACTTCTCCCCACAAGAAGCCAACTTTTGATAAGAGAGACAACTTAAGAATTTTGACAAATCAAAAACTCTATTCTACTATTTTCAAAATCTCTCAAGTGGTAGCTGATCCATTTATTGCTTTGGCCTTTATTTTCTCCCCCTTTGGCATCAAGCACCAAAACGGGATCAATTGTGGCCCTTTAACCCCATTGCCTCACAAAAATCTTCAATTAAGAGCAAATGGCAATAAGAGTTCATGAGATGGACTTGGAAATAAGTTACCCCTCATCGGAGTGCAGTGGAAGTCTTTCATGGTCCAAGTCCACCTTTTCCCTTTCAATTCTCCTTTGTGACTAACACAAGCAAACTCAAACATATGGTTAGTCTCAAAGGGTCAAGTTGTAACACATCTCCCCCTAAACATGTGCATCACATTGCAACGGACTTGTGAGGTCCAGGGAGTGTTTGTACAACTTGAGCACCATAATAAGCAACAAAATGCAGAATGAACATGATCAAAGGCATAAATACATGTATGCTATATTTCAATCCAAGTTCCGCGAATCTAAGACATTTAGCTCACTACGCAGCCTGCAAAAGGTCTTCTCATCTAAAGGCTTGGTAAAGATATCGGCTAGCTGGTTCTCGGTGCTAACATAAAACACTTCGATATCTCCCTTTTGCTGGTGGTCTCTCAAAAAGTGATGCCGGATGTCAATGTGCTTTGTGCGGCTGTGCTCAACAGGATTTTCCGCTATTCGGATAGCACTCTCATTATCACATAGGAGTGGGACTTTGCTCAGATTGTAGCCAAAGTCCCTGAGGGTTTGCCTCATCCAAAGTAGTTGCGCGCAACACTGACCTGCGGCAACGTACTCGGCCTCAGCGGTGGATAGGGCAACGGAGGTTTGTTTCTTAGAGTTCCATGACACCAGGGACCTTCCTAAGAATTGGCACGTCCCCGATGTACTCTTCCTATCGACCTTACATCCAGCATAGTCGGAATCTGAGTACCCAATTAAGTCAAAGTTAGACCCCTTTGGATACCAGATCCCGAAGCAAGGCGTAGCGACTAAATATCTAAGAATTCGCTTCACCGCCACCAAGTGACACTCCTTAGGATCGGATTGAAATCTAGCACACATGCATACGCTAAGCATAATATCCGGTCTACTAGCACATAAATAAAGTAGAGATCCTATCATTGACCGGTATGCTTTTTGATCAACGGACTTACCTCCTTTGTTGAGGTCGGTGTGTCCGTCGGTTCCCATCGGAGTCTTTGCGGGCTTGGCGTCCTTCATCCCAAACCGCTTCAGCAGATCTTGCGTGTACTTTGTTTGGGAGATGAAGGTGCCGTCCTTGAGTTGCTTCACTTGGAACCCAAGGAAGTAGTTCAACTCGCCCATCATCGACATCTCGAATTTCTGCGTCATTACCCTGCTAAACTCTTCACAAGACTTTTGATTAGTAGAACCAAATATTATGTCATCGACATAAATTTGGCATACGAACAAATCACCATCACATGTCTTTGTAAAGAGAGTTGGATCGGCTTTCCCAACCTTGAAAGCATTAGCAAGTAAGAAATCTCTAAGGCATTCATACCATGCTCTTGGGGCTTGCTTAAGTCCATAGAGCGCCTTAGAGAGCTTACACACGTGGTCGGGGTATCGCTCATCCTCGAAGCCAGGGGGTTGCTCCACGTACACCTCCTCCTTTATTGGCCCGTTGAGGAATGCGCTCTTCACATCCATTTGGTACAACCTGAAAGAATGGTGAGCGGCATATGCTAGCAAGATACGAATAGACTCTAGCCTAGCCACAGGAGCAAAAGTCTCCTCAAAGTCCAAACCTGCGACTTGGGCATAACCTTTTGCCACAAGTCGAGCCTTGTTCCTTGTCACCACCCCGTGCTCGTCCTGTTTGTTGCGGAACACCCACTTGGTTCCCACAACATTTTGCTTGGGACGAGGCACCAGCGTCCAAACTTCATTGCGCTTGAAGTTGTTAAGTTCCTCCTGCATGGCCAACACCCAGTCCGGATCTAGCAAGGCCTCCTCTACCCTGAAAGGCTCAATAGAGGAGACAAAAGAGTAATGTTCACAAAAATTAACTAATCGAGATCGAGTAGTTACTCCCTTGCTAATGTCACCCAGAATTTGGTCGACTGGATGATCCCTTTGAATCATCGCTCGAACTTGGGTTGGAGGTGCCGGTTGCGCTTCTTCCTCCATGACTTGATCGTCTTGTGCTCCCCCTTGAACACACGCCTCCTTTTGATGAACCTGTTCATCGTCTTGAGTTGGGGGCTGCACCGTCGTTGAGGAAGAAGGTTGATCTCGTTCATCCTGTTCCTGTGGCCGAATGTCTCCAATCGCCATGGTTCGTATAGCGGCCGTCGGAACATCTTCTTCATCTACATCATCACAATCAACAACTTGCTCTCTTGGAGAGCCATTAGTCTCATCAAATACAACGTCGCTAGAGACTTCAACCAAACCCGATGATTTGTTGAAGACCCTATACGCCTTTGTATTTGAATCATAACCTAATAAAAACCCTTCTACAGCTTTGGGAGCAAACTTAGAATTTCTACCCTTCTTCACTAGAATGTAGCACTTGCTCCCAAAAACACGAAAGTAAGATACATTGGGTTTGTTACCGGTTAGTAGCTCATACGAAGTCTTCTTGAGGAGTCGATGAAGGTAGACCCTGTTGATGGCGTGGCAAGCCGTGTTCACGGCTTCCGACCAAAAGCACTCGGGGGTCTTGAACTCTCCAAGCATCGTCCTCGCCATATCGATTAGCGTCCTGTTCTTCCTCTCTACCACACCATTTTGCTGTGGTGTGTAGGGAGCGGAGAACTCGTGCTTGATTCCTTCCTCCTCAAGAAACTCCTCCACTTGAAGGTTCTTGAACTCGGACCCGTTGTCGCTCCTAATCTTCTTCACCTTGAGCTCAAACTCATTTTGAGCTCTCCTGAGGAAGCGCTTGAGGGTCCCTTGGGTTTCAGACTTATCCTGCAAAAAGAACACCCAAGTGAAGCGGGAAAAGTCATCAACAATAACTAAACCATACTTACTTCCACCTATGCTTAGATAGGCGACGGGTCCGAAGAGGTCCATATGCAGCAGCTCCAGAGGTCTTGACGTAGTCATCACATTCTTGCTGTGATGTGCTCCTCCTACTTGTTTACCTGCCTGACAAGCTGCACAAGGTCTATCTTTTTCGAAATAAACATTTGTTAGACCTATCACGTGTTCTCCCTTTAGAAGCTTGTGAAGGTTCTTCATCCCCACATGTGCTAAGCGGCGATGCCACAGCCAGCCCATGCAAGTCTTAGCCATTAAGCATGCATCTAGACCGGCCTCTTCTTTTGCAAAATCAACTAAATAAAGCTTGCCGTCTAGTACACCCTTAAAAGCTAGTGAACCATCACATCTTCTAAAGACAGACACATCTACATTAGTAAAAAGGCAATTGTATCCCATTTGACATAATTGACTAACAGATAGCAAATTATATCCAAGACTCTCCACTAAGAATACATTTGAGATAGAATGCTCATTAGAAATTGCAATTTTACCTAACCCTTTTACCTTGCCTTGATTCCCATCACCGAATATAATTGAATCTTGGGAATCCTTATTCTTGACGTAGGAGGTGAACATCTTCTTCTCCCCCGTCATATGGTTTGTGCATCCGCTGTCGATAATCCAGCTTGAACCCCCGGATGCATAAACCTGCAAGGCAAATTTAGGCTTGGGTCTTAGGTACCCAACTCATGTTGGGTCCTGCAAGGTTAGCACAAATATCTTTAGGGACCCAAATGCAAGATTTATCTCCCTTGCATCTAGCCCCTAATTTCCTAGCAACTACCTTCTTACCCTTTCTACAAATAGCAAAGGGAGCATTACAAGCATAATAAATGGTAGAAGGTTCATTCACTACTTTCCTAGGAGCATGAATAACATTCTTCCTAGGTACATGAGCAATATCTCTCCTAGGCATATGTACAACATTTCTCCTACACATATCTCTACCATGATTATAAGAAGAACTAGAAGCAAACATTGCATGAGAATCATAAGCATGTGAATCAAAATGATTATAAGCATTTCTAGCATGTCTCCTATCATAATACATAAAAGCATGATTCTTTTTAGCATTACTAGCCATCGGGGCCTTCCCCTTCTCCTTGACGAAGATGGGAGCCTTATGGCTTGTTAAGTTCTTGGCTTCCCTCTTGAAGCCAAGCCCATCCTTAATTGAGGGGTGTCTACCAATCGTGTAGGCATCCCTTGCAAATTTGATTTTATCAACTTCATTCTTGCTAGTCTTAAGTTGGGCATTAAGACTAGCCACTTCATCATTTAATTTGGAAATTAGAACTAGGTGTTCACTACAAGCATTAACATCAAAATCCTTACACCTAGTACAAATTTCAACATGTTCAACACAAGAATTTGATTTACTTGCTACTTCTAGTTTAGCACTTAAATCAATATTAACACTTCTTAAGGTAGAAATGGTTTCATGACAGGAAGATATTTCACTAGAAAGCATTTCATTTCTTTTCATTTCTAAAGCATATGATTTTTGTGCCTCTACAAACTTATCATGTTCATCATACAATAAATCTTCTTGCTTTTCTAAAAGCCTATCCTTTTCATTCAATGCATCAATCAATTCATTGATTTTATCTATCTTAGATCTATCTAAGCCCTTGAACAAGCAAGAATAATCTATATCATCATCACTAGACTCACTATCACTAGAAGACGCATAAGTGGAGTCTTTAGTACTTACCTTCTTCTCTCTTGCCATAAGACAAGTGAGACGCTCGTTGGGGAAGAGAGCCGATTTGTTGAAGGCAGTGGCGGCGAGTCCTTCGTTGTCGGAGTCGGAGGAGGAGCAATCCGAGTCCCACTCCTTTCCTAGATGCGCCTCGCCCTTGGCCTTCTTGTATTGCTTCTTCTTCTCTCTCTTGTTCCCCTTTTTCTGGTCACTTTCATTATCGGGACAGTTAGCAATAAAATGACCAAGCTTACCGCATTTGAAGCATGAGCGCTTCCCCTTGGCTTTGGTCTTGCTTGGTTGTCCCTTGTGACCTTTAAGCACCGTCTTGAATCTTTTAATGATGAGAGCCATCTCTTCATCATTAAGGCCAGCCGCCTCAATCTGTGCCACCTTGCTAGGTAGCGCCTCCTTGCTTCGTGTTGCCTTGAGAGCAAGGGGTTGCGGCTCGTTGATCGGACCGTTCAACGCTTCGTCGACGTATCTTGCCTCCTTGATCATCATCCGCCCGCTTACGAATTTTCCAAGCACTTCCTCGGGCGTCATCATCGTGTACCTGGGATTCTCACGAATATTGTTCACGAGATGAGGATCAAGTACGGTAAAGGACCTGAGCATTAGGCGGACGACGTCGTGGTCCGTCCATCGCGTGCTCCCGTAGCTCCTTATCTTGTTGATGAGGGTCTTGAGCCGGTTGTATGTTTGCGTCGGCTCCTCGCCCCTTATCATGGCGAACCGTCCAAGCTCTCCCTCCACCAACTCTATCTTGGTGAGCAAGGTGACGTCGTTCCCCTCATGAGAAATCTTGAGGGTGTCCCAGATCTGCTTGGCATTGTCCAAGCCGCTCACCTTGTGATACTCGTCCCTGCACAAAGAGGCTAGCAACACAGTAGTAGCTTGTGCATTTTTATGAATCTGTTCATTAATAAACATAGGGCTATCCGAGCTATCAAATTTCATTCCACTTTCCACAATCTCCCAAATGCTTGGATGGAGAGAAAACAGGTGAGTACGCATTTTGTGGCTCCAAAATCCGTAATCCTCTCCATCAAAGTGAGGAGGTTTGCCAAGTGGAATGGGAAGCAAATGAGTATTTGAGCTATGCGGAATACGCGAATAATCAAAAGAAAAGTTTGAGTTAACCGTCTTTTGTTTGTAGTCGTTGTGGTCCTCATCCTTTTGGGAAGAAGTAGACTCGTCGCTGTCGTAGTAGACAATCTCCTTGATGCGCCTGGTCTTCTTCTTCTTCCCTTCCTTCCGTCTTTGGCCCGAGCCGGAGTCGGTAGGCCTGTCATCCTTCGGCTCGTTGACGAAGGTCTCCTTCTCTTTATCGTTGATCACTATACCCTTCCCCTTAGGATCCATCTATTCGGGCGGTTAGTCCCTTTGTGAATAGAACGGCTCTGATACCAATTGAGAGCACCTAGAGGGGGGGGGTGAATAGGTGATCCTGTAAAAACCTCAAACTTAAGCCACAAAAACTTGTTAAGCGTTAGCACGATTAATGCCAAGTGGCTAAGGTGAAGTCTCAACAAAACACAATACCACAAGAATCAAGCACAGAGGGACACGGTGGTTTATCCCGTGGTTCGGCCAAGCCAATGCTTGCCTACTTCCACGTTGTGGCGTCCCAACGGACGAGGGTTGCAATCAACCCCTCTCAAGCGGTCCAAAGACCCACTTGAATACCACGTTGTTTTGTTGTTCCTTTCACTATCCCGTTTGCAAGGAATCTCCACAAATTGGAGTCTCTTGCCCTTACAAGTATATGATCACAAAGAAAGCACAGAGTAAGGGAGGGAAGCAACACACACAAATCCACAACAAAAGCGCACACACACGGCCAAGACTCGAGCTCGAATGACTATCTCAGAGTTCACACTAGAACAGAGCTCGAATCACTTAGAATCACAAACGAATGCGCAAAGAACTTGTGTGGATGATCAAGAATGCTCAAGAGTTGCTTGTCTGTCTCCTCCATGCGCCTAGGGGCTCCTTTTATAGCCCCAAGGCAGCTAGGAGCCGTTGAGAGCAATTCTGGAAGGCTATCCTGGCCTTCTGTCGTCGGGGGCACCGGACAGACCGGTGCACACCGGACAGTGTCCGGTGCCCGATTTGTTTCCTTTTCTGGCGCTTCTGACCGTTGGAAGACTGCCGTAGATCTGCGAGCCGTTGGCGCACCGGACAGTCCGGTGCACACCGGACAGTCCGGTGCCGTCTTCCGACCGTTGGCTCGGCCACGTGTCCCGCGCGGATTGCGCGGCCGACCGTTGGCCCTGGCCGACCGTTGACTCACCGGACAGTCCGGTGCACACCGGACAGTCCGGTGAATTTTAGCCGTACGCCGCCGGCCAAAATCCCGAGAGCGGCCAGTTCGAGTCGAGTCAGTCTGGCGCACCGGACACTGTCCGGTGCACACCGGACAGTCCGGTGCTCCAGACCGAGCTGGGACTTGGCTGCACACAGCCAAGTCATTCTCTCCCCTTTTCTCTTTTTCTTCTTTCTGTTTCTAACACTTAGACAAATATGTTAGTCCACAAAACCAATGTACTAAGGCTTAGAAACATACCTTTACTTCATGATTTGCACCTTGTTCATCCATGTACATAAAATCACAATTAAGCACATGTGTTGGCACTCAATCACCAAAATACTTAGAAATGGCCCAAGGGCACATTTCCCTTTCAATAACCACCTCACTTGCTTCAGGAACAGGAGCAGCGCTGTCCCCTCCAACCCTCACAATAGTAATGTCGTGGAAGTATCTTTCTCTCATAGCATCAATGTGACTCTGTTTGATAGTCGATTTCCTGAAGATGGTATGGCTTGGTCGTCGGACGATCTTCAGAATCTTTGTCTACACTTTCTGCATCATACTCGTCACTGTCATCGAAATCCATAGACAGTTCAGCCAGTATTTTTCTTTTAATCTTTTCTATGTTCGTCTTTGCCATGGATTCTAAAAACCCAGAAATGAAAGGATTTGCAGCTTTCTTCTTTTCATAAAGCTTCTCTTCCTCAGTTATCTTCTTTTCCTCAAACATCTTCTCCCCAGACATGGAGCAAAAACACGTCTTTGAACCGAAGCTGTAAAAAACTTGAAAATCAAGCGAGAGCTATTGAGCAAGAGCCAGAAATTTGAGAAAATAACGCAAATAGCCGAAATAGCGCATCAAATGCCGCTGCTGTGGGTTCATATTTATACGCCTAGAGCCTTGCAACTTGGCGGGTCCCGCCTATCATTGGCTGTTGCTATTCTAGCAAAGGGAAGGTGTTTTTTCGGACCATCGGCTTAAGGCCTTCGTTCACGTCGCAGTCTAAATTCGTTGTTACAACAAATTAATGCTGCGAGGGGCTGCTGTTGGGGGCCTTCGTCTTCCGAAGGTCCTCAAAAACATGATTAACAATGTTTCCCAAGTATAATATATGTGTACGAACCTTCGGACATAGAACGAAGTTGTACATAATATGAGAAGTATGGTCAGGACGAAGGTTCAGCTAGCTCCGAAGCTGTGCGCATGGAAGCTTCGGCTCAGCAGCAGAAAAAGAAACCGACTTAAAAAGGAAAAGGCTATTTAGCCCTCAATAGATTATCCTTAAGTCAATAGTGAACATGAAGGGCATGAATGTAATTTTACACAGGCTGCGTCCTGTGCCTATAAATAGATGAACAGTAGCACCGTACTGTTCACGCTGACTTGTATTCACTCGTGCGTCACGCTTGGACTTTTACCTTCTGTCAAGCCGAAGGTATGAATGTAATCCAATATTGTTCATGTTCATTTATGGTGATATAATAAAGATATATTAATAATGTCATATGATTATTCATGTTACTTCTTATGTTTCATATGCTTCTTCTTTTATTAATATAAACTGTGATGATGAAGGTACGTCCTTCGTGACCTTTGTCTGAAGATCATTATATCCTAAGAGAGATAATGCTTTGAAGGACGAAGGGCCTTAACCACTAACATTTTGTGTTGTCTTGTTCTTAACTCATAGCATTTGAGAACAAGTCCCCAACAGATGCCAACACAAACCAAAGCAAATATATAAGTGCAGAATTGAACTAGTTTGCATAAGGTAAGTGCATAGGTTACTTGGAATTAAACCAATTTCATAATTTCAATAGATATGCGTGGATTGCTTTCTTTTGTTTTAAAATTTTGGACCACATTTGCACCACTTGTTTTGTTTTTGCAAAATCTTTTCAAAGTCTTTTTGCAAATAGTGAAAGGCATATGAATAAGATTGAAAGAAGCATTTTCAAGATTTGAAATTTTCTCCCCCTGTTTCAAATGTTTTTCCTTTGACTAAATAAAACTCTCCCTGAATTAAAATTCTCCTCTTAGTGTTCAAGAGGGTTTTACCAATTTTTATAAATACCAATTTGAACAAGATCAAAAATACATTTAGATACCAATTTGAAAAATTCTTGAAAATTTTAAAATTGGTGGTGGTGCGGTCCTTTTGCTTTAGGCTTAATGTTTTCTTCCCCTTTGGCATTAATTGCCAAAAATGGAGAACATTGGAGACCTTTTTATTTTCTCCCCCTTTGGTAAACAATATATGAGTGAAGGATTATACCAAAATTGGAGAGTGTTGTGGAATACCGACAAGAGTAAATAATACCGGTGGAGTTGAGTGGAAGCGTCATCTTTGCCGAGTACTCCATTTCCCTTTCAATCTAAGACTAATACAAGAAATACTCATGGAAACACATTAGTATTAGCTTTGGCACAAGAAGAATGAGAAATATGAATATGTACCAAATGAAAGAGATATGATCAAAGGTATATAAATGAGCTATGTGTGCAATATTTCAATCAAAATTCCGAGAATCAAGTATATTTAGCCCATTCCTAAGTTTGGTAAAGGTTTTCTCATCTAAAGGCTTGGTGAAGATATCGACTAATTGTTCTTCGGTGTTAATATAGGCTATCTCGATATCCCCCCCTTGTTGGTGATCCCTCAAAAGTGATACCGAATGTCTATGTCCTTAGTATGGCTATGTTCAACGAGATTCTCTGCCATGCAGATAGCACTCTCATTGTCACATAGGAGAGGGACTTTGCTCAATTTGTAGCCATAGTGCATAAGGGTTTGCCTCATCCAAAGTAATTGCGCACAACAATGGCCTGCGGCAATATACTCGGCTTCGGCGGTGGAAAGAGCTACTGAGTTTTGTTTCTTTGAAGCCCAAGACATCAAGGATCTCCCCAGAAACTGACAAGTCCCTGATGTGCTCTTCCTATCAATTTTACACCCTGCCCAATCGGCATCGGAATAACCTATTAAATCAAAGGTGGATCCCCTGGGGTACCAAAGCCCAAATTTAGGAGTGTAAACTAAATACCTCATGATTCTCTTTACGGCCCTAAGGTGAACTTCCTTAGGATTGCCTTGGAACCTTGCACACATGCATATGGAAAGCATAATATCCGGTCAAGATGCACATAAATAGAGTAAAGATCCTATCATCGACTGGTATACCTTTTGATCTACGGATTTACCTCCCGTGTCGAGGTCGAGATGCCCATTGGTTCCCATGGGTGTCTTAATGGGTTTGCCATCCTTTATCCCAAACTACTTAAGAATGTCTTGAATATATTTTGTTTGGCAGATGAAGGTGCACTCTTGGACTTCATTGATTTGAAATCCTAAGAAATATCTCAACTCCCCCATCATGGACATCTCGAATTTTTGAACCATAATCCTACTAAACTCTTCACAAGTAGATTTGTTAGTGGACCCAAATATAATATCATCAACATAAATTTGGCATACAAACAAATCATTTGCAACAGTTTAAGTAAAGAGAGTAGGATCGGCCTTGCCGACTTTGAAGCCATTAGTGATAAGGAAATCTCGCAGGCATTCATACCATGATCTTGGGGCTTGCTTTAGCCCATAAAGAGCCTTTGAGAGTTTGTAAATATGGTTAGGGTACTCACTATCTTCAAAGCCGGGAGGTTGCTCAACGTAGACTTCTTCCTTGATAGGTCCATTGAGGAAGGCACTCTTCACGTCCATTTGATATAACTTAAAGCCATGGTAAGTAGCATAGGCAAGTAATATATGAATTGACTCAAGCCTAGCTACGGGTGCATAAGTTTCATCGAAATCCAAACCTTCAACTTGTGAATAACCCTTGGCCACAAGTCGTGCTTTGTTCCTTATCACCACACCATGCTCATCTTGCTTGTTGTGGAATACCCATTTGGTACCTACAACATTTTGATTAGGACGTAGAACCAAATGCCATACCTCATTCCTCGTGAAGTTGTTGAGCTCCTCTTGCATTGCCATCACCCAAACTGAATCTCTTAATGCATCCTCAATCCTGTAAGGCTCAATAGAGGACACAAAAGAGTAATGTTCACAAAAATGAGCAACACGAGATCTAGTGGTTACCCCCTTATAAATGTCGCCGAGGATGGAGTTCACGGGGTGATCTCGTTGGATTGCTTGGTGGACTCTTGGGTATACGGTCTTTGACCCTGTATCTCCTGCTCATCTTCCTTGTCTTGATTAGCTTCATCTCCCCCTTGATCATTGACCTCTTCTTGAGGTGATTCATCTTCTTGCTCTTCTTCTTCATCACCTTGAGCCTGATCCTCATCTTGGGTTGGTGGAGATGCTTGGTTTGAAGATGATGGTTGATCTTGTGCTTGTGGAGGCTCTTCGGATTCCTTAGGACACACATCCCCAATGGACATGTTCCTTAGCGCGACGCACGGAGCCTCTCATCATCTAGTTCATCAAGATCAACTTGCTCCACTTGGGAGCCATTAGTCTCATCAAACACAATGTCACAAGAGACTTCAACTAGTCCAGTGGACTTGTTAAAGACTCTATATGTCCTTGTGTTTGAGTCATAACCAAGTAAAAAGCCTTCTACAGCCTTAGGAGCAAATTTGGATTTTCTACCTCTTTTGACAAGAATAAAACATTTGCTACCAAAGACTCTAAAATATGAAACATTGGGCTTTTTATCAGTGAGGAGTTCATATGATGTCTTCTTGAGGATTCGGTGAAGATATAACTGGTTGATGGAGTAGCAGGCGGTGTTAATCGCCTCAGCCCAAAACCGGTCCGGTGTCTTGTACTCGTCAAGCATGGTCCTCGCCATGTCCAGTAGAGTTCTATTCATCCTCTCCACTACACCATTTTGTTGAGGTGTGTAGGGAGAAGAGAACTCATACTTGATTCCCTCATCCTCAAGGAAGCCTTCTATTTGTGAGTTCTTGAACTCCGTCCCATTGTTGCTTCTTATCTTTTTGATCCTTAAGCCAAACTCATTTTGAGCCCGTCTCAAGAATCCCTTTAAGGTCTCTTGGGTCTAAGATTTTTCCTACAAAAAGAATACCCAAGTGAAGCGAGAATAATCATCCACAATAACTAGACAGTACTTACTCCCGCTGATGCTTAGGTAAGCTATCGGACCGAATAAATCCATATGGAGTAGCTCCAGTGGCCTGTCCGTTGTCATGATGTTTTTGTGTGGATGATGGGCGCCAACTTGCTTTCCTGCTTGACATGCGCTACAAACCCTGTCTATCTCAAAATGAACATTTGTTAGTCCCAAAATGTGCTCTCCCTTTAGAAGCTTGTGAATATTCTTCATCCCAACATGGGCTAGTCGGCGATATTAGAGCCAACCCATATTAGTCTTAGCAATTAAGCAAGTGTCAAGTTCAGCTCTATTGAAATCAACTAAGTATAGCTGACCCTCTAACACTCCTTTAAATGCTACTGAATCATCACTCCTTCTAAAGACAGTAACACCTACATTACTAAAAAGACAGTTGTAACCCATTTTGCATAATTGAGAAACTAAAAGCAAATTGTAATCTAATGAATCTATAAGAAAAACATTGGAAATGGAATGGTCAGGTGATATAGCACTTTTACCAAGTCCTTTGATCAAACCTTGATTTCCATCCCCGAATGTGATAGCTCGTTAGGGATCTTCGTTTTTCTCATAGGAGGAGAACATCCTTTTCTCCCCAGTCATATGGTTTGTGCATCCACTATCAATTATCCAGCTTGAGCCCCCGGATGCATAAACCTGCAAAACAATTAGGCCTTGTTCTTAGGTACCCAAACAGTCTTGGGTCCTTTGACGTTAAAAACAAGCACATTGGGTACCCAAACACAAGTTTTTGAGCCCTTGTGTTTAGCCCCAACATATTTGGCAACTATTTTGCCTGATTTGTTAGTTAAAACATAAGATGCATCAAAAGTCTTAAATGAAATAATTGGCTCATTTGATGCAACATGAGTTTTCTTTTTAGGCAATTTAACATGTGTTGATTGTCTAGAGCTAGATGCCTCATTTTTATACATAAAAGCATGATGTGAAATAGTATGAGGTTTTCTAGCATGAATCCTCCTAATCTTGTGCTCAGGATAACCAGCAGGATATAAAATGTAACCCTCATTATCCTGAGCCATGGGAGCCTTGCCCTTAACAAAATTAGATAATCTCTTAGGGGCATTAATTTTGTCATTGCTTCCTTGTTGGAAACCAATGCCATCCTTAATGCAGGGCGTCTCCCATTATAGAGCATGCTTCTAGAAAATTTAAATATTTCATTATCAATCTCATGCCCATTAATTTTAGCAGTTAATTGAGCTATATGATCATTTTGTTGTTTAATTAAAGCAAGGTGATCATTTATAGCATCAATATTAACATTTGTACATCTAGTGCAAATGGAAACATGATCAATAGTAGATGTAGAGGGTTTGCAAATATTTAATTCATCAATCTTAGCATGTAAAATAGCATGCTCATTTCTAAGATTGGAAATGGCATCATTGCAAACATTCAAGTCCTTAGCCTCAGAAATTAATCTAGCATTTTCATATCTATGGCTAGAAATTGTAACATTCAATTTATCAATCTTAGCAATCAGACTAGCATTTTCATTTCTAAGACTGATAATTGAATCATTACAAACATTTAACTTCTCAACCTTAGCAATTAAACTAGCATTCTCAGTTCTAAGGTTGGAAATAGTGTCATGGCAAATGCTAAGCTCTTTAGTCAAGTTTTCACATTTTTCTATCTCCTGAGCATAAGCATTTTTAACTTTAACATGCTTTTTGTTTTCCTTAATAAGGAATTACTCTTGGTTATCCAAGAGTTCATCCTTCTCATGAATAACACCTATCAATTCATTCAATTTTTCTTTCTGTTGCATGTTAAGGTTGGCAAAAAGAGTAAGCAGATCATCTTCATCATCACTAGAGCTATCTTCATCACTAGATGTTGTATATTTTGTAGAGGCTCTAGATTTTACTTTTCTTTTTGTCGTCCTTCGCCATGAAGCACTTGTGGCCGACGTTGGGGAAGAGGAGGCCTTTGTTGACGGCGATGTTGGCGGCATCCTCGTCGGAGGAGGAGTCGGTGGAGCTCTCGTTGGAGTCCCATTCTCGACATACGTGGGCATCGCCGCCCTTCTTCTTGTAGTACTTCTTCTTCTCCTTCCTCTTTCCCTTCTTGTCGTCGCCCCTGTCACTATCACTAGACATAGGACATTTAGCGATAAAATGACCGGGCTTACCACATTTGTAGCACACCCTTTTGGAACGGGGCTTGTAGTCTTTCCCGTTTCTTTGCTTGAGGATTTGGCGAAAGCTCTTGATGATGAGTGCTATCTCCTCGTTGTCGAGCTTGGAGACGTCAATGGGGAGCCTACTTGATGTAGACTCGTCTTTCTTCTCCTCCATTGTTTTGAATGTGACGGGTTGCACCTCGGGTGTGGAGGTGCCGCCTTGCTCCAAGTTGACAATTTGTTTGGAGCCTTTGATCATCAATTCAAAGCTCACAAACTTTCCTATCACTTCCTCGGTAGACATTAGCTTGTATCTAGGATCACCATGTATTAATTGAACTTGAGTAGGATTACAAAATACGAGTGATCTAAGAATAACCTTAACCATTTCATGGTCATCCCATTTGGTGCTTCCGAGGTTGCACACTTGATTCACCGAGGTCTTGAGCCAGTTGTACATGGCTTGTGGCTCCTCTCCTTGGTTGAGGACGAATCGACCGAGCTCCCCCTCAATCGTCTCTCGCTTGGTGATCTTGGTCACCTCATCTCCTTCGTGCGCGGTTTTGAGCACATCCCAAATCTCCTTGGCACTCTTCAACCCTTGCACTTTATTATACTCCTCTCGACACAAGGAAGCGAGAAGTATAGTAGTTGCTTGGGAGTTAAAGTGCTTGATTTGGGTGACCTCATCCAAATCATAGCCTTCGTCCCCTATGGTAGGTACCTGCGCTCCAAACTCAATAATGTTCTATATGCTTGCGTGGAGTGAGGTTAGGTGATGCCTCATTTTATCACTCCACATACAATAATCTTCACCATCAAAATATGGCGGTTTGCCTAATGGAACGGAAAGTAAAGGAGCACGTTTTGAAATGCGAGGATAGTGGAGGGGCATCTTACTATACTTCTTGCGCTCATGGCGCTTAGAAGTAGTGGACGACGAGTCAGAGCCGAAGGTGGAGGGCGACGAAGAGTCAGTCTCGTAGTAGACCACTTTCTTCATCTTCTTCTTCTTGTCGCCTCTCCGATGAGACTTGATGGAGGAAGAGGATTCCTCCTTGTGCTTGTGCCCGGACTCCCTCGAGTGGGTTCTCCCCGGGCTTGCGGGCTTGTCGCCGGTCACGATCTCCCTCTTGGCGTGATCTCCCGACATCACTTCGAGTGGTTAGACTCTAATGAAGAACTTGGCTCCGATAATAATTGAAATTCACCTAGAGGGAGGGTGAATAGGCGTAATCTAAAATTTATAACTTAAAAGACAAACTACAAGTCGGGGTTAGCGGTAGAATTAAAACAGAGTCCAAAAGAGAGGGCGAAAACAAATCAACCGAGAAATAAAGTGGATGACACGGTGATTTGTTTTACCGAGGTTCGGTTCTTGAGAACCTAGTCGCTGTTGAGGTGGTCACAAAGACCGGGTCTCTTTCAACCCTTTGCCTCTCTCAAACGGTCACTTAGACCGAGTGAGCTTTCTCCTTAATCAAACGGATCACCTAGACCCCACAAGGACCACCACACAATTGGTGTCTCTTGCTTTGATTACAAGTCACTTAGAGAACAAGAATGAGGAAGAAGAAAGTGATCCAAGAACAAGAGCTCAAAGAACACGAGCAAAACACTCTCTCTAGTTACTAGGTGTTTGGAGTGAATTTGGGACTTGGAGAGGCTTTGATTCTTTTGAATTGTGTCTAGAATTGAATGCACCAGCTCTTGTATTGAATGTTGAGAGCAGGAAACTTGGATGCTTGGAGTGGTGGTGGTTACGGGGTATTTATAGCCCTCAACCACCACAAAGCCATTGGGGAGGCTGTCTGTCGACTGTCCGGTGCGTCATCCATGTCACCCAACCGTTAGGGTTCTAGCGGTTTCGACCGTTGGAGCTTTGTCTTCTTGTGGCACCAGATAGTCTGGTGCCTCATCGGACAGGTACTGTTCACTGTCCGGTGCGCCTCTGATGGCTGCTCTGACTTCTGCGCGCACTGTGCGTGCACTGTAGCGTTCGCAGGTGTCCGTTGCAGTTGACCGTTGCGTTGTTAGCCATTGCTCTGCTTGGTGCACCGGACAGTCCAGTGGCACACCGGACAGTCCGATAAATTATAGCGGAGCGCGTTCTCAGAAACCCGAAGTTGAAGAGTTCAGAGTGGTATGGCCCTGGCACACCGGACACTGTCCGGTGGCACACCGAACAGTCCAGTGCGCCAGACCAGGGTTCTCTTCGGTTTCTTTTGCTCCTTTCTTTTGAAGCCTAACTTTGATGTTTTTATTGGTTTGTGTTGAACCTTTATGCACCTGTGGAATATATAATCTAGAGCAAACTAGTTAGTCCAATATTTGTGTTGGGCGTTCAACCACCAAAATTATTTATAGGAAAAGGTTAAACCCTATTTCCCTTTCAGGTGTGAGCCATCAAAGCGAGGAAAACTAATGTGGCAAACGACCAGTCACCGAGCGTCCTGCGTCATGTCCCGATTCATATGGATAATATTGCTCAGGCATAAATCCAGAGAGGCGAGTAGGATGGGGAGGATGCGTACCCTTGACCGGGCCGTGAGACGGGGTAAATTCATACCCGTACGCACGCTCCCGGTGGTATTGTTCTTGGCGGTGGCCATACGGCCCTACAACAGGTGGTGGCGCGGCCGTTGAGCGTTGGGGAACTACCGCCGTGCGCAGGGGCGTCTCCATGCAAGAGCCGAAGAGGCCTGGTTTGTCGATGGAGTTAGCTCAACGTTCATGCTCGAGGAACTTGTTGACGCGCAGGACCTCGAGGGCGACGTCTTCGACTCGCTTGACAAGATCCGGCCACCAGCGCTCGATGTCGGAACGCATTTCCTCCAGCGTCACGAGGCGGTCGTCGCCGCGCAGAGCCGCCACATCGACCTGCTCCTAGATCTTGTCGCAGCGTGTCGTGAAGTGAGAGTGGAGATCTTCGACACGCCTTTCGATGTTGTCGCAGCGTCCGGCGAATTTCTCGGAGAGTCGCGCTTCCCTGAGGCGCAATTCCTCGAGCACCTAGCGGTTACTGGAGTCAGTGTACTTCATCGCTGCGGTGGTCGCACAAGTACACCGTGGGTAGTGGCTGCTTGGATCCAGAGTGCCTGAGTCTGATACCATATTGTTAGCGGGTGGTGGAGAAGGGGCGAGTAGAAGGAAGAGAGTCGAGGTAGGAGAAGAAGACGTGGAGGAGGTGGCGACCGAGACAGCCGTCCGCCAGAGAGTAATCTATTATCTTCTTCTGTTTTTCGATACCATAACCTAGTTTCGTTATAGATTTATATCCTCTT
Source organism: Zea luxurians (assembly GCA_029449295.1). Taxonomy (NCBI): domain Eukaryota; kingdom Viridiplantae; phylum Streptophyta; class Magnoliopsida; order Poales; family Poaceae; genus Zea; species Zea luxurians. Next base: position 79,512,343 of record JAOPSE010000003.1, on the reverse strand, counting down.
CATTACAATAAGGCCTATCAGGCCTTATTTAGTCCACTCCGGCCCAGATATCCTCACATTACGGCGCTTCACCCGTTGCGGACGTTGTCACACCCGGCTTTAAGGAACAAAGCCAGGTGCATCTCATACATGCGCCAAGAAGACAACATATATAATAACAGAGTGTATAGAGATAAATGTCACAATAATCAGAGTATTTATTACATAGCGCAAGACTTATTACAAAATAAGAGAATAAATATAAAACGAACTAAGGATCGTCGGCGCCAATATCAACTGAGAAACGCCACCTAGATCAGATCATACTCCTCGCCTTGTGGCTCCTCCTGAACCACCTATTCTTCTCCTGTGGGGGGTGTGAGACAGCAAGGGTGAGCTCACACATGATCAAGCTCAACAAGTTGTGGGGAACCAGTGGACATAAACTCACAAAGGTGTGAGTTCATGTGATGTGTAAGGCTAATCAATGACAGGGGTTAAAGCTGAGCATTGCTTTTAAGTAGTTGGTCAAAATTTTATTAGCAGTTACTAAGTGTAAGTAAATACCAAACCTTAATAAATAATAGAACAAAATTAATAATAAACCCATGCGATGCAAATGACAAAATTGAATTTAAGTTCCATAATTTAAACATCAGAGAGTCCTGAGCTGCTCATGACCGTGACCTCGGCTAGTATACCAGTTTTACACTCTGCAGAGGTTGTACCCTTTACCCACAAGTCATGCTACCCATCTGCCAAGGGATCGCGACTCCCATACACCTCTACCGAGGAGGCGAGGCAGGGTAACACTACGAGGCCTTTACAAAGTTCCACTAGCTTCAGAAAACCCGCTACAGTTTATAGGAAGCTCCAATGCAGGGTTCTTGCCTGACTGCCATCACAGCAAAATCAACCAAGGACCTCCCTACACTGACCACTCCCCTACTGCCCTTGCCCCTTTCGGGTAAGGTAGACCTCCACTAGCTTTCCTAGTTAATCAGCCAAGGGCGTCCCATTAAACCCTTGTGGTGGCACGTGTTACTCAAGTTAAGCTCTATGTTCCAATTAACATTAATGATCTTAACATGAACATAAATAGAATAATAAAAAGAATTGGAACATAGAGGTAGTAAAAGATTATCCCAAAACCAGGTAAAGCAATAGCAAACTACCCAAGTGAATCAGGGGTAAACAAGGTAATGAGATAAACAATCTAGGGTGACCTAACGGGTCCCATCAAAATTAACCTATGCATGGATAAACGATATTAAAGAACATTATTGGGTAAAAAGTGGTCAAGGGCACAACTTGCCTTCAATGAGCTCCTGCTCAGCTACTTCAACCTGCTGCTCACCAGGCTCCTCGGTCACGGTCTCTTCTACTCGCCACAATACAAACAAGCACAGGATATAGAGAAAATTAACATTACACCAAGCATGTGAACAAAATACACAGAAATATTCCACATATTGAAATAAAATCCTAGGAACAGGAATCATAATTTTTCGAGTTATAGAATTTAAGTTATGTATTTTCAAAGGTTTTATGTGTTTTAAATAGGATTAAGTGTGAGATTAATTTTCTTACTGTTTTCATGATAAAACAGAGGCTCTAAGTGATAGAGAATAATATTACCAAATTTTTGCAACTGGAATGGAGTGATTTGGAGTTCATATGCATTTTCTATGAATTATTGAAGTTCTAGCAATTATTTTCCTATTAAAAACCCATTTATAAATCATTTTCCCTGGTTTTACACTGCTCTGGACTGGGCCTCAATTCCTGGAAAGTGCAGGGGTCTCGGGGCAAAAGATCCCAAGACACAGAGTATAGTGCAAATGGATGGCGGGTTCTATTTCAAAGGAACCTAGGGTCTCTTATGCTAAAGTGCCCGCCCGAAGGGGTATCCTTCATTCTGAGCCGCCAGATCCTATACCTACGGCCCAGATTAGATCATAACTCGAGCGAACCGGTACGCAGCGTGGCCCCTCAGATCCAGATCTGACGGTGCACAACACGCTATCACCCTTAATCGCCAGCTCCGTCCGATCAACAGCCAACGCTCCAGATCGACTCAAGTGAACCGGTACGCACAGATCCGATCTAGACCGCACGTCCCTAATCCGACGTCCAGGCACTTTCCCCCGACCCGACAGCGCCCCGGCGATGGAGCACAGCTCCCCGCTGCGGCGGAGCTCGCCGGCGTAAGCAAATCCATGGCACCAGTGCGCCATACCCTAATACGCTAGGCGCGGATTGAAATTGAGATGAAGGCGAACCAAGAGAGCGGGTCCTTACCCAAAGTCCGGCTGCGTTTCGGTCGGTCCACGGCGAAGCGCGAATACGCGGCGGCGGAGACAAATTGGGCACCCACTGGTCGGCTACCTGCCCTGGAATCGCCACCGGAGCGGACCAGGGACTCGAGCGAAGCTTTCGGGCCGCACACGGGGCTCCAATTTGGTGCCGAGCACGACTGCCGACGGTGAGGGCGGCTATCCGCCCGCTCGGTTCCCACAGCCCACGGTGATCGCGTTCAATGAGGTAGGGGAAAGGCGGAATAGTGGATAGGCGAACGAGTCCACGGCCACCTAGGCTTTATACTCGCGGAGGTGGTCAAGGATGCGCGACAATGGCGGAGCGCGGCCAGTATCCACCACGGATCTCGTGGAGCTCCGTTGCCGCAGCCACGCAAGGGAAGAGGTGACAGGTGGGGCCCGCAGAGCAGCGATACAGGGAGATCGACCGCGCGCGAGAGACCGCCCTGTGGACCCATCATGTCGGCACGCGCGAGCAGAGCGAAGGGATGGAGCGGCTGACGGCGGGTCCCGCGGACCAGAGGCAGGTGGAGCGCGCGTGGAAGGGTTTTGGGCCACGCGGGAGGTTTCTCTGGGTGGGCCGAATTGGTCGCAGCCGGCCCAGTTAGTGTTTATTCCTTTTCTATTTTCTGTTTTCTTCTTTCTCTCTCTCTTTTTTTATTCATAATTATTTGAATCCAGATTTGAATTTGAATATATAAATTTCAGCTTTGGGTTAAATTATACAAATTCAAGATCTAGTCTTGGAATAATATATTTTTAATTACTTATTTTATCCACACAATACTTATTTTCTTTTCCCTTCTAATTTCTAGAATTTCTTTCAAATCTTAAATTCCCATTTGGATATTAATATATTTCTTTTTCACATTATTATATGTTGTCACAAAATGCACACAGAATAAAATATTCAGCATGATGCAATGATTTAGTAGAATATCTTTTTATTAATTGTTTTTTGGACATGGTGTTCACATATGATGATGCATGAAGATCAGACTCACATAAAGAGAAATTGTTTCTCTATTGGTATTTTTTTTCTTCTAACCAATTACAAAGTGGTTATTACAAATCCTACCCCCCTTAAAAATAATCTCGCCCTTGAGATTTAAGAAGATCTAGGGAAAAGGTGGGGAAAATCTATGCGAAGCTCTTCTTCTCTTTCCCAAGTTGCTTCATCTTCACTGTGGTGACTCCATTGTACTTTGCACATCTTTATCACCTTATTCCTTGTAACTCGAGTCAATATATCCAAAATCTTGATCGGGTACTCCGTGTAAGTCAAATCACCTTGAACACTGAGCTCTTCCATTGGTAACTGTTCCTCAGGGACACGGAGACACTTTTTAAGTTGAGACACATGAAATACATTGTGCACATCCGATAGACTTGCAGGTAACTCGAGTTGGTATGCCATCTCCCCAACTCGCCTAAAGATCAAGAATGGTCCAATATAACGAGGGGACAATTTGCCCTTAACTTTAAATCTCCTCATTCCACGAAGTGGTGACACCTTAAGGTACACATAATCTCCTTCTTCAAATTCCAGTGGTCTTCGTCTATTATCAGCATAACTCTTTTGCCTGGTTTGAGCCACCCTCAAATTCTCTCGAATTATACGGACTTGTTCTTCTGCTTCTTGAATCAATTCAGGCCCAAAGAACTGTCTTTCTCCAGTTTGATCCCAATACAAAGGTGTCCTGCATTTCCTGCCATACAGAGCTTCAAAAGGTGACATCTTCAGACTGACCTGATAACTATTATTATATGAGAACTCAGCATAAGGTAGACTTTTATCCCAACTTCCTCCATGCTGAAGTGCACAAGCTCTCAACATATCCTCCAAAACTTGATTGGTCCTTTCAGTCTGTCCATCAGTCTGAGGGTGATAAGCCGTACTAAAATTCAACTTTGTGCTCATGTTCTCATGAAAGCTTCTCCAAAATCTTGAGGTAAACTGCGAACCTCGATCAGACACGATCTTCTTTGGTACTCTATGTAAACACACAATCCGAGCCATATATAACTCTGCTAGCTGAGAACCTTTATATGTAGTCTTCACAGGAATAAAGTGAGCCACTTTAGTCAATCTATCCACAATCACCCATATAGCATCATATCCTTTCTGGGTGCGAGGCAATCCAGTAATGAAATCCATACCAATCTCTTCCCATTTCCACTCGGGTATCTTCAGTGGATGTAATAGTCCAGCTGGCCTCTGGTGTTCAGCCTTAACTCTTTGACATACATCGCACATCGCCACATGTGCAGCCACATCTCTCTTCAATCCATACCACCAATATTTCCGCTTCAAATCCTGATACATCTTAGTGCTACCAGGATGAATAGAATAATCCGAGTCATGGGCCTCCTTTAAAATAGTTTCTCGAAGGCTTTCAATATCAGGAACACACATCCTGTCCTTGAACCATACGGTGCATTGCTCATCTTCCGTAAACTCCGGAACTCGACCATCAGTAATCAGATCATTAATCTCTTTTATTTTAGCATCACCAATTTGACCTTTACGAATTTCTTGCTCCAAAGTAGGTTCCACATCAATAGTAACTCCTTCAGTATGAGCGACTATCCCCAGGTTAAGTCTCCTGAAATCCTTAATAATCTCATCGGGTAGCTGGGCAACAATAGCTGAATGAACATGCTCCTTGCGACTTAAGGCATCTGCAACCAAATTCGCCTTGCCCGGGTGATAGTGAATCTCCAAATCATAATCCTTAATAAGCTCCAACCAACGGCGTTGCCTAAGGTTGAGATCCTTCTGAGTGAATATATACTTCAAACTCTTATGATCCGTGTACACTTGGCACTTGGTCCCCATGATATAATGTCTCCAAATCTTAAGAGCATGCACAACGGCTGCCAATTCCAAGTCATGAGTGGGGTAGTTCAAATCATGTCTCCGTAACTGACGAGAAGCATAGGCGATCACATGTCCTTCTTGCATGAGCACACATCCTAAGCCTTGGCCACATGCATCACAATAGATATCAAATCCTTTCTGTAGGTCTAGCATAACCAATACTGGTGGCGACATCAATCTTTTCTTCAATTGATCAAAGCTGTCTTGGCACTTCTCGTCCCACTTAAATTCTCTTCCTTTCTCCAAAAGTGAAGTCATAGGCTTAGCAATCTTAGAAAATCCTTCAATAAATCTCCGATAATAGCCTGCCAATCCCAAGAAACTCCGAATCTCAGTAACCGTAGTGGGTACTCTCCACTCCATTATCTCCTTGACCTTAGCAGGATCCACTGAAATTCCTCCATTAGAAATGATATGACCAAGAAATGGCACCTCGCCAATCCAAAACTCGCACTTGCTGAACTTGGCATATAGCTGGTTATCTCGTAGCTTCTGTAGCACCAACCTCAGATGTTCCTCATGTTCTCTATCACTCTGAGAATAAATGAGAATATCGTCGATGAATACCACGACGAATCTATCCAAATACTCCATAAACACCTTATTCATCAAGTTCATAAAATAAGCTGGCGCATTGGTTAATCCAAACGACATAACAGTGAACTCATATAATCCATATCGAGTCGAGAATGCTGTCTTAGGAATATCCGACGGTCTAATCCTCATCTGATGGTAACCCGATCGGAGGTCAATCTTCGAGAATACCCTAGCACCTCTCATCTGATCAAATAAATCCTCAATATGGGGCAACGAATACTTGTTCTTCACCGTAACATCATTAAGAGATCTATAATCCACACACATCCGCTGCGATCCGTCCTTCTTCTGTACAAACAAGACCGGCGCTCCCCAAGGTGAGGAACTCGGACGAATGTACCCAGCCTCTTGTAACTCAGTTAACTGCTTCTTAAGTTCCTTCAGCTCCTCTATGGACATCCTATATGGCCGTTTAGAAATAGGGGCGGTTCCAGGTAAGAGATCAATAACAAACTCAACTTCTCTATCAGGTGGCATCCCTAGTAACTCCTCTGGAAAGACATCCGGAAAATCTCTAACCACCCGGATGTTGTCACCAACAAACTCCTCAGGTATAAAGAACATTGCACGCATAGATGAGGAGGTTACTGCAATGTTAACTTGAAATCTTTCTCCTTTAGTGGTAGTGAGTTCTACGGTACCTCTACCACATGCTATAACGGCCTTTGCCTTTCTTAGCCATGACATACCAAGGATCAGATCTATACTGCTTGACTCTAATATTATAGCAGTAGCTCCAAATTCTCTACCCATAATGGTCAATGTCAATCTACGTGTCATTTGATTCGCCTCAACAGGCCCTTTAGGTGTAATTACTATCATGGGTTTTCTCATATTTAGCAGTGGTATTTCATTTGTGTTGGCATATCTAGCAGACATGAATGAATGTGTAGCACCAGAATCAAATAATATGGTTGCAGGAATTGTATTAACATAAAACATACCAAGTACGATGTCAGCACCATCCGGAGTAGCATCAACGCTGACTTGATTAACCTTGGCAATAGAATATCCCTTGCCAGATCCTGGAGTTTGCTGCCTGTTCTGAACTGGAGTAGTAGCAATCCTCTGTGGGCAGACATTTGCATAATGACCAGTCTTCCCACACTTGAAACAAGTAGTGCCTGGACTCTGTCCTGAAAACTTTGTCGGGGTGCCAGTAGTGGTAGCCTGTCGAGGAGGTGGAGTCCTCAGTGGTGATTGCTGAACTGGGCGCTGGCCTCCGCCAGTGCGAACTGGTGTACCCTGGGGTGAACTGTAGCGAGGACGAACACTGCTGCTTCCTTGTCCTTGCGATATAGCCTTTCTCTTCAAATCTCCTAGCTGAACACGCTTGTGTTCAATAGCCAGGGCCTTATCAAGCAGCCTCTGAAATGATGGAAATGTGTGTGCCACTAGAGCATACTGCAGTGGTCCATTAAGTCCTTCAATAAAATGCTCCTGCTTCCTCTCATCTTCAGCAACTTCATCAGGGGCATATCTGGCTAACTGAATGAACTTGTCGCGGTACTCGCTGACTGTCATGCTTCCTTGCTTCAGCGATAGAAATTCCTTCTTCTTAATCTTCATCAACCCAGCTGGTATATGATAATTCCTGAACTGTGTACTGAACTCTGCCCAAGTGATAGTATCAGCAGCATCGTGGGCAGCAGTGTATGAATCCCACCAGTCAGCAGCAGGACCCGTCAGTCGTCCAGAAGCATATAAAACCTTCTCCCGGTCAGTACATTGTGCAATATTCAGCATCTTCTCAACAGACTTCAGCCAATCATCCGCATCTAGTGGATCAGGAGAGCTTGCAAAAGTAGGTGGCTTATGACTCATGAACTCTCTATGCTTATCTCGGGGTGGGACTGGTGGTGGTGGAGGTGGCAGTGGTACTTGTTGCTGTTGCTGCTGTTGTTGTTGCATTTGCTGTTGTTGCGCCCTCCTTTCCTGACGTATCTCCTCTCGCTCCAGGCGCAACTCCTGTCGTATCTCTTCTCTTTCTTGACGCATCTCCTGGCGTTCTTGCTGCATCTGTGCACGCATATCTGCCATGGTGTCCGCCATTTGCTGCATCATCGCCATCTGAGCAGCAACCAGTGGGTCAACTCCGCCTGGTGGAGGATTAGGAGGATTCATCTCTGCAGGTTGTGGCTGGGGTTGTCTGTATATCCACCGAGTGTGTCGATTAGGAGGCAGATCAATTCCACCACCCCGCCTGGTATTGACCATCTGAGTTAGATACATATGGTAAGAGAATAGTAGACAAGGCAGTTATTTGCAAATCATTTTTACTTTGGGGGGACTTATTAGCTAAGCAGATTAATATTTTACCTACCATAGCTAATTCCATATCTTATGTTGGTACATGCTAAGATGTCCATCTAAAATAATGCAATCAATCAAAGAAGCAAATCAGGCATTTAGCATCAGAACAATCAAACAACATTTTTAAAGAAAATAGTTTTAAATTTTATCTTGGGTTCTTTATCTCTTAAAAGATCATAGTGGTAGGATTCCAAGGTGTGAAATCCATCTTGTCTTAGAGTAGAAAAGATAAGATTAACCAGAGTAGAGCAGAAGGTGAGACAAGATCAAGATGAGATAAGTATAGAATGAGTCAGAGTAAGGTAAGTAGGAAAGGTTTGTCCATTTCTATCTAGGTTTCGTCCTACAGTCAACATTTCCTCTGATACCACTTCTGTCACACCCGGCTTTAAGGAACAAAGCCAGGTGCATCTCATACATGCGCCAAGAAGACAACATATATAATAACAGAGTGTATAGAGATAAATGTCATAATAATCAGAGTATTTATTACATAGCAGAAGACTTATTACAAAATAAGAGAATAAATATAAAACGAACTAAGGATCGTCGGCGCCAATATCAACTGAGAAACGCCACCTAGATCAGATCATACTCCTCGCCTTGTGGCTCCTCCTGAACCACCTGTTCTTCTCCTGTGGGGGGGTGTGAGACAGCAAGGGTGAGCTCACACATGATCATAGCTCAACAAGTTGTGGGAACCAGTGGACATAAACTCACAAAGGTGTGAGTTCATGTGATGTGTAAGGCTAATCAATGACATGGGTTAAAGCTGAGCATTGCTTTTAAGTAGTTGGTCAAAATTTTATTAGCAGTTACTAAGTGTAAGTAAATACCAAATCTTAATAAATAATAGAACAAAATTAATAATAAACCCATGCGATGCAAATGACAAAAATGAATTTAAGTTCCATAATTTAAACATCAGAGAGTCCTGAGCTGCTCATGACCGTGAGCTCGGCTAGTATACCAGTTTTACACTCTGCAGAGGTTGTACCCTTTACCCACAAGTCATGCTACCCATCTGCCAAGGGATCGCGACTCCCATACACCTCTACCGAGGAGGCGAGGCAGGGTAACACTACGAGGCCTTTACAAAGTTCCACTAGCTTCAGAAAACCCGCTACAGTTTATAGGAAGCTCCAATGCAGGGTTCTTGCCTGACTGCCATCGCAGCAAAATCAACCAAGGACCTCCCTACACTGACCACTCCCCTACTGCCCTTGCCCCTTTCGGGTAAGGTAGACCTCCACTAGCTTTCCTAGTTAATCAGCCAAGGGCCTCCCATTAAACCCTTGTGGTGGCACGTGTTACTCAAGTTAAGCTCTATGTTCCAATTAACATTAATGATCTTAACATGAACATAAATAGAATAACAAAAAGAATTGGAACATAGAGGTAGTAAATGATTATCCCAAAACCAGGTAAAGCAATAGCAAACTACCCAAGTGAATCAGGGGTAAACAAGGTAATGAGATAAACAATCTAGGGTGACCTATCGGGTCCCATCAAAATTAACCTATGCATGGATAAATGATATTAAAGAACATTATTGGGTAAAAAGTGGTCAAGGGCACAACTTGCCTTCAATGAGCTTCTGCTTAGCTACTTCAACCTGCTGCTCACCAGGCTCCTCGGTCACGGTCTCTTCTACTCGCCACAATACAAACAAGCACAGGATATAGAGAAAATTAACATTACACCAAGCATGTGAACAAAATACACAGAAATATTCCACATATTGAAATAAAATCCTAGGAACAGGAATCATAATTTTTTGAGTTATAGAATTTAAGTTATGTATTTTCACAGGTTTTATGTGTTTTAAATAGGATTAAGTGTGAGATTAATTTTCTTACTGTTTTCATGATAAAACAGAGGCTCTAAGTGATAGAGAATAATATTACCAAAATTTTGCAACTGGAATGGAGTGATTTGGAGTTCATATGCATTTTCTATGAATTATTGAAGTTCTAGCAATTATTTTCCTATTAAAAATCCATTTATAAATCATTTTCCCTGGTTTTACACTGCTCTGGACTGGGCCTCAATTCCTGGAAAGTGCAGGGGTCTCGGGGCAAAAGATCCCAAGACACAGAGTACAATGCAAATGGATGGCGGGTTCTATTTCAAAGGAACCTAGGGTCTCTTATGCTAAAGTGCCCGCCCGAAGGGGTATCCTTCATTCTGAGCCGCCAGATCCTATACCTACAGCCCAGATTAGATCACAACTCAAGCGAACCGGTACGCAGCGTGGCCCCTCAGATCCAGATCTGACGGTGCACAACACGCTATCACCCTTAATCGCCAGCTTCGTCCGATCAACAGCCAACGCTCCAGATCGACTCAAGTGAACTGGTACGCACAGATCCGATCTAGACCGCACGTCCCTAATCCGACGTCCAGGCACTTTCCCCCGACCTGACGGCGCCCCGGCGATGGAGCACAGCTCCCCGCTGCGGCGGAGCTCGCCGGCGTAAGCAAATCCATGGCACCAGTGCGCCATACCCTAATACGCTAGGCGCGGATTGAAATTGAGATGAAGGCGAACCAAGAGAGCGGGTCCTTACCCAAAGTCCGGCGGCGTTTCGGTCGGTCCACGGCGAAGCGCGAATACGCGGCGGCGGAGACAAATTGGGCACCCACTGGTCGGCTACCTGCCCCGGAATCGCCACCGGAGCGGACCAGGGACTCGAGCGAAGCTTTCGGGCCGCACACGGGGCTCCAATTTGGTGCCGAGCACGACCGCCGACGGTGAGGGCGGCTATCCGCCCGCTCGGTTCCCACAGCCCACGGTGATCGCGTTCAACGAGGTAGGGGAAAGGCGGAATAGTGGATAGGCGAACGAGTCCACGACCACCTAGGCTTTATACTCGCGGAGGCGGTCAAGGATGCGCGACAATGGCGGAGCGCGGCCAGTATCCACCGCGGATCTCGCGGAGCTCCGTTGCCGCAGCCACGCAAGGGAAGAGGTGACAGGTGGGGCCCGCAGAGCAGCGATACAGGGAGATCGACCGCGCGCGAGAGGCCGCCCTGTGGACCCATCATGTCGGCATGCGCGAGCAGAGCGAAGGGATGGAGCGGCTGACGCGGGTCCCGCGGACCAGAGGCAGGTGGAGCGCGCGTGGAAGGGTTTTGGGCCGCGCGGGAGGTTTCTCTGGGTGGGCCGAATTGGTCGCAGCCGGCCCAGTTAGTGTTTATTCCTTTTCTATTTTCTGTTTTCTTCTTTCTCTCTCTTTTTTTATTCATAATTATTTGAATCCAGATTTGAATTTGAATATATAAATTTCAGCTTTGGGTTAAATTATACAAATTCAAGATCTAGTCTTGGAATAATATATTTTTAATTACTTATTTTATCCACACAATACTTATTTTCTTTTCCCTTCTAATTTCTAGAATTTCTTTCAAATCTTAAATTCTCATTTGGATATTAATATATTTCTTTTTCACATTATTATATGTTGTCACAAAATGCACACAAAATAAAATATTCAGCATGATGCAATGATTTAGTAGAATATCTTTTTATTAATTGTTTTTGGATATGGTGTTCACGTATAATGATGCATGAAGATCAAACTCACATAAAGAGAAATTGTTTCTCTATTAGTTTTTTTTTCTAACCAATTACAAAGTGGTTATTACAGACGTGTAGCCGCTCCATCCTCGGACTCGCCACCCGCTTCGTTGCCGGCTTCTCCATTGTCCTGGGCGTCGGAGCTGACAGCGCCCTCTTCATCGTCGCCTGGAACATCGTGGACTCGTGGTCACCACGGGCATTATCCTCGTCGTTGGCCTCTTCGTGCCGCTGCCCGCTGCGCATGCCCGACGACTAGCTCAGGATCCGCGACGACGCGGCGCACGGGAAGGAGCCCTACGCTCTCTGCGGCGACGGCGAGAGGTTCGACGTGACACGCAATGAGGCGGCGAGGGCCTGCGCGTGGGGCGACTGCATCAGGGAGGAAACAGCGGACCAGCGGCTGCGGCATCCCCATCCAGTTGTTGACTCGTAGGTTTGTAGCAGACTATCTTCCTTTCAAGACGTCCAAAAACGCCATGGCCGGTGTACTGCTGCATCAAGCATTCATGCCTGTGTGGTTCAGCTTTTTGCTGACCAGCTTTTCTGAAAATCTGGCTGTGGGGAGAATCTGGCTGTGGAAAGAATCTGAGTATCATTATAGTTACGTGTGGAGGAAGATAAAGTTGTTCATAGGGCTCAGGATTTAAAAAGTGACGGATTTCTACTATTACAACGACTCAACCGATTATGTGTTTATGTTGATTTTGGATGGTTTTTACCCCAACAAATTTTATAGAAGCTGACTGAAAAGCTGAACGTTTGGCAGTCTGCAGCAGCTTTTGGTGGCCAGAAGCTGCCAGAAGCCGAAACAAACAGAGCCATATGTAGAGGCAATTTAGCATTCTTTAGTTGCCCCTGAACTAGATGAAATCACCATTTTCTCTAAATTAAATGTAACATAAAATAGGAAGTCAAATTTATTATTTGTCGATGGATGGATACATTGTGCCTTATTATCATACTAATTTGGCCAGACAGGTAAGCTCTTGTATGTGGCCACCTCATTTTAGCATGTTCGTTTGGCTTTAATTTATATCGACTTTTTACTATTTTTCGTTTGGCTTTAATCCGTATTGGATAAATAGACATTTTCAGTTTTAATTTAATCCAGAAAATCACAGTGATATATGTGACGACATGTATATATATCACTATTCACATAAGCAGTAAACAACAGTAAAATATGCACAAATACAAAGAACATATTGTACCATGTAGAGGGACCGATGCTCAAGACATCACTGGCTCCATTCACACGAGACATCTCGTGTGTATGTTTGATGTAGTCGTACATAGTCGATGCAGGCATATATACGCAGTGTAGTCCCTCGAACGGCGCTGGCGACGAGGAACTTGATCAGCGCTTGTCGAGCGGATGAAGCGAGCAGTCGCGAGTACGCTCCCAAAAACATGATCGTACGCACACCCGTGCAAGTGTTGCTCTGCGGACAGCGATTTCGGAGGCATGCTCTCCCACACTCTCTGTGCTCGCAGAAGGTGGGATGGGAATGGTTGTGTGCAAAGCATCTGAGACTGTTCGGTGTTCGTACATACTGTTGTAACCAAAAGTAGCCTCCCCTCGTCCGTATATATACACGCACAGAGGGAGGCCAACGGACAGTAACGGTCGCCAACAGAGCTACCGTTATAGCCAGCCAGAAACTGATGCCATCAGTGACGCCCGTTACTAGCTATCAGTCATTACAGCCCGTCCGTTACTAGCCATAACACAGAAAACGACCAGTAATGGACGGTCATCACTTTAGGCAAAATGTGCAACCGTTAGGAAGGAATATTCAGACCAAGGTCTGACCTACCACGACCCCGATACACTAATGGTCCACCTATTTAAATTGATTGAATTGTCTCTTGAACTTTCGGTATGATACTAAAGTATTAATATACTGTAACATTAAAGTAAACCTTCAGCATTAACTATTATTGAATATTGATTTAGACCAGACCTACATTAATTTAACAATCCGTACCGATTTCTATTTTTACAGTTTTTTGTCTACTATTTATACAATGTTTTGTCTCCATAGATTGCAGTTGTATCAGTAACTGGACAATGATTTTCGATATTTTACGTAGAGAACTAGGCAATGCTTTTCGATAGTTTACGTACCCTACGTTATTGGGCAGCAACAACCGTGAATTCATGAAACCTATTACCGGTAAAGTTTAGGAATAGCTACAGCGTCAGCTTGTACATGGTACAAATCGCATTCACGGATGAGTTAGTGATGTAGAGGATCTGGCTAGGGATGTCACATCAACCTTACTGAACCCAGCCAATAAGTATCACGCAAATGGCACTGGCAGGAGCATATTGAAATATGACCCTCAATGAGCGATGCAATTCACATGGTAGTATGGCAGTGGCACGATCTGGTAACATTCACAGGCAGTTGGGACGCCAAAGTTATCAAACGTGGTGCATATACACAACACCTCGGAAAGGAATGTCCATACCGATCTCACAGATTTCATGATACATCAACAGCTTCATCTGAGCCTAGTCGAACTGCTCCCAGTCAGTGTTAGCTTGCGTTGAAGAAACACGGGGAGGTGGAGCACTCAAGCTGCCCATGCCGTTCTCAAACGTCTCCCACTGCGTTGTTACTGAAACCGCCTTATTATGATCGCTGAAGGGGTTTGCATTTCTTGCTTTCAGCTTATCCAAGGTCTCCACAAGGGACTGAACTCGGCGCACCTGAGATGTTGAAGTATTGAACATAAAGCTATATCAGGCAACTGGTTCTATAAGATGAGCGTGTATGTTTTTGACTATAGTCAAACTGTTTGTCACAGAGACCAACAATAGAAACATCATAAGTGTGAACTATCAAGTGATGTGCACATCAATACAACCTATTTAGCCAGCAATTTGTGCTTGTAGAAGTACCACAAATAACTCATAACAATCCCTGATGATGCTCGCGGATGCATAATCTGTTAAATCAATCAACCTTTTCATATGTTCTTATAGATTAAATTAAGCCAGGAAATAAGAAAGGTTATAGGTGTACTCTTTTCACCTTTGCACAATTTTGAAATTAATGCCGGACAGCGGACACTTGATGGTAACTGGAATATTCTAAGTATTTATGCAACTAGATCAGGGGATTGTTTGCCCTTACATAGCAAAGTTTGTGTAGAAGTGAAGCTAGGACAGAAGAAGGCCAACAGACAAAGTCAGACTAGCAGAACCTGGCCATTGATATTTATTCAACTAGATAGCCTTAATATAGTGAGAGACTCTCTACGGAAGAAATCGGCCAAAGAAATATTCACCACAGAGTTCGAAAATCTGGTCATGGGAGGGCATGCTTAAACTAAAAAAAACGCAATTACTCCCGAGACCATACTACTGTATGAAAAATTTCAAGATTCATATGACAAGTATCGCTACAAGATGCTAGGTTAATCCGTTAGGATTTATGATATATGTCAACCATCCATACTTGAGGAACTAACTACTTTTTGAGCAGGCATCAAGGACTCATTGTATGACTATAAGAAAAGGTACTGCTGAAATTTCTACTTCAGCCAAAAAAGTAAGATCATGTCATGCCATATCTCCGACATCAATATAATTTATCCTGATGCATTACATCATAAACATTTCAGTCGCTGTAATGCATTCTCATTGAAGATGTAGCATGTTTGAAAATAGCAGCAGCGATTGTTTAGTTGTGTACCTCAGCCTTCCTCTGTGCCCTTGCTTCTCCTTCAGCTTCAATGCCATCGAGTTTCAACAGCTGCATCATAAGCAGCTCCGTCAAGACGACAAATTCTTTATCCTCGACCTTTCTCCCTCCAAGTACATTCTTCTCCAAGTCACACACCTACAAAGGAACAGCATGAGCACCAGAAATGCTATGGCACATGAATGCTTAAACAACTAAGGAAGGCAGATGGAATGTCCCTTCACCTTAGCAGACAGCTTATCAACTTCAACTCTAACACGAGCAACAGCCTCACATGCCTTCATCATGCTTTCATCCATAATCACAGGCTCAACCTTCTGCTCTATGCTGGCAGGGGCAGGCTTCTCAAGCAGAAGCAGCTTTGCTCCATCCTTAACACCTGCCGTGTGCAGGAACTCTCTGTCACTCTTCTCCTTCCCACGGAAGAAGAGCCTCTGCCTCTCAGGCTCCAAGCCAGTAGTCTGAACAAGGATCCTCTTCAACTCACCTTCATATACAAAATTACGAAGTGCCTATTAGAATATTGTAAACCAGCACCTTCAAGCAATCAATGCAGAAGCAAGAATCATTTATGCAGGTTTATTGATTATTTGGGGGTAAAGGTGATCGTATTTGCTTCTTTCCAATGATAAACTGTATACATATTGACTGACAAAATGCTCCCCGCGCATGTAAATACCTACTAGGTGATGTAATGGTTTGTCCCATTGCACGTGAGGCTATAAGCCAATGAGGTTCAAATTGATGTTTGATCATCACAACTGGCAAGGTGTTATTAATGTACTACATCCGTTCTCGAATATTAACGAATATTTGTCGCCGGCTGGTTCATTTTTAAAAACTCTAGTATTATCAATAAGAAGAATAACTAGTACTACTTATGGATCAATGGATGGTATAAGTACTACTACTTCTATAATATTGAGACAGATGGTCAAGGATTAGTACGAAAAGCTAACCGATAACAGTTAGTAGGTATCTTGTCGCCGGTCAGCACGGTAAAGTTGCCGGAGCAGGGTCATGATCGATTCATCAAGTACGTAAGCACTTTTCATCCTGACATGAAAACATTCGAGAACCATCTGTTGTTCGTCTAGTCTCGTCTGGAATCTAAAATCAATAGCTGGGACTGGGAGAAAGAACTGAAAAATCGTGTTGACTTAAACTAAAATCCACTAGATTGTCAGTTGACATGTCAAGATCCAAAACCCAATTCCTCCTCTACCTCTTCGCCAAAGCGAATATGCGACATAAGGGAGTAGGGATCAGTAACGAACAGGGTTGGCTAGCGTACCGAAGGTAGCCTGCGCCGGCACGACGACCTCGCGGAAGTTGGCGCCGTGGGAGACCCTGATCCTGATGACGGGGCCGGCCGCCTCACCGTCCCTGCGCTGCACCAGCATCCCGCCGGGCCGAACCTCCCACTCGCCCTCGGCGTCCCTCCTCCCGCCCGATCTGCCGCTCATCATGCTGCCGTCGCCGACGCCTTTATGGCTCCGCCTCCAGCGACCGACCCACTGGCTGGCTCAGCTCGCGCTGAACGCGAAAGCGACTGGGTGAGGGAAAAAAGAGTTTGGTGGCGCGTGGCTTTTGCGATGGGTGGCGGGGCGGCCTCCCGTGTGCCTTCCCTCCCGGAGAAGCAAGCGTGGAAGGGTTGGGGAGGAGGGGAGCGGAGGTACGAGTCGGCGGTGGGAGTAGGATTTTGCGAGAACTTGCCGCAAGTACAGCTTTGGATGCTCGCGAGGTGCAGGCGGGGACGATGGATGGACTGGACTGGCTTGGGGAGTTGGCTCCGGCCCGGGACGGATACCGTGTGCTGCTCTGCGCTGTTGCTGTGCTGACTCGCCGTGTCCGCCGTGGATAGGACGGTCCCCACGAGAGAGCTTATGGGGTCGGCGAGGACCGGGCCTCGTGGCATGGTCGAGAACTCGGTGGAGAGTGGAGACTCGAGATCGAGAGGTTGTGCGGCGCTCGGTTGGCCCCGTCCCCCACGTGAAATTTGGGTTTGGATGATATCCTCCGCTTCGTGGTGTGGCTTTCGTGTTTTTTTTTGGTTTGTTCAATATTACGAAAAGTCCAACCGTCTCGGCTGCGTCTCAAAAAAAAGTGTATGTGGATTTGAAATTTACTGTGTCTCATATAGGACCATCTACCACAACTCAAAGTGGACGCATCACCAAGTCTCAAGGTAAAGTTTTGAGGTTTTTAAAAAACAAAACTTCTAATATGTGACTGTGAGAACACCAAGGTCGCTCTTAATAATGAGCACAACCGATCGATCAATTTTATGACAGTTTACAAAGGTTGTACAACTTTACTCACAAGTTGTGGTATCCACTTTCTCGAGTTTGCAAAACCCTTCACATTTTCCGAGGAGGTGTGGAAGGTTTCACTACGAGACCTTTACAAAGGATCTCCCTCAATTTCCATATCTATCATGGAAATCAAACATACAACTATAGTGGCGGACGCAGGACCAAAATTCATGGGGGGGGGCAAAAAACCACATTACAAAATCAAGCAAACGGTAAAAACTATAGTTGCATAAAATTCAAGTTGCATATCTATCAATATAACATACAAGTTTAAAGAAGAGAAACAAACATACAACTAAGTTCTTTCTGACTGAATCAAGTCGTGTGTACATTGTTAAATATCGATCTCCTCGAAGGGTGGGACACCGAGAAAGAGGCGGGGTCAAATGATGTCTCCAGCTGAGAGCCAGGGCTCGCTGGTTCATCAAGCTCGCCAGTTGTCGGGGACGGGTCACATCGTCGAGGCGAGCGAGGTCGGGTCTACCAAGAGCGGGATGGTGTCATGACGATAACGAGCGGGACGAGGACGTTGGGAAGGGGCCAGGGTCAGGTGTCAAGAAGGAGGCGACGGTGTCAAGAACGGAGCATCTGGGTGGATTGGCCTCGGCAGGTCAGGACGTCAGAAGAAATGGGACCTGATGGATAGATGCGAGAACTAGACCAAAGAGGATGGAAGTTGAGAGAACTACTCAGGACAATTTTAGCCTATCCAAACCATTTTTTATATACTTTACAGTAGGTTAACATTAGGTATACGAGGTTATAAAAAATTGAGGGAGTCCTATGGTTCCGACAGCGTCGGAAAGAATGAGACTGTATGAATAGATGTGGGGATTAGACCAAGTTAAAAGACGAGAGTCGATAGAACTAGACTAATTTGACGAGGAGACCCATAACAGAACTGTTTTAGCCTATCTAAATCTTTATTTTTAAATATACTTAACAATAAATAAACATGATATATAAAAGGTCATAAAAATTGAGGGGGGGGGGCATGGCCCACTTTGCCCCCGGCCCCTATGCGTCCGCCCCTGATCTCCCGTGTGTATTACACAATAACATAATATCTACAGACGATCTCCCGTTATATATCGCCATCACAAACATCACATGTAAGCCCTCTAGGGCATCCAACCCAAGGCCTAGTCAAGCATAAGTAGGGCCAAAGAGCATTCCTCTGTCCCCATCTGCCATAGCTAATGTCCACATAGTTTCTCTCTAATTACTTGGTCAAGGCTAGAGTCGTAATAGTCCTTATAGTTGTAATGTTTGTCCTAGGTGGTAACTCGGTGAATGGTCCTTAAGGTGAGGTACTTGTGTAATCCTATCCCATGCGTCAAGTACCCCATGGTTTGCTAAAAACATCTTTTATAAATAAAGCTCATAAAACATTTTGGAATATTTCTCTTTTGAAAAATAACCACTAGCATTTGACTACTAAAAAGATTCTCAAATTCTCGAGAATAACAAAAGGTTAAGGTAAACAATAATAGGGTAATCATACTAGGAGTAGTATTTGACCAAAATATTAATGAGCATTCAATGTAATGGAAGATAGGAGCACGTAATACTTGCCTTCTTCACGGTTTCAAGGTCCTTAAAAGTGGGGTCCTCGAGATAGGTACAACACTCTGAATCTACTTGTGTACGTATAACAAACATGGGAAATAAGAAACAATTCACCAAACATGAAAATACGGTTCAAAATGGTTCTATAATTATTCTAGGCATTTTTAGAATTTATTTGAGACCAAACATTTAATTTGGATTTAATTTGGAATTTATTTAAGACATTTTTGGATTTAATTTGAATTATTTGAGACACAAGCTACAAGGGGTATATATTTAATTATCTATAGCTTCCATGGTTTAAAAAGTATAAATACAGTCCCTAGTTTGAATTGGCGTGGACTGTGGGTTCATTTCCAAAAAAATTCCGAGGGCTCTCTAATAAAAATACCACCTTTGAATTCTGACCATTGAATTATTGAAAGTCGCCTAGAGGGGGAGTGAAAGGGAAATAGGCTTCAAACCTTTCCCTAAATGATTTTGGTGGTTGAATGCCCAACACAAATAATTGGACTAACTAGTTTGCTCTAGTTGATCATTCCACAGGTGCATAAGTTCATCTACAATTATTCTAATTCGACTGTTTGGAATACCGTAGATTATTCCGGACAGGAGAAGCTTTTCGGAAAAACAGACTAAGCGCGGACCGTCCGGGCCCTTGCGGCGGACCGTCCGCGACACCAGGATAACCCGGACAGAACCAATGCAAAAACACATGTCTCTACTGCGGACCGTCCGATGGAAAAGCAAGCACCGTCCGAGACCAAGCGCGGACCGTCCGGCCTCAGGCGCGGACCGTCCGGTCGGTGCAGAACCGAAAAGCCCGAAGGTGACAAGTTGAGCAAAAGGAATTATAGAGCTGGCGCGGACCGTCTGGAACCAAGGGCGGACCGTCCGCGTGGTGTCACCGAGGCAGATAGCCGTTGATCTAACCGTTGATCTGTCAGAAGTATTCGTTGAAGATGTCAGAATCGACCGTTGGAGGGTCGCGGACCGTCCGGGCCCTAGCCGCGGACCGTCCGCCAGTGCAATTTCTGGCAGATGCGCCCCAACGGCTATATGGGTGGTTGAGGGCTATAAATACCACCCCAACCGGCCACTTCAAGGTGTGGGAGTCCAAGCAACATTCCAAGTCATCTAGTTGACATACTCAAGCCCTTCCAACCACATATATTCATTGATCCATCCTATACACAAGATTTAGACCACTACAACCAACACAAGTGCCACAAAAGAGAGAGCAAGCAAAAGAGAGCTACTCAATTGAGTTTAGCACTAGTGCCTTGTGAGATCCTTCGAGAGATAGTGTGTGCTTCATCTTTGTGTTCATTTGCGCGTGGAGTATTGACTCCCATTGAACTTCCTCCAAAGTTTTGGAGGCTTGTAAAAGCTAGCAAGAGACACCAAAGAGTGTGGTGGTCCTTGCGGGATCGAGAGTGATCCTTGAGAAGAAGAAGAGCTCTCCGATCCTTGTGTGATCGGGGGAGAGAGGGAAAGGGTTGAAAAAGACCCGTCCTTAAGTGGACTCCTCAACGGGGACTAGGCCTTCGAGGGCCGAACCTCGGTAAAACAAATCACCCATGTCCATTGTGTTTATTGCTTGTGATTTGTTTGTTTTCCCTTGCTCTAAGTTTTCTTGCACCATTATTTGCTAATATCATTTGGTGTTGCTTCAAGTTAAATTCCCATTTAGTGAAAGCAACACGTTGCAAGAAAGATCTTGTCCTAGTGCTCTTCTCATCTAAGGGTTCTTGCTTTGTTATTCTATAACTTATTAGTTGTATTGATTTATCTCTCCCGCATTATTTAGCAATACTCTTTTCAAGCAAGAACTTAGTTTCTATTCTCCGATATTTGTATATCTTGTTCTAACCACTAATCAAGGGATCTAGTTGGGGGATAAAGTTTTAATTTTCAGGTTCCGCCTATTCACCCCCCCTCTAGGCGACTTTCAATTGGTATCAGAGCTAGGCACTTCATCTTGAGTCTAACAACTCGAAGTGATGGCTCGTAGAAGATCCCATAAGAACAAGAAGACTCCTCCATCGAACGTAACTCAAAAAGAGGTAACTCTTGAAATATTATTTGATGATTGTTCTAATTATGACTCATGGTCTACTAGTGTGATAAATGCTTTTAGAACCATAGATCCACGATTAGAACAAATTATAGACAAGAGTATTTTTCCCTCTAATTTCAATGGAAAAATTAATTCCGAGGAGGATCAAAGATGTTATCGCTTAAACTATCTAGCTTTTGACATCTTAACTAATTCTCTTAGCAAAGAAGATTATCATGCCTTCATATCAAACTATGACGAATCCATCCATGATGCGCATGATATTTGGACTAGGATTAGACGCAAATTTGATGAGTCCAAACATGATAGTTCATTTTGTGTCTCTACTTCCTTTGGTATTTGTGATACTAACCCTTGCAAGGAAGAAGAAGAGAATGAACGATGGAGACCAAACGATGAATCCACCTCTCCAAAAGGTTTGTCTTCCCATTTCGATTCCCACATGTGTTGTGTGGCTAATGAAAATGATAGCGGAAGCACAAATGAGGATGAGGAGGAAGAAAGAAGCTTTGTGCATCTCTACGCTCGCCTAAGCCAAGAAGATAAGGCGGTCATGCTCAAACTTCTAGAAAGAGCGAGAGAGCAAAGCGAAGCTCGTCAAAGGCTAGAAGATATTCTCTCCATAAAAATGCTACACTTTGACGAGTTGACTAAAGAACATGAGGAGCTAAAGTGCTCTCATGTTGATTTGGTCCAAAGGTATGAAACTATTTCAATTGAGCAAGATAACGCTTTACATTGTATCGCTCAATTAGTAAATAGGAATACCTTGCTTAAGGACCAAGTAGAAAAGCTAAAAATTGAGAATCTAGCTTTTCAAGAAAAATATGATATGCTCCTATGCTCTCATGAAAATCTTAGAGATGATCATATCATATTAAATATTGCTCATGAGGTTGTGATAGAAAACTTAAAATCCCAACAACCTCACTCATGCACATGTATTCAAATTGATACTATATTACCATGTGCTAATGCTTGTTGTCCGTCGACAAGCAAATCTTTCTTTGAGCTAGAATTTGCAGGAACAAAAGATGATACTTATCAAAAGCTCAAAGAAGAGAATGAGAGGCTAAAGATGAGCTTGACACAACTAAAAGGGAAATGCATTGCCCAACCTTCTCAAGATAACTGTGATCACATGGTGAAGAAGCTTGAGACGGGAACAACCGTGGCATGCACTACATCCCTTAAAGAAAATGTCAAGGATTTGAGGATTACCAAGAGGAAGAAACAAAAGATGAAATTCAACACCTCCTCCAAAAGCCTCAACCACGCCTCCACAAAAGGTAACATCCAAGGTAATGATCAAGCCACACTTCACATTAAGAGGTGTAGTGAATGCTTTGAAGAGGGGCACTTGATTAGGTCATGTCCCTACATTAAAAATGGCTTGATTATTAACAAGGATGATAGACTTTGTTTTAAATGCTCCAAGAAGGGACACTTGCTTAGATCTTGTCCCCATTTAAAACAAAAAGGCATAGAGTTAGAAAAGAAAATATTCACTAACCATGTAGCAAGCAAGAAACAAGGAAGGAAGAAATCTTCAAGAGTTGAAGATCGCCTATGCTACATATGCCGAAAGAAGGGACATCAATGCAAGGATTGTCCCATAGGTAAATCTCCCACTCCTAGCTTGTCAATTACTTCTCATGTAACTAGGCAACCCAAAATTGCAACTTGTGCTAGAAAGGTAATGAGTTTACCTAATGCTAACACAAAGGACTTTTGGGTTCCTAGATCTTTGTTGACTAACCGTGATGGACCCATCAAGCGATGGGTACCAAAATATACTTGACAAGCTTTGTAGGGGAAGGAGATGATATGAAGCCTTGGTGTGCTTAAGAGAGTCCACTCAAGCTATCAATCGTCAATGATCTACATACATGATTGACCCAAGATTATTTTTCAAATTACTATGTCTTAAACTCATATCATCTCGAGAAAGATATTGATGTTGTAGGAAATGAAGAAATATCATGTGCGAAAATCAAGGCCTACAACATGAAGGAAAGTCAAAGGATGGCAACTTCTATGCTCTTAAGTGCAAGTATTTTAAACTATCATTTCTTATGTGTCTTGTGTAGTCACATAGAAATATATAGCACTTCAAATGTCTTTAAATTTATGTTACCATTCTTTGAAAGAATTTCCTCTCATATGGTAGATTGCATTCTTATCATTTCCATTCTATGGCAATCTACATGCTTTAAATTGTTGGAAGTACCACATGGCATGTTTTTCGCTAAATTATCTTATTATTGCCATGTTTCTAGATATAGAGAGATATTTCAAGTTCCTAAAAGAACAAGGTGTTATGTAAGGAATTCAAATCCTTAGGACACTTATAAAAGGAAAACTCTCTATAACTAGATTAGTGAGACTATTGATTTAAGTAACCCAAAGTAGTCTCACTTGTAGAGAATAAGTTTCTCTTTGGAAGCGTGTAATCTAACATGAAAAGAAAAATCAATCCAATGTTTTACGATGTATTTTTACTTGCTCAAATTGGATATGATCCTTTCACATTTATCGCTTTCCAAATCATGAATTAGATTTATTCCTATAATCTCAAAGGATTATTTATGCTTGTTTTATGAGTTAAAATTGAGCATAACATCATCTATGGATAATCTAGTTCATGCTATGAAGTTTCCATGTTTTAGTAATCTAGCTTCTCATTCCTTATCAAAATGATTACAAAAATGGAAACTAGTGCTTGTGTTGCTACTAACATTTCTCTTGAGTTCAATTATGAAAATCTACAAGAGAGAAAGTGCACAAGCCTCATTGGTTGATCTTCACCCAAAGGAAGAAAGGTAAAAGCAAAGGTATGGGAACTCATCTTCTTAAGTTTGGTTCCCATCTCAATGGGTATTTAATCTAAATTATCATATTCTACCCTTGTGAGGAATAGATTCTTTATTGGACCGAAATTAACTAAGTGTGCATTCAATATCATTTTCATAAATGCACTTGTCCATTAGAATCTAATTCATGCCTTTGCTATATCCATTCTCATATTGATGCGCCTCTAAGTCATGATAATAAATTCAATATGAAAAAGTAAAATTCCTTTGATTGATCAAAAATGATTAAAAAGGTGCTCATTCCTCTTTTCTGTTAATGTGCATTATCGTTAAGGAATTTACTTCATGTCTATGTGACTCATGGATGATGAATTATGCTTATTTCCTATCTAAAAGAAATCATCCATCATTATATACTCCCTTGTATTACTAACATCCTTCTTGAGTATTTTCAATAAGTTTGAAAGGAAAAAGAAGCCACTGCAAAGGGAGGACTCTCAAATGAAAGAGAAGAACATCAAGAACAACACCACCCACTTCTACAAAACAATCAATGGTGTGGTTGTGAGTATTCTAAACCCTTTCATAATGAGAATACTAGGCTCAAGTTGTTTATTACAAATATAATGAGCCTTGATCAAGATGTATAATGCTTCTCTCTGTTTGTCTTTAAAGTAAATGCATCCATTCAATTCATTCAAATACTTGATGCATATCTTTAGGGGGAGCCTCTTTCTATATCTTGATTATGTTGAGACTATTACTTTATCTTAGATATTTCATATAGTCTCTTGCATGAGAATGAGTTTCTCGTGAAGTATTTGCTAGATTCTCCTATCCTAAGCTTAATTGATAATCTAATGCGTTTGTTGTTCTTTTGATCACATGTGTTATTTGTTTGATCATTGAATGACTTTCATTAACAACCATGCCTCTTAGTGCCTCATATTCTTTCAATCAATATCTCTCTTGATATGCACTAAGTTAAAAGGAGAATCCATGATTCATTTATACAATTGGTGATCCATTTGATATATGTTTAACTTGGAAAAGGATCACTAGCTGTAGAACTCTCTCTTGTGCAAAATATTTCCATATATTGTCATTAAGTATAGATCTTAAGCATTTAAAGACAAAGGACAAAGCACAATGAAGAGAGCGTCTCTATGTAAAGGTACAAAAAGGTAAAACTATCTCCTTTCATTTAAACTTGTACCTAAATCTTCCTTTTCTATACATTCTTTGCATATCTTGTATGAAAGGAAGAGAAAGCATGTCCATGTATTATCCCTACTTCATACCTAGTTTAATTTCCCAAAATTCATTCCTACTTAGTGCATCTCTGGTAAAACTAGATGAAGTACTTTTATTGTCAAAGAGCTTAAAGCTTAACCTTGTAACGAGGATAAGCTGCCTTTGTTTCAAAGGTGGATGGTCCTTAAGTCTCTTTGAAATCCTTAAGGGAAAATGCTTAAAATGTTTACAACATGCTTTCATAAGTGCATAAATTGTCATGAGCATCACACTTATACTATGACACAATGCACTTCACATTCTGTATGATATAGATATGTTCTCATTAACCTAATTATGTGCAATTGGCATTTTAGGCCAAAATATGTGTTCTTCCTCTCCATGCACATATTTAGGGGGAGCAATCTATGTTGTATAGAACTATGATCATGCTTAATTTGATATATCCTTTTGATCATATCTCCTTTATGTCTATGATTAATGGGTTTTCAAGTGTATTCTCATGCTTAGTCATAGAATTGAAAGGGAAATGGAATATTCGGTAAAGACGACGCTTCCACTCAACTCCATCAGTATTATCCACTCTTTGTCGGTATTCCACATAGTTCTCCACATTGGTATAATCCTTCACTCATATATTATTTGCCAAAGGGGGAGAACACTTCTAAGGGCTTATATTTCACTTAAGTATCCGTTTTTGGCGATTCATGCCAAAGGGGGAGAAAGTATTAGCCCAAAGCAAAAGGACCGCACCACCACCCTAATTTTAAAAACTAATGATTTTCAAATTGGTAAATTTCAAATTAGTATCTTATTGTATTCAAAAGGGGGAGAAAGTAGTATTTTCAAAATTGATATCTTAAAACCCTCTTGAACCTAAGAGGAGAATTTATTGAGGGGGAGTTTTGTTTATGTCAAAGGAAAAGTATTTGAAATAGGGGAGAAAATTTCAAATCTTGAAAATGCTTCTCAAACTCTTACTCATATACCTTTGACTATTTGCAAAATGTTTTTGAAAAGAATATCTCAAAGAATTTGCAAAAACAAAACTCGTGGTGCAAATGTGGTCCAAAATGTTAAAATTATCTGCTTAGAAATGTCTTCATTTCAAAATAACTTTTGCACTTACCTTATGCAAACTAGTTCAATTATTCTCATATGTATTTGCTTTGGTTTGTGTTGGCATCAATCACCAAAAAGGGGGAGATTGAAAGGGAAATAGGCTTCAAACCTTTCCCTAAATGATTTTGGTGGTTGAATGCCCAACACAAATAATTGGACTAACTAGTTTGCTCTAGTTGATCATTCCACAGGTGCATAAGTTCATCTACAATTATTCTAAGTCGACTGTTTGGAATACCGTAGATTATTCCGGACAGGAGAAGCTTTTCAGAAAAACAGACTAAGCGCGGACCGTCCGGGCCCTTGCGGCGGACCGTCCGCGACACCAGGATAACCCTCGGACAGAACCAATGCAAAAACACATGTCTCTACTGCGGACCGTCCGATGGAAAAGCAAGCACCGTCCGAGACCAAGCGCGGACCGTTCGGCCTCAGGCGCGGACCGTCCGGTCGGTGCAGAACCGAAAAGCCCGAAGGTGACAAGTTGAGCAAAAGGAATTATAGAGCTGGCGCGGACCGTCCGGAACCAAGGGCGGACCGTCCGCGTGGTGTCACCGAGGCAGATAGCCGTTGATCTAACCGTTGATCTGTCAGAAGTATTCATTGAAGATGTCAGAATCGACCATTGGAGGGTCGCGGACCGTCCGGGCCCTAGCCGCGGACCGTCCGCCAGTGCAATTTCTGGCAGATGCGCCCCAACGGCTATATGGGTGGTTGAGGGCTATAAATACCACCCCAACCGGCCACTTCAAGGTGTGGGAGTCCAAGCAACATTCCAAGTCATCTAGTTGACATACTCAAGCCCTCCCAACCACATATATTCATTGATCCATCCTATACACAAGATTTAGACCACTACAACCAACACAAGTGCCACAAAAGAGAGAGCAAGCAAAAGAGAGCTACTCAATTGAGTTTAGCACTAGTGCCTTGTGAGATCCTTCGAGAGATAGTGTGTGCTTCATCTTTGTGTTCATTTGCGCGTGGAGTATTGACTCCCATTGAACTTCCTCCAAAGTTTTGGAGGCTTGTAAAAGCTAGCAAGAGACACCAAAGAGTGTGGTGGTCCTTGCGGGATCGAGACTGGTCCTTGAGAAGAAGAAGAGCTCACCGATCCTTGTGTGATCGGGGGAGAGAGGGAAAGGGTTGAAAAAGACCCGTCCTTAAGTGGACTCCTCAACGGGGACTAGGCCTTCGAGGGCCGAACCTCGGTAAAACAAATCACCCGTGTCCATTGTGTTTATTGCTTGTGGTTTGTTTGTTTTCCCTTGCTCTAAGTTTTCTTGCACCATTATTTGCTAATATCATTTGGTGTTGCTTCAAGTTAAATTCCCATTTAGTGAAAGCAACACGTTGCAAGAAAGATCTTGTCCTAGTGCTCTTCTCATCTAAGGGTTCTTGCTTTGTTATTCTATAACTTATTAGTTGTATTGATTTATCTCTCCCGCATTATTTAGCAATACTCTTTTCAAGCAAGAACTTAGTTTCTATTCTCCGATATTTGTATATCTTGTTCTAACCACTAATCAAGGGATCTAGTTGGGGGATAAAGTTTTAATTTTCAGGTTTCGCCTATTCACCCCCCCTCTAGGCGACTTTCAGGGAGTGAATAGGCGAAACCTGAAATTTATAAACTTTGAACACGAACTTCACCCAGGGTTAGGATTAGAAATAAATATGGAGTGCGGAAGATAGTTCTTCTTGCTACGAGTTGCTCAATAAATGCAGATAACTTTGGGAGCTAACTCAAAATATTGTGAGCAAGATAACTTTTAGAGAGAGGGAGAGGGAAGAAACAAATAGAATGGTCAACACAAATGAACATGGCGATTTGTTTTCCGAGGTTCGGTTCCAATGAACCCACTCCCCGTTGAGGAGGCCACAAAGGCTGGGTCTTTTCAACCCTTTCCATCTCTCAATCAGCCACCTAGACCAGTTGAGTGTTTCTTCTTAATCTCACGGATCACAAAGTCCCCGCAAGGATCACCACACAATTAGGTGTCTCTTGCTAGCTTTACAAATCACTTTAGAAAGTTTAGAGAGAGATGAAGAAAGCAACCAAGCAACAAGAGCAACGAATGGAACACAAATCTCACTCTCTCAGGTCACTAAACACTATTAATCACTTGGCTTGATTGTGGGACTTGGAGAGGATTGGAAGCTTTGAATGTGTCTTTGGAATGTATTATTTTGCTCTTGTATTGAGTGTTGAGAGTAGAAAGCTTAGATGTCTTGAATGGTGGTGGTTGGAGGGTATTTATAGCTGAAAGGGAATTAGGCTTACACCTATTTCCTAAATGATTTTGGTGGTTGAATTGCCCAACACAAATAATTGGGCTAACTAGTTTGCTCTAGTCTATGAGTTATACAGGTGCCAAAGGTTCACACTTAGCCAATAAAAAGACCAAGAAATGGGTTCAACAAAAAGAGCAAGGGATAACCGAAGGCAGCCCTGGTCTGGCGCACCGGACTGTCCGGTGTGCCACCGGACAGTGTCCGATGCACCAGGGTACTCCAAGATGAACTCTTCACCTTCGGGAATTTTCAGAGGGCTCCGCTATAATTCACCGGACAGTGTCTAGTGCTCCAAGGAAGAGCAACTCTGAACTCGCCAGCTTCGGGAATTCGCTCCGCTATAATTCACCGGACATGTCCGGTGCGCACCGGACTGTCCGGTGTAACGGCGGAGCAACGGCTACTTCACGCCAACGGTCACCTGCAGCTGCATTTAATGCGTGCCAGCGTGCACAGAGGAGCAGGGCACGCGCGGGTGGCACACCGGACAGCCTACAGGGCATGTCCGGTGCACCACCGGATAGCCAGGCGGGCCCACACATCAGAGCTCCAACGGTCGGAACCCAACGGCCTGGTGACGTGGCCGGCGCACCGCACAGTGTCTGGTGGTGCACCGGACTGTCCGGTGCGCCATGCGACAGCAGCCTCCACCAACGGCTACTTTGGTGGTTGGGGTTATAAATACCCCCAACCATCCCACATTCAAGTCATCCAAGTTTTCACACTTCTACACCTTACAAGAGCTCTAGCATTCAATTCTAGACACACCCAAGTGATCAAATCCTCTCCAATTCCACACAAGGCTTTAGTGATTAGTGAGAGAGATTTGTTGTGTTCTTTTGAGCTCTTGTGCTTGGATTGCTTCTTTCTTTCTCATTTATTCTTGTGATCAAAACTCAATTGTAACTGAGGCAAGAGACACCAATTGTGTGGTGGTCCTTGCGGGAAGTTTTGTTCCTGGTTGATTTGAGAAGAGAAGCTCACTCGGTCCGAGGAACCGTTTGAGAGAGGGAAAGGGTTGAAATAGACCCGACCTTTGTGGCCTCCTCAATGGGGAGTAGGTTTGCAAGAACCGAATCTCGGTAAAACAAATCCTCGTGTTTCACTCTTTATTTGTTCGCGATTTGTTTTGCGCCCTCTCTCTCGGACTCATTATTATTTCTAACGCTAACCCGGCTTGTAGTTGTGATTTAGTTTGTAAATTTCAGATTCGCCCTATTCACCCCCCTCTAGGCGACTTTCAATTGGTATCAGAGCTCGGTGCTTCATTAGAGCCTAACCGCTCGAAGTGATGTCGGGAGATCACGCCAAGAGGGAGATGGAGACCGGCAACAAGCCCACTACAAGCCACGGGAAGGCTTCATCGGAAGAGTCCCGCAACAAGGGGAAGGGGAAGGAAAAGAAATCCTCTTCCCACAAGTCACATCGGAGTCGCGACAAGAAAAAGAAGATGAGGAAGGTGGCCTACTACGAGACCGATACTTCATCACCTTCTACCTCCGGCTCCGACGCGCCTTCCATAACTTCTAAGCACCATGAGCGCAAGAAGTTTAGTAAGATCCCCTTATGCTATCCTCGCATTCCTAAACATACACCTTTACTTTCCGTCCCATTAGGCAAACCATCAACTTTTGATGGTGAAGATTATGAAAGGTGGAGTGATTTAATGCGATTTCATCTAACCTCACTCCACAAAAGTATATGGGATGTCGTTGAGTTTGGTGTACAGGTACCATCCGTAGGGGATGAAGATTATGATGAGGACGAAGTTGCCCAAATCGAGCACTTCAACTCCCAAGCGACAACTATACTCCTCGCTTCTTTAAGTAGAGAGGAGTATAACAAGGTGCAAGGATTAAAGAGCGCCAAGGAAGTTTGGGATGTGCTCAAGACCGAGCACGAGGGAGATGAGCTAACAAAGATCACCAAGAGGGAGACAATCGAGGGGGAGCTCGGTCGCTTCCGGCTTCGCAAACGGGAGGAGCCACAAGATATGTACAACCGGCTCAAAACCTTGGTGAACCAAGTGCGCAACCTCGGGAGCAAGAAATGGGATGACCACGAAATGGTTAAGGTTATTTTAAGATCACTTATTTTCCTTAACCCTACTCAAGTTCAATTAATTCGTGGTAATCCTCGATATACACTAATGACTTCCGAGGAAGTAATCGGGAATTTTGTGAGCTTTGAGTACATGATCAAGGGCTCAAAGAAAATCAACGAGCTTGACGATCCCTCCACATCTGAAGCACAACCGGTCGTATTCAAGGCGACGGAGGAGAAGAAGGAGGAGTCTACACCGAGTAGACAACCAATCGACGCCTCAAAGCTCGACAACGAGGAAATGGCGCTCGTCATCAAGAGCTTCCGCCAAATCCTCAAGCAAAGGAGGGGGAAAGATTACAAACCCCGCTCCAAGAAGGTTTGCTACAAGTGTGGTAAGCCCGGTCACTTTATAGCAAAATGTCCTATTTCTAGTGACAGTAACAGGGGCGACGACAAGAAGGGGAGAAGAAAGGAGAAGAAGAAATACTACAAGAAGAAGGGTGGCGACGCCCATGTATGCCGCGAATGGGACTCGGACGAGAGCTCCTCCAACTCCTCCTCCGACGAGGACGCCGCCAACATCGCCATCAACAAAGGCCTTCTCTTCCCCAACGTCGGCCACAAGTGCCTCATGGCAAAGGACGGCAAAAAGAAAAAGGTTAAATCCAAATCCTCCACTAGATATGAGTCCTCTAGCGATGATAATGCTAGTGATGAGGAAGATAATTTACGTACTCTTTTTGCCAACCTTAACATGCATCAAAAGGAAAAGTTAAATGAATTAATTAGTGCCATTCATGAGAAGGATGACCTCTTGGATTCTCAAGAGGACTTCCTAATTAAGGAAAACAAGAAGCATGTTAAGGTAAAAAATGCTTATGCTCTAGAAGTTGAAAAATGTGAGAAACTAACTAGTGAGCTAGGCACTTGCCATGACACTATTGCCAACCTTAGAAATGAAAATGCTAGTTTAAATGCTAAGGTTGATTCTCATATTTGTAATGTTTCAATTCCCAATCTTAAAGATGATAATGTTGATTTGCTTGCTAAGATTGAAGAATTGAATAATTCTCTTTCTAGCCTTAGAATTGAAAATGAAAAATTAATTGCTAAGGCTAAACAATTAGATGTTTGCAATGTTATAATTTCCGATCTTAGAGATAACAATGATATTTTGCGTGCTAAGGTTGTTGAACTTAATTCTTGCAAGAGCATGTTTCCATTTGCACTAGATGTAGAGATGTTGATATTGATGCTATTCATGATCATATGGTCTTAATTAAACAACAAAATGATCATATAGCAAAATTAGATGCTAAAATTGCCGAGCATAACTTAGAAAATGAAAAATTTAAATTTGCTAGAAGTATGCTCTATAGTGGGAGACGCCCTGGCATCAAGGATGGTATTGGCTTCCAAAGGGGAGACAATGTCAAACTTAATGCCCCTCCAAAAAGATAGTCTAATTTTATTAAGGGCAAGGCTCCCATGCCTCAGGATAACGAGGGTTACATTTTGTACCCTGCCGGCTATCCTAAGAGCAAAATTAGGATAATTCACTCTAGGAAGTCTCACTCTGGCCCTAACCATGCTTTTATGTATAAGGGTGAGACATCTAGCTCTAGGCAACCAACCCGTGCTAAGTTGCCTAAGAAGAAAACTCCTAATGCATCAAATGGTCATGACATTTCATTTAAAACTTTTGATGCATCCTATGTTTTGACTAACAAATCCGGCAAGGTAGTTGCCAAGTATGTTGGGGGCAAGCACAAGGGGTCAAAGACTTGTGTTTGGGTACCCAAAGTTCTTGTGTCTAATGCCAAAGGACCCAAAACCATTTGGGTACCTAAAGTCAAGAACTAAAATTGTTTTGTAGGTTTATGCATCCAGGGGCTCAAGTTGGATCATCGATAGCGGGTGCACAAACCACATGACAGGGGAGAAGAGAATGTTCTCCTCCTACGAGAAAAACCAAGATCCCCAACGATCTATCACATTCGGGGATGGAAACCATGGTTTGGTCAAAGGTTTGGGTAAAATAGCTATATCTCCTGACCATTCCATTTCAAATGTTTTTCTTGTTGATTCATTAGATTACAATTTGCTTTCCGTTTCACAATTATGTCAAATGGGCTACAACTGTCTTTTTACTGATATAGGTGTAACTGTCTTTAGAAGAAGTGATGATTCAATAGCATTTAAGGGTGTGTTAGAGGGTCATCTCTACTTAGTAGATTTTGATAGAGCTGAATTCGACACATGCTTAATTGCTAAGACTAACATGGGTTGGCTCTGGCACCACCGACTAGCCCATGTTGGGATGAAGAATCTTCATAAGCTTCTAATGGGAGAGCACATTTTAGGATTAACAAATGTTCATTTTGAGAAAGACAGGATTTGTAGCGCGTGCCAAGCAGGGAAGCAAGTTAGTGCCCATCATCCACACAAGAACATCATGACGACTGACAGGCCACTGGAGCTACTACACATGGATCTATTCGGCCCGATTGCTTACATAAGCATCGGTGGGAGTAAGTACTGTCTAGTTATTGTGGATGATTATTCTCGCTTCACTTGGGTGTTCTTTTTGCAGGAAAAATCTCATACCCAAGAAACTTTAAAGGGATTCTTGAGACGGGCTCAAAATGAGTTCGGCTTAAGGATCAAGAAAATTAGAAGCGACAACGGAACGGAGTTCAAGAATTCACAAATTGAAGGCTTCCTTGAGGAGGAGGGCATCAAGCATGAGTTCTCTTCTCCCTACATGCCACAATAAAATGGTGTAGTGGAGAGGAAGAATAGTACTCTATTGGACATGGCGAGGACCATGCTTGATGAGTACAAGACTTCGGATCGGTTTTGGGCCGAGGCAGTCAACACCGCCTCCTACGCCATCAACCGGTTATATCTACATCGAATCCTCAAGAAGACATCCTATGAACTCCTAACCGGTAAAAAGCCCAATATTTCATATTTTAGAGTCTTTGGTAGCAAATGCTTTATTCTTGTTAAAAGAGGTAGAAAATCTAAGTTTGCTCCTAAGACTGTAGAAGGCTTTTTACTAGGATATGATTCAAACACAAGGGCATATAGAGTCTTTAACAAGTCCTCTGGACAAGTTGAAGTTTCTTGTTGTAGGAAACGGGTGACGCCTAAGAGCGGGGTGAATTAGGACTTCTAAAACTTTTACTAATCTAGGCCACAATTAAATCCCTAGAGCAAAACCTATGCATGTAATCAAACTAGAATGTGCAAACTAGGTTTTGTCTAAGTGTTGCTATCTCTACCGCAAAGGCTAAGTTTCAATCTACACTAAATAAGTATGAATACAAGATTGAAACTTAAATGCTTAACATAAATGCGGAAACTTAAAGAGCAAAGTAGAGAAGCAAACTCTCGTGGATGACGCCAGTATTTTTACCGAGGTATCCGGAACCGTGCAAGGTCCCGACTCATCCTCGTTGGTGCCCCTACGCAAAGGGAAGCCCACGCGAGGGCCAAGCACCTCGGTCGAGTAACTCCGTAGAGAGCCACGGGCCTTCTCCACACGCAAGTGGTGCTCCGCTTCCGGCTCCTCTCGGACGCTCCCCGCCGTCTCCACTATCGAGCTTCCGGCCGAAATGCTGCGGGCCTCGTTCCCTCCAGTACACGGTGGCGGCCGTGACACAAACGCGGTTGTCACGGTCTCGCAAGACTCTCGCCCCACTCGGTACAATTACAACGACTCACACAAGAGCCGAGGGGTTGTGTGGTTTATCTAAACTCACTCAACAATCTAGGGTTCACCTAGAGCAAGCGCTAAAGCGGTCTAACTAACCTAAGCACTTCGTAAAGCACCTACGCCAATCACCGAGTGATTCTATTAAGCACTTGGGTGTTTCAGCTCTTGGAAATATGCACTATGTGCCTTGGTATGTTGCTTGGGCTCTCACACTTGAGAATGGCCGGTTGGGGTGGTATTTATAGCCTCCAAACCCCAAACTAGCCGTTGGACAGAAAGCAGCAGCTTTCTGTCGTCGGGTGCATCGGACAGTCCGGTGCACCATCGGACATCCACTATGCAGTATCCGGTGCACGCCACGTCAGCCGACCGTTGGCGCCTGTAGCAGTCGACTTTGGATCCGACCGTTGCCGTCTGTCCGGTGCACACCGGACAGTCCGGTGTCGACTGTCCGGTGCCCCACCGGATAGACCGGTGCTACAGCCAGAGAGCGTCTGTCTGTGGGCCTCTCTCCACACCGGACAGTCTTATGCACACCAGACAGCACTGTCCGGTGCGCCACCAGGCGCTGGCTGACAGCCTGCATTTTGGATTCCTTTGCTGATTTCTTCGGGCTTCTTTTGTTCTTGAGTATTGGACTCCTATGCATCTTTTTATGTCTTCTTTTGAGGTGTTGCATCCTCATTGCCTTGGTCCAATTCTCTTCGCATCCTGTGAACTATAAATATAAACACTAGCAAATATATTAGTCCACAGGTTGTGTTAATCATCAAACACCAAAACTCAATTAGCCAAATGGCCGGGGTCCATTTTCCTTACAATCACCCCCTTTTTGGTGATTGATGACAACACAACCAAAGCAAGCAAATAATACAAGTATTTGAATGAAAATATGCAATCTACTTGCTAGGATGCATGATTGTCCCCACAATGTGATATTATGGACTTAAGCCTCCCCCTAACTCCATAATTCACTTACTTCCTATTTTTGGACCAAATAACCAAAAACCACTTAAAAACCATTTGTAGATATAAAATTTTAAATTGGTGGTGTTTGGTGTTTGATATAGTTTTCATTGCTTTGGTCCCTAAAATTCTCCCCCTTTGGCATCAACCACCGAAAAGGAAGACATTAAAAGCATGTAGGAAGTAAATAAAAGCTTGCCCTTGACAAGAATTCTATCAAATGATACCACTAGAAGGATATTAGAATAAAACCACTTGTAGGATTAAACCACATGAATGATACCAGTTGAAAGGATTACTCCCCCTAAACGAGTGTTCTCTTTAGAAAGAAATTTCTCCCCCTTTTTAGAGATGAAGAAATACTCCCCCTAACAGAGATCCTCTACTTAGGAAAAAGCATGTGAGAATTAAAGGTGCAAGGCATGATTTGAAAAGACTAACTTCCCTGATGCATAGGTAACAGAATATGAGTTAACTACTTATGCATTTTTAGCAACATGGAAGCATATGATATGAAATATAGTCTAATCAAATTTTGGAGAAAACATGTAAATGATACTTGATGTAGTCTCAAAAGATACCGATTGAAAGTCAATGGCGAGCTTGAGAGACATGAGAGTTCTTTGAGATTTTGCAGTGGAAGATTGTTGTCTTTCTCTGGGGACCTTATTTTCCTTACAATGAGACTATCACAAGAAATAGACTTGAAAAGGTGTTAGTCTCAAAGTATTAGATTATAGAGTAACCTCCCCCTGAAGGTGTGCATACAAATACTTGTAGGAGACATGCACTTGATTTGATATCAAGAGGGGCAAATTATCTATAATCCGAACTTTGGCACATATAAGTTAAATGATACAACTTGTAGAAATCAAAGTTTTTAATTGATGCATCATTTACTATGGAGTGATATAGAAGCTATGTGCCGTGCTTAAGTAAACATTTTAAGTCATGTAGGTTTGCTTAAGTGTATGAGTTGAAAACAAGCAATCCTACCATATGATTTACCTAGTATGCATTTAAAACAAAAGTAAATAACAAATGTGATACTAGGCAAGAAAGGTAAACTAGATACAAGGTAAATAGATACGCATATCTAAAAACAAGAAATACAGTAAAACTAGTTACCTTAGTCATGGGTGGGAAATTTGGGTCCAAAATTTTCACTAACCCACTTGGCAATAAACTTGATCCAACATGATGTATCCCATGATATACATCCTAACTTTGCCAAGTCTCCAAATTTCCCGTTGACCTTCGGTCCACTCACTTCCCTTTCGGGATCCAAACCTTCTTGGTGCTTTTCATGGTTGAAATTATTTCCTTTGGCACCCAGATGCGTTTGGCCCCTTTTCCTTTGTTGGCTTGCTTGTTGGCCTTGATTGCTATCACCTTTCCATTCTTTTTCTTCTTGATCAAATATGGTGTAGCGTCCTTTTTGTTCACCTTTTTGATGTAGGTGTTGGAGATTTTGCTTGATGGCTTTGCTTGAGCTTTTGCCTTTGTTTATCCCCGGTTATCGCCTTGCATTGGAAAGACTTGTGGCCTTCCATGTGGCATAGCCTACAAATCACAGTTTCTCCCTCCATAGGCTTGTTCACTCCCGCAGTGGTGTTATCCTGTGGAGGTCGGATTTGTTTGGCTTTTCCTTTCTTGTCATACAAAGCCTTGCCAAGGCGAGCCACTTCTTGCTTTAATTGTTCATTTTCCTTTGCAACCTCATCCGAACATGTCTCTACAACAATATTCTCAACAACGACTTGGTTGCAGGGGTTAGAATCATCAATTAAATCAAAGCAGGAAGTAGAAGCATCTTTCTTAATTATTTCAGGTATTTCAACTAAAGATGTTGCTGGGGTGCTACCAATGTTTTCTAGCTTAGTAGTTAGCTCATTATTGTGTATGCTAAGAATTTCCATTTTCTCTAGCAAATTTTCAATAGCTTCTTGGGAGCTAGCTAACTTAGCCTTAAGTTTTTCATTCTTTTTAATAAGGCTATCCTCGGTAGCAGTGGATGGAGCACTAGATTCTAATAGCTCAATTTTAGTTGATAGCTCACTATTTAGGTTTGCAAAAGTTTCAAATTTTTCTAGCAAACCTTTGTAATCATTTTGAGAGCTAACCAACTTATTTTTCAAAGTTTTAAGTTGAGCTTTTTGCTTAGTGCAAACATCCTGGAAAAATTCTACGGCTTCCGCAAGCTCATCTAGAGAGGGCTTTCCCTCACCTTCATCATCACTACTACTTTCATCACTAGAGGATGGAATGCTTTTGTTACCTCTTGCCATAAGGCATTTGTGTGATGACCGTGATGAGCGTGACGAGGACCGGTGGCTGTGCGTCCTTGGAGGTTCATCTTCACTTGAAGAATCATCCCAAGTTCTAACACTTGTTAGCGCCTTGCCTTTGCTCCTCTCCTTTTTGGGTTTGGCTATATTTGGACAGTTGTCCCTGAAGTGGCCCTTCTCCCCACATGCGAAGCATCCTCTCTTCATTTGCTTTTTCCTGTCAATGTTAAAGAGAAGATCCTCGACCTGCAGGGGCACACCCATTAGATTAATCTTGCGGATCATCCTCATTACCTTTCCGACGCGTCGGATTGTTTCTTCGTCCTCGGAGGATGATGTGCATGGTTGATTATCTTTATCATCATCACTTTCTTCTTCTTCCTCTTCTTCACTTGAGGAACTTGGAGTGGGAGCCTTCTTTTTGCCCTTCCTTTCATCACATGCAAAAGCATATGGCCTTGAGGAAGTTGGCTCCTCTCCCCGACTCATTTTTCGCGACATCTCAAAGGCCGCGATTTTCCCAATCACAATGGTCGGGGTCATGTTGCTCAAGTCCTCCATATTGTGAAGGATGGTGATGATGCTCCCATATCTTTGTTGTGGTAGCAGGGAGATAATCTTCCTCACAATGTCTGCATCACCTAGCTTATTAATGGCAATAGAATTGAGCTCATTGATAATTAGATTCAAACGAGAATACATGTGTCTAACAAGCTCATCATCTTTCATGGCAAAAGAATTATACTCATTTAAGACTAGGCAATGTTTTTGCTCACGGACATTAGATGTGCCGTCATGGAGCTCAAGCAATTTTAGCCAAATCTCATTAGCAGTTTTCAAGGTAAATACTTGATTAAAAATATCCATGCTAAGAGATTCATACAAGCAATTCTTGGCTCTAGCATTTAAATGAATTTCTTTTTCCTCACTCGTGGTGGGTTTCTCGGGATTCTTGAGGGGTTTCATCCCGTCACGAGTGACTCTCCAAACACCTAGATCAACGTCCTCTAGGTAACAAGCCATTCTAGCACTATAATATGGGAAGTTAGTGCCGTCAAAATGTGGTGGCCTATGGGTATCCATCTCTTCCTCTAAAAAGCGTCGGCTCTTTTAGCGGTGAAGCTAAAAACGTTTCAAATGAGCCAAACCGGCTTTGATACCACTTGTAGGAAACGGGTGACGCCTAAGAGGGGGTGAATTAGGACTTCTAAAACTTTTACTAATCTAGGCCACAATTAAATCCCTAGAGCAAAACCTATGCACGTAATCAAACTAGAATGTGCAAACTAGGTTTTGTCTAAGTGTTGTTATCTCTACCGCAAAGGCTAAGTTTCAATCTACTCTAAATAAGTATGAATACAAGATTGAAACTTAAATGCTTAACATAAATGCGGAAACTTAAAGAGCAAAGTAGAGAAGCAAACTCTCATGGATGACGCCGGTATTTTTACCGAGGTATCCGGAACCGCGCAAGGTCCCGACTAATCCTCGTTGGTGCCCCTACTCAAAGGGAAGCCCACATGAGGGCCAAGCACCTCGGTCGAGTAACTCCGTAGAGAGCCGCGGGCCTTCTCCACGCGCAAGTGGTGCTCCGCTTCCGGCTCCTCTCGGACGCTCCCCGCCGTCTCCACTATCGAGCTTCCGGCCGAAACGCCGTGGGCCTCGTTCCCTCCGGTACACGGTGGCGGCCGTGACACAAACGCGGTTGTCACGGTCTCGCAAGACTCTCGCCCCACTCGGTACAATTACAACGACTCACACAAGAGCCGAGGGGTTGTGTGGTTTATCTAAACTCACTCAACAATCTAGGGTTCACCTAGAGCAAGCGCTAAAGCGGTCTAACTAACCTAAGCACTTCGCAAAGCACCTACGCCAATCACCGAGTGATTCTATTAAGCACTTAGGTGTTTGAGCTCTTGGAAATATGCACTATGTGCCTTGGTATGTTGCTTGGGCTCTCACACTTGAGAATGGCCGGTTGGGGTGGTATTTATAGCCTCCAAACCCCAAACTAGCCGTTGGACAGAAAGCAGCAGCTTTCTGTTGTCGGGTGCACCGGACAGTCCGGTGCACCACCGGACATCCACTGTGCAGTGTCCGGTGCACGCCACATCAGCCGACCGTTGGCGCCTGTAGCAGTCGACCGTTGGATCCGACCGTTGCCATCTGTCCGGTGCACACCGGACAGTCCGGTGCCGACTGTCCGGTGCCCCACCGGACAGACCGGGGCTACAGCAGAGAGCGCCTGTCTGTGGGCCTCTCTGTGCAGACAGTCCGGTGCCACACCAGACAGTCCGGTGCACACCGGACAACACTGTCCGGTGCGCCACCAGGCGCTGGCTAACAGCCTGCATCTTGGATTCCTTTGCTGATTTCTTCGGGCTTCTTTTGTTCTTGAGTATTGGACTCCTATGCATCTTTTTATGTCTTCTTTTGAGGTGTTGCATCCTCATTGCCTTGGTCCAATTCTCTTCGCATCCTGTGAACTATAAATATAAACACTAGCAAATATATTAGTCCACAGGTTGTGTTAATCATCAAACACCAAAACTCAATTAGCCAAATGGCCGGGGTCCATTTTCCTTACACTTGTGATGTTGTGTTTGATGAGACTAACGGCTCTCAAGTAGAGCAAGTTGATCTTGATGAGATAGGTGATGAAGAGGCTCCGTGCATCGCGCTAAGGAACATGTCCATTGGGGATGTGTGTCCTAAGGAATCCGAAGAGCCTCCAAATGTACAAGATCAACCATCCTCCTCCACGCAAGTATGAAGCGTCCCGATCCTTTGGGACTCAAATGTGATACAATTACTAGTCCCAGGAGGCTAGTAACCACATCCATTACTTCAAATAGTTACAGAGTCTGAATAATGTTATTACAATACCGAGGATACAAGCTCGAAAGTGAGCCGAAAAAAAAACATAAAGCACAGTGGAAGATAAAATAGCCCAGGCCACAGGCAGAATTGGGTGAAGACACAGCCCCATCAATCAAGCATAGCAGAAAAGAAGTCTTCAGCTCCTGAAAAACATAAATAAATCTGGGTGAATACACTAGGTATTCCGCAAGCCCACCCGGCTCCCGTAAAGAGAAAGTGACCTATATGGTACATGCTTTATATGGTGGGGTTGAAGTCACTCATACTTTTTTTTCAGAGAAAGGCAGTACTCGATGTTTATGGCTTTCCCAAGACAATAAAAGTAACACTTGCTTGACCACCACTGAGCTTCCTGCTCCCGTGGTACCACTTTCTTCCCAGAACATACTCACGCATTTCCCTGTTCCCGGTTGTAGTAGAAACACTAATTGTCATACCATACCAGACTCGTCCATACCAGTGGACACGGACTATTCGAATAGGTTTAGACTCTGCGCAGAGGGGTACACTTTACCCACTAGTCCGGCTCTGCGATCTCATGGCCAATGAGACCCGAACCGAAACTCTTTCCTTCCTTGTACGTCCAAACCTTAACGGTTATACCGGAAGGAGTCAGGCCACTGCCATGTCCAAACCGGACAAAACATTCCCCCTCCTTATCCTCCCAGTGCTACACCAGCCTTCATAACCCTGGGGTTGGACCGTACGAGTTTAGATTGAGTGGCTGCCCACACAGCCTCGAGTGGTTGTACTTTTTTGAGAGTACAGGTAATGAAAGATGACAAACCAGTCCTTATATGAGAGGACGATCCTTCTGCTCACGCCTAAACCAGCTGAGCCAACACCTTAGGCCCTCCCCTAAACCAGGGAGTCCCTGATCATCCTACTCCATCAGGTGATGAGGGTGAGTACCCTTCATCGCACTCATTTGAAAAACATTCCACTTATACCCTTTTCACTTGCCCCATATCTTTTAATCATAGTAATAGTTAATGCAGGCTCTCTAATACTCACCATGCATTTTGATTCCCATCCCATAATCCAGGCTTAGGCAGCGGTAGAGAGAAATAGGTAAATAATGCATCAAGGGAAAGATAGACTCGCCTTCGTCGAAGCTTTCCTGGCACAAGAGGTTAATCTCGGAGGGGTCGGGTTCTTGCCCTTCTTCCGGAGCTAAGAGTTCCAGAGGATCGGATCCCTCTTCCGCTAATTAAACACAGATAATAACAATACATCAAACATAGTGAGCTTTGTGGAGTGTGCAAATTTTATACTTTATTATTTTTGTGCCCTAATAATTTATTTAGACAATTTTTGGTGCATAAAATATTAGCATCTAAATATATATATGAAAATGAGAAAAAGAAATAGGAAAAGAAAAGGAGAAGGAATTCTCCAGCTAACTCGGTCAGGGGGGATTTCGGCCCACTCAGCGCGGGCGCGCTTGCGGCCCAGTCGGACCAGCAGCGAGGGAGCGGCGGCGGGGACGGCGCCGTAGCGTGGGCCCACCAGCCAGGGAGAGAGGGGGGGCTGACGGCGTTACTCGGCAACGGAGGGGGGAAGAGGCTCGACCGGGGCCGGTCGGCGGCGAACTCCGCGACGGTTCTCCACCGTCGGTCTGGTTCTCTGGCGGGGAAGTGGTGGCGAAGCACGGGCGGGTGAAGTGGGTCACAGGGGTGGGGCGAATTTGGCCTGCGGGGGCCTATGGCGGCCGGTCCATGGCGCAGTGGCGGGTGCCCGCGGCGGCGAAGCCGCCGGTGAGGTTTCCGGCCACGATAGGGGAGACAAAGTGGTGCCCTGTGATCGTGAGTGCCCTGTGATCGTGAGTGTGTGGCGGAGCTTCGGCCATAGTTTAATTGAACAGCGAAAAGCTAGAGAGGGGGAAGGGAGCTCACCGGAGCAAGGCAGGGAACACGGCGGCGCTTGCTTGAACGGCTCGGGGAGGAGGGCAGTGGGGATGGCTGGAGTTGTGTGGCGAAGACGAGGCTCGGGCGGGTCCTTTTATAGGCGCTCGGAGGAGGGAGGGGGATGGGGAGACGGCGAGCACCGGCGAGCTTGCCGTGAGGGCGGGGATGGCGCTAACGCCGATTGGGATGGCTCGAGCAGGCTGAGGGGGGTGAGAGGTCGGTTCAAGCACAGCGACGGGGTTATCGCGGAGGCTGGCGAGCATTAATGGCGAGGCGACGAGGCGAGGGGGCGCTCGGCGGCGATCGCGCCGGTGAGGGATGGGCGAGGGAGAAGGAGCTGACGAGTGGGCCCTGGCTGCCAGCG
This sequence comes from Zea luxurians, assembly GCA_029449295.1. Taxonomy (NCBI): domain Eukaryota; kingdom Viridiplantae; phylum Streptophyta; class Magnoliopsida; order Poales; family Poaceae; genus Zea; species Zea luxurians. The sequence goes on along the minus strand of JAOPSE010000003.1, from coordinate 79,469,339 downwards.
AGAGGAGTCTGCGCGAGAGAGAGGGCAGTGAGGCGCTGACGGGCGGGGCCCGGGTGTCAGTGGGCGGGAGCGACGCGTGGAATGGGCCGCCTGGGCCGGAAGAGAGGGGAGGAGGCGGGCGCGCGTGAGCTGGGCTAGAATTCGGCCCAGCCGAGGGAGGGGAGAGAGATTTCCTTTTTCTTTTCTTAATCTAATTCTTTTCTTTTTCTTTTCTACTTTTGTGTCTTTTTGTTTCTTTTTCCCCAAACAAAAATTCTCTAAATGAACTTGGGTGATAAGCATGGTCTATGTGAGGTGCTTCAAATCATTTTAAGTGTATGCATATGATTGGGTGACCTAGGGGTAGAGTTAAGGGAGAAGAATGAAATGAAGGGGGAAAAATTAGGGGGGTTAGGTTTTCTAACCTGGGTTGGGATTTTGGGATGTTACAAACCTACCCCACTTAAAGGAATCTCGCCCTCGAGATTTAGGCTGGATTTGGGAAAAGATAAGGGTATTCCCTCCTCAAGAAGTCCTCACTCTCCCAGGTAGCTTCCTCTTCTCCTTCTCTGCTCCACTGAACTTTACAAAGCTTTACTTCTGAGGTGCGGGTCTTTCTGACTGCTGAGTCCAGGATCTTCACTGGCTTTTCACGGTACTGAAGGTCTTTCTGAATCTGCACTGTCTCTTCTTCGAGGTGACTTTCTGGTGCTTGCAGGCATTTGTGGAGCTGGGATACGTGAAACACATTGTGGATGTCGGACATGGATTCTGGTAGTTCCAGGCGGTATGCTGCGGGTCCTACCTTGCCAATGATGGGATAGGGACCTACGAAACGTGGGGCTAGCTTCCCTTTTACTTGGAACCTCCTAACACCATGCATTGGAGAAACCTTGAGGTAGACGAAGTCTCCTTCCTCAAATCGGAGTTCCCTCCGCCTGTTGTCTGCGTAACTCTTCTGCCGACTTTGAGCTTCAAGCAACCTTCTGCGGATCAGTGCAACTTTCTCTTCCGCCTCTTTGACAAAGGCAGGTCCTTCTAGCATTGGTTTGACTTCGAGACTGTCGTTGTTCCCCAGACATGCATTTAGCTGTGCTGATTCTTTCTTCCAATCTTCTAGAAAATTGGTTTCTTTTATTCCGAATTGTTTTCGACTGAGGGCGTCGGCTACCACGTTGGCTTTCCCGGGGTGATAGTGAATTTCTAGGTCATAATCCTTGATCAGTTCTAACCATCTTCACTAACGAAGGTTGAGATCTGGTTGAGTGAATATATACCTCAGACTCTTGTGTTCGGTGAAAATGTGGCATTTGTTTCCGATCAGGTAATGCCTCCATATCTTCAAGGCATGCACTATGGCTGCTAATTCCAAATCATGGGTGGGGTAATTCTGTTCGTGCGTCTTGAGTAGGCGTGATGCGTAAGCAATGACTTTCTCGTTTTGCATCAGCACACACCCTAAGCCTTGCCTCGAGGCATCACAGAAGACGACAAAATCTTGATGAATATATGGCAGTGATAGAACGGGTGCCATTGTAAGTTTCTCCTTTATGATTTGGAAACTTCCTTCGCATTTTGGGGTCCACACAAATTTATGGTCTTTCTTGAGAAGTTCTGTCATTGGTCTTGCTATGCTGGAGAATCCTTTGATGAAGCGGCGGTAATACCCTGCCATTCCTAGGAAGCTTCGAACTTCACTGACGTTGGTCGGTTGCCTCCATTTTGATACTGCTTCCACTTTGGAAGGGTCCACTTCTATCCCTTCTGCGGTTAAGATATGCCCAAGGAAGGCTATCTTTTCCAACCAGAATTCACATTTACTGAGTTTAGCATAAAGTTGGTGTGCTCTGAGTTTTCCGAGGACGATCCGAAGGTGACGCATATGGTCTTCACGGTTCTTGGAGTAAATAAGGATGTCGTCGATGAAGACTACGACAAACTTATCTAGCTCTTCCATAAACACTTTATTCATGAGGTTCATGAAAAAGGCGGGTGCGTTTGTCAGTCTGAACGGCATTACTGTGAATTCATATTGCCCGTACCGGGTGACAAATGCAGTCTTTTGGATGTCTGCTTCCTTGATCCTCAATTGGTGGTAACCAGATCTTAGGTCTATCTTGGAGAAGTACTTGGCTCCTTGAAGCTGATCGAAGAGGTCGTCAATCCGAGGAAGTGGATACTTGTTCTTGATGGTAACTTCATTTAACGATCGGTAATCAATACACATTCTCATGCTTCCATCCTTCTTAGAGACGAACAGGACTAGTGCTCCCTAAGGTGATGAGCTGGGACGAATGTACCCTTTTTGCTGAAGATCTGCAATTTGGAGCTTCAGTTCTGCTAACTCGGTTGGAGCCATGCGGTATGGTCTCTTCGCGATGGGTGCTGTTCCAGGGATTAGATCTATGTAGAACTCCACTTCTCTTTCGGGCGGCATTCCTGGCAATTCTTCTGGAAATACGTCCATGAATTCTTCTACTACTGATATACTTTCCGTTGCTAGATTGAACATCATTGGGTTACTGGCGGGTGGCTGTGCCTGACAAGAGACTGACTTTCCCTGCTGGTCGGTGAGGAGGACGGCCCTGTCTGCGCAATTGATGATGCCTTTGTGTTTAGTTAGCCAATCCATCCCTAGGATCACATCAATTCCTTTGGATGGCAAGACAGTTAAGTCTGCCAGGAATACTACCCCACTTAAAAGGACTCTGACCTGGGAGCATTTTAGCTGGCATAGAAGGTCGGACCCTGGGGTTCGGTTGACTAAGGGAATCTCCAGAGGAGTAGAGGGAATGCCATGCTTTTCCACAAAACTAGTGGCTACGAAGGAGTGGGATGCTCCAGAATGGAAAAGTACGGTAGCGGGAGTAAATTCAACAAGGAACTCACCGAGCACTACTCCCGGAGCCTGCTAAGCTTCCTGAGCATCGATGTGATTTACTCGTGCCCTTCCTTGGTACGGAGCCTTGATCTGCTGGTTGACGGTGGAGGGCGCCTTGGGGGCAGATGCTGAGGTATTCTTGGGGCCATTCACCAAGTTGGAGTAGGCGGGTCCTGGTGGCTTCAGCTGCGGACAGTTGTTCTTGAAGTGACTGGGATCACCACAGTGCCAACACGCATTTGCCGGGGGTTGGTTGCTTGCCACTGAGGGGGAATGGAAATAGCTCTGACTTTGCTGGCTGAATCATGACGGAGTAGGTCCAGCTGGTCTACTGAAGTTTGGCCCCTTGGGTGGAAACCCAAATGATCGAGTCTTCTGGTGCCGGTCTTGCTGCTGAGCCTGGAGGACTTGGAACTTTCTTTTGAGATGCCCTTTTTCCTCCTCCTTTGCCCTTTCAACTTGCATGGCCTTGTTGGACAGGTGAGAGAAACTGAGGAAGTCTTGGCTAGCCAGAATTGTCTTGAGTTCTGGCCTGAGTCCCTTCAGGAAACGAGCCATCTTCTTGCCCTCGGTACTGACGTCATCTGGCGCATAGCGGGCTAATTCCGTGAACTTGTGCACATATTCGCTGATAGATCTTCTGTCTTGAGTCAATTCTCGGAACTCGTCCTCCTTGAGCTGTACAAGTCCTTGGGGCACATGGTGCTCCCGGAAAGCTGCTTCAAATTCCGCCCAGGTAGCATCTCTGATGGTGATGTTGAAGGTGTCCCACCAGGCTAAGGCCATCCCGGAAAGTTGATGGGCAGCTAGTTGAACCCGCTGATTTTCTGGGCAACCGATGGCCTCCAACTTTCTTTTGATCGTGCGCATCCAATCGTCGGCATCGAGGGGATTGCTCGATCCAGCGAACGTGGGAGGCTTGAGTCTTAGGAAATCCCCCATTCTGTCTTACGGTCTTCCACCATTTGGCCGTTGATTTTCCAGATTTCGAGTGAGGACCTCGATGAGTCGGGTTTGATTGGCTAGAACTTGGGCTAGGTCTAACGGTAGTGGTGGGGGTGCGGGGAGGTGGGTTTCACTTTCCTCTTAACGGCTTCCCCTTCAGCTCTCAGGGGAAACCCTACTCCAATCCTGGAGGTGGTAGGCGTGGTTTTATCCGAAGCCATCTGCCAGGGAAGAGAATCACTAACATGCACATGCAAATTGTTTTCAACCAAGTTATTTTATTCATTACACCAGCACAACACAAGCATAAGACTACTATAGGTGGATCTACATGAGAGCGTTCCCCGAGGTACTACCGAATTCCTTCTCTAAGGTGTCCCCAAACTCCTTGAGAAGATCATCAAGGCTTGCTAGGGATAGATCCTCGGCGTCGGACCAATCATCTACCCTAGGGGGAGGTGGGGCTGGAGGGGTCTTCTTCTTCTCCGTTTGGCATCCTCGGTTGGTGGTCTTCTTCTGGATTTTCTTTTTGGGGGCGAGCTTCTTTAGTTTCTTGTCATAGTCCATCTTTAAGGTCTGATAAGCCTCATGGGTGTTGGCCTCCTCGCCTTCTGCTATGTCGAGACACTCTTCGAGGGATGCCTTCTCTTGCTTAAGTTCTCTGACTTGCCGCTCTAGGCTTTCCACCCGGGAGTTTAGGTGGGTGCAGTGGGAGGAGAGGTCATCGTAGTGGTTGTCGAGGGTGTGGAGGTATCCGGCCATGTAGACAATGGTGGGGTCATCCTCGGTGGGATCTCTTCCTGACAGAGCCTGAAGTCTTTTCCTCCAGGTGGGGGTATTTTTGTTGTTGGGTGGGAAATAACGAAGGGGGGTTTCAGAGATCTCTTGGATGTAGTTTTGGCATAGCTGTTTAAGGGCTTTTCGGGCTACACTTTGGCAAGTGTCTGGGAAGCGGTGTCCGGTGAAGTTGACTTGGAAGGGAGGGTGGTTTCGGTAGTTTTGGCTTTCTCCTAGGTAGACTACCATAGAGCACTTTTCTATACCATTTTCGTGGTATTCCTTCCAGACATATTCGGGCTTCTTACGGATCCCCATGCATAGCGCGCAACTCCGTAAGAGGTGAGGGAATCCTTCTTCCCCTGAGCAATAGGATGTCCTAATAACCCAGGAGTCTTCCATCTGGTAGAAGAAAAGAAGGGTCTGTTAATATCGGAGAAAGGGAAGAGTGTTTCTTGGGGGTAAGAGGTGTTTTCTTGTTAAGGCAACTTTTTAAGGTCAAGGCTGCGGTCTACGGCCAGTCCAACAGGCTCTGATACCACCTGAAGCGTCCCGATCCTTTGGGACTCAAATGTGATACAATTACTAGTCCCAGGAGGCTAGTAACCACATCCATTACTTCAAATAGTTACAGAGTCTGAATAATGTTATTACAATACCGAGGATACAAGCTCGAAAGTGAGCTGAAAAAAAAACATAAAGCGCAGTGGAAGATAAAATAGCCCAGGCCACAGGCAGAACTGGGTGAAGACACAGCCCCATCAATCAAGCATAGCAGAAAAGAAGTCTTCAGCTGCTGAAAAACATAAATAAATCTGGGTGAATACACTAGGTATTCCGCAAGCCCACCCGGCTCCCGTAAAGAGAAAGTGACCTATATGGTACATGCTTTATATGGTGGGGTTGAAGTCACTCATACTTTTTTCAGAGAAAGGCAGTACTCGATGTTTATGGATTTCCCAAGACAATAAAAGTAACACTTGCTTGACCACCACTGAGCTTCCTGCTCCCGTGGTACCACTTTCTTCCCAGAACATACTCACGCATTTCCCTGTTCCCGGTTGTAGTAGAAACACTAATTGTCATACCATACCAGACTCATCCATACTAGTGGACACGGACTATTCGAATAGGTTTAGACTCTGCGCAGAGGGGTACACTTTACCCACTAGTCCGGCTCTGCGATCTCATGGCCAATGAGACCCGAACCGAAACTCTTTCCTTCCTTGTACGTCCAAACCTTAACGGTTATACCGGAAGGAGTCAGGCCACCGCCATGTCCAAACCGGACAAAACATTCCCCCTCCTTATCCTCCCGGTGCTACCCCAGCCTTCATAACCCTGGGGTTGGACCGTACAAGTTTAGATTGAGTGGCTGCCCACACAGCCTCGAGTGGTTGTACTTTTTTGAGAGTACAGGTAATGAAAGATGACAAACCGGTCCTTATATGAGAGGACGATCCTTCTGCTCACGCCTAAACCAGCTGAGCCAACACCTTAGGCCCTCCCCTAAACCAAGGAGTCCCTGATCATCCTACTCCATCAGGTGATGAGGGTGAGTACCCTTCATCGCACTCATTTGAAAAAACATTCCACTTATACCCTTTTTACTTGCCCCCATATCTTTTAATCACAGTAATAGTTAATGCAGGCTCTCTAATACTCACCATGCATTTTGATTCCCATCCCATAATCCAGGCTTAGGCAGTGGTAGAGAGAAATAGGTAAATAATGCATCAAGGGAAAGATGGACTCGCCTTCGTCGAAGCTTTCCTGGCACAAGAGGTTAATCTCGGAGGGGTCGGGTTCTTGCCCTTCTTCCAGAGCTAAGAGTTCCGAAGGATCGGATCCCTCTTCCGCTAATTAAACACAGATAATAACAATACATCAAACATAGTGACCTTTGTGGGGTGTGCAAATTTTATACTTTATTATTTTTGTGCCCTAATAATTTATTTAGACAATTTTTGGTGCATAAAATATTAGCATCTAAATATATATATGAAAATGAGAAAAATAAATAGGAAAAGAAAAAGAGAAGGAATTCTCCAGCTAACTGGGCCAGGGGGGATTTCGGCCCACTCAGCGCGGGCGCGCTTGCGGCCTAGTCGGCCCAGCAGCGAGGGAGCGGCGGCGGGGACGGCGCCGTAGCGCGGGCCCACCAGCCAGGGAGAGATGGGGGGGGTGACAGCGTTACTCGGCAACGGAGGGGGGAAGAGGCTCGACCGGGGCCGGTCGGCGGCGAACTCCGCGACGGTTCTCCACCGTCGGTCCGGTTCTCTAGCGGGGAAGTGGTGGCGAAGCACGGGCGGGTGAAGTGGGTCACAGGGGTGGGGCGAATTTGGCCTGCGGGGGCCTATGGCGGCCGGTCCACGGCGCAGTGGCGGGTGCCCGCGACGGCGAAGCCGCCGGTGAGGTTTCCGGCCACGATAGGGGAGACAAAGTGGTGCCCTATGATCGTGAGTGTGTGGCGGAGCTTCGGCCATAGTTTAATTGAACAGCGAAAAGCTAGAGAGGGGGAAGGGAGCTCACCGGAGCAAGGCAGGGAGCACGACAGCGCTTGCTTGAACGGCTCGGGGAGGAGGGCAGTGGGGATGGCTGGAGTTGTGTGGCGAAGACGGGGCTCGGGCGGGTCCTTTTATAGGCGCTCGGAGGAGGGAGGGGATGGGGAGACGGCGAGCACCGGCGAGCTTGCTGTGAGGGCGAGGATGGCGCTAACGCCGATTGGGACGGCTCGGGCAGGCTGAGGGGGGTGAGAGGTCGGCTCAAGCACAGCGACGGGGTTGTCGCGGAGGCTAGCGAGCATTAATGGCGAGGCGACAAGGCGAGGGGGCGCTCGGCGGCGATCACGCCGGTGAGGGATGGGCGAGGGAGAAGGAGTTGACGAGTGGGCCCTGGCTGCCAGCGAGAGGAGTCTGCGCGAGAGAGAGGGCGGTGAGGCGCTGATGGGCGGGGCCCGGGTGTCAGTGGGCGGGAGCGGCGCGTGGAATGGGCCGCCTGGGCCGGAAGAGAGGGGAGGAGGCGGGCGCGCGCGAGCTGGGCTGGAATTCGGCCTAGCCGAGGGAGGGGAGAGAGATTTCCTTTTTCTTTTCTTAATCTAATTCTTTTCTTTTTCTTTTCTACTTTTGTGTCTCTTTGTTTCTTTTTCCCCAAACAAAAATTCTCTAAATGAACTTGGGTGATAAGCATGGTCTATGTGAGGTGCTTCAAATCATTTTAAGTGTATGCATATGATTGGGTGACCTACGGGTAGAGTTAAGGGAGAAGAATGAAATGAAGGGGGGAAAATTAGGGGGGTTAGGGTTTCTAACCTGGGTTGGGATTTTGGGATGTTACAAAGTATCTCCACCAACTCAAAATGAGGATGAGGCTCAAGTTGATGAAGGAGAAAATCAAGCAAATGAGCCACCTCAAGATGACGGCAATGATCAAGGGGGAGATGCAAATGATCAAGACAAGGAGGATGAAGAACCAAGGCCGCCACACCCAAGAGTCCACCAAGCAATCCAACGAGATCACCCCGTCGACACCATCCTCGGCGACATTCATAAGGGGGTAACCACTAGATCTCGTGTTGCACATTTTTGTGAGCATTACTCTTTTGTTTCCTCTATTGAGCCACACAGGGTAGAGAAAGCACTACAAGATTCGGATTAGGTGGTGGCGATGCAAGAGGAGCTCAACAATTTTACTAGGAACGAGGTATGGCATTTAGTTCCACGTCCTAACCAAAATGTTGTAGGAACCAAATGGGTCTTCCGCAACAAGCAAGACGAGCATGGTGTGGTGACAAGGAACAAAGCTCGACTTGTGGCCAAGGGATACTCCCAAGTCGAAGGTTTGGATTTCGGTGAAACCTATGCACCCGTAGCTAGGCTTGAGTCAATTCGTATATTATTGGCCTATGCTACTTACCATGGCTTCAAGCTTTACCAAATGGACGTGAAGAGTGCCTTCCTCAATGGACCAATCAAGGAAGAGGTCTATGTTGAGCAACCTCCCGGCTTTGAAGACAGTGAGTACCCTAACCATGTCTATAGGCTCTCTAAGGCGCTTTATGGGCTCAAGCAAGCCCCAAGAGCATGGTATGAATGCCTAAGAGATTTCCTTATTGCTAATGGTTTCAAAGTCGGAAAGGCCGATCCTACTTTATTTACTAAAACTCTTGACAATGATTTGTTTGTATGCCAAATTTATGTTGATGATATTATATTTGGGTCTACTAACGAATCTACATGTGAGGAATTTAGTAGGATCATGACACAGAAGTTCGAGATGTCTATGATGGGGGAGTTGAAGTATTTTCTAGGATTTCAAGTTAAGCAACTCCAAGAGGGCACCTTCATCAGCCAAACGAAGTACTCTCAAGACATTCTAAACAAGTTTGGGATGAAGGATGCCAAACCCATCAAGACACCCATGGGAACCAATGGGCATCTCGACCTCGACACGGAAGGTAAGTCCGTGGATCAAAAGGTATACCGGTCGATGATAGGTTCTTTACTCTATTTATGTGCATCTCGACCGGATATTATGCTTTCCATATGCATGTGTGCAAGATTCCAAGCCGACCCTAAGGAAGCTCACCTTACGGCCGTAAAATGAATCTTGAGATATTTGGCTTATACTCCTAAGTTTGGGCTTTGGTACCCTCGGGGATCCACATTTGATTTAATTGGTTATTCGGATGCCGATTGGGCGGGTTGTAAAATTAATAGAAAGAGCACATCGGGGACTTGCCAGTTCTTGGGAAGATCCTTGGTGTCATGGGCTTCAAAGAAGCAAAATTCGGTCGCTCTTTCCACCGCTGAAGCCGAGTATATTGTCGCAGGTCATTGTTGCGCACAATTACTTTGGATGAGGCAAACCCTGCGGGACTATGGTTACAAATTAACCAAAGTTCCTCTTCTATGTGATAATGAGAGTGCAATCCGCATGGCGGATAATCCCGTTGAGCATAGCCGCACTAAACACATAGCCATTCGGTATCATTTTCTTAGGGATCACCAACAAAAGGGGGATATCGAGATTGCATATATTAACACTAAATATCAATTAGCCGATATCCTTACCAAGCCACTTGATGAACAAACTTTTAACAAACTTAGGCATGAGCTAAATATTCTTGATTCTAGGAACTTCTTTTGTTGATTTGCACACATAGCTCATAAATATACCTTTGATCATGTCTCTTTTATATATGCTATGACTAATCTGTTTTCAAGTGTATTTCAAACCAAGTCATAGGTATATTGAAAGGGAATTGGAGTCTTCGGCGAAAACAAAGGCTTCCACTCCACTCTATCACTCATCCTCCGCCGTCGCTCTGAGCATCTCTCCGACTTTGGTATAATCTTCACTCATATGTTTTATTTGCCAAAGGGGAGAAAGTAGTTAGAAAAAAGGCTTATATTTCACTCTAAGTATCCGTTTTTGGCGATTCATGCCAAAGGGGGAGAAAGTATTAGCCCAAAGCAAAAGGACCGCACCACCATCAATTTTAAAAAATTTTCTTGGTTTTTCAATTGATACTAATTTTAGAAAGAATTTCTTTCAATTGGTATAATTTTCAAATTGGTATCTCATTGTGTTCAAAAGGGGGAGAGAATAGTATTTCCAAAATCAATATCTTGAAACCCTCTTGAACACTAAGAGGACAATTCATTTAGGGGGAGTTTTGTTTAGTCAAAGGAAAAGCATTTGAAACAGGGGGAGAAAATTTCAAATCTTGAAAATGCTTCTCAAAATCTTATTCATTTACCTTTGACTATTTGCAAAAGAACTTTGAAAAGGATTTACAAAAAGAATTTGCAAAAACAAAACATGTGGTGCAAGCGTGGTCCAAAATGTTAAAAATAAAAGAAACAATCCATGCATATTCTATAAGTATTTATATTGGCTCAATTCCAAGCAACCTTTGCACTTACATTATGCAAACTAGTTCAATTATGCACTTCTATATTTGCTTTGGTTTGTGTTGGCATCAATCACCAAAAACGGGGAGATTGAAAGGGAATTAGGCTTACACCTATTTCCTAAATGATTTTGGTGGTTGAATTGCCCAACACAAATAATTGGGCTAACTAGTTTGCTCTAGTCTATGAGTTATACAGGTGCCAAAGGTTCACACTTATCCAATAAAAAGACCAAGAAATGGGTTCAACAAAAAGAGCAAGGGATAACCGAAGGCAGCCCTGGTCTGGCGCACCGGACTGTCCGGTGTGCCACCGGACAGTGTCCGGTGCACCAGGGTACTCCAAGCTGAACTCTTCACCTTCAAGAATTTTTAGAGGGCTCCGCTATAATTCACCGGACTGTCCGGTGTACCACCGGACAGTGTCCGGTGCTCCAAAGAAGAGCAACTCTAAACTCGCCAGCTTCGGGAATCCTCTCCGCTATAATTCATCAGACATGTCCGGTGCGCACCGGACTGTCCGGTGTAACGGCAGAGCAACGGCTACTTCGCACCAACGGTCACCTGCAGCTGCATTTAATGCGCGCCAGCGCGCGCAGAGGAGTAGGGCACGCGCGGGTGGCACACCGGACAGCCTACAGGGCATGTCCGGTGCACCACCGGATAGCCAGGCGGGCCCACACATCAGAGCTCCAACGGTCGGAACCCAACGGCCTAGTGACGTGGCCGGTGCACCGGACAGTGTCCGGTGGCGCACCGGACTGTCCGGTGCGCCATGCGACAGCAGCCTCCACCAACGGTTACTTTGGTGGTTGGGGTTATAAATACCCCCAACCATCCCACATTCAAGTCATCCAAGTTTTCACACTTCTACACCTTACAAGAGCTCTAGCATTCAATTCTAGACACACCCAAGTGATCAAATCCTCTCCAATTCCACACAAGGCTTTAGTGATTAGTGAGAGAGATTTGTTGTGTTCTTTTGAGCTCTTGCGCTTGGATTGCTTCTTTCTTTCTCATTTATTCTTGTGATCAAAACTCAATTGTAACTGAGGCAAGAGACACCAATTGTGTGGTGGTCCTTGCGAGAAGTTTTGTTCCCGGTTGATTTGAGAAGAGAAGCTCACTCGATCCGAGGGACCATTTGAGAGAGGGAATGGGTTGAAATAGACCCAGCCTTTGTGGCCTCCTCAACGGGGAGTAGGTTTGCAAGAACCGAACCTCGGTAAAACAAATCCTTGTGTTTCACTCTTTATTTGTTCGCGATTTGTTTTGCGCCCTCTCTCTCGGACTCATTATTATTTCTAACGCTAACCCGGCTTGTAGTTGTGATTTAGTTTGTAAATTTCAGATTCGCCCTATTCAACCCCCCTCTAGGCGACTTTCAATAGCCCCAACAACTATTCTAGCTATTGGCTGTCTTCTATGTCGACGGGCACACCGAACAGTCCGATGCGCACTGAACACTGCATTGTTCATTGTCCGGTGCACGCCACGTCAGCCGATTGTTGGGGTTTGGAGCAGTTGACCGTTGAATTCGCCTGTCCTTATGGTGCACCGAACTGTCCGGTGGCACACCGGACAGTCCGGTGCGACGTGACGTCGCAGACTGTCTCTGAGTTTCTGACGTTCTGAACCCATAGCAGTCACGTGGCTGTTGACCGTTAGCAAAAGTGACCGTTTCTCATGGGCTCACCGGACAGTCCGATGACACACCGAATAGTCTGGTGATTTTTAGCCGAGGAGCACTGCGTTTTCTCGAGAGCGACCAGTTCGCTGGGCGTGCCAGCCTGGGTGTCCGGTGCACATCGGACAGTCCGGTGCACATCGGACAGTCCGGTGCACCTCTGGCTGGTGCAAATCTGTTTTGCTCCATACTTGTAGAATTGCCCCAAGGGTCATTTTCCTTATATGTGAATGTGAACTTTATGCACCTGAGAAAAGATCAACTAGGCAAACTAGTTAGTCCATAAGGTTTGTGATGGTCGTCAAACACCAAAATCGATTATAGGAAATGGTTGAGGCCATTTCCCTTTCAATTACATGTGGCCAATTAGTATTAAGAGGGGCGGTGTGTAGGTGGCGGAACAGATGACGGTGTCGGCTTCCTTGATGGTGAGTTTGCTGGCAAGGTTAGACCGACCATTATGGGGTTTGACTAGGGCTATGGGTTGCCACCAAACCATGACAACTATGATGTACTCAATGAGCATGGTTGGGGTGAGGGAGCAACCGAGAGGGAACAAATAACGATAAGGTTACTCACCGCGGCCCTGAGTAACTACAACGTGGAATATATCAAAACATAGGGTTTGATTAAGAACGTGGAGTGGCACATGAGTTTCCTTACCCTCTGGCGATGCTCCTGGTAGCATAGAGAGAGGTGGCGTGGAAGCTTTGAATGTGTCTTTGGAATGTATTCTTTTGCTCTTGTATTGAGTGTTGAGAGTGGAAAGCTTGGATGTCTTGAATGGTGGTGGTTGGGGGTATTTATAGCCCCAACCACTATTCTAGCCGTTGGCTGTGTTCTATGTCGACGGGCACAACGGACACTACATTGTTCATTGTCCGGTGCATGCCATGTCAGCTGACTGTTGGGGTTTGGAGCAGTTGACCGTTGAATTCTCCTGTTCTTGTGGTGCACCGAACAGTCTGGTGGCACATCGGACAGTCCGGTGTGACCTAACGTCGCAGACTGTCTCTGAGTTTCTGAAGTTCTGAACCCGTAGCAGTCACGTGGCAGTTGACCGTTGGTGAAGATGACCGTTTCTCGTGGGATCACCGGATAGTCTGGTGATTTTTAGCCAAGGAGCACTGTGTTTTCCCAAGAGCGGCCAGTTCGCTGGGCGCGCCAGCCTAGGCACCAGACAGTCTGGTGCACACCGAACAGTCCAGTGCATTTCTGGTTGGTGCAAATCTGTTTTGCTCCATAATTATAGAATTGCCCCAAGGGTCATTTTCCTTATATGTGAATGTGAATTTTATGCATCTGAGAAAAGATCAACTAGGCAAACTAGTTAGTCCATAAGGTTTGTGATGGTCGTCAAACACCAAAATCGATTATAGGAAATGGTTGAGGTCAATTCCCTTTTAATTACATGTGATCGATTAGTATTAAGAGGGGCGACGTGCAGGTGGCGGAACAGATGAAGGTGTTGGCCTTCGCGACGGTGAGTTTGCTGGCAAGGTTAGACCGGCCATTGTGGGGTTTGACTAGGGCTATGGGTTGCCACCAAACCATGACAACTATGACATACTCAATGAGCATGGTTGGGGTGAGGGAGCAACCGAGAGGGCACAAATAACGATAAGGTTACTCATGGCGGCCCTTAATAACTACAACGAGGAATAAATCAAAACATAGGGTTTGATTGAGAACATGGCGTGGCACATGAGTTTCCTTACCCCCTGGCGATGCTTCTGGTGGCATAGAGAGAGTGGCATGGGACCGACGACACTCTACTATGGTGAGGCATCATGGAGAAGCTCGATCCACCGTGGCTGAAGTGATACGAGATAGTGGAGTTCACGCCGAGGTGCATTGCTGATGTCCAGAACGCTAATGAATCTCATGGTGTCTAAGATGGGAGTGGTGGTGCTCTAGTGACGGTAGAACACTCCCTTGAAGCTCGGATTGGCAACGAAAGCACTAGTGGCAGGGCTAGGAGGTTCCGGTGGCTGAAGGCTTGGGGTGAGGTCAGTAGGGAGTATGGAGGAGTCCGATTTATAGCCTGGTGTTGGGGGTCTATTTCCGCCTAAGGACCTTAAACAAACAAACTATTTTAATTCGTCTTACAAAGTGTAGTACAGGACGAAATGTGGAAGGTAAAATAACGAAGCGAGGAATACAAAGGACGTTGTAAAGCTTTGACAATCATCATGACCATAGCTTCGGCTTTAGTTGATTCCAAAGGTCTCATGACATGCCAAGTCAAGAGTAGAAGGATGACTTTATCCTTAGTATTTGCATTTGAACAAATGTATAGAAACCAAGGGCACAATTGTAATTTTGCTAGGACTGTGTCCAAGGTCGATAAATAGATGAACAGTACCCCATACTGTTCACGGGATCATTGGAGAGGGTTATTAGAGAGAGCTCAAAGTGCAATCTTGATTACTCAGTTTCTGAAGGTCATCCTTGTATTTCCTTCGTGTGGAGCCGAAGGTACAAATGTAATCTCTTGTTGTTGTATTATTCAAAGGATATAAACATGAACAAAGCAGATGTTTCATCCTCTATTCATTTCTCATTTACTAAATACAAATGTCTTCGTTCTGTTATAAATTGTCACTTATAAACAACTTTCAAAAGAAGGTTGTTTGAAAGTGAAATTGAATAATCATTAATACCTTCGTCCAAGGACTATTATCTCTGAGAAAGATAATGCCTCTTGAGACGAAGGTCCTTAGTGTTTAACATTGTGTTGCCTTGTTTTCAATTCACATCAATTGAAAATAAGAGACCAACACCTGGCGTGCTCAATTTTGGAGGAGATTGTCGGTGACAGCCGAAATTCTCTTAGGAATTATTGGCGCCATTAAGAAGGGGATCGAGCGAGTAAAGGGGTTGGTAATGCTCCACGTGATCCCAGCTAACTACTAACAAGGGTGGGAAGGCTAGTCGGGCTCTATGTGGGTGCGAGATCCACGACGAGATGCCCACTGGTGAACAATGAGGAACACATAGATGTCGCATGTTGATTTCTGTTTGGGTGATGGTATACTTTAGGCTTTTATGGTCCATGTAGATGTCGCACTTGTGCCCAAAGAGATAGTGTCTCCTTATCTTCAGAGCATGGACAACTGTGGCCAGCTCTAGGTCACATTTTGGGTAATGTTGCTCATGCTGACATAACTGCATTGATGAGTAAGCAAACACCTTTTCCTCCTTCATTAACACACAACCCAATCCTAGATGCGATGCATCCCATTATATGGAGAACAACTTTTGATGGTCTCGTAAGACTAGAATTGGGGTTGTCGTAAGTTGTTTCTTTAACTCCTCGAACGACTTTTGGCATTTGTCCGTCTAGACGAACTTAGAATCTTTTTATAAGAGTGTAGTCATAGGTTTGGTCAATTTTGAGAACCCTTCATAGAACTTTCAGTAATAGTCAGCCATTCCTATAAAGATCTAGATGTCTCTAACATTCTGAGGTGGTTTGAAATTAACTACACCCTGCACCTTATTGGGATCAACATCAATCCCTTTGTTAGAGATGATATGGCCAAGAAAAGCACTTGATCTATCCAAAACTCACATTTGTTGAATTTAGCGTAGAGTTGTTGTTCCCAAAGCTTTTGTAGCACCAACCTTAGTTGTTCCTTCTAACTCTTGGAGCAGATCAATATCTTCGATGAATAATATGACCAACTTCTCTAGGTACTCCATGGAACATTCATTAGGTACATAAACATTGCTAGGGTGTTTAACTAAACTTGCTACTAATTGAGTTCCATAAATTTTGGTTGGAATATTTGAATGCAGGTTGAGAAAACATGCAAAAAGTGTGAAAATGGCTACTTGGGGCTGAAAATGGATACGTTTGAGGACCCCCTAGCTAGTTGGCCAAACCCCTAGCCATGGGGTAGCATGCAATTCTATAGCTAGGGGGAAGCATCATCAAAAGCAATGTTATCATGATGAAAGTCGTCATACCATATGTCATCATGGGTAGGACTTTCTTGGCGAAGCTTTCTCTATTGTGGCTTATGCCCTTGCTCATTGTCTTGTGTGATGTGACGCATCTCTTTAGTTGCTTCATCAATCTTTTTCTGGAGCTCAGCCAGTAGAAGCATCTTCTCCCTTCTTCTCTCCACTTGTTGATGAATAGCTTCTAGATCCCTGATTTCTTGGTCCAACTCTTCTTCCTCTGGTGTTAGGATAATAGCTTTCCTCTTCTAGCTTCGGGCCTCCCTTAGAAGGAGCCCATCTTGATTGGTGTCCAGCGGTGCAAGGGCAGCCCCTGGCGCTGCTGTCTTCTTCAGCGACATGATGAAGGTAGTCGTTCGAGTTCTTGACGAAGGTGGTCGTTTGAGTTCACCGGAGGTGAGCGCCAATGTTGGTCACTTGCTTTTGATTACTATGAATCAAGAACAAGGCAACACATTTGTTATACGTTAAAGACCTTCACCCTTCAAAGCATTATTCCCTTTGGGTATAACAAATCTAGAACGAAGGTCATGAAGAACAAGTCTTCATCATTCACAAATATAAAAATATAGTCACAAATGTAATAACATGCCATATATTCATTTCGTATTGAATGTATTAATAACATTAAAAACTCATATTACATTGGTACCTTCGGCTTGTTTGAAGGCAATGACGTGAAGGCAATTACAATTCAGCGTGAACAATACGGGGGTATTGTTCATCTATTTATAGGCAATCGTACAACTTCGTACGATATTACATTTATATCCTCAAAAATTACATACAAGGTTTACAAATGTCACAGGGACAGTAGTGTCATTTGCACTTAACAGCTTGAACAACACCTTCTCCCTACGACGCCTTCCTGCTTCATCGTGATGAAGTTTGCTTCGTCTTAATTCCATTGATTTGTGTCAAAGCTTTTCTGGTAACAAAGCTCCTGTAATACTTAATAATATGCTGAAAATAAATGGTTAGCCGTGTTTTTGAGGACCTTCGGAAGACGAAGGCCCCCAACAGTGCATGTGCTGACCCTATCCTAGTTCCTGGTTGTCTACCTTTTGTGCAATCTGAAAAACTACGGATTTTGGTCATGTTTCAATAAATATCTCATTTAAGCATGGTCTACATATATAATATATAGAAACCTTAGCAATGTACGAATAACTAACTAGTATTAGCTAAACCATAAATAAGATATTAGATAAAGTTATAAGCTAAGGATCCTAACAAGTCCTCGGCAGATTTTTAGTATATAACTATTAATTGTAGATATAAACTAACCGTTATACAAGATTTTGGTGCGAGATCCAAAGTTTGGTGCACTCTCTAGTCTCTAGCAGTGAGGCAGTTAGCACATAGATGCTTGTCTCTTGAAAAATGTTTGTTTGTTGTCTCTTGACAAAATTAATGATGGAAAAGAAATATACTCGTTTAAGAAAAAACATTTCTATAGGATCATGTTTTAATATATAAAGTTCAACCAATTATTAATAAATATTAAATAAATACCAATATGTAAATTATAAAGTTCAACCAATTATAATTATCAAATTTCGACGACTTTTCTTGCTATTCTTGGGTGTTCTTCATGATAGTGAAGGGTGAGGCTTTTACTCATGCTTGGGATTTGATTCTTAGGCTACAAAGTGTGTTTCTAAAGAATTTCATGAGAGCGATTCGTAGTGACAATGGCCCAAAATTCAAAAATACTCATTTTGAAACATTTTGTGCTTCTTTAGGACCCGAGCATCAGTTTTCCCCTCCGTATGTGCCCCAACGAAATGACATTGTTGAACACAAGAATCAGGCCCTTGTTGAGATGGCCAGGACGATGCTCGATGAGCATAGGACTCCTAGACAATTTTGGGTCGTAGCGATCAACACTGCCTACCATGTGTCCAATTGCATCTTCCTTCGAGCATTTCTGAACAAAACTTGTTATGAATTGTGATTTGGATGGCCACCCAAGGTTAGCCATTTTGGTGTGTTTGGCTACAGATGCTTTCTTTTGAACCAGGTAATTTGGACAACTTTGAGTCACAGTCTTCTGATGGTGTTTTTCTTGGTTATCCTTGATACAAACGTGCTTATCGAGTTCTTAACCTTGAGACTAACCAAATCATGGAGACTTGTGAGGTAACCTTTGATGAGACTTCTCCTAGTCCATCCCCTGTCTTTAAGCCTGCATGTCCAGATCAGATGGGTGAGACCATCCTTGTGGAGGAGGAGCACGACGATGCAGACTAGGGCGATCCTGAGCCAACTCCACCGGTTGCCCTGGTTGAGCATGCGTCGATGGCCTAGGACAACAGACTCGATATCACTTCTTCTACCACTTGTGGTCCAGTCGAGCTGGAGCATGTTGCACTTGGAGGAGTTCAGGCTGCTGTTGAGGGGGAGACCACCTCTTCAAGGGAAGCTCCACAACATATCTAGCGCGATCACCCTACCCAATAGATGATTAGTGACATTGATAAGCGAGTCACTCGCTTTAGGTATCAGTAGATGTCCCCCTTTGCTCACTTAGCTTTTGTTGCTTCTTTTGAGCCCCAAGATGTTGGACATGCTTTGTCTGATCCTAACTATGTCAATGCTATGCATGAGGTGCTTGAAGATTTTGAGACAAACCAGGTTTGGGTTTTGGTGTCACCTCCTTCGAACTGCCATCCCATCGGCACAAAATGGGTTTTAAAAAACAAATAGAGTGAGGATGGTGAAAGGATCACGATGCCCAAGAGGGGGGGTGAATTGGGCTTTTCTAAAAATCAACACTAATTAAAACCTAAGCAAGAGATAAGCAAGAGCCCAACTTCACCCCAACAACTAGCACTAAGAATATAATACTAGAAATGCAACAAAGCTAAGATAATACTTCAAATACTTGCTAAACAAATACACAATGTAAAGTGCTTGAATTAAGTGCGGAATGTAAAGCAAAGTTTAGAAGACTCCTCCAATTTTTCCCGAGGTATCGAAGAGTCGGCACTCTCCACTAGTCCTCGTTGGAGCACCCGCGCAAGGGTATCGCTCCCCCTTGGTCCTCGCAAGAACCAAGTGCTCACTACGAGATGATCCTTTGCCACTCCGGCGCGGTGGATCCCTCGAGACCGCTTACAAACTTGAGTCGGGTCACCAACAAGATCTTCACGGTGATCACCGAGCTCCCAACGCCACCAAGCCGTCTAGGTGATGCCGATCACCAAGAGTAACAAGTCGTAGACTTTCGCTTGACCAAGAGAAGCCTAATGCAAGTGGTGTGTGCTCTAGGTGGCTCTCACTAGCGCTAATGAGGAACAAACGCGGATTATGATTCTCTAATCTCCTCACTAGGCTTTTGGTGCTTGCAAAGCTCTAGCAATGTGCTGGAATAAATGTGGAGTGCAAGTCATTGAATATGGTGGGTGGAGGGGGTATAAATAGCCCTCACCCACCAACTAGCCGTTACAGGCATTTCACTGCGCGATGGCGTACCGGACAGTCCAGTGCGCCACCGGTGCGCCAACGGTGCGCCACCGGTGCGCCAACGGTCGTTTCCAACGGCTAGTTCTGACAGGTAGCCGTTGGACTCATGGCGCACCGGACAGTGAACAATCCACTGCCCGGTGCACACCGGACAGTCCGGTGCGGTGTCCGGTGTGCCACTAAAATTCAACTCTGAAAGCTGCGCTCTCGGGTTTCTGCGGAGGGGAAAGCCTTTGCCGCGGATCAGCCTGGTCCCACCTGGCAGAGGGTGCACCGGACAGTCCGGTGCACACCGGACAGTCCGGTTCCCCAACGCCAGAATCACTAACTCTTGTTTTTCAGCTGATTTTCAAATCGGTTTTCGTTCTAACTTGAGTGTGAGTTCTAGAGTGACACCTAGCACTGTGTATGAGTGTGATTGTGCACCAACACTACACTAGAACTCTCTTGGTCAAACTACTCATCGACAACCCCTCTTTATAGTACGGCTAAAAGAGAATAAAAGACCTAACTAAAAGCGAGTGTCCACATCTCCTTGACACTCGGACTCCGTAGACCTTCACCTTTTGTTTTGTCGTTTTAGCCGTCGCTTCGAGTTCTTATCTCCGGGATTGTTTTCACCGTTGTAGTACTTCTACCTGTCATGCGACCTAACTTACCATTTGTCTCTGCAAAACACACGTTAGTCACATATAATATTACGTTGTCATTAATCACTAAAACCAACTAGGGGCCTAGATGCTTTCAATCTCCCCCTTTTTGGTGATTGATGACAACCCTACAAGTTTTGTGAGAGTAGTTTGTTTTGAAGTTTCTGTCAATAGAAAGAATGGTTAGTTATACTCAGTAATCTTTGACAGAAAGAACGTGTCCCATAATAATAAGAGTGAGCGCATACACATCATAAGATTCTTGTTCATATAAAAGTGAAGTTAAATCAATGAAACAAGAACTAGAAGACTGGTGATAAAATATAAGGTGAAAACATAATACACACAGTCAATCAAGCAACGAGAGTATATGACGAGTTTGTGAGCCAAAAACATCAAGCTAGTACAGAGAGTAGCAAGCACATATATTACATCAACATGACTCTCTACTAACTCTCTAACTCCCCCTAACTCTCACAACTCATATCTCTCCCCCTTTGGCGTCAAACACCAAAAGGGTCCTGAACCTAAACATCTGAAGCAGGAGGAGGCGGCGGGGGCGCATCCGGTCGCGGTCGAGGCAGCAGAGCGAACGCTGGCGGAGGGTCAGAGTCAGTCTCGGATCCAGGATCTGTGGTAGAAGCTGGAGCTGGTACTGACTCGGACTGAGGCCGCGCTGCAGGAGCTACCGGAACAGAAGCGGAGACAGATACTGCCACAGCGGTAGTGGTAACAGCAGATGCTGGTGGCACTGGCGGCTGCGGGCAGACAGAGCTGAGAGCCAGAGAGGTGAACGCCAAAGTGACCGGCCGGAGCGGAGAGGTACCAACAGGGGGTCCTGACAAAATCGATGGCACCACAGGAGCGTGAAGCGGAGGAGGTGGAGCAGACAGAACCGGAGGAACTGAGACACCAGACTGCTGTAGCATGAGAGCCATGAATGCCCTACCCTCAGCCCGATCCTGAAGAAGCTGCTGCTGAAGCGCATCCTGCCTGTCCTGCATGTTCTGAAACATCGAGAGCATCCTCTCGGATAACCGGGCCTGCTCGGCTACCAGGTGAGCCTGCTCGGCTGCCAGGTGAGCCTGCTGCTGAGTGAGAGTCTGGAGAATCGAAGCAAGAGCAGGGTCCATAGCCTGAGGAGTAGCAGGGGCAGCACTAGAACTCCCAGCCTCATGATCATGTGAGTGTGGAGGCATAGGAGGCGGAGGCGGAGGAGGAACCCCAAAATCATCATCATCATCATCATCATCATCATCATCATCAGCTGCTGTACCCTGAGTGTCAAACTGTCGAAGAGCTGCATCCTCGGCCTGAGAGTCAAAAACATTAGCAGAAGCTGGCACAGGAATCTCAGGCGCAGGACGGTAGGATCCAAAAACGAGGCGTGAGGCCTCAAGGGTGCTCTGAAATCGAGGGGGCTGAATCAGCTGCGCAAAGATGTGGCACAAGTAGTGAGCATAGGGCAACTGCCGATGAGCACGAATCCCATCCAAAACGGTGTCCTCGATCTCACAAATCAGGAAGTCCACAACGTCAAACTCAGAGTGGGAGACCAGGGCACCAAGGAGCCAAAGCTGAATATGAGTGGTAGCCTCCCTGTATCCCATCCTCGGCAGAAGAGTCTGTCTGATAAGCTCATATAAGTACTTTGCTGCGGTAGTAAAATCTGCCGGTGAACGTCGCGACCCATCTGTGAAGGGCGGGCAGAACAGAGCCGCGATGTGGGCTGTACCTGGAGCCACACCGCCGTGAGGGCGACAAGGAGGGTCAGAAGTGCCGTAGCAAAGGCTGTGAAGACGAGTCGTCGACTCGGGAAATCCAAAAAGCTGGCGGATCTGACTGGCAGTAATAGTGACATCCTCGCGCTCAAAGCGAAACCTCATCCAGTGATGATCCGGGTCAATCCAAACAGAGGCATAGAAGACTCGTACCCACTCCTCAACATACCTGCCGCTGGTAGTCAAAAGGGTCTGAAGGCCAGGCAGATAGGTGAGGTGCGCCTCAGAGTCAGCACCGGCTACAAGCAGAAAGGCTGGAAGATCCAAAAGCCGGTGCACTCGCAGAGCTATCTGAGCAGACATCTGAGCTCTGAAAAACGACTCCTGAGTACGTGTGCTGAAAAGGTCACCTGCTGCAGGGTCTCTCTGAGCTGGTAGCCAAGACTCCACGGGTACGTATCTGAACCTACGTACCCGTGCCGCTGTAGCACGCTGAAGGTCAAACAGTCGAGGATCCGCAACAAGTGGTTGTACCTCAGTCTCATCGCGCTCCCGGAATCGAGGTGGAGGGACAGGAGGAGCTGAAGCGGGAGCGGGAGGAGGAGGAGCAGTGGAAGCTGGCGTGGTGGAGGTAGTGGGTATGGCTGTGGTGGTGGATGGCGCAACAGGAGTGACGGGAGCAGGCAGAGTGGGTGGCGGAGTGGAAGCAGAGGTGGTGTGAGTGGAGGAGCGCCGGGAGGCGAGACGACGAACACGATATGCGATCTGATCTGACGGAGTCTGCGGCTGATCTCCAAGCTCGGCCTGCGCAGCGGCTGCTGCAGCTGCTGCCGCTGCATGGGCTGCTCTGTCCGTACGCCGCTTCTTGCGGCCTTCCTGCTGCTCCAAATAAACAGACTTGCCCTTGACCTGCCTGAAGGGGCGACGAGGATCCTCATCATCGCCTCCCCCTGGCGCCGACACATTCTTCGTGCGTGGCATCCTGAACTAATGTCTGCAAATGAGATAGAGAGACTAAGCACAGAGCAAAAATCACAGATAGATTGAGCAAAGAATGAGATGACTACCTGGAAAGCTCACCCGAGAGGTGACGATCCAGGCAGGACGGGAGACGGCACACGGTCAAACAAGGTCACTGAAATGACAGAAGAGGTGAGCACGTATTAGTCACATAGTCATAAGCATATGAAATGTGAATAAATACATACACAGAGAGATATGGCACAGAAAACACGAGACGAGACGATCGAGAAGTCAAACGACGTGAAAACGACGTTTGAAGGATAAATAGTGTCATAGGATGTTTGGAATTCGAATTGAGGCACAAAACGATATGGAATTGAGCCGATACTTCACGAATAGGTTTATATAGGTGAATATGAGTGAAGTGTGTGCTTGGTTTGAATTTAGGCGAAGAAAAAGGGATTAGGGCACTCGGCTCGGAAACGATCGCTCGAAATGGGGAATTGAGTGAAATTTAAGCCTGGAATCTCGGATTGGCGTGAAATTTGGCAAGTAGGTTACTGGAAGTGTTGTAAAGGTGCCTGAAAAATTTGGGTTCAATTGGAGCATTTTTGGCTGGTTTGGACATTTCACCGAGCACGTGGTGGGCGAGATATTAGGGTTTCGGAGAAATGGCCATATGAGGAGTGAAAACCCTCCCGAAGGAGCCAAGAATCTGCAGGGATACACAATAGGGATAATAGAACACATTCCACCAACTGGATTCACAAGATTTCACAAGAATTTGAAATGATGCACAAGGGGTGGAAAAGGAGGAGCTTAACTGCCTCAGACAGAGCACTGAGAGGGAGTGGAGACAGGGGAGGAAGAGGGGAGCCTGCTCACCGAGAGGGAGAGAACGAGCCCAGGTCTCCACGGTCGCCGGAGCACGGTGGTCGCCGGAGGGTCGCCGGTGGGGGAGAGGGAGACGCCAGACAGAGACAGAGAGCGGTGGGAACAGAGAGCCTCTGGCTCGGTCGGGCTGGAGGCCTTTTTTTTTTAAAACGCGATATGGGCGCACCGGACAGTCTACAGTGCCTGTCCGGTGCACACCGGACAGCGCACAGTAGCTGTCCGGTGAACCACCGGACAGCGCACAGGAAATCTGATTTATAGCGCGCGGCTGCCGGTGCACCGGACATTGCACAGTGCAGTGTCCGGTGCACACCGGACTGTCCGGTGAGCCCAGACAGAGGAGAGTTTGGAAAATTTTGAATTTCTATCTAACTCCCAACCAAACCAAATCCCAACTTATAATCACACAAAATAACACTTGTTGGGACAGGTATTGGCACCCTCATATACTTTTCAAAATATTTTGCCATAGGCTAGATAATTTTTAGAGAAAATAGGCAAATGGTGAAATTTGCATTTTGGCTTGCACTAGGGGTTTTTCATGAGTGATTTGAGTTTTGAATACTCCCCCTAAGTGCAGTACCTCATGCATATTTCAAGAACCAATAATTGCATAAAAAGTAAGAATTTAAGTGCTAAAAGCTTAAAACTAAGACTTGTCAAGTTTGACCCGAGTTAAGCTTTTTCACTCGCTTTGTTGGCGGTTATCTCAACTAGGTTAGACAAGTCCTAGATGCAATACAAGGAACTTAAACATGCAATGCAGGCTTGACAACTCCATTTGACATTTTACATAAAATTTCTAAGATCAAGAATATTTAGTTCATTCCTCAACATGCAAAAGCGGGTCTTATCAAGTGGCTTAGTGAAAATATCCGCTAATTGATCTTCCGACCTCACTCCTTCTAAAATGATATCTCCTTTAGCAACATGATCTCTAAGGAAGTGATGACGGATATCAATGTGCTTGGTGCGAGAGTGTTGTACAGGATTATTAGCAATTTTAACAGCACTCTCATTATCACACAACAAAGGTACCTTTTCTAGAACTACGCCATAGTCTAGAAGAGTTTGTTTCATATATAAAATTTGTGTGCAACAAGCACCTGCGGCAATGTATTCCGCTTCGGCAGTTGACAAGGCAACACTATTTTGCTTTTTGGATGTCCATGAAACTAGTGATCTACCAAGCAGATGGCATCCCCCAGAAGTACTTTTCCTATCAATTTTGCAACCGGCATAATCCGAATCAGAATAGCCAATTAAATCAAAAGTAGCTCCTTTGGGATACCACAGACCAACGCTTGTGGTGTGCCTGAGATACCTAAGAATTCTCTTAACAGCGCGAAGATGAGCTTTCTTAGGATTAGATTGAAATCTAGCACACATGCAGACACTAAACATAATATCGGGCCTAGATGCGGTAAGGTACAATAAACTACCAATCATAGAACGGTAGAGAGTTTGATTAACCGGGTTACCTCCCTCATCTAAGTCGAGATGTCCATTTGTAGGCATGGGGGTCTTGATTGGTTTGCACTTCTCCATGTTGAACCTTTTCAACAAGTCTTTGGTATGCTTCTCTTGTGAGAGAAAGTTATCATCTTTCATTTGCTTGACTTGAAAGCCGAGGAAGTATGTTAGCTCACCAATCATTGACATCTCAAACTCCTTCGACATCAACTCACCAAATTCCTTGCAATGATAGTCATTTGTCGAGCCAAAGATTATATCATCAACATATACTTGACAAATGAAAATATCACCGTTATGTTTCTTTGTGAAGAGAGTTGTGTCGACGGTCCCGATCTTGAAGCCCTTTTCGATGAGGAAGTCGTGAAGGCGCTCATACCAAGCCCTTGGAGCCTGCTTTAGCCCATATAGCGCCTTGGACAACCTATAAGCATGGTTAGGATATCTAGGGTCTTCAAATCCAGGCGGTTGCTCAACATATACAAGTTCATTTATGAAGCCATTTAAAAATGCACTTTTTACATCCATTTGATAAAGTTTTATATCATAGCATGATGCATATGCAAGTAGGATACGGATGGCTTCCAGTCGAGCAACCGGTGCAAAGGTCTCTCCAAAATCTAAGCCTTCAACTTGAGAGAATCCCTTCGCGACAAGTCTTGCCTTGTTTCTTACAATTACACCTTGATCATCTTGTTTGTTTCTGAACACCCACTTTGTTCCAATGATTCTTGCATCTTGTGGAGGCTTCTCCAGGGTCCAAACTTCGTTACGGGTGAAGTTGTTAAGTTCTTCATGCATGGCATTCACCCAGTCCGGATCCTGTAGCGCCTCATCTATACAAGTAGGCTCAACACAAGAAACAAAAGAGTGATGTTCAATAAAAGAAGCATGTCTATGTGATCGAGTAATAACCCCTTGTGATGGACTCCCAATGATTTGGTTTTGAGGATGATCTTGAAGTAGTGATGAATTTCTCCTGTTGACCACTTGGGAAGAAGATCCTGGAACATCAATATTTTCGGCTTGTACCCTTGCTTGTTCATGAGAGACAAATGTATCTTCATTTGCATGCCTCTCATCTTTATCATCATCTTGTGGTACATTTGATGAAGAAGGTCTGTCAATGATTTGCACCTCTTCTTCATCTTCTTTTGGTTTGATAGCTCCAATAGGCATGTTCTTCATTGCTTCCCTAAGTGGCTCATTACCTACATCATCAAGATTTTCAAGTGCTCCTTGGGAGCCATTAGTCTCATCAAATTCCACATCATATGTTTCTTCTACCATACCAGTGGCATGGTTGAATACTCGATATGCTTTGGACTTTAATGAATAACCCAAAAGAAAACCAATATCACAACGTCTTTGAAACTTCCCTAGGTGATGGCGTTTCTTGTAGATGTAGCATTTGCACCCAAACACCCGGAAGAAGGAGACGTCTGGCTTTTTCCCATTTAGCAGTTCATAAGGAGTCTTCTCAAGTAGCCGGTGAGGAAATAGCCTGTTTGATGCATAACAGGCAGTGTTGACAGCTTCGGCCCAAAACCTCTCCGGTGTGTTATACTCATCAATCATTGTTCTTGCAAGAGTGATCAAGGTCCTGTTTTTCCTTTCAACAACTCCATTTTGTTGAGGTGTGTATGTGGCAGATACTTCATGCTTGATCCCAATTTCATCACAGTACTCATGAATGTTGGTGTTGTCAAATTCTTTGCCATTGTCACTTCTAATCTTCTTAATCTTGCAATCAAATTCATTTTGTGCTTTCTTGGCAAACTTCTTGAATATAGATGCAACTTCAGATTTGTCATGGAGAAAGAACACCCAAGTGTATCTTGAGAAGTCATCAACAATCACTAGACAGTAGAGGTTGCCACCGGCACTGACATAATTTGTAGGTCCAAACAAATCCATATGAAGTAGTTCCAGTGGCCTTGATGTTGACATGAAAGCTTTAGTGGGATGTGTATTAGCAACTTGCTTTCCAGCTTGACATGCACTGCATGGCTTGTCTTTTTCAAACACCACATCCTTTAATCCTCTAACCATATCTTTCTTTAATACCTTCTTGAGTGTGCTCATCCCAACATGTGCAAGCCTCCTATGCCAAAGCCATCCAAGAGAAGCTTTGGTGAAGAGGCAAGTTCTTAAGTCTGCATCTTCTGAAGTGAAATCCACTAAGTAGAGGTTGTTGTATCTAAATCCCTTGAATACCATTGATTCATCATCCATCTTTGTTACAATAACCTCTGTTGGAGTGAATAAGCATTGAAGTCCAAGATCACAGAGTTGACCCACTGATAATAAATTGAAGCTCAAAGGTGCAACTAAGAGAACATTTGATATTGATAAATCATTTGAGATTGCCACCTTGCCAAGTCCTTGCACTTTTCCTTTTGAATTGTCTCCAAATGTGATTTTATCTTGTCCATCAACATTTTCATCTAGTGAGGTGAACATCCGTGGGTTGCCTGTCATATGTTGTGTGCATCCACTGTCAATAACCCAATGGCTCCCACCGGTCTTGTTGTTCACCTACATTCACAGACAATTCAAGCTTGAGTTTTGAGGGCCCTATATTGCATAGGACCAGTGACTCTCTCAATTAAGGACTTTGCCACCCAGATTTGTCTAGGTCTATTTTTGTTTGGTGGACCTAGGAATGTAACCTTAACCTTTCCATTTGCAACCTTTCTTAGAACATAGTGAGCATTGAAAGCAAATGGTCTTGAGTGCTTAGGCAAGGGAGTTGGTGGTTTGGCTTTGGGCAAAGTGACCTTCATTTCCAAAAGCATTGTATTGAGTGGTAGCTTTCTTTTGCACAAAAGCATTGTATCCAATACCACTCTTGTTATTTTTCATAACAGTGTTCATAAGCAGCTCATTTTGGAGGTATTGACCCTTGTTGAACTTTTGCACACTTGTTGCAAGATGTTCATTTTCACTTTTTAGTTTCTTGACCTCATTCTTAAGCCTTTGATTATCCACTGCCAACTCATTGTTGAAATCATTGTTCTCAATAGCAACTTTTCCTCTAGTAGTTGCATCAGTCAAGTAATTCTTCAATTTTTGGTTGTCTAAAGTCAGGACTTCAACTTTTTCAGTCAATTCAGCATGTAGACTAGTTTGCTCTTCTTGAATCAAATCATCACATGAGGTTGCTACATCAAGCTTAACAACAGGGTTAATAGCCTCATGTGTTTTGCAAGATAAAAGTTCATTTTCAACAAGAAGATTGTCATGATCAAATTTAATTTGAGTATAGTCTTCCTCGATCTTTACTAGTCTATTTTGCAACTCCCTATTAGCTTTATTTAATTTGTCATATTTTTCCTTAGCATCTTTTAGGGAGTTTGTGAGCTCATTTACAGTTGATGACATAGTTTTATTTTCTTCTTTTATTTCATCACTAGCCTTTATAACTATGTCATACTTGGCAGTTAAAGATTCATTTTCATTTTTCAGCCTATCACATTTAGCTTTTGACTTTCTAATGATTTGAGTATATTCTTTAAGTAAGTCAGCTAACTCATCATATGAAGGTGAAGCAAATTCCTCATCACTATCACTATCACTATCATCAGCAATATCATTTTGTACCTTCCGTTCACCCCTAGCCATGAGGCATAGGTGAGAAGTGGATGATGGCGATGGTGGTGGTGAAGAGAAGTCCCCGGCGATGGCGGCAATTTTTTCATCATTCTCTTCTTCACTTGAAGAAGACCCACTTGATGATTCGATGTCGGTGAGCCAGTCGCCAACAATATATGCCTTTCCATTCTTCTTCTTGTGGAACCTCTTTTGCTTCCCATCCTTTCTCTTGAAAAATTTCTTTTCCTTCTTTTCATCATCGCTGTCATCTTCTTTCTTGCCCTTGAACTTGTTCTTCTTGGGCTTGTTGTATTGATGAGCAAGATGACCAAGCTCACCACAGTTGTAGCAGTCCATCTCAGAAATGGGCTTTCTTTTGTTGGAAAAGAACTTCTTCTTCCTTGAATCAAATTTGATGCCTTCTCTATTTAGCTTTTTCAACATCTTGGTGGTCTTCCTTACCATCAAGGCAATGTTTGCATCAAGGTCATCATCACTTGAGGATTCTTCCTCAACTTGTATTTTTGCTTTTCCTTTTCTTTCATGATTTGCTTTGAGAGCCAAATCCTTTTTTTTGGAAGATGATTCTTCTTTGTCGTTGATGTGCATGTACATTTCATGGGCATTGATCTTTCCCAAAATTTGTGTAGGTGTGGTAACTGAAAGATTCATTTGATGTAGCACAGTGACAATGTGTCCATATTTGTCTATTGGGAGGACACTGAGAATCTTCCTCACAACATCCGGTTGTGAGATTTGAGTAAGCCCCAATCCATTAACTTCCTCTACAAAAATATTAAGTCGTGAGTACATAGCATTTGCATTTTCATTAGTAAGCATTTCAAAAGAATTTAACTTTCGCATGGCTATGTGATATCTTTCCTCACGTTCACTTCTAGTTCCTTCGTGTAGAGCACAAATGTCCATCCACAAATCATGAGCATTTTTATGATTTCTTACTCTATTGAACACATCTTTGCAAAGGCCTCTAAAAAGGGTGTTTTTGGCCTTAGCATTCCATTTCTCATAATTGAACTCATCACCTACAAGATTTGTGGGATCTAAGTATGCTTCCATACGAATTTTCCAATAAGGAAAATCGTCACCATCAAAAACGGGAGGAGGTCCATCCCCACCGGACATCGTAACTCTAGCGGTTAAGCTAATCTATGAGCAACAAGGCTCTGATACCAATTGAAAGGATCACGATGCCCAAGAGGGGGGGTGAATTGGGCTTTTCTAAAAATCAACACTAATTAAAACCTAAGCAAGAGATAAGCAAGAGCCCAACTTCACCCCAACAACTAGCACTAAGAATATAATACTAGAAATGCAACAAAGCTAAGATAATACTTCAAATACTTGCTAAACAAATACACAATGTAAAGTGCTTGAATTAAGTGCGGAATGTAAAGCAAAGTTTAGAAGACTCCTCCAATTTTTCCCGAGGTATCGAAGAGTCGGCACTCTCCACTAGTCCTCGTTGGAGCACCCGCGCAAGGGTATCGCTCCCCCTTGGTCCTCGCAAGAACCAAGTGCTCACTACGAGATGATCCTTTGCCACTCCGGCGCGGTGGATCCCTCGAGACCGCTTACAAACTTGAGTCGGGTCACCAACAAGATCTTCACGGTGATCACCGAGCTCCCAACGCCACCAAGCCGTCTAGGTGATGCCGATCACCAAGAGTAACAAGCCGTAGACTTTCGCTTGACCAAGAGAAGCCTAATGCAAGTGGTGTGTGCTCTAGGTGGCTCTCACTAGCGCTAATGAGGAACAAACACGGATTATGATTCTCTAATCTGCTCACTAGGCTTTTGGTGCTTGCAAAGCTCTAGCAATGTGCTGGAATAAATGTGGAGTGCAAGTCATTGAATATGGTGGGTGGAGGGGGTATAAATAGCCCTCACCCACCAACTAGCCGTTACAGGCATTTCACTGCGCGATGGCGCACCGGACAGTCTGGTGTGCCACCGGTGCGCCAACGGTGCGCCACCGGTGCGCCAACGGTCGTTTCCAACGGCTAGTTCTGACAGGTAGCCGTTGGACTCATGGCGCACCGGACAGTGAACAGTCCACTGCCCGGTGCACACCGGACAGTCCGGTGCGGTGTCCGGTGTGCCACTAAAATTCAACTCTGAAAGCTGCGCTCTCGAGTTTCTGCGGAGGGGAAAGCCATTGCCGCGGATCAGCCTGGTCCCACCTGGCAGAGGGTGCACCGGACAGTCCGGTGCACACCGGACAGTCCGGTGCCCCAACGCCAGAATCACTAACTCTTGTTTTTCAGCTGATTTTCAAATCGGTTTTCGTTCTAACTTGAGTGTGAGTTCTAGAGTGACACCTAGCACTGTGTATGAGTGTGATTGTGCACCAACACTACACTAGAACTCTCTTGGTCAAACTACTCATCGACAACCCCTCTTTATAGTACGGCTAAAAGAGAATAAAAGACCTAACTAAAATGCGAGTGTCCACATCTCCTTGACACTCGGACTCCGTAGACCTTCACCTTTTGTTTCGTCGTTTTAGCCGTCGCTTCGAGTTCTTATCTCCGGGATTGTTTTCACCGTTGTAGTACTTCTACCTGTCATGCGACCTAACTTACCATTTGTCTCTGCAAAACACACGTTAGTCACATATAATATTACGTTGTCATTAATCACTAAAACCAACTAGGGGCCTAGATGCTTTCAGATGGGTTGGTAGTCAAAAACAAGGCGAGGTTGGTTGCCCAAGGGTTTTGCTAGAAAGAGGGTATATATTATGAGGAGATCTTTGCCCCTATTGCTCGTTTAGAGGCCATTAGGATCCTTCTTGCTTTTGCTGCATCGAAGCGTTTTAATCTCTTTCAAATAGATGTAAAAAGTGCCTTTTTAAACGGGTATATAGAGGACGAAGTCTATGAGAGGCAACCCCCTGGTTTGAGAGTTCCATGTTTCCAAACCATCTTTTTAAACTCCAAAAGCTTTGTATGGTTTGAACCAAGTCCCTAGAGCCTAGTATGAGCGTTTGAAATCTTTTCTGCTTGCAAAGGGTGTTGAAATGGGCTCTATGGATAAATCTCTTTTTATGCTCAAGCATGGCAATGGTACCCTTTTAGTTCAGGTATACGTGGATGATATCATCTTTGGTGGTTCTTCTCATGCTATTTTTTCCAAGTTTTCAAATACTATGAGCATGGACTTTGAGATGAGCATGATTGGAGAACTCAACTTCTTCATTAGGCTGCAAATCAAGTAGACCCAAGACGAGACTTTTGTGCACCAAGGCAAATACACAAAGGATGTCCTAAAGAAGTTTGATATGGGCGAGGCTAATCCACCTTCAACACCCATGTCCACTAGGATGGCGCTGGTTGCCGATGAGGATGTCAAGCCCATGGACCAGAAGGAGAACAGGAGCTTGATCGGCTCCCTCCTGTAGCTAACTATGACGAGGTCGGACATACACTTTGTCATGTGTCTTTAAGCTCACTTCCATGCTTCCCCACACACATCTCATAGACATGTTGTCAAACGAATCAAGAGGTACCTATGTTTCATTCCTGAGTTTGGTTTATGGAATTCCTCTTTGTCCGTTCTGTCTTTGTGCGGCTATTCAGATGCTGATTTTGTGGGTTTTCTCGTGGATCACAAGTCTACTTCTAGGACTTGTCAGTTTTAGGGGACTTCGTTGGTTTCCTGGTCTTCTCGCAAATAGTCTAAGACTGAGTATGTTGATGCCGCTAGTTGTTGCTCGCAGATGCTTTGGATGATGGCCACTTTGTGGGATTTTGGCTTGGATTTTCATCATGTGCCTCTGCTTTGCGATAGCACGAGTGCCATAAGTGTTGCCAAGAATCCTGTGCTGCATTCGAAGACCAAGCACATTGATGTTCGCTTTCACTTTCTTCGAGATCATTATGAGAATGGCGACATCGATTTTTGCCACATTGATACCCATAGGTAGCTTGCTGACATTTTGAAGAAACCCCTAGGTTAGTCCACTTTTGCTCATTTGCGAGGGTAATTAGGTGTTTACTTCCCTTTTTGACTAAGGACTCCCTTTTTGGTTTTTCCTTCTTTCTTCTTCTTTCCATGTAGTTTATAGCCTTTTTGCTTTTTGTATTATATCTACGTCTGCATATCATGTTGCATTTTGAGCTTCAATTGTATAACCGCTAGAGTGTGACCATGCTCTTAGTAGTATGTTCTTTGTGTACATGATGATGCTAAGGCATACTTAGGCTCTTTGTGCTCATATTGATACAATATTGTCGAGGTAAGCTTGTTTTCCTAATTATAAACTTGACTATTAGTTGCCTATTCCAAAATTTGTTCACCGTTGAGATTGGCACCTAGCATGTGTAGGATGTGTTGAAATCCATTTTGCTGTCACAAGTATGGTAGGTGGCTATGTCTCATGCTTTGAGTCATTCACTGCCTTGATTCATTTATTCTGGGCTAAAATCCGAAATCAAGATAAGTGAAATTTAGAAAGATCGAGATAGATTTGCATTTGACACCACATCATTGTATCGAGACTGCTTCCATTTGCACTTTTGATGAACTTGAGCGGTGTAGTGGATGATCGAAACCGGTCTTTTTGCTTCTCGTTGCTTTTCTGCATAGGCTACACACTGTTAAAAAGTTAGACAATGACAATGCTTACGACCTCTCGCACTCACATGCTTTTCCATGAAATTTGTAATCCACTGCAAAATCCGATAAATGTTGAAAATTTCAATTGGTATCAATTTTAGATATGTTTCTAGCATGATGAGAGATCGTTGTTTAGGGTAGTTCACCTAGTTTACCTTTGATTAGCAGTTGGTTGATTTCCTGCTTAAATATATCCAGTGTTGTATTTTGATGGTGAACTTCCTTTTTTGACTGCTTAAAACTGAATTAATATGATTAAACTTCACATATCTTGTGCATATGATTAGTTTGAGTGTTTCTAGCACGTTCATTTATTGCTGCACTCATAGCCCAGCACTACTTAGACCATTTTTACACTTTGACTGGTATACCCTTAAAGCTCCTGCACTTTTGGTCCCCTTGTCAAATCTCTCCCCCGTTAAAAAGCTCCAAATGACCAAAGGTGTAAAAATGGTCAGGAGCTATTGCTAGTTGTGTTGAGCCTTTTTCCCTCATTCTAGAGGAACTAGCTTGAATTTCAGCTTTTGTGCTGATTTTGTGCTCTGATTTGTTTTTGACGTCTGGCTAGTCGTGCTGAGCCTTGCTTTTGCCTCTTCTTGAGGGCTAGCCTTTATTGCTTGGTTGTGTTGACCCATTGCCCATTTCTTTGGGGACCAAGCTTTGCTTGCTTAAAATAACTTGTTTTAACTTTTCATATAGCTTTTTGGTCATTTGAGTAAATCTCTCTTCTTCTGCTGTTGACAATGCACTCATCAAGGGGGAGATTGCGAACACAAAGTTGTGATTGTGTCCTGTTATGCGTGTCCCATGCACATCCAGAATTGGAGTATTTATAGGTAACCGACGAGTAGGTGGTCCCAAATACCATTATTCCTCTGGTTACCTGCTACATTCCTAGAATATTCCCTTCAACGGGGTCATTATAGTAAGGTAGGGTACAACAGCCTATAAATGCTCTAACACTAGCCCATAAAGAGCTTACAGATGGGCCCTAACCGCACTAAGGGGAAGCCTAAGACCCACAGAAACCTCCTGGAGCCCTCGCCTGTGCGTTAGGCCCTTGTCCTTGTTGGGGCTAGGACTTTGCCGTCAAGGGAGGGGTCAAGCCCTCTGGATACATGGCAGGGGTTCTTGTGAGCCCCCTGTTCATGTGTGGCCCTTGGGTTGGCCTTCTCTGGTGCCCGTGGTTGAGGACACCGATGTTGGTGCAGGTTGAAGTCCTCCCTCACTGTTAACCCTACACCCAAACATGGTTAATCATAGTTGGATGGTTTTCATCGAGGTCAGGTTCGGCCATCGCTCCAACACTAGCCCCCTGAGGGATCGGTTCAACTTGGTGAGCTGGTCTTGAAGTCTGTTTTCGTAGACGGTCGAATGCTTCCCTTGATCATGGGTTGAGGTGGCCTTGGGGTGTTTTATGATGTGATAGTTGGGATGAGGTGTTTTACTGGGCAACTTTGGGTTCCCGAGGCGCTTTTGCAGGCTTATAAAAACTATTGGGGCGTACGAGGAAACTTTTCTCTCGTTTGCCTAAACGCTCTCGCGCCCTACCACCGACGCCTCCGCAAACTTGCCTTGAGCGACTCGTGCTACCCAAATCGCTCGTCCCCGAGGACCTGGCCCGGGTGAAGCAAACTGCCTGCCACCACAGATGGTACGTAATGTCACCCTCCTCCTCCTCATCGTCCAGCTCAGCTGTGTCATCGAACACACCATTGTTCGCATCATTCACAGAGTTGTTGCCAGGGCACACGGTGGAGTTTGGAATTTCCAGGATTTTCTCAGGTCGTGTGCATGAAATGTAGCGTTTAGGGTATTTGGGATCTAGTGTTGGGCATGCTCCAGGGGGCCAAAGAGGTCCGGGAGCCGAAGGGTGAATTGGTGGTCTTCAAGGCATTCTTGAGCATCGGCCTTTGACTACCTATGCATCGTTTTGTTGCCGAAGTCTTGGAATGCTTCCAAGTCCAACTGCACCAACTCACGCTGCATGCTATGGTGACGCTAGCTAAATTTATTTGGGTGGTAGGGATGTATGGTGGTCAGCCATCAGTGGAGGTGTTCGCCAAGAACCATTGTCTTCACTGGTAGAAGAAAGTTGTTGGTGGCAAGATTGTGCAGTTTGGTACGTGTACGTTCATGTCGAGGACCGAAAAAACCTTGAGCGAAGTGGTGGTGCTCGTACCGTGCGCCAAGAACAAGTGGGGGAACTAGTGGGATTACTAGTTCTCTGTGCAGATGGAGGGCACCGAAGGGGTTCCCCTACTGCGTCCGGCTATCTTGTGCTCCCATTGTTACATTGACTTCCCCGGTTTAAAGTGAAGTAAGGGGATGCTGACGAGGACACCCTTTGCCATGCTTTGGAGTCTACGCGGCAGCGGAGGCGCATAGAAGAATATAATACGAAGTGACGGGCCACAAACACAAAGAATGTCGATGTGATCCTAATGGGCTAGTGCAATGTATCACAGGCCATATTAGGCCATAACCGGACCCTTTGCTCCTAGATAAGGCCGAGGCAAGGTTATGCCATATTTAAGTAGGGATAGTAATGGATCACAATCTAAATATTTCTTCATAATAAGATAGAGTTCTTAACTAATTTTAGTTCAAAAATAAATAGAAATATAGCTCGATTCTAATATGATTCGATCCCTAGTGTCAAATTTTAAAATTGCATGTAGCAAAGGCCAAATCAATATGTTTATTTAAATAGTATTTTTTACAATTAGTACATATCCTTAATGGTGTGTCACACATACTACCCTGCATAATTACATTTTCTAAAATAAATACAACATATGTATGTCACATATGTGCATTGTCATGCCATATCGCCATAATTATTATGTTGAGAAGGTTATGACGATTTATTATTATGATGATTCCTATATTGTCGTAGAAAAAACATAATGCTAGAGTATGTTATGACGATTTTAATGACATAGATTAAATTTTTGTCTCTATGGAAATGTTTGAGATGTATCCAGGTTCCAGCTTCAGTGTGGAGCTGTAGTTTATAATATCAATTTAAATTATTTTAAAACTATTTTTAATCTATATAATAAATAAAATGATTTATCTAAATGTCTTCTAAAAGCTTACAACTCTAGCTCCACGATTTTCTGGAGTATCTAATGACCTGCTCTACCAATTTCACCAAATTTTTTGGAGCCGAAGCTATCCCAAACAGGGCCTGTATTGAACCATCTTCTCAAAATCGTCATAAACGAGATGATTTAATGATGTATTACTCTATTGTCATCAACTATTCATCATAGAAGGTCATAAATGTTGAAGTGTTGGTCGAGGAATTTGTTGCTTGTTTGGTGTGGGCGTTGGTGCACGGTTGGGAGTAGGCGAGGTGAAGTTGTGACCGATGTCGTTCTTGGAGAACAAGGTGGCGTCGAGTCCAACCTTCACTGTTAAACGGCGACGACGAGATGCTACGACCTTTCTTAGGGAGGTGGAGGCTAAGGTGGTAAGAATTGTTGACTATTATTCAACGAAGACTAAGCTACCGAGGAGTTGGGATATCCGGGGGTCGACCGTTCGATTGAATCATGTATTCGAGTTGAACGAGTTGCTCTACAGGCCTTATCTAGAGGATAATTTTGCGGACGTCGTAGACATCACAGAGGGCAAGAAGAAATGTGGGGTCAAATGTGGTGCTACAGGAGAAGGGTGTTTGAAGGGGAAGGCAGTGGCTCCACCGATGAAGAAACAAAAAAGGGTTGAGACCAGGGCGATTAATCTAACCAAAGGAGCGAAGTCGTCTGACAATTTTATAGTAGGGTTGGCCAAGACATGCACTGAGTCGGGGTAGGCCATGACTTCGCCTGCCCTCTGGGCAACCTCTACTCAAATGTTGGAGATAACCGGGGGTGAGTGGCAAAAGGGTGACCCCTTTCCTATGGCTTCTAGGGAGGATGATTTTACGTCTTTTCTGGCTTGGCGCTTTATAGTGTTTCCTTACGGGTGGAATATTGGCGTTGTTGTGATTACTCTGATGGACAAGAACCACCGGAAGTCTTCGTGAAAAAAGAGGAAGGCTCCGCTTCGGCCGGTCGACCCTCATCTCTAGGCGAAGGCCCTTCGGGCCAACCCTGTGGGAGGGTCGAAGGTTGCGACTGCCGCTAAAGTGATGCCGTCACTAGCGTCGACCGTCGCGACCACGGTGGTGCCTCCCCCACCTGGCGGGACTGCTAAGGGGAGGCGACGAAGGTGACGGATGCCGACATGGTTGGGGGCGCCACCGACCTTTATGTCGAGGACTACTTGATCGAGGTTGTGACTAAGTTTAATGCCCAGACTAGATAGGCGACCGTGGGTAAGTGCCTTTGCTCGCATGTTTTGGTGTGTGCATGCTTGTTTTGAACATTACCAACAAGTGTTGAACATAGGTGTGGGGTCTAGCCAAATGGTTACAGCCCAGGTGACGCTTGGACACGTGATTGTGGATGATCTATGGGCATGGTTCTGTGGAGCAGTGGATGGCGGCGAAGGGTTTGCCGAGGCAGCAACCTCTACTGGTGTTGCTGCTACCGCTTCGAAGATGTTGGCAGACTCTACTGTACGTGGCCGTGAAGGCTGTTGCCGAGAAATTGCATTATGTGAGAGTTTTTTCTTGTATTCTTGTGGCAGGTTGGTGTTTTTGCTGACCAGGTGGCATCTGTCGTGCTTGTGGACTTCTCGACCTCGCAGCTGTGCTTTGAGAAGAGATGACTGGAGACTAAGGTTGAGCGCCTTTGGACCAAAAAAATCGAGGCTGTTGTAGACAAATATTCTGCCGAGCTGAAGAGTCGATGTCTCTTGGAGAAGGCTGGCACCCATGAAAAAGAAAACAAAGACCTTATTCACCAGGTGGGCAAGCTTAAGGACGAGATGGCCAAGTCGCAGGTAGAGGCCTAGGCTATTCGGACACGTGCCGCCGTGCTGGAGGTGTAATTAATAGCCGTGAAGGCCTATTGAAAGAGAAATAAGGTTAAACCTTTTTCTATAAATAATTTGGGTGGTTGAATGTCCAGCACAAATAATTGGACTAACTAGTTTGCTCTAGATTATGTATTCTATAGGTGCATAAAGGTTCAACACAAACCAATAAAAAGATCAAGTTAAGGTTTAAAAGAAAGGAGCAAAATAAACGAAGAGAACCCTGGTCTGGCGCACCGGATTGTCCGGTGTGCCACCGGACAGTGTCCGGTGCACCAGGGGTCGAACAGTCTGAACTCTTCACCTTCGGGTTTCTCAGGCGCCGCTCCGCTATAATTCATCGGACTGTCCGGTGCACCAAGCGGAGCAACGGCTATCAGCGCAACGGTCGTCTGCAAAAGCGTGAATTGCATGAACAGTGCGCACAGAAGTCAGAGCAGGCGTCAGAGGCGCACCGGACAGTCAACAGGACCTATCTGGTGCAGCACCGGACTGTCCAGTGCGACATGAAGACAAAGCTCCAACGGTCGAAACCGCAAGAACCCTAACGGTTGGGTGACATGACTGGCGCATCGGACTGTCCGGTGCGCCCATCGACAAACAACCTCCGCAACGGCTATGTGGTGGTTGAGGGCTATAAATACCCCCAAATCACCACCACTCCAAGCATCCAAGTTTTTCAGACATCTCATTCAATACAGGAGCTAGTGCAATCAATACAAGACACAATTTAAAAGAATCAAAGCCTCTCCAAGTCCCAATTTCACTCCAAACTCCTAGTGCTAGAGAGAGTTTTGCTCGTGTTCTTTGAGCTCTTGTTCTTGGATCACTTTCTTCTTCCTCATTATTGTTCTCTAAGTGACTTGTAATCAAAGCAAGAGACACCAATTGTGTGGTGGTCCTTGTAGGGTCTAAGTGACCCGTTTGATTAAGGAGAAAGCTCACTCGGTCTAAATGACCGTTTGAGAGAGGGAAAGGGTTAAAAGAGGCCCGGTCTTTGTGACCACCTCAACAGGGACTAGGTTCTCAAGAATCGAA
This sequence comes from Zea luxurians, assembly GCA_029449295.1. Taxonomy (NCBI): domain Eukaryota; kingdom Viridiplantae; phylum Streptophyta; class Magnoliopsida; order Poales; family Poaceae; genus Zea; species Zea luxurians. Next base: position 79,429,822 of record JAOPSE010000003.1, on the reverse strand, counting down.
CCTCGGTAAAATAAATCACCATGTCATCCGCCTTATTTCTTGGTTGATTTATTTTTGCCCTCTCTTTCGGACTCTATTTTTATTCTAATGCTAACCCCGGCTTGTAGATTGTGTTTTAAGTTATAAATTTTAGATTCTGCCAATTCACCCCCCTCTAGGCGACTTTCAATTGGTATCAAAGCCCGGTACTTCATTAGAGTCTAACCACTCGAAGTGATGTTAGGAGATCACGCCAAGAGGGAGATCGTGACCGGTGACAAATCCACAAGCCACGAGAAGGCTCCATCGAGGGAGTCCGGCAACAAGCTAAAGAAGGGATCACCTCCTCACAAGTCAAATCGGAGCGGTGACAAGAAAAAGAAGATGAAGAAGGTGGTCTACTATGAGACCGACTCTTCGTCGCCATCCACCTCCGGCTCCGACGCGTCGTCCGTCACTTCTAAGCGCCATGAGCGCAAGAAGTATAGTAAGATGCCACTTCGTTATCCCTGTATTTCTAGACGCACTCCTTTACTTGTCGTCCCACTAGGAAAACCTGAAAGTGCATTCATCCCTTTTGTGAGTTTTGGTGATTTGGATAACAACACATTTAAAGGTCTAACGAGTTTGCTAAGTGTTGAATAGGAAATTCAGTATGATGAACATACTTGAATAGTGTATAATGATCAATGTACAAAGGTTCAACACGAGGTTAAATAACCAATGAGACAATGCAAATGGATATAATATGGTCTCTGTATTGGTTTGAATATATATGGACAAGACCTGAGAAATCACTACATAGATATGATCAGAATAGAGATTGAAGTGATTAAGAGGATTGGTCAAGCCAAAGTGAATAATATATGAGGAATCGTGAATTGGCTTGACCATATTACTATCAGTCTATATATGCTCCTATGAGAATCAAACTAGAGCTTGATTGATCTTAATAGTTATATCTAGAAGACATTCAAGCAAGGTTCACAATATTGAAGAAATGATTCTCTCAATGGATGCTCAATATGATGTGACTCAAGAATGGCTTGATAGGGTGAAGATAGCAAGGAAAGGGCTTCGAGGAACTAAGCGAAGGTGAAGGCCAAGCGACGGCTTGTGGACCGAGGTACCATGGCTAAGGTGAAGAAGAGAGTACTTGCACTAAGTCGATGAACTAATCAGCTATGAAGAGTTGTAACATGTTGATGCATCAGTAAGGTGACTTGAAGCCATGATTTGATCTCATATATGGTGATATGGTACAAGTCATAGTGTTTGATTTGTGTTTGCTTCAAAAGGTGAGACAAAGATGTTTGTGATCCTTATGAAGCAACGCCATGGAGAAATCACACATGAGACACCAATGACTTAAGGAGTTTACTTAATTAATTTTATTTAATTTGAGTATAGGAATCATCGTACTATAAAGGGGATCCAAAAAGAAGGTTGGTGTTTTGCCAAAGCTCAAGCCTCTATATTCAAAAGCTATTTTTTGAAAACCTAAAATCTCTTTAAAATTCTATGGTTGACCGTGGTTAGGGTTGAGAAACTTAGAGTGTTCTTGTTAAAAAGCAGCTGAACTTCTTAAACTGCAGCTGAGCTGAGCTTCTTCAACTGCAGCTGAGCTTTTCAGCTAAGCTGAACTTCAGCTGAGTTGAGCTTTCTCAACTCCAGCTGAACTTCAACTTCAACTGGGGTCCAGGCAGGTTGAACCGGGGTCCAGGGCAAGTTCAACCGGGGTCCAGAGAGGTTCAACCGGGGTCTAGGGAAAGTTCAGACAGGGTTTTTTCCCTGGACCTCACTGGTCAAAACCGGTTGAACCGGTCCTAGGGGAGGTTCAACCGGTGTCAGGGTCACCTAACTGGTCTGACCTCCTAACTGGCAGACTGACTGCCAGTCTGACCTCCAGGCGGTTGAACTGGCCCCAGGGGCGGTTCAACCGGTGTCAAGACCTGTTTTTGTAGTCTGACCTGCAGTCTACCAGTCTGACTGGTAGACTGACTCTCATCCTGCCCCAGGCGGTTGAACCGGTCCTAAGGGCGGTTCAACTGGTCCTCCACAGCCAAAATCAGTCCAACGGCTAGTTTTGAAGCCCCTACTATATATACTCACTCCTACCTCTCTCCCCACACTATAGCACGACCCAAACTCCATTTCTAACTTGAAGAACACCTCCCACTCTCTCTCACACATCTCTTGCCTCTCCCATTTCAAATCTTTAGAGAGAAATCTTTGAGTGAGTTTGAGAGCTGCGGTTTTTGTGCTTCATCTCCAAATCTCTCTTGCTCTTCTTCATTCGAGCTTTGGTACTACATCGAGTTCTTTGTGGATTCATTACTCTTGGAGCTTCTAGCTCCTAGACGACTAGGTGTCTCTTGTGAGTCTCCAAATCTTGTGGAAGACCACAAGAAAGTTTGTATTACCCGCTCGTTTGAGCAAAGATTAGTGTGTGAGCTTGACCTTTGTGGTCGGCAAAGGGAGGATTAGGGTTGAAAGAGACCCGGCTCTTTGTGGGCGTCTCAACGAGGAAGTAGGGCACCTTGGTGGTGTGACCGAACCTCGGGATAAATCTTGTGTCTCTTGTGTTCTTGCTCATTGTGTTTATTCGTGTTATTCGTTCTCTCACCATTCCGTGAAAGATTTGTTTATATCTTTTTGGTGTGTGGATTTTGAGAAGTTCCCTTCTCAGATCTACTACTTTGAATCATGTGGATCATTTAGAACATCTCATTTCCAAAGTTAACTGGGTGAATTTCGAGATCAATTCAGTTTTACCCAGTTTGCTTCTAGTTTTTGTTGAAAAAGTTTTAACTTGCCTATTCACCCCCCTCTAGGCAACTTTCAAAACCACCAATTTTTACGGTGAAGATTATTGTATATGGAGTGATAAAATGAGGCATCACCTAACCTCACTCCATGCTAGCATATGGGACATTGTTGAGTTTGGAGCGCAGGTACCATCACGGGGAGATGAAGGCTATGACTCGAACGAGGTCGCCCAAATCCGACGCTTCAACTCCCAAGCCACTACTATACTCCTCACCTCTCTATGTCGAGAGGAGTATAATAATGTGCAAGGGTTGAAAAGCACCAAGGAGACTTGGGACGTGCTCAAGACCGCGCATGAAGGAGATGAGGTGACCAAGATCACCAAGCGGGAGACGATTGAGGGGGAGCTTGGTCGATTCATCCTCAACCAAGGAGAGGAGCCACAAGTAATGTACAACCGGCTCAAGACCTTGGTGAACCAAGTGCGCAACCTCGGGAGCACCAAATGGGATGACCATGAGATGGTCAAGGTTATTCTTAGATCACTCGTATTTCGTAATCCTACTCAAGTTCAATTAATACGTGGTGATCCTAGATATAAGCTAATATCTCCAGAGGAAGTGATAGGAAAGTTTGTGAGCTTTGAACTAATGATCAAAGGCTCCAAACAAATCATCGAGCAAGGTGCCACCTCCACACCTAAGGTGCAACCCATCGCATTCAAGGCGACGGAAGAAGAAAAGAAGGAATCTACACAAAGTAGAATACCAATCGATGCCTCCAAGCTCGACAATGAGGAAATGACGCTCATTATCAAGAGCTTCCGCCAAATCCTCAAGCAAAGAAGGGGGAAGGATTACAAACCCCACTCCAAGAGGGTGTGCTACAAGTGTGGTAAGCCTGGTCATTTTATCGCTAAATGTCCTATGTCTAGTGATAGTGACAGGGGCAACGACAAGAAGGGGAAGAAAAAGGAGAAGAGGTATTACAAGAAGAAGGGAGGCGATGCCCATATATGTCGGGAATGGGACTCTGACGAGAGCTCCACCAACTCCTCCGACGACGAGGATGCCGCCCACATCGCCATCAACAAGGGCCTCCTCTTCCCAAACGTCGGCCACAAGTGCTTCATGGCAAAGGATGGCAAAAAGAAGAAGGTAAAATCTAGAGCCTCTACAAAATACACAACATCTAGTGATGAGGCTAGCTCTAGTGATGATGAGGATGATTTGTTCACACTTTTTGCCAACCTTAACATGCAACAAAAAGAGAAATTAAATGAATTGATATGAGCTATTCGTGAGAAGGATCAACTCTTGGATAGCCAAGAGGAATTCCTTATTAAGGAAAATAAAAAGCATGTTAAAGTAAAGAATGCTTATGCTCAGGAGGTAGAAAAATGTGAAAACTTGACTAAGGAGCTTAGCATTTGCCATGACACTATTTCCAACCTTAGAAATGAGAATGCTAATTTTATTGCTAAGGTTGAAAAATAAAATGCTTGCAACGATTCAATTGTCAGTCTTAGAAATCAAAATGATGGTTTAATTGCTAAGATTGATAAATTGAATGCATCACTTTCTAGTCTTAAAATTGAGAATGATAAATTAATTTCTAAGGCTAAAGATTTAAATGTTTGCAATGATTCTATTTCCTGTCTTAGAGATGAGAGTGTCATATTACATGCTAAGATAGAAGAATTAAATGCTTGCAAACCCTCTACATCTAGTGTTGATCACGTTACTATTTGTGCTAGATGTAGAGACATTAATGTTGATGCTATTCATAATCACCTAGCTTTAATTAAACAACAAAATGATCACATAGCTCAACTTACTGCAAAAATTAATGAGCATGAAATACAAAATGAAAAATTTAAATTTGCTAGGAGCATGCTCTATAGTGGGAGACACCCTGGCATTAAGGATGGCATTGGTTTCCAACAGGGAAACAATGTCAAAATTAATGCCCCTAAAAATTGTCTAACTTTGTTAAGGGCAAAGCTCCCATGGTTTAGGATAACGAGGGTTACATTTTATATCCTACTGGTTATCCTGAGCATAAGATTAGGAGAATTCATGCTAGGAAACCTCATAATGTTTCACACCATGCTTTTATGTATAAAAATGAGGCTTCTAGCTCTAGGCAATCAACCCATGTTAAATTGCCTAAAAAGAAATCTCCTATTGCACCAAATGATCATAACATTTCATTTAAAACCTTTGATGCTTCTTATGTGCTGACCAACAAATCAGGTAAATTAGTTGCCAATAATGTTGGGCCAAACACAAGGGCTCAAAGACTTGTGTTTGGGTGTCCAAGGTACTTGTTTCTAACGTGAAAGGACCCAAGACTGTTTGGGTACCTAAGAACAAGGCCTAAATTGTTTTGCAGGTTTATGCATCCAGGGGCTCAAGTTGGATCATTGATAGCGGATGCACAAACCACATGACAGGGGAGAAAAGGATGTTCTCCTCATACGAGAAAAACGAGGATCCCCAAAGAGCTATCACATTCGGGGATGGAAATCAAGGTTTGTTCAAAGGACTTGGTAAAATTGCTATATCACCTGACTATTCCATTTCTAATGTTTTTCTTGTAGATTCATTAGATTACAACTTGCTTTCAGTTTCTCAATTATGTAAAATGGGTTATAACTGTCTTTTTAGTGATACTGGTGTTACTGTCTTTAGAAGAAGTGATGATTCAGTAGCATTTAAGGGAGTGTTAGAGGGTCAGCTATACTTAGTTGATTTTAATAGAGCTGAACTTGACACTTGCTTAATTGCTAAGACTAATATGGGTTGGCTCTGGCATCGCCGACTAGCCCATGTTGGGATGAAGAATCTTCACAAACTTCTAAAGGGAGAACACATTTTAGGACTAACAAATGTTTATTTTGAGAAAGACAGGGTGTGTAGCGCATGTCAAGCAGGAAAGCAAGTTGGTGCCTGTCGGCGTTTCGAGACCGGGGGGTCCCCGAGCCGACGAGTGAGTGTGTCGCGTGCCCCAGCCCAGATGGGTCGAGCGCGTGGGCGAGCGCGAAGGGGGGAAGAGCGAGGTGGCCGGAGCCGGGTCGTGAGGGAGGCGGAGATCCCGCGGCCTTCGTGTTCGTCCCGCGCCCAGGTCGGGTGCGCTTGCAGTAGGGGGTTTACAAGTGTCCGCGCGGGTGAGGGGAGCGAGCGGCCCCAAGAGAGCGCCTGCCCCTGCCCTCGTTCCCGCGAGGCCAACCTTCTCTAAGAAGGCCCTGGTCCTTCCTTTTATAGGCGCAAGGAGAGGATCCAGGTGTACAATGGGGGTGTAGCAGAGTGCTACGTGTCTAGCGGGGGAGAGCTAGCGCCCTAAGTACATGCCAAGGTGGCAGCCGGAGAGATCTTGGCACCCAGCTGGTGTGGTGTCGTGGCTGTTGGTGGAGCAACGGAGCCTGGCGGAGGGACAGCTGTCGGAGATGTTGGGTCCTTGCTGACGTCCCCCTGCTTCCGTAAGGGAGCTGAGAGCCGCCGTCGTCATAGGGCTAGCGGGGCGCCATCATTGCCTATCTGGCGGAGCTAGCCAGATGGGACGTCGGTCTTGTTCTCTGCGGCCCGAGTCGGCTCGGGGTAGGGTGATGATGGCGCTTCCTGTTGACGTGGCGGACTTGTGCCCTAGGTTGGGCGACGTGGAGGCTCCTCCGAGGCTGAGGTCGAGTCTGTTTTCCATGGCCGAGACCGAGCCCGAGCTCCTGGGTCGGGCGAGGCGGAGGTCGTTCGGCAGAGGCCAGGGCGGAGTCCGAGCCCTGGGTCGGGCGGAGCGGAGGTCGTTCGGCAGAGGCCAGGGCGGAGTCCGAGCCCTGGGTCGGGCGGAGCGGAGTTCGCCGTCTTCCGGGGCCTTAGCCCGAGTCCGAGCCCTGGGTCAGGCGGAGCGGAGTTCGCCGTCTTCCGGGGCCTTAGCCCGAGTCCGAGCCCTGGGTCGGGCGGAGCGGAGTTCGCCGACTTCCGGGGCCTTAGCCCGAGTCCGAGCCCTGGGTCGGGCGGAGCGGAGTTCGCCGTCTTCCGGGGCCTTAGCCCGAGTCCGAGCCCTGGGTCGGGCGGAGCGGAGTTCGCCGTCTTCCGGGGTCTTAGCCCGAGTCCGAGCCCTGGGTCGGGCGGAGCGGAGTTCGCCGTCTTCCGGGGCCTTAGCCCGAGTCCGAGCCCTGGGTCGGGCGGAGCTTCCCATGGCGCCTTTGGCGAGGCTTGGCTGCCCGTCAGTCTCACTCTTTGCGTTAAATGCCCCTGTGACTTGGTCGGTCGGCGCGGCGATTTAGTCAGGGTTGCTTCTTAACGAAGGCAAGGCCTCGGGCGAGCCGGAGATGCGTCTGTCGTAAAAAAGGGGCCCCGGGCGAGACGGAAACCCCTCGGGGTCGGCTGCCCTTGCCCGAGGCTAGGCTCGGGCGAGGTGTGATCGAGTCGCTCGTATGGACCGATCCCTGACTTAATCAAACCCATCAGGCCTCTGCAGCTTTATGCTGATGGGGGTTACCAGCTGAGAATTAGGCGTCTTGAGGGTACCCCTAATTATGGTCCCCGACAGTAGCCCCCGAGCCTCGAAGGGAGTGTTAGCACTCGCTTGGAGGCTTTCGTCGCACTTTTTTGCAAGGGGACCAGCCTTTCTCGGTTGCATTTTGTTCCGGTGGGTGCGCGCGAGCGCACCCGCCGGGTGTAGCCCCCGAGGCCTCGGAGGAGTGGTTTCACTCCTTCGAGGTCTTAATGCCTTGCGTAATGCTTCGGCTGGTCTGGCGGTTCCCTCATGCGAACAGGCCGTAGCCCGGGTGCACTGTCGGGGCCCAAGTTCTCGGGCTGGTATGTTGACGCTGTCAACGGTTTGGCCGGAGCCGGGTTTGCGAGAGCAGCCCCCGAGCCTCCGCACAGGGCGAGAGGGCGATCAGGGACACACTCGGCTTTTTTACATACGCCCCTACGTCGCCTTTCCGCAAGGAGGAGGGGGGAGAGCGCCATGTTACCCTCGATGGGCACCGAACATGGTGTCTCCGGTGAGCTGCAATCGGGTAATCCGAGTGGACGTCCGTGCCCCGTTCGTTGGGGGTCAGCTAGGGGCCCGGAGGCACGCCCAAAAGTACCTGCGGGTGATCTGCCGGACCCGGTCCCCTGGCGACGGGGTCCGAGGGCTCGTTGCCTCCCTCCGATGGGATTCCGTTACAGGATCGTTCCCGCTGGTCTCGGAAATGTCCTAGGGTACCTCGGGAGCGCAGCCCGAGCCTTGGTTATGTATCGAACGTACCCCTAGTCATCCCTCGCTCGGTGTCTGAGGCGACTGTGAACCCTTCGGGGGGCCAGCCTTCGAACCCCTGATCAGTAATGGGCGCGGAGCCCGAGTAGCCTGAGGCGGCCGTGGAACCTTTCGGGAGGCCGACCTTCGAACCTCTGACCAGTAGTGGGTGTCGGGCCCACGCGATCTGAGGCGGCTGTTGAACCCTTCGGGGGGCCAGCCTTCGAACCCCTGATCAGTAAGGAGGCTCGGAGCCTAGTTCCTTCACGGGGAAGGATCCCTTTGGGGGTATCCCCTTTCCCGGTCCCTGTTGCAAGAGATAGAGAAAGAGGAAAAAGGGAAAAAAGGATACGAAATTGAACGACGTGGCGTACCTTTTTTGGTGTGGTCGTTTCGGCGAAGGCGAAGCGTTGCCAGCTGCTTCTGCCAGAAGCGCCGCCTGTCCAGCCACGGAGTTAATGCGTCGGGGCGAGTAGTTGGCGAGGCTGCCGTTGCGCGTGCGCGAGCCGTTCGAGGAACGGGTCACGGGCGCGTCGTCTTCACGCCGTGAGAGGGGGTTCTCTCGCTGCCTCCGGATGGGACTTGAGCTTGGCTGATGGCGTGACCGCTGCTCCCGGGCGCCTGCCACCGTCATTACTGCCGGCCCACTTTTGACCGCGTTTGACCGCTGCGTTAGGCTGGCGCTGCTGGGTCACGCGCTGGGTCGCCTCGGGTCGCGGTATCGGTTCCGCAATCGAGGAGGTGCGTGGTGGCGCAAGTGGTACAGTGGCTTGCATGCCGCATCCGGCGCGCCGGTCGCGCGACGCGTGGGCTTGAGCCTCCGTGCTGGCATGTCAGGAGTCGGAGAGGCGCGTCCACTTGGCGCGGTTGCATGCCGCCCGCACGGCTGCCCGCCCCTTTCGCCCGTTGGTCTGGGCAAAAGTGGAGGGTCACTTGTAACCGCTGGGTGGTTGCGTGCGCCGTGCGCGGCGGTTTGGCTTCTTCTGCTCGGAGCCGGTCTGCATGACATGCGGGACCCAGCCCCCGCGCCACAGGGGAGGGCTTTGGAGGCGTGTTGGAGAAGACTCGGCCCGCGACGGTTGGGGGCGCAAGCAGGGAGAGTTGCCTTTAAAAGGAGGGCGACCCCTTTCGTAAGGCGACCATGTCTCCTTCTTCCCCGATGCGCCGTGTCTTTCCACCTTCCAAGCCCCCGGATGGGGGAGACCGCCGTTTCGTCGCCTCATCGTTGGAGGAACGCAACTCCGTGGGAGTTGGTACCTTTCAGCCATCGTTCGGCTTCAAGGATTTTCATCATGCAGCCCGGCTGCACCCCTCCACCGGCGGTCACCCAAGATGGTGACCTCCGGCTTGATGGTGGGGGAAAGCGAGCCGGGCCGTGGCCTCCGCCCCTTCCTCAGCCTCAAGGATTTTCATCACTAGGGCTGAGGAGGGGAGTGTGCCGAGTTGGGGTCGTCCCCTGCGCGGGTGGTGGCCCGCTCCTTCCCTCAGTAAACGGGGGGAAGGGCGGGTGTCGTCCGTGGCGCCAACAGCTGCACCGTGCCCGGCTCTCTGAGCCGAGCAGTTTCGGAGCCGCTCCCGGTGCCGCCTCCCGCCACGGCAGCTGGAAGAGGTTCTTCCGCCGGCGCGACAGCCAAGGTTGGCCATGGACCGACCTCCAACTCTACGGCCTTCTGCCCGTCCTTGCCTCTCGAGTTTGGGCAAGGGCGGGGGCCTCCTAGCAGCAGCATCCGCCCTGAGGCCATCATTGCTGCTGTTCGGCCCCCCAGGGCAGAAGTCTTCATCGTCGCCGCTGTCGGGGCGGGCGATGACACGCCATTCGTCGGTCTTCTGTTGCCCCGCAGGCCCACCCCTATCGAGTAGGGTTGTTCGTACCTGCGGAGGGGGAACCAGAGTTCCGTTTGTAATGGCACTTCGAGTGCCGGGTTTTTTGTTCATTGTGGCTGTCGAGGCCTGAACATGTATGTAACTTTGGCACGGAGCCGTGTTTTTTTCCTCATTTTGGAGCACTAAGACTCGCCTGTTGTTTGTCTGAACCGCTTCACCAAGCATGAGTCGCCCCGTGTCAAGGTGACGAGTGAGGTATCCGTATCCCGGAGGCGTGGGAGTCCCTCGGCTCGGTCGGCCCTGCCGTCCAAGGCTCCTCTAGCTTAGTTAAAGAGACCCCTCGGCCGCTCTTCGACGAGCCGAGGCCAGGGGTAGCGATATCAGTATGAACAGAGGTGGAGTTGGCTCGAAAATGAAACCTGGTTGGCCGGAGCCTAGCCGGGTTGTCCGTTGGCGGGATCGACGTCGGAGTTGATCAGCCGAGGCTTCGGACCGGGCTGGCGCCTCGGAAGATGGTTGGCCGAGGCCCCGGAGGTGGCCGGCCGAGCCGTCTGCTCGGGCCGGATCCCCGGAGAAGTCCCTGACAGCGATTGCTCGGGCGTGGTGATGACGTCGTCCTTCGGAGCGGAGACCCTCGGACCGCGTCGCCGTCCGAGGCTAGGTCGGGCCTGCCGAAGGTGCCGTTGATGCCGAGGGCGTTGCTGCCTCCTTCCAGCGTCAAGACCCGAGCCTGCAGGATCAGATTGGCTTGTAGTGTGTGCCTTGTGCGGCCGTCGAGGCCAGAACACACACCCTTGCTGCGTTGTAAAGCTGCGTCTCTTTTCCTCTTGTTTCGAGTATCTGGATCTTTTGTCGGTAACAGGGATGTTAGTGCGAGCGAGAGTTGCTTCTCGCGGAAGGTGATGAGTGAGGTATCCGTATCCCGGAGGCGTGGGAGTCCCTCGGCTCGGTCGGCCTTGCCGCTTACGCGTACTTTCACCCGTCCATGAGGCCCTATCACCGACTTGGTCGAGAAGGCTCGAAGGATCGCTTCGGCAGAAGGGCTTCCGAACGTAAAGACTTGTTCGATCCGTGGAGCCACTTTATCCGAACGTGAGTTACTTATCGTAGAAGGTGATGAGTGAGGTATCCGTATCCCGGAGGCGTAGGAGTCCCTCGGCTCGGTCAGCCTTGACTGCTTACGTGTACCCCGTCGTTTCCAAGGCCCACTTTTCGAAGTAGTCAAAAAGCACGAAAGACATTCTGGTAAAAGAGATTTTTTTTCGAGGAAAATTTTGACGCAGAGGGGGTTTCCCCCCTTTTAGCCCCCGAGGGAGGGTCGGGCTTTGCCGAGGCGAGGCCGACCCTTCCTTGTTGACTAAACTTTGCGTGGGTGCGAGGTATATGAACAACTTGGGAACATCTTAAGGGTAGAAGCGACGTAGCTGTTGAATGTTCCAAGCGTTGCCGTAGACCTCACCTTGACTGTTGGCCAGCTTGTACGTTCCGGGCTTCAGAACTTTGGCGATGACGAATGGCCCCTCCCAGGGGGGCGTGAGCTTGTGCCTCCCTCGGGCGCCTTGCCGCAGCCGAAGCACCAGGTCGCCCATCTGGAGGTCTCGGGGTCGGACCCCTCGGGCGTGGTAGCGTCGCAGGGTCTGCTGATACCGCGCCAAGTGTAGTAAGGCCCTGTCCCGAGCCTCTTCCAGCTAGTCCAGCGAGTCTTCTCGGCTAGCTTGGTTGCTTTTATCGTCGTAGGCCCTCGTCCTCGGGGAGCCGTATTCCAGGTCCGTGGGCAAGACGGCCTCGGCCCCGTAGACCAGGAAGAACGGCGTGAAACCCGTGGCTCGGCTCGGTGTCATCCTCAGGCTCCAGACCACCGAGGGGAGTTCCTTCATCCATCGCTTGCCGAACTTGTTGAGGTCATTGTAAATCCGAGGCTTGAGCCCTTGTAGAATCATGCCGTTGGCACGCTCTACCTGCCTATTCGTCATGGGATGAGCTACGGCAGCCCAGTCCACCCTGATGTTGTGATCCTCGCAAAAATCCAAGAATTTTTTGCCGGTGAACTGGGTGCCGTTGTCGGTGATGATGGAGTTTGGGACCCCGAAGCGATGGATGATGTTGGTGAAGAACGCCACCGCCTGCTCGGACCTGATGCTGTTCAGGGGTCGGACCTCGATCCATTTGGAGAATTTGTCGACGGCGACCAGCAGGTGCGTGTAGCCCCCGGGCGCCTTCTGCAGGGGGCCGACGAGGTCCAAACCCCACACAGCGAAGGGCCAGGTGATGGGTATCGTCTGCAGAGCCTGAGCGGGTAGGTGGGTCTGTTTCGCATAGAATTGACACCCTTCGCAGGTGCGGACAATTCTAGTGGCGTCAGCCACCGCCGTCGGCCAGTAAAAGCCTTGCCGGAAAGCGTTCCCGACAAGGGCTCGAGGCGCTGCGTGATGGCCGCAAGCCCCCGAGTGTATCTCTTGCAGGAGTTCCTGGCCTTCGGCGATGGAGATGCACCGCTGGAGGATGCCCGAGGGGCTGCGGTGGTAAAGCTCCTTCTCATCGCCCAGCAAGACGAACGACCTGGCGCGTCGCGCTACCCTCCGAGCCTCGGCTTGGTCGAGGGGTAGCTCTCCCTGGCGGAGATACTGCAGGTACGGGGTCTGCCAATCTTGATCAGGCGGGACCCCGCCCCGCTCCTCCTCGATGCGCAGCGCCTCGCCCTCGGGGGCCGAGGGTTCCTCGGGCTGAACCGAGGATGGCTCGGGCTGGGCCAAGGGTGCCTCGGACGAGGCCGAGGGCGCCTCGGGCTCGGGCGTGTCGCCGACCTTGACGGAGGGTTGGTGCAGATCTCGGGAGAAGACGTCCGGGGGAACCGTCGTTCGCCCCGAGGCTATCTTTGCCAGCTCGTCCGCAGTCTCGTTGTAGCGCCGGGCGATGTGGTTAAGCTCAAGCCCGTAGAACTTATCTTCCAGGCGTCGAACCTCATCGCAGTAGGCCTCCATCTTCGGGTCGCGGCAGTGGGAGTTCTTCATGACTTGGTCGATGACGAGCTGCGAGTCGCCACGAGCGTCGAGGCGTCGGACCCCTAGCTCGATGGCGATTCGCAATCCGTTGATCAGAGCTTCGTACTCTGCCACATTGTTGGACGCCGGGAAATGGAGGCGTAGCACGTAGCGCAGATGTTTCCCGAGGGGCGAGACGAAGAGCAGGCCCGCGCCGGCTCTCGTCTTCATCAGCGACCCGTCGAAAAACATGGTCCAGAGCTCCGGTTGGATCGGAGCCGTCGGCAACTGGGTGTCGACCCATTCGGCTACGAAGTCCGCCAGTACCTGGGACTTGATGGCCTTCCGAGGGGCGAACGAGATCGTCTCGCCCATGATTTCCACCGCCCACTTTGCGATCCGTCCCGAGGCCTCTCCGCACTGGATGATCTCCCCCAGGGGGAAGGATGACACCACAGTTACCGGATGGGACTCGAAGTAATGTCGCAACTTTCGCCTCGTCAGGATCACTGCATACAGCAGCTTCTGAACTTGTGGGTAGCGGGTCTTGGTTTCGGACAGCACCTTGCTGACGAAGTAAACTGGCCTCTGAATGGGCAAGGCATGCCCCTCTTCTTGCCTTTCGACCACGATCGCGGCGCTGACCACCTGAGTGGTAGCGGCGACGTAGACCAAGAGGGCTTCTCCATCAGCTGGGGGCACCAAGACAGGTGCCTGGGTGAGGAGCGCCTTTAGGTTCCCGAGGGCTTCCTCGGCCTCGGGGGTCCAAGTGAAGGATTCGGCCTTCCTTAAGAGACGGTACAGGGGCAGGCCTCTTTCGCCGAGGCGCGAGATGAAACGGCTCAAGGCCGCGAGACACCCCATGACCCTCTGTACGCCTTTCAAGTCCTTGATGGGCCCCATGCTGGTGATGGCTGCGATCTTCTCCGGGTTGGCTTCGATACCCCGCTCGGAGACGATGAATCCCAGGAGCATGCCCCGGGGCACCCCGAAGACACACTTCTCGGGATTGAGCTTGACGTCCTTTGCCTTGAGACACCGGAATGTCACCTCAAGGTCAGAGAGGAGGTCGGAGGTTTTCCTTGTCTTGACTACGATGTCATCGACGTAGGCCTCGACCGTGCGACCGATGTGTTCGCCGAACACATGGTTCATGCATCGCTGGTACGTGGCACCCGCGTTCCTCAATCCGAACGGCATGGTGACATAGCAGTACATGCCGAAGGGCGTGATGAAAGAAGTCGCGAGCTGGTCGGACTCTTTCATCTTGATTTGATGATACCCTAAGTAGGCATCGAGGAAGGACAGGGTTTCGCACCCAACAGTGGAATCCACGATTTGATCGATGCGAGGTAGAGGGTAGGGAACCTTCGGACATGCTTTATTGAGACCAGTGTAGTCTACACACATCCGCCATTTCCCCCCTTTCTTCCTCACAAGCACAGGGTTGGCAAGCCATTCGGGATGGAATACCTCTTTGATGAACCCTGCTGCCATCAGCTTGTGGATCTCCTCGCCTATCACCCTGCGCCTTTCCTCGTCGAATCGGCGCAGAGGCTGCCTGACCGGTCGGGCTCCGGCCCGAATATCCAGCGAGTGCTCGGCGACCTCCCTCGGTATGCCGGGCATGTCCGAGGGACTCCACGCAAAGACGTCGGCGTTTGCGCGGAGAAAGTCGACGAGCACTGCTTCCTATTTGGGGTCGAGCCCGGAACCAATCCGGATCTGCTTGGAGGTGTCGCCGCTGGGGTCGAGAGGGACGGCCTTAACCGTCTCCGCTGGCTCGAAGTTGTCGGCGTGTCGCTTCACGTCCGGCACCTCTCGGGAGAGGTTTTCCAGGTCGGCGATGAGGGCCTCGGACTCGGCGAGGGCCTCGGCGTACTCCACGCACTCCACATCGCATTCGAACGCGTGCTTGTACGTGGGGCCGACGGTGATGACCCCGTTGGGGCCCGGCATCTTGAGCTTCAGGTAGGTGTAGTTGGGGATGGCCATGAACTTCGCGTAGCATGGCCTCCCTAATACTGCGTGGTAGGTTCCTCGGAACCCGACCACCTCGAACGTCAAAGTCTTCCTTCGGAAGTTGGAGGGTGTTCCGAAGCAGACAGGAAGGTCGAGCTGTCCGAGGGGCTGGACGCGCTTCCCAGGAATGATCCCGTGGAAGGGCGCAGCGCCTGCTCGGACAGAGGACAGATCGACGCACAGGAGCCTGAGGGTCTCGGCGTAGATGATATTGAGGCAGCTGCCCCCATCCATCAGGACCTTGGTGAGTCTGACGTCGCCGATGATGGGATCGACGACGAGCGGGTACTTCCCCGGGCTCGGCACGTGGTCGGGGTGGTCATCTTGGTCGAAGGTGTTGGGCTTGTCGGACCAGTCTAGGTAGACTGGTGCCGCCACCTTCACCGAGCAGACCTCCCGACGCTCTCGCTTGCGATGCCGAGCCGAGGCATTCGCCGCCTGCCCTCCGCAGATCATGAAGCAGTCGCGGACCTCGGGGAACCCTCCTGCTTGGTGATCTTCCTTTTTGTCGTCGTCGCGGGCCCTGCCACCCTCTACGGCTGGCCCGGCCTTGTGGAAGTGGCGCCGAAGCATGACGCACTCCTTGAGGGTGTGCTTGACGGGCCCCTGATGGTAAGGGCACGTCTCCTTGAGCATCTTGTCGAAGAGGTTAGCACCTCCGGGGGGCTTCCGAGGGTTCTTGTACTCGGCGGCGGCGACAAGGTCTGCGCTGGCGGCGTCGCGTTTCGCTTGCGACTTCCGCCTGCCTTTCTTCTTGGCGCCGCATGGAGTAGACGCCTCGGGAGCATCTTCCGACGGGCGGCCCTGGGGCTGCTTGTCCTTTCGGAAGATGGCCTCGACCGCCTCCTGGCCAGAGGCGAACTTGGTGGCGATGTCCATCAGCTCGCTCGCCCTGGTGGGGGTCTTGCGACCCAACTTGCTCACCAGGTCACGGCAAGTGGTGCCGGCAAGGAACGCGCCGATGACATCGGAGACGTTGATGTTGGGCAGCTCGGTGCGCTGCTTTGAGAACCGCCGGATGTAGTCCCGAAGAGACTCTCCCGGCTGTTGCCGGCAGCTCCGGAGGTCCCAGGAGTTCCCGGGGCGCACGTACGTGCCCTGGAAGTTGCCGGCGAAAGCTTGGACCAAATCCTCCCAGTTGGAAATCTGCCCCGGAGGCAGGTGCTCCAACCAAGCGCGAGCAGTGTCGGAGAGGAACAGGGGGAGGTTGCGGATGATGAGGTTGTCGTCGTCCGTTCCACCCAGTTGACAGGCCAGGCGGTAGTCCACGAGCCACAATTCCGGTCTTGTTTCCCCCGAGTACTTTGTGATAGTAGTCGGGGTCGGAATCGGGTCGGAAACGGCGCCCGCCGAATGGCTCGGCTGAAGACCTGCGGACCGGGTGGTTCGGGCGAGGGACTCCGGTCCTCCCCGCTGTCGTAGCGTCCCCCACGCCTGGGGTGATAGCCTCGGCGCACCCTTTCGTCGAGGCGGGCCCGACGGTCGCGATGAGGGTGCTCGCCGCCGAGGTGGCCCGGGGCCGCAGGCGCGGTGTTGCGCGTGCGTCCGGTATAGACCGAGGCTTCCCGCATGAGTCGGGAAGCCGCGGCACGAGGTTCCGAGGGGTACCCCTGCCTTCGGGAGGCAGAGCTCTCGGCCCGCCGGGCCGCAGCGCCTTCCAGGAGATGCTTGAGTTCTCCCTGGATTCGCCGACCCTCGGTGTTTGATGACTCCGGCATCGCGCGGAGGAGCATCGCTGCGGCTGCCAGGTCCTGACCGGTCCCGCCGGATGCGGGTGGCGGCCTGTCCCTGGCATCGTTGGCGATGCGGTGCTGGAGACCCTGGGGCAGGTGACGTATTTCTCCGGCCGGGGGCTGGCCCGCCCATACCTGCCCGACGTCCCGGTGGATCAACTCGAGCGCTCCTGCCCCCTCGTCGAGCCCGGCCTGCGCCCCGCGGACTTGCTCGAGCTGTGGGTCGTGACCCCCCGCCGGAACGGGGACCACAGCTAGCTCCCGCGGGATGTCGGCGCGAGGCGCTGGCCTAGGGAGATCACCATCCTCCGGCATGCCGAGACGGCTGCCTCCGGAGGGATCCCCTAGCTCGACGTGGAAACATTCGCGGCTCGGGCCGCAGTCCTTGTCGTCAAGGCTGCGGCTGCCGTCGGAACAGTCGGAGAGGCAGTAGTTGCATGCGGTCATGAAGTCCCGCATGGCACTGGGGTTGCCAGATCCAGAGAAATCCCAGCAGATGCTGGGGTCGTCATCTTCCTCGGACCCAGAGGGCCCGTAGGTCGAGACGCCCGTCAATCGGTCCCAAGGCGACCGCACACGAAACCCCAAAGAGGTTACACTCGCCTCAACGTGAGCGGCCGCCAGAGCGAGGTCGCTAGGCGGGTTGAGGTCGAGTCGAAATGACGAAAGATGGGAATCAGTTGGTACCTTTTGGTCGACGAGGAGCGGCGAAGTCACCTCGGGGGCTGATCGCGCCGTCGTCCTTGGTACGAGGGCGACGTCCTGCAGGCCCTCCGTGAGCGTGCTGGCATCGTCCACTTGCTCGACAGCCGACGGAGCGCAGCCTCCCGCTCGGCCCTGGTCGCCCCGTCTCCTCCTCCGATGGCGAGGGAGAGGATGGGGCGAGCTCGAAAGTTGTCCTTCCCTCACGCGGGAAAGACGTCGTCGATTCCGCCGCCGGCGGGCGGGCTGTCGGCCACCATGGTCGCCGTCGCGCGGCGGTGGAAGGAGTATCATGTCGTAGCCGCCGTCGAAAGACATGAACTCGAGGCTCCCGAAACGGAGCACCGTCCCGGGTTGGAGAGGTCGTTGGAGACTGCCCATCTGGAGCTTGACGGGAAACTGCTCGTCAACACGCAGCAGTCCCCTACCTGGCGCGCCAACTGTCGGCGTTTCGAGACCGGGGGGTCCCCGAGCCGACGAGTGAGTGTGCCGCGTGCCCCAGCCCAGATGGGTCGAGCGCGTGGGCGAGCGCGAAGGGGGGAAGAGCGAGGTGGCCGGAGCCGGGTCGTGAGGGAGGCAGAGATCCCGCGGCCTTCGTGTTCGTCCCGCGCCCAGGTCAGGTGCGCTTGCAGTAGGGGGTTTACAAGCGTCCGCGCGGGTGAGGGGAGCGAGCGGCCCCAAGAGAGCGCCTGCCCCTGCCCTCGTTCCCGCGAGGCCAACCTTCTCTAAGAAGGCCCTGGTCCTTCCTTTTATAGGCGCAAGGAGAGGATCCAGGTGTACAATGGGGGTGTAGCAGAGTGCTACGTGTCTAGCAGGGGAGAGCTAGCGCCCTAAGTACATGCCAAGGTGGCAGCCGGAGAGATCTTGGCACCCAGCTGGTGTGGTGTCGTGGCTGTTGGTGGAGCAACGGAGCCTGGCGGAGGGACAGCTGTCGGAGATGTTGGGTCCTTGCTGACGTCCCCCTGCTTCCGTAAGGGAGCTGAGAGCCGCCGTCGTCATAGGGCTAGCGGGGCGCCATCATTGCCTATCTGGCGGAGCTAGCCAGATGGGACGTCGGTCTTGTTCTCTGCGGCCTGAGTCGGCTCGGGGTAGGGTGATGATGGCGCTTCCTGTTGACGTGGCGGACTTGTGCCCTAGGTTGGGCGATGTGGAGGCTCCTCCGAGGCTGAGGTCGAGTCTATTTTCCATGGCCGAGACCGAGCCCGAGCTCCTGGGTCGGGCGAGGCGGAGGTCGTTCGGCAGAGGCCAGGGCGGAGTCCGAGCCCTGGGTCGGGCGGAGCGGAGGTCGTTCGGCAGAGGCCAGGGCGGAGTCCGAGCCCTGGGTCGGGTGGAGCGGAGTTCGCCGTCTTCCGGGGCCTTAGCCCGAGTCCGAGCCCTGGGTCGGGCGGAGCGGAGTTCGCCGTCTTCCGGGGCCTTAGCCCGAGTCCGAGCCCTGGGTCGGGCGGAGCGGAGTTCGCCGTCTTCCGGGGCCTTAGCCCGAGTCCGAGCCCTGGGTCGGGCGGAGCGGAGTTCGCCGTCTTCCGGGGTCTTAGCCCGAGTCCGAGCCCTGGGTCGGGCGGAGCGGAGTTCGCCGTCTTCCGGGGCCTTAGCCCGAGTCCGAGCCCTGGGTCGGGCGGAGCTTCCCATGGCGCCTTTGGCGAGGCTTGGCTGCCCGTCAGTCTCACTCTTTGCGTTAAATGCCCCTGTGACTTGGTCGGTCGGCGCGGTGATTTAGTCAGGGTTGCTTCTTAACGAAGGCAAGGCCTCGGGCGAGCCGGAGATGCGTCTGCCGTAAAAAGGGGGCCTCGGGCGAGACGGAAACCCCTCGGGGTCGGCTGCCCTTGCCCGAGGCTAGGCTCGGGCGAGGCGTGATCGAGTCGCTCGTATGGACCGATCCCTGACTTAATCAAACCCATCAGGCCTCTGCAGCTTTATGCTGATGGGGGTTACCAGCTGAGAATTAGGCGTCTTGAGGGTACCCCTAATTATGGTCCCCGACAGTGCCCACCATCCACACAAGAACATAATGACAATGGATAGGCCACTGGAGCTACTCCACATGGATTTATTCGGCCTGATTGCTTACATAAGCATCGGTGGGAGTAAGTACTGTCTAGTTATTGTGGATGATTATTCTCGCTTCACTTGGGTATTCTTTTTACAGGAAAAATCTCAGACCCAAGAGACCTTAAAGGGATTCTTGAGATGGGCTCAAAATGAGTTTGGCTTAAGGATAAAAAAGATAAGAAGCGACAACGGGACGAAGTTCAAGAACTCACAAATAGAAGGCTTTCTTGAGGAGGGAATCAAGCATGAGTTCTCTTCTCCCTACACACCACAACAAAATGGTGTAGTGGAGAGGAAGAATAAAACTCTACTAAATATCGCAAGGACCATGCTTGATGAGTACAAGACGCCGGACCGGTTTTGGGCCGAGACGATTAACACCGCCTGCTACTCCATCAACCGGTTATATCTTCACTGAATCCTCAAGAAGACATCGTATGAACTCCTCACCGGTAAAAAGCCCAATGTTTCATATTTTAGAGTCTTTGGTAGCAAATGTTTTATTCTTATTAAAAGAGGTAGAAAATCTAAATTTGCTCCTAAGGCTGTAGAAGGCTTTTTACTAGGATATGATTCAAACACAAGGGCATATAGAGTCTTTAACAAGTCCACTGGACTAGTTGAAGTTTCTTGTGACATTGTGTTTGATGAGACTAATGGCTCCCAAGTGGAGCAAGTTGATCTTGATGAACTAGATGATGAAGGGGTTCCATGTGTCAAACTAAGGAACATGTCCATTGGGGATGTGTGTCCTAAAGAATCCGAAGAGCCTCCACAAGCACAAGATCAACCATCATCTTCCATGCAAGCATCTCCACCAACTCAAGATGAGGAATAGGCTCAAGGTGATGAAGAAGAAGATCAAGAAGATAAGCCACCTCAAGAGGAGGACAAGGATCAAGGGGGAGATGAAGTTGATCAAGACAAGGAAGATGATCAAGAAATTCAGGGACATAGACCGCCACACCCAAGAGTCCACCAAGCAATCCAACGAGATCACCCCGTGAACTCCATCCTTGGCGACATTCATAAGGGGTAACCACTAGATCTCGTGTTGCACATTTCTATGAGCATTACTCTTTTGTCTCCTCTATTGAGCCATACAGGGTGGAGGATGCATTAAGAGATTCAGATTGGGTGGTGGCAATGCAAGAGGAGCTCAACAACTTCACGAGGAATGAGGTATGACATTTGGTTCCGCGTCCTAATCAAAATGTTGTAGGTACCAAATGGGTATTCCGCAACAAGCAAGACAAGCATGGTGTGGTCATAAGGAACAAAGCCCAACTTGTGGCCAAAGGTTATTCACAAGTCAAAGGTTTGGATTTCGATGAAACTTTTGCACCCGTAGCTAGGCTTGAATCAATTCGCATATTACTTGCCTATGCTACTTACCATGGCTTCAAACTTTATCAAATGGACGTGAAGAGTGCCTTCCTCAATGGACCGATCAAGGAAGAGGTCTATGTTGAGCAACCTCTAGGCTTTGAAGATACTGAGTATCCTAACTATGTTTATAAGCTCTCAAAGGCGCTTTATGGGCTCAAAGGGCATGGTATGAATGCCTACGATACTTCCTTATCACTAATGGCTTCAAAGTCGGCAAAGCCGATCCTACACTCTTTACTAAAACTGTTGCAAATGATTTGTTTGTATGCCAAATTTATGTTGATGATATCATATTTGGGTCTACTAACAAATCTACTTGTGAAGAGTTTAGTAGGATCATGGTACAGAAATTCGAGATGTCTATGATGGGGGAGTTGAGATATTTCTTAGGATTCCAAATCAAGCAACTCCAAGAGGGCACTTTCATCAGCCAAACGAAGTATATTCAAGACATTTTTAAGAAGTTTGGAATGAAGGATGCCAAGCCCATTAAGACTCCCATGGGAACCAATGGGAATCTCGACCTCGACACGGGAGGTAAATCCGTAGATCAAAAGGTATACCAGTCGATGATAGGATCCTTATTCTATTTATGTGCATCACGACCAGATATTATGCTTTCCGTATTCTTGTGTGCAAGATTCCAAGCCAATCCTAAGGAAGTTCACCTTAGGGCTGTGAAGAGAATCATGAGATATTTAGTTTACACTCCTAAGTTTGGGCTTTGGTACCCCAAGGGATCAACCTTTGATTTGATAGGATATTCCAATGCTGATTGGGCAGGGTGTAAACTTGATAGGAAGAGCACATTAGAGACTTGTCAGTTTCTAGGGAGATCTCTAGTGTCTTGGGCTTCAAAGAAACAAAATTCAGTAGCCCTATCAACCGCCGAAGGCAAGTATATTGTCGCAGGTCATTGTTGTGCGCAATTACTTTGGATGAGGCAAACCCTCAGGGATTATGGCTACAAATTGAGCAAAGTCCCTCTCCTATGTGACAATGAGAGTGCTATCCGCATAGCGGAGAATCCCGTTGAACACAGTCGCACTAAGCACATAGACATTCGGTATCACTTTTTGAGGGATCACCAACAAAGGGGGGATATCGAGATAGCCTATATAAACACCAAAGATCAATTAGCCGACATCTTCACCAAGCCTTTAGATGAGAAAACCTTTAGCAAACTTAGGAATGAGCTAAATATACTTGATTCTCATAATTTTGATTGAAACATTGCACACATAGCTCATTTATATACCTTTGATTATATCTCTTTCATTTGCTATGACTAATGTGTTTCCAAGTGTATTTTTATGCTAAGTCATAGATTGAAAGGGAAATGGAGTACTCTACGAAGACAAGGCTTCCACTCCACTCTACTGGTATCATTTACTCTTCGTCATCACTCCACAACACTCCTAAATTGGTATAATCTTTTCACTCATATTTACTTGTACCAACGGGGGAGAGAATGTAAAGGGCTCACAAAGTCTTCGTTTTTGGCGATTAATGCCAAAGGGGGAGAGAGTATTAGCCCAAAGCAAAAGGACCGCACCACCACCACCAATTTCAAAATTTTCAAGAACTGTTCAAATTGGTATCTAAATATATTTGATTTAGTACTTTTCAAAATTGGTATTCCTCTAGAAACTATTTATTAATTTGTATCTATATTTCAAATTGATATATATCTCAAAACCCTCTTAAACACTAAGAGGAGAATTTCATTCAGGGGGAGTTTTGTTGTAGTCAAAGGAAAAGCATTTGAAACAGGGGGAGAAATTTCAAAATGCTTCTCGAAATCTTATTCACATACCTTTGACTATTTGCAAAAAGACTTTGAAAAGATTTTCCAAAAGGATTTGCAAAAAACAAAACATGTGGTGCAAAAGTGGTCCAAAAATGTTAAATAAAAGAAAGCATCCAAGCATATCTAGTGAAATTAAAAAATTGGTTTAATTCTAAGTAACCTATGCACTTACATTATGCAAACTAGTTCAATTCTGCACTTATACATTTGCTTTGCTTTGTGTTGGCATCAATCACCAAAAAGGGGGAGATTGAAAGGGAAATAGGGTCAAACCTTTTCCTATAAATAATTTTGGTGGTTGAATGTCCAACACAAATAATTGGACTAACTAGTATGCTCTAGATTATGTATTCTGCAGGTGCATAAAGGTTCAACACAAACCAATAAAAAGATCAAGTTAGGGTTCAAAAGAAAGGAGCAAAAGAAACCGAAGAGAACCCTGGTCTGGCGCACCGGACTGTCCGGTGCACCACCGGACAGTGTCCGATGCACCAGGGGCCGAACAGTCTGAACTCTTCACCTTCGGGTTTCTCAGGTGCCGCTTCGCTATAATTCACTGGACTGTCCGGTGCACCAAGCGGAGCAACGACTATCAGCGCAACGGTCGTCTGCAAAAGCGTGAACAGT
This sequence comes from Zea luxurians, assembly GCA_029449295.1. Taxonomy (NCBI): domain Eukaryota; kingdom Viridiplantae; phylum Streptophyta; class Magnoliopsida; order Poales; family Poaceae; genus Zea; species Zea luxurians. The sequence goes on along the minus strand of JAOPSE010000003.1, from coordinate 79,406,696 downwards.
GCGCGCAGAAGTCAGAGCAGGCGTCAGAGGCGCACCGGACAGTGAACAAGACATGTCTAGTGTAGCACCGGACTATCCGGTGCGACATGAAGATAAAGCTCCAACGGTCGAAACCGCTAGAACCCTAACGGTTGGGTGACGTGGCTGGCGCACCGGACTGTCCGGTGCACCCATCGACAGACATCATCCCCAATGGCTATGTGGTGGTTGAGGGCTATAAATACCACCCAACCACCACCACTCCAAGCATCCAAGTTTTTCAGACATCTCATTGAATACAAGAGCTAGTGCAATCAATACAAGACACAATTCAAAAGAATCAAAGCCTCTCCAAGTCTCAATTTTACTCCAAACTCCTAGTGACTAGAGAGAGAGTTTTGCTTGTGTTCTTTGAGCTCTTGTTCTTGGATCGCTTTCTTCTTCCTCATTCTTGTTCTCTAAGTCACTTGTAATCAAAGCAAGAGACACCAATTGTGTGGTGGTCCTTGTAGGGTCTAAGTGACCCGTTTGATTAAGGAGAAAGCTCACTCGGTCTAAGTGATCGTTTGAGAGAGGGAAAGGGTTGAAAGAGACCCAGTCTTTGTGACCACCTCAACAGGGACTAGGTTCTCAAGAATCGAACCTCGGTAAAACAAATCATCGTGTCATCCGCCTTATTTCTTGGTTGATTTGTTTTCGCCCTCTCTTTCAGACTCGATTTTTATTCTAACGCTAACCCCGACTTGTAGATTGTGTTTTAAGTTATAAATTTCAGATTCTGCCTATTCACCCCCCTCTAGGCGACTTTCACCTGTCATGACAAGTTGGTGGCTTCCACGCGGGTCGCGTCGATCGGGATCATCCGCTTTTTGTCGAGGCCAATCGCGACCTAGGCGCTGAGACAGCCCCCTTTGATAGGTTCAAGGAGGAGCTAGGCACCCGCTTCCTCGTCTGGCTGCAGGAGGAGTTGGCGAGTCTCCTGGCGATTGCGATGGGGCTGATGTCTTACGCCTCCCATGTCACGTGTGAGGGTGCCACCAACTCCCTATCTCGCGAAGGCTGCCGTCATTTTGAGATTTTTGAGCAGAGTGACCACGACTTCGACCAGGAGGATTTCCATGTTGAGGACGTGCCCTTGAAGCAGTCTGCTGGTGCACTATTTTACTAGATGTGGGGTTCGCACGGTCACTCCATGGTTAGAGAGAGGGTCGACCGAGTGATGGAATAGGTAATTATGCTTTTTTGGTTGATGTATGTTGTGGTTTGTGTGTTCAAGACTCCAGTGCGTTTATCGTTGAGGCTGCCAAGTGTGTTACGCCTCTATGCTGCTAGAGCCCGACGTCTTGCAGCGATCGAGCCCTTTTATTTGATTAGGAGTTGTCGGAGAGGGAAGAGTGTTTGGATTTCTTCGCGAAGATGGACGATGAGTCCTCTGAGGAGGGCTTGGATTTTTTTGTTGCTTTAGACGTCGCTTCTGCGCTCGCAGCTGATGCCAGCGGGGAGCCTTCGATGGAGCATGTGGCTGCTTCGGGCAGGAGAAACAGGCTGCACGTTGGTGTTCCAAAACGAAGGGATCTTTATGCCGATGTGTCTACGTGCAGCCACGGGGGTGGTCGTAGGCGGTAACTGTTGGGGACTTGTTCTCAAATGCTATGAGTTAAGAACAAGACAACATAAAAGGGTTAATGGTTAGTACCCTTCATCCTTCGAAGCATTATCTCCCTTAGGATATAATGATCTTCAGACGAAGGGCATGAAGGACATACCTTCGCCATCGTAGTGTATATATTAATGAAAGAAGAAGCATATGAGACATGAGAATTAACATAAATAATCATATGGCATCATTAATATCTTTAAATTATATCATCATGAACAAACGTGAACAATATTGAATTACATTTATACCTTCAGCTTGACAGAAGGCAAAAGTCCAAGCGTGACGCGCGAGTGAATACAAGTCAGCGTGAACAGTACAGGGGTACTGTTCATCTATTTATAGGCACAGGACGTAGCCTGCGAGAAATTACATTCATGCCCTTTACACATGGTTACAATTATAGCATAGGTTGTCATGGGCTAACTGGTCATTTCATCTTTTAAGTCGGTACATCTGGAGATACGTTACGAAGCTCCTTGACTAATAGCTTCGATATCGTATTCTGGCCTTTCGAAGGTGCTTCTTCTTCACGAGACCTTCGGCGACGAAGTTGCCCCCCAACAGTAGCCCCTTCACGGTGCCAGGTCATTTTTCGTAATGAGCTCGACCCGTGAAAAAATCTTTTAGGCTTCAGAATGTCGAAGGTCCGAAAAACACCTTCCCTGAGCTCGTTGTCGAGAAACGATTTAAATACTCCTAGCGCAAGGTGGTCCCACCACAGAGCGGGTATGATCTGGTGTTTCCTCTTTTCGTGCCCTGCGGTCCACCATCCAGCGAACGCGAGCGGCTGTCTGGCGGGTGTAAATAGCTTGGCGATTCACCTTCCGTCCTGCGACACTATATAAACAGATGGATAGGTGTGAAGTTACCACAGCATTCATTACTATCATGCCATTGTGCTGCTAAAAAAATTGACCATAGCCGAAGCTTATGCTTCGTATTCTCAGTTAAAGCATCGCCTTGTTTTTAGCTTCATCAAAAGAGATAGAGAGAGAGCTTCGACAAGAGCAAAAAGTAGTCAGTTTCATCAAAACCGGAAGAATTTCAGCATCAAATGGCCAGGGTGCGCTCAACTGCAAGGGTGACTCGTGAGGAATAAGAGACCAAGGTCACCGAGACAACACCAATTTCCAAAGTCATGAAACGATCGGGTCTGGTTGTGACAGAGGGAACCATTGAAGAAGGTGCACCTGCTGCCGAAACGGAGCAGGCAGATGTTGAAGAGGGCGATACTGGTGAAGAAGAGATTGATTATAACACCATTATGCCATCCAAGCCCACCCATTTGGATTTTGGGAAGTCCACTGTCTCCGAAGCTGATATGCCTGTGATGACGAAGCTAGGCTACTTCGGGAAAGCTGAATAGAAGTTGATTCGTTTCGGCGGGGAAGAGACCACCCCGAAACCGGAAAATGACGAAGTGGTGGTTTTTAAGAGCTTCTTCAAAGCAGGGTTGAGGCTTCCCATGCACAGAATGATTGTAGATGTGTTAGAAAATTTTGAGATTTATCTTCATCAGCTGACTCCTAACGCTATCGTTAGGCTTAGCATTTTCATCTGGGCTCTCTGAAGCCAAGGAGCGGAACAACTTGCAGAAGCCTTCTATTGGGTGCATGAACTTCACTATCAGACGAATGCTAGAGAAGATGGATTACACAAGAACTTTGGATGTTATAATTTTGCATACCGCAAGGACATGAAGACACCGGTGGTCAGCTATCGCACCAAGTGGCCGACCGGTTGGAAGACTGAATGGTTCTATGTTAAGATAGATGAGCAGAAGGAGAAACTAGTTCAGAGCCCGCTGAAGCTAACTTCGGATTAACTAGGCCTCAGTGCAACATGACGCGGGGGGAACCATGCTCAGATGCTGTGGCCGAATTTAGAGTTGTATCTGAACATATTGGTACTAGGGATTTAGTTCAGGAATACCTAGCCAACAGGGTATTTCCAACGCTAAGGGAATGGGGTATGCCGAAGCTCAAAGGTGAGAAGAAGAAGTGTGAACTCGTTTGGCTGCCTTATCATTTTAAGTTCAAGAAACACTTCAAAGAACCCTGCCAAGAATGGTTGGACACAATTGAAGTTATGTGCAACGAAATCCTGGGAAATTATACGAAGAAAGAAGATCAATTAATGACTGCAGCCTTCGGCACCCGACCGAAGCGAAGGTTGAATCGGGTGATGGATGCCCTGAATTTTGAATATCCTGACTATGAGCGATTGAACAAAGGTGTCGAAGGACAAAAAAGAAAAAGAATTGTTAGCATTATGGGTAGAGAAGCTGCTAGAATGGTGAAAGAGGACGAAGAAGTTCTGAAGAAAAGAAAACTTAGCCCTGAGCCAAAGGCAGCTACTCCAAAGAAGAGGAAAGGTGCAGCTCCAAAGCAAAAAGCGACTGATATAGAAGAAGAAACTCCTTCAACACCTTCTGCTGCTGACGTAGAAGAAATTCTAAAGGTAATGATTGAATCCTTGCCCATCAAGCTAAGTCCACTAGGGCCGCATCTGATGAAGCTTTTTCATAAGGAAAAGGAGCCCTCAGGAGCGAAGAAGCCTGTTGAGCCGAAGAAACGGAGAATTATTCATGTGATTGATGCCATTGAAGAAACACCACCGCCTGCCTCGACATCAAAAAGATCAGCTGTTGAGAGTGCTACTGCTGCCGAAGGTGTACCCTCCAAAGCTGAAACTGCCGAAGCTACAAATCTAGAGACCACACTTTCTGATATTGATAAAATGCTCCTAAATATGGCCGCAGAAGAAGCTGCTACGGCCGCTGAAGAGACCCTGGCCACAGTGCCTGGAAAAGAAAAGAAAAAAGCCAAAGATACCTCAGAGGAATAGGTTTTCAATTTTCAAAACATAATTGGTCAAGAGTTAACTGAAGCTGAGAAAGAAGAATTGAAAGATTATGCGATATCATGTGGTTACAAGCCAGGAGCACTGCTCTTCGGCGACATTGACGATGAAAGCTTAGGCTGCCTCCGAGACCGAACTGGAGTGAAGGTTATCAGTACTCTGTCGAAGAGTATTGGTTTCCCGAAGCTTGAGGCCGATATCAGCCCCTACCGACGACAGCATATCGTTGGTAGTTTGTTCTATTCCAATTTCAAGGTAAAAAATTTTCTTCAGCTTTCTATTGTTTTTAACGACGAAGGAGTTTTCTGATGAAGGTTATTTTTGCATAGAGTATGCTATTAAGTAAGGCTCTGAAGATGCAACAAGACCTTGAAGACAAAGAACATGAGGTTATAATTGAAGGGTTAGAGAGCAAAATAAAGGATCAAGCTGCTACTCTTGAAAAGAAGGATTTCGAACTTCAAACAATGGATGGTTTACTAGCAAAAGCCGAGACCAAAATTTCAAAACTAAACAGTGAACTTCTCTCAAAGTCGGAAAACTTCGAACAAGAAAAGCAGAAATTTATTGCGAAGATTGAGACTGAAGCCGAAAAAGTTCAAATTTGCAAAAATCATTAAAATAACTTCAAGATAAATGCCTAGACTTCGGCACCCGATGTGTGCAACAGCTAAAGCAAGTTTTCAACTCGATCGGAGCCAGCTATGAGAAATTCAATCCTTCGGTTGAAGACTTGCCAAGAACCTTCGAACACATTGAGGGCGAAGTTGATGCTCTTGATGAAGTTATAGCTGGACACGGCGATTTCTGTGCCTTGCTAGCTTCTCGGGGCTCGGCTATTGCCTTTATGAAATCTGGTTGCACGCATGGGAAAATTGTTAATAGACCAAACTTCAGCTTAACACCGATAGATTTAACTGATATCCCCAGCCTAGCTCGAAGCATAGGGAATAGGTTCATAACACAGATTTGGATGAAAGGCGGGTGGGACATGGCTTGCGACGAAGCCCGAAGCCACCTTAAGCCAATAAGAATTTTGTGCCTGCTGCTTAACCTTCTCCTTGAAATTTGCACTTTTCTCATACCACTTTGATATGTACAGGATGACGAAGTTGAGGAACCGTGAGCTGAAGCTTGACATGTGATCCGAAGCTTATGGTGATGAAGCTGAAGACCTTGCTGCAAAAACTCTAGAAATTTTTTTGTATTATCCTTGTAAAAAAATATTGTAATCAAAGAATCAGATACTTATTCTGTAAATTTGTCCATACCTTAACATATTTCTACCTTTTTCGTCCATGTACGAATTGCTTTGATGTGGACGAAACTTATATTTTTTGAGCCGAAGGCGAAAAACACCTTCCCTTCTTTTCGTACACAACGAAGCATAAAACTTCTTCCTTTTTCTTTTTGCCGAAGCCTTATCCCCATAGTCGAAACATCTACCCGTGTCTGTATGATATGATGCTGATGATCCTATGTATGTCTAAATGGATGTTTATGAATGCAATGTATGATGTAATATGACGTGCAAATGAATGCCCAAACACACGCATACGAAGCCACAACCATAACCTTCATTCCCTTAGGAATGACTGAAGTCTTTTTACCGCTTATTTTTCGGTGTAAGTTCTGTATCCTCTTAGGAACGTCTTTTGAACTTCTTCGCCTTCTATTTCGGCGGTATTCGCGTTGACTTTTCGCGCTTCGCCTCATATTTCGGCGGTATTTGGCTCTGCATCCCCTTAGGAACGACTTTTGAGCAGAAAACTTACGCTGCGCTCCCTTAGGAACGACTTTTTTGTTTGTAGCTTCGTCGTGCTCTGCATCCCCTTAGGGACGACTTTCGAGCTTCTCCCTGTTTTTTCCTGCACTCGATGGTGCATGCTCAGATTTTACATTTACATATTTTGGAGGATTTTGCTCTCGTGGAGCTGAATAAGAAAGGAAAGATTACAAATTATGGCCCCATTAAAAACCTTTCTCCCCCTTTGGAAAGGAAAAGGGTACCATAGGAAAAATGAAAAAAGATTACATCAAGTTACACATAGTATCGCCGAAGCTTGTCCGCATTCCAAGATCTAGGAATGTCGTTGCCGTCCATATCCTTCAATCTGTAAAAACCGGGTCTTGACGAAGATATCACAAGAAAGGGTCCTTCCCATTTCAGCTGTAACTTGCCTACTGTGTCTGGATTGGCCACTCTCCAAAGCACCAGATGCCCTGGCTTAATGTTTTTTAGCCGAACCTTTCTGTCACGCCATTTTATTGTTTCGGCTTGGTATTTATTGATATTCTCCACATCCTGAAGTCTGGTCCCTTCTATAGCATCTTTTGCCACAGAATAATCAGCTTCGTCCTCTGCCGAAGCTATTGTTCTAATTGACCCTGCCTTAGCTTCTTCCGGAGTTATTGCTTCGTCACCAAACAATAACTTGAATGGTGTAAAACCTGTTGACCTTGATATTGTTGTGTTGTGGCTCCACACCACTTTAATCAACTCATCTGGCCATTTTCCTCTGGGCTGATTGAAGATTAACTTCATTATTCCCGTCATTATGATGCCATTTGCCCTTTCGACAAGTCCATTTGACTCTGGATGTCTGACTGATGCAAAATGGATCTTTGTGCCAATCCGATCATAGAATTCCTTGAAAGCTTCGGCATCAAACTGTGTTCCATTGTCTACAGTGATAACCTTCGGCACACCGAAACGACAAACAAGGTTTTGCCAGAAAAACTTCTGGACTGTGACCGAAGTTATTGTGGCCAAAGGGTTCGCCTCAATCCATTTGGAAAAATATTCTACCGCCACCACAACATATTTTAAATTGCCTTGTGCTGGTGGAAGTGGGCCTAGCAAATCAAGGCCCCATCTTTGCAACAGCCAAGTGGGCTGTATTAATTGAGTGAGAGACGAAGGTTGCTTCTGGTTTCTTGCACATTTTTGACAGCCTTCACACTTTTGGACTAGCTTTGCTGCATCCGAAGCTGCCTTCGGCCAATAAAATCCTTATCGAAAAACTTTTTCCTAGCAAAGGCCTAGACCCAATGTGAGATCCACACAAACCTGCATGTATCTCCTTCATCAGCTCTATACCTTCGGCTCTAGATAAACACTTAAGGAGTGGAGAGCAGACTCCATGCTTGTATAACTCCCCTTCTATTATTACATATGGTCTTGTTCTTGCCTCCATTCTCTTATTATAAGCTTCGTCGTCTGAAAGTCAATTACCTTGGAGGAAAGATATAATCTCAGTCCTCCAATCTTCACTATGAACAAGAGATATAGTGAGCACTGCTCTTTTGAGAAGTTCCACCGAAGGTGCTCTTATGGTTTCAAAAAATACTTCCGAAGGTAGAGGCAGCCCCTGTGCCGCTGACTTGGCTAGCAGATCAACGTGATCATTTTCTCCTCGTGGAATATTCTTAACAGAAAACCCTTCGAATGAAGCCTCAAGCCTTCGAACTGTGTCTAGGTATTTCTCAAGCTTCGGATCTCTTGCTTTGCAACTCTTGTCGACATGTCCAGGAATAACTTGGGAGTCGGTTTTAAGGACCGCCCTTCTTATCTGTAGCATCCCAAAAATTCAAATCCTGAAATTTTCTCAAACTCGCTCTAAATTCAAAATGAATTTTAAATTTCATTTCAAAATGTTTGTTTGCAAGTTGATATCAGCAAATAAAATATAGTGGTCTATATTCTCTCCAAAATCCTCCCCAAATATCCTACAAGTGTTCCTCCAGTGATCCCCCCAAATTCTTTCCAGAAATACTGCCCAGATATTTCCCCAGTGATCCTCTTCAAGTTCTTTCCAGAAATACTGTCCAAATATTCCACCGATATATCTCCAGGTATGTTTCCTCTTGAGAAATACCTTCTGAATCATTTTTCAAGTCCCCACAGATATTTTCTTCATAACTTTCCTCATGCTCATACGTATATGTATGCCTCCAGTGTCATACGGTGAGCTCTACAAGCTAATTACACTTATACAAGACAAATACATGCTAATCTCCCACTAATTCTCTCATCCTCCCACTAATCCTCTCATCCCTCCCCCTAATCCCCCCACCATGGCTATAAATAGAGGGGCAAGGGCCTCCTCTCATCCCACCCCAAGCCATTTCATGGCAACTCTCTTCCCCCCCCCCCACACACACCCACTCCATGTTCCACACAAGCACACACTAGCACAAGGATCGTTCGGTCGTTCTTTGATCGTTCGTCCCCCTGTTCTTAGTTTGTTCGTTCGTTCGTCTGATCGTTTGATCGTTCATCCGATCGTTCATGGTTCGTTCGTCTGTTCGTCCGATCGTTCGATCATTCGTCCATTCGTTCGTCCAAATAATCTTTTTCCTGCCGTTATGCTGCCGAAATTCCGATCTTCGTTCGATCATTCGATCGTTCATCGTTCGTTCATAGTCCCTATTCATCGTTCTTCCAGATAATCTTTATCCTGCTGTTATGCTGCCGAAATTCCGATCGTTCGTTCGATCATTCGATCGTTCATCCATTCGTTCGTCCAAGTAATCTTTTTCCTGCCGCTATGCTGCCGAAATTCCGATCGATCGTTCGTTCGTCCGATCATTCGATCGTTCGTCCATTCGTTCATAGTTCCTATTCATCGTTCATCGTTCGTTCATACGAACTATTCACTATCACTATTCACCATTACTATTCATCTGTATTATTCACATACGCTATTCATCATCGTTACTGTTTACCATTACTATTCATCATCGTTACTATTCATCGATTATATATATAATTACTTTTCCATCGCCACTATTCATCGTTACTAATCATCGTTACTATTCATCGGTCATCTAGTCATCCCAAATTTCAACTACTCATCCATCATGCTGTCTAGTCCACCTAAGACCAGCCAGACCCATGTTCCAGTCATACGAACTCCGGTGACTGTCATTTTTCTTCCAGTAGGGAACTTCCCATCTGGTCACCCATCCTAGGTTTCTCCAAGTTGAGCATGCTTAACTTTGAGATTCCTTTGAACCAGGCTTCCAAACTCAGATTCCAATAATTCTTGTTTCTAAATTCTTATCAAATTATTCCCTATCCAACCATGTCATCCCTTAAGCATGGTTCATGTTCCAGAAGACTCCCAAAATACTCTCGTCCCATATTCTGTCTATAACTCTCCTGTTCATACTAAGTCAGACGATTCATTCGTCACTATTCTCACCTACAGTGAACTTCACTGTGCTACACCACATACACCCAGCTATAAATACACCCAGCTACCCTCTCCCTCTCCACACACTCCACACCCTCGGCCAAGGAAAACTCCCACCCACTCAGTTACTCCGCTCTACCGGCTACACGCGTAGTGTCGCTTCGCCTCCAGTCCACCCTCCTGGTAAGCACCTCCGCTCCACCACTAGTAGTATCTCAACACCACATGACACAGATTCTACTCAAGACTCTACCCATCCATATATCGCTTTTCTGACCACTATACTAAATATTTGTTGGTATACTTGCTGGTTTGTATGTTTGCTTGTTCATGTTGCATAGTTATCGGAGTGTTCGTGTCGTCTCGTGGAGGCCAGATCTGCAAGTCTACACCAGGCGATGGAGCTAGAAGCCAGTTCCGCGAGCTCTCCTTCCCCTTCGCCGGATAAGCACGGCAAGCTCACTGGATCCTTTTGATGCATAAATTACCTATGCTTTTACAACCACAACCCTCAGCCTGTTATTTTATGCATGATATGATTTTGAGACAAGTTATTATGGCCACCCAGCCGCTTGCCGCAATCAATCCTTGATATATTTGTTACAAATGATTTGAGAAAAGGTGTGAGTTTTCAAAAGAAAATGCTTTTCAAAATGTGTATGATGAAGGGTTTTCACCCTTATCACCTTTGAGTAGGGATGATCAGGGACTCCCTGGTTTAGGGGAGGGCCTAAGGTGATGGCTCTGCTGGTTTAGGCGTGAGCAGAAGGATTGTCCCCTCTTATAAGGACCAATTTGTCATCTTTCACTACCTGTACTCATGATAAGTACAACCACTCGAGACTGTGTGGGCAGTCACTCAATCTGAACTCGTACGGTCCAACCCCAGGGTTATGAAGGCTGGGGAGCACCGGGAGGATAAGGAGGGGGGAATGTTTTGTCCGGTTTGGACATGGCGGTGGCCTGACTCCTTCTGGTATAACCGTTAAGGTTAGGACGTGCGAGGAAGGAAAGAGATTCGGATTTGGATCTCATTGATCATGAGATCGCAGAGCCGGACTAGTGGGTAAAGTGTACACCTCTGCGCAGAGTTTGAAAACCTATTCGAATAGTCTGTGTCCACAGGAATGGACGAGTCTGGTGTGGTATGGCAATTGGTGTTTTATTTTCAAAAAAAGAGGTGCTTTTGAGAAAAGTGGTTTTTAAAAAGGTCCGGCGGTTGAGCCGTGAGCTATGGTGGACGAGAAGTCCAGTAGCTGTTTTTGAAAATGAAAACCAGTGGGAAACTGCTGAGATACCTGGATGGTTTAGTCCAGGGAATTTTGTTCTAATATTGAAAAACTTCCTGCTCCTTTTGGAGAGGATGCGCTTTGCAAAAATACCAAATGTTTTTCAAAACAACCCTGCATAAAATATTGCTGTTTCTGCAAAATATCCTGAGCTCCACATATTCCATGCATTATATCTGATTTCCCTATTCCGCGGGTGAAGGTGGGCTGCTGAGTACGTTTGTACTCATCCTTGCTTATTTGTTGTTTTTCAGAAAAAGGAGATCGGGTAAGAGTTACGACTGTTCCCTACCTTGCCTGTGGCTGTTGGACCGCTGATTTGCTTCGCTGCGTATATCGAGCTGCTTCAGCCCCACTCTGATGATATGTCCCGAGTTGTGGACCAACTCTTAAAGTTGATCACCACCTTTATAGGTTTGTCTCGTTTAAGCAGATCTGGAGCTATCTGATGTATAAATGTGTTTACTAGCCTCCTGGGACTAGTAATTGTATCACATTTGAGTCCAAGAGGATTGGGGCGCTTCATTATCCCCATTGCCTTTAACTTCCGAAGCCCCAAAAGTAAAGCTTCGTATTCAGCAATATTGTTTGTACAACTGAAATCAAGCCTTATTGCATAGCATGTTCTGACTTTGGAAGGTGCAACTAAGACAGCAGCCGCACCTGCCCCAAAGGTTCCCCAGGAACCGTCGCAGAACACTGTCCAAGCTTCGGCATCTTTATTTGCTTCTTCTTCCTGAGCCCCTGGCGTCCAGTCAGCGATGAAGTCTGCTAACGCCTGGGACTGAATTGAGGATCTATGCACATAATCAATGCTGAATTCGTTTAGTTCCGCAGCCCACTTTCCAATTCTTCCAGTTGCTTCTCTGTTCCTCATGATATCCTTCAGAGGTTGTGATGAAGGAACAATTATATGGAATGCTTGAAAATAATGCCGAAGCTTCCTTGAGGCCATTAAGACAGCATATAACACCTTCTCCAATTCTGTATAGTTTTTCTTTGATAAGCTTAGAACTTCGGAAACAAAGTATACTGGAGCTTGCTTTTTAATTTGTCCTTCTAGTTTCTCCTGCACAAGTGCCGCACTTACTGTAGAGTGCGAAGCTGCCACATATAATAGTAATGGAGCCCCTGGCGCTGGTGGAGTTAGTGTTGTTAGATCAATTAAGTATTGTTTCAGATCTTCAAATGCTTTCTGTTGAACTGGGCCCCATTGAAAGACTTCGGCTGACTTTAGTATTTCAAAAAATGGCAAGTTTCTTTCTGCTGATCTAGATATAAATCTATTCAATGAAGCCAATCTTCCTGTTAACTGTTGGGCCCCTTTCTTTGTGCTTGGCGGTTCCATTCGAAGGATGGCTTCGATCTTGCTTGGGTTAGCTTCGATCCCCTTTGTTGAAACCAGGCAGCCAAGGAACTTACCCTTCTTCACTCCAAAGACACATTTTTTAGGATTTAATTTTAGGCTAGCTTGCCTGAAATTAGCAAATGTTTCTTACAGATCATTGATATGATTTTCTTGCTTCATGCTTTTTACTATAATATCATCAACGTATGTTAGCACATTTCTTCCTATCTGGGAATGAAGGACCTTGGCTGTCATCCTGCTGAAACTGCCTCCAGCATTCTTGAGTCCCTCAGGCATCCGAAGATAACAATAGGTGCCACTAGGAGTTATGAAGCTAGTCTTTGGCTCATCCTCCTTCTTCATCCATATTTGATGATATCCTGAGTAGCAATTCAGTAGACTCATAAGTTCTGAAGAAGCTGCTGCATCCACTAGGGAGTCTATCCTTGGTAATGGAAATTCATCCTTCAGACAGGCCTTGTTGAGATCCGTTAAATCGATACACATTCTCCATTTGCCATTGGCCTTCTTCACCATAACAGTGTTTGCTAGCCACTCTGGATATTTTACCTCTCTAATAACACCAACACTGAGAAGTCTTTTCACTTCATTGCGAGCACCTTCGACTTTATCATCAGACATTTTCCGAAGCCTTTGCTTTCTGGGCCTAAAAGATGGATCGACATTGAGTGGATGTTCGATGACGTCTCTTTTGACACCGCAGAGATCATTGGCCGACCATGCAAAAACATCTTTGTTGTTGAATAAAAACCTTATCAAATTTTTCTCCTGCTCTTCAGATAATTGAGACCCTAGCAATACCTTCTGCTCTGCTATGTCTTCACATAGAAGCATGGGCTTCGGCTAATCAGCCGAAGCAGCCTTCTCTCTTTTGTACTTGTACTGCTCACAAGCTTCAGCTCCATCTATATTCTGGACGGCTTTTGAGTCTGTCCAATTTCCCTCAGCCTTTCTGGCAGCTTCCTGACTTCCATGAATAGCAATAGGCCATTGTTCTGAAGGTATCTTCATGCATAGATATGCTGGATGAAGAATTGCTTCGAAAGCATTAAGTGTCCCACGACCAATGATTGCATTGTACGGATATTCTATGTCAACAATATCAAACACAACCTGCTCAGTCCTTGTATTGTGGACAAATCCGAAGGTCACTGGCATTGTGATCTTACCAAGTGCTACAATCTACCTTCCTCCTAAGCCACAAAGAGGGTGTGTAGCATCATGAATCTTGTCATCTGGCTCTTGCATCTGTCTGAAGGCTTTAGCAAATATGATATCGGCTGCACTGCCTGTATCGACTAGAATATTGTGGACCAGAAATCCCTTGATGACACAAGATATGACCATAACATCATTATGGGGGTAATCCTTGAGCTGAAGGTCCTCCAGGGAGAAGGTGATTGGGATGTGGGACCATTTCGACTTGATGAAGGGTCCCTGCACCCCAACATGCTGCACCCTTCTCTGAGCTTCCTTCTTCTGCTTCTTGTTGGCCGGCTCTGAGCATGAACCGCCTGTTATTGGGAGCACCAGCTTCGTAGCCAAAGTAGCTTCAGCTTGCTTGTTGGATGAAGCCATCAGCTCAATCAGTGGAAGTGAGTTCACCGGAGGTGGGCGCCAATGTTGGGGACTTGTTCTCAAATGCTATGAGTTAAGAACAAGACAACATAAAAGGGTTAATGGTTAGTACCCTTTGTCCTTCGAAGCATTATCTCCCTTAGGATATAATGATCTTCAGACGAAGGGCATGAAGGACATACCTTCGCCATCGCAGTGTATATATTAATAAAAGAAGAAGCATATGAGACATGAGAATTAACATAAATAATCATATGGCATCATTAATATCTTTAAATTATATCATCATGAACAAATGTGAACAATATTGAATTACATTTATACCTTCGGCTTGACAGAAGACAAAAGTCCAAGCGTGACGCGCGAGTGAATACAAGTCAGCGTGAACAGTACAGGGGTACTGTTCATCTATTTATAGGCACAGGACGCAGCCTGCGAGAAAATTACATTCATGCCCTTTACACATGGTTACAATTATAGCATAGGTTGTCATGGGCTAACTGGTCATTTCATCTTTTAAGTCGGTGCATCTAGAGATACGTTACGAAGCTCCTTGACTAATAGCTTCGATATTGTATTCTGGCCTTTCGAAGGTTCTTCTTTACGAGACCTTCAACGACGAAGCTGCCCCCAACAGTAACATAGGGGCCGGGGAGGGCCTGTTTCAATGGTCTCGCTTGGTTAGGTGTTGGGTATGGTCCCCTTGTGAGGTGGCCAAGGAGGGACGACTGAGTTAGATATGGGTCCTCATGCCGCTGCACCCTTGGGCATTTTCTGGGTGGAATTTTGCGTTTGTGAGTTGGCTTCGTGATTTTAGGGGTCCTTGCATACTTTTTTGCGCTGATTCGGCTGTAACTTTGGACGACTTTTGCTTGGATTTTTTGTGTCTTTAGGACTAATTTGGGAACCACATTTTCATAAGAGATTTCCATTTTCCCAAGAGAAATTAGTTCATTTTCCCTTGGGAAAATAGAAATCCAATGGAAAAAATAGAGTTCCCAAACTAGCCCTTAGGATGATTTTGCACCATTAGGTATGTTCGCATACTGTTTGTGTTGATCCGGCTGCACCCTTGAACGACTTTTGCTCGGAGTTTCTACGTCTCTAGGACGACTTTGCATCCTTAGATGTATTCGCGTACTTTTTGTGCTGGTCCGGCTGCACTTCGAGAAATTAAAATTCTCTTTGAGGAATTAAAAGAATAGAGGGAATTGAGGAGGCTAGAATACACTTGTTACCTCTTGCTTCTAAATAAATAAACCTTGAATTGTATTTTATGTGAAGAGAGATACTAGTAGACTCGAATAAAATATAGCCGTAGCCAGTGATATGGGTGGACTAGCGAAGGGTTCCATCGGAAGGTCACGTGTGCAGTGGTTGCCGTGTTGGAGTCTTTGCAGGACGGCAATGCCGGTGGGCGGTGGCAGATCAGTGGAAGAAAAGACTATAAAAAACATTGAGATGAGGGCGTAGGCTGCGTAGCACTATAGAAAAAACAGGGCTACCACGCCTAGCTTGTGACTTGTGAACAGGCCGATCAACAAAAACGTTTCGATATTCCTTCAAAAATGAGAATAATACTACGAGATCAAGTATTATGAACAAACATTCTTTTGAGTGTGTTCTTTTTTAGAAGAAGAAGAAGAAGAAACATTGTATGTGTGGGCCAACCGGCCAAGGATGTGGATGACTGAGAAGGCCTTTTCACACGCGCCTACCTGCGCGGCTCGGGCCGCAGGAGCCAGGGTCTGAACGGGTCGGATGGAGGCCGCGTGGCCTGCCCAGCGGCGAACGACCGGGTCCGGGTGTGCGTGCGTGCGATGCGATGGGTGGGCGATGGAGCTAGGTCGGGATGGCCGCCGGCCGTACCGCGGATGCGCGCAGTCGGGTCATGAACGTTGGGCACCGTGTCGCGCGGTGGCCAGACAGAGACAGGAGCAAAATCTTGCCGGCGCGCCGTCCGCGAGCAGACGCAGACGCACGCACGCCCGGCCGCCCTGCTCACGGCACACGGCACTGCAGAGGGAGACGCGCGGGAGACCAGCACGACCGGCCCTGCGCAGGGAGTCGCCAAAGGGGAAGAAGGGAGGCGAGGAGAGGAGAGGAGAGCCGCGGTCTGCTGCTCTGGGCCGTGGAGGAGACACAAGACGCGGAGTACGTACGGCCGGGCGCGGTGACGCGACGACGGACGGGACGGGCACGTACGCGTCTGGGTCCCCCGGCCCGCACTCTCCCGGCCGGGACTACTTCCTATCATGAGCTCATGAGCGCCTGCCCACTGCGCTGAGATCTGAAACGGCACTGCACTGCACTGCACTGCACTGCACTGCTGCAGGGGAGGGGGAGCAGGTAGGGGGCGATCCATCGCTGTGCCTTATCTCTCTCCGTCGATCTCACTGCTGAACCGTCAGCCACACTCGTCCCGGGCGGCCGGCCACGTCACGTCCCACAGAGTCACCCTACTCACGCAACGCAACCCTAGGGCCGGGAGGGAGCGCCCGCGCGCGTACGTACGCAGGACAGGAATGTCACATGTGGCGGACCTCACGCTCCTCTCCTGCCCCGGGCAGACGCGACGCCGAGGCCTCCGTACGCGTACGGTCCCGGGTTCTCGCTGGGAGAGGGAGACTGTGCGCGTGCGCTGGGCAGGGCAGGGCAGGGGCCAGGGGCTCCATCCATCGCGCGCGCCTGCAGCAGCGCCACTGACCGTTCACGCACACTGTTCAAGCTTCCTGGAACGTCACGGCCACGCACGGCCATCGGCCAGGGCCAGTAGAAAAGTTCGGTGCGGGGTAGGTATTGGCGCAGTCCGGCCGGCCGGCGTTCATGATTGGCAAACCCGAGCTTTCCACAGGGACGGATCACGCTAATCCTCGCCGGACACAAACCCCCCCGCACGGGTTTCCACTAGCTAGCATAGCAGCTCCCAGCGGGGGGCAGGTGTGTGGTGTGCATGCATGCATGATCACAGGTGAAACAAAACCTTGAGCTCGCGCACAACCGAACTGATAGGTCAGCCCATGCATTGCAGTGCAAGTACACGTTTGCAGTGCGGTGCAAGACGACGAGTCACGCCTGCAAGCGTGCGTACGGAGACCATTTTCTTTCACCGTCTTTTCAAAGGCTGGTAACTGTAGCTCCTCTCTGCCTAGCTAGCCTTGCTTTTGTTTACCCTCGAGACGTGACATGCCTAGCTATAGCTCTACTTTCTGCTCGCCAAGAGAGGCTCTGGCGTGTAGCTGTCCCGAGAGCTCTCTCCGCCAGTCGGAGGAGGACAGAGGCAAAGATACGCCAGGAGGGAGGTGCTCTCTCTCTCTCTCTCTCTCTCTCTCTCTCTCTCTCTCTCTCTCTCTCTCTCTCATCCATACTAGTAGTACTGTATCGGTAGAGCCCACTACGCGCGGCTGGCCACTGTTTCCGGGCTATATATATACTACTCCCAGTACTAGAATAGAACCGATGCAAGTACGTACCGCATGCATGTCACACACACACACGCCCGGCCGGGGCTTCTATTTCCAAGGACCTGTACTCGCGCGCACGTACGACGACGATTGCTAGCTTCGAACATGTCCTTTCATTTATGCATTTCGTTTCAAACAAAAGTTTGGAACATACATATGTCAAATATATATGCGATGACGACTCTGAGTGAGTGTGAGTACGTACTCTCTCCTCATCACAGCTAGCCCCGAAAACAAGTACACAGCTTACATTTCCAAAAGTTGTCTAATGTGCGTATGTCAGAAAGATAGAAAAGACATACGAATATTCAGTAAGGTTAGCTATGTCAAAACAAACATGGTTACCACCGATGATCCTTACTATATTCTATGTGCTTAGTTAAACTAATCAAGCCGGTATGTTATAATTCAGTCTCGAGCAGTAAGACAGTTGATTCGAGATATAGTAACTAAACAGGGAACATGCCTCAGTATTTACCAGCTTATATAATTAAAGCATTAGATATTATTTATATCTCTACTATATTTAAGAGGGGATAATTCGTTCGCTCCACGCGCAGCAGCGTGCTGCCCAGGAAATCGCGGCAACAAATGGCGAAGGATTGAGGACTGGAACCCCGGCCTCCTGGCTCTAAACATTCAACTCCTACCACCAAAACACATGTCTGATTGTGTTTATAAAGTTACGATGTTTTAAATATACTATACAAATATTTGGTTTTTTAAAAAAAACATAATCAAGTTTGAAAAAAAAATTTCTCATTTTAGTCAATGTCTATCGATATGATATATAGAAACCGTAGCAAATGCACGGACATCTCACTAGTCAATATGTAAAACACAAACTTGCTATTCTTTCTCACGTAACTCATAGCTATTTGATGATTGGCCCCTGCTGAACCTTTATAAACACCTGCCATAAGTAGATATTTGGGTGGCAAGTTATGTGTTAATTTTATAGCAATAATGTGCACGTATCAACTTTGTGTGTCCACCTAATTTTATCGGCTTGGTGCATGGCTACCAAAGTGCTTATAGGAATAGTTTAACGTATGTGCTTAAAAAAGAAATGACAGATGTGCAAGCAACGGCGCATGCATGTACAACACATACTTACATGTTAGATTAAGCTAGTGTGCTAATGGTAAGAATATATGTTTTCCTTTTTTTCCCGAATAGTATAAGCATATACATCCATGCAATCGATGATGATCGGTGACTTCAACATACATGATACATGCTATATGGCGTTAAGTTAAGCTAGCATGTGCATATGGTAAACAACCAAACATAAATAATAATGCAATCCAAGATACGATCGGAGAATGGATTATCACTGTATTAACTACGTACCGGATCGGAATCCGAGTTTTTCAAAATTTTTACCGAGTGCTTCAGACACTTAGACAAAGCAGCTGTGTGATGTAGCAAATACATAATCGTCTCAGTTCGCCCCGCAGATCGATCGACCTACGCAAATTCCAGGAACCGAAACAAGATGTGAAGAGACCCGAGGTGAAGGTACCCGGACGACGGAGACGAATAAAATGGGTAGTATTATTCTATGCTGTCTCTTTGCCTCTATCTCCGGGGATGTGTTGCCTCTCGGGTGGTCATATGTACAAGGCGGATGTGACACCGGTACCAATCATGTGATACTGTAATTGTTTTCGTTCGTATGGGCATGCACATGATGATAAAAAGATTGTACTACTGTTTCCTGCACCCTAGCTAGCTAGGCTATCTCCATTCACCAATGCCCTAGATATATAGAGAGAGACCTTTCGATCATTCACTGCTCTATGCGCGTGGTTGCTGGGAAAGAGGGATATCTATTAGCTATCCATTTGGCGTACTGCTTGTCTAGTGCATGCATGATGAACGGTCGTCGCGTTTGTGATCGGGTCGCTTAATTGTACACAAGATTGCCTGCGTCAATCATATATTTTACGTACGAGTGCACTCTTATACATTATATATGCACCAAGAGAGTAGAGCATACAGTTCAAATTCTCACACTGCTGTCACACGGTTTAACAAGAAGCTTTAACAAATTTGAGTCCTAATGAGAGAAAATATGCATGAACCGAAATAGGGAAATAATGCGCATACATTATATTAGGAATATTACTAGACTTGTTTGATGCTCCTACTGCTTTACAATAAGTGCCTAAAATAGGGTAAGCCATTAATTCCAGTTTTGTTTTAAGTCAAATAATCTTTTTTATCACCGTGTTTAATAAATTGACAATATTATTTGTGACATCATGAGTATAATTAGATTTGTCATTCACATGAGATTCAACGACAAGGTTCTATATGTGCATATTGCGGGAAGAAAATAAACATAGAATTTTTAAAACAAGTTCCAAACCACTCAACAAGTGGCATCAAGGCCTAAGGAGGAGATTGCCATGAGAAAGAGAGCTTTGGTCACCGCTGGTTGCCATTTGATACTCCATTGTTTGTGTTTTTTTTTTCTTTAGAGCATGCTGCATACATGTGCCTAAGCATTTAAAGGCAAGAAGACTCAAAAACAAAACAAGCCAAAGCAAGTGCCTAAGCTAAACAGATGTTTTGGATGTGGAAAAGAGAGACACTTTTTTCATAACTACAGTGCTCCACCACCAATCACATTGCCTAATCATACTAGAATGTTTGCTTTCAATGTACATTATATGATAAGAAAATATGCTAGTGGCAAAGTATAGGTTATGTTACTAGGCCCACCAAACAATCTTAGGCCTAATAAGATTTGGGTTGATAAGTTTTTGGTTGAGAAGGTTGTAGTTCTCCCATTAATTTTGAGTGCCTAAACACCAATCTTGATCTTCCTTGCATGTAGGTGGACACTACAAAACCACTGGGAGTCATTAGGTAATTGATTGTAGATGTACACAACACATGACAGGTGACCCTGGATGTTCACCTAACCAGTGATGAATTGGATGATCAAGAGAAGGTAACCTTTGAAGATAACTCAAAGAGCAAAGTTAATGGTTTGAGAAATGTAGCAATATCAAATGATCACTCGATCTATAATGTGCTCTTGGTTGTATCATTGAGTTTCAACTTTCTATCTATTGAACAATTATGTGATATTGGCTTCTAATGCTTGGTCACAAAGAAAGAGGTTGTTGTATCTTAGAATGATGATAATCAAGTTATATTCAAGGGATTTAGATACAACAATCTATACTTAGTCAATTTCACCTTTGAAGATGCTAACTTGAAGACATGCCTATTCATCAAAACATCACTTAGGTGGTTATGGCATAAAAGGCTTGCTCATATTGAAATGGAGACACTCAAAAAATTGCTAAAGAAAGATAATTTGAGGATTGAAAGACATACCACCTACAACTTCATGTGTCCCCACTCTTTAGGCCACCATTTGGAATGAATATCGTCACATTCCAATTGACTTCACACTAGTCACTCGAATCTTGCACGCTGCGATGAGGACACTACTACCTCATAAGTGATGCAATGAGGTCTCACCAACATTTGTTAGTGGCTTCTTAGTGCCCTCAGCTCATAGACTCAATTTGATGTTGTTGATTTCATGTTCTATGAGATTTGACGATACACTACTTGATGGGATTAAGGCTCATCGTCGGCTACCATATGCGCATTACCTATCATATATCATTTCAAGGTTGGTTAACCACCCTAAGTGGCCCTCACACTAGAGAACTCTGCTTAGAGGTTATAGAGGTTATATGCCTCAATCGATTGTGGATGCCTGTTTAGGAGCCTGAGCTCTCAACCATTATGACCATGACATTTTAAAGAGTAAGTTGAGGTGAGAGCAAGAGCAAGATGATGTTATCAGAGAGGTTGAGCATTTTCAGCTACAACAATAGTTATTTGATCAACATTGTGCTACTGATGATAGCACAGGTGTGGACTACCAGGTGCCACCACCATCACCTCTAGCACCTCCTCATGACCCCATGACTCTAGGGCTGGTGGTTCCAGCATATATCCTTCACCTCTAATGTTAACTATAGCTAACAAGAGGACAATAACACTCTTAGATCATACGATCTCTCAGTAGTAGCAACTTGTAGTAGAGAAACAAAGGTTAGCTACATAGTAGCACCGGATAATGGTTGATCAACTAAGATGTGAGACCAAGATAGATAGAAGTAGCGTTGATAGGTAGAGGCACAACAACAGATTGTCATGATGCTCATTGTCTTTGAGACCATACATGCATGTTAGTATTACTTCTAGTAGTAGTTGTTTACAAATCATGCTTGGAACTTTGCAAATATTTAGCACATACTTCAACAGTTTAGCGTAGCAACAATGCCACCACCAATCTAGATGGATCCTCTAGCTGCCCTACAAACTCCCATAGCCCAAGCTATAGTCCAGAGGACTTTGGAACAAGAGTCTGAGTTTGACTCACTAGTCTACCTTACGACACTTGACTTCTCTACATCAGTTTATGGTATGACTACAAGCTTTTTGATGGAGTGTCATAGGCAATAACATTTATGACAGTTTCGAGACGGACCATTAATGTTATGATCACCATTGCATTGCTTACATCGACCATGTCCATCAGTCAGGATACTAGAGCTATAATTTTGTTTGTTGCTTTACCTATAGCACTAGAGCCAACAATATCCATGGCTCTTATGACTAGTACTATCGAGACATTTCCTTCACCAGTAGCATTATCTAACACACTGTTGTGGGGGACAGATATCCCCTGGGTCCACTAGAAAGTAAGAAGGCCTTGCGTGGGGCCTTGGGCCAATTACCTCGCAAGGCCATCCCTTCGTGGGCTGGTTCAGAACTACTGGTGGAGTGGGCCGACACGAGGAAGAAGCATTAATGTTACCTTCCCCCAGACGCTTATAGCCTTGGGGGTTGCACTCAAAGACCTCACCGAGTCAGATACACCCTTCTTCGATATCGTGCCAACCGAAGGAGAGTACCCACTCGGGCACATCTACATGCCCATCACCTTTGGGACTCCGGAGAACTACAGAACCGAGTTCCTGAGGTTTGAGGTGGCACGCTTCGACTACGGGTACAACGCCATTATCGGCAGGCCGGGACTGGCGAAGTTCATGGCCATTCCACATTACTCATACATGATATTGAAGATGCGGGGACCTCAAGGAATCATCACTGTGCGCGCTAACTTCCAAGGCGCCGCCGAGTGCTTTCGGGGAGCCATCCAAGCAGCCCTCACCGCCGGGCCCCCGACAGCTCCTCTCGCACAAGCGGACATCAAGCCAGAGAAGGATCTCACAATACCCACTAACGAAGCTCAAGTCCTGACCTCTATATGGCCAACTGAGGAGACTAAAATGATCAACCTGGGATTCACTGATGAGCGCAAGACTGTCATTATCAGTTCTAGCCTCGATGACAAATAGGAAAGCACGCTCGCCCAGTTCCTTCAAGGTAACCGAGATGTATTCGCATGGCAACCTGCGGATATGTCGGGAGTCCCAAGAGAACTGGTCGAGCATAAATTGAAGATCTATCATCAAGCAAGGCTGATTCGGCAGAAGCTGTGTCGATTCACGCCAAACAAAAGAGAGGCTATTCGCGCTGAGTTAGCCCGCTTAGTGACTATAGGGTTCATTAGGGAGGTGCTACACCTCGAGTGGCTAGCAAATCCTATTCTTGTGCTAAAAAAGAATAAAGTGGATTGGCACATGTGCGTCGACTATACTAATCTCAACAAACATGGTTCGAAGGATCCCTTAGGGCTCCCTAGAATAGATCAGGTAATCGACTCGACTGTTGGCTGTTCTATGTTGTCCTTCCTAGACTGCTATTCTGGATACCATCAGATCAGCTTGGCAAAAGAAGATGATGAGAAGACTACTTTTATCACCCGTTTGGAGCTTTTTGCTATACCTCCATGTCGTTCGGCCTCAAGAACGCAGGAGCGACTTACCAGAGAGCCATCCAGACGTGTTCAGCCAACCACTAGGGCAAGCGGGTGGAAGCCTACATCGATGATATGGTAATCAAAACAGAAAACTCAGAAAACTTCATCGAAGATTTGTAGTTGGTCTTCAACAGCCTGAGGCGCTACCGGTGGAAGCTGAACCCAGAAAAGTGTGTCTTCAGAGTACCAGCGGGGAAGCTACTGAAAGGGAAATGTGCCCTTGGGCCATTTCTAAGTATTTTGGTGATTGAGTGCCAACACATGTGCTTAATTGTGAATTTATGTACATGGATGAACAAGGTGCAAATCATGAGATAAAGGTATGTTTCTAAGCCTTAGTACATTTGTTTTGTGGACTAACATATTTGTCTAAGTGTTAGAAACAGAAAAAAGAAAACGAGAAAAGGGGAGAGAAAGACTTGGCTGTGTGCAGCCAAGGCTCAGCTCGGTCTGGAGCACCGGACTGTCCGGTGTGCACCGGACAGTGTCCGGTGCGCCAGGCCAACTCGGCGCGAACTGGCCGCTCTCGGGAATTCGCCGACGGCGTACGGCTAAAATTCACCGGACTGTCCGGTGTGCACCGGACTGTCCGGTGAGCCAACGGTCGGCCAGGGCCAACGGTCGGCCGCGCAATCCGCGCGGGACACGTGGCCGAGCCAACGGTCGGAAGACGGCACCGGACTGTCCGGTGTGCACCGGACATGTCCGGTGCGCCAACGGCTCCGAGATCTCCGATGGTTTGCAACGGTCGGAAGTGCCAGATATGGAAACAGATCGGGCACCGGACAGTGTCCGGTGTGCACCGGACTGTCCGGTGCCCCCGATGACAGAAAGCAAGGATGGCCTTCCAGATTTGCTCTCAACGGCTCCTAGCTGCCTTGGGGCTATAAAAGGGGCCCCTAGGCGCATGGAGGAGAGACACAAGCAACCTTTGAGCATTCTTGATCATCCACACTCAATCTCTGCGCATTTGATTGTCATTCTAAGTGTTTCGAGCTCTGTTCTAGTGAGAACTGTGTGAAACTCTTGTGAGCTCGATTCTTGGCCGTGTGTGTGCGCGTTTCGCTGTGGATTTGTGTGTGTTGCTTCCCTCCCTTACTCTGTGCCTTCTTTGTGATCATATACTTGTAAGGGCAAGAGACTCCAATTTGTGGAGATTCCTTGCAAACGGGATAGTGAAAGGAACAACAAAACAACGTGGTATTCAAGTGGGTCTTTGGACCGCTTGAGAGGGGTTGATTGCAACCCTCGTCCGTTGGGACGCCACAACGTGGAAGTAGGCAAGCATTGGCTTGGCCGAACCACGGGATAAACCACCGTGTCACCTCTGTGCTTGATCTCTTGTGGTATTGTGTTTTGTTGAGACTTCACCTTAGCCACTTGGCATTAATCGTGCTAACGCTTAACAAGTTTTTGTGGCTTAAGTTTGAAGTTTTTACAGGATCACCTATTCACCCCCCCCCCCTCTAGGTGCTCTCAATTGGTATCAGAGCCGTTCTATTCACAAAGGGACTAACCG
This sequence comes from Zea luxurians, assembly GCA_029449295.1. Taxonomy (NCBI): domain Eukaryota; kingdom Viridiplantae; phylum Streptophyta; class Magnoliopsida; order Poales; family Poaceae; genus Zea; species Zea luxurians. Next base: position 79,381,855 of record JAOPSE010000003.1, on the reverse strand, counting down.
CCCGAATAGATGGATCCTAAGGGGAAGGGTATTGTGATCAACGACAAAGAAAAGGAGACCTTCGTCAACGAGCCGAAGGACGACAAGCCTACCGACTCCGGCTCGGGCCATAGACGAAAGGAAGGGAAGAAGAAGAAGACGAGGCGTATCAAGGAGATCATCTACTACGACGATAGTGATGAATCCACTTCTTCCCAAAAGGACGACGACAACGACTACAGGAAGACGGTCAATTCGAACTTTTCATTTGATTATTCCCGTATTCAACATAGTTCGAATTCGCATTTGCTTTCCATTCCTCTTGGCAAACCTCCACACTTCGATGGGGAGGACTACGGATTTTGGAGTCACAAAATGCGTAGTCACTTATTCTCTCTCCATCCTAGCATATGGGAGATTGTGGAGAACGGAATGAAATTCGATAGCTCGGATAGCCCTATGCTTATAAATGAACAGATTCATAAAAATGCACAGGCTACTACTGTTCTCTTAGCATCCTTGTGCAGGGAAGAGTACAATAAGGTGAGCGGCTTGGACAATGCCAAGCAGATATGGGACACCCTCAAGATCTCTCACGAGGGGAACGACATCACCATGCTCACCAAGATGGAGTTGGTGGAGGGCGAGCTTGGACGGTTCGCCATGATAAGGGGAGAGGAGCCAACTCAGACGTACAACCGGCTCAAGACCCTTATCAACAAAATAAGGAGCTACGGAAGCACGCGTTGGACGGATCACGATGTCGTCCGCCTAATGCTCAGGTCCTTTACCGTTCTTGATCCTCATCTCGTGAACAATATTCGTGAGAATCCCAGGTACACGATGATGACGCCCGAGGAAGTACTTGGAAAATTCGTGAGCGGACGGATGATGATCAAGGAAGCAAGATACGTCGACGACGCGTTGAACGGACCACTCCACGAGCCTCAACCCATTGCTCTAAAGGCAACAAGGAGCAAGGAGTCGCTACCTAGCAAGGTGGCGCAAGTTGAGGCGGCCGGACTCAATGATGAAGAGATGGCTCTCATCATTAAAAGATTCAAGACGGTGCTTAAAGGTCACAAGGGACAACCAAGCAAGACCAAAGCCAAGGGGAAGCGCTCATGCTTCAAATGCGGTAAGCTTGGTCATTTCATTGCTAACTGTCCCGATAATGAAAGTGACCAGGAAAAGGGGAACAAAAGAGAGAAGAAGAAGCAATACAAGAAGGCAAAGGGCGAGGCGCATCTAGGAAAGGAGTGGGACTCGGATTGCTCCTCCTCCGACTCCGACAACGAAGGACTCGCCGCCACTGCCTTCAACAAATCGGCTCTCTTCCCCAACGAGCGTCTCACTTGCCTTATGGCAAGGGAGAAGAAGGTGAGTACTCAAGACTCCACTTATGCTTCTTCTAGTGATAGTGAGTCTAGTGATGATGACATAGATTATTCTTGCTTGTTCAAGGGCTTAGATAGATCTAAGATAGATAAAATCAATGAATTGATTGATGATTTGAATGAAAAGGATAGGCTTTTAGAAAAGCAAGAGGATTTATTGTATGATGAACATGATAAGTTTGTAGAGGCACAAAAATCATATGCTTTAGAAGTGAAAAGAAATGAAGTGCTTTCTAGTGAAATATCTTCTTGTCATGAAACCATTGCTACTTTACAAAGTGTTAACCATGATTTAAATGCTAAATTAGAAGTAACAAATAAATCTAAGTCTTGTGTTGAAAATGTTACAATTTGCACTAGGTGTAAAGATTTTGATGTTAACACTTGTAGCAAACACTTAGTTTCAATTTCAAAACTAAAAGATGAAGTGGCTAGTCTTAATGCTCAACTTAAGACTAGCAAGAGTGAAGTTGAAAAGATAAAATTTGCAAGGGATGCCTATACAATTGGGAGACATCCCTCAATTAAGGATGGGCTTGGCTTCAAGAGGGAAGCCAAGAACTTAACAAGCCATAAGGCTCCCATCTTCGTCAAGGAGAAGGGGAAGGCCCCTATGGCTAGTAATGCTAAAAAGAATCATGCTTTTATGTATTATGATAGGAGACATGCTAGAAATGCTTATAATCATTTTGATTCACATGTTTATGATTCTCATGCCATGTTTGCTTCTAGTTCTTCTTATAAGCATGATAGGAGAAATGTTGTACATATGCCTAGGAGAGATATTGCTCATGTACCTAGAAAGAATGTTATTCATGCTCCTAGGAAAGTAGTGAATGAACCTTCTACCATTTATTATGCTTGTAATTCTTCCTTTGCTATTTGTAGAAAGGGTAAGAAGGTTGTTGCTAGGAAATTAGGGGCTAGATGCAAGGGAGATAAATCTTGCATTTGGGTCCCTAAAGATATTTGTGCTAACCTTACAGGACCCAACATGAGTTGGGTACCTAAGACCCAAGCCTAAATTTGCCTTGCAGGTTTATGCATCCGGGGGTTCAAGCTGGATTATCGACAGCGGATGCACAAACCATATGACGGGGGAGAAGAAGATGTTCACCTCCTACGTCAAGAATAAGGATTCCCAAGATTCAATTATATTCGGTGATGGGAATCAAGGCAAGGTAAAAGGGTTAGGTAAAATTGCAATTTCTAATGAGCATTCTATCTCAAATGTATTCTTAGTGGAGAGTCTTGGATATAATTTGCTATCTGTTAGTCAATTATGTCAAATGGGATATAATTGTTTATTTACAAATGTAGATGTGTCTGTCTTTAGAAGATGTGATGGTTCACTAGCTTTTAAGGGTGTACTAGACGGCAAGCTTTATTTAGTTGACTTTGCAAAAGAAGAGGCCGGTCTAGATGCATGCTTAATGGCTAAGACTTGCATGGGCTGGCTGTGGCATCGCCGCTTAGCACATGTGGGGATGAAGAACCTCCACAAGCTTCTAAAGGGAGAACACGTGATAGGTCTAACAAATGTTTATTTCGAAAAAGATAGACCTTGTGCAGCTTGTCAAGCAGGTAAACAAGTGGGAGGAGCACATCACAGCAAGAATGTGATGACCACGTCAAGACCTCTGGAGTTGCTGCATATGGACCTCTTCGGACCCGTCGCCTATCTAAGTATAGGAGGAAGTAAGTATGGTTTAGTTATTGTTGATGACTTTTCCCGCTTCACTTGGGTGTTCTTTTTGCAGGATAAGTCTGAAACCCAAGGGACCATCAAGCGCTTCCTCAGGAGAGCTCAAAATGAGTTTGAGCTCAAGGTGAAGAAGATAAGGAGCGACAACGGGTCCGAGTTCAAGAACCTTCAAGTGGAGGAGTTTCTTGAGGAGGAAGGGATCAAGCACGAGTTCTCCGCTCCCTACACACCACAGCAAAATGGTGTGGTAGAGAGGAAGAACAGGACGCTAATCGATATGGCGAGGACGATGCTTGGAGAGTTCAAGACCCCCGAGTGCTTTTGGTCGGAAGCCGTGAACACGGCTTGCCACGCCATCAACAGGGTCTATCTTCACCGCCTCCTCAAGAAGACGTCATATGAGCTACTAACCGGTAACAAACCCAATGTATCCTACTTTCGTGTTTTTGGGAGCAAGTGCTACATTCTAGTAAAGAAAGGTAGAAATTCTAAGTTTGCTCCCAAAGCTGTAGAAGGGTTTTTATTAGGTTATGATTCAAATACAAAGGCGTATAGGGTCTTCAACAAATCATCGGGTTTGGTTGAAGTCTCTAGCGACGTTGTATTTGATGAGACTAATGGCTCTCCAAGAGAGCAAGTTGTTGATTGTGATGATGTAGATGAAGAAGATGTTCCGACGGCCGCTATACGAACCATGGCGATTGGAGACATTCGGCCACAGGAACAGGATGAACGAGATCAACCTTCTTCCTCAACGACGGTGCATCCCCCAACTCAAGACGATGAACAGGTTCATCAAAAGGAGGCGTGTGATCAAGGGGGAGCACAAGACGATCAAGTGATGGAGGAAGAAGCGCAACCGGCACCTCCAACCCAAGTTCGAGCGATGATTCAAAGGGATCATCCCGTCGACCAAATTTTGGGTGACATTAGCAAGGGAGTAACTACTCGATCTCGATTAGTTAATTTTTGTGAGCATTACTCTTTTGTCTCCTCTATTGAGCCTTTCAGGGTAGAGGAGGCCTTGCTAGATCCGGATTGGGTGTTGGCCATGCAGGAGGAACTCAACAACTTCAAGCGCAATGAAGTTTGGACACTGGTGCCTCGTCCCAAGCAAAATGTTGTGGGAACCAAGTGGGTGTTCCGCAACAAACAGGACGAGCACGGGGTGGTGACAAGGAACAAGGCTCGACTTGTGGCAAAAGGTTATGCCCAAGTCGCAGGTTTGGACTTTGAGGAGACTTTTGCTCCTGTGGCTAGGCTAGAGTCTATTCGTATCTTGCTAGCATATGCCGCTCACCATTCTTTCAGGTTGTACCAAATGGATGTGAAGAGCGCATTCCTCAACGGGCCAATAAAGGAGGAGGTGTACGTGGAGCAACCCCCTGGCTTCGAGGATGAGCGGTACCCCGACCACGTGTGTAAGCTCTCTAAGGCGCTCTATGGACTTAAACAAGCCCCAAGAGCATGGTATGAATGCCTTAGAGATTTCTTACTTGCTAATGCTTTCAAGGTTGGGAAAGCCGATCCAACTCTTTTCACTAAGACTTGTAATGGTGATTTGTTTGTGTGCCAAATTTATGTCGATGACATAATATTTGGTTCTACTAATCAAAAGTCTTGTGAAGAGTTTAGCAGGGTGATGACGCAGAAATTCGAGATGTCGATGATGGGCGAGTTGAACTACTTCCTTGGGTTCCAAGTGAAGCAACTCAAGGACGGCACCTTCATCTCCCAAACGAAGTACACGCAAGATCTGCTGAAGCGGTTTGGGATGAAGGACGCCAAGCCCGCAAAGACTCCGATGGGAACCGACGGACACACCGACCTCAACAAAGGAGGTAAGTCCGTTGATCAAAAAGCATACCGGTCAATGATAGGATCTCTACTTTATTTATGTGCTAGTAGACCGGATATTATGCTTAGCGTATGCATGTGTGCTAGATTTCAATCCGATCCTAAGGAGTGTCACTTGGTGGCGGTGAAGCGAATTCTTAGATATTTAGTCGCTACGCCTTGCTTCGGGATCTGATATCCAAAGGGGTCTAACTTTGACTTGATTGGGTACTCAGATTCCGACTATGCTGGATGTAAGGTCGATAGGAAGAGTACATCAGGGACGTGCCAATTCTTAGGAAGGTCCCTGGTGTCATGGAACTCTAAGAAACAAACATCCGTTGCCCTATCCACCGCTGAGGCCGAGTACGTTGCCGCAGGACAGTGTTGTGCGCAACTACTTTGGATGAGGCAAACCCTCCGGGACTTTGGCTACAATCTGAGCAAAGTCCCACTCCTATGTGATAATGAGAGTGCTATCCGAATAGCGGAAAATCCTGTTGAGCACAGCCGCACAAAGCACATTGACATCCGGCATCACTTTCTGAGAGACCACCAGCAAAAGGGAGATATCGAAGTGTTTTATGTTAGCACCGAGAACCAGCTAGCCGATATCTTTACCAAGCCTTTAGATGAGAAGACCTTTTGCAGGCTGCGTAGTGAGCTAAATGTCTTAGATTCGCGGAACTTGGATTGAATTGTAGCATACATGTATTCATGATTTTGATCATGTTCCTTTCTGCATTTTTGTTGCTTATTATGGTGCTCAAGTTGTACAAACACTCCCTGGACCTCACAAGTCCGTTGCAATGTGATGCACATGTTTAGGGGGAGATGTGTTACAACTTGACCCTTTGAGACTAACCATATGTTTGAGTTTGCTTGTGTTAGTCACAAAGGAGAATTGAAAGGGAAAAGGTGGACTTGGACCATGAAAGACTTCCACTGCACTCCGATGAGGGGTAACTTATTCCAAGTCCATCTCATGAACTCTTATTGCCATTTGCTCTTAATTGAAGATTTTGGTGAGGCAATGGGGTTAAAGGGCCAAAATTGATCCCGTTTTGGTGTTTGATGCCAAAGGGGGAGAAAATAAAGGCCAAAGCAATAAATGGATCAGCTACCACTTGAGAGATTTTGAAAATAGTAGAATAGAGTTTTTGGTTTGTCAAAATTCTTAAGTTGTCTCTCTTGTCAAAAGTTGGCTTCTTGTGGGGAGAAGTATTGATTATGGGAAAAAGGGGGAGTTTTTGAAATCCTTGATCAATCTCTTTTTGAATGACTCTCTTTATGCTTAAACATGTGTGTTTAACTTAGAGATAGAGATTTGTGTTTGATTTGCAAAAACAAACCAAGTGGTGGCAAAGGATGATCCATATATGCCAAAATTGATTCAAAATAAATTCAAGTGTTATTTGAATTAAGTTTGCACTTGTTCTAGTGGCTTTATGTTGTGTTGGCATAAATCACCAAAAAGGGGGAGATTGAAAGGGAAATGTGCCCTTGGGCCATTTCTAAGTATTTTGGTGATTGAGTGCCAACACATGTGCTTAATTGTGAATTTATGTACATGGATGAACAAGGTGCAAATCATGAGATAAAGGTATGTTTCTAAGCCTTAGTACATTTGTTTTGTGGACTAACATATTTGTCTAAGTGTTAGAAACAGAAAAAAGAAAACGAGAAAAGGGGAGAGAAAGACTTGGCTGTGTGCAGCCAAGGCTCAGCTCGGTCTGGAGCACCGGACTGTCCGGTGTGCACCGGACAGTGTCCGGTGCGCCAGGCCAACTCGGCGCGAACTGGCCGCTCTCGGGAATTCGCCGACGGCGTACGGCTAAAATTCACCGGACTGTCCGGTGTGCACCGGACTGTCCGGTGAGCCAACGGTCGGCCAGGGCCAACGGTCGGCCGCGCAATCCGCGCGGGACACGTGGCCGAGCCAACGGTCGGAAGACGGCACCGGACTGTCCGGTGTGCACCGGACATGTCCGATGCGCCAACGGCTCCGAGATCTCCGATGGTTTGCAACGGTCGGAAGTGCCAGATATGGAAACAGATCGGGCACCGGACAGTGTCCGGTGTGCACCGGACTGTCCGGTGCCCCCGATGACAGAAAGCAAGGATGGCCTTCCAGATTTGCTCTCAACGGCTCCTAGCTGCCTTGGGGCTATAAAAGGGGCCCCTAGGCGCATGGAGGAGAGACACAAGCAACCTTTGAGCATTCTTGATCATCCACACTCAATCTCTGCGCATTTGATTGTCATTCTAAGTGTTTCGAGCTCTGTTCTAGTGAGAACTGTGTGAAACTCTTGTGAGCTCGATTCTTGGCCGTGTGTGTGCGCGTTTCGCTGTGGATTTGTGTGTGTTGCTTCCCTCCCTTACTCTGTGCCTTCTTTGTGATCATATACTTGTAAGGGCAAGAGACTCCAATTTGTGGAGATTCCTTGCAAACGGGATAGTGAAAGGAACAACAAAACAACGTGGTATTCAAGTGGGTCTTTGGACCGCTTGAGAGGGGTTGATTGCAACCCTCGTCCGTTGGGACACCACAACGTGGAAGTAGGCAAGCATTGGCTTGGCCGAACCACGGGATAAACCACCGTGTCACCTCTGTGCTTGATCTCTTGTGGTATTGTGTTTTGTTGAGACTTCACCTTAGCCACTTGGCATTAATCGTGCTAACGCTTAACAAGTTTTTGTGGCTTAAGTTTGAAGTTTTTACAGGATCACCTATTCACCCCCCCCTCTAGGTGCTCTCAGCTACTCGAACTCATTGTGAGACACCGAGGAATTGAAGCTAATCCAGAAAAGATCGAGGCCATCATGAGAATGGAAGCGCCGCGATCACAGAAAAAGGTACAGAGGCTCACTGGATGCATGGCAGCCTTGAGCAGGTTTATATCAAGGCTAGGCAAGAAGGGCATGTCATTTTACAAATTGCTCAAAAAGGTAGATAAGTTTCAGTGGGCCACAGAGGCACAGGAAGCTCTAGAGGCACTGAAGATGTTCTTGACCACACCCCTAGTACTCAAGTCATCGCGCCGAGCTTCGTCGAGTTAGCCAGCAGAAGATCTGCTGTTATACATCTCCTGCACGACTCATGTGGTAAGCACCGCGTTAGTAGTCGAGCAGGTGGTGGAAGGACATGCATACCCGATGCAACATCCAGTCTACTTCATCAGTGAAGTTCTCGGGCCCTCAAAGATAAGGTACCCTCAAGTCCAGAAGCTGTTGTACGCGGTACTCCTAACCGCTCGCAAGCTCTATCACTACTTTGACGACCATAAAGTCATAGTAGTCACAGGATTTCTTATAGGAGACATTCTTCACAACAAAGAAGCTATTGGAAGGACAGCCAAGTGGGCGTGCGAGCTGGGAGCTCATGACATAGAGTTTTGGCCCTGCACGGCAATAAAGACTCAGGCGCTGGTCGACTTTGTATCAGAATGGACTGAACACCAGGTCCCGGACAGCCCAGAAGTTACTGAGGTGTGGAGAATGTACTTTGATGGCTCATTAAAGCTGCAAGGAGCAGGTGTAGGGATTCTCTTTATTGCTCCTGGAGGTGAACAACTCAAGTATGCACTTCAGCTGCTGTTTCCAGCATCAAATAATGCGACAGAGTATGAAGCACTGGTCCACGGACTGAGCATCGCCGCGTCACTCAACATCAAGAAACTGATGGTATATGGTGACTCGCTGGTTGTCTTAAGCTAGATAAACAAGGACTGGGACTGCTCGACTGATTCCATGGGCAAGTACTGCGCAGCCGTGCAAAAGTTGGAAGACAAATTCGAGGGATTGGAGTTCCATCACATGGAAAGAGACCGCAACACAGCAGCGGGTGCGTTATTGAAGCTGGGATCCGGTCGGGCCCAGGCTCCACCTGGGATTTTCATCCAAAAAATATCATAGCCGAGCATCCTCTCGGATTAGACAGAAGAGTGCAACGCCTTGAGCTAGCCAGAGGCAGATCCCAACGACTGGAGAGAGCCTATCATTAGGTACATAAAGAATGAAGAAGAGCCAAACGACAAGGCTGCAGCAGAGCGCCTTGCAAGGCAGTCAGCCCACTACACCATTATAGGGGCTTACTGTATAGAAGAGGTGCAGGTGGAGTCCTGATGAAATGCATTCACTCGACTACTGGGAGACAACTGTTAGATGAAATCCACGCCGGGCAGTGTGGGGTACACGCTGCATCAAGGACTCTGGTTGAGAAAGCTTTCAGATCCAGTTTTTACTGGCCCACTGCAAAGGGCAATGCTACAGAGTAAGTCTAGAAGTGTGAGGCATGCCAATTCATGTCGAAGCAACAGCACTTGCTCGCGCAGCAGCTGCAGACCATTCCTATAATATGGCCGTTTGTATGTTGGGGCTAGACATGATTGGACCTTTCAAGAAAGCTCAAGGAGGCTATACTCATGTACTGGTTGCCATTGACAAATTCACAAAATGGATAGAGTACAAGCCAATTGCCTCTTTAACCTCAGCCAAAGCAGTGGAGTTCATCCAGGACATAATATTCAGGTTTGGGATACCGAATAGCATCATCACTGACCTGGGGTCCAACTTCACCAGCTCTGAATTCTTTGATTTCTGTGAGCAAAGGAGTATTCAGATCAAGTACACATCAGTGGCACACCCAAGAGCCAATGACCAGGTGGAAATAGCCAACGGAATGATACTGGAAGCACTTAGAAAGAAGGTATTCGATAAGAGCGAAAAGCTTGCAGGAAAATGGATCAGAGAACTACCATATGTGGTCTGGAGCCTGCGAACACAACCTAGTCGAGCTCTGCATGGAAATACCCCGTTCTTTATGGTTTATGGGTCAGAAGCAGTGCTGCCTGCCGATCTAATCTTCGAGGCGCCGAGGTTGACTTTCGAAAACATAGCTAAAGCTAAAGCAACCAGGTTGGAAGACATTGATGTGCTGGAAGAAGAACGATTGAACACAGTAATTCAGTCAGCCAGGTACTAGCAGACCTTGAGGCGCTACCACGACAAAGCTGTGTGGCATCGATCCTTTGCAGTGGGAGACTTAGTCCTCCACCGAATTCTAACGGGGGAGGGACGACACAAGTTATCACCACTATGGGAAGGACCATTCATCGTTTCAGAAGTTACATGGCCAGGATCATACCGACTTACTTAGATGGATGGCACAGAAGTGGGAAACTCATGAAACATAGAACACCTCAGAAAGTTCTACCCTTAGTGACGCTTCAAAAAAGAAAATTGTACTCTATAACCGGAAGATTTCATCATCAATAAAGCTTTCATTTTCCAAAGGCATTCAGACTCTTGACTTACAAATGACTTCGATTGGGCTTGACTTGAAATCAGCATGACTTGACTTAGGGTGACCACTATACCCTACTAACGGAGCAATCGGCTTAAGTCGGCGACAGCTTAAGTCGATGTGACATGCTCATGCTTACTTAACTTAGGGTGACCATTATACCCTACTAACGGAGCAATCAGCTTAAGTCGGTGCGACATGCTCATGCCTACTTAACCTAGGGTGACCACTATACCCTACTAACGGAGCAATCGGCTTAAGTCAGCAACAGCTTAAGTCAGTGCGACATGCTCACGCTTACTTAACCTAGGGTGACCACTATACCCTACTAATGGAGCAATCGGCTTAAGTCGGTGATAGCTTAAGTCGGTGCGACATGCTCACGTTTACTTAACTTAGGGTGACCACTATACCCTACTAACAGAGCAATCGGCTTAAGTCAGTGACAGCTTAAGTCGGTGCGACATGCTCACGCTTACTTAACCTAGGGTGACCACTATACCCTACTAACGGAGCAATCGGCTTAAGTCGGCGATAGCTTAAGTCGGTGTGACATGCTCATGCTTACTTAACCTAGGGTGATCACTATACCCTACTAACGGAGCAGTCGCCTTAAGTCGGAAACGCCTTAAGTCGGTGCGACGTGCTCTCGCTTACTTGACTTAGGGTGACCACTATGCCTCATTATCAGGCCAATCGGCTTAAGTCGGAAACGCTTTAAGCCGATACGACATGCTTGTACTCACACAATTTAGGGTGACCATTGAACCCTAGCAGCAGAATAACCAACACAAATTGAGAGTACGTCGAAAAAAGAAAATATTCCGCTTACAAGTGCCAGGGCTGTTTTCCAGCACCCTGCACACAGAATAATCAAGTTCTAACATAATTGTCGAACACATTCATAATTCATATTACATCTTTCCTCTAAAAGATGCTAACTCGATAAATAAGTGTTTTATAGGGAGTCACTACGTCGAAGTGTCCTTGCCTACATCATCCTTCACAGGGCCAACAGAAGAGGATGGACGGCTCACAACATCAAGCGCAGCCCTGACATCGGGCGCTGCAACGCTGGGTCTCCTCATCAAGATCCGCCTAGCACGAATGTCTTTGTCCATGGCCCTATCACGCTGAGCCTTCAGGACAACATAGTTGCTCTCCAAGGTCTTGATAGCAAGTTGAGCGGTCTCTAGCTCCTGTGCGACAAGCTTCTTGGAGGCGCGTAGTTCCCTGACAGCGGATTCCTTAGCAGACAGCAACTGGCCAAGCCGAGAGACTTCATCCTAGGACGCCTGCAGCTCATGGCGATGATGATCCAGCTCAAACATGGTGAAGCGGTGGCTCCTCTCCAGAATGGTCAAGGAGTTACTGGCGTCACGATATAATCTGTCTAGATTGTCGCAGGAAGCAACAAGTGTTCGTTTTTCTTCCTGCAAGCAGAAAACAACATTCAGCATTAAAGCAAGGAGAACAAAGCAAAGTCAGCTAGAGAAGTTTATCTCGTGTGCCATTTTCTCAGAATAAAACTGTGCATTCAAAGAACGAGCACTATCCAGAAAAGCAGAAGTCTGGGCTAAGTCGGCCTGACTCTGAGAATACCGCTGAGCCAAATCTGGTAAAGCAGCAGAAGAGGAACGTGTGATTAAGATTAAGCTGAAGCAATGAAAACAAAAAAAGAAACTGTGAACTCACTAACCGATATTCGATGCCTTCAGGTCGTCTATCTGTTTTTGGAGCAGCAGAGGGTTCCACTGCATCAGAGATGAAGCTTGCTCGGGAATAGTAGCGCCACAAGACCTCAGTTTGGCGGACACATCGTCAACAAAATCCTATGGTCGTGAACAGATAAGCAGAAAAGATAATTCGCCAGTGCGAGCAATAAAGAGCAGGAAGTTGACTCACCTGAAGATTTGAAAGGAACAAGGGAAGGCCTAGAGCAAGAAGAGTCGATGCATGGCTCAACGAGGGGAGGTCAGCAGGAATAATCTCGAGATCATGACTCGGGATAACTTCAGCTCCATCAGTCGGTGGCAGGCTCTTGGCGTTTGGATCGCTGACCTCTAAAGCGACTTGATTGGCAAGAGCCGTAAAAGTATGCGTTACCACATCATCCTCAGACCGGACTGGGGGGATCCAACGTGGACATCCATAGAAGCAGTAGAGAGGGATCCCACTCCAACACCCTCGGGGGCTGGGTCACCATCAGCACCACCCTTGAGGGCTGCGTTCTCTGTAGCAGGCTCCTCTACAGCTGAAGGCCCCTCAGCCACGTCCATGGGAGTGGGGTGACTCAGATCAACACCTTTGCATGGAAGGTTGCCCTCTAAGGTCGATGATGCATGAGATACCACCTGGGTTACTTCTTGCCCAGCAGAATCATGCAGCAAAAAACCACCTTCTGGGACTTCTGAATAGATGGTCGAAATATCAGCCTCAGGAGGCTCTGATAAGATATCCTCGGGAACGACCTCTTCCAGGGCTCGATCAAAGTCTGATATCGATAGTCCTTGAAGGTTGATGAGTGCTGACAAGGCTTGGGAGGGAATATCGCTGCTCTAGTCGTTGACTTTATAGTGATGACTGTTCTTTTGGATCTGTGGAATTTCTTCCTCCTCTTCCTCTTCATCCTCACCAAACAAACCGCCGGTAGTCTGAGCATCATTAACATTGACCACGGGAATGGCGTCCACTAAGCCATCCCCAAGGAATGATGCAAAAGGGCCAGCATCTTGATCCAGGCATGACAGTCATTGAAGCCATTTCTTCCTCTTTTTCTCCTCGACAGGTGTAGCTAGACGGTTCACTCAGTGTGAACGGTTTGGGGCGGGCACCTTCGGGTTTTTGGACCTCCACTTCCCCATAAAAATCTTGTCCTGTCATAATGGCCATTGGCTCGGTGCGGGTAGAGTCAGACGATTCCCCGGCCAGTAGGCTAAGTACGGCATTCATCTCAGCATTGTCAGTGCTAGATGGCATATTGAAGTGAGTTTGCCTCTCAGCCTCAGGAAGGTTTTGAAGTGGAGCAATCAAGGCTTCAATATCCTCAGGGGAGGGCTGCACTCTATGGCCCGAGCTACCGTCATAAGCAGGAGGATTGGAGACAAATCCAGAAAAGGGCCTATTGGGAGGCAGGTTCCACGCAGAGTAAGCCAAGGGAGCACTAGTATTCGAGACTCTGCCCCTCAGAATCATATCCTGTCAACTCAGTAAGTCTTCATCGGGAATCTGCCTATTTGTGACCCGGGTAGAATCATTGATGCCGGTATACAAATAGGCAGGGTAGACTTTGTCTTTCAAAGGTTGAATGTTCATGAAGACAAAGTTAGTGACTACAGCCTCAGTAGTCAAATCCCTGTCCTTCAACAAGCAGATTTTAGTGAGCAGCATCCTGGCTTCAGCAACCTCTGAAAAAGTGGGAGGCTCCACCCAGCTAGATGTGCGAACATCTGGTTGTCTTCCTGACCGAGGGGGGAGGGAGTTGCCATTATTTTCCAAGATGAACCACTCGAGGCGCCATCCTTTAATGTTGTCCTTGAGTGGAATGTCGAGGTATTCCACTTTCCTACCCCAACGAAGTTCTAAACTTGCGCCGCCAACGAGCTGGTGCTGCCCTCCAGCCATCCCGGGCCGACAATGATAAAGATACCTCCAGAGCCCAAAATGGGGAGAATCCCAAGAAAAGCCTCGCACAGATGTATGAAAATAGCAACTTGAAGGATGGAGTTAGGAAGACCGCGGAAGAAAGGAGATACGGGAAGAGCGAGTCCGCGGATGAGAAACGACACATAAACAATAGATTCATGGGTATCCTTTGTCGGAACAGTGATCCCACGACAAATCCGCCAAGAACAGAGCTCTTTTGGCAGCAAAACCTAAGTTTCAACAAGATGGAAAAGGTTGGATTCAGAAATGACAGACATATGATTACCAGCGAATGGACGCTGGCTGTTGGGATCGATGGCCGGGATGATCGGAATAGCGGCGCTCTGTCTCTTCCGCTTGGGAGCCATTGCAATCTCTCGGGTGGATCGAGCGGGCTTGGGGTTTCGCGAAAGCATAGAAGCGGCAAAGGAAAAAGTGCAGATAGGGCACAAAAATCAGAAAGGCTCGTTGGCATGGGTCTAAATGGACTCCTTGGGTCGAGCACTACCTCTAAAGTGCCAGATCACTAGTCGGAAAATTAACAACTACAGTCATCACTTGGGCATTACCTCTAAAATGCCAGTACTGTCAGGCACATAGACAAATCTCCAAACGCGCAAATGAAAAAGCAAAACAATGACAACTGTTTGGAGCAATCGTATCCTTGATTCATAATAAGAGGGGGTAGTACAAACTCGAAGCCGACTCATTATGAGTCGACCCTTTCCTACCCTTACAACTACATTACATTACATTACTCTACTATTTACACTACGCTACGCCACTAACTAACACTAACTTATTCAACTACTACTCACTGCTTACAACTACTACTATTATCTATACTAATATTTAACCAGTGGCCTTACGCCACTGGTCTTGTTGCCGCTGTCGCCGCCCTTGCCGCCGCCGTCGCCTTTGCTGCCATCTTTGTTTTCGCCGCCACCACCCTTGCTGTCGTTGCCCTTGCCGTCGTCACCTCCACCGTCGTCATCGCCGTTGTGGCCATCGCCACCTTCGTCGTCGCCACCGCTGCCGTCGTCCCCGTCGTCGTCACCGCTGCTGCCGTTGCCCTTGTCATCATCGTCGCCGCCACTCCACTCCTTGGAGGAGTCGGAGGAGTCCGCCTCATCCGAGGAGACCCCCAACTCGTCCGATCCTTTGAGTCCAACGCGCTCGATGCCACGCCAGTACGCCCGGACTGCAACGGACAGCCCCCTAGAGTCATCCGAGTCATCGGATGATGCCGGGGGAGAAGCAGGAGCCAGCTATCGCTCAAACCTGGAGGAAACTTCCTCCGAGTACTCAGAATCGCCAAAATCCTCCGAGGGAGGACTTGGAGCACGCTTCCGCTTGTCGCTAGCACGGTAAGGCAAACCCCAACCTCTCCTACCTCTACCCATGGTTGGTTGGAGAAAGGAGAGAGCAAAGAAGAAGAAGAAAGTAGAAGATCAAAGGCCGAATGAAGAAATCAACGGCGCAAGAAGGCTATTTATAAAGGCCGGGGGTGACCGTCCACTTCCTACCACGCTCGCCGAACGGTCGCAAGAATTTAATAAGCAATTCAAGCGGTCTGAAAATGAGTCAGGCAACAAGCGCCGCTTCGCGTAACACGACGCCACTTAGACCAAGGTCAACTAGTCAGGCAATATGATTACACCCCGCGATCACATCAAGTTACTACTCCAGGACAATGTGGTAAAACACTCTGCATACCAAGACGCCCATTGGGCACACCCATTGGGTGTGTCGCTAGGAATTTCCAAAGATTTTCTAAAGAAGTCATATCCACAAAATATACGCAATGAATGTACCGCGACAAAAGAAGGAGATCGGCTACGATGGAAGGAAGTTCAAATATGGCTACTCGAGTGCAAGTCCAATCAACAGAAGCATTGAAGCACAGAGTGGAGTGACGTCCAGCTGAGAACCATCTGCTTCGGCTGGACAGATGTCCAATCTGTCATTGATCAAATTAATTTCAGACCTAACAAGGCATGGACAGATAGCGTCATTTGAATTCCCAGAGCATAACATGAAGACAAAATGTTGATTTCTAAAGCATAACATGAAGATGAAATGCTGATTTCTAAAGCATAAGATGAAGACCTTTGAATGGATTACTTCCAAAATCCACTCAAAGCTCGGGGGCTACACCCATTGGGTGCACCTTTGGTGCACCCAATAGATTTTTAGTCCTAGGTAGACAAAGTGTTGATTTCTAAAGCATAAGATGATGACAAAATGTTGATTTCTAAAGCATAAGATGAAGACCTTTGAATGAATTATTTTTAAAATTCCACTCAAAGCTCGGGGGCTACACCATTTAGGTGCACCTTCGGTGCACCCAATAGATTTTTAGTCCCAGGAAGACAAATTGCTGATTTCTAAAGCATAAGATGATGACAAAGTGTTGATTTCTAGAGCATAAGATGAAGACCTTTGAATGGATTATTTTCAAAAATCCACTCAAAGCTCGAGGGCTACACCCAATGGGTGCACCTTTGGTGCACCCATCGATAGAATGGAAATCGTGCCACATAACGAACCCATGAGCCGGACCTAGAATCTTTGGGCCGATTATTTCAAAATCAACTCAAAGATTGGGGGCTTGTGGGGGACAGATATCCCCCGGGTCCACTAGAAGGTAAGAAGGCCTCGCGCGGGGTCTTGGGCCAGTTACCTCGTAAAGCCATCCCTTCGTGGGTCGGGTCAGAACTACTGGTGGAGTGGGCCAACACGAGAAAGAAGCAGACTCAGGCCCATGCAACCCGTCAGATTCGTGCGCTATCCGTAGCGCCCACCCGACTTTCCCGCGTACGGCGCCCTTGAATATCGGGACATACTAGGGATAAGTCGGCAAGATTGTAGGAAGATCAGTTCAGTCGGTTTACTATTATTTAGGATATGTATGACCCTCACGTATGCTTGTAGTGCCCCACGGTCAAGTATATAAGGCCTAGGGGGTACCCCATCATTGCCATCAACCATCTACCTATCTCATTAGCTTATCTCCATTCTGGAGACCCCACTTGTAACCCACTGCATAAAGATCCACACCAGGAAGTAGGGTATTACGCCTCTCCAAGCTGCCCGAACATGTAGATATTGCATGTCACCTCTTGTGCGTCCAGCACGAACCATTGAGCTACAGTCGACAGCACCGTCCTACCCAAAAGCATCGTGTGGGGTAATCCGGTGTGTGCGGTCAGACTCTAAACACCGACAACTGCATCTTCATTCAGTTCCTCCAATATGTTAGAAAGCACTAGAGACCGAGCTTGAGCCAGCACTTACTAGATAAACAACAACATGTTCTGACTCTTACAAGGATCCTCTCCTAACGTAGTTCAAGCTATTACCTCAGCCTTTAGTACATGACACCACTGCATCTACCCCTCCTTAGGACACTTAGGTTTTGTCAGTTTTGGTGCTTGGCGTCAAAGTAGGAGATGAGAGTTTGTGAAATAGGAGTGATAATGAGAGTGAGATAATATGAGTTGATTTACCATATTGTGCATGTGTGTTACTCTCACATGCACTTTCATATGTTCATGCACTATACTATACACTTTGTGTCTTGCATATGTATGACATGTGTGTTATGGTGTAACATGTCTTATTACTCTATATCTTATAACATGTCATTTATGCTTGTTTATGATCTTTCATGCAAACAAGTCTAGTCTTTCATGTACATGAGCTTAACTTTAGTCTTATATGGTACATGTCTATATAATTCGATTATATGAACATACACTAAAATCTCATGTTTCAACGCTAAAAATTAATATAAATAAGGATGACTAACACATACTTAGCATAAACAAAGTAAGTTAGGTCATAATAAAAAGATAGGATTGAGCTTACATGGTATTGTCGATGGAAATCCATGGTTAGCTTTCAAAGGATGACCAACAAGGTAATGGACAACTAATTCTAAGTGTCAATGGAGCTGTTGGACACTTATAATAGTGATAGGATTTTAATTTTCCTTTGGCCATACCATAAAGGGAGCATAAAATGAGTAGCTTGACCTAGGCAAGTTTAGTTAGGTGTGGTGGTGCACACTTGGGAAAACTAGTGCTTAGTAAAACCAAGAGAGCCCATAAGAAGTTTGAGATAAAACCTGATGGGTACCCAGGAACAAGGGCGACCCACCTAGACCGAGCAAGTCCTACTGAGCAACTATGTGAGGCAGGTTGGTCGACCAAGTCCTGTCAAGCAACTCTGAGAGGCAGACCAGCTATCCAGGTTTTGCCGAGCAACTTATCGAGGTGGGCCAACTGACTAGGTTCTACCAAGCAACTCTACAAGGCAGACCGACCAACCAAGTGTTGGCGAGGAACTTGGTGAGGCGGAGACGCAAAGGCCCACAACGGTGGCTAGTACACCTGTGGGTCCCTATGTCATGTCCTTTTGTCATGTGTACGATAGGAGCATGCCTGTATCGTCCTAATGTAGAGTCATAGAGGCAAGGCAGGCACAATTACCCCACACCAGCCACGATAAGGCACGTCGCCACAACACACAGTCTCGGATGACACAATGACACGGCTAAGGGTGATGGAGTGTCTTTGACAATGGGACAAGACGTCACCATGTACGACCTCATTATACCTTGACTCTGTCTAGTGGGTCCTGTCAGGCGTCGCAATAGAGGACCTCAGCACTAGAGTCGCTATAGTGACCCACATAACGAGTAGATGGAGCGATCCATCGTACCAAGCGTATGACTAGACATGAATCAGAAGATGACATGAGGTGAACCACGTCACCAAGACTATCATAGACAACAGGTCGCGCCCTCCTTTGGACAACAAATACCCTTGTAAGAACCCCCCACTTGAACTATAAAAAGGGGACGACCAAACAACTAAAAAGGGAGAGGCAGCACAAGTTCCCCATTTCCCCTCATTTTCACACTTGCACCCATTGCAACACGTTCCATAAGAGCAGTACTACGATCAGCACTAGACTTGACTAGGATGCAAGCTAGAACCAGTATAAACCTCCTTATTTGAATGCCTCGATTCACCATTCGAAGTTAGTCCACGCTAGCCTCCCTCACTAAATACAAATTTTAATGTGTCCCTGGTTCCTGAAACCACGACAGTTGGTGCGCCAGGTAGGGGAACAGTTAGCGTGCCCAGGGAAACTTTTCACTTTGGTGGTTTAGTCATATGATTTCACTCGTGGCAATACCTTCGCACCTAGGAGTCGCACTTTTGGTTCCCTCGACTTCCTTGCACCACCACCGACGAGCTCCGCCTTATTAATTCTGATGTGCCTACCACAACAAGCATGGGAGGACCAGCGCGCTCTGACACCACCAGGAGCAAGATGAAGAAGCGACGCCTTAATAGGCGTGTTGTTGCCCTCAAGCAACACCTTAACATGCTCGCCACTGCCATGAAGCAGAAGGCAGACGAAGCATCACACTTGACATTCATGGTCGCTATTAGCCACCAGCCAACCTCAATCCTTGACCTTCTTGAGGATGACTCGATCCACAGCTCAATGGAGGAAGCCCAACACCAACGCTGTTGAGGATGTATGGAGAAATTGTTTTCTAGCGCCACCGCCATGGGGCAAGAATGGTGGGGGCGATGAAAAAGTCACCAACAAAGAGGAGGAATACCAGCGCTAACACCAGGTGTGAATCCTTGCCCACGAGGAAAGTCTTTGGAAACTATAAGAGGAGCTTAACGTCCTCGTGCGTAGGCTAGACAGAGTCTACGATGACATCGAGTGACTGTGCTTCAAGGTCGAAAGGCCTCAGACATGAATGGTTTAATACTACCTCGGTCAAGGGAGCAACGACACCTAGTACTTCCTCAATGCTAGGCAGAAGGGGGCGAGGGCGTGGCTCAAGCACTTTTCGAGCAACACCATCCACGACTGGGTCAACCTTAAGAAGGCATTCATGGGAAATTTTCAAGGCACATACAAGCGCCTTGGGAGCTCTTGGAACCTCAAGCGGTGCATCCAGAAGAGCGGGCAAAGCCTCAAGGACTACATCTAGAGATTCTCCTAGAAGGGGAACGAACTCCCTGAAGCCACTGACGCTGACGTGGTCAGTGCCTTCAGGCACTCGTTCATGAGCTCGTTCATGAATGGCCAAAAACCACTACCGACCTCCTCGACATGGCGACCAAGTTTGTTGATGGGGAAGATGTGGTGGTGGCTATCTTCCATAAGGGGAAAACCCCACATAACATCAGCGACAAAAGCAACATGAATAAGGAGCGTCGGGAACACCTTAACAAGGCTGGAGGGGCAACCATGCAATGCGTGACAAAAATGAGGTCGCCACCATGGATCACCCGCCTGAGCCACCAATGAAATATGGTGGCGACCACTTTCAATAGTTGATGGACACTCTTGTCAAAATCACGGTTACCCCGTTCACCACAAGCTCCACGAATGTGAGCTTCTCAATCGCTTCATCACCAAGCCTCCCTAGAAGAAGGCAAATCCGGAGGAGGCCGCTAAGACGGCGGAGCAAGACACCACCAACGAAGACTTTCCTAGGCCAATGGGATCCCATATGATCTTAGACGGTCCTAAGGCCTACGGTGACAAGCACTGCCTTAAGGTGGCGCACAGCGAGGTACACACGATGGACCTCGTTGTCCCTAACTACCTTTGGTGATCGGAGTTCTCGATCACCTCAGACCGCCACGAACATCCAGAGAAGGTTCGACACCCTGGGACCTACAACATCATCGTCAAGACCATTGTGGGCCCGAAGCATCTATCCAAGGTACTCATGGACAGGGGCGGTCTCAACATCATGTACGTTGAGACATTCGACATCCTAGGGATCCGCTCCGAGCTACTCCCTAGTCCAACGCCATTCCACGACGTCATCCTAGGCCACCAGGCCTACCCTCTCAAGTAAATCACGCTGGCCATCACATTCGGTGACACCTCCAACTTTTGCACCGAGTGGTTATAGTTCGAGGTGGTGGACTTTCTAGGGTTCTACAATGCCATCCTTGGGAGACCATGTTACGCCAAGTTCATGGTTGTCCCTAACTACAACTATCTCAAGCTAAAGATGCCCAACCCTTACAAGATCATCAAAGCAAGCCTCTCTTTAAAGGCAGTCTACAACTACGAGGTGGCCAATTGCGAGCTCGCCACGTCGCTGGCAACGACCAAGGAGATGGCCGGGCTCTAGAAGAGCACACCCTAGGATGCTTCGGACGCTCCCAAGATAGGCTCTAGCACCTTCAAATCCACCGAGGACATGAAGGAGGTCCTAGTCGACCCCACCGACTTGACCAAGCATGTTCGCATCGGGGTGACACTATCCAACAAATAGGAATACACGCTCGTGGACTTCCTCCAGGCTAACCGCGATGTTTTCTCTTGGAAGCCCGCAGACATGTCGAGGATCCCACGAGAAGTTGCCAAGCACTCCCTCAACATCCAGCCGACAGCTCGGTCGGTCGCTTAGCGTCTCTGCCATTTCAACGAGGAGAAGCTTAAGGCCATAGGAGAGGAGGTCACAAAGCTCTCAGTAGTGGGGTTTGTAAGAGAAATTCACCACCTAGTGTGGATTACAAAACCTATACTCATTAAGAAAAAGAATGGAAAATGGAGGATTGTGTCGACTACATAGGCCTTAACAAGGCATGGCCAAAGGACCCTTTCCCTCTCCCATGCATCGACTAGGTCATAGATTCCACCATAGGGTGTGAGCTCCTTTCTTTTCTAGATGCCTACTCGGGCTACCACCAGATCAACATGAAGCAAAGCGACCAACATGAAACCTCATTCATCACCCCCTTCAGTTCTTTTTGCTACATATCCATGCCTTTCGGTTTGAAGAATGCCAGGGCAACATACCAGCAATGCATGCTCTAGTGTTTCACTAACCAAGCCAGACACAACAACGAGGTATACATTGATGACATTGTCGTAAAAACCCAGAAAGTCTGATGACCTCATCGCCGATTTACGAGACGTTCTCCAATCTTTGAATGTTTCGTATCAAGCTCAACCCTGAGAAATGTGTTTTTGAGGTTCCAAAGGGTAAGCTTCTGGGCTTCATGGTCCCAGACCATGGGATCAAACCTATCCATGAAAAAAAATCGAGGCCATCTAGTGGATGGGACCCATCCAAAATCTCAAAGGAGTTCAACGGTTGGTTGTGTGCGTTCCTTCTCCAGGCTTGGAGAAAGAAGCATGCCCCTATACAGGCTCCTCAGGAAGGGCGACCAATTTTATTGGACCTCGGAAGCCCAGGAGGTCCTCGATTGGATAAAGGCATTCCTATACTTGCCACTTGTCTTGGTCGTGCCCAACTTAGGCGAGGCTCTCCTCTTCTACATTGCTGCCACCACCCAACTGGTCGGTGAGGTACTTGTCGTAGAGAGGGAAAACGAAGGACACATACTCAAAGTATAGAGGCACGTTTACTTCATTAGTGAGGTGCTGACTGAGTCCAAGACATGGTACCCTCAAATACAGAATGTGATATATGCAGTCCTCATCGCCAAAAAATTTGATACACTACTTCGATCAGCATCCCATGTTGGTAGTATCTATGGCACCGCTAGGCGAGATCGTCCGCGCATCGTGAAATGGTCTCCCAAGCTCAATGGGCTCGACATTAGCTACGTCCCTAGGACCGCGATCAAGTCTTAGGATCTGGCTAACTTTGACACGAAATGGACAGAAGCTCAAGCACCACCCCTGTCAAGGAGTCGGAATACTAGACCATGTATTTCGACGAATCCTACCTTAAGACAGGTAGTGGCACAAGAGTCGTCCTCATGTTGCCTCAAGGACACAAACTCTGCTGACCAACTCCCTGTTGGGCAACCTCATGAGGCGGAGCAGCCGACTAGAGTGACCGACCAACTCCCTGCCGAGCAATCCCGCGAGGCAGAGCGACTGACTAACTCCCTGCCAAACAACCCTGTGAGGTGGAGCAGCCAATCAAGTCCTCACCGAGAAACTCAGCGAGGCGAAGGTCCTGTTCCAGAACTATTGACTCACATTAGCTACAACAAGACGTGTCATCAACAAACCATGTTCGGACCATGGGCATGGCATACCGAAGGAGCACTGAGGGGTCCCTATCAACACAAAGACACGCCAACGTGTACGGTCTCTGGTGTATCTTGACTGCCTTATGGGACATTCAACCCCAGTCATGGGGGATCTAAGCACAGGAGTCTCTACAGTGACCCGAATACCCGTAAAGACAGGACGATACAACATACCAGGTGTATGCCTACACACGCTGAAAGGGTGACGTGGGGTTCATGACGACAGTCGAGGATGCGTCGTGCACGATCGCACCACGAGACTGCCCCAAGGGAACCACCATGCGCCACTACGAGGACATCAACATTGGACTCGCTACAGGGACTCGTATGTCGTATGACAGACAGACAAAGTGGTATGCCACGTCGGGACTACAGCAACACACGACCCTATAGACGATGTCAGAGGCACTAAGCCACCCACTAGCAACAGATCATGCCCTACTAGTAGGAAGTAAGTCTCATCTGTAAGGTCCTATCCTTGAGCTAGGGGTGGGGATTTTAAAACAAAAAACTGAACCTGAACCCGAAAACCCGAATAGACCGACAATTCGGTCTATTCGGGTTCGATTCGGGTTCGGTTCCTATATGTGCTATATTTTGGGGTATGAGTTCGGGTTCGGTTCCTAACCTTTAAAACCCGAATAGACCAAATAACCCGAAATATAAAAAAGCTCTTAATATGTGATGGTATTATTATATGATCTATAAACTTATTAGCTAGAAATAATAATATCATCTTAACGATAGTATATATATCTTTGTATGCTATTTTTTATAGTCATTTGTTGTAATAATAATACTTTCAATTAATTATTCATTATATATATTTTAACAAAATATACTAGTCTCTCTATAATTCGGGTCTATTCGGTGGACCGAATAGACCGAACCGAAATTGTGAGTCTATTCGGTTCGGTTCCTAAAATATTTTGAAAATTTCAGTTCTCATTTTTAGAAACCGAAATTTCACAAACCCGAATAGACCGAATCAAATTACCCTAATAGACCGAATGATCAGCCCTACCTTGAGCAATAAAAGGCAAGGACCCCTTCCTTCTCACATAGGCACGAGTTGTAACACAGTACTCAAGCAATGCAACAATCAACACTACACTAAACCAGGGTAAAAGACTGAACAAGTATAATTCTCTGTCTCAAACCATCTGCTCGAATTCCAAACGATTCATCATTCGAAGTGAGTATGCGTTGCCATCCCCTCACGAACACAAATTCTATTGTCCCCTGATTTTTCGAAACCATGATACTGATCTTTTTTATTTTTGTTGTCAGAGTAATTTATGTCCTTTTTAGTCAGGTACAATCTTTCTTTCATATCAAAATCAGTTCTTTCCTTGATTCTTTCTTTTAATGCATGCCTTTTTTGAACTTTTGAAATGATAGAATTGACTTTTCAGTGGCCACTATTTAAATTTCTCCTTTTAAGCTAAGCTACTGTAAGCGGGATGGTCAATAGTGATCTTCAAACCCAGTACTATATATACGATCGCATAGCCTCATTGAAAAAAAAAATCTTTAATGCGTGTTAGCATTGATCTCTTTGATCAAATGGTTGTGCATTTTCTCACCAAATTTATTTTATACTTCATCTGTTCTAAATTATAAATTGTTTTCTTTTTTACATCAATTTCGTTATGTACGTAGATATAGTGTATGTCTAAATATATAGCAAAATCAATATATGAAAATATTAGAATGACTTATAATTTAAATCAGAGATAACATGTCACTGCTTTTCGAAGAGCATGCAGAGTGGAAATCCCATGAATTTGACCAATTTGATACAGCGAAAATGCAATTTAGATTGTTCTCTGCATGTGCTTAACTGCTCATACACGCTTCCATGCAATGCCATACGCTGAGTATATATACCCGTCATGGGCTCCTCCCAAACCCATAGCTCTAGGGCTGAAACCAAAACCAGCAAAGCCAACAGAACTGCACAGTGTAGTAGTTGCACATAGGCGTCCGCGCGTCGTCCTAGCTATGGATCCATATCACTACCAGACCATGTATGACCCACGCGGCTTCCCCATCATCCACCCGCAGCCTTACCTCCAGCACCCGGTGGCCGGCGCCCTCGGTGACAGCAGGGTGCGCGGCGGCGGCAGCGGCGCGCGGCGGCGTCCTGGCGCCAAGCTCTCGACGGACCCGCAGAGCGTGGCGGCGCGCGAGCGGCGGCACCGCATCAGCGACCGCTTCCGCGTGCTCCGCAGCCTCGTCCCCGGCGGCAGCAAGATGGACACGGTGTCCATGCTCGAGCAGGCCATCCACTACGTCAAGTTCCTCAAGACGCAAATCAGCCTGCACCAGGCCGCGCTGATGCAGCACGAGGAAGGATGCCATGCTGAGCTCGCCGCCTATTCCGCGGCGGCGGTGGTTGGTGACAACGAGGTGACACTCGCGTCCCATGGTCGTACCGGCGCATGCGACGAGATGATGCAGCTCCATGTGGCGGCAGAGGAAGCTTTGAGTTATGGTGTTGCTGCCCATCAGCCGTACGGGCTCGATCCCAGGCAGCTGAGTGGTGGGCACGAGCTGCCACCGCTGCCCGCTTCTTGCATCTTCCTCGAGGAGCCTGCAGACGCATGCTACTCTGTGTGTGACCTCGACGACGGGGACACTGGTCTGCCCGGCTCTTACTAGAGTAGTAGACTAGTAGTAGAAGTTTCTTAAGGCCGGTAGCATCCCGTGTGTTCGTGTCTGCTAGACGCTAGTATGTCTAATTAGCAAAGTTTAGCTAGTACTCGATCAATTGTCTGTCTAGTTCGCTCAGAGTTAGAGTATATGATGATGCATCTGCATATATGGGCTCTATAATTCTGTTATCCGCTGATCGCAGATGATACACCGTATGTAATCACATGTATGTTGCCTAGCTACTTCCTCTCGTGTCGATCAAGAATCTGATCTAGCTAGATGGTAAAACTATAGTGCTGCAAACTTTCTGTTTTTCTCATTAATTACCCTCTCGGTCTCAAAAGTAATTTAATCCTATAATTGAACAAAATCACCTTGTAGTATGTCGTATGAAAGACTAAAATGACTACTTTTGAATGCAGTAGTATTAAGAAGGGGTGTATCTCCAAAGCTAGAAGTTAAAACAAATAGCTTCGCAGTTGACTTTTAAAAAGTTGGCTTGTGAGAAAATATGCTGGGAAGTTTTTTTCTATCTTTTAGTGTGCTAAGAAGCTAAAAAATTAATAAAAAACAAAAAAAGTCAATTTTGAGCTGAAACTCTAAAAGCTATATCTCAAACAACTAAGCCTTAGTGCATATATGGTCGTGTTGATACCTTTGGTAATCTTTAGTTAAATTAGAATATAAATCATGGCAATTTCATGAAATATTAGTATAAGTTTAGTTTGTATACTAGTCAGATTAAGCAATACAAACATAAATACCAGTATAATCATAGTTCATACAGTAACATGAACATAAATACTAGTGTATGCATAGCTCGTACACTAGTTATTAACCAATATAAACATAAATACTATTACTACCGGAATCGCGTCCTTTGTCGAGTGTGTAAGATACTCGGCAAAGGCTATTTTACACTCGAAAAAGTTTTTGCCGAGTGTAACACTCGGTAAAGAACACTCGGCAAATATTTTATCGGCAAAAGGTTCTTTGTCGAGTACTTTTTTCGGACACTCGGCAAAAGACTTTGCCGAGTGTCGAAAAACACCCTGCAAAGAAAAACACTCGACAAACTAAGAATAAAAAAATTAAAAAAATAGCAAAACATTTTTTTAAATTATAGGAACAATTATCCAACCCTACCTATTACCTTACCCATTGTCTTATCATTTTTCACTATTATTTTGAATCAAATTTATATGTTTTGTAAATGGTGAGATTCGAACTCGCATCCTCTCTCTCGCGCATATCCTCTTATACCACTACACTACTACACCAATAATGTTTATATTACGTTTTCATTCCTCATGTATTATAACATACCGAGAGTAATTTAATTATTTAAGACACTAAATGAGTTCATTTGAAAATGTGACCAACTATAAAGTTGCATAACTTTTTGAGATCTACAAGTTTTATTTTAATATTTTCTACATCTGAGAGTATTTACAAAATTTGAATTTTAAATTTAAAAACTTCACACGAATTTTTCAATGATAAGATAATTTCAAATCAAAAAGTTGTCAATTACAAAGTTTCATTACATTTCAAGCCCTACAACTTCTATTTGTTGGTTTTTCCATCCGAGATAGTTTGAAAAATTCAAATTTCAAAATTTAAACATAGTTTTGCATAACAAGATGATTTCAAACCAAAACATTGTCAACTACAAAGTTTCATAACTCTTCAATACCTACAACTTTAATGTTGGTGGTTTTTCTTTCGAGGTCGTTTTCAAAGTTCAAATTTTAAATTTTTTAAATTCAAAAATAGTTTTCGTTGACAATATGACTTTAAATGAAAAAGTTGTCAACTACAAACTTCTATAACTTCTCAAGATCTACAAAGTTTATTTTGGTTGTTTGGTCATTTGTTTATCTCACATGATGGTTCTAACAATATGCACAAATTCTATACGTCTCTCTCGTAGTTTCATAAACTACGAGAGAGATAGGTTTTATGAATAAATTTATTTTTATTTTGTCATATAAAGAAATGTTTAATATATAAATTGTACATCATGATAAGTTATACAAATTTGTAGTTGAAAACTTTTTCATTTGAATTAATTTACTGCTTTAAAATGTGATTATTAAATTCTTTGTCTAGTGTTGAAAAAAACACTCGGCAAAGAGCTCTTTGCCGAGTGTTGTATTTGTGACACTCGGCAAAGAGCCCTTTGCCGAGTGTCAAAAAAAGACACTCGGCAAAGAAACTCTTTGCCGAGTGTCAAAAATAAAACACTCGGCAAAGAGTTTCTTCGCCGAGTGTTTTCTTCTACCGAGGGTTTTTTGCGTGGCACTCGGCAAAGAGCTTCTTTGCTGAGTGCCTAAAAAAACACTCGGCAAAGAATATGGTACTTGGCAAAGAGCCAAATTCTGGTAGTGTATGTAGCGCCGCTTAATTTGGACAGAAGATTGGTAGTTGTAAAAGTTGCAATCTTTTGCATCACAAGCACTTCCGAAAACCTTGTGTCATCTACCTGTGCATGATCGCATAGGCGAAGATTTTAGAGACCTGCTTATTAGATTTTAGAGACCTGCTCTTCCTCTACCGGTGCATGATCGTATAGGTGAAGATTTTAGAGACCTGTTTATTAGATTTTAGAGACCTGCTCTCCAGAACGCAAGTGCATATAGACACTAGGATGAAGCTACGATGATAGTGTAACAATATGAAGAGTAAAGTACTAATTGACTACATTAGGATTTTTAAAATTAGAAACACACAATAGTTCTTTTTCATGTATTTTCCACGAGGATTAGTACATATGTATAGGGAGGACAATTTCCTACCTCCATATCAACTAGCAATGCAGTACTAAGTGGGTGTGTTTGGTTCCACCTTCTAAAATTTAAAAATTAGTTGCTTTCATATTGAATGTTTGACTAATAATTACGAGTATTAAATATATTCTAATTATAAAACTAATTATACATATGAAGACTAAAAACGAGATGAATTTATTAAACCAAATTAAGCTTATGTTTAATGCTTATAATTGATATTCAAATATTTGAGTTGGCACGAACTAAAATTAATTAAGAGGCATAATTTATAGTGAATAAATATTTAGATCGCGATCCATTATCATCCTAGTCACCAATCGTGACTTCCGTCAGATTCAAGATCTGCCATACTGGAACTCTCATACTTCACACTGCGCGTTGATAGGGGTTAGCTTATTGGAAATGTATCAAGTGCAACCGAAGCAATTAACGTAATCGTGTAATCAAGAAACAAGGATGACGTTGGGAGTAGAGATGGCAATGGGTACCCGAAACCCGATGGGTTTTTACCCCATTAGGGTATGGTTTGGGTCAATTTTCATACCCATGGGTTTGTTAATGGGCATAAATCTGTACCCAGCGGGTTTATGGGTACGGGTTTGTTCCTATAGTACCCAAACCCGTGAACCCGTGGGTTTTTTAAACCCGACCAAACCTAGTGCATATTGTCATTTTATTTTATAAACGAACAACAAACTTGTTATTCCTTATTTACTTTATAATTTTTATCAATTGGTGAATGTATCAGTAGTCGGTGAGAGTGTTTCTTGCTTGCTATTATAGTTTTTAATAGCGTTATATATGTGGTGGATGGATAACTTAGTGCAAGGTCACTTAATTATACAACTTATTATTTGTATTTTATTCTCTCTACTAATAATTTTTATACCAAATCATAGATTTTGGATCATGATATCATTAATCATTACGATACTTATTGATTATGAGAAGAACAAGTATATTGGAGATGAAAACCCGCGGGTAACCCATGGGTACCCGTTAACCCGATGGGTACGAGTTTGGGCAAAATCTCAAACCCGTCATGGGTACGGGTTTTTTAATAGGTATAGATATTTTTCACGGGTACGGGTTTGGAACGGCAAAACCCAGCGGGTTTGTAACCGTTGTCATCTCTAGTTGGGAGGGCCTATTTAAAAATATCATTTTTCAAAACAAATATCTCACCTCTTTCTGGATATTTTTAAAGAGACTTTTCCGCCTCTATCTTTGTGTCTTGTAGCACCACATACGCTCCCTAGCTTGTTTGCATGTGTTGTGAACTTGTGATTATCTCCATCTCTACCGCGCGTGTCTTAAAAAAACATGTCTATTTTCTTTCTTCTACGACTGGAGTCCTACTCTGCACGGTGCCCAAGTTTGCGCGCCGGGTGATCCCCGCATGCCGCATCCGCGTGCAGTGCTTGGACTGTGCGAGAATAAAGGGTTGGTTTCATTGATTAGGACGGCGACGTCCGTCCACCCGTGTGGCCGTGTGAACTGTGATGAGAGGAAAAAGATTTTGGCAGAACCTGGCGCCCTTTGTTATGTAGCTAGCGGCAGATGTGAAGTTCTAGGGCGTTAAAAATATGCCTAGGCAAAGACACGTACACTAGCTAGGTTGCCAGTCCGTATCACATATGTTCATGTCTCTCTCTGCGTGCGTACGTGTCTCCGTCGTGGAGAGTACTGGAGGAGGCCGCCTTCAGGTAGCTAGCTGCAGTGCCCAAAGTCCAAAGAACCAGCTCCGTGCGTGTGTGCAGCTTCCTTGGCAGCGCACGCGTTGCCCTGCCGTGCCGCTGGTTATGTTGCAGGGGGCCGGCCGGCCGGCCGGAGTGACCAGTGGCGGTGGATATGCTTGTGAGGGTTTAGGTTTGGTTGAGTGAGACGACAAAATTAAGCCGGGGCCCGGGGATACCCTCATACCTATTTGGTTATTCAACTAGCATATATAGGCCAGTTGAATCAGTATCGGAATTTGCTACGGATAGTCCAACTACTCCGTAGGTAGACGTAGTAATAGCTTCAACACATCTTATCATTTGATTTTTTTTTTGAATTTAGATATCTATTTATGATTTAGTCTTTATATAAAGTTTACAGGCTATAATTTATCTTATAACCACCCTGGTATCCATAATATAATGTTGGGAATAATATTCGAACGTACACAAATATTCAGTTGTATAGATGTATCATAGCTCTAAATTTCATACTGCCCATATATATGTTGCTTCAGTCAAACTTCGGACAACACTTGACTCTTCAGAGCAAGTACAATAATCGGCTATAAGCTCGCTTACATGGCATTTTTCTTATGTAGAACAGAGAGACATCAAAAAGTAAAAGGAGTTGGCTCTTATACAAGAGCTAGTTGATACACGTGCTTCAAGACAAAAGATGAAAGAGAAAGAGATAAATGATTTATCTAAGAGCCAACCTTAGAGTCAGCTTTATTATATGAGTGTGTTTATTGTTGGCTATAGATGACATGATAAAGAGTTAAAGCCAATAATAAACTCTATTATTAAACTTGCTCTTAGACGAAGCGACGAGGCTCTGTATCAAGGATGGAAAAAGGACCCTCGTCCTGAATCATGTTGGAGTTCATGAGGCTCAACAATTCCCTAACGACCTTCAATGCAACCTAGGAAGCTTCCCCCTACCCTACCTGGGCCTCCCCTGTCAGCCATCCGAGTTAATATCCAAGCTCACACGGTCACACCCGTCTGATCAGCAAATCTGGCTCGACCTGCTTCCTCTCTGCTAGCAAGCCTTTGGATGTGCATTTGCGCCCTTTTTTTCTCCACTCGACACTGAAATTAGTTCATTCATTTGTGTTGTCGGTCCCTCTCCAAGTGTTGAAACGAAACAGTCTTTACACGTGTAACTCCTTCCGTCTCCCGCCTCCATCGACTGTGCGTAGAAGAAGCACACCTATGGAAATGCCGAATAGCATGCCAACCTGATTAAACTAGTGCCCGGTGTAATTCCTTCTCTAGTCTTATGTAAGCTAGTTTCTCTATTGTATACAAGTGACTTTCTAAGCTTAGAGTATGTTTGGTTGGACTGTGACTGTAAAAAAAAATTGTTGTGACCTGTGAGTTATAGAAAAAGGTTATAAGTTGTGAGCTATTAAAAAGCTAAAAACCGTTTGGTGGAAACCACTAAAAGCAATTAAAAGTTCTTCGATATATGTTTTCACAGTTTCATAAAGCAGGTCCAAAGCTACTTTCAGTTTTGCATTGCGAGAAAGCCAGCTTTTAGAAAAAGTTGTTTTCTGGATGCAGCCGTTTGGTTTGGCTTTTGACTTTTATGGGCAAAAGCCAAAAGACAAACCAAACACACCCTTAGACACCTGGTGCGATTGGGTTGGTAAGCTAGACCCTCTCCCTTCTTACTCCCTCCAACCCATAAAATAAGGCGGGTATGTTTTTAGAATAGTCAACATTTTAAAACTTTGTCAAATAATTAAAAAACATATACTTTTAGTATATATATACACTTTAATTTGTATTCAAAAAATACTTTAATATGATGTTCAATTTATATTTATTGATGTTGTATTTTAAAAGAAAAAATAATGGTCAAAGTTTTACTCTAAAGACTTTGCCAAAAATATATATACCTTATTTTATGTGATGGAGTGAGTATTAATTTAATTTCTGTCAGGTGGGGACATTTTGTCCCCTTTGAAAGTAAAAAAATCAGCTTCCCGATTTTCTTTAAAGACCCATAAAAACATGTAACTTTGGCCTTTGATTAAAGCTGACAAAGAGTTAGTTATCGACGACTTATCCTGAATTAATTTGTCCGTCGATGCATGTGACATGATATCTCTCTCCATTTTTTACTTCACAGCAACCCTTATGGCATGTATAAACCTATTTAACATGGGATCTTTTGAGGTGTCTCTAAAGGGTTATTTGAAAAAAATATATATAAGAGACATGCTATTCGCGAAGAGCGCGTCTCTTCATGACTCTATATACATATTGTCTCTTAGCTACATTTATAGTTTAGGCTCTTTGTTTTGTATCATACAGTCTTTTAACTGTCTTTTGTACTTAGAAACCGAACTAAAGTCTCAGGGCATGCCCTTAGGGCATATACAATATAAAGCCTTTTGATCGGTTTTCTATGTACAAGAGACACCTAAGAAATTTGTCGGCGTTTCGAGACCGGGGGGGTCCCTGAGCCGACGAGTGAGTGTGCCGCGTGCCCCAGCCCAGATGGGTCGAGCGCGTGGGCGAGCGCGAAGGGGGGAGGGCGAGGTGGCCGGAGCTGAGTCGTGAGGGAGGTGGAGATCCCGCGGCCTTCGTGTTCGTCCCGCGCCCAGGTCGGGTGCGCTTGCAGTAGGGGGTTACAAACGTCCACGCGGGTGAGGGAAGCGAGCGGCCCCAAGAGAGCGCCTGCCCCTGCCCTCGTTCTCGCGGGGCCAACCCTCTCTAAGAAGGCCCTGGTCCTTCCTTTTATAGGCGTAAGGAGAGGACCCAGGTCTACAATGGGGGTGTAGCAGAGTGCTACGTGTCTAGCGGGAGAGAGCTAGCGCCCTAGGTACATGCCAATGTGGCAGCCGGAGAGAACTTGGCACCCAGCTGGTGTGGTGTCGTGGCTGTCGGAGGAGTAACGGAGCCTGGTGGAGGGACAGCTGTCGGAACAGTTGGGCTCTTGCTGACGTCCCCCTGCTTCCGTAAGGGAGCTGAGAGCCGCCGTCGTCATGGGTCTAGCGGGACGCCATCATTGCCTATCTGGCGGAGCTAGCCAGACAGAACGTCGGTCTTGTTCTCTGCGGCCCGAGTCGGCTCGGGGTAGGGTGATGATGGCGCTTCCTGTTGACGTGGCGGACTTGTGCCCTAGGTCGAGCGTCGTGGAGGCTCCTCCGAAGCCGAAGTCGAGTCTGTTCTGCATGGCCGAGGCCGAGCCCGAGCCTCTGGGTCGGGCGAGGCGGAGGTCGTTCGGTAGAGGCCAGGGCGGAGTCCGACCCCTGGGGTCGGGCGAAGCGGAGTTCGTCGTCTTCCGGGGCCTTAGCCCGAGTCCGAGCCCTGGGTCGGGCGGAGCGGAGTTCGCCGTCTTCCGGGGCCTTAGCCCGAGTCCGAGCCCTGGGTCGGGCGGAGCGGAGTTCGCCGTCTTCCGGGGCCTTAGCCCGAGTCCGAGCCCTGGGTCGGGCGGAGCGGAGTTCGCCGTCTTCCGGGGCCTTAGCCCGAGTCCGAGCCCTGGGTCGAGCGGAGCGGAGTTCGCCGTCTTCCGGGGCTTTAGCCCGAGTCCGAGCCGTGGGTCGGGCGGAGCTTCCTATGGCGCCTTTGGCAAGGCCTGGCTGCCTGTCAGTCTCACTCTGTCAAGTGGCACCGCAGTCGGGACGGCGCAGGCGGCGCTGTCCTTTTGTCAGACCGGTCAGTGGAGCGACGAAGTGACGGCGGTCACTTCGGCTCTGCCAGGGGGTGCGCGTCAGGATAAAGGTGCCAGGCTACCTTTGCGTTAAATGCCCCTGTGACTCGGTCGGTCGACGCGGCGATTTAGTCAGGGTTGCTTCTTAACGAAGGCAAGGCCTTGGGCGAGCCGGAGATGCGTCTGCCGTAAAAAAAAGGGGGCCTCGGGCGAGACGGAAACACCTCAGGGTCGGCTGCCCTTGCCCGAGGCTAGGCTCGGGCGAGGCGTGATCGAGTCGCTCGTATGGACTGATCCCTGACTTAATCGCACTCATCAGGCCTCTGCAGCTTTATGCTGATGGGGGTTACCAGCTGAGAATTAGGCGTCTTGAGGGTACCCCTAATTATGGTCCCCGACAGTAGCCCCCGAGCCTCGAAGGGAGTGTTAGCACTCGCTTGGAGGCTTTCGTCGCACTTTTTTGCAAGGGGACCAGCCTTTCTCGGTTGCATTTTGTTCCGGTGGGTGCGCGCGAGCGCACCCGCCGGGTGTAGCCCCCGAGGCCTCGGAGGAGTGGTTTCACTCCTTCGAGGTCTTAATGCCTTGCGTAATGCTTCGGCTGGTCTGGCGGTTCCCTCATGCGAACTGGCCGTAGCCCGGGTGCACTGTCGGGGCCCAAGTTCTCGGGCTGGTATGTTGACGCTGTCAACGGTTTGGCCGGAGCCGGGTTTGCGAGAGCAGCCCCCGAGCCTCCGCACAGGGCGAGAGGGCGATCAGGGACAGACTCGGCTTTTTTACATACGCCCCTACGTCGCCTTTCCGCAAGGAGGAGGGGGGGGAGAGCGCCATGTTACCCTCGATGGGCACCGAACATGGTGTCTCTGGTGAGCTGCAAGCGGGTAATCCGAGTGGACGTCCGTGCCCCGTTCGTTGGGGGTCGGCTAGGGGCCCGGAGGCACGCCCAAAAGTACCTGCGGGTGATCTGCCGGACCCGGTCCCCTGGCGACGGGGTCCGAGGGCTCGTTGCCTCCCTCCGATGGGATTCCGTTACAGGATCGTTCCCGCTGGTCTCGGAAATGTCCTAGGGTACCTCGGGAGCACAGCCCGAGCCTTGGTTATGTATCGAACGTACCCCTGGTCATCCCTCGCTCGGTGTCTGAGGCGACTGTGAACCCTTCGGGGGGCCAGCCTTCGAACCCCTGATCAGTAATGGGCGCGGAGCCCGAGTAGCCTGAGGCGGCCGTGGAACCTTTCGGGAGGCCGACCTTCGAACCTCTGACCAGTAGTGGGCGTCGGGCCCACGCGATCTGAGGCGGCTGTTGAACCCTTCGAGGGGCCAGCCTTCGAACCCCTGATCAGTAAGGAGGCTCGGAGCCTAGTTCCTTCACGGGGAAGGATCCCTTTTAGGGTATCCCCTTTCCCGGTCCCTGTTGCAAGAGATAGAGAAAGAGGAAAAAGGAAAAAGGATACGAAATTGAACGACGCGGCGTACCTTTTTTGGCGCGGTCGTTTTGGCGAAGGCGAAGCGTCGCCAGCTGCTCCTGCCAGAAGCGCCGCCTGTCCAGCCGTGGAGTTAATGCGACGGGGCGAGTAGTTGGCGAGGCTGCCGTCGCGCATGCGCGTGCCGTTCGAGGGACGGGTCACGGGCGTGTCGTCTTCATGCCGTGAGAGGGGGTTCTCTCGCTGCCTCCGGATGGGACGTGAGCTTGGCTGACGGCGTGACCGCTGCTCCCGCGTGCCTACCACCGTCATTACTGCCGACCCACTTTTGACCGCGTTTGACCGCTGCGTCAGGCTGGCGCTGCTGGGTCGCGCGCTGGGTCGCCTCGGGTCGCGGTATCGGTTCCGCAATCGAGGAGGTGCGGTGGTGGCGCAAGTGGCACAGTTGCTTGCATGCAGCATCCGGCGCACCGGTCGCACGACGCGTGGGCTTGGGCCTCCGCGCTGGCATGTCAGGAGTCGGAGAGGCGTGTCCACTTGGCGTGGTTGCATGCCGCCTGCATGGCTGCCTGCCCCTTTCGCCCGTTGGTCTGGGCAAAAGTGAAGGGTCATTTGTAACCGCTGGGTGGTTGCGTGCGCCGTGCGCGGCGGTTTGGCTTCTTCTGCTCGGAGCCGGTCTGCATGACATGCGGGACCCAGCCCCCGCGCCGCAGGGGAGGACTTTGGAGGTGTGTTGGAGAAGACTCAGCCCGTGACGGTTGGGGGCGCAAGCAGGGAGAGTCGCCTTTAAAAGGAGGGCGACCCCTTCCGTAAGGCGACCATGTCTTCTTTCTCCCTTATGCACCGTGTCTATCCACCTTCCGAGCCCCCGGATGGGGGAAACCGCCGTCTTTTCGCCTCATCGTTGGAGGAACGCAACTCCATGGGAGTTGGTACCTTTCAGCCATCATTCGGCTTCAAGGATTTTCATCACGCAGCCCGGTTGCTTCCCTTCGCTGGTGGTCACCCAAGGTGGTGACCTCCAGCTCCTAGATGGGGAGAGGCGAACCGGGCTGTGGTCTCGGCCCCACCCTCAGTGTTGAGGGTGTTCGTCATCCTCGCCGGGGCGGGGAGTGAGGCGAGCCGGGGCTCTGCCTCCTGCGCAGGTCGGCGGGCCACCTCCTCTTCCAGCTTCTGGTGGTGGCAATCGCCCCTTAGCCCTACGGCGGAGATGTCCTCCAGCCATGTCGGGGAAGGCGAACTGTTGCTGCCCAGCTAGGATGCAACATTCCGTCCCCGTCCTCGCACTCGCGGCGGGGACGGCTGCGAGGATCTGCCGGGACGCTTGAGGCGACCTGCGTTTTGCTGGTGATTCGCCCAGAGCTTGTCGCTCCACGGGCTTCCCCGGCGTGGAGGTTGTCCATATCCGTGGAAACGGAACCGGAGTTCCGTTTGTAATGGCACTTCGAATGCCAGGGGTTTTTTGTTCATTTCGGCTTTCGGGGCCTGAACATGTATGTAATTTTTGGCACGGAGCCATGTTTTTCCTCATTTTCGAGCACTAAGACTCGTCTGCTGATTATCTGAACCGCTTCACCAAGCATGAGTTGCCCCGTGTCAAGGTGACAAGTGAGGTATCCGTATCCCGGAGGCGTAGGAGTCCCTCGGCTCGGTCGGCCCTGCTGCCCGAGGCTCCTCTAGCTTAGTTAAAGAGACCCCTCGGCCGCTCCTCGTCGTGCCGAGGCCAGGGGTAGCGATATCAGCATGAACAGAGGCGGAGTTGGCTCGGGAATGAAACCTGGTTGGCCGGAGCCTAGCCGGGTTGTCCGTTGGCTGGATCGACGTCGGAGTTGATCAGCCGAGGCTTCGGACCGGGCTGGCGCCCTCGGAAGATGGTTGGCCGAGGCCCCAAGGGTGACCGGCTGAGCCGCCTGCTCGGGCCGGATTCCCGGAGAAGTCCCTGGCAGCGATTGCCCGGGCGTGGTGATGACGTCGTCCTTCGGAGCGGAGACCCTCGGACCGCGTCGCCGTCCGAGGCTAGGTCGGGCCTCGTCGAAGGTGCCGTCGATGCCGAGGGTGCTGCTGCCCCCTTCCAGCGTCAAGACCCGAGCCTGCAGGATCAGATTGTCTTGTAGTGTGTGCCTTGTGCGGCCGTCGAGGCCAGAACACACACCCTCGCTGCGTTTTAAAGCTGCGTCTCTTTTCCTCTTGTTTCGAGTATCTGGACTTTTTGTCGGTAACAGGGATGTGAGTCCGAGCGAGAGCTGCTTCTCGCGGAAGGTGATGAGTGAGGTATCCGTATCCCGGAGGCGTAGGAGTCCCTCGGCTCGGTCGGCCTTGCCGCTTACGCGTACTTTCACCCGTCCATGAGGCCCTGTCACCGACTCGGTCGAGAAGGCTCGAAGGATCGCTTCGGCAGAAGGGCTTCCGAACGTAAAGACTTGTTCGATCCGTGGAGCCACTTTATCCGAACGCGAGTTACTTATCGCAGAAGGTGATGAGTGAGGTATCCGTATCCCAGAGGCGTAGGAGTCCCTCGGCTCGGTCAGCCTTGACTGCTTACGTGTACTCCATCGTTTCCAGGACCCACTTTTCGAAGTAGTCAAAAAGCACGAAAGATATTCTGGTAAAAGAGATTTTTTTTTTCGAGGAAAATTTTGACGCAGAGGGGGTTTCCCCCCTTTTAGCCCCCGAGGGAGGGTCGGGCTTTGCCGAGGCGAGGCCGACCCTTCCTTGTTGACTAAACTTTGCGTGGGTACGAGGTATATGAACAACTTGGAAACATCTTAAGGGTAGAAGCGACGTAGCTGTTGGATGTTCCAAGCGTTGCCGTAGACCTCGCCTTGACTGTTGGCCAGCTTGTACGTTCCGGGCTTCAGAACTTTGGCGATGACGAATGGCCCCTCCTAGGGGGGCGTGAGCTTGTGCCTCCCTCGGGCGTCTTGCCGCAGCCGAAGCACCAGGTCGCCCACCTGGAGGTCTCGGGGTCGGACCCCTCGGGCGTGGTAGCGTCGCAGGGACTGCTGATACCGCGCCGAGTGTAGCAAGGCCCTGTCCCGAGCCTCTTCCAGCTGGTCCAGTGAGTCTTCTCGGCTAGCTTGGTTGCTTTGATCGTCGTAGGTCCTCGTCCTTGGGGAGCCGTATTCCAGGTCAGAGGGCAAGACGGCCTCGGCCCCGTAGACCAGGAAGAACGGCGTGAAACCCGTGGCTCAGCTCGGCGTCGTCCTCAGGCTCCAGACCACCGAGGGGAGTTCCTTTATCCATCGCTTGCCGAACTTGTTGAGGTCATTGTAGATCCGAGGCTTGAGCCCTTGTAGAATCATGCCGTTGGCACGCTCTACTTGCCCATTCGACATGGGATGAGCTACGGCAGCCCAGTCCACCCGGATGTTGTGATCCTCGCAAAAATCCAAGAATTTTTTGCCGGTGAACTGGGTGCCGTTGTCGGTGATGATGGAGTTTGGGACCCCGAAGCGATGGATGATGTTGGTGAAGAACGCCACCGCCTGCTCGGACCTGATGCCGTTCAGGGGTCGGACCTCGATCCACTTGGAGAATTTATCGACGGCGACCAGCAGGTGCGTGTAGCCCCCGGGCGCCTTCTGCAGAGGGCCGACGAGGTCCAGACCCCACATAGCAAAGGGCCAGGTGATGGGTATCGTCTGCAGAGCCTGAGCGGGCAGGTGGGTCTGCTTCGCATAGAATTGACACCCTTCGCAGGTGCGGACAATTCTAGTGGCGTCAGCCACCGCCGTCGGCCAGTAGAAGCCTTGCCGGAAAGCGTTCCCGACGAGGGCTCGTGGCGCTGCATGATGGCCGCAAGCCCCCGAGTGTATCTCTTGCAGGAGTTCCTAACCTTCGGCGATGGAGATGCATCGCTGGAGGATGCCCGAGGGGCTGCGGTGGTAGAGCTCCTTCTCATCGCCCAGCAAGACGAACGACTTGGCGCGTCGCGCTACCCGCCGTGCCTCGGCCTGGTCGAGGGGTAGCTCTCCTTGGCGGAGGTATTGCAGGTACGGGGCCTGCCAATCCTGATCAGGCGTGACCCCGCTCCGCTCCTCCTCGATGCGCAGCGCCTCGCCCTCGGGAGCCGAGGGTTCCTCGGGCTGAACCGAGGACGACTCGGGCTGGCTGAGGTTACCTCGGACGGGGCCGAGGGTGCCTCGGGCTCGGGCGTGTCGCTGACCTTGACGGAGGGTTGGTGCAGATCCCGGGAGAAGACGTCCGGGGGAACCGTCGTTCGCCCCGAGGCTATCTTCGCCAGCTCGTCCGCAGTCTCGTTGTAGCGCCGGGCGATGTGGTTAAGCTCGAGCCCGTAGAACTTGTCTTCCAGGCGTCGAACCTCATCACAGTAGGCCTCCATCTTCGGGTCGCGGCAGTGGGAGTTTTTCATGACCTGGTCGATGACGAGCTGCGAGTCGCCGCGAGCGTCGAGGCGTCGGACCCCTAGCTCGATGGCGATTCGCAATCCGTTGATCAGAGCTTCGTACTCAGCCACATTGTTGGACGCCGGGAAATGGAGGCGCAGCACGTAGCGCAGGTGTTTCCCGAGGGGCGAGACGAAGAGCAGGCCCACGCCGGCTCCCGTCTTCATCAGCGACCCGTCGAAAAACATGGTCCAGAGCTCCGGTTGGATCGGAGCCGTCGGCAACTGGGTGTCGACCCATTCGGCTACGAAGTCCGCCAGTACCTGGGACTTGATGGCCTTCCGAGGGGCGAACGAGATTGTCTCGCCCATGATTTCCACCGCCCACTTTGCGATCCGTCCCGAGGCCTCTCGGCACTGGATGATCTCCCCCAGGGGGAAGGATGACACCACAGTTACCGGATGAGACTCGAAGTAATGTCGCAACTTTCGCCTCGTCAGGATCACTGCATACAGCAGCTTCTGAACTTGTGGGTAGCGGATCTTGGTTTCGGACAACACCTCGCTGACGAAGTAAACTGGCCTCTGAATGGGCAATGCATGCCCCTCTTCTTGCCTTTCGACCACGATCGCGGCGCTAACCACCTGAGTGGTAGCGGCAACGTAGACCAAGAGGGCTTCTCCATCAGCTCTTTCGCCGAGGCGCGAGATGAAACGGCTCAAGGCCGCGAGACATCCCATGACCCTCTGTACGTCTTTTAAGTCCTTGATGGGCCCCATGCTGGTGATGGCTGCGATCTTCTCCGGGTTGGCTTCGATGCCCCGTTCGGAGACGATGAATCCCAGGAGCATGCCTCGGGGCACCTCGAAGACACACTTCTCGGGATTGAGCTTGACGCCCTTTGCCTTGAGACACCGGAATGTCACTTCAAGGTCGGAGAGAAGGTCAGAGGCTTTCCTTGTCTTGACTACGATGTCATCGACGTAGGCCTCGACCGTGCGACCGATGTGTTCGTCGAACACATGGTTCATGCACCGCTGGTAGGTTGCACCCGCGTTCCTCAAACCGAACGGCATGGTGACATAGCAGTACATGCCGAAGGGCGTGATGAAAGAAGTCGCGAGCTGGTCGGACTCTTTCATCTTGATTTGATGATACCCTGAGTAGGCATCGAGGAAAGACAGGGTTTCGCATCCAGCAGTGGAATCCACGATTTGATCGATGCGAGGTAGAGGGTAGGGAACCTTCGGACATGCTTTGTTGAGACCAGTGTAGTCTACACACATCCACCATTTCCCCCCTTTCTTCCTCACAAGCACAGGGTTGGCAAGCCATTCGGGATGGAATACCTCTTTGATGAACCCTGCTGCCATTAGCTTGTGGATCTCCTCGCCTATCACCCTGCGCCTTTCCTCGTCGAATCGGCGCAGAGGCTGCCTGACCGGTCGGGCTCCGGCCCGAATATCCAGCGAGTGCTCGGCGACATCCCTTGGTATGCCGGGCATGTCCGAGGGACTCCACGCAAAGACGTCGGCGTTTGCACGGAGAAAGTCGACGAGCACTGCTTCCTATTTGGGGTCGAGCCCGGAACCGATCCGGATCTGCTTGGAGGTGTCGCCACTGGGGTCGAGAGGGACGGCCTTAACCGTCTCCGCTGGCTCGAAGTTGCCGGCGTGTCGCTTCACGTCCGGCACCTCTCGGGAGAGGGTTTCCAGGTCGGCGATGAGGGCCTCGGACTTGGCGAGGGCCTCGGCGTACTCCACGCACTCCACATCGCATTCGAACGCGTGTTTGTATGTGGGGCCGATGGTGATGACCCCGTTGGGGCCCGGCATCTTGAGCTTCAGGTAGGTGTAGTTGGGGATGGCCATGAACTTCGCGTAGCATGGCCTCCCCAATACTGCGTGGTAGATTCCTCTGAACCCGACCACCTCGAACGTCAAAGTCTCCCTTCGGAAGTTGGAGGGTGTTCCGAAGCAGACAGGAAGGTCGAGCCGTCCGAGGGGCTGGACGCGCTTCCCAGGAATGATCCCGTGGAAGGGCGCAGCGCCTGCTCGGACGGAGGACAGATCGACGCGCAGGAGCCTGAGGGTCTCGGCGTAGATGATATTGAGGCAGCTGCCCCCATCCATCAGGACCTTGGTGAGCCTAACGTCGCCGATGATGGGGTCGACGACGAGCGGGTACTTCCCCGGGCTCGGCACGTGGTCGGGGTGGTCATCTTGGTCGAAGGTGATGGGCTTGTCGGACCAGTCTAGGTAGACTGGCGCCGCCACCTTCACCGAGCAGACCTCCCGACGCTCTTGCTTACGATGCCGAGCCGAGGCATTCGCTGCATGCCCTCCGTAGATCATGAAGCAGTCGCGGACCTCGGGGAACTCTCCTGCTTGGTGATCTTCCCTTTTGTCGTCGTCGCGGGCCCTGCCACCCTCTGCGGGTGGCCCGGCCTTGTGGAAGTGGCGCCGAAGCATGACGCACTCCTCGAGGGTGTGCTTGACGGGCCCCTGATGGTAAGGGCACGTCTCCTTGAGCATCTTGTCGAAGAGGTTGGCACCTCCGGGGGGCTTCCGAGGGTTCTTGCACTCGGTGGCGGCGACAAGGTCCGTGTTGGCGGCGTCGCGTTTCGCTTGCGACTTCCTCCTGCCTTTCTTCTTGGCGCCGAGCGGAGTAGACTGAAAGGGAATTAGGCTTACACCTAGTCCCTAAATAATTTTGGTGGTTGAATTACCCAACACAAATATTGGACTAACTAGTTTGCTCTAGTGTATAAGTTATTCAGGTGCAAAAGGTTCACACTCAGCCAATAAAAAGATCAAGTTTTGGATTCAACAAAGGAGCAAAGAGGCAACCG
Source organism: Zea luxurians (assembly GCA_029449295.1). Classification (NCBI taxonomy): domain Eukaryota; kingdom Viridiplantae; phylum Streptophyta; class Magnoliopsida; order Poales; family Poaceae; genus Zea; species Zea luxurians. Next base: position 79,339,472 of record JAOPSE010000003.1, on the reverse strand, counting down.
AAGGCACCTCTGGTCTGGAGGCACCGGACTGTCCGGTGTACACCGGACAGTGTCCGATGCACCAGAGAACTTCAACTCAAACTCGCCACCTTCGGGAATTTCTCAGGCCGCTTCGCTATAATTCACCGGACTGTCCGGTGTACACCGGATAGTGTCCGGTGCTCCAAGGAAGCGCGGCCTCCGCAACTCGCCAGCCTCGGGATCGCGCAGCAGCCGCTCCGCTATAATTCACCGGACATGTCCGGTGTGCACCGGACTGTCCGGTGTGACCACGGAGCAACGGCTATTTCGGCGCCAACGGCTACCTGCGGCGCATTTAATGCGCGCTCTGCGCGCGCAGAAGTCAGGCGCGCCCATACTGGCGCACCGGACAATGAACAGGTGATGTCCGGTGTGCACCGGACATCCAGGCGGGCCCAGAAGTCAGCACTCCAACAGTCAGAACCCTAACGGTCGGGTGACGTGGCTGTCGCACCGGACATGTCCGGTGTGCACCGGACTGTCCGGTGCACCATACGAAAGACAGCTTTCACCAACGGCTAGTTTTTGGATGGTGGCTATAAATACCACCCCAACCGGCCACTTCAAGGTGTGGGAGCCCAAGCAACATTCCAAGTCATCTAAGTGACATACTCAAGCCCTCCCAACCACATATATTCATTGATCCATCCTATACACAAGATTTAGTCCACTACAACCAACACAAGTGCCACAAAAAGAGAGAGCAAGCAATTGAGAGCTACTCAATTGAGTTTCGCCCTAGCGCCTTGTGAGATTTGTTGAGAGATAGTGTGTTCTACATCTTTGTGTCCATTTGTGCGTGGAGTATTTGACTCCCATCGAACTTCCTCCAAAGTTTTGGAGGCTTGTAAAAGCTAGCAAGAGACACCAAAGAGTGTGGTGGTCCTTGTGGGATCGAGAGTGATCCTTGAGAAGAAGAAGAGCTCACCGATCCTTGTGTGATCGGGGGAGAGAGAGGGAAAGGGTTGAAAAAGACTCGTCCTTAAGTGGACTCCTCAACGGGGACTAGGCCTTCGAGGGCCGAACCTCGGTAAAACAAATCACCCGTGTCCATTGTGTTTATTGCTTGTGATTTGTTTGTTTTCCCTTGCTCTAAGTTTTCTTGCACCATTATTTGCTAATATCATTTGGTGTTGCTTCAAGTTAAATTCCTATTTAGTGAAGCAACACGTTGCAAGAAAGAACTTATCCTAGTGCTCTTCTCATCTAAAGGCTTATTGCTTTGTTATTCTATAACTTATTAGTTGTATTGATTTATCACTCCCGCATTATTTAGCAATACTCTTTCCAAGCAAGAACTTAGTTTGTATACTCCTGTATTTGTATATCTTGTTCTAACCACTAATCAAGGGATCTAGTTGGGGGATAAAGTTTTAATTTTCAGGTTTCGCCTATCCCCCCCCCCTCTAGGTGACTTTCAATTGGTATCGGAGCTAGGCACTTCATCTTGAGTCTAACAACTCGAAGTGATGGCTCGTAGAAGATCCCAAAAGAACAAGAAGACCCAGGAGACCAAGGAGGTAACTCTTGAAATATTACTTTCCGATTGTTCTAATTATGATTCATGGTCTACTAGAGTGATAAATGCTTTTAGAGCGGTAGACCCACAATTAGAACAAATTTTAGACAAGAGTATTATTCCTACTAACTATGCTAGGGAAAATGCCTCCGAAGAAGATTTAAGATGTATACGCTTAAACTATCTAGCTTATGACATCTTAAGTAAATCCCTTAGCAAAGAAGATTATCATGCCTTCATAATAAAATATGACAAACCCATTTGTGATGTGCATGATATTTGGATTAGAATTAAAAGCAAAGTTAATAAGTCCAAACATGATAGTTCATTTTGTACTACTACTTCCTTTGGTATTTGTGATACTAACCCTTGTAAGGAAGAAGAAGAAAATGAACGTTGGAGACCAAACGATGAATCCACCTCTCCAAAAGGTTTGTCTTCCCATTTCGATTCCCACATGTGTTGTGTGGCTAATGCAAATGATAGCGGAAGCACAAATGAGGATGAGGAGGAAGAAAGAAGCTTTGTGCAACTCTACGCTCGCCTAAGCCAAGAAGATAAGGCGGTCATGCTTAAGCTTCTAGAAAGAGCGAGAGAGCAAGGTGAAGCTCGTCAAAGGCTAGAAAGTATTCTCTCAATGAAGATGCAATGCTTTGACGAGTTGACTATAGAACATGAGGAGCTAAAATGCTCTCATGTCGATTTGGTCCAAAGGTATGAAACTATTTCAATTGAGCAAGATAACGCTTTACATTGTATCGCTCAATTAGTAAATAAAAATACCTTGCTTAAGGACCAAGTAGAAAAGCTAAAAATTGAAAATCTAGCTTTTCAAGAAAAATATGATATGCTCCTATGCTCTCATGAAAATCTTAGAGATGATCATATCATATTAAACATTGCTCATGAGGTTGTGATAGAAAACTTAAAATCCCAACAACCTCACTCATGCACATGTATTCAAATTGATACTATATTACCATGTGCTAATGCTTGTTGTCCGTCGACAAGCAAATCTTCCTTTGAGCTAGAATTTGCAGGAATAAACGATGATTCATATCAAAAGCTCAAGGAAGAAAATGAGAGGCTGAAGATGAGCTTGACACAACTAAAAGGGAAATGCATTGCCCAACCTTCTCAAGATAACCGTGATCACATGGTGAAGAAGCTTGAGACGGGAACAATCGTGGCATGCATTACATCCCTTGAAGAAAATGTCAAGGATTTGAGGATTGCCAAGAGGAAGAAACAAAAGATGAAATTCAACACTGCCTCCAAAAGCCTCAACCACGCCTACACAAAAGGTAACATCCATGGTAATGATCAAGCCACACTTCACATTAAGAGGTGTAGTGAATGCTTTGAAGAGGGGCACTTGATTAGGTCATGTCCCTACATTAAAAATGGCTTGATTATTAACAAGGATGATAGACTTTGTTTTAAATGCTCCAAGAAGGGACACTTGCTTAGATCTTGTCCCCATTTAAAACAAAGAGGCATAGGGTTGGAAAAGAAAGTTTTTACTAACCATGTAGCAGGCAACAAACAAGGAAAGAAGAAAACTTCAAAACTTGGAAAACGCCTATGCTACACATGCCGAAAAGGGGGACATCAATGTAAGGATTGTCCCATTGGTAACAATTCCACTCCTAGCTTGTCAATTAATTCTCATGTAACTAGGCAACCCAAAATTGCAACTTGTGCTAGAAAGGTGATGAGTTTACCTAATGCTAACACAAAGGACGTTTGGGTTCCTAGATCTTTGTTGACTAACCATGATGGACCCATCAAGCGATGGGTACCAAAATATGCTTGACAAGCTTTGCAGGAAAAGGAGATGATATGAAGCCTTGGGGTGCTTGAGAAAGTTGATTCAATTTAACTCAAGCTATCAAATCTTCAATGATCTTTATCTGTGAGTGATCCAAGGTTATTCTTCAAATTACTACATCTTAAACTCATATCATCTTCTCGAGGAAGGTATTGATGTTGTAGGAAATAAAGAATTATCTTATGCGAAAAAAAAATCAAGGCCTACAACATGGAGGAGAGCTAAAGGATGGTAACACTTATCTTTTAAGTGAAAGTATTTTAGAATATCATTTCTTATGTGTCTTGAGTAGTCACACAGAAAAATTGAAGCACTTCAAATGTCTTTAAATTGATATTATCATTCTTTGAAGAATTTCCTCTCATATGGTAGATTGCACATTCATCTTTTCCATACTATGGCAATCTACATGCTCTAATTCGTTGCAAGTATATCATGGCATGTTCTTCCCCTAATTATCTTGTTATTACCACGATTCTAGATATAGAGAGATATTTCATGTTCTTAAAAGAATAAGGTGTCATGTAAGGAATTCAAATCCTTAGGACACTTGTAAAAGGAAAACTCTCTCTATAACTAGAATAGTGAGACTAATGATTTTTATCTAAGTAACCCAAGTAGTCTCACTTGTAGAGAATAAGTTTCTCTTTGGAAGCGTGTAATCTAACATAAAAAGAAAAATCAATCCAATGATTTATGTTGATTTGCTCCTTGCCTATATTGGATTTGATTCTTTCACATTTATCGCTTTCCATATCATGAATTAGATTTATTCCTATAATCTCAAGGGATTATTTATGCTTGTTTTATGAGTTAAAATTGAACATAACATCGTCTATGGATAATCTAGTTCATGCTATGAAGTTTCCATGTTTTAATCTAGCTTTTCATTCCTTATCAAAAATTGATTACAAAAGAGGAAAACTAGTGCTTGTGTTGCTACTAACATTTCTCTTGAGTTCAATTATGAAAATCTACAAGAGAGAAAGTGCATAAGCCTCATGAGTTGATCTTCACCCAAAGGAAGAAAGGTAAAAGCAAAGGTATGGGAACTCATCTTCTTAATTAAGTTTGGTTCCCATCTCAATGGGTATTTAATCTAAATTATCATATTCTACCCTTGTGAGGAATAGATTCTTTATTGGACCTAAAATAACTAAGTGTGCATTCAATATCATATTCTTAAATGCGTTTGTCCATTAGAATCTAATTCATGCCTTTGCTATATCCATTCTCATATTGATGCGCTTCTAAGTCATGATAATGAAGTTCAATATGAAGAAGTAAATTTCTATGAGTGAGAAAATTGTTTAATAGTGCATGTTCCTCTTTTTAAGTAAACGTGCACTAATGTTAAGGATTTTACTTCATGTCTGTGTGACTTATGGATGATGAATTATGCTTATTTCCTATCTAAAAGAAATCATCCATCATTATATACTCCCTTGTATTACTAACATCCTTCTTAAGTATTTTCAATGAGTTTGAAAGGAAAAAGAAGCCACTGCAAAGGGAGGACTCTCAAATGAAAGAGGAGAACATCAAGAACAACACCACCTACTTCTATGAAACAATCAATGGTGTGGTTGTGAGTATCCTAAACCCTTTCATAATGAGAATACTAGGCTCAAGTTGTTTATTACAAATTTAATGAGCCTTGATCAAGATGTATAATGCTTATCTCTATTTAAAGTAAATGCATCCATTCAATTCATTCAAATACTTGATGCATATCTTTAGGGGGAGCCTCTTTTTATATCTTGATTATGTTGAGACTATTACTTTATCTTAGAAATTTCATATAGTCTCTTGCATGAGAGTGAGTTTCTCATGAAGTATTTGCTGGATTCTCCTATCCTAAGCTTAATTGATAATCTAATGCGTATGTTGTTCTTTTGATCATATGTGTTATTTGTTTGATCATTGAATGACTTTCATTAACAATCATGCCTCTTAGTGCCTCATATTCTTTCAATCAATATCTCTCTTGATATGCACTAAGTTAAAAGGAGAATTCATGATTCATTTATACAATTTGTGATCCATTTGATATATGCTTACAATAACTTGAAAAGGATCACTAGTTGTAAAACTCCCTCTTGTGCAAAATATTTTCATATACTGTCATTGAGTATAGGTCTTAAGCATCTAAAGACTATGGACAAAGCACAATGAAGAGAGCATCTCTATATGAAGGTACAAAAGGGTAAAACTATCTCCTTTCACTTAAAACTTGTACCTAAATCTTTCTTTTCTACATTCTTTGCATATCTTGTATAAAAGGAAGAGAAAGCATGTCCATGTGTTATCCCTGCTTCATATCTAGTTTAATTTCCCAAAATTCATTCATGCTTTAGTGCATCTCTGGTAAAACTAGATGAAGTACTTTTATTGTCAAAGAGCTTAAAGCTTAACCTTGTAACGAGGATAAGCTGCCTTTGTTTAAAAGGTGGATGGTCCTTAAGTCTCTTTGAAATCCTTAAGGGAAAATGCTTAAATTGTTTACAACATGCTTTCGTAAGTGCATAAATTGTCATGAGCATCACACTTACACTATGACACAATGCACTTCACAATCTGTATGACATAGAAATGTTCTCATTAACCTAATTATGTGCAATTGGCATTTAGGGCCAAAATATGTGTTCCTCTCCATGCACATACTTAGGGGGAGCAATCTATGTTATATAGAACTATGATCATGCTTAATTTGATATATCCTCTTGATCATATCTCTTTTATATGCTATGACTAATGTGTTTTTCAAGTGAATTTCAAACCAAGTCATAGGTACATTGAAAGGGAATAGGAGTCTTTGGCGAAGACAAAGCTTCCAATCTACTCTATTGGTATTATCTACCCTTCGCCATCACTCCACAATGTCTCTCCATCTTTGGTATAATCTTCACTCATATGTTTTATTTGCTAAAGGGGAGAAAGTAGTTAAAAAGGGGGCTTATATCTCACTCAAAGTATCCGTTTTTGGCGATTCATGCCAAAGAGGGAGAAAGTATGAGCCCAAAGCAAAAGGACCGCACCACCAGCAAAAGGACCGCACCACCACCCCTAATTTTAAAAATTGATTTTCAATCGGTAAATTTCAAAATTGGTATCTTTTTGTGCTCTAAAGGGGGAGCAAGTAGTATTTTCAACTGATGTCTTAAAACCCTCTTGAACACTAAAAGGAGACTTTATTTGAGGGGGAGTTTTGTTTAGTCAAAGGGAAAGCATTTGGAACAAAGGAAGAAAATTTCAAAACTTGAAAATGCTTTGCAAAATCTTATTCATTTACCTTTGACTATCTTGCAAAAGGACTTTAAAAAGAATTTACAAAAGAGTTTGCAAAAACAAAACTTTTGGTGCAAATGTGGTCCAATATGTCAAAAACAAAGAAAACAATCCATGCGCATCATGTAAGCATTTATATTGGCTTAATTCCAAGCATCCTTTGCACTTACATTATGCAAACTAGTTCATTTATGCACTTCTATATTTGCTTTGGTTTGTGTTGGCATCAATCACCAAAAAGGGGGAGATTGAAAGGGAATTAGGCTTACACCTAGTCCCTAAATAATTTTGGTGGTTGAATTACCCAACACAAATATTGGACTAACTAGTTTGCTCTAGTGTATAAGTTATTCAGGTGCAAAAGGTTCACACTCAGCCAATAAAAAGATCAAGTTTTGGATTCAACAAAGGAGCAAAGAGGCAACCGAAGGCACCTCTGGTCTGGAGGCACCGGACTGTCCGGTGTACACCGGACAATGTCCGGTGCACTAGAGAACTTCAACTCAAACTCGCCACCTTCGGGAATTTCTCAGGCCGCTTCGCTATAATTCACCGGACTGTCCGGTGTACACCGGACAGTGTCCGGTGCTCCAAGGAAGCGCGGCCTCCGCAACTCGCCAGCCTCGGGATCGCGCAGCAGCCGCTCCGCTATAATTCACCGGACATGTCCGGTGTGCACCGGACTGTCCGGTGTGACCACGGAGCAACGGCTATTTCGGCGCCAACGGCTACCTGCGGCGCATTTAATGCGCGCTCTGCGCGCGCAGAAGTCAGGCGCACCCATACTGGCGCACCGGACAATGAACAGGTGATGTCCGGTGTGCACCGGACATCCAGGCGGGCCCAGAAGTCAGCACTCCAACAGTCAGAACCCTAACGGTCGGGTGACGTGGCTGTCGCACCGGACATGTCCGGTGTGCACCGGACTGTCCGGTGCACCATACGAAAGACAGCTTTCACCAACGGCTAGTTTTTGGATGGTGGCTATAAATACCACCCCAACCGGCCACTTCAAGGTGTGGGAGCCCAAGCAACATTCCAAGTCATCTAAGTGACATACTCAAGCCCTCCCAACCACATATATTCATTGATCCATCCTATACACAAGATTTAGTCCACTACAACCAACACAAGTGCCACAAAAAGAGAGAGCAAGCAATTGAGAGCTACTCAATTGAGTTTCGCCCTAGCGCCTTGTGAGATTTGTTGAGAGATAGTGTGTTCTACATCTTTGTGTCCATTTGTGCGTGGAGTATTTGACTCCCATCGAACTTCCTCCAAAGTTTTGGAGGCTTGTAAAAGCTAGCAAGAGACACCAAAGAGTGTGGTGGTCCTTGTGGGATCGAGAGTGATCCTTGAGAAGAAGAAGAGCTCACCGATCCTTGTGTGATCGGGGGAGAGAGAGGGAAAGGGTTGAAAAAGACTCGTCCTTAAGTGGACTCCTCAACGGGGACTAGGCCTTCGAGGGCCGAACCTCGGTAAAACAAATCACCCGTGTCCATTGTGTTTATTGCTTGTGATTTGTTTGTTTTCCCTTGCTCTAAGTTTTCTTGCACCATTATTTGCTAATATCATTTGGTGTTGCTTCAAGTTAAATTCCTATTTAGTGAAGCAACACGTTGCAAGAAAGAACTTATCCTAGTGCTCTTCTCATCTAAAGGCTTATTGCTTTGTTATTCTATAACTTATTAGTTGTATTGATTTATCACTCCCGCATTATTTAGCAATACTCTTTCCAAGCAAGAACTTAGTTTGTATACTCCTGTATTTGTATATCTTGTTCTAACCACTAATCAAGGGATCTAGTTGGGGGATAAAGTTTTAATTTTCAGGTTTCGCCTATCCCCCCCTCTAGGCGACTTTCATAGACGCCTCGAGAGCATCCTCCGACGGGCGGCCTTGGGGCTGCTTGTCCTTTCGGAAGATGGCCTCGACCGCCTCCTGGCCAGAGGCGAACTTGGTGGCGATGTCCATTAGCTCGCTCGCCCTGGTGGGGGTCTTGCGACCCAACTTGCTCACCAGGTCACGGCAGGTGGTGCCGGCAAGGAACGCGCCGATGACATCGGAGTCGGTGATATTGGGCAGCTCGGTGCGCTGCTTCGAGAATCGCCGGATGTAGTCCCGAAGAGACTCTTCCGGCTGCTGCCGGCAGCTTCGGAGGTCCCAGGAATTCCCGGGGTGCACGTACGTGCCCTGGAAGTTGCTGGCGAAAGCTTGGACCAAATCCTCCCAGTTGGAAATCTGCCCCGGAGGCAGGTGCTCCAACCAAGCGCGAGCAGTGTCGGAGAGGAACAGGGGGAGGTTGCGGATGATGAGGTGGTCGTCGTCCGTTCCACCCAGTTGACAGGCCAGGCGGTAGTCCGCGAGCCACAATTCCGGTCTTGTTTCCCCCGAGTACTTTGTGATAGTAGTCGGGGGTCGGAATCGGGCCGGAAACGGCGCCCGCCGAATGGCCCGGCTGAAGACCTGCGGACCGGCTGGTTCGGGCGAGGGACTCCGATTCTCCCCGCTGTCGTAGCGTCCCCCACGCCTAGGGTGATAGCCTCGGCGCACCCTTTCGTCGAGGCGGGCCCGACGGTCGCGATGAGGGTGCTCGTCGCCGAGGTGGCCCGGAGCCGCAGGCGCAGTGTTGCGCGTGTGCCCGGTGTAGACCGAGGCTTCCCGCATGAGTCGGGAAGTCGCGGCACGAGGTTCCGAGGGGTACCCCTGCCTTCGGGAGGCAGAGCTCTCGGCCCGCCGGGCCGTAGCGCCTTCCAGGAGATGCTTGAGCTCTCCCTGGATTCACCGACCCTCGGTGGTTGATGACTCCGGCATCGCGCGGAGGAGCATCGCTGCGGCTGCCAGGTCCTGACCGGTCCCGCTAGATGCGGGTGGCGGCCTGTCCCTGGCATCGTTGGCGATGCGGTGCTGGAGACCCTGGGGCAGGTGACGTATTTCTCCGGCCGGGGGCTGGCCGGCCCATACCTGCCCGACGTCCCGGCGGATCGACTCGAGCGCTCCTGCCCCCTCGTCGAGCCCGGCCTGCGCCCCGCGGACTTGCTCGAGCTGTGGGTCGTGACCCCCCGCCGGAACGGGGACCACAGCTAGCTCCCGCGGGATGTCGGCGCGAGGCACTGGCCTAGGGAGATCACCATCCTCCGGCATGCCGAGACGGTTGCCTCCGGAGGGATCCCCTAGCTCGACGTGGAAACATTCGCGGCTCGGGCCGCAGTTCTTGTCGTCAAGGCTGCGGCTGCCGTCGGAACAGTCGGAGAGGCAGTAGTTGCATGCGGTCATGAAGTCCCGCATGGCACTGGGGTTGCCAGATCCAGAGAAATCCCAGCAGATACTGGGGACGTCATCTTCCTCGGACCCAGAGGGCCCGTAGGTCGAGACGCCCGTCAATCGGTCCCAAGGCGACCACACACGAAACCCAAGAGAGGTTGCATTCACCTCAACGTGAGCGCCCGCCAGAGCGAGGTCGCTAGGCGGGTTGAGGTCGAGTCGAAATGACAAAGGATGGGAATCGGTCGGTACCTTTTGGTCGACGAGAAGCGACGAAGTCACATCGGGGGCTGATCGCGCCGTCGTCTTGGGTACGAGGGCGACGTCCTGCAGGCCCTCCGTGAGCGCGCTGGCGTCGTCCACTTGCTCGGGGTTGGCGTGTTGCGGGGGGACGGCGCTCGCCTTCGCCTCAAACGCGTCCTCCATTGGGGCGCTGGGGATGTCGATTCGCTCGACAGCCGACGGAGCGCAGCCTCCCGCTCGGCCCTGGTTGCCCCGCCTCCTCCTCCGATGGCGAGGGAGAGGATGGGGCGAGCTCGAAGGTTGTTCTTCCCCCATGCGGGGAAGACGTCGTCGATTCCGCCGCCGGCGGGCGGGCTGTCGGCCACCATCGTCGCCGTCGCGCGGCGGGGGAAGGAGTATCATGTCGTAGCTGCCGTCGAAAGACATGAACTCGAGACTCCCAAAACGGAGCACCGTCCCGGGTCGGAGAGGTCGTTGGAGACTGCCCATCTGGAGCTTGACGGGAAACTGCTCGTCAACACGCAGCAGGCCCCTACCTGGCGCGCCAACTGTCGGCGTTTCGAGACCGGGGGGTCCCTGAGCCGACGAGTGAGTGTGCCGCGTGCCCCAGCCCAGATGGGTCGAGCGCGTGGGCGAGCGCGAAGGGGGGAGAGCGAGGTGGCCGGAGCCGAGTCGTGAGGGAGGTGGAGATCCCGCGGCCTTCGTGTTCGTCCCGCGCCCAGGTCAGGTGCGCTTGCAGTAGGGGGTTACAAACGTCCACGCGGGTGAGGGAAGCGAGCGGCCCCAAGAGAGCGCCTGCCCCTGCCCTCGTTCCCGCGGGGCCAACCCTCTCTAAGAAGGCCCTGGTCCTTCCTTTTATAGGCGTAAGGAGAGGACCCAGGTGTACAATGGGGGTGTAGCAGAGTGCTACGTGTCTAGCGGGAGAGAGCTAGCGCCCTAGGTACATGCCAATGTGGCAGCCGGAGAGAACTTGGCACCCAGCTGGTGTGGTGTCGTGGCTGTCGGAGGAGTAACGGAGCCTGGTGGAGGGACAGCTGTCGGAACAGTTGGGCTCTTGCTGACGTCCCCCTGCTTCCGTAAGGGAGCTGAGAGCCGCCGTCGTCATGGGTCTAGCGGGACGCCATCATTGCCTATCTGGCGGAGCTAGCCAGACAGAACGTCGGTCTTGTTCTCTACGGCCCGAGTCGGCTCGGGGTAGGGTGATGATGGCGCTTCCTGTTGACGTGGCGGACTTGTGCCCTAGGTCGGGCGTCGTGGAGGCTCCTCCGAAGCCGAAGTCGAGTCTGTTCTGCATGGCCGAGGCCGAGCCCGAGCCCGAGCCCCTGGGTCGGGCGAGGCGGAGGTCGTTTGGTAGAGGCCAGGGCGGAGTCCGACCCCTGGGGTCGGGCGAAGCGGAGTTCGTCGTCTTCCGGGGCCTTAGCCCGAGTCCGAGCCCTGGGTCGGGCGGAGCGGAGTTCGCCGTCTCCCGGGGCTTTAGCCCGAGTCCGAGCCCTGGGTCGGGCGGAGCGGAGTTCGCCGTCTTCCGGGGCCTTAGCCCGAGTCCGAGCCCTGGGTCGGGCGGAGCGGAGTTCGCCGTCTTCCGGGGCCTTAGCCCGAGTCCGAGCCCTGGGTCGGGCGGAGCGGAGTTCGCCGTCTTCCGGGGCTTTAGCCCGAGTCCGAGCCCTGGGTCGGGCGGAGCTTCCTATGGCGCCTTTGGCAAGGCCTGGCTGCCTGTCAGTCTCACTCTGTCAAGTGGCACCGCAGTCGGGACGGCGCAGGCGGCGCTGTCCTTTTGTCAGACCGGTCAGTGGAGCGGCGAAGTGACGGCGGTCACTTCGGCTCTGCCAGGGGGCGCGCGTCAGGATAAAGGTGTCAGGCTACCTTTGCGTTAAATGCCCCTGTGACTCGGTCGGTCGGCGCGGCGATTTAGTCAGGGTTGCTTCTTAACGAAGGCAAGGCCTCGGGCGAGCCGGAGATGCGTCTGCCGTAAAAAAAAGGGGGCCTCGGGCGAGACGGAAACACCTCAGGGTCGGCTGCCCTTGCCCGAGGCTAGGCTCGGGCGAGGCGTGATCGAGTCGCTGGTATGGACTGATCCCTGACTTAATCGCACCCATCAGGCCTCTGCAGCTTTATGCTGATGGGGGTTACCAGCTGAGAATTAGGCGTCTTGAGGGTACCCCTAATTATGGTCCCCGACAAAATTGTATCATACAACAGAGTGTCTTTAAAATCAGTTGCATCATAAATGTTGTCAAGAGAGAATATAGAGAGAGAGTCGTGTAGAGACAAGCTCTTAATGAAAAGTCCGTCCCTTGTATTGTTTACGTTTAATCCCCTAAACATATCTCAAGAGACGAGGCATTAATTGACCTGTGCAAAGATACATTTATTTGTGTAGCCAATAAACGAACGGTCCAAAGAAGTGATCCTTTCAGACATGTAAGGGATAAAGGCTGTAACCGGTGGAGGCACTAAAATGACTTGGACTTAGGGCATGTACAACCCTGATACTGCTGCACGGTACTCCAAGTACAAGATACAACTAAAACACAACATAATATAATGGTCATGTCTAAAACATGTGTCTTACGATATTCATTGTACCAATCTGAGCATTCAATAAATTAAAGTGACCAATCAGCTAGTCTCCTGTCTCGAACATAGAGCTAAGACACTGTGTCTTCGTCAAGATACGTGTCTTGAGTTTTTTTACATTCACTCCCCTAGACACACTGTAAGACACAACTTAAAACACCCATTGTACATGCCCTTACCATCAGCTCAAAGAAAATAAGATAAATTAATAGGCAGTGGACCGTAAGTAAAATTTGGATATTAATACACAGTGATAGTAACCTCAAAACTCTAAGACCCTTATTTATCTGGGCCCTCTGCGGCTCTGCTGCTTTCCGGGGCACTGAAAAAGTCTGGCCCAACCTGTGTGAAGGCTACATACATGAACAGGCCTAGCTCGGCGCACTGGGAAAAAAAAAAAGCACTCCCATGAGCAGCATCAGCAGACACACAAAATCTACTCGTGGGCCTGGCTGAAAGGGTTCATAGGAAAGTCGCCTAGTCCGGCTGCCTAGATGTGTTTAGATGGAGATTGTATCATATATACAGATGATCGGCACGAAGACCTTATACAGTGAAGCATGCAGGTGCCCGAAGACAGTGGCGAAGCTAGAGCAAACTTGAGGGTGGTGCAATTGCCTTGTGGGTGCATAGACATCATGTGATGGTGGTGCATATAAGGTAAAAATTTGCTCTTTATAACTAGTTTAGTATATTTTAGGGGGTGCATGTGCACCCCCTAACTTATATATAGCTTCGCCCCTGCCCGAAGAATATGCTGCCGAGTTGGTAACTATGCAAGGAAAGCCGTTGGAGACCTCGCCGCTAGAGATGTCAATGGGTAATTTCCCACCGGGTTATAGCATCTCATCCTCATCTCCATCATGTTTGATACATCCCCATACCCATACCCATACCCATACCCATACCCATACCCATCATGGGTACAAAACTCATCCCATACCTATCCCCATTCGGGTTTCGGGTCCCCAATGGGTCCCCATCCCCAATTAAGGGATAACTAGGTACTAACATCTAGCGCAAACTATCCAGATTTCATACATCACCACATCGGCAAGCACTCATCCATGAACCATGATCCATTCATCCATCCATCAGAAAAGGAATCAGTACTTGGGACCAATATAAGAAATGAAGTCTGCCGGGTTTGATGGCCGACTTGGCCTCAACTCATTCATACAAATAGGACAGGTGTACACGTATGAAATACCCATGGGTAATCGGGTTCGGATTATTGCTTACCAAACCCATACCTGTTTACTCAATGGGTGAAGATTTTATCCCATATCCATACCCATAGGGACAATTTTCGTCCCATACCCGTACCCTAGTAGGGGAATTCCCCATGGGTTATTGGGTATCGGATCCCCGCCCTCGCACTTGTCTCGCGCCACAGGTCCATACGTTCAGGGCAAAGGAGATACGGAAGTATCAGTGCCAAACCGAACGCCGAAAGCAGCGCTGAACCTGTCCGAATTGGGTCCGGCCCATCAGGCGCCCCACGAGGCTGGACGCATGCGAGTGCCCGTTTCTGTGTAAACCATATTAATTAGCTCCTGTCTTCCCCTCCAGTTTTTGTTACCCCGCCGAATGTACATTTCGATCGATCTGGGTAATCAATGTCGCAGCGCGCCCATTTACAGTCCATTTTCACTTGACTGACCTATACCACCCCTATATATATAATAAAACAACCAAAGGCGTCTTTCGACATGGGAAAAGGCCAGAGAGAGAGAGATATGAAGAGAAAAAAAAAGAGGAGAGAGTAAAAAAAATCCTTTCAGAACCGACGATTGTGTGTATAACCACTCCACCATCAGCCAATAAAATCGAATTGGCGAGCCGAACCGAACCGAAGGGTTGGCCTCTTGTGCCGGTCTCTCTAGCCGTTTCATCACTGGAACTGGACCGCAGGCCTGGACAGTATCCTGGTGTAGAGCATGAGGTTCCAGATGTCGGGCACGCCGGGTAGACACCAGTGGATGCAGTCGGCGTAGGTGGCCGGGTCGGCCTGCTCCTCGGGGCCCAGCACCTTCCCCTGGCGGATGGTGTGCACGGAGGTGTGGCCGTCCTTGCGCCGCTCAGACATGGTGGTGATGTCGAGGAAGGTGATGGGCACCCGCGGCGACGCCACGCGGGAGACGTTCCTCGCCTGGTGGAACATGTCCCAGTCCATGCCTAGCCACAGCGGGCCGTGCCAGTCCAGCAGCGGCATCGTCTCCTTGGCGCACCGGATCCCGTCCGGGTTGCCCCACACCTGCGGGCTGTTGTTTGTTGTTACAAACACACCAGAGCATCATATCGATCGTCAGGTGACTTTTCAG
Organism: Zea luxurians; assembly: GCA_029449295.1. Lineage (NCBI taxonomy): Eukaryota > Viridiplantae > Streptophyta > Magnoliopsida > Poales > Poaceae > Zea > Zea luxurians. The sequence goes on along the minus strand of JAOPSE010000003.1, from coordinate 79,324,408 downwards.
TAAGCCGAATTTGTAGTAGTACTAATAATAATAATAATAATAATAATAATAATAATAATAATAATAATAATAATAACAATAACAATAACAATAACAATAATAATAATAAGAAGGAATGCAAATCAGTCTGTGAAAAGAAATCGATCCGGATTTCTACGTCTGACGTGAATCGCGAAACACTCGTTGTGCGGTACTCCGTATGGCAAGTGATGAGTCTTGGCAGCGATCGTCACTTGTTCTCTTGTGTGGTTCGCGGAGCCTCAACCGTATCTTTCGACGTGACATGCCTCCAACTACCCGCAGGCTCCGTCCGTGGACGCATCCGCGAATGGAGGAGGGAACAGTCCAGGATTTCGGTGCATCTTTCTGAGCTAGGCGCGCCGAACGGTTCTCCTTGATACAATGATACTACCGCCGATATGTCTACTTCAAAGGACAAAAACACCACCAGAAGCACACACACACTCTGCAGCCGGCTATTAGTGACAACACGCGAACCTCTCTAGCTACAGCGCTGCCGTCCAGCTACTCCAATACCAAATTAAGCCCGGGCTAGTGACAACACGAACCTCTCTACAGCGTTTCCGTCTAGCCACTCCAATACCTTCTTGCATAAAACAACCGCCAAAGACAAAAGGGAGAATATCCGAGTTTAAAAAAGAAGAAGACGAAAAAAAAAGTGTATAGTACAGTGCGGGCAATTCAAAGCGGTTTGCTTCACGGAACCTCAGCATCTATCACTTCCCTGATAGCCCCCACTCCTTAATTTTTTTTAGTTTTTCGTTCCTCAGCGTTTTAGGTGAGAGCTTTCGTACGGCGTCATCCCCGGGCCAGCTGGCCAGATCGTTGTTTGTCCGTGGGCCAGCTCGACAGGTATAACCAACGCAACCTTCCATTTGGTTTCTCAATTCTCAGTGCGTGCGATGCGAGGCAGCACGCAGCAGTAGTTAAGCACTGGCATTTCGTATGCTAATTAAAGATGCTACCGGAGACGGATGAATTTAAGAACTGGGTGCTGACTCTCAAGAAGGTGGGATCAAGTGAGACTGCACTAGTACGCAACTAGAAAGCAAAAAAAAAAAAAAAAAAGGCAAAGCGCCAGATGCAAGTAGCCTTGAGGCCGCAAGCTGGTCGCGGACAGAAGAGGTCAATTTGATAACTCGACCAACTTTTTTTTTAAAGAAAAAAAAAACTCTGTCTTCTGTAATGAGATCCTAAAATTCCGGGCACGGGACAAAGAAAGGTGTGCCAGTGGCTAATCACGGATCGCACACAGCTGCCGGCGGCCAAAGGAGAATCTAATTGGAAGCTTCGGCACGTCTGGTTGGTTCGTGCAAACGATCGCCCCCCCATGTGACCAGACAGGTACGCGCAACTGTCCTAGAGTTGCTACCGGAAAATATTTAGAGCGTGGTATTGGTAACCGGGAGGAGCTGAGGGAAGGTGCTGGTCCAAGTAAAGTGACGTCTAAAAAGTCGCGTCTACCATCTGTTAACGTAGCACTGGAGTACAGTAGCAGTGATATATATATATATATATATATATATATATATATATATATATATATATGCTCCTCATTGGGATCGGTACTCCATGTGACCAGCTAGCTACCACTATGCTATGCATGCAGCGTATTACACGTGGGCTGAAAACGTCAAACCTTGAGATGGTAATACCGAGTCACTCCGCCGCCCCCCAACCAAAACACCAGCGGGCGGGTGCTCTCCTACTCTGACATTTTCCAAACCCGTCCCCCAAGATAACGACCATTACTCGTCCCGACGCACCCTTTCCCTCGACTCGAAAAGTAGAGACAGAAGAGACCACGCGCGAACGCGTTGGCCGTTTCGCCCACGGCACGGCATGACGGGACCACCCACCGCGCGCGGCAGCGGCAGCCGTCGGCCCGCGCCACTCCGCCACTGAACCATACCCTGTACTAGGATAGGATCTGCACGGTCTCTCTCCAGCGGGACAAGCTCGATGCGGATCTTCGGCAGGCACCAGCACCACGCACGCACGCACGCGCGCGCAGCCATGTACTGTACCTTACCCTTTGCTACGCGAAACGAACAGATCTGGCGCGCCCCACACGCGCGTGCGTGACGCGTCGCGACGTTAATTAATTAAGAGCCGTTGTTTGTTGAAGCTTCAAGTACTACTACTACTGCTATACTAGGTACAAAGTGGGGGTACCTGATATGGAGAGGAGACATGCTCATGAAGAAGACGGACGTGCGCGCCGGGTCGACGTTGTCGTTCACCCAGCTCGCCCACGTCGTCAGCACCTTCCGGTACGCTTCGATCCGCACCACCTCGTCGTGCTCTTCCCAGCTCTTGGCGCCCGGTCTCCTGCGCGATTTACGTACGTAATATAAACGAGGGTAGGTCAGCTCCTCGCGCGTGTAACGTCGACGGCGGGTTGCAGTTGCAGCCGGCGGCCGGCGCCCTTTTTCCGGGAAACGTAACGTACATGACTTTCATGTCCAGCGTGTTCATCCACCACATGTAGGTGTTGAAGACGAGGTAGTCCACGCCGCGCCAGTTCTCGGCGTGCGCCCCGATCGTGTCCGCCTTGATGATCCGGTGCTGGATGCTGTGGATCTTGGGGTCGTCCGAGTTCGACTCCACCAGGAACGGCGCCCAGTAGAACTCCACCGTCGCGTTGTACTCCTGCATTGCATTGCATTTGCCATCACACACGGCACCAAAACGTTATTATTTACAGGCCTGGTCAGCGACGGCCCAGGGAAACGCGCGCGAGAGGTTTGGTGCACCTAGCTAGCCGCCCGTCACCAACGTGCACGCGTCACGGTTGAAAAATGGACGGAAAACTTGAACGAATTGCAGTATTAGCTAGGGCACCCGTGTGGGCCCTCTGGCTAGCTGTCAGAGGATTACGAGTCCTTTGCTAAAGCAGGCGGAAAGGGACAATGGCAGGTACGATACGAACCCAGGCGTGGAAGACGACGCGCTGGCCCTCCCATGTGACGTACTTCTTCCCCGGCGGGGACGCCGACTGCACCAGGCACACCATGGACTCCCACTGGTTGCGGTTCAGCGAGTCCCCCACGAACATGAACCGCTTGCCGCGGAGCCTCTCCATGAACAGCTTCGCGTCGAACCTGCAGCGATGGAATTCAAAAAGCCTCGCCGTTTAGCTAGCGCATATTGTTTGCCACACCCACAGCTAGCCGAGCCGAGCCCCCAGCGGAAGCGAGACGTACGCGCGTACGCCCTCTCTCAAGTCTCAACAAAGCTAGACTCCCGTACCGTACCGTACGTACCTGGGCATGGAGCATCCCTTGGGCTGCCACCGCCACTTCTGGTACGTGTCGTCGCGCCGCCCGTTCTTCATGCACGTCACCTGCGACGTCAGGAACTCGCACTCCTCCTCCCGGTACAGCGGGTAGCTCGTGTTGTCGAACACCCACCGCCCCTTGGACAGGTCGCACGTCTCCGGCACGCCCAGCGCGGGCGGCACCACCGTCTTCTTCGCCGCGCGCTGCTGCCTGCGCGGCTTCTTCTTCTTCTTCTTCGTCGCCGCCTTCTTGGCCGTATTCCTCTCGCTCTTGGCGGCGGTGGCGACCACCTTCTGCTGCGGCTTCGTCTCGACAGCCACCGGCGGCGCCGCCGTGGTCACCGCGTGCTTCTTCGGCTTCTCCTGCGCGCCGCGGTGCAGCACGGCGGCGGGCTTCTCAGAAGCGGAGATGTCTCGCCGGGGCACCACCACGACTTGCCGCCCACCAGTGCCCGTGGTGGCCGGCGCGGGCACGCCGCGCGTGAGCGGCTCGATCGTCAGCGACCGGATGTCCTCGCCGTACATCACGACCACGCAGAGGAAGAAGAAGACGCTCGCCACGTAGACCGGCAGCCGCCCGCCCTTGCGCAGCGACGTCGTGGCGTGCTTCGTGGCGGACGCGTCGAGGGCGCCGGCGCCGGCGCCGGCTCCGGCTCCCGCGCCCGCGTGCGACGACTTGCGCCGCCCCGCCAAGCTCATGGCGCCCGCGCTGGCTGATCCTAGCTAGTGCCTAGTATAGCCCTCTCTCTCGATCTCCCTGTGCGCCGGAGCCGGACTGCGTATTCGCTTGGACAGACCGATCGATGATGGCGTGCCGCGACCGCGATCAGAACTCAGAAAGCGGGGGAAGCCGGATCGTCGGGGCGGTCTTTATGGGTTTGTGGCGAGCCCGGCCGGGGGAGTCAGCACCGGGGGCTGCGGATTTGGTGAGGAGAGGACGATGCCAATCCCCTCGATGCTTCTCACACCCTTCTCTTCTTCCCTGGGCTGGGGCTGGGCAGCCGTTGAACGGGCAAGTGCAAGCAACAGGCATTAATTGGATGGATGCAACGGATTCGTTTTTATTCCTTGACAAATTCTCCTAGTCGTCGCGACCTGGCCATTGGAGACGAGACGAGAGGCATGGACAAACGTGGTACAGCACGTCACTGACATATTTGGACTAGTTTAGTTTATTTCAACAAATACTTCGTATGCACAGCACCGTATTGAATAGTACTCTATACACGCACACACTGACACACACACCTCCAAACATTATTATTGAGGAGATCGGAAAAGATCTGTAACCGATCCAACTGTTATTCCAGAACGATTAATTTAGTATACGTCAGAAAAAAGTGCAGAGCTAGCTATCTTGTTGGACGGTGAGCTGCTACCAGTAAATGGCCACATATGTTTGAACGATTTTATCTGTCCGATCTGATGCTGTCAGGTCAACGGGGTAACTCCATTCTATATATACAGGGGGCAGCAGCCTGTTTTCGAAATATGATGATGATGGTGATGGTACGACGAGCAGATGTTGAGAACAACATGAACACGCATTTCCTCTCGAAAACGAAGAACGTATATCGTGCGCGTGCGTCACATGTAAATATACCACGAATATTTCACTTGATTTCTCTCCCAATGTTTTCGTCGCCTTGATTGGTACAGTACAATAATGCGTGACATTCCAGCTGACGTTGTGTATGTCATGTGCAGCGTCCGGTTTTGTGGCTTCTGGAAATGACGGGGTTGCGTCGACGACGTGACGGCTGATTATTATTCCAGTACGGTGTGACAGAGGAGACTTCTCTTGGTACCGGGGGACCTGGATCACTCCTGGATTTTGAAAGCCAGTATTGTCTCTTACCATATAATCCTCATGCCTTCGTTTTAAAATATGTAATTTTAGCCTTGTGCTAAGCATGCCATACTTCTCAAATTTAACCAAGTTAAAAATCATAAATATCTATATGATACCAAAATATTTTTATTAAATACACCATCAAATATGTCCTGCTAATGCACTTACTAGATATTTTATATGGGCAAAGTGAAATTTTATATGCTAGACAAACATAGAATTACAATCTTGCTAGATGACATTTGTGGATTTGAGAAGTTTAATTCAAGGCAAAATAAACTAAAATGTTGTAGAATAATTGAATGCTGCTACGGCAATCGCAGATGGTTTAGAGAGAGATTTGATTACTTATATTTACTTACATGAAAAGATAAACTATCATAGTGCATGTTAGTGGATGGTGAGTATCCTCACGTGGACAACTAAAGGCATATTAGTGGATGATGTGGCTTGCTGACGTGGATATTTTGCACAAAGATATAACTTCATGTGCTAGTGGGCTATTATAATAACATGTTAGCGGGTGATGATGTAGACAACTTGTATGTCGAGATAGAAAGTATGAATTAAAAATCTAAAATAGATATAGATGCAGATACAAAATATAGATATAGATATGAACAATATTTTAGAATTAGGGAGTGAAGAGCTAACATGTGACTAAGACCCTAGCCTACTCATAACTTCACCATGTTTTTTAGATAAGTGTAAGTTTTCCATTTCAACCCTCTTCAAAGAAGGGGCATCAATCCACATGAAAATATAGCCCAAGAGGGAAACAACAATATCTCAGCAAACCAGCAATATCTCAACAACAATATTGTTTAACTGAAGTAAAGGGAATTGTTAACGGATATTGGGATAGAATGAACCTTCCTTCATTGTTTAGTATGTGCCTTATGCCCAAAATTGTCTCAACTACAATATGTCAACAATATCCCAAAATTGTTTAGAATGAACCTTCTCGATCGTATTTTAGCTTCTGACCGTAACCGGTGCAATTTTCGTACCGAACTTTTATTTTCGATGTTTTCGAATTATCGATGTCGTTTTCGCTTCCGGAGTTACCGTTTTCGGTCTCGTTTCCGAGGGAAAAAAAATGAAAACGAAAATGATTTTGGTGCTTACCGATTGTTTCCGACCATTTCACTCTGCACACTGAGGCTCGTTTTCCTTGTGCTTTTCATAACAAGAAACATATTTTGTAACTTTTAAAAATGTGATGATGAAAATTGATCTCTCTATCTTACGAGGAACAAGCATGGCAAAATCAATTAATTAAACTAGTACATAACTAGTAAAAAAGAATATTTAATTAAGTAACAAGGTTTAGTTTATTGTAATCAATAAAAAATTCTAATGGTTTGATTGGCTAATACATACAAGCAGGGGCAGACCCAGCTAAAAGTTTGAGTGGGGGTCTAAATAGAAGCCTACTTACTCATAGACCTTTATATCTACCGTGAATAAGTTAAAAAAAAACTCCACTTGAATCAGAAAATTTAGTGGGGGCCCGTGCCCCTACTCAGCCCAACGTGTGTCCGCCCCACCATACATGTGCTAACAGATTTAACTGATGATCAAGTCATTGCCTTCGCAATGTAAGGTTAAATTTCTTCCGTGGCAAGTTCACTTCAGTACTGTTTACATGACCACGGGAGCAGAGCACCTCACCTGCAGAAGAAGAAAAGTCACACCGGCTGGAATTAATTCCAGCTGATCCGTCTCTTCTGTAGTATGTGCTGCTACCCGTGTTTCACTTGACGACATTTTTGCAAACTAAGGTATTGGCACTACGTCATAAGCGACAATGAGAATGAGAACTGGTAGTGATTCCCCGCTTCTCTTGTGAGGCAGCATGGAAGATACCGGTGAGCCATCTACCACCACCAAGTGCCAACTATGCCTGAAAGAGGGGATGCTGTCCAACTATGTAAAGATAGTATATTAGTAATGGTAACAACTAATATGCAATTAAGCCTTATATGCAAGCGTGCAAGCAAACTTCCTGGTCCGTTAGATCATGATCCATAATCGTGGTTTGTTAGGGGTTTTCTATAAATCTACATGAGGGTGGTGGAAGGGTTTAAGTGTTAAATGTGATATATGGTTGGACCATGATGTAACGGACCAGAAACCTTGTTTGCACGCTTGCACATAAAATTTGATTACATATTAGTTGTTGCGGTTAGTAATATCCACTTGTGACTTGTCTCTGTTCCCCTCAGGAAGCGTGTTTGAGAGAACAGGCCTGAAACCCGGGCCATGCTTGAGAGGAACACCATGTCTGTCGTCCTGTCCAGATTCGAGAAGGCGACCATGCATCTCGCCTCGCGGGAGCTTCTCGGGCGCAGGCTGGCTACGCACAAGGCGGCCACAACCATAAGAAAGCGAATTCGATTGGAGACAGCAAGGCAATGCAGCACCAGTAGGTAGGCCATAGCATAGCCATGCATGGGGGCGTCGCTTCGGCTGTGGTACCGGAGAAACAGAAAGGGCCGGATGCGCGACAAGCATCCCTGGTGCTCGTCTTCTTCCGTCCGCGGTTTTTTCTGATAGACCGATTGGTACGGTGTTTCGTCGGTCACTCTCCTTGTTCGTTCGCTTCAGGACTTGAGGTAGTAATACACGGACAAAATACTAGTAGCTAGCTGATCGAACGCTCTGAACCAGACAGAGCTCGCTGTTGGAAGCTCCCCGCCTACAGGCTACAGCACGTATCATTGGACCGCAACGCCATCATCATTGGTAGCTGAACTCCTGTCAAATCTCATTGGGCTCTTGGCTCACGGCACAGTAGCAGACCCTTAGCTTCCCCAATGACAAGAAGCCGCCTGTTGTGCGTTGCGGGCCACTCGGTGCCCACTCTCACCAATATAATGCCCTTTACTGCTCATTTCGTGCCTCCTGTTCCTCGCGTCGTGTGACCCACTGCGATCCAAATGCCATTATTTTTTGGCTGTTCACGGAAGCTATTTGGCCACCTACCAGGAATTTTTTTTTTTGTATTCGAGTCGTCCAAAACCTCCCCTCTCCCCAGTCCCCAGCTTCTAACAGCGACTTCTAGTTAGGGCTGGGCATTCGGTCTATTAGGGTAATTCGGTTCGGTCTATTCGGGTTTGTGAAATTTCGGGTTCTCTAAAATGAGAACCGAAATTTTCAAAAATATTTTAGGAACCGAACCCGAATAGACTCACAATTTCGGTTCGGTCTATTCGGTCCATCGAATAGACCCGAATTGTAGAGAAACTAGTATATTTTGTTAAAATATATACAATGAATAATTAATTGAAAGTACTATTACTACAACAAGTGACTATAAAAATTAGCATACAAAGATATATATACTATTGTTAAGATGATATCATTATTTCTAGCTAATAAGTTCATAAATCATATAATAATACTATCACATATTAAGAGCTTTTTTATATTTCGGGTTATTAGGTCTATTCAGGTTTTAAAGGTTAGGAACCGAACCCGAACCCATACCCCAAAATATAGCACAAATAGGAACCGAACCCGAACCCGAAAACCCGAATAGACCGACAATTCGGTCTATTCGGGTTCGGTTCGGGTTCGGGTTCGGTTTTTGGTTTTAAAATGCCCACGCCTACTTCTAGTAGTAGATCGAGCCTACTTCTACTTGGTCCTGCCTTGGCTTCCATGCCCGGACTGCCTTCAGATGCATGGTTTGGTTTCGGTCGTTGATGATTTGCAGAGTTGGTTGGTTGGTTGGCTCGCTTCAAATCAGAGAGCGACTGCAGCGAGCGAACGCCACCAATCAAATGGAACCGTGAGGGATCTTCTTCGCTGCTCCTCTTCTTTTTTTTTCCCTCTTGCCTGGTAAGTGGTAACCTCACCTGCTGAATGTACTATTATTACGTGCGTTCGAGAGAATTTCGCGACGGTTTATGGAGCGGTGGTGGACTGCTGCTACTACTACTACGCACGTGCAGACTTGTCTCAGACGTTTGAACCAACCTATCGAGCGTGAGAACAAAATGCTCAGTCAACCGTGCAGTGCAGACTTCCAACCTTTCTTTTTTGCCGGATAACTTGCGATGCTTTCTTTTCTTTTCGTTTTTTTTTTTGGAACGCGCCATCGCCGTGCGCACGTGGCCATCACGGCACAAAGCAGAGCCTGAGGCCGTCCGGCAAATCGCGAGCTCTGTGGACGGACGGGACACGCAGACGGAACTGGATACCTGCGCTTGTTGCTGTCCCGTCGCGGGTGGTTGGCGCGTCCGGCTTCAGCAGGCGACGCGGCCGCCTCCGCCCGCCGTGCGGGCGGCATCGGCAAGCAGCCCTGGACCACGGTCACGGATGCACGAAGAAGCATGTCCATGATTAGCCTTCTACTATCATCCGCCAGAACATGCAAGATTATACTTGCAATTGGTCCGGTCCCGTCGGTACGCAGTTGCTATAGCTAGTTTGTGCTGGCTTCAGCTTCAGCCTCATGCGAGCTCAGGTACTCTGGGTGCACGTGAAGTTCTGGTCCGTGGTCGCGATCGTACCCTTGCTTTTATGCGTGCATGGATCAAACATCAAGGTCATCACGAACCATTGGGAGTTGGGTGTGGGGGGGAGGTCTGTGTGCCGAGTACAGCCGTTGCCTCAGGGGAAGCGAACAAAGTCATTGGAATAGTTTATTTGGTCCTTCTCTTCCCAATTCCCCATATAAGTCAAACTATCCGTACACACTACTGCAAACACGTTCTTTGTCGAGTGCTTAGAGGTTTACCTAATATAAAATATCGGTTACTCGGTAAAGAATTATTTGCTGAGTATTACGCTCAGTCAGGAACGACAGTGCGAAACACTCGGCATACAAATCCGCTCGACAAAGGCTGATTTGCCGAGCGTCCGGCTCTCGGTACAACTAAGGGTTGTCTATAGCTGACGGTCGTTAACTATATCGAGTGCCCGAGAAGGACACTCGATAGAGTGATGCCTTTGTCGAGTGTTGCCCTCAGACACTCTGCAACGAATTCATTTGTCGAGCGTCTTTTCTCAACGTCGAGTACCAGTTGGCACTCGGCAAAGACTTTACAAGTGTCCGACATAAAGTACTCGACAAAAAGACCGTGGTCGATAAACTGTTCATCGAGTCCTCTTTGCCGAGTATTATCGAGCGGTACTCGGCAAAGACCTCTATTCATTTTTTTGAAGTTAAGGTACTGTAGGGAGGGCCTACAGTAATTTATTAACTAAAAAGTCTAAGTCAAAGAGTGCAAATTACAGAGAAAAGAAAGGATTACAGTACAAAGTTCTGCAACCAATTACTAATTTCCTCTTTCAGAGAAAGCTTGACTCGATGACACACCAGAATCATTTCTTTTTTTAACATTTCCTTGCACTCATTAATTGTGGGTGGAGTCTCATTGAAGATCCAATTGTTTCTGCTTTTCCAAATGCACCAAGTCATAATGATGATGCTTTCCAATCTCCATGGGACGTGCCATCTCCTTCTAATCCTCAGCAGGGTATGGAGTAGGTCCGTTGTTCGAGGCGGACGGATGTCCAATAGTAACCAACATCTCCGAGCAAAGATGCATCTGAAAAAAAGATGGATAGCCGTCTCTTCCATCTAAAGAATACAGTTGTCGCAAGTGAAAGAGTCCAATGGCATTGAATGCTGCATGAGAAAAGAGCGGGTATTCAATCTATCTTTAAGTAGCAGCCAGAAAAACACCTTGTGCTTGGGTTGACATTTGGATTTCCACAACCAGGAAAAAATGGGGTGAGTCGGTTGGTTACCGGTCATGTGGGAGTAGGCCTTCTGAGAAGAAAATAAACTAGAAGAGGCATTGCAGAGCCATTTATCATTGTGATCATGTAACTGGAGATTTGCCAGAATGTCTTGTAAAGCAAGAAGCTGATCAAACGCTTCATGTGTAGTGACATACATTAGCATTGGAACTGTTTTTTATATATCCCATAGGTACATTTTAGTTTATATTATATTTAAGTATGGAATATAAAATATAAAACATATGTTTATTTTGTTAGTTAGGTGGGTGTGAATTTCTGCCAAGGTTCGAACAACTTTAAACACTACAGATGGTTTAGATACATGTAAACTTTAAAATGTAGTAGAGATGGGTTACATACGTGTGGTTTGGCTATTTATTTGTGAAACCAAACTAATATCATCGGTATCCTCGCATCTTTCGTGCTGTAATATTACCCTTCGTTATAAATTTTGACCAAACTTAAATTGTTTGGTCTAAGATAAACTTTAGGTCCATAATAATTAAGCCTTCTCATCTATGTGTGTTGGTCTCCTCAGTTCATGACGGAAAGACACCACAACGCAACTTAAATGGACAAGGCAAGTCTCAGGTGGGGCGCATTCAGGGCTATGGCCATTAAGGTCCAGATCCTACTCTTGGGCCGAGTTACTTGTTTAATAGCAGCCCACAAAAAACATAAACAGTAATAGCCCAGCTACGGCTTCCTATCCTATGCATGCGTGTGTTGAGAGCCTGAGAGGCTGCTTCTCTGCCTCCTCATTGACTCTGGAAATCGTAAGCCTAGGGTTTGGAGGCAGCGACCAGGGGTGGATTCAGGCCTATGGCCACTAGGGTCTGACCAGGCCCAACTCATGTGGAGTGTTGTCTTAGAGGTGTTAGAGAATGTATGTCAAGATGCCACTAATCTAGCACAAAGAACCACATCGACAGGTTTATTAGACAAAATAGAGAGCTTTGAGTTTGTTCTTGTGTTACACCTCATGATCAAAGTTTTGGGTAAGACTAATGATCTGTCACAATGCTTGCAAAAGAAAGATCAAAATATTATTCGTGCTATAGGATTGGTTGGTGTCGCAAAAAATTAATGAGATAAGACACCATGGTTGGGATGCTCTTTTTGAAGTGGCCAAGTATTTTTGTCTCAAGCATAATATTGTTGTCCCGGATATGTCGATGGAAATAGTTAGAAGAGGATGTTCTAGAGGACGTCGAGGACAGTTGGTTACTTATTATGAGCATCTTCATCATGAAATATTCAATGAGGTGTTGGATCAAATTATAGTTGAGTTTAACAATCGTTTTGCTGAAAGGTCTACTCAACTCTTGAGAGCACCTAGATGGGGGTGAATAGGTGATCCTGTAAAATTAAACACTTGATAGCCACAAAACATAGTTATAGAAGCGTTAGTACGACTAAGTAGCGAGTTCTTGTGAACACAATAATCACAGAGAAAGCAACACAAGTGACACGCGATTTTTATCCCGTGGTTCGGCCAAGTAATACTTGCCTACTTCCACGTTGTGGCGTACCAATGGACGAGGGTTGCACTCAACCCCTTTCAAGTGATCCAATGATCAACTTGAATACCACGACTTTCTTCCTTATAGTTTTTCTCCTGTTTGCATGGAATCTCCACAAGTTGGAGCCTCTCGCCCTTACAATAAAGATCACAAAGAAGGCACAAGAGTAAGGCTAGGAGAGCAACACACACCACACACAAATCCGCAGCACACACGCACACAAGTCAAGACTTGAGCTCGAAACGTAGCACAAAGAGTTCACAACTAGAACGGAGCTCAAATCACTAACACAATCGATCACATGCGCGGAGACGGAGTGTGGGAGTCTTAGAATGCTTAATGAATGCTTAGGTGGCTCCTCCATGCGCCTAGGGGTCCCTTTTATAGCCCCAAGGCAGCTAGGAGCCGTTGGAGACCAACTTGGAAGGCAATTCCTGCCTTCTGTCGAGTGGCGCACCGAACAGTCCGGTGCGCCACCGGACAGGTCCTGTAGACGGTCTGGTGCGCGATCTCCTTCCAAATTTGGCATATCCAACCGTTGCTCCTTTGGACTGATTGGCGCACCGGACACTATCCGGTGCACACCGGACAGTCCGGTGCACTAGCTGACCGTTGGAGCAGTCCACGTGTCGCGCAAAGATTGTGGGGCCAACCGTTGGCGCTAACGACCATTGGCTCACCGGACAGTCCGATAAATTATAGTCATATGCCGCCGTCAAATCCCGAGAGCGGCGAGTTCACCGCGGACCAGCCTGGCGCACCGGACACTATCCGGTGCACCACCGGACAGTCCGGTGTGCCAGACCGACCAGAAGATTGGCTGCACAGAGCCAAGCTTTTCCCTTTTTCTCTCTTCTTCTTTAGTCACTGTTTCTAGCACTTGGATAACCATGTTAGTACATAAAACAATTCACCAAGTCTAGAAACATACCTTTTGCAATTCTCACTTTATTTAGCACATTAGAACTTAATTAAATGTGTTGGACACTTAATCACCAAAACATTATAGAAATGGCCCAAAGGCACATTTCCCTTTCAATCTCCCCCTTTTTGGTGATTTATGCCAACACAACCAAAAGCAACCAAAAGAAGTGCAACTTCAATGCAATTGAGGACCAAATTGTTTTTGACTATAATTTGGCATATTTGGATTGCACTTTGCCACCACTTGGTTTGTTAAATTCATTTTCCTATCTCTAAGTCAAACACGCTTGTTTGGGTACAAAGAGAGATATTCCAAGAGAAAAATTGATGAAGTGCCAAAAACTCCCCCTTTTTTCCCATAATCAAAATTCTCTCCACAAGAGACCAAATTTGCAATTAGAGTATTTTGGACAAATCAAAAATTCTAACTCTACTATTTTCAAAATTCTCAAGTGGTTGGCTGATCTAGTTGCTTTGGCCTTAATTTCTCCCCCTTTGGCATTAAGCACCAAAACGGGATCATGTTTGGCCCTTTAATCCCATTGCCTCACCAAAAATGTCAATTAAGAGCAAAAGGCAATGAGAGCATAAGTATGAACTTGGAAATGAGTACACTAATACCGGAGTGCAGTGGAAGTCTTTGCATCGTCCAAGTTCACCTTTCCCTTTCAATGCACTTTTGAGACTACATCAAGTATACTCAAACACAAAGGTTAGTCTCAAAGGGTCAAGTTGTAGCATATCTCCCCCTAAATATGTGCACCATTTGCATATGGACTTGTGAGGTCCGGGGAGGTCTTGTACAACTTGAGCACCACAAATATACAACGAGTAATGTAAATGCTTCGAAGTAACATGATCAAAGGCATAGATCACATGTATGCTATAGATCAATCCAAGTTATGCGAATCTAAGACATTTAGCTCACTACGCAACCTGCAAAAAGTTTTCTCATCCAACAGCTTGGTAAAGATATCGGCTAGTTGGTTCTCGGTGCTAATATGGTACACCTCGATATCTCCCTTTTGCTGGTGGTCTCTCAGGAAGTGATGCCGAATGTCTATGTGCTTAGTGCGGCTGTGTTCAACAGGATTATCCGCCATGCGGATTGCACTCTCATTGTCACATAGGAGTGGGACTTTGCTCAGATTGTAGCCAAAGTCCCTGAGGGTTTGCCTCATCCAAAGTAGTTGCGCGCAACATTGTCCTGCGGCAACATACTCGGCCTCAGCGATGGATAGGGCAACGGATGTTTGTTTCTTGGAACTCCAAGACACCAGGGACCTTCCTAGGAATTGGCACGCCCCCGATGTGCTCTTCCTATCAACCTTGCACCCGGCATAATCGGAGTCTGAGTATCCAATCAAGTCAAAGGTAGACCCCTTTGGATACCAGATTCCGAAGCAAGGCATAGAAACTAAATATCTAAGAATTCGCTTATCAGCCACAAGGTGACATTCCTTGGGGTCAGATTGATATCTAGCACACATGCATACACTTAGCATAATGTCTGGTCTACTAGCACATAAATAAAGCAAGGAACCTATCATACACCGGTATGCCTTTTGATCAATGGACTTACCTCCTTTGTTGAGGTCGACATGCCCGTCGGTTCCCATCGGTGTCTTCGCGGGCTTGGCGTCCTTCATCCCAAACCTCTTGAGAAAATCTTGAGTGTACTTCGTTTGGGAGAGGAAGGTGTCGTCCTTGAGTTGCTTCACTTGGAACCCAAGGAAGTAGGTCAACTTGCCCATCATCGACATCTCGAACTTTTGTGTCATCACCCTGCTAAACTCCTCACAAGACTTTTGATTAGTAGAACCAAATATTATGTCATCGACATAAATTTGGCACATAAAAAGATCACCATCACAAGTCTTAGTAAAAAGAGT
This sequence comes from Zea luxurians, assembly GCA_029449295.1. Lineage (NCBI taxonomy): Eukaryota > Viridiplantae > Streptophyta > Magnoliopsida > Poales > Poaceae > Zea > Zea luxurians. The sequence goes on along the minus strand of JAOPSE010000003.1, from coordinate 79,309,159 downwards.
GGGATCGGCTTTCCCAACCTTGAAAGTATTAGCAATTAAGAAATCTCTAAGGCATTCATACCATGCTCTTGGGGCTTGCTTAAGTTCATAGAGCGCCTTAGAGAGCTTGAACACATGGTCGGGGTACCTGCATCCTCAAAGCCAGGGGGTTGTTCCACGTATACCTCCTCCTTGATTGGCCCGTTGAGGAAAGCGCTCTGTACGTCCATTTGAAACAACCTGAAAGAGTGGTGAGCGGCATAGGCTAATAGAATTCGAATAGACTCTAGCCTAGCCATAGGAGAAAAAGTCTCCTCGAAATCCAAACCTATGACTTGGGCATAACCTTTTGCCACAAGTCGAGCCTTGTTTCTTGTCACCACCCCGTGCTCGTCTTGCTTGTTGCGGATCCACTTGGTTCCCACAACATTTTGCTTTGGACGTGGCACCAGGCTCCAAACTTCATTCCTCTTGAAGTTGTTGAGCTCTTCCTGCATGGCCAACACCCAATCCGGATCCTGCAAGGCCTCTTCTACCCTGAAAGGCTCAATAGAAGAGACAAACGAGTAATGCTCGCAAAAATTAGCTAAACGTGAGCGAGTTGTTACTCCCTTGCTTATGTCACCCAGAATCTGATCGACTGGGTGATTTCTTTGGATCGTCGCTCGGACTTGAGTTGGAGGGACCCGTGGTGCTTCTTCCTCCATCACTTGTTCTTTCTGTGCTCCCCCTTGATCCTGTCCCTCTTCTTGAGGTACCTATTCACCGTCTTGAGTTGGAGGATGCTCCATTGTGGAGGAAGATGGCTGATCTTGCTCTTGTTGTTCCTGTGGTCGCACATCACTTATCGCCATCGTGCGCATTGTGGCCGTCGGAACATCATCTTCATCTATGTCATCAAGATTAACTTGCTCTCTTAGAGAGCCATTAGTCTCATCAAATACAACGTCGCTAGAGACTTCAACCAAACCCGATGATTTGTTGAAGACTCTATACGCCTTTGTATTTGAGTCATACCCTAGTAAAAACCCTTCTACTGCCTTGGGAGCAAATTTAGAATGTTTACCTTTCTTCAACAGAATGTAACATTTGCTCCCAAATACACGAAAGTAAGAAACGTTGAGTTTGTTACCGGTAAGGAGTTCATACGAGGTCTTCTTGAGAAGGCGATGTAGGTAGAGCCGGTTTATGGCGTGGCAAGCTGTGTTCACAGCTTCCGACCAAAACCGCTCGGGCGTCTTGAATTCTCTAAGCATCGTTCTCGCCATGTCGATAAGCGTCCTATTCTTCCTCTCTACCACACCGTTTTGCTGTGGTGTGTAGGGAGCGGAGAACTCGTGCTTGACGCCTTCTTCCTCAAGATACTCCTCCACTTGCAGATTCTTGAACTCTGACCCGTTGTCGCTTCTTATCTTTTTCACCTTGTGCTCAAATTCGTTTTGAGCCCTCCTTAGAAAGCGCTTTAGGGTCCCTTGGGTTTCTGATTTATCCTGCAAAAAGAACACCCAAGTGAAGCGGGAAAAATCATCAACAATTACAAGACCATACTTACTTCCCCCGATGCTAAGGTAGGCAACGGGTCCGAAGAGGTCCATGTGAAGAAGCTCCAGTGGTCTTGATGTTGTCATCACATTCTTGCTGTGATGAGTGCTTCCCACCTGTTTCCCTACCTGACAAGCTGCACAAGGTGAAAGGGAAATGGGCTCAAACCTTTTCCTAAATAATTTTGGTGGTTGAATTGCCGAACACAACTAATTGGACTAACTAGTTTGCTCTATATTATACATTCTACAGGTGCCAAAGGTTCAACACAAACCAATAAAAAGAACAAGTTAGGGTTCAAAAGAAAGGAGCAAAAAGGAAACCGAAGGTTGCCCTGGTCTGGCGCACCGGACTGTCCGGTGTGCCACCGGACAGTGTCCGGTGCACCAGGGACCATACACTCCAAACTCCTCAGCTTCAGGTTTCCCAGGCGCAGCTCTGCTATAATTCACTGGACTGTCCGATGTACCACTGGACTGTCCGGTGTACCACCGGACTGTCCGGTGCACCAGCAGAGCAACAGCTATCTGCGTGCAACGGTCGACTCTGACGGATGAACAATGCAGCACAGTAACACGATAGAAGTCAGAGCAGAAGGTCAGAGGGGCACCGGACTGTCCGGTGTGGCACCGGAGTGACCGGTGCCGCATGAGAACAAAGCCTCCAACAGTCGACCAGCTCCAAACCCTAACGACAAGGTGACGTGGCGGCGCACCGGACACTGTCCGGTGGCGCACCAGACTGTCCGGTGCGCCCATCGCCAGCAGCCTTCTCCAATGGCTACAATTTGGTTGGTGGCTATAAATACCACCCCAATCGGCCACTTCAAGGTGTGGGAGTCCAAGCAACATTCCAAGTCATATAGTTGACATATCCAAGCCCTCCCAACCACCTCTATTCATTGATCCATCCTACACACAAGATTTAGACCACTACAACCAACACAAGTGCCGCAAAAGAGAGAGCAAGCAAAAGAGAGCTACTCGTGTGAGTTTAGCACTAGTGCCTTGTGAGATCCATTGAGAGAGAGTGTGTGCTACATCTTGTGTTCATTTGTGCGTGGAGTTTTGACTCCCATTGAACTTCCTCCAAAGTTTTGGAGGCTTGTAAAGCTAGCAAGAGACACCTAAGTGTGTGGTGATCCTTGCGGGGTCTTAAGTGATCCTTGAGAAGAAGAAGAGCTCGCCGGTCTTGGTGATCGGTGGAGAGAGGGAAAGGGTTGAAAGATACCCGTCCTTAGTGGACTCCTCAACGGGGACTAGGCCTTCGAGGGCCGAACCTCGGTAAAACAAATCACCCGTGTCTCTTGTGTTTATTGCTTGTGATTTGTTTGTTCTTCCTCTTTCTAAGTTCTCTTGCGCTACTCTTAGCTAATATTATTTTGTGTTGCTTCAAGATAAATTCACATTTAGATAAGCAACTCCTTGCAAGAAAGAACTTATGTAACTCCTCTTCTTATCTAAGCCCTCTTGCATTATTCTCCGCTAACATTTCTAGTAGTATTGCTATTAATTAAATTCCGCACTCTTTGGAAACAATACTCGTTGCAAGCAAAGGACTTAGTTTTTATACTCCGATACTTGTGCATCTTGTTCTAACCACTAATCAAAGGATCTAGTTGGGGTGTAAAGTTTTAATTTTCAGGTTTCGCCTATCCACCACCCCTTTAGACGACTTTCAATTGGTATCAGAGCTAGGCACTTCATATTGAGTCTAACAACTCGAAGTGATGGCTCGTAGAAGATCCCAAAAGAAGAAGAAGACACCTCCAAAGGAAAACAATGTGGTAACTCTTGAGATATTACTTTCCGATTGTTCTAATTATGATTCATGGTCTACTAGGGTGATAAATGCTTTTAGAACCACAGATCCACAATTAGAACAAATTATAGACAAGAGTATTATACCCTTTAGTTATAATGGGAAAAATGCTTCCGAGGAAGATCAAAGATGTATACGCTTAAACTACCTAGCTTACGACATCTTAAGTAATTCTCTTAGTAAAGAAGATTATCGTGCCTTCATAATGAATTATAATGAATCTATTCGTGATGTGCATGATATTTGGACTAGAATTAAAAATAAATTTGATGAGTCCAAACATGATGGTTCATTTTGTGCTTCTACTTCCTTTTGTCCTTGTGAAACTAACCATTTGAAGGAAGAAGAAAATGAACGATGGAGACCAAACGATGAATCCACCTCTCCAAAAGGTTTGTCTTCCAATTTCGATTCCCACATATGTTGTGTGGCTAATGAAAATGATAGTGGAAGCACAAATGAGGATGAGGAGGATGAAAGAAGCTTCATGCAACTCTATGCTCATCTAAGCCTAGAAGATAAGGCGGTCATGCTCAAACTTCTAAAAAGAGCGAGAGAGCAAAGTGAAGCTCGTCAAATGCTAGAAGATATTCTCTCCATAAAAATGCTAAGCTTTGACGAGTTGACTAAAGAACATGAGGAGCTAAAGTGCTCTCATGTTGATTTGGTCTAAAGGTATGTGAAAGGGAATTAGGCTTACACCTTTTTCCTAATTGATTTTGGTGGTTGAATTGCCCAACACAAATAATTGGACTAACTAGTTTGCTCTAGTCTATAAGTTTTACAGGTGCCAAAGGTTCACAATAAGCCAATAAAAAGACCAAGAAAGGGTTCAAACAAAGAGAGCAAAAGACAACCCAAAGGCACCTTGGTCTGGCGCACCGGACTGTCCGGTGTGCCATCGGACAGTGTCCGGTGCACCACCGGACAGTGTCTGGTGCACCAGGGCACTCGAAGCTGAACTCGCTACCTTCGGGAAAATCAGAGGCCGCTCCGCTATAATTCACTGGACTGTCCGGTGATGCACCGGACAGTGTCCGGTGTCACACAGGACTGTCCGGTGTGCCAGCGGAACAACGGCTACTTCGCGCGCAACAGTCGACTGCAACGCATTTAATGCGTGCCTGCACGCGCAGAGGATAGAGCACGCGCAGTTGGCGCACCGGACAGTCTACAGGACTTGTCCGGTGCACCACCGGACAGCCCAGAGGCCCCACCTGTCAGAGCTCCAACGGTCGAACCCCAACGGTCTGCTGACGTGGCTGGCGCACCAGACAGTGTCCGGTGGCGCACCAGACTGTCCGGTGCGCCATACGACAGCAGCCTTCCAACGACCATTTTTGGTGGTTGGGGCTATAAATACCCCAACCACCCCACATTCAATGGCATCCAGGTTTTCCACCTTCAACACATTACAAGAGTTATAGCATTCAATTCTAGACACAACCAAAGAGATCAAATCCTCTCCCAAGTCCGGAATCACTCCAAATCAAATAGTGACTAGAGAGAGCTGTAAGAAAAATGGACCCCGGGCCTTTTGGCTAATTGAGTTTTGGTGTTTGATGAACAACACAATCTGTGAACTAATAAGTTTTCTAGTGTTTGTGTTTGTAGTTCACAAGATGCGAAGAGAATTGGACCAAGGCAATGAGGATGCAACACCTCAAAAGAAGACATAAAAAGATGCATAGGAGTCCAATACTCAAGAACAAAGAAGCCCGAAGAAATCAGCGAAGAAATCCAAGATAAGGGCTGTCAGCCAGCGCCTAGTGGCGCACCGGACATTGGTGTCCGGTGTGCACCGGACTGTCCGGTGAGGCACCGGACAGTCTGCACAGAGAGGCCGCAGACAGGCGCTCTCTAGCTGTAGCACCGGACTATCCGGTGTGCACCGGACTGTCCGGTGTGCCAACGGGCAGAAGGCAACGGTCGGATCCAACGGTCGACTGCTACAGGCGCCAACGGTCGGCTGACGTGGCGTGCACCGGACACTGCACAGTAGATGTCCGGTGGTGCACCGGACTGTCCAGTGCCCCGACGACAGAAAGCTGCTGCTTTCTGTCCAACGGCTAGTTTGGGGTGTGGAGGCTATAAATACCACCCCAACCGGCCATTCTCAAGTGTGAGAGCCCAAGCAACATACCAAGGCATATAGTGCACATTTCTAAGAGCTCAAACACCCAAGTGCTTAATAGAATCACTCGGTGATTAGCGTAGGTGCTTTGCAAAGTGCTTAGGTTAGTTAGACCGCTTTAGCGCTTGCTCTAGGTGAATCCTAGTTAGTTGAGTGAGTTTTGTAAAACCACACAACCCCTCGGCTCTTGCGTGAGTCGTTGTAATTGTACCGAGTGGGGCGAGAGTCTTGCGAGACCGTGACAACCGCGTTTGTGTCACGGCCGCCACCGTGTACCGGACGGAACGAGGCCCGCGGCGTTTCGGCCGGAAGCTCGATAGTGGAGACGGCGGGGAGCGTCCGAGAGGAGCCGGAAGCGGAGCACCACTTGCGCATGGAGAAGGCCCACGGCTCTCTACGGAGTTACTCGACCGTGGTGCTTGGCCCTCGCGTGGGCTTCCCTTTGCGTAGGGGCACCAACGAGGATTAGTCGGGACCTTGCGTGGTTCCGGATACCTCGGTAAAAATACCGGCGTCATCCACGAGAGTTTGCTTCTCTACTTAGCTCTTTACATTCCGCATTTATATTAAGCATTTAAGTTTCAATCTTGTAGTCATACTTATTTAGTGTAGATTGAAACTTAGCCTTTGCGGTAGAGATAGCAACACTTAGTCAAAACCTAGGTTGCACATTCTAGTTTTGATTATTTGCATAGGTTTTGCTCTAGGGATTTAATTGTGGCCTAGTTTAGTAAAAGTTTTAGAAGTCCTAATTCACCCCCCTCTTAGGCGTCACCCGTTTCCTACAAGTGGTATCAGAGCCCGGTTTGGCTCATTTGAAACGCTTTAGCTTCACCGCTAAAAGAGCCGACGCTTTTTAGAGGAAGGGATGGATACCCATAGGCCACCACACTTTGACGGCACTAACTTCCCATATTATAGTGCTAGAATGGCTTGTTACCTAGAGGCCGTTGATCTAGGTGTTTGGAGAGTCACTCGTGACGGGATGAAACCCCTCAAGAATCCCGAGAAACCCACCACGAGTGAGGAAAAAGAAATCCATTTAAATGCTAGAGCCAAAAATTGCTTGTATGAATCTCTTAGCATGGATATTTTCAATCAAGTATTTACCCTGAAAACTGCTAATGAGATTTGGCTAAAATTGCATGAGCTCCATGACGGCACATCCAATGTCCGTGAGCAAAAACATTGCCTAGTCTTAAATGAGTATAATTCTTTTGCTATGAAAGATGATGAGCTTGTTAGAGACATGTATTCTCGTTTGAATCTAATTATCAATGAGCTCAACTCTATTGGCATTAATAAGCTAGGTGATGCGGACATTGTGAGGAAGATTATCTCCCTGCTATCACAACAAAGATATGGGAGCATCATCACCATCCTTCACAACATGGAGGATTTGAGCAACATGACCCCGACCATTGTGATTGGGAAAATCGCGGCCTTTGAGATGTCACGAAAAATGAGTCGGGGAGAGGAGCCAACTTCCTCAAGACCATATGCTTTTGCATGTGATGAAAGGAAGGGCAAAAAGAAGGCTCCCACTCTAGGTTCCTCAAGCGAAGAAGAGGAGGAAGAAGAAGAAAGTGATGATGATGAAGATAATCAACCGTGCACATCATCCTCCGAGGACGAAGAAACAATCCGACGCGTCGGAAAGGTAATGAGGATGATCCGCAAGATTAATCTAATGGGTGTGCCCCTGCAGGTCGAGGATCTTCTCTTTAACATTGACAGGAAAAAGCAAAGAAAGAGAGGATGCTTCGCATGTGGGGAGAAGGGCCACTTTAGGGACAACTGTCCAAATATGGCCAAACCCAAAAAGGAGAGGAGCAAAGGCAAGGCGCTCACAAGTGTTAGAACTTGGGATGATTCTTCAAGTGAAAATGAACCTCCAAGGACGCGCAGCCACCGGTCCTCGTCACGATCATCACGGTCATCACACAAATGCCTTATGGCAAGAGGTAACAAAAGCATTCCATCCTCTAGTGATGAAAGTAGTAGTGATGATGAAGGTGAGGGAAAGGCCTCTCTAGAAGAGCTTGCGGAAGCCGTAAAATTTTTCCAGGATGTTTGCACTAAGCAAAAAGCTCAACTTAAAACTTTGAAAAATAAGTTGGTTAGCTCTCAAAATGATTACAAAGGTTTGCTAGAAAAATTTGAAACTTTTGCAAACTTAAATAGTGAGCTATCAACTAAAATTGAGCTATTAGAATCTAGTGCTCCATCCACTGCTACCGATGATAGCCTTATTAAAAAGAATGAAAAACTTAAGGCTAAGTTAGCTAGCTCCCAAGAAGCTATTGAAAATTTGCTAGAGAAAATGGAAATTCTTAGCATACACAATAATGAGCTAACTACTAAGCTAGAAAACATTGGTAGCACCCCAGCAGCATCTTTAGTTGAAATACCTGAAATAATTATGAAAGATGCTTCTACTTCCTGCTTTGATTTAATTGACGATTCTAACCCCTGCAACCAAGTCGTTGTTGAGAATATTGTTGTAGAGACATGTTCGGATGAGGTTGCAAAGGAAAATGAACAATTAAAGCAAGAAGTGGCTCGCCTTGGCAAGGCTTTGTATGACAAGAAAGGCAAAGCCAAACAAATCCGACCTCCACAGGATAACACCACTGCGGGAGTGAACAAGCCTGTAGAGGGAGAAACTGTGATTTGTAGGCTATGCCACAAGGAAGGCCACAAGTCTTTCCAATGCAAGGCGATGACCGGGGATAAACAAAGGCAAAAGCTCAAGCAAAAGCCATCAAGCAAAATCTCCAACACCTACATCAAAAAGGTGAACAAAAAGGATGCTACACCATATTTGATCAAGAAGAAAAAGAATGGAAAGGTGATAGCAATCAAGGCCAACAAGCAAGCCAACAAAGGAAAAGGGGCCAAACGCATCTGGGTGCCAAAGGAGATAATTTCAACCATGAAAAGCACCAAGAAGGTTTGGATCCCGAAAGGGAAGTGAGTGGACCGAAGGTCTACGGGAAATTTGGAGACTTGGCAAAGTTGGGATGTATATCATGGGATACATCATATTGGATCAAGCTTATTGCCAAGTGGGTTAGTGAAAATTTTGGACCCAAATTTCCCACCCATGACTATGGTAACTAGTTTTATTGTATTTCTCGTTTTTAGATATGCGTATCTATTTACCTTTTATCTAGTTTACCTTTCTTGCCTAGTATTACATTTGTTATGTACTTTTGTTCAAAATCATGCATTCTAGGTAAATCATATGGTAGGATTGCTAGTTTTTAAATTCATATACTTAAGCAAACCTACATGGCTTAAAATGTTTATTTAAGCACGACACATAGCTTTTATATCACTCCATAGTAAATGATGCAATAATTGAAAATTTTGATTTCTACAACTTGTATCATTTAACTTATATGTGCCAAAGTTAGGATTATAGATAATTTGCCCCTCTTGATATCAAATCAAAGTGCATGTCTCCAACAAGTATTCAAAACTTGTATGCACATCTTCAGGGGGAGGTTACTCTATAATCTAATACTTTGAGACTAACACCTTTTCAAGTCTATTTCATGTGATAGTCTCATTGTAAGGAAAATGAGGTCCCCGGAGAAAGACAACAATCTTCCACTGCAAAATCTCCAAGAACTCTCATGTCTCTCAAGCTCGCCATTGAATTTCAATCGGTATCTTTTGAGACTGCATCTAGTATCATTTACATGTCTTCTCCAATATTTGATTAGACTATATTTCATATCATATACTTCCATGTTGCTAAAAATGCATAAGTGGTTAACTCATATTCTGTTACCTATGCATAAGGGAAGTTAGTCTTTTCAAATCATGTCTTGCACCTCTAATTTTCACATGCTTTTTCCTAAGATCTCTGTCAGGGGGAGCTTTTCTTCATCTCTAAAGGGGAGAAAAACTCTTTCTAAAGGAGAATACTCATTTAGGGGGAGTAATCTTTTGAGGACTCCTTCAAGTGGTATCATTCACATAATTTAATTTAATATCCTTCTAGTGATATCATTTGATACAATTCTTGATGAGGGCAAGCTTTTATTTACTTCCTACATGCTTTTAATGTCTTCCTTTTCGGTGGTTGATGCCAAAGGGGGAGAAGTTTAGGGACCAAAGCAATGAAAACTATATCAAACACCAAACACCACCAATTTAAAATTTTATATCTACAAATGGCTTTTCAAGTGGTTTTGGTTATTTGGTCCAAAAATAGGAAGTAAGTGAATTATGGAGTTAGGGGGAGGCTTAAGTCCATAATATCACATTGTGGGGACAATCATGCATCTTAGCAAGTAGATTGCATATTTTCACTCAAATACTTGTATTATTTGCTTGCTTTGGTTGTGTTGTCATCAATCACCAAAAAGGGGGAGATTGTAAGGAAAATGGACCCCGGGCCTTTTGGCTAATTGAGTTTTGGTGTTTGATGAACAACACAATCTGTGAACTAATAAGTTTTCTAGTGTTTGTGTTTGTAGTTCACAAGATGCGAAGAGAATTGGACCAAGGCAATGAGGATGCAACACCTCAAAAGAAGACATAAAAAGATGCATAGGAGTCCAATACTCAAGAAGAAAAGCCCGAAGAAATCAGCGAAGAAATCCAAGATAAGGGCTGTCAGCCAGCGCCTGGTGGCGCACCGGACATTGGTGTCTGGTGTGCACCGGACTGTCCGGTGAGGCACCGGACAGTCTGCGCAGAGAGGCCGCAGACAGGCGCTCTCTAGCTGTAGCACCGGACTATCCGGTGTGCACCGGACTGTCCGGTGTGCCAACGGGCAGAAGGCAACGGTCGGATCCAACGGTCGACTGCTACAGGCGCCAACGGTCGGCTGACGTGGCGTGCACCGGACACTGCACAGTAGATGTCCGGTGGTGCACCGGACTGTCCGGTGCACCCGACGACAGAAAGCTGCTGCTTTCTGTCCAACGGCTAGTTTGGGGTGTGGAGGCTATAAATACCACCCCAACTGGCCATTCTCAAGTGTGAGAGCCCAAGCAACATACCAAGGCATATAATGCACATTTCTAAGAGCTCAAACACCCAAGTGTTTAATAGAATCACTCGGTGATTAGCGTAGGTGCTTTGCGAAGTGCTTAGGTTAGTTAGACCGCTTTAGCGCTTGCTCTAGGTGAATCCTAGTTAGTTGAGTGAGTTTTGTAAAACCACACAACCCCTCGGCTCTTGCGTGAGTCGTTGTAATTGTACCGAGTGGGGCGAGAGTCTTGCGAGACCGTGACAACCGCGTTTGTGTCACGGCCGCCACCGTGTACCGGAGGGAACGAGGCCCGCGGCGTTTCGGCCAGAAGCTCGATAGTGGAGACGGCGGGGAGCGTCCGAGAGGAGCCGGAAGCGGAGCACCACTTGCGCGTGGAGAAGGCCCGCGGCTCTCTATGGAGTTACTCGACCGTGGTGCTTGGCCCTCGCGTGGGCTTCCCTTTGCGTAGGGGCACCAACGAGGATTAGTCGGGACCTTGCGTGGTTCCGGATACCTCGATAAAAATACCGGCGTCATCCACGAGAGTTTGCTTCTCTACTTAGCTCTTTACATTCCGCATTTATATTAAGCATTTAAGTTTCAATCTTGTAGTCATACTTATTTAGTGTAGATTGAAACTTAGCCTTTGCGGTAGAGATAGCAACACTTAGTCAAAACCTAGGTTGCACATTCTAGTTTTGATTATTTGCATAGGTTTTGCTCTAGGGATTTAATTGTGGCCTAGTTTAGTAAAAGTTTTAGAAGTCCTAATTCACCCCCCCCTCTTAGGCGTCACCCGTTTCCTACAAGAGCGACGTTTGTGTTCATTTGAGCTCTTGCACTTGGATTGCTTCTTTTCTTTCTCATCCTTTCTTGTGATCAAACTCAATTGTAACCAAGGCAAGAGACACCAATTGTGTGGTGGTCCTTGCGGGAACTTTGTGTTTCGTTTGATTGAGAAGAGAAGCTCACTCGGTCTAAGTGACCGTTTGAGAGAGGGAAAGGGTTGAAAGAGACCCGGTCTTTGTGATCACCTCAACGGGGAGTAGGTTTACAAGAACCGAACCTCGATAAAACAAATCATCGTGTCTCACTCTTTATTTGCCCACGATTTGTTTTTCACCCTCTCTTTCGGACTCGTTCATATTTCTAACGCTAACCCGGCTTGTAGTTGTGCTTAAGTTTATAAATTTCAGATTCGCCCTATTCACCCCCCTCTAGGCGACTTTCAATTGGTATCGGAGCTCGATGCTTCATTAGAGCTTAACCGCTCGAAGTGATGTCGGGAGCATCCGCCAAGAGGGATCTCGGGACCGGCGAGAAGACCGCCACAAGCCATGGGAAAGCTCCATCCGGGGAGTCCGCCAACAAGGTGAAGGGATCTCCTTCACACAACAAGTCACGTCGGAGCGGTGACAAGAAGAAGAAGATGAGGAAGGTGGTCTACTACGAGACCGACTCCTCGTCGCCATCCACCTCCGGCTTCGACACGCCGTCCATAACTTCTAAACGCCATGAGCGCAAGAAGTTTAGTAAGATTCCCCTACGCTACCCTCGCATTCCAAAACATACTCCATTACTTTCCGTCCCATTAGGCAAACCACCCATGTTTGATGGTGAAGATCATAATATGTGGAGTGATAAAATGAGGCATCATCTAACCTCACTCCACACTAGCATTTGGGATGTTGTTGAAATTGGAGTACAGGTACCATCACCGGGGGATGAAGACTATGATTCGGACGAGGTCGCCCAAATCCGACACTTCAACTCTCAAGCCATCACTATACTCCTCGCCTCTCTAAGTCGAGAGGAGTATAACAAGGTGCAAGGATTAAAAAGCGCCAAGGAGATTTGGGACGTACTCAAGACCGCGCACGAAGGAGACGAGGTGACCAAAATCACCAAGTGGGAACGATCGAGGGGGAGCTCGGTCGCTTCCGGCTTCGCCAAGGGGAGGAGCCACAAGACATGTACAACCGCTTGAAGACCTTGGTGAACCAAGTGCGCAACCTCGGGAGCACAAAATGGGATGACCATGAGATGGTCAAGGTTATTCTTAGATCACTTGTTTTTCTTAACCCTAAGCAAGTGCAATTAATTCGTGGTAATCCTAGATATACACTAATGTATCCCGAGGAAGTGATAGGAAATTTTGTGAGCTTTGAGTTGATGATCAAAGGCTCAAAGAAAATCATCGAGCTAGATGGCCCCTCCACGCCCGAAGCACATCCGGTCGCATTCAAGGCAACGGAGGAGAAAAAGGAGGAGTCTACATCAAGTAGACAACCCATCGATGCCTCCAAGCTCGACAACGAGGAAATGGCGCTCATCATCAAGAGCTTCCGCCAAATCCTCAAGCAAAGGAGGGGGAAAGATTACAAACCCCGCTCCAAGAAAGTTTGCTACAAGTGTGGTAAGCCCGGTCATTTTATTGCAAAATGTCCACTATCTAGTGACAGTGACAGGGGCGACGACAAGAAGGGCAAGAGGAGAGAAAAGAAGAGGTACCACAAGAAGAGGGGCGGTGATGCCCATGTGTGCCGCGAGTGGGACTCCGACGAGAGCTCCTCCGACTCCTCCTCCGACGAGGACACCACCAACATCGCCGTCACCAAGGGACTCCTCTTCCCAAACGTCGGCCACAAGTGCCTCATGGCAAAGGACGGCAAAAGAAAGAAGGTAAAATCAAGATCCTCCACTAAATATGAAACCTCTAGTGATGAGGATAATTGTAGTGATGAGGAGGATAATTTGCGTACCCTTTTTGCCAACCTAAACATGCAACAAATAGAAAAATTAAATGAATTAATTAGTGCTATTCATGAGAAGGATGAACTCTTGGACTCCCAAGAGGACTTCCTAATTAAGGAAAATAAGAAGCATGTTAAGGTTAAGAATGCTTATGCTCTAGAAGTAGAAAAATGTGAAAAATTATCTAGTGAGCTAAGCACTTGCCATGATGTCATTACCAACCTTAGAAATGAGAATGCTAGTTTAATTGCTAAGGTTGATTCAAATGTTTGTGATGCTTCAATTCCCAATCTTAGAGATGATAATGTTCAATTACTTGCTAAGGTTGAAGAATTAAATGTTTCTCTTGCTAGCCTTAAGATTGAAAACGAAAAATTAATTGCTAAGGCTAAAGAATTAGATGCTTGCAATGCTACCATCTCCGATCTTAGAGATAACAATGATATCTTACGTGCTAATATTGTTGAACTTAATTCTTGCAAACCCTCTACATCTACCATTGAGCATGTTACTATTTGCACTAGATGTAGAGATGTTAACATTGATGCTCTATTCATGATCATATGGCTTTAATTAAACAACAAAACGATCATATAGCAAAATTAGATGCTAAAATTGCCGAGCATGACTTAGAAAATGAAAATTTTAAATTTGCTAGAAGCATGCTCTATAGTGGGAGACACCCTGGCATCAAGGATGGCATTGGCTTCCAAAGGGGAGACAATGTCAAACTTAATGCCCCTCCTAAAAGATTGTCAAACTTTGTTAGGGGCAAGGCTCCCATGCCTCAGGATAACGAGGGTTACATTTTGTACCCTGCCGGTTATCCCGAGCACAAAATTAGGAAAATTCATTCTAGGAAATCTCACTCTGGCCCTAATCATGCTTTTATGTATAAGGGTGAGACATCTAGTTCTAGGCAATCAACCCATGCTAGATTGCCTAAAAGGAAAACTCCTGCTGCATCAAATGATCATAACATTTCATTTAAAACTTTTGATGCATCTTATGTGCTAACCAACAAATCAGGCAAGGTAGTTGCCAAGTATGTTGGGAACAAACACAAGGGCACCAAGACTTGTGTTTGGGTACCCAAAGTTCTTGTATCTAATGCCAAAGGACCCAAAACCGTTTGGGTAACTAAAATCAAGAACTAAACTTGTTTTGTAGGTTTATGCATCCGGGGGCTCAAGTTGGATCATCGATAGCGGGTGCACAAACCATATGACCGGGGAGAAGAAGATGTTCTCCTCCTATGAGAAAAACCAAGATCCCCAAAGAGCTATCACATTCGGGGATGGAAATCAAGGTTTGGTCAAAGGATTGGGTAAAATAGCTATATCACCTGACCATTCCATTTCCAATGTTTTTCTTGCAGATTCTTTAGATTACAACTTGCTTTCAGTTTCGCAATTTAGTAAAATGGGTTACAACTGTCTTTTTACGGATACAGGTGTTACTGTCTTTAGAAGAAGTGATGATTCAGTAGCATTTAAGGGAGTGTTAGAGGGTCAGCTATACTTAGTAGATTTTGATAGAGCTGAACTCGACACTTGCTTAATTGCTAAGACTAACATGGGCTGGCTCTGGCATCGTCGACTAGCACATGTTGGAATGAAGAATCTTCACAAGCTTCTAAAGGGAGAACACATTTTGGGACTAACAAATGTTCATTTTGAGAAAGACAGGATTTGTGGAGCATGTCAGGCAGGGAAGCAAGTTGGTGTTCATCATCCACACAAGAACATCATGACGACTGACAGGCCACTCGAGCTCCTACACATGGACCTATTCGGGCCGATTGCTTACATAAGCATCGGCGAGAGTAAGTACTGTCTAGTTATTGTGGATGACTATTCTCGCTTCACTTGGGTGTTCTTTTTGTAGGAAAAATCTCATACCCAAGAAACCTTAAAGGGATTCTTGAGACGGGCTCAAAACAAGTTCGGCTTAAGGATCAAGAAGATTAGAAGCGACAACGGGACGGAGTTCAAGAACTCCCAAATTGAAGGCTTCCATGAGGAGGAGGGCATCAAGCATGAGTTCTCTTCTCCCTACACGCCACAACAAAATGGTGTAGTGGAAAGGAAGAATCGAACTCTATTGGACATGGCAAGAACCATGCTTGATGAGTACAAGACTTCGGATCGGTTTTGGGCCGAGGCGGTCAACACCGCTTGCTACGCCATCAACCGGTTATATCTACACCGAATCCTCAAGAAGACATTATATGAACTCTTAACCGGTAAAAAGCCCAATGTTTCATATTTTAGAGTCTTTGGTAGCAAATGCTTTATTCTTGTTAAAGAGGTAGAAAATCCAAATTTGCTCCTAAGACTGTAGAAGGCTTTTTACTAAGATATGATTCAAACACAAGGGTATATAGAGTCTTTAACAAGTCCTCTGGGCTAGTTGAAGTTTCTTGTGACATTGTGTTTGATGAGACTAACGGCTCTCAAGTAGAGCAAGTTGATCTTGAAGAGCTAGGTGATGAAGAGGCTCCATGCATCGCGCTAAGGAACATGTCCATTGGGGATGTGTGTCCTAAGGAATCCGAAGAGCCTCCAAATGCACAAGATCAACCATCTTCCTCAATGCAAGCATCTCCACCAACTCAAGATGAGTATGATGCTCAAAATGATGAAGGAGAAGATCAAGGAGTTGAGCCACCTCAAGAGGAGAGCAATGATCAAGGGGGAGATGCCCATGATCAAGATGAGGAAGACGAACAAGTTCCAAAACCGCCACACCCAAGAGTCCACCAAGCAATCCAACGAGATCACCCCGTGAACACCATCCTCGGCGATATTCAAAAGGGGGTAACTACTCGATCTCGTGTTGCTCATTTTTGTGAACATTACTCTTTTGTTCCCTCTATTGAGCCACACAGGGTAGAGGAAGCACTACAAGATTTGGATTGGGTGGTGGCGATGCAAGAGGAGCTCAACAATTTCACTCGGAATGAGGTATGGCATTTAGTTCCACGTCCTAACCAAAATGTTGTAGGAACCAAGTGGGTCTTCCACAACAAACAAGATGAGCATGGTGTGGTGACAAGGAACAAAGCCCGACTTGTGGCCAAGGGATATTCACAAGTCGAAGGTTTGGATTTTGGTGAAACCTATGCACCCGTAGCTAGGCTTGAGTCAATTCGCATTTTACTTGCCTATGCTACTTACCATGGCTTTAAGCTTTACCAAATGGACGTGAAAAGTGCCTTCCTCAATGGACCAATCAAGGAAGAGGTCTATGTTGAGCAACCTCCCGGCTTTGAAGATAGTGATTACACTAACCATGTTTACAAAATTCTCTAAGGCGCTTTATGGGCTCAAGCAAGCCCCAAGAGCATGGTATGAATGCCTAAGAGATTTCCTTATCACTAATGACTTCAAAGTCGGAAAGGCCGATCCTACTCTATTCACTAAAACTCTTGACAATGATTTGTTTGTATGCCAAATTTATGTTGATGATATTATATTTGGGTCTACTAACGAATCTACATGTGAAGAATTTAGTAGGATCATGACACAGAAATTCGAGATGTCTATGATGGGGGAGTTGAAGTACTTCTTGGGATTTCAAGTGAAGCAACTCCAAGAGGGCACCTTCATTAGCCAAACAAAGTATATTCAAGACATTCTAAACAAGTTTGGGATGAAGGATGCTAAGCCCATCAAGACACCCATGGGAACCAATGGGCATCTCGACCTCGACACGGAAGGTAAATCCGTCGATCAAAAGGTATACCGGTTGATGATAGGTTCTTTACTCTATTTATGTGCTTCACGACCAGACATTATGCTTTTCGTATGCATGTGTGCAAGATTCCAAGCCGACCCTAAGGAAGCTCACCTTACGGCCGTAAAACGAATCTTGAGATATTTAGTTTATACTCCTAAGTTTGGGCTTTGGTACCCTCGGGGATCCACATTTGATTTAATTGGTTATTCAGATGCCGATTGGGCAGGGTGTAAAATTAATAGAAAGAGCACATCGGAGACTTGCCAGTTCTTGGGAAGGTCCCTGGTGTCTTGGGCTTCAAAGAAGCAAAATTCCGTAGCTCTTTCTACCGCCGAAGCCGAGTATATTGCCGTCGGCCATTGTTGCGCGCAATTTCTTTGGATGAGGCAAACCCTTAGGGACTGTGGTTACAAATTAACCAAAGTTCCTCTTCTATGTGATAATGAGAGTGCAATCCGCATGGCGGATAATCCTGTTGAGCATAGCCGCACTAAACACATAGCCATTCGGTATCATTTTCTAAGGGATCACCAACAAAAGGGAGATATCGAGATTGCATATATTAATACCAAACAACAATTAGCCGATATCTTTACCAAGCCACTAGATGAACAAGCTTTTAACAAACTTAGGCATGAGCTAAATATTATTGATTCTAGGAATTTCTTTTGATGTTTTGCACACATAGCTCATGGGTATACCTTTGATCATATCTCTTTTATATGCTATGACTAATATGTTTTCAAGTGAATGTCAAACCAAGTCATAGATTGAAATGGAATTGGAGTCTTCGGCGAAGACAAAGGCTTCCACTCCACTCCATCAAGTTTCTCACCCTTCGCCGTCGCTCCGAGCAACTCTCCCACTTTGGTATAATCTTCACTCATATTGTGTTCACCAAAGGGGGAGAAATTAGTTATAAGGGCTTATATTTCACTCAAGTATCCATTTTTGGCGATTCATGCCAAAGGGGGAGAAAGTATTAGCCCAAAGCAAAAGGACCGTACCACCACCAATTTTCAAAATTTAAGTTAAGAAAAGGTCTTGAAATGATGAATTTTTTCAATTGGTATCTTATTTTTGATAGAATTTCAAATTGGTACACCCTCTTCAAAAACTAATATCTAAAACCCTCTTGAACACTAAGAGGAGGATTTTATTAAGGGGGAGTTTTGTTTGTTCAAAGGAAAAGCATTTGAAACAGGGGGAGAAAATTTCAAATCTTGAAAATGCTTCTCAAAATCTTATTCATTTACCTTTGACTATTTGCAAAAGGGACTTTGAAAAGAATTTACAAAAGAATTTGCAAAAACAAAACATGTGGTGCAAGCGTGGTCCAAAATGTTAAGAATAAAGAAACAATCCATGCATATCTTATGAAAATATTTATTGGTTCAATTCTAAGTAATCTTTGCACTTACATTATGCAAACTAGTTCAATTATGCACTTCTATACTTGCTTTGGTTTGTGTTGGCATCAATCACCAAAAAGGGGGAGATTGAAAGGGAATTAGGCTTACACCTTTTTCCTAATTGATTTTGGTGGTTGAATTGCCCAACACAAATAATTGGACTAACTAGTTTGCTCTAGTCTATAAGTTTTACAGGTGCCAAAGGTTCACAATAAGCCAATAAAAAGACCAAGAAAGGGTTCAAACAAAGAGAGCAAAAGACAACCCAAAGGCACCCTGGTCTGGCGCACCGGACTGTCCGGTGTGCCACCAGACAGTGTCCGGTGCACCACCGGACAGTGTCCAGTGCACTAGGGCACTCGAAGCTGAACTCGCTACCTTCAGGAAAATCAGAGGCCGCTCTGCTATAATTTACCGGATTGTCCGGTGATGCACCGGACTGTCCGGTGTTCCAGCGGAGCAACGGCTACTTCGCGCGCAACGGTCGACTGCAACGCATTTAATGCGCGCCTGCGCGCGCAGAGGACAGAGCACGCGCAATTGGCGCACCGGACAGTCTACAGGACTTGTCCGGTGCACCACCGGACAGCCTAGAGGCCCCACCTGTCAGAGCTCCAACGGTCGAACCCCAACGGTCTGCTGACGTGGCTGGCGCACCGGATAGTGTCCGGTGGCGCATCGGACTGTCCGGTGCGCCATGCGACAGCAGCCTTCCAATGGCCATTTTTGGTGGTTGGGGCTATAAATACCCCAACCACCCCACATTCAATGGCATCCAAGTTTTCCACCTTCAACACATTACAAGAGCTATAGCATTCAATTCTAGACACAACCAAAGAGATCAAATCCTCTCCCAGGTCCGGAATCACTCCAAATCAAATAGTGACTAGAGAGAGCGACATTTGTGTTCATTTGAGCTCTTGCACTTGGATTGCTTCTTTTCTTTCTCATCCTTTCTTGTGATCAAACTCAATTGTAACCAAGGCAAGAGACACCAATTGTGTGGTGGTCCTTGCGGGAACTTTGTGTTCTGTTTGATTGAAAAGAGAAGCTCACTCGGTCTAAGTGACCGTTTGAGAGAGGGAAAGGGTTGAAAGACACCCGGTCTTTGTGATCACCTCAACGGGGAGTAGGTTTACAAGAACCGAACCTCGGTAAAACAAATCATTGTGTCTCACTCTTTATTTGCCCATGATTTGTTTTTCACCGTCTCTCTCGGACTCGTTCATATTTCTAACGCTAACCCGGCTTGTAGTTGTGCTTAAGTTTATAAATTTCAGATTCGCCCTATTCACCCCCTCTAGGCGACTTTCAGTATGAAACTATTTCTATTGAGCAAGATAACTCTTTACTTTGTATCGCTCAATTAGTAAATAGGAATGCCTTGCTTAAGGACCAAGTAGAAAAGCTAAAAGTTGAAAATCTAGCTTTTCAAGAAAAATATGATATGCTTCTATGTTCTCATGAAAATCTTATGGATGATCATATCATGTTAAATATTTCTCATGAGGTTGTGATAGAAAACTTAAAATCCCAACAACCTCACTCATGCACATGTATTCAAATTAAAACTATTTTACCATGTGCTAATGCTTGTTGTCCGTCGACAAGCAAATCCTCCTTTGAGCTAGAATTTCCAGGAACAAAAGATGATACATGTCAAGAGCTCAAAGAAGAAAATGAGAGGCTAAAGATGAGCTTGACACAACTAAAAGGGAAGTGTACTGCTCAACCTTCTCAAGATAACCATGATCACATGGTGAAGAAGCTTGAGACGGGAACAACCGTGGCATGCACTAAATCCCTTGAAGAAAATGTCAAGGACTTGAGGATTGCCAAGAGGAAGGAACAAAAGAAGAAAATCAATACCTCTGCCAAATGCCTCAACCATGCTTCCACGCAAGGTAACATCCAAGGTAATGATCAAGCCACATTTCACACTAAGAGAAGTAAAAAGTGTAGTGAATGCTTTGAAAAGGGACACTCGATTAGGTCATGTCCCTATATTAAAAATGGCTTGATTATTAACAAGGATGATAAACTGTGTTTCAAATTCTCAAAGAAGGGACACTTAATTAAGTCTTGTCCCTATTTGAAACAAAAAGGCATAGTGTTAGAAAAGAAAGTATTTACTAACCATGTAGCAAGCAAGGAACAAGGAAAGAAGAAATCTTCAAGACTTGAAGATCGCCTTTGCTACATATGCCGAAAGAAGGGACATCAATGCAAGGATTGTCCCATTGGTAACTATCCCACTCCTAGCTTGTCAATTAATTCTCATATAACTAGGCAACCCAAAATTGCAACTTGTGCTAGAAAGGTAATGAGTTTACCTAGTGTTAACACAAAGGACATTTGGGTTCCTAGATCTTTGTTGACTAACCTTGATAGACCCATCAAGCGATGGGGACCAAAATATGCTTGACAAGCTTTGCAGGAGAAGGAGATGATATGAAGCTTTGGGGTGCTTGAGAGAGTCAATTCAATTCTTATTAACTCGAGCTATCAATCTTACAATGATCTATATATCCAAGATTGAACCAAAGTTGTTTTGAATTATTATGTCTAAAACTTATATCATCTCGGGGAAGATATTGATGTTGTAGGAAATAAAGAATTATCCTATGCGGAAAATCAAGGCCTACAACATGGAGGAAAGCCAAAGGATGGTAACATTTATGCTTTTAAGTGCAAGTATCTTAAATTACCATTTCTCATGTGTCTTGTGTAGTCACATAGAAAAGGAAGCACTTCAAATGTCTTTTAAATTATGTCACCATTCTTTGAAGAAATTCCTCTCATATGGTAGATTGCATATTCAATTTCTATTCTATGGCAATCTACATGCTTTACATTGTTGTAACTACCTCATGGCATGTTTTACACTAATTATCCTATTATTGCCATGTTCTAGATATAAAGAGATATTCCAAGTTCTTAAAAGAATAGGATGTCATGTAAGGAATCCAAATCCTTAGGACACTTATAAAGGGAATCTCTCTTTTTATCTAGAATTGTGAGACTACTGTTTTTTGTCTAAATTGATCTAAATAGTCTCACATATAGAGAATAAGTTTCTCTATGGAAACGCGTAATCCAACATGTCAAAGAAAATCAATCCAATGATTTATGTTGTATTTCTTCTTGCTTAAATTGGATATGATTCTTCTACATTTATCACTCTCCATGTTATGAATTAGATTTATTCCCATAATCTTAAAGAATTAACTATGCGTGTTTTATAAGTTAAAACTAAGCATACATCATGGAATAATCTAGTTCATATTATAAAGTTTCCGTGCTTTAGTAATCCACTTTTCATTCCTTGTCAAAAATGATTACAAAAAAAGAAACTAGTGCTTGTGTTACTAATGACTTATCTCTTGAGCTCTCTTATAAAAATCTATAAGAGAGTAAGTGCAAGCCACAAGCCTCAAGGGTTACTCTTCACCCAAAGGAAGAAAGGTAAAAGCAAAGGTATGGGAACTCATCTTCTTAATCAAATATAGTTCCCATCAATGGTTATTTACTCTAAATTATCATATGAAGAATAGATTCTTTATTGGACTTATATCAGCTAGATGTGCATTCAATCCTGTTCTCATAAATGCAGTTGTCCATTAGAATCTAATTCATGCATTTGCTATATCTGTTCTCATATTGATATGCCTCTAAGTTATGATAATAAATTCAATATGAAGAAGTAAATTTCCTATGATTGATCAAAATGTTTTAAAGGTGTATATTCCTCTTTTCTAATGATGTGCACTAATATTAAGGATTTTACTTCATGTCTATGTGACTTGTGGATGGTGAACTATTTATATTTATTATCTAAAGAAATCATCCTTCATAATATACTTCCTTGTGATACTAACATCTGTCTTGAGTATTTTCAATAAGTTTGAAAAGAAAAAGAGACAACTACAAAGGGAGGAGACTCAAATGAAAGAGGAAGACATCAAGAACAACAACACCTACTGGGACAGTAAGATCTTCAAATAATCAATGGTGTGGTTGTAAGCATTCTGAATCTTTTTCATTGTGAGTATACGAGGCATAAGTTGTTTATTGCAAATTTTATAAGCCTTGATCAAGATGTATAATGCTTTTCCCTATTTGTTTTTAAAAGTGAGTGCATCTAACCAATTCATTCAAATACTTGATGCATATCTTTAGGGGGAGCCTATTTCTATATCTTGAACATATTGAGACTAACACTTTATCTTAGTAATCGCATATAGTCTCAATTATGAGAATAAGTTTCTCATGAAGTATGCTACTACAAATCATCCAACTTGGTAAAAATAATGTCACTTTTATCAAGAATTGTTGCTTTCATTGTTAAAGTAGCATATTTACTGGATTCTCATATTTTAAGCTTATTTGATAATCTAATGCATGTGTTGTTCTTTTGATCGCATCTATTATTTGTTTGATCATTGAATAACTTCAATTAACTCTTATGTTTCTTAGTGCCTGTAACACCCAAATTCTGAATTTGGGATTGGTAGAAGAAATTTGAGCAAAGTACCATTTATAAGTGATTAAACTTTATAGCTCACCCTTTTCAAAGGTAAATGATCATAATAAAATAAATAAAGAAACATTATGTAGTAATTGTGCATCATGTGAAAGTTTAAACTTGTGCATAAATTTGAAATCTAGAATTTAAAACTTGGTTTGATTTGAATTGGAATTTGGGTTTTTAAAATAAGAAGAAAAGGAAAGTATATACAAAATAAAAAGTATAAATAAAAGTAAGACTAGAGTTTACAAATTATACTTTCAATCTGAGGAGAATTTACCAAAGAATTTGATTTTGAAATTTGAATTCAAATTGGATTTGAAAATGGAGAAAAGAAAATAGGAAATAAAAAGGAAAAGAATACTATACCTATCTGGGCCGGCTATTCCCCATTTGGCCCATCAGAACAATCAGCCTGTGCGGCCCAGCTCAATCCCGCGCCCTACTTCTCCTTTCACTAACCGGTGGGGCCCGCTTGTCGGTCCCTCAATCCAGAAACCGCGCGCGCGCCTTGGGACACTGTCGAGCGGGGCCCACTTGCCAGCCCCCGCATGCCCGCGCCGACATGTGGGTTCCACTCGTCAGCCTCCCCTTTGCGTCGCGCTTCGCTCTCTCGCTGCGCCGCGGGACCCGCTCTATCAGCCGCTCGGTCAGTGTATCACCCGCGCCCGCTGCTTGGGTCACTGGTGTGTGGGTCCATGTCGTCAGAGGACTTCTTCCCCAACCGAAACGCGTTTCCTTGACCGATGTTCGCGCCGTCTTCACCGGAGCTCCGCTCGGCCGCCGGGCATGGTGTAACCAACCCGCCCCGCTCGGACTCTCCCCCTTTGACGCATATATAGGTAGCTGTGACCCTCCCCTCGCCGTGCGGTCCGCTGAGAACGAAGGAAGAGGAGGAGAGAGGAAGACCAAGCCGCCGCCGCCGTGAATTGCCGCCAGTAGGGCCATTCGGGCCCTAATCTCACCACCCGTGACTTGGGCTGCTCACGAGGAAGCTGTACGTGGGCGCAATCGGAGTATGGTGCCCTAGGATCCCGGCAATTCCTCGCCGGAGTTGGAAACGCCGCCGCGCCCGGGTGCTGCCGTGGCCAGGATCTTCGGCGCCTCAATTCGCGGTATGATTAATTCCCCTGTGTTCGCCATATCCTCTACTTCGTGTAGCAGCTCATCGTGATGCGAATCGGTCGCCGGGGCGGGGTTGGCATTGCTCGTCGGAGCACCCTGCGCCGCCGTACCTGGGAGAGTGCCGCTCGGGTCTGTGGTTGGATTGAAGACAGTCGATTGACCGTTAGATTGGAGCGAACGGCTGAGATGAGTTTTGGGCTACTGCGTCACCACACCTAATGTACACCGTTGATGTCTGATCTCGCGGAGAGTAACGCGTATTGATTCGAGGCCCTTAGATCGGGATCCGATGGTCCCCGTTGGAGACCGATTCGGGTGGCTGTAGATCTAATCCTCGCCATCGGGCCGTGATCGGACGGCCAGAATTAAAAGATACCCCTTCGGCCAGGCGCTTTTTCATAAGAGACCCTCTGTTTATTTGAAATCAACCCGCCGTCCACCGCGGGTGTAGTCTGAGTCTTAGGGAAACTTACCCCGAGCCCCCTGCAGTTTCTTGTAATTGAGGCCCAGTCCAGCACTCAGTTAAATTGAATAAATAGAATAGAAAATGGATTTTTAATACAAAAATAATTGCTAGAACTTAGATAATTCATAGAAAATCCATTTTAGCTCCAAATTGAGTCATTCCAATTCCTAGAATTTTGTAATAATAATCTCTACCATTTAGAATCACTGTTTTGACATGAACTCTGTCAGAAAATTTATTTATCATTTAATCATATTATAATCACATTAAACCTTAGGAAAATCATAACTTGAATTCTACAACTCCAAAATTAATAATTCTTTTTCCTGTGATCTTATTTTAATGTGTAGATTATTAATATGTATTCTGCATATATGTTTGGTGTAATGTTAATTTTGCCTATACCATGTATGTTTGTATTGCTACGTTTAGCAGTGAGGCCACGTGGATCTGAAGAATCATCCTGGTACCTGGATCTCAAGGCCCAGGCAAGTTGTGCCCTTGATCACTTCTTTTCACCTACTCATGTTCTAATTAATCATAATGATCTGCATAGGTTAATTTTGCTGGGACCCAATAGGTTACCCTAGTTTGACTATCTTTATACCTTGTTCACCACTGAATCTTTGGGTAGTACTTGCTAGTGCTATATGTGGCTTTGGGTATAGAGATACACATTACTATTCATGATTATACTTTTATTGTCAGTTGTTATTTATGGATTCATGTTGAGATCATTATGTTAATTGGAACATGGAGAACCACCCGGGAAAACAGTGCTACCATAAGGGTGGAATGGGACGCCCTTGGCTGATTAATTAGGAAAGCTAGTGGAAGACTACCTTACCCGAAAGGGGCAAGGGCAGTAGGGGAGAGGTCAGTGCGGGGAGGCCCTCGGGAGGATTTTGCTGCGATGGCGGTCCTGCAAGGGATTCCTGTACTGGATCTTCCTATAAACTGTAGCGGGTTTTCGGAAGCTAGTGGAACTTTGTAAAGGCCTCGTAGTGGATCCCTAGCCATTCACCTCGGAAGTGTCTTAGGGCTTTGCAAACCCTGGCGACATGGGATACACGACTTGTGGGTAAAGATGCGCAACCTCTGCAGAGTGTAAAACTGGTATACTAGCCGTGCTCACGGTCATGAGCAGCTCGGACCCTCACATGATTAATTTATGGAACTAAATTCAATTTGTCATATGCATTGCATTGCAGGTGGTGTTGTTACTTTTTGATCTATTACTTAATTGGGTTTGGTATTTACTTATACTTAGTAACTGCTAATAAAATTTTGACCAACTTTAAAAGCAATGCTCAGCTCTAACCATCTTCTTTGGTAAGCCTTACACTTTATGAGCTCCCACCTTTGGTGAGTTCATGCACATTATTCCCCACAACTTGTTGAGCGATGAACGTATGTGAGCTCACTCTTGCTGTCTCACATACACCACAGGTCAAGACCAGGTACTGCAGGATGATGCTCATGGAGGATGCTGTGAAGTGTTCGTGAGAGGTCTAGGTCGTTGTCTCCCAGTCAACTTTGGGTTGCTGGACCGTTGTCTCCTTATAATGTAATTATTTATTTTGTATAGAACTCCTGTTATATATAAAGTTGTGACATTCGATCCTGTGCCACTATACATCATATGTATGAGACTTGGTCCCAGCATACCTGGTGTTTATGTTAACCCCGGGTTTTGGACCCCTAAAATCCGGGTGTTACAGAAGTGGTATCAGAGGAATGTTGACTGTAGGACGAAACCTAGACAGAACTGGACAACCATTACCTACTTACCTTTGCTACTCTGGTTCTTTTCTAAACTTGTCTTAATCTATTTCCGCTTTACTCTGATTATTCTTACCTTTTCATTCTAAAGACAAATGTGGATTTCACACTTTGAAATCCTGTGCCTAAAGTGACTTTAGGAATAGGAGACCTAATCCTAGGAACAAAAACAAAACTATTTTTATAAGTGTTTATGTATTTGAGTGGTTGTTCTTATGATATCTGTCTGATTTGGATCTTTGATTGAGTGTGATGGGTTGTGGAGTAATGTCCACAATTACATCTGCATATACATCTAGGTATAAAGGATAGCATTTGTAAGATAACTAGACAACCTAGATTGTCCCCCTTGGAACACATTTAGCTTAAGAGATTTATCTTATCCTAAAAGATCTCATTCTAACCAATCCATCTTATCTTAAAAATTCTCCCTTATCTTAATAGATTCATCTCATCTCAAGAGATTCTGTCCTACACTTATAGATCTATCTTATCTCAAAAGGTCTTAACTTATCCTAATGTATATAGATCCATCTTATCTTAAAAGATACTCTATTACTATTTATCGATTCATCTTGTCTTGAAAAGATTCTATCCTATCCTAATAAATCTAACTGACCTCAAAAGATTCTACCTTGTCCTTATGGATTCATCTTATCCTAACCGCTTTACTTATCCCATCTTGATAGAACTAACTGACCTTAAAAGACTCTACCTTATCCTTATGGATTCATCTTGCCCTAATTAGCATATTGACTCCACTCTAGAATAACAACCATGATCTAGTGCAACTTAATTAGATCTTATCTAGTCAAACAAGTCACACCAATCTGACCCAGATCTGATCAAATCTAAAGTGACCTATCAAGCATGTTAGATAATACTGATGAAATAGTTTAGACTCTACCCCTATAGAACAGGTCTTAACTTAGTTCACCCTGCACTAAATTAAGAATGACAAGATCAACTTGACCCATATAACAAGTTACATAAACCAATAGAGTAATGATGGATTGCATAGTCTATCAACCCCTACCTAAAATGAACTTGTAACTTACATCATGTAGTCTATCTCATCCATACCTATATTAACCATATTCCCCAGCCAATAATATACACTAACTCCTAATCAATGAGACAAGACCAAAGAATATGATCAACTTCATCAAGGAAGGATGAACACCAACCCAAGTCTTCAAGGATCAAGTAAGGTCACCAAGATGAGTCAAGATCCACAAATCTTGGATGAAGTCTTTTCTTATCCTACTCTTTCTTATCCCAAACCTATATATGCCCTAAAGACATCTTCTATCCTATAATAAAGTGGACATACATATATACACCCATGCTTTCCTAACCACCAGTTCCACCAAGAAACATAAACATATTTATATATTACTACTATTTTGTAAGATCTAAGTGTTACCTTAGCTAGTAGCTAGTATTTTACTATATTGTGAATAATAATAAAGTCTATCTGACCCCATGTGTTGCTAATAAATAATGCATCATGCTGAGATTTTGTTTGTGCATATGTTGGAGATAACATAAGTTATGCACCCTTTTCTTACAAATCTCGAGGACGAGATTATTTTTAAGGGGGGTGGGATTTGTAACACCCAAATTCTGAATTTGGGATTGGTAGAAGAAATTTGAGCAAAGTACCATTTATAAGTGATTAAACTTTATAGCTCACCCTTTTCAAAGGTAAATGATCATAATAAAATAAATAAAGAAACATTATGTAGTAATTGTGCATCATGTGAAAGTTTAAACTTGTGCATAAATTTGAAATCTAGAATTTAAAACTTGGTTTGATTTGAATTGGAATTTGGGTTTTTAAAATAAGAAGAAAAGGAAAGTATATACAAAAATAAAAAGTATAAATAAAAGTAAGACTAGAGTTTACAAATTATACTTTCAATCTGAGGAGAATTTACCAAAGAATTTGATTTTGAAATTTGAATTCAAATTGGATTTGAAAATGGAGAAAAGAAAATAGGAAATAAAAAGGAAAAGAATACTATACCTATCTGGGCCGGCTATTCCCCATTTGGCCCATCAGAACAATCAGCCTGTGCGGCCCAGCTCAATCCCGCGCCCTACTTCTCCTTTCACTAACCGGTGGGGCCCGCTTGTCGGTCCCTCAATCCAGAAACCGCGCGCGCGCCTTGGGACACTGTCGAGCGGGGCCCACTTGCCAGCCCCCGCATGCCCGCGCCGACATGTGGGTTCCACTCGTCAGCCTCCCCTTTGCGTCGCGCTTCGCTCTCTCGCTGCGCCGCGGGACCCGCTCTGTCAGCCGCTCGGTCAGTGTATCACCCGCGCCCGCTGCTTGGGTCACTGGTGTGTGGGTCCATGTCGTCAGAGGACTTCTTCCCCAACCGAAACGCGTTTCCTTGACCGATGTTCGCGCCGTCTTCACCGGAGCTCCGCTCGGCCGCCGGGCATGGTGTAACCAACCCGCCCCGCTCGGACTCTCCCCCTTTGACGCATATATAGGTAGCTGTGACCCTCCCCTCGCCGTGCGGTCCGCTGAGAACGAAGGAAGAGGAGGAGAGAGGAAGACCAAGCCGCCGCCGCCGTGAATTGCCGCCAGTAGGGCCATTCGGGCCCTAATCTCACCACCCGTGACTTGGGCTGCTCACGAGGAAGCTGTACGTGGGCGCAATCGGAGTATGGTGCCCTAGGATCCCGGCAATTCCTCGCCGGAGTTGGAAACGCCGCCGCGCCCGGGTGCTGCCGTGGCCAGGATCTTCGGCGCCTCAATTCGCGGTATGATTAATTCCCCTGTGTTCGCCATATCCTCTACTTCGTGTAGCAGCTCATCGTGATGCGAATCGGTCGCCGGGGCGGGGTTGGCATTGCTCGTCGGAGCACCCTGCGCCGCCGTACCTGGGAGAGTGCCGCTCGGGTCTGTGGTTGGATTGAAGACAGTCGATTGACCGTTAGATTGGAGCGAACGGCTGAGATGAGTTTTGGGCTACTGCGTCACCACACCTAATGTACACCGTTGATGTCTGATCTCGCGGAGAGTAACGCGTATTGATTCGAGGCCCTTAGATCGGGATCCGATGGTCCCCGTTGGAGACCGATTCGGGTGGCTGTAGATCTAATCCTCGCCATCGGGCCGTGATCGGACGGCCAGAATTAAAAGATACCCCTTCGGCCAGGCGCTTTTTCATAAGAGACCCTCTGTTTATTTGAAATCAACCCGCCGTCCACCGCGGGTGTAGTCTGAGTCTTAGGGAAACTTACCCCGAGCCCCCTGCAGTTTCTTGTAATTGAGGCCCAGTCCAGCACTCAGTTAAATTGAATAAATAGAATAGAAAATGGATTTTTAATACAAAAATAATTGCTAGAACTTAGATAATTCATAGAAAATCCATTTTAGCTCCAAATTGAGTCATTCCAATTCCTAGAATTTTGTAATAATAATCTCTACCATTTAGAATCACTGTTTTGACATGAACTCTGTCAGAAAATTTATTTATCATTTAATCATATTATAATCACATTAAACCTTAGGAAAATCATAACTTGAATTCTACAACTCCAAAATTAATAATTCTTTTTCCTGTGATCTTATTTTAATGTGTAGATTATTAATATGTATTCTGCATATATGTTTGGTGTAATGTTAATTTTGCCTATACCATGTATGTTTGTATTGCTACGTTTAGCAGTGAGGCCACGTGGATCTGAAGAATCATCCTGGTACCTGGATCTCAAGGCCCAGGCAAGTTGTGCCCTTGATCACTTCTTTTCACCTACTCATGTTCTAATTAATCATAATGATCTGCATAGGTTAATTTTGCTGGGACCCAATAGGTTACCCTAGTTTGACTATCTTTATACCTTGTTCACCACTGAATCTTTGGGTAGTACTTGCTAGTGCTATATGTGGCTTTGGGTATAGAGATACACATTACTATTCATGATTATACTTTTATTGTCAGTTGTTATTTATGGATTCATGTTGAGATCATTATGTTAATTGGAACATGGAGAACCACCCGGGAAAACAGTGCTACCATAAGGGTGGAATGGGACGCCCTTGGCTGATTAATTAGGAAAGCTAGTGGAAGACTACCTTACCCGAAAGGGGCAAGGGCAGTAGGGGAGAGGTCAGTGCGGGGAGGCCCTCGGGAGGATTTTGCTGCGATGGCGGTCCTGCAAGGGATTCCTGTACTGGATCTTCCTATAAACTGTAGCGGGTTTTCGGAAGCTAGTGGAACTTTGTAAAGGCCTCGTAGTGGATCCCTAGCCATTCACCTCGGAAGTGTCTTAGGGCTTTGCAAACCCTGGCGACATGGGATACACGACTTGTGGGTAAAGATGCGCAACCTCTGCAGAGTGTAAAACTGGTATACTAGCCGTGCTCACGGTCATGAGCAGCTCGGACCCTCACATGATTAATTTATGGAACTAAATTCAATTTGTCATATGCATTGCATTGCAGGTGGTGTTGTTACTTTTTGATCTATTACTTAATTGGGTTTGGTATTTACTTATACTTAGTAACTGCTAATAAAATTTTGACCAACTTTAAAAGCAATGCTCAGCTCTAACCATCTTCTTTGGTAAGCCTTACACTTTATGAGCTCCCACCTTTGGTGAGTTCATGCACATTATTCCCCACAACTTGTTGAGCGATGAACGTATGTGAGCTCACTCTTGCTGTCTCACATACACCACAGGTCAAGACCAGGTACTGCAGGATGATGCTCATGGAGGATGCTGTGAAGTGTTCGTGAGAGGTCTAGGTCGTTGTCTCCCAGTCAACTTTGGGTTGCTGGACCGTTGTCTCCTTATAATGTAATTATTTATTTTGTATAGAACTCCTGTTATATATAAAGTTGTGACATTCGATCCTGTGCCACTATACATCATATGTATGAGACTTGGTCCCAGCATACCTGGTGTTTATGTTAACCCCGGGTTTTGGACCCCTAAAATCCGGGTGTTACAGTGCCTCATATACTATCAATTAATATCTCTCTTGATATGCACTAAGTTGAAAGGAGAATTCATGATACATGTATGCAATTTGTGATCCACTTAATATATGATAACAATGACATAGAATAGGATCACTAGTTGTAGAACTCTCTCTTGTGCAAAATATTTCCATACAATGTCTTGAATATAGGTCTTAAGCAACTAAGACTAAGGACAAAGCACAATGAAGAGAGCGTCTCTATGTGAAGGTACAAAAGGGTAAAACTACTTCCTCTCATTTACACATGTACCTAAATCTTCCTCTTATATACATTCCTTGCATATCTTGTATAAAAGGAAGAAAAGGCATGTCTATGCATATCCCTGCTTCATACCTACTTTACCCTCTCAAAAATTTCATTCCTGCATTTATGCATTCTTGTTAAAACTAGGTGAAGTGATTTTATTGTCAAAGAGCTTAAAGATTAACCTTGTAACGTGGATAAGCTACCTTTGTTTCAAAGGTGGAGGTTCCTTAAGTCTCTTTGAAATCCTTAAGGGTAATTGCTTAAAATGTTTCCAACATGATTTCATAAGTGCATAGTCTGTCCTGAGCATCACACTTTTATTATGACATATTGCACTTCACATTTTCTATGATACAGATAAGTTCTCGTTAACCTAATTATGTGCACTTGGCATTTAAGGCCAAAATCTGTATTCCTCTCAAGGCACATATTTAGGGGGAGCGTTCTATATTATATAGAACTGTATAAGCTTAATTGACATATCCTTTTAACCATGTCTCTTTCCTTTGGTAGATTTGCATATTTCCTATCTCTCTTGTGCCAAGGCTAAGACTAATATGTTTCCATGAGTATCTTGAGTATTAATTCTTAGATTGAAAGGGAAATGGAGTCTTAGGCGAAGACAAAGCTTCCACTCCACTCTACTGGTATCACTTACCCTTCGCCGTCACTCCGCATCTCTCTCCACATTGGTATAATCCGTCACTCATATATTATTTGCCAAAGGGAGAGAGAATCTAAGAAGGGCTCTAAAGACTCCGTTTTTTGGCGATTAATGCCAAAGGGGGAGAGAGTATTAGCCCAAAGCAAAAAGACCGCACCACCACGCCAATTTTAAAAATTTTCGAAACAAAGATGTTTTCAACTAGTATCTTTGAAAATTAGTATTTGTCTAAGAAATTCTATCTCAATTGGTATCTATATTTTAAGGAGAAGTTTTTCAAAAATTGGTATCTAAAATATTTGATCTTCTTTCAATTTGTAAAACCCTCTTGAACACTAAGAGAAGAAATTTCATTAAGGGGGAGTTTTGTTTAGTCAAAGGAAAAGCATTTGAACGAGGGGGAGGAAATTTCAAATCTTAAAAATGCTTCTCGAAAGCTTATTCATATATCTTTGACTATGTGCAAAAAGGCTTTGAAATTTTTTTTCCAAAAACATTTGCAAAAACAAAACAAGTGGTGCATGCGTGGTCCAAAATAAATAAAAAACAATCCATGCAAATCTTATAAAAGTTTAAATTGGTTTAATTCCGAGCAACCTTTGCACTTACCTTATGCAAACTAGTTCAATTCTGCAATTATATATTTGCTTTGGTTTGTGTTGGCATCAATCACCAAAAAGGGGGAGATTGAAAGGGAAATGGGGTCAAACCTTTTCCTAAATAATTTTGGTGGTTGAATTGCCCAACACAACTAATTGGACTAACTAGTTTGCTCTAGATTATATATTCTACAGGTGCCAAAGGTTCAAAACAAACCAATAAAAAGAACAAGTTAGGGTTCAAAAGAAAGGAGCAAAAAGGAAACCGAAGGCTGCCCTGGTCTGGCGCACCGGACTGTCTGGTGTGCCACCGGACAGTGTCCGGTGCACCAAGAACCGTACACTCCAAACTCCTCAGCTTTGGGTTTCCCAGGCGCAGCTCCGCTATAATTCACCGGACTGTCCGGTGTACCACTGGACTGTCCGGTGCACCAGCGGAGCAACGGCTATCTGCGCGCAACGGTCGACTCTGACGGATGAACAATGCAGCACAGTAACGCGGTAGAAGTCAGAGCAGAAGGTCAGAGGGGCACCGGACTGTCTGGTGTGGCACCGGATTGTCCGGTGCCGCATGAGGACAAAGCCTCCAATGGTCGACCAGCTCCAAACCCTAACGACAGGGTGACGTGGCGGCGCACCGGACTGTCCGGTGCGCCCATCGCCAGAAGCCTTCTCCAACGGCTACAATTTGGTTGGTGGCTATAAATACCACCCCAACCGGCCACTTCAAGGTGTGGGAGTCCAAGCAACATTCCAAGTCATATAGTTGACATATCCAAGCCCTCCCAACCACCTATATTCATTGATCCATCCTATACACAAGATTTAGACCACTACAACCAACACAAGTGCCACAAAAGAGAGAGCAAGCAAAAGAGAGCTACTCGTGTGAGTTTAGCACTAGTGCCTTGTGAGATCCATTGAGAGAAAGTATGCGCTACATCTTGTGTTCATTTGTGCATGGAGTTTTGACTCCCATTTAACTTCCTCCAAAGTTTTGGAGGCTTGTAAAGCTAGCAAGAGAAACCTAAGTGTGTGGTGATCCTTGCGGGGTCTTAAGTGATCCTTGAGAAGAAGAAGAGCTCGCCGGTCTTGGTGATCGGTGGAGAGAGGGAAAGGGTTGAAAGAGACCCGTCCTTAGTGGACTCCTCAACGAGGACTAGGCCTTCGAGGGTCGAACCTCGGTAAAACAAATCACCCTTGTCTCTTGTGTTTATTGCTTGTGATTTATTTGTTCTTCCTCTTTCTAAGTTCTCTTGCGCTACTCTTTGCTAATATTATTTTGTGTTGCTTCAAGATAAATTCACATTTAGAGAAGCAACTCGTTGCAAGAAAGAACTTATGTTACTCCTCTTCTTATCTAAGCCCTCTTGCATTATTCTCCACTAACATTTCTAGTAGTATTGATATTGATTAAATTCCGCACTCTTTGGAAACAATACTCGTTGCAAGCAAATGACTTAGTTTTTGTACTCCGATACTTGTGCATCTTGTTCTAACCACTAATCAAGGGATCTAGTTGGGGTGTAAAGTTTTAATTTTCAGGTTTCGCCTATCCACCCCCCCTCTAGGCAACTTTCACAAGGTCTATCTTTCTCGAAACAAACATTGGTTAGTCCTAACACATGTTCTCCCTTTAGAAGTTTATGAAGGTTCTTCAACCCAACATGTGCTAGACGGCGATGCCACAGCCAGCACATACTAGTCTTAGCTATTAAGCATGCATCTAGATCGGCCTCCTCTTTCGAAAAATCAGCTAAGTAGAGTTTGCCGTCTAATACACCCTTAAAAGCTAATGAACCATCACTCCTTCTAAAGACAGATAAATCAACATTTGTAAAAAGACAATTGTAACCCATGTGACACAACTGACTTACAGACAAAAGGTTGTAACCAAGCGACTCTACTAGAAATACATTTGATATGGAGTGCTCATTGGTGATGGCTATCTTTCCCAAACCCTTGACCTTGCCTTGATTCCCATCTCCAAAGATAATCGTATCATGGGAATCCTTGTTCTTGACGTAGGAGGTGAACATCTTCTTCTCCCCCATCATGTGGTTTGTGCATCCGCTGTCG
This sequence comes from Zea luxurians, assembly GCA_029449295.1. Taxonomy (NCBI): domain Eukaryota; kingdom Viridiplantae; phylum Streptophyta; class Magnoliopsida; order Poales; family Poaceae; genus Zea; species Zea luxurians. The sequence goes on along the minus strand of JAOPSE010000003.1, from coordinate 79,274,294 downwards.
ATAATCCAGCTTGAGCCCTCGGATGCATAAACCCGCAAGGAATTTAAGCTTGGGTTTTAGGTACCCAACTCTTGTTGGGTCCTACAAGGTTAGTCACAATAGTTTTTGGAACCCATATGCAGGATTTGTCTCCCTTGCATTTGGATCCCAATTTCCTAGCCACTACTTTTGCATTCTTACATGAAAGAACAAAAGAAGTGTTGCAAGCACAGAAAACAGTAGTAGATTCATTGCACATTTTCCTAGGCACATGATGCACAACATGATTTCTCCTAGGCCTACTTCTACCATGAACAAAAGTAGAACTAGAGACAAACATAGCTTGTGAATTAAAAGCATCATTATCATAACTCCTATTATAATGAGCACGATTAGCAATTTTCCTATCATAAATAAAAGCATGGTTCCTTTGAGGATTACTAACCATAGGAGCCTTCCCTTTCTCCTTGTTGGGAATGGGAGCCCTTTGGCTTGTTAAGTTCTTGGCTTCCTTTCGAAAACCAAGCCCATCCTTAATTGAGGGGTGTCTACCAACGGTGTAGGCATCCCTGGCAAATTTTAATTTATCAAAATTAATTTTGCAAGTCTTAAGTTGAGCATTGAGACTTGCCACCTCATCATTTAATTTGGTAATAGAAATAAGGTGATCATCACAAGCATCAACATCAAAATCCTTACATCTATTACAAATAACAACATGCTCTACACATGAACTAGTTTTGTTGACTTTCTCTAGCTTAGCATTTAGTTCATCATTTAAACTCTTTAAACTAGAGAACGATTCATGGCAAACAAACAATTCAGAGGATAACATTTCATTTCTCTTAATTTCTAAGGCAAGGAATTTTTGCACACTAACAAATTTGTCATGTTCCTCATATAAAATATCCTCTTGTTTTTCTAACAATCTATCTTTTTCATTTAGAGCATCAATTAATTCATTATTTTTTTCTACTTTAGCTCTATCTAAACCTTTAAATAAACTAGAGTAATCTACTTCATCCTCGGAGGATTCTTCATCACTAGATGAAGTGTACTTGGGTGTGTCCCAAACACATACCTTTCTCTCCTTAGCCATAAGACATGTATGGTGTTCGTTGGGGAAGAGTGAGGATTTGTTGAAGGCCGAAGCAGCGAGTCCTTCGTCATTGGAGTCGGAAGAGGAGCCGTCTGAGTCCCATTCCTTTCCAAGGTGCGCCTCGCCCTTTGCCTTCCTGTAGTTTTTCTTTTTCTCCTTCTTCCCGCTCTTTTCTTGTCCCTAGTCACTATCATTATCGGGACAGTTTGCAATAAAGTGACCAGTCTTACCGCATTTGAAGCAGGAGCATTTTCCCTTTGTTTTATTCTTGTTGGGGTACTCCTTGCGTCCTTTGAGTGCGGTCTTGAAGCGCTTGATGATAAGAACCATCTCATCTTCATTAAGTCTGGTAGCCTCCACTTGAGCTACCCTGCTTGGTAGCGCCTCCTTGCTGCTCGTTGCTTTGAGAGCAACGGACTGCGGCTCGTAGATAGGTAGTGGACCGTTCAAGGCGTCATCCACATATCGTGCCTCTTTTACCATCATGCGCCCGCTCACGAATTTTCCGAGTATCTCTCGGGCGTCATCTTTGTGTACCTGGGGTTTTCACGGATAAGATTCACAAGATGGGGGTCAATAACTATAAATGACCTGAGCATGAGTCGGACAACGTCATGATCCGTCCATCTTGTGCTTCCATAGCTTCTAATCTTGTTGACCAGGGTCTTGAGCTTGTTGTAGGTTTGTGTTGGCTCTTCTCCCCTGATCATGGCGAATCTCCCTAGCTCGCCTTCCACCAGTTCCATTTTGGTGATCATTGTAGCATCATTTCCCTCATGTGAGATCTTGAGGGTGTCCCAGATTTGCTTGGCGTTGTCCAAGCCACTTACTTTATTATACTCGTCCCTGCAAAGATATGCTAACAACATAGTAGTAGCTTGGGCATTCTTATGGATTTGCTCATTAATAATCACAGGGTTATCCGTACTATCGAAATGCATTCCATTTTCCACTATTTCCCAAATGCTAGGATGGAGAGAAAATAGATGACTACGCATTTTATGACTCCAAAATGAGTAGTCCTCTCCATCAAAGTGTGGAGGTTTTCCTAGAGGAATAGAAAGTAAATGTGCATTCGAATTGTATGGCATGCGAGAATAGTCAAAAGAGTAGTTTTGATTAACCGTTCTCTTTTTTGATGAAGAGTCGTTGTCGTCTCTTGGTGAAGAAGAAGATGCATCGCTGTCGTAGTAGATGATCTTCTTGATGCGCCTCTTCTTCTTCCCGTCCTTCTTCTTGTGACTCGAGCCTGAGTCAGTGGGCTTATCATCTCTTGGCTCGTTGAAGATGGACCCCTTCTCCTTGTCGTTGATCACCATCCCCTTTCCCTTATGATCCATCTCTTCGGGCGGTTAGTCCCTTAGATGAAGAGTACGGCTCCGATACCAATTGAGAGCACCTAGAGGGGGTGAATAGGTGATCCTATAAAATTAAACACTTGATAGCCACAAAACTTAGTTATAGAAGTGTTAGTACGACTAAGTAGCGAGTTCTTATGAACACAATAATCACAGAGAAAGCAACACAAGTGACACGCGATTTTTATGTCGTGGTTCGGCCAAGTAATACTTGCCTACTTCCACGTTGTGGCGTCCCAATGGACGAGGGTTGCACTCAACCCCTTTCAAGTGATCCAATGATCAACTTGAATACCACGGCTTTCTTCCTTATAGTTTTTCTCCCGTTTGCGAGGAATCTCCACAAATTGGAGCCTCTCGCCCTTACAATAAATATCACAAAGAAGGCACAAGAATAAGGCTAAGAGAGCAACACACACCACACACAAATCCGCAGCACACACGCACACAAGTCAAGACTTGAGCTTGAAACGTAGCACAAAGAGTTCACAACTAGAACGGAGCTCAAATCACTAACACAATCGATCAAATGCGCGGAGATGGAGTGTGGGAGTCTTAGAATGCTTAGTGAATGCTTAGGTGGCTCCTCCATGCGCCTAGGGGTCCCTTTTATAGCCCCAAGGCAGCTAGGAGCCGTTGGAGACCAACTTGGAAGGCAATTCCTACCTTTTGTCGAGTGGCACACCGGACAGTCCGGTGCGCCACCGGACAGGTCCTGTAGACGGTCCGGTGCGCGATCTCCTTCCAAATTTGGCATATCCGACCGTTGCTCCTTTGGGCTGATTGGCGCACCGGACACTGTCCGGTGCACACCGGACAGTCCGGTGCACACCGAACAGTCCGGTGCACCAGCTGACCGTTGGAGCAGTCCACGTGTCGCGTGAAGATTACGCGGCCGACCGTTGGTGCTAACGACCGTTGGCTCACCGAACAGTCCGGTGCACCACCGGATAGTCAGGTGAATTATAGTTGTACGCCGTCGTCGAATCCCGAGAGCGGCGAGTTCACCGCGGACCAGCCTGGCGCACCGGACACTGTCCGGTGCACCACCGGATAGTCCGGTGTGCCAGACCGAGCAGAAGATTGGCTGCACAGAGCCAAGCTTTTCCCTTTTTCTCTCTTCTTTAGTCACTGTTTCTAGCACTTGGATAACCATGTTAGTACATAAAACAATTCACCAAGTCTAGAAACATACCTTTTGCACTTCTCACTTTATTTGGCACATTAGAACTTAATTAAACGTGTTGGGCACTTAATCACCAAAACATTATAGAAATGGCCCAAAAGCACATTTCCCTTTCAACTCTTGAGATGTGTTGCTTGTCTTGATCCCAATAACTCTTTTGTCAATTATGATGAAGATAAGCTAGTTGAACTTGCACAAATTTATGCTGATGACTTCACAGAATATGATTGTATTGTTCTTAGAGACCAACTTGATACATTCATTACTGAAGGAAGACAAGATTCAAGTTTCCTATCATGTTGTGATCTTGGTAATTTTGCTATGAAGATGGTTAAGATAGATAGATATATTGTATTCCCATTAGTTTATCATCTAATTGAATTGGCTTTGATTTTGCCTGTTGCAACTGCAACGGTAGAAAGAGCATTTTTAGCAATGAAAATCATCAAGACAGATTTGTGAAATAAAATGGGTGATGAATGGAAGAGTCATTGTATGATTTGCTATATTGAGAGGGATATATTTGCAAGTATTGAAGATCGTCAAATAATAGAGCATTATCAGCCATGAGAACACGAATAGAGCAAATACCAAAGACGAGTAAGAGTGATACATTTAGTTCGAACAATTATATGCTTTGTAGTTTGTTTTCTTTGATTACGTATGTAATAATGTAATATCATTCAATTTCAGGAAGTGCTTCTATTGTTGATGAAAGCAACCTAAGTAATTGATGAATTGGTAATTGAGACAAAAATCTATCATTTTCTAATTAGGTAACCACTTGTTTTAGTCAATTTTACGTTAAATTACAATTGTTGTGTTCATATGAAGTTTATATGTGTCCTTATCTATGAATTTGCATGGTTTAAAATTTTTAGCTGATACAAATATTTTTAGTGTTATCTTCGGCCCTATCTTTAGAAGGATCCTGGCTCCGCCACTAAGTATCAGACTCTCAGTGCAAATTTGCTATCCATTTCTTCATGCTCTTGTATATTTATGTTTTCATGCATGTACATGCCGTAGCCTGTAATCCAAAACAAAGATTTTTACATATACTAACCCTAAAAAGTATCAACACGAGAATGGATTATTTATTTGAACATTGATTCAGAAAGATTTTTACGATGTGGCTTTTAAATATCAATATTTTTTTCTAGTCCAACATTGGTCCAGAAATTAGTTTTGGCGGTAAATTATACTCCCTTTGTCCCAAATTAGAATTTATTTTAGATTTTTATTGGATTCCTACAATAATTGATGTATATGATTTGGATATATATCTAGATTCATTATCATCAATTTAAATATAGATATAAAAACCAAGTGCTAAAGTTAATACTAATTTAGCACTGAGGGAGTACCTATTATTTTTATGACATATTCTTTCATTTTGAAGTTTTAGAACTGAATTCTGCATTCTTAATTTTCTTGGAGAATCTCGATAATATTATGAAGGTATGCCTTCCATCTAACAAAAAATGGTGCATGCACTGTACGTAGGGCTCGATATCGAGCTAGCTCGGCTCGGATCATCCGAGTTCAAGCTGGTTCGTTAAGCTAGTGAATTGACTCGGCTCGTTAAGCTAACGAGACATAAAGTTAGCTTGGCTTGGTTCGTTTATGAGCTCGAACTAGCTCGTTTAGCTCAGCGAGTCAGAGAGAAAAAACAATGTATATAATAATCAATTTCTAGTTAATTTCAAACTAATTTAACGATAGAAAATAATAATTATACTCATAGTTTCACAGACCACATCAATGTAACGCCAAATTAACACAACTCGTCACTCATCAAATTCACAATTCACACCCATATTCAACAGTTTAACTCAGTTATATTTGCATAGAACAATTTAACACATATATAGACACAGTTTATTAATCATAGTTTAACTCATAAACCATAAACATCACAATATATAACATGTTTATCAATTGTTACGTAAATAATATACATATAATTTTGTTTTGCCGAAATGTGATGGCTCGTTAACAAACTAAATTGGCTCGTTAACGAATCGAAAGAAAACTCAAACAAACTGATCCGAGCCGAGCCGGAACCGAGCGATCCACCACCATTTTGTTCATCCCTACCTGCACGATGGAGAGCTCATATGGTGTCCCTGCCTTTTTTTTACAAGGAATTGGTTTTCCTTTTTTTAGCCCTTTTTAAACCGGTGAATACGACAAAACATGGAACTCTTAGGTCTTAGCATGTGCAATGCGCTGGAATAAAAGGTCCCGTTTGGATGTTAGAATAAGACCCGTTTCTCATGTGAAACAGTGAAAACGTATTAATTCTTTGACACGCTTATGAGCTACCAGTTTTTCCAGCTGTAATTCTTTTTAATGTAACAAATTAAAATAGGTTGTATTCAAATTATTCTTCATCCACAAAAAGTTTAAAGCTTTTTAAGTATAATTTTATTTATATATTTTTAAGAAGATATATATCTCCAAATGAATCGGAATTTTTCTTAAGAGAATTCTGATCCGAAATGTTTCTATGAAAATTTGAATCCCTACCAAATGTATCTTAAATTTGTGCATGTACTTATACTATTAAACATGGATTAAAGTGAGTTACTCCCTATCCATCACATGTCTTAGTTGAATTTATTGATTTGAGATTTGCTATTTTGAAATCCAAATTATCATGATCGATGTTAGTATTAGGATATATGTGGTAACATTTTTTTCTTGTACTACAACGATCATTTGTACTTTATATTATATATATGTAATACCCAAATTATAAAAGAGTTGGTCTCCGTATTTGTATTGCCATCTACCTCTTGAGACATGTTACTAAACACAAGTGAAAGAGCATAATTCCTTACTAAAACATTAAGAGAAAGCCATTGCATCATGTTGGAGTTTGTTTGTGCATTTAATACAAAAATAATATGAATAAAAATATAATAATAATGAGATGAAGAGTTAAAAAAAGGGGAGAGAAGAAAAAGAAAGCATATAATATAAAGAAAAATTGATATATTTTCAAAAGGGGTATTTCTTAAATTCACAATATAATTCGAGAATAAATTGGCACATGTTTGAATTTAAATTTGAATTCAAATAGAACTTGGTAATAAAAAAAGGAGATAGAAGAAAAAAAGAAAAAAAATATAAAACTAATCTAACCTAAGCAGGCCGGCTGCATCCCTTCTGGCCCATTCATTTTCCTGAACACGCGCGGCCCAAGACCCCTTTTCCCAGCGCGCGCCGTCACTATGGCGAGTGGGCCCCACCTAGTCAGCCACTATTTCCTTGCGTGAACTTTTCTCTGTCACTGGTGCGTGGGGCCTTCTTGTCGGCGTTTCCTTCTCCATCGTAACAACCACGCGAAATCGTCGCCGCACAATGGACTCATGGCTGGTTTCCCCTCTCTCCTTGACTGGGGGCTCGGGGATAAATTGGAGACTGAAGACCTACCTGTTAAGCCACACGCGAGAAATACAGTGTCGTCGTCGTCGTGTGAACATCGCCTGCCACACAAGTCAGACCCGCCGTGAGTAAGAGAGGACACGCCACCGTCATCCATTGGCAAGGGCGCTTGGGAGGCCAGAGATTTGGATCGGTCGTCGACGTCGGGGCTTCACAGCGTCTGTCTCTCGATGGTTGAGGGAGTTATCGGCGTCAGGGTGCGCACGTCTGCTGGGAGCGCGTTGCGGCCGGAGCAAGCTCACTAGTAGGTAATCACCTCAAAATCACCTTTCCTTCCCCCATCTTTTGGTGTGTGCGCGGTCAGAAATGGGATCAGTAAACCCCAGAGCGTAGTGTGGGGCGCGGCATAACCGTGGACCTTGTCCCGGTTTGGAGTCAGAGAGCGGGTGGCCATGCTCCGCGGGCGCCGCTGTTCTGGGAGCTCGCTTCGCCATGGTGGAGCGCAGGGAGTTTGGGGAGATGAATGGTTGCGTCGTGGGATGGGGGGTCGGATGGCGAGCTCGGGCAGTTCGCTGTCGTGTCTTTGGCGCTCGGCCGCAGCAAGTTGACTGGAGAAAGAAAAGAGAGAAGAGAGAGAGAACCGACTGGAGGTAGACAACGCGTTGGGTTGGGGACGATCGGTCTGCGTCGGATGGCCACTGGACGGAGTAGATTAAAACACGCATACCGGTTAGATCCCGACGGTAGAGATCTGATCGGATGGATCAGGGCGACTCCGGAGTATTTAAATCTGCGTCGCTAAAAGCGGTTTGGGCCGTCTGCGCCGCATATCGTTTCGCTGGTGTCTTGATCTAATCCATGCGGTCGGGTTGGGATCCAATGGCCTAGGATCGCTAATAACCCTTCAGTCAAGCATTAATGCAAAGAAGCCCCTCGGATTTTGTTAAATCAACACGCGGTCCACCCTATACAGCGACTGAGTCTTCGTTTCTTTTGCGCCAGAGTCCCTGTACTTTACAGAAATTGACGCCAAGTCTAGGGAGTTATAAAATCAGGAAAATAAATTGGAAAATGAGTTTTAATATGAAAACAATTCATAGAATTTGTATAATTCATAGAAAATGCATATGAACTCCAAATTGGTCCATTCTAGTTCCTAAATTTTTGTAATATTATTCTCTATCAAATAGTACCACTGTTTTGGCATGAAAGACTCATTAAAATTTACCTAGTACTTAATCTTGTATTAAATACATAAAACCTTCAGAAATTCATATCTTAAAATCTATAACTCCAAATTTAATGGTTCCAGTTTCTATGATCTTATTTTTATGTCTAGATTATTACTGTGTATTTTATTTGCATGTTTGGTGTGATGTTAATTTCTCTTTTATACTATGTATGTTTGTACTGATGCGAGTAGACGAGCAAGCTACTGAGGATCCTGAGGTTCAGCTGGTAGAGACTGCTGAGCAGGAGCTCGTTGAAGGCAAGTTGTGCCCTTGATCACTTCTTTTACCCATTCATGTTCTTATTAATCATAATGATCTACATAGGTTAATTTTGATGGGACCCAATAGGTTACCCTAGATTTTGACTATCTTTATACCTTGTTTCACCACTGGTTTTACTACTAAATTTTTGGGTAGTACATGTTATTGCTTTATGTGGCTTTAGGTATAAAGATATTCATCACTCATTGTTATACTTTTTATTATCTGTTTATTATTATTCATGATAAGATCATTATGTTAATGGGAACATGGAGAACCACTCGGGAAAACAGTGCTACCACAAGGGTTTAATGGGACGCCCTTGGCTGATTAACTAGGAAAGCTAGTGGATGACTACCTTACCCGAAAGGGGCAAGGGCAGTAGGGGAGTGGTCAGTGTAGGGAGGTCCTTGGGTTGATTTTGCTGCGATGGTAGTCAGGCGAGAGATTCCTACACTGGAGCTTCCTATAAACTGTAGCGGATTTTCTGAAGCTAGTGGAACTTTGTAAAGGCCTCGTAGTGGTACCCTGCCTCGCTTCCTAGGTAGAGGTGTATGGGGTCTGATCAACTCTGTGGCAAATTGAAAGGGAAATGTGCCCTTGGGCCATTTCTAAGTATTTTGGTGATTAAGTGTCCAACACAAATGGTTTAAGTATTAAATTGTGCCAAATGGTGGATGAAGTGTAAATCAACACAAAGGTATGATTCTAGACTTAATACATTGGTTTTTGTGTACTAACATACTTGTCTAAGTGCTAGAATCATAGAAAATACAAAAGGAAAAAAGACTTGGCTGGAGCAGTCAAGACTCTGCGCAGTCTGGGTGCACCGGACAGTGTCCGGTGGTGCACCGGACAGTGTCCAGTGCGCCAGGCTGGCGTCTGGTCAACTGGCCGCTCTCGGGAATTCGTCGGCGGCGTACGGCTAAAATTCACTGGACTGTCTGGTGGTTCACCAGACTGTCCAGTGAGCCAACGGTCGGCCGCGCCAACGGTCGGTCGCGCAATCCGCACGTGACGTGTGGCCGACGGCTCCAAGTCTTCAACGGTCGGCTGTGCCAATTTAGGAAGGCGATCTGCATCGGACAGTGAATAGGGGATGTCCGGTGGTGCACCGGACTGTCTGGTGCGCCACCCGACAGAAGGCAAGAATTGCCTTCCAAGAATGCCTCCAACGACTTCTAGCTACCTTGGGGCTATAAAAGGGACCCCTAGGCGCATGGAGGAGAAACACAAGCATTCTTTGATCATCTCTAAGCACCAAGACTTCATTCTATTGCATTTGATTCTTTGTGATAGCAATTTGAGCTCCTCTTGAGTTGAGAACTCCGTGTGTGAACTTGCTCAAGTTGTGACTAGTGTGCGTGTTTGTGATGTTGCTTTTGAGACTTGTGTGTGTTGTTTTTCCCTCCCTTACATCCGTGCTTCTTTGTGATCATTATTTGTAAGGGCGAGAGGCTCCAAGTTGTGGAGATTCCTCGCAAACGGGATATAGTGAAAGAAAGAAAAACAACGTGGTATTCAAGTGGATCTTTGGATCAATTGAAAGGGGTTGAGTGCAACCCTCGTCCATTGGGACGCCACAACGTGGAGTAGGCAAGTGTTGTACTTGGCCGAACCACGGGATAAACCATCGTGTCTCTTGTGCTTGTTCTCATTGTGACTATTGTGTTTCACAAGAGCTCGGTCCTTAGCCACTTGATTTCATTGTGCTAACACTTAATCAAGTTTTGTGGCTTTAAGTTTTAAGTTTTTATAGGATCACCTATTCACCCCCCCTCTAGGTGCTTTCAGTTGGTATCGGAGCAGTCCTCTTCACGAAAGAGACTAATCGCCCGAAGGGATGGATCCTAAGGGAAAGGGGATGGTGATCAACGATAAGGAAAAGGAGTCCTTCATCAATGAGCCAGAAGACGACAAGCCCACTGACTCGGGCTCAAGTCACAAGAAGAAGGCTAATGGCGAAGCACACCTTGGAAAAGAATGGGACTCGGATTGTTCTTCGTCTGACTCCGACGACGAAGGACTCGCCGCCACGGCCTTGAACAAATCGTCTCTCTTCCCCAACGAGCATCACACCTGCCTCGTGGCAAAGGAGAAGAAGGTAAGCACTCGAAATACTATTGCATATGCTTCTTCAAGTGATGATGAATCTAGTGATGATGAAGTAGACTACGCAAGTTTATTCAAAGGCTTAGATAGAACTAAAATTGATAAGATCAATGAATTAATTGATCCGTTGAATGAGAAGAATAAATTGCTAGAAAAGCAAGAGGATCTTTTATATGAAGAGCATGATAAATTTGTAAGTGTGCGAAAGTCTCTTGCTTTAGAAGTTAAAAGAAATGAAATGCTTTCATGTGAATTATCTACTTATCATGAGTCTATTTCTAGTCTAAAGAGTGTCAATGATGACTTAAATGCTAAGTTAGAAGTAGCAAATAAATCTAGCTCATGTATTGAACATGTAGCAATTTGTAATAGGTGTAAGGATTTTAATGTTGATGCATGTGTTGAGCACCTTACTTCTATTGCAAAATTAAATGGTGAAGTGGCTAGTCTTAATGCCCAACTTAAGACTAGCAAGAATGACTTTGACAAACTAAAATTTGCAAGGGATGCCTACACTATTGGTAGACACCCCTCAATTAAGGATGGGCTTGGCTTTAAAAGGGAAGCCAAGAACTTAACAAGCCAAAGAGCTCCCATTTTCAACAAGAAAAAGGGAAAGGCTCCTATGGCTAATAGTAGTCAAAAGAATCATGCATTTGTTTATGATAGAAAATTTTCTAGAAATGCTTATCATAATAGGAGTTGTAATGCTTATGATTCACATGCCATGATTGCTTCAAGTTCTTCCTTTGTGCATGGTAGAGATATGCCTAGGAAAAATGTTGTTCATCATATGGCTAGGAGAAATGTTGTTAATGTGCCTAGGAAAATGAATAATGAAAATGCTACTGTTATTCATGCCTGCAACACTGATTTTGTACTCACATGCAAAAATAAGAAAGTGGTTGCTAGGAAATTAGGGGCAAAATGCAAGGGAGACAAAACTTGCATTTGGGTACCTAAGGCTATTGTTACTAACCTTGTAGGACCCAACAAGAGTTGGGTACCTAAAACCCAAGCCTAATTTGCCTTGCAGGTTTATGCATCCAGGGGCTCAAGCTGGATTATCGACAGCGGATGCACAAACCACATGACGGGGGAGAAGAAGATGTTCACCTCCTACGTCAAGAACAAAGATTCCCAAGATCCAATCATATTCGGTGACGGGAATCAAGGCAAGGTTAAAGGACTAGGAAAGATAGCTATTTCATCCGAGCATTCCATATCTAATGTGTTTTTAGTTGAATCGCTCGGGTATAACTTGTTGTCCGTTAGTCAATTATGTAATATGGGTTACAATTGCTTATTTACAAATGTAGATGTGTCTGTCTTTAGAAGGAGTGGCGGTTCATTAGCTTTTAAGGGTGTACTTGAGAGCACCTAGAGGGGGGGTGAATAGGTGATCCTGTAAAACTTGAAAACTTAAGCCACAAAAACTTGGTTAAGCGTTAGCACAGTAAATGTCAAGTGGCTAGAGAGGAGTCTCAACAAAACACAATAACCCACGAAATCAATCACAGAGATGGTACGGTGGTTATTCCGTGGTTCGGCCAAGACCAACACTTGCCTACTCCACGTTGTGGCGTCCCGACGGACGAGGGTTGCAATCAACCCCTCTCAAGCGGTCCAAAGACCCACTTGAATACCACGGTGTTTTGCTTGCTTTTCTTAATCCCGTTTGCGAGGAATCTCCACAACTTGGAGCCTCTCGCCCTTACACTTGAAGTTCACAAAGAAGCACGGAGCAAGGGAGGGATTAGCAACGCACACAAGACACAAAAATCAGAGTGTCACCACGCACACAAATTGCAACGAGAGCTCACAACTCAATGAGTTCACCACTCAACTAGAGCTCTAATTGCTATCGCAAAGAATCAAAGGCGCGGAATCGATGTCTTGGTGCTTAGGAATGTTGTAGGAATGCTTGGTTTTCTCCTCCATGCGCCTAGGGGTCCCTTTTATAGCCCCAAGGCAGCTAGGAGCCATTGAGAGCATTCTAGGAAGGCTGATCTTGCCTTCTGTCGACTGGCGCACCGGACAGTCCGGTGCACACCGGACACTGTTCGGTGCCCGATTTCCTTCCAAAAATGGCGCAGTCGACCGTTGGGAGCCTGAGAGCCGTTGGCGCACCGGACATGTCCGGTGCACACCGGACAGTCCGGTGCCCCCTTCTAGCCGTTGGCTCGGCCACGTGTCCCGCGCAGATCGCGCGGCCGACCGTTGGCCCTGCCGACCGTTGGCTCACCGGACAGTCCGGTGCACACCGGACAGTCCGGTGAATTATAGCCGTACGTCGCCGATGAATTTCCGAAACGACGAGTTCGCCTGTGAACGGCCCACCGGACAGTCCGGTGCACCACCGGACAGTCCGGTGAATTATAGCCGTACACCGCCGTCGAAGTCCCGAGAGCAGCCTTTTCGCCAGAGCCAGCCTGGCGCACCGGACAGTCCGGTGATCCCAGACTGAGCAGAGTCTTGGCTGCTCGAGCCAAGACATTTTTAATTGGATTTTTCCTGTTTCCAGCACTTAGACACAATACATTAGTCCATAAAACAATGTACTAAGTCTGAGAAACATACCTTTATCCTTGATTTGTACTTTGTCCACCTTTGTACTACATAACCAAAATACTTAGAAATGGCCCAAGGGCACATTTCCCTTTCAATCTCCCCCTTTTTGGTGATTTATGCCAACACATCATAAAGCAAGTAGAACAAATACAAAATCAATTCAAATAAGAACTCAAATTGTTTTGATTCAAAGTTGACATATATGGATCACTCTTCGCCACCACTTGGTTTGTTTTTGCAAATCAACCTCAAATTTCAATCTCTAAGTCAAACACACATGTTAAGACATAAAGAGAGTCATTCCAAGAGAAATTGATCAAGGATTTCAAAAACTCCCCCTTTTTCCCATAATCAACACTTCTCCCCACAAGAGGCCAACTTTTGACATAAGAGACAATAAAAGAGTTTTGACAAACCAAAAGCTCTATTCTACTATTTTCAAAATTTCTCAAGAGTTTTGACAAACCAAAAGCTCTATTCTACTATTTTCAAAATTTCTCAAGTGGTAGCTGATCCATCTATTGCTTTGGCCTTTATTTTCTCTCCCTTTGGCATCAAGCACCAAAACGGGATCAATCTTGGCCCTTTAACCCCATTGCCTCACCAAAATCTTCAAATGAGAACACAAAGGCAAAAAGAGTACATGAGATGAACTTGGAATTAGTTACCCTCTCATCGGAGTGCAGTGGAAGTCTTTCATGGTCCAAGTCCACCTTTTCCCTTTCAAACCTCCTTTGAGACTAAAACAAGCAAACTCAAGCATATGGTTAGTCTCAAAGGGTCAAGTTGTAGCACAACTCCCCCTAAATATGTGCATCACTTGCACAAGGACTTGTGAGGTCCGGGGAGAGTTTGTACAACTTGAGCACCATACACAAGCAACAAATGCAGAAGGAACATGATCAAAGGCATAAACACATGTATGCTACTATTCAATCCAAGTTCCGCGAATCTAAGACATTTAGCTCACTACGCAGCCTGCAAAAGGTCTTCTCATCTAGAGGCTTGGTAAAGATATTGGCTAGCTGGTTCTCGGTGCTAACATGAAACACTTTGATATCTCCCTTTTGCTGGTGGTCTCTCAAAAAGTGATGCCGGATGTCAATGTGCTTTGTGCGGCTGTGCTCAACAGGATTTTCCGCTATTCGGATAGCACTCTCATTGTCACATAGGAGTGGGACTTTGCTCAGATTGTAGCCAAAGTCCCGGAGGGTTTGCCTCATCCAAAGTAGTTGCGCGTAACACTGTCCTGCGGCAACGTACTCGGCCTCAGCGGTGGATAGGGCAACGGAGGTTTGTTTCTTAGAGTTCCACGACACCAGGGACCTTCCTAAGAATTGGCACATCCCCGATGTACTCTTCCTATCGACCTTACATCCAGCATAGTCGGAATCTGAGTACCCAATCAAGTCAAAGTTAGACCCCTTTGGATACCAGATCCCGAAGCAAGGCGTAGCGACTAAATATCGAAGAATTCGCTTCACAGCCACTAAGTGACACTCCTTAGGATCGGATTGAAATCTAGCACACATGCATACGCTAAGCATAATATCCGGTCTACTAGCACATAAATAAAGCAAAGAACCTATCATGGACCGGTATGCTTTTTGATCAACGGACTTACCACCTTTGTTGAGGTCGGTGTGTCCATCGGTTCCCATCGGCGTCTTGGCGGGCTTGGCGTCCTTCATCCCAAACCGCTTCAGCAAGTCTTGCGTGTACTTTGTTTGGGAGATGAAAGTGCCGTCCTTGAGTTGCTTCACTTGGAACCCAAGGAAGTAGTTCAACTCGCCCATCATCGACATCTCGAATTTCTGCGTCATCACCCTGCTAAACTCTTCACAAGACTTTTGATTAGTAGAACCAAATATTATGTCATCGACATAAATTTGGCACACAAAAAGATCACCATCGCAAGTCTTAGTAAAAAGAGTTGGATCGGCTTTCCCGACCTTGAAAGCATTAGCAATTAAAAAGTCTCTAAGGCATTCATACCACGCTCTTGGGGCTTGCTTAAGTCCATAGAGCGCCTTAGAGAGCTTACACACGTGGTCGGGGTACCGTTCATCCTCGAAGCCAGGGGTTGCTCCACGTACACCTCCTCTTTGATCGGCCCGTTGAGGAAAGCGCTCTTCACATCCATTTGGTACAACCTGAAAGAATGGTGAGCGGCATATGCTAGCAAAATACGAATTGATTCTAGCCTAGCCACAGGAGCGAACGTCTCCTCAAAGTCCAAACCTGCGACTTGGGCATAACCTTTTGCCACAAGTCAAGCCTTGTTCCTTGTCACCACCCCGTGCTCGTCCTGTTTGTTGTGGAACACCCACTTGGTTCCCACAACATTTTGCTTGGGACAAGGCACCAGTGTCCAAACTTCATTGCGCTTGAAGTTGTTGAGTTCCTCCTGCATGGCCAACACCCAGTCCGGATCTAGCAAGGCCTCTTCTACCCTGAAAGGCTCAATAGAAGATACAAAAGAGTAATGCTCACAAAAATTAACTAATCTTGAACGAGTAGTTACTCCCTTGCTAATATCACCCAATATTTGGTCGACGGGATGATCCCTTTGAATCGTCGCTCGAACTTGGGTTGGAGGTGCCTGAGGTGCTTCTTCCTCTTCAACTTGAACATCCTGTGCTCCCCCTTGATCATGCGCCTCCACTTGAGGTACCTGTTCGTCATCTTGGGTTGGGGGATGCACCTTTGTTGAGGAAGACGATTGATCTTGCTCCAATTGTTCCTAAGGCCGTACATCTCCAATCGCCATGGTGCGTATCGCGGCCGTTGGAACGTCTTCTTCATCTACATCATCAAGATCAACAACTTGCTCTCTTGGAGAGCCATTAGTCTCATCAAATACAATGTCGCTAGAGACTTCAACCAAACCCAATGATTTGTTGAAGACCCTATACGCCTTTGTATTTGAATCATAACCTAATAAAAACCCTTCTACAGCTTTGGGAGCAAATTTAGAGGTCCTACCTTTCTTCACAAGAATATAACACTTGCTCCCAAATACACGAAAATAAGACACATTGGGTTTGTTACCAGTTAGCAGCTCATATGAAGTCTTCTTGAGGAGGCGGTGAAGGTAGACCCTATTGATGGCGTGGCAAGTCGTGTTCACGGCTTCCGACCAAAAGCGCTCGGGGGTCTTGAACTCTCCAAGCATAGTCCTCGCCATATCAATGAGCGTCCTGTTCTTCCTCTCTACCACACCATTTTGCTGAGGTGTGTAGGGAGCGGAGAACTCGTGCTTGATCCCCTCCTCCTCAAGGAACTCCTCCACTTGAAGATTCTTGAATTCGGACCCGTTGTCGCTTCTTATCTTCTTCACCTTGAGCTCAAACTCATTTTGAGCTCTCCTTAGGAAGCGCTTGAGGGTCCCTTGGGTTTCAGACTTATCCTGCAAAAAGAACACCCAAGTGAAGCGGGAAAAGTCATCAACAATAACTAGACCATATTTACTTCCTCCTATGCTCAGATAGGCGATGAGTCCAAAGAGGTCCATATGCAGCAGCTCCAGAGGTCTTGAAGTGGTCATCACATTCTTGCTGTGATGTGCTCCTCCCACTTGTTTACCTGCTTGACAAGCTGCACAAGGTCTATCTTTTTCGAATTGCACGTTAGTCAAACCTATCACGTGTTCTCCCTTTAGAAGCTTGTGAAGGTTCTTCATCCCCACATGTGCTAAGCGGCGATGCCACAGCCAGCCCATGCTAGTCTTAGCAATTAAGCATGCATCTAGACCGGCCTCCTCTTTTGAAAAATCAACTAAATAAAGTTTGTCGTCTAATACACCCTTAAAAGCTAATGAACCATCACTTCTTCTAAAGACAGACACATCTATATTTGTAAATAGACAATTATATCCCATATTACATAGTTGACTAACAGATAGTAAATTATATCCAAGAGACTCAACTAAAAACACATTAGAGATAGAGTGCTCATTTGATATTGCAATCTTGCCTAAACCTTTCACCTCGCCTTGGTTCCCATCGCCGAATATGATTGAATCTTGGGAATCCTTATTCTTGACGTAGGAGGTGAACATCTTCTTTTCCCCCGTCATATGGTTCGTGCATCCGCTGTCGATAATCCAGCTTAAACCCCCGGATGCATAAACCTGCAAGGCAAATTTAGGCTTGGGTCTTAGGTACCCAACTCTTGTTGGGTCCTACAAGGTTAGTCACAAATTGTCTTAGGGACCCAAATGCAAGTTTTATCACCCTTGCATTTTGCCCCTAATTTCCTAGCAACTATCTTCCTATCCTTTCTACAAATAGCAAAGGAAGCATTTAAAGCATGATAAATTGTAGAGGGTCCATTCATAACTTTCCTAGGAACATGAACAATATTCTTTCTAGGCACATGATGAATATTTTTCCTAGGCATATCTCTACCATGCATATAGGAAGAACTGGGAGCAAACATAGCATAAGAATCATAGGCATGTGAATCAAGAGCATTACAACTCCTATGAGACTGTCTTCTATCATTGTACATAAAAGCATGGTTCTTTTTAGTACTACTTGCCATAGGGGCCTTCCCTTTCTCCTTGGCGGAGATGGGAGCCTTATGGCTTGTTAAGTTCTTGGCTTCCCTCTTGAAGCCAAGCCCATCCTTAATTGAGGGGTGTCTACCAATCGTGTAGGCATCCCTAGCAAATTTTAGTTTATCAAAATCACTTTTGCTAGCCTTAAGTTGGGCATTAAGACTAGCCATTTCATCATTTAACTTTGCAATAGAAGCTATGTGTTCACTACAAGTATCAATATCAAAATCTTTACATCTATTGCAAATAACAACATTTTCTACACAAGTTGTTGATTTATTAGCTATTTCTAACTTAGCATTCAAATCATCATTAATGCTCCTTAAGCTAGAAATTGTCTCATGGCAAGAAGATAATTCATAAGAAAGCATTTCATTTCTCTTAACTTCTAAGGCATGAGATTTTTGTGCTTCTACAAATTTGTCATGTTCTTCATACAACAAGTCCTCTTGTTTTTCTAAAAGCCTATTCTTATCATTCAAGGCATCAATCAATTCATTAATTTTATCTACCTTGGTTCTATCTAGGCCCTTAAATAAACATGAATAATCTATTTCATCCTCATCACTAGATTCGTCCTCACTTGAAGAAGCATAAGTAGAGTTTCGAGTACATACCTTCTTATCCCTTGCCATAAGGCATGTGTGACGCTCGTTGGGGAAGAGGGATGACTTGTTGAAGGCGGTGGCGGCAAGTCCTTCATTGTCGGAGTCGAACGAGGAGCAATCCGAATCCCACTCCTTGCCAAGATGTGCCTCGCCCTTTGCCTTCTTATAGTTCTTCTTCTTCTCCCTCTTGTTCCCTTGATCCTGATCACTATCATTGTCGGGACAGTTAGCAATAAAATGACCAATCTTACCGCATTTGAAGCATGAGCGCTTCCCCTTGGCTTTGGTCTTGCTTGGATGTCCCTTGCGACCCTTAAGCGCCGTCTTGAAGCGCTTGATGATGAGGGCCATTTCTTCATCATTTAGCCCTGCCGCCTCAACTTGCGCCACCTTGCTAGGTAACGCCTCCTTGCTTCTTGTTGCCTTGAGAGCTACGGGTTGAGGCTCATTGATTGGACCATTCAGTGCGTCGTCCACGTACCTCGCCTCCTTGATCATCATTCGCCCGCTTACGAATTTTCCAAGGACTTCTTCGGGCGACATTTTGGTGTACCTGGGATTCTCACGAATATTATTCACCAAATGAGGATCAAGAACGGTAAAGGACCTTAGCATCAATCGGACGACGTCGTGGTCCGTCCATCGCGTGCTTTCGTAGCTCCTTATTTTGTTGATAAGGGTCTTGAGCCGGTTGTATGTTTGGGTTGGCTCCTCGCCCCTTATCATCGCGAATCGTCCTAGCTCGCCTTCCACCAACTCCATCTTGGTGAGCAAGGTGACGTCGTTCCCCTCATGAGAAATCTTGAATGTGTCCCATCCCTGCACAATGAAGCTAGAAGAACAATAGTAGCTTGTGCATTCTTATGAATTTGCTCATTAATGAACATGGGACTATCCGTACTATCAAAGTGCATTCCACTCTCTACAATCTTCCATATACTAGGATGGAGAGAGAACAAGTGACTACGCATTTTGTGGCTCCAAAATCCGTAGTCCTCTCCATCAAAGTGAGGAGGTTTGCCAAGTGGAATGGAGTGTAAATGAGTATTTGTACTTTGCGGAATACGAGAGTAGTCAAAAGAAAAGTTCGAATTAACCGGTTTCCTTCTCTTGTAGTCGTTGTGGTCGTCGTCCTTTTGGGAAGAAGTAGACTCATCGCTGTCGTCGTAGTAGATGATCTCCCTGATGCGCCTCGTCTTCTTCTTCTTCCCATCTTTCCGTCTATGGCCCGAGCCCGAGTCGGTAGGCTTGTCATCCTTCGGCTCGTTGACGAAAGATTCCTTCTCTTTATCGTTGATCACGATACCCTTCCCCTTAGGATCCATCTCTTCGGGCGGTTAGTCCCTTTGTGAAGAGAACGGCTCCGATACCAATTGAGAGCACCTAGAGGGGGGGTGAATAGGTGATCCTGTAAAACTTGAAAACTTAAGCCACAAAAACTTGGTTAAGCGTTAGCACAGTAAATGCCAAGTGGCTAGAGAGGAGTCTCAACAAAACACAATAACCCACGAAATCAATCACAGAGATGGTACGGTGGTTATCCCATGGTTTGGCCAAGACCAACGCTTGCCTACTCCACGTTGTGGCGTCCCGACGGACGAGGGTTGCAATCAACCCCTCTCAAGCGGTCCAAAGACCCACTTGAATACCACGGTGTTTTGCTTGCTTTTCTTAATCCCGTTTGCGAGGAATCTCCACAACTTGGAGCCTCTCGCCCTTACACTTGAAGTTCACAAAGAAGCACAGAGCAAGGGAGGGATTAGCAACGCACACAAGACACAAAAATCAGAGTGTCACCACGCACACAAATCGCAACGAGAGCTCACAACACAACTCAATGAGTTCACCACTCAACTAGAGCTCTAATTGCTATCGCAAAGAATCAAAGGCACGGAATCGATGTCTTGGTGCTTAGGAATGTTGTAGGAATGCTTGGTTTTCTCCTCCATGCGCCTAGGGGTCCCTTTTATAGCCCCAAGGCAGCTAGGAGCCGTTGAGAGCATTCTAGGAAGGCTGATCTTGCCTTCTGTCGACTGGCGCACCGGACAGTCTGGTGCACATCGGACACTGTCCGGTGCCTGATTTCCTTCCAAAAATGGCGCAGTCGACCGTTGGCAGCCTGAGAGCCGTTGGCGCACCGGACATGTCCGGTGCACACCGGACAGCCCGGTGCCCCCTTCTAGCCGTTGGCTCGGCCACGTGTCCCGCGCAGATCGCGTGGCCGACCGTTGGCCCTACCGACCATTGGCTCACCGGACAGTCCGGTGCACACCGGACAGTCCGGTGAATTATAGCCGTACGTCGCCGATGAATTTCCGAGAGCGACGAGTTCGCCTGTGAACGGCCCACCGGACAGTCCGGTGCACCACCGGACAGTCCGGTGAATTATAGCCGTACACCGCCGTCGAAGTCCCGAGAGCAGCCTTTTCGCCAGAGCCAGCCTGGCGCACCGGACACTGTCCGGTGCACCACCGGACACTGTCCGGTGATCCCAGACTGAGCAGAGTCTTGGCTGCTCGAGCCAAGACATTTTCAATTGGATTTTTCCTGTTTCCAGCACTTAGACACAATACATTAGTCCATAAAACAATGTACTAAGTCTGAGAAACATACCTTTATCCTTGATTTGTACTTTCTCCGCCTTTTTACACTTAGGCACTTGTGTTGGACACTAAATCACCAAAATACTTAGAAATGGCCCAAGGGCACATTTCCCTTTCAGTACTAGACGGCAAACTCTATTTAGTTGATTTTTCGAAGGAGGAGGCCGATCTAGATGCATGCCTAATCGCTAAGACTAGCATGGGCTGGCTGTGGCATCGCCGTCTAGCACATGTGGGGATGAAGAACCTTCACAAACTTCTAAAGGGAGAACATGTGTTAGGTCTAACAAATGTAACTTTCGAAAAAGATAGACCTTGTGCAGCTTGTCAAGCAGGTAAACAGGTGGGAAGCTCTCATCATAGCAAAAATGTGATGACCACATCAAGACCTTTGGAGCTACTTCACATGGACCTCTTTGGCCCCGTCGCCTACCTCAGCATCGGGGGAAGTAAGTATGGTCTTCTTATTGTTGATGATTTTCCCGCTTCACTTGGGTATTCTTTTTGCAGGATAAAACAGAAACCCAAGGGACCCTAAAGCGCTTCTTAAGGAGAGCCCAAAATGAATTTGAACTCAAGGTGAAAAAGATAAGGAGCGACAACGGGTCCGAATTCAAGAATCTTCAAGTGGAGGAGTACCTTGAGGAGGAAGGAGTCAAGCATGAGGTCTCTGCTCCCTACACACCACAGCAAAACGGTGTGGTAGAGAGGAAGAACAGGACGCTTTTAGACATGGCAAGGACGATGCTTGGTGAACTCAAGAAGCCCGAACGGTTTTGGACGGAAGCTGTGAACACGGCTTGCCATGCCATAAACTGGGTCTACCTTCATCGCCTCCTCAAGAAGACGTCATACGAACTCCTAACTGGTAACAAACCCAATGTGTCATACTTTCGTGTATTTGGTAGTAAATGTTATATTCTAGTGAAGTGTAGGAAACGGGTGACGCCTAAGAGGGGGGGGGTGAATTAGGACTTCTAAAACTTTTACTAAACTAGGCCACAATTAAATCCCTAGAGCAAAACCTATGCAAATAATCAAAACTAGAATGTGCAAACTAGGTTTTGTCTAAGTGTTGCTATCTCTACCACAAAAGGCTAAGTTTCAATCTATACTAAATAAGTATGACTACAAGATTGAAACTTAAATGCTTAATATAAATGCGGAATGTAAAGAGCTAAGTAGAGAAGCAAACTCTCGTGGATGACGCCGGTATTTTTACCGAGGTATCCGGAACCACGCAAGGTCCCGACTAATCCTCGTTGGTGCCCCTACGCAAAGGGAAGCCCACGCGAGGGCCAAGCACTACGGTCGAGTAACTCCGTAGAGAGCCGCGGGCCTTCTCCACGCACAAGTGGTGCTCCGCTTCTGGCTCCTCTCGGACGCTCCCCGCCGTCTCCACTATCGAGCTTCCGGCCGAAACGCCGCGGGCCTCGTTCCCTCCGGTACACGGTGGCGGCCGTGACACAAACGCGGTTGTCACGGTCTCGCAAGACTCTCGCCCCACTCGGTACAATTACAACGACTCACGCAAGAGCCGAGGGGTTGTGTGGTTTTACAAAACTCACTCAACTAACTAGGATTCACCTAGAGCAAGCGCTAAAGCGGTCTAACTAACCTAAGCACTTCGCAAAGCACCTACGCTAATCACCGAGTGATTCTATTAAGCACTTGGGTGTTTGAGCTCTTAGAAATGTGCACTATATGCCTTGGTATGTTGCTTGGGCTCTCACACCTTCAAATGGCTGATTGGATGAAGTATATATAGGCCCCAACTCAACTAGCCGTTGGAAAGCAGACTGTTGTAAGGATGGCACACCGGACAGTCCTGTCAGCCAACGGTGCGCCAACTGTGTGCCAACAGTGCGCCAACGGTGAGCCAACGGTGCGCCAACAGTGTGCCAACGCTGTGCAGCCAACGACTAGTTCTGACACACCGGACAGTCCTGTCAGCCAACAGTGCGCCAACTGTGTGCCAACAGTGCGCCAACGGTGAGCCAACGGTGCGCCAACAGTGCGCCAACGCTGTGCAGCCAACGGCTAGTTCTGACACACCGGACAGTCCGGTGCACCAACTGTGTGCCAACGGTGAGCCAACTGTGTGCCACCGGTGAGCCAACTGTGTGCCACCGGTGTGCAGCCAACGGCTAGTTCTGACAGCTAGCCGTTAGGTGCACCGGACAGTGAATACCGGTGCCTTGTCTTAGAAAACTCTGTTGGCTGTCCTGTGCGCCAACTGTGTGCCACCGGTGAGCCAACTGTGTGCCACCGGTGAGCCAACTGTGTGCCACCGGTGCGCCAACTGTGTACCACCGGTGAGCCAACTGTGTGCCACCGGTGCGCCAGCTAACAGCCCATCTTCTAGGTCTTCGCTGATTTCTTCGGGCTTCTTTTGTTCTTGAGTATTGGACTCCTATGCATCTTTTTATGTCTTCTTTTGAGGTGTTGCATCCTCATTGCCTTGGTCCAATTCTCTTCGCATCCTGTGAACTATAATTATAAACACTAGCAAACATATTAGTCCACAAGTTGTGTTAATCATCAAACACCAAAACTCAATTAGCCAAATGGCCCGGGGTCCATTTTCCTTACAATCTCCCCCTTTTTGGTGATTGATGACAACACAACCAAAGCAAGCAAATAATACAAGTATTTTAATTAAAATGTGCAATCTACTTGCTAAGATGCATGATTGTCCCCATAATGTGATATTATGGACTTAAGCCTCCCCCTAACTCTATAATTCACTTACTTCCTATTTTTGGACCAAATAACCAAAACCACTTGAAAAGCCATTTGTAGATATAAAATTTTAAATTGGTGGTGTTTGGTGTTTGATAAAGTTTTCATTGCTTTGGTCCCTAAACTTCTCCCCCTTTGGCATCAACCACCGAAAAGGAAGACATTAAAAGCATGTAGGAAGTAAATAAAAGCTTGCCCTCAACAAGAATTGTATCAAATGATATCACTAGAAGGATATTAAAATAAACCATATGAATGATACCAGTTGAAAGGAACTCCCCCTAAATGAGTGTTCTCTTTAGAAAGAAGTTTCTCCCCCTTTTTAGAGATGAAGAAATACTCCCCCTGACAGAGATCCTCTACTTAGGAAAAAGCATGTGAAAAATTAGAGGTGCAAGACATGGTTTGAAAAGACTAACTTCCCTTATGCATAGGTAACAGAATATGAGTTAACTACTTATGCATTTTTAGCAACATGGAAGCATATGATATGAAATATAGTCTAATCAAATATTGGAGAAGACATGTAAATGATACTGAATGTAGTCTCAAAAGATACCAATTGAAGATCAATGGCGAGCTTGAGAGACAAGAGAGTTCTTGGAGATTTTGCAGTGGAAGATTGTTGTCTTTCTCCGGGGACCTCATTTTCCTTACAATGAGACTATCACATGAAATAGACTTGAAAAGGTGTTAGTCTCAAAGTATTAGATTATAGAGTAACCTCCCCCTGAAGATGTGCATACAAGTTTTGAATACTTGTTGGAGACATGCACTTTGATTTGATATCAAGAGGGGCAAATTATCTATAATCCGAACTTTGGCACATATAAGTTAAATGATACAACTTGTAGAAATCAAAATTTTCAATTGATGCATCATTTACTATGGAGTGATATAGAAGCTATGTGCCGTGCTTAAATAAATATTTTAAGCCATGTAGGTTTGCTTAAGTGTATGAATTGAAAACAAGCAATCCTACCATATGATTCACCTAGTATGCATAATTTAAAACAAAGGTAAATAACAAATGTAATACTAGGCAAGAAAGGTAAACTAGATACAAGGTAAATAGATACGCATATCTAAAAACAAGAGATACAATAAATCTAGTTACCTTAGTCATGGGTGGGAAATTTGGGTCCAAAATTTTCACTAACCCACTTGGCAATAAACTTGATCCAATATGATGTATCCCATGATATACATCCCAACTTTGCCAAGTCTCCAAATTTCCCGCTGACCTTTGGTCCACTCACTTCCCTTTCGGGATCCAAACCTTCTTGGTGCTTTTCATGGTTGAAATTATTTCCTTTGGCACCCAGATACGTTTGGTCTCCTTTCCTTTGTTGGCTTGCTTGTTGGCCTTGATTGCTATCACCTTTCCGTTCTTTTTCTTCTTGATCAAATATGGTGTAGCATCCTTTTTGTTCACCTTTTTGATGTAGGTGTTGGAGATTTTGCTTGATGGCTTTTGCTTGAGCTTTTGCCTTTGTTTATCCTCGGTCATCGCCTTGCATTGGAAAGACTTGTGGCCTTCCTTGTGGCATAGCCTACAAATCACAGTTTCTCCCTCTACAGGCTTGTTCACTCCCGCAGTGGTGTTATCCTGTGGAGGTCGGATTTGTTTGGCTTTGCCTTTCTTGTCATACAAAGCCTTGCCAAGGCGAGCCACTTCTTGCTTTAATTGTTCATTTTCCTTCGCAACCTCATCCGAACATGTCTCTACAACAATATTCTCAACAACGACTTGGTTGCAGGGGTTAGAATCATCAATTAAATCAAAGCAGGAAGTAGAAGCATCTTTCTTAATTATTTTAGGTATTTCAACTAAAGATGCTGCTGGGGTGCTACCAATGTTTTCTAGCTTAGTAGTTAGCTCATTATTGTGTATGCTAAGAATTTCCATTTTCTCTAGCAAATTTTCAATAGCTTCTTGGGAGCTAGCTAACTTAGCCTTAAGTTTTTCATTCTTTTTAATAAGGCTATTATCGGTAGCAGTGGATGGAGCACTAGATTCTAATAGCTCAATTTTAGTTGACAGCTCACTATTTAAGTTTGCAAAAGTTTCAAATTTTTCTAGCAAACCTTTGTAATCATTTTGAGAGCTAACCAACTTATTTTTCAAAGTTTTAAGTTGAGCTTTTTGCTTAGTGCAAACATCCTGGAAAAATTTTACGGCTTCCGCAAGCTCATCTAGAGAGGGCTTTCCCTCACCTTCATCATCACTACTACTTTCATCACTAGAGGATGGAATGCTTTTGTTACCTCTTGCCATAAGGCATTTGTGTGATGACCGTGATGATCGTGACGAGGACCGGTGGCTGCGCGTCCTTGGAGGTTCATCTTCACTTGAAGAATCATCCCAAGTTCTAACACTTGTTAGCGCCTTGCCTTTGCTCCTCTCCTTTTTGGGCTTGGCCATATTTGGACAGTTGTCCCTGAAGTGGCCCTTCTCCCCACATGCGAAGCATCCTCTCTTCCTTTGCTTTTTCCTGTCAATGTTAAAGAGAAGATCCTCGACCTGCAGGGGCACACCCATTAGATTAATCTTGCGGATCATCCTCATTACCTTTCCGACGCGTCGGATTGTTTCTTCGTCCTCGGAGGATGATGTGCATGGTTGATTATCTTCATCATCATCACTTTCTTCTTCTTCTTCCTCTTCTTCGCTTGAGGAACTTGGAGTGGGAGCCTTCTTTTTGCCCTTCCTTTCATCACATGTAAAAGCATATGGTCTTGAGGAAGTTGGCTCATCTCCCCGACTCATTTTTCGCGACATCTCAAAAGCCGCGATTTTCCCAATCACGATGGTCGGGGTCATGTTGCTCAAGTCCTCCATGTTGTGAAGGATGGTGATGATGCTCCCATATCTTTGTTGTGGTAGCAGGGAGATAATCTTCCTCACAATGTCCGCATCACCTAGCTTATTAATGCCAATCGAATTGAGCTCATTGATAATTAGATTCAAACGAGAATACATGTCTCTAACAAGCTCATCATCTTTCATAGCAAAAGAATTATACTCATTTAAGACTAGGCAATGTTTTTGCTCACGGACATTGGATGTGCCGTCATGGAGCTCATGCAATTTTAGCCAAATCTCATTAGCAGTTTTCAGGGTAAATACTTGATTGAAAATATCCATGCTAAGAGATTCATACAAGCAATTTTTGGCTCTAGCATTTAAATGGATTTCTTTTTCCTCACTCGTGGTTTGTTTCTCGGGATTCTTGAGGGGTTTCATCCCGTCACGAGTGACTCTCCAAACACCTAGATCAACGGCC
Organism: Zea luxurians; assembly: GCA_029449295.1. Classification (NCBI taxonomy): domain Eukaryota; kingdom Viridiplantae; phylum Streptophyta; class Magnoliopsida; order Poales; family Poaceae; genus Zea; species Zea luxurians. The sequence continues at coordinate 79,247,302 of JAOPSE010000003.1, read as the reverse complement.
TCTAGGTAACAAGCCATTCTAGCACTATAATATGGGAAGTTAGTGCCGTCAAAGTGTGGTGGCCTATGGGTATCCATCCCTTCCTCTAAAAAGCGTCGGCTCTTTTAGCGGTGAAGCTAAAGCGTTTCAAATGAGCCAAACCGGGCTTTCATACCACTTGTAGGAAACGGGTGACGCCTAAGAGGGGGGGGGGTGAATTAGGACTTCTAAAACTTTTACTAAACTAGGCCACAATTAAATCCCTAGAGCAAAACCTATGCAAATAATCAAAACTAGAATGTGCAAACTAGGTTTTGTCTAAGTGTTGCTATCTCTACCGCAAAAGGCTAAGTTTCAATCTATACTAAATAAGTATGACTACAAGATTGAAACTTAAATGCTTAATATAAATGCGGAATGTAAAGAGCTAAGTAGAGAAGCAAACTCTCGTGGATGACGCCGGTATTTTTACCGAGGTATCCGGAACCACGCAAGGTCCCGACTAATCCTCGTTGGTGCCCCTACGCAAAGGGAAGCCCACGCGAGGGCCAAGCACCACGGTCGAGTAACTCCGTAGAGAGCCGCGGGCCTTCTCCACGCGCAAGTGGTGCTCTGCTTCCGGCTCCTCTCGGACGCTCCCCGCCGTCTCCACTATCGAGCTTCCGGCCGAAACGCCGCGGGCCTCGTTCCCTCCGGTACACGGTGGCGGCCGTGACACAAACGCGGTTGTCACGGTCTCGCAAGACTCTCGCCCCACTCGGTACAATTACAACGACTCACGCAAGAGCCGAGGGGTTGTGTGGTTTTACAAAACTCACTCAACTAACTAGGATTCACCTAGAGCAAGCGCTAAAGCGGTCTAACTAACCTAAGCACTTCGCAAAGCACCTACGCTAATCACCGAGTGATTCTATTAAGCACTTGGGTGTTTGAGCTCTTAGAAATGTGCACTATATGCCTTGGTATGTTGCTTGGGCTCTCACACCTTCAAATGGCTGATTGGATGAAGTATATATAGGCCCCAACTCAACTAGCCGTTGGAAAGCAGACTGTTGTAAGGATGGCACACCGGACAGTCCTGTCAGCCAACGGTGCGCCAACTGTGTGCCAACAGTGCGCCAACGGTGAGCCAACGGTGCGCCAACAGTGTGCCAACACTGTGCAGCCAACGACTAGTTCTGACACACCGGACAGTCCTGTCAGCCAACAGTGCGCCAACTGTGTGCCAACAGTGCGCCAACGGTGAGCCAACGGTGCGCCAACAGTGCGCCAACGCTGTGCAGCCAACGGCTAGTTCTGACACACCGGACAGTCCGGTGCACCAACTTTGTGCCAACGGTGAGCCAACTGTGTGCCACCGGTGAGCCAACTGTGTGCCACCGGTGTGCAGCCAACGGCTAGTTCTGACAGCTAGCCGTTAGGTGCACCGGACAGTGAATACCGGTGCCTTGTCTTAGAAAACTCTGTTGGCTGTCCTGTGCGCCAACTGTGTGCCACCGGTGAGCCAACTGTGTGCCACCGGTGCGCCAACTGTGCGCCACCGGTGAGCCAACTGTGTGCCACCGGTGCGCCAACTGTGTACCACCGGTGAGCCAACTGTGTGCCACCGGTGCGCCAGCTGACAACCCATCTTCTAGGTCTTCGCTGATTTCTTCGGGCTTCTTTTGTTCTTGAGTATTGGACTCCTATGCATCTTTTTATCTTCTTTTGAGGTGTTGCATCCTCATTGCCTTGGTCCAATTCTCTTCGCATCCTGTGAACTATAATTATAAACACTAGCAAACATATTAGTCCACAAGTTGTGTTAATCATCAAACACCAAAACTCAATTAGCCAAATGGCCCGGGGTCCATTTTCCTTACATGAAGAAAGGTAGAAATTCTAAATTTGCTCCCAAAGTTGTAGAAGGGTTTTTGTTAGGTTATGACTCAAATACAAAGGCATATAGAGTCTTCAACAAATCATCGGGCTTGGTTGAAGTCTCTAGCGACGTTGTATTTGATGAGACTAATGGCTCTCCAAGAGAGCAGGTTGATCTTGATGATGCAGATGAAGAAGATGTTCCAACGGCCGCAATACGCACCATGGCAATCGGAGATGTGCGACCACAGGAACAAAAGGAGCAAGATCAACCTTCTTCCTCAACAATGGTGCATCCCCCAACTCAAACTGATGAACAGGTTCATCTCGAGGAGGCGTGTGATCAAGGGGGAGCACAAGATGATCATGTTATGGAGGAAGAAGCACCACAGGCCCCTCCAACTCAAGTCCTAGCGACGATTCAAAGGAATCATCCCGTCGACCAGATATTGGGTGATATAAGCAAGGGATAACTACTCGCTCTAGATTAGCTAATTTTTGTGAGCATTACTCTTTTGTCTCTTCTATTGAGCCTTTCAGGGTAGAAGAGGCCTTGCTAGATCCAGACTGGGTGTTTGCCATGCAGGAAGAGCTTAATAACTTCAAGCGAAATGAAGTTTGGACACTGGTGCCACGTCCCAAGCAAAACGTTGTGGGAACCAAGTGGGTGTTCCGCAACAAACAGGACGAGCACAGGGTAGTGACAAGGAACAAGGCTAGACTTGTGGCAAAAGGTTATGCCCAAGTCGCAGGTTTGGACTTTGAGGAGACTTTTGCTCCTATGGCTAGGCTAGAGTCTATTCGCATTTTGTTAGCCTATGCTGCTCACCATTCTTTCAGGTTGTTCCAAATGGATGTGAAGAGCGCTTTCCTCAATGGGCCAATCAAGGAGGAGGTGTACGTAGAGCAACCCCCTGGCTTTGAGGATGAATGACACCCCGATCACGTGTGTAAGCTCTCTAAGGCGCTCTATGGACTTAAACAAGCCCCAAGAGCATGGTATGAATGCCTTAGAGACTTTCTAATTGCTAATGCTTTCAAGGTTGGGAAAGCCGATCCAACTTTATTCACTAAGACTTGTGATGGTGACTTATTTGTATGCCAAATTTATGTCGATGACATAATATTTGGTTCTACTAACCAAAAGTCTTGTGAAGAGTTTAGCAGGGTGATGACTCAAAAGTTTGAGATGTCAATGATGGGCGAGTTAAACTACTTCCTTGGGTTCCAAGTGAAGCAACTCAAGGACAACACCTTCATCTCCCAAACGAAGTACACGCAAGACTTGCTCAAGCGGTTCGGGATGAAGGACGCCAAGCGCGCAAAGACTCCAATGGGAACCGACGGACATGTTGACCTCAACAAAGGAGGTATGTCCGTTGATCAAAAGGCATACCGGTCTATGATAGGTTCCTTGCTTTACTTATGTGCTAGTAGACCGGATATTATGTTAAGCGTATGCATGTGTGCTAGATTTCAATCCGATCCAAGGGAGTGCCACCTTGTGGCCATTAAGCGAATACTTAGATATTTAGTTGCTATGCCTTGCTTCGGGATCTGGTATCCAAAGGGGTCTACCTTTGACTTAATTGGATATTCAGACTCCGATTATGCTGGATGCAAGGTTGATAGGAAGAGTACATCAGGGACGTGCCAATTCTTAGAAGGTCCCTGGTGTCTTGGAGTTCTAAGAAACAAACTTCTGTTGCCCTATCCATCGCTGAGGCCGAGTATGTTTCCGCAGGACAGTGTTGTGCGCAACTACTTTGGATGAGGCAAACCCTCAGGGACTTTGGCTACAATCTAAGCAAAGTCCCACTCCTATGTGACAATGAGAGTGCAATCCGCATGGCGGATAATCCTGTTGAACACAGCCGCACGAAGCACATAGACATCCGGCATCACTTTTTGAGAGACCACCAGCAAAAGGGAGATATCAAAGTGTTTTATGCTAGCACCGAGAACCAGCTAGCCGATATCTTTACCAAGCCTCTAGATGAGTCAACCTTTTGCAGGCTGCGTAGTGAGCTAAATGTCTTAGATTCGTGTAACTTGGATTGATCTATAGCATACATGTGTTTATGCCTTTGATCATGTTCTTTTATGCATATTGTTGCTTATTTATGGTGATCAAGTTGTACACATGATACCCGGACCTCTCAAGCCCATTTGCAAGTGATGCACTTATTTAGGGGGAGGCATGCTACAACTTGACACTTTGAGACTAACCTTGTATTTGAGTTTACTTGTTTTAGTCTCGAAAGTGGATTGAAAGGGAAAGGTGGACTTGGACCATGAAAGACTTCCATTGCACTCCGATGAGAGGGTAATTTACTCCAAGCTCATCTCCATGCTCTTATTGCCTTTTTACCCCTAATTGGAAATTTTTGGTGAGACAATGGGGTTAAAGGGCCAACAATGATCCCGTTTTGGTGCTTGATGCCAAAGGGGGAGAAATTAAGGCAAATGGATCAGCTACCACTTGAGAATTTTGAAAATAGCAGAGTTAGACCTTTTGATTCGTCAAAATACTCTAAGTGTCTCTTTTTGTCAAAAGTTGGTCTCTTGTAGGGAGAATGTTTGATTATGGGAAAAAGGGGGAGTTTTTTTTATCAATTTCTCTTGGAATACCTCTCTTTATGTCTTAACAAGTGTGTGTGACTTAGAGATAGGAAATTGAGTTTGATTTGCAAAAACAAACCAAGTGGTGGCAAAGAATGATCCAAATATGCCAAATTTGAATCAAAAACAATTCTTGTTCTTATTTGCATTAATGTTGCACTTCTATGAGTTGCTTTGTGTTGTGTTGGCATAAATCACTAAAAAGGGGGAGATTGAAAAGGAAATGTGCCCTTGGGCCATTTCTAAGTATTTTGGTGATTAAGTGCCCAACACAAATGGTTTAAGTATTAAATTGTGCCAAATGGTGGATGAAGTGTAAATCAACACAAAGGTATGATTCTAGACTTAGTACATTAGTTTTTGTGTACTAACATATTTGTCTAAGTGCTAGAATCAGAGAAAATACAAAAGGAAAAGACTTGGCTGGAGCAGTCAAGACTCTGCGCAGTCTGGGTACACCGGACAGTGTCCGATGGTGCACCGGACAGTGTCCGGTGCGCCAGGCTGGCGTCTGGTCAACTGGCCCCTCTCGGGAATTCATCGGCGGCGTATGGCTAAAATTCACCGGACTGTCCGGTGGTGCACTAGACTGTCCGGTGGTGCACCGGACTGTCCGGTGAGCCAACGGTCGGCCACACAATCCGCGCGTGACGCGTAGTCGAGCCAACGGTCTGATGGGGGCACTGGACTGTCTGGTGCGCCAATGGCTCCAAGTCTTCAACGGTCGGCTACGCCAATTTAGGAAGGCGATCTGCATCGGACAGTGAATAGGGGATGTCCGGTGGTGCACCGGACTGTCCGGTGTGCCACCCGACAGAAGGCAAGAATTGCCTTCCAAGAATGCCTCCAACGGCTCCTAGCTGCCTTGGGGCTATAAAAGGGACCCCTAGGCGCATGGAGGAGAAACACAAGCATTCTTTGATCATCTCTAAGCACCAAGACTTCATTCTAGCGCATTTGATTCTTTGTGATAGCAATTTGAGCTCCTCGAGTTGAGAACTCCGTGTGTGAACTTAGAGCTCAAGTTGTGACTAGTGTGCGTGTTTGTGTTGTTGCTTTTGAGACTTGTGTGTGTTGCTTTTCCCTCCCTTACATCCGTGCTTCTTTGTGATCATCATTTGTAAGGGCGAGAGGCTCCAAGTTGTGGAGATTCCTCGCAAACGGGATATAGTGAAAGAAAGAAAAACACCGTGGTATTCAAGTGGATCTTTGGATCACTTGAAAGGGGTTGAGTGCAACCCTCGTCCATTGGGACGCCACAATGTGGAGTAGGCAAGTGTTGTACTTGGCCGAACCACGGGATAAACCATCGTGTCTCTTGTGCTTGTTCTCATTGTGACTATTGTGTTTCACAAGAGCTCAGTCCTTAGCCACTTGATTTCATTGTGCTAACACTTCATCAAGTTTTGTGGCTTTAAGTTTTAAGTTATTTCAGGATCACCTATTCACCCCCCCCTCTAGGTGCTTTCACAAATGGGTAACATGACTTGTGGGTAAAGATGCGCAACCTTTGCAGAGTGTAAAACTGGTATACTAGCCGTGATCACGGTCATGAGCGGCTTGGACACTCACATGATTAATTTATGGAACTTAAACTTAATCTGTCATTTCATTGCATTTGGGATTATTTTATTATTACTTTTACTTATTATTACTAAGGTTTGGTATTTACTTACACTTAGTAATTGCTAATAAAATTTTGACCAACTTAAAAGCAATGCTCAACTTTAGCCTTTATTTCATTGATCTGCCTTACACTTCACATGAACTCCCACCTTTGGTGAGTTCATGCCACATTATTCCCCACAACTTGTTGAGCGATGAACATGTGTGAGCTCACTCTTGCTGTCTCACACCCTCCCACAGGAGAAGAACAGGTGGTCGAAGAGGAGCCGCCTAACACTGAGGCTTTCGACTTGATCTAGATGGCGTCTCCCAGTCAGCTTTGTGGCGCCAGGGAATAAGATATAGTTCGCTTTATTTTATCATTTACTTTTGTAAGACTTCCGCTATGTAATAAGTACATTTATGATATTTATGACATTTATCTCTATGCACTCTGTTATTATATGTGTTGTCTTCTCTGGCGCATATATGAGATGCACCCGACTTTGTTCCTTAAAGCCTGGCTGTGACAGAAGTGGTATTAGAGGAAATGTTGACTGTAGGACGAAACCTAGATAGAAATGGACAAAACCCTTACCTACTTACCTTACTCTGATTCATTCTATACTTACCTTACTCTGATTTTCTCTATACTTATCTTGATCCTGTCTCACCTTATATTGTTCCACTTTGATCATTCTTATCTTTTCTACTCTAAGACAAGAAGGATTTCACACCTTGGAATCCTACATTTATAACCTTTTTAAGAGATAGGATACCTAAGACAAAAAAATTAAAAATTATTTTGTCTATTAAAAATGTTGGTTGATTGTTCTGATGATCAATGCCTGATTTGCTTCTTTGATTGCTTGAAATAGTATAGACGAGCATCTTAGCATGTACCACCATAAGGTAATGAATTAGCTTTAGTAGGCGACACACTTAGCTAATAAATCCCCCAAAGTAACATGCTTCGTAATTACTGCCTTGCCTATAATCTTTTCTTTCTACCCTGTGTTTTAACCCAGATGGGCTACCCCTATAGTGTTAGAAGAGAGCACTATAGACGTGATCCTTGGTATGTCATGGTTAAGAAAGGCAAAGGCAGTTTATACACTGTGCTAAAGGAACCATAGAACTCACCAGTTCCAAAGGAGAAAGATTTGAAGTTGGAATTGCAGTAATTACCGCCACCAGACTAGCGACATTCTTAGTAGATGAGAAGTTTGTTGGTGACAACATCCATGCGGATTGGGGATTTTTCGGATGTCTTTCCAGAGGAGTTATCTGGGATGCCACCAGATAGGGAAGTTGAGTTTGTCATAGATCTCTTACCTTGGACTACTCTTACTTCCAAATGGCCATACGAGATGTCTGTAGAAGAGTTAAAGGAACTTAAGAAGCAGTTAACTGAGTTACAGGAGGCTGGTTACATTCGTCCAAGTTCCTCACCTTGGGGAGCACCGGTTCTGTTTGTACAGAAGAAAGATGGTTCGCAACGGATGTGTGTGGATTATAGATCACTTAATGATGTTACTGTGAAGAACAAGTATTTGTTACCTCGCATTGAGGATTTATTTGATTAGATGAGAGGTGCTAGGGTATTCTCGAAGATTGATCTCCGATCGGGATACCATCAGATGAGGATTAGGCCATCGGATATTCCTAAGACGGCTTTCTCAACCCGATATGGATTATATGAGTTCACGTTATGTCGTTTGGATTAACTAATGCACCAGATTGTTTTATGAATTTGATGAATAAGGTGTTTATGGAGTATCTGGACAGATTCGTCGTGGTGTTCATCGACGATATTCTTATCTATTCTAAGAGTGAAAGTGATCATGAGGAACATCTGAGATTGGTGCTACAGAAGCTACAAGATAATCAACTCTACGCCAAGTTCAGTAAATGCGAGTTTTGGATTGACAAGGTGCCATTCCTTGGACATATCATATCTAATGGAGGAATATCAGTGGATCCTGCTAAAGTCAAGGAGATAGTGGCGTGGAGCATACCCACTACAGTTACCGAGATTTGGAGTTTATTGAGACTTGCAGGATATTATCGAATATTTATTGAATGATTTTCTAAGATTGCCAAGCCCATGACCTCGCTTCTAGAGAAAGGAAGAGAATTTAAGTGGGATGAGAAGTGCCAAGAAAGCTTTAATCAATTAAAGGAAAGATTGATGTCACCACCAGTGTTGGTTATGCCAGATCTATTGAAGAGATTTGGCATTTATTGTGATGCATGTGGCCAAGGATTGGGATGTGTACTCATGCAAGAAGGACATGTGATTGCCTATGCGTAACATGAATTGAACTACCCCACTCATGACGTAGAACTGTCAGCCGTTGTGCATGCGCTTAAGATTTGGAGACATTAAATTATGGGAACTAAGTGCCAAGTATACACGGATCATAAGAGTTTGAAGTACATATTTACTCAGAAGGATCTCAACCTTAGGCAACGCCGTTGGTTGGAGCTTATTAAAGATTATGATTTGAAGATTCACTATCACCCGGGCAAGGCAAATTTGGTTGCAGATGCCTTGAGTCGAAAGGAGCATGTTCATTCAGCTGTTGTTGCCCAGCTACCCGATGAGATTGTTGAGGATTTCAGGAGACTTAACCTGGGGATAGTTGCTCACACTGAAGGAGTCACCATTGAAGTGGAATCTACCTTAGAGCAAGAAATTCGTAAGGGCCAGATTGGTGATCCTAAAATTCAAGAGATTAAGGATATGATTACTGAAGGTAGAGGTCTGGAATTCACAGAGGATGAGCAAGGTACTATATGGTTCAAGGATCGGATATGTGTTCCAGAGATTGATAGCCTTTGTGAGACTATATTGAAAGAAGCCCATGATTCTGATTACTCTATTCACCCTGGTAGCACTAAGATGTATCAGGATTTGAAGCAGAAATACTGGTGGTATGGTTTGAAGAGAGATGTGGCTGCTCATGTGGCTAAGTGTGATGTGTGTCGGAGAGTCAAGGCCGAACACCAAATACCAGCTGGACTATTGCACCCATTGAAAATACCCGAGTGGAAATGGGAAGAAATTGGTATGGATTTCATTGTTGGATTACCCAGCACCCCTGCTGGGTATGACTCTATTTGGGTGATTGTGGACAGATTGACAAAAGTGGCTTATTTCATACTGGTGAGGACTAATTACATGGGAGCCAAGCTAGTAGAATTGTATATGACTCAGATAGTTTGTCTACATGGAGTGGCTAAGAAGATCGTGTCTGATCGAGGATCACAGTTTACTTCTCGGTTTTGGAAGAAGTTGCATGAGAGCTTGGATACGCAGTTGAATTTCAGTTCGGCCTACCATCCTCAGACCGATGGGCAGACAGAGAGGACTAACCAAGTACTGGAGGATATGTTAAGAGCTTGTGCTCTTAAACATGGTGGAAGTTGGGATAATAGCTTGCCATATGCGGAATTCTCTTATAATAATAGTTACCAGGCCAGTTTGAAGATGTCACCATTTGAGGCTCTATATGGCAGAAAATGCAGGACTCCACTGTATTGGGATCAGACTAGAGAAAGACAATTCTTTGGGCCTGAACTTATACAAGAGGCAGAGGAACAAGTGTGAATGATAAGAGAAAATTTGAGAATTGCACAATCAAGTCAAAAGAGCTATGCTGATAATAGGAGAAGACTACTGGAGTTTAAGGAGGGTGATCACGTGTATCTGAAGGTGTCACCAATCCGGGGTATGACGAGATTTAAAGTTAAAGGAAAGTTGTCCCCTCGCTTCATTGGACCTTTCTTGATCTTAAAGCGAGTGGGAGAAGTTGCGTATCAACTTGAACTACCAAATCATCTTGCGGATGTACATGATGTCTTCCATGTATCTCAGCTGAAGAAATGCCTCAGGGTACCTGAAGAGCAACTACCAATGGAGGACCTTAGTGTTCAAGATGACCTGACTTATGCTGAGTACCCTATCAAGATTCTTGTCACTTTGACGCGAGTTACAAGAAATAAGGTTATAAAGATGTGCAAAGTGCAATGGAGTCACCATTGAGAAGATGAAACTACCTAGGAGAGAGAAGAAGAGCTTCGCATAGATTTTCCCAATCTTTTCCCTAGTCCTTCCTAAATCTCGAGGACGAGATTTCTGTTAAGGGGGGTAGGATTTGTAATACCCAAATTATAAAAGAGTTGATCTCCGTATTTGTTATTGCCATCTACCTCTTGAGACATGTTACTAAACACAAGTGAAAGAGCATAATTCCTTACTAAAACATTAAGAGAAAGCCATTGCATCATGTTGGAGTTTGTTGTGCATTTAATACAAAAATAATATGAATAAAAATATAATAATAATGAGATGAAGAGTTAAAAAAGGGGGAGAGAAGAAAAAGAGAGCATATAATATAAAGAAAAATTGATATATTTTCAAAAGGGGTATTTCTTAAATTCATAATATAATTCGAGAATAAATTGGCACAGGTTTGAATTTAAATTTGAATTCAAATGGAACTTGGTAATAAAAAAGGAGATAGAAGAAAAAAAAAGAAAAAATATAAAACTAAGCTAACCTAAGCAGGTCGGCTGCTTCCCTTCCGGCCCATTCATTTTCCTGAACACGCGCGGCCCAAGACCCCTTTTCCCAGCGCGTGCCATCACGCTGGCGAGTGGGCCCCACATGGTCAGCCACTATTTCCTTGCGCGGACTTTTCTCTGTCACTGGTGTGTGGGGCCTTCTTGTCGGTGTTTCCTTCTCCGTCGTAACAACCACGCGAAATCGTCGCCGCACCATGGACTCATGGCTGGTTTCCCCTCTCTCCTTGACCGGAGGCTCGGGGATAAATTGGAGACGGAAGACCTACCTGTTAAGCCACACGCGAGAAATACAGTGTCGCCGCCGTCGTGTGAACATCGCCTGCCACGCAAGTCAGACCCGTCGTGAGTAAGAGAGGACACGCCACCGTCATCCATTGGCAAGGGCGCTTGGGAGGCCAGAGATTTGGATCGGTCGTCGACGGCAGGGCTTCACGACGTCTGTCTCTCGGTGGTTGAGGGAGTTATCGCCGTCAGGGTGCGCACGTCTGCTGGGAGCACGTTGCGGCCGGAGCAAGCTCACTAGTAGGTAATCACCTCAAAATCACCTTTCCTTCCCCCATCTTTTGGTGTGTGCACGGTCAGAAATGGGATCAGTAAACCCCAGAGCATAGTGCGGGGCGCGGCATAACCGCGGACCTTGTCCCAGTTTAGAGTCAGAGAGCGGGTGGCCATGCTCCGCGGGCGCCGCTGTTCTGGGAGCTCACTTTGCCATGGTGGAGCGCAGGGAGTTTGGGGAGATGAAGGGTTGCGTCGTGGGATGGGGGATCGAATGGCGAGCTCGGGCAGTTCGCTGCCATGTCTTTGGCGCTTGGCCGCAGCAAGTTGACTGGAGAAAGAAAAGAGAGAAGAGAGAGAACCGGATGGAGGTAGACGACGCGTTGGGTTGGGGACGATCGGTCTGCCGTCGGATGGCCACTGGATGGAGTAGATTAAAATGCGCATACCGGTTAGATCCCGACGGTAGAGATCTGATCGGACGGATCAGGGCGACTCCGGAGTATTTAAATCTGCGCCATTGATCGCGGTTTGGGCAGTCTGCACCGCATACCGTTTCGCTGGTGTCTTGATCTAATCCGTGCGGTCGGGTTGGGATCCAACAGCCTAGGCTCGATGATAACCCTTCAGTCAAGCATTAATGCAAAGAAGCCCCTCAGATTTTGTTAAATCAACCCGCGGTCCACCCTATACAGCGACTGAGTCTTCGTTTCTTTTGCGCCAGAGTCCCTGTACTTTACAAAAATTGACGCCAAGTCCAGAGAGTTATAAAATCAGGAAAATGAATTAGAAAATGAGTTTTAATATAAAAATAATTCATAGAATTTGTATAATTCATAGAAAATGCATATGAACTCTAAATTGGTCCATTTCAGTTCCTAAATTTTTGTAATATTATTCTCTATCAAATAGTACCACTGTTTTGGCATGAAAGACTCATTAAAATTTACCTAGTACTTAATCTTGTATTAAATACATAAAACCTTCAGAAATCCATATCTTAAAATCTATAACTCCAAATTTAATGGTTCTAGTTCCTATGATCTTATTTTAATGTCTAGATTATTACTGTGTATTTTATTTGCATGTTTGGTGTGATGTTAATTTCTCCTTTATACCATGTATGTTTATACTGATGCGAGTAGACGAGCAAGCTACTGAGGATCCTGAGGTTCAGTTGGTAGAGGCTGCTGAGCAGGAGCTAGTTGAAGGCAAGTTGTGCCCTTGATCACTTCTTTTACCCATTTATGCTCTTATTAATCATAATGATCTGCATAGGTTAATTTTGATGGGACCCAATAGGTTACCCTAGATTTTGACTATCTTTATACCTTGTTTCACTACTGGTTTTACTACTAAATTTTTGGGTAGTGCATGTTATTGCTTTATGTGGCTTTGGGTATAAAGGTATTCATCACTCATTGTTATACTTTTTATTATCTGTTTATTATTATTATTCATGATAAGATTATTATGTTAATGGGAACATGGAGAACCACCCAGGAAAACAGTGCTACCACAAGGGTTTAATGGGACGCCCTTGGCTGATTAACTAGGAAAGCTAGTGGATGACTACCTTACCCAAAAGGGGCAAGGGCAGTAGGGGAGTGGTCAGTGTAGGGAGGTCCTTGGGTTGATTTTGCTGCGATGGTGGTCAGGCGAGAGATTCCTGCACTGGAGCTTCCTATAAACTGTAGCGGGTTTTCTGAAGCTAGTGGAACTTTGTAAAGGCCTCGTAGTGATACCCTGCCTCGCTTCCTAGGTAGAGGTGTATGGGGTCTGATCAACTCCGTGACAAATGGATAACATGACTTGTGGGTAAAGATGTGCAACCTCTGTAGAGTGTAAAACTGGTATACTAGTCATGCTCACGGTCATGAGCGGCTCGGACACTCACATGATTAATTTATGGAACTTAAACTTAATCTGTCATTTCATTGCATTTGGGATTATTTTATTATTACTTCTACTCATTATTACTAAGGTTTGGTATTTACTTACACTTAGTAATTGCTAATAAAATTTTGACCAACTTAAAAGCAATGCTCAGCTTCAGCCTTTATTTCATTGATCTGCCTTACACTTCACATGAACTCTCACCTTTGGTGAGTTCATGCCACATTATTCCCCACAACTTGTTGAGCGATGAACATGTGTGAGCTCACTCTTGTTGTCTCACACCCCCCCACAGGAGAAGAACAGGTGGTCGAAGAGGAGCCGCCTAACACTGAGGCTTTCGACTTGATCTAGGTGGCGTCTTCCAGTCAGCTTTGTGGCGCCAGGGAATAAGATATAGTTCGCTTTATTTTATCATTTATGTCACACCCGGCTTTAAGGAACAAAGCCAGGTGCATCTCATACATGCGCCAAGAAGACAACATATATAATAACAAAGTGTATAGAGATAAATGCCACAATAATCAGAGTATTTATTACATAGCGGAAGACTTATTACAAAATAAAATAATAAATATAAAACGAACTAAGGATCGTCGGCGCCAATGTCAACTGAGAAACGCCACCTAGATCAGATCATACTCCTCGCCTTGTGGCTCCTCCTGAACCACCTGCTCTTCTCCTGTGGGGGGGTGTGGGACAGCAAGGGTGAGCTCACACATGATCATAGCTCAACAAGTTGTGGGGAACCAGTGGACATAAACTCACAAAGGTGTGAGTTCATGTTATGTGTAAGGCTAATCAATGATAGGGGTTAAAGCTGAGCATTGCTTTTAAGTAGTTGGTCAAAATTTTATTAGCAGTTACTAAGTGTAAGTAAATACCAAACCATAAGTAGAGTAATAGAACAAAATTAATAACAAACCCATGCATATGTGAATGACAAATTGAATTTAAGTTCCATAATTTAAACATCAGAGAGTCCTGAGCTGCTCATGACCGTGAGCTCGGCTAGTATACCAGTTTTACACTCTGCAGAGGTTGTACCCTTTACCCACAAGTCATGTTACCCATCCGCCAAAGGATCGCGACTTCCCATACACCTCTACCGAGGAGGCGAGGCAGGGTAACACTACGAGGTCTTTACAAAGTTCCACTAGCTTCAGAAAACCCGCTACAGTTTATAGGAAGTTCCAATGCAGGGTTCTTGTCTGACCGCCATCGCAGCAAAATCAACCAAGGACCTCCCTACACTGACCACTCCCCTACTGCCCTTGCCCCTTTCGGGTAAGGTAGTCTTCCACTAGCTTTCCTAATTAGTCAGCCAAGGGCGTCCCATTAAACCCTTGTGGTGGCACGTGGTTCTCAAGTTAAGCTCTATGTTCCAATTAACATTAATGAACTTGACATGAACATAAATAGAATAACAAGAATAATTGGAACACAGATATAATAAATGATTATCCCAAAACCATGTAAAGCAATAGCAAACTACCCAAGTGATTCAGGGGTAAACAAGGTAATGAGATAAACAATCTAGGGTGACCTATTGGGTCCCATCAAAATTAACCTATGCATGGATAAATGATATTAAAGAACATTATTGGGTAAAAAGTGGTCAAGGGCACAACTTGCCTTCAATGAGCTCCTGCTCAGCTACTTCAACCTGCTGCTCACCAGGATCCTCGGTCACGTGCTCTTCTACTCGCCACAATACAAACAAGCACAGTGCATATAGAGAAATTAACATCACACCAAACATGTAAACAAAATACACAGAAATATTCTACACATTAAAATAAAATTCTAGGAACAGGAATCATAATTTTCGGAGTTATAGATTTTAAGATATGAATTTCTAAAGGTTTTATGTGGTTGAAATAGGATTAAGTGGGAAATTAAATTTCTTACTGTTGTCATGATAAAACAGAGACACTAAGTGATAGATAATAAAATTACAAAATTTTAGGATCTGGAATGGATTAATTTGGAGTTAGTATGAATTTTCTATGAATTTATCAAGTTCTAGTAATTATTTTCATGTTAGAAATCCATTTCTATTCATTTACTCGATTTAAACTATCTCTGGACTGGGCCTCATTTACCAGAAAGGTCAGGGGGCTCTGAGTAAGATTCTGCAGACACAGAGCACAGTGCAAGTGGATGGCGGGTTCTATTTCAAAGGAACCTAGGGTCTCTTATGTTAAAGTGCCCGACCGAAGGGGTATCGCCCGCCCGGAGCCGTCCGATTAGACGACAGTGGACCAGATCGAGCCGCGGCGAAAGAGTACACTACATCTAATCTCCACCGCACGCCAACAGATCAATGGCCAGAATCATTTGTGGCGAAAGGGTACGCGAGATCTAATCTAGTCCGTTCTTTAAGAATCCGACGGCGCACGTTTTCTGCCCCAACAGGGCACCCACGCACGGCGGAGCGAAGCTCCCCCACGGCGGTGCGCCATGGCCGGCGAGGCTAAACCCCCTTGCTCACACCCCCATTTCCTAATTAAACTCAGCTACGCAATGCGGAAGGCTTAAGGAAGGTGGGGGTAGGTTTATTACCGCGAATTGTTGACTCGACGGCGCTGGCCACGGTGCACAGCGGATTTCGCGGCAGTGCCCTACGACGGCGAGCAATCGCCAGTGGTGTAGTCGATCTGTTGTCGCACTTAGTGCTCAGAGAGCATCAACTGTGTCCACCGAAGACCCAGGACCTCCTCCCAGAGCTCGGGTGATGCCTACGGCCCTAAGCGGCGACGGCGGGACTCCAGGCTTCCGTGGCGGGTGGCGGCGTGACTTCTGTGCAGAGAGAAGGCAGGTAAATCCGCGGGGCGTTCAGGGGGGTCTTATCCCCAGGTCAAGACGGACCACAACTAAAATCCCGAGGCCTTCGGATGATGCGCGGCATGCACGGAGGTGGCCGTCGCGCGGGGAAGACGGAGACGCGGTGGTTGAGGGACTGACCGGTGGGTCCCACGGAGCAGTGGCACCTGTGGGGGATAGATATCCCCTGGGTCCACTAAAAGAGTAAAGGACCTCACGAAAGGCCCAAGGGCCCAATAAATCGTAAGGTTATTCTTTCGTGGGCCTGGGAAAAAACAACCAGCAACGCAGGGCGACATGAGGCCGGATTGATGCAAACCCGGACGGCCCATAGCGTCGAGCGAGTGGCTGCAACAGAGATCCGACTTTCCTGCGTCGGGGCCTCCATGCGACGAAGCCACGTGAGGATAAGTCGGCGAGGGTTACGTAAAGGATAATCTCGAGAGGTTCACTATCTTTTAGCCATTTGTTGTTATCTTATCCATGTGTACTGCCCCACGGTCGAGTATATAAGGCCTAGGGGGCACCCCTTCAGAACGATCGACCCATTACTTAGCCACCCACGTCAATTCTCTGTATTCTCGATCCAGAGAGCTCTCTTGTAACCATATCCACCAAGCATACTCATCAGGACGTAGGGTGTTACGCATCACTAAGCGGCCCGAACCTGTAAATCTTGTCCACCGTCCCTCGTGCGATCGGCACGAACCATTCTGCTACAGTTGTCGACACCTCCCTACTCCTAAAACACCTTGAGGGGCAACCCCGGGTGTGCGGTCGGACCCTAAACCCCGACAGCTGGCGCGCCAGGTAGGGGGTGTGTCGACAATCCAAGCTAGCTCAATGGCCATCTCCTTTTACAGCAAGATCGCCCTACGCCCTGGATCTATGTTCTGCTTCGGAACAATCTCATTCATAGCGGACGAAGAAGGAATTCTGCACCGTATCGCGGATCCGCCGGAAAAGGAGTCTTCCTCAACAAACTCCGAAAATACCGGAGAAGTGCAACCTCCGGCTCCCCGAAAAAAGATCACCACGACGGCAGCACCGTTCTACCCCGACGTCCTCTTCATCGGAAAGGCGGAATCGCCCGCCATCTCCGACGACGAGCCGACTGTACCCGGGGAGGAACCGCCTCAGCGAGAGTCCCGTCGATGAAGGAACCGGCGCAGGAATGTTCGACGACATCACGCAGCCGGAGAGCGGAATCCGGAACAACCTGTCTCGCGAGACGAGGTCTCGGAGGTAGGGGAAACCCCGGAAGAACGCGTCTTCAGAGAGAGAAGGAACTCCCGACGACGTGATCGCCGACGAGCTCAGGAACAGGCTGAGCAGGATGCAAGGCAACGTCGAGAGAATCCACTCTTCGGGCGCAATCTGAACCTCGACTTCGCCCGAGCCATGAACACGCCGAGCGAAGTCGGAGGGGTGCTGGCTCGAATAGCGGAAGGACTTCCTCGGACTCCGGACACCGACGGCTACCGACGACTGTTCACCCAGGCGGCCAACCATCTTCTACCGCTTGCTCACCCGCCGAACGATCTACGACACGCCATCAACAGTCGCCGAGACGCGCGGAGCTCCATCAATGCTTCGCGGGAACGGCGGCATGAGAACGAAATTCGTCGTCGAGAGGAGTACGACAGGGATCATGGCGCCCCGACTCAGAGCCAAGCTACCAGGACTGAGTCGGCAACGGCTTCAACTGGCGGAACCTCCCGGGGACGGTCGAGGAATCACAACCACAACTCCCCTCCCCGGGACAGACATCGACCCCGACGACAGGAGGACACGTGCGGAGTGTCCGCCCTTACTCCGCGCCTTAGGGCCATCCAGTGGCCTCCCAACTTCAAGGTATCCAATGTTGACAAGTATGAACCTAAGCAGGATCCATGGGGTTGGCTAGCCGTCTACACCACCGCTGCTCGAGCTGCCGGAGCATCCGAAGACGTGATGACCGCGTACTTGCCCATTGTCCTTGGACAAGACGCGCTGCAATGGCTACGACATCTACCCCGACACTGCATCGACGTCTGGGGAGACTTCAGTCGACGTTTCACCGCCAACTTCCAGTCCCTCTCCGACAAGCCGGCGCAGCCGTGGGACCTTAAATCTATCAAGCGCCGGGGGGACGAAACTCTCCGGTCATACCTCAAGAGGTTTCAAACCATGAGGAATCGAATCCCCGATGTCACGGAGGCGGCCGTGATCGAGGACTTCTACCGAGGATCTAATGATTCGGTTTTCGTCCGAGCCATACTACAAAAGGCGCCGACCACCTCGGAGGAGCTGTTCCGGGAAGCCGACCTCTACATCACCGCCGACGAGCGAGCCCAGGATCTCATCGGAGGAGCGAAGCCCGCACCGGCAGCACCACGACGCGACACGAACCAGCAACCTGACAAGCGGTGGGAGAAGAGGCCACGCGAAGAAGTGCACGCCGCCGGACCACCTGCCTCTCGCGCTCGAGGAGGACCTCGTGGAGGCGAGCGTACGCTGGACGACATCCTCGACGCCCAGTGCCCGTACCACAAGGACATGCGCCACACTCTTCGTAACTGCCGAGACTTCAAGCATTCCGTCGGACACGACCGACCCTTCCAACCTCTACCTCCTCCTCCGCCGAGGGGAGGACCAGATGAACCACGACAACCCCATCGGCAGGAGGAGGGAGGAGGAGGAGGAGCTTTTCCGCGCGTTGACAGGGAGGTCAACGTCATCTTCGGCGGACACGGATCGCAGGAGAGCAGAAGACAGCAAAAGCTCAATGATCGCCAGATACTGGTGGCGACCATCGGCCCTCCCGCCCCATACCGATGGTCGGAGCACCCAATCACCTTCACTCGGGCGGATCAATGGCTCAACTTCGACCACCCGGGCAAGTACCCGCTTCTCGTCGATCCGGTGATCCGAGAGAGCCGGGTGAAAAAGGTGTTAGTGGACGGGGGGAGCAGCATCAACATCACCTTCCCCCGGACACTCCAAAGCTTGGGAGTTCATCTCAAAGAGCTCCACGAGTCGGACACTCCTTTCTTCGGCATCGTGCCGACGGAAGGGGAATACCCGCTGGGCCACATCTACATGCCAGTCACCTTTGGAACTCCGGAGAACTACAGAACCGAGTTCCTAAGGTTTGAAGTGGCAAACTTCGACTGCGGGTACAACGCCATCATCGGGAGGCCAGGATTGGCCAAGTTCATGGCCATTCCGCATTACACATACATGATACTGAAGATGCCAGGGCCACAAGGGATCATAACTGTGCGCGCCGATTTCCAAGGCGCCGCAGAATGTTTCCGAGTGGCTATTCAAGCAGCCCTCACCGCCAAGCCATCGACAGCTCCCTCTGCAATGGCGAACTCTAAGCCTGAGGAGAGCCTCGCAATACCGGCGAATGAAGCTCAGACCACGACTTCTATGCGGCCGGCTGAAGAGACCAAGAGAATCAACCTGGGGTTCGCCGATGAGCGCAAGACGGCCATCATCAGCTCCAGTTTGGATGACAAATAGGAAAGCGCGCTCGTCCGGTTTCTGCAAGATAACCGGGATGTATTCGCATGGCAACCTGCGGATATGCCGGGAGTCCCGAGGGAACTGGCCGAGCACAAACTGAAGGTTTTTCCCCAGGCGAGGCCGATTCGACAGAAATTACGTCGTTTCACGCCTGATAAGAGGGAAGCCATTCGCGCCGAGTTAGCTCGCTTGGTCGCGGCTGGATTCATTAGAGAAGTACTACATCCCGAGTGGTTAGCCAATCCTGTTCTTGTACTCAAAAAGAATAAAGTGGACTGGCGCATGTGTGTTGATTATACCGATCTCAACAAACACTGTCCGAAGGATCCCTTCGGGCTCCCGAGGATAGATCAGGTGGTGGACTCCACCGCTAGATGTTCTATGCTGTCTTTCTTGGATTGCTATTCCGGATATCATCAGATTAGTCTGGCGAAGGAAGATGAAGAAAAAACGGCATTCATTACTCCTTTTGGCGCTTTCTGTTATACCTCCATGCCGTTTGGCCTCAAAAACGCTGGAGCGACTTACCAGAGAGCTATTCAAACATGCTTAGCCGATCACTGGGGCAAGCGTGTGGAGGCTTATGTGGATGACGTGGTTATCAAAACACAGGACTCAAAGGACTTCATCGAAGATTTGCAACTGGTTTTCAACAGCCTGAGGCGGTATAGATGGAAGCTTAATCCCGAGAAATGTGTTTTTGGAGTACCAGCCGGAAAGTTGCTCGGATTTATTGTCAGCCACCGGGGAATTGAGGCTAATCCGGATAAAATTGAGGCTATCATGAAGATGGAAGCACCTCGATCGCAGAAGAAGGTTCAGCGACTTACTGGATGCATGGCAGCTTTAAGCAGATTTATATCCAGGCTGGGGGAAAAAGGTTTGCCGTTTTACAAGTTACTCAAGAAGGTGGATAAATTTCAGTGGACTTCAGAAGCACAAGAAGCTCTAGATGCTCTGAAAAAATTCTTGACAACACCGCCAGTACTGAAACCACCTCGGCGAGCTACATCAACTCAACCAGCCGAAGATTTGCTATTGTACATCTCTTGCATGACTCACGTGGTGAGCACCGCGTTGGTAGTCGAGCGAGTAGAAGAAGGGCATGCCTATCCAATACAACATCCTGTCTACTTCATTAGTGAAGTCCTCGGCCCCTCAAAGAAAAAGTATCCTCAAGTTCAGAAACTATTGTATGCAGTACTTCTAACTGCCCGCAAGCTGCGTCACTACTTTGATGACCACAAAGTCATAGTAGTCACAAGTTTTCCAATAGGGGATATCCTTCACAACAAGGAAGCCATCGGTCGAATAGCCAAGTGGGCCTGTGAGCTGGGATCTCATGACATCGAGTTTCGGCCTCGCACTGCCATCAAAACCCAAGCACTGGTTGATTTCGTATCAGAGTGGACTGAACAACAAGTACCAGACAACCCAGAGACTGCAAAAGTATGGCGAATGTATTTTGATGGCTCACTCAAGCTGCAGGGAGCAGGAGCGGGGATTCTTTTCACTGCACCAGGAGGCGAACACCTCAAGTACGCCCTCCAGCTGCTATTCCCGGCCTCCAACAATGCAGCCGAGTATGAAGCCTTGATCCATGGATCGAACATTGCCATATCATTGGGCGTCAAAAGATTAATGGTATATGGGGATTCTCTGGTAGTCATCAGCCAGATAAATAAGGAGTGGGATTGCTCAAACGACTCGATGGGAAGATACTGCACTGCCGTCCGAAAACTGGAGGATAAATTCGAGGGTCTAGAATTTCATCATGTGGAGAGAGATCGGAACGCGGCAGCCGATGTACTGTCCAAGCTAGGGTCTAGTCGAGCTCAGGTCCCACCCGGGGTTTTTGTGCAAGAAATTCTGCAGCCAAGTATCTCATTGGGTCAAATGGAAGAATGCAACATCATAGATCAACCCGAGTCAGATCCCGATGACTGGAGAAAGCCAATCATTAAGTACATAAGGAATGAAGAAGAACCAGACGATAAGAACTCGGCAGAGCGCATTGCAAGACAGTCAGCTCACTATACACTTATTGGGGAAACATTATACAGAAGGGGTGCATCAGGCGTCTTCATGAAGTGCATTCTCCCATCCACTGGAAAGCAACTCTTAGAAGAGGTCCACGCTGGACAATGTGGGATACATGCAGCCTCCAGAACACTAGTTGGGAAGGTCTTCAGGTCAGGATTCTATTGGCCAACAGCAAAGAATGATGCAGCCGAGTTAGTTCAGAGGTGCGAAGCTTGCCAATACTTGTCAAAGCAACAACACCTGCCAGCACAGCAGCTGCAGACCATACCAGTGACCTGGCCTTTTGCATGCTGGGGGCTGGATATGATTGGACCTTTCAAGAAAGCTCAAGGGGGATATACCCATGTGTTGGTAGCGATTGACAAGTTTACTAAATGGATAGAATTCAAGCCCATCGCCTCCTTAACTTCTGCTAAGGCCGTGGAATTCATACAAGACATAATATTCAGATTCGGGATACCAAACAGCATCATAACTGATTTAGGATCCAATTTCACGAGTTCAGAATTCTTTGACTTCTGCGAACAAAAGAGCATTCAGATCAAGTATGCATCTGTAGCCCATCCAAGAGCCAACGGGCAGGTTGAACGAGCTAACGGGATGATATTGGACGCACTTAGGAAAAAGATTTTCGATAAGAACGAAAAAATCGCAGGAAAGTGGATAAGGGAATTACCCTATGTTGTTTGGAGCCTAAGAACCCAACCTAGCCGAGCTTTGCATGGAAATACTCCTTTCTTCATGGTCTATGGGTCGGAGGCAGTGCTGCCTGCTGATCTCAAGTTTGGGGCGCCAAGGCTGATCTTAGAAAGTATAGCAGAAGCTGAGACCACCAGGCTGGAGGACATAGACGTACTCGAGGAAGAACGGCTAAGCGCAGTAATCCAATCAGCAAGATACCAGCAGACTCTAAGACGCTATCACGACAAGGCGGTGCGGCAACGATTCTTCTCAGTAGGGGAGCTCATCCTTCGCCGAATTCTAACGGGAGAAGGACGACACAAGTTATCACCCTTATGGGAAGGACCCTTCATAGTAGCAGAAGTCACTCGGCCCGGATCATATCGCCTCACTCAGATGGATGGCACGGAAGTTGGGAACTCCTGGAACATAGAACACCTGAGAAAGTTTTATCCTTAGCCGTACCTCAAAACTGCTGGGATAATGTACTCTGTAAAGTGGAAACATGTCATCAATAAAGAAAAGGTTTCAAGGATACTCAATTTATTTACGGTTGACTTGCATTCTTACTTAACTCGGGGTGACCACTATGCCCTGCTAACGGAGCAATCGACTTAAGTCGGCAACGACTTAAGGCGGTGCGACATGCTCACGCTTACTTAACTCGGGGTGACCACTATGCCCTGCTAACGGAGCAATCGACTTAAGTCGGCAACGACTTAAGGCGGTGCGACATGCTCACGCTTACTTAACTCGGGGTGACCACTATGCCCTGCTAACGGAGCAATCGACTTAAGTCGGCAACGACTTAAGGCGGTGCGACATGCTCACGCTTACTTAACTCGGGGTGACCACTATGCCCTGCTAACGGAGCAATCGACTTAAGTCGGCAACGACTTAAGGCGGTGCAACATGCTCACGCTTTATTTAACTCAGGGTGACCACTATGCCCTGCTAACGAAGCAATCAACTCAAGTTGGCGGCCACTTAAGACCAATGTAACACGTTCGCACCTATATAATTCAGGGGATGATTTCCATATCCCACAGACAAAATTCATAGTCATCATGCGTCGTAACTACCAAACTCATTAACTAAAAAATTCTGATACAATGGGAGAGTAACTGTGTTATTCAAATAAACCGGTGTCCTCTGACAAATATTCAATCATGCAAGCTGCGCGCTTGGAGCACGCGAAATGTTTTCTCTATTTTGCAATGTCTTTTCTAAGAGCAATTGACGAAGAAGGACGACTCGAGGAATCAGGGGCAGCGCTCACGTCAGCCCTTATATCTTCAGGAACGACTACGCCAGGCCTCCTCATCAGGATTCGTCCCGCCCGAATGGCCTTATCCATGGCCCTATCGCGCTGGGCTCTCAGAGTATTGGAAGTCTCTTCAGCAACCTTGACAGCCAACTGGGCAGCCTCTAGCTCCTGGGTAACAGATTTCTTGGAAGCACGCAGATTCTTGATGACAACGTCTTTAGCCGATATCAACTCCCGAAGGCGAATCACATCATCCAAGGACTCCTGCAGCCTATAGCGAAGATTGTTCAACTCCTCCATGGAAAAGCGATGACTCCTCTCCAGAATAGTCAACGAGTTGCTAGAATCTCGATACAACCTATCAAGATTGTCACGAGAAGCGGCAAGGATACGTTTTTCTTCCTGCAAGCACAAATCAGTTCCTTCAGAAAACCAGGCAAATAATAGGAGCACAGCAAGACAAAAGCACAGTTTCGTATATCACCTTTTCACAGTCAAGCTGAGCATGCAGGGAAGAACTTAACGCATTGGCATCATCCAAGGCGGCAGAGACCTGACTCAGCTCGATCTGACTTTGAGAGTACTTTTCCTCAAGATCAGTGCATCGCTGAGACAGTTCAGCCTGATCTTGAGAATGTTTTTCCTCAAGAAGCGCAATCTGTCGAGTCATTCCTAGCAAAGGATAACCAAACAAAACGAGGTCAGAAGGTAAAACAGTCTACAACAAGCGTGAAGAAAAGAAAAAAGGGCACTAACCAGCGTTAGTCGCCTCCAACTCGGATACACGGCGATGAAGAGACACCGGATTCCAACACGAAAAGGATGAAGCTACTTCTGGGATAGGAGCACCATGCAATTTCAGCTGGCTGGTCATCCCATCCACCAAAACCTGATGAGAAGAGCAGATGAGCATAATGGCAAGAGTTCATGTAAAAGTCAAGCTAAGAAACAGCACAGTACCTGGAGGTTGGAGAAGAACGAAGGGATCCCCAAGTCAGGAGAAATCAGATGATAACCAGGCGCAAGGTCATCACCCGAAGCAGCATGCAATGGAACGGTGGGAATCAGTTCATCTCCTTCAACAGAGCCGGATACCCGATCAACGGGGACGCTGCCCTCCAAAGCGACGCCCCGGTCTGAAGTTTGGGCCACCACCATGCAGCCAGAGTGAGGAGGTGACCCAGCATGAACGTCCATGGAAGTGCCGGAAGGAGACCCTGTTTGGGCAACCTCGGGGACTGGGCCATAGTTGGCACTGCCCACTTGAGCTGGATTATCCCCGGCAGCACCCTCGGGGGCTGGGCAGTAGCTCGCATTCTTCGCCCGAGCTAAGTCATCCCCGACGACACCCTCGGGGGCTGGACATGTGTCAACACCATCCTTGAGGTCCAAACTTTCAGCAGTAACCATCTCTAAGGTTGATGGGCCCTCGGCTACTTCCATGGAATCAGGACAATCCAAGTTAGCATCCCGACCCTCAAGATCGCGCTCTAAGGTTGATGAGGCACGGGATGACCTCAACCCAGTGTCCGGCACGGCACCACAAGCTTCCGTCACATCATCATCCACTGGCCCTGATAACAAGTCCTCTAGGACCATATCCTCGAGAGTTTGATCAAAGTCGGCCAGGGATATGTTTTGCAGACCAACAAGAGCAGATAAAGCAGGAGAAGGAACCCCACTACTTTCCCCACTGGCGAGGAATTGCCGACTGTTCTTCCGAGTCAGAGGAACCTCATTCTCTTCCTCTTCGTCGCCTTCATCAGTAACACTGGCAACACCCCCATTGGGATCAGCGATGGATAGGGTACACCCATTGGGATCAGCAACAGTCATACCACACCCATTGGGATCAGCATCAGCAAATTCAGGCGCAGGAACCTCCTCATCGGCAGGAACCGAGGGACCAGCACCCTGATCCAAACTAGATACTCGCCGAATACGTCTTTTCTTCTTTTTCTGCTCATCAACAGAAAGATCAGTCTGATTGGTTCGGCGGGGACGCCTCGAGCGAGCACGGACAGGTCTCTGAACATCCAAGATTATACCGACCTCTGGGAGAGGTGCCACTGCCAATGTCTCAGCAGGAGTAGCGTCAGAAGAATCTTCAGCCAACATGTCAAGCACGGCATTCATTTCAGCATCAGTATGATCCAAAGGCACCTCGAAATGGATTTGTCGTTCATCATCAGGGATTTTCCCAAGTGAGGCAACCAAAGCACTAACCTCCTCATCAGAGGGCCGCGTTCTAAGGCCCAAATTGCCATCAGTCGCAGGTGGGTTTGACACGAAACGAGTGAAGGCCTTGGCAGGAGGCAGATTCCAGGCTGAATACGCCACCGGAGCACCAACATTGGATACTTTGCCTCTGAGAATCATCTCCAGTCGGCTCACCAAATCTGCAGAAGGGATTCTTCTATTGGTAACTCGAGTTGGGTCGGCTAGTCCTTGGTACAGATAAGCCGGGTGGACCCTGTCTTTCAGTGGCTGAATGTTTTTGAAAACGAAGTCAGCAACTATGGCTTCAGCAGTTAAACCCCTCTCTTTCAATAGCCCAACTTCAGCTAGCAGCACACTGGCCTCAGCCACCTCCTCGTCTGTAGGAGACTCGGTCCAGCTCGGGGTGCGAACATCTGGCTGTCTTCCTGACCGGGGGGGAGAGAATTTCCATAGTTATCAACTATAAACCACTCCAGGCGCCATCCCTTAATGCTGTCTTTAAGGGGGATCTCAAGATATTCAGTTTTCCGTCCCCGGCGCATCTCCAAGCTGGCACCTCCAACCAACTGATGCTGTCCCCCGGCCATCCCAGGGCGACAATGATACAGGTGTTTCCACAAGCCAAAATGTGGCAGCACGCCAAGAAAGGCCTCACATAAGTGGACGAAGATAGAAATTTGCAGAATTGAGTTAGGGTTCAGATGGGTTAGGTTGATGTGGTAGAAATCAAGAATACCACGGAAAAAGGGAGAAATAGGAAGGCCAAGGCCGCGGAGAAGAAAGGGAGCGTAAACCACGGACTCGTGGGTATCCTCCGTCGGGACCGTAGTCCCGTGGCAAATCCGCCAAGAACAGAGTTCCCGTGGAGGAAGAACCCCGATGGACACGAGGTGGAGGAGTTCGGTTTCAGAGATGATGGACGTGTGGTTACCTGCGAAAGGCAACTGGCTCTTGGGATCAATTGGAGGAATCACCACAGCGGAAGAACTCGCGATTTTCCTCTTGGGAGCCATCTCGATTTCACCAGTGAGCAAATTGGAGGCAAGCGCAGAGAGGATTTGGAAGCAGGAATGCAAGAACTAGGGCGCGGAAAGCAAAGGCGGCTAAAAGTGCAACTCTTATGGGATATTCTCGGACCAGATACCATTTCAAAAAGTGCCCAGTCATCACTCGGCAGTTATTTCCGAAATCCCAGCATGCCACGTGGTCATTCGACAGTTATTTCCCAAAAAACTGGTGGGCCATCTCCTTACTCGGGTGTTAATCCTCGAAATAACTCGGCATTGCCTCTAAAATGCCGACGTCACTATTCAGTCACTCGGCGTTGCCTCTAAAACGCTGATCTCGAGTTCAATCGTTCGGCATTACTTCTAAAATGCCAACGTTGACCTTCAATCACTCGGCGTTGCCTCTAAAACGCTGATCTCGAGTTCAATAACTCGGCGTTGCCTCTAAAATGCCGACGTCACTATTCAGTCACTCGGCGTTGCCTCTAAAACGCTGATCTCGAGTTCAATCGTTCGGCATTACTTCTAAAATGCCAACGTTGACCTTCAATCACTCGGCGTTGCCTCTAAAACGCTGATCTCGAGTTCAATAACTCGGCGTTGCCTCTAAAATGCCGACGTCACTATTCAGTCACTCGGCGTTATCTCTAAAACGCTGATCTCGAGTTCAAAAACTCGGCGTTGCCTCTAAAATGCCGACGTCACTACTCAGTCACTCGGCGTTGCTTCTAAAACGTCGATCTTGAGCTCAATCGCTCGGCATTACTTCTAAAATGCCGACAACGACCCTTAATAACTCGGCGTTGCCTCTAAAACGCTGACCTTGAGTTCAATAACTCGGCGTTGCCTCTAAAACGCCGACGTCACTACTCAGTCACTCGGCGTACCTCTAAAACACTGATTTCTAGTTCAATCGTTCGGCATTACTTCTAAAATGCCAACGTCAACCTTTAATTACTCGGTGTTGCCTCTAAAACGTTGATCTCGAATTCAATCGTTCGACATTACTTCTAAAATGCCAACGTTGACCTTCAATCGCCCAGCATTACTTCTAAAAACATTGATACAGACTGCAATATTGCTCGGAAGCATCAGTATAACGATCAAGCTGTTCGTCTATGGTCTCAAAAGAACCAGATTTATAGTCAAACAAAGCGAGTCATCAAGAGGGAACCAAATTCATTCTTCATTAAAGGGAAGTGGCAATACTTACAAATCAACTCATTATGAGTTGATACTTCCCTATTTCTACCACTATACTACTCTACATTACTAATACTACTACATTATCTAACTATACTATTTCTAATCTATACTAATATTTAAAAAGACCAGTGGCATCTAGCCACTGGCCCTGCCCCTGCCGCCGCCGCCGCTCTTGGTGCCGCCCCTGCTGCCGCCGCCCCTGGTGCTGCCCCTGCTGCCGCCGCTCTTGGTGCTGCCTTTGCTGCTGCCGTTGCCGCCGCCCCCGCCACTGCCGCTGCTGCCGTCGTCGTCGTCGTCGTCATCGTCGTCGTCATCGTCGTCGTCCCCGCCCTCGCCGCCGCCGTCCGAGTCCTCCTCATCCGAGGAGTACTCAGACTCATCCGAGCCCTCGAGCCCGGAGCGCTCGACGGCCCGGATGTACGACCAGACCTCCGCTGCTATCCCCTGGGAGTCGTCCGAGTCATCGGACGACGCCGGGGGAGAGACGGGAGCCGGGGACCTCTCGGACTCGGAGGAGAACTCCTCCTCCGAGTATTCCGAGTCGCCGAAGTCCTCCGATGGAGGAGTCGGCTCGCGCTTGCGCTTGTTGTTTTTTCCCATGGAGGCAAGAAGAAGAGAAGAGAAGGAAGCAGTAAGGAATAGCGAAGGGATGTGAAGAAACCAGAGGGGCAACAGCGTTATTTATAGAAGAGAAAGGCAACCGCTCACCTCCAACCGCGGTCACTGAACAGTCGCTAGGCATTCAATATACACCTCCACCCGTCCAAAGACACGTCAGGCGGCTGACGCCGTTTCATGCAGCACTACACCCATTGGGACTCCAGTCAACAGCGCAAAGGATATGATTACACTCGCCGTCCCATCACATTACAACTCAGAAGCAGCCGGTTAAAACACTCAGCGTACCAAGCCGTCCCTTGCCCACACCCATTGGGGGGGGACGCCCAAGAATTGTCAGTATATTTTTCAAAATGGTCACATCTGTACAGAGCATGCAGTGAATGCCTCAAGACAAAAATGAGATATCAACAAGAGTTAAAGGGAAGCCAAGTATAGCCAGCAGAGTGCAAAATATGGTCGACGGACATGACTTGAAGACTAGACAGAGAACGTCCATCGAATGTCCAATCAAGTGCAGAGCAAATACACTATGCTACCTAGCAAGATATGGAAGGATTGCAAATTCAGCTGCAAAAGACAAAACACATGCTGACCTCTGAAGCATAATATTGATGACATAGCACGGATGACATCATGCCAACTTTTTTATAAGCAGAAAGAGTAATTTTCAACAAAAGGACACAAAAAGAAGACCTTCAAGCGAATTATCCTCAAAAAATCCACTTGAAGGTCGGGGGCTACACCCATTGGGTGCACCTTCGGTGCACCCCATGGATTGTCATTCTAAGCCAGGATAGCACCAATTTCTAAGGGCATGGGACAAGATTAAGAAGCCAATCCTCAACTGGAATAAAGGAACACAAATGGAAGTAATCTCTGCTGAAGACCTTCGAGTAGATTATTTTCTAAAATCTACTCGAAGCTCGGGGGCTACACCCATTGGGTGCACCTCCGGTGCACCCAATAAGGTTCAGAATCCTACAAACAGGAATGCCGATCTCTAAGGCACAGGCACGAAGCTAGATTTTGGTCAACAAGTGATCGAAGCAGGAGAGAACAACAGGAAGCCATCTTTCTTCAAATCACCTACAAGCTGGACCTGAGATCTTCGGGTTGATTACCTCTAAATTAACCCAAAGATCGGGGGCTTGTGGGGGATAGATATCCCCCGGGTCCACTAAAAGAGTAAAGGACCTCACGAAAGGCCCAAGGGCCCAATAAATCGTAAGGTTATTCTTTCGTGGGCCTGGGAAAAAACAACCAGCAACGCAGGGCGACATGAGGCCGGATTGATGCAAACCCGGACGGCCCATAGCGTCGAGCGAGTGGCTGCAACAGAGATCCGACTTTCCCGCGTCGGGGCCTCCATGCGACGAAGCCACGTGAGGATAAGTCGGCGAGGGTTACGTAAAGGATAATCTCGAGAGGTTCACTATCTTTTAGCCATTTGTTGTTATCTTATCCATGTGTACTGCCCCACGGTCGAGTATATAAGGCCTAGGGGGCACCCCTTCAGAACGATCGACCCATTACTTAGCCACCCACGTCAATTCTCTGTATTCTCGATCCAGAGAGCTCTCTTGTAACCATATCCACCAAGCATACTCATCAGGACGTAGGGTGTTACGCATCACTAAGCGGCCCGAACCTGTAAATCTTGTCCACCGTCCCTCGTGCGATCGGCACGAACCATTCTGCTACAGTTGTCGACACCTCCCTACTCCTAAAACACCTTGAGGGGCAACCCCGGGTGTGCGGTCGGACCCTAAACCCCGACAGCACCCGCGAAGACGCGTGCGAGGCTCTGGCGCTGTCCACCAGGTCCCACAAGTCAGCGTAGAGCGGAGAAGTAGCCTGGTCGCGCGGTCCCACGAACCAGTGGGATGCTGAGCGCGAGCGCGAACAAGAGACCGCCATGTGGGTCCCACGCGACAGCGCGCGCGGCGCGGGGAGCAGAGCTGGGCTGGCCGCGCTGAGAAAAGTAGAAGTGGGCTAGATTGGGGATGGTTGGCCCAGTTAGGTTTTATTCTTTTCCCTTTTTTATTTTCCTTTTCTTTTATCTTCTCCTTCTTTCCAAATTCAAACTTCTATTTAAATTCAAACTTTGTGGCACTTTTGTACACTGACTAATTATTTAGTTTGATCATACCTACTGTGATGAAGTTATTAAATTATACTTTTATTTATTGAATAAAATTCCTTTCTCTCCTCTATTTTCATGGTTTTATTTCCAAGTTAGACTTTGAATTCTATGGATCCATTGATATGCTATTAATGGTACATTTATTTTATTAAGCACAAATGCACAATCAAATAAAAACTTAGCATGATGCACAGATTAATTATGTGTTCATTGTTCTATTCATCCACTTTTAACTAGTGTTGAGCACATGCAATAATTAGTAGAGGCCACAAACCATTGAGATTATCTCTATTCTCTTTATTTATGTTTAGTAACATGTCCCAAAGGTAGATGGCAATTCACATAAGGAGCTCAACTCTTTTATAAGCTTTATAATTTGGGTATTACAAATCCTACCCCCCTTAACAAGAATCTCGTCCTCGAGATTTAAGAAGATCTAGGGAAAAGGTGGGGAAAATCTATGCGAAGCTCTTCTTCTCTTTCCCAAGTTGCTTCATCTTCACCGTGGTGACTCCATTGCACTTTGCACATCTTTATAACCTTATTCCTCGTGACACGAGTCAGTGTATCCAGAATCTTGATGGGGTACTCAGCATAAGTTAGATCATCTTGAACACTAAGGTCCTCCATTGGTAATTGCTCCTCAGGTACCCTGAGACATTTCTTCAGCTGAGATACATGAAAAACATCATGAACATCCGCAAAATGATCTGGTAACTCCAATTGATAGGCAACCTCTCCCACTTGCCTAAAAAAACTCTAAAGGGTCCAATAAAGCGAGGGAACAATTTGCCCTTAACTTTGAATCTCCTCATATCCACGAAGTGGTGACACCTTGAGGTACACATAATCACCTTCCTCGAATTCCAGTGGTCTTCTTCTATTATCAGCGTAGCTCTTTTGCCTGGTCTGAGCTACCCTCAAATTATCCCTGATTATACAGACTTGTTATTCTGCCTCTTGAATATGTTCGGGTCCAAAGAATTGTCTTCCTCTAGTCTTATCCCAATATAGAGGAGTCCCGCACTTCTTGCCATATAGAGCCTTGAACGGTGACATCTTCAGACTGGTCTGGTAACTATTATTATATGAGAACTCAGCATAAGGTAGACTCTTGTCCCAACTACTACCATGCTAAAAGGTACAAGCTCTCAACATGTCCTATAATACTTGATTAGTCCTTTTAGTCTGTCTATCAGTCTGAGGATGGTAGGTCAAACTAAAATTCAACTTCGTATCCATATTCTCATGAAAACTTTTCCAAAATCTAGGGGTAAACTGTGATCCTCTATCCAAAATGATCGTCTTCGGTACACCGTGTAGAGACATAATCCGAGCCATATATAACTCTACCAATTGAGATCCCTTATAAGTAGTCTTGACCGGAATGAAATGAGCCACTTTGGTCAGTCTATCCATAATAACCCCATATAGAATCATATCCTTTCGAGGTGCGAGGCAATCCAGTAATAAAATCCATACCTATCTCTTCCCACTCCCATGCGGGTATCTTTAATGGGTATAATAGTCCAGTTGATCTTTGGTGTTCTGCCTTAATTCTTTGACACACCTCGCACATAGCCACACGTGTAGCCACATCTCTCTTCAATCCATACCACCAGTATTTCTGCTTTAAATTCTGATACATCTTGGTACTCCTAGGATGAATAGGATAATCCGAGTCATGGGTTTCCTTTAGTATAGTCCCACAAAGGTTATCAATCTCACGAACTCACATCCGATCCTTGAACCATATTGTGTCGTGCTCATCTTCCGTGAATTCCGGACCTCGACCTTCAGTAATCAGATCCTTAATCTCTTGTATTTTAGCATCACCAATCTGTCCTTTGCGGATTTTTCTTACTCCAAGGTAGGTTCCACATCAATAGTAACTCCTTCAGTGTGAGCAACTATCCCCAGGTTAAGTCTCCTGAAATCCTCAACAATCTCATCGGGTAGATGGGCAACAACAGCTGAATGAATGTGCTCCTTTCGACTCAAGGCATCTGCAACCAAATTTGCCTTGCTCGGGTGATAGTGAATCTCCAAATCATAATCCTTAATAAGCTCCAACCAACGGCGTTGCCTAAGGTTAAGATCCTTTTGAGTGACTATATACTTCAAACTCTTATGATCCGTGTACACTTGGCACTTGTTTCCCATAATATAATGTCTCCAAATCTTAAGCGCATGCACAACGGCTACCAGTTCTAAGTCATGAATGGGGTAGTTCAATTCATGTTTCCACAACTGACGTGACGCATAGGCAATCACATGTCCCTCTTGCATGAGCACACATCTTTAAGCCTTAGTCACATGCATCACAATAAATGTCAAATCCTTTCTGTAGATCTGGCATAACCAACACTGGTGGCGTCATCAATCTCTCCTTTAATTGATCAAATCTTTCTTGGCACTTCTCGTCCCACTTAAACTCTTTTCCCTTCTCTAGAAGCAAGGTCATAGGCTTAGCAATCTTAGAAAATCCTTCAATAAATCTCTGATAGTATCCTACAAGTCCCACGAAATTCCGAATCTCCATAACTGTAGTGGGTATGCTCCACGCCACTATCCCCTTGACTTTAGCAGGATCCACTAGTATCCCTCCATTAGAAATGATATATCCAAGGAATGGCACCTCGCCAATCCAAAACTTGCATTTACTGTACTTGGCGTAGAGTTGATTGTCTCGTAGCTTCTGTAGCACCCATCTCAGATGTTTCTCATGATCACTATCACTCTTGGAATAAATAAGGATATCGTCGATGAATACCACGACGAATCTGTCCAAATACTCCATAAACACCTTATTCATCAAGTTCATAAAATAAGCTGGTGCATTAGTTAATCCAAATGACATAATGATGAACTCATATAATCCATATTGGGTTGAGAAATCCGTCTTGGGAATATTCGATGGCCTAATCTTCATTTGATGGTAACCTGATCAGAGATCGATCTTCGAGAATACCATTGCACCTCTCATCTGATCAAATAAATCTTCAATGCAGGGTAATGGATACTTGTTCTTCACAGTGACATCATTAAGGGTCCTATAATCCACGTACATCCCTTGTGATCCTTCTTTCTTATATATAAATAAAACGGCGCTCCACCAGGTGAAGAACTTGGACGAATGTACCCAGCATCCTATAATTCCGTTAACTACTTCTTAAGTTCTTTTAACTCTTCTATGGACATCATGTATGACCGTGTGGGAGTAGGAGTAGTCCCAGTTAAGATATCAATGACAAACTCAACTTTCTATCTGGTGGCATCCTTGGTAACTCCTTTGGAAAGACATCCGGAAAATCCCTAACCACACGGATGTTGTCACCAACAAACTATCCATCTACTAAGAATGCCGCTAATCTGGTGGTGGTAGTTACTGCAATTTCAACTTCAAATCTTTCTCCTTTGGAAAAGGTGAGTTCTATGGTTTCTTTAGCATAGTGTATATACTGTCTTTGCCTTTCTTAACCATGACATACCAAAGATCATGTCTATAGTGCTCTCTTCTAACACTATAGGGGTAGCCCATCTGGGTTAGAAATACAGGGTAAGAAAGGAAGAATTGTAGACAAGGCGAGTAATTACGAGGAATGTTACTGCGGGGGATTTATTAGTTAAGTAGATTAGTGTGTCACCTACTAAAGTTAATACATTACCTTATGGTGGTACATGCTAAGATGCCCAACTATGATGTTTCAATCAATCAAAGAAGCAAATCAAGCATTCATCATCAGAATAATCAACCAACATTTTTAATAGAGAAAATAGTTTTAAATTTTTTGTCTTAGGTATCCTATCTCTTAAGAAGATCATAAATCTAGGATTCCAAGGTGTGAAATCCATCTTGTCTCAGAGTAGAAAAGGTAAGAATGATCAGAGTGGAACAGTAGAAGGTGAGACAGGATCAAGATAAGTGTAGAAAGAATCAGAGTAAGGTAAGTATAGAATGAGTCAGAGTAAGGTAAGTAGGTAAGGGTTTTGTCCACTTCTATCTAGGTTTCGTCCTACAGTCAACATTTCCTCTGATACCACTTCTGTCACACCCGGCTTTAAGGAACAAAGCCAGGTGCATCTCATACATGCGCCAAGAAGACAACATATATAATAACAGAGTGTATAGAGATAAATGTCACAATAATCAGAGTATTTATTACATAGCGGAAGAATTATTACAAAATAAAATAATAAATATAAAACGAACTAAGGATCGTCGGCGCCAATGTCAACTGAGAAATGCCACCTAGATCAGATCGTACTCCTCGCCTTGTGGCTCCTCCTGAACCACCTGCTCTTCTCCTGTGGGGGGTGTGAGACAGCAAGGGTGAGCTCACACATGATCATAGCTCAACAAGTTGTGGGGAACCAGTGGACATAAACTCACAAAGGTGTGAGTTCATGTTATGTGTAAGGTTAATCAATGATAGGGGTTAAAGCTGAGCATTGCTTTTAAGTAGTTGGTCAAAATTTTATTAGCAGTTACTAAGTGTAAGTAAATACCAAACCATAAGTAGAGTAATAGAACAAAATTAATAACAAACCCATGCATATGTGAATGACAAATTGAATTTAAGTTCCATAATTTAAACATCAGAGAGTCTTGAGCTGCTCATGACCGTGAGCTCGGCTAGTATACCAGTTTTACACTCTGCAGAGGTTGTACCCTTTACCCACAAGTCATGTTAGCCATCCGCCAAAGGATCGCGACTTCCCATACACCTCTACCGAGGAGGCGAGGCAGGGTAACACTACGAGGCCTTTACAAAGTTCCACTAGCTTCAGAAAACCCGCTACAGTTTATAGGAAGTTCCAATGCAGGGTTCTTGTCTGACCGCCATCGCAGCAAAATCAACCAAGGACCTCCCTACACTGACCACTCCCCTACTGCCCTTGCCCCTTTCGGGTAAGGTAGTCTTCCACTAGCTTTCCTAATTAGTCAGCCAAGGGCGTCCCATGAAACCCTTGTGGTGGCACGTGGTTCTCAAGTTAAGCTCTATGTTCCAATTAACATTAATGAACTTGACATGAACATAAATAGAATAACAAGAATAATTGGAACACAAATATAATAAATGATTATCCCAAAACTATGTAAAGCAATAGCAAACTACCCAAGTGATTCAGGGGTAAACAAGGTAATGAGATAAACAATCTAGGGTGACCTATTGGGTCCCATCAAAATTAACCTATGCATGGATAAATGATATTAAAGAACATTATTGGGTAAAAAGTGGTCAAGGGCACAACTTGCCTTCAATGAGCTCCTGCTCAGCTACTTCAACCTGCTGCTCACCAGGATCCTCGGTCACGTGCTCTTCTACTCGCCATAATACAAACAAGCACAGTGCATATAGAGAAATTAACATCACACCAAACATGTAAACAAAATACACAGAAATATTCTACACATTAAAATAAAATCCTAGGAACAGGAATCATAATTTTCGGAGTTATAGATTTTAAGATATGAATTTCTAAAGGTTTTATGTGGTTGAAATAGGATTAAGTGGGAAATTAAATTTCTTACTGTTGTCATGATAAAACAGAGACACTAAGTGATAGATAATAAAATTACAAAATTTTAGGATCTGGAATGGATTAATTTGGAGTTAGTATGAATTTTCTATGAATTTATCAAGTTCTAGTAATTATTTTCATGTTAGAAATCCATTTCTATTCATTTACTCGATTTAAACTATCTCTGGACTGGGCCTCATTTACCAGAAAGGTAAGAGGGCTCTGAGTAAGATTTTGCAGACACAGAGCACAGTGCAAGTGGATGGCGGGTTCTATTTCAAAGGAACCTAGGGTCTCTTATTCTAAAGTGCCCGACCGAAGGGGTATCTCCCGCCTGGAGCCGTCCGATTAGACGACAGTGGACTAGATGAAGCCGCGGCGAAAGAGTACACTACATCTAATCTCCACCGCACGCCAACAGATCAACGGCCAGAATCGTTTGTGGCGAAAGGGTACGCGAGATCTAATCTAGTCCGTTCTTTAAGAATCCGATGGCGCACGTTTTCTGCCCCAACAGGGCACCCACGCACAGCGGAGCGAAGCTCCCCCACGGCGTTGCGCCATGGCCGGCGAGGCTAAACCCCCTTGCTCACACCCCCATTTCCTAATTAAACTCAGCTACGCAATGCGGAAGGCTTAAGGAAGGTGGGGGTAGGTTTATTACCGCGAATTATTGACTCGACGGCGCTGGCCACGGTGCACAGCGGATTTCGCGGCAGTGCCCTACGACGGCGAGCAATCGCCAGTGGTGTAGTCGATCTGTTGTCGCACTCGGTGCTCAGAGAGCATCAACGGTGTCCACCGAAGACCCAGGACCTCCTCCCAGAGCTCGGGTGATGCCTACGGCCCTAAGCGGCGACGGCGGGACTCCAGGCTTCCGTGGCGGGTGGCGGCGTGACTTCTGTGCAGAGAGAAGGCAGGTAAATCCGCGAGGCGTTCAGGGGGGTCTTATCCCTAGGTCAAGACGGACCACAACTGAAATCCCGAGGCCTTCGGATGATGCGCGGCATGCACGAAGGTGGCCGTCGCGCGGGGAAGACGGGGACGCGGTGGTTGAGGGACTGACCGGTGGGTCCCACGGAGCAGTGGCACCCGCGAAGACGCGTGCGAGGCTCTGGCGCTGTCCACCGGGTCCCACAAGTCAGCGTAGAGCGGAGAAGTAGCCTGGTCGCGCGGTCCCGCGAACCAGTGGGATGCTGAGCGCGAGCGCGAACAAGAGACCGCCATGTGGGTCCCACGCGACAGCGCGCGCGGCGCGGGGAGCAGAGCTGGGCTGGCCGTGCTGAGAAAAGTAGAAGTGGGCTAGATTGGGGATGGTTGGCCCAGTTAGGTTTTATTCTTTTCCCTTTTTATTTTCCTTTTCTTTTATCTTTTCCTTCTTTCCAAATTCAAACTTCTATTTAATTTTAAACTTTGTGGCACTTTTGTACACTGACTAATTATTTAGTTTGATCATACCTACTGTGATGAAGTTATTAAATTATACTTTTATTTATTGAATAAAATTCCTTTCTCTCCTCTATTTTCATGGTTTTATTTCCAAGTTAGACTTTGAATTCTATGGATCCATTGATATGCTATTAATGGTACATTTATTTTATTAAGCACAAATGCACAATCAAATAAAAACTCAGCATGATGCACAGATTAATTGTGTGTTCATTGTTCTATTCATCCACTTTTAACTAGTGTTGAGCACATGCAATAATTAGTAGAGGCCACAAACCATTGAGATTATCTCTATTCTCTTTATTTATGTTTAGTAACATGTCCCAAAGGTAGATGGCAATTCACATAAGGAGCTCAACTCTTTTATAAGCTTTATAATTTGGGTATTACAATTTACTTTTGTAAGACTTCTGTTATGTAATAAGTGCATTTATGATATTTATGACATTTATCTCTATGCACTCTGTTATTATATGTGTTGTCTTCTCTGGCGCATATATGAGATGCACCCGACTTTGTTCCTTAAAGCCCGGGTGTGACAATATATGGAATGGATAATCAATAGATGACCTGTCGAGTCAAATACAAGCCGTTATAATTCAATTTGATGAAGATTAGATGAGATGTTTTCTTTTTCCTTAAGTAATGAAAGGATTTATTTGATTAATAGTTTCTTTAGTACCTCTCGAGGTACCTCAAAAAAAGATAGCATAAACATAGTTAGATTACTAAGAACTGAATTAATTAGGACTAATCTTCCCCAATCGAAAGCATCTTTCCTTCCCAAAAACTAAGCTTGTTTGAAATCTATCCTCTATTTCTTCGGATCTGTATTTCTACTTTTCTATGATGCATAGGAATATCCAAGTATCAATATGGAAAGAACCCATCTCACAACCAAAAAGAAAATCTTGACACTTGTTGAAAAGCCTTTGGAGACTACTTGATCCTTTGGAGACTACTTGATCAATTATTAGAGGCGCAACATTTTGGTGAAAAGAGTTTCATTCTCAACACTTGTTGAAGAAAATGCACTTTTTCAAAATCTCGCTTAGGGCTTGTTTGTTTCACCTGATCCATGTGGATCGGCTTGTATTGAGTTTGTTTAACTCCATAGCAAGTCAAAATACATCTCAAGTCATTCCAATCCACTCTAATAAACATGGAATTAGAATAACCGAAAAAGTTCTTAAGAGTAAGGCCCCACATTTCTTCTTGTGCATCTCATGAATGGTTAGATAATGACACCTTTCATTATATATCTCCTAGGAATAAAAGCGGCTTGTGAAGGTCTAATTACTTTATAGGCTATTAGAGCAATCATATTGGCGAGAACCTTTGTAATAAAAACCTTAAATCTAACACTTAGAAACGAAGAGTTTGCATTACTGTATTTTTACGCTTTTTCAGTAGGAGTCCAAAATTGAGACGGTGAAGAGGGAGATTACCGGCATGGAATATAGATTTGGAATATATGGGTAGATAGCTATAGATAAAGAATAGATAGAATGGTCATATATAAGACATATATAGGTAGATATATAGATATATAATGGGTAGTTATAGCTACAAAATAGACACATAACATTTCGGAATAATTATTTGCATAATAATGATGGTGCTATCGTCTTATCTATCAATATTGCTATGGGCATTTTGATTTTATCCTCTCTGACTAACATGATAATTTATAATCCTTGGGAGTTAATATGAAGACTTCGTCTCATCGTCTGTTACCTCCTTAATACTAAAAATAAATTAATATATTATATGGGGTGATAAAAGGGAAATACGCGTGATCAGACATGTGAAAACAGCCTCGCAAATGGAAACAGTGGTTTAATTTGTCTTGCTTAGCCGAACTGGCTCGGAACTTGGGCCGTACAGCCCTGGCCAGTTGGTCCTGAGCCCAGTCTAAGGCATTTGTCTTGGACTAACTCTAATGTGTCTGGAGCCCAATTCCACTGGTAACTGATTGAGATTTTTCCGAAATTTTAGCCCACAGTAGCGGCAAGTTGTAGCCGCGTCAATATGGTCTGCTTGATGCTCGATGGATATTCCAGACCTGAGACAGACATGACACTGGTGTGGTTTATGTTAAGTAACCCTAGTTAGGGTTATATGGGCAAATACCTGTTTTGCCCCTGAGGGGTCTCACATCTCTATATAAGGAACCTGTACACCGCCTTATAATACAGTGAAGAGAAAGAGGTCAGAGGCCCAACCCTATACCTTGTGTCTTGTGTATTTATTATGTCGTGCTTATGGGAAGGGAGACAGGTTCTCTACAGCTTCTTGCGCCTCTACTGCTGACGGGAGAGAAGGGAGCAGATCTGGTGATCTGCGGCAATGTAGTTCTCAACACGTTATCAGCACGCTCTACCTCGACGTTGTTGTGGATCCGATCGGCACCGACTCTCCACCACGCCGGCAGGTCCTCCGGCCTAGCCGAACTGTCCTACGCGACAGTCTTCGCTTCCGTTCGCTGAATCAAGAAACACGGTATGAAATGTTTAGATTGAATATGCGATCTACTGTTCACGGTAAAAAAACACATTGCGCGAGGACTAGGTGTTCTCTTCTCCGTGAATACTGCGGGTGCGCAGTTGCGCACACAACTTAATCAGAGCACCGGCACTGCCTTGGCATTCATGACGCCGCCGC
Organism: Zea luxurians; assembly: GCA_029449295.1. Classification (NCBI taxonomy): domain Eukaryota; kingdom Viridiplantae; phylum Streptophyta; class Magnoliopsida; order Poales; family Poaceae; genus Zea; species Zea luxurians. Next base: position 79,207,089 of record JAOPSE010000003.1, on the reverse strand, counting down.
CGCACAGGAAAGACGACCCCTCGCAGCCATTGTAGTACGCTGTCTTGACCACCGTTCCTTAACCTGATGCCCAGGCGTTGCACAGGGACTACATGCAGTAGTTACATGATTCGGTCAAGCACCAAAAGTGCAGGCAGTGGTAGAACGTGTGGGCCCCAGGCGTGTCAGTAAAGGTGGTCTAATCGCTTGTGCAGTTGCACGCATGGAAAGCGGATCCGCTGCTTGCCTCCCTGGTAGTTTGTGCATGCTGTGCTAGTGGGTGAAAAAAAAATGGGCATGCATGCATGCGGCACTCATGACGACGGAGTCAAAAAAAAATGTGTGGACGAGAGAAATAAAGGGAAAGTACAAAATATTGCATGCACAAGTACTACCCCATATCTCCAATACATATTTATCTCTATCGGTAAATAATGATGCTCCACACTATTTGTTTATATATGTTTATAGATAATATATACAGTTTTTCGTTGAATTTTTTTATTGTGATACAATTTTAATGCACGATCCATATTATTTATTCTGTTTATTTCATGTTGAAAATAACAAATAGAATAAGACATATTTTCTATCTTAATTAATTATTTCTTGTCGTAAATAATTAGTAGAAAATGCATGGAAATTGCCTTTTACATATGATGTGTTTATGTATTAATTATTGTGTTTGTTTTCTGCTTTTATTTCCTGCAGTAGATACTTAGCAGAAAATTAAAATACATATGAAGGTTGTATTATGCATACTTAAATCGCTCTAAATATTTATATTACGTTGAGCCTTTGGATTCATCTTGAGCGATTAAATGATATAGTGGGTACTCGGACGTACCGATGAGGCTACATTATTCATTGGTTGTGTTATGATATTGGCTGAGCATTGGCTGCGCCCTGGTAACACGACGCAGTATTTGTGTCGTACGAACTTGGCTGCGTCATGTGATTGCTATGTCGTAGTCTCGTTTAATCGGACCACTCCCGTTGAGTCGGACCGTTATCCTGAGTCGCGTATTTTTTGTATGCCCTGTAGGCATTGTTCGTCTGTCGTAATCATCGAGCCACAATTGCGCCTATTGCGTATGTTGCGTGGACTTGTCTTGTACCCCAACTATCGAGTCACAACTGTGTCTGTTGTGTTTATTACGAAGGCTTATTGTGTTGTCGTAGCTCTGATGGCTGCACACGCATTGACACCGGATACGCTTGAGCTTGTATTCACGTGGATTGTGGTGGGTTGTTCAAGATCCTGAAGTCACATTATGTGCAACCTTCGTAAACAATTTTGTTTTCACTTTATATTTTGTTTGATTGTGTTGTGTGGCATCGTATATTTATATATATCGCCAAGTGGCCATAACAACTATATTAAATCTGGGAAATTAAATCGAAATACAATGAAACACAGATAAGTTAAATCTCTGCTCTCTCCTCGTGCATAAAGTTTTATCCGAAGTAAACCGAAGATATATAATGCATGAAAGCTTTTTTGGTACAGAAGACATCACAAATTGGGATTTTATTAGTAAGCAATAAGACCTTACCAAATGATTTAAGGCTATAAATCTCAGTTATACATTTCTCAACCAGATGTTGACACGTTGCTCTCTTTGTCGTTGAACGACATGAAGCGAACTTTGAGATAAATGGCTAGTACCCTAGCAACACGAAGTTGCGAGTACATCGAAAGGTTACTCTGAGAAAAATTTCACTATGTTGGTGTGCAAAAAAAACATTGTGTGTTCCCGTCGAACCACTTTACTCGTCCTGTCTAGGACCTCTGTACTTGTGTTGCATACATCTCTCAGAATTGTAAATACTTATAGTTACTGAATTGACTAGGTATAGTCCTTTGATTGGTATGATATACTTTTAAGCCAAATGGTAAAGGTCAGTCCTGAATGGACATATACCTGGAGTTTATGTAGCAGAACTACATTGGATTCCACCCTTGAAATGCTTACCGTAATCTATCTCTGATCTACTAGGAGTAAGAAGAGTAGAAACTAGCTATAAAATCCCACATCACCACAGAGCTTGAAGCTAAATTAGACATTAATATGTCCTTGGTCCTTGGAGCCAGAAGAGCCATATGTCTTGACCACTAGACTACTAGTGATGATAATTTGTGATAGAAATATGAAGATCTTGTAGAGACCTGTTGTATCCTCTCTGCTCCAGACGATTTCTTCGTATGAGAGCAGTACTATCTGTTGTTGAAAATGGATCATAGGCGGATACCAGTCTTGTTTCGTTCTTGCCAAGCAGTTATCATCATTTGTTTTATGAAAAGCTAGTTATATGGTGATTTTTCTCAGATAAAATGAATTCTTGGCCTTGTCTGTTCTATTCCAAAGCTTCTCTTTTTGCTGAACAATGAAGAGATCGAAATAATGCTATATAGAACAATTTGGTATATAATATGAGGAGAAATGTTTGCCCTACTGACAACACCACAAATTAATAACTATTGTTATAAATTCTCTCTCAAAATTATAATACCTAAAAATGTTGCATAAATCGATACCCAATTTCAGAACAGTATGAGTAATTGGGTAAAACATGGGCAGTGATAAAAACGAGCTGGACTGTACATCTATGCATAAAAAATATTTGCTTGGCAGCATTGGCCTGATGCCATGCACTTTACTACCATAATCTACACACATATTTTCATATGTGCTTGAAAGCACAATGCAACCAGTGAATGTCCTTGTGAGCGCTAGACCCTGATGGTCATTTTACTTGTTGATCTGAAGTCAACTAATAGCTCCAAACAATGAATGGTATGCATGAGCCCCTAAAGGACCCTTATGGATAAAATAGTGCTGCGCATATCAGTCTAAATCTTAATGATTGACTATGCATTTGGTAGTAATAACAATAATTTTGCAGAATTGTAACCATGAAGCAACTTGTTGTTGCGTGTCTCGCTGGATGTTGAGACTAACCCTTCATGTTGAAGGACAACTATGTAGTATTCATGCCACTACATTAATCTAAGTCCAAAGCTCACTGCATAAAACCCCTATATGTAATGTGCGTAAGATTTCTCAAATAAATCACCACAATAGCATACATTGCCCACAACTGGATGATTGTGGTTGGGGATTTTATCTGTATGCTTTTAGAACATCTCGGCATTAGGGGGAGAAATGCCCATATAGTGTAATGCCTCAATATTCTATTAAACGCACAAAAGCTAAACTGAACATGTCATTCAGTATGTACTCCTGTGTATATGGAGTTTGTCAGAAATCGTTGAGGAGTAACCATATTGGTCTGAATGCTTCTACCTGATGTAGATGTGGATATACCCGGGATTAATATCATATCCACAATTTACTTATTGGTATTTGATCTATTCTCGGGGACGCCTGCGAATATGATCCATCAGCCTTAGTCAAAGCATATGTTCTAATTGTAGATTCACGTGGTCTGTGATAACTCTCCTCTGATTAATTCACCCTGATGGTGATTTGCCTCATGAAGAGGTTCATCTTGATGATGAAATTCCTAGCAATGTGTGCAATATCATTGTGCTGGGAATTCAGAACAATGAATCTTTCATTTTGGGAAATGACGGAGATCATTATTAAATGTGGGAGACAAATATGTCGACACTTATCTTGCCTCTATAGATTGCAAAGGGATCCAAAACAAAGTCCTAGGCATGAGTGCTTGAAGCTCTCTTATCGGGTCATTGATAAATGCAATCGAGGCTGAACCAATAATCACAAAATGAAAGTCACGAGCTTGAAGTTCGGACATTTATGGGCATTATTGAAATAATGTGTGGTGAATGCGATGGTTCAAGTGGTCTTGTCAGAGACCATCCCACATGTGTGTTGAATAAACACGGTTCCACTATGTAATATATCTGGCAAATGGCATGAATTAAAATATGCAGTTAATAGGATTCTGAAGATCCACATGAGATCCTACGAGGACTCATATCTTTGAATTATAAATATGCAACATATAAATCTCGTACTAGATAATACATTCCTGATGAATGATCACTCTCCTATGTAGAGAGAATATCTCCTAGATGAGATTATAGTTCCTTGATGGAACTTTTCCAGAAGAAATAAAGTCTATGTTAAACACCAAAGTTTGATAATCCCTATAAAGGGATAAAGACTCATATAGACCCGAAAAGGAATAAGATGAGGTACCAAAGGACTTGAAGTTCACCGAATAAGCACATGTGCATTCCATGAGTTTTACTCATGGTAATTTCCACTAGATGTGGAATTACGGTATCCTCTAAAGCCTCGATGGCAGAAACCTATAAGGTTTAGGTGTTACTGGCAAAATATCCCCATTGTGCGAGAATGACAGACTATAACGATATATCTGATCGATGAAAAATCCCGGATGGATTACGATCTTTGATGGACTTTTGTTACACTATCATAGATATTGCAATGGATGAATGCCTGGAGCGATGTGTCATATTTATAATATGTACTATTGCAACTATATTATCCCCTAAAGTCCTATAGAAGGATAGTGTCGGGGACCATAATTAGGGGTACCCTCAAGGCTCCTAATTCTCAGCTGGTAACCCTCATCAGCATAAAGCTGCAAAGGCCTGATGGGTGCGAATAAGTCAGGGATCAGTCCATTCGAGGGACTCGATCACGCCTCGCCCGAGCCTAGCCTCGGACAAGGGCAGCCGATCCCGGAGGATCTCCGCCTCGCCCGAGGCCCCCCTCCAGCGGCGAACATATTCCCGGCTCGCCCGAGGCCCTGTCTTCGCCAAGAAGCAACCCTGACCAAATCGCCGCACCGACCGACCAAATCGCAGGATCATTTAATGCAAAGGTGGCCTAACACCTTTACCCTGACGCGCGCCCCTCAGCCGACAGAGCCGAAGTGACCGCCGTCACTTCGCCGCTCCACTGACTGGTCTGATAGAAAGACAGCGCCGCCTGCACCGCTCCGACTGCGGTGCCACTTGATAGAGTGAGGCTGACAGGCAGTCAGGCCTGGTCGCACGCACCATAGGAAGCTCCGCTCCGCCCGACCCAGGGCTCGGACTCGGGCTAAACCCCGGAAGACGGTGAACTCCGCTCCGCCCGACCCAGGGCTCGGACTCGGGCTAAGCCCCGGAAGACGGCGAACTCCGCTCCGCCCGACCCAGGGCTCGGACTCGGGCTAAGCCACGGAAGACGGCGAACTCCGCTCCGCCCGACCCAGGGCTCGGACTCGGGCTAAGCCTCGGAAGACGGCGAACTCCGCTCCGCCCGACCCAGGGCTCGGACTCGGGCTAAGCCCCAGAAGACGGCGAACTCCGCTTCGCCCGACCCAGGGCTCGGACTTGGGCTAAGCCCCGGAAGACGGCGAACTCCGCTCCGCCCGACCCAGGGCTCGAACTCGGGCTAAGCCCCGGAAGACGGCGAACTCTGCTCCGCCCGACCCAGGGTTCGGACTCAGGCTAAGCCCCGGAAGACGGCGAACTCCGCTCCGCCTGACCCAGGGCTCAGACTCGGGCTAAGCCCCGGAAGACGGCGAACTCCGCTCCGCCCGACCCAGGGCTCGGACTTGGGCTCAGCCCCAGAAGACGACGAACTCCGCTTCGCCCGACCCCAGGACTCAAATTCCGCCCTGGCCTCAGCCAACGGCCTCCGCCTCGCCCGACCTAGGGGCTCAGACTCGACCTCGGCCACGGAAGACGGACTCGACCTCGACCTCGGAGGAGCCTCCACATCGCCCCATCCTAGGGCGCAGGCCGGCCACATCAACAGGAGGCGCCATCATTACCCTACTCCGAGCTGACTCAGGCTACGGGGAACAAGACCGGCGTCCCATCTGGCTCGCTCCGCCAGATAGGCAATGATGGCGCCCCGCACGCTCCCTGACGATGGCGGCTCTCGGCCCCCTTACGGAAGCAAGAGGACGTCAGCAAGGACTCGACGGCCTCGACAGCTGTCCCTCCGCCAGGCTCCAGCGCTCCTCCGACGGCCACGACATCACACAAACCGGGCGCCAAAATCCCTCCGGCCGCCACGATGGCGTGTACTTAGGGCGCTAGCTCTCCTCCGCTAGACACGTAGCACTCTGCTACACCCCCCCATTGTACACCTGGATCCCCTCCTTACGCCTATAAAAGGAAGGACCAGGGCCCTCTTAGAGAGGGTTGGCCGCGCGGGGACGAGGACGAGACAGGCGCTCGTGTGAGGCCGCTCGCTCCCTCCCCCGTGTGGACGCTTGTAACCCCCTACTGCAAGCGCACTCGACCTGGGCGCGGGACGAACACGAAGGCCGCGGGATTTCCACCTCTCTCTCGCCCATCTCCGGCCACCTCACTTTCCCCCCTTCGCGCTCGGCCTCGCGCCGACCCATCTGAGCTGGGGCACGCGGCGACACTTCACTCGTCGGCTTAGGGACCCCCCGGTCTCGAAACGCCGACAGTTGGCGCGCCAGGTAGGGGCCTGCTGCGTGTTGACGAACAGCTTCCCGTCAAGCTCCAGATGGGTAGTCTCTAGCAACCTCTCCGGCCCGAGACGATGCTCCGTTTCGGGAGCCTTGAGTTCATGTCCCTCGACGGCAGCTACGACATGATACTCTTTCCACCGCCAGGCGACAGCGACAATGGCGGCAGACAGTCCGCCCGCCGGCGGCGGGATCGACTACGTCTTCCCCGCGTGGCGGAAGAACAACCTTCAAGCTCGCCCCGTCTTTTTCCCCGCCGACGGAGGAGGAGGCGGGGCAACCAAGGCCAAGCAAGAGGCGGCGCCTCGTGGGCCGTCGAGCGAGTCGACAGCGCCAGCACTCCAACGGAGGGCGCGCCGGGCATCGACCTCGCGCTTGAGACGAAGACGAGCGCTGTCTCCCCGCGACACGCCAATACCAAGCAAACGGACGACGCCAGCACGCTCATGAAAGGCTTGCTGGGTGTCGCCCTCGTACCTGAGACGACGGTGCAGTCAGTCCCCAACGTGACTTCATCAACACCCGTCGACCAAGAGGTACCTATCGATTCCCATCCCACGCCTTTTGGATTCAGCCTCGACCCGCCTAGCGGCTCCGCTTTGGCGGACGCTCTCGCAGAGGCGAATCCGAACCCTCTGGGGTTTCGTATGCGGTCACCTTGGGACCGGCTGACGGACGTCTCGACCTACGGGCCCTCTGGGTCCGAGGAAGACGACGAGCCCAGCTTCTGTCGGGATTTCTCCGGACTTGGCAACCCCAGTGCCATGCGGGACTTCATGACCGCATGCGACTACTGCCTTTCCGACTGTTCCGACGGTAGCCGTAGCCTCGGCGACGAGGACTGCGGCCCGAGCCGCGAATGTTTCCACGTCGATCTAGGGGGTCCCTCCGAAGGCAACCATCTCGGCATGCCGGAGGACGGTGATCTCCCTAGGCTGATGCCTCGCGCTGACATCCCGCGGGAGCTGGCTGTGGTCCCCGTTCCGGCGGGGGGTCACGACCCACAACTCGAGCAAATCCGCGGGGTGCAGGCCAGGCTCGACGAGGGAGCAGGAGCGCTTGAGCCAATCCGCCGGGACTGTCGGGCAGGCATGGGCGGGCCAACCTCCGGCCGGAGAAATGCGTCATCTACCCCAGGGCTTCCAGCACCGCATCGCCGACGATGTCAGGGTCAGGCCGCTACCCGCATCCAATGGGGTCGGCCAGAACCTGGCAGCAGCAGCAATGCTCCTCCGCGCGATGCCGGAGCCATCAACCACCGAGGGGCGGCGAATCTAGGGAGAGCTCAAGGATCTCCTGGAAGGCACCGCGGTCCGGCGGGCCGAGAGCTCCGCCTCCCGAAGGCAGGGGTACCCCTCGGAACATCATGTCGCGACTTCCCGATTCATGCAGGAAGCCTCGATCTACACCGGGCGCGCGCGCAACACAGCGCCTGCGGCCCCGGGTCGCCTCGGCAACGAGCCCCATCACCGCGACCGTCGGGCCCACCTCGACGAAAGGGTGTGCCGAGGCTACCATCCCAGGCGTGGGGGACGCTACGACAGCGGGGAGGATCGGAGTCCATCGCCCGAACCACCCGGTCCGCAGGCCTTCTGCCGGGCCATACGACGGGCGCCGTTCCCGACCCGGTTCCGACCCCCGACTACTATCACAAAGTACTCGGGGGAGACGAGACCGGAACTGTGGCTCGCGGACTACCGTCTGGCCTGCCAACTGGGTGGAACGGACGATGACAACCTCATCATCCGCAACCTCCCCCTGTTCCTCTCCGACACCGCTCGCGCCTGGTTGGAGCACCTGCCTCCGGGGCAGATCTCCAACTAGGACGACCTAGTCCAAGCTTTCGCCGGCAATTTCCAGGGCACGTACGTGCGCCCCGGGAATTCCTGGGACCTCCAAAGCTGTTGACAGCAGCCGGGAGAGTCTCTCCGGGACTACATCCGGCGATTCTCGAAGCAGCGCACCGAGCTGCCCAACATCACCGACTCGGATGTAATCGGCGCCTTCCTCGCCGGCACCACCTGCCGCGACCTGGTGAGCAAGCTGGGTCGCAAGACCCCCACCAGGGCGAGCGAGTTGATGGACATCGCCACCAAGTTCGCCTTCGGCCAGGAGGCGGTCGAGGCTATCTTCCGGAAGGACAAGCAGCCCCAGGGCCGCCCATTGGAAGATGCCCCCGAGGCCTTGACTCAGCGCGGCGCCAAGAAGAAGGGCAAGAAGAAGTCGCAAGCGAAACGCGACGCCGCCGACGCGGACCTTGTCGCCGCCGCCGAGTACAAGAAACCTCGGAAACCCCCCGGAGGTCCCAACCTCTTCGACAAGATGCTCAAGGAGCCGTGCCCCTATCACCAGGGGCCCGTCAAGCACACCCTTGAGGAGTGTGTCATGCTTCGGCGCCACTTCCACAGGGACGGGCCACCCGCGGAGGGTGGCAGGGCCCGCGACGACGACAAGAAGGAAGATCACCAGGCAGGAGAGTTCCCCGAGGTCCGCGACTGCTTCATGATCTACGGCGGGCAAGCGGCGAACGCCTTGGCTCGGCACCAAGCAAGAGCGCCGGGAGGTCTGTACGGTGAAGGTGGCGGCGCCAGTTTAATGGACTGGTCCGACAAGCCCATCACCTTCGACCAAGCCGACCACCCCGACCATGTGCCGAGCTCGAGGAAATACCCGCTCGTCGTCGACCCCGTCATCGGCGATGTCAGGCTCACCAAGGTCCTCATGGACGGAGGCAGCAGCCTCAACATCATCTACGCCGAGACCCTCGGGATTCTGCGTATCGATCTGTCCTCGGTCCGGGCGGGCGCTGCGCCTTTCCATGGGATCATCCCCGGGAAGCGCGTCCAGCCCCTCGGACAACTCGATCTTCCCGTCTGTTTTGGAACACCCTCCAACTTCCGAAGGGAGACCCTGACGTTCGAGGTGGTCGGGTTCCGAGGAACCTACCACGCGGTATTGGGGAGGCCATGCTACGTGAAGTTCATGGCCGTCCCCAACTACTCCTACCTCAAGCTCAAGATGTCGGGCCCCAACGGGGTCATCACCGTCGGCCCCACGTACAAACACGCGTTCGAATGCGACGTGGAGTGCGTGGAGTACGCTGAGGCCCTCGCCGAGTCCGAGGCCCTCATCGCCGACCTAGAGAGCCTCTCTAAGGAGGTGCCAGACGTGAAGCGTCAATGCCGGCAACTTCGAGCCAGTGGAGACAGTTAAGTCCGTCCCCCTCGACCCCATCAGCGACACCTCCAAGCAAGTCCGGATCGGCTCCGGGCTCGATCCCAAATAGGAAGCAGTGTTCATCGACTTCCTCCACGTGAACGCCAACGTCTTCGCGTGGAGTCCCTCGGACATGCCCGGCATACCGAGGGATGTCGCCGAGCACTCGCTGGACATCCAAGCCGGAGCCCGACCCGTCAAGCAGCCTCTGCGCCGATTCGACGAGGAGAAGCGCAGAGCCATAGGCGAGGAGATCCACAAGCTAATGGCGGCAGGGTTCATCAAAGAGGTATTCCATCCCGAATGGCTTGCCAACCCTGTGCTTGTGAGAAAGAAAGGGGGGAAATGGCGGATGTGTGTAGACTACACTGGTCTGAACAAAGCATGTCCGAAGGTTCCCTACCCTCTGCCTCGCATCGATCAAATCGTGGATTCCACCGCTGGGTGCGAAACCCTGTCTTTCCTCGATGCCTACTCAGGGTATCACCAAATCAGGATGAAAGAGTTCGACCAGCTCGCGGCCTCTTTCATCACACCCTTCGGCATGTACTGCTATGTCACCATGTCGTTCGGCTTGAGGAATGCGGGCGCGACGTACCAGCGGTGCATAAACCATGTGTTCGGCGAACACATTGGCCGCACGGTCGAGGCCTACGTCGATGACATCGTAGTCAAGACGAGGAAAGACTCTGACCTTCCTTTCCGACCTTGAAGTGACATTCCGATGTCTCAAGGCGAAAGGCGTCAAGCTCAATCCTGAAAAGTGTGTCTTCGGGGTGCCCCGAGGCATGCTCTTGGGGTTCATCGTCTCCAAGCGGGGCATCGAAGCCAACCCGGACAAGATCGTAGCCGTCACCAGCATGGGGCCCATCGCGGACTTGAAAGGCGTACAGAGAGTCACGGGATGTCTTGTGGCCCTCAGCCTTTTCATCCCGCACCTCGGCAAAAGGGGCCTGCCTCTGTACCGCCTCGGGGCGAATCACGTTTCCCCCGGAAGCCTGCTCCCGAGACCTGCATCAACCCTCCGTCAAAATCGACGACACGCCCGAGCCCGAGGCACCCTCGGCCTAGTCCGAGGCACCCTCAGCTCGGCCCGAGGCACCCTCGGCACCCAAGGGCGAGGCACTGCGCGTCGAGGAGGAGCGAAGCGGGGTCACGCCTAATCAAAGCTGGCAGACCCCGTACCTGCAATATCTCCACCGAGAAGAGCTACCCCTCGACCGAGCCAGAGCTCGGCGGTTGGCGCGGCGCGCCAAGTCGTTCGTCTTGCTGGGGGATGGGAAGGAGCTCCACCACCGCACCCCGGGCCGTTGTTGGAGACACCCGGGGGCTACGCGCTCCCCTGGGAAGGGCTGCTTGTCATCGCCAAAGTTCTGAAGCCCGGAACAAACGAACTAGCCGATAGTCGAGGCGAGGTCTGCACCAACACTTCGAACGTCTAACAGCTACGTCGCCTCTACCCTTAAAATGCTTTCAAATTGTTCGCTCACCTTGCCCCCACGCAAGTTTTAGTCATCAAGGAAGGGTCAGCCTTGCCTCGGCAGAGCCCGACCCTCCCTCGGGGGCTAAAAGGGGGGAACCCCTCCGCGTCAAAATTTTAAATCGAAAAGGCTTTTGCGTTCCCCCGGCTATGTCGGAAGCAGGACCCCAAGGAGCGAACACGGGTGCATGTAATTGGCAAGGCCGACTGAGCCGAGGGACTCCTACGCCTCTAGGTTACGGACACCTCACTCGTCACCCGCCACGAAAAGTGACCCCCACTTGGGGAAGCCATCCTGCTACTGACAGGCGGGGCCGGACACGCAAAATGAAAGGGGAAGGAGCATGACTTTATGCAACGGTAATAAAGTGTTCAGGCCTCAGCGGCCGCAGAAAGACGCACGTGCATCCTACAGAAACTGCTCCGACAGAGTCAGGCGTCGCCACGGGAAGGAACCGCGCCTTCGGCTTCGACCCCGCCCTCGGCCAAGTCCATCCCGGCTTCGGACGACGGCGCAGGCGGGAGGATCTCTGCCTCGAAGGTGGTCGCCAGCACTGCGCTCGGACCCGCGGCGGTCGCATCGAGCCTCTGGACTTCTGCCAGGGCGGCTTCATCTTCGTCAGGAAGGCAATATCCCTCACTGACCCACTCTAGGTCCACGACGTAGTGGGAAGCGAGCACGGCGAAGGCCCGCCTGACGCCATGGTGAAGCGCCTCACAGGAGTCTGCCGCGCACATGATCGCCCAAGGCCTGCAGGCGACTTTGAGGGGAGCCTCCTGAGGGGACGTCGCCGGAGCCAAGGACTCGGTAGAAATCCGAGACGGCCTCGGACATGGCCGCGTGGTCGGCCTCCCTCTGCTCGGCCGCCCCGGCAAGCGCCTCGGCAAGCGCCTTGGCGGACTCATCAAGGGCGGACTCGAGCTCTGCGAACAGCCAGAATGAAAGGTCTCAAACACAAGCGGAGGAAACAAGCTGAAACGAAAACCGAAAATGGCCAAGGCGTACCACCGGCTCGGGTACGCTGCTCCGAGGCTGCAACCTGGGCTACGGCTAGGTCAGCTGCAAGGGCTCCAGCCCGGCTTTCGGCCTCGGCAGCCCGGCCCCGAGATTGGTCCCGCTCATCGATGATCCGGTCGAACTCCGACTGCTGTCGTTGCACTTCTGCGCGCGCCGCTGCCGCCTCCGCACGTGCCACTGCCGCCTCCGCTCTCAGATCAGTGCAGAGCAACCGAAGGTCCGCCGCCTCGGCGCCCTGCTGAGAGAGGCGTGCAGTAGCCCCGGCGAGCGAGGTCCTCAGGGATCGCAGCGAGCCCCAGACGTCGACCTCGTGGCGGATGAACGACGACTTGGCGGCGCTCAGATCCGTCAGATCCTGAGGAAAGGAAGCGGGGCGTCACGGAAGACGCCTTGGCCACAAAAAAAAGAAAAGGTATGCCTGGAACCGTTACCTGAAGGATTTTGGGGACGTCCCTGCAGAAAACCTCCAACGACGACCGGAGCGACCCCACCGTTGCTTCGGCACACTCGCGGAGCTCGTCCCAGGACTGCTCCTCCCGCTCATCGTCGAGAACGAAGAAGGGATCCGAGGCACCGCGGGTCCGGAACCGGAGCAACTGACGCTGACCCTCGGAGCTTCGCCGCACAGCGACAAGGCTGCCGCTCGGTGGGACGGATCGCGTCTCCACGCCCCCCTCCTCCAAGGCACCAAGCGCTGATGCCTCGGCCGTCTCAGCGTCGGCAGCGACAGGTCGCTCCCCGACTGGGACGGCGGCGGCTTCAGTAGCAACAGGTGCCAGCACCGCCGGCACGTCCGGTGGGGCCAGGGCCACGTCCGCGTCAGCCGCCTCCCCTAGCACGATGGCCGCCTCGGCAGAAGAGCCGGCCTCGAAAACTCGCTCCACGGCGACTGGTGCCGCCTGAGCCCCCTGCTGTGGAGCGCCTTGCGAGAAGGTTAGCTGAACGGCAAGGCCCGGAGTGGCGCCGGCTGCGGAAGCCGACGCCGTCTTAAGGGCCTTTCGGGGAGCCAGATCGGTCAGGCCATGGCTTCGCTTGCTAAGGAGGAAAGAAAAATCACGGTCGGGACATACGAATGAAAAGCCAGGACAAAGACGTTCCAAGATACTTACCCGCTCCGGGCCATGATCAACCGTGCCTGAGGGGAGGTCTCTCGGATCTCGACCCCCGAAGCCGCCGCCAAGGTCCGCTTCGCCGGTAGCTTCGGCACCACCATTGCTTTGGGCGCTTTGGACGCCCGGGAGGCGGACTGCCCAGGCACCGCCACAGCGACCTGAGGGTCGCTCTTCTGCGTTGCCGGCGTGGGCGACGGCTCTCGAGGAACAGACACCTCGGCCTGGCTCCCCGGGGTCGCCTCAACTCCCCCAGCCGAGGGGTCAGGTACCCTCTCGGTCTGCCCTCGCTCTTCGGCTCGGGACCTCGGCGTCCCGACTCCGGGGACTGACTGCATCAGCCCACTCGGGGGCTGGCTTGACGGCTCCTGGCCTAACCTCAAGCCAGGGCTGAAGCCGAGGCGGGCAGCCATATCGTCTTCCTCGTCATCATCTTCATCATCGTCGTCATCATCAGGCGTTTCCGGCGACGGCTCCCTCGGGAGCCCCTCCCTCTCCTGCCGACGACGGAGCTTTTCCAAGGCGTCTCGAGCCCACATCCGCTCGCGGTCCCGGGTCTTCTCCGCGTCCTTCTTTTTCTTCTTCTCCTCCGCGGCAACCCGCCGCGCTGCTCGGTCCACCGCATCCTGCGGGACCCGTGGCAGGGAAGGCTTGTGCCGCCCCACCTCCTGAGGACGGATGGAAATCCCGACCGTAAGAACCAGGGGCAACCCGATGCAAGAGGGAGGAAGGAGCGGACACTCACCAGAGTCACGCACCCTTGGTCAGGGCGCATCAAAGGCTGGGAGAAGGCGCTGGGGTCCGGTTTCCCCAACGCGACGGCCACCCGCCCGTGAAGAACATCGAAGGGAAGAGGATCCAAGGACATCCGCGAGCCCTCCAAGTCAGCCTCCGGTGTCATCTCCCAGAGCGGCAACCGTCGCTCCGCCAAGGGAAGCACCCTCCGGCGGTGGATGGCGGCAATCACTCCCGCGGCAGTCAGTCCCCCTTTTCGCAACGCCTCCAAAGCCCTGAGAAGGGGTTCGAGGTTCTTCTGTCTTTCGTGCGGGGTCCCGTGGCCCCAAGCATGGACGGCGACGGTGACTACTCGCTGGGAAAACGGTGGGAGCAACTCGCTGTCATTCCGGAGGTAGAACCACCGGCGCTGCCACCCTTTGTTCGAGGACGCAAGGGTGGCAGGAATGTACAACGAGGCCCGCGACTGCCTCAGCTGAAGGATGCAGCCGCCGGCCCGCACTGCCGCGCGGACCTTTCTCTCCCCCGTCGGCGAAGCGAAAAGCTCCGCGAAAAAGAGATGAGTCCACAAGTCCCAGTGGGGGGCGATCCCCAAGTACCCCTCGCACACCGCTACGAAGATGGCGGCCTGCGAGATGGAGTTGGGGCTGAGGTTGTGCAACTCCACCCCGTAGTGGTGCAGGATCGCCCGCATAAAGCGGCTCACCGGCACACCAAATCCCCGCTCGTGGAAGGAGACAAAGCTCACGATGTACCCCGACGGTGGGGACAGAGCGGCTCCGCTCACGGGGGGAATCCATTCCGACCGCCTCTCATCAGAAAGAGGGCGAAGTAAACCCTCAGCAACAAGATCCTCCAGATCACCCGCCGTCACTATGGAGAAAGGCCATGGGTCGCGCGGCGAGATGATGGTCACCCGGTCGGCCATCACCGAGCAGAAGGGGTGGCGGCGCAACGGACAGGGTGGGCGGTTTCCTTTTCTCTGGCTAAGTCTCTCGGGTTGCGAAAACCTAAGAGGGAAGCAGGAAGCGGAGCAAAGAACCATCGCCAGACCCTCCCCCGAGTATATAAAGGCCAAGGCGAGACCGGTTCAACGTTCCGCCCGGACCGGCCGTGGGATTCAAAAACACGAAGTGAAACAGCCGTTCCTCGAACGGCTCGCGCACGCGCAACGGCTGCCCCGCGAACCACTCGCCCTGTCGCATTTACTCCGCGGCGGGACAGGCGGCGCCTCTTGCAGGAGAAACGAGCGACGCTTCGCCTTCGCCATAATGACCGCGTCAAAAAAGGTACGCCGCGTCGTTCAATTTCGTATCCTTTTTCTTTTTTCCTCTTTCTCTCTCTTGCAACAGGGACCGGGAAAGGGGGATACCCCGAAAAGGACCCTTCCCCGTGAAGGAACCAGGCTTCGAGCCTTCCTACTGATCAGAGGTTCAAAGGCTGGCCCCTCGGAAGGGTTCAACAGCCGCCTCAGAGCACGTGGGCTCCACACCCACTACTGGTCAGAGGTTTGAGGGCCGGCCCCTCGGAAGGGTTCAACGGTCGCCTCAGGCTACTCGGGCTCCGCGCCCACTACTGATCAGAGGTTCGAAGGCTGGCCCCCAAAGGGTTCACAGCCGCCTCAGACATAGAGCGAGGGATGACCATGGGTACGTTCAATACATAACCAAGGCTCAGGCTGCGCTCCCGAGGTACCCTAGGACATTTCCGAGACCAGCGGGAACGATCTTGTAACGGAATCCCATCAGAGGGAGGCATCGAGCCCTCGGACCCCGTCGTCAGGGGACCGGGTCCGGCAGATCACCCGCAGGTACTTTTGGGCGCGCCTCTGGGCCTCTAGCCGACCCCTAACGAATGGGGCACGGACGTCCGCTCGGATCACCCGCATGCAGCTCACCGGAGACACCATGTTCGGCGCCCACCGAGGGCAACATGGCGCTCTCCCCCCCTCCTCCTTGCGGAAAGGCGACGCAGGGGCGTATGTAAAAAAGTCGAGTCTGTCCCTGATCGCCCTCTCGCCCTGTGCAGAAGCTCAGGGGCTGCTCTCGCAAACCCGGCTCCGGCCAAATCGTTGACAGCGTCAACATACCAGCCCAAGAACTTGGGACCCGACCGTACACCCGGGCTACGGCCAGCTCGCATGAGGGAACGACCAGACCAGCCGAAGCATTGCGAGAGGCATTAAGACCTCGGAGGAGTCAAACCACTCCTCCGAGGCCTCGGGGGCTACACCCGGCGGGTGCGCTCGCGCGCACCCGCCGGAACAAAACGCAACCGAGAAAGGCTGGTCCCCTTGAAAAAAGTGCGACAAAAGCCTCCAAGCGAGTGCTAACACTCCCTTCGAGGCTCGGGGGCTACTGTCGGGGACCATAATTAGGGGTACCCTCAAGGCTCCTAATTCTCAGCTGGTAACCCCCATCAGCATAAAGCTGCAAAGGCCTGATGGGTGCGAATAAGTCAGGGATCAATCCATTCAAGGGACTCGATCACGCCTCGCCCGAGCCTAGCCTCGGACAAGGGCAGCCGACCCCAGAGGATCTCCGCCTCGCCCGAGGCCCCCCTCCAGCGGCGAACATATTCCCGGCTCGCCCGAGGCCCTGTCTTCGCCAAGAAGCAACCCTGACCAAATCGTCGCACCGACCGACCAAATCGCAGGAGCATTTAATGCAAAGGTGGCCTGACACCTTTACCCTGACGCGCGCCCCTCAGCCGACAGAGCCGAAGTGACCGCCGTCACTTCGCCGCTCCACTGACCGGTCTGACAGAAAGACAGCGCCGCCTGCGCCGCTCCGACTGCGGTGCCACTTGACAGAGTGAGGCTGACATGCAGTCAGGCCCGGCCGCACGCACCATAGGAAGCTCCGCTCCGCCCGACCCAGGGCTCGGACTCGGGCTAAGCCCCGGAAGACGGCGAACTCCGCTCCGCCCGACCCAGGGCTCGGACTCGGGCTAAGCCCCGGAAGACGGCGAACTCCGCTCCACCCGTCCCAGGGCTCGGACTTGGGCTAAGCCCCGGAAGACGGCGAACTCCGCTCCGCCCGACCCAGGGCTCGGACTCGGGCTAAGCCCCGGAAGATGGCGAACTCCGCTCCGCCCGACCCAGGGCTCGGACTCGAGCTAAGCCCCGGAAGACGGCGAACTCCGCTCCGCCTGACCCAGGGCTCGGACTCGGGCTAAGCCCCGGAAGACGGAGAACTCCGCTCCGCCCGACCCAGGGCTCGGACTCGGGCTAAGCTCCGGAAGACGGCGAACTCCGCTCCGCCCGACCCAGGGCTCGGACTCGGGTAAGCCCCGGAAGACGGCGAACTCTGCTCCGCCCGACCCAGGGCTCGGACTTGGCCTCAGCCCCAGAAGACGACGAACTCCGCTTCGCCCGACCCCAGGACTCAAATTCCGCCCTGGCCTCAGCCAACGGCCTCCGCCTCGCCCGACCTAGGGGTTCGGACTCGACCTCGGCCACGGAAGACGGACTCGACCTCGACCTCGGAGGAGCCTCCACATCGCCCCAACCTAGGGCGCAGGCCGGCCACGTCAACAGGAGGCGCCATCATTACCCTACTCCGAGCTGACTCAGGCTACGGGGAACAAGACCGGCGTCTCATCTGGCTCGCTCCGCCAGATAGGCAATGATGGCGCCCCGCACGCTCCCTGACGATGGCGGCTCTCGGCCCCCTTACGGAAGCAAGAGGATGTCAGCAAGGACTCAACGGTCCCGACAGCTATCCCTCCGCCAGGCTCCAGCGCTCCTCCGACGGCCACGACATCACACAAACCGGGCGCCAAAATCCCTCCGGCCGCCACGATGGCGTGTACTTAGGGCGCTAGCTCTCCTCCGCTAGACACGTAGCACTCTACTACACCCCCATTGTACACCTGGATCCCCTCCTTACGCCTATAAAAGGAAGGACCAGGGCCCTCTTAGAGAGGGTTGGCCGCGCGGGGACGAGGACGAGACAGGCGCTCGCGTGAGGCCGCTCGCTCCCTCCCCCGTGTGGACGCTTGTAACCCCCTACTGCAAGCGCACCCGACCTGGGCGCGGGACGAACACGAAGGCCGCAGGATTTCCACCTCTCTCTCGCCCATCTCCGGCCACCTCACTTTCCCCCCTTCGCGCTCGGCCTCGCGCCGACCCATCTGGGCTGGGGCACGTGGCGACACTTCACTCGTCGGCTTAGGGACCCCCCGGTCTCGAAACGCCGACAGATAGGTTACTTGCTTTGCACAACTATGTATAAATTGTGGTGTAAGATAGAAAATTATAGCACCCCAACCTCATCCATTCTCGTTATTCCAGATGAACAATGAGACATATATCTTGAAGAATATGCTTGAGTTATGAGGGAACACGACTTTGACAGATGTCATCGTTAGGGGGAGTGAATGCTTGTATTGATCACAATCGTGAGACAATAAATGTCATATTCTATGTCCTGAAGGCATCAGGTTGATGATCAATATGTGAACCTTTATGGAAGTTTCTATCAAATATAAAGATCCAGTCGATCGAACACCATTAGTCAAAGTGGCTTATTTATGTTGATACGTGCACTTACCTCGTATATCCTAGAAGTAAGTTGAGGTGAAGTTCCTGATATAATCCTTGCAACAGTATGCAATCTGTTTGCTAAATCTCTATGTGTGTATACTTCCAGAAGAAGATGTTGTGCCATATTGATACGGTTTTGCAAGGATCAGGGGGAGCACATTTCTAAATTTAGCCCTTGTAGAAGATTCGATGGAATCCTGATCCAGACGATCGAAATTTGTCCTGATGACATTTGTTGTACTCTTTTTCCTTGGTGAGTTTTTCTGAAGTTTCTCACATAAGTTTTTTAATGAGGCAACAAAGTGCAAATGCAATTTGTATCACCATGCACTCTTTCTCCACATTTTCCCACTGGGTTTTTTGGAGTTTTAACGAGGCATGTGTTGGTCGCGGTATTCGCCCAAGGGGGAGTGTTAAGTAACCCTAGTTATGGTTATGTGGGCAAATACCTGCTTTGCCCCTGAGGGGTCTCACATCTCTATATAAGGAACCTGTACACAGGCTTATAATACAGTGAAGAGAAAGAGGCCAGAGGCCCAACCCTATACCTTGTGTCTTGTGTGTTGTTGGGGGCCTTCGGCTTCCGAAGGTCCTCAAAAACATGATTTGACAATGTTTTCCAAGTATGCGAGCAGGTATCTTCGGAATCAGGTTATAGGTATACAAGAGCATGGTCAAAACGAAGCTTGACTGGGATGGAAGGCGATCATGACGAAGGATGAGACGATCACGAAGCTATATGCAGAAAAGCTTCGGCATGACAGCAGAAAAAGGGAACCGACTTAAAGATGAAAAGCCAAATTAGACCTCGAAGAATTACTATAGAATTATTGATAAATGTAAAGGGCATTAATGTAATTTTACACGGGCTGTGTCCCGTGTCTATAAATAGATGAACAGTATTCCCGTACTGTTCACGCTGACTGGGCATTCGCTTTAGCATCACGCTTGTACCCTTACTTTCCTTCAAGTCGAAGGTACATTTGTAATTTGCCGTTGTTTATACAAGTAATATAATAAAAGGAATTAATAATAATGTTTAAAGTAATCATGTTATTTTCTGTGTTTTGTGTATAAATCTCTCTCATCTTTTATTATGATTATGAAGGTGTGACCTTCATAACCTTCGTCCGAAATTCATTATATCCGAAGGGAAATAATGCTTCGAAGGACGAAGGGCTTTGATATTTAACATTTTATGTTGCCTTGTTCTTAATTCATAGCATTTGAGAACGAGTCTCCAACATTGGCGCCCACCTCCGGTGAACTCACTTCCATTTCTTGAGCTTTGAACATCTTCGGCAAGCATCACCTTCGTCATGCCGCCGAAAAAAGCTTCAGCGACAGGGGCTGCCACTCTGCAGCCGCTGGACCCCAATCAGGACGTCCTTTCTCTTAGGGAGGCCCGAAGCCAGAAGAGGAAGGCCACCAGTCCAACGCCTCCGGAGGACGACTTGGACCAGGAAATTCAAAACCTGGAGATGCTCCATCAACAGGTGCAACGAAAGAAGGAGAAGATGGCTCGTCTATCTGACCTTCAGAGGCAGATAGATGAAGCTTCGGAAGAGGTTCGTCATCTTGCTCAAGATGACTAGAACCGAAGGCCTCCGCGCAGAGAGCTTCATCAGGAAGGCTTCTACAATGAGGACGACTGGTATGAAGATTTCCATCATGGAAATTTTGCTTTTGATGATGCTTCTCCTCTATCAACAGAATTGCAGGCTACACCATGGCCCCAGTCTTACAAGCCACCCCAGCTCCCCATGTACGACGGTCATTCAGACCCGAAGCAATTCTTGATGAGTTATGAAGCAACCATATCTTCGTATGGTGGCAATACTGCAGTCATGGCAAAGTCTTTTGTCATGGCCGTCAAGAGTGTCGCTCAAACCTGGTACTCCTCTCTTCGGCCAGGGACAATCACCTCATGGCAGAAGCTGAAGGATATGTTGATAACCAGCTTCCAAGGGTTTCAGACGAAGCCAGTTACTGCTCAAGCTTTATTCCAGTGTACCCATGACCACGAAGAATACCTTCAGGCGTATGTCCGAAGGTTTCTGCGTCTGAGGGCACAGGCGCCAATAGTGCCCAATGAAATTGTCATTGAGGCCATGATTAAGGGACTTCGGCCGGGACCTTCAGCGCAATACTTTGCCAGGAAGCCACAACAAACTTTGGAGAAGCTGCTCCAGAAGATGGACGAGTATATCCGAGCTGACAATGACTTCTGCCAAAGAAGGGAGGAGGCATTCAGGTTCTCTGAAATGACCAAGGGCTTCGGAGGAAGATTTCATCCGAGGCACGTCAGGTCAATTCATAACTCCACTCAGAGTGATGATAGAGGGAGCCAACAGCAAAGGCCACAATACTCCTCGCAAACTTCGGGGCAGCAGCAAAGCTCTTTTCGGCCGCCAGCGCCAAGGGGCAGAGGCGCCAGGGGCTTCGGGGGAAGATTTGGGGATCAACCAAGAAAAATCTACTGCCTATTCTATGGTGAAAACAAGGGCCATACCACCAGGATGTGCCATGTTACCATCCAGAAGCAAAAGGAGATAGCAGAAGCTGCAGCACAACAGAGTCAGCCGAAGCAGGTCATGCATACTGCTTCGTACCATTCGCCTTACATTCCAGAATATGTAGGCAATCACTCTACAGCTTCTGTTGCTTCGGCAAGCCAACCCCAAGAATCTTGGCAACAGCCTCCACTGCCACCACCAACACAACGAGGTCAACAGCCAGAAGGGAGTCAGCACACTCACCTTCAGCGGGACTTCAGAGAGGAGTCCGAAGCTCGCACAGTCAATAGCACTGTGCCAGAGTCGAAGCACATTTATTGACAAATATCCTACCTCGTCAGCAGCTTTTCGCATTTTCACATTCAGTATTATTTTCTTTATAATAAGGAACAATTATGGAGAGTCCAAATGTCTTTTATCGTTTTTCAATTTCTTGTAATAGTTTCGCTTTTTACCATAATGAAAATATATCTTTTCCATAGGCCTAAGTTACCGAAGCATGAGAATTTATGATGGCAAGGAGGACCTTCGAATTATCAAAAATTTGTTCTAAGGAACGCAACGCAATTTTTTCGAAGCAGCAAAAAGTCGTTCCTAAGGGAGCGCAGTGTAAGTTTTCTGAGCCTACAGCGAAAAATAAGCGCTGATTCCGCCGAAAGTAAAAGGCGAAGAAGCTCCTAAGGGAGGCTTACAATGAAAAATAAACGCTGATTCCGCTGAAAGTAAAAGGCGAAGAAGCTCCTAAGGGAGGCTTACAGCGAAAAATAAACGCTGATTCCGCTGAAGTAAAAGGCGAAGAAGCTCCTAAGGGAGGCTTACAGTGAAAAACAGATGTCAACTTTCAGCAAATATCATTTTGCACAACATTACATCATTACATCATTTGCATAGCATAACATCATACATCATAGTGCATCAACAACGCAAGAAGGGGGGTTTCGATATTGATATTCGAAGGCTGTTTTGAAGAGATAGTTACACCATTGAAAAGTTTTACCTTCGTCAAATTCTGAAGTGGAAGGATTTAGTGATTGTTGATTTTACAAGGATTGATTACTGATTTTTACGAAGCATGAAAAGAAGGGAAGGTGTTTTTTCGCCGAAGGCTCAAAAATGGTATGTATATGATGTTTCATGCATCGTCAAAAATAGAATTATAAACAGCTAATACGTTATATCCAAAGTTACACAATATTACACATGATTCTCAACAAGCATTACAATCTAAATGTTTTTACAGCAGCATTTAATCTTCCTTTAAGACTACTTCTGCAGCTTCGTTTAGAAGCTGATCAACAACTCTATCCATGATGGCTTCGGCCATTTGTCTAATTTCGTCATCCCCCTTCGTGTGGGGGCCCGGAGATAGCTCAGCAGATTCTGAGGGAAGAGAAGATATGGATATATTACTATTACAAGCCATGAACAAGTTCGAAATCAAAAAATTACAACGAGGAGCCAGTTATCACTAATTAATACCTATTTGTCCTTCGGCCTCTGCGCTTTTCTCAGCAGCCTCTGCTACCTTTCTAGCGTCATGGATGCCTTTTTCGCTTTTTTGAATGATTTCTTGGGCCATTTCTCGGCCGCCATTGTCCCAGATGTCGGTGAAAAATTTCCCACCGACCAGGCTTGCTTCGGCCGAGGGGTCTTTTATATCTTCGAAAGACAAGGCAGTTTTGGATTGCGCTAAAGATTTCACATGCTCACAGCCTTTTCTTTCCAAAACAGTAACAATCCCCCTGGCGCCCGAAAAAGCACAAATGTCTCCGCGGCTATTCAAGATTTCCTCGAAGGCCTCAGCTTCGTGACTGATCCATTCAATCGGGCCTTCTGGATTACCCCTTGTGAAATTTTCTTCGCTAGAGAATGCGCGAACGCTGGCGAAGCTGGATTTTATTTTCTTAGCACATTCTATGGATTTGTCATAGCACCTTTTCTTTGATGCACGAAGCTCTTTAACATTTATTTCCAAATGATTTGCCCATTGATCACTAAGTTCTCGTTTTGTCTCTTCAAGTATGCGTTCTTCTTTAGCTCTGGCTAGCTGTTTCCGAAGATCTTCAATTTCGCGTTTTTGGGCTTCAGCTTGAGCCTTAGAGGTAGCTTCGTCTTCCTTTATCTTATCCACCAATGTAAGCAGAATTTTATCTTTTTCCAAAGCTTCGTTCCTCAGCTTAATAACCTCTGTTCGTAGGTTGTTGAAAGCAATATTGTAGCTCTCGTCTTCGACATTCTTTTGCGCCCTCAAAGCGTTGCTCAGTATTAAACCCTATATAAAAAAAGAATTAGTATAAGAATAAAAGAATGATTCAAAAATTACAAATTTCCAAATATACAATTTTCACACCTTCAGACTATTATATGCGAGGCTATCCGCAAGATCGTCCTTCGTCATAGCGCAGAGTCCAGCTTCAAGCTTCGGAAACCCCATACTTCTAGCCATCTCCCGGCAGACAGATAATTCTTTGTTGTCTGGGAGACAGTATAGGAAGTCATCTTCGTCTGTGCCATTGAACACTAAGGCCCCCTTCGGATACTTCAGTTCTCGGGCATAGTGATTAGCTTCAAAAATCTCTTCTTCAGATAATCTCTTCCCCGAAGCGTGTCGTACAATATAATCACGTATTTTGGAAGATGCTTCGGGGGCAGCAGTGCCAGTTTCTTCACTTAAAATTTGTTCTGCTATTTCTGTTTTTTCGGCTTCCAAGGATTTCACCTTAGGCGGCCTCTGAAGGCCCGGCTTCTGTTTCAGACTGTGGTTTTGAAGATTCGGCATCAAAGGTTTCAGTGTGCACTTCGGAAGTTTTAGCAATTTTCTTTGGAGTTGTGCTTGAAGATTTAATTGTCTCTAAAACATCTAGCACATTAACCATCCTTTTTCTTTTAGGGGTCACTGTTGGACCCTTATGGCTTTTTGTTGCCTCAGTTTTTGCCGAAGGACTCAAGATTTCTGATGTCTTTACTTCCTCAGCCCTCGTTTCTTCTATTTTTTCAGTCACTGGCACTTCGGCGAGCACTTCAATATTTGGCATGGGAGCTGTCTCTTTAGCTTCAGTGGCCGAAGGAGTCCCACCGACAAATGCAGGCACTGTGGCCGGTTCAATATAACGTGGCCGGTGTGTGAGAACTTTTACCCTTCTCCTCTTCGGCGCCGGCTCGCTAGGAGCGGCTAAAGCAGTTTCCTTCGCAGAAGATGTATTCTTTCTTTTTTCACCCCGTGCTGGATAATGGTAGTCGGGGTAGACAAACCCAATTGCATCAAATACTCGGTTGAGCCTTTTCCTTTTTCGGCCTCCGAAGGCCGCCGATAATGCAGTATCTTCGGCCTTTGAGTATACACCAAGTAATTCATCACTGATGGCCTCAATACTTTTCAACCAGTCATCATCTGGCTCAACGAATTTATCTCCGTATTTAAATATGTATTTCAGCCTGACTAGTCCACCTTTGTCAGTTTCTTTAATGGTCTCCTTCGGCATTTCCCATTTTTCCAGAAGTGGCCATACTCTGAAGGCAATGTGTTCTTGGACCAAATCCCTTGTCCCAATAAAAGAACAGACAACACCGAAGGCTCTCTGACACTCTTTCGGCTGCTTCATTCATTTCAACCTTCGGCCTCCGCAGGCCGAAGCGTTGCCAGATGGGACGCATAATGATACTTTTAATATCTTCCTGTGATTTCAAGTCATTCTTCACGTAAAACCATTCCGTCATCCAGTCGTCGGGCCACCTCTTTCGAAAGGTAGGCACGGGGCAGCTTGACTCAGACCGGGAGCCGAAGCTGTAGCAGCCAAAATTGTTGTGATACTGTTCTTTCCCCCAGGGTTTTGTCTCGTACAATAACTCATGTATGTTGCAGAAACTTTTCGCATTAGGTTCCAAACCTTGGCTTCGCACGACCCACACAAAAATGCTCATCCTTATGATTGCTTCGGGGGTAAGTTGGTGAAGGTAGATTTTAAATATCTTCAGTATTTCCACAACAAAGCTGCTTAAGGGAAATCGTAGTCCAGCTTTCAAGAAGCTTCGGAATACCACGACTTCATTTTCCTCAGGAGTCGGACAAGTCTTCTCCCCTTTATCAGCCCTCACAACGGACAAGTCCCGAAAATCCCGGCCCCTCATATTGACAAGATGATTTTCTTTAATACTTGATTTACCAAAAACCGCATGGCTTGGTCGCCAAGGTCGATCTTCGGAGTCTTCACCACCACTATCCACATCATAACTGTCACTGTCACCAGTATCTTCAGATAAACCCTCCAAAATTTCTTTAGTAATCTTCTCTGTATTAGTCTTCGATATTGATTGAAGAAAGCCCAGATGCATCTCCTCAGAAAGACTTAGCTTCGAATCACCAACAGCTTTTTTATCTTCAGACATCCTTGCAAACGCTGAGAAAGTACTCTCGAAACCGAAGCTTAAAAATCTAAAAAGCCAAGCAAGTGTTGTTACGCGCAGGCTAAAAGTTGGGTGAGTAAAAGCAGATGGCAAGAGAGCGTACCAAATAAACTCGTGATGAGCTCTTATTTATACACCTAGTGCGTTGAAAACTGGAGGGTCCCGCTTGTCAAAGACTGTTGCTATTCTAGCAAAGAGAAGGTGTTTTTTCGGACCTTCGGCTTAAGGCCTTCGTCCATGTTGCAATATAAATTTATCATTTCAGCAAATTAATATTGCGAGGGGCTACTGTTGGGGGCCTTCCGCTTCCGAAGGTCCTCAAAAACATGATTTGACAATGTTTTCCACGTATGCGAGCAGGTATCTTCGGAATCAGGTTACAGGTATACAAGAGCATGGTTAAAACGAAGCTTGACTGGGATGGAAGGCGATCATGACGAAGGATGAGACGATCACGAAGCTATATGCAGAAAAGCTTCGGCATGACAGCAGAAAAAGGGAACCGACTTAAAGATGAAAAGCCAAATTAGACCTCGAAGAATTACTATAGAATTATTGATAAATGTAAAGGGCATTAATGTAATTTTATACGGGCTGCGTCCCGTATCTATAAATAGATGAACAGTATTCTCGTACTGTTCACGCTGACTGGGCATTCGCTTTAGCATCACGCTTGTACCCTTACTTTCCTTCAAGCCGAAGGTACATTTGTAATTTGCCGTTGTTTATACAAGTAATATAATAAAAGGAATTAATAATAATGTTTAAAGCAATCATGTTATTTTCCGTGTTTTGTGTATAAATCTCTCTCATCTTTTATTATGATTATGAAGGTGTGACCTTCATAACCTTCGTCCGAAATTCATTATATCCGAAGGGAAATAATGCTTCGAAGGACGAAGGGCTTTGATATTTAACATTTTATGTTGTCTTGTTCTTAATTCATAGCATTTGAGAACGAGTCTCCAACATGTGTTTATTATGTCGTGCTTATGGGAAGGGAGACGGGTTCTCTACAGTTTATTGCGCCTCTACTGCTAACGGGAGGGAAGGGAGCAGATCTGGTGATCTGCGGCAACGTAGTTCTCAACAGTTTAGACCCATTTAAACATCGGGTCTGATATCGTCGGCTATTTAGTACGGTTCGTACCTACTCATACCTAGTGTCAGGTCAGGTTGGCCCGTGTCTCAATATTTGATGTGTTGGGTCTGAGTTTTTTTTGGTTGGATTGGGTTTTTCAGCTTGAGTCGGATTTTGGGTCAAAAATCATGGCTAGTATATAGCCATAAATTATTGCGGGTAAAAAATTATGGCCCATACCCGCTTGTTGTATTGGTTAGGCCGTTTTTTTGGCCGGATCGGGTCAGACGACCTATGATCAGGTCTAGTGTGGTTGCAGAGGGTTGTGTTCTACCAGTAAACAGGGCAAGTTCATATTTGGCCCATACCCAGCGCGTCCTAGGCATGTTTCTGCGAGTAAACATGCTAGGCCAGTTTCATGACTTTTCATCATTGAACAGGGCACGTTCATATTTGGTGCCTTATATCTAGGAGTGATAATATGTTCTAAACTTTATACTATTAAATTTAAGAATTAGATGATATTAGGACCAGGCTTTATTTTTATACATTTTAAACTAAAATTAATTAAAGGCTTAAATGAATCATGAAAACATTTAGACCGTCATCTATTACCATCCCTACTTATGTTCGATGCACATTGGATATATCCAATGTACATGCATGTTAGTCACTCGCTTTGATTTCTAAAAGATATAAAAAACAAGGTAACATAAATTAATAGGTTATGAGCTTCGAAGGTTGATTGAAAGGAGAAGATAAAAATGATGATGGTATGATGGTATAAATGATATGTAAATCAAGAAAAATAAGCATGCCACTCATTTGGATACGCATACTTGTATTCACTTCGTTTCTCACAATGTAACATATCATTACAATCATATCTTTCACTTTACATAACATATAGCTCGAAGGTAGTTTCGAAGGTTGAGCAAAACGAAGCTCTAGGCTCTCAAAAACGTGATTTGTACATAGCACTGTTTCTATATTTATAAGGATATATACAACTTCATATGGAATTACAAGTATGCCCACGAAATTTACGCGCATGATTTACAAGTAACACATGGTCAATATCGTCTTTTCTCCTTTTTTGCTGATCAAGACTTTTGGCTTTTCCTCTTCTTTACTTCATAGAGCAAGGCCTTAGACGATGAAGTTGTTAGCTTCAGCTCACGCCTTTGCAGCATCAATGCCCACACGAAGCTCCGCAGCTTCTCTTCTCTAGTTCGCTTATTACTGTTGGAAAAGGTATGCTTCGTTGGCTCCCTGTGTTGTATCTTAAACACATTCTTTCAACCTAAAGGTAAAGTGGTTGGAGAATCTTCGGTAATATAGGTCTCCAACACTGCATCACTGCTAACTTATATTTTTAAATGCTCTTTGAGGGCTTATTCGGTTGCTAGGGGATTGAAGAGGATTAAATCCTCTTCAATCCCACTCAAACCACTAGTAACCGAATATGGCCTGAGTTGGATTTGTTCTCAATATATGGGGCTTCTAAAGAGTTACCTAGTACTATATTTCACAAGTGCATATCATCACTCATCATCACTAGACTATATGTCAAGCTACCCATTCATGCCCCATTCATATTATGACCAAAGGAAAATAGAGTTCTTATCACTAATCTAAATATCCAAAAACTCCATCGACACATAAAACTAGTTGATCCTTAAAAAAATTCACTCATCCTTTAGAAGCCGAAGTTGATTTACCATCTATATGGGCAAGAAATTCATATACATCCAATCGACCATCATTATCATGACCTAATATGCATTGTCTATATAAAACACACATTATGCACAATAATCTAGTGTTGTTATTAATCAATAAAATTCAACTAGGACCTAGATGCTTTTATATCACATATGTAACATATGTACTTCGTGAACATGCAAAATAAATTATAAAATATTACATGTATACTACGTGAGTATTATAAAATATATTATAAACCATCACATACATTAACATTGACGTAGCTAAGATTTTTTTCATGAGGTATGTAATAAGAAATTATTTATAAATAATTTAGTATAGTTCATAAGAATTTGGTATACATTTTAGAATATAAAGATAAGAATAACATATGGAACTTTAGATTTAACATTAACATCCACAAGCGCATATATTGGAATGCAAATATAATATAAAATAGTCTAAACATCAAGCACAAAATATATTACTAGTGTCAAGTTTTTTCCTAGGGCTCGATGGATCGGTGGTCCAGTGGACTGGTTTAGGGTATACCACGGCCCATCGAGACCACCCATTGCTATGCCACTGCATATGTAATATGTAAAGATTTTAAAAGATGAAAGCAAATGAAAATATAAAAACTATAGAAATCGAAAAAGGGGATGAACGTGAAATATGATAAAAATAAGGTAAAAATGAAATACAAGAAAGAAAACAATGTAAACAAGGGAAAAAGTATAAATTACTCCACTCGCCTATGAATAATATACATATAACACCTAAGAGATGGTTTGGTAGACACATGGGGATTCATCTCCCATGGATCTCCTCCATTTTCATGTATACCAAACCAGTCCTAAAGTATTTTTGGTTTATTTTACTTTTCGGTTCAATTTAATCTTCACAAAATTCCTCCTTTTATTGCTTTACGTACAAATTGAGTTTTCAATTCAAATTTTATTGGTTAGTAGGTAATAATACAATTTATCCTAGAAAATATATTATGATTTTTGTAATTATTTTAATAAACTGAGAATCAAATAAGGTAATATCTTTAAGGGCTTATTCGTTTTGAGGTTAATCCATGTGGATTGGATACAATTGAGTCGGTTCATATTCAGTGTCAAAATATATATCAATACATCTCAATCTCTCTCGATCCATACATTGGAATACATTTATATCAATACATCTCGATTTCCACTTGTGGTTATAAAATAACCGCCCGTGGAAATCTGTCCTAGCACTGTTGGTAACGAAAAACGTCAGTAAAAATATCTCTATGACCGCCACTACAGAGGTAGTTTGTACTGGCGTGAACATGGCCAAATGGTATAAAACTAAATGTAAAATAATAGTAATTTTTTAAAACATATATAACTCAATCGCTCAGATAATATAAACTTGAAATTCAACGACTACGTATACGACAGTACCTGACAGCGATGAGAAAGAAAATGCATTCATTGAAACAGGATTAGCCGGTTCGATGTACAGCCCCTCGCTTTTGGCACGACAAATCCCCGAATAGTGCAAATACCGAGATGCTCGCCGTCTACTCGCTCCAAATCTCCAACAACTACATACACAACTGTTATATATAAAATATATAAAAAAAAGATACACACAAAAATGTTTTTTTACAGACTGGAATTCCACACCGGCCGATCGCTGCATCTACAGGCAAGCTTGTTTCCTGGAGGATGTTTCAGGCGCTGGAACCGGTTTCCTTTTTCTTCTTTTGTTTTGCAATTGCTTTCGATTCGAAGCATGGGGATCCGTCGAGATCGCGACCGGGTACGCGACTACGAGAAAAATCGCTCACCTAACTTGTTCGGTTACAAGGGATGAAATCCTACCATAAATTTAATTTAGATCTATATTTGGTGAATTCATACCCCACGCTCAATCCCAATACCTAATCCCAATAATGAGATTAAATCCATCATTTAATCCATGCATTTATCAAAGCTAGCATTCTTTTGATCCATGAATTCTAATATAAACTTGTGTAATATCTTCATATATTTATTCCATGCCTAATGAGCTATAAATAGAATCCATGTCTTCTATAGTTTAAAAAAGTTCCAAATCTTTAAGTTATGATCCATGATGGATTTAACCGAATAAAAAAATTAGTAGAATTGGATTATTTTATGACATTGATTGTGACATGTGTCGGTACCCTGAATCAGGGGTAGCCCTTACTACAATATGAAGACACGGTGCCCGTACGGCGATCTCTAGCCGCACGGTAAACAGCACCCGTACCCACCACGTGGACAGCTCAAGGGGCACCACGTGACAAGAAAAGATCGGGCCTGTTTGGTTCAGCTTTTTTCTGACCAGCTTTTCTGAAAATCTGGCTGTGGGGAGAATCTGGCTGTGGGGAGAATCTGAGTATCATTACGATTACATATGAAGGAAGATAAAGTTGTTCATAGGGCTCAGGATCTAGAAAGTGACGGATTCCTACTATTACAACGACTCAACCGATTATGTGTTTATGTTGATTTTAGATGGTTTTTGCCTCAACGAATTTTATAGAAGCTGGCTGAAAAGCTGAGTGTTTGGCAGTCCACAGCAGCTTTTGGTGGCCAGAAGCTGCCAGAAGCCGAAACAAACAGGGCCGATACATCCCAGGATGTATCAGTTGGACCGAACCTCCGCGAGGAAGCACCGAACCCCTATACGCACAACCCGGACCCCCGATTATGGTCCGAGACTCCCAAATAAGCATGTCGGGTCCCTTGGATGGGGTCCAGATCCCTCCGAGTAAGGTCCGGGCCACAACGAGGTCCCGGGACAGGGGATACCCTGGAGTAAGCAAGGGTCCGATACTGACACGTGTCCAGGCCTTATCCTGTGCGCTTGCGCTCCCCGCTCAGGCTGAGTCTCGATGCTGCCGTGTGGCATCTTGCCCGTGACATAAGCCTGCGGGCGGAGCCTGACGTAAGGCCTCTAGACCGCGCGGTCTCTGCACTTATTGCGGAAAGGACGTGCCGCCTGTCCACCCTGCTGACAGGCGATGTGCCCCCTCAGCATTTAATGCGACCTGTCCACTCCGCAGGCAGGCGGCGCCAGGGTCATCCTGCAAACGGCGCACATGTCCAGTCCGCTGTCAAACAGTACGCCCGGGCTGCGCGGCGCACTGTGTCCATCATCCCTTGTACGAGAAGCTTCCCCTACACGTCGATACTACGCAGATCTCGGATGTCAGGGCGCAAGAAGATTGCTCCAACAGTAAACATTAGTAACTCTAAGTGCTACATCCGTTATGATCCTGGGCCCACATGTCGGGGCTCAGTACCCTTGTGCATGCCCCTCTTAGCTATAAAAGGGGAGGCATGCAATGTTACAACACAAGCTCTCTTATAC
Source organism: Zea luxurians (assembly GCA_029449295.1). Classification (NCBI taxonomy): domain Eukaryota; kingdom Viridiplantae; phylum Streptophyta; class Magnoliopsida; order Poales; family Poaceae; genus Zea; species Zea luxurians. Next base: position 79,175,467 of record JAOPSE010000003.1, on the reverse strand, counting down.
CAAACTTAGACAGAGACTCTCGGCTCTCAAGCTTCCACAACAATCCAACACACAGTGGAGTAGGGTATTACGCTCCGGTGGCCCGAACCACTCTAAATCCTCGCGTGTTCACGTGCTCGGTGATCGCTTAGCAAGACAGGCAAAACGCTTAAGCCCCTTCCTCATCTTAGGATTTAGGGCGGGTGCATTCCACCACCCGGCCGGAGAATTCCCTCTCCGACATTTGGCGCGCCAGGTAGGGGGCTAGGCATTAGGTTTTTACTTGTTTCCTCGTACAGCATGATGGTGCAAATCGTGGAGCACCGCGCCGAGACTTCAACGGATTTCCTGGTGGAGGAAGAGGTTGTTTCTTCCACGCCACAGGTTCCCAACCGCCCAGTGCCGGGCACTGCTGTTGTGCACGCTGCACGGCAACATACAACTGCGCAGACATCCCGAACTCCGTCCAGGGCAGCTCCGGGAGCATTGTCAGCAGCCAGGGAGTTGCTGCGTCACCCTCCAAGCTCCACGGCCTCACCGGGGGCCATGAAGCAGTGGCGCGACGACGTCGACAGGCTGCTCGGCATGGCACATTCTACCTCGACTAGGTCGAGGCCACGGTCATCCCAGCGCCAACATGAGGCATCGGCGTTTGTGCGCTCACCCTTAGTGAGGGGCACACAGACCAACAACCTCTGGGCAGAACTCAACCGCAGGCGTGCGGGAGAGGACGCCTAGGGTCTCTTTAGAGAGGGCGCGCGAGCACCGACAAAACATCGAGGGTCGCAACCTCGATCAAGACTTTGTTGCGGTAGCACCGCAGGGCCCAATGGGCACCCGGTCCCAAGCGGGTGTCCCCTTGGCCGGCGTGGGCTGCGTCGCTCTCGCGGATCATCTCCACACAGTGTCATGGCCATCCAAGTTCCGGCCGCACCTGCCAGAAAAGTACGACGGAACATCAAACCCGTCGGAGTTTCTGCAGGTGTACGTCACCGCTATCACAGCAGCAGGTGGAAACACCGTTGTGATGGCGACATATTTTCATGTCGCCTTGTCTGGGCCTGCCCGGACTTGGCTCATGAACCTCGCCCTAGGGTCAATCTACTCCTGGGAAGAGCTCTGCGTGCGGTTCGTTGTGAACTTCGCTAGCGCTTATCAACAGCACGGCGTGGAGGCCCACCTCCACGCGGTAAGGCAGGAGCCCGGGGAGACTCTCCGGACGTTCATCTCCCACTTCACCAAGGTGCGAGGTACTATACCTCGCATTTCCGATGCTTCCATCATCACGGCCTTCCGCCAGGGAGTACGGGATGAGAAAATGTTGGAGAAGTTGGCCACGCATGACGTGGAGACTGTCTCCACACTCTTCGCTCTGGCCGACAAATGCGCCAGAGCCGTCAAGGGTCGTGCATGGCACTCGGCCCCACAAATCGGGGCTGCCCAGTCGGGCGGCTCGGGCCCATCCCCCGGGACGGCAAGAAGAAAAAGAAGAAGGACCGCGACTACCAGAAGCCACGGTCCACCGCTCTAGTCGTTGCAGCCGTGACTGGGGGCCAGGGCGACCGCAACAAACGCCCGCGGGCGCAGAGGGGTAACAGCGGCTCATGCCCTGTACACCCCAACGGTCGCCACAGCGCCGCGGAGTGTCGCGAGATCATTGACCTCACGAAGCGCGTCAGCGAGCGGCGCGAGCAGTCTTCCAAGGACGGCTCCCCACCTCGTCGCCGACCTGGCAAAGAAAAGGTCGACGACGGCGAGGTGGCCGCGGCTGAACGGGACCTCGGGTATCAGTCACCCGAGGGGGACCTGAAGGATGTCTTTGCTGGAGGTTCCTGCTCCGGTGGCGACAACTAGATGGACCCCTAGAGGGACCCCGTACTCCCCGGTCTACAGGGTCAAAGCCTGCCTTCCCCCGGAAACCCTTCTGGACTCCCCACAGGTCCAGGCCTCTAACAAATCCATGCAGAAATGGCTACAGCATGAGGACGAGGGCTCCCTCATCAAACGCAGATGGGAACCCACGGTCAGGACCTAGTCCTACGGCAAGTACCAAACCAAGAAGGGCTCCGCAACTCTCCCCCAGCTGGGAAGGACCCTTCAAGGTGACGGGAGTGCGTCGACCCGGGGGTGACTATCTTGCTCTGACTAAAGGAGTACCTCTTCCTGTCCACTGGAGCATCTCTGTAAATCCTATCCATAGGGGCAAGTCTAGGGGTCGAATTTTTCTCCCTTTTGTAACTAGGTACCGCATACGTGTACGCCAACCTAGTGAGGTCCGCCCTCATAAACCCAACCTGTTGGTCTGCACCCATGCATGACAAGTTATAAAGAAAAGATTTACCCCCTTAGATGTGTCTCTATGATAGTTTTATCCTACTGCTTCATGGTCTTACCTTGCAGTTTTCCGAATGTTATTTTATCTAACCCACCCAAACAGTTCCCCATTCCATCAGACATAATGACACCCGAATTGAACAGCCAGGCTTACAGTTTAGTACCTCTCTGCGAAAGCAGGAGGGCCCGATAGCTTGGGGCCGGTTCTAAAGAACGGGAGCTCGTTCCATGGGGTGGTCCGGAGCCTGTGTGGCCGCTTAGCCTGGTCCCGTACCCAAAAGCCTGCACACTCTACCACTCCGTGACGGAAACCCTAGTATTTGGAGCTATAAGTCCTGTGGGTCTGGCAACCTGGGGTCCAGAACTAGAGAATGGACACTTGTCTCCTGGGGTGGTCCGGAGCCCGTGTAGCCGCTCAGCCTGGTTCCGTACCATGGGCCTGCACGCTCCACCACTCTGTGACGGGTGTCCTAGTACCTAGAACCACCATCCAGGGGGTCCGGACGCATAACTTGGCCTCCCAGACTAGACCCTGCAAGTCCCGAGCATGTATCAAAGGATGGCTACTGTCAGATGGCGGGTCCTGTGGGTGTACTACTAATGCTCCCTAGCCGAAGCTGTGTGCAGGCCCAGGTCCCAGTCGAGGCTACCTCCTGGGGGCCATTGCCAATTCTTTCTTAGGTATGCTGGTCTGCAGCCTCGACAAATCGAGCCTACATTCCAGGGGGCCAGGTACCAAGGAGGAATCAGTTACACCGCACACAACAGGGACAAGTGGTACACAGATAAGTGTTAATACTGCTTGATAAATAGTACTCAAAAGTACCTTACAAAAAGCAAAAGTATTACATCCACCTTCAAGTGGAGTCCTAGCTCCATCTCTACTCTACAGGTATGAACTACCTCCATACCCACCAGTAGGGTCGCGTGGGAAGCTAACTCCGAGCGGCTCGCCAGCGGAGGCGGCCACCTCTGCACCGACGGCTCACCAGCGGTGGCGGCCACCTCTGCACCGACGGCTCACCAGCGGCAACGACTACCTCAGCTCCGAGCGGCTCGCCAGCAGAGGCAACCACCCCTGCAACGGGTAGCTTCACCAGCGGCGGCGACCACCTCTGCGTCGGGCAGCCTCCCCAGCAGTGGCGACCACCTCAGCGTGTGCACCATGGCGAAGAGGTCCTCGCCTCTGTCCCCCTATAGGGGTGAGGACAAGACCATCCAAGCCATGGAGCTGGGAGCACAACGGAAGATGGTGCTTGCGGTCTGGTCGGGACCGTGTAGCCGAAGTTCGCCTCCTTCACAAGGCTGGTGATCATCCTTTTCCTCCGAACGCTGGAGGAAGAGGCGGGCCACCAGCCCATGTGGGAGGCGAAGCCGCGGCTTAGCTCGCTCTCCACCACCGCGAGGCTGATGAACATCTTTGAAGCCAAGCACCGGTGGAAGAGCGTCGCTCCCACAAGGCCGCGCACCTCCAGCAGAGGAAAGACAAGACCGGTAGCACCAGCCCGCTAGGGAGGACAAAAGGCATGAACTCTCTAGCGACAAGTTCATCGGGGTGGATGACGCCGGCGCAAACCCTTCCGCCGAGCACCGGCGCATTCCATCCAAGCAGGCGGTATACCATTTCGAGCACTCACTTAGTCTGGGCGCGCTCGGGATGAAGTCACAAGGCCATGGCAAACTACGGCAACACGAAGCAGAGACCTTGAAGGCAAAAGGGCGCAGAGAGCTCGGAGGCGAAAGGACGCCGCGAGTGGGAGAGAAGCAAGGCATAGCTGCTACTCGAGGGATGAACCCCTCTTTAAAGGCAGACTCCCCTGCTCCCGCCTCAAAGCGCCGCGAGAAGCCTCCCCCGATGCACACCGGGGTATCCATCCCATGACACGGGGGCCCGGTCCCACAGGTCATACAACTGGCGCGCTGGCCTTCGAGTACGAAGAAGGCGAACCGCCGCACAGGAAGCGTGCTACCGCCCCGCGGTAGTGCACCTCCTTCGTCTTCGCTACGACCAACGGTCAAGAAGGCGAACCACTGCACAAGGAGCGTGCTACCGCCCCGCGGTAGTGCGCCCCCTCGTCTTCGCTGCAACCAGCGGTCCAACCTCTGGCATGAGGGCCCAGGCCCACATGTCATGCACCTGGCGCGCCGGTTTCTAGGTGCAGAGAAGTCGCGCCGCTGCTCGCGCCAATGCCGCGTCTCCTCGGGGCCGTCGCAGAAGACTGAGAAGTTAAATTTTCAAAACCAATGCAACGACTCGAGGCATCCCGCGCATGGCCCAACAAAGCCATTAAGTGCGGAGGTCACGGGTCAGTCAGCCGCGGGGACAGGCGTGGCAGTCGGCGTGACCATGGGCGGACCGGCAGTAATTACACCAACGGGCGCGCAGAAACAGCGAGCCAATCGCCAACCAAACTTTGGCCCCACCTGCAGGCTCGTATCCTCCCCAGAGGCGGGCCCGGGGGCCACTATCGGTACCCTGAATCAATGGTACCCCTTACTACAGTATGAAGACACGGTGCACGTACGACGATCTCTAGCCGCACGGTAAACAGCACCCATCCCCACCACGTGGACGGCTCAAGGGGCACCACGTGATGAGAAAAGATGATACATCCCAGGATGTATCGGTTGGACCGGACCTCCGTGAGGAAGCACTGGACCCCTGTACGCACAACCCGGACCCCCGATTACGGTCCGAGACTCCCAAATAAGCATGTCGGGTCCCTTGGATGGGGTCCAGATCCCTCTGAGTAAGGTCTAGGCCACAACAAGGTCCCGGGACAGGGGATACCCTGGCGTAAGCAAGGGTCCGGTACTGACACGTGTTTAGGCCTTATCATGTGCGCCTGACGTAAGGCCTCTAGGCCACGCGGTCTCTGCACTTATTGCGGAAAGGACGCGCCGCCTGTCCACCTTGCTGATAGGCGATGTGCCCCCTCAGCATTTAATGCGAACTGTCCACTCCGTAGACAGGCGGCACCAGGGCCATCCTGCAGACGGCGTGCCTGTCCAGTCCGCTGTCAAACAGTACGCCCGGGCTGCGCGGCGCACTGTGTCCATCATCCCTTGTACGAGAAGCTTCCCCTGCACGTCGATACTACGCAGATCTCGAATGTCAGGGCGCAAGAAGATTGCTCCAACAGCAAACATTAGTAGCTCCAAGTGCTACATCCGTTATGATCGTGGGCCCACATGTCGGGGCTCAGTACCCTTGTGCATGCCCCCCTTAGCTATAAAAGGGGAGGCATGCAACGTTACAACACAAGCTCCCTTAGACCAAACTTAGACAGAGACTCTCAGCTCTCAAGCTTCCACAACAATCCAACACACAGTGGAGTAGGGTATTACGCTCCGGCGGCCCGAACCACTCTAAATCCTCGCGTGTTCATGTGCTCGGTGATCGCTTAGCCAGACAGACAAAACGCTTAAGCCCCTTCCTCATCTAGTCATCTTAGGATTTAGGGCGGGTGCATTCCGCCACCCGGCCGGAGAATTCCCTCTCCGACAACATGTATTTAATTACAATCTATACTAATTCAGAGCTAGATTGGTGTAAACGAACAATACCTAATAAAGTGGCTAAGGACACTCAGAAACCCATTTCCCCTGTCTTCTTTAGGCGTCGGCTTAAATGATAGGCACACGTGGACTGTCCTCTGTCCGACAATAACAAAGCACTCGGCATCACTGAACATGATCCTCACAACACAAGGCACTAAGTTGACATGCCCCAGGCACACGTTTCCATATTCTAAGCATGGTGGCTACAAAAAGGAAACACGAAAGGCGAGCCCTCGGTCCTGTGATTGGAATTTGGGTTGCATGTTCAGATGCCTGATCGGCTTTCTCTGCATCTCTGCCGTCATCTTGGGCACCGCCGACGCAAGGGAGTGCCATGTCCCTGTCTTAAACTCCCATCTCAAAGTAATTAACTAGTTAATTTCACCGAAATGACACGGAAGCGTGCCGTATCGTAACTCGCAAGTAGAGTACGTGTACGTGCGTGCACATGGAAGGAAGAAAAAAAATTCATGCCTCGTGCGCTCCCCGTTCAACGGAAGCCACCAAGCGATCCACGCATGCAGCATGCTGATGGATACAGCAAAAAATGATAGCGGAAACCGATATTTTTCCGAGGGAATCTCATTTTGTTTTTCGTATCAACGTGAGCCAGCAAATGCAAACTAGTAGATCGTTCCAGGCGCAGCACGGCGGCTTAAATCTGAAGTCATCACTGAGGTGTCAGCTCTCCACGGTTTAGGGTTTTCAGATGGTTTCATGCAGTTATTCCTCTCACTTATCAGATGTCTATTCAGATCCTTCAACTGTGTCAAAGCTAGCCTCGATCCTACTAAGGGTCTATTTAGATCCTTCAGCAGTGTCAAATTTTGACTTCAGCATGTATAACCCTATTTAATATGTGATCTTTTGAGGGATCTCTAAAAATCTAAATAAAAAATATAAGAGACATGCTCTTCGCAAAAAGTCTGTCTCTTTAAGATTTTTTATACACATTGTCTGTTAGCTACATTGATTATCCAGAGTATCAGAGTTGCACCATATAATTTTTAGTCATCTCTTATACTTGAAAAACCGAACTGATGTTTCATAGTTGTACATACCCTAATACTAGTCGGTAACCCGTGCGTTGCGACGGCTCAAAACAATACCCACGTAAATTATCCACCAAAAAGATCTAAAGATTTTTTATTGGTTGTCTCCACTCTTCGCATAATATTTTTTTATGAACGCGCGAGTACCATAGGCAACAAACCAGAGAACCCATCCCTCGCCTCCTCCACTTCCAAGGTTTCATAGAGAAGGAGTGGAAGGGAAGAGGCGGACATACCTGTTCGTTGCCGGAGAAGGACACGATGAAGACCTGGACATCTGGAGGCGACATAGATAGTATATCGCTAGATATATAGGGAGAGAGCACGCAAGCGAAGAAAGAAGCCCAGCCAGAGCAGCTCCAAACCAAGAGACACCCGCACCAGGCGTCGGTCCCGAGAAGGGCGAGAGAATGCGAGTATCTTCCCAACACTGGACCCGCCGAAGCGACACACCACCACCACTACTTCATAGCATATGCCGACTGCTGTCACGCTACGAGCCTTAGTTGTCCAATATCTCAGACCTGGACTCCTCATCGCTAAGATAACTTAAGCGTGGCAGGCGCCACCATGTCCTCCTTGACGGCACGCACGGAGAAAGGCCAGGAGCATGACCGACTCGCCCCGTACCCACGCCGACGAGCGTCGGTCGGCTTGGGGCTGCGACCGTGGGCGGGTGCAACAGGTTGGGGTGAAAGAACAGAGCGAAGGCAGGGAAGACGAACGGGACGTCCGACGCCGGCAAAAACAATGATGCGCGTATAATGTGAAACGTCCTCGTTGACGTGCAATAGCCACTACGCGAGTCGGTGTCGGGGCTAGGACGAATACGGAGAGGAGGCGCCTGCTCTTACGCCCTCTGTCGAGAATGGGGGGCGTGAAGGTGGAGGCATGAGGGGAGAGAAAAAAAAGTAGAATGAGGAACGATGTGGTGACAACTGAGGCAAGAACCATCATTATCATGCGGAGATATTGTCGGCGTTTCGGACCCGCGAGAACTGTCAACCGACCAGTGAATTTGTTGCTGCGTGCCCCTGCCCAGATGGGTTGATGCAAGATGGAACACAAGCGGGGGAATGAGGCTTATATTATCTTGCACCGGGGTGCTCGTAGTAGGGGTTACAAGCGTCGCGAGAGAGCGAGGGCGAGAGCGAGAGAGAGAGTCCCTGCGTGTTGCCTGTCTCTTCTGCCCCGCGTCCCTGCGTTCCCCCTATGTCAACGTCCTGCGTCAACGTGTGAACCTGAACGTGTGAACGTCCTGCGTCCCCCTGCCTAAGGAAGGCCCTGGACATCCACTTTTATAGATACAAGGAGATGCCCAGTTGTACAATGGGGGTGTAGCTATATGCTAACGTGGCTGGCGGAGAAGTGCCTTGAGCCCTGTACATGCGCTAACGTGGCTGTCGGAGAAGTGCCTTGAGCCCTGTAGAAGCACAGCTGTCGGTGCGGCATGGATCCTGCTGACGTTGTCTTGCTTCTGTAGGAGGTTGAGAGCAATTCGACGTCATGGGCGCATGTGGGGAACCATCATTACCTGTTGCCGGAGTAACCTTAGATGGGACACCGGTCTTGTTCCTTCGTAGCCTGAGGCAGCTAGCTAGGGGTAGGGTAATGATGTATCCCTTGTAGCGTAGTCGGTTCGAGGATGAGGTCGGGCGAGGCGGAGACGTCTCCTGAGGCCGAGGCCGAGGTTGGGCGAGGACGTGACTCCTCCCGAGGCCAAGGCCTAGGGTCGGGCGAGGCGGAGACCTTCCCTGAGGCCGGGGCCGAGGCCAGGGGTCGGGCGAGGCGGAGCTCCCTGTTGCGCCCGAGGCTGAACTCGGGGGAGGTCGAGACCTGCTGTCGTTAGTTTTACCCTGGTGGTTGGCACAGTAGCCGGAACGAGGCGTACGGTGCTGTTTTCCTGTCAGATCGGTCAGTAAAGGGGCGAAGTGACTGCAGTCACTTCGACCTTGCCGATTGAGGCACGCGTGTCAGGATAAGGTGTCAGGCGATCTCCGCATTAAATGCGCATGCGATATGATCGGTTGGTAGGGCGATCCGGCCGAGGACGCTGTACGACAAAGTTCGCCCAAGCTGGGCTTCAGGCGAGCCGAGGGTGCGCTCATTGCCTGAGGAGGCCCTCAGGCGAGGTGTGAATCCGCCCGGGACTACTGTTCCCGCCCGAGGCCGAGGTTGGGCTCGGATGAGGTTGCGTCCCTTGGTAGACGAGGCCCTAACTTGAACCGCGCTTTATCAGTTGTTTATGGTTTGTTCTAAAGATGTTTTCCAGTCGCATTTAAGAGTATTGGGGGTACCCCTAATTATGGTACCCGACAGTAGCCCCCGAGCCTCAAAGGGAGTGCAGGCACTCGCTAGGAGGTTCTGCCGGATTTTTGCAAGGAGACCGGCCCTTCTCGGTCGTATTTTGTTCCGATGGGTGCGCGCGAGCGCACCCGTCGGGTGTAGCCCCCGAGGCCTCAGAGGAGTGGTTTGACACCTTTGAGGTCTTAATTCTTTTTGTGATGCCTCGGTCGGCCTTGTTGTTCCCTCATGCGGCCTGGCCGTAGCCCGGGTGCACGGTCAGGCTCCGAGTTTTTACACTGGTTTGTTGACATGGTCAACAGTTTGGTCGTAGCCTGGTGCGAGAGCAACCCCCGAGCCTCTGCACGGAGCGAGAGGACGATCAAGGACCGTCTCGACTTTTATTGTACGCCCCTTCGTCGCCTTTCCGCAAGGAGGAAGGGGGGGGGGAAGTGCCATGTTACCCTCGGGGGGCACCGAACATGGTGTTTCCAGTGAGTTGCTAGCGGGTGATCCGAGTGGACGCCCGAGCCCCGTTCGATAAGGGTCGGCTAGTGGCCCAGAGGCGCACTCCAAAAGTACCTGCAGGTGATTTGCCAGGACCCGGACCCATTCGATAGGGTCCGAGGGCTCGATGCCTCCCTCCGGTGGGATTCCGTTACAAATCGTTCCTGCTGGTCTTGGAAATGTCCTAGGGTACCTCGGGAGCGTAGCCCGAGCCTCGGCCATGTAACGGATGTACCCAGGGTCATCCCTGACTCTGCGTGCTCTGGGGCGGCTGTCGAACCCTTCTGAGGGGCCAGCCTTTGAACCCTTGATCAGTAAAGGGCTCAGAGCCCGAGTGCTCTGGGGCGGTTGTCGAACCCCGGAGGGCGCAACCTTCGAACCCCTGATCAGTAGGAGGGCTCGGGGCCCGTTTCCTTCGCCGAGAAGGATCCTTTTCAGAATATCCCCTTTCCCGGTCCCTGTGGCAAGAGAGAGAGAGGAAAATGAAAAGGATATGAATTTAAATAATGTGGCGCACCTTTTTTGACGCGGTCATCATGACGGAGGTGAAACGACGCCCGCTTCTCCTGTCGGAGGTGTCGCTTGCCCTGCCAAGGAGTTAATGCGACGGGACGGGCGATTCGCGGGGCGTCTGTTGCGCGTGCGCGAGCCGTTTGAGGAACGGAACACGGGTGCGTCGCCTTTACTCTGTGGGAGAGGGCTCCCCTGTCGCTTCAGGAGAGGACGCGAGCCTGTAGGTGATTGGACCACCGCTTCCGCACGTCTGTTGCTGTAATTACTGCCGGTCCGCTTTTGGCCATATCGACTGTCGCGCCTATCCCCACGGCTGATTGACCCGTGATCGTTGCACTTAATTGGCACTGTGGGGTCACGCGCAGGGCTGCCTCGAGTCATGGCACTGGTTCTGCAGTCGAGAAGATGCGACATTGGCGCAAGTGGCGGTGCGGTTTCCTTGCATGTAGTAACCGGCGCGCCGGTTACATGACGTGTGGGCCCGAGCCTCCATGCTGGACCGGTGGATGCAACGAAGCCGAAAGGGTGCACAACCGTGGTGCGGTTGCATGCTCCCTGCGTGGCGGTCCGCCCTTTCGACCGCTAGTTTCGGCAAGGATGGGGGAATGCTTATAACCGCGGGGCGGTTACATGCTTTACGCGCGGCGGTTTGCCTTCTTCGCGTTTCGGGTCAGCTCGTATGACATGTGGGACCCAGCCCCCATGTCGGAGGGTGAGAACCCTAGAGCACGTCGGTGGAGACTTTGCCCGTGACGCTTGGGGGTGCGAGTGAGGAGATCTGCCTTTAAAAAGGGATCGACCCCCCGGGCGGTAGCCATGCCTTCGCACTCCTCGCATTCATCGTGTCTTTCCACCTCCCGAGCCCCCAGATGGGGTGCACTTGTGTTGCCTTCTTTTTGCTGTTGTTTGAGGAGCGCGACCTTGTGGGGGTTGGCGCTCTCCAGTCATTGCTCGGCTTCAAGGATTTTCATCATGCAGCCCGGCTGCAGTCCCTCACTAATGGTCATCCGTGGGGATGATCACCAGCCTTGTGGTGGGGAGAAGCAAGCCGGGCTGCGGCCTCTGCCCCGCCCTAAGCTTCAAGGATGTTCATCATCCGAGCTGGGGAGGAGGGTGCGCCGAGTTGGGTCCTGCCTCCCGCGTGGGCTGGTGACCCGCTTCTTCCTCCAGCATTCGGGGGAGAAGGGCATCCTCCAGCCCTGCGGAGGAGACGTCCTCCAGCTATGCGGGGGAAGGCGAACTGCTGCTGCCTGGACAGGGTGTAGCTGTCCGTCCTCCACCCGGGCGACGACCGTGCCATACGCAGGTGGCTGCTGTCGCCGGTGCTGAAGTGGTGGCCACCGCTGGTGAGGCTTCCCACCGCAGCGGTGGTTGCTTCCGCCGACGAGACCGTTAGTTCCACCTGCGCTCCGGACCTCCGGCTCTTTGGCTTTAATGGTTGGTTCTCGTCCCCCATGAGGGGATGTGAACGAGGGCCTTTCAGCAGTAGCGTTTGCCCTGAGGCCATCGCTGCTGCTGTCTAGCCGCCCGAGACGGAGGTCGTTGTCGCGCTGCTGGTGCAGTGGTTGCCGGCGAGCCACCTGGAGTTACTTTTCGCGGAAGGTGATGAGTGAGGTATCCGTATCCCGGAGGCGTAGGAGTCCCTCGGCTCGGTCGGCCTTGCAGCTTACGTGTTCTCTCGTCGTTTTTAGGATTCCGTTATCGATATAGTCGAAAAGCACGAAAGTCGTTTTGGTAGAAGAGTTTTCGAGCGTTAGGACTTGTTCGGTAGCAGAATCGCTTATCCGAGCGTGAGCTACCTCTCGCGGAAGGTGATGAGTGAGGTATTCATATCCCGGAGGCGTAGGAGTCCCTCGGCTCGGTCGGCCTTGCCGTTCAAGGTCTCTCTAGCTCATCTTTAGGACTCTGTTATCGACATAGTCGAAAAGCGCGAAAGTCGTTCTGGTAAAAGACTTTTTCAAGGAAAATTTTGACGCAGAGGGGGTTTCCCCCTTCTAGCCCCCGAGGGAGGGTCGGGCTTTGCCGAGGCAAGGCTAATCCTTCCTTAACGGTTAGACTTTATTTATGCATGTAAAGAAAAGCGAGATACATGAACGACTTGAAACATTTTAAGGGTAAAAGCGACATAGCTGTTGGATGTTCCAAGCGTTGTTGTAGACCTCGCCTTGATCGTTGGCCAGCTTGTATGTCCCGGGCTTCAAAATCTTGGCGATGATGAAGGGCCCTTCCCAGGGAGGAGTAAGCTTGTGGCACCCTCGGGCGTCTTGTCGCAGCCGAAGTACCAAGTCTCCCACTTGGAAGCCTCGGGGCCAAACCCTTCAGGCGTGGTAGCGTCGCAGAGACTGCTGATACCGCGCTGAGTGTAGTAAGGCCACGTCTCGAGCCTCTTCCAGCTGGTCCAACGAATCCTCTCGGCTGGTCTGGTTGCTTTGGTCGTCGTAAGCCTTTGTCCTCGGGGAACCGTATTCCAAGTCTGTGGGTAAGATGGCCTCAGCCCCATAGACTAGGAAAAACGGCGAGAAGCCCGTGGCCCGGCTCGGCGTCGTTCTCAGACTCCAAACCACCGAGGGTAGTTCTTTTATCCACAGCTTGCCGAACTTGTTGAGGTCGTTGTAGATCCTCGGCTTTAGTCCCTACAAAATCATACCGTTGGCGCGCTCCACCTGTCCATTTATCATTGGGTGAGCTACGGCGGCCCAGTCCACACGGATGTGGTGGTCTTCACAGAAGTCCAGGAACTTCTTCCCAGTGAACTGCGTGCCAGCACACCTGGTGGTTATGTTTGCGCCCGGGCTTTGGACCCCTAAAATCCGGGTGTGACAGAAGTGGTATCAGAGGAATGTTGACTGTAGGACGAAACCTAGATAGAACAGGATAACCATTGTCTACTTACCTTTGCTACTCTGATTCTTTCTAAACTTTTCTTAATCTTTTCTCATCTAGTTCCGCTTTACTCTAATTATTCTTACCTTTTCTTTCTAAAGACAAATGTAGATTTCACACTTTGAAATCCTGTGCCTAAAGTGACCTTTAGGAATAGGAGACCTAATCTTAGGAACCAAAAACAAAACTATTTTTATACATATCCATGTGCTTTAATGTTTGTTCTTATGATATCTGTCTTATTTGGATTTCTGATTGAGTGTGATGAGTTGTGGAGTAATGTCCACGATTACATCTGCATATACATAATGCTTATAAAACTAACTAGACAAACTAAGAACATCCCCTAATAAAATATAACTAGTTTAATAAATCCATCTTATCTTACAAGATTCACTCTTATATTAATAGATTCATCTTATCTTGAAAAGATTTTATCGCATCCTAATAGATCTAACTGACCTTAAAAAGATTCTATCTTATCCTCATGGATTCATCTTGCCCCAATAAGCATATTTATCACGCACTAGTGTAACAACCATGATCTAATCCAATGTAATTAGATATTATCTAGTCTAATCTAATTATACCAATCTAATCTAGATCCCATCTAATCTAATATGATCCAATCTAAAGTGAGTCATCTAACATGTTAGTTAATCTTGGTGAAATAGATTAGACTCTACTTCTATAGTCATGTTTTAACCGAAAATTGGTGCCCTGCACTAACTTGGTCATATACAACCAACCTGACCTACATGTTGGGTTGCATAACCTAACCCGACCTAGAAGCAAAACAACAAGACAGATTCTATTTAAACTTATTTAACTCATAACCACCGACTAACCTATTTTGTTTACCTACGAAACTGCCTTAACCACATATCCCTATTTCGGATAACAACTTCAAGAACGAAGACCGAAGATGATCAATGTCATCAAAAAAAGGATAAGCACCAACTCAAGTCTTCAAAGATCAAGTAGAATCGCCAGCGGAATCAAGATCCACAGTTCTGGATGAAGTCTTTCCTTATTATACTCTACATTGCCACAACCTATACTTGCCATAACCGTACCTCATCTGACATGATAAATGGCTAGACATACATATCCATATTAAAAAAAAACTTTAAACAAAACTTTAATTCTCAAAACCAAATGAGAAACTAAAATTCTAGACCAAACTTATTGTATCCCTTTTCTTACAAATCTCGAGGACGAGATTTCTGTTAAGGGGGGTAGGATTTGTAACACCCAAAATTATGATCTTTGAGATTAGTAAAAGAAATCAAAGGAAAGTGTCCTAATAAAATAATTATAATATGGATTTGTTTTTAAATAAAATAGAAACATAAGCTCAATTATAGATTTCAAGAAATAATGAGAATAGCTTCCATTTATTAGAATGGATTAACCCTCTTCTAAGACTATATATATAAAATATTCCCTTGTGTGTTAAAGTGACCCATGATAGAAAACAAAATATACAATATTTTCTCCTAAAATAATTAAGTAAAGAATATTCACCTTTAAATGAAATTTTAACCGCAATACCTAACACCATACTTCCTTAAACATTTCATGTGTGCGTTGCATATTTGAAATAATTTGCCAAATAATAGGGTAAGATAATTAGTGGAACAATACTTGCATCTCATGTGGGTGTTTTTGTGTGGTGCATTTAGTTTATAATTGGATTTCTAAAACTGGATTTGATTGTGATGTAAATTTGTAAATTAAATAGAAATTTGAAAACAGAATATAGAAAATGGAAAAGGGAATACCTACCTGGTGGGCCAGAAACCTATTCCTCGGCCCACTCCTCTTTCCTCTTCCCACACGCGTGCAGCCCACCCCCACCTTTTTCCCTGGCGGCCCACTCCCTTTTCCTCCTTCAGCCAGCCCAATCCGCGCGTGTGTCACTGACGGGGTGGGACCCATCGGTCGGCCTTGGGCTGGATTCCGCCCGTGCTTCCTGTTGGCGCAGCTTGTCTCACTGTCTGGTGGGTCCCGGTGTCAGATGCGTCCTCAACCCCTCGGACTCAGAACGGAATCGCGCGCCGCTCGCCACTGGCCTCGGGATTTCGTTGGGAGATCGATCGGCTCGCTGCAAATTGCCGCGCCAACAAACCCCGTGGTTTCCGCTACTGTTGTGCTTCGGCTCGGACTCTGCCAGAGCCTATAAAAAGTTTGGCCACCGTGAGCTTCTTACCGCGCTGAGGAGAGAGCGATAGAGAGCCTGTGCGGATCCTCAGGGTGCGCGTGATGATTGGCCTCGGTTCGTTGGTCGACGGCGAGCTTTGATGCTTGCGATATCGTCGTGGGGCGAAGCCTGGCCGTGCGACTCGCAATTGCTCGCCGGCGTGTGTTCTCCTCCGCTGTGCCACCCTTCACCGTGGTCAAGTAGCTCTGCGCCCTATTGTCTGGTAAGCAATTCGTAATAGTGTTCACGTGGTTCTCCTCTGCGTTTATCGACGATCGAAACGGTGGTTGGGGCATCGGGCGCGGTCGGTCGTGTTGCCGGGGGGGGCGCCGCCGGGGCGGCTACTCCGCCGTCGTCGGGGGAGAGAAGATGATGCGAGCACCGTCCGATTTATGTTGTGCGGTGGCGATGAGTTGTGCAGATGCGTTTTGGCTATAGCGTTCGTGGATCGTTGGATCTTCGGCCAACGTGCAGGATTACACGAGCGCATAACGATTCGAGTGTTGATCTGGGCCGTGCGTTTCGGATCCTACGGCCGTTATAGCGTACCGTTTCATTACAGTAAAGATCTAATCCTAACCATCGGTTGGTGATCCAACAGCCCTGGATGCTAGATACCCCTTCGCCGTGGGCGTTTTGCGTAAGAGTCCCTGAAATAATATAGAATCAACCCGCCGTCCTGCGTGGAGGTGGCTGAGTCACGGACACTTTTGCGCTCTTGCCCCTGAGTTATCCTGTATTAGTGCGCGCAGCCTGAGATCAGTTAAACAGGAAAAAGAAATTAGAAAGTGGATTTCTAATATAAAAATAAATACATAAACTTGTATAATTCATAGTTAATTCATTTTAACTCCAAATTGAGTCATTCCAGTTGCAATAATTTTGTATTAATATTTTCTACCCACTAGTAACACTGTTTAGCCATGAAAATTGAATTAAAATTATTCATTTGGATTAATCTATTCTAAGCACTAAATAATTTCGGAAATTCATAACTTAATAATCGTAGCTCCGAATTTAGTAATTCTTGTTCCCACGATCTCGTAGCGACGCGTAGATTATTATTACACAATTTGTACTTATGTTTGGTGTAATGTTAATTTTGCCTATACCATGTTTTGTTGCTACGTTTAGCAGTGAGGTCACGTGTCATCTGAAGAGCAAGTTGGTACCTGGAATCTCAAGTCCCAGGCAAGTTGTGCCCTTGATCACTTCTTTTACCCACTCATGTTCTAATTAATCATAATGATCTGCATAGGTTAATTTGATGGGACCCAACAGGTTACCTAGTTTGATTATCTTTATACCTTGTTCACCACTAAATTTCTAGGTAGTACTTGCTAGTGCTTTATGTGGTTTTGGGTATGAAGATACATTATTCATGATCATATTTTTATTATCTGTTTATTATTACTGTTCATGATAAGATCATTATGTTAATTGGAACATGGAGCGACCACCCGGGAAAACAGTGCTACCACAAGGGAGGAATGGGACCCCTTGGCTGATTAATTAGGAAAGCTAGTGGAAGACTACCTTACCCGAAAGGGGCAAGGGCAGTAGGGGAGTGGTCAGTGTAGAGAGGCCCTCGGGAGGATTTTGCTGCGATGGCGGTCCTGCAAGGGATTCCTGCATTGGAGCTTCCTATAAACTGTAGCGGGTTTTCTGAAGCTAATGGAACTTTGTAAAGGCCTCGTAGTGTTACCCTGCCTCGCCTCCTCGGTAGAGGTGTATGGGAAGTCGCGATCCCTTGGCAGATGGGTAACATGACTTGTGGGTAAAGATGCGCAACCTCTGCAGAGTGTAAAACTGGTATACTAGCCGTGCTCACGGTCATGAGCAGCTCGGACCCTCACATGATTAATTTATGGAACTAAATTCAATTTGTCATATGCATTGCATCACAGGTGATGTAGTTACTTTTGTTCTACTACTTAATTGGGTTGGTATTTACTTATACTTAGTAACTGCTAATAAAATTTTGATCAACTTTAAAAGCAATGCTCAGCTCTAACCATCCTCTTTGGTAAGCCTTACACTTCACGTGAGCTCCCACCTTTGGCGAGTTCATGCACATTATTCCCCACAACTTGTTGAGCAATGAACGTATGTGAGCTCACTCTTGCTGTCTCACACCCCCCCCCCACACAGGTCAAGATCAGGTACCGAAGGATGAGGCGCTTGGAGGATGCTTTGATGTGTTCGTGAGAGGTCTAGGCCGTCGTCTCCCAGTCAACTTTGGGTTGTTGGACCGTTGTCTCCTTATAATGTAATTATTTATAGAACTCCTGTTATATAGTAAAGATGTGACATTCGATCCTATGCCATGAATCATCATATGTGTGAGACTTGGTCCCAGCACACCTGGTGGTTATGTTTGCGCCCGGGCTTTGGACCCCTAAAATCCGGGTGTGACATAATGCCCGCGGGTATTGTCGCGGGCGGATATTTACCATACCCGATCCGAACCCGACCCATTGCCATCCCTACCCATACGGCAAACGGCCAAGTGATGGGTATTATCTGCAGGGCTTGAGCGGGCAGGTGCGTCTGTCTCGCGTAGAATTGACACCCTTGGCAGGAGCGTACAATCCTAGTGGCATCGGCCATCGCGGTCGACCAGTAGAAACCTTGTCGGAAAGCGTTTCCCACGAGGGTCCGAGGTGCTGCATGGTGACCGCAAGCCCCCGAGTGTATTTCTTGTAACAGCTCTTGTCCTTGGGCGACAGATATGCATCGTTGGAGGATGCCCGAGGGGATGCGGTGGTACAACTCTTTTTCATCACCCAGTAAAACGAACGACTTGGCGCGCTGAGCCAGTCGCCGGGCTTCGGCCTTGTCGAGGGGCAGCTCTCCTCGGAGGAGATATTCCAGGTACGGGGTCTACCAGTTTTGGTTTGGTGCAACCCCATTCCGCTCTCCCTTGATGCGCAAGGCCTCACCCTCAGCGGCCGAGGGTACCTCGGGCTGGGCCGAGGTCCCCTCGGGTTCGGGCGTGTCGTTGATTTTGACGGATGGCTGATATATGTCCCTGGAGAAGACGTCCGGGGGAACCGTCGTCCGCCCCGAGGCTATTTTAGCTAGCTCATCCGCGGTCTCGTTGGACCATCGAGCAACATGGTTGAGCTCCAGCCCATAGAACTTGTCTTCCAAGCGCCGAACTTCGTCGCAATAGGCCTCCATTTTTTGATCGCAGCAGTGGGAGTTCTTCATGACTTGGTTAATGACAAGCTGAGAGTCGCCCCGAGCGTCGAGGCGCCGAACCCCTAGCTCGTCGGTGATGCGCAACCCATTAATCAAAGCCTCGTACTCGGCCACGTTGTTTGACACCGGAAAATGGAGGCGCAGCACGTAGCGCACATGTTTTCCGAGGGGTGAGATGAAGAGCAAGCCAGCACCTGCTCCTGTTTTCATCAGTGACCCATCGAAGTACATGGCCCAAAGTTCGGGCTGGATTAGAGCTGTCGGCAATTGGGTGTCGACCCATTCAGCCAAGAAGTCCGCCAAGACCTAGGATTTTATGGCCTTCCGAGGGGCAAATGAAATTGTTTCGCCCATGAGTTCCACTGCCCATTTTGCTATCCTACCCGAGGCCTCTCGGCACTGGATGATCTCTCCCAGAGGGAAGGATGACACCACAGTCACCGGATGAGACTCAAAGTAGTGTCACAATTTTCGCTGTGTCAGAATTACAGCGTACAGTAGCTTCTGGATTTATGGGTAGCGGATCTTGGTCTCGGATAGCACCTCACTGATGAAGTAGACCGGCCTTTAGACGAGCAGTGCATGCCCTTCCTCCCGTCTCTCGACTACGATCGCGGTGCTGACCACCTGAGTGGTTGCGGCTACGTAGATCAAGAGGGCTTCCCCCACGGCGGGGGCACCAAGATGGGCGCATTAGTAAGGAGTGCCTTTAAGTTTCCGAGGGCTTCCTCGGCCTCAAGGGTCCAAGTGAAGCGCTCGGCCTTCCTCAAGAGGCGGTACAAGGGCAATCCTTTTTCGCCGAGGCGTGAGATGAAGCGGCTCAGAGCCGCAAGGCATCCCATGACCCTTTGTACTCCTTTTAAATCCTTGATGGGTCCCATGTTGGTGATGGCCGCGATTTTCTCTGGGTTGGCCTCGATGCCCCGCTCGGAGACGATGAATCCTAGGAGCATGCCTCGGGGGACTCCGAAGACACACTTCTCGGGATTGAGTTTCACGCCCTTTGCACGCAGGCACCCGAAAGTTACTTCGAGGTCGGAGAGGAGGTCGGAGGCTTTCCTTGTCTTGACAACGATGTCATCGACATAAGCCTCGACCGTTCTGCCGATGTGTTCTCCGAACTCGTGGTTCATGCACCTTTGGTAGGTTGCACCTGCATTCCTCAAGCCAAATGGCATGGTAGTATAACAATACATGCCAAAAGGTGTGATAAAAGAATTCGTGAGCTGGTCGGACTCTTTCATCTTGATTTGGTGATAGCCTGAATAGGCGTCGAGGAATGACAGGGTTTCGCACCCAGCAGTGGAGTCCACAATTTGATCGATGCGAGGCAGAGGGTAGGGAACCTTTGGACATGCTTTGTTTAAACCAGTGTAGTCTACGCACATCCTCCATTTCCCACCTTTTTTCTTTACAAGCACAAGGTTAGCTAACCATTCTGGATGGAATACCTCTTTGATGAACCATGCAGCCATCAGCTTGTGGACCTCCTCGCCTATGGCCCTGCGCTTTTCTTCATCAAAACGGCGCAGGTGCTGCTTCACGGGTCGGGCACCGGCTCGGATGTCCAGCGAGTGCTCGGCGACATCCCTCGGTATGCCTGGCATGTCCGAGGGACTCCACACAAAAATTTCGGCATTTGCGCGGAGAAAGTCAACGAGCACTGCTTCCTATTTGGGGTCGAGCTCGGAGCCGACCCTGACTTTCTTGCCGACGTCGTTGCTGGGGTCGAGGGCGACGGACTTGACCGCCTCGGTCGGTTCGAAGTTGCTGGTGCGGCGCTTCGCATCAGGCGCCTCCTTGGAGAGGCAATCCAGGTTGGCGATGAGGGCCTCGGACTTGGAGATGGCCTCAGCGTACTCCACGCATTCCACGTCGCACTCGTAAGTGTGGCGGTACGTGGATCCGACGGTGATGGTCCCGTTGGGGCCTGGCATCTTGAGCTTGAGGTACGTGTAGTTGGGGACGACCATGAACTTGGCGTAGCGCGGTCTTCCCAGCACCACGTGATAGGTTCCTCGGAACCCGACCACCTCGAACGTGAGGGTTTCCTTTCGGAAGTTGGAGGGAGTTCCGAAGCAGACGGGCAAATCAAGTTGCCCAAGGGGCAGGACACGCTTACCGGGGACGATCCCGTGGAAAGGTGTTGCACCGGCCCGAATCGTGGACAGATCTATCCCCAAGAGCCCTAGGGTCTTGGCGTAGATGATGTTGAGGCTGCTGCCTCTGTCCATGAGGACCTTGGTGAGCCTAGCGTTGCCGATGACGGGGTCGACGACGAGAGGGTACCTTCTTGGGCTCGGTACGCAGTCGGGGTGGTCGCCTTGGTCGAAGGTGATGGGCTTGTCGGACAAGTCTAGGTAGACCGGCGCCGCTACCTTCACCGAGCAGACCTCCCGGTGCTCCTGCTTGCGGTGCCGAGCCGAGGCGTTCGCCACCTGTCTGCCGTAGATCATGAAACAGTCACGGACCTCTGGGAACTCCTCTTCCTTGTCACCCCCCTTCTTGTTGTTGCCTTGGTCCTTGCCACCTTCTGCTGAGGGTCCAGCCTTGATGAAGTAACGCTGGAGCATGTCGCACTCCTCAAGGGTGTTCTTGACGGGACCCCTGTGATAGGGACACGACTCCTTGAGCATCTTGTCGAACATGTTGGCCCCTTCGGGAGGTTTCTGAGGGTTCCTGTGCTCGATAGCAGCGACGAGATCCGCGTCAGCGGCATCGCATTTTGCTTGCGCCTTCTTCTTGGCCTTCTTCTTCGTGCCACGCTGGGCGGACGCCTCGGGGGTGTCTTCCTTCGGTCTTCCCTGAGGCTGCTTGTCCTTCCGGAAGATGGCTTCGATCGCCTCCTGACCAGAGGCGAACTTGGTGGCGATGTCCATCAGTTCGCTCGCCTTAGTGGGAGTCTTGCGTCCTAGTTTGCTCACCAGGTATCGGCAGGTGGTGCCGGCGAGGAATGCCCTGATGACGTCCGAGTCGGTGATGTTGGGCAACTCGGTACGCTGCTTGGAAAACTGCCGGATGTACTCTCGCAGGGATTCCCCTGGCTGCTGGCGGCAGCTTCGGAGATCCCATGAGTTCCCAGGGCACACGTACATACCCTAAAAATTTCCAGCGAAGGCCTTGACCAGGTCGTCCCAGTCAGAGATCTGCGCGGGAGGCAGATGCTCCAGCCATGCCCAGGCAGCGTCGGAGAGGAAAAGGGGGAGGTTGCGGATGATGAGGTTGTCGTCGTTCGTCCCTCCCAACTGGCAGGCTAGCCTGTAATCCGCAAGCCACAACTCCAGCCTTGTCTCCCCTGAGTACTTGGTGATGGTAGTCAGGGCTCGGAAACGGGCCGAGAATAGCGCCCGTCGTATGGCCTGACTAAAGACTCACAGACCTGGCGGTTCGGGTGAGGGGCTCCGGTCCTCCTCACTGTCGTAGCGTCCTTCGCGCCTGGGGTGGTAGCCTCGGCGCACCCTCTCTTCGAGGCGGGCTCGACGGTCGCGGCGGTGCTGCTCATCGCCGAGGTGATCTGGGGCCGCAGGCATCCCGCCCCGTGTGTGCTCGGTGCGGACCAAGGCCTCCCGCATGCATCGGGAGGGCGTTGCGCGATGCTCCGAGGGGCACCCTTGCCTTCGGGAGGCAGAGCTCTCGGCTCGTCGGACTGCGGCATCTTCCAGGAGATCCTTGAGTTCGCCCTGGATACGCCGTCCCTCGGTGGTGGATGGCTCCGGCATTGTTCGGAGTAGCATCGCCACTGCAGCAAGATTCTGGCTGACCCCGCTGAAGGCCGGGGGCAGCCCTGCCCTGGCATCGTCAATGATACGGCGCTGGACGTCTCGGGCCCGATGACGCGCTCCTCCGGTAAGTGCTCGGCCTGCCCACTCCTGCTCGATGTTTTGTCGGAGCTGCACAAGCCGCCCCGCTTCTTCGTCGAGCTTGGCCTGCATCTCGCGGAATTGCTCGAGCTGTGTGTCCTGACCCCCCGTAGGGACTGGGACCACAGCTAGCTCCCGCAGGATGTCAACGCGAGACGCAGGCACAGGGGGGTTGTGATCTTCCGGCATGCCGAGGTGGTTGTCTTCGTCGTGATCCCTCTGATCGATGTGGAAACACTCGCGACTTGGGTCGTAACCCTCATCGTCAAAGCTGTGGTCATCGTCAGAGCAGCCGAAGAGGCAGTAGTCACATGCGGACATGAAGTCTCGCATGTCACTGGGATCATGGAGTCCGGAGAAATCCCAACCGAAGTCGGAGTCGTCATCTTCCTCGGAACCCGCGGGTCCGTAGGTTGAGACGGCCGTCAGTCGGTCCCAAGATGAACACATATGATACCCTGGAAGGTCAGGGTATGCCCTTGCGAAAGCGTTCACCGAAGTGGGGTCGCTTGGTGGATCGAAGCTGAATCTAAAAGGGACAGGGTGGAAAACTGACGGTACCTCTTGGTCGATGGACGGTGGTGAAGTCGCGTCAGGGACGGAATGCACCGTTATCTCAGGTACGAGGCTAACGCCCAGCAAGTCCTTCGCGAGGGTGTTGGCGTCATTAGTCCGCTTGGGGTTGGCACGTTGCGGGGAAGCGATACCCGTCATTGTCTCAGGTGCGAGGACAACACCCGACATGTCCCCCGCAGGGGTGCCGGCGTCGTCGACTCATTCTGGTCCGACAGCCGACGAAGTGCCGCCTCTTGCATGGCCACGGTTGCCCCGTCTCCTCCTCCTCCGGCGAGGAGGGTGGCGGGGCAAACCCGGGTGTTCCTCTTCCACCACGGGGGGAAGTCGTCGTTGAGTTCGCTGCCGTCGGGCGAGCCGACGACCGTCGTTGCTGTCGTGCTGCGAGGGGAGGAGTACCATATCGTAGCTACCATCGCGGGACATGAACTCGAGACTCCCGAAGCGGAGCACCATCCTAGACTGAAGAGGCTGCTGAAGGCTACCCATCTGGAACTCAACGGGAAAGTATTCGTTAACACACAGCGAGTCCCTACCTGGCGCGCCAACTGTCGGTGTTTCGGACCCGCGAGGACCGACAACCGACTAGTGAATTTGTTGCTGCGTGCCCCTGCCCAGATGGGTTGTTGCAAGATGGAACACAAGCGGGGGAATGAGGCTTATATTATCTTGCACCGGGGTGCTCGTAGTAGGGGTTACAAGCGTCGCGAGAGAGCGAGGGTGAGAGCGAGAGAGAGAGAGAAAGTCTCCCTGCGTGTTGCCTGTCTCGTCTGCCCCGCGTCCCTGCGTTCCCCCTATGTCAACATCCTGCGTCAACGTGTGAACTTGAACGTGTGAACATCCTGCGTCCCCTGCCTTAGGAAGGCCCTGGACATCCCCTTTTATAGATACAAGGAGATGCCCAGCTGTACAATAGGGGTGTAGCTATATGCTAACGTGGCTGGCGGAGAAGTGCCTTGAGCCCTGTACATGCGCTAACGTGGCTGTCGGAGAAGTGCATTGAGCCCTGTAGAAGCACAGCTGTCGGTGCGGCATGGATCCTGCTGACGTTGTTGTCGGCGTTCCGAGACTAGGGGGTCCCCGAGCCGACGAGTGAGTGTGCCGCGTGCCCCAGCCCAGATGGGTCGAGCGTGTGGGCGAGCGCGAAGGGGGGAGAGAGAGAGGGAGAGCGAGAGCGAGGCGGCCGGAACCGGGTCGTGAGGGAGTCGGAGAAATCCCGCGGCCTTCGTGTTCGTCCCGCGCCCAGGTCGGGTGCGCTTGCAGTAGGGGGTTACAAGCGTCCGTGCGGGTGAGGGGAGCGAGCGGCCCCGAGAGAGCGCCTGCCCCTGCCCTTCGTTCCCGCGAGGCCAACCTTCTCTAAGAAGGCCCTGGTCCTTCCTTTTATAGGCGTAAGGAGAGGATCCAGGTGTACAAATGGGGGTGTAGCAAGGTGCTACGTGTCTAGCGGGGGAGAGCTAGTGCCCTAAGTACATGCCAAGGTGGCAGCCGGAGAGATCTTGGCTCCCAGCTAGTGTGGCGTCGTGGCTGTCGGAGAAGCGATGGAGCCGGACGGAGGGACAGCTGTCGGAGTGGCTGGGCCCTTGCTGACGTCCTCCTGCTTTCGTAAGGGAGCTGAGAGCCGTCGTCGTCATGGGTCTAGCGGGGCGCCATCATTGCCTATCTGGCGGAGCCGGCCAGATGGGACGTCGGTCCTGTTCTCTGCGGCCCGAGTCGGCTCGGGGTAGGGTGATGATGACGCTTCCTGTTGACGTGGCGGACTTGTGCCCTAGGTCGGGCGACGTGGTGGCTCCTCCGAGGCCGAGGTCGAGTCTATCCTGCATGGCCGAGGCCGAACCTGAGCTCCCGGGTCGGGCGAGGCGGAGGTCGCTCGGCAGAGGCCAGGGCGGAGTCCGAGCCCTGGGTCGGGTGAAGCGGAGTTCGTCGTCTTCTGGGGCCTTAGCCCGAGTCCGAGCCCTGGGTCGGGCGGAGCGGAGTTCGCCGTCTTCCGGGGCCTTAGCCCGAGTCCGAGCCCTGGGTCGGGCGGAGCGGAGTTCGCCATCTTCCGGGGCCTTAGCCCGAGTCCGAGCCCTGGGTCGGGCGGAGCGGAGTTCGCCGTCTTCCGGGGCCTTAGCCCGAGTCCGAGCCCTGGGTCGGGCGGAGCGGAGTTCGCCGTCTTCCGGGGCCTTAGCCCGAGTCCGAGCCCTGGGTCGGGCGGAGCTTCCTCTGGCGCTTTCGGCCAAGCCTGGCTACCCGTCAGTCTTACCTTTTGCGTTAAAGGCCCCAGTGATTTGGTCGGTTGGCGCGGTGATTTAGTCAGGGTTACTTCTTATCGAAGGCAAGGCCTCGGGCGAGCCGGAGATGCGTCTGCCGTGAAAGAGGAGACCTCGGGCGAGACAGAACCATCTCAGGGTCGGCTGCCCTCGCCCGAGGCTAGGCTCGGGCGTGGCGTGATCAAGTCGCTCGTATGGACTGATCCCTGACTTAATCAAACCCATCAGGCCTCTGCAGCTTTATGCTGATGGGGGTTACCAGCTGAGAATTAGGCGTCTTGAGGGTACCCCTAATTATGGTCCCCGACAGTAGCCCCCGAGCCTCGAAGGGAGTGTTAACACTCGCTTGGAGGCTTTCGTCGCACTTTTTTGCAAGGGGACCAGCCTTTCTCGGTTGCACTTTGTTCCGGTGGGTGTAGCCCCCGAGGCCTCGGAGGAGTGGTTTCACTCCTTCGAGGTCTTAATGCCTTGCGTAATGCTTCGGCTGGTCTGGCGGTTCCCTCATGCGAACAGGCTGTAGCCCAGGTGCACTGTCGGGGCCCAAGTTCTCAGGGCTGGTATGTTGACGCTGTCAACGTTTTGGCCGGAGCCGGGTTTGCGAGAGCAGCCCCCGAGCCTCCGCACAGAGCGAGAGGACGATCAGGGACAGACTCGGCTTTTTTACATACGCCCCTACGTCGCCTTTCCGCAAGGAGGAGGGGGGGAGAGCGCCATGTTACCCTCGATGGGCACCGAACATGGTGTCTCCGGTGAGCTGCAATCGGGTAATCCGAGTGGACGTCCGTGCCCCGTTCGTTGGGGGTCGGCTAGGGGCCCGGAGGCACGCCCAAAAGTACCTGCGGGTGATCTGCCGGACCCAGTCCCCTGGCGACGGGGTCCGAGGGCTCGTTGCCTCCCTCCGATGGGATTCCGTTACAGAGTCGTTCCCGCTGGTCTCGGAAATGTCCTAGGGTACCTCGGGAGCGCAGCCCGAGCCTTGGTTATGTATCGAACGTACCCCTGGTCATCCCTCGCTCGGTGTCTGAGGCGACTGTGAACCCTTCGGGGGGCCAGCCTTCGAACCCCTGATCAGTAATGGGCGCGGAGCCCGAGTAGCCTGAGGCGGTCGTGGAACCTTTCGGGAGGCCGACCTTCGAACCCCTGACCAGTAGTGGGTGTCGGGCCCACGCGATCTGGGGCGGCTGTTGAACCCTTCGGGGGGCCAGCCTTCGAACCCCTGATCAGTAAGGAGGCTTGGAGCCTAGTTCCTTCACGGGGAAGGATCCCTTTGGGGGTATCCCCTTTCCCGGTCCCTGTTGCAAGAGATAGAGAAAGAAGGAAAAGGGAAAAAGGATTCGAAATTGAACGTCGTGGCGTACCTTTTTCGGTGTGGTTGCTTTGGCGAAGGCGAAACGTCGCCAGCTGCTCCTGCCAGTAGCGCTGTCCGTCGAGCCGCGGAGTTAATGCGCCGGGGCGAGTAGTTGGCGAGGCTGCCGTTGTGCGTGCGCGAGCCGTTCGAGGAACGGGTCACGGGCGTGTCGTCTTCACACCGAGAGAGAGAGGGGGTTCTCTTGCGGCCTCCGGATGGGACGTGAGCCTGGCTGATGGCGTGATCGCTGCTCTTGCGCGCCTGCCACTGTCATTACCGCCGGCCCACTTTTGACCGTGTTTGACCGCTGCGTCAGGCTGGCGCAGCTGGGCCGCGCGCTGGGCCGCCTTGGGTCGCGGTATTGGTTCCGCAACCGAGGAGGTGCGGTGGTGGCGCAAGTGGCATAGTGGCTTACATGCGGCATCCGGCGCGCCGGTTGCGCGACGCGTGGGCTTGAGCCTTCATGCTGGCCTGTCAGGAGTCGGAGAGGCGCGTCCACTTGGCGCGGTTGCATGCCGCCCGCATGGCTGCCCGCCCCTTTCGCCCGTTGGTCTGGGCAAAAGTGGAGGGTCACTTGTAACCGCTGGGCGGTTGCGCGCACGCCGCGCGCGGCAGTTCGGCTTCTTTTGCTCGGAGCCGGTCCGCATGACAGGTGGGTCCTAGCCCCCGCGCCGCAGGGGAGGGCTTTGGAGGTGTGTTGGAGAAGACTCAGCCCGTGACGGTTGGGGGCGCGAGCACGGAGAGTTGCCTTTAAAAGGAGGGCGACCCCTTTCGTAGGGCGACCATGTCTTCTTCCTCCCTTATGCATTGTGTCTTTCTACCTTTCAAGCCCCCGGATGGGGGAAACCGCCGTCTCCGTGCCTCGTCGTCGGGGGATACCACTCCGTGGGAGCGGGTACCTTTCGGCCATCGTTCAGCTTCAAGGATTTTCATCATGCGGCCCGGCCGCACCCCTCCACCGGCGGTCACCCAGGAGGGTGACTTCGGGCTTGGTGGTGGGGGAAAGCGAGCCGGGCTGCGGCCTCTGCCCCTCCCTCAGCCTCAAGGATTTTCATCACCAGGGCTGAGGAGGGGAGTGTGCCGAGTTGGGGTCGGTCCCTGCGCGGGTGGTGGCCCGCTCCTTCCCTCAGTGATCGGGGGGAAGGGCGGGAGCCGTCCGTGGCGCTAACAGCTGCACCGTGCCCGGCTCTCTAAGCCGAGCAGTTTCGGAATCGCTCCCGGTGCCGCCTCCCGCCACGGCAGCTGGAAGAGGTTCTTCCGCCGGCGCGACAGCCGAGGCTGGCCACGGACCGACCTCCAACTCTACGGCCTTCTGCCCGTCCTTGCCTCTCGAGTTTGGGCAAGGGCGGGGGCCTCCCAGCAGCAGCATCCGCCCTGAGGCCATCATTGCTGTTGTTCGGCCCCCCGGGGCAGAAGTCTTCATCGTCGCCGCTGTCGGGGCGGTCGGCGACATGCCGTTCGTCGGTCTTCTGTTGCCCCGCAGGCCTACCCCCATCGAGTGGGGTTGTTCGTACCTGCGGAGGGGGAACCAGAGTTCCGTTTGTAATGGCACTTCGAGTGCCGGGTTTTTTGTTCATTTCGGCTTTCGGGGCCTGAACATGTATGTAATCACGGCACAGAGCCGTGTTTTTTCCTTATTTCTGAGCGCTAAGACTCGTCCGCTGATTGTCTGAACCGCTTCACTAAGCATGAGTCGCCCCGTGTCAAGGTGACGAGTGAGGTATCCGTATCCCGGAGGCGTAGGAGTTCCTCGGCCCGGTCGGCCCTGTTGTCCGAGGCTCCTCTAGCTCAGTTAAAGGGACCCCTTGGCCGCTCTTCGATGAGCCGAGGCCGGGGGTAGCGATATCAGCATGAGCAGAGGCGGAGTTGGCTCGGAAATGAAACCTGGTTGGCCGGAGCCTAGCCGAGTTGTCCGTTGGCAGGATCGACGCCGGAGTCGATCAGCCGAGGCTTCGGACCGGGCTCGTGCCCTCGGAAGGTGGTTGGCTGAGGCCCCGGAGGTGGCTGGCCGAGCCGCCTGCTCGGGCTGGATTCCCGGAGAAGTCCTTGACAACGATCGCCCGGGCGTGGTGATGACGCCGTCCTTTGGAGCGGAGGGCCTCGGATCGCGTCGCCGTCCGAGGCTAGTTCGGGCCCTGCCGAAGTTGCTGTCGATGCCGAGGGTGTCGCCGCCCCCTTCCAGCGCCAAGACCTGAGCCTGCAGGATCAGCTTGTCTTGTAGCGTGTGCTTTGTGCGGCCGTCGAGGCCAGAACACACATCCTTGCTGTGCTGTAAAGCTGCGTCCCCTTTCCTCTTGTTCCAAGCATCTGGACTTTTTGTCGGTAACAGGGATATTTGTGCGAGCGAAAGTTGCTTCTCGCGGAAGGTGAGGAGTGAGGTATCCGTATCCCGGAGGCGTGGGAGTCCCTCGGCTCGGTCGGCCTTGCCGCTTACGCGCACTTTTACTCATCCATGAGGCCCTATCACCGACTTAGTCGAGAAAACTCGAAGAATCGCTTCGACAGAAGAGCTTCCGAACGTAGAGACTTGTTCGATCCGCGGAGTCACTTTATCCGAGCGCGAGTTACTTATCGCAGAAGGTGATGAGTGAGGTATCCGTATCCCGGAGGCGTAGGAGTCCCTCGGCTCGGTCAGCCTTGGCTGCTTACGTGTACTCTGTCGTTTCCATGACCCACTTTTCGAAGTAGTCAAAAAGCACGAAAGATATTCTGATAAAAGAGATTTTTTGTTCGAGGAAAATTTTGACGCAGAGGGGGTTTCCCCCCTTTTAGCCCCCGAGGGAGGGTCGGGCTTTGCCGAGGCGAGGCCGACCCTTCCTTGTTGACTAAACTTTGCGTGGGTGTGAGGTATATGAACAATTTGGAAATATCTCAAGGGTAGAAGCGACGTAGCTGTTGGATGTTCCAAGCGTTGCCGTAGACCTCGCCTTGACTGTTGGCCAGCTTGTACGTTCCGGGCTTCAGAACTTTGGCGATGACGAACGGCCCCTCCCAGGGGGGCGTGAGCTTGTGCCTCCCTCGGGTGTCTTGCCGTAGCCGAAGCACCAGATCGCCCACCTGGAGGTCTCGGGGTCGGACCCCTCGGGCGTGGTAGCGTCGCAGGGACTGCTGATGCCGCGCCGAGTGTAGTAAGGCCCTGTCCCGAGCCTCATCCAGCTGGTCCAGCGAGTCTTCTCGGCTAGCTTGGTTGCTTTCTTCGTTGTAGGCCCTCGTCCTCGGGGAGCCGTATTCCAGGTCAGTGGGCAGGACGGCCTCGGCCCCGTAGACCAGGAAGAACAGCGTGAAACCCGTGGCTCGGATTGGCGTCGTCCTCAGGCTCCAGACCACTGAGGGGAGTTCCTTCATCCATCGCTTGCCGAACTTGTTGAGATCATTGTAAATCCGAGGCTTGAGCCCCTGTAGAATCATGCCATTGGCACGTTCTACTTGCCCATTCGACATGGGGTGAGCTACGGCGGCCCAGTCTACCCGGATGTTGTGATCCTCGCAAAAATCCAAGAATTTTTTGCCGGTGAACTGGGTGCCGTTGTCGGTGATGATGGAGTTCGGGACCCCGAAGCGATGGATGATGTTGGTGAAGAACGCCACCGCCTGATCGGATCTGATGCTGTTCAGGGGTCGGACCTCGATCCACTTGGAGAATTTGTCGATGGCGACCAGCAGGTGCGTGTAGCCCCCGGGCGCCTTCTGCAGAGGGCCGACGAGGTCCAGACCCCACACAGCGAAGGGCCAGGTGATGGGTATCGTCTGCAGAGCCTGAGCGGGCAGGCGGGTCTGCTTCGCATAGAATTGGCACCCTTCGCAGGCGCGGACAATTCTAGTGGCGTCAGCCACCGCCGTCGGCCAGTAGAAGCCTTGGCGGAAAGCGTTCCCAACGAGGGTTCGAGGTGCCGCATGATGGCCGCAAGCCCCCGAGTGTATTTCCTGCAGGAGTTCCTGACCCTCGGCGATGGAGATGCATCGCTGGAGGATGCCCGAGGGGCTACGGTGGTAGAGCTCCTTCTCATCGCCCAGCAAGACGAACGACTTGGCGCGTCGCGCTACCCGCCGAGCCTCGGCTCGGCCGAGGGGCAGCTCTCCTTGGCAGAGATATTGCAGGTACGGGGTCTGCCAATTCTGATCTGGCACGACTCCGCTCTGCACCTCCTCGATGTGCAGTGCTTCGCCCTCGGGGGTCGAGGGCTCCTCGAGTTGAGCCAAGGATGGCTCAGGCTGGGCCGAGGTCGCCTCGGACGGGGCCGAGGGCACTTCGGGCTCGGGCGTGTCGCCTATCTTGACGGAGGGTTGGTGCAGATCCCGGGAGAAGACGTCCGGGGGAACCGTCGTTCGCCCCGAGGCTATCTTCGCCAGCTCGTCCGTAGTCTCGTTGTAGCGCGGGGCGATGTGGTTAAGCTCGAGCCCGTAGAACTTGTCTTCCAGGCGTCGAACCTCATCACAGTAGGCCTCCATCTTCGGGTCGCGGCAGTGGGAGTTCTTCATGACTTGGTCGATGACGAGCTGCGAGTCGCCGCGTGCATCGAGGCGTCGGACCCCTAGCTCGATGGCGATTCGCAGTCCGTTGATCAGAGCCTCGTACTCAGCCACATTGTTGGACACCGGGAAACGGAGGCGGAGCACGTAGCGCAGGTGTCTCCCGAGGGGCGAGACGAAGAGCAGGCCCGCGCCGGCTCCCGTCTTCATCAGCGACCCGTCGAAAAACATGGTCCAGAGCTCCGGTTGGATCGGAGCCGTCGGCAACTGGGTGTCGACCCATTCGGCTACGAAGTCCGCCAGTACCTGGGACTTGATGGCCTTCCGAGGGGCGAACGAGATTGCCTCGCCCATGATTTCCACCGCCCACTTCGCGATCCGACCCGAGGCTTCCCGGCACTGGATGATCTCCCCCAGGGGGAAGGATGACACCACAGTCACCGGATGAGACTCGAAGTAATGTCGCAGCTTTCGCCTCGTCAGGATCACTGCATACAGCAGCTTCTGGACTTGTGGGTAGCGGATCTTAGTCTCGGACAGCACTTCGCTGATGAAGTAAATTGGCCTCTGAACGGGCAAAGCATGCCCCTCTTCCTGCCTTTCGACCACGATCGCGGCGCTGACCACCTGAGTGGTAGCGGCGACGTAGACTAAGAGGGCTTCTCCATCAGCTGGGGGTACCAAGACGGGCGCCTGGGTGAGGAGCGCCTTCAGGTTCCCGAGGGCTTCCTCGGCCTCGGGAGTCCAAGTGAAGCACTCGGCCTTCCTTAAGAGACGGTACAGGGGCAGGCCTCTTTCGCCGAGGCACGAGATGAAACGGCTCAAGGCCGCGAGGCATCCCATGACCCTTTGTACGCCTTTTAAGTCCTTGATGGGCCCCATGTTTGTGATGGCTGCGATCTTCTCCGGGTTGGCTTCGATGCCCCGCTCGGAGACGATGAATCCCAAGAGCATGCCTCGGGGCACCCCGAAGACGCACTTCTCGGGATTGAGCTTGACGCCCTTCGCCTTGAGACATCGGAATGTCAGTTCAAGGTTGGAGAGAAGGTCGGAGGCTTTCCTCGTCTTGACTACGATGTCATCGACGTAGGCCTCGACCGTGCGACCAATGTGTTCGCCGAACACATGGTTCATGCACCGCTGGTATGTTGCACCCGCGTTCCTCAAACCGAACGGCATGGTGACATAACAGTACATGCCGAAGGGCGTGATGAAAGAAGTCGCGAGCTGGTCGGACTCTTTCATCTTGATTTGATGATACCCTGAGTAGGCATCGAGGAAAGACAGGGTTTCGCACCCTGCAGTGGAGTCCACAATTTGGTCGATGCGAGGTAGAGGGTAGGGGACTTTCGGACATGCTTTGTTGAGACCAGTGTAGTCTACACACATCCGCCATTTCCCCCCTTTCTTCCTCACAAGCACAGGGTTGGCAAGCCACTCAGGGTGGAATACCTCTTTGATGAACCCCGCTGCCATCAGCTTGTGGATCTCCTCGCCTATCACCCTGCGCCTTTCCTCGTCGAATCGGCGCAGAGGCTGTCTGACCGGTCGGGCTCCGGCCCGAATATCCAGCGAGTGCTCGGCGACATCCCTCGGTATGCCGGGCATGTCCGAGGGACTCCACGCAAAGACGTCGGCGTTTGCGCGGAGAAAGTCGACGAGCACTGCTTCCTATTTGGGGTCGAGCCCGGATCCGATCCGAATCTGCTTGGAGGTGTCGCCACTGGGGTCGAGAGGGACGGCCTTAACCGTCTCTGCTGGCTCGAAGTTGCCGGCATGTCGCTTCACGTCTGGCACCTCTCGGGAGAGGCTTTCCAGGTCGGCAATGAGGGCCTCGGACTCGGTGAGGGCCTCGGCGTACTCCACGCACTCCACATCGCATTCGAATGCGTGCTTGCACGTGGGGCCGACGGTGATGACCCCGTTGGGGCCCGGCATCTTGAGCTTCAGGTAGGTGTAGTTGGGGATGGCCATGAACTTCGCGTAGCATGGCCTTCCCAACACTGCGTGGTAGGTTCCTCGGAACCCGACCACCTCGAACGTCAAAGTCTCCCTTCGGAAGTTGGAGGGTGTTTCGAAGCAGACAGGAAGGTCGAGCTGTCCGAGGGGCTGGACGCGCTTCCCGGGAATGATCCCGTGGAAGGGCGCAGCGCCTGCTCGGACGGATGACAGATCGACGCGCAGGAGCCTGAGGGTCTCAGCGTAGATGATGTTGAGGCAGCTGCCCCCATCCATCAAGACCTTGGTGAGCCTGACGTCGCCGATGACGGGATCGACGACGAGCGGGTACTTCCCTGGGCTCGGCACGTGGTCGGGGTGGTCATCCTGGTCGAAGGTGATGGGCTTGTCGGACCAGTCTAGGTAGACTGGCGCCGCCACCTTCACCAAGCAGACCTCCCGACGCTCCTGCTTACGATGCCGAGCCGAGGCGTTTGCCGCATGCCCTCCGTAGATCATGAAGCAGTCGCGGACCTCGGGGAACTCTCCTGCTTGGTGATCTTCCTTCTTGCCGTCGTCGCGGGCCTTGTCACCCTCTGCGGGTGGCCCGGCCCGGTGGAAGTGGCGCCGAAGCATGACGCACTCCTCGAGGGTGTGCTTGACGGGCCCCTGATGGTAGGGGCACGTCTCCTTTAGTGCCTTGTCGAAGAGGTTGGCGCCTCCGGGGGGCTTCCGAGGGTTCTTGTACTCGGCAGCGGCGACAAGGTCCGTGCTGGCGGCGTCGCGTTTCGCTTGCGACTTCCTCCTGCCTTTCTTCTTGGCGCCGAGCGGAGTAGACGCCTCGGGAGCATCTTCCGACGGGCGGCCCTGGGGCTGCTT
Organism: Zea luxurians; assembly: GCA_029449295.1. Lineage (NCBI taxonomy): Eukaryota > Viridiplantae > Streptophyta > Magnoliopsida > Poales > Poaceae > Zea > Zea luxurians. The sequence continues at coordinate 79,141,631 of JAOPSE010000003.1, read as the reverse complement.
GTCCTTTCGGAAGATGGCCTCGACCGCCTCCTGACCAGAGGCGAACTTGGTGGCGATGTCCATCAGCTCGCTCGCCCTGGTGGGGGTCTTGCGACCCAACTTGCTCACCAGGTCACGGCAGGTGGTGCCGGCAAGGAACGCACCGATGACATCGGAGTCGGTGATGTTGGACAGCTCGGTGCGCTGCTTCGAGAATCGCCGGATGTAGTCCCGAAGGGACTCTCCCGGCTGTTTCCGACAGCTTCGGAGGTCCCAGGAATTCCCGGGGCGCACGTACGTGCCCTGGAAGTTGCCGGCGAAAGCCTGGACCAAATCTTCCCAGTTGGAAATCTGCCCCGGAGGCAGGTGCTCCAACCAAGCGCGAGCGGTGTCGGAGAGGAACAGGGGGAGGTTGCGGATGATGAGGTTGTCGTCGTCCGTCCCACCCAGTTGACAGGCCAGGCGGTAGTCCGCGAGCCACAATTCCGGTCTCGTTTCCCCCGAGTACTTTGTGATAGTAGTCGGGGGTCGGAATCGGGGCGGAAACGGCGCCCGCCGAATGGCTCGGCTGAAGACCTGCGGACCGGGTGGTTCGGGCGAGGGATAACCTCGGCGCACCCTTTCGTCAAGGCGGGCCCGATGGTCGCGATGAGGGTGCTCGTCGCCGAGGTGGCCCGGGGCCGCAGGCGCGGTGTTGCGCGTGCGCCCGGTGTAGACCGAGGCTTCCCGCGTGAGTCGGGAAGTCACGGCACGAGGCTCCGAGGGGTACCCCTGCCTTCGGGAGGCAGAGCTCTCGGCCCGCCGGGCCGCAGCGCCTTCCAGGAGATGCTTGAGTTCTCCCTGGATTCGCCGACCCTCGGTGGTTGATGACTCCGGCATCGCGCGGAGGAGCATCGCTGCGGCGGCCAGGTCCTGACCGGTTCCGCCGGATGCGGGTGGCGGTCTGTCCCTGGCATCGTTGACGATGCGGTGCTGGAGACCTTGGGGCAGGTGACGTATTCCTCCGGCCGGGGGCTGGCTCGCCCATACCTGCCCGATGTTCTGGCGGATTGCCTCGAGCGCTCCTGCTCCCTCATCGAGCCCGGCCTGCGCCCCGCGGACTTGCTCGAGCTGTGGGTCGTGACCCCCCGCCGGAACGGGGACCACAGCTAGCTCCCGTGGGATGTCGGCGCGAGGCGCTGGCCTAGGGGGATCACCATCCTCCGGCATGCCGAGACAGCCGCCTCCGGAGGGATCCCCTAGCTTGACGTGGAAACATTCGCGGTTCGGGCCGCAGTCCTTGTCGCCAAGGCTGCGGCTGCCGTCGGAACAGTCGGAGAGGCAGTAGTCACATGCGGTCATGAAGTCCCGCGTGGCACTGGGGTTGCCAAATCCGGAGAAATCCCAGCAGATGCTGGGGTCATCATCTTCCTCGGACCCAGAGGGTCCGTAGGTCGAGACACCCGTCAATCGGTCCCAAGGCGACCGCACACGAAACCCCAGAGAGGTTGCACTCGCCTCAACGTGAGCGCCCGCCAAAGCGAGGTCGCCAGGCGGGTTGAGGCCGAGTCGAAATGACGAAGGATGGGAATCAGCTCGTACCTTTTGGTCGACGAGGATCGACGAAGTCGCATCGGGGGCTGATCGTGCTGTCGTCCTGGGTGCGAGGGCGACGTCCTGCAGGCCCTCCATGAGCGTGCTGGCGTCGTCCACTTGCTCGGGATCGGCGTGACGCGGGGGGACGGCGCTCGCCTTCGCCTCAAACGCGGGGGTGATGCCCGACATGTCCTCCGTTGGGGCGCTGGGGATGTCGATTTGCTCGACAGTCGACTGAGCGCAGCCTCCCGCTCGGCCTTGGTTGCCCCGCCTCCTCCTCCGATGGCGAGGGAGAGGACGGAGCGAACTCGAAAGTTGTCCTTCCCCCACGCGGGAAAGGCGTCGTCGATTCCGCCGCCGGCGGGCGGGCTGTCCGCCACCATTGTCGCTGTCGCGCGGCGGTGGAAGGAGTATCATGTCGTAGCTGCCGTCGAAAGACATGAACTCGAGACTCCCGAAACGGAGCACCGCCCCGGGTTGAAGAGGTCGTTGGAGACTGCCCATCTGGAGCTTGACGGGAATCTACTCGTCAACACGCAGCAGGCCCCTACCTGGCGCGCCAACTGTCGGCGTTCCGAGACCGGGGGGTCCCCGAGCCGACGAGTGAGTGTGCCGCGTGCCCCAGCCCAGATGGGTCGAGCGCGTGGGCGAGCGCGAAGGGGGGAGAGAGAGAGGGAGAGCGAGAGCGAGGCGGCCGGAGCCGGGTCGTGAGGGAGTCGGAGAAATCCCGCGGCCTTCGTGTTCGTCTCGCGCCCAGGTCGGGTGCGCTTGCAGTAGGGGGTTACAAGCGTCCGCGCGGGTGAGGGGAGCGAGCGGCCCCGAGAGAGCGCCTGCCCCTGCCCTTCGTTCCCGCGAGGCCAACCTTCTCTAAGAAGGCCCTGGTCCTTCCTTTTATAGGCGTAAGGAGAGGATCCAGGTGTACAAATGGGGGTGTAGCAAGGTGCTACGTGTCTAGCGGGGGAGAGCTAGTGCCCTAAGTACATGCCAAGGTGGCAGCCGGAGAGATCTTGGCTCCCAGCTAGTGTGGCGTCATGGCTGTCGGAGAAGCGATGGAGCCGGACGGAGGGACAGCTGTCGGAGTGGCTGGGCCCTTGCTGACGTCCTCCTGCTTTCGTAAGGGAGCTGAGAGCCGCCGTCGTCATGGGTCTAGCGGGGCGCCATCATTGCCTATCTGGCGGAGCCGGCCAGATGGGACGTCGGTCCTGTTCTCTGCGGCCCGAGTCGGCTCGGGGTAGGGTGATGATGACGCTTCCTGTTGACGTGGCGGACTTGTGCCCTAGGTCGGGCGACGTGGTGGCTCCTCCGAGGCCGAGGTCGAGTCTATCCTGCATGGCCGAGGCCGAACCTGAGCTCCCGGGTCGGGCGAGGCGGAGGTCGCTCGGCAGAGGCCAGGGCGGAGTCCGAGCCCTGGGTCGGGTGAAGCGGAGTTCGTCGTCTTCTGGGGCCTTAGCCCGAGTCCGAGCCCTGGGTCGGGCGGAGCGGAGTTCGCCGTCTTCCGGGGCCTTAGCCCGAGTCCGAGCCCTGGGTCGGGCGGAGCGGAGTTCGCCGTCTTCCGGGGCCTTAGCCCGAGTCCGAGCCCTGGGTCGGGCGGAGCGGAGTTCGCCGTCTTCCGGGGCCTTAGCCCGAGTCCGAGCCCTGGGTCGGGCGGAGCGGAGTTCGCCGTCTTCCGGGGCCTTAGCCCGAGTCCGAGCCCTGGGTCGGGCGGAGCTTCCTCTGGCGCTTTCGGCCAAGCCTGGCTACCCGTCAGTCTTACCTTTTGCGTTAAAGGCCCCAGTGATTTGGTCGGTTGGCGCGGTGATTTAGTCAGGGTTACTTCTTATCGAAGGCAAGGCCTCGGGCGAGCCGGAGATGCGTCTGCCGTGAAAGAGGAGACCTCGGGCGAGACGGAACCATCTCAGGGTCGGCTGCCCTCGCCCGAGGCTAGGCTCGGGCGTGGCGTGATCAAGTCGCTCGTATGGACTGATCCCTGACTTAATCAAACCCATCAGGCCTCTGCAGCTTTATGCTGATGGGGGTTACCAGCTGAGAATTAGGCGTCTTGAGGGTACCCCTAATTATGGTCCCCGACAGTTGTCTTGCTTCCATAGGAGGTTGAGAGCAATCCGACGTCATGGGCGCATGCGGGGAACCATCATTACCTGTTGCTGAAGTAACCTTAGATGGGACACCGGTTTTGTTCCTTCGTAGCCTGAGGCAGCTAGCTAGGGGTAGGGTAATGATGTATCCCCTGTAGCGTAGTCGGTCCGATGCTGAGGTCGGGCGAGGTGGAGACTTCTTCTGAGGCTGAGGCCGAGGTCGGGCGAGGACGTGACTCCTCCTAAGGCCGAGGCCTGGGGTCGGGCGAGGCGGAGACCTTCCCCGAGGCCGGGGCCGAGGCCAGGGGTCGGGCGAGGCGGAGCTCCCTGTTGCGCCCGAGGCTGAACTCGGGGGAGGTCGAGACCTGCTGTCGTTAGTTTTACCCTGGTGGTTGGCACAGTAGCCGGAGCGAGGCGTACAGTGCTGTTTTCCTGTCAGATCAGTCAGTAAAGGGGCGAAGTGACTGCAGTCACTTCGACCTTGCCGACTGAGGCACGCGTGTCAGGATAAGGTGTCAGATGATCTCCGCATTAAATGCGCATGCGATACAGTCGGTTGGTAGGGCGATCCGGCCGAGGTTGTTGTACGACAAAGTTCGCCCAAGCTGGGCTTCAGGCGAGCCGAGGGTGCGCTCATTGCCTGAGGAGGCCCTCGGGCGAGGCGTGAATCCGCCCGGGACTACTGTTCCCGCCCGAGGCTGAGGCTGGGCTCGGATGAGGTTGCGCCCCTTGGTAGACGAGACCCTGACTTGAACCGCACTTTATCAGCTGTTTATGGTTTGTTCTGAAGATGTTTTCCAACCGCGTTTAAGAGTATTGGGGGTACCCCTAATTACGGTACCCGACATATATAGATGATCAAATGTGCCGTGTTTAGCGAGCCCATTTAAAAAAAAAGCGGAATGAAGCAGCATAATTCTGATTTGGCGGGGAGTTTGTTGCCTTGTTGGAAACAGGGCCAGTAGGCCGTGCTCCGGCCCACTTGCCAGCTTCACCGGTCCAGGTCGCCGCAATTCGCAAAAACTGGCCCACCACGGAGCCAGAAGGCGTGTCCACACAAACGGACAAACCAGACCAACACGAATCGGATAAAGGCCGCCCTCCTCGCAGTACAGCAAACGGCGGCCAACAACAACCACCCCGGTACACGCTTCCCACCAAAAGCACCCCTGACCCTGACCTGCGCTGTGTGTGACCCCGCCGATCCGAGCGTCTCCATGGCCGCTTCGTCCTCCGAGGCTGCCACAGCCACGCCCAGGACCACCGTCGGAGGGAGCGGGACCCCAGGCCCTCCGCCGCCAACGCCATCGAACCACCACGCGGCGCCGTCCTCCGCGGCTGGTGGGGCCACGGACGCCTCGCTCTCTGCTTTCCTGCACCGCCTCCTCCTCTCGTCCCCGGCTCCGCAGCTACGGTCTCCACTCGCAGCTCGGTCGCAGGCGTCGCCGCCCTCGCTTCCGCCTCTCGTCTCGCTCGAGTCCCCCGACCAGCGCGCCCTCCGCGACGCCGCCGACGTCGGCTACTTCCACCTCGCCGGCCACGGAATCCCTTCGGGGCTACCGTCGTCCGCGCTCGCCGAGCTGTCCCAGATCGACGCGTCCACGCGCCTGGAGTCTAATCTTCGCACGCTCGGCTTCTCCGTGGAGGAAGGGGAAGAGCAGGATGTGGACGGCGGCGCCGACGATCCCGCGGTAGTGTTCGACGCCTGCGAGGGGGACTTGGACGCGCTCCCGGCTGCGGCGGAGTACGCGCGTCGGATGAAGGACGTGGGCATGCGGGTTGTCGCGCTTCTCTCCGGGTGCCCCGACACGGGCTTCCGGGAGAAGCCCTTCGCGGAGGGGAGGAGGAAGCCGCGGTGCCTGCTGTGGGCCTCCCGGGTCTCCACCGCCGATACGGCACCTCCGGCCGTCGGGAAGGCGAAGGCGTACCCGTACGTCGTGGCGCTTCATTGCCAGTGGGAGGCATCAGGGCAGGAAGAGGCGCCGCCGAGCTGGGTTATGAACCACGGCGGCGAGTGGACGGCAGTGGCCGCCCGCGACGACGCGATGCTTGTCACCGTCGGCGACATTGCCCAGGTGCAAATCTCTCAGATATTTCATGAACATTAGTAAGTAACTGAAATTTGCAATAGCATCTCCCGAAAAGAAAGCAGAGATTACATAAGCACCGTAACTGTTCTTATCGTCTTGATCTGGTCAAAATTTATAGACCATTCATTTAGCGCTCTAGTAAAGGCTAGAGGTAGACAGGTAGTAGTGTCACTGCAACAGAACCTACAGGAACGAGCGGCAGAGATGGCGAGCATCCGTTTTGTTTATGCAGCGCCCAGCGGCATCAAATTCTAAAGTAGGTTGCACATAACTTCACCACCCAGTTTTGATTTTTGACCCAGTTAGGCAATCAGGTCCCATGTCTGCATCAGCTGGTGTGTATCACTCACTGATCATCGCCCAATTTGGAACACATAAATCCACACAAAAAGAAGTCAAGCATCTCTGCTTTTCAAGCACACACACAAAAAAGTAACACCATCGTGTCATATGAGCTGTTCTTCACTCCTCAAGCAGCATACAACAGCAGCACTTACCTTTTGTTGCCATGATTCCTTTTGGCTCGCGTGCTAGGTGTGGAGCAATGGCAAGTTGAAGAAAGTGAGAGGGATGGCTCGCCCCACATCCGCACCACCCATGGCGGCGCAGCATGGCGAGACTGACCGTCTGTCGCTGACGGTCCTTATCACTCTGCCTTTGGACAATATCGTCTCGCCCTTGGTCCCGCTCTCCAATGCGGCCGGAGAAGGCCGCGAGGCCGAGGCAAACGGTGCCGGAGCCGACGACGAGGATGGATGGAGGTTTCACTCTTTCCTACTGGAGGACTATGCGTGGAGGGTGTACAACCAGCGGCTTCAGTTCAAGGATCCATTGGTCCGGTATCGGATATGATATTTGCCGCGATGATCTATAGCTCTTTTTTTTTTCTCCTGTTGGTGTGCCAATATGCAACTCATGTCATGTGTGACTTCGTGTTGTGATCTACTATTTGGCTTCGGAGTGGTTTGAGCAAGTAGACTGCGGGTAGAACATCCCGCCTTGGGTTTCAATGTATGTTGCTGACGTTTTGACCTTTGCTCAAATACCTGAGCCGCTGAGCGAGTCGGACAAGCAGTAGGATTCTATACGAACTTCCAAAAATCCCTAGTGCAGCAACAATGTTTCCCTCATCCCCTATAAAACAGCATCTCGTACTCTGGCTACATGCGGACTAGAAGAGCTTGGCAAACCGATTTTGAAAAATTGGACAAAAATTACTTAGTGTACTGATAAAGAGATCCGAGAGGAAATCCAGGGTGAATGGAAAATCAGTTGGGGATTTTTTTTTTGGGGGGGGGGGGGGAGGGGTTGGGCGGGAGGACAGAAGTATGTGGATCAAGTTGACTAGTTGAGGTCTAGTAACTTATGGTGCGTTTAGTTACGGGACAGCGGGGGACAGGCAGGATAGGGACGTCTCCCTTGTCATCCTATTTCGTCCCTCCAATTTTGAAGAATAATTATGGATAACACTGTGATAGTTTTGTTCTAACCCCTGACTCTAAACTAAACAACCTTATTTAAGTGATCGTTCTATCCCATCCTATTTTGTCATTACAACCAAACACACTCTTATATGTTTGTGAATCTTAAGAGGACTAGAACATGTTTAAGTCTGACTGTCATTTGAGGGAAAGGTGAAAAGGCTAGATATAATTGTGATAGTGACTATAAGAAAAAGGAATATATAAGACTGTCTTTGATGGATCATGTAAAATATGAGACGTGGAACTATAGTACGGAGATGTTGCAATAGAGTTGCTGCTGGGTGCTGGCATCCTGCGCTCAGAGAAAAGCCAGCTGAACAGGCTCATCCGGGTGCAACGGCCCAAAATCTCACTCACGGCTCACCACATCCACACACACACTCCAGGACGATGTTTCCCGCACGACTGGCCGACTGCACGAGTCGCGGTCGGTCGTTTTCTTCTCCCTCCCGAACGCCAACATTTCTTTTCTCCAAACCATATACCCTAGCCCGTGCACAGGTGGGCGCCCACCGCCACCTGCGGCTCGGTGGACTCCGGCATCGACTACCCTGGCCCCCAGCGCCGCAGATCGCAAGCTCTCAGCAACGACGTGCTTGGTAGGAACCCGTGCCGACTGACTCTTCCTCTGCGGGACGGTCTCGAGTTTGGTCGGGAGATGGGTGACGGGAGCTGCTGCGTCTGCAAGGAGGCGCCGCCCAAGTACAAGTGCCCTTCTTGTCGCACGCCCTAGTGAGTCCAGCCACAAGCTTTATCTGCCGTTATGCGTGGTTACATGTGCTCTCGCCAAGCGTATCGTTGAGGCGTGGTTTGTTTGTCAGTAGAATAGCAGGGATATCTCTGTTGAGTTATCTAGCGTTAGTTCAGACTGTATTTGCTCAATTTCTTCTTTGAGGAGCTGACGGGTTGGCTAGGGTTCATGGACCAAAGTGACTGGGCATGTCTGGACTATGGGCACCCGAAATTTGCATGTAGCCTCCGACTCCAGATTCGAGTTTACTGTTCATACTTACAATCAATTACGAAAGTAAGACCGTATTCAACAGTTCACCTATATGGTCACACAAAAACACTGTTTTGCACTGTAGACTGTACTGATCGCAGAATGGAGTATGAATATGTGTATGAGAATTGGTAAGCTGCTGGAGATAGCCTAATATCACCACAATTCTAGCATTAAACATAGTGTTGTGTTTGATGCTCATCTTATCTTTGGCGGAAATTTAAAGTACATTAGTGGGACATATAACTATGAAATGCTGCATTAATCCAAAATCCAAATGTCAACAACTTTTCCTAAATGAAAGTAGCGTGCACATAAGGAATAAGGTTGCTCTTACCTTGAGGAGATATAAAGTCGGGCCACTGAGTCCTTTTTTTTAAGAATGTGGCTTCAACTGGTGATGCTACCATAGTATCATTATTTTGTAACTTGGGGTATCATTTATTAATTACAACATAACTGTTGGCGTTTCGAAACCCGAGGGGTCCCTGGGCCGACGAGTGAATTGTCGCCGCGTGCCCCAGCCCAGATGGGTCGGCGCGAGGCGGAACGCGAAGAGGGGAAAAGCAGCCGGAGGGAGACAGGCGTGGGAGGTGGAACCCGCGGCCTTCGTGTTAGCCCCGCGCCCAGGTCGGGTGCGCTTGCAGTAGGGGGTTACAAGCGTCCACGCGGGAGGGAACGAGCGGCCTTGCGCGAGCGCCGTCCCGTCCTTCCCCGCGCGGCCAACCCTTTGTAAGAGGGTCCTGGACCTCCCTTTTATAGGCGTAAGGAGAGGATCCAGATGTACAATGGGGTGTGTAGCAGTGTGCTAACGTGTCTAGCGGAGGAGAGCTAGCGCCCTAAGTACATGCCATCGTGGCAGCCGGAGAGGTTTTGGCACCCAGTTCGTGTGGTGTCGTGGCCGTCGGAGGAGTGCTGGAGCCTGGCGGAAGGACAGCTGTCGGGGCTGTCGAGTCCTTGCTGACGTCCTCTTGCTTCCGTAAGGGGGCTGAGAGCCACCGTCGTCATGGAGCGTGCGGGGCGCCATCATTACTCGTATAGTGGAGCGAGCCAGATGGGACGCCGGTCTTGTTCCCCGTAGCCTGAGTCAGCTCGGGGTAGGGTAATGATGGCGCCTCCTGTTGACGTGGTCGGTCCGTGCCCTAGGTTGGGCGAGGTGGAGGCTCCTCCGAGGTCGAGGTCGAGTCTGTCTTCCAAGGTCGAGGTCGAGTCCGAGCCCCCGGGTCGGACAAGGCGGAGACCGTCGGCTGAGGCTAGGGTGGAGTCCGAGCCCTGGGGTCGGGCGAAGCGGAGTTCGTCGTCTTCCGGGGCCGAGCCCGAGTTCGAGCCCTGGGGTCGGGCGAAGCGGAGTTCGTCGTCTTCCGGGGCTGAGCCCGAGTCCGAGCCCTAGGGTCGAGCGAAGCGGAGTTCGTCGTCTTCCGGGTCCGTGCCCGAGTCCGAGCCCTGGGGTCGGGCGAAGCGGAGTTCGTCGTCTTCCGGGGCTGAGCCCGAGTCCGAGCCCTAGGGTCGGGCGAAGCGGAGTTCGTCGTCTTCCGGGGCTGAGCCCGAGTCCGAGCCCTGGGGTCGGGCGAAGCGGAGTTCGTCGTCTTCCGGGGCTGATCCCGAGTCCGAGCCCTGGGGTCGGGCGAAGCGGAGTTCGTCGTCTTCCGGGGCTGAGCCCGAGTCCGAGCCCTGGGGTCGGGCGAAGCGGAGTTTCCTATGACGCCTGAGGCCGGACTTGGCTGCTGTCAGCCTCACTCTGTCGAGTGGCTCGGCAGTCGGAGCGGCGCAGGCGACGCTGTCCTCTTGTCAGACCGGTCAGTGGAGCGGCGAAGTGACTGCGGTCACTTCGGCTCTGTCGACTGGAGGGCGTGCGTCAGGATAAAGGTGTCAGGCCACCTTTGCATTAAATGCCCCTGCGATTTGGTCGGTTGGCGTGACGATTTGGCCAAGGTTGCTTCTTGGTGAAGACTGGGTCTCGGGCGAGCCGAAGGTGTGTCCGTTGCTGGAGGGGGTCCTCGGGCGAGACGTAGATCCTCCGGGGTCGGCTGCCCTTGCCCGAGGCTGGGCTCGGGCGAGGCGTGATCGCGTCCCTCGAATGGACCGATCCTTGACTTAATCGCACCCATCAGGCCTTTGCAGCTTTGTGCTGATGGGGGGTTACCAGCTGAGATTTAGGAGTCTTGAGGGTATCCCTAATTATGTTCCCCGACAGTAGCCCCCGAGCCTCGAAGGGAGTGTTAATACTCGCTTGGAGGCTTTTGCCGCACTTTTTTTCAAGGGGACCAGCATTTTTTGGTTGCATTTTGTTCCGGTGGGTGCGCGCGAGCGCACCCGCCGGGTGTAGCCCCCGAGGCCTCGGAGTAGTTTGACTCCTTCGAGGTCTTAGTGCGTTTCGCAACACTTCGGCTGGTCTGGTTGTTCCCTCATGCGAGCTGGCCGTAGACCGGGTGCACGGTCGGGTCCCAAGTTCTCGGGCTGCTATGTTGACGCTGTCAACGGTTTGGCCGGGGCCGGGTTCGCGAGAGCAGCCCCCGAGCTTCTGCACAGGGCGAGAGGATGGTCAAGGACAGACTCGACTTTTTTACATACGCCCCTGCGTCGCCTTTCCGCAAGGAGGGGGGGAAAGCGCCATGTTGCCCTCGGAGGGCGCCGAACATGGTGTCTCCGGTGAGCTGCTGGCGGGTAATTCGAGTGTCCGCCCGTGCCCCATTTGTTAGGGGTCGGCTAGAGGCCCGGAGGCGCGCTCCAAAAGTACCTGCAGGTGATTTGCCGGACCCGGTCCCCTTTTGACGGGGTCCGAGGGCTCGATGCCTCCCTCTGATGGGATTCCGTTACAAGATCGTTCCCGCTGGTCTCGGAAATGTCCTAGGTTACCTCGGGAGCGTAGCCCGAGCCTTGGTTATGTATCGAACGTACCCAGGGTCATCCCTCGCTCTGTGTCTGAGGCGACTGTGAACCCTTCGAGGGCCAGCCTACGAACCCCTGATCAGTAGTGGGCGCGGAGCCCGAGTGGCCTGAGGCGGCCGTTGAACCCTTCCGAGGGGCCGGCCATCGAACCTCTGACCAGTAGTGGGCGCAGAACCCAAGTGCTCTGAGGCGGCCATTGAACCCCTCCGAGGGGCCAGCCTTTGAACCTCTGATCAATAGGGAGGCTCGGGGCCTGTTTCCTTCACGGAGAAGGATCCTTTTCGGGGTATCCCCCTTTCCCGGTCCCTGTTGCAAGAGAGAGAAAGAGGAAAAGGAAAAGGATACGAAATCGAATGACGTGGCGTACCTTTTTTGACGCGGTTATTATGGCGAAGGCGAAGCGTCGCTTGCTTCTCCTGCCTGAGGCGCCGCCTGTCCCGCCGCGGAGTTAATGCGACAGGGCGAGTGGTTCGCGAGGCGACCGTTGCGTGTGTGCGAGCCGTTCGAGGAACGGAACACGGGCGCGCCGTCTTCACGCCGTGAGAGAGGGTTCTCTCGCTGCCCCTGGATGGGACGTAAGCTTGGCTGACGACGTGACCGCTGCTCCTGCCCGCCTGCCACCGCCATTACTGCCGGCCCATCTTTGGCCGTATTGACCGTCGTGCCTGGCTGGCACTGCTGGGTCATACGCAGGGTTGCCTCGAGTCGCGGTACTGGTTCCGCAGTCGAGGAGGTGCGGTAGTGGTGCGAGTGGCGGTGCAGTTGCTCGCACGTAGCAACCGGTGCGCCGGTTGCATGACTTGTGGGCCTGGGCCTCCATGCTGGGCGCGTTGGAGTCGAAGGGGCGTGCCCACTTGGCGCGGTTGCATGCCGACTGCATGGCTGTCCACCCTTTCACCCGCTGGTCTGGGCGAAAGTGGAGGAATGCTTGTAATCGCTGGGCAGTTGCATGCCCTGCGCGCGGCGGTTTGGCTCCTTCTGCCCTGGACCAGCTTTCATGACGCGTGGGGCCCAGCCCCTGTGTCGTAGGGGGAGGACCTTGGAGTGTGTTGGAGAAGACTCAGCCCGCGACGGCTGGGGACGCAAGTAGGGAGAGTCGCCTTTAAAAGGAGGGTGACCCCCTTGAAAGGCGGCCATGTCTTCGCGCTCCCTTATGCACCGTGTCTTTCCACCTTTCGAGCCCCCGGATGGGGAACACCCGCAATCCTTCCGCCTTGCCGTTGGAGGAACGCAACTTCTGCCCGTCCTTGCCTCTCGAGTGAGGGCATGGGCGAGGGCCTCATGGCAGCAGCATCCGCCCTGAGGTCATCGCTGCTGCTGTTCGCCCCCCCGGAGCAGAAGTCGTCGTCGTCGCCGCTGCTGGAGCAGGCGACGGCGAGCCGTTCGTCGGTCTTCTGTCGCTCCGCAGGCCCCTCTATCGCGTGGGGTTGTTCGTACCTGCGGAGGTGGAACCGGAGTTCCGTTTGTAATGGCACTTTGTGTGCCGGTCTTTTGTTCATTGTGGCTGTCGGGGCCTGAACATGTATGTATTTTCGGCGCGGAGCCGTGTTTTTTCTTCATTTCGAGCACTAAGACTCGCCTGTCGACTATCTGAACCGCTTCACCGAGCGTGAGTCGCCTCGTGCAAAGGTGACGAGTGAGGTATCCGTATCCCGGAGGCGTAGGAGTCCCTCGGCTCGGTCGGCCTTGCTGTCCGAGGCTTCTCTTGCTTAGTTAAAGGAACCCCTCGGCCGCTCTTCGATGAGCCGAAGCCGGAGGTAGCGGTGTCAGCACGGACAGAGACAAAGTTGGCTCGAAAAGAAGACTTGGTCGGCCAGAGCCTGGCCGGGTCGTCCACTGGCGGGACCGACGTCGGAGTTGAGCTGCCGAGGCCACAAGCCGGGCTGATGTCCTCGGGGAACAGCTGGCCGAGGCCTTGGGGTGGCCGGCTGAGCCGTCTGCTCGAGCCGGATTCCTGGAGAAGACCCTGGCGGCGATGGCCCGGGTGTGGTGCTGATGTCGCCCTTCAGAGTGGAGATCCTCCAACCGCGTCGCCGTCCGAGGCTAGGTCGGACTTCGCCGAAGGTGTAGTTGACGCCGAGGGTGCAGCTGCCCCCCTTCAACTGTCGACGTCCGAGCCTGCAGGATCGGGTTGTCTTGTAGCATGTGTATGTTTTCTGCGGCCGCCGAGGCCCAAACACACTGTCGTCGTGTTGTAAAGCTGCGTCCCTTTTCCTCTTGTTTCGAGTATCTGGACTTGCTTGCCGGTAACAAACTTGTTTGTCCGAGCGAGAGTTACTTTTCACGGAATGTGATGAGTGAGGTATCCGTATCCCGGAGGCGTAGGAATCCCTCGGCTCGGTCGGCCTTGCCGCTTACGTGTACTCTTACCCGCCCATAGGGTTTTGTCACCGTCGCAGTCGAGAAGGCCCGAAAAATCGTTTCGGCAGAGGAGCTTTCGAGCGTGAAGACTTGTTCGGTCCGCGGAGTCACTTATCCGAGCGCGAGTTACTTATCGCAGAAGGTGATGAGTGAGGTATCCGTATCCCGGAGGCGTGGGAGTCCCTCGGCTCGGTCAGCCTTGGCTGCTTACGTGTACTCCGTCGTTTTCAGGATCCACTTTCGAAGTAGTCGAAAAGCACGAAAGGCATTCTGGCAGAAAAGATTTTTTTTTCTTTTTTCGAGGAAAATTTCGACGCAGAGGGGGGGGGGGTCCCCCCTTCTAGCCCCCGAGGGAGGGTCAGGCTTTGCCGAGGCAAGGCTGACCCTTCCTTGACGACCAGACTTTGTGTGTGAACGGAGTGTACGAATAACTTGGAAGCATCTTAAGGGTAGAAGCTGAAAGTTCCCTTTGACCCGGGAACAGGATCTGGATGTCGCCTAGAGGGGGGGGGGGGTGAATAGGCGAATAAAACTTATTACTTTAAAACTTAAATTCTTACTCTACTCGAAGACATAGTACGCAGTGGAATGAGAAGACTCTTCGAGTAGGTCGCAGCGGAATGGAAGATCCTGTCTCAAAATGTCCTGCACTTCAAATCAAGCTTATACCACAGATAAGTATTGAAGTGCAGATATAAAGGCGAGTAAGACAGAGAGTCAGGATACAATACAGAATAGAGCACACAGACGCAAGGATTTATCCCGAGGTTCGGCCAAGCCTGAAATGCTTGCCTAGTCCTCGTTGGAGTTAGCCACACCTGGGCTTGGAGTCTATTTCAACTCCTTCCTCCGTTTGCTCAGATCTGTCAGTATGACAGATAGAGCCTTTCACTATTGAGTGGGGTTACAACAGAACCGCGGCTGCTTACAAACTTCTTGGCAGCACCCCGGCAGAGTAACGATACGCTCAAGACCTTGCTCTAGCTCTTAGCAGCACTACTCCTCTCTCTAAAGGCTTATAGCTGTGCCTTCTACACAAACTATAGAGTTACACACAAGAGGGAGAGCGAGAATTGATTCCAATGAAGTCTACACTTGTTGGCTGCACTTATATATTGCTGGAGGCGCCTAGGGGTCCCTTTTATAGGCACAAGGGGCCTAGGAGCCGTTGGAAGCAATCCAGGAAGGCAAATCTTGCCTTCTGTCGGGTGGCGCACCGGACAGTCCGGTGCACACCGGACACTGTCCGGTGCCCGATTTCTTTCCTTCTACGTCGAAGCCGACCGTTGGCAGTCTTGGAGCCGTTGGCGCACCGGACATGTCCGGTGCACACCGGACAGTCCGGTGCCTCCATCTAGCCGTTGGCTCGGCCACGTGTCCCGCGCAGATCGCGCGGCCGACCGTTGGCCCGGCCGACCGTTGGCTCACCGGACAGTCCGGTGCACACCGGACTGTCCGGAGAATTATAGTCGTACGTCGCCGGTGAATTCCCGAGAGCGGACAGTTCGCCAGAGTTCAGCCTGGCGCACCGGACACTGTCCGGTGCGCCACCGGACACTGTCCGGTGCACCACCGGACAGTCCGGTGTGCCAGACTGAACTAAGTCTTGGCTGTACATAGCCAAGCCTTTCGCACCTCTTTCCTTTTCTTCTACTTTCTGTTTCTATCACTTAGACAAGTATATTAGTCCACAAAACCGATGTACTAAGTCTAGAAACATACCTTCTCTTAATTATTACATCTATAGCATTTCACATGCTTGAGCTTTGATGTTGGACTCATCAAGTCGTCTTGACTTGATCTAGATTGACATTTCTTGGCTCCAACATCCTGCAAAGGTCACATAGAACATCTCCAAACATAAGAACAACCCAAACTAAAGATTAAGGTGAACTTAGCTCTTTTGGGCTGCTTCCAGTTCTGGTTTTGACACTTGTTCTCCTTCTAGTGACCTTGATCTCTTTCTTAGAGCTTGATCTTGAGCCTTATGACTTACACCACATAACTGTAGCTGTTACCTCATTGGCTGTAAGTCACGTTCTTATGTAGTGATCCTTGATGTGCCGTAGCTGTTCTCAACTCGATCACCCTTGACTTTGCAAGCCTTCTTCTTCACCCTTGGCTTTGGGTTCCTCAGCCTCCTTGACCTTCTCCCGTGCACTTGGTACCTCGAAGCTTTTCTTGCCTCCGTCCTTGGCTTGATCAGTTGTCTCCGAGCTACGCACCCGAGTCTCACTTATGCAATGTCCATCTTACTTGTGATGTCTATCATGTATCCATAATCCAGTTCTTGGACCATCACATTTGTTCACTTGTGTTGAACCCTGTACGCTTTACCTTAAGCACCTGTTCAACACTTAGTACCCTTGTTAGTCCTTTAATTGAGTTGTCATTCAAACACCAAAACTCACAAGAGAGCTTTCAATCTCCCCCTTTTTGGTGATTGATGGCAACACAATTAAAGCTTACATAAGAATAAGATTTGAAGCACAAATTTTGAATTAGAATGCTCCCCCTAAATATGTGCTTACTTCAAGAACCTAATTTTGGCCTCAGACGCCAATTTGCACATACTTAGGCAATTCGAAACATTTCTCCACCTTAGCACTTTTTAGGATGCAATGTGTCAAGATTCAAACCATGATGCTATAACACACAAATGCGCATAATCAGAGTTAAACACCATTCAAATTAGCGGATATATTACAGGAATATCAACCTACCACTATTCATCATTAAGATACCAATTCAAACTAATACCAATTTAAACTAAGACACTAATTTAAGACAATCTTAAAGCACCATTAACCACATGACTATCTATTACACTATAGAAGCCAAATAATTCATCGCAGCGGAAACACTAGTCCATATGAGCAACACATATAATACTGCAAGAAACATATGATTATCACACTTGGCAAAGCTCAAACTAACACATCACCCATTAGGATAAGCTTTCCTCTCAGGTTGAGATAAGCTTTAATACACAAATTCTCCCCCTTTGACATCAAACACCAAAAACCATACTCAAGCAAGAACATTGGATGATGTCAAGGGACAGCAGGGTGTTAAGGAGGAAAAACGACTGTCAAAAACTCCCCCTTACTTATTGAACATATGCACTGTCAACATTTAGGTAAGATACATATATGCAAAAAGATTAATACTCCCTTTGTACCTTTACCATGTTGTAGTGTACTTCCCATCTTGAAAGTATCTAATCTCTCAAGAGCTTCTCCACACTTGTGCCTGATTATTTCTCCTAACTTTTTCTTGTTGTCACAACTTGAGATACCAATTTCTTGACTTACAGAGGTACCCAAGTCCTGATTGCTCCATTTCTTGCTTATCTTCTCTTTTCCACCTAGAGACTATACAAGATTGATCAAGAAACAGTTAGTCTCAAAAGACACAAGTTATGTGTGCTCCCCCTCAAGTTGTGCATCAAGTATTTGAATGACTTGCACTTTGCACATTCTAGCTTCCTTAGAACTAGAGGGGATCACAACATACCTTGGTCAAGGCATACTCTACCACTTTCATCACCCAAAGATGCCAATTTGAATATCAAATGAAACACCACTTAACACCAATTGAAGGCTAAATGAAAGGTTGACTAAATACAACAATGCACGCCTCAGTGGCACCTAAGCCAATTGAATACTCACAGGAAGTCTAACATTTACGCAACTTGTACATGCTTCATATTTAACTATCATTGCATATACCAATTGAAGATCAACACAATCATGTATATAAAGCGAAATATCTAAGCATGTCATAATTAAGAAGGTTTCTTAGGTGCACAAAAGAAACAACATTTTAAAGGCATAAATTACATAAGCCAAGATATTACCAATTGAAAGATAAGAACATAGCTATGATCACAATAAATGGAATTTCAAGAATATTTAATGAAATTGCATAGCTCCATTTTCCATACTTTTGCCTTTATGAGAGCCCTTGTTATCGCCATTTCAGGGCTCCTTTTGCTTACGCACCTCATAGCTCAAAAGGGCACGACATGGATTTGAAATTCACACAGTACCAAACTAGGGTAATCATGTGAACATGGACTAAACAAAATGTCATAATTGCACATAGCATGACTTACAAAAAGTTACAGGTTTATCCATATACACCAAGAGAGTTAATCGTTGTGGATATAACAAATGAAATAGCTACCCATGAATGATTCAAAAGATATATCCTATATAGCATCAGTCATGATTAAGCAAACATCATTATGATACATTTAACACAGGCAATCATAAAGCATAACTACTCCAAAGACAGGAAGCACAACAAGCCAATTTAAGAGCAATACTAAATTGCAATTATGTACTTAAAATACATGGGGTACCGTCATTTGGAGAGCTAGTTGTAGATTCGCATCAAAGTCCTTTTACTTGATTCACCAATAATGATTAAGGAACTATACACCTTATTTTACTTGAGATGAACATGGGATTAGTGTCTCACAATAATTCAAACTTGGGACAATAAACACCAAAACAATTAACAGCTTAAGCATAGAGTTTTAGATAACCGTCTTAAGCTCTCCCATGGTCTCCAGTCCATCTCAAGGCACCTGCATGGTCTAGTTAGCACAGTTTGGTACCCATCTCGGGATGGGTACATAATGATCATGTAAATGTGCCTTTGGTACCCAAATTGCCTTTGTGCTAGTTCTAGGTGATCTCGTTATAGATCTAGCACAAGTGTATGATTTGGGTCTCCTACGCGAATAAGATTGACACAAATTCACTTGTTTAGGAATCTTACCTTTGTAACATACCTTGGATAGATGACCCTGCTCACCACACTTGTAGCAGAAACGTCGCTCAACTTGACGTGACGCTTGCTGTGTGTCATTTTCCTTGGTGAGGGTCACTTTGGAGGATGCACATCCTTGATTCTTCATGACCGGACATGAAGTGATCGTGTGGTCCTTATTGTTGCATCCAAAACAACTCCTTGTCCCTTCATTTTTTTTGTCTTTGTACGGACAAGACGCGATGAGGTGGCCTAACTTCTTGCACTTGAAACACCTCCTTTTTCCTTTTCCCTTTGTGTACTTGAATGACATGGAGAGTGGGTCAGTGCAAACAACATGATTAATTGAATCTTTACCTTTTTCCAAGCTCATGTTGATTTCTTCATCTTTAGGAACATTTTTCTTATTGAGCTTGACACTTGCTGCAGTTTTTTCTTTCTCAAGCTTCTTCAACACGCGCCCGTGGATATCTTGAGAGAGTTGAGCAAAGTGTCTTCTCCTCAGTTGTCGTTGCTTCTTATTCCCACAGAATTTCTTTTGTGACCCTAAAACTTGTTGCTCAATCAATGATTGGCTTTCTTTTGAGCAACAGGGGTTAGCACATGATGATATACAATTCAATTGCGCACACGTGCGAGAATGAGGTTCACATGAATTTAAGTTTGCAATTATAACCTCATGAGCAACATTAAGCATGATATGGTCATCAACTAATTTATTATGAGAATATGACAACATATCATACTTTTTACCTAGAGCACGTTTTTCTAAGTCCATTGTTTCTACTTGACTCTTAAGCATAGAATTTTCCGTTTTAAGTTGAGCAATGTTAGATAAAACATCATGACTATTTTTTTGCTTAATTAAAACATATTCATACCTTTGGACCAAATCATCATGAGAGCACTTTAGCTCCTCATGTTCTGTGGTCATTTTTTCCAGGCTGTTGTTGGTTTTGATGAGGGACTCCTCTAGCCTGAGAAGCGTATCGCCTTGTTCCTTGTTCCTTCTCAACAGCTTAACCAAGAGTTCCTTGTCCTCTTTGTTGAGATGGATGTAGAAACGGCGAATCTCCTCTTCTTCCACATCATCGGTATCATTTTCCCTGTCATTAATGTCAGTGGAAGCCAAACAGGAAAATGTACCTTGAGGTGATGAAGACTCATCCTCGCTATCATCCTCATATTCCTCATCATCATGGCTTTTGTCTCCACCGTCATTGTTAGCAACAAAACACTTATTATTAGTGGAGACCAAACCTGTCGACGAGGTGGATTCATCGTTGGGTGCCCATCGTTCTTGATCTTCTCCCTTTGAAAGGTTAGCATCACAAGCAATATAGGGAGTAGAAGCAGTACAATTTGCCACACAATATTTTACTTTAATTCTATTCCATAAATCATGAGCATCACCAAATAAATCATTATCACTACTCATGATGGCAAAATAAGCACCTCTAGAAAGAGATTCAACTAAGATGTTGCAAGCACGGTGATTGAGAGATAAACATCTTAGTTCATCATTAGAGGGATTTTTACTAATATCAGATGGAAAAATACTTCTACTAAAGATCTGTCTCAAATCAGGATCAACACTCATGAAAGCATTATAAATAGAGACAGACCAGGATTTGTAATTAGAGCCATCGCCTAAAAGAAGTTCTACAGTTACCTCTTGTGACGACATCGTTATCTCCGGACGACTAAGCCCACACTGGAGAGGCCTAGCTCTGATACCAATTGAAAGTTCCCTTTGACCCGGGAACAGGATCTGGATGTCGCCTAGAGGGGGGGGGGTGAATAGGCGAATAAAACTTATTACTTTAAAACTTAAATTCTTACTCTACTCGAAGACTTAGTACGCAGTGGAATGAGAAGACTCTTCGAGTAGGTCGCAGCGGAATGGAAGATCCTGTCTCAAAATGTCCTGCACTTCAAATCAAGCTTATACCACAGATAAGTATTGAAGTGCAGATATAAAGGCGAGTAAGACAGAGAGTCAGGATACAATACAGAATAGAGCACACAGACGCAAGTATTTATCCCGAGGTTCGGCCAAGCCTGAAATGCTTGCCTAGTCCTCGATGGAGTTAGCCACACCTGGGCTTGGAGTCTATTTCAACTCCTTCCTCCGTTTGCTCAGATCTGTCAGTATGACAGATAGAGCCTTTCACTATTGAGTGGGGTTACAACAGAACCGCGGCTGCTTACAAACTTCTTGGCAGCACCCCGGCAGAGTAACGATACGCTCAAGACCTTGCTCTAGCTTTTAGCAGCACTACTCCTCTCTCTAAAGGCTTATAGCTGTGCCTTCTACACAAACTATAGAGTTACACACAAGAGGGAGAGCGAGAATTGATTCCAATGAAGTCTACACTTGTTGGCTGCACTTATATATTGCTGGAGGCGCCTAGGGGTCCCTTTTATAGGCACAAGGGGCCTAGGAGCCGTTGGAAGCAATCCAGGAAGGCAAATCTTGCCTTCTGTCGGGTGGCGCACCGGACAGTCCGGTGCACACCGGACACTGTCCGGTGCCCGATTTCTTTCCTTCTACGTCGAAGCCGACCGTTGGCAGTCTTGGAGCCGTTGGCGCACCGGACATGTCCGGTGCACACCGGACAGTCCGGTGCCTCCATCTAGCCGTTGGCTCGGCCACGTGTCCCGCGCAGATCGCGCGGCCGACCGTTGGCCCGGTCGACCGTTGGCTCACCGGACAGTCCGGTGCACACCGGATAGTCCGGTGAATTATAGTCGTACGTCGCCGGTGAATTCCCGAGAGCGGACAGTTCGCCAGAGTTCAGCCTGGCGCACCGGACACTGTCCGGTGCGCCACTGGACACTGTCCGGTGCACCACCGGACAGTCCGGTGCACCACCGGACAGTCCGGTGTGCCAGACTGAACTAAGTCTTGGCTGTACATAGCCAAGCCTTTCGCACCTCTTTCCTTTTCTTCTTCTTTCTGTTTCTATCACTTAGACAAGTATATTAGTCCACAAAACCGATGTACTAAGTCTAGAAACATACCTTCTCTTAATTATTACATCTATAGCATTTCACATGCTTGAGCTTTGATGTTGGACTCATCAAGTCGGCTTGACTTGATCTAGATTGACATTTCTTGGCTCCAACATCCTGCAAAGGTCACATAGAACATCTCCAAACATAGGAACAACCCAAACTAAAGATTAAGGTGAACTTAACTCTTTTGGGCTGCTTCCAGTTCTGGTTTTGACACTTGTTCTCCTTCTAGTGACCTTGATCTCCTTCTTAGAGCTTGATCTTGAGCCTTATGACTTACACCACATAACTGTAGCTGTTACCTCATTGGCTGTTGTTGGGGACTTGTTCTCAAATGCTAAGAATTAAGAACAAGGCAACATAAAAAGTGTTAAATGTTTAAGGCCCTTCGTCCTACCAAACATTATTCCCCTTCGGGAGTAATGAGTTTCGGACGAAGGTCACAAGAGACATACCTTCGTAAATATAACAAGTAATGACGAAGGATTCATACAAAACATGAAATGTAAATCATAGAATCATTTCTATTTTATTAACACAAAGAAATAGAAATGATTGCAAATTACAAATATACCTTTGGTCTTGAGAGAAGGTAAAAAGTACAAGCGTGACGCAAATGCCAGTGCCAAGTCAGCGTGAACAGTACGGGAGTACTGTTCATCTATTTATAGACGCGGGACGCAGCCCACGTAAAATTACATCCATGTCCATTACATTTGTTAATGACTCATGGAAATCTGTCAAGGTTCACGTAGTCTTTTCATCTCTAAGTCGGTTCCCCCCTCTGCCATCGCGCCGAAGCTTCCCTGCGCACAGCTTCGGCTGCGCTCGTCCTTCGTCTGGTTCAGGCTTCGTCCTGGCCATGCTTCATATTCATAATTCTGAGTCCGAAGATACCTGTTCACATAATCCACTTGGAAAACATTGTCAAATCATGTTTTTGAGGACCTTCGGAGGACGAAGGCCCCCAACAGCTGTAAGTCACGTTCTTATGTAGTGATCCTTGATGTGCCGTAGCTGTTCTCAACTCGATCACCCTTGACTTTGCAAGCCTTCTTCTTCACCCTTGGCTTTGGGTTCCTCAGCCTCCTTGACCTTCTCCCGTGCACTTGGTACCTCGAAGCTTTTCTTGCCTCCGTCCTTGGCTTGATCAGTTGTCTCCGAGCTACGCACCCGAGTCTCACTTATGCAATGTCCATCTTACTTGTGATGTCCATCATGTATCCATAATCCAGTTCTTGGACCATCACATTTGTTCACTTGTGTTGAACCCTGTACGCTTTACCTTAAGCACCTGTTCAACACTTAGTACACTTGTTAGTCCTTTAATTGAGTTGTCATCCAAACACCAAAACTCACAAGAGAGCTTTCAGAAGCGACGTAGCTGTTGGATGTTCCAAGCGTTGCTGTAGACCTCGCCTTGACTGTTGGCCAGCTTGTATGTTCCGGGCTTCAGAACCTTGGCGATGACGAACGGCCCTTCCCAGGGAGGTGTGAGTTTGTGCCGCCCTCGGGCGTCTTGTCGCAGCCAAAGCACCAGGTCGCCCACCTGGAGGTCTCGGGACCGAACCCCTCGGGCGTGGTAGCGTCGCAGGGACTGCTGGTACCGCGCCGAGTGTAGTAAGGCCATGTCCCGAGCCTCTTCCAGCTGGTCCAGTGAGTCTTCTCGATTGGCTCGATTGCTTTGGTCAGCGTAGGCCCTCGTCCTCGGGGAACCGTATTTTAAATCTGTGGGCAAGATGGCCTCGGCTCCATAGACTAGAAAGAACGGTGTGAAGCCCGTGGCTCGGCTCGGCGTTGTCCTCACACTCCAGACCACCGAGGGGAGCTCCTTCATCCATCGCTTGCCGAACTTGTTGAGGTCGTTGTAGATCCGCGGCTTGAGCCCTTGCAGGATCATGCCGTTAGCCCGCTCTACTTGACCATTCGTCATGGGGTGAGCCACCGCGGCCCAGTCCACCCGGATGTGGTGATCCTCGCAGAAGTCCAGGAACTTTCTGTCGGTGAACTGGGTGCCGTTGTCGGTGATGATGGAGTTCGGGACCCCAAAGTGATGGATGATGTTGGTGAAGAAGGCCACCGCCTGTTCGGACCTGATGCTGTTTAGGGTCGGGACCTCGATCCACTTGGAGAATTTGTCGATGGCGACCAACAGGTGCGTGTAGCCCCCGGGTGCCTTCTGCAAGGGGCCGACGAGGTCCAGACCCCACACAACAAACGGCCAGGTGATGGGTATGGTCTGCAGAGCCTGAGCGGGCAGGTGGGTCTGCCTCGCGTAGAACTGACACCCTTCGCAGGTGCGGACAATCCTAGTGGCGTCAGCCACCACCGTCGGCCAGTAGAAACCTTGTCGGAAGGCATTTCCAACAAGGGTTCGAGGTGCTGCGTGATGGCCGCAAGCCCCCGAGTGTATCTCTTATAAGAGCTCCTGGCCTTCGGCGATGGAAATGCATCGCTGGAGGATGCCCGAGGGGCTGCGGTGGTAGAGCTCCTTCCCATCTCCCAGCAAGACGAACGACTTGGCGCGCCGCGCCAACCGCCGAGCTTCGGCTCGGTCGGGGGGTAGCTCTCCTTGGTGGAGATATTGCAGGTACGGGGTCTGCCAGTTTCGATTAGGCGTGACCTCGCTCCGCTCCCCCTCGATGCGTAGTGCCTCACCCTCGGGAGCCGAGGGTACCTCGGGCCGAGCCGGGGGCGCCTCGGGTTGAGCTGAGGGTGCCTCGGGCCGAGCCGAGGGTACCTCGGACTGTGCCGAAGGTACCTCGGACCGAGCCGAGGGTACCTCGGACTGAGCCGAGGGTGCCTCGGGCTGGGCCGAGGCCTTCTCGGGCTCGGGCGTGTCGTCGGTCTTGACGGAGGGTTGATGCAGGTCTCGGGAGAATACGTCCGGGGGAACCGTTGTTCGCCCCGAGGCTATTTTAGCCAGCTCGTCCGCAGTCTCGTTGTAGCGTCGGGCGATGTGGTTGAGCTCGAGCCCGTAGAACTTGTCTTCCAGGCGCCGAACCTCATCGCAGTAGGCTTCCATCTTCGGGTCACGGCAGTGGGAGTTCTTCATGACTTGGTCGATGACGAGCTGCGAGTCACCGCGAGCGTCGAGGCGTCGGACCCCTAGCTCGATGGCGATTTGCAACCCGTTGACCAGAGCCTCGTACTCAGCCACGTTGTTGGACGCCGGGAAGTGGAGGCATAGCACGTAGCGTAGGTGCTTCCCGAGGGGCGAGATGAAGAGCAGGCCCGCGCCTGCCCCCGTCTTCATCAGTGACCCGTCGAAAAACATGGTCCAGAGCTCCGGTTGGATCGGAGCTGTTGGGAGCTGGGTGTCGACCCATTCGGCCACGAAGTCCGCCAAGACCTGGGACTTGATGGCTTTCCGAGGGGCGAACGCGATCGTTTCGCCCATGATCTCTACCGCCCACTTTGCAACTCTACCCGAGGCCTCTCGGGACGGGATGATCTCCCCCAGGGGGAAGGATGACACCATAGTTATCGGATGAGACTCGAAGTAGTGTCGCAACTTCCGCCGCGTCAGGATCACCGCGTACAGCAGCTTCTGAATTTGTGGGTAGCGGATTTTGGTCTCGGACAGTACCTCACTGATGAAGTAGACTGGCCTCTGGATGGGCAATGCATGCCCCTCTTCTCGTCTCTCAACCACAATCGCGGCGCTAACCACCTGAGTGGTCGCGGCGACGTAGATCAAGAGGTCTTCTCCGGCAGCGGGGGGCACCAAGATGGGCGCGTTCGTGAGGAGCGCCTTCAGGTTCCCGAGGGCTTCCTCGGCCTCAGGGGTCCAAGCGAAGCACTCGGCCTTCCTTAAGAGGTGGTACAGAGGCAGGCCTCTTTCGCCGAGGCGCGAGATGAAACGGCTCAGAGCCGCGAGGCATCCCATGACCCTCTGTACGCCTTTCAAGTCCTTAATGGGCCCCATGCTGGTGATGGCCGCGATCTTCTCCGGGTTAGCCTCGATGCCCCGCTCGGAGGCGATGAACCCCAAGAGCATGCCTCGGGGGACCCCGAAGACACACTTTTCGGGATTGAGCTTCACGCCTTGAGACATCGGAATGTCACTTCAAGGTCGGAAAGGAGGTCGGAGGCTTTCCTCGTCTTGACTACGATGTCATCGACGTAGGCCTCGACCGTTCGGCCGATGTGTTCGCCGAACACATGGTTCATGCACCGTTGGTACGTTGCACCCGCATTCCTCAAACCAAACGGCATGGTAACATAGCAGTACATGCCGAAGGGTGTGATGAAAGAAGTCGCGAGCTGGTCGGACTCTTTCATCCTGATCTGGTGATACCCAGAGTAGGCATCGAGGAAAGACAGGGTTTCGCACCCAGCAGTGGAATCCACGATTTGATCGATGCGAGGCAGAGGGTAGGGAACTTTCGGACATGCTTTGTTTAGACCAGTGTAGTCCACACACATCCGCCATTTCCCCCCTTTCTTTCTCACAAGCACAGGGTTGGCAAGCCATTCGGGATGGAATACCTCTTTGATGAACCCTGTCGCCATTAGCTTGTGGATCTCCTCGCCTATGGCTCTGCGCTTTTCTTCGTCGAATCGGCGCAGAGGCTGCTTCACGGGTCGGGCTCCAGCTCGGATATCCAGCGAGTGCTCGGCGACTTCCCTCGGTATGCCGGGCATGTCCGAGGGACTCCACGCGAAAACGTCGGCGTTTGCGCGGAGAAAGTCGACGAGCGCTGCTTCCTATTTGGGGTCGAGCTCGGAGCCGATCCAGATCTGTTTGGAGGCGTCGTTGCAGGGGTCGAGAGGGACGGACTTAACCGTCTCCGCTGGCTCGAAGTTGCCGGCGTGGCGCTTCACGTCTGGCGCCTCCCTAGAGAGGTTCTCCAGGTCGGCGATGAGGGCCTCGGACTCGGCGAGGGCCTCGGCGTACTCCACGCACTCCACGTCGCATTCGTACGCGTGTCGGTACGTGGGCCCGACGGTGATGACCCCGTTGGGGCCCGTCATCTTGAGCTTGAGGTAGGTGTAGTTGGGGATGGCCATGAACTTGGCGTAGCATGGCCTCCCCAACACTGCGTGGTAGGTTCCTCGAAACCCGACCACTTCGAACGTGAGGGTCTCCCTTCGGAAGTTGGAGGGCGTCCCAAAGCAGACGGGTAGATCGAGTTGTCCGAGGGGTTAGGACGCGCTTCCCGGGAATGATCCCGTGGAAAGGCGCAGCGCCCGTCCGGACCGAGGACAGATCGATCCGCAGGAGCCCGAGGGTCTCGGCGTAGATAATGTTGAGGCTGCTGCCTCCGTCCATGAGGACCTTGGTGAGCCTGACGTTGCCGATGATGGGGTCGACAACGAGCGGGTATTTCCCCGGGCTCGGCACATGGTCGGGATGGTCGGCCTGGTCGAAGGTGATGGGCTTGTCGGACCAGTCTAGGTAGACTGGCGCCGCCACCTTTACCGAGTAGACCTCCCGACGCTCTTGCTTGCGGTGCCGAGCCGAGGCGTTTGCCACTTGCCCACCGTAGATCATGAAGCAGTCGCGGACCTCGGGGAACTCTCCTGCCTTGTGATCTTCCTTCTTAGCGTCGTCGAGAGCCTTGCCACCCTCCGCGGGTGGCCCGGCTTTGTGAAAGTGGCGTCGAAGCATGGCACACTACTCAAGGGTGTGCTTGACGGGCCCCTGATGATAGGGGCACGGCTCCTTGAGCATCTTGTCGAAGAGGTTGGCACCTTCGGGAGGTTTCCGAGGGTTCTTGTACTCGGCGGCGGCGACAAAGTCCGCGTCGGCGGCGTTGCGTTTCGCTTGCGACTTCTTCTTACCTTTCTTCTTGGTGCCGCGCTGAGTTGACGCCTCGGGGACATCTTCCGGTGGGCGGCCCTGGGGCTGCTTGTCCTTCCGGAAGATGGCCTCAACCGCCTCCTGGCCAGAGGTGAACTTGGTGGCGATGTCCATCAGCTCGCTCGCCCTGGTGGGGGTCTTGCGACCCAGCTTGCTCACCAGGTCGCGACAGGTGGTGCCGGCGAGGAACGCGTCGATGACATCCGAATCGGTGACGTTGGGCAGCTCGGTGCGCTGCTTCGAGAATCGCCGGATGTAGTCCCGGAGAGACTCTCCCGGCTGCTGGCGGCAGCTTCGGAGATCCCAGGAGTTTCCAGGGCGCACGTACGTGCCTTGGAAATTGCCGGCGAAGGCTTGGACCAGGTCGCCCCAGTTGGAGATCTGCCCCGGAGGCAGGTGCTCCAGCCAGGCTCGAGCGGTGTCGGAGAGGAACAGGGGGAGGTTGCGGATGATGAGATTATCATCGTCCGTTCCACCCAGTTGGCAGGCCAGCCGATAGTCCGCGAGCCACAGTTCCGGTCTCGTCTCCCCCGAGTACTTTGTGATAGTAGTCGTGGTTCGGAACCGGGTCGGGAACGGCGCCCGTCGTATGGCGCGGCTGAAAGCCTGCGGACCGGGTGGTTCGGGCGAAGGACTCCGATCCTCCCCGCTGTCGTAGCGTCCCCCACGCCTGGGGTGGTAGCCTCGGCGCACCCTCTCGTCGAGGTGGGCCCGACCGCTGCAGTGATGGTGCTCGTTGCCGAGGCGATCCGGGGCCGCAGGCGCTGTGTTGCGCGTGCGCCCGGTGTGGACCGAGGCTTCCCGCATGAATCGGGAAGTCGCGGCGCGATGTTCCGAGGGGTACCCCTGCCTTCGGGAGACGGAGCTTTCGGCCCGTCGGACCGCGGCGTCCTCCAGGAGATTCTTGAGCTCTCCCTGGATTCGCCGCCCCTCGGTGGTTGATGGCTCCGGCATCGCGCGGAGAAGCATTGCCGCTGCAGCCAGGTTCTGGCCGACTCCACTGGAAACCGGTGGCGGCCTTACCCTGACGTCGTCGGCGATGCGGTGCTGGATGCCCTGGGGGAGATGACGCGCTTCTCCGGCCGAAGGTTGGCCCGCCCATTCCTGCCCGATGTCCCGGCGGATCGGCTCAAGCGTTCCTGCTCCCTCGTCGAGCCTGGCCTGCATCTCGCGGATTTGCTCGAGCTGTGGGTCATGACCCCCCGCCGGGACGGGGACCACAGCTAGCTCCCAAAGGATGTCAACGCGAGGCACGGGCCTAGGGGTTTCACCGTTCTCCGGTATACCAAGATGGTTGCCTTCGCCGGGACCCCCTAGATCGACGTGGAAACATTCGCGACTTGGGCCGCAGTCCTCGTCGTCGAGGCTGCGGCTACCGTCGAAACAGTCGGAAAGGCAGTAGTCGCATGCGGTCATGAAGTCCCGCATGGCATTGGGGTTACCAAGTCCGGAGATATCCCAACAGAGGTCGGGCTCGCCATCTTCCTCGGACCCCGAGGGCTCGTAGGTCGAGACGGCCGTCAGCCGGTCCCAGGGTGACCGCACACGATACCCCAGAGGGTTTGGACTCGCCTCTATGAGAATGTCCACCGAAGCGGAGTTGCTTGGCGGGTCGAGGCCGAATCCAAAAGGCGCGAGATGGGAATCGATCGGTACCTTTTGGTCGACGGGCGGTGACGAAGTCACGTCAGGGCCTGACTGCACCGTCGTCTCAGGTACGAGGGTGACGCCTAGCAAGTCCTTCGCGAGTGTGCTGACGTCGCTCGTTTGCTTGAGGTTGGTGTGTTGCGGGGAGACGGCGCTCGTCTTCGTCTCAGACGCGAGGCCGATGCCCGACGCGCTCTCCGTCGGGGCGCCGGCGCCGTCGACTCGCTCGACAGCCAACGAGGTGCCGCCTCCTGCTTGGCCTTGGTTGCCTCGCCTCCTCCTCCGTCGGCGGGGGAGGGGACGGGACAAGCTCGAATGTCGTCCTTCCACCACGTGGGGAAGGCGTCGTCGATTTCCCCGCCGGCGGGCGGGTTGTCGACCGCCAGTGTCGCTGTCGCGCGGCGGGGGAAGGAGTATCATGTCGTAGCTGCCGTCGAGGGACATGAACTCAAGACTCCCGAAACGGAGCACCGTCCCGGGCCGGAGAGGTTGCTGGAGACTGCCCATCTGGAGCTTGACGGGAAGCTGTTCGTCAACACGCAGCAGGCCCCTACCTGGCGCGCCAACTGTCGGCGTTTCGAAACCCGGGGGGTCCCTGGGCCGACGAGTGAATTGTCGCCGCGTGCCCTAGCCCAGATGGGTCGGCGCGAGGCGGAACGCGAAAGGGGGGAAAAGCAGCTGGAGGGAGACAGGCGTGGGAGGTGGAACCCGCGGCCTTCGTGTTAGCCCCGCGCCCAGATCGGGTGCGCTTGCAGTAGGGGGTTACAAGCGTCCACGCGGGAGGGAGCGAGCGGCCTTGCGCGAGCGCCGTCCCGTCCTTCCCCGCGCGGCCAACCCTCTATAAGAGGGCCCTGGACCTCCCTTTTATAGGCGTAAGGAGAGGATCCAGATGTACAATGGGGTGTGTAGCAGTGTGCTAACGTGTCTAGCGGAGGAGAGCTAGCGCCCTAAGTACATGCCATCGTGGCAGCCGGAGAGGTTTTGGCACCCCGTTCGTGTGGTGTCGTGGCCGTCGGAGGAGTGCTGGAGCCTGGCGGAAGGACAGCTGTCGGGGCTGTCGAGTCCTTGATGACGTCCTCTTGCTTCCGTAAGGGGGCTGAGAGCCGCCGTCGTCATAGGAGCGTGCGGGGCGCCATCATTACTCGTATAGTGGAGCGAGCCAGATGGGACGCCGGTCTTGTTCCCCGTAGCCTGAGTCAGCTTGGGGTAGGGTAATGATGGCGCCTCCTGTTGACGTGGTCGGTCCGTGCCCTAGGTTGGGCGAGGTGGAGGCTCCTCCGAGGTCGAGGTCGAGTCTGTCTTCCAAGGTCGAGGTCGAGTCCGAGCCCCCGGGTCGGATAAGGCGGAGACTGTCGGCTGAGGCCAGGGCGGAGTCCGAGCCCTGGGGTCGGGCGAAGTGGAGTTCGTCGTCTTCCGGGGCCGAGCCCGAGTCCGAGCCCTGGGGTCGGGCGAAGCGGAGTTTGTCGTCTTCCGGGGCTGAGCCCGAGTCCGAGCCCTGGGGTCGAGCGAAGCGGAGTTCGTCGTCTTCCGGGGCCGTGCCCGAGTCCGAGCCCTGGGGTCGGGCGAAGCGGAGTTCGTCGTCTTCCGGGGCCGAGCCCGAGTCCGAGCCCTGGGGTCGGGCGAAGCGGAGTTCGTCGTCTTCCGGGGCCGAGCCCGAGTCCGAGCCCTGGGGTCGGGCGAAGCGGAGTTCGTCGTCTTCCGGGGCTGAGCCCGAGTTCGAGCCCTGGGGTCGGGCGAAGCGGAGTTCGTCGTCTTCCGGGGCTGAGCCCGAGTCCGAGCCCTGGGGTCGGGCGAAGCGGAGTTCGTCGTCTTCCGGGGCTGAGCCCGAGTCCGAGCCCTGGGGTCGGGCGAAGCGGAGTTTCCTATGACGCCTGAGGCCGGACTTGGCTGCTGTCAGCCTCACTCTGTCGAGTGGCTCGACAGTCGGAGCGGCGCAGGCGGCGCTGTCCTCTTGTCAGACCGGTCAGTGGAGCGGCGAAGTGACTGCGGTCACTTCGGCTCTGTCGACTGGAGGGCGTGCGTCAGGATAAAGGTGTCAGGCCACCTTTGCATTAAATGCCCCTGCGATTTGGTCGGTTGGCGTGGCGATTTGGCCAAGGTTGCTTCTTGGTGAAGACTGGGCCTCGGGCGAGCCGAAGGTGTGTCCGTTGCTGGAGGGGGTCCTCGGGCGAGACGTAGATCCTTCGGGGTCGGCTGCCCTTGCCCGAGGCTGGGCTCGGGCGAGGCGTGATCGCGTCCCTCGAATGGACCGATCCTTGACTTAATCGCACCCATCAGGCCTTTGCAGCTTTGTGCTGATGGGGGTTACCAGCTGAGATTTAGGAGTCTTGAGGGTACCCCTAATTATGGTCCCCGACAATAACGGTATCACTAAATGTTAGATTGTGAACCATGAGCCTAAACAGGGTTGGGAGTAGTATTAATAGACTCAGTAAATGGGCCAGGCCCATTACAGTGAGGGTGAGACGGTAATTACAAGGGGAACACCCCAAACCCTAGACGGGTAGTCTAACACCCCCCGCAGTCACAACTCTATCCTGTACAAATGTTGAGACTGGATCGAAAGTCTAAAAATACACTCGACGGTAACCCCTTGGTGAAGATGTCGGCGAACTGCAGCGTGGTGGGGACGCTGAGAACCCGAACGTCACCGGCAGCTATAGATGTCCAAACAGTGCGGGCCGCCCGTTTGGCCCGTGGCACGACACGAATTTAGCCCGGTTCAAACACGGCCCGGCACGGTCGGTTACGGGTCCGGGCCGGCACGGCCCGTTTAGCGGGCCGGGTATGGGCAGATACGGCGGCCCGCGTGCTTTGGCCCGGCCCGACCCGATAAATGGGTCGGCCCGACGGCGGCCCGCATATTTATGTAAATACTAAATATGTAAATACATTTAATTCTCTCATAGTATGTAAATACTAAATACACGGCCAAACATATATAAAATGCATACATAAATATAAAATGCATACATAGATATTTTGTTGTCTCAATATATATAAATAATATGTTATTATATATGATTAATTCTGTTAAATATATGTATTTATATACCGTTCTACTATTGGTTCGGGCCAGTGCCCGGCCCGGTCCGTTGAGGCCCACCGGGCCAACGGGCCGGCCCGACACGATTTTTCCCTGTGCGTGCCGGGTTTGGGCATGTCCCTAGGCACGTGGGCCAGCCCGACCCGGCCCGAAGCATCAACGGGCCATGCCTGGCCCGGCCCTATTCGTACCGGGCCGAAACGGGTTCGGGCCGGGTCCGTGCCGGGTGGCCCGTTTGGACATCTATACCGGCAGCGACACGCTCGCGGACGAAGTGCAAGTCGATCTCTACGTGCTTCGTGCGCTGATGTTGCACGGGGTTGGTGGAGAGGTAGACCGCACTGACGTCGTCGCAGTAGACGAGAGTGGCGCGCTGGAGGGGACTGTGGAGCTCGTGGAGGAGCTGGCGCAGCCAGGAGGCCTCTGCCACACCATTGGCCACGGCACGGTACTCGGCCTCAGCGCTGGAGCGAGAGACGACGGGCTGCCGCTTGGCGGCCCAAGAGACGAGGTTGGCGCCCAGGAACACGCCGTAACCGGAGGTGGACCGGCGTGTGTCGGGACAGCCAGCCCAGTCAGCGTCGGTGTAGACCACGAGCTCCGACGTCGAGGGAGCCGCGGAGGTAGCGCAGAATCCGCTTGAGCGCAGTGAGATGGGGCTCCCGCGGAGTGTGCATATGCAGGCACACCTGCTGGACGGCGTAAGCGATGTCGGGCCTGGAGAACGTGAGGTACTGGAGTGCGCCGGTGAGGCTCCGGTATGACGTCGCGTCGGCGACCGGAGGCCTGTCGTCCTCAGAGAGCTTCGCCTGAGTGTCGACAGGCGTGGAGCAGGGCTTGCAGTCAGACATGCCAGCCCGCTCCAGGATGTCGATGGCGTACTGGCGCTGGTGGAGGAAGAGCCCCTGAGGCCGGCGCTCGGCGGTGATGCCGAGGAAGTGGTGTAGGGGCCCCAGGTCCTTACATCGCCGGCCTCTGGCCCCTCCGCGACGTCTCTTCTCCGGCCCTACGTCGAGGCTCTCCACCGGGGTTTCCTGCCCTCGCGGCACCCGCCAGTACCGACTCCTCACTCGTCGACACCCTCGCTACGATCCAGGCTGCTGTGACGGCCTCGCGGGAGCGCGAGCGCGCCGCCTCCCTCGCCCTGGAGCGTGAGCGTGCCCTGGGTGCCGCTCTGACCACCCAGATGGCCACCACGCAGCGCCTCCTCGGTCGCCCGCCGGTCGCCCCTGTGGAACCCCCAGAGGACCCCCTCGCCTCTGACCTCGACGCCGACCTCATCGCTGCTCTCCACACTCAAGCCGCTGGACTGCACAACATCCGGGCCCTCGTGTCCATGGTGTTGGACCCGGCATCTTCCCACTACCCCCGTTGGCGAGGACAGGTCCTTCTCACGCTGCGGCGGTTCGTCCTCAACGATCACGTCCTCGTCGACCACGACGCTCCACCGCCTCGCTCCTGGTGCCTCATGGACAGCGTTGTCCTCTCGTGGCTCCACGGCACTATCACCGTTGAGCTCCAGGACATCATCCGCGACCAGGCGGACACTGCGCGCCAGGCGTGGCTCGCTCTCGAGGACCAGTTCCTCGGGAATCGGGATGCTCGGGCGCTCCACCTCGACGTCCAGTTCCACCTATTCTCTCAGGGGGACCTCTCCGTGGGAGAATACTGCCGCCAGATGAAGGGCCTGGCTGACTCTCTCTGCGATCTCGGTGAGCCAGTCGCCGATCGTACCTTGGTGATGAACCTCCTGCGTGGCCTCAGCCCCCGCTACGGCCACCTGAAGGCTCTCATCAAGAGGAGCGTGCCCTTCCCCACCTTCCACGCCGTGCGGAACGAGCTTCTCCTCGAGGAGCTCACCATGGCGAATGAGGCGCCCACTCCTGCCTCGGCTCTCTACAGCGCTCCTACCAGCGGTCAGCCGCCCTCAGGGGGCCAGGCCACCCGTCCTCCGTCGACCGGGGCTCCTACCCGCCCCCCACCCGCCGTCCCGGCGGCCCCTCGTCTGACGTCCACGACCGACGGAGGTCGTTGCTCCCGCAAGGGCGGCCGTGGGGGTGGCGGATCCTCTCGTGGTGGTCCCTCCAGCCGGGGTGGCGGCCACGCGTGGCCGTCCTTCTACAACCCCTGGACCGGGACCATCGCCATGTGGTCGGGCCAGGCACCGAGTGCCTCCCGTCCCTCGGCGCCGGCCCTCCTGACTGCACCTCACTACGGCATGCCCCCGACGCCTCCTTACGGTGTGCCCGTCGTGCCCCAGTCTCCGCCCGCGCTCCTGCCCCCGGGGACCCACACCTCGACGACTTGGTCCCCGCCGGGCTGGGCAGGGAGGGAGGGAGAGGGAGAAGGCGCCGACGGCTGGGAGGGAGGCCGGTCGGCTATGGCCGGCGGCTGGAAAAAAAAGGAAAAAACCCTAAACCTAGTGCTTTGATACCATGTTAAATTGTGAACCATGACCCTAAACAGGGTTGGGAGTAGTATTAATAGACTCACTGTAATGGGCCAGGCCCATTACAGTGAGTCTATTAATACTACTCCCAACCCTGTTTAGGGTCATGGTTCACAATCTAACACTAAACATGCCAGCCTTCAATGCAATTAGGCTTTCTTAACCTGTTCTACTTTATCATGTTTCTAAGTTCATCATCTGTTAATTAAATCAAGTCATACGATCCTTGCAATCACTTTGGGCTCATTCAAAATTATGCCTGGAAAATGTAAGTTAGTGTTGATACTAAGTATTTTGTTACATATCATATATGCTACAGATTAACTAAAAACATTCTCTCATTTTTTTATTAGTTGAACCTAATTTACTGTCTCATTATTATTTGCAGTTGCTCTGTCACATGCTTTAAAAAGCACAAAGGTACTGTCCCAACCTTGCAGTTTGTCAACTTTAAATTTTTCAATGATTTAATGTATTCTTACAGGACTAAAGAATAGATTGGAATGCTTTTGTACTGTGATCTCCGACTTAGATTGTTTCTCTTGCCCTGGGAGCAGTGGCCACATGCTTACAAGCTGTATAACAATCAAGTATAGGAGTTCCAGCTGCCTTATATGAATGTGTTGTTATTTGGTGCTAAATATTGCTTTCTTTGCAGAGGAATCTTGTCAAAAGATATTGCATCAGGAAGAAATTAGCAAGTCAGCATTGCAGGAGGAAGTTAGTGAGTCCTCTAGCTTTTGGGAATAAAATTATTAAAATGTAACTGCTTTATTAACATAGTTGGCAATAGGGACTTACTCCAGTTAGAACAGGGTATGAGGCGTAAATTGCGACTGTTGTTTGCATATGTTTGTCCCTAATCGTTACATACTTTGGTAGTTTCCTTGGGTGAAGATATCAACTTTGAGTTCCTAAAAAAAGTACAAATGTTCTTATTAGGGACTTCTTTTTACTCTTGCTAACTGTAGGGTTGATCCGTTAATGCCTTGCTTACGTTCGCTTACCGAAATAAAACTTGTTAGACCATTTGTGTTCTGTATATCAGTTCATGCAGTACTTGATGGTGTTTTGTATTAGTTGGATGATTTGTTCGCAAATTATAGGAATCTATGGTAATTTTTTCATTGTTTACACTTTGCAGCTAGGTTAGTGGAAGATGGAACAAAGTGCCCTAATGACAAGGATCATCCCTCTTTATGTAATATAAATACTCATGCAACATCCTATACTCTGTTTTTGTTTCTCTTTTCATTCCATAATTACATTTGGTATTTATCACTCAGTTGGTTAAGACATACTTATGCATCATAATCTTGTACTAATATACCCATTATGAACCTTTTGATTAAAGGGCTATTTGGGTGAAAAAAGAACACTATAGATGTATGTACTATGACAGGAGTGTGGACAACATAGAGAAGTACGAAGGTAGCAAAGTGAGTTGTACTGTAAGTGTGGCAAATGATAGGGCGTACGAGAATCTTTAGCAATGTTTGAGTACAAAGAAAGGAGAGAATGACGTAAATAGAATGGTTAGAGTCCGTGAGAAAGAAAATGGACTTCAGTTAAGTGCATTAATGATAAAAAGAACACTTATTGGTGAAGGAGGATGAGATCAAACATAGATGGTGTGAGTATTTTGATAAATTGTTCTATGGGGAGAATATGGACACAATCTTTTAGTTGGATGACTCTTTTGATGACACCAATAGGCGTTTTGTGTGTAGGCTCCAAAAGTATGAGATTAGAGAGGCATTAAAAATGATGAAAGGGGTAAGGCGATGGGCCCTGATGGTATCCCAATCGAGGTTTGGAATTTGGAAATGCCTCGGGGACATAGCTATAGTATGGCTAACCAAGTTGTTCAACCATATCTTATTGTCGAACATGATGCCTGTCGAGTGGAGAAGTATATTAGTACCGATCTACAGGAATAATGGAGATATTCAAAGTTGTGCCAATTTCCAAGGAATTAAGTTGACGAGTCA
Organism: Zea luxurians; assembly: GCA_029449295.1. Taxonomy (NCBI): domain Eukaryota; kingdom Viridiplantae; phylum Streptophyta; class Magnoliopsida; order Poales; family Poaceae; genus Zea; species Zea luxurians. The sequence continues at coordinate 79,105,439 of JAOPSE010000003.1, read as the reverse complement.
CATTATGAAGCTATGGAAGAGAGTTATTGAGCGTCGTCTGAGATAAATAATAAGAATCTCGGTGAATCAATTTGGTTTCATGCTTGGAAGGTCAACCACGAAAACCATTTTCTTAACAGGACAAATATCAAGGAATGTTATGTGGTGGGTTTTGGACAAACATAAAGTTCCAACTGTTAGAGTACTCGTTTAGGGTTTGGGGTTTACCGCATGTATTTACCCTCTCACCCCTGTGTAATGGGCTAGGCCTAGCTAACTCAGTCTATTAATACAACACCCAACCCTGTGTTAGGGTTAGGGTTTTCCACACCAACGAAGTACATTTGACTCATTTATGATGAGTACAACAATGTTGTGACTAGTTGTTGGGGTACAAAACCCACCCTGATCCTTTTGGCCCACGAGTCAGCAAGAGAAAGGCGTGTTTTGGGCCAATCACTTATGGGCCATTGGCCTCCGCCTCACCCACGGGGCACCCCCAGGTCAAACCGGGGGGGGGGGGGGCGGGGTCGGATGAGACGAAAATTGGTAGAGGGTCAGATGAGCCGGACAATATCCACTTGAGTGGATTCGGCGTATTCAGGCTGACTGAACTGCCAGCTTTGCATGCTCCCATTCCACTCATGACCTATGCCCCTCAGTCCGCAGCCTCCCGGGAGCTCTGCGACCCCCAAACGAGAAATCAGGAAAGGACCTACGAGCGAGCTACGAAGAAGGAAGGTCGGTGTAGGGGAAGATACGAGCAAAATCCATAATAATGACCGCCCAGGGCTCACCTCACTGACACGGACCGCGCCATTCCTGGCAAGATCTCCAGGATAAGATCCACGCGACGAAGGGCACTGGCGCACGACAAAAGTTATCGAAGTGTAATATATTTTTACCTTTTTTACGCTCCCGTCCAGGAGAAGCCATTGTAAGAGCCCCCTCCTTGTTATTTAAAAGGAGGGGTCGACCTCACAGAAGGGACAAACACAGTACGATAGAAGCACCCACACCCCACAGAGACTTGGGAACTTTCCCTCTCGCTCGTTTGTAACCCCCCTACTACAAACAATCAGGTGCCGGCAGCGTGACCACCGAAGGCTGTAGTAGGGACATTCAGCCCAAACCAGTATAACCCTTACGCCCGCCGAGCACACCATCCGGGTCTAAAACGCGCATACATAAATTTACTTGCCGGTGCTTGTTCGAAACACCGACACTAGTGTTTGAATAAATGATGAGGACACATGACTTCTCGATTGGAATAGGACTACATCAAAAGTCAGCTTTGAGCCTTATCTTTTTGCTTTGGTGATGGATGAGGTCACAAGGAATAGAGAAAGGCATATCCCTTGGTGTATGTTTTTTGCGGACGATATAGTGCTAGTTGATGAAAGCCTGGGTAGGAGTAAATAGGAAACTGAACTTGTGTCTGCCTGTCTAGAGACTTTGGAGTCCAATGGTTTTATGCTCGATAGAATTAAAATCAAGTACATGAAAGGTGACTTCAGACACTATTACCCATGAGTAAGGAGATGGTAGTTTGGAAGGTCAAGTAGTCTCTAGAAAGGATACATTTCAGTATTTAGGACCAATGCTACATAGAGATGGGGATATTGATGAAGATGTTAGCCATAGAATCAAAGCATGGTGGAGGAAGTGACGCCAAACATTTGACGTTCTATATGACATGAGGGTGCCACAAAAGCTAAAAATGAAAATTCCATAGGACGATGATTATACTTGTGTTGTATGGTGTAGAATGTTAGCCTACAAAAAGACACCATGTTTAGCAGACAAGTACTACAGAAATGCATATGTTTTGTTGGATTTGTGGCCATACGAGAAGGAACCAAGTCTAGGACGATGATATACATAATAGGCTAGGGGAAGCACCAATTGAAAAAAAGATTGTCCAACATTGATTAGGATGGTTTGGTCATATCTAATGAAGACCTCTGGAGACTAGTGCGTGGTGGGACCCTAATTCCTAAGACGCGATAGTAATGGGAAGAGATGCAGGGAAATGCTATCCACGTGCATCGGAAGAGACAATAAAAGGAGACTTGAAAGGAGACTTGAAAGGATGGAATATACCCAAAGATTTAGCTTTCAATAGGAGCGAATGGAAAATAGCTATCCACGTGCATGAACCTTGATTTGTGGCTTCTATTGGTTTTCAACTCTAGCCTACCCCAATTTACATGGGACTGAAAAAACTTTGTTGTTGAACATTTTGTTTAAAGAAGTAACCATTCACTAGGCTACAACTACCTCGAACTGTATACAGTGGAGCTAATATTCTTTCTTAGTTTCTTAAATCAAAGTAATGTAAAATGATTACCTTAAGTGTAATACAAAATGCTCTTGTTGCTTCATTATGTGTTTATGAATGCCTATAAATTGTTTAACTGTAATCTCCCTGTTTTTCGGCAGCACTGCACACCACATGCACTGCAGAATCTCCAAATACAGCGTGCCCTACAAAAGCTCTTGAAGTTGAGGACTTAAGCTGGCTTGTTGACAACAATAGACTAAGGTCCTTAGGTATGGGTGTAAGGCCTAGCTTAGCACCAAGGCATCAAGCTTGATTACATTTCTAGGCACTTCATATTGCGTTAACAGAGCTGTCATATAGGTTAGTTACTTTAGAAAAGGTATATATCATCATTTAGAATGCCCCTGTGACATTGGCACATTGCTTACAGTCCACTCCAACTACTGTCATATAAACATCCATTTTATAACTAAGATGTACATCTTCACTTGTGGTCTATTAACATATAGGGAAATCCTCAATGGATATGACTTAGTGCAGTAATATTTGGAAACTTATATTGATAGTTGATATCGATATACCTTAGACTTTTTATGTTACCTTGGACTTTTTATGTTTAAATAAGAACTGATCCCTCATGCATCATGTGTGAAGTTGTTTATCTGATGCCTTCCAAAAAGTCACTTTAATCACCCTTTAAGATGTTGAGGTTACTGCTGTCACTTGGACTGATAGAAGTATGCTAGTGCTGAATTCATGAATGCCAAAGCTGTTTGCCAAAGTAAGTCTGAGTGGAGCTTTCTTTCTGAGTGGTTTTACCTGAACTTTGTATCCTTCACAGCGGAACTGAAAGGGATCCAAGACGCTCTCAGGGATCCTGAACTGCAGAGAATGATACTTCAAATTGATGGGTCTTCCGAACCAGAAAAAGTAAGTCTTCATTCACCTGCAATGATTGCAAGTTTTGACATGTGTTTAGATCCATAATACTTTTGCTGGCTGCCCAAATAGCACTCGACATGCCTATCATAACTGCATTTGTTTCAAAACAATCTCTAGCAGATTCCCTATCCCATCCCCTATTTCAAACTTCTCTTCACAAATAGTATTATCTACAGTTTCGTGTCCCCTATTTTACACACTCCGCTGAAGACAGTCTCAAGAATCAAGATGAATACAGGTGTATTTTTTTCTTTTCCCACGGGAATAGTGTACATGACCTCAATTTCTTATTTATTGTCATGACTGGGGGTATCTGTTTGAATGGTTGATAAGCTCCAAATAGGCCTAGGCCAAGCCGCAGATATGGGTCTAAGATCCTGGCTTATACGTCTTGAATTTTACCCAGTTTTCTTTCTTTCATTATGTCTACATTAATTCGTCTGTAGGAATTGGAGAAAGTGATGGAAGGTCAAGCTTTTCGCGAGTTCACTGATAAGGTCTTCAATCATCTCACTTCTCCTCAGCCTTTGATCTTATTGTTTCCATTGTAATTGTACACATCACATATCTCCTGTATTGCAGATTCTTGACATTGTCAACCCACAAGAATAACCGTCTACCCTGTCTGGTGGGATTCTGATGCTGGAGTAAACAGAAGCATCCGGGCAAACAAAGCAAAAGTGGAGCTCATCTCCGTTTTCCTTTTTCCAGGATGATATAATTCATAACACATCTTTAGTCGCCTGTTTTTCCATGATGGGGTAGACTTTAGAACACGTATTGTGTCGCCTGGTGAAAGGAAATTACGTCTGCTGAAAAATCTCTCTTGCCAAATATAGTTTTTCTTCTTATTCTGACTGTGAGGGTGTGTTTGGTTTGGTTTTGACTTTTGCTCCCTAAAACTGAAAATCAAACGGCTCGAGCCAGAAAGCAGCTTTTTTTCAAAAGCATGCTTTCTTGCAGTGCAAATTGAAAGCACAATTGAATTTGTTTTTAGCGACTTTTGAATGGAACCGTGTAAATATATATAGAAGAACTGTTAACGACTTTTAGTGGTTTATACCAAACGGTTTTTAGCTTTTTTATAGCTCTTAACTCAACATTTTTTTCACAGCTTAACCCATATCAGTTTTTTTCACAGCCAAACGGTCCCTAAATCTTAGATTCTTAGATGCTTCCATTGACCAATATAGCGGTCATATTTCTGCAACATGCTTTTGACACGTGAACCAAGTAATTTCTGCAACATGCTTTGACACGTGAACTAAGTATAACGATCATTGCGTGTCTCGTGGTAATTTTTTTTAACATTTTCTTTTGAATTATCTTGTTTATGGAAATTAAAAACCATGCCAATAGAGTTCAAATTTGCAAGAGCAAAGTTTACATCTCAAGTTTAGATTATGTACTAGTCGGTTACCCGTACGATGCGACGGCTCATAACAATACACACGTAAATTATCCGCTAAAAAGATCTTAAGATTTTTTATTGGTTGTCTTCACTCTTCGTACAATATTTTTTATGAATGCATGGTTACCATAGGCAGCAAATCAGAGACTCATATCTCTCACCTCCCTCACTTTCAAGGTTTCGTAGAGCAGGAGAGGAAGGGAAGAGGCGGACATACATTTTCGTTGTCGGAAAATGACACGACGAAGACCTGGGTATCTGGAGCCGACATAGGTGGTATACCGCTAGATATACAGGAAGAGAGCATGCAAGCGAAGAAAGAAGATCAGCCGGGGCAGCTCCATACCAAGAGGCACCCGCACCAGACGTCAGTCCGAGAAGGATGAGAGAATACGAGTGTCTTCCCAGTTCCCAGCCTTGGACCCGCCGAAGCGACACAACACCACCACTAACTTCGTAGCATATGCCGACTGCTACCACGCTACGGGCCTTAGTTGTCCAATATCTCAGACCTGGACTCCTCGTCGCTAAGATAACCTAAGCGTGGCAGGCGCCGCCATGTCCTCATCGACGGCACACACGGAGAAAGGCCAGGAACATGACCGACTCACTCCGTACCCGCGTCGACGAGCGTTGGTCGGCTCACGGCTGCGATCGTGGGTAGAGATGGCAATGGGTACCCGCGACCCGATACCCGATGGATATTTACTCCATTAGGGTATATATGTGGGCTAAATATTCTATCCGTGGGTCTGTTATTGGGCAAAAATCTTCACCCAATGGGTAAACGAGTATTAGAACGTTCCGCCTTCACCCATACCCGTTAACTCGTGGGTATAAAATACCGAATATAAACTTAGCCAAGCATGAACTTTGACTTTAGTCATCCATCTTTTTTACTATTTAACAACCTTTTAGGCCATAATGTCATAGAAGGCTTAATGACCATGTAATGGAACATGTAATGTGCTATGTAGTACTATCCTAGTGTTACTACTTTATCCAATTATCTTTGGTGTGTTGAATGAATGGTTAAATGATGCTAGAAATTTTGTAATGGGTATTTAGATGGATATACGTTACATTTGTATCATATAATATTTTGATAGATGTTTAGCTTTTGTGGATACGGGTGACCCGATGGGTGACCTATACCCACATGGGTATGGGTATGTGGGTAAATCCATACCCGCCAGTGTATATGGGTGACCCGATGGGATTATTTTTGTGTCGTGGGTATGGGTATGGGGTAGTAATATCCGGTGGATATTTACCCATTGTCATCTCTAATCGTGGGTGGGGGCAGCAGGTTGGGGTGGAAGAACAAGGCGAAGGCAGGAAAGACGAACGGGACGTCCAACGACGGCGAAAATGATGGTGCGCGCATGATGTGAAACGTCCTCGTGGACGTGCAATAGCCACTGCGCGAGTCAGTGTCGGGGTTGGTGTCGGACGAATACGGGAAGAAGGCGCCTGATCCTACACCCTCTGCCGAGAATGGGGTGGCGCAGAGATGGAGGCATGAGGGGAGATGGTGGCAACTGAGGCGAGGACCATCATTATCGTGCGGAGGTATATGGCTAAATGGGTCGTGTCTAGCGAGCCGACCCGAGACACGACCCATTTAATAGTGCCTGGGCCAACCCGGCACGATAATTTTTTATTTTACAAAAAAATTATATATACATATATACAATTTATATTCAATATTATAAACATCTGAGCATGATGTTTTACTGGTTAGACAGTTTCACCCAGTGTCTTCTATCTTTCTTCTATCAGGGTGTGGGTTCAAACTCCCGCTTTTTAATATTTTACGCTGAGTTGATTTCGAAGAAATGTAGGAACTTTTTTATAAAAAGATGACGCGGGAAAACCGTTGAAACTGGTGCTTTAAGTATAGTAGAGATGATCTAAGTAATGGGCGGGCTGACAGGGTTGCAGGACGACCATTGAAACTAATGCTTTAAGTATAGTAGAAACTAATGCTTTGAGTATAGTAGAGATGATCTAAGTAATGGGCGGGCTGACGGGGTTCGAAACCCGATCTTCGCTTTCTAGTTGAACCACTTTTGTGCTCTCGCAATCAGATTTAGATCTGGATATTTATTTAGACGTTAATTTTTTTTTAATTGTGAATAAATAAGATATAGAATTTGTTATGCAAATTTGCATTCTTATTTTAACATTGAACTTATTAAAATTCATAAAAAATCAACTTTAAATTTATTCTATATATTTTTAAATAATCAATATAAAATTTAGGTATAGATATAGATGTTTTTTTACTTTTTTCCATTATAAATAGAAAATAATTCATAGAAAAAATATACAAGATTTTATTCCTTTTTTATAATATTTTTAGCAACATCACTAAAAATTAGCACCAAATTCTATACATGTCTATATTAAAATATTAAATATTTTATGATAGATGTTTAGGAGATTTAACTATTTAAGGATAAACCGATTTAAGGATAAACCATCGTGGCAGTGCTCTTCTTTAGCAAGCGGGCCAAAAAGTTATGCAAAATAATATTTATAAATATTCATCACATCGAAGAGGTAAACTATAAAACAAAATTTCACTGAAATTAATTTGAGGCATGATACTTTTGAAAGGGAAATGTGCCCTTGGACCATTTCTAAGTATTTTGGTGATTTAATGTCCAACACAAGTGCCTAAGTGTAAAATGGTGGACAAAATACAAATCGAGGATAAAGGTATGTTTCTCAGACTTAGTACATTGTTTCAGTGACTAATGAATTGTGTCTAAGTGTTGGAAACAGGAAAAATCCTAATTGAAAATGCCTTGGCTCGAGCAGCCAAGACTTTGCTCAGTCTGGAGCACCGGACTGTCCGGTGGTGCACCGGACAATGTCCGGTGCGCCAGGCTGGCTCTGGCGAATAGGCTGCTCTCGGGACTTCGACGGCGGTGTACGGCTATAATTCACCGGACTGTCCGGTGGTGCACCGGACTGTCCGGTGGGCCGTTCACAGGCGAACTCGTCGCTCTCGGGAATTCATCGGCGACGTACGGCTATAATTCACCGGACTGTCCGGTGTGCACCGGACTATCCGGTGAGCCAACGGTCGGTCGGGCCAACGGTCGGCCGCGCGATCTACGCGGGACACGTGGCCGAGCCAACGGCTAGAAGGAGGCACCGGACTGTCCGGTGTGCACCGGACATGTCCGGTGCGCCAACGGCTCTCAGGCTGCCAACGGTCGACTGTGCCATTTTTGGAAGGAAATCGGGCACCGGACAGTGTCCGGTGTGCACCGGACTGTCCGGTGCGCCAGTCGACAGAAGGCAAGATCAGCCTTCCTAGATTGCTCTCAACGGCTCATAGCTGCCTTGGGGCTATAAAAGGGACCCATAGGCGCATGGAGGAGTACACCAAGCATTCCTACAATATTCCTAAGCACCAAGACATCGATTCCGCGCCTTTAATTCTTTGCGATAGCAATTAGAGCTCTAGTTGAGTGGTGAACTCATTGAGTTGTGTTGTGAACTCTTGTTGCGACTTGTGTGCGTGGTGTTGCTGTGATTTCTTGTCTTGAGTGCGTTGCTAATCCCTCCCTTGCTCCGTGCTTCTGTGTGAACTTCAAGTGTAAGGGCGAGAGGCTCCAAGTTGTGGAGATTCCTCGCAAACGGGATTGAGAAAAGCAAGCAAAACACCGTGGTATTCAAGTGGGTCTTTGGACCGCTTGAGAGGGGTTGATTGCAACCCTCGTCCGTTGGGACGCCACAACGTGGAGTAGGCAAGCGTTGGTCTTGGCCGAACCACGGGATAACCACCGTGCCATCTCTGTGATTGATTTCTTGTGGTTATTGTGTTTTGTTAAGACTCCTCTCTAGCCACTTGGCATTTACTGTGCTAACGCTTAACCAGGTTTTTGTGGCTTAAGTTTTCAAGTTTTACAGGATCACCTATTCACCCCCCCTCTACGGGTCCGAATTCAAGAATCTTCAAGTGGAGGAGTTCCTTGAGGAGGAGGGGATCAAGCACGAGTTCTCCGCTCCCTACACACCTCAGCAAAATGGTGTGGTAGAGAGGAAGAACAGGACGCTCATTGATATGGCGAGGACTATGCTTGGAGAGTTCAAGACCCCCGAGTGTTTTTGGTCGGAAGCCGTGAACACGGCTTGCCACGCCATCAACAGGGTCTATCTTCACCGCCTCCTCAAGAAGACCTCATACGAGCTGCTAACTGGTAACAAACCCAATGTGTCTTATTTTCGTGTATTTGGGAGCAAGTGTTACATTCTTGTGAAGAAAGGTAGAACCTCTAAATTTGCTCCCAAAGCTGTAGAAGGGTTTTTATTAGGTTATGATTCAAATACAAAGGCGTATAGGGTCTTCAACAAATCATCGGGTTTGGTTGAAGTCTCTAGCGACGTTGTATTTGATGAGACTAATGGCTCTCCAAGAGAGCAAGTTGTTGATCTTGATGATGTAGATGAAGAAGACGTTCCAACGGCCACGATACGCACCATGGCGATTAGAGATGTACGGCCTCAGGAACAATTGGAGCAAGATCAACCGTCTTCCTCAACTATGGTGCATCCCCCAACCCAAGATGACGAACAGGTACCTCAAGTGGAGGCGCATGATCAAGGGGGAGCACAGGATGTTCAAATTGAAGAGGAAGAAGCACCTCAGGCACCTCCAACCCAAGTTCGAGCGACGATTCAAAGGGATCATCCCGTCGACCAAATATTGGGTGATATTAGCAAGGGAGTAACTACTCGTTCAAGATTAGTTAATTTTTGTGAGCATTACTCCTTTGTCTCTTCTATTGAGCCTTTCAGGGTAGAAGAGGCCTTGCTGGATCCGGACTGGGTGTTGGCCATGCAGGAGGAACTCAACAACTTCAAGCGCAATGAAGTTTGGACGCTAGTGCCTCGTCCCAAGCAAAATGTTGTGGGAACCAAGTGGGTGTTCCGCAACAAACAGGACGAGCACGGGGTGGTGACAAGGAACAAGGCTCGACTTGTGGCAAAAGGTTATGCCCAAGTCGCAGGTTTGGACTTTGAGGAGACGTTCGCTCCTGTGGCTAGGCTAGAATCAATTCGTATTTTGCTAGCATATGCCGCTCACCATTCTTTCAGGTTGTACCAAATGGATGTGAAGAGCGCTTTCCTCAACGGGCCGATCAAGGAGGAGGTGTACGTGGAGCAACCCCCTGGCTTCGAGGATGAACGGTACCCCGACCACGTGTGTAAGCTCTCTAAGGCGCTCTATGGACTTAAGCAAGCCCCAAGAGCATGGTATGAATGCCTTAGAGACTTTTTAATTGCTAATGCTTTCAAGGTTGGGAAAGCCGATCCAACTCTTTTCACTAAGACTTGCGATGGTGATCTTTTTGTGTGCCAAATTTATTTCGATGACATAATATTTGGTTCTACTAACCAAAAGTCTTGTGAAGAGTTTAGCAGGGTTATGACGCAGAAATTCGAGATGTCGATGATGGGCGAGTTGAACTACTTCCTTGGGTTCCAAGTGAAGCAACTCAAGGACGGCACCTTCATCTCCCAAACGAAGTACACGCAAGACTTTCTAAAACGGTTTGGGATGAAGGACGCCAAGCCCGCAAAGACGCCGATGGGAACCGACGGACACACCGACCTCAACAAAGGTGGTAAGTCCGTTGATCAAAAAGCATACCGGTCCATGATAGGTTCTTTGCTTTATTTATGTGCTAGTAGACCGGATATTATGCTTAGCGTATGCATGTGTGCTAGATTTCAATCCGATCCTAAGGAGTGTCACTTAGTGTCTGTGAAGCGAATTCTTAGATATTTAGTCGCTACGCCTTGCTTCGGGATCTGGTATCCAAAGGGGTCTAACTTTGACTTGATTGGATATTCAGATTCCGACTATGCTGGATGTAAGGTCGATAGGAAGAGTACATCAGGGGACAGTGCCAATTCTTAGGAAGGTCCCTGGTGTCGTGGAACTCTAAGAAACAAACTTCCGTTGCCCTATCCACCGCTGAGGCCGAGTACGTTGCCGCAGGACAGTGTTGTGCACAACTACTTTGGATGAGGCAAACCCTCCGGGACTTTGGCTACAATCTGAGCAAAGTTCCACTCCTATGTGATAATGAGAGTGCTATCCGAATAGCGGAAAATCCTGTTGAGCACAGCCGCACAAAGCACATTGACATCCGGCATCACTTTTTGAGAGACCACCAGCAAAAGGGAGATATCGAAGTGTTTCATGTTAGCACCGAGAACCAGCTAGCCGATATCTTTACCAAGCCTCTAGATGAGAAGACCTTTTGCAGGCTGCGTAGTGAGCTAAATATCTTAGATTCGCGGAACTTGGATTGAATTATAGCATACATGTGTTTATGCCTTTGATCATGTTCATTCTGCATTTTGTTGCTTACTATGGTGCTCAAGTTGTACAATCTCTCCCCGGACCTCACAAGTCCTTGTGCAAGTGATGCACATATTTAGGGGGAGTTGTGCTACAACTTGACCCTTTGAGACTAACCATATGCTTGAGTTTGCTTGGTTTAGTCTCAAAGGAGGTTTGAAAGGGAAAAGGTGGACTTGGACCATGAAAGACTTCCACTGCACTCCGATGAGAGGGTAACTTATTCCAAGTTCATCTCATGTACTCTTATTGCCTTTGTGTTCTTATTTGGAGATTTTGGTGAGGCAATGGGGTTTAAGGGCCAAGATTGATCCCGTTTTGGTGCTTGATGCCAAAGGGGGAGAAAATAAAGGCCAAAGCAATAGATGGATCAGCTACCACTTGAGAAATTTTGAAAATAGTAGATTAGAGCTTTTGGTTTGTCAAAACTCTTTTATTGTCTCTCTTGTCAAAAGTTGGCTTCTTGTGGGGAGAAGTGTTGATTATGGGAAAAAGGGGAGTTTTTGAAATCTTGAATCAATTTCTCTTGGAATGACTCTCTTTATGTCTTAACATGTGTGTTTGACTTAGAGATAGAAATTTGAGTTTGATTTGCAAAAACAAACCAAGTGGTGGCAAAGAGTGATCCATATATGTCAAATTTGAATCAAAACAATTTTGAGTTCTTATTTGAATTGATTTTGTACTTGTTCTACTTACTTTATGTTGTGTTGGCATAAATCACCAAAAAGGGGGAGATTGAAAGGGAAATGTGCCCTTGGGCCATTTCTAAGTATTTTGGTGATTTAGTGTCCAACACAAGTGCCTAAGTGTAAAATGGTGGACAAAGTACAAACCAAGGATAAAGGTATGTTTCTCAGACTTAGTACATTGTTTTAGTGACTAATGAATTGTGTCTAAGTGTTGGAAACAGGAAAAATCCAATTGAAAATGCCTTGGCTCGAGCAGCCAAGACTTTGCTCAGTCTGGAGCACCGGACTGTCCGGTGGTGCACAGGACAGTGTCCGGTGCGCCATGCTGGCTCTGGCGAACAGGCTGCTCTCGGGACTTTGACGGCGGTGTACGGCTATAATTCATCGGACTGTCCGGTGGTGCACCGGACTGTCCGGTGGGCCGTTCACAGGCGAACTCGTCGCTCTCGGGAATTCATCGGCGACGTACGGCTATAATTCACCGGACTGTCCGGTGTGCACCGGACTGTCCGGTGAGCCAACGGTCGGCCGGGCCAACGGTCGGCCGCGCGATCTACGCGGGACACGTGGCCGAAGCCAACGGCTAGAAGGAGGCACCGGACTGTCCGGTGTGCACCGGACATGTCCGGTGCGCCAACGGCTCTCAGGCTGCCAACGGTCGACTGTGCCATTTTTGGAAGGAAATCGGGCACCAGACAGTGTCCGGTGTGCACCGGACTGTCCGGTGTCCCAGTCGACAGAAGGCAAGATCAGCCTTCCTAGATTGCTCTCAACGGCTCCTAGCTGCCTTGGGGCTATAAAAGGGACCCCTAGGCGCATGGAGGAGTTCACCAAGCATTCCTACAACATTCCTAAGCACCAAGACATCGATTCCGCGCCTTTGATTCTTTGCGATAGCAATTAGAGCTCTAGTTGAGTGGTGAACTCATTGAGTTGTGTTGTGAGCTCTCGTTGCGACTTGTGTGCGTGGTGTTGCTGTGATTTCTTGTCTTGAGTGTGTTGCTAATCCCTCCCTTGCTCCGTGCTTCTGTGTGAACTTCAAGTGTAAGGGCGAGAGGCTCCAAGTTGTGGAGATTCCTCACAAACGGGATTGAGAAAAGCAAGCAAAACACCATGGTATTCAAGTGGGTCTTTGGACCGCTTGAGAGGGGTTGATTGCAACCCTCGTCCGTTGGGACGCCACAACGTGGAGTAGGCAAGCGTTGGTCTTGGCCGAACCACGGGATAACCACCGTGCCATCTCTTTGATTGATTTCTTGTGGTTATTGTGTTTTGTTAAGACTCCTCTCTAGCCACTTGGCATTTACTGTGCTAACGCTTAACCACGTTTTTGTGGCTTAAGTTTTCAAGTTTTACAGGATCACCTATTCACCCTCCCTCTAGGTGCTCTCAATTGGTATCAGAGCCGTTCTCTTCACAAAGGGACTAACCGCTCGAAGAGATGGATCCTAAGGGGAAGGGTATCGTGATCAACGATAAAGAGAAGGAATCTTTCGTCAACGAAGCCGAAGGATGACAAGCCTACCGACTCGGGCTCGGGCCATAGACGGAAAGATGGGAAGAAGAAGAAGACAAGGCGCATCAAGGAAATTGTCTACTACGACGACAGCGACGAGTCATCTTCTTCTCAAAAGGACGACGACCACAACGACTACGAGAGAAGGAAACCGGTTAATTCGAACTTTTCTTTTGACTACTCTCGTATTCCTCAAAGTACAAATGCTCATTTATTATCTATTCCACTTGGTAAACCTCCTCATTTTGATGGAGAGGACTACGGATTTTGGAGTCACAAAATGCGTAGTCACTTGTTCTCTCTCCATCCTAGTATATGGGAGATTGTAGAGAGTGGAATGCACTTTGATAGTACGGATAGTCCCATGTTCATTAATGAGCAAATTCATAAGAATGCACAAGCTACTACTGTTCTTCTAGCTTCATTGTGCAGGGATGAATACCACAAAGTGAGCGGCTTGGATAACGCCAAGCAAATATGGGACACCCTCAAGATTTCTCATGAGGGGAACGATGTCACCTTGCTCACCAAGATGGAGTTGGTAGAGGGAGAGCTTGGACGATTCGCGATGATAAGGGGCGAGGAGCCAACCCAGACATACAACCGGCTCAAGACCCTTATCAACAAAATAAGGAGCTACGGAAGCACGCGATGGACGGACCACGACGTCGTCCGACTGATGCTAAGGTCCTTTACCGTTCTTGATCCTCATTTGGTGAATAATATTCGTGAGAATCCCAGGTACACCAAAATGTCGCCCGAAGAAGTCCTTGGAAAATTCGTAAGTGGGCGAATGATGATCAAGGAGGCGAGGTACGTGGACGACGCGTTGAACGGTCCAATCCATGAGCCTCAATCCATTGCTCTCAAGGCAACAAGGAGCAAGGAGGCGTTACCTAGCAAGGTAGCGCAAGTTGAGGCGGCAGGGCTAAACGATGAAGAAATGGCCCTCATCATCATGCGCTTCAAGACGGCGCTTAAGGGTCGCAAGGGACAGCCAAGCAAGACCAAAGCCAAGGGGAAGCGCTCATGCTTCAAATGCGGTAAGATTGGTCATTTTATTGCTAACTGTCCCGATAATGAAAGTGACCAGGAACATGGGAGCAAGAGGGAAAAGAAGAAAAATTACAAGAAGGCCAAGGGCGAGGCACATCTAGGAAAGGAGTGGGATTCGGATTGCTCCTCCTCCGACTCCGACAATGAAGGACTCGCCGCCACCGCCTTTAACAAGTCATCCCTCTTCCCCAACGAGCGTCACACATGCCTTATGGCAAGGGAGAAGAAGGTATGTACTCAAAACTCTACTTATGCTTCTTCAAGTGAGGACGAATCTAGTGATGAGGATGAAATAGATTATTCATGTTTATTTAAGGGCCTATATAGAACCAAGGTAGATAAAATTAATGATTTGATTGATGCCTTGAATGATAAGAATAGGCTTTTAGAAAAACAAGAGGACTTGTTGTATGAAGAACATGACAAATTTGTAGAAGCACAAAAATCTCATGCCTTAGAAGTTAAGAGAAATGAAATGCTTTCTTGTGAATTATCTTCTTGCCATGAGACAATTTCTAGCTTAAGGAGTATTAATGATGATTTGAATGCTAAGTTAGAAATAGCTAGTAAATCAACAACTTGTGTAGAAAATGTTGTTATTTGCAATAGATGTAAAGATTTTGATATTGATGCTTGTAGTGAACACATAGCTTCTATTGCAAAGTTAAATGATGAAATGGCTAGTCTTAATGCCCAACTTAAGGCTAGCAAAAGTGATTTTGATAAACTAAAATTTACTAGGGATGCCTACACGATTGGTAGACACCCCTCAATAAAGGATGGGCTTGGCTTCAAGAGGGAAGCCAAGAACTTAACGAGCCATAAGGCTCCCATCTCCGCCAAGGAGAAAGGGAAGGCCCCTATGGCAAGTAGTACTAAAAAGAACCATGCTTTTATGTACAATGATAGAAGACAATCTCATAGGAGTTGTAATGCTTTTGATTCACATGCCTATGATTCTTATTCTATGTTTGCTTCCAGTTCTTCCTATATGCATTGTAGAGATATGCCTAGGAAGAATATTCATCATGTGCCTAGAAAGAATATTGTTCATGTTCCTAGGAAAGTTATGAATGGACCCTCTACAATTTATCATGCTTTAAATGCTTCCTTTGCTATGTGTAGAAAGGATAGGAAGATAGTTGCTAGGAAATTAGGGGCAAAATGTAAGGGTGATAAAACTTGCATTTGGGTCCCTAAGACAATTTTGACTAACCTTGTAGGACCCAACAAGAGTTGGGTACCTAAGACCCAAGCCTAAATTTGCCTTGCAGGTTTATGCATCCGGGGGTTCAAGCTGGATTATCGACAGTGGATGCACGAACCATATGACGGGGGAAAAGAAGATGTTCACCTCCTACGTCAAGAATAAGGATTCCCAAGATTCAATCATATTCGGTGATGGGAACCAAGGCAAGGTGAAAGGTTTAGGCAAGATTGCAATATCAAATGAGCACTCTATCTCTAATGTGTTTTTAGTTGAGTCTCTTGGATATAATTTACTATCTGTCAGTCAATTATGTAATATGGGATATAATTGTCTATTTACAAATGTAGATGTGTCTGTCTTTAGAAGATGTGATGGTTCACTAGCTTTTAAGGGTGTACTAGACGACAAACTTTATTTAATTGACTTTGCAAAAGAGGAGGCCGGTCTAGATGCATGCTTAATTGCTAAGACTAGCATGGGCTGGCTGTGGCATCGCCGCTTAGCACATGTGGGGATGAAGAACCTTCACAAGCTTCTAAAGGGAGAACACGTGATAGGTTTGACTAACGTGCAATTCGAAAAAGATAGACCTTGTGCAGCTTGTCAAGCAGGTAAACAAGTGGGAGGAGCACATCACAGCAAGAATGTGATGACCACTTCAAGACCTCTGGAGCTGCTGCATATGGACCTCTTTGGACCCGTCGCCTATCTGAGCATAGGAGGAAGTAAGTATGGTCTAGTTATTGTTGATGACTTTTCCCGCTTCACTTGGGTGTTCTTTTTGCAGGATAAGTCTGAAACCCAAGGGACCCTCAAGAGCTTCCTCAGGAGAGCTCAAAACGAGTTTGAGCTCAAGGTGAAGAAGATCAGGAGCGACAACGGGTCCGAATTCAAGAATCTTCAAGTGGAGGAGTTCCTTGAGGAGGAGGGGATCAAGCACGAGTTCTCCGCTCCCTACACACCTCAGCAAAATGGTGTGGTAGAGAGGAAGAATAGGACGCTCATTGATATGGCGAGGACTATGCTTGGAGAGTTCAAGACCCCCGAGTGTTTTTGGTCGAAAGCCGTGAACACAGCTTGCCATGCCATCAACAGGGTCTATCTTCACCGCCTCCTCAAGAAGACCTCATACGAGCTGCTAACTGGTAACAAACCCAATGTGTCTTATTTTCGTGTATTTGGGAGCAAGTGTTACATTCTTGTGAAGAAAGGTAGAACCTCTAAATTTGCTCCCAAAGCTGTAGAAGGGTTTTTATTAGGTTATGATTCAAATACAAAGGCATATAGGGTCTTCAACAAATCATCGGGTTTGGTTGAAGTCTCTAGCGACGTTGTATTTGATGAGACTAATGGCGCTCCAAGAGAGCAAGTTGTTGATCTTGATGATGTAGATGAAGAAGACGTTCCAACGGCCGCGATACGCACCATGGCGATTGGAGATGTACGGCCTCAGGAACAATTGGAGCAAGATCAACCGTCTTCCTCAACTATGGTGCATCCCCCAACCCAAGATGACGAACAGGTACCTCAAGTGGAGGCGCATGATCAAGGGGGAGCACAGGATGTTCAAATTGAAGAGGAAGAAGCACCTCAGGCACCTCCAACCCAAGTTCGAGCGACGATTCAAAGGGATCATCCCGTCAACCAAATATTGGGTGATATTAGCAAGGGAGTAACTACTCGTTCAAGATTAGTTAATTTTTGTGAGCATTACTCCTTTGTCTCTTCTATTGAGCCTTTCAGGGTAGAAGAGGCCTTGCTGGATCCGGACTGGGTGTTGGCCATGCAGGAGGAACTCAACAACTTCAAGCGCAATGAAGTTTGGACGCTAGTGCCTCGTCCCAAGCAAAATGTTGTGGGAACCAAGTGGGTGTTCCGCAACAAACAGGACGAGCACGGGGTGGTGACAAGGAACAAGGCTCGACTTGTGGCAAAAGGTTATGCCCAAGTCGCAGGTTTGGACTTTGAGGAGACGTTCGCTCCTGTGGCTAGGCTAGAATCAATTCGTATTTTGCTAGCATATGCCGCTCACCATTCTTTCAGGTTGTACCAAATGGATGTGAAGAGCGCTTTCCTCAACGGGCCGATCAAGGAGGAGGTGTACGTGGAGCAACCCCCTGGCTTCGAGGATGAACGGTACCCCGACCACGTGTGTAAGCTCTCTAAGGCGCTCTATGGACTTAAGCAAGCCCCAAGAGCATGGTATGAATGCCTTAGAGACTTTTTAATTGCTAATGCTTTCAAGGTTGGGAAAGCCGATCCAACTCTTTTCACTAAGACTTGCGATGGTGATCTTTTTGTGTGCCAAATTTATGTCGATGACATAATATTTGGTTCTACTAACCAAAAGTCTTGTGAAGAGTTTAGCAGGGTTATGACGTAGAAATTCAAGATGTCGATGATGGGCGAGTTGAACTACTTCCTTGGGTTCCAAGTGAAGCAACTCAAGGACGGCACCTTCATCTCCCAAACGAAGTACACGCAAGACTTGCTAAAGCGGTTTGGGATGAAGGACGCCAAGCCCGCAAAGACGCCGATGGGAACCGACGGACACACCGACCTCAACAAAGGTGGTAAGTCCGTTGATCAAAAAGCATACCGGTCCATGATAGGTTCTTTGCTTTATTTATGTGCTAGTTGACCGGATATTATGCTTAGCGTATGCATGTGTGCTAGATTTCAATCCGATCCTAAGGAGTGTCACTTAGTGGCTGTGAAGCGAATTCTTAGATATTTAGTCGCTACGCCTTGCTTCGGGATCTGGTATCCAAAGGGGTCTAACTTTGACTTGATTGGATATTCAGATTCCGACTATGCTGGATGTAAGGTCGATAGGAAGAGTACATCGGGGACGTGCCAATTCTTAGGAAGGTCCCTGGTGTCGTGGAACTCTAAGAAACAAACTTCCGTTGCCCTATCCACCGCTGAGGCCGAGTACGTTGCCGCAAGACAGTGTTGTGCGCAACTACTTTGGATGAGGCAAACCCTCCGGGACTTTGGCTACAATCTGAGCAAAGTTCCACTCCAATGTGATAATGAGAGTGCTATCCGAATAGCGGAAAATCCTGTTGAGCACAGCCGCACAAAGCACATTGACATCCGGCATCACTTTTTGAGAGACCACCAGCAAAAGGGAGATATCGAAGTGTTTCATGTTAGCACCGAGAACCAGCTAGCCGATATCTTTACCAAGCCTCTAGATGAGAAGACCTTTTGCAGGCTGCGTAGTGAGCTAAATATCTTAGATTCGCGGAACTTGGATTGAATTATAGCATACATGTGTTTATGCCTTTGATCATGTTCATTCTGCATTTTGTTGCTTACTATGGTGCTCAAGTTGTACAATCTCTCCCCGGACCTCACAAGTCCTTGTGCAAGTGATGCACATATTTAGGGGGAGTTGTGCTACAACTTGACCCTTTGAGACTAACCATATGCTTGAGTTTGCTTGGTTTAGTCTCAAAGGAGGTTTGAAAGGGAAAAGGTGGACTTGGACCATGAAAGACTTCCACTGCACTCCGATGAGAGGGTAACTTATTCCAAGTTCATCTCATGTACTCTTATTGCCTTTGTGTTCTTATTTGGAGATTTTGGTGAGGCAATGGGGTTTAAGGGCCAAGATTGATCCCGTTTTGGTGCTTGATGCCAAAGGGGGAGAAAATAAAGGCCAAAGCAATAGATGGATCAGCTACCACTTGAGAAATTTTGAAAATAGTAGATTAGAGCTTTTGGTTTGTCAAAACTCTTTTATTGTCTCTCTTGTCAAAAGTTGGCTTCTTGTGGGGAGAAGTGTTGATTATGGGAAAAAGGGGAGTTTTTGAAATCTTGAATCAATTTCTTGTAACACCCGGATTTTAGGGGTCCAAAACCCGGGGTTAACATAAACACCAGGTATGCTGGGACCAAGTCTCATACATATGATGTATAGTGGCACAGGATCGAATGTCACATCTTTATATATAACAGGAGTTCTATACAAAATAAATAATTACATTATAAGGAGACAACGGTCCAGCAACCCAAAGTTGACTGGGAGACGACGGCCTAGACCTCTCGCGAACACATAGCAGCATCCTCCATGCGCCTCATCCTGCGGTACCTGTTCTTGACCTGTGGTGTATGTGAGACAGCAAGAGTGAGCTCACATACGTTCATCGCTCAACAAGTTGTGGGGAATAATGTGCATGAACTCGCCAAAGGTGGGAGCTCACGTGAAGTGTAAGGCTTACCAAAGAAGATGGTTAGAGCTGAGCATTGCTTTTAAAGTTGGTCAGAATTTTATTAGCAATTACTAAGTATAAGTAAATACCAAACCCAATTAAGTAATAGAACAAAAGTAACATCACCACCTGCAATGCAATGCATATGACAAATTGAATTTAGTTCCATAAATTAATCATGTGAGTGTCCGAGCTGCTCTTGACCGTGAGCACGGCTAGTATACTAGTTTTACACTCTGCAGAGGTTGCGCATCTTTACCCACAAGTCGTGTATCCCATGTCGCCAGGGTTTGCAAGGCCCTTAGACACTTCCGAGGTGAATGGCTAGGGATCCACTACGAGGCCTTTACAAAGTTCCACTAGCTTCCGAAAACCCGCTACAGTTTATAGGAAGATCCAGTGCAGGAATCCCTTGCAGGACCGCCATCGCAGCAAAATCCTCCCGAGGGCCTCCCTACACTGACCTCTCCCCTACTGCCCTTGCCCCTTTCGGGTAAGGTAGTCTTCCACTAGCTTTCCTAATTAATCAGCCAAGGGCGTCCCATTCCACCCTCGTGGTAGCACTGTTTTCCCGGGTGGTTCTCCATGTTCCAATTAACATAATGATCTTAACATGAACCATAAATAACAACTGATAACAAAAAGTGTAATCATGAATAGTGTAATCTTCATACCCAAAACCACTTATAGCACTAGCAAGTACTACCCAGAATGTTCAGTGGTAAACAAGGTATAAAGATAGACAAACTAGGGTAACCTATTGGGTCCCATCAAAATTAACCTATGCAGATCATTATGATTAATTAGAACATGAGTAGGTAAAAAGAAGTGATCAAGGGCACAACTTGCCTGGGCCTTGAGATTCCAGGTACCAGGATGATTCTTCAGGTGATACGTATCCTCACTGCTAGTCGTAGCAATTCAAACAAACATGGTATAGGCAAAATTAACATTACACCAAACATAAGGACAAAATACACATTAATAATATACATATTAAAATAAGATCACAGGAAAAAGAATTATTAATTTTTGAGTTATAGAATTCAAGTTATGAATTTCCTAAGATTTAAGGTGATTATAATAGGATTAGGTGATAAATTAATTTCCTAACAGAGTTCATGTTAAAACAGTGATTCCAAATGATAGAGAATATTATTACAAAATTTTAGGAATTGGAATGACTCAATTTGGAGCTAAAATGAATTTTCTATGAATTTCACAAGTTCTAGCAATTATTTTTATATTAAAAACTCATTTTCTAATTCATTTTCCTGATTTTATAACTCTCTGGACTGGGCCTCAATTAAACAGAAGCACAGGGGGCTGTTTAACAAATAACCCGAGACTCAGAAAACCCTGGGCAAGGACGGCGGGTTCTATTTCTGTAAAACCCAGGGGTTCATATGAAAAACGACCCGGCCGGAGGGTATGATGTGATCTGGGCCGTCCGATCGCGCGCCAGCCGCCCAGATTAGATCACCCATTAAACGAACCGGTACGCATCACAGGCCGTCGGATTGGAAATCTATGGTCCGCGCTCAACATAACCGAGATCGATGCGCAGTCCGTTGGATCTTGGATCTACGGTCGTCGTGCGTTCAGCCAAAACGGTACGCCAGACTTAATCTCAGCCGCCCACGTCGAGATCAACGGTACTGGGTTCATCCCCTTCCTAAACACTGGACCGCGGCGGCGCGACGGCACCGAGCGGCGGTGCAGCTCGCCGGAGACGAGCGTTTAGGCGCCCCAGTGCCCCATTTTCCATCTCGGTGTGCTCTACATGATCCTTAGGTGAACGCGATGCAGTTGGGGAGGTTCTCACCAGGTAATGCATAGCTATAGCCCCCGGCCACGCCAGGGTGGTGTCCCGCGGCGGAGCTTCGTCTCCGGTGAGAAATCGCCACCCATCCGCGATCACAAGAGGCCCAAATTCCCATGGTACGAGTTCCCGGGGATCTGACATCCATCCTCGCCCGCCCGCAGCTCCCCAGGTCGGCGCCGAGACGAGGACGTGGGCCAACAGCGGCGGCCGTCAGCTTCTCTCCGCGCGGTGATGACACAAGGGTTCGGTTCTTGGTTTGTTGGGCGAGAAGGACCCAAGGGTTCGCTTTTATAGTCCAGAGACGAGGTTGAGTCGGCCAGATCGATCCCAGGTCAACCGCGCGCGCGATTTCCGCGGCGGCGGCGAGCTCGCGTATTCTGTTGTCGGGAGAGGGGAAGGTACAGCTGACAGGAGGGCCCCACGCGTCAATGGAAGATGGCGCGGTAAAGGAAACGCTGACGAGGGTGGCCCGCAGAGCAGCGAGAGTTGGCGCGCGCGCGCGGTGTGTAAGCGGCTGACAAGTGGGCCCGGGTTGTCGGCGCCAGGGATCGGAGTGAGTGGGCCGCGCGGGTGAGGAAATGCTTAGGTGGGCCGAATACAAGGTAGCAGGCCCAGTTAGGTTAGAATTCCTTTTCTTTTTATTTTCTATTTTCTTTTCTCCATTTTCAAATCCAATTTGAGTTCAAGTTTAAATTCAAACTTTGTGAATAACTTGTCCTCAGTTTGAATGGTATAATTTAATAATTTAAGTGTGAAGGATGTTTATTCTGATTTTTATTTTATTTTATGTAGTATTTTTCTTAGTTCTTCCCTTCTCTTATTTCAAACCCTATTTCCAATTCAAATCAAACCAAGTTTTAAATTCTAGATTTCAAATTTATGCACAAGTTAAACTTTCACATGATGCACAATTACTACATAGTGTTTCTTCATTTATTTTATTATGAGTATTTACCTTTAAAAAGGGTGAATTATAAAGTTTAATTATTTATCAATGGTATTTTGCTCAGATTTCTTCTATCAATCCCAAATTCAGAATTTGGGTGTTACAAATCCTACCCCCCTTAAAAATAATCTCGTCCTCGAGATTAGTAATAAAAGGGATGTATGCTCATATTGTTCTCGGAACATATGCACAAACAAAGAAATCTCAGTATGAGGTATAATTCTTTAACAAAACATAGGGTCAATAGACCTTATTGTTCCTTCTAATATCATATCATCTACTAACTAAAGTAACATCTAGATCTTACAAATCATCATAATTTATATCTATGTAGCTTGGTGAAGCTGGTGGTGGTGGAGGAGGTTGTTGTTGTTGTTGTCTCTCCAACCGTGCTTGCCTTATTTCTTGGCGGGCCTGACGTATTTCTTCGCGTTGTTGTCTTATCTGATTCTGCATCTCGGTCACCAGGTTTGTTAACTGTTGTATTACCAGTCTTTGGGTAGCAACCACTTGATCGATTTCAACAGGTGGAGGGTTTGGAGGATTCATTTTCTGTTTGTTGTTGCGTGATAATCTTTCCTTTCCTGGTATTGACCATGAAAGTTAGAAGCATGTGGCAATAGTTTTGCAAGGGAAATTATTTAATAAGCGGAATAAGCTAGTAGCTGGTTATAATCTGAAGATTCTTTAGTAGGGCTTAAT
The DNA here is from genome assembly GCA_029449295.1 of Zea luxurians. NCBI lineage: Eukaryota > Viridiplantae > Streptophyta > Magnoliopsida > Poales > Poaceae > Zea > Zea luxurians. Next base: position 79,082,268 of record JAOPSE010000003.1, on the reverse strand, counting down.
CTTTGTTTTATGTCCAGATTGGGGTAACCAATCATATAAGGTGAATATCCAAGGGTAAGATAGAATCTGTCAAGATGAGAGGTATATATGGGTGAGATAGACTACAAGATGTAGGTTACAAGTTTGTTTTAGGTGGGGGTTGATAGACTATGCAATCCATCATTACTCTATTGGTTGGGTTGCTATGTAACTTGTTATATAGGTCAAGTTGTTGGGCATGGCCGAGTTGATCTAGGTCACCAATTTAGGCTTAAGTGGATTTTGGAGTATAGCCTTATCCTTTGTATCTGCATTAAGTAACTCAATCTAGCTTAGATCATATTGGTTTAGATAGAATCCAGATTAGGTTGGTATGACTAGATTAAACTAGTTAAGATTAGCTAGATCTACCAGGGTAGGGTGAATATTATTAGGATATGTTAGAATCTTTTAAGATAGGATGGATTATATGATATAGGTAGGCCATTGTTCAAGGATAAGTTGGTATAAGTCATTAATTTTAGGTCAAGATCTATTTGTAGAGACAGTGTCTAACCTATATCACCAACTTAACTAACTTGTCAATAACTCACTTTAGATTGGGTCATATTTAGATTAGATAGAATCTGGATTAGGTTGGATATAACTAGATTAGACTAGATAGTATCTAATTACTTTGGATTAGATCTTGGTTGTTACTAGGGTGGGGTAAATATGCTTATTAGGACAAGATGAATCCATAAGGATAAGGTAGAATCTTTATTAGGATAAGATAGAATCTTTTCAAGACAAGATGAATCTATTAATAGTAATGGAGTATCTTTTAAGATAAGATAGATCTATTAAGAATAGGGAGAATCTTTTAAGATAAGATGAACTTCTACGAAATAGATACCTTTTAGTGGAGGATAATCTAAGTTGTTTAGTTATCTTATGAATTCTATTTATGCCTATACGTATATGCAGATGTAATTGTGGACATTATTCCACAACCAATCACACTCAATCAAAGATCCAAATCAGACAAGTATCATAAGAACAAACATTCAAGTGCATAGACACTTATAAAAATAGTTTTGTTTTTTTGTTCCTAGGATTAGGTCTCCTATTCCTAAAGTCACTTTAGGTACAGGATTTCAAAGTGTGAAATCCACATTTGTCTCTAGAAAGATAAAGGTAAGAGTAATCAGAGTAAAGCGGAATTAGATGAGAAGAGATTAAGATAAGTTTAGAAAAGAATCAGAGTAAGGTAAGTAGATAAGGGTTATCCAGTTCTATCTAGGTTTCGTCCTACAGTCAACATTCCTCTGATACCACTTCTGTAACACCCGGATTTTAGGGGTCCAAAACCCGGGGTTAACATAAACACCAGGTATGCTGGGACCAAGTCTCATACATATGATGTATAGTGGCACAGGATCGAATGTCACATCTTTATATATAACAGGAGTTCTATACAAAATAAATAATTACATTATAAGGAGACAACGGTCCAGCAACCCAAAGTTGACTGGGAGACGACGGCCTAGACCTCTCGCGAACACATAGCAGCATCCTCCATGCGCCTCATCCTGCGGTACCTGTTCTTGACCTGTGGTGTATGTGAGACAGCAAGAGTGAGCTCACATACGTTCATCGCTCAACAAGTTGTGGGGAATAATGTGCATGAACTCGCCAAAGGTGGGAGCTCACGTGAAGTGTAAGGCTTACCAAAGAAGATGGTTAGAGCTGAGCATTGCTTTTAAAGTTGGTCAGAATTTTATTAGCAATTACTAAGTATAAGTAAATACCAAACCCAATTAAGTAATAGAACAAAAGTAACATCACCACCTGCAATGCAATGCATATGACAAATTGAATTTAGTTCCATAAATTAATCATGTGAGTGTCCGAGCTGCTCTTGACCGTGAGCACGGCTAGTATACTAGTTTTACACTCTGCAGAGGTTGCACATCTTTACCCACAAGTCGTGTATCCCATGTCGCCAGGGTTTGCAAGGCCCTTAGACACTTCCGAGGTGAATGGCTAGGGATCCACTACGAGGCCTTTACAAAGTTCCACTAGCTTCCGAAAACCCGCTACAGTTTATAGGAAGATCCAGTGCAGGAATCCCTTGCAGGACCGCCATCGCAGCAAAATCCTCCCGAGGGCCTCCCTACACTGACCTCTCCCCTACTGCCCTTGCCCCTTTCGGGTAAGGTAGTCTTCCACTAGCTTTCCTAATTAATCAGCCAAGGGCGTCCCATTCCACCCTCGTGGTAGCACTGTTTTCCCGGGTGGTTCTCCATGTTCCAATTAACATAATGATCTTAACATGAACCATAAATAACAACTGATAACAAAAAGTGTAATCATGAATAGTGTAATCTTCATACCCAAAACCACTTATAGCACTAGCAAGTACTACCCAGAATGTTCAGTGGTAAACAAGGTATAAAGATAGACAAACTAGGGTAACCTATTGGGTCCCATCAAAATTAACCTATGCAGATCATTATGATTAATTAGAACATGAGTAGGTAAAAAGAAGTGATCAAGGGCACAACTTGCCTGGGCCTTGAGATTCCAGGTACCAGGATGATTCTTCAGGTGATACGTATCCTCACTGCTAGTCGTAGCAATTCAAACAAACATGGTATAGGCAAAATTAACATTACACCAAACATAAGGACAAAATACACATTAATAATATACATATTAAAATAAGATCACAGGAAAAAGAATTATTAATTTTTGAGTTATAGAATTCAAGTTATGAATTTCCTAAGATTTAAGGTGATTATAATAGGATTAGGTGATAAATTAATTTCCTAACAGAGTTCATGTTAAAACAGTGATTCCAAATGATAGAGAATATTATTACAAAATTTTAGGAATTGGAATGACTCAATTTGGAGCTAAAATGAATTTTCTATGAATTTCACAAGTTCTAGCAATTATTTTTATATTAAAAACTCATTTTCTAATTCATTTTCCTGATTTTATAACTCTCTGGACTGGGCCTCAATTAAACAGAAGCACAGGGGGCTGTTTAACAAATAACCCGAGACTCAGAAAACCCTGGGCAAGGACGGCGGGTTCTATTTCTGTAAAACCCAGGGGTTCATATGAAAAACGACCCGGCCGGAGGGTATGATGTGATCTGGGCCGTCCGATCGCGCGCCAACCGCCCAGATTAGATCACCCATTAAACGAACCGGTACGCATCACAGGCCGTCGGATTGGAAATCTATGGTCCGCGCTCAACATAACCGAGATCGATGCGCAGTCCGTTGGATCTTGGATCTACGGTCGTCGTGCGTTCAGCCAAAACGGTACGCCAGACTTAATCTCAGCCGCCCACGTCGAGATCAACGGTACTGGGTTCATCCCCTTCCTAAACACTGGACCGCGGCGGCGCGACGGCACCGAGCGGCGGTGCAGCTCGCCGGAGACGAGCGTTTAGGCGCCCCAGTGCCCCATTTTCCATCTCGGTGTGCTCTACATGATCCTTAGGTGAACGCGATGCAGTTGGGGAGGTTCTCACCAGGTAATGCATAGCTATAGCCCCCGGCCACGCCAGGGTGGTGTCCCGCGGCGGAGCTTCGTCTCCGGTGAGAAATCGCCACCCATCCGCGATCACAAGAGGCCCAAATTCCCATGGTACGAGTTCCCGGGGATCTGACATCCATCCTCGCCCGCCCGCAGCTCCCCAGGTCGGCGCCGAGACGAGGACGTGGGCCAACAGCGGCGGCCGTCAGCTTCTCTCCGCGCGGTGATGACACAAGGGTTCGGTTCTTGGTTTGTTGGGCGAGAAGGACCCAAGGGTTCGCTTTTATAGTCCAGAGACGAGGTTGAGTCGGCCAGATCGATCCCAGGTCAACCGCGCGCGCGATTTCCGCGGCGGCGGCGAGCTCGCGTATTCTGTTGTCGGGAGAGGGGAAGGTACAGCTGACAGGAGGGCCCCACGCGTCAATGGAAGATGGCGCGGTAAAGGAAACGCTGACGAGGGTGGCCCGCAGAGCAGCGAGAGTTGGCGCGCGCGCGCGGTGTGTAAGCGGCTGACAAGTGGGCCCGGGTTGTCGGCGCCAGGGATCGGAGTGAGTGGGCCGCGCGGGTGAGGAAATGCTTAGGTGGGCCGAATACAAGGTAGCAGGCCCAGTTAGGTTAGAATTCCTTTTCTTTTTATTTTCTATTTTCTTTTCTCCATTTTCAAATCCAATTTGAGTTCAAGTTTAAATTCAAACTTTGTGAATAACTTGTCCTCAGTTTGAATGGTATAATTTAATAATTTAAGTGTGAAGGATGTTTATTCTGATTTTTATTTTATTTTATGTAGTATTTTTCTTAGTTCTTCCCTTCTCTTATTTCAAACCCTATTTCCAATTCAAATCAAACCAAGTTTTAAATTCTAGATTTCAAATTTATGCACAAGTTAAACTTTCACATGATGCACAATTACTACATAGTGTTTCTTCATTTATTTTATTATGAGTATTTACCTTTAAAAAGGGTGAATTATAAAGTTTAATTATTTATCAATGGTATTTTGCTCAGATTTCTTCTATCAATCCCAAATTCAGAATTTGGGTGTTACATTTCTCTTGGAATGACTCTCTTTATGTCTTAACATGTGTGTTTGACTTAGAGATAGAAATTTGAGTTTGATTTGCAAAAACAAACCAAGTGGTGGCAAAGAGTGATCCATATATGTCAAATTTGAATCAAAACAATTTTGAGTTCTTATTTGAATTGATTTTGTACTTGTTCTACTTACTTTATGTTGTGTTGGCATAAATCACCAAAAAGGGGGAGATTGAAAGGGAAATGTGCCCTTGGGCCATTTCTAAGTATTTTGGTGATTTAGTGTCCAACACAAGTGCCTAAGTGTAAAATGGTGGACAAAGTACAAATCAAGGATAAAGGTATGTTTCTCAGACTTAGTACATTGTTTTAGTGACTAATGAATTGTGTCTAAGTGTTGGAAACAGGAAAAATCCAATTGAAAATGCCTTGGCTCGAGCAGCCAAGACTTTGCTCAGTCTGGAGCACCGGACTGTACGGTGGTGCACCGGACAGTGTCCGGTGCGCCAGGCTGGCTCTGGCGAACAGGCTGCTCTCGGGACTTCGACGGTGGTGTACGGCTATAATTCACCGGACTGTCCGGTGGGCCGTTCACAGGCGAACTCGTCGCTCTCGGGAGTTCATCGGCGACGTACGACTATAATTTACCGGACTGTCCGGTGTGCACCGGACTGTCCGGTGAGCCAACGGTCGGCCGGGCCAACGGTCGACCGCGCGATCTGCGCGGGACACGTGGCCGAGCCAACGGCTAGAAGGAGGCACCAGACTGTCTGGTGTGCACCGGACATGTCCGGTGCGCCAACGGCTCTCAGGCTGCCAACGGTCGACTGTGCCATTTTTGGAAGGAAATCGGGCACCGGACAGTGTCCGGTGTGCACCGGACTGTCCGGTGCGCCAGTCGACAGAAGGCAAGATCAGCCTTCCTAGATTGCTCTCAACGGCTCCTAGCTGCCTTGGGGCTATAAAAGGGACCCCTAGGCGCATGGAGGAGTACACCAAGCATTCCTACAACATTCCTAAGCACCAAGACATCGATTCCGCGCCTTTGATTCTTTGCGATAGCAATTAGAGCTCTAGTTGAGTGGTGAACTCATTGAGTTGTGTTGTGAGCTCTCGTTGCGACTTGTGTGCGTGGTGTTGCTGTGATTTCTTGTCTTGAGTGCGTTGCTAATCCCTCCCTTGCTCCGTGCTTTTGTGTGAACTTCAAGTGTAAGGGCGAGAGGCTCCAAGTTGTGGAGATTCCTCGCAAACGGGATTGAGAAAAGCAAGCAAAACACCGTGGTATTCAAGTGGGTCTTTGGACCGCTTGAGAGGGGTTGATTGCAACCCTTGTCCGTTGGGACGCCACAACGTGGAGTAGGCAAGCGTTGGTCTTGGCCGAACCACGGGATAACCACCGTGCCATCTCTGTGATTGATTTCTTGTGGTTATTGTGTTTTGTTAAGACTCCTCTCTAGCCACTTGGCATTTACTGTGCTAACGCTTAACCAGGTTTTTGTGGCTTAAGTTTTCAAGTTTTACAGGATCACCTATTCACCCCCCCTCTAGGTGCTCTCAACTTTCACACGCAAACCTTCGTCATTTTTGTAAGGATCGCTTGTTCCGTGTTCTGAAGTCTTCTTCACCAGAGAGATTTTTCTCAAACCAAACTCATATATTCCATCTGTCCCAAATTAAAATTTATTTTAGATAATTAATGAATTCATATAATATTTGATAAATGTGTTTTATATATGTGTAGATTCATCATCATCCATCTGGTATAGACATAAGAAACAAGAGTTAAAACGATTACTATTTTTGGACGAGAGAGTATTTGACAAGGATTACACGAGTATTCCCTCCATTCCAAGTCTTTTAGACTTTTCTAAAAGCTAGTTTGACAACTCTATTTTTTAAATGATTTTTATTTTTCAAAAGAAAATTGGTTTATTTTTCTTTAGAAAATAGAAACCTCTCGAGAAAATGAAGTTATCAAACTAGACCTAAGTATACATTCACAGCACACTAAACACCTAAGTAACTGTTACATCCTTAAACTTATTCATAAATTTAACTGTGAATTTATATTCACAGCTAATAGGGGCAGTGCCGGAGTTGGTAGAAGAGGACCCTGAAAAAGGCAAACAATTGATCGAGGCATATAGCATATCGTTCGAACATCTACAGAGATCCTACATTCTGCTTATGTCCAGGCCAAATAAGAGAGTGGTCGGCCAATTGATAGCCACACAAGTGTTGTTTGGTTTAGACGTTGTTAAAATATGATAATGGGATCTCTTACTGACAGTATGGTTACTAGTTATAATTGCGTTATAATTGGATTGGATAGTAGTATCTAGTACTTTTTCGGTATCTATTATCTTATATAAATTATTTGTGTTACGTTTCGACGAACCAAACACACCGTAGAACCTATTCCTCCAGCTAACAACACGGCCACACGTAGGATGTGTTTGGTTGCTTGCCAGGCTCATTGAAAGAACCAGGCTCAAGAGAGCCCGCATCTACAGAGACGGTTCAAAATGTTTGGTTGCCTGATCAAAATGAGCTAGGCCCATATGGCACATTGTTTGGTTCTCATTTTTTTTAGCTTGGCCCAATTGGGTTGCCGCCACTTTTTAGTTTTGATGTTTACAATATAGCTCCCGCCAAATTTCAAAATCGAACTAATTGCAATCATCTAAATATGAACTAATTACAGCAGATTTCAACTAAAAATATGTTTACAACAGATTTGAACTCAAAATCTCGCTGTGATTCTTGCAATCAGACTGAAGCGTTGAAATCCAATAGATGTGATTACAACAGATTTGAACTAAAAATATGATTTTGACCCATAAATTGAACTAATTGCAATCATCTAAATATCATTTACAATAATCTGAATTAAACAGATCCATACAACCGAACAACAACATATTTGAACTAAAAATATGATTTTGATCCTACAAACCCTGATCCATTTGACAGCAACAACTTGAGAAGAGAAGAAACACAAACAGAATTAAACAGAAATTCAATAGCGCAAACACTGCAGAATTTACATTAACCGAAACTGACTCAATAGCGCATTAAACAGAAAACAGTAAAAGATGTGATTTTGACATCTATTACTGTGAATTAAAACCCTCATATATAGTAGTCACATCTATTTGACAGCAACAGACATATTTGACCCTTGAGTATATGAACAGAAACATAAACAGAAAACAGTGATTTCAGAAACAACTTGAGAAGAGAAGAAAGAACATAAACTGCATAAACAGAATTAAATAGAAATTCAATAGCGCAAACACTGCAGAATTACATTAACTGAAACTGACTCAATAGCGCATTAAACAGAAATTCAGTGCCACTAGACTCTTCAATGTAAGTTGGTTGTTTCATTAAACAGAAACTGCTGTAAAATACCATGAGACCTGAAACAGAAACTAAAACAGTAACACCAATTTCTCATGAAAAGTGTTTGCCTCAGAAATTATTATCAATTAAAATCACTTGATCAACTCATGAGAGTAATACAATAGATTGCCTCAGTTTTGTATGAATAAACACATCATATGACCATACATGGGAGAACATAGGGCAGGTGGAGAAATCTGATTAAAGGATAGAGAGTATGTTTGGTTGCCTGACCCAAGAAGAAAACCAAGAGCAAGGAAAACAAAGCAGTAAGTCAACCTCCCATGAATGGTCATCAGTCAAATATATTTCATCACAGGCAAAATTCACAAAATGAGCAAGGAAAACAAAGCAACAAGTCATACTCCCTTGATTGATCATCATTATAAAACATACAATCATAGGCAAGTAAAGGCAACAGTTCAATATAAAATCATCACAGACAGGTAGAAAAGTCTCAGAATTATTAATTATCATCCACAGTTCCAGATTCAGTGCCATAGGCATAGAGCAAAGTATTAGACATAGATCAAAGTACTACGCATAGAGCAAGGTATTAGGCATCATAGGCATAAGACTGGTCTGCTCAAATCTTTGCAAGGTGCTGCCTTAGCCAAAGCACATGGTGTTTAGGCTCCATCTTCACAAAGCCATCACCTTGCCTTTTGTTGTCCAATAGGTAGGTAAGGCAAGTCATCAACTCCTCATCAGTGAAACCTGGAATACTCATGCAAATTTGATATAGATCAGGGTGGACATCTGTGGTCTGGACTACAACAGGTGCTTGGACAGCTTCAGCCAATTTGTTCACAGCTCCAGTAAGCCTTGTCATAATCCCTAACTCTTCATCACTGAGTCTCCTTTTCTTTCCATATGATCCATAGGAACTACCAGCACCAGCACCACTATGAGAAGGGCTGGCACCAGCAGAACCAGAAGCAGTAGTACCAACAAGACATGGTTCTTCAGATGCACCAGCACCTTCAGTGACATCCGAGATGGTGCCAAGGGGCTCATTTGAGGCCATGGCATACTTGCCAGTAGCCTGCCCAGCTCCAAATATAATTTGCATCTGCACATAGTTTTCAATTGCCACATTGAGGAATTCAGCATCCTTTGGGTTGTCTTTTGTATGGCCCAACAGATGTTCATCATCAAGGATGATTGTTAATGTATTCTCATCCCAATGAGCACCGCTTAGGTCCTTGAGCCTACAAACCCTGATCCATTTCTGACGCCACTTCCTCAAATGATTGTAGACCTGGGTTCCTATGACTTCTTGGCCACTGAATTCAGTCAGTGCCTTGGCAACAGAGTTGACATGGACCTCCTTGAACCCTTTATCCGTTTTTACTCCTTGCCCAACCAAGTCTGCAAACTTCCTCAGGATAAAGCCTGACATCACAGGGGTCCAGCGCATGGCAGTCCTTGAGGTACTACCAGCAGCAACTTGCTCAACTTCCATAGTCTATATAAAATTGAAGTCAAAAGAAGAGGTAACTGAAAGGGAAATGTGCCCTTGGGCCATTTCTAAGTATTTTGGTGATTGAGTGCCAACACAAGTGCTTTTGTGCTAATCTATGCAAAGTGGTGGACAAAGTGCAAATCATGTCAAAAGGTATGTTTCTAGACTTAGTACATTGTTTTATGGACTAATGTATTGTGTCTAAGTGCTGGAAACAGGAGAAATTGAATTAGAAATGAGATGGCTTTGTTCAGCCAAAGTTTGCTCAGTCTGAATGCACCGGACTGTCCGGTGGTGCACCGGACAGTGTCCGGTGCGCCAGGCTGGCTCTGGCGAACAGGCTGCTCTCGGGACTTCGACGGCGGTGTACGGCTATAATTCACCGGTCTGTCCGGTGGTGCACCGGACTGTCCGGTGAGCCGTTCACAGGCGAACTCGTCGCTCTCGGGAGATGATTAACGGCGTACGGCTAAAATTCACCGGTCTGTCCGGTGGTGCACCGGACTGTCCGGTGAGTCAACAGTCAGCCGGGGCAACGGTCGGCCGAGGATTCCGCGCGTGACGCGTGGCCGAGCCAACGGTCACAATGGTGCACCGGACAGTGTCCGGTGCGCCAACGGCTCTCAGACTCCAACGGTCGGCTTCGCCAAATAAGGAAGGATATCCGCACCGGACAGTGTCCGGTGGTGCACCGGACTGTCCGGTGCGCCAGTCGACAGAAGGCAAGATCTGCCTTCCAGGATTGCTCTCAACGGCTCCTAGCTGCCTTGGGGCTATAAAAGGGACCCCTAGGCGCATGGAGGAACACACCAAGCATTCCTTGAGCACTCTTGATCACTCACACTCCATTCTTGCGCACTTGTTCGACATTCTAGTGATTTGAGCTCCGTTCTAGTGTGCTAGTCTTTTGAGCTTAAGTCTGGGTCTTGTGTGTGTGTATTTGCTGTGATCTTAGTGTCTTGTGTGAGTTACTAATCCCTCCCTTACTCCGCGCTTCTTTGTGAACTTCAAGTGTAAGGGCGAGAGGCTCCAACTTGTGGAGATTCCTCGCAAACGGGATTAAGAAAAGCAAGCAAAACACCGTGGTATTCAAGTGGGTCTTTGGACCGCTTGAGAGGGGTTGATTGCAACCCTCGTCCGTTGGGACGCCACAACGTGGAGTAGGCAAGCGTTGGTCTTGGCCGAACCACGGGATAACCACCGTGCCATCTCTGTGATTGATATCTTTGTGGTTATTGTGTTTTGTTGAGACTCCTCTCTAGCCACTTGGTGATTATTGTGCTAACACTTAACCAAGTTCTTGTGGCTTAAGTTTCAAGTGTTACAGGATCACCTATTCACCCCCCCTCTAGGTGCACTCAATTGGTATCGGAGCCGTTCTCTTCACAAAGGGACTAATCGCCCGAAGAGATGGATCCTAAGGGGAAGGGAATCGTGATCAACGATAAAGAGAAGGAGTCCTTCGTCAATGAGCCGAAGGATGACAAGCCTATCGACTCGGGCTCAGGCCACAAACGTAAAGATGGGAAGAAGAAGAAGACGAGATGCATCAAGGAGATCGTCTACTACGACGACAACAATGAGTCCACTTCTTCCCAAAAAGATGACTACGACTACGAGAAACAAAAGACGGTTAATTCGAATTTTTCTTTCGATTATTCTCGTATTCCTCAAAGTTCAAATTCACATTTGCTCTCCATTCCTCTCGGCAAGCCTCCACACTTTGATGGGGAGGACTACGGATTTTGGAGCCACAAAATGCGTAGTCACCTGTTCTCTCTCCATCCAAGCATATGGGAGATTGTTGAGAATGGAATGAAATTTGATAGCTCGGATAGTCCCATATTTATTAATGAACAGATTCATAGAAACGCACAAGCTACTACTGTGTTGTTAGCCTCCTTGTGCAGGGACGAGTACCATAAGGTGAGCGGCTTGGACAATGCCAAGCAAATCTGGGACACCCTCAAGATCTCTCATGAGGGGAACGATGTCACCTTGCTCACAAAGATGGAGTTGGTAGAGGGAGAGCTTGGAAGATTCGCAATGATAAGGGGCGAGGAGCCAACCCAAACATACAACCGGCTCAAGACCCTTATCAACAAAATAAGGAGCTACGAAAGCACGTGATGGACGGACCACGACGTCGTCCGCCTAATGCTAAGGTCCTTTATCGTTCTTGATCCACATTTGGTGAATAATATTCGTGAGAATCCCAGGTACACCAAAATGTCGCCCGAAGAAGTCCTGGGAAAATTCGTAAGCGGGCGAATGATGATCAAGGAGGCGAGGTACGTGGACGACGCACTGAATGGTCCAATCAATGAGCCTCAACCCGTTGCTCTCAAGGCAACGAGAAGCAAGGAGGCGTTACCTAGCAAGGTGGCGTAAGTTGAGGCGGCAGGGCTCAATGATGAAGAGATGGCCCTCATCATCAAGCGCTTCAAGACGGCGCTTAAGGGTCGCAAGGGACAGCCAAGCAAGACCAAGACAAAGGGGAAGCGCTCATGCTTCAAATGTGGTAAGCTTGGTCATTTTATTGCTAACTGTCCTGATAATGATAGTGACCAGGAAAAAGGAAACAAGAGAGAGAAGAAGAAGAATTACAAGAAGGCCAAGGGCGAGGCACATATCGGAAAGGAGTGGAATTCGGATTGCTCCTCCTCCGACTCCGACAATGAAGGACTCGCCACCACTGCCTTCAACAAGTCATCCCTCTTCCCTAACGAGCGTCACACATGTCTCATGGCGAAGGAGAAGAAGGTATGTACTCGAGACAGTACTACTTATGATTCTTCCAGTGATGATGAGTCTAACGATGAAGAAATAGATTACTCTAGTTTGTTCAAGGGATTGGATAGAACTAAAATAGATAAGATTAATGAATTGATTGATGCCTTGAATGAAAAGGATAGACTTTTAGAAAAGCAAGAGGATTTGTTGTATGAAGAACATGATAAATTTGTAGAGGCACAAAAATCTTATGCTTTAGAAGTTAAAAGAAATGAAATGCTTTCTTATGAACTATCTACTTGTCATGAAACCATTTCTACTTTAAAAGGTGTTAATGATGATTTAAATGCTAAACTAGAAGTAGCTAGTAAATCTAACTCTTGTGTAGAACATGTTTGCACTAGGTGTAAAGATCTTAATGTTGATACTTGTAGTGAACACCTAGAGTGCATTTCCAAACTAAATGATGAAGTAGCTAGTCTTAATGCTCAACTTAAGACTAGCAAGAGTGAATTTGACAAACTAAAATTTGTAAGGGATGCCTATACAATTGGTAGACACCCCTCAATTAAGGATGGTCTTGGCTTCAAGAGGGAAGTCAAGAACTTAACAAGCCATAAGGCTCCCATCTCCGCCAAGGAGAAAGGGAAGACCCCTATGGCTAATAGTGTGCAAAAGAACCATGCTTTTATGTACCATGACAGGAGACAATCTAGAAATGCTTATAGGAGTTATAATGCATATGATGCTTTCGATTCTCATGCCATGTTTGCTTCTAGTTCTTCCTATGTGCATGATAGAAATGTTGGTAGGAGAAATGTTGTTCATAATATGCCTAGGAGAAATGTTGTTAATGTTCCTAGGAAAGTTAATGAACCTTCTACAATATATCATGCTTGCAATGCTTCTTTTGCCATTTATAGAAAGAATAAGAAGGTAATTGCTAGGAAGTTAGGGGCAAGATGCAAGGGAGATAAAACTTGCATTTGGGTCCCAAAGACAATTGTGACTAACCTTGTAGGACCCAACAAGAGTTGGGTACCTAAGACCCAAGCCTAAATTTGCCTTGCAGGTTTATGCATCCGGGGGTTCAAGCTGGATTATCGACAGCGGATACACAAACCACATGACGGGGGAAAAGAGGATGTTCTCTTCCTACGTCAAGAACAAGGATCCCCAAGATTCAATAATATTCGGTGATGGGAACCAAGGCAAGGTAAAAGGGTTAGGTAAAATTGCTATTTCATCCGAGCACTCTATTTCTAATGTGTTTTTAGTTGAGTCGCTTGGATATAATTTGTTATCTGTTAGTCAATTATGCAATATGGGATATAATTGTCTATTTACAAATATAGATGTGTCTGTCTTTAGAAGATGTGATGGTTCACTAGCTTTTAAGGGTGTACTAGACGGCGAACTTTATTTGGTTGATTTTGCAAAAGAAGAGGCCGGTCTAGATGCATGCTTAATTGCTAAGACTTGCATGGGCTGGCTGTGGCATCGCCGCTTAGCACATGTGGGGATGAAGAACCTCCACAAGCTTCTAAAGGGAGAACACGTGATAGGTCTAACTAATGTACATTTCGAAAAAGATAGACCTTGTGCAGCTTGTCAAGCAGGGAAACAGGTGGGAGGCTCTCATCACACCAAAAATGTGATGACCACATCAAGACCCTTGTAGATGCTTCATATGGACCTCTTCGGACCCGTCGCCTATCTAAGTATAGGAGGAAGTAAGTATGGTCTTGTTATAGTTGATGATTTTTCCCGCTTCACTTGGGTATTCTTTTTGCAGGATAAATCTGAAACCCAAGGGACCCTCAAGCGCTTCCTCAGGAGAGCTCAAAATGACTTTGAGCTCAAGGTGAAGAAGATAAGGAGCGACAACGGGTCCGAGTTCAAGAACCTTCAAGTGGAGGAGTTCCTTGAGGAGGAAGGAATCAAGCACGAGTTCTCCGCTCCCTACACACCACAACAAAATGGTGTGGTAGAAAGGAAGAACAGGACGCTCATCAATATGGCGAGGACTATGCTTGGAGAGTTCAAGACCCCCGAGCGCTTTTGGTCGGAAGCCATGAACACGGCTTGCCACGCCATCAACCGGGTCTACCTTCACCGCCTCCTCAAGAAGACTTCGTATGAGCTGCTAACTGGTAACAAACCCAATGTGTCTTATTTTCGTGTATTTGGGAGCAAGTGTTACATTCTTGTGAAGAAAGGTAGAACTTTTAAATTTGCTCCCAAAGCTGTAGAAGGGTTTTTATTAGGTTATAACTCAAATACAAAGGCGTATAGGGTCTTCAACAAATCATCAGGTTTGGTTGAAGTCTCTAGCGATGTTGTATTTGATGAGACTAATGGCTCTCCAAGAGAGCAAGTTGTTGATCTTGATGATGTAGATGAAGAAGACGTTCCAACGGTCGTGATATGCACCATGGCAATTGGAGTTGTGCGGCCTCAGGAACAATTGGAGCAAGATCAACCTTCTTCCTCAACTATGGTGCATCCCCCAACCCAAGATGACGAACAGGTACCTCAAGTGGAGGCGCATGATCAAGGGGGAGCACAGGATGTTCAAGTTGAAGAAGAAGCACCTCAGGCACCTCCAACCCAAGTTCGAGCAATGATTCAAAGGAATCATCCCATCGACCAAATTTTGGGTGATATTAGCAAGGGAGTAACTACTCGTTCAAGATTAGTTAATTTTTGTGAGCATTACTCCTTTGTCTCTTCTATTGAGCCTTTCAGGGTAGAAGAGGCCTTGCTAGATCCGGACTGGGTGTTGGCCATGCAGGAGGAACTCAACAACTTCAAGCGCAATGAAGTTTGGACACTGGTGCCTCGTCCCAAGCAAAATGTTGTGGGAACCAAATGGGTGTTCCGCAACAAACAGGACGAGCACGGGGTGGTGACGAGGAACAAGGCTCGACTTGTGGCAAAAGGTTATGCCCAAGTCGCAGGTTTGGACTTTGAGGAGACGTTTGCTCCTGTGGCTAGGCTAGAATCAATTCGTATTTTGCTAGCATATGCCACTCACCATTCTTTCAGGTTGTACCAAATGGATGTGAAGAGCGCTTTCCTCAACGGGCCGATCAAGGAGGAGGTGTACGTGGAGCAACCCCCTGGCTTCGAGGATGAACGGTACCCCGACCACGTGTGTAAGCTGTCTAAGGCGCTCTATGGACTTAAGCAAGCCCCAAGAGCATGGTATGAATGCCTTAGAGACTTTTTAATTGCTAATGCTTTCAAGGTTGGGAAAGCCGATCCAACTCTTTTCACTAAGACTTGCGATGGTGATCTTTTTGTGTGCCAAATTTATGTCGATGACATAATATTTGGTTCTACTAACCAAAAGTCTTATGAAGAGTTTAGCAGGGTGATGACGCAAAAATTCGAGATGTCGATGATGGGCGAGTTGAACTACTTCCTTGGGTTCCAAGTGAAGCAACTCAAGGACGGCACCTTCATCTCCCAAACAAAGTACACGCAAGACTTGCTAAAGCGGTTTGGGATGAAGGACGCCAAGCCCGCAAAGACGCCAATGGGAACTGACGGACACACCGACCTCAACAAAGGAGGTAAGTCCGTTGATCAAAAAGCATATCGGTCCATGATAGGTTCTTTGCTTTATTTATGTGCTAGTAGACCGGATATTATGCTTAGCATATGCATGTGTGCTAGATTTCAATCCGATCCTAAGGAGTGTCACTTAGTGGCTGTGAAGCGAATTCTTTGATATTTAGTCGCTACGCCTTGCTTCGGGATCTGGTATCCAAAGGGGTCTAACTTTGACTTGATTGGATACTCAGATTCCGACTATGCTGGATGTAAGGTCGATAGGAAGAGTACATCGAGGACGTGCCAATTCTTAGGAAGGTCCCTGGTGTCGTGGAACTCGAAGAAACAAACTTCCGTTGCCCTATCCACCGCTGAGGCCGAGTACGTTGCCGCAGGACAGTGTTGTGCGCAACTACTTTGGATGAGGCAAACCCTCCGGGACTTTGGCTACAATCTGAGCAAAGTCCCACTCCTATGTGACAATGAGAGTGCTATCCGAATAGCGGAAAATCCTGTTGAGCACAGCCGCACAAAGCACATTGACATCCGGCATCACTTTTTGAGAGACCACCAGCAAAAGGGAGATATCGAAGTGTTTCATGTTAGCACCGAGAACCAGCTAGCCGATATCTTCACTAAGCCTTTAGATGAAAAGACCTTTTGCAGGCTGCGTAGTGAGCTAAATGTCCTAGATTCGCGGAACTTGGATTGATTTATAGCATACATGTGTTTATGCCTTTGGTCATGTTCCTTATGCATTTTGTTGCTTACTATGGTGCTCAAGTTGTACAATCACTCCCCAGACCTCACAAGTCCTTGTGCAAGTGATGCACATATTTAGGGGGAGTTGTGCTACAACTTGACCCTTTGAGACTAACCGTTTGCTTGAGTTTGCTTGATTTAGTCTCAAAGGAGGTTTGAAAGGGAAAAGGTGGACTTGGACCATGAAAGACTTCCACTGCACTCCGATGAGAGGGTAACTTATTCCATGTTCATCTCATGTCCTCTTATTGCCTTTGTACTCTTATTTGAAGATTTTGGTGAGGCAATGGGGTTAAAGGGCCAAGATTGATCCCGTTTTGGTGCTTGATGCCAAAGGGGGAGAAAATAAAGGCCAAAGCAATAGATGGATCAGCTACCACTTGAGAAATTTTGAAAATGGTAGATTAGAGCTTTTGGTTTGTCAAAACTCTCTTATTGTCGACCTCTTGTGGGGAGAAGTGTTGATTATGGGAAAAGGGGGAGTTTTTTAAATCCTTGATCAATTTCTTTTGGAATACCTCTCTTTATGTCTCTACAAGTGGATTTGACCTAGAGATAGGAAATTGAGTTTGATTTGCAAAAACAAACCAAGTGGTGGCAAAGAGTGATCCATATATGCCAAAATTGATTCAAAACAACTTTTGGTTTTCATTTGCATTGATATTGCACTTGCTCTAGTTGCTTTATGTTGTGTTGGCATAAATCATCAAAAAGGGGGAGATTGAAAGGGAAATGTGCCCTTGGGCCATTTCTAAGTATTTTGGTGATTGAGTGCCAACACAAGTGCTTTTGTGCTAATCTATGCAAAGTGGTGGACAAAGTGCAAATCATGTCAAAAGGTATGTTTCTAGACTTAGTACATTGTTTTATGGACTAATGTATTGTGTCTAAGTGCTGGAAACAGGAGAAATTGAATTAGAAATGAGATGGCTTTATTCAGCCAAAGTTTGCTCAGTCTGAATGCACCGGACTATCCGGTGGTGCACCGGACAGTGTCCGGTGCGCCAGGCTGGCTCTGGCGAACAGGCTGCTCTCGGGACTTAGACGGCGGTGTACGACTATAATTCACCGGTCTGTCCGGTGGTGCACCGGACTGTCCGGTGAGCCGTTCACAAGCGAACTCGTCGCTCTCGGGAGATGATTAACTGCGTACGGCTAAAATTCACCGGTCTGTCCGGTGGTGCACCGGACTGTCCGGTGAGTCAACAGTCAGCCGGGGCAACGGTCGGCCGAGGATTCCACGCGTGACGCGTGGCCGAGCCAACGGTCACAATGGTGCACCGGACAGTGTCCGGTGCGCCAACGGCTCTCAGACTCCAACGGTCGGCTTCGCCAAATAAGGAAGGATATCCGCACCGGACAGTGTCCGGTGCGCCAGTCGACAGAAGGCAAGATCTGCCTTCCAGGATTGCTCTCAACGGCTCCTAGCTGCCTTGGGGCTATAAAAGGGACCCCTAGGCGCATGGAGGAACACACCAAGCATTCCTTGAGCACTCTTGATCACTCACACTCCATTCTTGCGCACTTGTTCGACATTCTAGTGATTTGAGCTCCGTTCTAGTGTGCTAGTCTTTTGAGCTTAAGTCTGGGTCTTGTGTGTGTGTATTTGCTGTGATCTTAGTGTCTTGTGTGAGTTACTAATCCCTCCCTTACTCCACGCTTCTTTGTGAACTTCAAGTGTAAGGGCGAGAGGCTCCAAGTTGTGGAGATTCCTCGCAAACGGGATTAAGAAAAGCAAGCAAAACACCGTGGTATTCAAGTGGGTCTTTGGACCGCTTGAGAGGGGTTGATTGCAACCCTCGTCCGTTGGGACGCCACAACGTGGAGTAGGCAAGCGTTGGTCTTGGCCGAACCACGGGATAACCACCGTGCCATCTCTGTGATTGATATCTTTGTGGTTATTGTGTTTTGTTGAGACTCCTCTCTAGCCACTTGGCGATTATTGTGCTAACACTTAACCAAGTTCTTGTGGCTTAAGTTTCAAGTGTTACAGGATCACCTATTCACCCCCCTCTAGGTGCACTCAGTAATGAAATGGCATCATAGCATAGGACCAGTTTTCTCAGCATATAAAAAATAATTAAGCTTCAAAGCAGAAAGTAAGGCTGATAACAAAAAACATCACTGCAGATCACAATTTCTCTCAGCATATAAAAATAATTAAGTTCCACAAAAAACATCACTGCAGATCACAATTTCTCTCAGATTGTAAGGCTGATAACAAAAAACATCACTGCAGATTACAATGTTTCTTAGAAGAAAACCACAAAGAAATTACACATGGCTAGACCCCCTATGCTGCCACATTTGAGTTGATATAGCATCTCTTTGTTGGGTCCAAGTTTGGTTATCATGAACTGCATCAATGGCACCTTCCACATTGGCAATGTTTGGAGCCCAAGTGTTTTCCGAAGGAAAATGTGAATCCAGCCCATATCTAAGAATCCAGTTGTGAAGGATGGTGCATGCTAACACAAGCTTAACTTGTGTCGGATATGGATGAAAAGGCTTGTTGTATAGAATCTTGAATATATTCTTCAAGGCACCGAAAGCTCTCTCAATTGTTACTCGGAGGGAAGAATGCCTTAGATTGAAGAGTTCTCTTGGATTGAGTGGATGATTTCCTCCACCAAATTCTCTTAGATGATATCTTGTGCTACGGTAAGGAGGTAGAAATCCAGGTCTAACAACATAACCAGCGTCAACTAAATAGAATTTTCCTAGTTCAAAGAATTCTAGTTAGTTTGATTGTGAAGTAATTTAAAATCATATTCAAACATGTCATGGAATTACCTGGTGGCACAATGAGGCCATCAGATCTTTCCAATGCATCTGATAGAATCAAGGCATCATGAGCTAAACCTTCCCAGCCAGCAAGAACATAGGTAAATCTCAAATCAAAATCAACAGCTGCTAGAACATTTTGTGTCGTTGTGTGCTTTCTACCCATGAAGGCTGCTCTCATTGAACTAGGAACCCTAGCCAATACATGTGTGCCATCAATGGCACCAACACAATCCTAAATGTTAAAGTTAAAATGATTAAAACAAAGACAATACTAACAGATTTCAATTAAATGGTTAATGTGCAATCCTAAATGGAATGGAAAGTACCTTGAAGTACGAGTACCATCTTCTACTAACATGAATTTTGGGATGGACAGAGGTGGAAGGAGGGGTGATCATCTCAGTGCGTAGCTCACCAATTGCACTTAACACCTCGTGAAAATATCTACTAATAGTCTCAGTAGATCTTTGGAAGGTGAATTTGAGAACTCTAAACCTTTGATTATGACCAACAACATGTAGAAACATTGCAACTTGTTCTTCTACAGAACTGTGAATACTATCCCTTAGCAAGTGTCAAGACCGAAACAAAGCACAAAGCTCAAAGAAAGGGACCTTAGACATTCTAAGCAGCTCCACGCATTGGATATCATCAGATTCATAGATAAATCTAAGATTTGCCTGCCTCTCAATGTCCCTTTGAAACATTGGACCATATGTGACACGAGGATGAAAGAGTCTACGTTTAAGGCATGCAAACAGCCAACAAGATATAGCAACAACCAATGCTGATGCTCTCAACTTCAGCAAATGACGATTTGGACCCAACATATCTGAATAAATAAGATAAGGGAATTGTTGAATGAGAAAAAAATTGCACTCTGCTCAGATTGAAAAAAACAAGCCAGGGTTGCTACATCTAATGATGTTCCTCCAAACTGGCTTGGTAACATCACTGAAAAATTGTAGTCTGCTCAGATTGAACCAAAAAACATCACTGAGAAATTGAGATATGCTCAGATTGAACCAAAAAAACATCACTGAGAAATTGAGATCTGCTCAGATTGAACCAAAAAACATCACTGAAAAATTGTGGTCTGCTCAGATTGAAAAAAACATCACTAAGAAATTGTGGTCTGCTCAGATTGAAAAAAAACATCACTGAAAAATTGTGGTCTGCTCAAATGTACAGAAAACATCACTGAAAACTGGTCCTAAGTTCAGACTTTACATAATTTCATCACTGAAATGGTCAGAATATAAAGAAGAGAGTTATGGAGGTAGCAGCATAATATAATGCATTAACTACCTGCATAGTATAAAAAGAAGATAGTTATGGAGGTAGCTGCATAATATAATGCATTAATCCATTAAATTAAACAAGACAAGAGGCTACAGAGGGGGAGAAGAAAGGAGGAACAAAAGGTAAGATTGTTGTAAGGGAAGAGGAAAACAAGAATAGATGAAGGGAAGAGGGGGAGAAGAAAAGAGGAACAACTAGCTACTTAATATAATAGACAGATTATGCTAGTTGCATAATCCATTAAATTAAACAAGACAAGCATGACAAACATGTTAAATTCAGTTAAGTCAATAAATAAACACATCACTGAAAAGTTCAGTTAAGTTCAGTTATAATTGAAAAGTTCAGTTATAATTGAACAACATGCTACTTAATATAATATTGAAAAGTTCAGTTAAGTTCAGTTATATTGAAAAGTTCAGTTATAATTGAACAACATGCTACTTAATACAATATTGAAAAGTTCAGTTAAGTTCAGTTATAATTGAAAAGTTCAGTTATAATTGAACAACATGCTACTTAATATAATATTGAAAAGTTCAGTTAAGTTCAGGTAGTCAAGAATATTGAAAGCACATCACTGAAAAGTTCAGTTAAGCACATCAGTAAAAAATTCTATTGATTGCAGATATAAAGAAAGCACATCACTAAAAAGTTCAGTTAAACATGCTCAAATGGCTTTCTTACAGTACTGACAGAGCCTTAAAACATCACTGATGAATCATACATTATTCTGTAAACAGATCTAGACAAGAATTTAACGAGGAATACTAATCAGATATACTAATCAAATATATAAACAAAGACAAGAGTTTGGTACTAGACAACAGATCAGCAAGGCAAGTATACTAATCAGATATATAAACAAAGACAAGAACTTTACGTCAAACGAGAAGATCACAGATCAGTAATCGAGGGAACTAACCTGAGAAGAGGGAGACGACACAGCTAGGGTTCACTCGCAGCTGAGAACCGATCGAGATCGTAGGAGAGCGATCTAACCTGAGAAGAGGGAGACCACACGGCTAGGGTTCGCTCGCAACTGAGAACCGATCGACAGATGAAATCAAATGAGAAGATAAAGCAGATGAAAGTAGATGAGCAGCCAAGAAAGGGGCTAACCTTGCGAAGCAGATGAAAGTAGATCGACAGATCGATAGATCGAGCTCGTCCGCGGCGACTGCGAGCCCGTGAGCACGGCGACTGCGAGTGAACCCAAGAGGCGAGAGCGAGTGAACCCGAGAGGCGAGAGCGAGTGAACCCTAGAGAGAGGCGAGAGCCGCGGCGGCGGCTGCGAGTGGCGAGAGAACCCGAGAGGAGAGTGGCGAGAGGAGATAACCCTAGAGCCACGGCGGCGGCTGCGAGTGGTCTGAAGACGAGAGCGAGAGGAGAGTGGCGAGAGGATACAACCCTAGAGCCGCGGCGGCTGCGAGTGGTCTGAAGACGAGAGCGAGAGGAGAGTGGCGAGAGGAGAAAACCCTAGAGCCGCGGCGGCCAGGCTCACTTGCGAAGCAACTTCTCCGCGTTCGAAATGGGCCTGGTCGGGCGCTCGCTTGAGACAGGCTCGTGCGCTGGGCCAAGCAACCAAACATTGAGACATTGTTTCAAATGGGCCTAGTTGTGCCCTGGGCCAGGCAACCAAACATACCCGTAGTGACCCACACGGGTTCAATTCTGCTTATGCCCCGGCCAAATAAGTATGCCGAGCGCCAGATGAACCAGCTCACAAATCCTGCAAGAGATATCCCTCTTGACTCCTGTCGACGGAGAAAATAAATTTGTTTTAGAAGCTAGCTGGTCGACTCTCTTTGTTACTGTATCACTTAGTACCGGCAGCCACAGCCAGCTGCAGCGAACGACGTCTTAGGCTATTCCCAAATCCCAATGCACAGTGTTGTACTCTAAAATCCAAGACCGCCACCTAGGATGTTTAATAACATACTGTTTAGATGAAACAACTTTCTCAATGCATAATACTGTGCTACAGTATCCAAGATAACATGTATCTATTAAATTAATGCATGTGCTATGATATATTGTGTACCGTATGAATCCTATGGTCAAGCCTTTCATATGACATACGTTGTTGGACCTCTGTCTTCTGAATTTGTTGATTTCTAGCAGCGGTTTGTGCTTCAACTACTTTGTCTATTTTTTCACCAAGGAAGACTACACCATCAAGAGCACCCTGCTTCTTGCGCTCGGCCTTGGCTGCATCTCTCCCAATCGGACGTTTTCCAGTTTCTACATCTGAAGGACCATCTGAATGCATTGTTGGCTGTTTATTTTTCTCTTTCGCCATCAGATCCACATGTGCACACCATTTTGGTTGATTTTTTAGAGTCCTCCACCAGTGAATCAGCGTAAAGGGTTTTTTCCTTCTCTGATTCAAACAATTTTAATGCCTCATCCATCACTTGATCATCTGGCATCCCACTTCCATGCTTTTTAAGAACACGAGACCAACAATTGTTGAAATGGGTAATTGTTGACTTAAGACGCTACTAATGTTGCTTCAGTCCATTAATATCTCACTTACGATCAGTTGGTGTGTTGCTGTTAAACTCTTCTATAATTGACCCCAAAATTTCTCATTCTTCTTGCCATTGCCGTCGATTGGGTCATTAGAATGCTTCAACCAAGCACTTGCCTGTAACATAGACAAGAATTTTTTTTTTTTGAAACAAGCAGGCAGGAGTTCTGCCTTATATATTGATAAGAAGGGAAATGCCCTAAGGCAAAAGAGTCAATACACAAGCGATGTCAAGCACAACAGATACTCTCTAAGCATCCCTTAGCAACTAAAAAAGACACACAACAAGCAACCTAGCTAAGTTGACGAGGATAAGAGGGTAGCTAATTGCCTAGCCCCGGCTGCAATCCAGGTTGCCGCGTCGCATTTAATCAGAGTTATGATCTGCTGACTGGTCGAAAACCTGCGATCAAAAGTCCTCGCATTCCTTTCCCGCCATATTATCCAATTAACAAGGATCAGCAATGATCTGAGCCCCTTTCTGCTACACCCCGATATCATAGCCAAGTTCTCCCACCACTGCATCAGCGTGTGAGAAAGCTCCCAGTTAGACGGCTTCAAATCCTCAATGGCAACCCAAACAACAATCTCCTCCCAAATCCGTTTAGTGAACCGGCATTCCACAAATAGATGCAGACCTGATTCCAGAACCCCTTGACAAAGAACACAAGTCGGGGAATGGGGCCAATTTCTGGTAGCTAAACGGTCGACAGTCCAAATGTGATTTTGAATGGCTAGCCAGCTGAAAAACTTGCACTTTGGGGGCGCCCAATTCTTCCAAATGATGAGGTCTAAGTTAGTGCGAACTGAGCCTAAAAACTGCGCCAAATATGCTGATTTCACTGAGTAGCGATGGTCTGCAGTGAATTTCCAAGTGATGATATCCTGAGCCCCTGGGTCAAGCTAGATCTTTTGAACCTCAGACCAAAGAATAAAGAACTCATAAAGGTGGTGGGTCGTAATTACACTGCCTAGCAGTGCGAGATCTGTGATCCACGCATTGTCCCTAACCGCCCCTGCCAGTGATTTACCCTTATGTCTTGATATGGAGAATAGACTAGGTGCCAAGTCTTTTGGCCTCCTTCCCCCCGCCCAAGCGCTGTCCCAAAATGATATCTTGGAGCCATCTCTAATCTTAATTTCTGTTGATGCCGCAAAAAGCAGACAATCAACATCAGTGCAAGGCGTTTCCAAATTTCCCCAGGCATTATAAGGAGATGTGCAAATTTGCCATAACCACCTTAAGCGCAAGGCACGAGCAAAAGCACCCCAATGCAAGACCCCCAAGCCCCCGAGGGCTTTTGGCCTCGCCACACGCTTCCAATTAACTTTGCATTTTCCTCCGGTTAGCCTGTCTGAACCCGCCCAAAGGAACTGTCTTCTTTTGGAGTCAAGGAGATTTATAATTTCCTTGGGCGCGTTAAGGGCGGATAGCATGTAGATTGCTTGCGAGGTGATCATCGTTTTAACAAGAGTCAAACGGCCCGCCAACGAGAAATTCCTCATATTCCAACTACTCAGCTTGCCCAAGACCTTGTCTACCAAAAACTGAAGGTCCCGTTTCCTTAGCCTAGCCGAAGTGAGAGACAGACCCAAGTATCGGATCGGGAAGGTTGCTCTTCCAGCAGGGAGGCCGTCAAGAATGTCGTCAAGCGGTAGTCCCTGGCAACAAATGGGCACAATTGTGGACTTTTGAAAATTGGTCATCAGACCAGAAGCCTCTCCAAATAAGGTCAACAAACTGACAATTGTCTCAATTTCCTCTTTTTTTGGCTTAACAAACAGAGCCGCGTCATCGGCATACAACGAAATCCTGAGGATAGGCGAGCGGTTCCCCAGCTTGCTCAAAGCTCCAGACTCAGCAGCAATCTTCAGGATTTTTTGCAACGGGTCGATCGCCAATACAAAAAGAAGGGGGGAGAGAGGGTCGCCCTGCCTAAGGCCTCTGCCATGGCGAATAGGAGGATTAGGCACCCCATTAACGGTTACTCTTGAGGATGAAGTATAAAGGATTGTAGCAATCCAGTCAATCCACCTCATAGGAAAACCCAAGCTGTCGAGTAAGGATATCAAGTAGTCCCATCGCACAGAGTCAAATGCCTTTGCAATGTCCAGCTTGATGAATAGAGTTGGTGAGTTGTTACGCTGGAAACGCCTAATCGTGCTTCTCACAGCAAGGAAGTTCTCATGGATGCTCCGTGATTTAATAAAGGCGCTTTGAAAAGGCGAGATAATCTCATTCATTCTCGGAGCCAACCGAAGAGCAAGTGTTTTGGTAATAATCTTAATAAATGAATGAATTAGGCTTATCGGCCTGAAGTCTCCGACTGTTTCCGCTCCATATTTTTTAGGAATTAGGATGATGCTGGCCGAATTTATTAGATGAAGGTTGCAACAACGAAGGTTGTAGAAAGCATTCACCGATGCCATGAAATTGTATTTTATAGTGGCCCAACAAGATTTGAGGAAAGAGCCGGTGGTCACTGCGAAAGGAGGACACAAGGACGCTCAACCTCTGGGCATGGACGCGGAACCCTTCAGACATCCCAAAGGTAACTTGGCTAACCATTGTTGGCAGGAACATCACTGTCCACAATGTGCCACCGGCGGGACAAAGTGGCTTAACCTTCAGGGTCATCGTCCACCTTGACCTTGTGGAGGGTTCCCCCGGCAACGAGGGTCAAGGAAGTACGCGTGCGTTCGACTGGAGGCTTGGAGTTGTTGATGGTGAGAGTGCTCCACGCGACAGGCACGACCCTCCACCTCGACGCAACGATCATCACCGGGACGACGACGACAACGACCACCGTGGACGTCGCCTACAACGTGAGGACAGCTGGAGCACGCGCCTTTTCCGAAGCATCTCGCGTGCTCCAAAGGGCCGCGAGTGGGAGCGCTCGGGGTCGCGTCGTGACCATCGACACTACACTTCCAGGAGGTACATGTCCGGTGACGGGACTGGAGGTGTAAGGCAGGTCCAGCAACCTCACCAAGCTGCTGCTATGCCAGCGGATGCGTCCCACGTCGGCACCCCAGATCGTGGCGTGGCGAACATGGGTTCCCGTCCACACTCTGGGCTCGCGCACCAGCTGCGTGACGGCACGCGTGGGCACAGCCGTACGCCCTGGGGCGCTGGTCGACGTACACAATCAACGACCCCCCACGGAGTCCTGCTCGGGAGAGTCTCCCTATAGACAGCTGCTGCTCTGCCATCCAAAAGTCACGCGACGACAACAACAACGAACCGTCGACGCCTACAATGCAGGCTGCAATTTCTCCCCATGGCAGGTTTTGTGCGGGCTGCGTCTACCAAAGGCGGCGCTGCTCCAACGCTGGGGAACAAGCCTGGTCCGACCCCGTGGTTGATGAGGGAGACCTAGGTGACATGGCAGGCAAGAGAAAGATAAACCCCGAATGCGCAAAGCTGATCCCTGTGAAGCTGGCGTTTGATAGGCTCCATGCTTCCCTGTCATCAGGTTTTCCTAGGCAGGTTGGGTTGCCTGTGTTGCAGGCTGGGGCATCAGCAAGCTACTGTCTTCTACCAGTTCTGTTACTAATGCAGGTTCTGCAGATGGTGCTCCCTTCGAACCGACTACTGTTCTACAGGGTGGGGCACCAACTACCTCGCAGGGCGCTCTCCTCAGCAATCTCTTTGTAAGGCCAGTTGCTGCAATACTTGATTCACCTGTGCTGCCTCAATTGATGCCTGCAGAAACACCTGCTGTGGCCACAGCTGCTGCATCAACAACTCAGAACACTAAACATCGACGCTTATTCAATCTCTCTGCGGTACGTCGTAGTGCTAGACTCGCTAATGGCCCTCATATGCCGATCGTGCAGCGGGCACAACGCAACCTCTGTCGCAAACTTGGCCTCTTGGCGAATGAAGGAACTCCTAATTTTCATAATGCTTTCCAGGACTTTCAGGCTTGGTTCCAGAAACCATTATCTAAGGAGGCAGGGGCAGCTTTGGAAGCCCTGTTCAACATTCATATGCCGGACACCAAACACGTTGACAAGGCACTGATGGGAATCGCAGGTGAAGCTATAGAAGAAATACAGGATGAGATGGACAATCTGCAAGCGGAAGCAAGGAGCAATGCTGCAGCACGTCTGGTGGCTGTCTGATTCCTTGCCAGCCTGTCCGGGTGTATTTTGGTTTTAGATGATGTACTGCAACTCAGTTTTAGTCCCTTTTGCAATCGGCTGCGCTGAGCTGCTGGTTGTGGGTTTTATTTTGGTCGAGATGTTGTACTGCATCTTAGGTTCAGCTTCAATTGCGAACAGCTCCGGATATGTTGCGCTGCTGCTAGCTTCCAGCCTTGTTGCAGAATACTATTCCAAGGCAATGATGGCCCTTATTAATTTAACAACTGTTAATTGTGTGCTGCTATCAGTATGGGGTTCATCCATGAATTATGTCAGATTTTAGCATCCTCTCTTGGAATGTTAGGGGGCTAAATCAGCAGGCACGCCGCGATGCGGTGCGTGAATTGATCTCTGCCACGTCCTGCCACCTTGTCTGTTTGCAAGAGACTAAATTATCAACAATCGATAGGTTCACAGCAGATGCTCTAGGAGGGCCAAAGCTCAACAATTTCAGATTCAAGCCTGCTGAAGGAAATAGTGGAACCCAGGGAGGCATCCTTTTGCTTTGGGATAGTGATGTCTTAGACCTGTCTAATGTAACTGTTGGGGAGTTCCACTTATCTGCAAGTGTGACACTTAAGGATCGCCGAGCTTCCTTCTCCCTAACAGTCGTCTATGGGCCAACCTGTAGAAGCCGCAAGCCTGCCTTCCTTAGAGAGATGAACGATCAGAGACCTCCTTTGTCTTCCCCATGGCTGATCCTCGGTGATTTCAATTGCACAT